>OY728158.1:414310849-419310849 GCA_963277665.1 Viscum album | reverse complement strand
ATCTGGGGCCTAATTCCTCCCACATCGTGAATTTTTATGTGGGGAAGGGATCCATTAGTATAATATTTTTATATGTGGGGTGCCTTGTTGTGATGGGGGAATTGGTTATACACCTCTCGGGGAGTATACTCGCAAGGGAGCTTTAGTCTGTGGATTGCCAATATCAATTTATTCTCCTTCTTAACACTATGTGACATTGTTTTTACCTTCAGATAATGGTTGAATGAGTCCATATTTTGTGGAGTTTTTAATTTCTTCCTTCGATCATCGATCCTTCAAAATGTCCATCCTCTATTTGGATCCCCCCGAACACAATTTATAGAGAAGTGGGGACTAGATACTAGTGTAGTTGGTTCTTTTGAATGAGTCTTTGATCCTCATTCTACATAAGCCCAAGGCCATTACCCAGCCCGCATATTACTTAGTCAGTGGATTCCATGGTGTTATGGTCTGCGGAGTCCAAAATCATCACCCTAGTCTCTTGAATGAATTCATTTCATTCATTGGTAGTTTTTGGATTTTACTTGCCCATGGACCATTTGAGTCTTTGGGGGATGTAGTGCACAGGGAGAATTTCTCCACCCCATCCCACAAACAACCACATTTGTACAGTTAGTTCCACCATTTTCCTCCCAAGAATGATTTTACATGAGGATATCTTTGCGAATCAAATCTCCATGATGAGTGGAGATCTAAGAAGGGATTCCCTCTTCGTGGTCAAGCTTTTTTCCATTGTTGAATTTGTTCCATTAAAAAGAATTCCTTATATTATTCCTTCGGTTTAGTTTCCTTCCTCTGCCAATTTCATGGGATAATTTCAATTCCCTTTGCAATGTTTTTGAGACCCAACAATGACTTTTATTATTTACATGATCATGTATATATCATCAAAATACTTAATACTCTCAACAAATTTCTATAGTTAATGACTCTACACATTGGTGGCCACTTCCTACTTCACCCACTTTCGATAACTTTTCCAAAAACCCCTCCATAAAAAGGATTCCCTAACAAACTATATCATAGGTGTAAATTCAAAAAGATACCATACTATCATGAATATTATTATGGTGTCAATGATAAAACATTCATTCCTTGATAAATATTTCACAGATAATGTTAGGAGAGTATCATGTGATGTTGGTAAATCTCAATTCATACCTTAAATGTGATATATTTTCTTACTATAACACTAAAATCTCTTGGATATTTACTAAATGAGACATTATTAAATAATAATACTTTCAAAAAATGTTCTCAAATTTAGAGAAATTTAGTGTTTCATCGTCAAATATTAGGGTAATTAAGCCCCACTATTGTCCTCTGACTCCATGAAGGAGACTAGAAGAAAATTATTCCATATAGAGCATGGGTTTTTGAACTAATAAAAATACCTCCACCATACTCTCTGGCCATTCCTTAGCTGCCCAAGGGTCTATATATCCCTAACAATCATGTGTTATTTGTTAGTGAAACTCTTGCAATAGGATCATCCTACACAGATCCTCATCTCACAAAAATTAGAAAATCATTTCCTCAAAATGAAGGGATTTTTCTCACGAATCAATGGGAGGTTGACCTACCCACTGCATCCCAAGTGAGGGAACCTATATCTAGCCACCTTGAGGAAATAATTTATGAAATTTACCCTAAACAAAGGCTTCTTCATTTATCATATCATTAAAAATGAGATCAATAATAGGCACTAATCAGTCATGGTCTCGCATAGGGACTCTAGTTTTCCACCGACACGACATCATACTATAATTAACAATATGAAATATGGATAAAAAATAATATTTGGGAAGATGAATTAAAAATAAAATATAGATAAAATTCCCATTCCTAAATAATGTATGCACCAATTTAGTGTAACATTTTGATATGGAGGTTGACAGGGTCCTAGTGATTAGACACATCAACCGCCACACCATCACTGGTTTCTGTAGACTAAGAAACAATATCCAGACACCTTTACACCATTATATAATTTCCCAAACCAATCCTCACCATAAACATAGATTTATAAACGTTACCTAATAAAACCCACTTTGATACCACTATGATATGACTCCACCCACTATGAACCTTCCAGTGTGGTGGTAAGTCAAGGGTTCCACCCCAAGCCTGTCTTGATTTGGATAAAGGCTGGTGAAAAGAACTATGTAGGAATACGTTTCACAATGTAAGGCCTCATTATAATCAATCTTAACTCAACACGCTCCACCAAAATTGTAAAATAATGTAGACAATTTAATAGAGACCATCAGAAGTGTATAATAAATATGTATATCAAAAATTAAGGTCTATAATGTCCCAAAGTGGTCCAAATGTAAAGTACATGGAAAAAATACATTCCCAATAATATTATTAATGAAATAACACAAAAGTAGACAATAATAGTCTTATGTTTAAAATAACCCTCCAGTCCTAATCCACACCACTAATCTACAACCCATATCTACTATGCTCTACCAAAACCAAGTACACCAAGACTATATCTAAACTATATATCATCTACATATGATATGACATGTGTGGGTAAAAATCCCATTTAGGGGTGAGTATAGCATACCCAATTGGATTCCCCAAAAAGGTAACCATAAAGGGAAGATAAAAGAGAAGGAAACTCAATATAATTCATAATGTAAAGAAGGAAGGAACACTCCATTAAACCTTAGATTTTGTTTGAGTAGTGTGAAGTCCAGATGCCACATAAATTCTTCCTCCATATAGACAAACCTATGAGTCAAAAAATAGATTTTATTTTCATATCACCCACTTAATATTCCCATATTACATCAATGGAGTCCAGAAGCCGAACCCAATCCTTATTTTATAACAGAAAATAGAAAGGGGTAGCATACAGTAATCAGGTGTATGGAGAAGAACCCACACCTTATTGAGTCTCACATAGCATAAGAAGGTGTCACATAATAATTAAGTTTAATAAAAAATATAAATAATTAAAAATATAAGATGCAAAAGATATATCAGTCCCTAGATCGCTCTTCAATCAAGCCTGAACCCTGCTGTTGATCCCATAGTGTTAGTCACAATTTTTTACCTATTTTTCCTCATAAATAACATTGGATTTTCAAATATATCACATCATTATAATTTATATATAAAAACACCCATTTTAGGTATTTCACTTGTCTAAGATAGATATCAAGTGAGAAAGCCATAAATCCACCACATAGACTTATGAAATTTTCTAGGAATTCCATGTATCATAATGTGGAAAACACATGGGTCATACATGCTGTAATAAAATGACCTAGTCCAACCTAAAATGCCACTCAATTTGGCTCACTATAAGTCTTTATATTCATTTTTGATCACCCTAGTCCATCAAAAAGTATTAGGGTATCAAATACCAACCATTGATAATAGTTTCGCCCTCAAAATCCTGATAACCATCATATATATTTCTCTCAAAAATACATCATGACCAATTTGTATATTGGATTTACACATCATCAAATAATTAACATCCAAAATAATATGATATAAAAATAAAGCATAAGTTACAACAACAACAACAATAATAATATATTAACCTATAATCATCAATCTATAAGAATAAAAAAATTGACAACAATATGTAAATACAAAGGTACCAATATTTGTTCAAGTATAATTTGATTGATAAAAAATAACCTAGACATCACTAAGGATCCTAAAATTCTTCACATGATCCCATCCTCTTCATAACCCATGGTCACCTCCTCTAGTGGATCAAAGAAGGATTTTGAGAATTAGGATAATCAACCAAACAATAAGTCCCTCTTAACTTTACCCATATCCTTTAAAACCATGTCTTCGTACACCAAATGTCAAATGCAGGGTTTGAGAAAAATCCCATTAAGATAAAACAATGAATTTATATAAAGTTATTTTACCATGAAAACCATTATTCCATGTCCATTTTTTTTGAAATCCCAATTACAACCAATAGTTTTTACATTAGCTTGAGGATCTCCTAAAATCCAAACATGATTTCGGTATATCATATATCTTTTAGAATTCGTGGAATGATTCTATTCATAAAAATTATTTCCATATACTACATCCATGTAGATAATAATTTCATCATTCTATAATATTAAATTATAACTTGAGTAGATGAAAATAAAACCATACTTCTCTAGTTCTCAAACCTATCCTATACAGCTATGAAATACGTGTGTGTCAGGAACATCTAAATCTACCACTAACTCTTGTGTAGATCCTTAATATACAAAATCTCATAAATCTGGAGCATGAAATTCATTTAATCTTATCATTATCCCACTATTTAGAATGGAAATGTGTTCCATTTCTAGAAATATGGCATGTGTTTCCACAATTAATTTTCCATCTAAATGGTTACATAGGTAATATCCTTTAGTTTCCTTAGGATAACTTATAAATATGTACTTCATGCTTTGAGATTCTAGTTTTTCATTAGGAATAGTCTTCAAAAAACCTCAAATACCTAACAAAACATCTCAGATAGAGTGGGACTCTTTCTATAACATAACTTGTATGTAATACCATATTCTACATTAGTTAGTACTTATTTTAGTGTATATTCCACTATATGTAGTAAATATCCCAAAAGGATAAAGGTAGAATTTAATGACTCATCATTGATCTCATCATTTCAAGAATGGTATGATTCCTCATTTTTCAAACACCAATCCACTAAGGTGTATATGGAATAGTGATCTTGAAGACTATCCCGTAGTCCTTTGAGTGATTGATAAATGCATGTTTTAGATATTTCACACCATAGTCTAAGAAGATATTCTTAATATTTTTACATGGATTATTCTATACTTCATTTTGGGATTCCATAAATATATGAAAGAAATATGACTTATCCATAATTATGTAGATATAACCACACCAATTAATGTCATTAGTAAAATTAATTAAATTAGAAAACCCACCCCATTCAAATTATAGAAATGTACCACATAAATTAGTACGAATCGAGTATAGTAGGTTTATAGATATTTCTATTTTTCAACTTATAGGATATTTGGTCATTTTACATTTTAAAAAATCCTAGAATACATCCAAGGGTTTCATATTAATTATGTATGTATACCCTAAATAAATTATTTTGATTAAAATATTCTCAATTATATGACCTTTCCTAAAGTTCCAAATGTGGGGTAGGATATGAGTCATTATTATAACGGCCGATACTTTATATACGTTGTTAGTACATCAAAATTTAAGTACACTTATTAAAACATATAACAAAACCATGAAAGGACCCTATAGGTATAGTGTCTTTAGAAACTGGGAAACATAAACAACTGGTTCATAAAGCATCTACATTGTCTCCCATTTATTTGATCATATCTATTGTCCCTTTTGGAATATCTTACTTAATAACCTTTTTCCTGACCCAGGGAAAGAAACATACAAAAGGGTGAGCTCAAATGCTCAGTAAGTGTAATCAAAAGAAATATCAATCACATCATATTCATAAGAACATAACATTTTTGAAATCATACCCTGCAAAAGAGATCATAATTTCATAACATGGGATAAATCATGGTAGTGAAATGTAATCACTATAATCATAACATAAAACATGAAGCTTGGTGGCATACACACATAATCATAGAGAATCATTTATTATTAGTCAAGACTCATTGCCAAGACTATCTTAGTGGACAAAGTCCATTTCTGAACCGAGTTCACTCCTTATTTCAGTCCTCTTTCACTGAACCGGTTTAACCTGCCATTCCAGCCATGTCTATCTCATGAGAAATAAAATATTTACCCAAGTAATTTAAGGGAGATATAGGTCCCACCCATCTCATAATGATACCATTCTTATGTGTTCCACAAAATCATAAATCATACATCATTGCATAACCCATGTAATAAAAATGGGATTCTTAAACATCGTGACATCATAAAACAATAAATACAAGATAAAGGAATTCATAAAAATAATTCCATCAAAACATAATCAAATCAATGTAATAGTAGGGATAGAAACATAACCCTATATTATCTTATATGTAAACTAATTTTGATAAAACACTTGAACTCCATTCTTGAGAAAAATATCCTTTATACTTCAAAAACATTTTTTCTTTCTTAATATGTCATACAATTTTAAACTAAATGAATTTGATTAAAAATAAACATGAAAACTTGTAAAGTAAGATTCTTGGTAATAATGTTTTAAAAATCCATTCATGTTGTATAAGTTTAAAAAAACATTCTTCTCGTACTTTTGTCAGAAAAGCCAAAAAGTACCTCGTACAAAAAATGACAAAAGATTCTTTCCATATATTTTACTAAAAACTCACCGAAGAGTAAAATTGGATTTAAAAAATTGTAGGTGGATGGAAATAATATTACATATTGAGGAAACATGGATGTGGATGGCAAAATACACCCCAGTAAATTCAAAAGTATAAACAATCTCGGATAAAAATGAGATTGTGATATTTCCCTTACCTTAGGTCCGATTTGCTTTGTCAGTGTCCAAACCTCCTGTATAATGATTTAAATAATTTCATTGACTTATTCCTGAATCATAATCATTGTTACGATATCATACATGGTCATATTATTAGCTTATTATTAGTAATATTTCATTGCTACTTGTTATTCGGGTGTTTATTACTTTTTTGTTCTTATGCGTGTTTTGTCGAATAAATTATTATTATTCTTTTTAGGTTATAGATAACTCATTTACATAATTGTATTAGTGTAATATATATCAAATTTATTCACTCAATTCATTTATGTAATCATTATTCAATGAAAATCAGGTAGAATAAGTCACATCACATCGTGGAGACGGTATTCCATACGTACGCACAAGCGATGATATCGTTCCCATGATCGTGGAATTGTATTGGAGTGTATTTATACTATTTCAGAATCAATATCACTTTACAATAATCATATATATTCATTCTTTACACCATTATACCTATCCAAGTAAGGTGGTGGTGGAAAATAGTTTACACCACGGCGTGGAGACGGTATTCCGTACGTACGCACGCGTGATGATTTTTTTTCCGTAGGATGTATAGATGGTGAAATAGGGTTGTTTCATACTTATAATAACATATCAGTATAATAGTGATACTGATGTTATTAATTAATAATGAAAGAACTAATGAAGAAGAAGTGGAAGAAGAAATAAAGTTGAAAGAATCGGTAACGGACATTACCTCTTCTTTGAAGAGCCTCTTTAAGGCCTCCTTTTAGGGCACTAAAATTGGACTTTGAAGAAGACCAGGACCTCCAGGATGTTTCTAGGGAAGTGGAGAGGAGAAATGGGGAGATTTTGGCCGAGCGTGAAGGCTCAAAGTGGTGTGAGGAAGAGAGGGAGGAGGTTCTCTTTTATAAGGGAGGAGAGGGGCACCTTTGGAAAAACTAAAAATATTATTTTATTATAAAGCCATATTCGGTTTTAAATAGCTCCAAATTGATTTATTTCTAATCTAAGGTGGGGATGGGTCGAAATACTCTCATAAAAGAGAATTTGGACAAGTTTATTTTACTATTTTAACCTTATCATTTAGATTTAACTTTAAGTTAGATAATTTTAGTTTTACCATGTCTTTTTGTGTTCTTACACTATATGGTTAATAAACTTCTTATAACAAGAAAAACGAACCCCAAGTTGTTTATTATTAATATATATAACCTTATCTAAGTCATTTGGCCGAATCTTAGATTTTTAGAAATAAAATAACAATTAATAATATAATATTTGTCTTAAAAACTATTTTATGTCAATTTTGACACTATTTAGTAATTGATTTTTGTAAATATCATAACAGAATGATTAGTTCGAAAAAAGTTAATTAAATCAATAATAACAGGTCATATTAACCTAGAAATTAGTGTAATTCATAAAAAGACTCAAATTACATTTATTCGGGTATTTATAACATCAATTATGTCAATATTTCATTAATAAGATAATTACTGCATCATCTTTGTGTCATAATGAAATTAAATTATTTAATGTCTAAAAATTAAAAATAAAATATCATTATGTAGAAAATATTTTCGTATTTCTAAACAATATTTATAGTCTAATTTATATTATGTATAACCCTATATTAAAAATTATTTACTTATTAATCTTTGATTTTAACTATTTTAACCCTTCTTTAAATAAATTAATAATAAACGTCCTAATCTAATCCATGTGGGCCTAAATGGTCATATTTTATTTCTAAGGTTGTTTTTGGTCAAATTACACTTATCCAATAGAATTAGGACATTTTTTAGGGTTATAATAAAATCATTTTTACCCTTAATTACCCTATTTACTTTTAACCGTGGTAAATAAAAGTAAAAAGTTACTATTCACTAAAACTTATTTTCTACTGATTGAACCACATTTTACTTACTGACATCAATCGTGTCTCTCGCATTTTTGAAATTCCACTCACAAAAGAGGTAAAAATAAGTTTTATGTAAATTTGCAAATTCTCCTAGGAGGTGGGTAAAAGACGGTGAAAAGTTCAATAAACTTTTTATATATCTAAAATTATTATAAAATTACTCCAATGAATTACATTGATCTTATATAGGTATTATGTTTCAATTTTGACCTAAAATAAATTTAAATAAAATAAATAATTATTTAAATACAAAGTCGGTTTTTAAATAGTAACCCAGTGTTTTCACTATTCATCAAAAATTGAAAGTTTCCAGAAAAATACCAAAATTTCACCCTAGGCCAATTTCGATATTCCGAATCCAAAAATGATGTTCATTTTGAAAAATAAAAATTACAAAATTTCAAAAAGTGGTTATTACTATTCATAAAAGCGAGTTTTAATAATATTTTAATAGCATATCGTTTTTTAGTGAAACTTGGTATTGCGTACGATACAAGCTATTGAGGAAGGTCACGATTGCGTGTAAAGAAAGCCAAGATATTTTTGTGTGTAGTGAAAGATTTATTTGATGATTTATATAAAATAAAAACAAAATATTTCTTATAAAAGTCTCGGGTGTTACATTCTACCCCCCTTAAAATGAATTTCGCCCTAAAAATTCGTCACTTGTGACAAATAGATGAGGATACCTCTCCCTCATCATATCATCAAGCTCCCATGTAGCTTCTTCTAATAGGTGGTTCCTCCATAAAACATTCACCAAGCGAGTGGTCTTATTCCGTTGGACTTTTTCACTACGATCGAAAATTTCTATCGGCTGTTCTTCATAAGAAAGATCTTGTTCCAGCGGTACAACTTATGAGCTGAGTACATGTGAAGGATCAGGTATGTACTTTCTCAGGAGAGATACATGGAACACATCATGAGCTTGAGAGAGATTCGGTGGAAGCACCAATCGGTAAGCTACCTGCCCAACACGATCCATTATTTCGAAAGGGCCGATTACCTAGGGCTCAACATTCCCTTCTTCCAAATCCCATTACTCGCTTACAAGGAGATAATCGTAAGAACACTTTATCACCCACTTGAAACTCTAAGTCTTTTATTCAGTTGTCGGCATAACTTTTTTGTCGACTATGAGCTTCTCTTATGTGTTGTTGAATAGATCGTACCTTTTCTACCATATCATCAACAAGATCAGGTCCTAATAGCTTTCTTTCCCCAACATCATCCTAGCAAATTGGTGTCCTGCATTTCTTTTCATAGAGAGCTTAATAAAGAGCCATCTGAATACTGGGGTGAAAGATATTATTATAATAAAATTCCACCAAAGGTAGGTGTTGATCCCAACCACCTTTGAAATACATAGAGCAAGCTCTCAACATATCTTCTAGAGTTTGAATTTTCCTCTCAGACTGACCGTCTGTCTGAGGATGATAAGTAGTGCTGAAACTCGACTCTGTATCGAGAGTATGCTGAAGACTTGGCCCGAACTTTGAGGTAAACCTCGGATCCCAATCAGATATAACAGAAAGTGGAAGTCCATGCAATCTTAGCACTTCCTTTACATATATCCTGGAAAGCTGATCCAGAGAGAAATCCTCTCTAATAGAAATGAAGTGTGAAGACTTTGTAAGACGATCAACTATGACCGAGATAGAATTATTTCCTTTGGATGTTTTAGGAAGTCCTGTGACAAAGTCCATAGTGATGTTTTACCATTTCCATTCGGGTATGGGTAATGGTTGTAACATCCCCTTAGACTTCTGTCTCTCAGCTTTATCTTGCTGACAAACCATGCATTGAGAGACATATTCATCAACATCTCTTTTCATGCCATCCCACACGAAGTACACTTTCAGGTCCCTATACATCTTTGTGCTTCCTGGATGAATAGAGAATGAAGAACTATGAGACTCATCTAGCATATACTTCATTAATTCAGGGATGGGGGGAACACAAACCTGATTCCTGAACATTATTATCCCATCACAATCAAGGTTGAATTCAGGAACATTTCTCACCTTCTTTTGTAACTCTACATCTTCTTTATGTTCCTCTTTAATCTTAACATGTATAGATGGTTGAACATTCATTTGAGTAATATATGATTTTCCCCCTTTCATTATAATTCCTAGATCCATCCTTTGTAAATCCATAAATATTGGATCTTTGTGATCCTCATCATGGATAAACTGGCATGGTCTTGTCGACTTAATGCATCTGCCACCTTTTTTGCTTTCCCAGGGTGGTAATGAATTGAGCAGTCGTAATCCTTAATCAACTCCAACCATCTTCTTTGGTGCATATTCATCTCATTTTGTTTGAAAATATACTTTAAACTTTTATGATCAGTATAAATATCACACCTTTCTCCATAAAGATAATGCCTCAAAATCTTTAATGCAAAGATTACCATAGCTAACTCCAAATCATGAGTTGGATAAATGTTTCATGTATTTTCAACTGTCGTGAGGCATAAGCTATCACCAAATCATTTTTCATAATAAAACACCCCAATCCCTTCTTGGATGCATCATTGTAGATCACAAACCTTTCTCCACTACAATGCAGTGTGAGTACAGGTGCACTAGATAACCTTCTTTTCAACTCCTTGAAATTATCATCACATTCCTCCGTCCAAACAAACTTCACTCTTTTCTGAGTCAACCTGGTGAGTGGATTAGATAATCTTGAAAAATCTCTCACAAAACGTCGATAATATCCCACCAAACCAAGAAAACATTGGATCTCAGTTACTGTTTTTGGTCTGCACCATCTTTCGATAACCTCTATTTTTGCTGGATCCATAGATATCCCTTCTTTTGAGACTATGTGACCCAAAAATGAAACTTTTTGATGCCAAAAATCACACTTGGTAAATTTGGCATAAAGCTTCTACTTTCTCAGGGTATTCAATATAATTCTCAAGTGATCTTCATGTTCTTCCTTTCTCTTTGAATATAAAACAATATCATCTATAAAGACTACCATAAACTGGTCAATATAGTCTCTAAAGACTCTATTCATCAGATCCATGAAGATAGCTAGGGAATTAGTAAGACCAAATGGCATCACTATAAATTCATAGTGTCCATAACTTGTACGGAAATATGTCTTTGGTATGTCCTCCCTTTTGACCCTTAATTATTGATACCCTGAACGAAGATCAATCTTGGAAAAGTATTGAGCTCCGTGTAGTTCTTCAAATATGTCATCAATGCGCGGGAGAAGATATTTGTTCTTGATAGTGATCTTGTTAAGTTCTCGATAATCAATGCAGAGTCTCATTTATCCATCTTTCTTCTTAACAAACAGAACAGGTGCTCCCCAAGGTGATGCACTAGGGCGTATGAACCCATTATCAAGATTCTCTTGGATTTCCTTCTTCAATTCCTCCAAGTCAATTGGGGCCATTCAATATGGTTTCTTTGAAATAGGTAAATCACCCGGTACGAGTTCTATTGAAAACTCAACTTCATGATAGGTGGAAGACCCGGAAATTCCTCCGAAAAGACATCATCAAACTCCCGTACAATGGGAATATTCATAATCATCAGTTTCTCACCAACCATTTGAGATAAATAACCTTTATTTAGTGGAATCATGACCCATAAGATGGATGAAATTTCCACTGGAAGGTTATGTTCATCCTTGCATCGATAGACGATCAAAGATTGATCTGGAATATGAAATGTGACTTCCCTTCTTTGGAAATTGATATGAGCTCCATATAGAGAAAGGAAATATATGCCAAGAATCACATAAATTTCCACTGTAGGGAGGATCACAAGATTTTCAGGAAGCAAATTCCCAAAAACATCAATCGGATAAGAATTATAAACATTTGATGCGACTGTTGTGCCATTAGGGGTTGTCAGAGCTAACTCAACATCTAATTGTTGAGGTAATACGGTGATACCCTTAGAAATTTTTTGAGAAATAAAGGATTGGGTTGATCCAGAATCAAATAAAACATTTTCTAATTTAAAGTGGATGGTAATTGTACCTTTCACCACTTCCTTATCGTACTCCACATCACTGATAGAAATTGCATGTGACTTTCCTTTGTATTTAGACTTAAGAGTTTGTTAACGTCGATCATCATCAACAACCCTTCGATTAGGGCATTGATTGGAATAATGCCCCATTTCCTTGCACTTGTTACATTTATGTGAAGGAGGTGAACTCTGTGTAGCCTTTTCATTGTTCGTATCACTAGACATCTTCTTCCCATAATTGCGGCATTCAAATGCCCGATGACCTTCCTTTCCACATTTGAAACATTTACTTGTCCCTTTAAGACAACTCCCTCCATGTTTCTTTCCACACATTGAGCATAAGGGGAAACTCATCTTCTTTTCAGTGTGGTCTTTAGATTTTCCTTTGAATTCCATTTTACACTTCTTATCAATCCCATATGACTGATGGGTTACTACAATCTCCATCTCAACTTTTAGAGCACATAGAATGATTTCCTCGTAGCTATTGAAGTGCCTTATGGATAATTCCCTTCGAAGACTTGGATTTAAGCCACTAAAGAATCGATCGATCTTACTCTCAGGTTGGATAATAATACCAGAAGCGTACCTTGCAAGTCTTGTAAAATTTGCTTCATAGGTACCAATAGATTCATCATCCTTTTTCTTTAGTTCAACAAACTCCTTCTCCATCTTTGTTCGGAGAATACGAGGGAAGTACTTATTGAAAAAATTGTTCTTGAACTCATCCCATTCGATGGACTCAATTTCATCTCTTGGCCTCGTATTATTGATAAGATTCCACCATTGATCACCATCACCTTCCAAATGATACACTGCTAAGATGACTTTATCATGTTCAGAACATTGAAGAACTGAAAATATCTTTTCAGTAGTACTGATCCACTGTTCATCAACTAATGGATCAGTAGACCCGCTGAATCAAGGTGGACGCTGTCTCATGAAGGATTCAACAGAATATTGCTCCTTCATTTGCTCCTTTGGAAGTCATTCATGATTCATAGCTTGAAAATGTTGTGTGAGAATGGCTACAATATTTTGCATTCCAGATCCCATAACGTTTGGTTGCTCACGGGGACAATCATTGCATTTCCCATCGCATTCCGCATTAACACAGTTCCTTCGGGTTCCAGCCATTGACTAAAACTAAGAAGAATAGTGTGAGAAACAGTAATTATAATAGGAAAACCACATAATATAGAATAAAATTTCACACTTAAGGTCTTATCCTAGGTTATTCATGGCCATTTCTAAAACACTAAGATTGTTTTCTATGCTTGAACTTATCCTTAGGATTCTTACTAAGGCTTTCACATCCTAGTCTCCAAAGGTTGACTGTACCATTCCTCTGATACCAACTATAACGACCCATACTTTACATACATTGTTAGTAATTCAAAATTGAAGTACACTTTTTACAAAATATAACAAAACCATGAAAGGACCGTATAGGTATAGTGTCTTTAGAAACTGTGAAACATAAACAACTAGTTCATAAAGTGTCTACACTATCTCCCATTAATTTAATCATATCTATAGTCCCTTTTGGCATATCTTCTTTAATAACATTCTTCCTGACCTGGGGAAAGAAAACATATAAAAAGGTGATCTCAAATTCTCAGTAAGGGTAAACAAAAGAAATACCAATCCCATCATATTCCTAAGAACAAAACATTTTGGAAATCTTACACTACAAAAGAGATCATAATTTCATAACATGGGATAAATCATGGTAGTGAAATGTAATCACAATAATCATAACTTAAAACATAAAGATTTGTGTCATACACACATAATCATAGATAATAATTTCTTATTTGTCATGACTCATTTCCAATACTATCTTAGTGGACAAGGTCCATTTCTGAACCGAGTTCACTCCTCATTTCAGTCCTATTTCACTGAACTAGTTTAACCTGCCGTTCTAGACATTTCTATCTCATGAGATATAAAATCTTTAACCAATGCATTGGAGGGAGGTATAGGTCCCACCCATCTCATAATAATACCATTCTTATGTGTGCCAAAAAATCATAAATCATACATCGTTGCATAACCCATGTAATAAAAATGGGATTCTTAAACATCGTGACATCATAAAACAATTAATATAAGATAAAGGAATTCATAAAAATAATTCCATCACAACATAATCAAATCAATGTAATAATAGGGATAGAAACAGAACCCTATATTATCTTAGATGGAAAATAATTTTGATAAAACACTTGAACTCCATTCTTGAGGAAAATATCCTTTCTACTTCAAAATTTTTTTTCCTTTCTTAACATGTCATACAATTTTAAACTAAAAGAAGTTGATTAAAAATAAACATGAAAACTTGTAAAGTAAGCTTCTTGGAATTAATGTTTTCAAAATCCATTAATTCCGTATAAGTTGAAAAAAACATTCTTCTTGTACTTTTGTCAGAAAAGTCAAAAACTACCTTGTATGAATAACGACAAAAGATTCCTTTAATATATTTTACTAAAAACTCACTGAAGGGTAAAATTGGATTTAAAAAATTGTAGGTGTTTGGAAATAATATTACATATTGGGGAAACATGGATGTGGATGATAAAATACACCCCAGTAAATTCCAAAGTATAAACAATCTCGGATAAAAATGATATTGTGATATTTCCCTTACCTTAGGTCCGATTTGCTTCGTAAGTGTCCGAACCTCCTGTATAATGACTTAAATAATGTCATTGACTTATTAAATAATCATACTCATTGTTACAATATCATACATGGTCATATTCTTAGCTTATTATTAGTAATATTTCATTGCTACTTGTTATTCGGGTGTTTATTACTTTTTGTTCATATGCATGTTTTGTCGAATAAATTCTTATTATTCTTTTTAGGATATAAATAACTCATTTCCAGAATGTTATTAGTGTAATATATATCATATTTATTCACTCAATTCATTTATTTAGTCATTATGCAATTAAAATCATGTAGAACGAGACACATCACATCGTGGAGACGGTATTCCGTACGTACGCACGAGCGATGACATCGTTCCCATGATCATGGAATTGTATTTGAGTGTATGTATACTATTTTATAATCTATATTACTTTATAATAATCATATATATTTATTATTTACACCATTATACCCATCAAAGTAAGGTGGTGGTGTAAAATAGAATACACCACGGTGTGGAGATGGTATTCCGTATGTATGCACGCGTGGTGATTTCGTTTTCTATAGGATGGATAGATGGTGAAATAGGGTTTTTTCATACTTATAAGAACATATCAGTATATGAGTGATACTGATGTTATTAAATCATAATGAAACAACTAATGAAGAAAAAGTGGAATAATAAATAAAGTTTAAATAATCAGTAACGGACATTACCACTTCTTTGAAGCACCTCTTTGAGACCTCTTTTAGGGCACTAAAAGTTGTCATTGAAGAATACCATGACCTCTAGGATGTTTCTAGGGAATTTGAGAGGATAAATTGTCCGGTGTTGGCCGAGATTGAAGGCCCAATGTGGTGTGAGGAAAAAAGGGAGGGGATGCCCTTTTATAAGGGAGGGGAGGGGAACCTTTGGAAAAACTAAAAATATTATTTTATTATAAAGCCATATTCGGTTTTAAATATCTCCCAATTGATTTATTTCGAAGACAAGGTGTGGATGGGTCGAAATACTCTCATCCAATAGAATTTGGACATGTTTATTTTACTATTTTAACTTTATCATTTAGATTTAACTTTAAGTTAGATAATTTTACTTTAACCGTGTCTTTTTGTGTTCTTACACTATAAGGTTAATAAACTTACTATAACAAGCCAAAAGAACCCCAAGTTGTTTATTATTAATATATATAACCTTATCTAAGTCATTTTTCTGAACCTTAGATTTTTAGGAATAAAATAAAAATTAATAACATTATATTTTAAAAAAAACTATTTTATGTCAATTTTGAAACTATTTAGTAATTTATTTTTGTAAAAAACATAACAGAATGATTAGTTCGAAAAAAGTTAATTAAATTAATACTTACATGTCATATTAAGCTATAAAATCAGTGGAATTCATAAAAAGTCTAAAATTACATTTATGTGGGTTTTTATATCATCAATTATGTCAATATTTCATTAATAAGATATTTACTACATCATCGTTGTGTCATAAATAAATTACTTTATATAATGTCTAAAAATTACAAATAAAATACCATTATGTAGGAAATCTTTTTAGCTTTCTATGTAATATTTATAGTCTAATTTATCGTTTGTATAACCCCTTATTAAAAAATATTTAATTATTAAAATTTTCTTTTATCTATTTTAACCCTTCTTTAAATAAATTAATAATAAATGTCCTAATCTAATCCAAGTGGGCCTAAATGGTCATATGTTATTCCTAAGGTTGTTTTTGGTCTAATTAAAAATATCCAATAGAATTAGGACATGTGTTAGGGTAATAAGAATATCATTTTTACCCTTAATTACCCTATTTGATTTTAACCGTGGTAAATAAAAGAAAAAAGTAACTATTCACCCAAAATTATTTTCATCTCATTGAACCATATTTTACTTTCTGACATCAACCGTGTCTCTCGGATTTTTAAAATTCTACTCACAGAAGTGGTAAAATTAAATTTTAGGTAAATTTGAAAATTCTCCTAGGAGGTGGGTAAAAGACGGTGAAAAGTTCAATAAAATATTATATATCTAAAATTATTATAAAATTACTCCAATTAATTTCATTGAACTTATATAGGTATTATGTATCAATTTTGACCAAAAATAAATTTAAATAAAATAAATAATTATTTAAATAAATAGTTGGTTTTAAAATAGTAACCTAGTGTTTTTACTATTCATCAAAAATTGAATGTTTCTAGAAAAATACCAAAATTTCACCCTAGGCTAATTTCGATATTACGAATCCAAAAATGAAGTCCATTTTGAAAAATAAAATTTAAAAAATTTCAAAAATTGGTTATTACTATTCATAATGGCTAGTTTTAATAATATTTTAATAGCATGTCGTTGTTTAGTGAAACTAGGTATTGCGGACGACGCAAGCTATCGAGGAAGGCCGCGATTGCGTGTAAAGAAATCCAAGCTAGTGTTGTGTGTAGTGAAGGATTACATTGACGATTTTTATAAAATAAAAACAAAATATTTCTATTAAAAGTCTCGGGTGTTACAATTATCACTATATTTTTCATTGATTTCCAAAACATGGTTTTAAAGTTCATGCATATTTAATACATTATTAATATGTTCCACAACATACCATATGTTTTCATTATAAATAAGAAAAAATTTATTTCAATATTTGATATAAAATCTCATATTATTTAATCATGACATTGAGATTATATTTTTGTTAATAGATGGTGTATAAACAAATTATTTAGTAGAATAACCATTTCACTTGGAAAACTAAAATGAAAATATCCCACTTTTGATGCTACTACTCTCATACAATTTTCTTCCTAGGAATCAACATTACCCTTTTCAATTTTCAAGAATCTAATAGGTTTCTATCGATTAATAAAAATGTAAGAACCACATGTTGTATCCAATACAAAAATTTTCCATATAGATAGACTTCATTCAATGAAAAATAAATATTAAGTAGAAGAATCATCTTGATTCCTCTTACCTAATGTGAATTTTTTTTCTAGAGGCCTTTCTTGCCATAATAAAATTAGACTACATCCTTATCATTTGTATTTATATGTATCTTTATCCTTTTCAAGGGGTGGTCCATCAAATACTTTGACTTAGACTTAGCCTTTGACACCTTACCCTTGTATTTCATTCTCATGTTCGCTATATGGAAAAAAGTGATGAAATTCTACATATTCATACCATTTTACTGAATTAAATATAAAATTTTTGGAAGAAACATATTTATATTATTCATGTTATAATTGATGATGAATGTTCAGAAGTTAAAAAAAGAGAGGAAAGAATGAAATTAGTTGCTAGTTCTTGGGATAGTTTGAACCAAATGGTATCTAGTGTGTAAATGTACCAAATCATCTTGAGCAAATGAGGGCCCAATCGTTTTCCTTTTATTAGATTACATCGATAAAGATCAATTAATACCTTGTATCATTTTTCTAATATCTCTCATGGAATAACTCTTATAGATAACAAAACATTTTGAAAGCATCCTTCGCCAGATGATTTTTTTACAAATCACAAGACATATATGACATCATAAATCATTGTACTTCTATTGAATCATCTATTCTTCCTATTTCTATCTTTATGTGTCTTGCTAGATCCCCAAGGAGGCTCTACAGGTGGTGGGGATTCCAACACATAAAGTTTCCATTAATGGAATTGTACTATTCTCTAGGTCCCATACAACTCTTGGAAGTTTTGGCCAATCATGACATTTACATTATCCAAAATTTATCATAGATAAATTTAATTGGTGGATATCTCCATTTGATCTAAAATAAGTAAACTCAATAGATTAGTACTTTATCTATATTACCAATATAAATTTTAAAATTATTAATTTTAAATGTCTCCCACCATTTTATCAAATCGATGTTTCTATAAAGTACCAGATTCAAAATACTCATTCTCATGAGTATTATAGTTCCATGGATCCTCAAAGCTCTCTTCATATCCCAATATATGTAATTTCTAGTAATATGAGAGGATAAAGTAGTATTTGTTTATATAAAATCTCATTAACTTGTATCTTTATGTTCTTTTGAGTGGATTCCCATCTCTTGAAAAGGATTACCTTTCATTTCACAGTGATTTTCCTCTAAAGTTGAAAAAAGATAACTATGGACATTTATTTTCTTCCAAAAGTAGTTATATCCACTGACCACTCTCATAATAACATTCTAGTAGTAAGAGACACCCTCAACTATGGATGACGAGCATCTCGAATAATTAGTTGAGACCAAATTCAAGAAATGGAAGGCATTTTTATATAATATATCTTTGAAGAATATTAATTTATCTCATCAAATGAAATCATTTTCTATTTAACATTCTTGTTCTATGTTATCCGAGTCAAAATATAACAATGTTATAAATTGAAATCATTCACCACACATGTTCATTTTATCTACATCTGCATGTTTATTATTATACCATAAGATAATATAAAAGTACTTTCACAAAATAATAGAACATTAAAATGATAAAATAATAAAATAATTATGTAGTCATGAGTTTTTAACTATTGTTTAATCCATCAAGTGAATAATGGATGAACAATAAACCAAGGAGAGTTTCTATTATCGATACATGACTTGAATTTTAGTGCTTGAAACTATTGATCACTACATTTATTTGGTTTACAATAGCTATATACTACAACTACATCTCTAAGAACTCCTCCAATTCTTACAATGTATACTCACACACAAGTGATAAGAACTCTTCATAAGAAATTAAATTTTACCACTCAAATGTGGACACATATACTTTTATAAATTTTAATGAGGTAGAGAAGATATGAAGTGCATCAAAATAAAACTAACTATTACATTATATCACTAAAATGTAATAATTTAATTAAATAATAATAATAAACCAATTTGATCAGGTTAGTATCACCTCATGATCAATCAACAAGTAATTATATTGCATACAAAAAATTTAAATTTCTAAAATTCAACTTGTTGGTACTTTTAATGCATCAACTTGAATTAAAATAATTTCAATCAATTATCGATACTTTGACAATACCCAAAGTAATTTTATTAAATTAATAAAATATATTTATTTTATAAAAATTTTATACAAATTTTTAAGACCATTTGGATCTAAATAAAATCTCCAAATAGTAATTTAAGGCTTGTGATGAGCTTGATGATTTGGAATGTATGAATCTGGACTGATCGGGTTTGGTCCGAGTTTGGGTGACCCGATGCAGATGATACAACCTTGGGAACGCCACATTTATAAAACCAATATTATATATTATAATATATATGAATATATTGGACACCCCACTCAAGGGGGTGGCTATAACCACACATCATCCCATTAAATAGAGATTCTAGGAATTTTTACTCTCCCTTTTGGAAGAATTATGGTTTAACTATATTTATATATATATATTATATTCATTATAATATATATATATATAACTGTTTTTATTCATGTGTCATGTAAATGAGAATCCTGGTTCAATTAATACATGAAAAGGCCTCCCCATCGACATGTCAAGCTTATATAAATTTATATTTATAACTCATATATAAAAATATATATTTATTCTAGTCCAAATATATACTAAAAACCCATTGATATTTTACCATCCATATATTATTCATAAAAACTCAGATCGATACATTTTCAGTTGTGTTGGTAACATATGAAAACCCTATTTCTGAATCGTAGAAAATTAATTTAAAATATTCAAGTTATTCATACTGTATAACTGAACAATTACCTTGATACCAATTAAAGGAAACCGTGGTGTGATAGAAGTGTAAAAAATACATAATTTAATTTTTGGGTTCTAGATTCATGTTACAAACAGTGAACTCACAAAATACCTTGCCCAAATTTATCCAAGATTCACATATTTTTTAATTTAATCATAAATAAAAAAATCAAATGGAACCACTAACAATAACTTGTTCATTCAAAATCACTAATTTGATTCACTAACTATTGGTGTTTAATGGTTCTTAGACATCAATATATCCATCATCTAGATCATCCACACATGCACCATAACTATTAGGAAATTTATCATTGATTTTTTAGTGCAAATGTAGGAAATCGAAGTGATTTATAATGTACCATTTTTCATGTGAAGAGTATGTACTTGATCAAGGAAACAAAATCGATCAGATTTTTTTCTTCCTTCATATTCTTTCTATCTAATATTAAGAGGATACGAAAAGATATATGATATCTATATGTCCATTTAAATGATAGTGGAATCTATTAAGGAGTCAATTATGTACTTTTATATATAGGTTATGACTCCCAAAATTTCACTTTACTCCTCAAAAAGTAATAACCTTTACTATAGACCCCTATGAACACTTATTGGATAAATAAAATTGTTTTTAATGTTATGAAGATTTTATCCCTAACATATAAAACATTAACGAGTTACTTGATAAAATATGAACCATTAAATCAACTCGTATGTTCCCTAAATAATTTAACAAACCGTGAACATGTTACGTTCATTTAAAAAGTATATTTTATTTTTCTCACTTTTATAATGAGACTAATTGAGAATACCTTGAGAAATATATTAAATCATTATTATTATAAAATGGAATAATATAATTGAATTATTTTACTTACTATCGTTCACACTCAAAAGTTCATTATCCCCTGCACGAGGGTCCCACTTCATCCTAAAATCTTACTCATTTGAAAATATTTAACTTATGGATACACTTACTTTGTGACCCTCTATGTTATTGTATTGATAGTAGTGATAACTAGTCACAAGTTAATATTGATGTTTGGAAACCCATCATGACCCCTGAAGAGATAAGGAATTCCATCATCATGACAACTTCCTATGAACACACTCATTGTAGTATAATCTCTTTTTCTAGTGATATGTCATAAATAAGGATACCCACTTGCGTCATCATCCATTTGATGCTTTATATATTTCATGACCTTACCAAAAACACATTCCCTATTGTACTATTGACATGGATTTAATAAATGTACCACCATACTGGTTAACTGGGGCCCATGAGATATATCTCCCTTAACTAAGAAGAAGAAAATATATATCGTGATCATTCAAAAAATTTCATAACACTATTGAAACACCCAACATAAGCTACCTCACTAAGAATTCAATATACTGGTTTTTCCTTCCGTCAAAGTGCATAATCAGATGGAATAATTTGATTAAAATATAATGTGGATATTCAATTACACATTTTTGTATATTTGAACAAAAAATTACATAAGAAACATGTGGTGTTCCTAAAGGATGTTCAATCCTCATGATCTCATATACTCAAGATCACCAAGTATGAACATAATGAGAAGAGTTCCTAATGATTCTGAGTCCCAAGAAATTTATTGTCTAACATAATCTACGTCCCCTTAGTATAATTTCTCTAGACAATAGGATATATATTTATTATTTCCATCATAGCATTTATAGGTTCTCATTATAGTATAGAACTACTATAACCTTTTGATATGATACATAATATAAGGACATTAACATGTAAATTGTAAATGTAGAAGTATCAACACTATTATAATTTTAATAAACACATTTATATATAAAATTGTGTACTTGTAATGGTAATAAAAGATCTCATAGTAATTGGGTATAAGGAATCCAATCTCACAATATGAATAAGTTTCAATCATTGGAAGATGTTTGTAGAAGATGTTTGTGGAAGATGTTTGTGGAATATGTGACTAGCCTAGAATTTTTTCTAAATATTGTCACACTATTCTACATTTCAAACTATGAATAAAGTAAAATACTCATAAGGTATAGAATAAGAAAGAAAAAATAAAATATAAGACTTTAGTTGTTTCCATTTCACTCTAATCATCACAAACAGAATATCCTAAGAGTTTGAGTACTGGATTTCTTTACACTTGATAGAATATCTAATGCACTTGAAGGATGTAAAAAATGAAAGGAAGGATCAAAGAACATTGTATATTATGGGTCACCAAAAATAAATTTAATTTGATATCTAGTGATTGGAAAAGATAAGTCGAGTTCCAAGAACACATTATATATTTATGGTCTACAACACAATTTGTTATGTGCATATCAGCTCTGCAATGAAGGAAATGAAATAGGGCTTTCAAAATATGGGTTATTTGTGAAGATATTGAATGATGTCTATTTATTTTCATGGGTACAATGAACAAATGGTAACATGTTTCAGGTTGGTGATACTGAGAACTCATACCACTTAAGCTTAAATGGAAAAATCTATTATGGCATTGAAGTATTGTTCATCATGGACAAAATAACATGACCAAGTGTACCTAAGGGGGAATGTTTGTGATGTTATTATATTTAATAGATATATATATATATTCTATTTTCTCTATGATCCAAATTGAAAATATTTTTAAATCACAACTTATTAAAGCAGAGATAAAAATATATCACCCGTTGGATCACAATCATTTTAATTTTTTTGATCTAATAATGAATCAATATGTAAATAGATATAAGTATTTTATTTCACATAAATATTAATCCAATCATATGTCATGAATTATATTAATAAAGTAAAATTCAGATGCTCAGAAGATGTTTAAATTTTTTGGATGATTTTTTTAGGATTATGGGTTCTCTTTGAAGAAGATCTGAATATTCAATAATCTTAATAAAACTAGTGATAAATTTGAATCATATCATGATATTAATTCTATTCACCATGATTTATGTTCACCTTAAACTCCATAACATAATGGTTTCACTGAATATAAGAATATAATCTTGGTGGATATGTCTCGTATAATATCGATTGTGCATGATATTTCTTTTATTTCTCAAGACAAGAAATTGTTACAATACTAAATATTCTAAACCATTTTTTTTTTCAAAAAACCATAAATATTTCATAATTTTACATGTATAATATGAAGTGGTCATGTTTAAAATACTTAAGGGTATTTTAAATCCCTTGTCTCATCAACATGAAAGGTGAAAATCATGGGAATTTTGATTTAAGAGGTTTCGATGGTATTTTCTTGGTTATCCTTCAAATAGAATATGATAACACTAATATAATAAAGAGACATGTATTAGTTTTGGATATAGATGATGTAAAGGTTCTCAATCATTCAATGAATTTAATTTCACATTAATAAGAATGTTCGATAAATGATGATAATGAAGTAGTTTTTGTGTATAATAAGGGTGCAACTTATTAAAATAATGATAATTCTAAAAAGATGTAGGTTTCAGATAATGATTTATCCATTTTTAGAAAAAAAAATCATAACCATGTCATAGAAGATTGATAAAGTAGTTGGAGGTTCAAAATATCAATAGATAAAAAGTTTAAAATATTTAAAATATATTATATTTGATGAAAACAAAACAGACCACATTATTTTCGCAATTTAAACTAAGAGATGTGAAAGGGGATTTGGGGAATTAAGAGTGGACGAATTATAATAATGATGAGTTAGATCTAATTGAGAAGAGTAGTACTTTTAATTTGACACTCAATCATTAAAATAAAAATCTTATCCTAAATAAGTGGGTGTTTTTCATCAAGATCAATGAAATAGGATAAGTATTAAGAAAAATGATTGACTTGTGTGAGTAGGGTAGTCACATTTTTAAGGAATTGATTTTTATGAGACATAAATTTTTTTATAATCCTGATAAAATTAATGTATTTAATTCTATTATATAACATAATAGATAAAATATTTTTAAAATGGGTATTAGTTTATTTTTCTTCAATATAGAGTTATAACTAGAAGTGTTATTTGAGAAATCTGACAGTTTCCTTCTTAGAAAAGAAGGGTGATATTTTTTTCAAGTTAAATATGAATAAATATGGGTTTAATAATCCCAAGAACATGTTATTATATGTTAATTTGTTTTTAATTTTATAAATATCAATAATTGAAGAGTGGGCAATATCCGTTATATTAACGAATAAGAAGAGGTATCACTTGTTTTTATTGTATATTTTGATGATATCATGTTTACAAGAAATAAAAAATTGTGTAAATGGAGTATTTTATGAAAATGAAGAAGTATTCTAATATTTTCATACTTATGAAAATCATATATTTTTTTGTATTATAAGTGTATAAAGGGTAAGATTATATATTTCTTTTTCAATATAAGTATGCTTGATAAAATATATCAAATTTTGTGTCAAAGTGGGTGCCCTAGAGCCAACTAATTTATGTACTTTGATTACCATTACATGTATAAATTTTTATATATACATGTGTTTATGTTACCATAATAGTTTTTATACTTCTACATCCATTATATTTATGATAATTTCCTTATATTACATGTCAAATCCAAGGGTTAATGTAGTTCTCAAGCAATAATGAGAACTTGGAGATACCATGATAGCAATATTAAACATATTTCCTATGATCCAGATACATCATACTGAATAGACACAAATGATGTGTGACCATCAGGTTTTGGGGGATCATAATCATTAAGAATTATTTTCATGATGTTCATACATTGTGCTCTGAAATATTTGTGATCATTATGAAAAACTTGCAAATAGGAAAACAATATGTTTCCTGTGTCCTGGGTAGTTTCTATCTTCAAACTCATTTAATGGTCTCATGGATTGAAATTATTATCAGTTTATACTATTTGATAATCTAAATTGATGAAATAAAAAAAATATGGCATTATTTTCATGGAAATGAATATTTAATTTGGTTTGTGATTTGTGGTATGGAATTGGTAAAATAATCAAAATATAATTTTTTTCTTCCAAAAGGAAGTGAAATATCTGGCTGAATTATTTAGTATTGTGTTATATTCATTAAATCCTTTTCCATGGTAGAAGAAGGTATGTCAGTCCAATTGGGTCAACGAATAATAAAGCAAGAATGTATGTTGACATAAGGTTTTCATTCCGCTTTATGATATATCATAGTAAAAAAAGACTATATTCATAGTGTGTGTTCATAGGAAGTTTGTTATTCCAATAACTATTCCTTATCTCTATAGGGGACTTCATGGGTTGCTAGACTCCTCTCATGGTTATTATATAATATTCACTTCTAATTATATAATGTCTTTTATGGTCACAAAAAATAATATATTTAAAATTCTGCAAGACTACGATGAATATAAATATAGGACATGGTGGGATACCCCACGAGGTTTGAGAAAAAAATATCACTAATAAATAACTAAATACAATACTATTTGAGTATTGAATAATGATCGAAAAATATATTTATTAAATATATTCATAAGTTTTTGAAATAGTCCCTCAACCAAAAGGCTAAGGTATTTATTTATAAAATGAAACTACAAAAGATGAAAATGATTGATCATATTATAGTCATTTCCATAAAGAAAAATAAAATAATCTAGGAGTGAGTTTGACCAAGTGATAATCATAACAATGCCAATTTTGTCAAGACCATTCTCAGACGTGTTGCACTCTCAAAAGACATTCATGAAAACGAAGTTTAGACTTGTGAGAGTATTCATGCATTTCATCCATTAACCTATAATTCACTATGGAATATGTAATTCACCATTTCTGATGGTCTGGATAAGAGTTGATGAGTCACTTTCCAACCAAAGGTTATTCCAACCTTTTATTTTTTATATGATATAGAATGAATTATTACAAGCATCTCTGCTTCAAGAGAATAAGTCACACTATAAGAGCTATAAAAAACCCTTGAAATTTTCATCGTGGGCTTGAAAGATAGAAACAAACCCCTAGGGTCCTGTGTTTCCTCAAGAAGCACCATCTATGTTAAATTTGATACAATGTGTGAGAAGGGCAAACCATAAGACCTAAATTTTACCCATAACAGGTCTAAAGTTCTTGGGGAATCCCAATTTTCAAAAACTATTGAAATCCTAGACATTGTTTTCAGAGAATCCCATCTGAACCATACTTGTATCCTTAATAGAAGAAACGATTTTCTGTAAATTCTAGCTTCTGGAAGAAGGTCATCCCATTAAAAAAAATTGTGACTCAATCAAATTAAATGTAGGAATTCAGCAATAAAAACACTAAAAAGTTAATGCACATGAGAATAATGATGGATGAAACAACAACAGTGCAAAGGAGCCTGCAAACCCGAAAATTTTAAACCATGAGGTCTAAAGTCATCCAGAATATCATTCCAAGTGGTTGAGGTAGTTGCATAGTTTAGGAATAGGTGATCTGTGTTTACCATGTGATGATGACACTTGACACATCAAGAGAAATGAGAAATACCATATTTCTAAAAAAACATCATATGTGGGTATCCTATTATGAGAAATACACTAGATAAGAGTAAACCAAGATATTCTAATCCAATCCTTGTTAAGAGAATAAATCCAATTTCATTTCAAATTTGAATCTTTGGAGGCGTGATGATAAAAGATTTTACTATTGAGATTTACATTTCTAGCCATATCCCAAACCATATAATCTGAGAATGAAACAAAATTATAATTGTCAAAAATTTCTTGAATTTCATCCTATAATGGAGGTTGTGGATCATTAAAAAATTCATTAATAGAAATATTAAGATCATAATTAAATATAGGGGAATAGGGATCATCAATGAAAGTAGATCTAATAAAATTATAAAACGAAATTTGAGGTTAGATCTCTTATTCACTATCCATCATGAAAAATTCATGACACTATGAAAAGAATCTTTAATTATAGTAGAAATATAATATTCATGGTTAGCATCACTTCCATACTTTAGTTCATGAAAAAACTCTTCTTTAAGAAAACCCATAGAATCTGAACTAATATGAATGATATTATAGGTATGTCGAGCTTGAAGATAGTGAATGAAAATCCCTACATTATTGATACCTATTCCACCATTTGATAATGATTTAGAGAAAGTATTCCAAGGAATGGGAATGATCTCTCATTCATGAATATTCCCAATCCAAATAAAGTTATCAATACCCAAATTTATGTGCTTGATTATCCCTCTCATTCATTTACATACCATGAAAGCATAGACCAATTTATAAATAATAATATCCTTCACCAAACTAATCTTTCCAACCATAGATAAATTCATCCCCTTCTATGTTGAGGGATTCCCATTGACCCTATCAACAATTTTAGCAATGTAGCTAGATCATGGCCTCCCCAAAAATAATATATCTCCAAGGTAATTATAGGGAATATACCCTTATCTAATTCCCATATCTAATATTATGCAATTATTCCATGAATACTAAACCTTTTCCCAAAAAAAGATGAACAACTTGTCCCAACTGAAACATTGCACATAAAAATTTTCATAATAATGTAATATTTTTTTCAAAACACAAATATTATTTTTACATCACTATAAGAAAATAATTATATTATCCATATAAAAAAGATGCATAGGGGTAGTGATAGACCTGTACACTTGAATTGGATCAAACCTTCACTGTGAGACCATGTGAGTCATGAGCATACTGAGATAATCCTCGGTAATAGACAAGAGTACATCTGAGAGGGGTTCATCTTTATAAACACGTCTAGGGAATTTAAAATACCCTTTTGGGGAACCATTAATAAGCACTGAAACACGAATAGAAACAAATAGGGATGCAAACCAATAAATAATGGTGTTATTAAATCCAAATAATCCAAGCACCTGGTACAAATAATTCCAATGTAGAGTGTCAAAAGCCTTCTTAATGTCAAGATTTATAGAAATTATTCCTCATATTCTAGGTTTTATATGTATATTAATAAATTATAAATCAGATTAGATGCACTCCTAAATGTATCTTCCTATAATAATTCCAATTTCATTAGAAGATAAATTTTTTTAAGCAATTCTTGAAATCATGTTAGTAATAATCTTTCTAATAACCTTATAAATGGTGTTGAGCAAGGAAATGGGTCTAAAGAGATTAATTTCACATGAATTATAAATTTTGGGAATCAAGGTAATGAATTGAGGATTAATACCCTGCAGGAGAACTAAATTAATGAATAAAGAAGTGACCAACTTACATGTGTCTTCTCTAATCACCTCCCAATACTTATGAAAAAATTATATTTTAAATCCATCTTGACTAGGGGAACTACTAGCATTAAGGCTGAAAACTATGTCTTTTATCTCAAATTCCAAGGGGTTGCGTGTGAGAAAAGTATTTTCTTCAGAAGTAACCATAGATGGGATTATTACTTTCATAAAATCCCTATTCAAACCAGTCCCATTGAAGAGATTGGACTAATAATCAACAATGTTATCAGAAATACAATATTTGTTATAAATAATTTGATCACCAACATTGAAAAAGGAAAAATTCCAGTTTTCATTCTGAATTATTTGAAGAGAGTTCAAAAATTTAGTGTTCTTGTCCCCATCCTAAATCTAATTAATTATGAACGTTTCATGAATACCCCTTTACATAATTGATAAGAGGGTATTCAACATGAAAAAAATACTCTATTCTGCTGAAAACCCCTGATTAAAATCATCTTTGGAAGCCTCGTCCTGATGTTTCTAGAGGTAAGATTCTAGAGTGGCAATCTCTTTATCCACCCCACTATAGTTTTCCTTGTTCCAAATTTTTAGTTTGGACTTTAGAAGCTTTAATTTGATAAGGAAGTTAGAAAATACTTACCACAATACTTTCTGTTCCCAAAATTATTAATGAGGCTATCAAAATCACCTTGAAGAACCCAGGAAATGTTGAAACAAAAAGGAAATTTAATTCTATATTCTCTAAAACTAAAGATAAAAATAATTGTGTGATTATTAGATGAGAATCTGGAGAGAGATATGATAGAAATTTAATCCCATTTTTAAGTGCTACTTTATTAAAAAAAAATAACGACCGGGTTTCATAGCAACCATTCTACTAATATATCTCATGTACCAAGTGTATTTGGAACCAACCAAGTTGAATTTAATCAATTTATAATCATAAAAAAATTCTTATAATTCCTTTAGAGAAATTTTGGATTGAAGGGCACCGATTTTCTTATTGGGGTATAGAATTGACTTTTAGTATCCAATAAGAAACTAGGAAGAAGAGAAACATCCCCCTAGTCTTTCAATGTCACTCCATAACCTCCTTCGATATTGATATTATTTTCTAGAATAAATAAAAGATCCAAACATGTACTCAATATCAATCTAGAATGTGTAAGAAATCATCTTCTCATTTATGCTAATAATATCCACTTTTCTAAAAGAAACATGTGAAAAAACCCATAAGGATTCTACCTGGATAGAGGATACACTAGAAAATAATAATGAATAACCATGTTTATTAAGACTTGAAAAACCTATAGGGAAATAATCTTTGGGTTCAGAAATTCCAATAAATTTGGGTTTAAGAACCAGAACATTCCTCTAAAAAGCATCAATATTTAAGTAAGTTTCTAGTCCCTACCAATTCCAATATAATACATTCATTTGGAACATAATTTAGAATTTAATTTTCCTTTTCTTTTTTTCCATTTGACTTCTTCTTTCATGAATATATCCCGGAGCCATTCATTAAGTTGGAGAGGATCCTAGTTTTCTTTCTCTTAAAAACATCATTTTCAAGACCCACTATAAGGGGAGTGTCCAATTATAATTCCATGCCTCCAGAAGAAGGATCACACACCTCTGAAGGGAACAAAAGATCTATTTGTGAGGTTAGAGAATCGAACTCCAATGCTTCCTACTATTCTACCATGTCACACAATTTTTTCTTTTGTGGGACCTTCTTTTCAACTGAGACAAGAGACATGGAGGCAACCCATGTAACTGAGGGAGGAAATTCCCTAGTAACACATTCATAGTTAGTGGGACGGAGACTGTCAATGGAGGAATCAAGGGAGGCCTCATTACCAATAGCTTCATTTCATTTCTTCTATTCAATTAGAGAATTATATTGAATAAGAGTTATCAAATTTTGAGATGTAGTAGGGATATTAAATTCCATATTAATAACCTCAACCAAAACCTTTGAACCACCACCATCAGTGCGATCATCCATGTTTAGGACTGTAACATTTGTTTTGTCCTTCTATTCAACTAGAGAGTCACATTCAATAGGAGCATGCTGATTTACTACAACAGAAGGAGTACTCAAGATAGAATTATCCACCACAGCCTCAACCATTAAACTACCATTATGAAAAAGAACATTCAAATTAAATACATTATCGTTCCTTCCATAGGTAGCATCATCATTTTGGAGAGGCACAACCGCACCAGATACCCCCTCACCTAGGGTAATATCCTACTCATATCCAAGAGAGGGGACAACATAGGTTGTTGCATTAATGGTTTGATTTTCTTTTACCACTATACCTATAGTTGTAGGAAGTGTCACCTCATTTGTGTTAACAACCTAGAGATCCTTACCCAAATGCTCACCTTTCTCAGCTAAGGGAGCCTTCCCTTTATTCTTCTTACAAACCTCCTTCTAGGATTTGTCTTTGTCAATATTATAGTTCTTCCCTTATTTTTGAATGTTTTGACAATTAGAAACTGAATGGGAAATAATCTTATAGTAATAAAAAAATGGTGTCTCTTCTCATATTTAAATATGATATCAAACTTTTGGTCATTCCCAATGAAGTTCACCAATTCAAGGAATTTTGGTTTCCATGTCTACTAAAACTAAGAAATGGGAATAAAAAGCAAGATCACCATCTATAGTGTGTTGATCCATTTGTAGATGAGTCCTCACAAAAGATGAAATATCACTAATGATTTTAGGAACCTAGTAGAACCAATAAATCCCATGAAACCATATCCAGACCTATGCTGATGTTTTGATTATATTAAAGGATTGAATTTTCTATCCTATTCAGAAAATTTGAATACACTTGGTTTTAGTAAGGTGGTCCCGTGATTCCAAGATACTCAAAGATCATCCTTGCTATTGAATGCAATGTGGAAAAATCCGCGCCCAATTAGAATCATCTTGAAACCCCTAAAATTTCAACATTGAAAAATATTATCCTTTAGATAAATATTTCTCCACAGTTTTCACCCATAACTAGGGAGATACAAACCAACCCAAAAAACTTATAGACATCAATTCTCTACTTAACTGCATCTTTATCAACAACAATAGTGAAAACTCCATCCACTAAACTAATCAGAGTGACCAATGGTGTTAACTTCACTTCATCACATCAAGAGGAACCCCACAATGCATCAAAAAAGTGACTCCTTTATCCCAAGGAGAATGAGACAATTACAATTTTGTGGAGACAACCCCATCTGAAACATTAGCAGTGAACTCCCATACCGGATCGAAAGAGGACATGATGAATCACTAAGACACTGGATCTAGGGTTTTCAAATAACTCCATATTCGAAAAGGACCTTCTGGCTCAACCCATTCCATCAAGAAAAAAATATTGAACAAAAATATTCACAAGGTATTAATTGAATACATCGAAAAATATTATACAAAGAAATAATATTTTTAATATTCAAGGTTTATTTAATATTTGTGAGAATTAAAAATCAAGTTAATCACTTTTTTTATCATGTAATATATTTATTTTATATTAAAATAATGTGATAAAATATAAATTACATTATGGAAAAGTTAGTTTTTCATAACATGTTGTTTATAGATTATTTAGTGGGATTTATATATATATAGTGGTTGGGGAACCCTTTTGGGGTGTTTAATCCCTAATGTATAAGAAAAGGGGAGCTCATTTCCCAGGGACTATTCAATCCCAATAATTTGAGAGAAACTCTCTCATATTTCATGCATACTAGAGAAAAAAAGGCTATGTTCAAGAAAACGATCCGATAACACCTATACAGATCAATGAAATTGAATAGTGATGATTATCAGGATGTCGAAGGCATCATCAGGTTTCCATGGTAGCACCCATATTTTGACGATTGGTGTTCCCATAGAATCTTGACATGATTGTAGGTGATCTAGAGGGATTTATACTTGGATCCTATAAGAAATTATCATTGATGACTTGAATGTTCTCTTGATTTGAATGATATAAATGTTCATTTATATTTTGGTCATGAAGTATCCCAGACACCCTAGTACCTTGATACATGAGATGAAACTAACATGGACTGTGGGAATTACCGATCCCCATGGGCCGGAAATTAGAATTTATAATCATATATGATAAAATAGGGAAAGTATTTTCCACAAAACAGTGGAAGATAAAGATACATGCCAGCAGGGAAATACTCCAAAGGGAGAAAGTAGCAGAAACTAAACAGGTATATCAAAACCCATAATAGAACACCACCAAAGTAATGAAGGACTAAAAATATAAAACTGAAACATCTTGAAGGAATCATCACTCCTACCCCAAAAGATCAAGAACATCCATCTTCTTTAAGAGGTGCTTTCCCTTTACTTGGACTCAATACTAGGAAATCTAAAAACACCCAAAGGAAAAGGTAGGGTGTGATCTATAAAGCCCAGCAGGGTCTCATCAACTGTTCCATAAAAAGATTCCATAATAATACACCAAATAATTCATTTAATTTAAATAAAACAGGGCTTATAAATACATTTTATTATTTTTTTTTTAAAAAAAATGTTTCACTTAAAAATAAGTGAAATCATTTTAAACATGGAATAAATAAACATTTTATATAAAATAGTTTATATAAGTCAACTAGAATAAGTAAAATAGTTTCATAATCAATAGAAAATATAACAGCACCATGTTTATCTACCATATATTATGATAGTTCCAGATTATAGGATCCCTACACACTTATATCAGTGGTCATTGAAATATGTGCTCGCACATCCCTTAGGATAAGGTTGAATAAGACTATTCAACATTCCATCAGGGTTAAGATCTTATTAACAAGGTTTTTGTTAGAGTTATCATCATCAATAAATTACTAGAGAATAATCATCCTAGAATGCTTATCCAAAATAACCAACTAACTACCTAGAAACATATGTACTTAATAAGTTAATTGAAAAAGGGAAAATCACCTCGTTTCAAATAACTCGTCATTCACAATTCAATTTCCCACATTTCCTATTCAAAATGGAAATTCACTTTTAAAACCAAAACACTATTTTTTCATAAATTCATGCATTTCCAACAAAAAACTGATCCTATATTTTTAACATTTTAATATAATTCATTTTCTTAAAAATAATTATCAAATCAATTCATCACTTCCATAAATTACAAAATATGCCACAAATTCTAATTCCATTAAAATTGGGGGTTTTCCCAAAATTCTATGATAATTAAAATCACAATTACAAATTATGTCAATATGGGTTTTCATATATTACTTGAAAGAGATTTCAAACAATAAATAAAATCAAGGTTTAATCATATGGAAAACCTCAAATAAAACCACCTACCGTTATCATGGAGATCACAATTCACCACACCCACAACAAGATTTTCCAACGAAGAACTAGGGAAACAGAGAACAAAAACTCAAAAGAGATTGAATGAGATCTGCCATGATTTGATCGTCCAAGCTTTGATCCACCAAGAAAGGGTTTTGAGTGGCTAAATTTGGCCCTTTTTAGACTGTAGAAGCTAGGAATACATGTTAGGTCAAAATTAGGTTGATTGGGGGATTAAATAGGTGTTAATAATTTTTTTAACAATTTTTAGAATTAAAATACCTCGTATTCACGGTTTTCTGGGAAGGGCCACATGGTTGGAAAAAACATGAACCCTAACTCTGCACCCCGACATTGGGGATCACAGTTTTTACTAGGTATGTACATAATTTTTAAAACCGTGCACCAACCATGCAAACCCCTACAATCTAGGGTTGCATGATTTTCATTGGAAGGGCACACAGTTTGGTTAAACCATGTACCAGCTGTGCATAGACCAAATAAACACAACAAAATTCAAATTTTACTTGAAGAACCGATAAAAAAGGATGTAAATGCAAAAATATGCTTAAGGTATAAAGAGGGTATCCTAGAATAAAACAAAAGCATTTTTCAACTCATCGACCAATTCTAGGATGAAGCGAAGGGCTGTGTGAAATATCCAAGTGGTGTGTGGAAAATCTTTTACCTATGAAAACAACAACGGGACCGAAAGGATTTCTATTCATGGGCATGAAATGTTCTGTGCCACTGACACCGGTACTGTAAGGAGTTTTACGTGCGGGCGTGGAAACTTTCACACCACCAACACTAGGACTGGGTTTTCCAAAACGGTCGACTTCTGTGCAGACCCAATGACCCCAAGAACTTATAAATAGTAGGATGACCCTTCCCCTTCCAACGATGGAAGAATCCAAACCATCTCCTCTATGTGTAATTCAACTCTTTCATGCGAATAATATGACTTCCATGTATTTGATTTTCCGCGACAGGTCTCTTAGGGGTCCTCCTTCATGCGAGAAGACTAGGGATTGACCCTTTCCCAAGTCCTCACATACTGGGAATATTGCGCAAAGCCCTTCACCTTCATGCAAATCATCATCCCACTTTTGCGCACAGATTCTCCACTTGTGTGCCTATTGAGAGCAAAAATTCTCTATTGTGCGCACCCCTTCCTTTCTGCTCACCCTGAACGTTTTCACACAGATGATCCAATTGAGCACCAATTGCATGAAAACCACCTCAATTACATTCAAACCTTCCTTCTCACGCACTCGACCTTTTCCTGGTAGTTTCTCCATTTTTGTGAATCGCATTCTCCTTCTGTGATCTATTTTACACCTGTTTGATGTCCCTATTATAGGAATCATCTTTGGGTGCTTCTTACACACAATAAATCTTTTTTACACACCCTTATTTTATAAATACTACTAGGCTCATACGAAGTAACTTCTAAATCCCTTGAGTGGCGCTTCCCGTTGCGTTGCTTCGAATCATTCTTATTTTCATAGGCATGCTAACAACTATTTCTTTTTTCTCATAGACAAGCTAACATGGTCCCCTTAGTGGATCACTCCATGAAACCACCTCACCATGACATTTCTGATGGCTTTCCTTCCTGAAGGGAGGGAGTGTATCAATTATGTAAGTCCTTGGGGGTACCGGGTGAACTCTCCTTGTCTGAGATGCAGGACGTTAAACTGAAGAGCACCATCGTCCTCAGCACATGACATTAAAATATGAACCCACCCTATGAATCATACGTCGGGTTCCCCATCTCAGACATTCTCCACACCCACTCATCTCTATGAGAGTGAAATATTCCTTATTTTAAATGAGATCCTCTTTTCTGGAGAAGCATCTGTCTACGGGGGAAGGGAAACCATCTTGGTGTAAGCCCCTAGCCTTTCTTATGGGAGGTAGTGTCCCTAGTCCCCCTTTCTTCTACCATGCCAAGGACCAAAGGGGGTGTGGGCACCAGAACCCTCCTCTATTCCATGCCAATCCCTCCCCCATGGGATTTGTCACCTCTAAGGACTCCATCTTGGAGTAACTCCCAATCTCTATCTCCCTAGGTTACGAACCACGCATATGCCCCTATTTCCTCTATGTGGTGATAACCACGCATAATCCCATGTATCCTTTTCGAGTTTCTAACCACACGTAATCCCTTGTTTCCTTTTTGAGCGGCTAACTATGTGTAAGCCCCACTCCACTTTCGAGAGATTCACCTTTCACGACGTGATCGTCACTCTTTGCTGCCTCTTGTTTCCCACACCGAGCACGACTCACGTGGTCTTAGAGTAATAATCAACCATGAAATCCTCTTTGGTAAGCCTAGAGTGTAAACCCCACACAATCCTGAACTACATGGACTTTGATCGTTGCCAAGGCAAGGTACGTTGACACCTCCCTCCGGTTGAAGCACAACAACCAATGGTCCCGACCCCCTTCACACCAGTTCTCCAACACCTTTTATGAACTACATGGACTTTGATCCTTGTCAAGGAAAGGTACGTAGGAAGCCTCCCTGAGGTTCAATCCCAACACCCAGTTGTTCCGACCCCCTTCATGTCAGGTTCACCAACACCTCTTATGAACTATGTGGACTTTGATCCTTACAAATGAAAGGTATGTTGGAAGCCTCCCTAAGGATCAATCACAAAACCCATAGGTCTTAACCACACTATATTGCTCCAAACCCATCCAAAATGATGTTAAAATGTATGCCCCATTTTTTCCAACAAGACATTAAACTGTACCCATTCAAACTATATGGTCTTTGATCCATGTCTCCTAGAAAAGGTACGTAGGAAGCCTCCTTGAGGTTCAACCCCAATCAATGTTAATCCGTTGTGATGCCCAAATTATGCTAAGACATTGAACCTCAATCGATGGTAATTCTTTGTAACCCAATCAGTGGTAAGCCATTGCGATCCCCATCCGATGGCAAGCCATTGTGTCCCCCAATCGATGGTAAGCCATTATACCCCAACCAGCGGTAAGCCGTTGTGATACCACAATCGACATTAAGATATTACATTCTACAATTGATGATAATCCATTATGATCTCCATCTAGCTATAAGCCATTGTGATCGCCATCTAGCAATAATCCATTTTAGCCCCCTTCGTTGGGAACCAAATCTATGCCCCCCTCAAGCGTCAGACCAACCAATTAGGGCTACTAACCACACATAATCCCCAACATGTCATCGGGTCACTATCCTCCACCTACACCCCCATTGTATTCCACTATCCTGAACTACATGGACATTGATTCCCTGCCACAGGGATACGTAGGAAGCCAACTTGAGGTTCATGTACATAATTCATGTCCCATCCTGGTTTCTCCATCGAGCCTATGTGTTTTGGGAAGGTCATGCCCCACCCCAAAGGTTCCACTTCCTCTAGGTCCTAACCATGTGTCCTTTCACATGGGCCACCTCCTCAGGTGTCCCATCGACCCATTGAACTATGCGGACTTTGATTCCCTCCAACTGGGATACAGAGGAGGTCTCTTCAAGGCTCAATACCAACATCACCGTCGTCCTCACATTGGTTCCATCTCATTACCCCTCCACTTCAATCAACACTCCATCATCCATCTTGATTCTTACCTTGGCCACCACATCTCAGTGAGATCATGTCACCCACTTTCTCGCTGCTCCCAACATCAGTGCTCCCTCTAGGGGTTGCACCCACCTGATCCACTCACGTCAGTGTTCCTATCAGTATGATCTATCTTCGCTAGATGTTAAAATTGTGGCATACCCTGTGTTAAACTTGGGAAGCTAAGGAAAACCTCAGAGTCATACATATGCCATATAATTCTCCGCATTCGACGTGGGATGCCTCGGGATTCCGCTCCTTCAGGAAGCCCTATAATAAGGTGAAGAAACCTAGATGCGCCAGTCTTCTTGTGTCCAAACATGTCAGTGATGTCAAACGTGACTATTCCTCCGACCTAAGGTTGCTGACCTGACCCCTTGCAATGTCCTTACCGAAGCAGCGGAATTAACCGACATCCATGAAGACATGGCACCGATAAGAGTTTCACGAAGAACATCTTAGTCTATGAGGGATACCCACACTAGGTGATGAGCTCTGATGACGAATCCAGGAAGGAGGAACCGACATCACATCATCCCATTTTGATCATGGAGAAGTCGTCCCTGAATAAGCGACAGATGTTTCCCACCTTTGGTAATCGGGAATGCGGGAAAACACTCAATGCGTCCTCCTCCTCAAACAGACAAATGTACTTTCCCGGGAAAAAGCATCAGAAATAGAAATGGTGAACCCGACGTGAAGTTCTTATCCTCAATGTGAAGATTATTAGCATTCGAGACATCAGTGGTCTAGCATGTCACCAGATCCAGTTATCCAGCTCGGGTCCCACCAAAAAAATAGTTGGCCTCACGTGAAACTCAACAGAAGTCGAGGTAATTAAAATATTGGAAATCTCGATCTGTGACACTGTCAGCATGGATCCTTCTTACCAACCATGGAAGAAACACTAGATTTGGGGAACTTGACGTCGATTTACTTTTTATAGAACTAATGGTTTAATCTCCCTATCTTACAAGACCCAATTTGCCGAAACAGGAAAGTGATCACCTCCAATCCACCAATGGATGGGAAGGGGCAATGTCAACACATAATCTCACATGGATCCACTACTTATGCAACAATATCTATGTCCACAACTTTTGATCACCCACACACCATCTCCCTATTTGAATTTGTTCAGTGAAGGGTTATAAACGAATTCTTATGTTGATACATGGAGGAGGGGATTATACCAACTTGAGATATGTCCCTCCATGATTTAGAGGCATCCACACCTCATTTCCACCCCCCAAGGTTTGTACAGGGAGACACTACTCCCCACTCCGACACAGAACTGTTTCAGGAGCCTCACCCCAGAAAGCTTCAATGAATCCCTCCGCTACGCTGATGATGTGGGGGGTTTTCAGTCCAAACCAGCCAATATATAATTCTAGGGGCTATGAAGAAGGGCCCCCTCTAGGCCGGAAAAGCACCTCCACCACACCCCACAAGTTGAGGAGCATGTTAGTTATGCACCTGTACTATCGGCCACTGTCGGCCCCAGTCTGGCTAACCCAACGCCAGTGTCAAGCGCCGGCCGAGGAGGACACCCGCCAAGGGGAATCAATATCAGAAACTACCATGGCTTGGGACACCAATGGCATATATCATCATCCCCCTATGTATGCTGAGCAGGGGGTCACATTCACCTGGCCTGAATCGAGTCCCTAACTATCCCACGGGTTTTCTAGTTTGACTATCCTGGTTGCTAGCATAGGGAGCACCCACCGCTGACCGACCCGCAACAATGACTCCCAGTATAGAGCTCCTCCCCGTACTGCCACAATTTAGAACACGAGTCCTCCCTACTTCCAAGCTTGGCATGGAGGTCCGCCCCGTGCCACCTTCAATCCGAATGAGGGTCCTCCCCACGACAGTTTCACTTAGTACGGAAGCCTATTCTGCGCTCATGACATCAGTTATGAATCCATTCCTCTTACCACAGGTCGCCGACGTGGGGATGTCAAACATCTGATCAATATCCATCATGGGGGCCTCCCCAATTTCCTTACATCGGCTGGTGAACACAAGTATTAATATTAGTTTTAACTTCAAATTAAAAACGTCGGTTTTTATAAACCGATGCCAATGGTTTGAGTGATAAATTTTTGGCATAGATTTTTCTAAAAACCGACACCAGAGAGTTGTATGAGTGGTCTTGGGAATCGGTTTTATGAAAAACCGATTCCAAAAACCAAAATTTGATGAGTTTGGGAGTCGTTTTATTATAAAACCAATTCCAAAAAAAATATTTTTCACATCGGTTTTCAGGAAAACCGATGCCATATTTTTTATTTTGGGCATCGGTTTTCCAAAAAACTGATGCAAAAAATAAAAATACTGAATACTTTCAGTGTCGGTTTTTACCTAAACTGATGTCGTAAGTAAAAAATATATATTTTCAGGATCGATTTTAAGAAAATATAATTCTGAGAGTTTTAATTTTATTTTTCAGTGTCAGTTTTAATAAAACAGTTGCTGAAAGTCATTTAAAAAATGACGAGATCAGCAAACCCTCATCTTCTTAATTCTTTGAAACAAAAACCCACGGTGGTTCCTCTCTACTCGCAACTATTTCAATGCTTTATTTTTGATCTCCAACTGCCGTTGTTGAAGATTTCATTCTATTTTCAAGATCTGCGGTCTGCTCTCTTCATTATATTCACTTCTTTAATTTTATAAGGTTTATTTGTTCTTCTGAAAGCTATTTTGAGCGACTTAATACTATGGTTTGATTTTAGGTTATTTTTAATTTTTATTTTTCTTCATTACAATAAATTTTTTTCTAGATCTTTTAGTGCTTAATTTCCCAAAGCTTTATATGGATCAATGTTCGGAATTGGGGTCTATTTTCAGGTTGAATTCCGAATTTTGTAAGTTTTTTTTAATTTTGAAGATAAATCATTTATCATTTGACTTTAATTTTAATTTTCTTTAATACTAGTTTATAGTTTATTTAAAATATGTTGGAACATAGTTAATAGTCATCCCTATGATTGATTAGTCAATGTTCTTGATATGAATTGGTTATGTTATGTATTGTCTTTTTCTTTCTTGACTTGAAAATGACTATTCCTTGATTAGGTTATGTCACAATAAAAAATCATTTATACATGTTTTTAGTTTACTTTAGTTTCATTTTGAATCACGACTATTGTATTTTTCCATATTTTACAGAAATATTTTTAAATGAGGTGTTGATAAATTAACCATGTTCTTATTCACACTTACCCACACATTTATTAAATACGTGTACAGTGGAATTTATTTAATAAAATTAATTTAATTTAGATCATTTAATTTCCAAAAATAATCCCTCATTCAAACAAAAATGTAAACAAGCATGATGTTTGTACCTTTAATAGGTCTCTATCCTGAAAGAAACACCATTTCACTTGGTCATTGGGTTGAATCAGCTTCCTTGAATGGTTCTAGATCCTGCCGCTTCCATAACTCTTAACCAAAATATCTGATTCCACTTTTTCACAACTCTCCCCACTTAGAACCCCTTTTAGGTCTATAGTGAAGTTGAGGGTAACCCCCAAATCCTGCCTCCACAACCACTTATTATTCCTCAAATGATTCTATTGTTCTCTCACCCAAATGTGTTGTATGATATATCAATTTAGTTATGTATTTAATTTCATCTATCTAAATTTTGGTAGTATTAGGATTGATTTCACTTATAATATGAACATTTACTGTAATTATTATTTTATATTACTAATAATAACCAATTTTTTACCCTTTAAATCAATGCAATCTTCAATACTTTTGACACATGGAACATCGAAATAATGCAACAACTATGTAAAATAAACTATTAAATTTTAGAAGATTTATATTATAATTTAATTATAATATCAATATAACACATGTATATAATATGAAAATAAAATGATAACTATTTGTAAATGTCTTTCATATCGGATGTTTTATATCTGATTATCAATAGTTTTTATTAAATGTTTTTTTGTTTACAATTTATCTATAACTATATATATATAAATATATATTTAAATGTTTATATGTTTTATTATATTCACCTATTATTTTTTTCATATTAGATATTTAATGGATCGTAATTGGATACATTTACGAAGAACCACTAGTGTATATGAAAAAGGAGTTGATGAATTCTTGGAATTTTCTAAACGACATCTTCAAAACATTGATTTGATTTTCTGTCCATGTGTGAAGTGTTTAAATACGAGAAAGTTAAAATCCAAATAAATCAAGGACCATCACATTTGTTATTGTTTTAGCCTTAATTATACACATTGGATCTGTAATGGTGAAGGAATTGAAAATTCAACATCCAATGTTGATGATATTATTCATAACAAGGTAGATGATCATATTGAAGAATTAATTCATGATTTAGGTGATGAAACCATCAAAAAATCATCAACTGTTAAATGATTGTATGGATATTATGAGAAAACATTATTCCTAGGTTGCAGTAAATATACATTGTTATCAGAAATTTTGACATTAGTTAACTTAAAAGAAAAAAATGGGTGGAGTGATAAAATTTTCTCCAGCTTACTGGAGCTTTTTAAAAGTGCTACTTCCAGAAGGAAACGGGCTTCCAGATTCCAATTATATGGTGAATAAAATATTATGTCTAATGGGATTGGGGTATAAAAAGATACATGCTTGAACTAATGATTGTGTACTGTATAGGAAAGAAAATGAATATTTATCATATTGTCCAACATGTGGGACATCGCGCTATAAGATAGATGAGAATGTCAACTCAAATTCATTCTCAGGTGATGTCACCTAACTTCATGAAAAATTAATTTTGTATTTTCCAATGATATCATCCAATATTTTTTTCATTCAATTCTGATATTTCAGTTGTGATTCATTTTTACAGACCAGAATCCAAACTCCTACTATAGAAATTTGGTACCTTCCAATAATTCCTTATTTGAAGCATCTATTTTCAAATTCAATTTATTTAAAAAGGTTAAGATTGAATTCAGATGAGCGCACCCTTGATGGTAACTTACATCACCCTGACTATTCACCACAGTCGAAGAGTTTTTATAAAAAATTTCATGATTTTGGAAGTGAAGTTAGAAATCTCAGAAAGGGGTTGTGTACTAATGGAATGAATTCATATCGGAGCCTCAGTAGCCAACATAGTTCATCGCATGTTTTGCTGGTATTTTACAACTTTTCCCCACATCTATGTATGAATAAAAATATGTTATGATGATCTTGATGAATTTTGGACCAAAACAACCCGGAAATGATATTGATGTGTATCTTTCACCATTGACTGATGATTTGAAACTGCTTTGGGAGGTAGGTGTTAAAGTTTTCGATGCATACAAGAAAGAGTATTTTCTTTTCCGTGCTATGATAATGTTCACTATAAACAACTTTCCTTCATATGGACACTTATCTTGATATAGTGTTAAGGTACATAAAGCATTTCCAATTTGTGAAGAACAGACTTCATATTATCAATTGCAGAATGGAAGAAAGACAATGTACATGGGACATTAAATATTTTTACGAATTGATCATCCTTATTGTAGATTGAAAAAAAGCATTTAAGGGATTACAAGAATACAACCTTCCCCCTAAACCATTGTCAACTGAAGAATATTATGACATGGTGAAAGATATTGAATCAACATTTAGAATGAAAATAAGTTATGGTCTTCAAAGAAATATCTGGAAGAAAAAATCTATTTTTTTCGAACTACCTTTTTAAAGGTTTTTAGAGATAAAACATAACAACAATGTTATGCATGTTGAGAAAAACATATGTGATAGTTTGAACGGAACATTGTTAGACACAAAAGGAAATACAAAAGATGTATTGAATGCTAGATTGGACTTGATATTAATGAGAATATGTATGGAGTTAGCTCCCACTGTAAAATGAAACATAACGTTTTTACCTCCAGCTTGTCACACACTAAGCAATATTGAAAAGATGAATTTCTATCAGTGTCTTCATGGTATTAAAGTACATAGCGTTTTTATTCAAATATGAATAATTTGGTGTCATTGAAGGATTGTAAATTAATAGGTATGAAATCTCATGATTTCCATGTGTTGATGTAACAACTTCTACCAGTTGCAGTGTGTGGTATATTGCTGACATCTATCAGAAAGACTATTTTAAGGTTATGTAATTTTTCAAATCAATTTGTATCAAAGTCGTTGATCCAAATTTGTTAGATTTGTTGGAGAATGAAGCAAATCTTATTCTTTTTCAACTAGAAATGTATTTTCGACCCACGTTTTTTGATATAATGGTTCATCTTCTAATTCATTTGGTGCATGAGATAAGAATATGTGGGCTTATTTATTTAAGATGGATGTATCATTTTGAAAGATATATGAAAATTTTTAAGGGACATGTTAAAAACACTTATCGACCAGAGGCATATATTATTATGAAATATGTATCAGAAGATGTTATTGATTTCTGTAATGATTATTTGTATGAGGTGGAGCATATTGGTCTTCCGGTATCTCTACATATGACAGTTGATAGTGAAGGTAGAGGGGTTTGAGGCTTAAAGGTAATGTTCATTCCATGCGATGATGTTATATAGGCACATTTATACATTTTGAACAACATAGATGAGGTTCAATCATATATATCCTCACATATTGCTGAATTGAAGTTATGATATCAGAAGGGAAACGAAAAGTGGTTGATGATTGAGCATAAGAAGACATTTATTTCACAGTTTAAAGAAAAATTCACCCAAGATATATCTGCATCCGAAACATTGAAGAGGTTAGCAGGGGGACATATGTTAATGTGATCACATGGTCTAGTTTTGATATCAATGGCTACAAATTTTAGACAAAAAACCTATTTGACAGAAGTACTATTCAAAAACGTGGTGTGATAGTTTTTGCTGGAGTACTGCATTTTTCAAGTGCCAAAGATAAAAACCCAATTTTTGCATCAACACCATATTTTGGAGTTCTAGAATACATATGGGAAATTGATTATATTAAATTTTGAGTCACTATTTTTAAGTGTAATTGGGTTGATAGTAATTGTGGTGTGAAAAATGATGAATATTATTTTAAACTAGTTGATTTGAAAATATTTAATTACAATGAGGAACCATTTATCATGGGGACGCATGAAAAAAAATTATTTAATATCATTGATCCATCAAATTATTAGTGGTCAGTTGTTATATAAGGAAAAAAGATACCATTTGGGTGATGAGGATGAATCTGATGATGTTAGTGATTTACATAAGCCTTATTCATCTATTACACATTTTTTAGATGATTATAGTGTGTATAAGACAGACATAGTGCAATCAGTACATAATGATCATGATGATGGAATGTGGGAAAACACTAAATTATTCTCCTAATTTTTGTGGTAAATATTTATATATTTTTTCTTTTTTTTAAAACATAAAAATGCATACCTGTTTTTAAAAATAATTATTTTTTGTCTTCCTTATTTCCAAATATTCAGTTTTCTAATGATATGTAGGTACATAAAATTTCATTACACATTCTAGTAGCAATGGAAGATACAGATAGAGAGGGGAAATTACTGAGGAATATATATTTTTAAATATTATTAAATATTTAGAAATATACTTATTTAATGTAATAAAAATGTTAATATACAATTTTTTTGCAGGACTACTGATGTGTCCTCGATGGAGGAGACTTCTCCTGTTACTACTTCAAAATCAAGTTCTCGAGTTGGTAAATGTGGCATTACATGTTTAGAAAAACTGTCACTTGCTCGTGATGATGACAGAGTACACATCCGTTTTGATGATGATAATAATGCAATTGGCCCAAATGTGGTTCTATTTGTCAGTTATATCGCGATGTAGAGTCGTTGCAGGATTACAGTTTAATATCATGATTGGAAGTCAGTGGAAAGGATGGTGAAACAACAGCTTTGGGAGGTTGTGACGATAAAATATCTTAATTGGACTTTTTATCTCAATTTTTTAATCTTATATATTTTAAATGACATATTTAATTTATTCAATTACAGATGACATTCAATTTTGAGGAAACTAAAGAAATTAAGAAAAGACATATCTCTTTAGTAGAGGTTTGATGGAGATATTTTAAAACAAAATTGAAAAAATATGTTTTTAGAAAGAGATAGTTTTAAAAACCATTCCTCAAGTATCCATTTATAGATGAAGATACATAGAAGTGATTTGGTGATAGTTATAATTAAGAAAAATTTCAGGTATGATAATTTTTTATATTGTAAAATTTATTATATATTTTTCTTATTACTTATTAGTTTATTTTTATATAATAGGCCTATAATATATCTCATCCGGTGATCCAGTTGAGAAATGTATACCCTCATACTTTATCACTTGGAGGGTACTCGTATTTGGAGCAGAAAATTATTGATGAAAAATTTTAATCATTAAGATCTTGATCTAATAGTGTTTTAGAAGATGTACAATTTGGACCTCCGTCTCCTCCCACTCACCATAAAAATGGAAACGAGCAAGGAGGAAAAATGAACAGTATCTTATGGAGGAAGCTAAAAAAGTAGTTGATAAAATGGTAAGTAAATATTATTTATTTATTATCAATTTTTATATTTTTTAAAATATTAACATTAATATAACTGCAACACCCTATGATTTCATAGTAATTTATTTTATTTAAAATAATTCAATAACTTGCGCTACATGCAACAATGAGTTTGAGCACACCCGAATATACCAAACTAGCCATTAAAAAAGAAGTTATGAATAATTTTAATTGATGTTTGAATTTTATATACTCCATATAATTTTAGAATCCATATTATGTGTTCCTTAGACATAATATAAAAACAAATTCATTTTTTTCAGATAAAAGAAGTATTTTTAAAAAAATTAAATTTTACCACCTTTTAATGGAAAACCTTTTTAAAAAACAATATTTGACACTATTATATATTCAATTTAATGATTAAATTATTATTTAGAATATGGACAAAAATAATTATTTTGGATAAATATTTGGTACTTTTTTGATAACATTCATATTTTGATAAATACTCAAAAATATTAAATTTTAATTGAAAACAACTTTTTTAATTGAAATAATTTATAATGTTAAATTATGGATTTTAATGGTTTTGAAGTATAATTCTATTATATTTTTATCATTTAACACAATTTAGGTCATTATAAGTAATTTCACATTTAAATTTGACATAAACACATGTCAATCTTTTGATAGTTTTTACTTTTTTAAAACCCTCTTTTTGGTTTTGAAAATGAGAATTAATTTTAAATTAATTAATGAAACTTCTATGTTTTTAATTTGGTAAAATATAATTCATTTTTTAATTCATAATATCAAAATTATTTTAGGGTGAATTTTTGGTATTTTTATGAAAACAATCATTTTTGATGAATAGTGAAAACACTAAGTTATTTTTTAAAATCGAATTTTTATTTAAATAATTATTTATTTTATTTAAATTTATTTAAAGTCAAAATAGATACATAATACGTATATATGATCAATATAATTAATTGGATTCATTTTATAATAAGTTTAGATATGTAAAATTTTATAGATCTTTTTACTATCTTTTACCCACTTTCTAAGAGCATTTGAAAATTTGCATAAAACTTAATTTTACTGAATTTTTGTGTTGAATTTAAAAAATATGAGAGATATAGTTAACATAATCAAGTAAAATTTTGTTCAATAAGATGAACATAATGTTTGGGGAATAGTAACTTTTGACTTTTATTTACCACATTTAAAAGTAGATAGGGTTATTAAGGGTAAAAATGATCTTATAATTACCCTAACACATGTACTAATTCTATTGTATAAGTTTAATTTGACCAAAAAACCATAGGATTAAAATATGACCCTCTTTGGTCAACTTGGATTAGATTAGGACATTTGTTATTATTTTATTTAAATAAGAGTTAAAAGAGTTAAATTCAAAGTTTAATAACTAAACCATTTTTAATATAGGGTTCCACACAATATAAATTCAACTATAAATATTAATTAGAATCATAAAAATATTTCCTAAATAATTTTATTTTATTTACAATTTTTAGACATAAAATAATTTAATTTATTTATGACACAATGATGATGTTGTAATTAAATTATTAATGAAATATTAAAATAATTGATATTATAAATATGGAAATAAATTTAAATTGAGACTTATGAAATATTAAACTAATTTTATAAGTTAATATGAGATTTAAAATTTAATTGAATAAATTTTATTCGATGTAATAATGTTTTTATGGATTTCAAAAAAATCAAATACTAAATAGTGTCAAAATTGACATAATTGAGTTTTTAAAACATATATTATATTATTAATTGATATAATATTCCTAAAAATATAAGGTTCGGAAGAAGGACATATATGATGTTATATATATTAATAATGAACCACATGGGGTTCTATTGGCATGTTATAGTATGTTTATTAACCATATAATATAAAAATATAAAGAGACATGGTAAAGGTCAAACTATTTAACTAAGAGTTAAATCTATAAGATAAGGTTAATATGATGACCTATACTAGTATAAAACCTATTGGTTGAGAGGTTTTAGACCCATAATATCCTAATACTTTAAATAATTCTTTTTTAACCATTATAAACCGAAAATGATTTTATTATAAAATATTATTTCAAGTTTTTCCTAAAGTGACCCTCACCACTCTTATTAAAGGTAACTTCCCCATCTCTTAATTTCACACCTCCAAAGCCTTTTCGCTCAGACAAACCCGGAAAAAATACCCTCAAAACATCCTTCCATTAATCCTAGAGGCCTTAATTTGGTCATAAATCCATTCTAAGGATCCCTTTTGATCAAATAAAAATGAAGAACTTGAAGAAGAGGTAAATATTTCATCACCTCTTTTAAGTTCTTTTGTTCTTCCACTTCCTCTTTATTTGTTGTTTCCATTATAAAATAATAACTTCAGTAACTTATATATAATTTGATGTTATTATAATAATAGTACAACCATATTCATTATTCTCTCTACCCTATAAATGACAAAGTCAGCATACGTGCGTACGTACGGATTACATTCTCCACGTCGTGGTGTAGTTTGTTATTCAAACACATAATAATTTGAATGGGTATAATAATGATTATAACTAATTTAAATAATATATACAACATGTTAATTATATTTATATATTATATACCTTCAAATTACATATGATTTCACCATTAATATAATGATATTGTCGCTCGTGCATTCGTAAGGATTAGCGTCTCCATGAACGCGATGAGATTAATTCCCAATCATAATAATTCAAGAATAATTTTCATTTTATGACTGAAAATAATTTTTATTAAATTAATATAATTCTGGACATGAATAAAATACCTCATATCCATAACAAACATGCCTTATGTAATTGAGTATATAAAGGAAAAAGGATCAGTTAACCCCTGAAACGATGATACTACAGAAATATCATTAACAATGAAACATTATAAGATCATATATGGTATCATATTTATGTATTTGGTTCTTGTATAATTTAATAAATATGATTTCACCATTATAAAATAGTTTAACCTTCCTTATACTAAGGAAAATTACAAGTTAAGGGGTTTCTTAGCTCACTTTTAATTCCGTAAGATTTCCATTGTTCGCCACTTATTTATTACATGTGGTGTATTGTGTAATTCGATTTGATATATATATTATCATGGTTCTATTTATATTCATGTTAATCTATGATTAATTTTGTGGTTTTAACTTTTGGTCATATGAATCTATTGATTACAACGTGGTAAGGGGTTTTCATCTCACTTTTATTCCCATGAGATTCAGGTTATATTTGCACTATTACCTTTTCTGTGGTGTATATAATACCCATGATTGTATTGTTTTGGTAATAAAATTTAATTTATGGGTATTTAAATCATCATTGGATGATCCTTCTTTCATGGGGTGTATGTTTCATATGTTACCAAATTGGTAAGGGAATTTCAAATTTCAATTTCCAGTCATTCGATTTTACGCAAACTTCATTGATTACTTTTCTCCAAGATTATGTGTGAAATCACAACATATTTACTTATGTAGTGATTTCCACTTCCCTTTGTGTGGATATACTTTTGATACACATAATCACTCCATTTATAAATTCTCAAGTCATTGATATAAACTTCATAAGAGTAATTTTAACTCAATTTCAATTTATTGAGTTAAACATCCAAGTCATTGGTGTTGTTTTTACAAGAATGTGTGTGAATACCCACTGATTTATTTACACTAAATATCCAATTATATTGTGTGTATTTATATTTTTCACACATAATTATTCCATTTATTTATCCTTAACCTAAGGATATAGTCTTTATAAAGGAATTCATTTCATCTTACATTCCATAGAGACTTCTTTGTTATTATGCGCCAATTCACTTTTAATTTGTGTAGATACTATACTTTTACATAGTATATCATGAATCTATTTTTTGTCCTGATATTATAAAGTATTTATTAGCTCAATTATTGGTTTTCAAGAGTCTCTCATTTAGTTAGACACTCTAACTAAAATATCATTTTAAATGTTTTAAATATTTGTTCTTCTAAATCATTTTCATTAATATACATGTTTTAAAAATGGGTTTAAGGATTTATTTATATGGACATTAATGTTTTATAAATAAAATTCTTTTTAAAATTTTCAAATTTGTATTGGACACTTTGATTCAAAAATCTATTTTAAATGATTTTTTGGATAAATAGTGCGTCATTTAAATTTTTTTATGAAAAAGAGTATATTTCTATCAAATAGTTTTAATGAATATTTTCATCTATGTCAATATACTTCAGTGTATTTTACTCTTTATTGAGGTTGATTAATCATAATAAAATCATCCATATTGTGTTGAATGAGTTATGTTTGACTGTGGATGTTCTATTCTAATGCCATTCATGGTTTGTGGTTAAAATATTGACATTTTATATGCTAGTTTTTATACGAATGATTAGATTATGTTTCAACCTTTCATATAAGGAATGCATTGGACTTAGTAAGTAATGGGTGGAGCCAGCTATAGCTCCTCGATGCATCAGTTGGTCTCATGAGACAAACTATTCTCTTGGAACAAGGCCTTGACAAGCATTATGCATTCCATCATTATGAAATCGGATATTGATATTACATGTGATTATTTGATTATTATAGTATCCATGTGAATAAATAAATGGAATTATTTGATTTATAATTGTCATAGTATGCTGAAGTTTATGTTTAAAAGGCTTGTGTTCTAGTATTATACATTGCCTTAAATGTTTATTCTTATTTATAATATTTTTTTCTATATTGTTATCCTTACCGAGCATTTGAGCTCACCATGTTCTTATGTTTTATTTTTCCCAGGATGCGAAGAAGTATATTACAATTAACCTATAGGAATAGGCTAATGGATATGAGAGTGTTTAAGGGGACACAATGTTGTTTTTTTATTTCATGTTGTAATGTAAAACTTATGTATGTATCTAGTACTTACAAGTGTACTAAACTAACCGGTCTTTCATGAAATGATTCCTTGTATCATGCCAATGTTATGTAATAATACACCGATATTGGGTAACTGGGTTCGGGGATTTACAGTTGGTATCAGTGGAAGTTTAGTACAAACCTTGGAAGCTAGATTTAGAAAAAAAACTATAATAAGGAAACACTACCCTAAGATAGAAATTGAGGATTAGTATAGAAGAACATACAAAAATTTTGGTAAATTAAATATTATGTGGGTTTTTCAAGCAATACATCCCTGTCTGGATACAAGCATGTAGATGTAGCATTGGCACAAATGTACCTAGGAGTGAAAACTCCAACAAGGAGTTTCGGGCTTGACCCGAGGTACTGGTACACGACAATGGGCCTTTCTGCATGCTTGGTTATGACACTCCCGGGGGATATGCTTAGGATAATTCACATTTTCTTTACAAACCAATTATAAGTATTTTAATACAAGATGAGAATAAATAACCTTGGTTAATCCTAATGTGTTTTAGATTGAAAATAAGGTGTTATGATATTCTCTAAATGATTTTATGACTCACACTATTCTTTCTTATGTTAGTCAATGGTTGGATTCCAAGGAAGTCATAGTAAAATTAAACATGATGTACTGAGTGGGAACAGTTGTGGAAATGAGTAACAAATTGGATTGTTGATAGGTGTAATATATATCAAGTAATGCCAAATCAGTTTTCCAAAAATATGATCAAAAAAATATATATTAACAATCTACTAGACTCAACAAAGAAGAGAAATATGGTGAATGATAAGATCTCCATCAGTGGAGACCATAGAAAGAAGAAATCTCAATTTCCATCATGCTAGAAATGTGGAAGGATTCAACTAGGAATGTGTCTCAATGGAACAAAGAAATTATTTATGTGTGGGAAATAAGGACATAAAGTAAAGAATTGCCAAGAAAAAAATGAAGAGTATTGTGGATGAAAATAAAAAGGATCCTAAGAATCTAATTATAGTCATTTTTTGTAAATTTAAGGGACCTTGGAATTACCTGAGTCAATGCCCTATTCTATAAGACAATCTCTAAGCCATGGAACAAACTATATGGAAATAAGTAAATGGAGGAATGGTTAAAGTATGGGATTACATTGGAAGACTATTCTCTTGTATGTGTAACCATGCAATTTTTTATGTGAAAATTCTATTTGAGGAATAATTATATTTTCTTTTGTGGATATAGTTATAAACAACCATTTGGGTCTATATGATCCTTGAATTTGAGGCAATTACAGGTTATTAATTCATAGGATGAAAATGCAAGGTATGAAATAACATTTGGGGTTAAATTATGTTATGGTTATTTTGAATAATTTATCTCATTTTGGGAATGTTATAAAATATAGTTTTTGAAAAAGGAAAACATGCATCTCGTGTGACAACCCGTCGCGTCGGACAAAGCTGTAGGAAACGAACCCACAACCAAAGTGCGATTGGGATTTATCACCCACCACTGGACTACCTGTAGTCCCTATTTAGTGTGACTAATTTTTTTTAGTTAAATGATTTTATTTATCAATAAGAAGTTGATTTGGGATCTTATGTCTTATCAAATGGATATCCTTAGTATAGGAAAATGATTTGGTGATTAAGTGATAAATGTTATTTTGGAAGATGTTTGCTCTATGGGGAACACTATATGCCTAAGGGAAATATAATACTATGATATTTAATTTGAGGAGTAATGGTGGATTTTTACCTATTTTTTTATTATGGATTTATTGTGATTTGGGTTATTTAAAGAAATTATTAACCTATCATAAAGAATATGTAATTAGGTTAATTACATTTAAGTATGTGACTTTAAGAGTATTAAATTTTATTTGGAGATACAATTTAAAATGGAAGACTACATAATCAAATTTTTCTATGTTTTTGGTTTCAATATTATTTTGGATTATAATAAATTATTTTAAGGAAAATTATTTATTGAATGGTATTTATTGAACTTTTGGAGTTCTTGGTTTAATTTTAGAAATTAACATTAGTATTTCTTTCTCTAAAGGATTATCCTTTTTGGGGATCATCTGATCTTTTACTAACCATTTTGGTTTTGGTTAATCTCTAAATACAATGGAAATATATAGTTTATCTGTTATGGATTATGTGATTCTCTAGAAGTTGATTCTAGCGCTTCAGGTGTGACCAAGTCATCTTGAATACTCATCATTTGAAAAAATAGATGAGTTAGTGGTAGAAATTTTTTAAAATATTAAACTCTACTTAAATAGAAAGTATATCTGTTTTATATTCTTATTCAATCTCATAAATAAATTCCTCAACTTTATTAAATGGAACTTAAAAACAACGTTTACCGTTTAATTTTCATACTGGGAAACTATTAACCATTTATCTCATCACTAGTTTGTGGTTCTCTTATTTTTAACTTTATCCTGATCATGTTTTCTATCACTCTCCATCAGAACCTGAAAGATAGTTTATCTTCGATATCCATGTTTTCCTACATGAAATCCTAGTATGTGTTATCTCAGGTGACCTTGGTACTTCTCTTTCTTTATTTTAAAATGATATTTTTATTGACTCTTTTTCCGATGTGGGACTTTAAATGAAGTTCCCAAGCCTAATTTTAAAATTTCGAGGATGAAATTTCCAAAAGGGGGGGCATAATGTAACACCCCAAAAATTTGTAGTAAGTTATTTTCTTTAAAGTAATTCAATAACTTGTACTACACACAACATAGAGTTCGAACGCACCATGACTTACCAAACTGGCTATTAAAAAAGAATTTATGAATAATATTAACTGAATTTTTAATTTTATGAACTCCATATAATTTTAGAATCCATATTATGTGTTTCTTAGACATAATATAAGAACACATTCATTTTCATTTCAGATAAAATAAGTATTTTTCAAAAAATGAAATTTTACCACCTTTTAATGGAAATACTTTTTTAAAACCATTATTTGACACTTTTATATATTAAATTTAATTAAATTAAATAATTCTTTACAATAGAAACATAAAAATTTATTTTGGATAAATTTTTGGTACTTTTCTGAACATTCATATTTTGATGAATATTGAAAAATAATAAATTTTAATTGAAAACAACTTTTTTAATTGAAATAATTTATAGTGTAAAATTATTAATTTTGAGGGTTTGGAAGTATAATTAGATTATATTTTTATCATTTAATACAATTTAGGTCATTATAAGTAATTTTTCATTTAAATTTCACATAAACACATGTCAATCTTTTGATAGTTTTTTCTTTTTAAAAACCCTCTGGTTTTGACAACGGGAATTAATTTTAAATTAATTAATGCTACTTCTATGTTTTTAATTTTGTAAAGTAACATTAATTTTTTAATCTGGAATATCAAAATTATATTAGGGTGAATTTTTGGTATTTTTCTGAAAACATTTATTTTTTGATTAATAGTGAAAAATACCGCGTTATTGTTTAAAACTGACTTTTTATTTGAATAATTATTTATTTTATTTAAATTTATTTTAAGTCAAAATAGATACATAATACATATATATGTTCAATTTAATTCATTGGAGTCATTTTATAATAAGTTTAGATATATAAAATTTTATTGAACTTTTTACTGTCTTTTACACACCTTTTACGAGCTTTTGAAAATTAGAATAAAATTTAATTTTACCGCTTCTGTGAGTTGAATTTCAAAAATCTGAGAGACTCGGTTAACATAAGTAAGTAAAATGTGGTTCAATATGATGAAAATAATTTGTGGTGAATAGTATACTTTGACTTATTTACCACGGTGAAAAGTAAATAGGGTAATTAAGGGTAAAAATAATATTATAATTACCCTAACACATGTAATAATTTTGTTGAATAATTGTAATTAGACCAAACAAAACCTTAGTAATAAAATATGATCCTCTTTGGTACACATGGATTAGATTAGGAAATTTGTTATTATTTTATTTAAACAATAGTCAAAAGAGTTAAATTCAAAGTTTAATAACTAAAAAAATTTTAATATAGGGTTACACACAATATAAATTCGACTATATATATTAATTATAAAGAGAAAAATATTTCCTAAATAATGTAATTTTATTTATAATTTTTATACATTAAATAATTTAATTTATTTATGACACAATGATGATGCATTAATTACCTTATTAATGAAATATTAAAATAATTGATATTATAAATATCCAAATAAATGTAAATTGAGACTTCTGATGAATTCCAATAATTTTATAGGATAATATGACATGTAAAGTTTAATTAAATAAATTTTATTCAAATGAATAAAGTTTTTATGGATTTCAAAAAAATCAAATACTAAATTCACTAGTGGAAAAATGTATTTGGACATCGGTTTTTAACCGACGTCAATAAAGGCAACATAAAAAATATATGTTTTAAAGTCTGTTTTTATAAACCGACGTAAAAAATCTTCGCCACGCGGGTCTTTGGCGTCACTTTATATAAAAACTGACGCCAAATTTTAGGGCCTCGGGGATCTTTGGCGTCATTTTTATATAAACCGACGCCAAAAATCAGGCCCTGGTGGTCTTTGGCATCGGTTTTTTGTAAACTGACGCCGAAAATCACGACTTCGGGGGTCATTGGAGTCGGTTTTTTAGAAAACAGACCTCTAAATATGGCTTCTACATGAGTTTCAACATCAGTTTTTGATAAAAACCGACACGACAAATACATTTTATAAAAAAAATATGTTCCACCTAGGTTTAAAAAAAACTGATGTCCAAACCTTGAATCTCTAAATATTGGAATATAGATAGTTTCCCGAGCATCGATTTGACTGGTTATGGAGCAAAAATGGACATACAGATGAAACGTTATGGTCCCTGTAAGTTGTACCTCATTAAGGGTCAATCGATACAACATTCTTCAAAGAATACATGAAAATAGAACCCAAATGAATATGCCAAATGAACAAAAAAATATAATTAATGATTGAAACTAACTTTAAGTCTTTTATTGGAGCATTTGAATCGATATGTTGTTTATCATTATTTCACTTCGTTTTATGGGAAAAATGACGATGTAATGAAAATAGTGAGTGGTAAAAAAATATTCCCAAAAACTAATGAATCTTATGTCGATGTTTTATTTTTGTATCTCGATTAGAAGAATCCTTCATCATCATTATAAAAATAATAAGATTTTTAGTGATATGGAAAACAATAATAATGAAATTAAATGATGAAAATAAATACCTTATACAAATCGTCGATCGAAGAATATTTGAAATATGGATTGTATCAAAGATTTCAAAAATGTTGAAAGAAAGAGGATGAGATTTTATATATTGTAAATAAGAATTTCTACAATGGTGATTAAATAAAATTTGAGTGGGATTTTGAAAACTGGAACGCGCGTTGGGAAAAAATTGAAATATCGAAACCGCATATTTGAAATTTTACTTTTAATGTCGGTTAAATATATAACTGGTGCTAAATATATTCTCATGTTGGGGTATTAACATCAGTTTTTGAAAAAAAAGCAAAAAAAGTAACTTTTAACAACGGTTATTTGTAAAACTGACACCAAAAAGGGTCTTTTAACGTCGGTTATTGAAAAAAACCGACGCCAAAAATCAAGTCATATAATCTGCAAATTCGAACATCAATAAATTTTGATCTATAAGTTCGTTTTTGCTCCACAACCTGTAAAATTGAATATTGGGAATTTATCTAAAACTTCTATTTTGATATTTGCAGTCGGTTTTTTGTAAAACCGATGCCAAAAAGGGCCTTTTAACATTGGTTATTAAAAAAACTGACTCCAAAAATCACGTCATATAATCTCCAACTTCCAACGCCCATAACCATTGATATGTAAGTCCATTTTTGCTCCACGACCTGTAAAATTGAAGCTAGGGAAATTATAAAAAACCTTTATTTTTATCGTTGGCGTTAGTTGTTTGTAAAACTGATGCAAAAAATGGTCTTTTAATGTTGGTTATTAAAAAAAACTGACGCCAAAAATCAAGTCATATAATCTACAACTCCTGACGCCCATAACTTTTGATCACTAAGTCTATTTTTGCTCCACGACTTGTAAAATTGAATCTTGGGAAATTGTCTAAAACTTTTTTTTATCTTTGTGGTCAGTGTTTAGTAAAACCGATGCCAAAAAGGTCCTTTTAACGTCGGTCATTAAAAAAACCGACGCCAAAAATCAAGTCATATAATCTCCAACTTCCGACGCCAATAACATTTGATCCGTAAGTCCATTTTTTCTCCACGATGATTTAAATTGAAGATTTGGAAATTATCTAAAATTTTTATTATGACCTTTGGAGTCAGTGTTTTGTAAAACTGATGAAAAAATGTGTCTTTTAACATCGGTTATTGAAAAAAACCAATGCCAAAAATTATGTCATATAATCTCTATCTTCCGACGCCCATAACGTTTGATCCATAAGTCCGTTTTTTCTCCACGACTTGTAAAATTGAAGCTTGAAAGATTATCTAAAACATTTGTTGTGTTATTTGGTGTCGGTTTTTAGTAAAACCAATGAAAAAATGGTCTTTTAACGTCAGTTATTGAAAAAAACTAACGCCAAAAATCAAGTCATATAATCTCCAACTTCTAACACCCATAAATTTTGATCCGTAAGTCTGTTTTTACTCAATGACCTGTAAAATTGCAGATTGGTAAATTATATAAAACTTTTATTTTTCTCTTTGGCATTGGTTTTTAGTAAAACTGACGCCAAAAAGGGCCTTTTAATATCGGTTATTAAAAAAACCGACACCAAAAATCAAGTCATATAATCTCCAACATCCGATGCCCATAACTTTTGATCCATTAGTCTGTATTTTCTCCAAGACCAGTAAAATTAATGCTTGGGAAATTTTATAAAACTTTTATTTTGATCATTGGCATCGGGTTTTTGTAAAACCAACACCAAAAAGAGCCTTTTTACGTCGGTTATTAAAAAAACCGACGCCAAAAATCAAGTCAAATAATCTCTAACTTCCGACGCCCATAAGTTTGGATCCGTAAGTCTGTTTTTTCTCCACTACCTGTCAAAGTACAGCTTGGGAAATTATCTAAAACCTTTATTTGGATCATTGGAATCGATTTTTTTGTAAAACCGATGCCAAAAAGGGTGTTTTATTGTCGGTCTCTTAAAACCGACCTTAAACTATCGACGTTAAAAATAAGTTTTCCACTAGTGATTGTGTCAAATTTGACATAATTGAGTTTTTTTAAAAAATATTATATTATTAATTGATATAATATTACTAAAAATATAATTTTTGGCCAAATTACTTAGATAAGGTGAAATATATTAATAAAAAACCACATGGTGTTCGTTTTGAATTTTATAATAAGTTTATTAACCATATAATATAACAATACAAAGAGACAAGATAAATGTCAAACTATTTAACTAAGAGTTAAATCTAAGACATATGGTTAATATGATAACATAAACCTATCTAAAACCTATTGGTTGAGTGGTTTTAGTCCCATCCCCACCTTATACATTAAATAATTTAATTTGGAGCCATTATAAACCTAAAATGATTTTATTATAAAATAGTATTTCAAGATTTTCCTAAAGCGACCCTCACCTCTCATATAAAAGGGCACTTCCCCTTCTCTTAATTTCACTCCTCCATAGCCTTTTGGCTTGGCCAAAACCTTCCCAAATATCATACAAAATTTTCTCCCTTCATCCTAGATGCCATAATTTTGTCATAAATCCATTCCAATGAGCCCTTTTGATCAAATCGAAAGGAAGAACCCAAAGAATAGGTAAAGATTTCATCACCTCTTTTAAGTTCGTTTCTTTTTACACTTCCTCTTTCTTTGATTTTTCCATTCTAAAATAATAACTCCAGTATATTATATATACTGTGATGTTATTATAAAAATGGTACAACCATACACATTATTCTATCCACCCTATAAATGACAAAGTCACCGTACGTGGGTACGCACAAATTACCATCTCCGCGTCGTGGAGTAGTTTGTCATTCAAACACTTCGTTATTTGGATGGGTATAATAACGAGTATAACTGATTTAAATAAAAAATATAACATGTTAATGATTTTTTATATATGATATACCATCGAATTACATATGATTTCACCATCAATATAATGATATTGTCGCTCGTGCGTACGTACGGATTTCCGTCTCCATGAACGCGATGAGATTCATTCCCCGTCGTTATAATTCAATAATAGTTTTCATTTTATGATTAAATTAATGTTTATGAACTAAATATAATTTTGTATATTAAAAAATAAATCATATACATTACAAACATGACTTATGTAACTGAGTATATAAAGGAAAATATATCAGTTAACACCCAAAACGATGATACTACTGAAATATCATTAACAAAGTAACATTATAAGATCATATATGATATAATATTTATTTATTTCGTTATTTTATAATTTAATAACAATTATTTCATTATTATATAGGAGGTTAACCTACCCTATACAAAAGAAAAGTACATGTTAAGGGGTTTCTTATCTCACTTTTAATTCCATGAGATTTCCATTGTTCCCCACTTATTTATTGCATGTGGTGTATTGTGTACTTCCATTTGATATATATATTATCATGATTATATTTATATTCATGGTATTATATGATTAATTTTGTGGTTATTAACTTTTGGTCATACGAAGCGATTGATTACAACGTGGTAAGGGGTTTTCATCTCACTTTTATTCCCGTAAGATTCATGCTATATTTTCCACCATTTCCTTTTTTGTGGAGTATGTACTGCCCATGATTATATTGTTTGCATAATATAATTTAATTTATGGGTATTTAAATCATCATTGTATGATCCTTATTTAATGGGTTGTATGTTTCAAATGTTACTAAATCGGTAAGGGAATTTCGAATTTCAATTTCCACTCATTCGGTTTTACGCAAACTTCATTGATTACATTACTCCATGATTATGTGTGAAATCAATATTTATTTAATTATGTATTAATTTACACTCTTCTTTGTGTGGATATAATTTTGATACACATAATCACCCCATTGATAAATTCACAAGTCATTTATATAAACTTTATAACTGTAATTTTTACTCAATTTCTATTCATTAAGTTAAACATCCAAGTCATTGGTGTTGTTTTTACAAGAATATGTGTGAATGTACTCTGATTGATATAAAATTAATATCCAATCATAATGAGTGTATTTATATTTTGGACACATAATTATGCCATTGATTTATCTTTAACCTAGGGATATGGTCTTTATAAAGGAATTCATCTCAACTTATATTCCATTGAGACTTCTTTGTTGTTATGTTCCAATTCACTTTTATTTGGTGTATATACTATACATTGACATAGTATATCATTAATCCCTTTATTATCATGATATTATAATGTCCTTATTACCTCAATTATTTGTATTCAAACATCTCTCATTTGGTTAGGAACTCTAACTAAAATATCATTTTAAATGTTTTAAAGATTAATTCATCTAAATCATTCTCATTAATGTCCATGTTTTAAAAATGGATTTAAAGATTTTTTTATATGGACATTAATGTTTTAAAAGTAAAATTCTTTTTAAAAGTTTTAAAGTAGTATGGGACACTTTGATTCAAAAATAAATTTTAAATCACATCTTGGATAAATAGTTCATCAATTAAATGTTTTTAAGAAAAAGGGGTTATTTATATCAAATTATTTTAATGAATATTTTCATCTATTTAAATATAATTCAGTGTATTTTACTCTTGATTGATGTTTATTTATCATTATACTATCATCCATATTGTATTTAATGAGTTATGTTTGACTGTGGATGTGCTATTTTTATGTCATTCATGGTTTGTGGTTAAAATATTGATATTTCATATTCTAGTTTTGATATAAATGTTTAGATTATGTTTCACCCTTTAATATGAGGAATAAATTGGACTTAGTAAGTGATGGGTGGAGCCCTCTATAGCTCCTCGATGCATCGGTAGGTCCCAAGAGACAAACTAGTGTCTTGGCACAACACCTTGATAAAATCTTATTTGTAGTCTTGGCACAAGGCCTTTACTATGTGGTTATGAGGTCTAGAATTATGCATTCCATCATTGTCATATTGAATATTGATATTACATGTGATTATTCGACTAGTCAAATATCCATTGAATAATTAAATGGAATTATTTGATTTATCTTTTTCATATTAGGCTGAGGTTTAAGTTTAAAAGGCTTGTGTTCTAGTCTTATACATTGCCTTAAATATTTATTCTTATTTATGATAGTTTCTTCAATATTGTTATCCTTACTGAGCATATAAGCTCACCCATTTCTTATGTTTTATTTTTATCAGGATGAAAATAAGTATATTATGATTAACCTAAAAGAATATGCTAAGGGATATAAGAGTGTGCAATGGGGACACAATGTTGTTTTTTATTTCATGATGTAATGTAAAACTTATGTATGTATATAGTACATCCAAGACTACTAAACTGACCAGTATTTCAGGAAATGATTCCTTGTATCATGCCAATGTTATGTAATAATGCACTGATTATGGGTAACTGGGGTCAGGGATTTACAATAACATTTTTATTTTTCATTTCATGATGAAATTGAAGAGTAGGAGACACAAGGATCTTTTATCCTTGAGGGTAGGATGTACATCATATTCACTACTTTGGAAAAGGTAGAACACCCCGGATGTGTTAGAGGATATCATGAAGGTATTAGTATACGGAATATTTTTGCTAAGAGTAAGCAATCAAGGGACCCGGAAATAGAATCCTTAAAAGTAGAGTTGAAAGATATGAAACAATCTATGGGTGATCAAATTCAAGCAGCAGTTCAGAAGGCTTTGTTAGAAGACATGGAAAGATAGCCACAATCTTCATAGCCTTCCCAGGTATATTATTTATTTGTCATCAAATTTTTTATTTTACAAATTATAAAAACTAATATAACTTTTTCATTTTTCAGCCTTCCCAGCCTGCTCACATGGACTACCCTGCCCCATTTACCTACCCCACATCGTATGAACAACCTTCTGAGGTATACTATTTATTTGTTATTAGTTTTTCTATTTTATAAATTATAATCACTAATATAACCTTTTAATTTTTCATCCTTCCCAACCTACTCACCCAGACTACCCTACACCATCCGCCTACCCCGCCCCGTATGAGCAGCCTTCCCAGGTATAATATTTATTTGTTATCAGTTGTCATATTTTAAAAATTATTAACAATATTATAAATTTTTCATTTTTCAGCCTTCCTAACCATCTCACCCAGACTACCCTGCCCCATCTGCTTACTTTGATTCTCCACCTCCTCGCTCGTACCAAAATGTATATTTCGAGTTGTTTTCTAGAGATCATCACATTCATATTATTGTGTTAGGAATCGTTCATTTTTTGGTGGATTTAGTACATCACCAACCTATGAAGATGGGTCAGGCTAGTGTATCAGTACTTGATATTGTAGATCCTAATGTTCTACTACCATTTCCAAATGTGGATATAACTAGAGTTGGGGATTGTGTGGGTCATTTATTACTTTGGCCAACTGGTTTTCTTCGTTATATTTTATATGAGGTATTTGTTTTTTAAAATATTAATTTCAAATAATTTTAAATTAAGTATAATGTTTTTGGACATTTAAATTATGTAGGATTATTTGAAAGCAAAAGATGCTACACAAATGAAACAAAATGTTCAGGAACAATCGACTATAGACACTAATGATATTTCTCACGGGAGACTAATATTATCTCATGCATCTTCTTCATTGAATTATATCTATGAGTTTTGGATGATGAAAAATATATGCAGAAGAGAATATCCATTAATATTACTCAATGAAGATATCATGCATATAGTAGATTTTGATAAGCTCAGCCTGAATGTGGTGCATTTGTTTACCATGTAAGTAAATTTACATTAGAATTTTTATTTCTTTAATAAAATCTGATTTAAATTTGACTAAGTATATATTATTTTTTAAATTATGTATCTACACATGCTTCTTCTACAAAATAAAAGTACAAAAATTTATGGTTTTAAAGATCCAGAATTAATTTCCATTGAAGTGAAACATGGAAATAATCCTAAAAGAGTTGCATATATCTGGTGTCCACGTCCCTTTTCTCACCAGGTTCTTGGGCCGGCTCGGTTTGAGAAGTGTGTCCTGAGTGGGTCAGTGCGTCCACCATCGAGTCATCCATGGATTGTCTGGATTCGGTGGCCTGTAGAGCCTCAAATTTCGTGATTACTACACAAACAATGAACACCCTGATCAGTTGAGATCTCTAATGACAAATACAGGCATCTAAGTGATGAAACTTACAAGAGCACAACGCATCAGCCTACGACATTTCAGTTGCTACAGGAGCCATCACTATATGATATTGACTGTGCATTCATGACAAGTCAAATTGATTATGATTTTATGGTTGATTTATAATCTAGGGAAGACCCTAGGTAATCTCTCAAGAAGTATCGGTGGGTTTAGAGAGTGAATTATTAATAAAGACTACTAAAAGAGGGGGTGGTTTTTGAGAACAATATTTAAAAATAAAATGTCTTAATTAAAGATTTTAATCGTTGATATGGAATGGTGTTATTTTATTATTATGTGAGAAAATGGTTCATTTTATGTTCACTACACACTTCCATGTTCATCATTCTTGGAGATTAATTTATGTTTGGAGTAATTCTTTGGTTGAAATTAATTGGAATCCTGATTAATTGCTAAGCCATTATTTCATTTCTTAAAGAACCAAGCCATGAAATAACAATCATATTGTCAAGGTCTAGAAGTTATGCATGGAATAAGAGCTTCAAAATTAGATTGAAATCTCAATAAGGTGGGTATGAAAAGGGTTCTTGTGATGTCCAATCGGAACAACACAAGTCACACACTCAAAACCTCACACCGATCGGTTAGAAATTGAGAGTATCTCAATCATATGCACCAAAACAAGAATTAAAATATGTAATTATATAAGATACATGGAAAGAAATGTTTTTAAACCCAAATTACTCCAAATCAGTAGCTACAATAAGAATCATATCTCCTTTGACATGTGTGTAGGTACCTCACAACTAACGCCCACCGTTTAGCTCGACATCGGTAGGAGGAGGTAGCTCGGGTGGAACTACATCTTCATTCTTGATCCACCTATGAAGATAGGGGCCTCTAGAACTTCAATTATGATAAGGATAATTCCCTAGGACTCTAATGTGGAAGGGTTTCACTTCTTGTCCGAACTCCCAAATGAGGATCCCAAGCTTCCATTTTATAGGCAAATTGGATGGCGGTTTTGGGCACATAGATTGTTTAAAACCACTTGGCTGATAGTTTTAGACAACTTGAAAGTTGAATATAGCTTTGTAAAAAACTAGAAACATGTTTCCACACCTATTTAATGTCTCCAACGAATGTTTGGAACCATTTGGACAACTACATCTCGAGATATTGATAAAATACCTAACACCTCATTTGACATTGTGCAGATTTGATGTGATGGACAGATCAGGTATGTTGGGATACTATATGAATGAATGAGTCTTATATAACTCCATATAAAATGCAGACTAATGAATTTTTGACCGGTTTAAATAATTTAAGCCCATTTGGATGCACGGTCTAGTAGTAGTGTGTGGATGGATCCAATGGTCTGCTTGGGTCTTCCGCAGTTTGGCCCATTTTTCCTGGACTTCATCATGGGTCCTCAAATCACCTCCACATTCAATGAAATTATCAAAACAAGTAAGATTACCATTTTTGACATTTATAAAAACAAAATAATTAAATCAAACATGGAATTCATTTTATTATTATATTTTTAATTTACAATAATAATTTAGTTTAATACAGTGGTGTAAGGGTGAAAATGACACAGTGAATCATGGTACGATCACACCCCCACACCTAAACATTTTCACTCCTGGGAAATGTCACATATCCAAAAAAATTATTCATGTATATATTCATAACATCATTAAGATTTAACATTTTAGGAAATTTTAATTCATTAAAATAATTTGATCAATGCATGAACCACACCAAGGAGTTCTTCCTAGTGAAAATGGAAAAAGATGTCTCATAAATCATATCACAATGAAATTCAAAGAGATTAATGACACCAATTTAAGAAAGTAATTCAAAAGTCAAACATTCTACTAACTCTCTATGTGTGTGATTGAAAACCATTACATGCTATTCTTTCCAATTCATATCCAATTAATATTGATTATTTTAAAATTATTCATCTTTAAATGAATTTTCACCAAACCTTCCCTACATCCTTTCCAATCATATTTCAAGACCCACTCACTTAAGCATTCCCAGAAGTCAAACCATAATCTCTCGACCAAGATATCTCCATATGTTTTACATTTTATCACCCCCCTCAGTTGTTATTTTTTTTAAATGTTTCATTTGGAACAAATATCACACTCATCTCTCAATCCTTGTTTGATCTCCTCACAACACTAATTTCAATAGCTATAACAAGATCAAATGTTGAGGAGGAGTGGTTTTTGACCAAACCAAGACACACACTATTTTTTTGAGGGCGTACAACAGTCAGAAATTAGGTACACACACATAGGTCAATCTGGTATAGTAATGAAACATATCAGATAAGGAATGGATGTATGGAAATATCATTTAATGATGAAAAATATTAACCCAACATATATTTACCTTATATTAAATATGAAATATTCACATTTTGTGGTTTGGTGAAAAAATTTATGGGGATATTAGTGACACCGTTTTCCCAAAAATTAGTCACACAAGGGGCATCAATCATCTCAAATGTTTCACAGCGATACAACCATTTATATCATTGACAGAAAACCAATTCACTAAAAATCACTCCCTAATGTTAAATTCATACGAATATTCCTTTTCACCTTTCTTTATGGTATTTTTACTTCCCCCCGTTATGGTCACCAAATCATGGAACTTTGAAATTTTTTATGGGATAAAAAAATGAAAATACCATAAAGAAGGCGAAAAAGTGATGAAAGAAGAAAGAAAATAGAAATCCTAATGAACTCAACAAGATGAGGAAAAATAAAAATACCATAAAGAAGGATAACATGAAAAGAAAGAAAAAAACAATGAAAATTTGTATCTAACTCAAGAATGTACCCATCCCCCCACACCTAGAATGTGCAATGCCTCACTGTAATAATTGAGAAGGTGATAAAGAAGGATAAAAACTGGGGTATTTCACTAGTATGTTGCTTCTTGAACATGGAGTTCCTCCATAGAGAACATATAAAGGAATTCGGGGAAGTGCTTTAGCCACTGCCCATTGACAGTTATGGTTCGCTTGGTTTCTTCATTTTGAACCTGAACAACACCAAATAGGCATACATTAATAACAGTGTATGGGTCAAACCAGTGGGAAAGAAGCTTACCTGGATGCAACTTCAACCATGAATTATAAAGGAGTAAATTTTAACCATTATGGAACAAACGATGAATTATAAGATGGTTGTGGGCAGCCTTGGTTACCTCCTTATAAATCTTAGAGTTTTCATATTCATCTCCTCTAATTTTCTCCAAACTCCTAAATCTGAAACTTCCTTTGAGAACCTGCACCAGAAAGATTATAATTTCATTGTATGATGGCATAGTAGTCCTAATTCTCAATCTCAATAGGTAGGTAACAACTCTTTCCAAACACAATACGATATGGTGACATTCCAATGGGAGTTTTGAAATCAGTATGGTAGGCCCATAATGAATCATCAAGTCGAAGACTCCAATATTTTATATTGGGTTGAACTATTTTTCTAGAACCTGTTTTACCTAAATATTTGACACCTCAGCTTGACTATTAGTCTGTGGGTGATATACAGTAGACACTCTATGACCGACCCCATATAGACGCAAAAGTGATTGCATTGTTCGGTTTCAGAAATGAGAACCCTGGTCACTGATGATGAACCCAGGTAAGCCAAACCTATAGATGATTTGGGTTCACAAAAATTATAAAAGTACCATAGAATCATTTGTCCTTATAGCTCATGCCTCTACCCATTTTGACACGTAATCAACATCCAGAAGAATGTACAAGTTTCCAAAGGAATTGGGAAATGGACCAATAAATCCAATGCCCCAAACCTAAAAAATTTCATGAAATATAAATGGTTGTTGTGGAATTTAATTTCTTTTAGATTCATTCCCCGTTCTTTGACAACGAGGAAAATATTTGAAAAATTCATGGGCATCCAGAAATTTTTTTGGCCAAATGAAACTAGAATCAATGACCTTGCGAGTAGTCCATTGGGGACCAAAGTGGCCCCCACAAGTGCGCCGGAGGTAGGGGTCATCCCAAATGTACCAACAAGACTCATGTTTTAGATGACTGACATGGTTTTTATTTAAATCAGTTGGAATGCAATATGCAAAAAAATAATTTACAATTTAGTATACCAAGGAATAAAATCTTTCACTCAGTACAATTTTTCATCGGGAAACATATAATTTATAGGAATTTTGGGGGATGTGACAATGTTCGAGGATGGTGGAATCCTACTGATATGGTCAGAAAACACATTCTATGGTTCTTTTTTATCTCTAATTTCTAGATTAAATTCTTGAAGGAGGAGCATCCAATGAATGAGACATGGCTTGGTTTCCAGTTTCTTAAGAAGATACCAGAGGGCTTCATGGTTTGAGAACACAATGAATTTGGACCCCAAAAGATATGACCTGGATTTTTTCAAGGAAAATACAATGGCAAGGAATTATTTTTAGTTGTGGTGTAGTTTTCTTGTGAAGGGTCCAATGTACGTGAGGTATAGGCACTGACATGTGGAGGTCGATCGACCATTTATAATAAGACTGCCCCAACTGCATAGTTAAAGGCATCACACATGATCTCAAATGGTAAATCCCACCAAGGTGGTTGGATTACCGGGGGTGACGTGAGACTCAATTTTAACTTATTAAAAGCTTCCTCAAATTATTTATCAAAACAAATTACTTTTCTTTTTGGAGTAATCGGAATAGGGGGAGTGCAATTTTACTAAAGTAATGAATGAAACGACGGAAATATAAAACATGACCTAGGAAAGACCACATATCATGTACATTTTTGGGGAATGGTAAGGAAGAAATGACTTCCACTTTTGATTTATATACTTGGATTCTATCCTCAAAAATGACATTACCAAAAACTATACCTTATCACACCATGAAATTACATTTCTTATAATTTAATACAACATTCTTGTCAATACAGCGATGTAGGACTAAAGCTAGACTACTCAAAAATTCATCAAATGAGGATCCATAAATAGTGAAATCATCCAGGAATACATCCATGAAATTCTCCAGGTAATCCGAAAAATACTAACTATGCATTGTTGGAAAGTACCTAGAGCATTGCAGAGACCAAATGAAATCCTTCTAGAGGAAAATGTTCCAAAGGGGAAAGTGAAGGTTGTATCTTCCTGATCCTCGGGAGTAATGTGGATCTAAAAATATCCAGTATACCCATCAAGGAAAAAATATTGGCACTTACCTGCTAGCCTCTATATAATTTATTCAATGAATGGAAATGGGAAATGGTCCTTCCTAGTGCGTTGGTTTAGTTGGTGATAGTCTATACAGACATGCCAACTATTCTGCACACGGGTAGGAACCAATTCATTGTTTTCATTTTTGATTTCTGTAAGGCTAGTTTTTTTAGGAACTACTTGAATGGGACTGACCCATTGTCTGTCAAAGATGGGATTAATGATTCCAGCAGCCAATAATTCGGTTACCTCATTTTTTAAAAATTCAAGGAGGTTTGGGTTTAGTAGAAATTTTTCCTGCCTCACTGGCTTAACCTCATCATTTAACAAAATATGATGTGTAAAAATTGATGGGCTAAAACCAGGAATGTCAGCACGTTTCAGACCCAAAGCATGTTTATACTCCCTCAAAAGATCAAGGAGTCGAAATTCATTCTTAGGAGGGAGTGAACTAGCAATGATGATGGGAAACATGTTTCTATTCTTATGATATGAATATTTTTAATCTTGAGGTAGTTGTTTCACTTCCAATTCAAGTGGATTTTGGATTAATGGGAGTGTGTGTGAATGTGAGAGGACACTGATCTCATCCAACTGGTCAACGGTATCATCCTCATATGAGGAATGAGCTTTTACAAGCTTATAATTATCATCTATAGTCATTTGATCCTCGGTGTTTATGAAATTATCAATTAATAAACATGCATGACAATTTTCTAGACTACTACGACAATAAATTCATGATTCATTACCTATAATTTCAATCAATGAAGAAAACTTAGAAAGGGGATCAGGGGAATGAAATGTTGTTTTTTCTGGGGAAGGAAGTACATCAATTGAATTAACAGAGAGAGAGGAATGTTCTTCTGAGGGATGCTTCATGGAATCAAGGATATTGAATTGGAAAATGTCACCACTAAACTCCATAGATAATGTACCATTATGGACATTAATTATGGTTTTTATGGTTTTCAAGAAGGTCCTCCCCAATATAATTGGGGAATGTCCATTCATTCTATCATCCTCCATTTTAAGCATATAAAAGTCAGCATGAAAAATTAAATTTTGAACCCACCCTAGAACATCCTCTAACACACCAGAGGGGTGTGCGGTACTCCTGTTGGCTAGTTGAAGAACAATTCCAGTTAGATTTAGTTCTCTAACCAGTAATGTAGAGTAAATGGAGTGAGGAATAACATTTATAGAGGCACCTAAATCATGTATAGCATTAGAAATAGAATACTCCTCTACGGTTCATGGAATCAATGTTGCCTTCTGTGTGTACACATCTACTTTAGAAACTTGGTGTACCGTGGAATTTTCTTCACATCATCAATCAATGGGATTTTAAACTGCACTTTCTTGAAAATTTCCAATATTTCAATATCAAGTTCAGTTTCCTTTTGCTTTTTTGTATGGGTTTACCTTTGACGAAATGGTAGAGGGATGGTTGGGTTAGCTGACTGATCAATATACACACTCTTTCCTTTGGAAGGGCTTCTCTCAGGACAAGGTTCTTCAACATTTGGAACATTTTTAATGGTTGGGATCGAGGTTTCCTTAGGAGGGGATGACTCTAATGGAGGATTCATTTTACTTTGTAGTTGTTTTCCACTCCTAAGGTTGATGGCACTAACATTTCCTTTATCCCTAGGGTTAACTACTATTTGATATGGAATTTTACCTAACCCATGACTTTGAATTTCACCCACTGAGTTAGCTAGTTAACCTAATTGGGTTTCGAGGCCTTTTATGGCTACCTGAGTGGTTTTTTGGAATTGGATATTGTTGGTGTCCATTTTTTTCATCATATCTTCTAGGCTAGGCTTGGGTTTTGGAGGGTTTTTTCAGAAAGGCCTTTGGTGTGTTTGAGGATTTCTGGGTGGTGGTGGTGGATGACTACCCTACCCCAGTTGGTTCCATTGTTTTTTAGGTTGGTTTGAATAACCCCTTGCCTATAGGAATGAGTCTCCTTCAACCTAGGGTTGGATGGATAGTAAGGCTCTGGATTAAATGGTTGGTTATAGGGGCGGCCTAGAATCATTTCCTCACAACTCTCAGATGTTTCCCTCAATTGAGGACATTGGTCAGAGTAGTTGGTGTTAGAAGAACATATACCACAATGGATGAGAGGAGGATATTGGGATTTCCCTTAGGAAAGATCAAGTTTTCAAAGAAGGGTACTTACCTCTTCGAACATTTTGTCCACCTTCTTTGTTGATTCAATAAGGTTTTCCTTATGACTTTTCCATTCCTTCTTGTTTTGAAAATCACAAGCACCTTTTCTTGAAGGAAAATTGCTTTTATAAGGGAAATTGCTTTTATATGGAAAATCACCTTTATAAGGAAAATCTATTTTATAAGGAAAATTATCCTTATCATATTTTCATTATCTATAACCATATATTTCATAAGTATAAGAATCAGATTCATTTCTATATTCTCGGAATCGTTTAAAACTTTGATATGAAGCATTCTGTTTTCGGCTACGAATTATGGATGAGAACTGTAATGAAGTTCCACTCCGAATTCTGGATACAAACACTAATAAATTTCCACTCCGAATTCTGGATACGAACTCTCCGGATGATTCAACACCGAAATCTAATGACGAATCCTGATTACAAATTCTCATTATGAATTCTGATGACGAATTGTCATTCCGAATTGTCATTCCAAATTCACCTATTAAACAGAATCTGATAATCTTTGCTTTATACACTCCGAATATTATTTTTGCTTAGAAACCGAACATTCATTTTCCTTACACTTTTATATTTTGTCTACTCTTTAATATTTTTTTCTTACACTCCGAATCATCACTCTGAATCATCACTCCGAACTTTTGAGTTAGACTTAAAACGATGTCGTACTTTCTGTTACACTTGTTTTTTTATGAAACGATGTTGTCTATTCCGTTATAAACTAACCTTTGGTTATGTGACACGTGTACAGGGCCCTCCGATTTTTAAGGAAGATATGACTGTTGGAAAGGAGGACGACCTTGCCTATAAATAGGAGCTCATTTGAAAGAGATCGATACTGATCTTCGACTCATGTGATTACATTATTGAAGTGATTTCTAGAAAGAGAGGCTCTTATTAACTCTCAAAGCTTCGTGCGACTCCGAATGTTGGTGATTACATTCAAGGACTTTCGGGGATAGGAAGACAGAGGTTCCGACTACCTTGAAGTTTGAGGGATTCCTTGCTGAGGAAGACAGAGGTTCCGACAGACGTAATGTTTGAGGGCTTCCTTACTGAGGAAGACAGAGGTTCCAACTACCTTGAAGTTGGGGGTTGCGGGGATAGCAAGACAGAGATTCTGATCATCGTATCGAGTGATTAACCTGGTGTGGGTAAGACAAACTTGCTTGAAATTATAAATCAAGGGACCTTTATCCAAGGTAGTTGGATACCATCCTCTTTGGGTTAAAAGACTTATATCTTGTTACTTGTAGTTTTACTACTTGTTTGTTTCCGCTGCATATTGTATTGTAAGGAAAGTATAACTTTCATATACTTTCTTACTTGTACTCTGTTTTATTTAGATTCTATACGCTTTAAGGTAGAATCTCATATTGTAATCTTTAGTTAAGTTTAAATTTCCGGATCCATATTTCTGGAACCTACTTTTTGAATCTCTTTCCAGTTTTAAGAAAGTACATAGAACTTGATGTTTATAACATCATTCCTTATTCGAAGTTTTCAATTGGTGTTAGAGGTGTTGTAAATATTCTTAGTTTAACTTTGTTAAAATTACAACATTCCTTATCTAAGGAAAACATAGTTATCTGTAACCAACATTAAAGGTTCCAAAGGAATTTTTAAAGTATACAATTCACCCCCCCTCTTGTATATTGAGCATCTACATCATTATTTCAATCCTATAATTGGTATCAGAGGTGGTCTCTGAAATACTTATACTCACGTATAAGTTTTTCTTTCTCACTTTTTCATTCCTAACTTTATCATTCCAAACTTTGTCATTCTGAACATTGTGATTACAAACTTTATCTACTAACAAGTTTGTGTGCCGAAGGTTATTTTATGTATTGCAGGAGTCAATGTTCGTTCCATTGATAATCTAAATCCTACAAGACCACCAATCTTGTTGGTAATGACTATGAGTACTGGAGAGATCAAATGAAGACTTTTGTTATCAATACTGGAGTGGAAAACTTTTTTATGCTTACTGGAGATTATAAAATTCCTGATAAGGAAGTTAGAACATTCACTAATCAGGAAAAGAATGAGTACCAACTCAATTATAAGGTACTCAATACCTTACATTGTTCAATGACTAGAAATGTATATATCCAAATTTCTTCATGTGAAGTAGCTAATTGTATCTAGATGAAGATAGAGGTTACACACTTTGGAACTTATAAAGTGATTAAAACTAGGAGATCTATTCTTAGAGCTGAATACCATGGCTTCAATTTTCCTAATGGTGAACCAATTTGGAAAATTCAACAGAGGTTTATGACTATTGTCAACAGTTTACTGTCTATGGGAGAGAAAGGGTAAGATTATGAAGCACTTGTGGATAAGATAATTGATATTATGCCCAATGAGTGGGAATCAAAGAGAACCGCTATAGATGAGAACAGGAAGGTCACTAAAATTTCTCTTGATGAGTTATTTGGAACTCTTCTTCAACATGAAACTAGAATGAAGAGAGATACTAACAACTTCATGAAGAAGAATGGGAATGGTACTGTTCCTTTTACAACAACATCAAATCATATGAAAGCTAAGACTCTTGAGAGAGTAACCAGATCCAAGTCTAGGATTATGGTTGTTCAATCAGAATCTAGTGAGACTGAAGTCTCTGAAAATGAGTTAGAAAATCTTTCTCTATGGATGAACAAGATAGCCGGTTAGAGAAATTTCCAATCGAAGTATAAGAAAAAGGAAAGGAAAGATAGCAATGATGGAGAATTTACATGTTACAAATTCAAGAGAGCAGGACATATTATACTAGATTGTCCTTTTCTCAAAAAGAAAGAAAGGAAAGAAAGGCATTCAGACAGGAATAGAAAGAAGTATTATAATGACAAAGCTAAGAAAGTTCTGAATGATAGTGATACCCGGAGTGCCAGTGGTGGTGACTCTTCAGATGAATCATCTGATTATGAATCTTCAGGATAGAAGAATCTTGGTCCTATAGCCAGACTACCTATAAATAATCATTGCTTTATGGATAAGGTACGAAATGCTGAATCATTGACCAATGTATCTTTAAATTATAATGATAGTCAGTATTATAATTCCTCAGATGAAAAATCCTCTTTTGATGAAGAAAATACTTCACCTACCTATGAAGAAGTTTCTTGGTTTTCTAAACTTCTTGAGATTGAGAACTATAAACTCAATAAGAAACTTGATAAGGAAAACTTTAGAAATTCTATTCTTACAAAAGAGATATCAGATCTTTCTAAAGATCTTGATAAGAAAAATACTAATTTTATAAGTATTTCGAAAAATCTTGAGGAAGTAAGTTCTGAAAAGAACAAAATTTCTAATGAATTATAAATAGTAATTTCTATGAAAAATGTTTTTGAGCCTAGCTCAAGTTCTAAATCTAATGATTTTGAAGATAAAAACTTGGATATCAAAATCAAGTCTGAAATTTTTTCCTTAAAGAAGTGTTTATCATGCTTTACCCATGGTAAGGAGAATTTTGATAAAATGTATTCCCAAATACGACCTTTAATAAATACATCCGGATTTGGTTATACCCATGTAAATCCATCTATTAGTCACAATTACTTTGTTCCACAAAGTGCCCCATTTTGTACCAAGTGCCAATGTGGTGGTCATTGGGCAAAGAATTGTTCCTTAAACAAAACCCAATCTCTAGGATTTCACAAAGCATATTTATCTAGGAAGATGTGGGTACCAAAAATTTTGTTATCTGGAAATCTCGGATCCAATGATGTTTGGATTCAGAAAGTCTAATTATTTTCTTGATTTCAGGAAAATAAAGAGAGTACCAAAAGAAACACTTGGTACATGGATAGTGGATGTTCCTGACACATGACTGGTAAAAAAAGTTATTTTGAAAAGATTATCAAAACGAAAGGAGGAAAGGTAACTTTCAGAGATAATTATAAGGGAGAAATTGTTGGTATAGGTAATATTGTTGTTCTTAATAAAATCCTTATTTAAAATTTTCTTTTTGTTAAGGGTCTTAAGAACAACCTCATTAGTATAAGTCAGTTATGTGATAAAGGGTACCTTGTGAATTTTAGGAATGATAAGTGCTTAGTACACAATTCCAAGGAAGAATTTATTCACTCAGCCAATAGGAAAGATAATGTTTACACATTGAACTTAGAAAACGTAAGGAGCCATGGTTTACCTTGACTAAGTGCAATGGAAGATCATTCCTTGTTATGGCATAGAAGACTGGGTCACTGTAACCTTGGGAAATTATGCAAACTCTCTAAGAATAAACTAGTTAAGGATCTACCGGATCTAAGATTTGATTCTTCTAAAGTATGTGATCCTGGTCAATATGGAAAGCAACATAAATCTAGTTTTAAAACAATTGGTGAAGTGTCAACGACTGATACATTATAGTTAGTGCACATGGATCTTTTCGGTCCAACACAAATTAGAAGTATTGGAGGCAAATACTATGTGTTTGTTCTAATTGATGATTACACTAGATTTACTTGGGTCTATTTTCTAGCAAAAAAATCTGAAGCTTTTTCTTATTTCAAAAGTTTTAGAGCACAAGTTAAAAAGGAGAAAAATCATCAAATAAAAATTATTCATAGTGATCATGGAGGAGAATTTAAAAATTCTGATTTTGAAACTTTTTGTAGTAGAAAAGTTATTACTCACAATTTTTCATCACCGAGAACTCCTCAGCAGAATGGTGTAGTTGAGAGAAGAAATAGAATTATTCAAGAGATAACTAGAAACATGTTGAGTGAATATTCTATAGCGAGTCATTTTTGGGATGAAGCTGTAATTACTACTTTCTATACTATAAATCAAGTTTTGATTAGACATTTTCTAAATAAAACTCCTTATGAGTTATGGAATGGTAGAAAACCAATACTTTCCTACTTCAAGGTTTTTGGTTGCAAATTATTAATTTTTAATATTAATGATAATATACATGAATTCGCACCAAAATCTGATGAAGGAATTTTCTTAGGTTATTCCACAACTTCTAAGACTTATAGAGTTTTTAATAAAAATACTTGTACTGTTGAAGAAACATTGAATGTGAAATTTGATGAGTCTGATCCTTTTGTTTTTAAACCATACCAACCTACATCCTCGGATGTGTTTTCAAAAACTAATTGTCAACCTTTGATAGAAGATCCTTCTGATAAAGAAAATGTTCAAGAAGATACTTCTGAAATATTTACCCCAGAAGTCTTTCTACCCTATGTTGATGAACAGGTTTTACAAAACCCGAATCTGATGTTTCTTAAGAATCATCCCATTGATAGTATCATTGGTGATGTAAATCAACCTGTAATTACTATAAGTTCCTTAAGAAATTAAATAGAACATCTATAATTTCATTCCCAATTAGAACCAAAAAGCACTGATGAAGCTTTAGGTGATGATGATTGGATCAAAGCTATGCAAGACGAACTAAATTAATTTGAAATGAACAAAGTCTGGATCTTGGTTGAAAGACCTAAGGAAACTTATGTTATTGGAGTAAAGGGGGTCTTCAAGAACAAATGTGATGAAAATGGATTCATAGTATGAAATAAAGCTATACTTGTTGCTAAAGGCTATAATCAGCAAGAGAGAATAGACTATAAAAAACCTATGCTACAGTAGCTAGACTTGAATGTATCCGTATTCTACTTGCCATTGCTGCATACTTTATTTTTAATCTTTTTCAAATGGATGTGAAATGTTCTTTTCATAACAGTTATGTTCAAGAGGATGTTTTTGTTGAACAACCTCCTGGCTTTGAAGATACAAAACATCTGGATCATGTTTTTGACTTACCAAAGCTCTGTATGGTCTTCAACAAGCCCCACGAGCCTGGTATGATAGACTCACTGGATTTTTTCTTCAAAATAACTATGTTAAGGGAAATGCAGATCCAACCCTTTTTATGAAGAAATATAAGAAAAATGTTTTGATTGTTCAAATTTATGTTGATGACATCATATTTGGTTCAACTCAGCAATCTTTAACTTATTCTTTTGCAAGTCTAATGAAGTATGAGTTTGGAATGAGTATGATGGGTGAGTTAACTTTTTTTCTTGGTTTTCAAATTTCTAAAAAAACCAGAAGGAACCTATATATCTCAACATAATTATATTATAGATCTTCTAAAAAAGTATGGTTATGACAACACTAAAAGTATAAGTACTCCTATTAGTACATCAAACTCTCTAGATCGTGATAAAGATGGGAAATCGGAAGATCAAACATCTTTTAGAGGTATGATAGAATGTTTACTTTACATAACAGCTAGTCGACCAGACATAATGTTCTTAGTATGCTTATGTCCAAGATATAAATCCAATCCAAAGGAATCTCACTTAAAGGCAGAAAAAAGAATTTTTCGCTACCTTAAGGGAACCCTGGATCTAGGATTATTTTATACCTCTGGAAATTATTTCGTTCTAAAAAGATTTTCTAATGCTAACTTTGGTGGATGTAGAATGGATAGAAAAAGTACATCCGAAACTTTTCATTTCTTAAGAGATTCTCTAGTTTCATGGTCTTGCAAGAAGCAACATTCTATAGCTCTCTCCACTAATGAAGCCGAATATGTAGCAGCTGAAGTTGTTGTGCACAAGTGTTGTGGATGCAACACACACTCACAGACTATGGCTTGAGTTTTACTAAAACTCAAATTTTGTGTGACAACACAAGTGCCATTGCCCTAAGTAAGAACCCTGCACATCACTGACATGAAAATCACATAGATATTATGCATCACATTCTTAGGGATCACACACTTAAAGGAGATATCATTCTTCAGTTTCTCATAACACAATATCAACTTTCAGATATTTTCACAAAATCATTGCCTTCTGATATATTTGAATACATAAAACAGAAGTTAGGAATGATAACCGTAAGGTAATCTTTCTTAATTAACTTTCAATTGAAAAAGTCTCCTTACAGTAATAAACTCCTTTTCATAGGGGGGTACATATGTTTGTTATTTTCTTTATTTTTATAAATGAGATTAAAATTTTCATACTGAAATGTTCGAAATGAGACTTTCGTAATGAGACTTTCGTACTGATACTTTCATAGTAAGATTTCCGTAGTGAGACATTCGTAATGACATTCTGGTACTGAAATTCTAGTAATGAAATTTTCATACTGAAATTCTTTATAATGGTTTTTCATTTTTTATTATTATTCTTTTCATACTGAGTTTTTTGTACTGAGCTTGTTTTTTATATTGAGTTTTGCAATCTATGTCTTTTCATAGTAAAGATTTTTCATAGTTAATTTTTCTTCAAGAAGAATATTACCCAATACGAATAATCCTCCTATGACAATCCGAAAGGTATGATTTCCATACTTATGTTTTCATAATCATATTTTACTAACTCGTATTTTCTTATATTTTGTTTTCAGATTCTAGTTTTCTTAAATCCTTGTTTTAATAAAAACCTCAACAGATCAGATTCATGTTTTCTTGAGAATTGGTTTTCAACCGTCTGATCATATCAAAGTTTTTTCAACCGTTAGATGGATTTGGAAGACGAACGGTCAAATTCTGTGCCTATTTAAAGGGGACCCCAAATGGTCGTCCCACATCAGTTTTTCACGCTCCAGCGTCCCGAAGCTCTGTATCTCTGTTTTAAACCCGTTTCGATCTTCAGCAATCTCCGTTATGAACTTTCCAGAAGTCTTCAGATTCAGATGTCTGTGGAAGTAGCTTCTCTAGACATGTCAACCTCTAAGCCTATTTCTCAGTGGTTAGTATATAGAGAAAGGTTGGTTCATCCTGATTTTTTCAACAATTATTATTCTCTTATATCCAAGAATATAAAGCTTAACAGATGGGAAGATGTTGCTGTGTCTAAGCCCAAGAATCAAGATGATGTATATTCGGAGTTTCTTTTAGAGTTATATGAGACAGTTTCCTTCTTTAAGGAAGATGGTAGGGAGAAATTGTCGTTTAAATCTTATGGAAAGACATAAAAGTTTTTTTATACCAAGGCAGCCAGCTTGGTAGGGGTAACAAATGAACGAGAAGCCGAGTTCAGCACTCATGTTTTGCCGGATTCAAAGGGATGTTTCGACAAGGAAAAAGTTTTGAATACTCTCGGACTGTCAAATGACAAGGCTCCGAAGATTTCTAGCTTGTCTACGAATTTTTGGATTCTAGAATTATGGGTATAAGGATTTATCGTACTGAGAAAGGGTGATAATGACAGTTTGAAGAAGAGAGAGATCATTATTCTATATTTTATGATAAATCTAAGGATGTTTAATCTGATGAGACACATTATTATTACCATTGAGAATGTTAAGAAAGGGAATTTGAGGTATCAGATCGTAATGTATCCAACAATAATCTCGAAGTTAATAGTTCGGTGCCTTGAGTATTTCAAGGAGGCTTGCAAGTCTAAGTCAAGAGTTTGCAAAATTATGTTGGTGAGTGATGATACCCTTAAAAGGATGAACATTGCTTTCGACAATAATACTGGTGAGTTCTTTGATTTTCCAGTTCATGAATAAGTAGTTCCAAAAGTTTCTGAACCAGAATCTTCTAAGCCAATGAAGAAGAGAAAGTTGAAAGAAGTTGAAGTTGAAGCAGAGAATCTTAAATCTAAGAAATTTCATTCCGCACCTCCAAAACTGAAGAAGAAGAAAGCTTACCCTAATGAGGTAGTTTCTAAGTGGAGGGAAGTCAAAGAGAAGAGAGTTCAAGGGGATCCTCAGTTTGGATTGGACCCTACGGAGGCTAAGGCCATGAAGGAAAAGACAGTGGTTGAATAAGAAAAACAAGTGAAACAAAATAATCTTATGAAGAAGATGTCTAAAACTGAGGTGGTTCAGACTTTATTGAAGTTTAATGACATGGCCTCCAGAAACATTACAGTTCCAAGATCTTTGTCTTTGGAATCTGTACCAGAGACTCCAGGAATAAATTATGTTACTCTGGAGAAGATAAAAGCTAAGAATGTTGGGGAAGTTGAGTAGTTTGAGCAAGTGGAAGAGGAAGAAGCAGTTGCTAAAGGTAGTGGTGAGACCAGAGAACTATTGAAGCAAGTAGATGATTATAAGGAAACACCTTCGGAACATTTGTCACTTCAATCATCAGAAACTGAGTCCTCTAATTTAGTCTCTCCAGGGAAGGATGAGGAGAAAGAAGAACAAGAAGTAGCATATCATGCAGAAGAAGACAATCTTCTACATGATATTGCTCAAATGGAGAACGTAGAGGATGGTGCTCAAAAAGATGTTTATGATGAAGTCAATGTTGTTCAAGTGTCTGATAGTGAATAGAAAACTCCGGAACAACAATCCAATCCGAAAGTGGAGAAGGGAAAGAAACTTGTTGTCGATACCCCAAGCTCAGTGGCTGTAAAGAAAATGGAAGTTGGTAATTCTTATAAGAAGAAGGATGAGCATTTTGAAGAAGAAAATTATCCAAGAAAAGTCTTGTATTTAGAGTCATCTTCATTGGGGAATGACTTTGTTGTTCAGTCATTAAAGAAGTTGGTGGGTTCTATTCTGACCTTCTCAAGTATTGATTCAAGATGCCAGATGCTCCAACATACTTTGAATCAAAAGACAGACTCTGTATCCATGGTTATTGATAATTGTGTTAAGATGGAGCCTTAGTTCAAAACCTTTTCTGTCGGCTATGAATCCCACAAAAGTTCTTGTAAAAAAAAACTAGTTGGTCGAGGAAAACAATATACGAGATGAGGCTCTTTGATTATTTCCATGATAATGTTAAAGATGCATTTGAGACAGAAGACAGGAAGCAAAATGATCTTTCTTATTCCTTTGAATAAAAGATGACTGCTGAGAAGAATTCTCGGATTCAAGAAGATAAAGATCTGAATGGGAAGCTGAATTAGGCTGCTCAAAACTAGAGGAATGAAAGGGATCATCAGATTGAGATTGAAGAGAAGTTGTTAAAGCAAGAACAAATTTTGAAATCTCGGGAAGAGAAGCTTGAAGTTCAAAGTGGAAGAATAGTTGTGTTAGAGAAGCAAGATAATGAAGACCATAAAGACTTTAAGAATATAAATACTATTCTCAAGGGTCACATGTCGAAGAAAAAAGATCCAAAATAGACAAATCTAATCTTTTTTTGTATCATAGATTCCTTGTTTTTGATCTTTCAAACTTAATGAAAATCTTGCTGCTCATTTCTTTTGTTGTTGTTACTAATTTTTCAGTTACTTTGTTATATTTTCAATTCCCTTGAATCCTTTTGGAAAATCACAAAGGGGGATATTGGAAATGAACCCTAACAAAGAGGGAAAATGAAAAAGATCCTTAAAAAAGGTGAGAAAGAAAAATAACTCTAATAGATTTTATCTAATGAGGAGTTTTTCATTAAACGAATACTTTCTTATTCTAAATGAAATTTCATTCCAGAAATCTAAAATACGATCCTTAGAGTTTCAAAGCCTAAGGGGGAGCAAGTTGTATTCATCAATATTCATGAGCAAAGGGAGATAATTCTTAATGTTTTTTTCTTCTTAGTCTTTCTTTTTCGTAAGGATGTTTGTGCTTTCCAAAAAGGGGGAGATTGTTGAGTCAATAAGGTTTTCCTTATGACTTTTCCATTCCTTCTTGTTTTGAAAATCACAAACACCTTATCTTTAATGAAAATTGATTTTATAAGGGAAATTTCTTTTATAAGGAAAATCACTTTTATAAGGAAAATCTCATTTATAAGGAAAATTATCCTTATCATATTTTCGTTATCTATATCCATATATTTCTTAAGTATAAGAATCAGATTCATTTCTATATTCTCGGAATCGTTTAAAAACTTGATATGAAGCATTCTGTTTTAGGCTCCGAATTCAGGATGAGAACAGTAAAGAAGTTCCACTCCAAATTCTGGATACGAACTCTAATAAAGTTCCACTCCAAATTCTGGATACAAACTCTCATGAAGATTCGACACTGAAATCTAATGACGAATCCTGATTACAAATTCTCATTACGAATTCTGGTGATGAATTGTCATTTCAAATTCTCTTTCCAAATTCACCTATTAAACAGAATCTGATCATTTTTCTTTATACACTTCAAATTTATTTAGACTCCAAATATTATTTTTTCTTAGACTCTGAACTTTCATTTTTCTTACACTTTTATAATTTGTCTACTCTTTAATATATTCTTCTTACACTCCATATCTTCACTCCGAACTTTTGAGTTAGACTTAAAACAATGTTGTACTTTCTGTTACACTTGTTTTGTTATAAAACGATGTCATCTATTCCGTTATAAACTAACCGTTGGTTAAGTGACACATGTACATGTCCCTCTGATTTTTAAGGAAGATATGACCGTTGGAATGGAGGTTCACCTTGCCTATAAATAGGATCTCATTTGAAATAGCTCGATACTGATCTTCGACTCATGTTATTACATGCTTGAAGTTATTTCTAGAGAGAGAGAGGCTCTTATTAACTCTCAAATCTTTGAGTGACTCCGAATGTTGGTGATTACAATCGAGGACTTCGGGGGATAGGCTGATAGAGGTACCGATACCTTGAAGTTCGAGGGCTTCCTTGCTGAGGAAGACAGAGGTTCCGACTACCATAATGTTCAAGGGCATCCTTGCTGAGGAAGACAGAGGTTCCAACTACCTTGAAGTTGATGGCTTGCGGGGATAGAAAGACAGAGATTTCGATCTTTGTATAGAGGGCATACCCTGGTGTGGGTAAGACAGACTTTCTTGAAAGTATAGATCAAGGTACCTTTATCCAAGGTTGTCTGATACCCTTCTCTTTGGGTTAAAAGACTAATATCTTGTTACTTGTAGTTTTACAACTTGTTTGTTTATACTGCATATTTTATTGTAAGGAAAGTATAACATTCTTATACTTCCTTAATTGTACTCTGTTTCATTTAGATTCTATACGCTTTAAGGTAGAATCTCATATTGCAATCTTTATTTAATTTTCAATTTCCGGATCCATATTTCCGGAACCTACTTTCGGAATATCTTTCCTGTTTTAAGCAAGTACATAGAACATGAATTTTATAACCTCATTCCTTATTCCATGTTTTCAATTGGTGTTATAGGTGTTTTGAATTTGGTTAGTTTAAATTTGTAAAACTTAGAACATTCCTTATCTAAGGAAAACATAGATATCTGTATCCAACATTAAAGGTTCCAAAGGAATTTTTAAAGTACACAATTCACCCCCTCTCTTGAATATTGAGCATCCACATCATTATTTCGATCCTACATTCTTCTCTAATTCAGTTCTTTGCACCTCATAGACACCTGAAATTAATATATTAGACCTTGAACCAAATTTATATGTGTTTTGGGAGATGTTCTCAATTAGGGTTCTTGCAGCAATTGGGGTCTTATCAACTATCACACCACCTACAACAACATCGATCATATTTCGATCAATAGGGATTAAGCCTTCATAAAAATATTTAATTAAAAGTTGATCACTTTTTTGGTGTTGTGGGAAACTTGAACAAACCCTTTTAAAGTGTTACCAACATTCATGTAATGTTTCCCCTTGATATTGTCTTATCCCATAAATTTCTTTCCATATTGTTGCAGTTTGAGAGGCTAGGAAATAATTTTCAATGAAATGGTGTTTCATGTCTGCCCAACCTCTTATTGGGGAAATAACATAATATAACTAATATTTTAATGTATCTTCTAAAGAAAAGGAGAATGATCTATTCTTTAATTGTTCTTCATCCACATTTTCAGGTTTTAATGTAGAAAACACAGTATGAATTTCTTTTAAATGCTTGGGTGGATCCTCTCCAGGAAGTCCATAGAATCTTGGTAATAGATGAACTAAGCTAGGTTTTAGTTCAAAATTGGGTGCCTTGCCTTGTAATTGAATATCGGTGGGTTGGATATAAACATCAAGAGATGTTAGTTATTTTATTGTATGATTGTTATAATCGATGTTATTCACGTTAATTTCAGTTTTAATGTGGGTTCCCAAATAAGAAGAAGGATCAAGATGAGTGTTGATGTTTGGTGCATCCTCCTTCACAGGTTCCTCTTGTGTATCTCGGGTTTGCTGATGTAGGATCCTCTCTGGTTCAGGTTTGAAAGGTTATAAGTCTCCCAGAGTAGAACATTTAATACACAGAACCTACAAAAGAAATAAATTAGAACACAAAAATAAAAGTAAATGTTGAAGATAAAACAGTCATACATTCACAAAATTTACAAAATAATATAAAAAACATACTCTAAAAACAAATCGATCCCCGAAAATGGTTCCATAATTTGACTGTGATTTCATGACATGACAAATTGATTATGATTTTAAGGTTTGTTTATAGACTAGGTAAGACCCTAGGTTGTCTCTCAAGGGGCATTTGTGGGTTTAGAGTCTGCGTTTTTAATAAAGATTACTAAAAGAGGGGGTGGTTTTGAGAATTGTTTCTAAAAATAAAATGACTTAATTAAAGAGTTTAATAGTTGACAAGGAAAGGTGGTGATTTATGATTATGAGAGAAATGGTTTTATTGTGAGTTCACTACACACTTTCAAGTTCATCATTCTTGGAGATTAATATATGTTTGGAGTAATTCTTTGGCTGAAATTAATTGGAATCCCGATTAATTCCTAAGCCTTTATTTCATTCCTTAAAGAACCAAACCTTGACAAAACAATCATATTGTCAAGGTCTAGAACTTATGCATGGAATTAGAGCTTCCAAATTTTATTGAATCCCATGAATGTGGGTATGAAAAGGATTCTTGTGATCTCCAATCGGAACAACACAAGTCACACACTCAGAACATCACACCGATCAGTTAGAAATTGAGAGTATCTCAATCACATGCATCAAAAAAAGAATTAAAATATAGAATTATATAAGATACAAGGAAATAAATGTTTTCACACCCAAATTAATAAACACTAGTTGCTAAAATATGAATCAGTACTCCATTGACATGTGTGTATCTCCCTCACTATGAACGCCCACCGTTTAGCTCAGCATCGAACAGAGGAGGTAGCTCAGATGAAGATCCTTATTCATTCACGATCCCATTGTGAGGATAGGGGCCTCCAAAACTTCATAGATTAGAAGGATACTACTCTAGGATTTCAAAATGTTAGAGTTTCAGTTCATGGCTGAACCCTCAAATGAGGATCCCAAGCTTCCATTTTATTGGAAATGTGGAAGGTGGTTTTGGGCACACAGATTGTTTAAAACCACTTGGCTGATAGTCTTCAACCACTTGACTATCTAATATCACTTTTGAAAAAACTAGAAACATGTTTCCCACCTCGTGAATGTCTCCAATGAATTTTTGGAACCATTTGGACAACTACATCTCGAGATATTGATAAAATACAAAACACCACATTTGACATTGGGCAGATTTGATGTGCTGAATAGATCAGGTCGGTTGGGCCACTACTTGGAAGAATGAGTCTTGGATACTTTCATATGAAATGTATCCTAATGAATTTTGCACTAGCCCAAAAAATATCAGCCCATTTGGAATCAAGGTCTAGTATAAGTGTGCGGATGGATCCACTGATGTTCTAGGTCTTACGTAGTTTGTCCAATTTTTCCTGGACTTCATCATGGGTCCTCCAAATCACCTCCACCTTCAATGAAATTATCAAAAACATGTAAAATTTATATTTTTAAAAGTGATAAAAAATAATTTAATCAAACATAGAGTGCATTTTGTTATTATATTTTGAATTTACAATACAAATTCTGATTAATACAATGGTGTAAGGGTGAAAACGACACAGTGAATCATGGTACGATCAGAGATCCTTCAGCGCTTATCAGTTCGATGATGGGTGTCAACTCCCCAACTTTTTCTATCAGTGCATCCTCCCCCTCTCAAGATGGAGCTTCTTGGACGGTTCCAATATTCGTCTGAGAAGGATAAAAAAAATCCAATTGATGATAGTGAACGATGAAAAGTGGAAAGGCTGTGATAAGGATTAAGACATACTTTATGTAGATCAGATATTTACATGTTAGATCTATAAATCTTGCTGCTCTCTCAAGGAATCCCTTGGTGGGTTGTCTCATGAGACCCCCACCTCCAAGAACCTCTTAGGATTCCCCTATTTATTCTTCCATTTCTTCTCCCTCTTCTTCTCCTAACTTACTACCCTCTGGCTCCTCATCATTATCATCATCGTCAGTTGGAATTATTTCTGGATCATGCTTCTGGACGAGCATTACCTTCACTAGGAGAGGTGGTTCCTCATGCCGACCCTTCTGGTGTGCATATGCATCCATGGCCATCAAATATAGGTGCTGACGATGGATGTACACCTTTTCTTCAATCCGAATGAGTACGACCTTTGAACGCTAGATTCTATCTAGTATTATCTTTTTCCAAAGGGCTTTAGTGCCCATCGATTGCCGTAGGTTTAACCAAGCTGATCACAACCTAGGAAATATTGCATCATTAGAAGGTTGAAGAAAGTACTTTATCTACTTCCCGGGAAGCTCCCTAACCACTCAGTGAGGTTGTTTATGAGCCCCTCCCCATAGATGATGAGAGAATGGCCACACCATGTTATGTTCCCACTACTGTAGTCTCGGCCTACGCTGGTCCAATTACCTGACTTGCTACCATCCTTTCCTCCCCGACGACACCTTGTCTGCTCTCTTGCTACCCAGGTTCTACTCTGGCCACCTTGAGCTACAGGACTCACTTACACAGGATCCCTTCAGGGTATTCTATAGCCCAATGTTTGACATATTTTATCGAAAGGCCAACATAAACTCTGGTGGGGGATAGGAAATGACTTCACCAGAGCCGTAAGTTGTAAATATTGGCCACATTTGGTAAAGAACTGTCACAACCTATCCTCAGGGCCTGTTCCATGACTACCCCAAGCCGTCATTCCATAGACAAGGGGCCGTCGACTAGCACCAAAGGCATAAATCCCAATGAATGGAAGGAATTTCCTTTATGAAGTATCATACACAACAGAGTACGCCAGTGAAGTAAGCACTAAGAAAAAACTGAGTACAGGATAAGTGTTGAAAAGATAATGTGCCAGTATACAAACCCAAAAGAAAGTACATAACAACTGAAAGGAAAGTACAATAGCAGTAAGTAAAATAGTAACACTGAGTCGTCCTCTGTAAATCCTACCAGAAGGGTGGGTACAGATGGTCTCCTCAGCTCCTCGGTCCGACCGTCCGCTCCGTATACGTCCTGCCATGTAGTCCACCTCCGGGTACCGTCTAGCTCCACAAGCTTCCACCTCGATCAGTGCAGTCTGTCATCTGCATCCAACACAATGTAGTGTGGGCATAGCCCGTGCAGGGGTGAGTATACGATACTCAGTAGGGACCCCGAGACCCACCGAAGGTCTCTCAGAATGCACGAAGTATAAACCACAAAGGAAAGATAAAATCACAAAGTATCAACAACACTACATAGGTATATGCCCATACATACACCTAAGTCATCTATTACAGTTCGGCTCCAGCACCCGAGCCCAAGCCAAACCTAGTCCACATAGGAAATCTAAACCCAATCCACACAGGAAAAGCAATTCAACCACATCATTGACAATGATTGACAATCAAGACTCAGATCACACAGTTATAAACATCGTAAGGTGATAGAGATGATCATATGTAGCCACTGATTCATCTAAGCTATCGGACCCACATAGGATACAAGAACAACTAAGATGTTGGACCCACTAAGGATACAAGACCAGCTACTTTTCCAGACCCACATAGGATACAAGTACAGAGTCCAATACTTCTGGACCCACATAGGATACAAGAATAGTAATCATCGCCGTCGAAACCACGGAGGATTCCAGTATGGTCATCGTCACTGCTGAACCCACGGAGGATCCAAGTACAGTCGTCCTCGCTACGGAACCCATAGAGGATCCAAGTGCTATCATCCTCGCTGCCGAACCTACCGAGGATCCAAGTGTAGTGGTCATTGTCGTAGTCGCAACCAGCTCAAGGGTTCTCGCACAAAATATGCTCGATTCCGGGAGGGTCCGCTCCTCGAGCAAAAGAGAGTTGATAAATCACTGTCACGAAGTCCAGATTTGATGTATACCAAAGTTCTGTCTCATCAATGAAACCTGACACGACAGACGGTGCGTCAATCGGATGCCCAGTCTGAGAGTTATTGGCTTTTCCGTTCCCGGGGCCCGGTCAGTCATTAAGCTAAAACCAACCCGACCATACTCCCACTGCATCCAAACCTCAAGTGTATTAATCCAAAAAAAACCATCTCAACAATATAATCCCAACAAAATTGACGGCAGGCCAATCGGATGTCCGGTCCTTGAGATATAAGCTTTTCCGCTCCAAGGCCCCGGTTGGTTTCGAGTTCGAACCAACCCAGCCATACCCAAAATTTGCCGAAAAATGATGTTTAATATACCAAAATTACAGACTAGATCCAAGTATTCCAACACAACTGACGGTGAGTCAATCGGAGGTCTGTAACTCATGTTATGGGCAGAAGACCGAAAGTGGTCTGAAATGGGGGGTCTCGGCCCAGTCCGACCAGGCCCAACCCCCTTTGGATGGCCCGAATCGGGTCGACCTGACCCGGGTCGGGCCTAGAAGGGCACGGACCATCCCGGTCTACATGACCAACCCCAGTCCGGCCGGGGGGGGGGGGTGCCCTGGCTCGGCTAGTGGGCTGAGCAGGGGGGGATGCGGTGCCCCCTCCTTTATGCTCCATGGACGCGGCGCACAGTCGCCACGTCACGCGGGATCCGACCGCCTGCCACAGTGGCTTGAGCCACGGCGGCTTTTGCTGGGGGTGCGCTGCCGCGCTGCCGCCTCGGAGAAGCCTGTCAGTGCTAGCCGCCGTCTCCGGCCACCAGCCGCGCCACTGGAGGTTTCCGCGGGCCACTAGAGTCGTTCTGGTGGTCCGTTCTTACTCTCTTTTGCACCTGTGGTCGTCTCGGGACCTGTACATCACTGCGAAGGCCTCCAAATGCCATTCCAGTCCCGCTTCTCCATAAACATATGTTCCGCGAATCAAGAATAGAATAGCGGTGGGTTCGAACTTGTTCGTTGGTCCGCACCCACCACGTTAGCTGTTCGAAATTAATCCCAACAATTATAAGCCATGCTGAGGGTACAATTCACATAATGAAAAGTAAACCAAAACCCCTACCTCTTAGTAGTTCGTTGTCACGCGTTCATCCTCAGGGGGGGGGGGGGGGGGTTAAGGCGTCGACGTCACTTTCCTACTCCGATATTCAAAAGGCATTGAAGAAGAAGAAGTTTTGTTCGTGTTCTTCGTTCTTCGCTGGGGCAGAAGTCCGTCAGAGGTTCGCCAGAGAATCCTCCAATTCCTTTCCTCCACACATTGTCGGTGTGCCAAAATCTAAAGGAGCACGTCGCAGAGTTGCCATAATGGTTTCATTCGAATGCTCTTATGCTATGAGTTTAATGACCCATTAATGTGCCTCATTGATGTGCTTCATCACCGCCCCGTCACTGCCCCGCCACTCAAAAAGGGAGAAGGAAAAATAAAATAATTTATTTTATTTATTTTATTATTTTTCCTAAAAGGTCCAAAAAATAACTTTTTCTCTCGACCATTGCTGGTCGAAGTTAAGCTTCTCTTAAGCGAAACATGGCGCTGTGAATTCATCAGTGCCCTCAGATTTTAATTCCGACCACCAGTTCAGATGTTATAAAAACCCACTCGTTCATTCACTGAATGTACTCGAGATAAACTTCGAAAATTCATTCGCGGCACACCGGGCCTCGGAATCAAACTCCGTCAGAAACTGCGTACTCGTACAATTTCAAATAATTTATGAAAAACAAATTTACTCGAAATTTACGTGTCTTTAAATTACTCTCAAGTCAGGGATTTACGTCCCCGTAAAGCTACATCATAAACTAGGTAAACAAATGAGGGTATTGAGCACGCATCCGAGCCTCCCGCTCCCATGTGCTCTCTTGGAGGTTCCCATGCTATCAACGAATGCGCACCAGAGGTATCGACCATCCACGTAGGACCTGCTCCTAACGATCCTCGATATCCACCGGGACCTCCACAAAAGTCGCCCCGTCATCGATGTCCAGCTCCACATGATCAATGATATGCATTGGGTCGTGCATGTATCTCCTCAGCTAAGATACGTGAAATACATCGTGCACCTGGTGCACTTGAGGTGGAAGGGCCAGGCAGTATTCCACCTCACCTACCCTTTTGAGAACCTAGAATAGTCTGATGATGCACAGAGATAACTTACCGCCTTATCCAAATCTCCATAAGCCACATAGAGGTGATACCCGTAAGAAAATGTGGTCGCCATTCTCGAACTCCAGTGGTCTCTGCCTCCTCTCAATATTGGACTTCGGTCTGTTCTGTGCAGTCCTCATCCAATCCTGGATGATGTGAACCTTTTCCATCGTAGCCTGAACCATCTATGGTCCTACAAGAGCTTACTCCCCTGTGTCTGTCCAGCATAGAGGTGATCTGCATGGTCGGCCGTACAATGCCTCGTATGGTTCCATCCCATTGGTGGAGTGGTAGCTATTGTTGTACGCAAACTCCACTAAGGGTAGGTGATCCTCCCAGATGTGACCAATGTCGAGGACACAGGCACAAAGCATGTCCTCGAGTGTCTGAATGGTCCTCTCCATCTAGCCATCTGTCTGTGGGTGAAAGGCAGTGCTCAGACGTAGCTGCATCCCAAAAGCCCCCTGTAACCCCTTCCAAAGTCGGTATGTGAAGTGAGCATCTCGATCTAAGATGATAGACAATGGAACAACATAAATCCGTATGATCTCCTGAAGGTAGAGGCATCCTAATCTCTACACTGAGCCCTGCTCTCTGATAGGTAGGAAGTGGGCCGAATTGGTGAGTCGGTCTACAATCACCCAGATGGATTCATTTCCTCTGGAATTACGAGGATGCCTCGTCACTAAATCTATGGATATCCCATCCCACTTCCACTTCGGGATCTCTAAGGGATGTACCATTCCTACTGGTACCTGGTGGTCTGCCTTCACTTACTGACAAGCAAGGCATCGAGAAATGAACTCTGCCACAACCTTATTCATACCCGGGCACCAGTACTGTCATCTGAGGTCCTGGTACATCTTCGCTACCCCAAGATGTACCACTAGAGGGGAAGTGTGGAAATCCATCAGCACCTCCTCCTTTAGAGTAACAAGTACCATGGTACGTCCTCTGAAAAGAACGATGTGCTCTCCTCCTACAGAGAATCTATCAGGTGTCTGTCCTGAGGATATCTGTGCAAGTAGAATCTCACATTCAACGTCCCCACACTATGCCTCTATGACCCGTTGATGAAGTGGAGGAGTGACTATGAGAGACTGATGAAAGGCTGGCCCATCTCTATCCACGAAGGATATCTACAACGTGACTAGCTGCTCTGTCGGCTCTCCAAGTAGCTGAATGCCCGACCTCCTACTGAGAGAATCAGCTACCACGTTCCCCTTCCCCGGAGTATAGAATATCTCAAAGTCATAATCCGGGAGGAACTCGAGCCATCACCGCTGTCTCAGGTTCAGGTCCTTCTGCGAGAAGATGTACCTGAGACTCTGGTGGTCAGAGTAGAGGGTAAAGAGCTCGCCCATCAGATAGTGCTGCCACATCATCAAGGCGAAGACCAATGCTGCTAACTTCAGGTCATGGGTAGCGTAGTTTTGCTCATGTTGATTCAACTGCCGTGAACTATAAGCGATCACTAATCGATCCTGCATGAGGACACACACGAGTCCAGTCCCTGATGCATCGCAGTAAACTATGTACCCTACGCCCTCCTCTGGTAGCCTTAAGATGGGCGCACTGGTCAATATCCGCCTCCGCTCCTGGAAGCTCTACTAACATATATCTGACCACATGAAGGGTTTCCCCTTTTTCATCAAAGCAGAAAGTGGTGCTAAAACTCTAGAGAAGTCTGGCACAAATCTCTGATAGTACCCATCCAGACCCAGGAAACTCCGTACCTCCGTCACGCTCCTGGGTGGCTCCCAAGCAAGTACCACCTCGACCTTCATGGGATCCACTACAACTCCCACCTCTGAGATGACGTGCCCCAAGAAAGGAACCTCTCGAAGCCAGAACTGGAACTTTGAGATCTTACCGTACATCTGGTGCTCTCGGAGTGTATCTAGTACAACTTGCAAGTGGTAGGTGTGATCCTCCTCAGTAGACGAGTAAATCAGTATGTCATCAATAAAGACTATGACAAACCGATCGAGGTAGGGCTGGAATTTCCTGTTCATGTGACTCATGAACACTGCTGGAGCATTGGTCACACCGAAGGGCATTACCAAGAACTCATAGTTGCCATACCGACACCTAATGGCCGTCTTCTGTACATCCTCATCCCAAACATAGAGATGATGATAGCCTGACCTAAGGTCTATCTTTGAGAACCAACATGCTCCCTTGAGTTGATCAAAGAGGTCTTCAATCATAGGAAGCAGATACATGTTCCTCACGGTCACCTGGTTGAGGCAACGGTAATCGACACATAGTCTCAATCCCCTATACAGCTTCTTGGGGAATAGGATCAGAGATGCCTAGGGTGTAACACTGGTTTGAATGAATCCTTTCTCCTGTAAGTCCTCCAGGTATACCCACAGCTCACGAAGCTCGGCATGAGCCATCTAATATGCTGGAGTAGATATCAATGATGTCTCGGGGTACAGGTCTATGTATAAATCTACATTCCTATGAGGAGGTAGTCCTAGAACATCATTAGGAAAAACTTCTACATACTGATCCACCACCACAGGAAAACATGGACTTCGCATGTCAACTGCTCCGAGGATGAGACTAGCCGACTGATGTGTGATCGACTTCCCCCTCCTCTACGTGAGTCCATCATGTGCTACGAAGCTTCCCTTCTCACTAGGGAAGGTAAAACTAGTCCCATCCGTGAGGAAACACCGCACCTTGCGCCTAATACAGTCGATATGATCATGGACTGCAGATAACCAGTCCATACCCAAGATGATGTCATAAGGCCTCGACGCCGCTACAAGAAGATCCCATCCGAAGCTCTCACCTCCTAGAGTAAGCTCACACTTCCGGAACCAGTGTGTAATCATTGAGTCTTCTCCCGTAGGAGTCTCTAGCCGCAAGGATCGAGCCAATGGCTCCGTCGGAATCTCCGAGATCCGAACAGTGGAAGTGAAAATAAAATAATGACTCTCACCCGTGTCTATACGAACTACCGAAAGGGTGGAGTAGACACAGATAGTACCTAGAATCATCTCGGGTGTGCCGTGGTCGTAAGCCTCCACTGCCTGGAGCTGAGCCTACCTCTGCCCGCCCGTTCTCTGTGGTCGGGGTGGACCTCTTGGGGGTGGTGGTAGAGCCTCGAAGCGTCGTCCACCACCCGCTGCTCGGCCAGCTCCTCTGCCTCGTCCACCTGCTCCCTTCGGACCACCACGGTTGAACCTCTGCCTCTACCTGGGAGGTCTCTCCATGGTCTACTTCTCATCTGCAAGGCGGGTCGGGCAGTCACGAGCCATGTGGCCTTGCCCGCTGCATGAATAACACTATCTGCCCCTTATAAGATTGGCTCTGTGTTGTGTTCCCCGCACAACCGAACCTGAATACTGAGGTCGCCCACTTGACGGCCTGGTCCGCTTGGACCCCTGCGTCGTCTGTCGACTGCCTACTGTGGAAGACTTCGCTCTGTGCCGTCTTGTGGTGGGTCACGATGCTGATGGCTGCTCGGCGAGAAAGCTCTCCCCTAGCAGGGCTTGTTCTAGCACCCCCTCCTAAGTCGACATGCTGAGTGGTATCGCCGAAGCTCTGATCTCATGCCTCAGGCCCTGATCAAAGGTCCGAGCCCAGAATAATGCGTCTCGTACCATGTCCGTGGAGTAGCGCGAGAGGTCGGTAAATCTCACCATGTACTGGGCTGCTGACATGCTGCCCTGCCTCAGCTGTAGTAACTCCTGGATGTGCACCCCACGGAGGGTGGCTGGAGCAAAATCCGAGTGGAAGAGGATCTCAATGTCCGTTCATAGAAGAGATTCTTCATCGTGCACCTAGAGCATCCGGCTCCACCATCTACCTGCTGCTGTGTGCAGGAGATTCACGACAAGGATCACCATGAGGTCTGTTGGTGTCCCTACCAACCTGAACACTCTGGCGATAGCCTCTAGCCAATCCTCAACTACATGAGGATCCGTCTCTCCATGGAACCTGGGCGGCCGCTATCTCTGAAACTCATGCAACGCGCTCAGGAAACATGCACTCTCCGTCGCTGGGGATGGTAGCATCGGTGGCTCGGCGGGTAAAGGTACCACTGGTGCCTCCGCTATAATGGGCCCCGCACCGAGCCCTCGTCGCTCGGTGGGATGCTATCTCACAGGAAGCTCAGAACCCTAGCTGGCTGCCATCGTGGGGCCATCCTAAAAAGAAACAGGTGTGCCACGGTTAATACATTATACCTAGTGAGCAGACACAAAGTAATCACAAAGAATTTTTTGAAACACACATGCAATCAATGTTTTCGTGCACTGAGTTGGAAATCAAATGTCAGGGTCCTCGTGTATGGATACGTCAGTCGCCGCACCAAAACTGGACTCCCTAGAATGAAAACCACACTCAATACTCTTAATACTATTGCTCCATAGAAAAGAAATTATCAGAGTCCTGAGTTCTACGGTAGAACCGACTCCTCTAATACCAATTTGTCACGACCCATCCTCGGGGCCCGTGCTGTGACTACCCCAATCCCGACTTCCATAGACTAGAGGCGGGCGACTATCACCAAAGGCGTAAATCCCAATGAAGGGAAGACATTTCCTTTATGAAGTAACATAAAAAATAGAGTACACATGTTATGTAAGCTCTATGGAAAAACTGAGTATATGATAAGTGATAAAAGTAAATGAACCAGTATACAAACCCATCTGCGAGTAAAATACAACTGAAAGGAAAGTACAACAGTAGTATGTAAAAGAGAAACACCGAGTCTTCCTTTGGAAATACCACATAAAAGGTGGGTACAAGTTGTCTCCTCAGCTCCCCGGTCTGACCGTCCGCTCCATATACGTCCCACCATGTAGTCCACCTCCGGGTACCGTCTAGCTCCACAAGCCTCCGCCCCGATCAATGCTGTCTGTCATCTGCATCCAACACAATGTTGTGCGGGCATAGCCTGTGTATGGGTGAGTATAAGATACTCAGTAGGGACCCCAAGACCCCCGAAGATCTCTTAGAATCCACGAAGGATAAACCACAAAGGAAAGATATAATCACGATGTATCAACAACACTATTTAGGTACATGCCCATACATATACCTAAGTCATCTGTTATAGTTCGGCTCTAGCTCTGGAGCCCAACCCCAACCCATTCCACACAGGAAAACACAACCCAACCCACACATGAAATTCAAGTCATCCATATCATTGATAATTATTGAGAATCAAGACTCAGCTCACACAGGTATACACTTCGTAAGGCGATAGAGATGATCAGATGTAGCCACTGATTCATCTAAGATGTCAGACCCACATATGATACAAGACCAGCTAAGCTGTCGGACCCAGAAATGATACAAGACCATCTACTCTGCCAGACCCACATAGGATACAAGTACATAGTCCAATACTTCAGGACCCACATAGGATACAAGAATAGTAGTCATCGTCGTCCAACCCACAGAGGATTCCAGTACGGCCGTCATTGCTACCGAACCCACGGAGGATCCAAGTACAATATTCCTCGATTCCAAACCAATGGAGGATCCGTGTGTAGCTGTCCTCGCTGCCAAACCCACAGAGGATCCAAGTGCAGTTGTCATTTTTGTAGTCGCAGCCAACTCTAGGGTTCCCGCACACAGCATGCTTTATTCTGGGATGGTCCACTCCTCGAGCAATAGAGAGTCGAAAAATCACTATCACGAAGTCCAGAGTTGATGTATCCCAAAGTTCTATGTCGTCAAAGAAACACGACGTGACAGATGGTGCGTCAATCGGACGGTCGGTCTGAGAGTTATTGGCTTTTCCGTTCTAGGGGCTCAGTCGGTCATTAAGCTAAAACCAACCCGACCGTACTCTCGTTGTGTACAAACCTCAAGTGGAGTAATCCAAAAGGACCTTCACAACAATATAATCCCAACCTAATTGATGAAAAGTCAATCGGATGTCCGGTCCTTTAAATACAAGCATTTTCGCTCCAAGGGTCTGGTTGGTTTCGAGTTCAAACCAACCCGGCCATTCCCAAACATTTCCAAAACCTCCCATTTAATATATAAAAATGACCGTCTCGATCCAAGGGTTTATACTCAACTGGTGGTGTTTCAATCAGAGTTCCGTATCTCAAGTTATGGGCAAAGGACCAAAAGTGGTCCGAAATGGGGGGTCTGGGCTCGGTCCGACCCGACTCAACCCCCCCGGGGTGACCCGACCCGGGTCCAGCTCCAGCATGGTCCACGTGACCCACCCCGGTCCGGCTGGGGGTGCGTGATGGCTTGGCCAGTGGGCCAAGCAGGGGTGAAACAGTCCCCCCTCCTTTGCGCTCCACGGATGTGCCACCGGCGCCGCTAAGCCCACGACCCGCACCGCCATAGGTTTCCGCGGGCCACCGGAGTCATTCATATGGTCCGTTCTTGCTCCCATCTGCGCCTGTGGTCGTCCCAGGACCTGAACATCACTAAGAAGGCCTCTAAATTCCATTATGATCCTACTTCTCCATAGACATATGTTCCGTGCATCAAGAACAGAATAGAAGTGGGTTCAGATTGTTTGTTGGTCCGCACCCACCGCGTTAGCGGTTTGAAATTACTCCCCACAATTATAATCCATGCCGAGGGTACAATTCACATATGTAAAAGTAACCCAACACCCCTACCTCTTATTATTTTGTTTTCCCATGTTCGTCCTCAAGGAGGGGGGGGGTGTTAAGGTGTCGGCATCGCTTTCCAGCTTCGATATTCGAAAGGCTTCGAAGAAGAAGTAGTTTTGTCGGCATTCTTTGTTTTTCGGTGGGGAAGAAGTCCGTCAAAGGTTCGCCATAGATTCCTCAAATTCCTTTCTTCCACACATTCTCGGTGCACAAAAATATAAAGGGGCATGTCGCAGTGTTTCCATAATGGTTTCATTAAAGCGTCGTTACACTATGAGTTTAATAACCCATTAATGTGCCTAATTGATGTGCTTCTTCACCACCCTGTCACTTCCCCACCCCACAAAAAGAGAGAAGGAAAAATAAAATAATTTATTTAAATTATTTTATTATTTTTCTCGAAAGGTCTGAAAAATAACTTTTTCTCTCATCCCTTTTCGACCGAAGTTAAGCTTCGCCTAAGAGAATCCCGGTGCTGCGAATTCATTGGTGCCCTCGGATATTAATTCCGAGCACCGGTTCAAATGTTAGAAAATCCCGCTCGTTCGTTCACTGAACGTATCCGATTTAAACTTTGAAAATTGATTACAAGCACACTGGGCCTCGGAATCAAGCACCTTCAGAAACTGCATACTCATAAAATTCCAAAGAATTTAAGAAAAAAAATTTCCTTGAAATTTACAGGTCTTTACAAGAACATAGGGATGACTTTCCTCATGGAAATCTGTATACTCATTCTTCGACATCCTCAAGAGGCATCCAAAATGCCTGGAAAATTTTGATAGCACATAAGGCTTGCACAAAATCTTTCCGTCGACCTGAGCCACAAGCACCCCACATTTGATTCTCTGGAAGTATTCCCTTTACTCTAGTGAGCCTTTCCCATTGTCTATGATCTGGCCAGCTATTGTCGGGAATGGACTAAAGGTAAAACTGGTTGGATTTCTGATCTGGATCCTTATCCCCTCTTTGTTAAGTGTCAATGGCATGACCATGACAATTTTTAACAAGGAAGGCTGTAGACCGTTAATTGGGGGACATATGGCATTTGGGAAGTTGTACCGACTGTAGTGAGCCACGATCCAGCTATGAAGGATTTATAAATGTCCATAGATCCTCCTCGGTGAACCCCCTCTTGAAATACACCCTAGGATTGCATACAATCAGGCCAACATAGGGACCCCCAAGCTAAACATCTAATTAGAATCCATAATTCCATCCATCAATAATGTTGCTGGAAGAACTCCTATCCTTGTGTCCCTCACTTGTAGGATCCACCCACTCTGTAAGGTTGAAAGAAATCTAGTTTTTAGGACATTTAGGTCCCAAATCTCATCCACACTAAAGCCCCAGGATTGATATTCCCCTACATCCCAGATCCTCCAGTATGATCCACTTTTTCTTCTCTATACTGTGGTCTAACACCATCTTCCTCATCATGGCATCTTGATATTCAGGTATTTCTTCAGAAACAAAATGAACCACTTTGAGTAGGAAATGTTCTTTAGAAATTCCTTGACCCCATCCTCTACTTGGCCAGCTCCAGTAGGTTCCATATTAGGGTGGGAGTCCATGACCTTTTTCCCCAGATGTCCCCTATCGAAAGAAATTCATCATACTAGTGCCCATCCAAAGGGATACCCCCAATACAATGATCGTCCCAAAGATTGATTCCAACCTCCCCATGATGGAGATAAAATATGTCTGTATTAGGGAACTGCTGGGTAAACAGTTCAGGTCCATGTTCTTGCTGGTGGTAGAAATGGAACTGCGACGTCCACACCACCTCAAACAGGCTGATGTGTCACAGTTCAACCCCAAAATGATCACACGATTGGCATACCCAATATTCTCAGCCCCACTCACTTGTAAAATTGCCTCCAAACCTCAAGTCCCAGTCCTCTATCCAACCTTTATTCTCATCGGTGATACTCTTTTGGAAGTTACCTAGGTAATGGGTCAGAGAATCCTTGGTGAACGACTCATTTCCCAAGATGGTTATGGTCTCGGGGTTCATAAAATAAATATCCATGTTCCTAGTTTCTCTAGTAGGATGGCCATTATTAGTGATGTTATATAGGGTGAGATCATCCTCACAGGTCACCCATGACTGCAGTGTATCGACTTCGAATCTTGGCACAAGTAACTCCTCTAAAATATCAAAGTGCCACAATGGTAGGTTTTTAGATAGTACATACTCTTTCTGGGCAGGGGTCAACATGTTCAATAGAGTTTGGTTATTCAACAAAACATTTTGGGCACCATAATCCTCAGGGTTTGTGACCATATTGGCCCTTCGAGAGGCATATGTAGCTTCTCTCCTAGCGTCACCCTGATTAGCATCGATCTTCTTTTAGTGAAGACCGAAGGAGCCCATGTGAAAAGGTCAGAATGAAGCGTGAAAAATAAAAAATCAGCATTAAAAAACCTGACCCTATGAGTAAAATCACGATCTAATTTGGGGGTATTGCATGCAACGAAGATCATATTATGCCTAAAGGCAATGCAGATTTTATGCGCACGAGAGCTCTGAGCTTATCGCATGAGAAAATTTGTATAGTCTATGGGATCATTGAGGGTTTTTATAGGAATAGATATGGGTTTCAACACGTGTGAAATATACTTTACGCGTGACTTAAGGGTTTTACACACACCACCCATATGAGATTGGACGTCTTGGCATTGCCCTAGGAATCCAACCTTTGCATCCCCTCATAGATCTGATTCTGGGGGGATTGTTAGACATCGAAATCCACTTAAGGCATAATGAGGGAATCCTTGGATAAAATAATGTCATATTTCAACTCAACGACCAATTCTGGGAGGAAGCGAAGGGATGCACGAAAAATCTAATTGGTGTGCAAAAAAACTTTTGCCCACACAAAAAAACAGGGTTCTCAGAAAGATTTTTATGCACGGGCAGGGAAACTTCAACACCGCTGACACTGGGACCTGAAAGAGTTTTACACGCGGGCACAGAAAATATCGCACCACCGACACCAGGACCGGGTTTCCACGCTGGACAACTTCTGCACGGACCTGATGACCCTGAGAACCTATAAATATAAGGGCACCCATTTATCTTCTGAAAGCTAAAGAATCCAAACGGTCTCCTCTGAATATAATTCACCTCTTCCACGTGAAAAATATGTCTTCTAGGTACTGAATTTTACACAACAGGTTTCCTGGGGCTCTGCTTTCACACGAGACCACTATGTTTTGACCCTCTCCCAAGTCCTCATATACTGGGCCTATTATACGCAAGCCCTTAAACTACGTGCAAAACCTCGGCCCAATTTTTCACGTAGATGATCCAGTTGCGCGCCTATTGTGTGCAAACATCCTCTATTGCGCAAACCCCTACCTTTCCGCTCACCTTGGCCTTTTGTGCGCAACATTTCCAATTGCTCACCTATTGTGAAACAAAATTCCTTCCCACTCACCCGACTTTTTCTGCATAGCTGCTCTATTTGCGTGCAATCATCCCTCCTTGTGTGCACTATTTCAAAAATGTTTTATTTCCCTCTTCCAGGAATCATATTCAGACGCTTCCTACACCTAAAACAACTATGTTACCCACCCTTCTCTCATATGTCCCTCTAGGTTCGTACGATGTAACTTCAAAATCCCTTAGGTGGTGCTTCCCGTTGCATTTATTTACCTCATGCTTCTTCGCATAGGCTCGCTAACGACTATTGATTCTTTGTATAACCAAGTTATCATGGGACCCTCTGTGGATCACTCCATGACACCCGTCACCATGACATTGCTGATGCCTTCCCTTTTTCAAGGGAGGGCGGGTATCAGTTATGTAAGTCCTAAGGGGTGCCGAGTGAACTCACTTTGTCAAAGCTGAAGGATGTTAAACTACCAAGAACCATCATCCTCAGCACATGATGTTAATCTATGACCATGCCTCTTGCATCATACATGGGGTTCCCTGTCTCAGACATTATCCACACCCGCTCGCCTCCACGGGAGTGAAATCTTCCTCACATGGAATGAGATCCTCTTTGCTGGAGCAATGTCTGTCCGCAGGGGAAGGGAAACCATCTTGTTGTAAGATCCCATCCTTTCTTATGTGAGGTAGTGTCCATACTCCTCCTTTCTTCTTCTGTGCCAAAGAACAAAGGGGGGATGGGCACCAGAACCCTCCTCTCTTCCATGCCAAATCCATCTCTCGTTGGGCTTTGTCACCTCTCAAGCCTCCATCTTGGAGTAAGTCTCAATCTCAATCTCCCTAGGTTGCGAACCACACGTAAGCGCATGTTTCCTCTTTGGACTACAAACCAAGCATATGACCATGTTTCCTTTTTGGGCTAATAACCACGTGTAATCCCAAGTTTACTTTTTGGGTCTATTACCCCTTGTAAGCCCCACTCCACTTCCCATAGATGCACCATTCCGACATGATTGTCAGGTCTTTGCTGCCTCTTGTTTCTCACACCGAGTATAACTCACGTGGGCTTAGAGTAAGCATTGACCATGAAATCCTCTTTTGGAATCCTAGAGTGTAAGCCCCATGCAAACCCGAACTATGTGGACTTTTTTCCTTTCCAAGGAAAGGTACATAAGAATCCTCCCTGAGGTTCAAGCCCAATAACCATTGGTCCTGATCCCCTTCACATAGATTCACCAACACATCTTATGAATTACATGGAATTTCATCCTTTTCAAGGCATGGTATGTAGGAAGCCTCCTTGAGGTTCAAGCCCAACACCCAGTTGTTCCGACCCCCCTTCAAGTCGGGGTCACCAAAACCTCTTATGAACTATGTGGACATTGATCCTTTCTAAGGCAGGGTACGTAGGATGCCTCACTGAGGTTCATGCCCAACACCCATTAGTATTGACCACTCTACATTGGTCCAACCCCATCCTACATGACGTTAAACTGTACATCCCTTTTTGTCCCACAAGACACTAAATTATACCCATTCGAACTATGTGGGCTTTGATCCTTGTCTACAATAAAAGGTATGTAGGAAGCCTCATTTTGGTTCAACCCTAATCAATGGTAAGCCATTGTGATCCCCAATCAACGGTATGTTGTTGTAATTTAATCAACGGTAAGCTGTTGCACCCCAATCAGCGGTAATCCATTGCGATCCCCATCCGATGGCAAGATGTTGTGTCCCCCAATCGATGGTCATCCATTGTACCCCAACCAGTGGTAATCCATTGTGATACCAAAATCAACGGTATGCCATTTCATTCCCCAATTTATAGTAAGCCATTTTGATCTCCATCCAGTGGTAATCCATTGTGATCCCCATCCATTGGTAAGTCGTAGTTGTCCCTTTCGTTGGGACCCACATCTTTAGTCCCCCCTAGAGCATCAGAGCAACCAATTCGGGCTTCTAACCACACATAATCCCCAACATGTCATCAATTTACTATACATTGTGAACACCCCAATTCTATGCCCCCATCCTGAAATACATGGAATTTGTTTGTAGGAAGCCTCCCTAAGGCCCGATCACATCACTTGTGTCTCATCGTGGTCTCTCCCTCAAGAATATGTGTTTTGGGAAGGTCATGCCCCACCCCGAAGGATCCACTTTCTCTAGGTCCCATCCATGTATCCATTCTCACGGGCCACCACCTCAGGTGTCCCATCTCTCCACCAAACTACGCGGACTTTGATTCCCTGCCACGAGGATACATAGGAAGTATTTTCGAGGCTCAAGACCAACATCACCTTCGTTCACATATCGGTTTCATCTCATTACCTCTCCAATTCATTCAACTCCCCACCATCTATCCTGATTCTTATCTTGGCCGGCACATCCCGGTGAGATCATGTCACCCACTTTCTCACTACTCTTAGAATTAGTGCTCCCTCCACGGGTTTCACCCATATGATCCACTCATGTCAATGTTCCAATCAGTCTAATCTATCTCCGAAAGATGTTAAACTTGCGGAATAACTTATGTTAAACATGGTAAGCTGAGGAGAACCTCAGAGACATGACTATGACATATAATTACCTGCATTCAAAGTGGGATGCCTCAGGGTTCCATTCCCTAAAGAATCCTTATAATAAGGGGAAGAAACCCAGACGTGCTAGTGTTCCAGTGTCCAGAGTCTCCAGTGATTTCCAATGTGACTACTCCCCCAACCGAAGGTTGCCACCCTGACCGGACCCCTAGGAATGTCATGACCAAAGCAGTGTAATTAACCAGCATCCATGAAGACATGGCATTAGGATGTGTTTCACAAACAATGTATTAGACAATGAGGGAGCCTAGGACTAGGTGACAAGTTCTGAGGAGGAATCAATAGAAGAAGGAATAGACATCCCATCATCCCATTTTGATCGAGGAGAAAATTTCCATGAATCAGAGATGGGTGCCGCCCACCATTATAAATTGGGAATGCGGGGAAACACTCAACACGTCTTCCTACTCAAATAGATGGATACACGTGCCTTGACGAAAGAGTTAGAAACAAAGACCTAAACAATGAATGATCAAAAGGAGGGTCGAGGAGTACCTGAAAACTAGTAACCAGATGTTATAATCTCTACACCATTGAAACATTATATCCCCAAAAAGTCTAGAAAGATGTTTCTGTGTCAAAATGTTAGTCCACTACTCTCTCATCAGTGTCTTGTATTACCAAGTATAGTGTGTATCAGAACCATACGACCATAACATATTATCCAAAGGTATCATCCTCCCACCATGAATATTTTTCATAGAATCAACTATCCTAACTTGAGGCTTAGTCCTTGACATGTCATTCTCAACATCAAGATCACTCCAGCTCAAAACATAGGATGGATCTGAAAGATATTTCTATATATACAATACATGGAACACATTATTTATCAACATTAACTATTTAATAAGTGATAAATGGTAATACAATTTCCTCACCCACTCAACAACCTCAAAAGGTATCACAAAATGACGAGCAAGCTTCCTTTTCCTCTCAAGCCATCAATGACCTAAAAAAGTGAGAATTTCAAGAACACATGATCACCAAAATAGAACTCCACTAGTTTATGATGTCAATAAACATAATATTTATATTGGATCTATTCTATAAACATTCTCTAACGAATTAACTGAGTCTTTTTCTATCATATCCCAGATCATGCCTGGTCCAACCAAGGAACTTTCACCAATATTCAACCAATATAATGAAGATTTAGATGCAATATCATACAAGGCCTCAAAAGGATCCATTATTATCATGGACTGGTAACCATTATTATAAGAAAACTCTACTAGCCCCAAATTTTCATACTAAGATCCACCATAATAAAGGACACAATAACAGATCATGTCCTCAAGTGTCTATATATCCATAATTGTCTGGCCATATTTAGGTTGGCGACATTCTGTACTCATAATCAACTAAGATCACATCGCCTCATGAAGGTCTCTTCAAAAGAGTCAAGTAAAATGGGGATCTATATTAGAGATTATAGAATATGGAAATCCGTGAAAATGATAAATATCATTCAAGAGGATATTTATTAGATCCTCAACTTTGGTTGCATCACTAATGGGTATCAAGTGTGCCAATTTGTTCAACCTATAAAGTAAAACCCATATCACATTATTCTGCCTTAGAGTATGTGAACAATCAACAAAAAATTCCATAAAAATATCATCTTAGTTATATGTCGGCACTAGAGGTTGATGAAGTTAACCCAGAGGTTTCTAATGCTTGTACTTGAAATGTTGAAAAGTACAAGAATGATAATTTTTTAGCAATTTCTTATATCATAACTGGAAACAAAAATTGATGACGGATATCATAGAACAGATTGGTGGTTTCTACGTGCACTAACCACTGGGAATTATGGAAATCCCTCATCTCATCTTTTCTCACTGGCTAAGGTATAACATTCCAGTTCTGGAAACATAGGATACCCTCCAAGGAGAATGATCACTAAATAAATGGTAATGGCCCTGGATGGTTTCTACTCAACCCAAAATGGGCATTCACATGTTCAATTCGACTTGTAGTAGTCATGTGAGGCTTCCAAGACATGTAAAAATATTTTAAATATCTATTTTTTTAAATTTTTAGATTTAAAAATCATAATAGTAATATTTTAAAATTAATTTAGTTATTGGTTAAAAATTAAATTATTTTCATTACCAAATGAAATAAATTATTTTAATTTATATAATTCATTTAATTTATTTAAATTTCCTGAACATTAAATTTATTGCAATTTAATTTTGTCACAATTTTATTTTTCCCACAGACTAATTTTTGGGCATTGAATGACCTTGTTTGTATGAGTTTATTTTTATTTAATTAGTTATTAAAAATGCATGTGAGGATTTTAAGGATTATTTATTTATTTTTGAAGGTCTACACATAGTATTTCATCATTTAGTATGTATAAGGATTTATGCATCCATCACCATTATCTATATGTATTTTGTGCTTCCTAAATCCCTCTCACCTGTATGCAAGTATGTATTTATTATGAAAATTGAACAGTAATATGTGTATCATGCCAAGATGAGGTATTATCCTAGATGAGATGTTGAAACAATGAATTAGGTTGCAAGCTACAATATGGGTAAAGACCTAACTCATATATTATAAAATAAGGGTCACAACTTATCCATTGATTTTAAATATATCAACCAATATTAGATGCTCAAGATCAATTGGGTAGTCTATTTATTTTATGTATTGTTTATTATTTTTTGAATATTCATGTTTGTGGGAACACATAATATAAAACAAAAAAATAAAGGATAAATACATTATTATTATTTTATATTGATGCACTATTTTTTTTTGAACAAGGTCACATAGTAAGAAAATATTTAATAGAAAAGTAATACATTGTTCGAGAAATAATAAAAACCCTTCGAGTAATATTAAGTCATAATTCTTACTGTTAGTCAAATTTGAACAGAACCAGGTGTACAATGCGCACTTAATCACTAGTTGATGGTGTCTTCTACTATCGAGGAGTTCTTATGACACTCTTGGATTTAATTTACTATATTTTGTAGAAAATAAGTAGACATAACTAAATTTCTACCACTTTATAGGAAAAGTGTTGAAGGAATTAAGGTTATGATAATGATAAGCAATAACTTCACTGAAAAGTTCAAGGAACCATAAGTCGATGTAGTTTCTAGTTTAGTGAATACCTTGAAACACTTTGAGTAGTGGCATATCCAAAACATAGACTATAAGGAAAGGATTCAAGGGGCCTTACCATTAGAACCCTCAAGAAAAAGAGTATTCTTTGTACAGTAGTGAGGGATAATTGAGGCCTATAAAATAATGGGATGCATTTATTGACTCAATCAATAATGTTTATTTGGTAATGAAGACAAATTACTAACTATTAAACTTATTTGTTATAGAAAAAATTTCAATCACCACCACTAGTATATTATCAATACAATCAATTTTTAATAAAGAAAATATAATGACCATCCATAAAATCCTCGAGTGGTATAAGTTCTTGTCAATACTACTATGCTAAGAGAGGAAGATTTATGTAATAGAGTCCTTAATTCCCACTATTCCCCCATTAGGGAGAAATAAAGGATAAATTCAAATATAATAAGAATATAAATGACATACTAGATGTAAATTGTATCATGTTTTCATCAAAGTCCAATTAATTGTAGAAAATATATGCAGAAAAGATTTCCAAAAGATGATATCTCATATCCAAGTGTTATATTAGTAAAAAGTAAGGAAAGAAATTTGTGATATATGAAGTGAATTTTATAGGTAAAAGATAGAAGGATGGATTCATGTAGGGCCTCCTGTTCTCAGGATTATTGGGTATATAAATAGAATTGAATCTATTCGGTTTAAAATGAACAAAAACTAGAAACTAGTCTCATTATTTCCTATTTACCACCAAGCTTTTAAACATTTATTGTGTACTAAAACGAGAATAACATGATAATTTTTCTCCAAGACCATTTGGATTTAGTTTTCTAAGATGATAAGGATATTAATAGTTTTAATTCGTCTATCCTAATAGTTTAAAGCACGAGGAATGGAAAGGCTAATGGGTCTACGGATAATCCTAAGCTGAATAAACCTATTCACCATCTAGCCAAAAATAAAAAGATACTCGGGGTGGGAAATGAGAAGGATTATATCTAATTTTCATGTGGTTAGAAAGGAAACGAGAAGAATAATTACATGAATATGAAAAAGAAGAAAAGATATTATTTTACTTTAGGTATTTTATTCATTAAATGATACTTGTCTATTTCTACAAGTTTGGTATTGGATATTGTCTGTGGATCACACATTTGTTCTCATATATAGTAACTATTTAGATTTTAGAATATTGAAAATGAATAGGTGGATATTAGATCCACAAATAGTGTGAGACTAACATCATTCATAGTTGGATATTAGCATCTTATTTTTCCTAGTGGTTTGGTTAATGTATTGAATAATTGGGATTGTGTTATTTCAGTTACGAAAAACATAATATCAGTGTCAGGTTTTGAAACAATAGAATTTTATTTAATGTTTTGAAATAAATATTTTCTTTTTTATAAGGATAAAATATGCTATGATGTGGTTCATATTAACAATTTTTTGTGTATACTTGTACTTGAAAACCATATAATATAAATCAATGACAAAAATAATGAAAATGAATCATATAACACCTGCCTACGAAACTGTATGCTTGGTAATGTAAATGAGATGCATTTAAATAAATTATATGAAGCTGGGTTCATAGAATAAATAGAGTCAAACCCCTATATTTAGGTCAATCTTGTTTATATGGGAATAATACCATAGAACCCTTCTCTAAGAGTGTTCTAAGAGCCATTGAATTACTATAATTGATCATGCTGATGTATGTGGTTTTTTTCCAGTAGAAGAAAGGGGTGGGATTTCAAAGTTCATTACTTTCACCGATTACTATAATTGGTAGGGTTATATATACTTAATGAGGTATATCTTAGATTCCATTGAGATGTTTAAGGAATACCACATGAATTATAAAAAATATTTTAGAAAGAATATTAAGGAACCTCACTCAGATATGGGTGAAGAGTATCTAAACAGACCATTCATTGATCATTTAATGGAGTGTGGGATAGTATCCCAACTCAATCCTCACTATACACCTCAGTGAAAGGGTGTTAGTGAAAGGTGGAATCTGACATTTCTTGACATTATTAGATCAATGATGATTTAGGAAACTATTTCATTATCCTTTTGGGTATACATGATGCAAATAGAGACAAATACCCTAAACCAAGTACCAACTAAAGTAGTATAAGGGATTATATATGAGGGTTGGTATGGAAAGAAACTCAGTCTGTCATACATGCATGTAATAGGATGTGAGGATTTTATCAAGACTATACATAGTGAAAAATCATAATACTAAAGCACAAAGTTCATCTTTATAGGTTATACTAAATAAAATAATGTATATTACCTATATAACCCTTTAAAAAGAAAAGTGATTTTGGAAAGAGATGCCATATTTTAAGAGAGGGAACACATATCCAATAAAAATATTAGGAGAAATATTTATTTAATTAAATTTTATTCTATATATGAATGAGATTTGGTGTGGGAACTATCTCTAGAAGAGATAGTGGGAGATGGATATTTTCTAGAGATAGAAGTAATGCATAGGTCCACTTGAGAGGTTAGAGAACTAGAGTGATGTGGTTTTATTTTAAACGAGTTTGGTGACACATTTATCTTAGAAAAAAATGAACCTATAACCTATAAGGAATCAGTAGATGGTATGGATGATGCTAAATGGAATGAAGATCTTAATTCTAAGATAGAGTCCATGTACAAAAATCTAGTTTAGATTTTGGTACACCCTCTAGCTAATGTTAAAACCATTGGGTTAAAATGGATATGTAGGATATAGAAGGGCATAGATGGTAACTTCAATACCTATATGGAATGACTAGTATTGAAGAGTTTTAGGTAACTTCAAGGAATATATTGTGACAAAAAATTCTCAGCTGTATCAATTCTAAAATACATCAGAATATTACTTGCATTAAAAATCTTCCTGGATTTTTGAGATTTAGAAAAAGGATGTCACAATCTAATTTGATAAATGGGAAGTAGGTTGAAGATGTATATATGGATCAACCAAAAGGGTTATTTATATTAAATAGTTCTATAAAGTTATGAAATCTTTAGAGAAACAAATATGTGTTCAAGTAGGTATGATGGTCATGGAATTTTTAATTTTATGAGTCCATAAGGTAATTTGGTTTCATAAAGAATAAAATATACCCCTATATCTATAACAAGTTTAATGGGAATGCCATAATTTTCCTTGTATTATATGTTGATGAAATATTCATTATGGGGAAATAAGTGAAAATAATATAGTCAATTATGTCCTAGTCAAATAAATTATTCTTTATGAAAGACTTAGGTGAAACATCATACATCCCAGAGATCAAGATAGATCTTAAAGGATTCTTGAGCTATGTCAAATTACATATATTAATAAGGTAATAAAAATGTATAATAAGGAATAACCCAACATAGTGTTGTTTCCAATGTCACATGGTATCAATATTTCTAAGAAAATGTGTCTTAAAGCATAAGATGAGATTGAAAGATTGAGTTGGGTCCCTTATGATACAATAGTAGGATATATCATGTATGAAATGGTATATATAAGGTTTTACATTTTCATTTCATTAATCATGGTAGAAATATATAATGTTAATCTATGAAAAATGCATTGGGAATCTATAAATACTATCTTAAAGTAGATGATATGTACAAAGGTTAGGTTCCTAGTTTATAGAGGATTCAAGGAGCTAGTAGTGAGGGGATACACATATTGTAGTTTTCAGACATATCGTAATGATATAAAATCATAGTAAGGCTATGATGATTTTTTGAATGGTGGTGAAGTGAGATGAAGAAGATCAAAGAAACATATGTCTAATAATTCCATAGAAAAATACAAGTATATCAAAACATTTGATGTAGTTTAAGAGGTAGTTTGGATACATAAATTTCTCTCAAACATTGGTATTATTCCGAGTAGGGTAGACACTATTTCATTTTATTATGATAATACTATAGTAGTAGTGCTTTCCATGGAGACTGAGTCACACCAGAGGATAAAGAATATTCTTCGAAAGTTTCAACTCTTGGTGGATTTTACATAGAGAGGTAAAGTCATATTTAGAAGAGTATCCATAGAGGATAACATGGAATACCCTGAACTGAATCCATACCACAACGGAAGCATGATTCTCATGCGAGAGTCAATGGGTTGAGGCTTATTTGAAGTTTTCTCTAGTAAAAGTGGATGTGTTTTATGTGGGTTAACCATAACAAACTCATGTATGTATATTTATTACAATTGCATGTATAAATTTTGAAATATACATATTTTTACCTTACCAAAATAGTTTTGATACTTTTATGCCTAATCTATTTAGGGTAATGTCCTTATATTACATGTTTTATAAATTTTTTTGTAGGATTTACGAAAATATAATGATAAAATAAAGATACCATGGTATTAATATTAAACATATGGACTATGGTATGGATACTTCATATTGATAGGGCACATATGATGTGCAACTATTAAGTGTCCGGGGATTATAATAATTGAGACTTCTTCTCATGATGTTTTCATATGGTGATCTCAGTAGATGAGGTCATTAGGACTTAACATACAATAGAAACACTATATGTTTTATGTTTCATTGGTAGTTTATATCTGTGAAGAAGTGTAATGGTCCCTTGACTTGAGATTATTATCCATGTTATTATTTTATCAAGTACTTTAATTTAAGATGGATACTATGAAATTGATTTCGTAGAAACATATCTTGTGTTGGGTGCAACATTGGTGGTATGAATGTAACATACCATAACTTATAAGATTATTTTTCCTTATTAAATTTATAAATTTATAATAATAAAAACTTTTATTAATTAGTTAAGTTGAATATTTCAAAATTATCTAAAATTCCTTTAAATTACCTCATCATGTTTTCATATATTATGTTATAATATTTTTAATTAAATTATTATTTTCAAGAAATAAAATTTGATATTAATTTTATATTTTAAATTATAAATACTACTTTATATAAACATTGTTTTATTTTTATAAATAATATTTTATTATAAATAGATTTTATAGTTTATTTTTGTATAAAAAATCAAAAATTTCATTTGAAAGGATTATAAAATTTTTATAAAAATTATTATTAATTACATGTTGTAATTTCAACATTTAAGAAAAATGTTGAAAATAAAGACTTAACAAAATTTAATTTAAAAAAAATAAAATTATGAAATCATTAATAAATAAAATTTTAGTTTTCATAATTGTGAATATTTAAATCAATAAATTTAATTATAAAATATATATTATTTACAATTAATGAATATGAATATAGTTTATTAAAGAGGAAAATAAATAATTTATAATTTATTTAAATTGATTTTCATTTAAAATTATAAATTATAAGATAATTTTAAATACACACACACACACACATATATATATATGAGTACTATTCTGAATTATAAAATTTATGTAATATATTTTATTATAAAATATTCAAATTATAAATATATTATTATAATCCTATTATTATATCATAAAAAAATATTATATATATATTATCATTATTCAAAACAATATATTATTTTAATAAAATATATGAATTTATTGGTAGAGTAAAATAATGAATGCAAAAAGAGAAATCAAGAAAAAAAGATGAAAAATAGTTTAGGGGTTTTTCATTTGATATTCTTGATTTTGGTAGAGGCTAAGTTCTATATAGTCAAAGTTGAGTGGATGTTGAACATGGAATAAGGATCCATACTATGATGAAGGCTCGAGTGTAGATCAAGTGTGGAAGAGGATGCTCAATCTCAAATGGGAAAATGAATCTGATGGCTTGGACTTGTTCTAGGATGCCGACCAGGGTTTGGTCAGAAAATTATTTCGACCCCCAGTGAACATATGAACGCCTTATCAGAGCTGTATATAAGTTTTTAGTGATGAAAGTAAGAAATCAACCATAGATCTGTTGGAAATTCCATTATCTTCTTCATGTGAAGGTATTTTTTCCATGGATTGTTGCATATTTTATTTTTATGGTGTTCGAATTTCCTCCTTGGTTGTTATCCAACCTATTTGAATTGAATGAATCTAGTTTTAGATGTAATATAATGCCTACATTAAATTATAATAATTTTTTCATTATGGTTTTTGATTTTTAATGTCTGATTTGTATATATTTTTTCAAAAAATTATTCAGCTATGACTAAGCTAAACTAGTCGAATGATGGTAAATTTTATTCTTTTTCATTTGTGTTTGGATAAGTCAACTACATAAAAGAAGTGTATATATATATATAATGAATCATTTCAATTGGTTTCTGGTTGGTTTAAATTTATTTTGAAGTGAGAGAGGAACTAAAATACTTATACTCGATTTAGATCTGAAGTTTTTTTTCCAAAACTAATTTTGAAATAAATATATAGTAATGAATGAATTTAATTTTAAGATTAACATTAAAGGAACATTACTTCTATATATAGAATCCTTTCCTTCTTCCAATTTCTGTTATGTGTGTATGAGTCCAAAGAGGAAGATTCTTTGTTAAGTAAGTAATACTGTAGGTAAAATGAACCTTTATTTTTCATGATTCCTGTTATAAGAGAATAAGAGACAGTGATTATGAGAGACCATTATTGAGTGATCGTCCAATAAGAAGAAGATTTTTTTTTTAAAATAAAATTTGTAAGGGGAAACATTTTTCTTCAAAAAATTATTTCATTAAAATTTTATTTTGTAATGGAAACTCCTCTATTTATTTTGTTACTATAAGAGAAACTTATATTTTCAAATATTTATTCGTTCTATTGTAAGATATATATTTATTTTTAAAATAAATATATGAATATTCTAATATACTCAAGTTATTCTAAATTTGGATGAAATTATGTTTTCAAATATAGTATTGAATATATTTATAGGTTTTATTTTTATTTTATTTCTATTTTTATGACCCTTATTAAGGGAATTACTTTATTAGAAAACTAGTACTAACCCGTCAATTTTCATGGTGATAAAACAATATTCTTAGTTCATGCATTCTCATAAAGATATGATTCACTGCTTTTATAGAGGAAATAAAGTATTTTGGAAAAATAAAAGAAAATGGGAAAGTTGTTAACTATACAATGGATAGTAATTAACAACCTAAATTAAGTGGAAATAATTCACTTAAAGGAACAACAGTTTCATAAAAAATGTGAATAGAACATGTTAAGAATATCAATATAATTTATTAACAATATAGACAATAGAGGAATGAAAAATTAAGAAACAATGTTGAAAATAACTGAATAATGATTGATTATCAATTACTATGCAATTACAACATTATTCTGGTTTCATAAATCAGTAAACCCAGCTGCTCGTGGGTTATAACCAATTCATAATAGAAGCACCATCCCAATGCAATATGAAATAATGTTTCAATACAATATTGATATGAAACGATAAGCTGCTGTCACTACCACTTCTGGTTTTCCATTCTTCTTTAAACCTGTGACAGAGCTCCTGCCAAACTGTAGTTCCATGGTGTTGTGTCTTGGAGCCGCTTGACCCAAGGGGGGAGATGAAACTTCCAAAAATGAAATTAATAGTAAAACACAATAAGTTAGTTCAGGTACCTGTATTTCATGATGATGAGTTGAATCCATACCAGTAGGAAACCTGGAACTGGTACTCATGGCTCTGAGAGCCTGAGAATTGGGTGTAGTACCAAGTGCAGGCACTAAAATTCTTACTCATAAAAACACCATAGAAATATGAATGTCCTGTTATCAAGTAAATATCACCAAAATGTTGCAATGTACCATAATAGTTGGATATGTCGGCCAAATTGTTATAGAGGCCCATGGGATGGAGGGCGAGTGTGTGGTTTAAGGGGAAGGTGGCAGCCATGGTGTTGTTGAGGAGGATGCAGAGGCAGGCTAGCTGCTGGGTTGAGAGCTGAAAGTTCGCATACCCAACAACTGTAACATCAATAAATATTTTTCATCAAATATGTCCTTAATAATCAAATTATGGAGTAGGAGAATCCAAATTAGCAACCCGTGGAGTTGAATCTTTATCTTTAAATTCATATCCATATTGATCTATTGAAAAAATAAATAACGTAATCAGTAGATAAAATATGATATGTCTGGAAATTTCATGTTGTAATCAATGAAAATATGAAATATGTTTTTCTGAACATAATAATTAATATTAATATTCAATATATTTAAATCATAAATGAGTGGTACATAATTGTTGAATAAAATGTAGAGAAATGGTTAAAAAATCATAAAAATAATATTAAATATTTAGTCAATTAATAAGGAATAAAAATTTATATTAGAAATTCATGATGGTGAAATCAATTACATAAATGAAAAAATCATTCAAATGGAGTAACTAAATTATTATTATTATAATATGTTAAAGTTGGAATGATTTTCATGTAACTAAAATTAAAGAAATCAATTGGTTGGATAAGTATGTTGCGTGAGGGTGAAGTAAATAGAGGTGAAGGGCCTGACATAACATTGCACATCCTTAGAACACCATGCATTCAAAGGCTTGATCCCAACTTAAAGGATGAAACACCAAAATAAACACATTTTTAACTATTAAAACAATAAAATAAATAAAATATAATTCTATAGCAGCATAAGTACAGCAGCTTTGGGCCGACATTTGAGTGCCAAAATGATCCAGCTAGACTTTTATGTAGTTATTACTATTTTTAATAATCATATAATCTTTCCAAATAAGTAAATATCTCCCCAATATTACATATACTACTCAAGTAATCATCAAAACATAGTAGGTAACATAATATAAATTATGAAATTTGTAGAAGCAGAACTACATTCACCTCATGGAAATTGGGCCTATTAATGTCAGTCAAACATCTGTGAAGAATTTTTGATGTTTAGAAATTCAAATTGATGAAAAAGGGGAATGATTGAAGTGGGAAATCAAACCTAAAATCTTGATAAATAGAGAAATCAAACTTGTGAGCTTGTGGGAGATCTCCAGTACATAGAAGCTTCAATGCACCTTGGATGTTTCTGTCTATCGAAAACAATTAAGGGAAACTCTATGTTATTGTAAAAGATGTTAACATAAAAGTATCATGAATTTGAAACAAACAAATACAGTGGGGTATGTAGCTGCCCACTAATAGTCTTCCACCGATAGACAAGTAGAATTACCCCTTAACATTTCATTTGTATCAAGACAAAAATCAAATCATTTATCTTAAATTAATGTGAGTATAAGAAACAACATCTTAACCTACAATGGGGAGTTACCAGGTTTCTAGTGTGGAGAAAAAAAGCGCATGCTTCCTAGCACATCCTAATCAGCCCTGATACAATCCTAAGGGGAACGTAGTGTTTTAGGCCACTGAAACCATCCAACTGACTTATCAACTTATTCCTTATATATCCTTACATAAAACCTGAAATGAACTCAATCAAAACTGTTAAAAAAATAAATGAAATAAAAGATAATTCTGTAGCAGCAAATGTTCAACAGCTTTGGGACAACGTTAGTTTATATATAGATATATAGATGTTTCAGCACATGATTCCCTATTTAGCTATTCCCCAAACAAAATCACAATAAGAATTAATGGAAAGAATATATAAGTTTCTGGGGAAAATATCCTATCATGGTCCCAAGGTAAAAATAATGATAAATATAGGATTTGGGAAAGACTAATCTTTTTCTTCATAATGAATTGTACATCAAAAGATAAAAAAATGAAATATTCATGAAGGAGATATGACACAATGAGTACCAGTATAGTAAATTACATATAGTGGGTCGTGAAAATATCCTCATCTAAATTTAAAAAACATGGTCTAGTGATGAAATAAAATACATATTCCAATGATCTATAAAAATAATATCCACTGCTAAAACAAAGTACATGGTCCATTTTTTAAAAACATGCATCAAAAGTGACATATAATTTAAGTACAATAAAATAATAATTGAGAAAAAAGAAAATGATCCACTACACATGCATTCCCTCAGTATGACTCAGTTTCATGATGTTGGAATCTCCAAAATCTTGTAATAGTAAACACACAAGAAACTTTAGCTTCCTATGATTTCATCCACCTCCATCCCCCACCTTATGCAATTCTTATCCATCATAGCCACTCTGCCCCATAGCTACCACTAGACACCATGATCAATAAGAAGAATTTGGTGCCAAAAATCATCGTTGCATCTATAAGATGTTGTGGATACAAATACAAGGAAAATGTTAGGTCTTACTATAAATAGTTTGAAGATAAATAAACACAAAATGTGATTGACCAGAGGTTCAAGAAGCATCTTTGGTAGGTAGATGCTTTCAAGAAAGTAGGGGAAGCTTACAGCCGATACCAAGCCTCTTAAATGGGCAATCCTCATCGACCTCACCTTTCTATTCTACCAACCCCCTTGATGCCACATCCAGCATGGATCCTTCACTTGAATAGAAGGTTAATCATATAAGTATCAAATATATTACTCAATGATTAATATTGAATACATAAAATCTAAAAAGAAAAGACTGGTAAAAATCAAATATAAAAGTCTCTACAGTATACTATATATATTGACGGTTTAAAGGAAAATATGTATTAATTATCCCATTTTACTCATTGAGATTTTATTACGGTATCATCCCTAAATTGTTTTTATTCCCTGCCTCAAAAGGATTCAATAAAAATTATAATAGCAAGATTACTATCTAAAAATGATGTAATATGAAAGAAAAGTTCCCTATTTGATAACAACAATCTTGGATTTAATTTTGATTTGATAGAAACCTAGCCGAGAATCCCATTAGTCAAGAATTCATGAAAAAATAAGAATTGTTTCTGTTTCAATAATATATTTCAATGGATTAATTTTATAGGCTCTCTTGAAATGACCAGAGATTTAATGTTACAGAATAATATTAGAGAGATTAAAATTAAAAAATTATTGTATAAGAAAACATTAAAAAATAATCATAATAAAAATAATACCTTTAGTGGAGTAAAGAATTTAGGAAAAAAATTAAAAGATACAACAATGTAAGAACTATAGTAAAAAATAATGAGAAAAAAATTTACATGAAAGAGACATAAAATAAAAAAACAATGATACACATGAACATGAAAATAATTCTTGGTAATAAACTTGAAAAACATTTTATCAGAAGGTAAAAATACATATCGAGTTAATAAATTCAATCTAGAGAATCAAAAACAATTAGGAATCTATTTAAAAAAATAGGCTCCAATTTCATAAAACATTACAAATAAAATAGAATCAAAAAGTTTAAAACCTAAGTAAGAATTTTATCTTAAGATCCATCATTCGAAAAAGAAAATATATGCTTCATCTCTTTCCAACATCTAAAAGGACCTTTAGAAAATAATTTTATTCTACTGGATAATTGGTAGTGCAAACCAAATTTGTTTTTCATGATCTCTTATGGATATTACCGATTGACACTTGCAAGAATATCATGACTCCTGCTGGAAATAAAAGGATGGATAAAAAATAGTCATGGTTTCAACATCAATACACAAGGTATCTCTAATTAGAGAAAAAATAAATTTCCAAAATCTATGGCCTATTCAATTTTCATTTTAATCATGACATGATATATATTGAATTTCTTTTTCAAGTACAATGATTAAGAAGTATATTAGGTGAAATCATTTTGACTTATTCGATTTCACTGATGCCATATTATTCGATATCATGTTCTAACAGTCTTTTCATTGAATTTGTTTCTAACAATTTGTTCAAAGACTATAGAGTAAAATGAGTGAAATATTATAATCACAGTAACTCCCTTTAATATTTATGATGTATATTACATAGTAAAAAATTGGGAAAATTAATGGAAAATTGTATCAAATATATGCATAATTTATTTGGAAACAATATATGTGAAAGTGGAGATTGTTAAAAAAAGGGTATTTGAGAGCCTAAAAATGACAAGGAATGAAATTTTTTGAAACTACAACATGCATTTTCAACGGATTAATGAAATATATAAAGGTTCAACTGAACAAACAAAATTTGAATTGTATTGAATTTATCAACATGAACATTTGTAATATTATTTCAGGTTATATATGAATGAAGTAAAAAAATGGGGTCGGACAAGCCGTACTACATCCACATACTTGTAGTTTTGATATATAGATATTTGTGAAAAAGTTGGCAAGCAGCAACCCTGGATGAATAATGCTCAGAAATCATGTATGGATGTAGCTTGGATGTTGATGATAGAAAAGGAAATCTAGGAAGGAGGTAATGCCCCCACATGATCAAAAGCTATTTTTTAATCCATCTAGTTTAAGGATGAGCATATCATGGAATATTGAAAAATGAAAATGGACTCCATCTTCTATGTACTTCATCCACTGATGGATGGTACACTAATTTTTTTGGAAACTACTAATGGGAGAACTATACCTTTCCAGTTGAGATCCAGATAAAAAAAACCCCATTGACGAATAGAGATTAGTTTTTGATGATTACATGCTTTCTGATTGGGGTTCCGTTTAAAAATACTATATTAATGAGAAATATACACTCTGAAATAGATCATAGATCTGTTGTAAATTCCATCATCTTCTTCATGTGAATGTATTTTTCCCATGGTTGGTTGCGTATTTTATTTTTATGGTGATCGATTTTCCTCCTTGTCTGTTATCCAACATATTTGAATTTAATTCCTATGGTTTCAGATGTAATTTAATGTCTATATTAAATTATAATCATTTTTTTATTATGGTTTTTGATTTTTAATGTCTGATTTGTATATATTTTTTCAAAAAATTATTCGGTTATGACTAAGCTAAACTAGTCGAATGATGGTAAATTTTACTCTTTATCATTTGTGTTCGGATGGATCAACTACATAAAAGAAGTAAATATATATATATATATAATGAATTCATATATATAATGAATCATGTCAATTGGTTTCTAGTTGGTTCAAATTTATTTTGAAGTGAGAGATGAATTAAAATACTTATACTCAATTTAGTTCTAAAGTTTTGTTTCCAAAAATAATTTTTAAATAAATATATAGTAATCAATGAATTTAATTTTAAGATTAACTTTAAAGGAAGATAACTTCTATATATAGCATCCTTTCCTTCTTCCAATTTCTATTATGTATGTATGAGTCAAGAGAAGAATATGGTTTTTTATGTAAGGAATAATATAATTGGAAGGAACCTTTATTTTCTGTGTTTCCTGTTAAAAGAGAATGAGAGACAGTGATTATAAGAGACCATTATTGAGTGTTCTTCAAATAAGAAGAAGTTTTTTTTGTCAAATAAATTCTGTAAGGGGAAACATTTATTTTCAAAAAATTATTTCATTGAAATTTTATTTTGTAAGGGAAACTCCTCTATTTATTTTATTACTATAAGAGAAACTTATATTTTTAAATATTTATTCGTTTTATTGTAAGAAATATATTTATTTTTAAAATAAATATATGCATATTATTATATACTCAAGTTATTCAAAATTTTAAAGAAATTATGTTTTCAAATATAGTTTTGAATATATGTATAGGTTTTATTTTTATTTTTATTTATATTTTTAATACCCTTATTAAGGGAATTAAATTAATTGAAAATTATTCAATGATTTCCTAAAAGATATTATATTATATCATGAAATTCAATTTTGAAACTAAGGTATAAATAAATATCATGCCTTTCTTGTTATTATTTAACCTTTAATTCTAAAGGATAATTGATTTTTTTACTAAAATATATATTTTAATATTTCTAGGTAATAAAAGTTATTATGATATCATTTTATGATTATTATTTACATTATGTTTTAAATAATAAAAACTATCATTTTAAGTGTGTAAAGTACATGTAAAATCATTAATTTCATTTATAAATACAAGATACGGTCATCATTTATAACTCATGACATATCAAGCATTTATATTACATGCACTTGTTTAATTTTAATGAGTCTTTAATTTATTCTTATATGATTTTAAAATAATTATTTAAAGAAAATGATTATTTAACAAAGTATTTATAATAAATTGTTTAATTTTGAATGTCATTAAGAGTTTTTTTTCTATGCGGGTTTAAGGAGTCTTTTCTTTATTCTTATATGCTCTGTACCGGCTGGACACCATTGCTAAATATTATACTACATATGTAAAACTATTGGGAAGTTTAATTATTTATAAATTACTAAAGAATATATAATATTGATACCTGACATCAACATGTTGCGTCCAAGAGGGAGATTGATGTCTAAAAGGATTCATAATGCGACGAACTGCCCTCTTGAACATGGGAAAATTTTCAGATGTAGCATATGTCATTAAGAATGTCATAACCAGAAATGATTCCCTAACATTTCTAGATTGAGTAAACAATATCAATCCCAATGATGAATTGTATCTAATGTGATCTTTTCATATTGTTAATTATATTGTGCTAAAACAAGATCCTTAATTTTGTAGAATTGAATTACATTTCTGAATACATTTACTATCAAATAAAATTATTTGTAATAGAAAATATGTTAAATTTTTTTTTTCTAATGTGAAGTAAAAACATATCTAAAAAAATATCTAAAACCACTTTAGAAAAATTATTTAAGAAACATGAAGACATTCCATTTTCTTTTGGTAAAAAATCCTCATAAAACAATGGGAATAAACATTTCATGTGTTACATTCTACCAGTGATAACATTCTGATGACCATAATGTTATATTTACATTTTACACTTAAGACTTATTTATTTTTTTTACATAGATATGGAGGATACCACACTACTCACTGAGTAGTATAGGCATGTTTCCCACTACATGGTAGAAGGTTGTCAGGTTCAACAGACATGGGTACATCAAGAACACCATCAACATCACATGCTACCTCCAACCACTATTATACCGCACCATTGTCTTATTGGATTATAAGACAATGTATTATCCGATTTCAAAATTTTTTGATCATCACCTACTTACTTCCCTCCTCAAGTGACAGAGACCGGCGACACACACATTCCACCTGCCTGAGGGAGAGATGACCATCACCCTAGAGGATGTTTCAGTCCTACTCAGTCTTCCTATCATGGGTATTTCCATTAGTGGACCATCCCATCGATACTATATTGGTCTTGTATAGATATTTCTATGCATTTACATTTTGGCTGATGTTGCTGCTACATATGGCATGTCAATATCTATTAGGGGGATTGAGATGCACTTTGTACATTTACTCGATGACACTGATGAGCAGACTAACATGTGTCATGACCGTGCCTATATCTTCTGGCTCATTGGAGGGAAATTGTGTGGTGATAACACTAGTATACAAGTGAAAATGATGTATCTAGGGATACTAGAGAATTTTTATTAGTCCATGAGATACAACTTGGGATATGTGTACTTCACTTACACTTACAAAGCATTATGCACGATATGATACATAGATTGCATGGATCTTGGGGGATGCATAATCATTCTCTAGATGTGGGCATGGGAGTGCATCCCTCCCTCTCCCCGGATGTTACTAGTTAGAAGCTACCTATATATGTGTTGTGTGATGCTCCAAATGGACACTAGTGTGATCACTCATCTTTATTGGTTTATGATTCTTGTTGAAGCTATTTAATTTATTTTTTTTGTTATTGATCACTTTCTATGTTCTATTTTATAGGTAGATTCTACCATGCCACTTCATCAGTGCTCCGAAACACCATTTGGGTGCATACCATTTCATGTTGGACAATATACTACCCACCGATGTATGTATATACAACCATTCATTGACTAACCAATTTTATAACATAATAATTTTTGGTTTTTAGTAACAAACATTTTTGAAAAATATCAAATGTCATTATAGATTACATGGATTATATACTGAGATATATTAGACGAGTTGCCTATATACTGTACTTTTGGACTTCACGATGCTATAGATGTAGTTCTTCTCATTAAATTTCAAATTATTGAGTGGAACTAGCATGATAGATCTTGAACCAATTTGGCTGTGTTCAGCGCATTCCATTTTCACCTAAATAGTCACCAGAGCTTCATTTTGTGAAGCTAAATGGGAGGAAAAATATCGATTGGCACTGATGACATGATGAGTATCTCGAACACTTGGGAACATGACCATCACTTCATATTGATAGTATACATACGATGTGATTCCATATATCATAGTAGGTCAAGTATGATCCATGGTAGAGACTGAAGTCTATACTACATCTTACGCCACACAACATAGGTCTTCAGTATCTAGAAAGTTAATAGATTTCCATTTGTTTTTTTATTGTACTATTTTACAATTCATTTTTAATCTCTTTAATGTATACTCGACTACAACATATTATCCACAAGTCTATTCAAGAGGAAGATGAGGTTGCTAGCTTGATAGTGATCCATACTTTAGGAAAAGGGACGATGCCAGCTTATCATGTGGTTCACGAAAGTATCTTTGATCATCCACTCCTGGAAGATAACGTTCCCATCGAGGGAGTAGAGGATCCTTCTTAGAAACCACCTCTAATAGATGTTAATGCTGAGGATCCACGAAGTCTATGTCATAGTCCAAATCATGATTTAATTGAGACCTCACCTATTTCATAGGTATAGGTTGGCCCAATAGTAGTCCAACATCAGCCAATTAGTAATTTTCATCAGGAGGCATGAGATCCATCCGTGTTGGCAGGATATCCACATTTTTCTCTAGGCATAGATTATCAAGATTCTATCAAGGGTCATTTTTGATGCCTACAACATTCATGCAAGATCATTCAAAGCCTATATGGTTCCCTATGTAATGATGATAGATCCTTCTACTTACATAGTGGGAGAATGACCATGTGCACATAACGACATCCATTTGAGATCTCTACCCATTGAGACATAGGCAGATCATCTGACATTCAAGGGTCCAGCTCCCAAGGATCATCAATATCTAGGTCTTACATCACCCTAGTGTAGCGGTTGAAAATATCGATACTAGCATCCCATTAGCACAACATTATGTGGGATGGGACCTCACCATAGAGAGTGACTATAATCATTCATGTATATGTTTTCTGTCTATTAAAATGATGAAATTATTTTTACTATCAACCATTTTACATGTTTAACCATTGTTTCAATTTTCATTTATATTTTAGTTTTATTTTTTATTTTATAATATTTCAAATTCAACTACTTGAATCATAGGAAAACTTATTAAATTTCAAGTAGGATACTTTAAAATATTAAAAAATATAAACTAAAAACAATCTATATAAAACATAAAATATATCCTAAGCATCTAAAATGTTGTTGAAAATAAAATGAATCTAATAAATATAATAAATAATTAAAGATGAAATGATTGTAAAAAAGATTATTAAAAAAATTTTAATGGTTTAAAACAAAAATATATTTTTCCACTAAAATTACATTTCATTAATTTATTTAAAGAAATTATTGTAATTTATAATTATTTTTTATATGTTTGGCAAGTGTGTTAAATATCATTTATATTGTATTTATATTTTATAAGTTATATAATTTCAAAGACAAAAACTTCTAACATTATTATGTTTCATGTAGGTGACTAGGAAGGCATATAACTTATAAAATATAAATACAATCTAAGGGATATTTGAAAAAGTGACTCAACATATAAAACATAATTGAAAATAAACAAAATCATAAATATAATAAGTAAAATCTACTTTACATGTTAAAAAATTTATTTCATAAAAAATATCATTTACACTTTTAAATAATAATGGATATAATTCTAAACAAAATAGAATAAACACAATATATATATATCATAATATATAAACATATATATTTTTAAATATACAAATATGTATTTTTAAAATGATTTTTTTTTATTTTTTCGAATAGGGGGTAGAGACCCGACATCCTTTCCACTTAACCTAAAGGGTGAAGGGCCACTACCACATTTCCGATGTAGTATTTAATTTTTATGACCTAGTCTTTTTTTTCATGACATTCATAAAAAACTCATATGCCTCTTATGGATTTACTTTTCATCAATTACCTATACTATAACTACTATGGAACCCACACCTTACATCTGTTGGCATTACTATTATCATCCTTTCTACCATTGATGTTTCCATCATGTGTTACTGCTCCACTTTACACCATCAAAACACAACCATCTCAACACTTATGTTTCTATGCTACCATTACTACCATTTACACCCCCGTAGCTCATGCTCACCAGACTGCTGTTATGAATTCGAAAAGTGTGAGCTTCAAAACTGCTGAAACACTCAGGCGATGATTTTTTTTATATTATAATATTTATTAATAAATTAGTAATGAATCAATATTTAATTACTCATTAATAATAGTAATTAAAAATTAACTAACTAATTATTAACTAATTAATTAATATTAATAGTTGTTTACTGTGAATTTACTAATAATATTTTAAAATTATTATTTGGTTTAAAAATACTAATAATGATGATTAAACTATCAAATTAATTTTTTAATTAATTATTACTAAATTATTTTAAATTAATTATTTAAATGTCATTAATTAATATCAATTACTAATAAATAATAATGAGTTAATATGATTTACAAATTAATATTATTAAATTCTAATAAATATTAATTACTAGTTAATATTAATTACTAATAAATATTTAAAAATATTTTTTAGTAATAAATAATTAAAAATAAAAATATAGTTATTAGTTATTAATTAATTAGTAATTTGGAAATATTTAATTATGTATTAATAATAGTAATTCCTAATGAAATAATAAATTATTAATTAACTAATAATAATTATTAATTATTATTAAATAATTAAAAATAAATATTTAAAATTACTATTTAGTTACAAAATATTAATTATAAAGATTAAATTACTAAATTACTAACTATTAATTAATTATCACAAAATTAGTATTAATTAATTCACTAATTGTTGCTAATTAATATTAATTAATAATAAGTAATAATTACTAATAAATATTAATTGCATAATATAATTTAGCATTTAATAATATTAAGTTCTAATAAATATTAATTAATAAATAATATTAATTACTAATAAATATTTAAAATAATAATTTAGTAACTAATTATTAAAAATAATAATATAATTATGAGTTATTAATTATTCTGTAATTATAAAATATTTAATTATTATTAAACCATTATTAATTAATAAAATAATTGTTTAAAATTAATATTAATTACTAATAAATATTTATAATTTTTATTTAGTTGCAAAATAATAATAATTATTATTATGCAATTATTTTTAATATTTCATTATTTGGTTATTATTTATACTATTTTTGTTAATTATATATTTTTTATTTACTAATTAATTAAAACATATTAATTATTAATTATTTATTTGTGATTATTTATTTTTTATTAATATTATTATTAAATTATTAAAAATTAATTAATTCTTAATTAATATGGTTTAAAATATTATTAATATCAATTACATAATGATAAATATTTAATAGTAAATTTTAATTATTAGTTATAGTTTTGTAATTGTTATTATTATTACTTATTTATTATTAATATTTATTGTTAATTAATTACTAACTTTTAATAACAACATATTATTAATTCTGTGCCAGAAAAGGAGGACCTAGTTCCCATGTTAGAAATCCAAATGGATTTCTGGGCTAATTCCACTTATAAAAGGGAGCCATGATAGTGGGTTTCTATCATAATTCCAGAATGGTTTAATGGAAGTAATACTGAATATTAAATAGTAGTTTAATTCTAATGAAAATTTGTGTTATATATATATAAACAAAACAAAAAAATCTAAATACAAAATTTAAATACACTAATATGTATATTTAAAATATATTTTTTCATATTGAGAAAGGTGGTAAGACCCTTTACGCCTTTTCCCTATCTTTCTGTCAATGGCGGAAACAACATTTACCCCTTTGTCCTGAGTGAAAATAGGACAAAGATAGTAAGTTCCTTTCTGCATTTTTGTCATAGTTAATAAAATTAAAACTAGAATAACTTTTATAATTTTTTTCTTCAAAAAATGTATATAAAAAAATCCTCGAGACTATGTGCAAGATGAAAATATCCTCATGATGTACATAGGGATTTCGAAGCCAAAACATGGATGACCAAAAGTTGTTTACTGCCTTGCATGCCATGTTAATTTCCCATTTTCTATGTGCATGCAACAGATAAAGAACTCAAAATGGGATATTCTATATTTTGATTAATGTGTTTTAAATTTATCTTTTAAAGGGATAGGGTATCAAGTATTATTATTAATTTACTTATCTAATGAATAATATAATATTTATTGTCAATATTAATTTCTATGAATATTACTTATTAATATTTGTTAATGTTTTGTTGATATAAAATATTACCAATTTGATAATGAATAGTATATTTACCATTAATGAATTATAATATTTACTATCAATTAATATTTATTATTATGTTACTAATTAATTAATAGTATAAAAACTAATATTTATAAGATTTTAATTATAAATCATTGTTACATTTTTTGTTGATATAATTATTAGTAATATACTAAAATGTAAAATTATAAAAAATCATTAGTTTTGTTATATATTATTACTTAATAATAGATTATTATGTTATTAATATAATTAGTATCATTATAGACAATATATATTGTATAATAATGTAAATAAAATAATTTATATTTAGAAAAATATTTACTAATTAATAATTATATTATTTTTTAAGATTTTAATTAAAAATATTTGTTAATTTCTTTGGTACAAATATTAGTAATTTTTAATACATAAATTATATATTAATTATCAATTTTATTATTTACTATTAATTAATAATTTATTAATACGATAATAATATTATTAATATCATTATAATTAATATTTTTTGTATAATAATGTAAATAATCTAATTTGTATTTAGAAAAATATTTACTAATTAATAAGGATTTTATTATTAATATATTATGTTGTGTTATTAATTAATTATTTATATATGAAATAAGACAATATTTATTATTAATATTAGCAATAATTATAGAATTCTATATAATAATAATAATATTCTTTAATAATTAATTTAAGATGATTATTTATTATATTAATACATAGTATTATAATACATATTATATATAACAAATAATCATCTTAAATTAATTCATTAAATATTAATAATATTTATTGAATTCAAAATAATAATATTATTAATATTTAATAATAAATTTATGAATATTATTTATTATACATAATATGGATAATATTACTAAGAAGTATTAATATAAATAACAAATAATAATTATTAATACTACCAATACAGTTATTAATATTAATGGTTCTAATTTGTTCAAAATTATTTGTATGAATTTATAATTATATCAATTAATTGATTTATGCAACATTATGTAATATGTTAGTATGATTTTAAATAATGTATAAATAATGATTTCAAAAACATATAACATGTACCAATTTAATCTACGTCTTTTTCCTAGATGCTCTTTTATGTCATAGGAAGGTGTATATATAATGCGTTCTCACCGTGTTTGACTATGTCTCTCTACTAGTATATGTTGCTCATGTATGTCATCCCTATCACCCACATTCACATTATCATTTATGGAAAGCGGTGGATGTACAGTCTCAACACGTGTACCATGTACTACCTATAATAATAGTGGCTGTTGTCTGGAACTCTCATTGACATATGAACAAGATGGATGCTCTACTAAAGATATTTTTTTATAAGTGGCTAATAAAGATTGCAGTACATACCACTAAATTTTTATCTCAGCAATAAAATTTGACATGTTGACAGACTCTCTCAATGCCTATTCTTCTTTCTGTAATTGTGGGCCATATGCAATAAGAGGTAGAAAAGCATATATCTAATCATGATGAACACCCTCCTCCCGTGACACATTTGCATCCATAATAGGGTCATTACCCCTGACACATATATATCAGGCTCAGTAGCCTCATCATCTCCTAGAAGATAAAAAAAGATCCTATTATAAATGTCATCCATGAGTGGAAGTAACTCTGTCACATCTCTATGAAAATATTTTTGGTCAAATGTGCCTCCCTCTACCAGATCTGAGATGTGCTGAAGATTTGTAATATGATCATCCTATGAAAAAAATTATGATGTTAAGTAATTTTAATAAAAAAATGCAAGATAGTGGAAGAAATAATTATTACCAATTCATGGTATCCATGTTTGTTCTATGTAAGAAATATCACCGGGAACATGCTTTACCAGGGCACATAATCTAGCTGGTCGAATAAATGAATATGTATTGTGAATACCCCTCTTAATCGGGACTCATGTCATCTTTCCCACTACTCAATATATCATGCATGATATCCCCTCCAATCAACGTCTCATTTCACTAACATCTTTACGGTATGAATTGAAGGTAATTGACTGGGGGGTTTCGGAATGAGATGATAGAATTTGAAGTGACTCATAACTCTATTTGTCTAATGTCACACAACAATATGAAAATGAATCAATGGAATGAATCATGTGCTGACATCAAGAATTTCCATACAATATGGTGGGAGACTCTATATGATAGCCTCTATATTTGGAAGCCATTAAATCTGAAAAAATGAATAATAAATTAATAAATGAAGACATGCATTTTAAAGAATAATTCTTTAACCATATATTAATAACCACTTATGTTGTCTAGTTGAAGACGGTCTATCATTTTTCAGTAAGTGTAGACATTGTGTCTGGCTATATCTGAATGTCAATGTTCCTCAATCCACCTGTAGATAATATTTCTATAGTTATATTTTAAAATAGAAAGTTATACATTAGAAAAAATAAAGAAAATATACAATCATCCATGTAAATACCCTACTATAATATCATTAGGAAATAATGCTCTTTCATGTGGAGCTAAGAGAGGGATATTCACCTATATCAACATCTTTAAAAGAATAATACATTCTATGATCTCCATATTATTGATGAGACATGCCCTGCATAGCACGCTGTATGCATATATGAGACATGCATACCCCAAGCAATATCGCCCGGTCTTATCGAAGTCTTCCAATAATGGTAAATACATCAAATGTACAAATATATTCGAATGATCACTGAATATTGTGCCTTCGATCTATCAAAAAATGAATGCATGTTAAAATCATAGTACAATGATCTCATAAGCATCATCAGCTAGATGACTGATGTACTTGTCTATCCATGACATGCGTAATCTACTACCGATGATGGATCTTTCATTGTCATCAACCTCAATGCCCAGTAATCTATGAAAAAGATCAAACCAATCTGTAACCACTTGGAATGCCAGAACAACACCATCGATGGGGAGGACCAACATATTGGACACATCCTAAAGTGTAATAGTCATCCCCCCATGTGAAATGGAATTTAATTGTCTCCAGCCTCTATTTCTCTAGGATTTCATAAATGATATGATGATTGATAAATGTGAAGTCGCACATCGGTAAGCTGTAGAACCTAGCTCGACGAAGATGTGGTATGATAGCGGCAGGTGGTAAAACATTTTGAAAATCCAGAGATATTCATACAATCAAAGAAACCATTGTACATCCCTATAAAACTATCCATGGAACATGTCTATCCTGGAATGTGAGAAATAGAGGACCCTCCATCGATACATTTGATATCATCCTAATTTTTTATTCAGTAAATTTTATAAACTATTTTATAAAAAAAACAATAATAAAAATGAGGTATACAATTAGCATTTATAATTCAACATTATTATTAGAAAAGAGGTAAACAAATATATATTATTGATGCCATTGACTTGGTCTATAAATGTTTGGTTTTAATTATCTCCAATCATGTTTAATTTATTTATAATTATTTTTTTGTAAATAATATGTGATGAAAGCCTCATTTAAAACATGTGATTTCATGATATATTCAATTTTCCATGTGAATTGAAGAGTAGATTTGAAGACAATTAATTTAGGTTGTGAACCTATTTTTATTTATTTTCATTTTATTTTTATTTTTTTAATAGTTAAATTATCAAAAAAGTATTTTTTATTGAACCCCAAAATGAAACAAACCAATGTTGAAACAGGTTAGAAATAAAGAAAGTTAAAAATAAAAGGATTCATAAATAAAATGTCTGCATATGGAAAAAAATACACACATTCATGATAAAATAAAAATACTCAATCCTGGATTATGGAAGTGGAGTTTTTCCTGCAACTTGGGGGCATCTCTTATGAGTATTCCCTTATACATGACAAATACTACATCATATTCCCCCTCCCTGTTATTGAGGTCAGTCCATGTCATTCAAAATATGAGTATACTTTGGTCTTCCCTAGGGGAGAAACCTTGTAAAATCAAGCCAATAATTGAAAAATGGTAGAAATAAAAAAAATCATAAATGAAAAATCCAGAATATGAAACTTAGAAATATCAGGGACAACATTTGGCTGATTAGTAAGAAAGGAAATAAACCTAAATCCCCCAACATGCATCCAATGTGCACTATAACCGTTAACCAGACTTCTCATGAGATACACCAGGTCAACATAAGGTTCCCATGATATGTTCATCGATGAAAAAGATGCCACAACATGTACAAATGGATATCTAAATGTATAGAAGTTACAATAATCATAACACCTCTTATCCAACATGACCACCAGCACTCAACCACTGTTTCCTATAACCGAGTCATGGAACTATCTTACCTAAAAGAAACTATGTACCTGATGGAAGGTTAAAAAACATAATATATATGCATAATGCAACATATTATCAATGAATCTTTGGAAATTTATAGTAAAACACATTCCATTTTTTATCCTTTGGTAAGCCTCTCGGGACCGTTCAACAAAGTACTTCAGATATCTATAAAAAATATCTTGTACTAAACCAATGATCGATAGTTTTCACACACCCTTGAAGACCCCATTTATGAACTCCACTATATTAGTGGTTATATGTCCATATATCTGGTCACCATCATGTACTAATGATCATTTTTCATTAAAATCCACATCATGTAATCATACACATATTCATTAGACCTTAAAATTTCTTTATGAATTTGATCAAACCTTCCTTTTTAGTGGTTTTATACTATAACCACAAGTGAATAATATATTTAAAAGGATATTAATTTTTTTTAAATACATTTGTTCAGAAAAACATACCCAACTTGATGAATTCCTTTTTTATTTCCTCATCTCTGAAATGTTTATGCACATTACTTGTAATAGGTATAATGAAATATTAATGATAAAAATTTAGGTCTCTCTATGAATCCTCATCACTATTAATGACATCAATAATAGCTCATTGGTGATCAGATATTGGACACACTCCCTAGTTTTGGGTGACATGAATGTGTATACAAGCCAAATACCAACTCCAGGATTCAAAAATATTCTTTTCAATAATAGAAAATGCAAGTGGTAGAGGAGTACAATTATTAACCCTTATGGCAGCAATAAATAGAGCACCTGTAAACTTTCCATAAAGAAATGTTCCATCAACAAGAATGATTTTTTTACAATACGGGAAAGTAGTGATACCTTGATTGAATCCCAAAAAATTCATATTTAACTTCACCTTTTATTTATCAACTCAATGATTGGGGGAGACATAATAAAAAATATCCAAATGAGAGATAATTTTACTATTGAGATAAAATAATCCCATAACATGTTAAAACACTACATATGATTCATCCTAATCACCACACAATTTTACAATTTCTTTTTTTTCATTCCAATATTTTCCATAGGATATCTTATAGTTAAACAATTGTTGTATTAATTCATGAAAAAGGGACATAGAAACATCCCAACATGGTCATATCATCTCTATAATAACAGTGAATATAAACTCTACCTTAAGCGTAGAGTGATTTTATGATAATCTTGGATATACAAAAGTATACTGGCCTTCAAATTTGGTTATCTTACAACATAAAAAAATTATCATATATTTTCTTCAATCAAAATATATATCCTAGTCTGTATTTTTTCACATCTAATGACATATTTTTCTTTTTCCACTCATCAACCAAAAATGAAAAATACCACTCTATGTGATATTTTATTATCACATTTTTCAAGGAAACATTAATTTCAAACTCCTACACAATATAGATAATGTTATCAGTTGATGCAGATCTCTTCACTAAAATTATAGGGAATTTAGTAGCTGGTGTAATGAAATCCCAGTAAAAATTCTATGTCTGTGATTTTCCTTCGATTAAGAATGTCAATAGTGTAAAATGATTTCCAGTAATTGGTGGATTCCTATCTATCAAAGGAACCTTAAAGGGTTAATTCCCCATATTACCCTCACCCATATGATCTCTTGATACCTTTCTAGATACTTCTCATCATATAAAGTCTCATTTAGTATATTAGGAGTTCACATAGGGATGACCACTATGTTTCCTTCCAAATTCGGATCATCTTATTCATAATTTTTTTATCACAGGATTCATATGAGTAGGCAATGAAAGAGAGTGTTGTGAAAGAAATACTTCTGCAGAGCTCCCAAAACATGATTATGTAGTAGTAGGTTTCACCTCAACAATATCATAAATCACCACAATTAATTCCATTAGACCATCACTACAATACTTTTTGAATAAAAATGGTGGGCCCATCCAATCGACATCATCAACCAGAGGATACTTAATGTGCCAAAAATGTTCAGGATATTAGAGATGTTGATATATAATTGATGTAGTTGATTAATCAACCTTCAATTTTAAATGACAATGAATATTCTTGAGAACATCATCCAATGTCACACAATAATTAAGATTTTTCATTTTTAATGGAGGAAAACTATATCTAAAACCCTTATAAGTATAAATTACCTTACCATTTCAATATATTTGCAATGAAATGATTATCTAGAAAAAATAATTTATAAAATATTATATACTATATCATGAAATTTTAATTTTTTTAAATTGGTTATGATTAAATAATTGAATTGATCTTGAGAATAAATATATGGATTAGGTTATCATTATTTAATAAACCAACCAAAATCTAGGGGGCTCATAGCACTTGTATTATCTAATATTTCAAGAACCATCAGTTCCTCTCAAACATGGTGTAAAAAATATATCATAAAATAGAAACACCTCTTGTAGAATTCCATTTTAATATAATGATACTCACATGCAAGTGAGAGGGTATAGGGTTTTGAGATACATTTTCTATGAATACACACCAGTCCATAAATACATAGTGAGAGGGAGTACACACATGTCATCAATAAAAAAAGAAACTGAAATTATTAAAAATTATATATTAGAAAAAAAACACAACATGCAATTCCAATCAGACATTGGTTGGACATATCAAGACAATATAATAATTACAAGCAAAATAAATGGATTCAAAAAAAAAAATTAAATTTCAATGATACATTTGATGGTCATCTCAGGATCAGTCAACATTCTAGATTAATAACATGTTTTTTGAGATATTTAATATGTTCTAAATCTTGTAACTTTTCTCTTATATATATTTAAAAAATAATATATATATTTATATATATGTATGTATATATAAAAATTTATTTCTATTTTGACATTCATAAATATTTGTCACTCTTACATGTGAAAAATGATAAATAAGACCTTGATCAATATAAATAACCACACTGTTGAAGTATATTGAGTGTGATATGATTATCAAAGAAATTTTAATAAAATGTTTTATATTTTTATACCACATCGTAAAATCGTTCATATGTTTTAATTACTTATGGAAAAATAATTATGACTTGATATAGAGATTTTTTCTTTTAGATTAGTTTATCATTATTTGATAAACAAATAATTGACTAGGGGTGAAATCCTAGAGTATATATTATCATATATTTCATCAACCAGCAGTCTCCTTCCAAACAACAACACCTCTTGTCGAATTCCTCTGGTCGAACGCCCCCTATCAAACACCTTTTTATTATAACATTACTTACATTAAAGTGAGGGGGTCTAGGGGTCTAAAATTCACAACATTTTTTAGGAAGACATGCAAGTCCTTACATACATAGAGAGGAATGACTTATAGGTCATCAAGTAGGAAAATAAATTTCTATTATTAAATATTATATAACCACATACACAAAAAAGACATGCAAGTTCAATCAGTCATTGGTCAGTCATCTCAAGATCAACCATCACACAATACTTTTAAAATTTTGGGTATAATTATTATGTTCTACATATTATCTAACATTTCATATAACTAGATTTAATATATGATAAATATCTACACCTTCTTTCCAAAACATTAACTTTTCAATGTGTATATATATATTTAGGTAGATTCACTTTATTTACCCATGTGTATGAAATATTATCATTTAATTTGTTTACTTTAGTTATAATATAAAATAATATATATGTATATATGTATTTAATTAATATAACACACACACACATAAATAAATTTCAATATATTAAAATTTATTTATTAATATTTTTAAAATATAATTACATATATTTTTATAAACTATTGATTTATAAATATAAGTACTTTTAATTTATACATAAATAATATAAATATTATTAGTAATAAATTTTATTAAATTTAATTATTTAATGTATTATAATTTAAAATTGCATAATAAATTTTAAAATACTATAAACATATGTTTTTTTTCAGTTTTATAAAACTCTATATGTGTAAATAATATTTTTTTTCATTATTCTACTTTCCAAGATTTAAGTAATTATATTTTATACACTATTACATTGAATAAAAATTATTTATACTAAATATAATCTATACTTATTATTTAAAATTATTATTTATATTAAATAAAAGTAATATAATTACACTTACATAATAACCTTTATAATACAGTTAACACATGTTATTTTCAATTTTATAAAATTACATATGTATATATAATTTTTTTTGTCATACATATACTTTCTATAATTTAGGTAATTATATTTTACACTTTATTAATTTGATTAATAATTATTTATACTTAATATACTTTAAAAATATTATTTATAGTAAATAAAATTAATATAATTTATACTTATATAATAACCTTTAAAATACTATAAACTTATTTTATTTTCAATTTTATAAAATTACATATGCATATATAAAATTTGGGTCATATTTCTACTTTCCAACATTTCTGTAATTATAATTTATACTTTATAAATTGAAATAACAATTATTTATACTTAATATAATTTAAATTTTTTATTTAAAATTATTATTTATAGTAAAATTTTTCTATACCGTTTACAAAAATAATATTATATGTATATTTAAATAAATTTAATTATGATAGTTAATATAATTAAAATATTTTTTAATAATAATTTTTTTATAAAATATGTACCTATTTACATATGTTAATAGAATGTTATAATTTAAATTTATGTTATATTAAATATAATATATATTATATACATATAAATCTATTTAAATATAATTACCCACCAATTAAATTAAGAATATATACATTTAAAAAATACTATTTCTCTAAATATAAAATATATTTTATACATAACATTTCAATTATATAAAAACCATATTTAAATTTCATAAAAATTCAATTTAAATTAAATCATATGAAAAAAATTAACTCGTTCACAAATTAGATCATTCAAAGGATAATAATTTATACATCCATACATTCATACATCCATACATATTAAATAAATAAATTGTAGAAAAAAATAGACAATAAAAAATTAAAATAGAAATCTTAACTTCTTAAAAACTGTAATTATATGTTTAGAAATAATTCTAACAGGGATTTGCAGCAAAAAATAGGGGAGAAGAATGGAAAATGGAGGGGTAGGCACCCCATTTTATGGAATTAAGTGGCCAGGAGGTGTGACCCTTATTCTTTCCTCCTTCGTAAAAACTATAAAGTAATCATGAATGAGGTTCATGCTTTTCCAAACCATATATTGAAAACCCATCCTGTTATTTGGGAAAAAAAGTAAAAACCCATTAAAAAAACTTTGAATACACACTAAGGTGTTTGTTTGGGACGAGTCACCTATATGCAGGAACATGCCAATGTGATGAAGGAAATAGCTGAGTTATAAACCCAATAGAATATAGAATTTATTTGAAAGGAAAAATTGAGATCTGGTAATAGTTGAATATATGAAAATATGTTCAAGTCAAATGTGTGTTATATCTCTCTTTAATAGTGTGGAACTGTGGAGAACTATAGTAGTACTATAGGCACTATAGCAGCCGAAAATATTCCGCCATTTGGACCTTCGGTCCACAATTTGGTTCCCGAGTCCTTTAAGGCCTTTGGTCCACCCATACCATTGGGTCAGTAAGGCCTTCAGGTCACCTCAAGGACTTCGGGCAACCTTAAGTGTAGATGAAAACTAGACAACCTACAAGGAACAAGCTTCAGAACAAGGAGGAGCAAAGAGCTTTCACCATAGCAGAAGCTAAAAAGATTGCAAGAATGAGAGGGTATGGCACCTCCCATCGGGATAAGCCTGTGCATGCACAGAAAAACCTAACCATACAGCCATGCGAAGGTGTAGATCTAATTTCATGATGATGATGTTGAGGAGGAGTAGTTCCAAGTAGTTTGTCTGGGTTATATGTAATGTTTGAAGCATACGGGCAATGAATTCGTCTAAGGCCCACATGCCATGTAATACATAAACCTACAGGCCTTGTAAGGGTTCCACCTCACCCCTTGAATGGTAGATTATCAAAAAATCAATAAAAATGAAGGCTTTTGGGCCATTAGAGGAGGAGGATGTATTCCTAAGGATTTAAAAGGAAAATTTTTATTCAAATAAAACTAATGGAATTTTATAGGATATTCAAAAGTGGTGAACCTATGGTGTCTTATCCCTAAAAAATAGAGACAATACTGATGTGAATGGGGGTCAACATCTTGAATGATAAATCTTGAAATAACTAATACTTTAGATTTTTACTATATTTTTCTACATTTTCATGTAACCTCATATGCATATTTGAATTAAAGTGTATTTATTCCACCCCCTCTATCTTCATCATGATCTCCTATTCTCATGATGATGATTAACTATCACAAGGAATATTCTGGTGGAGTAATGCAGTATTTAATCCAAAGTCTATGATTTATATTTTCTTTAGGATAATTCAGGGATGATATGCAGGGGTTGTAGTCATCACTATAGTCATCTAATTGTTATCTTCATATTCTTGTACAACCATTATTCCTTGATTGATGTGGTTGAAGTGATGTGTATTTAGTGATCATTTAGTTCACTATATATTCAAAAGTAGGGTAAAAAAGGTGTTTATACATACTATGGAGTGTGTTCATTATGTGAATAATAAACTAACTAATGAGGGTTATCAATAGATGAGTCTCTTAGGAGAACTTATTTTCTTCCATAAAATGCATTCATTGTTTATTAATTTAATATTAATGTATAATATTAGTTTTTTTTAAATTATCATACCCCATTTATCATAGTTTTCATAAAACAATAAAAGAATAAAAATATAATTATACATTGAATTCAACCAATCATAGAGTGATGATATTATCTAAAACTTATTATCATGTAATTTTATTGAGAATGAATTGAGTATGAACTATCATTCTTTATAATTTTTATAATTGAATAAATCTTATTTTTAATTGGAGTAAGATATTGGAAAAGAAGATGCACCTAATGTGGAACACATGGATCTCCCTTAAAATGATGAAAATTTATTAGTGCGAGTATATGAAGAGATCAAAGTGGCTTATCATAAGGAAATAGATATATAATCTACTTATTGTAAAGGGGAATAATTTGATATTGATTATTTATGTTTTAATTTTTCTCAAATAGAACTAAATTTTGACTTTCCCTCTGATTCATCCATTTATGTAGTACACCTTAAGAAATCACTGTAGAATGAATAATTGGATATTCAAGAAGAAACCAAAAAGGAGGACCCATTCTTTATCATACCCTCTCTATAAATGATGTAACTTTTTTCTATGGGGATGGTTTTAGTGTTCTATATCCATGGTGTCCACAATATCAAGAAGGAAGGAATGCAAGGCAAAAGGAACAAGTATTGGGGAATCAAATCAAGAAAAGTCCACCCATCATCTCATTTTGGATAATCACTGGTACAATTTATCTAGAGGTAGGAAAATCACAGGGCCCACTTAGGGTTCAAAACACGATTTATCCCTATTTTATATTTTATTTATTTATTTCCTCAGAGATTAGTTTTCAATTTATTTATTATTTATTATTTTTAGGAATATATTAGTATTTTGGAAATCCACCATATAGTTTTTAAGCTTACATTATAATGGAACAGGAACTTTGATGAATTATTTTATTTTATAGGTCCATGATATTAATGACACCAAGAATACAAATAGAAAAGTTCAAGAATAAGGAAGTGGTATAGAGATTAATTTATAAGGTAGTTTACAAATAAATTCATTATCTTTTAACTCCTGCTATTTTTTTTAAATAAATTTTTTTTATCATTAAAAGATAATTTTAATTCCTACATTTAAGAATTTATGATTTCCATGATTATTATAGAAGACATGAGCTTCTTTTGAATCATAAGATTCAATGTTTTAGATCTCCAGGTTAATGAAGTTGAATATTTTAAAGATATATTTAATGATTAGATGAAATAATGGGATGTAATCTCACGAATCATCATTTGAGAGAATTTATTGATTCATGTAAATGAAATGTACCTACCATTTACATACTTTGAATTTCTAAATTTCATGTATATTGATTTGTTATTGTTATTACATGCCATGAGTGATTGTACCAAAATATTATCTTCCATTCCCATGATGATTTATATACCTAATACATTTCATTCTATCTTGAGCATATTTCTTTGTAGATCTCTCGACAAGATTCCTACTAGAACCTGCATTGGAACTTATAAAAGATATTATTTCACAAAGTCACATTTAAAATTATTAAGGATTTTTATTGATTTAGACTCATCTTTGAGACCTCCATTTTTATTAATCCATGTTTACTCCATAAATTCCATGAATGAACTTTTTTAGAATTATCCACAATATAATCCAATTAAATAAATTACTATAATACTCTATATTTTTCATGATATTTTAAAGTATATGTGTGGGGGTAAAGAAATTCATGGTGGAAGGGATGTAATTAATTTAAAGGAATAAGTGTTTTGGTACCATTTTGGGTATTTGTAATGTTTCAAGATCATAAATTATATTTCATTTCTACTATTGTTAAACAAATAGTGAAAAGAAAATGAAAAAATGAAAAAAATTATAATAAGTGAAAAAAGGAATGGGTCAGGACTTGGGAAAATAAAAAAATCACCATTATAAGACTGATGATTTTAACATATGGGGTTAGGTGTTTTTTCTATGAACAATTACAAGAATATATTTAAAAATTGAAAAAATAGTATTTAAAAGAAAAAATAGTGAAAAGGATGAGGAAAATTAAACAATATATATCATTCACTATATTCATTGTTCCATGTCCTTAACACTAAGAATGGGAATAGGGTGTTTTCACTAGACTAAAAAATAATTCTTAGAGTTATTTTATTAGAGGTGTTTATAATAATCACCGAGAAAAAAATTTTATTAAAATAATTATAATATACTAGTGGTTTCCTATACCATCACTATATTTTATTTTATTTTAGAATTTACCAACCATTTTATTTAAACTACAGATAAATGTTTTAAAAAAACATAATTTTCACCCCTCTCATATCTCCTACCCTTTCCTAGAACCTATATTCCTACTCCCCTCGATGAATACTGACCTCGACCACCTGCTCCTGACGGTGATCATTATGACCCTGATCCCCTTACTGGCGATTTCCATGACCCCGACCCCCCTATCAGCTAATGCTATGACACCGACCCTCCATGACCCCTTTTGAAAACTACCATGACCCCAAAACTCTTTTGAATAATTTCATGAACCTACCCTCCTACTCCCTACCATCAACCGCCATGACCCAAAACCCCCATTCAGTGACCACTGTGACCCTGAACCCCCTTCCAGTGATGACCTTATCCCCAACCCCATGCTCCATACCGCCAACCATCGTGACCTTTACCCCCTATTTCGGTGACCATCGTGACACTGAACCCCCTTCTAGTGACCTCCGTAACCCCAACCCCCCTTCCAGCTGTTGCTATGACCCCGAACCCCTCTCAATGACCACTGTGACCCCGAACACCCTTATTGATGACCACAATGACCCTAAAACTCCCAATCAATGATTTCAATTACATCAACCCCCTACCAGTAACCTCCATGACCCCTACACCCCTAATAGAGACCGTTGTGACCCGAAATCCCCCCACTCCTTAGCGATGTCCCCCAAATTCATATCTTCCCATTTTTCCAATGACTACGAACTCCAACATTGTTGACGGTATGATTGATTGAATTTTCATAAGTTTTTTAATTAAATTACATAAAGTCATGTGTAATTGAGTGTTTTTTATGTTTTTAATAGTTTTTGAAAAATATAACATAAATATAATGTTAATATAATGCTTTATAAAATTTTATAATGAAAATAAAACATTATATAAAAAAATTAATCTTAAATTTATGTTATATAAAATTATATTTTCATAAATCAAATGTTCTATAATGTAAATATAACATTATATATTGTAAATATAATATTATATAATATCAAAATAAAGTTTTATAATTTTAATATAATGTAAATATAACATAAATATAATGTAAATAAAATATTAATACAATGCTATATTTATGTTATATGACCATATTATATATTGTTAATTATAAATAATTTTTGGTGTTTAATATTTATTATTTAGAGTAAATTATTATTATTTATTATCAGTTATTAGAAATAATTACTAATTAATTATCAATAATTTGTGATTTTTTATTAATTATTTATCAATAATTATTAATTTTAATTAATTAATTATTTTCTATATACATATGGTTAGGTTGGTTGTGTCGGGTTGGTTATGAATTTTTCCAACCCTTTACATGGCTAGACCCTACCTTGACTCAACCCAACCTAACCCGACCCGACCATGCCATGTCTGTCACCAAACCATACTAGACCCAACCTATTTGGGTTGGGTCCTGTCGGTTGGGTTGAGTTGGGTTTGGACACCCCTAATATTTATGTTGAATTTTATTATGTTGAATCAAGAACCAAACTTGGTTAATGATGATGTTAAGTGATGTTTAATTTTGGTTGTACTTATTTGATTAAAAAATTATATATTTATTTATGAATGTATTATGAGAAGAGTGAAAATAAAATACCTATGGATAAAATTTGGATTAATTTACTTTGAGACAAACCTCAGAATGCCAAGGGTTTGGACGAATTTTTAGATAATACAATTAAAAACCGATCAGTGTATAGTAGAATGAAATGATCATGTCATGATTGTAAATTCAATCGATTGTTGAATAAAAAACGTATATCAACATTTTACACAGAAACAACTTCCTGCTCGATATGTATATTGGATTTGTAATAGTGAATCAAATGTTATTGAAAGTCAAAATAACGAAAATAAATCAATGAAACAAAAATTAACCTACTAGAGGCGAATTCTGTTTAAAATTTGATAAAGGATGCATTTGGATTTACATGATATAATGTCTAGGATTTTAATAGATAAAAAAACCTTTAGTTTATCCTGAGTTGGTTAATATTTCTCATAACTTTAGTGAACAAAATAAAATGAATTTTATGAATTAGTTGAATATGGACCACCAGAGATGTTTGAAGTGTGTGAAAAGTATTCAATGTTTTCTTTTCAAATTAATTTTTATCATATCAAGTGTCTTTATGTAATTAATCACTAGGAAATTTCCATGATTTTATACTTTCATCATGATGCATTCAGTGAAGCTAAGATCCTTGCATTATTCAATGAGATGAATAAATTCATCAACAAACATGGACTTGATTATATAAAGAAACATGCATTCCCTAATGATTATATTCTTTACTTGGGAGAGGAGTCCCATAAAGAAGAATGGAGGAGATTTTATAAATGAAAATGGAATTCAATTAAAAACAATGAGATTATAAATCCGTGGAAACCCATGAAGAAAAATGAGAAGAAAAATCCTATGAAGGTATCACATTACATTCCTTTGAGACTATGCTTATGATGATTATTCATGTCACCTAAGACCACATATGACATGAAGTGGAATGATCATGATATCAATGATGGATTGATGATACATCCAAAAATTCAACATCTTGGTATATTTTTTATTCATTATATCGATAATATTTTAGGATCGTAAGAATGTATGTTTGGAATTAGATTCTGATCATTATAAACATTTATGTACTTTAAGTACTAATTAAAAAATTTGTCTAGTTAGTTTTACCCCCTACAATCTACATCCATGTATGTGTATGAATAAAAATTCTTTCATTATTTATATGATTATTCACAGAAAGTAAATTCCTGGAAATGAAATTGATGTATACATTTATCCTCAAATTTAATAATTGAGAGGATTATGAGGTGATTTCAGTGAAAATGTAATCTTTTGGATTTTCCATATAAAGTTTTTAAATATTTTATGGAATTGATTCGAGACCAAGCTTTATGACGACATGAAATTATAAGGCCCAGAGTGCCTAGAATGAATTTTTGAAGTAAATGGAACTTTTAAATATTACGCATGATTATTTTAATTATCATAAATGAGCATTTTAAATAGCACACCTACAATTCAGCGCGTGTCGGCTACAAATGCTAATTTTGGGATGTTTTAAAGGAAATAAACTAAATTATTAATTTATTTTACTTTTAATGTTTTCACAATGCTGTGATTTGTTTTATAGTTTTAAATAATTATGATCCCAGGGTTAGGCTCAAACCCTTAGAAAACTTCCTAGAATCATATGGAGCTTTGGAAAGGCGCCACCCCCTTGGATAACTATCGAGGAATGATGAATAATGGTCAAACCAAGGATCATTGCACAACAAGGATGGATTATCTCATCAACGACTGCATGGAACCCAATCTTCATCAATGTTCGAGATAAGGGTTGTTCTTTCAAATTCATTCTTTTCCTCATCTTTTGATTTGATGATGAACACGGATAAACCTAAAAACAAGATGTCACGCGGTTTGATCGTTCATGCAGAAGGGTTTCAAGTTACAAGAATATGGGGATTATTACGTCTATGGTTATGATTATCCTTGGTTGTTATCTTGATCCTCCTAACGATAGAGGACCAACACCATAATGAACAACAATAGGGGTTTTTTCCTCTTTTGTTTATGAATTTTCTTCTCCCAATCCCATGTTTTCTTTGCGGGGTTATGAATAACGGATCATTGCACATAAATATTAGAACAAAATGGTACCAAATCATAGATATGAAATCATGATGACCTAGTGGAGGTTTGAAGATAATGCTGGCCGTCAAATTGACCAGATTTGAGAGAAATCATTCTTCTAATGTTCTTCATGCTGATGATTGAAATGAGTTATTGGGGATGATTGAACACCCAATACCTCCCGGATCATTGATGTAATGAAAGGGAGACCTAAAATATTTGGTTTTTAGGAAATTGAATGGTTGTATCGAAAATAAAAAGAGCAGCCACGGTGTGGAGACGAAGAACATCATTTCTAAAAAAACATGATGAACAAGGCATGTTCTCCGATGAATACGACCTGTGGGGCCAAATTAGCAGTGGATAGGGTTCTATGATATAGAAAGATATGACATGGTGTATGAACCCTATCACATGGAGTGTGGGTCCCTATGTGGGACTCAACTTGTATCTCAGATTATACACGAGCACGGGGTGGAGTACACGACATGTAATATACTACATGGCGAGACCAATCCGGTTATGCAGGTTACATCATGTACTGGTACATGGGTTGGAAGAAACTGGTTGAAGCCATGTTTGGGCACATGAATAGAACACATAGAACATCCCCCAGATAGGACACCACATGTTACTCTTCTACATTCTGTGTATATCGATTTCTACACGACATGTGACTCTTATACTGGTGTGCTTGAGAGAGTTTTAGTGGTCGAGAGAGTTTTAGTGGTCGAGAGCTTTAGTGGTCGAGTGCTTCTTGGTTGAGCAGAGATAGCTAGTGGCAGTCAACAACATCTATATAGGTGTAGAGACCTTGGTAGTAGGGAACCAATTTCAGGAATAGGTATTAGGATGTGAGAGACGTCACAGGTGGACCCACAATAGAGGATATGTAGTACATGGCTCTCAAGATGGATCTAGTCAGCCTAGAGAGAGGTGATGCTACTCATGTGATGATAGAGGATATCTTGGTAGAAACTTTAAAACATGCCGAGATGCTAATAGGGAAATGATGGATGGACACAAAGAAAGAGGTAGAGAGTGGAGCAGGAAGACCCACCCAATGGAGGACGTGGAAGAGTAGTATAGAGAGATACGAGAGGTAGAAGACATTTTAACATACTTCCACCACCACATGAGAGGTCTACACTAGGCTCATGGAGCTGGGGGATAAGGGCTTGGGTAGCTACATATGGTCAAGGTTTATGACCCAGGGACTCCATGGATGATCTGAGGTATGATATTTATCTTTTTGACCCTGGACACTATACTTATAGGCTTAGGCGTTAGTCATTATTTACTATCCACTTGTCTTGTGAGAAACCTTGCACTACTAGAAAAGGGGGCATTGAAGCCCCCCAGAATCGGGCGACTTCCATTGGAGGTTGTTATAGATATCTAATAGCGACCGCCAATGGCGGTCACTGGCCTTTATAAAAAAACCCGAGCGTTTTTGCACCCCCCCCCCTCGTGCCCCCCTCTTGATAGAACCCTGCCCCCCCTGACGCTGCCCTCCCCCCGCCTCCCGTCCTCCTACCGCCCGGACTCCCCCCCCCCGTCACCCCCCCCCTGACGCCACCCTCCCCCCGCCTCCCAGCCTCCCCTGCTCCCCCCCCCCCCGTCGCCCCCCCCCCAAGCCTCCCGGCCTCCCCCGCCACCCGGCCTCCCCCGCCGCCCGGCCTCCCCCGCCGCACTCCCTCCGTCCTTCGGCATCCGCCATCCGCCCTCCGCCATCCGCCCTCCACCCCATCAGCCCTCCCCCCACCCCGGACGGCTCCGGCACCCCGAACAGCCCCCCCTGCACCCCTGACCGCTCCCCGCACCCCGGATGCCCCCCCCCCCCCCGCTCCTCAAACATCCCCCCCTGACCCCGGACAGCCTCCCCCCCCTTGCTACCCGTCCCCCGTCCCCTCATCGCCTCCTCTCCTCCAGCTCCCCGCCGCCGCCGCCTCCTGTCCCCTACCTTGCTGCACCGCCTTTGGCTCCGGCTCCCCTTCGCTGCCTCCTCTCTCTCGCTACACCACCTTCGGCTCCCCTCCCTTTCAGGTTTGTAGCTCAATCAGGTAACATGGACTTTTAGTTACATTATTATTTTATCAATGGTTCATAAACAAATGATTAATATTTATTTTAAATATAGTTGATTTGAAAAATGTAAATGTAATAAGTATTGTGTAAATGTTTGTTATACAGATATAATTATGGATAAGAGTTGGATTGATCTTACAAATCGAACATCTAGATAATATTTCAATGGAATTATGCAGTTTATTAACTTCATGAGAGGATTTGATAGTGACTATATTAGTTGTACATGTAGAAAATGTGATAACAGATATCAGTTCACACGAGATACTGTGAGGGAGCACCTTTTCTTTAATGGATTTCTGAAAAATTATAAGAGTTGGACTCGTCAGGGAGAAGAATATGTTCGTTGTCAAAATACAGATGCAGCTAAGATGGATGTTGATGCAAGGATGACTGATCCAATGCATGAAATGCTTACTGAAATGGTACGTGGGTTTGATCCTGAAGGCATTTACATCCAGAATCTTGAGACTAGTGGGATAAATCTTCGCTCTGGTGTAGATCGTGATTCGAGGAGGTTTTATGAAGCACTTGATGATGCGAAAACAGAATAATATCCTGGATGTACTTATTACAATAAACTGTCGTTTATCGTGGAGTTGTTTCATTTGAAGACATTGAATAATTGGTCAGACACATCATTCGACATGTTTTTGGTTTTATTGAAAAAATTTCTTCCTGTCAATGCTAAGATTCCAGAGTCGTATTACTATGCTCGTAAGTTGACAGAGAACTTAGGTTTTACATATGAGACCATAGATGCATGTGCAAACAACTGTATGTTGTTTAGAAAAGAAACTGCCCATTGGGATATTTGTACGGTTTGTGGTTCTTCCAGGTGGAAAGAGAACAGGGGAAATAATACTCATCAACCATAAAGCAAATGCGTTACATTCCCCTTAAACCGCGGTTGAAAAGATTTTTTATGTCAACTAAAGTTTCTAATTTAATGAGATGGCATTCAGAAAGAGTTCATGAAAGTGATATGTTAACCCACCCTGCAGACTCTCATGCATGGAAGGATTTTGATAAGAGACATCCCGACATTGCTAAAGATGCTCGTAATGTCCGATTGGGATTGGCAGCAGATGGTTTCAATCCATTCAAGTCTATCGTTGGTGCAACTCATAGCACATGGACCATGGTGTTGGTTCTATATAATCTTCCTCCGTGGCTTTGTATGAGGAAACAATTTATATTACTTTCCACTCTTATTGATGGACCTAAAAGTCCGGGGGATAAGATTGATGTTTACCTTCAGCCATTAATTGATGAGTTGAATGAATTTTGGGGAGATGGTCTGATGACTTATGAGTGCGAAACGAATGAAATGTTCAAACTGCATGCTGCTTTATTGTGGACAATCAATGACTTCCCAGCTTATGAAAATTTATCAGGCTGGAGTACGAAAGGGGAATTTTCTTTCCCTTGTTGCAATAAAAGTAAAAAATATGTATGGCTAAAACATTCCAAAAAACGGGCATACATGGGTCACAGGCATTTTCTCCCTCCTCAGCACAGATTCAGAAAGGACAGAGTAACATTTGATGGTTCTAGAGAGTTCAGCCTAGCACCAAAGATCATGACAGGAGTCGAAATGTTATCGCAGATTGAGGAAGAAAAAATCCACATGGTATATGAAATTCAGGATTTTGTGGCTCCTCCAGTACGTAATATTCATGCTGCGGGTAGGCAGCACAGTCACAATTGGAAAAATAAAAGTATTTTTTATAGTCTTCCGTATTGGAAAACTAACATGTTGAGGCATAATTTGGATGTCATGCACATTGAAAAAAATGTTTTTGATAACATATTGTGTACCATTTTAGGTGTCAGTGGAAAATAAAAGGACCATGTTAATGCACGCCGTGATTTGGATGAAATGGGTTTGAGGAAACAGTTGCATTTACAGTTAGCTGAGGGAAACAAGGCATATATGCCTGCTGCATAGTATACGATGACTACAGAGGAGAAAGTGACATTTCTTTCCATTTTGGAGATGGGCAAGGTGCCTGATGGTTATTATTCTAATATTTCAAATTGTGTTAATCTGACGAGCAAGACATTGCAAGGGTTGAAAAGTCATGACAATCACATATTACTTTAGCAGTTGATTCCAATCACAATTTGTGATTGTTTATCCCCCAATGTTGTTCAGCCCTTGATTGAGATGAGTAATGTTTTTAGAGAGCTTTGTTTAAGAAATCAACAAATTAGTGATTTAAAAAGTTTGCAGGACCGAATTGTACTTACGCTTTGTCACTTTGAGAAACTTCCCCCCCCCTCATTTTTTGATGTTATGGTCCACTTGAATGTGCACCTAACTGATGAAGTAATGGCTGCTGGTCCAATGCAATTCAGGTGGATGTATCCTATTGAACAGTATTTGAATACATTGAAAAGATTTGTACGCAACAGAGCTCGTCCAGAGGCATCAATATCCAATGGTTATTTGATGGATGAGTGTACTACCTTTTGTGCAGAATATCTTACGTATGTTGAAACAAAATTAGATAAGCCCTCTCAGATTCATGATGGTCCAGTTGGAGAAGGAACCACCTTTGATATGGACAACATCGAGTGGATACAAGCACATCGATATATCTTGTTCAATACTCCATCAGTTGCACCATTAATGCAGTAAGTATCTTATCAATGTGCTTGTATAACTTTTACATGTTTTGTTTGCATAAGATGATCTTTTAAACATCGCGTTATAATTTGCAGGAAACACATTAATGTGATAAAAGAAGAGATGCATCGTGCGACTGAGTTGCAAATTAAAAAATCTCATTATGCGTCATTTCATGATTGGTTCAAGGATTATGTTTGTATAAATTGATTTTCATTATGAGTGAAGTATTATACTAATTCATTCTGCATATATCAGTAATGATTTTTATAAATTATGTAGTTTCGTAAGCTGAGGGAGTTAGGGGACCCCACGCTACCTGAAGTATTTATCCAACTGGCTGAGGGTCCATCTATAACGGCTCGTCATTATAAAGCTATTGATGCTAATGGTTTTCGATTTTGCATTAAAGATGTTGACGAATGACAAGCAACACAAAACAGTGGCATCAGTTGTCCCTTTGTCGATTCTATTTATTACTTTGGTCAATTGATAGACATCATTGAAGTTGTATACACACATGGTTTGAAGTACATATTGTTAATGTGTAATTGGGTTGATCCAGTGCATGGATGTAAAGTCGATCAATATCAGTTTTCATTTGTGAATTTTAACTATATGTTTTACAAAAATAATGAATGAGTTGAGAATGAACCTTTCATTTTCACATCACAAGCGGAACAAGTATTCTTCGTTACATTTCCTTCGGATCCTAGTTGGCAAGTTGTTTTCAAAATGTCTCGGCGAGGAGTGTTTTTATTTGAAGAAGATAAACCTGATACTGTTCCATTTGATTACCAACAACTTGATCAACATACCATAGTTCAACGTGAAGAGGATATTTATTGGGTCAGAGCAGCTGTTGAAGGAGAAATGGTCGATTTTCATGCTTAATGAAGGTCGAGGTATATATATCTAATCATTTTATAAATCATTATAAGTTTTAATCCTCAATTTTTTAAGTTAATTCAATCATAAATATTTAGGTTGTTTTTACTCTTGATTCATTGATGTTATGGTCAGTGTATCATCCCTTTGTGGTATTCTTCATCTGATTCATGTTCTGCTTGAATTTTTATTAGTTCTATCTGAAATTTGGCTATGCATTGACTGGTTTTGTACATAATTTGTATATCTGTTTTGTTAACTTTCTGATTTTTTAAAATTCATTCACAACTAATTATTCAATCCATTTTTTGTTTGATTAACAGTTGTACAAGTTTGATTTTTTAAGAACAATCCAATTTATCTTTTAAACACTTTGGACTCATTACTGATGTTTTCTATGACTGCAGACATATCAGGGGAAGAGGCAGAAGATCCACATCATCCATCTAAGACATCTACGTCTCAAGGTCGAGGTATGTTTGAATGTAATTGTCTATATATTTTATGTAATTGACATACATATATATATATATAACATTTTTCAATTTATATATATAATTGATTTCAACAGGATCAGACTCGGATGCTTCTTCCTCTCGTAGGAGAGGCCCTGGTCGTGGCATATTATCATGGAATTCTGACACGACGATAGATGTTTCATTTGATGAGGTTTTTCATCCTGTGAGACCGAATTCCCCACCATATATTCGTCAGCTGGGTCATATCATACGTGAACCACATTGATTTCCATCGACCACGCGTGACTGGGCTTCTATCCCTCAGGACACATTAGATCGTCTATGGATGGAGTTCAGGTAAGAAAATCATTTTACATTATTTTCTATGTATAAAGAGTACTAATATGTTTGATTATTTTCTTTATAGAAAAATTTGAAAGTATGCCCTGAAGATTTTCGGCCCGTGTGTATGAGCAAATGCCGTAAGATGTTGAAATATTATAAAGGCAAAGTGAAGAGGGACCACTGGGTACCAAATGTGGGTGCCCTAGACATTTTGGAAAAAGTCCCGAGAGGTGTCCTCTCGGCTCAGTGGCGTGACTTGGTTGCATATTGGTCTAATGAGGGTGTTGTGGTTTCTATATTAATTATTTTGGTGTATATATATTTTCAAGAATATGTTATTTGTTTGAAATTTGAATGAATTGAATGTAGGAGGTGTCAACACTCCATTCTGAGAATTGAGCGTTGCAGGGACCACCTCATAGGCTCGGGACTAGTCACGTGTCTCAGATCCGACATGAGGTATATATTAGAAATTTTTTAATTTATTAATTAATATGGTTTTGTGTTTATATTCTTTTAATATACAGTTGCGAGAGCAAGGTGCAACAACTGATAAAATGTCGGTGTGGATGAGGACTCGTGATCGCAATGATACAGAGGTTGCAGCATTGATAGTAAGTGTCTGTATATAACAATAATTACATAAATCTATATATTAACATATATATATTTATATATATTTAAATATTTCACAGCCTCAATTTGAAGCTGAGTTAGAACATCTGCCAGAGGACCAGCGACAGCTTCCCATGCGACGGGATGAGATCTTTCATCGCATTATCGGTCGGGATGGGCAGGGCTATAGTTTGTCCTATGGAGCTGGGATTCCTCGTTCTGTAGTGTCACGCGCTACGGTTTTCAGTCCTGCTGTTGCTCATATGACACATCAGATGTCAGATTTTGAGGCATGGCTGCGCACTTCCGAGGAGGCAAATGCGCAATTGACAGCTGAGGTTAGAGCACTGCGGGAATATGTGCGTCGAGCTGATGGTGCAGGGGATCATACGACGAAGGTATATACTGTATTTATTTATTTAATTTAAATTATTTTTGTTATTAAAATATTTATAATGTTTATTTTTTGTAGGCCCATGGCCCACCTGAAGGAGGTAGTAGTGATGACAACTCGTGACGCATCATATATTCACGAGATATGTTTTTTGTTTTTACTGGTGGGGTTGACATTGATGTACTGTATTTATTCATTTAATTTAAATTAGAAGGTTGTGTACTTATAATTTCATTCTTTTCTTGTTTATTATATGATAGCTAATATTATCTAAGGCGTGCATTTAAAAAATCTAACCCCCCGCACCCCCGTACAGCCCCGACACCCCCATACATCCCCCCGCACCCCCGTACAGCCCCCCGCACCCCCGTACACCCCCTCTCGTACAGCCCCCCCCTCCCCGCACCCCCGAACAAATCCCTACACCCATGTACCACTTGAACGACCTTTGAATTCCACAAAACAGTATGAAAACCGCTAGTGCGTGAATTGTGAAATGGTCGGCCAGCCAGCACGTCATTCGGAGGTACCGTTTGACCGCAGCGGTCGGAAACACGTTTCTGGCGCCATAAAACACCAAAACGGCGTGCGGTTGTCCAATTAGGAGAAAATGTGCTCCGAATGACCTGAAACAGCACAAGAAAGATAGAAATATTATTCCTGATATGCAGGAGGAGGCGGCACGTCCATCGGACGTGCGGTGCGCGCGACCCGACCGAATATGTCGTTTTCAGCAGCGCAGCGCGCGTTGAAATGCCGCGTTGGGTGGTCAAAACCACCCGAACGACGTCCGAATGCCACGAAACCATACGACAACAGCCGGTGCGTGAATTTTGAAATGGTGGGCTAGAAGGCACATAATTCGGAGGTGCCGTTTGAACACGGCGGCCGGAAATGCGTTTCCGGCGCCTTAAAACACCAAAACGGCGTGCGGCGGTCCAATTAGGAGAAAACGTGCTCCGAACGACCTGAAACCACACGAGAATGATTGAAATATTATTCCTGAGATGCAGGAGGAGGTGGAACGTCCATCAGACGTGCGGTGCGTGCGGCACGACCGAATGTGTCGTTTTCAGCAGCGCGGCGCGCGCTGAAATGGCGCGTCGGGGGGTCAAAGCCACCCGAACGACCTCCGAATGCAACGAAATCATACGAAAACAGCTGGTGTGTGAATTTTGAAATGGTCAGCCAGACGGCACATCATTCGGAGGTGACGTTTGACCACGGCGGCCGGAAACGCGTTTCCGGCGCCCTTAAACACCAAAACGGCATGCAGCGGTCCAATTCGGAGAAAACATGCTCCGAACGACCTGAAACCGCACCATAATGATAGAAATATTATTCTTGAGATGCAGGAGGAGGCGGCACGTCCATAGGACATGCGGTGCGCGCGGCACGACTGAATGTGTCGTTTTCAGCAGTGCGGCGCGCGCTGAAATGCCGTGTTGGGTGGTCAAAACCTCCCGAACGACCTCTGAATGCCACGAAACCGTACGACAACAGATGGTGCGTAAATTTTTAAATGTTCGGCTAGACCGAACATCATTCGGAGGTGCCGTTTGACCGCGGCGGCCAGATACGCGTTTCCAGCGCCATAAAACACCAAAACGTTGTGCGGCGGTCCAATTCGGAGCCAACGTGCTCCGAATGACCTGAAACCGCACGAGAATGATAGAAATATTATTCCTGAGATTCAGGAGGAGGCGGAATGTCCATCGATCGTGCGGTGTGCACAGAACGACTGAATGTGTCGTTTTCAGCAGCGTTGCGCGGGCTGAAATGGCGCGTCGGGGGGTCAAAACCACCCGAACGACCTCCGAATGCCACGAAACCGTACGACAATAGCTGGTGCGTGAATTGTAAAATGGTCGGCCAGGAGGCATATCATTCTGACGTTCCGTTTGACCGTGGCGGCCGGAAACGCGTTTCCGGCGCCACAAAACACCAAAACGGCGTGCGGTGGTCCAATTCGGAGCAAACGTGCTCCGAACGACCTGAAACCGCATGAGAACGATAGAAATATTATTCCTGAGACGCAGGAGGAGGCGACACGTCCATCGGACGTGCGGTGCGCGCGGCACGACCGAATGTGTCATTTTCAGCAGCGCGGCGCGCGCTGAAATGCCGTGTTGGGTGTCCAAAACCACTCGAACGACCTCCGAATACCACGAAACCGTACGAAAACAGCCGGTGCATGAATTGTGAAATGTTCGGCCTGAAGGCACGTCATTCGAAGGTGTCGTTTGACCGCGGCAGCCGGATAGGCGTTTTCGGCACCATAAAACACCAAAACGGCGTGCGGCGGTCCAATTCGGAGCAAACGTTCTCCGAACAACCTGAAATCGCACGAGAACGATAGAAATATTATTCCTGAGATGCAGGTAGAGGCGGCACATCCATCAGACGTGTGGTGCGCGCGGCATGACCGAATGTGTCGTTTTCAGCAGCGCGGCGCGCGCTGAAATGCCGCGTTGGGTGGTCAAAACCACCGGAATGACGTCCGAATACCACGAAACCGTACGAAAACAGTCAGTGCATGAATTCTGAAATGGTCGGCCAGACGGCACATCATTCGGAGGTGCCGTTTGACCGCGGCGGCCGGAAAAGCGTTTCCGACGCCATAAAACACCAAAACGGCGTGCGGCCGTCCAATTCGGATCAAACGTTCTCCGAACGACCTGAAACCGCACGAGAAGGATAGAAATATTACTCCTGAGATGCAAGGGGAGGCTTCACGTCCATCGGACGTGCGGTGCGTGCAGCATGTCCGAATGTGTCGTTTTCAGCAGCTCGACGCGCGCTAAAATGGCACGTTGGGGGGTCAAAACCAATCGAACGACCTCCGAATGTCACGAAACCGCACGGCAACATCCATCGCATGAATTGTGAAATGTTTGGGCTGACGGAACGTCAATCGGAGGTGCCGTTTGACCGAGGAGGCCAGAAACGCGTTTCTGGAGTCATAAAACAGCAAAACGGCGTGCAGTGGACGAATTCGGAGCAAACATGCTCCGAACGACCTGAAACGGCACGAGAACGATAGGAATATTATTACTGAGATTTAGGAGGAGGCAGCACATCTATCGGATGTGCAGTGCGCACGGCATGACCGAATGCGTCGTTTTCAGCAGCTCGGCGCGTGCTGAAAGGGCGCGTTGGGGGGTCAAAACCACCCGAACGACTTCTGAATGGCACGAAACCGCACGACAACATCCTTTGCGTGAATTGTGAAATAGCCGAGTAGAAGAAACACCAATAAGAGGTTCCGTTTGACCGCGGTAGCCGGAAAGGCATTTCCAGAGTCATAAAACACCAAAACGGCGTGCGGCGGTCGAATTCAGAGCAAACTTGCTCCGAACGACCTGAAACCGCACAAGAATGATAGAAATATTATTACTGAGATGCAGGAGGAGGCGACACATCCATCGGACGTGCGGTGCGTATGGCACGACTGAATGCGTCGTTTTCTGCAGCTCGGCGCGCGCTGAAATGGCGCGTTGGGGTGTCAAAACAACCCGAACGACCTCCGAATGCCAAGAAACCACACGACAACATCCGTTGCGTGAATTGTAAAATGGACGGGTAGACGGCACGTTAATCAAAGGTGTCGTTTGACCGCGGCGGCCGAAAACGAGTTTCTGGAGCCATAAAACACCAAAACGGCGTGCGGCAGTCCAATTCAGAGCAATTGTGCTCCGAAAAACCTAAAACCGCATGAGAACGATATAAATATTATTCCTGAGATGCAAGAAGAGGTGACACATCCATCAGACGTGCGGTGCGCGCGGCACGACCGAATGCGTCATTTTCAGCAGCTCAGTGCGCGCTGAAATGGCGCGTTGGGGGGTCTAAACCACCCGAACGACCTATGTGTAACACCCCAAGCTTCTACGGTACGCTTCTCTTTGAATAATGTGATAGCGTGTGTTGTACGCAACACTGAGTTCTAACACACCATAACAAATCAAACTAGCCGTTATGAATAGTAATACCTACTTTTTGAAATTATATATATTTTATATTTCAAAATGGACATCATTTTTGTATTCGGAATATTGAATTTAGCCTAAGGTGAATTTTGGTACATTTCGGTTAACTCTTATATTTTGATGAATAGTGAAAATTACTAAATTTTAATTAAAAACATCTTTTTTAATCAAAATAATTAATAATGATAAATTATGAATTTTAGTAGTTTTAAAGTATATTTAGAATATATTTTTACCATTTAATATAATGTTGGTCATTGGACATAATTTTACAATTAAACCGAACAAAAACAAGTGTCAATCTTTTGATAGTTATTATCTCTTAAAAACACGCTTTTTGTTTTCACAGCGGGAATTAATTTTAAATTAATTTCTGCCACTTCTGTGTTTTGAATTTAGTAAAATGGATTCCATATTTGGAATCAGGATGTTCAAATTTTGTAAATAGGTAACTTTAATTTTTAGACATTTTGAATAATTACTGCGGTATATATTTTATTTACCATGGTTAAGGGTAAATCCGGTAAATAAGGGTTAAAAAAATAATAATATAATAATACTAAATTACCCTAAAACGTGTCTTAACCCTATTGGTTGATACATGGTCGACCATGGGCATCTTTGGGTCCATTTTGGGACCCCATGGATCCACTTGTAAGTGATAATGACACTTTATTTTAATTATGTTAAAATAAATACAAAAATGACACAAGCATATATCTTTTAGAAAAACAATTGTTACATAAGGTTATATATGTTTTATTTTAGATTATAAATATTCATTAGAAAGATAAAACGATTTCCTACTTAATGATATTTTATTTATAATTTTTAGACATTAAATAATTTATTTTATTTATGACACAATGATGATGCAGTAATTACTATAATAGTAAAAAATTAAAATAATTGATATTATAAATACCCAAATAAATATAATATGAAACTTTTAATGAATTAAAATAATTTTATAGCATAATATGATATATTAGGATTGATTTAATTGACTTTTTTCGAAGTAATCAATCTGTTATGAGTTTCACAAAAATCAACTATTGAATAGTGTCAAAATTGACATAAAAGAGTTCTTAAAACAAATATTATATTATTAATTGATATTAAATTCGTAAAAATCTAAGGATCGGCCAAGAGACTTATATCAGGATAGGTTCATCATTAATGGACCACTTGGGGGTCGTTTGGATGTATATAGTAAGTTTATTAACCATATTATATAAAAATACAAAGAGACATTGTTAAAGTGAAACTAATTAACTTAGAGTTTATACTTAAAGATAATGTTAATATAAGTACCCAAACCTGTCTAAATTCTATTGGTTGAGTTGTTTTCGACCCATCCCCAACTTAACCTTTTAATAGTCAACTTTGGAGCCATTGGAAACCGATTATGAATTTATTATAAACTAATATCTCTAGCTTTTCCAAAGGTACCCCTCACCCCTCTTATAAAAGGGCACTCCTCCTTCCCATTTCTTCACACCTTCAAACCTTTTGGTTCGGCCAAACTCTGCCCAAATAGTCTCCCAACATCCCTCACTACAACCTAGAGGCCTTAGTCTGATCGGAAAGCCAACCTATGGAGCCCTTTTGATCAAATCAAAAGGAAGAACCTGAAGAAGAGGTAATGATTTCACCACCCTTCTCCAAGTTCATTTCTTCTTCCACTTCTTCTTTCATTGTTCTTACCATTCTAAAATAATAAATCCAGTATCTCACATATAATATGATGTTATTAGAAATATGGTACAACTATATTCAGTATTCTATCCACCCTTTGAATAACATGTCACCATACGTGCGTACGTACGGCTTACCGTCTCCACGTCGTGGTGTAATTGTTTTTCAATATATTATTATTTGGATGGGTATAATAATGATGTGTAACTCATGTAAATAATAAATATAACATGTTAATGATTCTGTATATATAATATACCATCCATTTATATATTATTTTAATATCAAAATAATGATATTGTCGCTCGTGCGTACATACGGACTACCGTCTCCACGAACGCGATGAGATTCATTCTCCATCGTATCCATTAAAGTATAATTATCATTTGATGATTTAAAAATGATTTTTAAGGACTTGATATCATTCTGGATATGAATAAGATACAACAAACATGGCTTATGTAACAAAACATATAAAAGAAAATGAGTAAGTTAACACCCGAAACGACGATAATTCTAAGATATTATTAACAAATCAATGTTAAAAGATCATATTTGATATCATATTAATATATATGATTCTTGTATAATTTAATAACAATTATTTTACCATTATACAGGAGGTTAACCTACCTGAACCAAGGAAAAGTACAAGGTAAGGGTTATTTCACAATCTCTTCATTATCCGAGGTTGTTTATGCGTAATAATCTACTGGATCTCTTTATCATCCACATTCATGTTTCTTAAAAATGTATTTCAAAACATTTTTATCATTTACTAGAATATGAGTTAAAGTCATTTATACCCTTTTTGACTTTTATAAGTGGTTTATAAAGGAATCTTTCAGTCGTTTTCAAAACAAGGTCCCTTTTAACCTTTTCGATAGAATTAAGGTAAGAATGTTTTTTTTAACTTATACGGCGGGTGCGGCTATTTTCCGCCGTTATAAAATCTTCAAAGCTTCCCTTACAAGCTTATAAGATTATTTTCAAAGAAAATGTTTTATTTTATATGGATCTTAAATGATTTCAAAATAAAAGGAGATATTTCTTTAAAAAGAATTTTGTGTTCATCTATGTCAACATCCTTTGATGGATTTTAAGATTATTTGAAGTTGATTTATTATGATACAAAACTTCTATATTGTATTGAAGGTTTTGTGATATGTTTGACTGTGGATGAGCTATTTTTATACCATTAATAGTTTATGGTGAAAGTATTGACATTTCGTATGCTAGTTTTAATACGAATGTTTATGTTATATTTAAACCTTTTCATATGGGAATGCATTGGACTTAATATGTGACGGGTGGAGCCTGCTATAGCTTCTCGATGCATCGGTAGGTCTCATGAGACAAACTAGTGTCTTGGCACAAGGCCTTGAAAAAATCTTATTTGTAGTCTTGGCACGAGGCCTTGACTATGTGGTTATGATAGTCTAGCATTATGCATTCCAACATTATGAAAGTGGTTTTTGATTTTTGCATGTGACTATTCAATTAATAGAATATCCATGTGAATAAGTAAATGGAATTATTTCATTTTATTTATTCCATACCATGTTGAATGTTCATGTTTGAAAGGCTTTTGTTTTAGTTATACATTGCCTTAAATGTTTATTCTTATTTGTGAAAGTTTCTGCTATATTGTTATCCTTACTGGGCATTTGAGCTCACCCCTTTTCTATGTTTTATTTTTCCCAGGAAGTGAAGAAGTAAATTATGAATGACCTGCAGGGATATTATGTGGGGATATGAGTGTGGATTATGGAGACATTAGGTTGTTGTAGTAGTTTTTCATTTTATGATGTAATGTAAAACTTATGAATATATCTATTATTTCCAAGGCTACTAAACCAATCGGTCTTTCAAGATTTGATCTTTCTTGTGATCATGCCAATGTTATGTAATAATGCACCGACTCTGGGTAACTAGGGTCGGGGCGTTACAGTTGGTATCAGAGGAAGTTTAGTACAAACCTTCGAAGCTGGATTTAGATAAACTCTGATTAGAGCACGTAGACCTAAGATGAACTTTGACGATTAGTATAGAAGAACTTCCTAGAATTTTGGTATAGTAGAGATTTTGTGAGTTTTCCGAGAAATACATCCCTGTCTGGATACAAGTAGGTAGAGGCGGCTCTGGCACAGATGTACCTAGGGGTAAAACCCGAAAACACCGCTTTGAGCTAGACTCAAACGGGAACTGGTGCACGACAACGGGCCTTGCTGCACTCTTGGTTACGACACTCCCGGGGGATATGCTTAGGATAACTCTCACTTTTCTTTACAAATCATTTTGAAGGGATTATGAGTATATACTTCCTCAAAGAAAACATTCTTATGATTATGGATTATATCCATAAATAGTTCAATTTATGTTAAGTGTTTTATAAGAATGGGATTATGTATTTTGATTCATAAACTGATCTAGTTTATGCCATTGTTTAGAAATGGCTCCTAGTAGAAGAAATGGAAACCTTATCAATGCACGCACTCCATGTAGGGATTGCCCTCCTTCACAAGATAATTATAGTGGGGTTGGTGATGCAACTGGTGCCGATCAGCTAATCACCATACTGGGAAAACTTACTCAGGTTATGAATAATAACCTTACCCGTATGGAGCACCCTGATCCGCAGCGTGGAGGATCAATGTTAGATCGATTCATGAGGCAACAACCACCAACGTTCAATGGAAGTAAAAATCCCTTAGTAGCTGAGCAATGGATATTTTCCCTAGAGAAAATATTTCAGGCTTTGGGGGGCAGTGAAAGGGAAAAAGTAATCATGGCAGTTTACCGCCTCACTGGAGATGCTGATCAATGGTGGTCATTGATTCAAAATACGAAGGAAGATGATGAAGTATAAAATATGGAATGGAGGGAGTTCAAAGATCTGTTTTTAGAAAAATACTTTCCTCGCGACCATCGAGCAGATATGGAAAGGCAATTTCTGAGTCTGAGACAAAAGGAGGATGAGAATGTCACAAAGTATGAGGCTAACTTTACAAGGTTAGCAAGGTATGATGGAGATTATATTCGCAACCCAAGAAGTAAGATTGATCATTTCTTTGATGGGTTAAAACCATTTCTCTGTCGAGCATTAGTCTCAAAATCCTTTTCATCGTACGAAGACATTGTCTCATGTGCTATCAAGACCAAAAAGTAATTCTCTAAGTCTTATGACTTTAATGAAAAGCAAGAGAAGAAGAGACCCGCGGATCAATCCGGGAATGGAAATAAGGGGAAGAAGGGAAAGGTTGAATATCCATCTTGTGGTAAATGCGGGAAGAAACATCCTGGTACATTCTTGAAGGGAGTAGGAGTCTGTTACAAGTGTGGTGAAAAAGGCCACCAAGCTCATGATTGCAAGGGGAAAAAGGAATCTACCAACGTTCAGTGCTACAATTGCAGGGAGATGGGGAATTATGCAAATGCATGTCCTAAGAGTCAGGAGAACTTACCTCAGAAAAGGCCAAGGGATCAAGGCCAGGCTTATGCTATCACTACTGCAGAGGTAGAAGCTCCAAAATACGTGGTGGAAGGTAATTTAATGGTTTCCTCAAGTTTAGAAAATGCATTATTTGACTCTGGATCGTCGCATTGTTTCATATCTTCATAGTTTGCTAAGAAAGTTAGATATTTCCAATTTGATTTACTAAGGGAGTTGTCAGTTAAAACTTCTAGGGGAAGTATCATTGCAACAAAGTTTTGTGAATCAGTCCCCATTAGAGCACAGAAATTTTCTTTATATGCTGATCTCATCGTTATACCTATGATTGAGTTTGATATAATCCTCAGTATGGACTGGCTTTCGGACTATGATGCGAAGATTTATTGTTAGAAGAAAGAGGTTATGATTCTTGATGATAATGACAAGGAACACCTTATCTTTAGAGCAGAATCGTCACCACCTAATTCTTATTTAGATCCACCCCCAGTAGCTCAACTTAATTCAATTATTGGGGAGGAAGAGAATGAAATATCTGTTAGTGAGGAAAGGAATGTTCAAATAGAGGATGTACCTGTTGTGAAAGAATTTTTAGATGTATTTCCGGAAGATTTACCTGGACATCCTCCAGAACGAGAAGTTGAGTTTTCCATTGATTTGATTCCTGGATCAAGGCCTATATCGAAGACCCCTTATAGAATGTACACTGTAGAGTTAGTCGAAATAAAGAAACAACTAGATGAATTGAGTAATAAGGGATTTATTCACCCTAGTGTTTCTCCATGGGGAGACCCTGTTCTTTTTGTTAAAAAGAAAGATGGATCTATGAGGTTATGTATCGACTACAGGGAGATCAATGCTATAACGATAAAGAAAAAGTATCCCCTACCTAGTATTGATGATTTATTTGACCAACTACATGGAGCTCAATACTTTTCAAAGATTGACCTTCGATCTGGATACCATCAGTTGTGTGTAAAGAAGGAAGACATTCCGAAGACAGCATTTTGAACCAGGTATGAGCATTACGAGTTTACTGTAATGCCGTTTGGATTGACTAATGCACCATCTGTATTAATGGATTTGATGAATAGAGTTTTCAAGGAGTATCTCGATGAATTTGTGGTGGAATTTATTGATGATATCTTGGTATACTCCAAAACCTACGAAGATCATGAAAATCACTTGTGCATTATCTTGAAGACTCTGAGGAGGCATGAATTATATGGGAAGTTTAGCAAGTGTGAATTCTGGCTTCATGAGATTTCATTTCTTTTCCATATTGTCTCTAAAGATGGAATCTCTGTTGATCCTTCTAAGACCAAGGCAATCCAAGAATGGCCAGCACCTACGAGTATAACTGAGGTACGCAGTTTTATTGGTTTGGTAGGTTATTATCGACATTTCCTCTAGAATTTTGCCCGATTGGCTAACCCATTAACGAAGCTCACACGTAAAGGGGTTAAATTTGTTTGGACAAAAGAGTGTGAAGAATGTTTTGAAGAACTGAAGAAAAGATTAGTCAATGCTCTTATATTGACTCTACCATCGGGGAATGATGGGTTCGTTATTTATAGTGATGCATCGAAGAAAGGACTCGGTTGTGTCCTTATGCAGAATGATAGAGTTATTGCCTATGCATCACGACAGTTGAAAATTAATGAACAAAACTATCCTACTCATGATCTTGAGTTAGCAGCTGTGATCATTGATTTGAAGATATGGAGGCACTACCTCTATGGTGAATAATGTGAGATTTATACTGATCACAATAGTTTGAAGTATATTTTCTCACAAAAAGAACTCAACATGAGGCAAAGGAGATGGCTTGAATTACTCAAGGATTATGATTGCACGATACACTACCACCCGGGGAAAGCAAACAAGGCAGCAGATGCTTTGAGTAGAAAAGACCATGGAGTTTTGAACAATATGAGAATTTAAAGGGATCCAATTTTCATGGATCTAGTGAATATGGAGATGGGAATAACCAGGGAAGGCGAAACATCATTTCTTTTTCAAATGGTTGCCAAAACATCTTTAATAGAAAGGATTAAGAGTACTCAGACCGATGATGAAGAATTTCAAAAGATGATTAAAGCTGTGAATGATGGGAGATTGAGAGACTTTGTGTATGAAGATGGAATTTTGAAATTTGGGAAGAGACTTTGTGTTCCTGATATACCTGATCCAAAAATGGAATTGCTGGATGATGCTCATAGTTCCAATTTCTCTATACACCCTGGGAGCACCAAAATGTATAGAGATTTGAAGGAACATTTTTTGTGGGACAACATGAAGAGGGAGATTGCTGATTTTGTGTCAAGATGTATGGTTTTTCAACAAGTGAAAGCTGGAAGGCAACAGCCTGGAGGAGTCATGCAACCTCTTCCCATACCGGAGTGGAAATGGGACAATATTACGATGGACTTTGTCATAGGGCTAACAAAGACTCCTAGAAGGAACGATTCAATATGGGTTATTGTTGATCGTCTTACCAAGTAATCACATTTTCTTGCTATAAGAGAAGATCCACCCCTGGAACGTCCAGCAAGACTATATATTAATGAAGTTGTGGGACTTCATGGAGTACCCCTATCGATTGTTTCTGATCGTGATTCCCGTTTTACTTCAAGATTCTGGAAAAGTCTTCAGAAATCCCTGGATACTAAACTTCATTTGAGCACTGCATACCACCCTCAGACAGACAGACAATCAGAACGGACTATTCAAACCTTAGAAGACATGTTGAGATCTTGCTCACTTGACTTTCAGGGTATGTGGGATCAATCTTTACATATGGTAGAATTTTCCTATAACAATAGCTTCCATTCGAGTATTCAGATGGCACCATATGAAGCGTTATACGGAAAGAGATGTCGTACACCAACCTGTTGGGATGACATTGGTGAAAGAAAACTTGTAGGCCCAGAACTAGTGGAGGAAATGGTGGAAAAGATGAAAGTAATCCAAAATCACATCAAAGAAGCTCAAAGTAGGCATAAGAGTTATGCCGATAATTGAAGGAAGGATTTGGAATTTCAAGTTGGTGATCATGTTTTCCTGAAGGTATCTCCGTGGAAGGGAGTCATACGTTTTGGTAAGAAAGGTAAATTGAGTCCCAGGTACATCGGACCTTTCGAAATTCTAGAACGAATTGGGGTTGTAGCTTACCGATTGGCAATGCCGCCAAGTCTCTCCAAAGTTCACGATGTGTTCCACGTATCTCTGTTGAGGAAATACATGCCTGATCCAACGCATGTACTCACCTATGAGGAATTAGAACTGGAACCCGATCTTTCCTATCGTGAAGAGCCCGTCAGGATTCTTGATACGAGAGAACAAGTACTGAGAAACCGGACGACGCGTCTGGTAAAAGTTTTGTGGAGAAACCATAAGATGGAGGAGGCAACGTGGGAACCCGAGGAACTTATGATGAAGAACCACCCGAGTCTTTTCATGTGATAAGTATTCCAGAAATTTTGAGGACGAAATTATTTGAATGAGGGGAGAATGTAATACCCCAAGCTTCTACGGTACGCTTCTCTTTGAATAATGTGATAGCGTGTGTTGTACGCAACACCGAGTTCTAACACACCATAACCAATCAAACTAGCCGTTATGAATAGTAATACCTACTTTTTGAAATTATATATATTTTATATTTCAAAATGGACATCATTTTTGGATTCTGAATATCGAATTTATCCTAAGGTGAAATTTTGGTACATTTCGGATAACTTTCATATTTTGATGAATAGTGAAAATTACTAAATTTTAATTAAAAACAACTTTTTTAATCAAAATAATTAATATTGATAAATTATGAATTTTAGTAGTTTTAAAGTATATTTAAAATATATTTTTACCATTTAATATAATGTTGGTCATTGGACATAATTTTACAATTAAACCGAACATAAACAAGTGTCAATCTTTTGATAGTTATTATCTCTTAAAAACACGCTTTTTGTTTTGACAGCGGGAATTAATTTTAAATTAATTTCTTCCACTTCTGTGTTTTGAATTTAGTAAAATGGTTTCCATATTTGGAATCAGGATGTTCAAATTGTGTAAATAGGTAACTTTTATTTTTAGACATTTTGAATAATTACTGCAGTAAATATTATTTTTACCATGGTTAAGGGTAAATCCGGTAAATAAGGGTTAAAAAATAATATTATAATAATACTAAATTACCCTAAAACGTGTCTTAACCCTATTGGTTGATACATGGTCGACCATGGGTATCTTTGGGTCGATTTTGGGACCCCATGGATCCACTTGTAAGTGATAATGACACATTATTTTAATTAAGTTAAAATGAATACAAAAATGACACAAGCATATATCTTTTAGAAAAACAATCATTACATAGGGTTATATATGTTGGATTTTAGATTATAAATATTCATTAGAAAGATAAAAAGATTTCCTACATAATGATATTTTATTTATAATTTTTAGAAATTAAATATTTTATTTTATTTATGACACAATGACGATGCAGTAATTACTATAACAGTGAAAAATTAAAATAATTGATATTATAAATACCCAAATAAATATAATATGAAACTTTTAATGAATTAAACTAATTTTATAGGCTAATATGATATATTAGGATTGAGTTAATTGACTTTTTTCGAAGTAATCAATCTGTTATGAGTTTCAAAAAAATCAACTATTGAATAGTGTCAAAAATGACATAAAAGAGTTCTTAAAACAAATATTATATTATTAATTGATATTAAATTCCTAAAAATCTAAGGTTCGGCCAAGAGACTTATATCATGATAGGTTCATCATTAATGGACCACTTCGGGGTCGTTTGGATGTATATAGTATGTTTATTAACTATATTATATAAAAATACAAAGAGACATTGTAAAAGTGAAACTAATTAACTTAGAGTTAATACTTAAAGATAAGGTTAATATAAGTACCCAAACCTATCTAAATTCTATTGGTTGAGTTGTTTTCGACCCATTCCCAACTTAACATTTGAATAGTCAACTTTGGAGCCATTGGAAACCGATTATGAATTTATTATAAACTAATATCTCTAGCTTTTCCAAAGGTGCCCCTCACCCCTCTTATAAAAGGGCACTCCTCCTTCCCATTTCTTCACACCTTCAAAGCCTTTTGGTTCGGCCAAACTCTGCCCAAATAGTCTCCCAACATCCCTAACTACAACCTAGAGGCCTTAGTTTGATCAGAAAGCCAACCTAAGGATCCCTTCTGATCAAATCAAAAAGAAGAACCCGAAGAAGAGGTAATGATTTCACCACCCTTCTCCAAGTTCATTTCTTCTTCCACTTCTTCTTTCTTTGTTCTTACCATTCTAAAATAATAACTCCAGTATCTCAAATATACTGTGATGTTATTAGAAATATGGTACAACCATATTCATTATTCTATCCACCCTTTGAATAACATGTCACCATACGTGCGTACGTACGGCTTACCGTCTCCACATCGTGGTGTAATTGTTTTTCAATATATTATTATTTGGATGGGTATAATAATGATATGTAACTCATGTAAATAATAAATATAACATGTTAATCATTCTTTATATATAATATACCATCCATTTATATATTATTTTAATATAAAAAAATGATATTGTCGCTCGTGCGTACGTACGGTCTACCGTCTCCACGAACGCGATGAGATTCATTCTCCATCGTATCCATTAAAGTATAATTATCATTTGATGATTTAAAAATGATGTTTAAGGACTTGATATCATTCTGGATATGAATAAGATACAACAAAAATGGCTTATGTAACAAAACATATAAAAGAAAATGAGTAAGTTAACACCCGAAACGACGATAATTTTAAGATATTATTAACAAATCAATGTTAAAAGATCATATATGATATCATATTAATATATATGATATTTGTATAATTTAATAACAATTATTTCACCATTATACATGAGGTTAACCTACCCCAACCAAGGAAAAGTACAAGGTAAGGGTTATTTCACAATCTCTTCATTATCCGAGGTTGTTTATACGTAATAATCTACTGGTTCTCTTTATCATCCACATCCATGTTTCTTAAAAATGTATTTCAAAACATTTTTACTATTTACTAGAATATTAGTTAAAGTCCTTTATACCCTTTTTGACTATTATAAGTGGTTTATAAAGGAATCTTTCCGTCGTTTTCAAAACAAGGTCCCTTTTAACCTTTTCGACAGAATTAAGGTAAGAATGTTTTTTTAACTTATACGGTGGGTGCGGCTATTTTCTGCCGTTATAAAATCTTCAAAGCTTCCCTTACAAGCTTATAAGATTATTTTCAAAGAAAATGTTTTATTTTATATGGATCTTAAATGATTTCAAAATAAAAGGAGATATTTCTTTAAAAAGAATTTTGATTTCATCTATGTCAACATCCTTTGATGGATTTTAAGATTATTTGAAGTTGATTTATTATGATACAAAACTTCTATATTGTATTGAAGGTTTTGTGATATTTTTGACTCTGGATGTGCTATTTTTATACCATTCATAGTTTATGGTGAAAGTCTTGACATTTCGTATGCTAGTTTTAATACGAATGTTTATGTTATATTTAAACCTTTTCATATGGGAATGCATTGGACTTAATATGTGACGGGTGGAGCCCGCTATAGCTCCTCGAGGCATCGGTAGGTCTCATGAGACAAACTAGTGTCTTGGCACAAGGCCTTGACAAAATCTTATTTGTAGTCTTGGCACGAGGCCTTGACTATGTGGTTATGATAGTCTGGCATTATGCATTCCAACATTATGAAAGTGGTTTTTGATTTTTGCATGTGACTATTCGATTAGTAGAATATCCATGTGAATAAGTAAATGGCATTATTTCATTTTATTTATGCCATACCATGTTGAAAGTTCATGTTTGAAAGGCTTTTTTTAGTTATACATTGCCTTAAATGTTTATTCTTATTTATGAAAGTTTCCGCTATATTGTTATCCTTACTGGGCATTTGAGCTCACCCCTTTTCTGTGTTTTATTTTTCCCAGGAAGTGAAGAAATAAATTATGAATGACCTGCAGGGATATTATGTGGGGATATGAGTGTGGATTATGGAGACATTATGTTGTTGTAGTAGTTTTTCATTTTATGATGTAATGTAAAACTTATGAATATATCTAGTATTTCCAAGTCTACTAAACCAATCGGTCTTTCGAGATTTGATCTTTCTTGTGATCATGCCAATGTTATGTAATAATGCACCGACTCTGGGTAACTAGGGTCGGGGAATTACACTATTAATGCCACGAAACCGCATGAAAACATCCGTTGCGTGAAATGTGAAATGGTCGGATAGACGGCACGTCAATCAGAGGTGTCGTTTGACCGCGGCGGCCGGAAACGCGTTTCCGGAGTCATAAAACACCAAAACGGCGTGCGGCGGTTGAATTCGGAGCAAACGTGCTCTGAACGACCTGAAACCGCACGAGAATGATAGGAATATTATCCCTGAGATGTATTAGGAGGAGGCACGTCTATCGGACGTGCGGTGCGTGCGGCACGACCGAATGCGTCGTTTTCAGTAGCTCGACGCGCGCTGAAAGGGCGCGTTGGGGGGTCAAAACCACCCGAACGACCTCCGAATGACACAAAACTGAACGACAACATCCGTTGCATGAATTTTGAAATGTTAGGATAGATGGAATGTCAATCGGAGCTGCCGTTTAACCACGGCGGCCGGAAACATGTTTCTGGAGTCATAAAACACCAAAACGGTGTGCGGCGGTAGAATACGGAGCAAACGTGCTCCGAAAAACCTGAAACCACACGAGAATGATAGGAATATTATTTCTGAGATTCAGGAGGAGGTGGTATGTTCATCGGACATGCAGTGCGTGCGGCACGACTGAATGCGTCGTTTTCAGCAGCTTAGTGCGCGCTGAAATGGCGCGTTGGGGGGTCAAACCCACCCGAACGACCTCCGAATGCCACGAAACCGCACGACAACATCCGTTGCGTGAATTGTGAAATGGTCGGAGAGACGGAACATCAATCGGAGGTGCCGTTTGACCGCGGCGGCCGGAAACACGTTTCTGGAGTCATAAAACACCAAAACGGCGTGCGGCGGTCGAATTCGGAGCAAACATGCTCCGAAAAACCTGAAATGATAGCATTTCTTAAATCGGGTGTTTTAAATTATTATAGCACAATGATTCGATATTATACATATACTTAATATTTTATATATTAAAACATTTAATATATTATATATATATATATTTAAAATATTGTATTTAATAGTATATATGTGAATATTGTTTTAATATATGTATATATATATATATATATATATTTATTTATTTCAGTGGACATTTTTTTTTAAAAAAAATTTCACTATAGCGATCGCCATTGGCGGTCGCTATAGGCCTCTAGTGACGAGGCTAAAGAGACCGCCAATGGCGCTCGCTGGGAGGCCGCTAGAGCCCTATAGAAACCGCCATTGGCGGTCGCTAGTGGTGGTTTTTTTAGTAGTGTTGATATTCTTGTAGATATGTTGACATGAAACTTATGCTTGGAGACACCTATAGGAGGAGGCTCGATGATCACACATATTTTCGGATAGTATGATATTAATATTGGAGGTGAGAGTTTCAGTTGAAATCCATTGGTGGCAGCCTCGAGACCTTATGATTTCATTCATGGTATGGATTGGTTATCTTCGGTCCATGCCCTGATTAACTACTTTAGGTGAAGAGTGCAGTGTGTCCACAATGATGGGAAGATGTTTCCTTTTATTAGTTAAAAGGAAACACATGCAGCAAAGAATGGGATCATGCACAAAATGGTGTATCCTATAACTCATTTGTTGGCTAGACTTACACTCAGAGTAGTAAATGTTATGAACATTTAGTTCTTAGAAGTATCAGTGGAGCATGAGTACGTATTTCCAGAAGATGTTCAAGAACTACCTACTGTGTGGGAAATTGACTTCTGTATTGAATTTTACCTTGGGAAAATGATGTTATCCTCACTGGCGTATCAGATGGATCCTATAGAGCTTCGTGAGAAGAGGGTGTAATTAAAGGATTTGTAGAGAAAGGTCTTTATACGACCCAATGTTTCACCATGTGCGGCCCCAGTCTAGTTTTCCAAGAAGGAAGATGAGAGTTTGAGGTTGTCCTTGGATTATAGGTGCCTGAATCAAGTGAAAATGAAGAATAAGTATCCACTGTTGAGGATTAATGACCTATTCAATTAGTTAAGAGGGGAACAATGGTTCTAGATGGTTGATCGCCAATCGAGTTATCATTAGCTTCAAGTATGAGATGTGGATACGGCGAAGATCGATTTCAGATGCCTCTACAGTCACTAAAAGTACATAGTGATTCCTTTATTTGTGATGAATTCCCTTGTAGTGTTCATTGGAATCATTAACCAGATATTCCATCCATACTTAGACTAGTTGATATTAGTATTCATCGACGACATCCTTGTGTACTCAGCGTTAGAGGAGGAGCATGTGAGACCCCTGTGTATGGTTCTAGATGTATTACGAGAGCACCATCTTTATGGGAAGCTCTCAAAGTTCCAATTCTAGATATAGGTGCTCTAATTACTAGGACATGCCATCTCAAAAGTTGGTTTTGCAGTGGACCCATCTAAGGTCAAGGCGGTGTTATCATGGGAACAACCTTGTAGCATGAAAGAGGTGTGAAGATTCCTTTTTCTAGCTAGATATTAACAATGATTCATTCTTGATTTCTACTAGATATCAACACAATTGAAAAATTCGACCCAAATGGGGAATAGTTTTGTATGGACAGAGATGTTCTAGTAGGATTTCTAGTATTTTGTGGTAAATTTTGATGAGGACCCAAATCATGATATTTCTAGAGGAGGGTATCAAGTACATAATTTTATGAAACATATCAGGGACTAGGCTTTGATGTATTCTGATTATGTGACAGGTAGTGATTGTTTATGGTTCGTGATAACTGAGGCCATATGAGCAGAACAATGCAACCCATGATCTTGAGTTGGAAGTGATGGTCTTTGTGTTGAAGATGTGGCCAAACTACCTAATGGGATTTCAGATTATCATTTTCTCTTACCACAAGAACCTAAAGTACATATTCTCATAGAAGGATCTGAATATTTGGATGAGTTGATAGCTAGAGTTCCTCCAGGAATATAAATTTGTGATCAGTTAGAATCATGGGAAGGGGAACATGGTGGAAGATTCTCTCAGTAGGAGGTCGAGTTCTTAGGAACTGAGTGAGGCATCATAGGAGTTGGCCTCACTAAATATAACCTTAATGTCTATATATGATGTGTCTTACCTTCAATCAATGGTTGTTACCCCATTAATATTTTACTGAGTTAGGGAGGCATCTTGGGGATGCCAATTCAGAGACTTTACGTGCTCAGTTATCTATAGGACATGATACTGATGGATATTCACAAGGTGGGAAGCATGTCATTCTTTTTAGAGGGCACACAGTTGTACCGGTGGAGTTATGGGAGGAGGTTCTGAGGGAGTTTCATACATCCCCTTTGTAGGTACATCTTGGAGTAGGTAAAATGCACTAGGTCCAACAACGTCACTTCTAGTTTATGGGAATAAAGAAGTAAGTGACATAGTTCATATCTTGATGCCTTATGTGCTAGAAGGTGAAGGATGAGCACCAGGTTCTAGTGGGATTAGTTCACTTGTGGAAGTTCTATAATGGAAGTGGGATGGAATATTTATGGACATCATGATGGGATTACCATGATTGTACAGGGGACACAATTCCATCTAGGTGATCACTGACCGACTCACCTATTCATACCACTTTTTAGCTATTAAGGAGAAAAGTTTAGTATGAAACTTTGGATGAATCTACATGCGGGAGATTGTTAGGCCTCATGGAATTATCTCAACTATAGTCTCATATCATGATTCACATTTCAAATCCCAGTTATGGAAGGGATTGAAGGAGGTATTTGGTACTCAACTACGCTTGAGAACAATGTTCCATTCCCATACAGATGGTCAGATGGAGAGGACCATTCAGGTTCTAGAGGATATGTTATAGGCCTATTTGTTGGACTTTGGTCATATTTGGGAGGATCACTAACCACTGGTGGAGTTTCTATAAAACAATAGCTACCCCTCCACTATCGGTATTGAACCATTTGAGGCTTTAAATGGGAAACCCCACTAGTTATTTCTTTGTCGGACCGACCTTTGAGAGTCAGTACTCATGGGTCCAAAGTTTTTATGTGCTACCACTGAGAAGGTGTAGATCATCCAGGGGTGGATGAAGACTACAATGAGTTGTAAGAAGTCTGATGAGGACAGACAGCGAAGACCTATAGATTTTGAAGAGCGAGACCATGTCTTGTATTGGGTCTCATCTTGACGAGGGTTGCAGATATTTGGATGACACTAAAATTTGTATCAACGGTTTATTGACCCATTCCAGATACAACATAGAGTTGGTGAGGTGAAATACTACCTAACTCTACTACCACAGTTGCAACAGGTACATGTTGTTTTCCACATATCACAACTGAGGAGGTACATGCACAATCCGTCGCACGTCTTCCACTAGGGTGATATAGACATTGAGGATGGATATAACTTATTATATTAGCCTATAGAGATTGATGATTTAAAAGAGAGGATCTATTGTGGGAATGTGATTCCCCTGGTGCATGTCTAGTGGGAGCACGTGAATCTTTAGGAGGGAACATGGGAGTGTGAAGCATAGATTTGTATTTAGTACCCACATTTATTTGAGTAGACTTTTGTTTTTTATTTTCATGGATGTAAAGTCCTATGTCAGGGAGAATGTAATGTACCATATTTTTAGTGTATTATTTTTAAATATTATATGAAATTAATTCTAGACCAGGCTTTGCGATGACGTGTGATCTCGATGCTCGAAGTGCTCGGAATAATTGTTTGAAATAAATTAAACATTTAAATAGTAAACATGTGCAATTTTCCTAAAATAATGGAGTATTTTTTAAATGGGTACCCAGATAAGAAATCGGATGGCACCATTACATTCAGAATAGTAACTTTACATTAGGATAGGCCTAACATCGACCGATGTGGGCTAGATGAAAAAGTTAATTTTTTGATGTTTTAAAGGAAATAAAATTAATTAATGATTTATTTTATTTTTAATGTTTTAATGATGCAGATATGTATTTTATGGTTTTAAATAACCAAGAGAACAGTGGTAGGCTCATAACCCTGGAAAACTCCCTTGAATCCTATAGATCTTTAGAGAGGAGACACCCCCATAGAGAACTCTTGACGAATGACAACGAACAGTCAACCTGAGGGTCATTGCGCAACAAGGTCAGGGGATCTCATCAATGACTACAGGGAACCAGTCTTTTTCATTGATCGAGGTTGGGGTTATTAGTTCAAATTCCTTATTTTCCTCATTTTTTGATTTGATGATGAACGTGGATCAACATACAAACAAGTTGACCCATGGTTCGATCGTTCATGTGGGAGGGTTTCAAGTGGTAGAGATTTTGAGATGACTACACTTACGGTTATGATTATCCTTGGGTTTTATCTTGATTCTTCTAACAAGAGTAGATCAATTCCATAATGAACAAAGATAATTGTTTTTTACTCTTTCCTCTACAAATTTTCTTCTCCCAACCACATGTGTTCTTCACATTCTTCACAGGGTTATGAAAAATAGTTCATTTTACATTCATATCAAAAAAATAAAATGATCCTCAAACCATAGATATGAAATCATGTAGACCTAGCAGAGGTGTGTAAACGATGGTGGGAGACAAATCTACATGATTTGGGAGAAATGTTTCTTCATCCATTCCTCACAGGGATGACCGAAACGAGTTTTTGGGGAAGATAAAACAATCTAAAACTCTCGGAACATTGATGGAATGGTGGGTTGACCTCATATAATGAGTTTCAAAGAAAAATAATGGTTGGATCAAGAATCAGAAGAGAATTTGAGGTGCAATGATGAAGAACATCATTTGAAAAAAAACAAACATGACATGTTCTCTGAAAAACACAACTTGTGGGGATGACTCAGTGATTGCGAGGATTTTTCACTATAGGAAGTGATGACATAGTGTGTGATACCTGTTACAATTCATGTGAGTCCCTATGTGGGACTCAATGTGTATCTCAGACGATACACAAACACAGGGTGGAGTACATGACATGTACTCCATTACACGACCAGACTAGGCTGGTTAGAGGGGTTACCCCGTGCACTAGAATATAGGTTGGAAGACACGGGTTGAAGATGTGTATGGGAACATAAACAACATACATGGAGCATCGCCTGAATTATTTGACATGACATGTTACTCTTCTACATGCCATGTATATCGATTTTACATGATATATTTTCTGACATGGGTCATTTCACACGAGCAGTACCTAGGGTCAAGAGACATGGCTTGTGATAATCCTACATTTTGTGTACTCCCTTCTAGATGGATTGATCTCCTTGTCCACTATACCTTGAAGCTTTATTTTGGTCAGTGCCCCTTTTCTTGTTCCCTTGAAGCCTAGTTATCGTTTCCATCCACATGAGCATGATCACTTCTTCCAGAATTTATTGATAGAGTTAGAGACCCTCCAAGAGGCCAATAGAGAGATCCTCTACCCATTAATGGCCCTAGGTAGAGTTAAGTATAGTTGTGACAAATACTACAGGATTATGATCATCTACTTAGCAGTTTAATCTGAATGAGTTGTGGAATACGCCAATAACCTAATAAGTACCCTCATCTATGTATCGTGATCTTTTCCCACTCAGGAGGGTGTTATACTCAAAAGAGTGTATTTGTTCTCTCTTCAGATCTATCAGTGCATCTATCTCTCTCATGACACTTCTCGAAGAATAGTACTTCTCCGATGGACGTCATCAGATCTATCAGAATCATATAGTGAGTTATCCTGGATGAGCGTGTCGTGGAATCTTTGAAATGAATCCCTAGAATGGGTATGTGGTCTTTGTGACATACCTACAGACTACAGGTATGATATTCAAGTATATCAAGATGTTTCACTTGTTATATGTTCTGTAGAAATATACTATATAGAGCTGACTATACCTTTACATTGTGTATTGATTTGTGGTTTTTGAGGTCCTCTACTTAGTATTGTTTTACTCACCCCTACATGGGATTTCCATGAATATGTCGTGTCTTGTGTAGAAGAGTACCATTTTGATGGAGTTCAGGGTAGACCAGGACCAGACTGAGCATTGTGAGCTTCCTTACTAGCCAAGGTGTTCCTACAACTACGAGAAGTTGTCCTATTACCTAGCTTTGTGACATAAAACTATGTTCTAAGTTTGACCATCAAAATCTTAATGCTCCACATAAATTTCAGTTTAACAAGACACAATTAAATAGAGATATTAAAATGAGAAATCCTCCAATGGTGTTACGTATTTGTGAAATATTGTGAAATTTAATGAACCTCACTAAAGAATTTGGAAATTTAATTAGTTTAAAGAATGGGTGAAAAGGTTACGTGGTAGAATATCAGAAGAATATGAAACATAATAATGGTAGGAAAAGAGTATATTTTTCAAACTTCCTTATTGGGAGTTTAATTTGATACGTTATAATCGTGAAGTGATGAATACTTAGAGGAACATATATAAAAATGCAATTTTCGCATTACTTAATGAAATGGTAAATCAAAGGATCACCTCAATGATCATAAGGATTTAGAGTCAATGAATATACAACATGGTTTGTCAAATAATGTGAATTGAATGTATCCTTTGCATATTTTTACAATGAAATATCATGTGATAGTTATATTTCATTGAACTTTAAAGAATTTGAAATTGCTAGATGGATATTCAAGTTACATATCAATGAGTGTTGGCTTAAAATATCATACGTCACATGGATTTGAAAGTCGTGACTCACATATTCTGATGGAGTAGTTGTTTCCATAGGCATTGCATAATATGTTATCTAAAAGAGTAAATATGGTTCTAGTTGAGTTTTTTACCTTTTTTCAGATATCTTTTTTGAAAAACTCTAAATCCAACTGAGCTTTATAAACTTCAAGAAAGACTTTTTTACACTTTTATCATTTGGATATGTTATTTCCCCCAATAGTTTTCATAGTCAAGATTCATTTGACTATTCATTGGGATGAATAAGCCAAAAATGGTGGAATGGTACACTATCAATGGATGTATCCAATTGATAGGTATGTTGATATTATTTTTAATTTCATTAGTGAATTCAATTTTATCAAATCATTGCTTAATTTTTTTAATATATTTATTATTTTCCTTAATTAGGTATGTAGTTCATTTGAAATCATATGTGAGGAATAAATATCAATAAGAATGATCTATTGTTAATGGTTACATAGATGAAGATTGATTGACCTTATGTTTTAGGTATTTGGAATAGATTGAGACTTGATTCAATATTTTGGGATGTGTTGATGACTTTTCCACAATTTCTCATTATAGAAAGTAGTCACAATATTTTCAATTATTTGATGACCAATTGTAATGGTGTCAAATTTTACACGGATTGAATTGGAGTTTCTACAAGCACGTAAATATTTTATACACATTAACCTTATTTTAGATCCATTTATTGAAGGATTGATATTGAAAACAATGAGGAAACTAAGTGGTCAAGATCAAAATGATATGAAATTAACAAAATATGGAAATGAGGAGATTATAGAATGGGTTTTACATCATGTAACTATATACACTAATTCATATTATTGATGTGGAATTATTTTTGTCTATGTTAAAATTAACACCTTATATATTTTTGTTAAGAAAATTATTGTTGAAAATCTAGATGAAATATAAAATGATTTGAGGTTTTTGCTTAAGGCCCTATAAGGAAGGATAAGACATTCGTTGCCTGTTATTTTCAAAGCATTAGGTTTCAGAGTATTAATCATGAAAAAAACTTGAAAACTCAAAATAGTTGTGTATTTAAACTTGAATAGGATGGATACTATGGAATGATGAATGATATAATTGAATTAAACTATCAGGGTAAGCTTTTTTTTCTTATTAAAATTCATGTTGGTCAACATTGATAGGGGTATAATGAAAGATTCATTATATTTTATTTATATATACTTATATCTCTTTATGTATACCAATGTTCATGTAGGGAATGATCTATTTATCATTGATTCATAGGCGAAGATGGTTTATTACGTGGATCTAGAAATACATGAAGGTTGGAGTGTTGTTGTACTCTTAAAGTAGAGATACTTATATGATATATGAAATGAATATAAATTGATACTTTGTGATAGTAAATCTTATTATCCAAAAAACACTGAAGAGTTTTTTCTTGACAATATCAAAATAGTATAAATTATAATAGATGGTGAAAATGAATCACTCGTCACAATGGAGGTTGATAATAACGAATAAAATTAAGATGAAAATAATTGAATGGATAATTTGATAATGAAAATATATTACAATTCCCCATTGATAAGTGTTTTGTACATATATACGTATTTTTTTAGTTTTTCATTTTTTATATATTTAATATTTCTAAACGATTTAAATATTAATAATTCCAGGAATAATAAAATTTCAAGGTCCTATCCAATCAATATCTTGGAGCAAACCAACACTATTATAAACATTAGTGGATCCAAGTGATTCTATTAAACATGAGAATACTAGTGAACTATCTGTTTCCATATATATTGTTGGTATCCCACTATCTGATTCACCTTCAGTAATTGAGCATTTGTCCACCCTTCCATTTATGGGATATTAGAATGTTATTATTACTGGTATTCATTTCATTGCACCAAAAAATTATATATTTTATTAAATATTTAATGAATTTATGAAACATATGAAGATAGAAATTTAAGGGATATAATTATGAACAAGGTAGATGTATGATACCTGAAGGAAATCATGATTATCCCTCCATTTGATGAGTTCGGGGTGCCTCCTGGAGATGATTATGGAAATGATGGGTAGATTCTTGGGTATCATTCTTCTGAGGTGGTGATATTTACCACTAATTATATATAATGAACGTATATTCCTACATATTGTAAAAATTAGGTCTTTGATATTCAAGGAATGGTAATATTCATTTAATATTCCTTGATAACTAATTTAAAAGACCTGAGTAAATTTTTTTATTATATTTATAATGTGTAATGTTTTTTAATTATATATACCTTTACATTTAGATGTAAATGACTTCATTTCATGCCCATGGATTCTATAATTTTTAGAAAATAAATGGAAAGATTTTAAATGTAAATTATATAATGAGTTTAATGAAACACCTCTGAGATCAAGAAAGATGTTTGAGAATGTGCCTGAAGGTATTTTTCATGAGGAATAGAAGTTTTTTATTGATATTAAAAGAGATTAATCTTATTTGGTAATAGCATATGTATAGTACCATAATAAAACAAGCACAATAAAATTCTAAATTTTATTAATTTTTTTACCTTTAGTAGGAATTATCTAAAACAATTGTTGTGAGTCATGGGAAAAAAGTCATTCCTCATATTGATGGATCTCATAGTTTTTCTAGAAGAAGAATAATTTTGGTTTTTATTTGATTCAATATTATTTATATAATTTTATTTAAATTCATGGGTTTTTCTAATTTTTTATATAATTTTATAAAGGCTAACGAATTAGTTCACTATTTTGGCCAAACAGAGAAGTGGTTTAATGTGAATAGAAAACCCAATGGCAATTTTCTAATTGACCCTTCCAAAGATGTAGGAGTAAATAATTTTCATTACAATTTTATTTCATTTAACTACTATAAGAAATTAATAATAAAAAATATATTATAACAATAAAGAAGACTTAAAACCAACTAAATGCGCCTTCCTATATGGATCGAATGATTATAATTTAGTATCTTTTGATTTATCTAGCCAACCCCAATTAATTTTGTTTACTTATTTTTTATTGTTATAATATAATTTTCAATATTATGTTTTTATAGTTAATGAATAACAATAAATATTAATGAAAAAATTATTAGTTAAATAATATTATAAAGTTTATATATTTATGAAATTCATTGTAAATATTTTTATATTAACATGTGAATATTCATAAAGCCTATTATGTGAGCCCTTCCCAATCCTTATCAATTTCCTAGAATGATGTAGTTGCAACTGTTTTAGGGAAGGAGCATCCCAGACGTGTAGGGGGGATGGGTACTGGGACTACTACATCAGTTTTATTTGGTAGGTCATCATCATCAGTTACTGCTACACCCATTGGGGGTTCAGTTAGTGCCATTGAAGGGAACCACAAAGAAAAATTGTATGGTTTAAAGAAAAGGTTCAAGAAAAAGAACCATATAGGAAAACACATGAGAAGTGGTGGTAAAAAATTTGAACTATTTTAGTTTTTATATTTCAATGAATGAATAGCACAATCCTCAAATAAATTTATAGCCTTACAGCTGATCCTGCTGAGGGAAATTCTAAATTCCATAGATCCTTCATACATATTAAAGTAAGACGTAAAAATCCCATAAATAAAACAAAATTGAACTTATATAATGAAAACATACACTTCAATTCATAAAGACCATATCTTGTTCCATATTGATGTGTAATTGATTAACACATATCAAAAATGAATTATAAATCATTATCTATAGGTTTAAAAACACTTTGATCTCATATTCTTGTTCTTTACTCAGTAAACAGTTTGAAAAGGTATTTAAGCCATTGAAAACATGTGTTAGGATGTAAAAAATATGAAAACAATGTTGTATTTCCATGAAATCATAAGAAAATGAACATGTATTGATTTTTAAAATTTAGGAACTGAAAACATGTCATTGGGAGTTATAGGTTTTTTTGATATGACTATAAACTCATTTTTATTGTTTTAAAACACTAAAATGTGCATGTAATGGTCTAAAAAATATAAAATTATCTAATATTAACATGAAATCATTTGAAAAACATCCTCAATTTTTTTTGATGTGTACCTGTAGAAACAATATCAATCTGACTTACAGATTGGTCTAAATGCCAAGATAAAGAGTTTTTAGTGGTACCAAAGCTTTAAAAAACATATTTCGGAGGGGAAAAACTAGGAAAACATAATCTTATTGACATGAAATAATAGTAAAATTATATAATATTTATTTCTAAAATGTAGGTATTGATGAAAAGCCATTCTGAGTTATGGTTTTACCAAGATGCTAGTAAATGGGGTTCTAGTGCTTTAAAACACTATAACCTGCACATAATGGTGAAAACCATGAAAAAAACCTCTTATTGAAATGAAATCATGGTAAATCCTCCATTGAGTTATTTTTGATGTGTACATTATCTCACCGTGATTCACTTTTTTATTTTCACATTTACAACACTATGATAAACTACTATTGTATTGAAAATCATAAAAATAATAAAAAATTTCACTTAATGTTTGATTAAATTAATTTTTTTTATTACTGTTAAAATAGATAATTTCACTTGTTTTGATAATTTCATTGAATTTGGAGGCTATTTGGAGGACCCATGACGAAGTTCAAGAAAAATGGGCCAAGCTACGCAGGATCCAAGCACACTAGTTTACTAAACTGAACACTTCTACTAAACCATGAATCCAAATGGGATTAAATTTTATGGAATAGTCCAAAATTAATTGGTTTAAATTTCATATTAAGTAATCCAAGAGCCATTCGTCTATTTTTTATACCAACTGACCTGATTAGTCCAGCACACCGAATCTACATGAAGTTAAAAGTTGTGTGATTTGAGCTATCCAAAGCTAGAAATGTACGTGCCTACATGCAGTCAAACTTTCAGTGGAGATAGTTAGGAGGCGGGGCGACAACATTTTAATTTTCGGAAAAGATATATAAGGTTTTCTGGAGGTAAAAAACCATATGACAAGTGGTTTTAAGAAAGCTGTGTGCTCAAAACCACCTTCCAAATTTCTTATAAAAGGGCACCATGGGCTTCCAATTTTGAATTTCGGCCAGGAGGAAAATATACAGTATTTTGGAGACCCAAAGTAATCCTATACTCATCCATGATGTTTTGGAGTACCCTAACCACATATGGGGTTCAATAATAAAAATAAGATCCACCCGAGCTTCCTGCTCTTCCCGATGTTGAGCTAAACTGTGGGCATTTGTTGTGAGAGAGATACACACATGTCAAGGGAGTTCCAACAGATATATTAGCTATTGGTTTGGAGTGATATAGGTTTTAAAACATATCCTTCCATGTATCTTAAATTATTTTTTCTTCGAATTCTTTTTTTGATGCTTGTGATTGATTTTCTCCTAATTTCTAACTGATCAGTGTGAGGTTTTTAGTGCGCCACTTATGTTGTTCTGATAGGAAAACATGAGTATACTTTTCTTACCCACTTTATTGAGTTTTCAATATTATTTTTAATCTATTATTACATTCATAATTTCAGGATCTTGAGAATACGACTCTTATGTCATGGTTTAGTTCTTTCAAGTAATGAAATAAAGGCGTAAGAATTAATCGGGATTCCAATTAATTTCAACCAAAGAATTACTTCCAACCTAAATGAATATATAAGAATAATTAAAATGAAAAGTGTGTATTGAAATCACAAGGACCCTTTCTATCATAATCCTTAAAACACTACCTTAACCTATGAACTATTAAAATCTTTAGGTTATGTTATTTTCTATAAAATGTATTCAAAATCACCCCCCTTTTTAGTACTTTTTATTAAAAATTATTACACTAAACCAATCAATGATCATTTATATATGACCTAGGATCATCCTTATACTATAAATCAACCTTAAAATCATAATCAATTTGAATTTTCACGAGAAAGCGGTCAAATTTTGGCACCGTTTCCAGGGAATGATTTGGTTTTAGTGCGTGTTTTTTATAATATTTTTTTAAATTTTGTGAATATTTATTTGTTTTATATTATACCTATACCTATCATTTTGTAATCTGATTTATTTATTTTTTAGATTTTGTGCAAGATTCATTCAACTGTGAGAGACTTACCACCTTTCGAACATGAAATAGAGAGGATTCTACATCAGCAACACCAAGATGCAGAAGAGAACTTTTCGAAGGATGACCCACAAAACATCGAAACTCTTCTTGATCCTTCCTACTCTTCTTATGGAACCAATATCAAAACTGAATAAACATTTATAATATGGATGAAAATAACTGAATATTAATTGAACTAACCTCACATGATGTTGATATCCAACCCACCTATATTCAAATGCAAGGTGAGGCACCAAATTTTGACCTGAAATCCAGTTTAATTCATTTATTACCACGATTTCATAGATTCATGGGATAAGATCCACATAAGCACTTAAAATAATTTCATATTGTGTGTTCTACTTTAAAACATGATAATGTGGATGAAGAAGAAGTAAACCATAGAGAATTCTCATTTGCATTAGAAGACAGTGTGAAAAATTGGTTGTATTATGTTAATCCCCCAATTAGAGGTTGGGAAGACATGAAACACATTTTCCATGAAAAATATTTCCTAGCCTCTCAAACTACAACTATAATGAACAAAATCTATGGCATAAGGAAATCACAAGGGGAAAAATTACATAAATATTGGGAACTCATTAAGAGGTTATGTTCAAGCTGTCCACACCACAAAATAAGTGATCGAATTTTAATTTAGTATTTTTATAAAGGTTTAATTCCTATCGATAAAAATTTGATTGATGCTGCTGCAGGTGGTGCACTAGATGTTATGACCACAATTTTTGTAAGAACCCTAATTTAAAACCAAGAATAGAACACTAAAATATTTATTAGAAGGTCTAGTATAACCATTAAAGGTGTCTATGAAGTGTAATGTACCAAATTATAGAAGAAGGTGGACACGAAGTTCGAATAGGTAAGTTCCCTTCTTTGAAAAAAATGCTCTCTCCAAAGGTAAATAACAATCTACTCCTCCCATCCATTATTGTACATGTTCTTTTGAAACCAACTACTCTGATTAATGCCACCAAATAAGAGATACATCTAAGACTTGTGAGGTAATATTTTCAGTCCACCAATATAACCAACCCTGTAGGCATGAATATTACTATCCATCCAACCCTAGGTGGAAAGAAAACCAAGCCTATAGGGAAGGGGGTATTCAAACCAACCTCAATGAAAATGGAACCAACCAGGGAAGAGTAGTCATCCACCAACACCCATAAATACTTAACCAAAACAAATACCTTTCCAACAAACCCCTAAAAAATTTGAGCATAGCCTAGATAGCATGATGAAACAAATGGATACCAAAAATATCCAATTCCAACAAACCACCCAAGCTGCCACACAAGACCTAAAAACCCAATTAGAAAAAATTTCCAACACATTGGAGGAAATTCAATGCCATGGGTTAGGTAAAATACCTTCACAACTAATATTTAACCCCATGGATAAGCGAAATGATAGTTACATCACTATTTAGAGTGAAAAAAACATAAAATCCAAACTAATCATCCACTAGAGTCATCCCTTCATGAGGAAAACACTATCCTAACTATTGGAATATTTCTAAATGTTGAAAAACCTTGTCCTAAGAGATGAACTTCTAAAATAAGAGTATGTATATTGATTATTCACCTAGCCAAACCATTCCTCTTCCATTACAAAAAGGGAAAACCAACCAGGAAAACAAAAGGAAACTGAACATGATAAAGAAATATATGATACTTTCAAAAATGTGTAGGATAACATCCCCTTGATTGTTTCCATGAAGTAAATTCTATGTAATTCTATGTTTTTAAATGAGATGTGTACACACCAAAGGTGACTTCATGGAGATGAAAAGGTGATGTTGGGGAAGAATCTATCAGCATTAGTAGAGCCATCACTTCCCACTAAAGGAAACGATCTTTGGATATTCTCAATTCCATGCATCATAGGGGAGTATTCATTTTCCAATATAATACATGATTTAGGTGATTCTATAAATGTGATTCCTCACACTATTTACACTATATTTCATCTCAGGGAACTAAATCCCATTGGAATTATTGTTCAACTGGCCAACTAGTGTACTGCACACCCCTCTGGTGTGTTATAGGATGTTCTTTTGAGGGTGAAATTTTTAATTTTTCCCGTTGATTTTTTTGTGCATAAAAAGGAAAATGAAAGGATAAATGGACATGCCCTAATTATATTAGAGAGGAACTTCTTGAAAACCACCAAAACCATAATTAATTTCCATAATAATACATTATCTATGGATTTTGGTGATGAAATTATCCACTTAAGCATCCTTGATGTATTGAATCACCCCCCAAAAGAACAGTACAATCTCTCTTTTAATTCAATTGAAGTACTCCCTTCCCCTGAAAAAACATATTTTCTTTCCATAGATCCACTTTTTGAGTTTTCTTCATGGATTGAAGAGTTAGGTAATAAATTATGAATTGAATGTTGTGCCAGTATATAAATATTTCTTGCATGATTTTCAATTAATTATTTCTTGAACACTGAGGATCACGTGACCATATACGATTCTTCTAAGCTGGTAAAATCTCATTCCTCATATAAAGATGATACCATCGAGTAGTTAGATGAGATTAGTGGCTGCTCAATTTTAAACACACTCCCATAATTCCATAATCCAACTGAATTTGAACTTATAAAACTGCCTCAATATTTTAAATATTCATATATTGTGAATAGAAACAAGCTACCTGTCATCATTACTAGTTCAACCCTTCCTAGGAATGAATTGAGAATTCATGAAGTTTTGAGGGAGTATAAACATGATTTGAGATGGAAAATTTCAGACATACCTAGTATTATCCCATCAATTTTCACACATCATATATTGTTAAATAATGATGCTAAACCAATGAGGAATTCACAACATTGATTGAACCCAAACCTAATAGATATTGTTGAAAAGGAGGTAATAAAATTATTGGATACTGGAATAATTTACCCCACTTTTGATAGCCAAATGGGTCAGTGCAGTACAAGTAGTTCAAAAAAATGGTCTTACTATAATAAAAAATGAAAATAATGAACTGCTTCCAAATCATGTGCAGAATAGTTTGCATTTCTATATATACTATCACTGACTAAATCAACACAATAGGAATGAACATTTCACATTTCCATTCTTTAAAAAAATGCTTGAGAGGATATCCAGGAAGTCACATTAATATTTTATTGATGGGTATTTTGGATATTTTTAAATCTATATTTCCCCCAAAGATCAGGAAAAGGCAACCTTCACTTGCCCATTTTGCACATTTTCATATAGGAGTATGCCATTTGGTCTGTGAAATGCTTCCTATACATTCTAGAGACACATGGTTAGTATTTTTTCAGATAAACTAGAGAATTTATATGATGTATTCATGGATGATTTCACTGTTTATGGCTCCTCTTTTGAGGAATGTTTTATTATTCTGGGTTTAGTCCTACATCGCTGTACTGAAAAGAATCCTGTATTTAATTACAAGAAATGAGATTTCATAGTGCGATAGGGTATAGTTTGGGATATTCCATTTCTAGGGATGGTATCCAAGTAGATAAATCAAAAGTGTATGTAATTTATTACATACCATTCATCAAAAAATGTCTGATATGTGTGTTATTTCAAAGGTCATTCATGATTTTACTGTTTTTTCATTCACGACTTTAGTAAGATTCATTCCCACTCTCCCAGTTACTCCAAAATTAAAAGCAATATGTATTTGATAAATAATGTGATGAAGATTTTAATATGTTAAAATGGAGTGTCACATCACGCCCAGTATTCTAACCACCTCAGTGGGATTTACCATTTGAGCTCATGTGTGATGCCTCTACCTATGCATTTGAGACAATATTATCACAAATGGTCGATTGTGCTCCACATGTCATTGCCTATGCCTCATGTACACCAGATCCTTCCCAAGAAAACTACACCACAACTAAAAAATGATATCTTTTCATTGTGTTTTCCTTGTATTAATTCACATCATCCCTTTTAGGGGCCAAATTCATTGTGTTCATAGACAAGGAATCCCTCTAGTATCTCCTTAAGAAATCAAGATCCGAACCCCATCTCATTTGCTGAGATGATCCTCCTTAAATAATTCAATCTAGAAATTTTACAAGAACTAACCTGGTTCAACCCTAAATCAGTCACCTGAGCCGGTCCGCATCATGGCCCGAAGGGTGTTTCTAATCCCCATGAGCTGGAAAATAGTGTTGGGTATCAAAACACATTGTTGAGAAAAATATATCCTAGAAAATAAAAGACAGATAACAAAAATAAATCGGAAAAAACAGATAAACAATAATAGTGGAAAATAAAATTAAGATAACCAGCTAGACAAACCTCCATGTGACCCCATATATCACTAATAAATATAGAACCATGTTTTCTCCATATCGATCCATGACTAAAACAAGAAACTAAAAATTAAAGTAGGCATGAGCACTAAAATGCTCAATATGAATGACAAAATATACCAATGTCCTATGCCCTTACCTTTAATAAGAAAACCATTCATGCTAGTTTGAATGTAATATGTAATAAAATAATGTTTTTCCTTCTTTTCAAGTTCTTGTTACAAGTTAACATTTCTAAGGAAAACACTTATATTCTACTATATTTTCAAAATAGATTCCTAACATACATTGAAAAAAATATTTTAGATTAAATGATGGTTTTTCTAAAATGAGACTTAAAGTAAAAAACAATTTAAATGAAAATAAAATCACAAGAAAATGTCAAAAATAAGAACCATGGCCAATCCCTATAGGTAACAAACACAAGTGGGACCCTAAATACCTCGTACCTCAGTGAAATGTGGCATAGAAACCATTACCCTCATAAAACGTTTCTTAGAAACCACAACAGTTAGTAAACATGGATTAGAAACCACAACCCACAATAGCCATGTCTTAGAAACCATAACCCTTGGTAAATGATATGTTTAGATAGTGTTCTTGCATCAATCCTTCTAGATGAAATCGGGACAAACCCCTTCCATGTCATCTAGCACACTAATCCTGGTCCACCCATATAGATACCCATGTTTTCCAATGTGCTCTATTTCAAGTGGTGGTGAGTTTTCTTTATCATGAAAATAAATGTTTACATAACACTTTCTATATCCAAATCTCATTCAACCCCTCACCATCGTTCTCCCTCCTTAAGAGCATCCCCTTCTTTCACGTCACACAATGCATAAGCCTCAACATTAGACACATAATAAGACATTCATCATAAAAATCATTTTCTAAAACCAAAGGTGTAGAGACCCGAAGCTTAACGTACATAGATATTACATTACTTTTGCGGAATACTTAGTACATAACAAAACACACACACAAGGACAGCAATAGTTTAGTGTCTTTGGAAACTCGGAATAAAATCTTCTAATCGTGGTGAAAGATCTTCAATATCTCCCATAAAGATCTTATCTTTTTTTTTCTAAAACCTTTATTTATATCCTGGGGAAAAGAAAACATAAAAGGGTGAGCTCAAATGCTCAGTAAGGGTAAAAAAAAGAAATATCAATCACATCATATACACAAGAATATAGCTTTTGGAAATCTTAACCTGCAAAAGAGCTCATAATATCATAACATGGGAAAAATCATAGAAGTGAAATGTAATCCCAAAAATCACAACATAAAAGATGAAACTTTGTGGCATACAAACATAATCATCATTTCTGGTTAGTCAAGACTCATTGCCAAGACTATCTTAGTGGACAAAGTCCCTTTCTGAACTGAGTCACCCTCGTTTCAGTCCTGTTTCACTGAACCGATATAACCTACAATTCCAGCCATGTATATCTCATGAGATATAAAATCTTTACCCAATGCATTGGAGGGAGATATAGGTCCCACCCACCTCATAATGATACCATTCTTATGTGTGCCAAAAAATCATAAATCATACATCATTGCATAAGCCATGTAATAAAAATGAGAATCTCAAACATCATGACATCATAAAACAATTCATATAGGATAAAGGAATTCATAAAAATATTTCCATCACAACATAATCAAATCCATGTAATGATAGGGATAGAAACAGAACCCTTTATTATCTTAGATGGAAAATAATTTTGATAAAACACATGAACTCCATTCTTGAGGAAAATATCCTTTCTACTTCCAAAATACTTTTCCTTTTTTAACATGTCATACGACTTTAAAATAAAAGAAGTTGAATAAAAATAAACATAAAAACTTGTAAAGGAAGCTTCTTGGAAATAATTTTTTAAAAATCCATTCATTCCGTATAAGTTAAAAAAACATTCTTCATACTTTTGTCCGAAAAGTCAAAAAGTACCTCGTACGAAAAACGACAAAAGTTTCCTTTCATATCTTTTACTAAAAATTCACCGAAGGGTAAAATTGGATTTAAACAATTGTAGGTGGATGGAAATAATATTACATATTGAGGAAACATGTATGTGGATGATAAAATACACCCCAGTAAATACCAAAGTATAAACAATCTCGGATAAAATGGGATTGTGATATTTTCCCTTACCTTTGGTTCGACTTTCTTTGTACGTGTCCGAACCTCCTCATTTTGACGCGCCTTCACTTAACCTCCACTTAAAGAACTAAGGATGGTCTTTGAAGAAGACCAAGACCTCTAGGATGATACTAGGGAAGTGGAGAAGAGATTTGGGCAGGGGTTGGCCGAGCATGAAGGCTCAAAGTTGTGTGAGGAAGAGAGGGAGGAGGTGCCCTTTTATAAGGGAGGAGAGGGGCATCTTAGGAAAATATCAAAATATTATTTTATATTAAGGTCAAATTCGGTTTATAATGGTTCCAAATGGTCTTATTTCGAAGATAAAGTTCGTATGGTTTGAAATCCTCTCATCCAATAGGATTTAGACATGTTTAGGTTTTTATTTTAACCTAATCAATTAGATTTAACTCTAAGTTATATAATTTAACCTTTACCGTGTCTTTTGGTTTTCTTACACTATATGGTTAATAAACTTACTATATCAAGACAAACGAACCCAAAGTTGTTTATTATTAATATATCTATCCTTATATAAGTCATTTGGCCGAACCTTGGATTTTTAGGAATTAAATAACAATTAATAATATAATATTTGTTTTAAAAACTAATTTATGTCAATTTTGACACTATTTGGTAAATGATTTTTTATGAAATTTCTAACAGAATGATAAGTTCGAACCAAGTAACTTACATCAAGAATAAGATGTCATATTAACCTAGAAAATTACTGTAAGTCATAAATAGTCTCAAATTACATTTATTTGGGCATTTATAACATCAATTATGTTAATTTGTATTAAAAAGGTAATTACTGCATCTTTGTTGTGTCATAAATAAATTAAATTATATAAAGTCTAAAAATTACAAATAAAATACCATTATGTAGGAAATAGTTTTAGATTTATAATGAATATTTATAGTCTAATTTATCTTATGTATAACCCCATATTAAAAATGTGTCAGTAAATAAACATTGATTTTAACTCTTTTATCTCTTCTTTGAATTAAATAATAATAAATGTCCTAATCTAATCCAAGTGGGCCTAAATGATAATATTTTACACTTAAGGTTCTTTTTGGTCGAGATAAACTTGTCCAATATAATTATTACATGTGTTAGGGTAATATTAATATCATTTTTACCCTTAATTACCCTATTTACTTTTAACCGTGGTAAATAAAAGTAAAAAGTTACTATTCACCAAAAATTATTTTCATCTCATTGAAGCACATTTTACTTACTGACATCAATCGTGTCTCTCGGATTTTTGAAATTTCATTCACAGAAGCGGTAAAATTAATATTTATGAAAAAAATAATTTTTTTAACTACCACTTAGTAGTTTCACTATTCATCAAAAATTGAAGTTTTTCAGAAAAATGCCAAAATTTCACCCTAAGCTATAATTAATATTCCGAATTCAAAAATGATTTCTATTTTACAAAATTCCCAACATATAAGTTGACTTAATTAATTTTATAATTAATTTCCGCTGTCACAACAAATAGCGTGTTTTTAAGAGATAATAACCATCAAAAGATTGACACTTGTTTATGTATGGTTTAAATGTGAAATTACATCCAATGACCAAAATTGTATTAAATTGTAAAAATATATTCTAAATATACTTTAAAACCTCTAAAATTAACAATGTATCACTTTTAATTATTTCGATTAAAAAAGTTGTTTTTAATTAAAATTTAGTAATTTTCACTATTCATCAGAATATGAAAGTTATCCGAAAAGTACCAAAATTTCACCTTAGGCTAAATTCGATACTCCGAATCCAAAAATGAAGTCCATTTTGAGAGCTAAAAATTCAAAAATTTAAAAGGTGGTTATTACTATTCTTAAGGGCTAGTTTTAATAATATTTTAATAGCATATTGCTGTTTAGTGAAACTCAGTATTACGTACTACACACGCTATCGAGGAAGGTCGCGATTGCATGTAATGCAAGGCAAGTCATGGATGTGTGTTGTGCAAGCTCCTTTTGGTGTAGCATACAACACAAGACATTAATGAAATTAAAAAGAATATTTTTTATAAAATCTCGGGCTGTTACATTCTACCCCCCTTAAAATGAATTTCGGCCTCAAAATTCGTCGGGGTTATAAATGGTTTACTACTAGAAAGTTTCTTTAATAGAAACCCACATCGTAAAAAGGAATACCAAAACCAATATTTATAAACAAAGGTATGAAACGTAACGGTTACCAAAATAAACTAATCACTGGGTTTCCACATAGGTGGAAATATGGATATGGAAGAGAAATCTAACCATCATGTTCTGATGGAGAGTGGTAGAGAACATGGCTATGGAAAATCCAGTAATCACAAATGCATAGATTTGGGATGATATAAGGTACCATCTGATTCATCAGGTATAAGATCACTAGGACAACATTTTTGGATTTCAAGATCATTTCTCTAGAGTTGAAAATTTGAATTAGAATAAATAATTACTTTATTTTGGTACAATCTCATTGTTGTTCGTGCCTTGAACAATTTCCACTTCATCTCTTAAATAAATGATGTTGAATTTTTTATTCGTGAAGTGTTAGCAGATCATGTGATAGAATGACGGGTCATTCCATCTGTCTCAAACAAAAGGTTCGCAAAAATTATATAAATAAGTCAATCTATAGTGAGATTAATCATATATGGTTCCTAAAATGGACTTATACTTCATATATCATACTGCTTAATATAATAAAACTAGTTTCTACTAAACAAGGATTTCATGTAGGCCAGTGGTAGGCGATAAAGGCCAGTCGTACTTCGATTGTGGGTTCGATTTCCACAGCCTTGTCCGACGCGATGGGTTGTCGCCCGTCCTGCAGGTTGTCCTTTTTCTAAAACTATATTACTATAACATCCCATAAATAATATTAAAAAAACTTCTATCCTTAAACAATACTAACTTATGTCCAACCTAATCCATTCCAATCTTTAGGCTTATCCATAATACTGCAGTCCACCCTCATAACATAGTGAAAACGATTACCAGAGATTTAATACCATCGTTGATCCCCATATAACAGAAGATATGTTTTGTTGGTCACATTCCAAACATTCAAAGTCCATAATCATGTATTCTCTTGAATACCTTAGTGAAAATATGAATGCAGTTAAAAGTTAACACCTTCCACATACCAAAATCCTCATAATTCTATATACTCAAACCATGATATCACTTAGTCCTTATATCAATCATGAGCTCATGAATACTGTCAAACATTTCATTTTCTCCTAATCCCTTCATTATGCGCATATCATCTACCTTCCAAAAATATCTGAATAACCATTCATGGATACAGGTAATATTAATCATACACTTTCAAAACTCAAGGAAAGACAACAGTCTAAAAATCCTTAGATGTCTCTTTATTCTATAGTACCATGATATTCTTTATACAACATTACACTTGATAAACATGTAATCATTCCACTACCTTCTTAAACCATTGACCGAGCTTCAACAATTCTTTCATATCACATATCATTTGTAGTCTCTTCATCATCACCAACATAAATAATACCCATATGGCTGTACTGATTATCTTCATGAGACTTTCCCTTAGGGCATTGGTTTGCATAATGCCCGTACATTCCACATTTAAAACATTTAACCATTGTTGATGTCATAGAAATACCATTATCCTCATCCCTGGTGTTAACTGAACCTTTTCCTTTGCACTTACTGGCTTTGTGTCCTTCTTTTCCACACCCAAAGCATCTTCCAGTTCCTTTGAAACATTCTCCTTGATGCCTCTTCCCACATGATTTACATAGGGGAAATTGAACTTTCTTTCCTCTATGATCTTCATGAAACTCCATCTTTCTCTTATTAGTAGAGTTAAGAAACATACCAAATTTTACTTTATTGATCATATTATGAGATTTCTGATTCGGCATAACAATGATGTTTGGACTTCCAAATCCTATTCCATTTGGTTTCTCATGAAGAATATCATTCCATTGTCCATCATATCCTCCATTATCGTGAATCATCTTGTTTCTAGCCATTTTCTAAAACCCAAAAAGAATAGTGTGAGAGGAAAAAATCATGCTAGGGGAAAAAACATAATAAAGGGGAAGTAACTTCAATGTCTAACATCATAGGTTAAATTCTATGATCATTACCATAGTTCTTGGACTGTATCCTATACGTATACTTATCCTTAGGGACATCCCTAGACATACCTTAGAAATATCTCTAGGGATCTCACTAACATTTTCGCATCCTAGTTTCCAAAGGTTGACTAAACATTTCCTCTGATGCCAACTATAGAGACCCGAAGCTTAACGTACATAGATATTACATTACTTTTGCGGAATACTTAGTACATAACAAAACACACACACAAGGACCGAAATAGTTTAGTTTCTTTGGAAACTCGGAATAAAATCTTCTAATCGTGGTGAAAGATCTTCAATATCTCCCATAAAGATCTTCTTTTTTTCCTAAAACCTTTCTTTATATCCTGGGGAAAATTAAACATAAAAGGGTGAGCTCAAATGCTCAGTAAGGGTAAACAAAATAAATATCAATCACATCATATACATAAGAATATAGCTTTTGGAAATCTTAACCTGCAAAAGAGCTCATAATATCATAACATGGGAAAAATCATAGAAGTGAAATGTAATCCCAATAATCACAACTTAAAACATGAAACTTTGTGGCATACACACATAATAATCATTTCTTGTTAGTCAAGACTCATTTCCAAGACTATCTTAGGGGACAAAGTCCCTTTCTGAACCGAGTCACCCTCGTTTCAGTCCTATTTCACTGAACCGGTATAACCTACCATTCCAGCCATGTCTATCTCATGAGATATAAAATCATTCCCCAATGCATTGGAGGGAGATATAGGTCCCACCCATCTCATAATGATACCATTCATATGTGTGCCACAAAATCATAAATCATACATCATTGCATAAGCCATGTAATAAAAATGAGAATCTCAAACATCATGACATCATAAAACAATTCATATAGGATAAAGGAATTCATAAAAATATTTCCATCACAACATAATCAAATCCATGTAATAATAGGGATAGAAACAGAACCCTTTATTATCTTAGATGGAAAATAATTTTGATAAAACACTTGAACTCCATTCTTGAGGAAAATATCCTTTCTACTTCAAAAATACTTTTCCTTTTTTAACATGTCATACGACTTTAAAATAAAAGAAGTTGCTTAAAAATAAACTTGGAAACTTGTAAAGGAAGATTCTTGGAAATAATGTTTTAAAAATCCATTCATGCCATATAAGTTAAAAAAACATTCTTCATACTTTTGTCTGAAAATTCAAAAATTACCTCGTACGAAAAACGACAAAAGATTCCTTTCATAACTTTTACTAAAAATTCATCGAAGGGTAAAATTGGATTTAAAAAATTGTAGGTGGATGGAAATAATATTACATATTGAGGAAACATGTATGTGGATGATAAAATACACCCTATTAAATACCAAAGTATAAACAATCTCGGATAAAATGAGATTGTGATATTTTCCCTTACCTTAGGTCCGACTTGCTTTGTACGTGTCCGAACCTCCTCTTTTTGACGCTTCTTCACTTAACCTCCACTTAAAGAACTATGGATGGTCTTTGAAGAATACCAGGACCTCTAGGATGATACTAGGTAAGAGGAGAAGAGATTTGGGAATGGGTTGGCCGAGCATGAAGGCTCAAAGTTGTGTGAGGAAGAGAGGGAGGAGGTGCCCTTTTATAAGGGAGGAGGGGTGCATCTTAGGAAAATCTCAAAATATTATTTTATATTGAGGTCAAATTCGGTTTATAATGGTTCCAAATGGTCTTATTTTGAAGATAAAGTGGGGATGGGCCGAAATCCTCTAATCCAATAGGATTTAGACAAATTTAGGTTATTATTTTAACCTTATCAATTAGATTTAACTCTAAGTTAAATAATTTAACTTTTACCGTGTCTTTTCGTTTTCTTACACTATATGGTAAATAAACTTACTATATCAAGCCAAAAGAACCCCAAGTTGTTTATTATTTATATATCTATCCTTATCTAAGTCATTTGGCCGAACCTTAGATTTTTAGAAATTAAATAACAATTAATAATATAATATTTGTTTTAAAAACTAATTTATGTCAATTTTGACACTATTTTGTACATGAATTTTTATGAAATTTCTAATAGAATTATATGTCCGAAACAAGTTACTTAAATCAACAATAACATGTCATATTAACCTAGAAAATTAGTGTAAGTCATAAAAAGTCTCAAATTACATTTATTTGGGCATTTATAACATCAATTATGTTAATTTGTATTAAAAAGGTAATTACTGCATCATTGTTGTGTCATAAATAAATTAAAATATTTAAAGTCTAAAAATTACAAATAAAATACGATTATGTAGGAAATCTTTTTAGATTTCTAATGAATATTTATAGTCGAATTTATCTTATGTATAACCTCATATTAAAAATGTTTTAGTAAATAAACTTTGATTTTAACTCTTTTATCTCGTCTTTGAATTAAATAATAATAAATGTCCTAATCTAATCCAAGTGGGCCTAAATGATAATTTTTACACTTAAGGTTCTTTTTGGTCGAGATACACTTGTCCAATAGAATTAGGACATGTTTTAGGGTAATATTAAAATCATTTTTACCCTTAATTACCCTATTCACTTTTAACCGTGGTAAATGAAAGTAAAAAGTTACTATTCACCAAAAATTATTTTAATCTCATTGAACCACATTTTACTTACTGACATCAACTGTGTCTCTCAGATTTTTGAAATTCCATTCACAGAAGCGGTAAAATTAAGATTTATGAAAAAAATTAATTTTTTTAACTACCACTTAGTAGTTTCACTATTCATAAAAAATTGAAGTTTTTTCAGAAAAATGCCAAAATTTCACCCTAAGCTATAATTGATATTATGAATTCAAAAATGATTTCTATTTTACAAAATTACCAACATATAAGTTGCATTAATTAATTTTATAATTATTTTCCGCTGTTACAACAAATTGCGTGTTTTTAAGAGATAATAACTATCAAAAGATTGACACTTGTTTATGTATGGTTTAAATGTGAAATTACATCCAATGACCAAAATTGTATTAAATTGTAAAAATATATTCTAAATATACTTTAAAACCACTGAAATTAACAATTTATCACTATTAATTATTTCGATTTAAAAAGTTGTTTTTAATTAAAATTTAGTAATTTTCACTATTCATCAGAATATGAAAGTTATCCGAAAAGTACCAAAATTTCACCTTAGGCTAAATTCGATACTCCGAATCCAAAAATGAAGTCCATTTTGAGAGATAAAATTTCTAAAATTTTAAAAGGTGGTTATTACTATTCTTAAGGTCTAGTTTTAATAATATTTTAATAGCATAATGTTGTTTAATGAAACTCAGTATTACGTACTACACACGCTATCGAGGAAGGTCGTGATTGCGTGTAATGCAAGGAAAGTCAAGGATGTGTGGTGTGCAAGCTCATTTTGGTGTAGCGTACAACACAAGACATTAATGGATTGAAAATTTTTTTTTATAAAATATCAGGCTGTTACAAAAGGGGTTTTCCATAAGAGGGTTTTTCTAGTTTTACATACCATTTCCATGGTTTTAAATGTGATTTGTGGTTTTACAAAGAATACTTTTCATTTTATAAAACATAATAACCCAAAATCTTTCCAAATACATTTAAAAAATACAACTAAATAATCAATGTGTTACATATTTAAAAACAAGCTTGAACCCTTTCTTACAATGATGAAATCCATTTATAAAATTCAAAAAACAATATGACCAAGAATTCATACCAAAACTCATATTAAAAAATATTCATTACCAATTAAAAAACACTTATGAAATCAATTTTCATGAAAAATCACTTCAGTCTAAATGGATATTAGTAATACATTACATATTCCCAAACAACATCATAAACATTTATAGGAAGCACACACTAATTTCATAGCATGTCTATATAGCATATATATAAAAAATGTTTTTAGAAAAATCAAGAAATTATGCAATTCAAACTAAAGGTATATTCATAGGGGGACCTACCTCAAGTGGAACCAAGAAATCCACTTTGTCTCTTGGTGCTTTATAAAAAAAAGTTTCTTCCCCACACTATATATATGCGCCTTCACCTACATGAAAGGACACCTAGACCATATGCACACATTCTCATGGCATATGAACATGTTTAAGGGGATCCATATAGGTATGATTATACGTATATAATAGTCTCCACTCACCTACATATGCATTTCCATATATATACATAGTTACACCTAGTCTTATACATGTATATTCACTACCATAAATGAATATACACATAACAGGGGAACCTATATATATATACTTTCCTATGCATACCCTGTCAAGTCACCTTAAACCCGGTGACTTGAAAACACCAAGAAGTGACCAACACACCATAATTAAAAGGAAACATGAATCCATAAAGATCATAACACCCTAAAATAAATTTAAGTCAAACAAAGGAACCTAGATAAAATTCAAAAACCAATGAAACTTTTAAGAAACACAAATGTTAAAGGAAAAAACTATTCCTAATTTATGAAACGAAAAATGGGCCTATAAGCTAAGAATTCAATAAAATAAGTCAAAAAAACCTTCAACACATTTTTTAAACAAAAAAACCCAACAACTTCATTTTATTTTCAAAATAAAAACCACTTCTTTAAAAAAAGAGAATCCTTTCAAAACATAACTACCCCAATTCTCTGGCCATAAAAGGTGCTCAAATCACACATTCCTTAAAGGATTCTCATTAAATACAATTTAAAAAGGCATAACAAGGTCCAAATATCACAAAGAATATTTATATCAATTTTAGAAAAAATAAGTATTTTTTCAGACACCTTAAAGGAACCAAGACATCGACATAGATGAATTATCACCTTAAAAGCTATTTTTAATACGTTTTAAAAATATATAAACACCATATTGAGATAAATAGGTATATTAAGAAGATTCAAATCATGGTTAAAATCTTAAATAAACATAAAATACTAAAGTAAATGCAAATAAAAAGAAAATCATTGATTCACCTACATCAAACTATGAGTGGGAATAACAGAACCTCGATGGAAGAAGGAACAACGCCCCATGGACCAAATGTACACCCTATAAGATGGGATAAACATGCTAATTACTAAATGAGGCATTATGGTTTAGGTAAAATAAATGAAAACCTCAAAAAAGAGAAAAAATACTACAAATCGGAGGAGGTGGGGTCGTGAGTAAGGACTTACTTGGGGAAGGGAGGACACCGGGGTCGGGATCAACAGAGAAGATCACAGCTAGCTGCAGAGGGAGAGGGGGGGGGGGGGGGCGAGTACACTTCTAGTAGCACAATAGTCGGGGTGCAGCGCATGGAGGAGGCTTGGTGAGGGGAGCTTTCCACGAAGGGGGGAGCACGACGGTTTGGCTGTAGGAGCTCGAGCGACGAGGGGAAAGGGCTGGCCAGTGCGCGTGAGGGGAGGATCAGGGGGTAGTGGGTGCACAACACATAGGAGGAAGAGGGGGGGGGGGGTGACCCCCCATTGGGGTTCCCTTAAAAAACTAAAATAAAATATTAAAATAAAAACATAATAATATAAATCATAATATTAAAATTAAAATATTAATATCATAATAAAAATATTATTTTTATCAAAGAACCTTTTTAATTTTTTTTATTTGTTTGTTATTCTCCATGAAATTATATTATTTATTTTAAATTCTTAGTAACCACACAGGCACCACACATTTACCCATAACCATGCGAGATGACCACACAAATAAAAAAACCTCTAAACTCTAAATAATAATTAAAACAATTTAAAAAAATATCCACTAGGGTAGTGATGTGGCAATTCTCCCCACCAAAGATAATTTCTACCCCAAAAAAGTTACTAAGCCAATGGTTAAACAAAACATGAGTCCATTCCCTAAAAAAGAAAAGAAAACTGTGAATCCTGGGATGAACATGCTCTCCACAAGTCACATAAAACCGATTCAAGTAGAAAATGAATTCTGAGGTTGAGGGGAAAACATAGGAGGGTTCTCCCCACCATAATAATTCACTAACACTAAAACCTTGAAACCCAAACACACTACCCCTAGTGGGAAATGCAGGAACTCCCTAAACCAAACATCTTCACACTGACCAAGCAGTGGTCCTTCCATGGATAGAAGCTAGGAATCCTTCGGCTCGAGCTAATCCAATTCCCTTATTAGCAGAATAAAACTAACTCCTCCATGAGGAATAAACCAAAAACCCTACTACAAGACAACCCAACATAATTAGATGCCAGAACGATAAATCTTCCAAGAAAAACCAATAACCCTCCAAGCAAGGGTGAACAAAAACACCACTAGGATTATAAACCCCCATACTAGATAAAACTTACAACCCATAGAAAAGATTCACAAAAGAGTATTCCACCCAAATAAAAAACACCATCTGCTATCTTTACAAAACTCAAACACTTTTCTCACTAAACGAACGATTCAAAAATCCATATTGAGAAGAGAAAAAGACACTTAGATTACGAATGAAAAATTTCATCACACTATTGTAATTTAATTATGAACATTACCCTATTAAAATAATCAATGGTGAGAAAACCATAGATGATTCTATCCCAATATGGAAAAAATGAACCAGGCCAAGGGTTCATACACCTCCGGCAACTCCTGACCGTGTGCAAGCTTCACCCCAAGACCTGAGGTTAGGGCTCTGATGGTTGAAGAATACTATTCCTCATAGTCAGGCACTAGAATCCCCCAACCAAAACTCCTTTTCTTGAATGGCACTTCTTATAGAACATTACCTGGTGACCTAAATAGACACAACAACAACAATGCTTCAGAGGGATGTGACAAGGTGGCTTGGAATGCCCGAAATTTACATACCGACAACACATCAGAAAGTGGTCTGACAGACTCGAAGACAACACTAATGAAAGGGATTCCTCAGAAACAGATTCCTCTGGTACACCCCGCTTTCTAGTTGGGGAACCCTCTTGGATGATGAGCAGCACCAGATTTAGCATGTACATGCACTACACATGCCGAATCCTAAATGCAGCCATCACATTCCTTCACCAACCACTAGACTTGTTAACTATAAATGGTCTCTTACCATTATTCTCCTTCACCTCCTTAGGTATGTTCCATTAGATAAAGATGGACATAATCACCTACCACATCACCCTAAATCCAACTATGATGAGACATCTAACTCCACTTGTCCAAGGTTGAACCCTCCACATAACCCAATACATTACAAAATCTGACAAACATAGGAGTCCCCAACAACCGGAAGACATGCTCTACTCCACTCAAGCCACTTCACAGCCACTAAAGAACCAAAAATTCCTCTACGGACAAGAAACACTTGACAGAAACCAGAATTTAGAATGAATCATTAATATCTCTTGAGGACATTTCTAGGTGGCATGTTCAAAACATGAAAAAAATTGATACCAGCATTAAGCCAAAAATGAATCAAAAGAAACACCCTCTACTGAGAAAACTAGTCTGTAATCCCGAAAAATCATAAACACAACCAAAACCAACACGTCAAGCCATGGGTAACAGGCTCATAAGTCAAAAATATACAAACAAAGGAAGAAACCACTATTCAAAATACCAAAACCCACTTTTCAAGAAAAACCAAGTCTTGAAATCATTTTTTTCATTCAAGTCCATTTTAGAAAAATCCATCCCATCCTTAAATTCCAAACCCCCACCCATGGAATCCTTTGAACCACTACATAAGCCTTCATCCATTTCCACTCAAATCACCTATACATATGTGCCAACATGCACATCACATGTCTACCCACACATATACGGATGATCCTAAGGAATACCATGGGTTACACTTTCTGTTCTATTAGTAAATCCAAGCATAAGACAAATTTTCCAAATAAAAACACTTCATATTTAAAAATAACTTCACTAATATCAAAAAAAATTGAAATAAATCACATTTTTAATAGTTTCAAAATAATTAGAGGAAGGGATCATTCAATTTTAAAACACCGTTATTTTCAAAAACACTCAAACACTAACCAAAATCAAGAAAAATCACATCTAACACCAAACAAACAGAATGAGAAACTAGTGCTTATGTCCAACCCAGAGACATGGTAGTGAGCCATGCCCATGTAAGACATAACACCAGAGGACATTGAATTGGGAACCTGGGCTCCACATGGGTCACTACACCATGTGGGGTCACAATGTGACACCGAATCACCTCTACTATCATCCTATAATCCACATCACTCAAATCCTACACTACCCCTAGTATCTCAGGTGTCATCACAAGCGGTGGTGATCAAGCACCGACCTGTGACCTACCTCCTGGACATAAACAATCATAATTTTCTTCTACCGAACACCCTAAATAAGAAGAATATGCCTATGATACCATTTTTTCATGAACCAGATTTGTTCTCATTCAAAATCGGCACCCAAAACGGTCCATGGCAAGACCCGCAGGGAATTACCTATCCCCTCAGGTTAGAACAAGTGCTGAGGTATATTATATGAGTGTTTGTGAATGATTTACCCGAGTTCAGAAACATAAGGCAACCAAATACAATAAATAAACTGAATTTGAAATTTTACCCCAAACAAGCCATTAATAAAATTATGAATTTGGAAACAAGGTTTATACAAATCCAAAGACTAAAAAAATAATAAATCCAAAACGGACAGCCCAAGAACTACCTCAAGGAATGTGGGGATCACACTCATGCCATATCTACAACACCACACCATGAAGGACCGATAGAAACTCGGACCATCAGTTCTAAGAGCTTTACCCAGAGCAGAAACAAAAATTACCAAGTCTACTGACACCCAAAGTTGTAAGTAGGGTGTGATCTAAATCCTAGTAGGATTCCACCCCAAAAAGATTCCATGCGATAATCATTATAAAACTAAAATATTTCATGTTTTGTAAGCCAGAAATGCTAATAAAAATCATTAGGAATTGTAACTTTAAATAAAATCAGTTTTGAAGTGGGCTCTTTTAAAGAATCAACAGTTTTAAATAAAGTGAACCAGACAATAAATTTTTAACAAAAGATGCCATATACCGAAGATGAGTGTAAAATTTCCAATGAGCGCTATCAATGGGAACACCCATAGGAACTATCTTGTTGTGGGTCCCACGTACCTCATATCTTAGTGAAAATAAAAATACAAATATCTGTTCTTGTGCACATGAGCCACTAGTAGGTATCATACCTATAACCTAGCGGTCCTCTAACATGTTGCTCATCATATTTTAGTTAGTGTTTTCATCATCAAACTTTCTACGTCAATCTTGGGCCACACCTCATGAGGCTAGGATTGTCAAAACTTGACATTCAGATTATGAGTAGGGTGCCTGGCCAGTACACCTCTTGATGAGATTCAAGTCGCTAGGGTAAGTTGGGTTTTATTTGAGATATTATTTTATTATGGTTCATTGATGATTTCAGGAAATGAAAATATAGTTGGGTTGATAGTACCAATGATCTCGCAGGGGCTGGCAAGCCATGTGGAGATGTGGATATTACCCTAGAACACTATCTGTGATGGTGTAGTGATTTGGCGTATAACCACCAACCATATATCCAAGTCACCCACTGACACTAGTTTTCTCTCTTATTGTATTATGTATTTTTATTTATTTTGTATTCATTGAAATCTGTTTTTAAAATAAAAATAAATAGGATTTATGAAAAATGATTTTTTTGTGAAACGATTTTATTATAAAGTGGACGTTGTTTCATTTCAAAAAGGGTGGAAATGAATTTTCAGAATTGTTTTGAAATAGAAAATGGTGTGGATGTTGAATATGGGTTTTTATTTGGTAACTAATGAGCATTTGAAAAGTTTTATGAAATTTTAGTACCTTGGATTGAAATGAAAAGAGTTGAGTTATTAATTAAATAGCGATTTATGAAATGGAGTTTTTCATGAAATTAGAAGTTTATTGAAATGGGTTGAAATGTTTTGAAATGGTTGTGAAAGGCATTAAAGAGAGTTTTTATTGAATTATGAGTGATTTTATAAATTGGTTTGTAATATTTAAATTGGGTTTTGATTATATGGTTGGTAGTTTTGATAAAGGGATAGTGTGGGTTAAATGTTTTGATTTCTTAAAGAGGAATGGTTTGGTTTTGGTATTTTGTGTTCTCAAGGGTGACCACATACATGGTTTTTTGTGGTAATATGGATGGTTAATGGAAGGAATGGATGAGTGTCAGGATGGATATGTGGTGTGTGCCCGATGTGGCATGTAAACATGTATGTGTGAGGCTCATGAGATACCATTGGTATATACGAAACCCACCAACACTATTTTTTGAAGAATAATTTTGAAGAAAAGTGTTGTGTTTCAATAATGTGTGGATGAGAGGTGCGTCTTATGTGTCATAAAGATTGTTATTGTGGGATGTTTCAATTTCAAGAACCCCTCTTATTTAAATTATGTTTTGGATTGGTGCTTCATCGATAAGTGGGAATGAAGCATTGATTAGTGGTGTCTTTTGAGAAAAATTTTGGGAGGCCAATGTGGTGGATCCCCTCATGTGTTTAGTCCTAGTATGTTGTATGTTGTGACCAAATGAATAGCATGGTTGGTCTTTGGATTTTTTTGTTGGCTAGGGTATGCCTCCATAAATAGTTAATGCCTTATTGATGTATGGTCCATGGTGATTCTCCATTGGATGATCCTCCAGTTGATCAATATAAGGACTTTCTTCTAGAGCTTTGAAGATTTAGTTTACCCCTCTTCTTTTTCATTTATGTGGATACCCTTGTAGAGGTAGAATGGTTGTTGGAGGTTAAAATAGACCTTTGTTTCTTATGTTTTTTGAGTCGTCGAAGGTGAATGCATTTCATGGTTGTCAGTGCAGAATGATGTCATAAAGTGCCTTTGGATCTTCCGTCAGTCTCATTAAAGAAATAGTTCATGTTATGCCACCATTGTGGAAAATATGGCCAATAGTTGTTGTTTTGGGTGCTTGTTGGAATCATGTGATGTTTGAGACTTGGCCTAAGGTACCTCTCCTTGTGTTATTTTATTATCTTTAATGGTTATCTTTGGTTATGCCTTGCGATGTCATGTATTCATTTGACTGTAAGGGTAGAGGTTGTGAAATCTTATGAGAGTCTCAATTTTTTTTAATGCGTGTCTTCTATCAGGGAATTCAGATATCCTATATTCTAGAGAATGGTATTTCTATGTGTCCTATTATTATGAAATTTCCCATATGAAGAAATAAGGGGAGACATGTGTGCATCCTCTAATCACTTGTTTTGGTAAAATGACGGGTTAAGGAAAATTGAGTTTGAAGTGTGTCATGTCTCATTAAGCACATATTAGATCACAATGTAATTGATTGTGTAACTAGAATAAAATGTTCTGTTAGGGGGTTTCTAAAGCATTACTGTGAGGCAGGAGATGCTTCAATCATCTAAGCTCTAGTCATAGGTCATGGAGTGAAGATGGCGCATAGTCAGGGGAAATCCTAGGGTTGTTCAAAACCTTGGTCAATGTCCTATCCTCAGTATAAAATATGGGAATAGTTTAAACCTCCGGTGTCACCATCTTGTTCTAGTTGTTCTGGTTTGGTGAAGTGGTGGGAGAACCTAGTTTAATTGTTATATCCCAAGTTAAAGTTACTCCCTTGGGTTATCTTTGATGTTTTATAGAAATTTATGAAATTTGGGCTAGGTGGATTATAGGGCACGGTTTTTTCACCAACCTTGGAATCTGAGCGATAATAGACAGTAGCCACCATACAGTTTCCACATGTCCGTGCACCTGGACCCATGTAATTGTGAGAAGATTCTACTTTGGATAGAATGATCTGCACGGTTAGTGATTGGCTTCTGATATCATGCAGACTAACCGTGCAGTTGACCCAACTCTGTAAATTTCGGGTACTTTTTGTGCAGGCCGATGCTGGTCAGTTAAGATGGCTGGTTCATATGGCAGGGAGACCCACTATGAGTCTGATGTAAGTTCCTTTGGAAAATTATAATTAATTTCTACCCCTTCTGTCAAGATTCCATTCGGGCCTTCCCCTATTAGTGTCCTGATTCTATCTTGGAAAAAAATTTAGTTTCGCCTTATGGTGGGGAGCATGTTTTTGTCTCCTCCTATGAGTAACTTGGTTTGGTCCTTATTTTTGGTCTGGAAATAGGAATTACTATTTAGTGTTATTTAATAACCAAATTCCTTCTTGAGTGAATGTTGGGATTGGAGTGTGCCCGATAGTTTTGTTGAATTAAGATTGTGGTGACCTCATTCGGTTTTGTTATTCATTCCAAGTAAGTTTCATGAGTCTTGTTTGGATATTGTTTGAGGTGTTTTGTTGGGATTTATTTTAAATATAATTGATCATTTCAAGAAGTGGCGTATGTATTGTTTGGTTATAGTATTACTATATTTATTGATCAATTATCCTTTTGGGGGTAAGAAAAAACTTGGAAATAGATTCCATTTTGGCATTTCGGTTGGGTTTGGTTTTTTCTTTTAGCCTTGTTGTGGCTTTTCGAGGGCAGAAAGTTTTATGGGAGGGAGAATTTTTACATCCATGAAATCTTTTAAAGGTATTATTTATTTAATTAATATTCATGATTTTTTTGGTGGGGGTTTTCCATGTAGTGTTGGAGGAAAGGGTGTGTTTTCATGATTTGGTCCATACTATGAGCCCATTTCATGTTTTAAAAACCAATTTTGTTTTTTATAAATTTTTAATTTTCCACATTTTACACCCATTATACTCCCCAATTGGCATCCCTTAGTATATTAAAACTACCATATCCATTTGGAATTCATAGGAATCCATAATTATGATGGATTTGGGTTTTTATGGTATTAGGCCATCTCATAAGCCCATTATTTTAATTCTTTAATATCTCATACAGTTTTAAGGATTTTAGCTGATTAAAAATCTCACCCAATCCCACTTTCCCAAGGCACAACCCCATGATATTTACACCCTCTTTGGATCTCATATTTATTACGAATTTAGGAAAACCTTCTCTAGATTTCTCCAATCGTTCAAATTTGAAGAGGTAACTTGTTTTTTTATAACTCCTTCAATTTTCACTATTTTATCTCTATTTTAGTTCTCACTTGACCTACTCATCCTTAATCGAACCTCAATATCATTTTTGGATGTTTGGACACTCAGATACTAGTGTATTTGGGGCGTTTTATTCAATATATATCAAGTAAGTGGGTTTCTTTCCATCGTTCTCCCATTTTCTTAGGGTTTCTTCCATTTTCTTAGGGGTTCATCCATGTTTTCTTGAATTTTATAATTTCCAGAAAGTAGGTATTCAAAAACAGGGTTTTATCTTGGGTTTAATGGTCTAATATTGGGGTTTTAGGTTTTATTTAACTCCCATGTGGTGTAGTGTTGGTGGAGGGGAACTTTGGCACAAGGATTTGGTGTTTTGACATTTGTGGTAGGTGATTCCATGTGTACGAATTTATTGATGAATTTTCATGTTTGATTTATTTATTTAGAATGATCCTAATATGTTGTGTGTGGTAAAAAACTATTTTGTTGTATCATTGGTTGAGTGGTTAATTTTAAAGTATCATTATTCTGTAAAAATGTGTTCTTGTCTTCTGTATTCAGGGTTGTACCACTTGGGGATATTTTATGGTTCATGAAATGGTTTTATTAAATGGTTCTAGGGATTCAAATTCTGGTTTTTTGTTATATTGGCATAAATATGGTTTGAAATATGGGTTTTAGAATGTTTTCTTGTGCAAAGCTTGGTTACACTCCTTGGATGTATTTTATGAAGTTTTTAAATGGTTTCTTGATTTATGTAAGAGGTGAAACTATGTTGGAAAACTATTTAGGTAGGAGTGTACATGTGAAATGGTTCATTCTGATGTTAAAGGGCTGTTATATGATTATTAATAACTAGGAAATGTTTTATAAAATTTTTTAATCTATTTATTGATGTCTGAAAGAGATGTGAAACATGTTGTGGGCAGTTTTGGTGTGAGTATGGTTACAAAATGATTTTGAATGGAAAACAAAATTATGTGACATGTGTGTGGGCTGTTTGGTGTGTGTGTGATTTGTAAATGGAATTTGAATCTGAAAATGATATTTCATGACTTGTGGAATTTTTTTGAGCGTAATAGAGAAAACCTAGGTATCTAGGTGGGTGGACGTGTACTAGTTTGATTGTGATCCCATGGGGTTTGGACCTTGTTTAACATAACAAGTTTGAAAATGAAAACACTAACTAAAATATGATATTGATGATATTGGGGGATGACTAGGATCTTGTTTCAACAAGAACATATATTTTTACGGTTACTTTCACCAGGATACATGTTACCTATGTCCCACGATGAACTAGTTCCTAGGGGTGTTCCCGCTGCTAGCGATCATTTGAAATTTGAAACTTATCATCAGAATATGGTGTGTTTAGATAAAAAAATTTAGTATCTTGTGCATTTTATTTAAAGGTTTTTATTCTTTAAAATACACAACTTTAAAATTTATTGTATTTATTGTTGCATTTCCTAATGATTTTTACTAGAAATTATTGTTTAAGAAAGATGAATGTTTTTGTCTTATAATGATTATCACATGGAATATTTTTGTTAGTGGAATCCTACTGGGATATGTCTCACACCCTACTTACACCTTTGGGTGTAAGTAGACTTGTTAATATTTGTTGCAGGCTAGGGTAAATCTCTAGGTACTGGTGGTCTAATTTTCTAGTTGTCCTTCGTGGTGTTGTATTGTTGGGATGGCTTGAGGTTGATTCCCCATTTCTTTGAAGTAGTTCTTAGGCTTTCCATTTTGGATTTCTTCTTTTGTTGTAGTCTTTGGGATTTTTATAAACCATGTTTCCCAATTCTGAATTTTATTAAAGGCATGGTTGGGGTAAAATTTACGATTTAGTTTATTTATTGTATTTTGTTGTCTTCTGTTTATGAACTCTGGTAAATTGTTCCCAAACACTCATAAATGATAACGGAGAACTTTTTCTAACCCATGGAGATATGGAACGCCCTTCAGGTATTTCCATAGACTGGGTTGGGAGCCAGTTTTAAAGGTGACCAGATATAGTTCATGACAAAATTAGAGATAAAAATGGAGCAGAGAATGTGGTGGATGACCATATTAGTGGGATTCACCCATCCTTAGACATTGACTAATCCCCCTGTATGCCCATAAATGAAAAGTTTCCCAATGATAAATTGTATCGAGTGTAATATTTTATTCCTTAGTTTGAAGAAATTTTAAATTATTTGGTAGTATCATTCATTCCCACTAATTTCAATAAAAATCAGGCCAATCATCTAAAACATGATTATCCTTGGTACATTTGGGATGACCCCTACCTGTGGAACAAATGTAGTGGTAAATTCCTCTAGTATTGTTTCTCGAATAGTGAGTTTCAATATGTCCTTAGGTTCCTCCAAACTCTTGCTTGTGGGGGCCAATTTGTTCCCTAACAGACTGCTCGCAAGGTCCTTCATTTTCATCTCTTTTGGAACACATTGTTTTGGAATGCCCATGAATTCTGTAAATCTTGCCCTCGCTGTCTAAGAATAGGGAATTCTTCTAAATGAAATGAGATTCCACAAAAACCTTGATCTTCCATTACATTTTTTTGGGTAATTGACTTTATGGGACCATTCCACAATTCATTTGGGATCCTATACATTCTTTTGGCAGTGGATTATCTTTCAAAATGGGTAGAGTCATGTTCTACAAGGACTGATGATTCTCAATAAGTAGTCTAATTGTTGAGAACCCAAATCTTCTAAAGTCTTTTATTACCTAGTTTTGGTCGGAGTAGATTAATCAAGAGGGGGTTGAAGTGTGTATCAATAAAAATATCGGTTAAAATTGGGTATTTAATAAGATTCCCCCAACTAAAATATAATCAAATTAAGTTTGTAGTGAATTTATAAATGTCCAGAATGTTCAATTAATTGCTCAGAAGAATGTTTAGTTCTCATATATACTAATATGAAGATTTATATAACTTTTAAAACCAATCTAATGATTCAAAATAGTTATTAACAGTTGCAAATCTAACTATCAATGTTCAATTTAGTTGTATGAAATATTGGATAAAAAGTAATTTAAAACTAAAAGGTAAAATAACAGTGGATATGAATAAGAGGTTCAGTATAAAGAAGAGACTTAGTCCTCTCCACTTGGTGATCACATGCCACCGAGCAGTTTAAATTAATAAATAGTTTTATCCACACCCCGGATCGGGGTTCACAATAGCACACAAGGTATTCTAGGTCACACATGACCTCTATCATAGGTATTTGTGGGAAAAACAAAATATAGGTCACACATGACCTCTTCCACTATTCTACGAGGGATACAATGGATAAAAATGAGAGTGAGTTTGAGGATATCAAGTAACCTTTAGTTATGAATTGGATTTAGTGTCTGTGTTTCAGACAGACACACACACTGCTCAAAATGTAATTAAATAAACACAATATAGCTAAGATGTGGAGAGAGATTTAGAAGTCTCTGGGTGTTATACAGTGAATCTATAGACTCGTTTGATGTATGGAAATGATCTCTGAGTCATATTATGAATGTTGGATCCAAAACAGAGTATCGTAGCCACTATGCTCTGGCTTCGAGATGTGTGAAAAGATCATCTCCTTATTCCAAATATGTTAAGTGTATCCCTGTAGGTTTTTCTTGTCATTTTGATATCTCCATATGCTCTAGCTTTGAGTTCTTGGGATTTTGAGGTAAGATTGATAGTTTTATGAGTTTGTAATTCTTCAGTTCTTTCTATTTTTCATCGTATGTCTCTCTCTCAGCATGATCCATATTGTAATTCTTTTATACATTGAGGTCCATCAAACATGAAGATCTCCCCACATGCATGCACCTCATACTATCAATTGATTGTCCTAGAAAAAATTTTAATAGTGTCATAAACATTAATTTGTATAAATATGTCAGTTAAATATTAATTTAAATAAATAAAATAATTTTTTTCTACAACTATCAGTGAGTCATAAGTATCGATGAATCATTGGAATCAGTCTATCATCATCATTCTATTAGCATCAGTGACTTTGTGTATCAATGAGTCTTTTCCATCGGTATTAGTGGCATAACATATCAGTGATTCCATTGTGCTATCGGTCTATCTAGGCATCAGTGAGTCATCATCAGTGAATTATTTTGAACTATTGGTGTGTCACCCATTAGCAACTCATTCATCATTATGCCATCCAACATGGATTCATTCATCGGTGTGTCATCCATTGGTGACTCGGTCATCGATGCATCACATAAACTATTAGTGTGACCGATCATTGGCGACTCATCCATCAGTGAGTCTTTTGTTCTATCGGTTAGTCCAGTATTGGTGTCTTATTCAATCAGTGACTTCTTCGACCGGTGAGTCCTCATCAGTGAGTTGACCAATGATGACTCCTTTAGAACTATTGGTTCCAGGGACTCTGGAAAACATATAAAGTGTATTTCAAACATAGAACACTACCATATTAAGTAAAATTAATAAATACATTTAAACACACACTTATAAACAAATTAAAAAATAAATATCCATAATTTATTTACTTATTGAAATTTAATATAAAATGTGACATAATTGATTCCCTTATAAATATTCATTGAAAATATTAACTGAAGTTATAACATAATATATGAATTAATAGCTTTTATAAATTTTCATGATTTGTGATTATGAATAAAACTATTTCATAAAGGGTCCAACAATCTCTACATTTTTTATAATCAGAAATCATGGCACAAGCATGATGTTATTGAATAATAATTACTTGACTTATCATACTATAGAGTGAATGCGAATTCTCAATATGACTAGGGATTTCCATTTAAGAACCCCGTCAATTTTGTAATAGAAGGGAAAAATATAGAAGGTGAATTTATATCATAGAATGGTCATGATACACCTTTTTGTTAGAGTAGTTTGTATATGAGATGAGAAATATATATATATATATATATTATGTTGAATACATTCCATATTTCCTATGCTAGACTTGATCCCCCTAAGATTATGAATTTATGCTTATAACTTTGTCTCCCTTTTGGAATTACAAAAAATGATAAAAGTATGATATATAATAAAGAGATATGACACAATGGAAATTAGAAACAAAATAAAGGAAAAAGGATTTTCATTAATGGTCGAAAAAAGAACAATCATAAAAAATAAATGTACAAAGACCTATCAAAGATACAATCCACAACTAAGTATTTGGATTTTGTGATGATTTTATTTTTTTGATGGATCAAGAGTAGGTGAATAAGGTGAGGGTTTGGCTGTAGGCAGAGCTGGTCAAATGAAAACACCAGGCAAGGCAACACCTGTAAGAAAATTTACTGTAAGAGTGGGTCTCCATTGAGACAGAACACATATTTGAGGTTGCTTCTGAATTACTGGTCGAATATGAGAAAGGTCCTAAGATATGGTCATCTGAGTATAAGGTAGAGAAATAGGTCCAATGGAAGTAGTAGGTGAAACCACTATGGCCTTATATGTCACAAGTAGTTATGGATTTATAAGCTTGATGAAATAATTAATGATTTTATCCCCATATTACATAGCCTTCTCAAAATCATCCTTGTTTTCCATGAATTTATCCAGGAGAAGAGTACACTCCTTCAACTATCCCACTTTATTTTTAAAGGATTCTTTCATGGGATGGATCTTGATATTTTCAAACAAGTACTTGATGTTTTTGACCAAGTCATACTTTGTAATGATTTTGGAGATGTATTTATACACATTTTCTCTAATTTCATTCTGAGAAGTAGAGGCCTCATTGGTACACTATCTTAATATGTTGTAAATGAGATCAGTATTATTGTGTACCTTGTAAAGTGTTTCCTTATCAGAATCACTATGAAGAATATTGAGTTCTTCCCTCATCCCAACCCAGAGAGACTCCATATCAGTAGTACCATTCCTGGTACCTTTAGAACTTGATGGACCAGTGATCTTATTTCCAAGTTCCTCCTTCAATTTCATCAAATATATAATTTTTATATGTGTAAATAGGTTCTTAAGAACCTCCATCACACCAATAAAAGTGGTCTTGAAATCAGTGGTCATAGAGTTCAACTCATTACTCATCCTCTTCACTTCTTCTGTCAATATAGTATTGTTTCTAATGATTGTATCAGCTGTAGTAATGAGATTAGGCTGAATCTCTTGAATAACTATCCTTGCAATTATAGCAGAATCTACTTCTAAAATTATAATGGAAGTAGAAGATTCACTTATGGATCCAACCGAGGCTTTCACTGACTAACAGATATCAGCTTTGAATTGTTCTAAATCGGCCTTAATGAAATATTAACTAGGAACTGGCTGTACAACTGGCTCATCTGCAAGAGGTATTATGGGTGAAGTAGGTGAAAAAGTTTTTGTTTCATATTTTCCTTGTGTAAGAGGATAAGGAGCCATAATATCCTCACTTGTGTCATAATCCAAGCCATATATAATGAGTCCTGGATTTCAATTCCATTCACTAGAACAGATCCAGTATCTAGTCTCCACTGTATCAATCACAACATTTCTTCCTTGAGGTTCAAGAAATTTTTTAGCTTCATCATCATCATCTTCTTGTACTTTATCCAAAATAGAATTTCTAGGCATTGGTACAAACTGATCTTGAGCTTACACTTTCAATCCAGCCACATTAGCTACTCCAGGCACTTCCTCAACCTGAGGTATAGGTTCAATCCGATCCAAAACCTCTTCATCTTGGACTATATCCATAATTTGATTTATCTCCTGAATGATTCCTTGATATTAATCAGAAGGATGGTCATGATTATCCTAATAACCAACATCTCTCTCTCCAACTCTATCAGCATCCTGTTCAACACGATCAATATCACCCTATCCATCAGCTCCATCATCATCTCCATGAACTTATTCCTCACTTGACCTATCTTCAACTTGTTTTCATGATTTTAATGAGAAAATAACATGACCACCATTATCTTTCTAATAACCTTCATTGTCATCATCATAATTATCATATTCATTATCAGACTTACATAACATTCCAATACAGTGACCCCTGTCTCTACCTCTTCTTCATTACATAAAAAAGGCTCTTGAGAGGGTAACTCCAAAGGTGGACAGGCATGTCCATAAGACATATCCATTGGGATCTCAATAATACCAGGTTCACTAATGTTATCTATAAGAGACCATTCATCTCTTTGTTGCATAGCCTCAACTTCCTTATTTGAATAAACCACTTATTAACAGGTTTAAGACCTGGATCAACTTGATACTTTTTTCTGGTAGGATGGTCAATTTGATAATAATCCTCATATAATTTTTCTAATCTCCTACCCAACATTTAATCCAAGGGTTCCAGAATATATTCATCCTCTTGTAGATTTCCTTGTGAAGGAAGAACCCACTACACACTGCGATCACTTTGTCTCCATACTCTACACAACTAAGCTTATTCTATAATGCAGAGATCAACCTAGGGAAGTAAAACAAGTTTATTTCTTGGAGGGTTTTATAATTTCAGAAATATGTACCATCAGATTCCTAAAAAGGTTTAACTTTACCCATTCTTCAACAGATAAATTAGGAAGACATCCTGATATTTTATAACAGCAAAATATCCCTTTTTTTGGTAGATATTATGTTTAAGGAACTTGAAAACAAATCTTGCATCAACATCCAACTCAGTAGATATAGATCTTCTTGACTCTTAATTTCCAGTAAACTCTTTCTAAGAATCCTCATTTGAAAATAAGTCTATGTTTAGAATAATGTTACCCTGGTAGTCAGCATAGATGCCCTCATGAGGCATCTCCAAACAGTCATCCCATTCTTTCAAAGAAAATGAAATCTCTTTGCACTTCACTATAGAATTCATCTTTTCTTCATGAGCTCCTTCCAGAGATATCTTTAAGTTCAGATAGAATTTGTGATGTAGTTGGGGATAAAACACCCACTTATTATTTGGAAACCAACTAATCCACCGTTGAGATTCCATCACTCTTAACAAAAGCGACTTTCTTGAGAAAATCCATTCAGAAGATGATTCCTTCTCATCGGTCACTACAAGACTTCCCAATCATGGCTTCCCATTTCCTGTAGTACCTCTAGATTCACTATTTTGACACTTAGCTGATGGTGACTCATTGGGTCCTTCCATCACGACTTCTTCCTTACCATTTCTGATGGTTCATATTTGAAGGGAGCCAAAAGGTCATGGGTAATGAGGTAGAGTGTCGAAGGTTAGAAGATTCATAGTTATTGAGGGAGGTGAATGGTTGAAGTGTGGATTGAATTTATTTTATCATTATTGGATTCTAATTCATAAAAAATATAATTGATTAGCGGTAAAAATAAAACAAAACCACATTGTTTCACTTAAAATATATAGATTTACAAAATGGTCCTTGTGGGCATCAATTTCACCCGATCGGTATTACACAATTGGCTTCATGTGATCGACTTCATGTGATCAGCTGCAGAAGATCAGTTTTACATGATCTGTTTCACACGATTGGTTTCACAAATTGGTTTCACCTGATCAGTTTCACCTGATTACTTTGACAGATCAGTTTCATCTGATTGGTTTGATAGATCGGTTTCACCTAATCAGTTTGAAAAATACCAGTATCACAGATAAACAGATTTTTCTAAGGGGATAAGATCAGATTGACTTTATAAATTTATCATCACGTATGATTTTGTTTATTCTCTCAATGTATAATGGTTTGGTGAATATGTCAGCAAGTTGATGCTCAGTCCCAATAAAATCAAGAGTTATATCACCTTTTTGATAATGATCTCTCAAAAAGAGATGTCTTACATAAATATATTTTTTTCTAGAATGAGAAATTGGATTTTTAGAGATGTTAATACAACTTGTGTTTTCACAATTTTTGGCGATAAGTATGAATTGAAATCCATAGTCTAATAAAGTTCATCCACAAAATTTTTGCATAGGAACTACTAGCAGCAATATACCCCACTACAACAGTTGATAATACAACCAAATTTTTGCTTTTTTACTACACCATGATATTAGAGACTTTCAAAAAAATGGATATGTTCCTAAGGTACCCTTTCTATAAAACATACATCCACCGAAATCATCATCTGAATAACTTACCAAATCAAAAGGTTGTCCTATATGATAGAACAATCCTAGAATAGTTTTATATTTGAGGTATTTGAAATCCCTTTTAACAGTATTTAAATGTGAATATTTTGGGTTTTCATGAAATCTTGCACACATACACACACTAAACATGATATCAGGAATTCTAGAAGTTAAGTACATCAAACTCCCAATCATTCCTCTGTAAGCAGTTTGATCAACGAATTTCCCATATTCATCAAGATCTAACTTACATGTAGAACTCCTAGGGGTTTTTTACTCTTAATTCTATTAAAGTTATATCTCCTAAAAATAACTTTTTTATACTAACATGGATTTATAATATCACCTTCTTTGTTTTGAAATATTTGAAATCCATGAAAATATTTAATTCACCCATCAAACTCATTTCAAATTCACTTTGCATCATTTTTGAAAAATAATTACATAATGTATTTTTAGAAGATCAAAAGATAATATCATCTTCATATATTTGAGATATTAAAATTTATTTAGAAATTATTTTTATAAATAATATAGGATCTACTACTCATTTTTCAAAATCATTAGAAATAAGGAAATTAAATAACCTTTCATACCAAACTCTTGGACATTCTTTCAAACCATATAAATCTTTAGATAAAATGGAAACATTATTTGGAAAATGGGTATTTGAAAAACCTGGGGGTTGTTCTACAAAAACATCCTCAATCATATAACCATTTATGAATGCTATTTTGACATCCATTTCACAATGTTTAAAATCCATATGTGCTGCACAGGTAACTAAGATTCTAATGGCTTCATGTCTAGATACTGGTGCAATGGACTCTTCATAACCAATTCCTTCTTCCGGATTATAGCCTTTTGCAACCAACCTAGCTTTATTTATGACTATATTTCCATATTTATCCACTTTATTCCTAAAAACCCATAGTGTTACTATGTTCAAGGTATCTCTTGGTCTATCAAAACTATTCTAGAATTATTTCTCTCAAACTAATTTAGCTCTTATTTCATAGCCATAAACCAAAATTCCTCATTGATATCATCATTGATACATTTAGGTTCATGTTTTTACAAGAATGATTGATGTTCAACCAAATTTCTAAAGGAATCCCTCATTTGTGTCCCTCTGTATAAATCCCTAACAACAAAATCTAAGGGATAGTTTTCAAGGGTCCTAGTTGGTCAAGTAAAAGTATGTCTAGTTATTTCAGGTTCATCATTTTGTTCTCATTCATTATGTCTTGGTTTTAGATAATTTTATGAAGTGGAAGTTTTTACAAATTCCTCCACAGAATGACTTGAGGGGTTTAAATTAATATCCAGATTTAACATATCCTCTTCAAGATGTTCTAGTGAGGTTTTAGGCTCATGTGGATCTGTTTCATCAAACATGACATGAAAAGATTCTTCCACACATTTGGTTAGTTTATTAAATAATCTACATAATTTTATTAATGTTGAATATCCAGAGAATATTCCTTTTTCACTTTTGAGGAAAATTTATCTAGATTGTATTTAGTGTTCATTAAATAGACATTACATCCTAACACTTTAAAATAACTTACTTATGGTTTCCTATTCTTCTATATCTTATAAAGAGTTTTCTTATGGATATATCTTATTAAGACTCTATTTATTACATAAAATGATGTATTAAAAAATTCATCCTAGAAATAAATTTGTTGGTTATATTCATTAAGCATAGTTCATGAAATTTCATATAGTGTTCTATTTTGTCTTTCTACAACACCATTATGTTGAGTTGTCCTAGGGGAAGAGAAGATGTGCCTATAGCCATTTGGTGATAAAAAAGATTCAAAATATTGATTTTCAAACTCATGGACATGATCAATTCTTAAGGATATATTTTTAAGCCGATAATGATTTTCTACAATTCTAGAATACTTGGTAAAATGAGAGAAAACATTACATTTGTGAGCAAAGAAAAATGTCCAAGTATACCCATAAAATTCATGTACAAGAACATAAACGCAGTTCTTCCCATTGAGAAATAAAACTCTAGATCGTCCAAACAAGTCTATGTAAACCAACTCAAGAGGTTTTGAAGTTGTATATTTTTTCTTTGAATTGAAATAGATTTTATGTTGCTCTTCTTTTTGACAAGGGTTTCACACCTTATTTTCTGGAAAATATATTTTGGGAAAGTATTTACCTAATCCTTTTTTGGTTAACTTCTTAAGGGAGTGTACATTCTAATGTACTAGTCATCTATGCCAGAGCCATGAATATTTGTGAAAAGGCACATGCACAAGAAACATTCTATGAGGCAAGTGTGTCTATATTTTTAGCACATACATTATCATTTATTAGAGAAGTAAATACTAAATTATTTTTTCATAACAAAATGGAATGAATCATTTTTAAATTTTTCATTGAATCCATCATCACATAGTTGAGATATGATAAGCAGGTTATACTTTAGTCCATCAACATAATGTCCTTATAAAATTGAAATAGAGTTAGGTTTACAAATATTCCATAGGCTGATGATTTTTCCTTTACCATTGTCACCAAATGTGACATTTACACCATTAATATTTATAAGAATTTTGGAGCTTGAGTAGTCCCCTGTTATGTGTCTTGAACAACCACTATTTGAGTACCACCGATTTCTATATGAACTCTTTAAGAAGATTACCAACATAACAGTTCATCCAAGAAACTATTTTGGTACCCGTATTTTTCTGGGTATACAAACTTTAGTAATAAAAGATTTAGAAACACACACTTGACATATGGGTTTCATATATGCAGAGTAAATATTATTTGGAAAATAAACTTTTTTTAGTCCAGAAAAACTGGATGCAGTAAATGATTATTTGGAACTATAACTTGCAGTAAAATTATTATTTTTGAATAAAGAATATGATTTTCAAGATTTATCCACAAAATGTGTTTTTGATAATGTTCTCTATCTTGGTTGATATACTATTATAGATGATTACTTAGGAGCTATTTTTTTACCAATAATTTGAGTCAGAGTATTTTTTCGAATGATAAACTTTTCTAAATAATTTAGTAATTTCTCATTAGATAAATTTATATCACTATTTTACTTTAAAATTAGAGTATTTTTCAATCTCTAAATAGTATGTTCTGATTTAACAGTTACAGAAAGAGAATGATGCTTCTTTAAATATTTATATTTATCTTTTATCTCATTACATGTCTCTTCCTACATGTAATGATATTCAAATGATTCTTCACTTTTCATATTTTCTGATTCAATTTCATTTTCATAATAATAAAATTTTTTTACAGGAGAGTCTACGGTTAACTCAGATGTGTTTTTCATAAAATAGTTACTTGATATGTCATCTTTCTAATCATGAGAAGAAGCATATTCACTTAATCCGTCCTCAGAGAACCTCCAGGTGGCTTGATATCTTTCTTATATTTTCTATCGTTATTCTCATACTTCTTTTTGTATTTGATCTTGGTATAGTCTACAATGACATTTCCTCTCCTTTTACGTTTATAGAAACAAATTTATTCTGATTTATCATATCTCTTCCAATCATTTTTCTAGCTGCCCTTGTGGTCATACATTCCATTGAAATCGGTCTTTCTAAAAAACATATTATTTCTATAAAATTTCTTGAATCTTCTAGTTAGCTCGGACATTTACTCATCACCGTCTGAAGTAGATTAATCACTACTAAGGCTATTAATAGAAGCTTGATCTTTCTATTTTTCTTTACTCTTGGAAGTGGTAGTCTTTAAGGCTATATATTTTCTTTTTGATTACTCCTCCTCTTGGTTGAACTTCAATTCTTATTTATACGTCATTAATTTTCTAATAAATTCCTTCACTGTAATCTTATCAATGTTTCCAGATTCACTTATAGACATTGATATCCCTCGCCATCTCTCTGGTAATAATTACAAAATCTTCTTAATATGTTCCTTTAATGTGACAAATCTTCCTAAATAAATCATAGTATTAAAAATTTCATTGAACCAAAGATACATATCCAAAATAGATTCATTAGGCTTCATTATGAAATGATCATATTTAATAATATATGTATTTAATCTCAACTCCTTCACATTAGAAGTTCCCTAATGTGAAGTAGACATTGTTTCCAAATCTCATGAGCCATTTTACAAGTAGAAATGTGATTATACTCTTTATCTCATAGTTCACAGTAGTGATTATTCATATCTTTATAGTTATTATTATAGGAAGTCTTGGTTGGTTAATCCCATGTATTTTTAGTAGTTTCAGGAATGGAATATTTACTTTCAATAGTAGTCCAGATTTTAAACCCCATGCTCTCTAGATGTATTTTCATTTTAAGCTTCCACGGAGCATAGTTTGTTCAATTAAAAAAAGGTTGTATATTAGTAGAATCTCCTTCTAGTATACATTTAAGAATATAAAATGTAAAATAATTTCAATGATATAGAAATTTTGAAATAATAGAAATTTTAAGTCATTTGAAATACAACTAAAAACACAGTTGAAAAATATTGGAAAAATATTTGAAAACTTATTTTTTTAAACTACCTCTGATACAAAATGTTGGTCGGAGTAGATTACTCAAGAGTGGTGTGAATTGTGTATTTATAAAAATTTCGATTAAAAGTGGTTCTTTGAAAAGTTTCCCCTAATTAAAATATAATAAAATTAATTTTTGTGAATTTATTAAAGTCCTAAATGGTCAATTAATTTCCCAAAAGATTGTTTAGTTCTTAGCTATACTAATCTGAAGATTAATATAACTTTTGAAACTAACCTACTGGTTCAAAACAGTTATAAAAACATTCTAAACAAACTATCAATGTTTAATTTAGTTTTGTGAAATATGTAGTTAAATTAGGTAAAAACTAAGAGGTAAAAGCACAATAGATAGGAATAAGAGGTTCCGTCTCAAGCAGAGACTTAGTCCTCTCCACTTGGTGGTCACCTGTCACTAAGATGTTTAAATTAATAAACAATTTGATCCACACACTGGATCAAGGTTCACAACTACACACAAGGATGTCTAGGTCACACTTGACCACTACCATAGTTATTTGTGGGAAAAACAACAACCAGGTCACAATTGACCTCATACACTATTCTATATGGGATACAAAGGATAAAAATGAGTGTGAGTTTGAGGATATCAAGTATCTTCCGGTTATTCATAGGAGTTAGTGTGTGTGTTTCAGACTGATACACACACTTCTAAAAAATGTAAGTAAATAAACACAATAGATAAGAGATGTAGAGAGAGGTTTAGAATTATCTTTGTGTTATGTAGTGAAGATCTGGACTCATTTGATATAGGGAAGTGATCTTTGAGTCCTCTTTTGAATGTTGGACCCAAAACAGTGTATCATATACTTTGTGATCTGGATTCAAGAGGTGTGATAAGTTCATATCCTTTTTTCTAAAGATGTTCAGTATAGCCCAACAAGTTTTTATTTTATTTTTGATATCCCCGTATGCTCTAGCATTGAGTTCTTGGGATTTTGAGGTAAGATCAAGAGTTGAAGGAGTTTTCAATACTTATGTTCTTTCAACTTTTTAGCTTATGTCTCTCTCTCTACATGATCTATATTGTTATTATATTATACTTCAAGGTACAACATACATGAAGATCTCCCCATGTGAATGTACCTAATTATTTCTACTTATAGTCCTACCGAAAACATTTAATAATTCCTGAAACATTATTTTGTCTAAATATGTCTGTTAGATATTAATTTGAATAAATAAAAGAAAAATAGTTTTTATGACTATTGGTGTGTCATAAGTATCAGTGACTCATTGGAATCAGTCTGTTGGTATCAGTGACTCCGTGTATTGTTGAGCCTTTTCCATCGGTATCGGTGAATCAGTCAGTCCTTTGAGCTATCATTCTGTCTGGGCATTAGTGAGTCTTCATTGGTGACCTATTGTGAACTATGTTTGTGTCACTGACCAATTACTCAATCATCAGTGTGTCGTCCATCCGTGACTGCATCATCGGTGTTTTGTCCATCGGTGACTAATTGATCTGTGTGTCACTTAAACTATCAGTGCGACTGACCATCGATGATTCATCCATCAGTGAGTCATTTATTCTATCGATGAGTCCATTATCATTGTCTTCTTTGACTGGCGACTTCTTCGATCGGTGAGTCCTCATTGGTGAGTCAACCAATGGTGACTCCATTTGAACTATCAGTGCTAGCTACTCTAAAAAACATATTATGTGTTTGTCTTACATAGAACAGTACCAAATTAATTTAAATTCATAAATTAATGTAAACATACACTTATCAACATATTAAAATAGAAATATCTTTAATTTATTGACTTATTGAAATGTATTATATAATGTGACACAATTGATTCACTTATAAATATTAACTAACAATATTAACTAGAGTTATAACTTAATATATGAATTAATAAATTTTATAAATGGTCATGATTTGTGATTATGAAAATAACTATTCCACAAAGGGTCCAACACCTAGGTTCATTATCAGTGATCAGGGGCCTCATTTCTACAACCGAACAAAGAAATATTTTTTGAATTTGTTTGGGGTTAGACATAGAGTGTCTACATCTTATCACCCGGAATCCATTGGTCAATCTAAGGTGTTAAATATGGAGGTAAAAGAGATTCATGAAAAAACGGTTGAAACAAATTAAAAAGATTGTAATCCTAGACTCGATGATTCATTATGGGCTTAACTTACTACTTTCAAAACTCCAACTGGTCAATCATTATATAATCTAATGTTTGGAAAGAGTTGTCACCTCCCTGTTGAGATTGAGCACCGAGCCTACAGGGCCATCAAACAATGCAATTATGATCTTTCTAGTGCATGTGCTCAAAGGAAGTTGCAGTTTCTGGTGATGGAGGAAATGAGAAAATATGCATATGGGAACTCCATGATTTACAAGGAGAGAAAAAAGGTTTCCAATGACCATCTCATCCTTTATCATTAGTTTCACATTGGACAGAAGGTCCTCCCCAATAATTAAAGGCTGATTTTTCATCTAGGTAAGCTTTGTTCTCACTAGTTTAGACCATACACTATTACTAACGTCTCTCCATTTGATTTTTTCCAGGTTCGAAATGAATAAACCAAGAAAACCTTCATTGTCAATGGGCAGCAACAGAAGCACTTCCATGAATCCATTCAAGAGTCCCCGATGGTGAAACTCCATTTTCAAGAAGCAATATTTTAATGAAAATCACTAGGTTTTTTCCTTCCTTAATACATTTTATTTTATTAAAATGATTACACTACAAACTTTAGATGTGGGGCATGGGTATATTGTTGGGTTAGTTAGTAATTTTTATCATCTTTATTCATTTTCTCCTCATTGATTGCTGAATTATATTGCTACTTTCCCCCTTCCCTCCCCCACCTTTGTGACAAAATGAATCTTTTTTATGCCAACATTATCATAGAAAATGATGTCTGTTTAATTATAGAAGTTATTGAAAATTCATGTGGAATATCCATATTTCATGTTTTTTTAAAATTTTAAAAACATTCTGATGAAATGTGCATTTCAGCAAAAAATCAATACTATGGAGTGAATTTCTTTTTAACTATAGTACTTTTTTGATGATAAAAATGTTTGTATCATTTCCAAACCTTTGAAAAAAATGGTACCCTTTTTGTGAATAGATTAAGGGATAATTTTTTCACATAATATCTCCACACATTTTTACACCCAACCATGACGTGTGGAAATTTATTACTTAATGGAAGGTAAATATAAGTTAGGTTGATTTTTATCTATATTCCAAAATAATTTTTATATACATTCCTTCCTTATCCAATATATTTCATTACTGTAACAAATTGAACTATACATGTAAACCTATTATCCAACTGTTTTATACCCTAAAAACCCAAAATAAAAAAGGGTAGTATATTGGTCGGTTAAAAAACAACCCTTCGTTTACTTTTGATCTTGTTTAACTATTATAATTAGTGTTGTGAGGAGATCAAATAAGGTTTGGGTAAAGAGTGTGATATTTTTTCTAAGTGAAACTTTTAAAAAACAATAATAAATGAGGTGAGTGATGAAATGTAGAAAATATGGGGATATCTAGGTCAAGAGCCTATGGTTTGACTTCTAAGAATACTTTAGTGAATGGTTCTTGAAATTTGATTGGAAAGGATGTGGGGCATGTTTGGTGGAAATGATCATGTAAGTAGAAAATTATTAAAATAACATATATTTACTAGATAGAAAGTGGAAAGAATAGAATCAAATGGTTTTCACACACACACATGGGGAATTAGTGACATGATTAAATTTTTAATTATTTTCTTTTACTGGCATCATGAATCTCTTGGAATTTCATTTGGATACAATTTTTGAGATGTCATTTTCAATGATCATTGAGAATAACTCCTTGATGTGATTTTTGGTTTGATCACATTTCTATCAGGAATTAAAATTTAATTAAATGCTAAATTTTTATGAAGTTGGAAATATATACATGAATAATTTTTGGAAATATAATTTTATTAAGGAGTGATAATGATTATGTGTGGGGGTGTGATCACACTGCAATTCACTGTTTTATTTTCATCCTTACACCACCATGATGAACTAGTTTTGTATTGAAAATCATAAAAATAATAAACAATTTATCTTCATATTTGATTAAATTATTATTTTTATCACTATTAAAAAGTTTAATGTTACTGGTTTATATAATTTCATTGAAGGTGGAGGTGATTTGGAGGGCGCATGACGATGTTCAAGAAAAATGGGCCAAGGTGTGCATTATCCATGCACACTAGTTTACTGAATTGACCGCTAATAATGAACTGTGCATACAAATGGGTTGAAATTTTATCTAATGATCCAAAATTAATTTTTTTACATTTCATATTAAGGAATTCAAGCTTCATTAGTCAAACTGGGGGCCCAACCGACCAGATCTATTTGACTTACTGAATCTACAAAAAAGTCAAATGTTGTGTGATGTGATCTGTCCATATCTCGAGATTTATGTGTCCAAATGATGCCAAACATTCAGTGAAGATAGTAAATAGGTGGGGCTATAATGTTTTAATTTTATAAAAAGTTAGATATGGATTTCTAAATTTCTGACACCATGGACAATTGATTTTTAGAAATATGTGTGCTCAAAACAACCTTCCAATTTTCCTATAAAATGGAACCTTGGGCTCCCCATTTAAATGTTTTGACTAGAACTAATGATATGCTATTTTTGAGACCTAATGATGTCCTATTCTCATCCAAGAATTTTTGGAGGCCTCTATCCACATGGGGGGATCAAGAATGAAGAAGGAGTTCCATCCGAGCGCAATCCTCCTCCCGATGTCGAGCTAAATGATGGGCGTTCATTATGAGGGAGATACACACATGTCAAGGGAGTTACATCCATATATTAGCTACTGGCTTGGAGTGATTAGAGTGTTAAAACATTTATTTCCTTTAATATTAAATTATTTCTTATTTGAATGCTTGTTTTGAGGAATGTGATTGATTTTTTCTTAATTTCAAACTGATCAGTGTGAGGTTTTGAGTGTGTGACTTGTGTTGTTCTAATTGGAAAACACAAGAACCTGTTTTTTCCCACATTCATGATATTTAAATATGATTTGTAAGATCTTATTCCATTCATATGTTTTGGACCGTCACAATACAATTTTTATATAATGGTTTGGTTCTTCAAGCATTGAAATAAAGCCTTTGGAATTAATCGGGATTCCAATTAATTTCAACCATAGAATCACTCCAAACCTAAATGAATATCTAATAAAAATGAACATGAAGTGTGTGTAGTAAAATCAAAATGACCCCCTTCTCTCATTATTCTTTAAACACCACCTTAATCTATCAACTATTAAACTCTTTATGTTAGGTTATTTTTTTTAAACTTTTTTCAAAATCACCCCTTTTTAGTACATTTTATTAAAAACACAAAAACTAAGCCTATAAATCCTCCTTGAGAGACAACCTAGGGTGTTACCTATACTATAAGTCAACCTTAAAATCATAATTAATTTAACATTTCATGAGAATGCAGTTTGTACACACTAACAATACATCAATCCAATGTGAGGTATGATCAGAATGAATTGGTAAACATTGTTTAAAGGTATCAAAGCCTATAAAAACATGGTTCGAGGGGTCAAAAGTAAGAAACTAAAGACATATTTCCAATAAATCAATGGAAAATTATGGTACATTAACTGGTGGAATATAAGAACTTAAGATATGTCATTATGTGTTAGGGTTTGCTCAAGATGTCAATAAACATGTTTTTAGTGTTTGAAAACACTAAAACGTGAATGTATCAGTCAAAACCATATAAATTCCCCTCATATTTTCATGAAATATTGGGAAAAAATGTTGCATTATTTTTTATTTATATGCATAGAAAGCACATTAATTCAATGCGTGGTGTGGTTGGAATGACTCAGTAATTTTTTTTGAAGGTTCCAAAGTCTTTAAAAACATTTGTCAGGGGGTCAAAACTAGGAAAATGTTGTCCGATTTTCATAAAATCAAAGACTTTTTGCCGTAGATTGATTTTTGAAATTTAGGAACAAATGGTACATTATTATGAGTTGTGGATTTCTCAGGATACCTATAAATGTGTTTTTAGTGTTTTAAAACACATAAACATGCATATAACGATCAAAACCATAAAAAGGACCTCACATTAACCTGAAATCATGATAAAAACACCTTTCAATTATTTTTTATGTTTATGTTATGAAAAAACCTCAATCCAATGTATAGTGTGGTCAAAATGGATCAGTAAATTGTTTCTAAAGTCAGTTTAACCTTTAAAAATGTGTGTTGGGGGGTCAAAATTAGACAATCATCATAAGATTTACCTGAAATAAATAGAAAAGACAGTATATTGATTTGTAAAATATAGGTATTATAAAGACATCATTATGAATTATGGTATACCTAGTATGCCAGAAAGCATGTTTTTAGTGTTTTTAAACACATAAACGTTTGTGTAATAGTGAAAACCATAGAAAACAACATATAATTGATGTGAAATCATGGGAAACCACCATTGAGTTATTTTTCACATGTATGAGGAGACGAAACATCAATATAATAATCCATGTGGTATAATGACTTAGTAAACAAATTTTAAAGGTACCAAATCCTATTAAAACATGTGTTGAGGTGTAAAAACAAGGTAAATGTTGTCGGATTGACATGAAATCAAAGAAAAATGATTGTATATTTATTTTCTAAATATATTAATTTAAGGAACAAAATTATGAGTTACTATTTTCTGAAGTTGTCCATAAATAGATATTCAATGTTTTAAAAAATAAAAAAGTTTTTATGATGGTAAAAACCATAGAAAAATACCTCATATTGACATAAGATATTGGAAAAACCACCGTTGATTTATTTTTGATGTATATGGAAATAAAAATTTCAATTCTATAGGTTGTGTGGTCTAAATGGCTCAGTAAATATATTTTAAAGATTATAAATCATTCAAAAACATGTTTCAGGGGGTCAAAACGAAGAAAAAAACATCAGGTTGATATTAAATCCTAGAAAATCAATATTCGATTTATTTTTCAAATGTAGGAATCGACAAAACATCATTCCAAGTTATGGGTTTCCATGGATTCCCATAAAAGTGTTCTTAGTGTTTTAAAACACTAAAACAACCATGTGATAGTAAAAACCAAATAAATTGACCACATATTGAAATGAAATCCTCAAAAAACCACCTTTCTATTTATCTGGGACATGTACACACATTCAACATGTCAATATGACATGCATTGTGGTTGGAATGACTTAGTAAAAAAGTTTCATAGGTACCAAAGCATTTAAAAATGTGCGTTAAGGGGTCAAAACCATAAAAATGACATCGTATTACCATAAAATCATAAGAAAATTCTCGTAGACTGATTTTTGAGATGTAGGAACCGACAACATGTCATTTCGAGTGATGCTTTTCCCTAGATTCCCATAAACACATTTTTAGTGTTTTAAAATTACAAAACATGCGTGTAATAGTAAAAAAACATAGAATATGACATCATATTGATGAGAAATCATGGGAAAACCACCATTGAGGCATTTTGGAAATATAATAAATTATTTCATATAAAGTATTATTTTTTTGTTAGGTAAATTTCAAGCACACCGTACATCGATTTAAAAATAAATAAAAATGTAATATACTTATCCCTTTAAAGTTTCATGTTATGAATCATATATTAAATATGTAATATTATGTTTTTAATTTGTTTTCATGATATATTAATTTCCTTATGTTGAAATTTATTATATTGTATTAAAAAATAACAAATTTTATGAGCAATATTCTAAATATATTCTATGTCTTCTATATTCTACATTTGTTTTCTAAAATATTCTAGTTTTTATTGTAGTTGACAGATGTTGGAAGTAAGAAGGAGGATAACCATTCTGATTTCTGAAATTATTTAGTAGGTAGTCATGATGGTTCTTATTTTCAATTATGTGTTTAAATTTTATCAACGATTCCACTGTAATTATATTTTATTATGATTAGTTTTAATTTTTGTTTTTTTATTACAATTGATACGTTGATGTGGTCAGTTTCAGTTGATAAGATTATGTGGAGGTATATGGATGTATTAGAGGTCATGGGGTGCATGTATATAGGTAACGGGTTATTTTTGGACATATTTTATATTTATATACTAATGACTGAGGTATGGGTTCATTAAGGTTATCAGTTGAAAAAGGCTATGGGGACCAAGGCTATGCTGCCCGAGGATATGATGACTATAGATGTAAGTATATATGACTATGGATGTATGTATATATGACTATGGATATCTGATTTATGATGTATCAATGATTATTTTATCAATAAATTATGTTTTACTTAATTAAATATTAGTGTTTTTATGTTCATATTTTTTATTAAATAATATTTTTAAAAAATAATTTTTATGAAAAATATGTAGTGTCCGGTTTTAAGAACCACTTCTAAATAAATTAAGAATATCTTAATTAGTGATAGTTACTATTAATCACCACTAAACATAGCTGATAATAAATATATTAGTAGTGGTTAGGTTCATCTCATCTATTTTATTTTCTTTGTTATTTTTTTAAAAACCTCCTAAAAATAAAATCGAAACTTCCACTAAATTATTCAAAAATGACACATACAGAAACCACATTTAAATGAAAAAAACAAAATGAAATTATGTCAGACTATAGAATACATGATGGTTTTATAAACAACCGCTAAATTATTTGGTAGTAATTTAAATTTCTTATTATTCCTTATTTTTTATTAGTGATTTGAGAAGGAAGAATTTCTGTGAATCATTTAATTTTGATGTCATGGTTTATGATTTAGGATTTATATCCTCTTTGTGCCATAATTTTTTAAACATTATTACCAAACATACCTAAACATTATAGTCATTATAATCTTAATTACAATTTCCTCATGATTTCAGGTGATTTTTGTTTTTAGAATGTGGAGAATATAGGTCATTTAAAATATTATGGGTGGTGTAAGAACTCATGGTGTGAGAATAACTCTATATGAATCACCCTCATGACCGATGAGAGAAAATAATTCATTGTGAGGTAAATCAAGACATGAAATGTTTAATATAAATAAATTAGGATACATGAGTGAATTAAAGGTCTTAATTTACTAATATTTAAAAGGAAAGAGTAAAATACAAGGGTTGATTGGTTATATTAAAAAGTGTGTAGTTTGATTAATATTTTTAATAACTATTTATTATTTTTATTTTTTATTTGATTATTATTTAATTTTATTGGTTTTAAATTTGAAAATTAGTAGCATTCATATCCTTTGCATTTAATTATTTATATTCAATGCTTGATAGAAAACCTGAGTTCAAGTGTGGGGGTAATTGATGCCCTTATTTTTCATTCCAAAATTATAACATTTTGAGAATGGATTTCAATGGATTTGATTTTTTTCCATATTAATTAATTTTTTTATTGAAATGTTGGTAATTTACATTTTGTGAATTAATTTGGATAAATATAAATGGTAATTTAAAAATTTATGTTTCTTTTATTTTTTTGGTTGAAATTTTACTAATTATATATATACATTTTTGGTAAAAAAATATACTAACAATTGGGCAGCCCTCAACCCCCAAATGTAATTCACAAAGACACCTTTGAGGAAGCTAACCTAGCCATAGGGGTGGGGTAGATTATGTGTATATTAGTTTATGTATTAGTCTTTCATAGTTTTCATAGGTCCACCAGTGCATGAGGTAACTCCCTATAGTGGTGGGAGGAGAACCTCACAAGGGGGGTCATTCTCGCACAACGGTGGGGATCCTTTGGTTCCATTCACAATTCCCTAAGACTTAGTGGATAAGGAATCTATTATAAATGTGTATGAATCCCATGAGAATTTCTGATGTGGGATGATAACTCACATGAAACTAATCATTACTTAATAGAAACAACATTATTCCATTCCTATTCTCATGTGACTCCTCTTAAACATTCCTCCGATGCTAATGCACCCCTATCCAACACTCACACCTCTACAGAACAACATCATCACCCAAAACCTCTATAAACACCATTTTTTGAACATGAGTAAAGTTGGAGAATTGGTAAAACATTCTGAGATCACCATGGATTGCACTAGAAGTTATGGATATTCCCTCTATAAAGTCAAATAAAGGATATGAGGATTTCTATGGAGTGATACCATTTCATTCTTCTATTTCCTTCTATCATTAAACCATTATCCCTTGTCACATTTATCATTCTTACTTCCACCAGACTTCCTATTCTATTTTCAAGGTTCCACCACAATCTACTACAAACTCCTCATATGTTCAGCAAGCTTCTACTTCCCCCACCGCTAGAACTTCTACTGCTAGTTCCTTATTACTATTTGGTCTAATGATATTCAGTTGTTTCCATAGAGTTATTTTATAGTTATCTATGATTATGGTGTCTTCCTTTATTAGTTATTTGAGTATTTTAACCACCAACATTGTCTTTACTTTCATCTATTTCCTTTAATACCTTTATTATGCTACCATCTACTTATATCCATTAGTGTTTCCACATTCATCCCTCCTACCATTAATGGTTGATTCGTGTGTTACCGGTACACATACCACCATCAATCTTCCACCATAATAATGCAACCGTCACAACACTTCCATTACCATGCTACTATTACCATAAGTTGTATCCCCTATACTCATGGTGAATGGATCACTATCATAAATTCCTAGAGTCTCTGTTAAATCTGATTTTGGGATTTAGTTCAATCTCTATAAAAAATAATATGGTAATGTGGTCATTTTGGAAAAAAAATGATGATAATAACTAATAGGATGAAATAATAATTATGAAAATGACATCATGGTTCATAGAAGGATATCAAAGACTAAATTGTGATCATCGAGTGCTATTGATCACTTTGAAAGTCATGAAAATATACCTACTATACTAGTATGTTGGGGAGGAAGAACTCAAAATGGGATATACTAAAACATGGATAATTTTTAAGAAGATAAATGAAGAGACACATGAGTTAGGGTTTACACACCTAAGGGAAATTATTGAGTTGAGATAACTCCATGCCAAATCCTGCCAATGCGATCAAGAAGGTGATGATTCAGAATCCTTGTGGAATATGGAGTTTATATAAAAATGAGGATTGATATATAGATAAATTTTATGATATTAAAATACAGGTATCTCAATGTTTTATTATCTCTATGATCAATAGTGTGGAAGATAATTTAATAGGATATATTACTGAGGATTTAAAGAAAAATCATTTATCGATTCAATGAATGAAAATTTCAAGGGATATTCAAAAGGTTGAACCATTGGATACCTATGCCATAAATATAGAGACCATGCTAATGGGAAGGGGGATTGGTTGACTGACTAATTAATTTATTCAAATAGACTAATTTACTTTTGTTTTCTATACATTTTGTTTTTATTTCTTTTTGATTAAACCTAGTATCCATATTTTAATTCATGTGTAATCAATTCCAAACATGATCTCTCTATCCACCATGATCACCTGTACTTATGATGAATGATAACTAACCTGAGGAATATCTTGGTGTATTAATCCAATGTTAAACCCATATTTATGATTTATATTTTAATTATGTAAATCTCAGAATAATATATAGTGGTGTAATCAACACTGTCATTATCTAAGTGTTTTTTATTCTAATATAAAAATTTCCCCTCGATTGTGGTGGTGGATATGTAGTGTACATGGAATTCATTGAGTGAATTGTATATTTACAAATAGGGTAAAAACGTGTTCACACATATGATTGAGTTTTTTCATTAGGTGAATAATAAACTAGACAATGAAGATTCTCATTAGAATAATCTGTTGCGAGAATTTCCTTTCTCATCTAACCAACATTCATTATGTTTACATTGAATCTAAATGATTAGTTTTAGTCTTTAATTTCCCATTATAAATCCATATTTTTAATTTTTTTATATAATATTAAATGTATAAAAATATAAAAATTGAATTGGGTATACTGTGTGATCTGATACATAGCTCATCAAGAGATATGACACTGGTCAGCCACTATGATACACTAGAAAAATATTGTAGCTTTTTCATTGGCCTAAGACAGTCATTTTAGGGGGAAAAAATATTGAGGGAGTATCCAAAGATATGTGTGTATCCTAATGGGGGAGCTATAACTTATCAAAATGAAGCACATTTTTAGTGACTGTTTTTTAAAGGGACAATCTATGATATCAACATGTGTTAACATGTTTTTATATGAATTGTGAACTATTTTATCAATTTTGGTGATCATGTATTCATGAGGTCATTATCCACAGGCTCAATGAATTATTTTGTTAAAGAGAAAAAAATTTCAAGTTGTATAATAGGTTAAGAAATTGATATAAGTCATTTTTATCTATGACATGACTTAATTATTCAATGTTCTTGTTTCCTATACTAATTTATCACCAATTTGACTATAATTATTTAAAAATGGTTATTTTTAGGTAATATATGTTTGAAAAGTGATTTATGTCCATTTTTTGGAATCAAAATCTAAAGGGATATATTTTTGGGCCCATTAATGTAGATGACATTGAGATCAAGGGTGGTTGTGTTCTTAAGATTATTTTTTATAACTCAAGAAGTGTTTTTTATATTTTCCTTGTATTTTCATATACAGAAATTACTTTTTTTAGATTAATATTCTACACATTTTAAAAATAATCGTCTGGGGTCCGTAATGGTTTAGAGTGTTTGGAGATGAGATATAAAATTGTGTTATTTAAGGAAAGATATTTAACATCTCCCAAAAGGATATTATCATTTAGTACTCTTTACAGACACACCCTAATAAAAACATTTCTTCATAATATGGGAAAATGAAACATAATAAATGGTGATATAAAATTTTTAGTATGAGTAAACATGTGAGATATAAATAGATATTCATATAATTGTGTACTATAAGAATAAGGGTTAGAGATTTTGAATATAACATAAAATTCACCTTTCCAATCTATCAGGGACCATTAACATGAATCATGGTAAAAACATTATCATAAAGTGAGTAATCATAAAATTATGAAATCATCACAAATCAATCATGAACCATAAGTTCATTTCATATATGTGTGGTTCCATAATAAATAAATAAACAATTTTATATGTCAAGGTTAACTAATTGGATTAGAAAATCATAATAGATATAGAATCAACACTTATTTCCCATATAGAATCAACAACGTAAACTTTTTTATCATAATATATCAATAACATAAACTTTTATCCCATAATGAATCAACCACATGAAACCATTTTCCATAATTATCACATGAGATATAATTCATTTCCCAATGCATTAAAGGGATATATAATTATGGGACCACCAATAACATAATTAAAATCAAACATATGTGTTCCATAAATTCAATAAACATTCATCATATGATCATATCATAACCCATTTAATGAAATATGGTTTTTAAAACATTTCAGTAATCAATCTTAGAAAAATCAATGAAAACTGATTGGGTTTCATAGAAATCTCATCACCATAATCATAAACCATCTAGATAAATAATAAGAATGGTACCATTATGTTATATACCTAGTAAAATAAAATTATCACTAAAGCATATTATCAACGATGAATTGAAATTATGAAAAATATCATTAATGTAATCATGAGGAAAATATTCTTTTGACATTAAAAATAATTTTTTTTCAAAATAAAAATTCAAAAAATATTTTCAGAATCCATTTTATTTGAAAATAAATTTGTAAAAGTATAAATTAAGCTTAAAATACTTGAGTGATAATATGGTGGGAAATTCCATTTATCCTTTACAAGTTTAAGTAAACATTCCTTTCACATCATTGAAATAAAGTCAAAAAGTACTTCACTTGGAAAATGATAAAATATTGATTTTAATATATTTTGTAATGATTCAAATATGGGTAAAAATTAATTTGATAAATAATTATAGATTAGTAAAATAATTTGTCATTTTTTAGAAAACATGGACACGAAATAGATTGATTTTTTACATAAGAGAGAAATAATATTTATCTCCCTTAAAAAAATATTTTAGTGTGTTTATATATCAAAGATAGGAACATGGAAGTAGAAATTAAATATAAATAAATATATTATAATAAAATTTATAAGAATATATTGATGTAGATCAATGAATTTCATCATCAGAATCACAATAAAGGAAAATCCTGATAAATAATGAGATTATAACATAAAACCCTTACCACTTCTATAAATTTTGAAAAGAAATAACTTTGAAAAAAAGAACCTTACATAGATATTTATATTATATATTTTTCTTGATAATAATAATAAAAAAAATCATGTCATGTTTATACACTATAAAAAATAAATAAGTGTTGAATATGAAAGGTGTTCGATGAAAATAAAAGTGAGATGAAAATCCATTACCTCAAGCATTGTTTATTTCATACATGGTCAAAAATCCTGTACAATAAATTTATATTTATTATTATTAAATTAAAAACTATAATAATATAAATAATACCATGTATTATTTACTTATAACCTATTATCACTAATTTATTTACAATTCATTATTAAAACTATTGTTCCGATTGATAAATTCTTCATTTTTTTCACATAAGTTTTGTTTCAATAGATTTGTTAATGTACATTTATTATCATTAAATCATATAAATAATATTAATAATAATATAAATATCATATAAATTCATTATATAAATATTTATATTCTTCTATAAAACTTATAGATAGAAAAATGTATTACACCGTCGGGGAGGCAGTAGGCCATACCTATGCTTGAATGGTTTTCCATTTTTTAATGGGTAGAATGAAAGAAAGTAATATAATAATTTACCCTTACAAAATAATTTTTATATAATTTATATAATATAACATAATTAAACTTATCCATACTACTACACATGTCTAAAATAAAATTAAAAAAAACACAGCACAACACTTCGTGAAGGCGGTAGCCCACACTTACACACTAGCGACATTATCATTTTTCAATGGATTGTAAGGATAAAAATAAAATTGATATTATAATTATATAATTTTATTAGTATCATCAATATTATATAAATATGTTAAATTTATTATTATATCCTACCTTGATAGGTGGTGATGGAAAATGAATTACAACGGTTCACGAGGTGGAAGTCCTCTGTACACCCGATTGACAGTTTCATTTCCAATTTGATAGAAGAGTTGATATGTGTAGTTTATTCCATTAAAATAATAAAATATAATTAAATATTATAAATTTATTATATTATATAATCAAGGTGGAATAATATTTGAATATGTTATATGAATAACTAAAACAAAAATGGCCGGTTAAGAATGATACATCTTCTTCGAAAAACCTATTTAGGATTTCTCTAAAGGAGTTCTTTGCAGGGGTTCCTATTCAAGATATAAAATACAGAACATGGTAAGGTAATTAAATAATGAATCTAGGTTGGTATTGGATTAAATAAAAGTTTTATAAATTATGTGGAGGAGAGGAGAGGATGTTTTCTTTTATAAGTAGGGGAGATGACCCAATTGGATTCCATATAGAAATATACCAAAAGAATAAAAAATGATAAAGTCAATCCCAATAAAAATACATCAAATGACCATATAATAGATTTTGGGATATGATATGGTCAAAATATTTCCATAAAATATGATTTATACATTTTTTATAGGAAAACATACTCTTATCATTTTGATTAATCCCTAATAAACCTGTTTTATCATTAACCACATCTATTATTTTTTACATTTTATAATATTCATTTTGAAAAAATATGTTGACCTTATTAAAAAATGTTAATCCTTATGACTTGAAATATGGAATCCATTTTAATAAATTAAATTCAACTATGTGGTATAATTTAATTTAAAATCCAACCCACAAGCGTGAAGAAAACACAGTTTTCCAAAGATTTTTTTCTTATCTATAAAAAACATTCATGTCGTTTTTTAATATAAAATTAATTCTAATGAACTAAATTGGATTAATAATAACAATAATTAAATTATTTTATTTTTAAACCATGTCAAAAGAATGGAACTTTATAAATTCATTACAAAAAAGAAATTGTTTAATAAAATAACTGGGTTTTCACTATTCATTGAATAATTAATCATTTTAGAAATTTATCAAAATTTCAATATAATATTGTTATACATGTTTTTTAAATAATGATGTTATTTTTTAAAATAATTTTTTAAAATTTGTCAAAAATTATTTTTAAAATATGTTCACAAAATGCGATGAAACCGATATATAGAAAAAAATATTTTTAAGCATTAAATTGGATTTATTATTATACCATTCATATGAAAAATTATAGCTGAATGATAAAAAATTTAATTGAATATTCTATAAAAAATTAATTAAACTAATTAAATAATAGTGATTATTTTAATTTATTATGATAAAAATATAATGTGCATATACAAATTGTTTTTCAGAAAAAACATTTCTTTTACCTTCAAATAATTTTTATTTTCATTTATAATTATATGATAACTAATTAATGTATTTTATAATTTTAAAACCATATAATTTTCATAATTTATTTATTCTTATTCATTCTATAAAATTTAATAGCTAGGTTAAAACTATCACATTAAATATTAGTATTTTAATATTATAATCCAGTTTCTTTAAACTATGTGTTGGAAGCAACACAAGATACCAATGAAACTATATTAAATTGAAAAACAATTCATAAAATATTAGGGTGTTACATTCTCCCCCACTTAAAATTTATTGCACAAAAAAAATATATTACCTCGATACAAACAAATCAGGATACTTCTGTCTCATCATATCCTCATGTACCCATGTAGATTCCTCAAATTGGTGGTTTCATCACAAACTTTAACCTGCAAAGTGGTATTATTTCATACAACTTTCTCTCTATGATCCATATTATCTATTATGTTTCCCTGATAATAAATATATTTCTGTATTGGTATTCACTGTGAGTTCAATACAAGTTTAGTGACCAGGTATGTTCGTTCTCATGAGAGATAAATGGAACACATCGTGAACTTGAGAGAGGTTTAGTGAGAGTGCGAAGTGATAAATTATAATCATTACTTTATAAAGAATATATACAGGTATAATACACCTTGATATTAATGTTACAATATTTTAGAATCTCATAAACTTATTCTATGGGGTAGATAAATAAAAAACCTTCTCACCATCTATAAATTACAAATCTCATGGATGGTTGTCAGCATAACTTTTATATCGACTCTGAGTTACCCTAATGTTATTTTAAATGGATGTAACATTATTTTACATTTTTTCAACTGACATATGTCCCAATAGATTTATTTATCCAACATTATCCCAAAATGTTGGAGATCTACACTTATTTACATACAGGGATTCATAAGGATCTATATGAATGCTCGAGTGAAAGATATTTTTCTAAGAAAACTAAACTAGAAGATGGAGTTGATATAAAACAACTTTTAAATCCACAAAATAATATCTTAGAATATACTCCAGGGTTTTAATAATTCTATAATTTTTTTTATCTATTTGAGGATGATATACAGTGCTAAAACTCAACTCTGTATGAAGAGCCTGATGAAGACTTCACCAAAACATTGAGATAATCCTTAGATCCCGATCATATATAACAAAATGTGGCACTCCAATAAACCTTAACACTAATTTAATGCATTTATTTTAAATATAATAATGATATAATTATTCTGTGATAGCAGTTAATTATTTCTAATTCATAAGGTGATCGACTAAAACCCAAATAACATTATGGCCTTTAGTTGTTTTAGAGAGTTTGATGAAAAAATGCATGGTAATGTTTTCCCCTTTTTATTCTATTATGGGTAATGGTTGTAACATCCCCATAGAATTTTGTCTATTATCCTAAAATTTATGTCATACCAGGAACCAATATACAATCTTTTCAATATATATCATCATGAAATCCCACTTGAAATACTTAGTCATATCTCTATACATCTTTGAACATTGAGTATGAATAGAGAATGAAGAACTATGAGCTACCAATTACATATCTTTCTTAAAATACCTTATTGAAGAAACTAATAAATAGTTCATGAACCTTATCATTTCATCGTAATCAATGTTAATGTTAGAAACATTTTGGACATTATTCTATATCTCTACATCTTTCTTCGAAGCCTCATTAATATTATCTTGGATAGATGGTTGGAAACCCATTTGTGAAATATAATATTTCTCCCCTTCCAAAAATATTTTTAGATCTATCCTTTAAAAATATAAAAATATTGTATATTTTGTGATCCACATCATTAATATGTTAGAATTATTTTTTAAAATCAAATCATCACCCAACTTGTTAACTTTCCCATGGTGGTAAGGTATTGAGAATGCATAATCTTTAGCCCATTAAAACAATATTCTATAGTGAATATTCAACTCTTTATGTGTGAATATATACTTTAATATTTTATTATTAGTATATATACCACATGTTTCCCTATACATATAATACAACCACATCATTAATGATAAAATTACCACACCCAACTCTAAACCCCAATTTTTGTAATTTTACTCATGAACCATAAATTTTCATGAGGCTTATGCTATAACCATATCATTCTACATGAGAACAAATAATAATAGCTTATTCAATACTTCTCTATGGATTACAAACCTTTCTACAGTATAGGGTGATATAAGCATAGGTGCTCTCACTAACCATCTCTTTGGTTCCTTCAAAATTTTTCCCGTACATTTGTATAAACGAACTTCACACCCTTAAGAGATAACTAAGTCTGTATGTTAGATATTTGGGATTAATTCTTCACAAACCATCAATAATATCGTATAAGATAAGGAAAAATTCATATCTTAGTCACAGTGGATGGTCTGGGCCAATGTTCAATAACTTCAGTCTTTGATGGATCTATATATTTATTATCTCTTCAGATTAAATGACGGAAAAAATGAATTCTTTTGTAGCCAAAATTCAAACTATGTAAATATTTCATAAAAATTATCATACCTTTGGGTCTTTAGTACAATTATCATGTGAGCATCACACACATCCATGGTCATTGAATATATAATAATATAATATATAATGTCCTTTGTAAATACCCCAACCCCAGTAGCACATAACTTGTGTCTACATTATTACATTAGTTTGAGATACAAGCGATCACACACTAATAGAACAAATAGTTTATTAGTCTTGGTAAATTAGATACATACATGATTACACTATTACATTTTAATATTAAAATTACAACATATGATATTCAAGAATATATTTATTCCCTATAGAATGAAATTACATTTCATTCTTAGTACGCTTTCAGGATTCCTAGAAAAGGATACAAAATAAGGGTGATATCAAATGTTCCGTAAGGGTTAAGTGTAACAGAATCTATCATGAATCCATAATCATAATCAACATGGAAATGTAAATAACACAACACAATTGAAATTTAAATAATTTTATTGTCATGATTAGATAAGTAATGCTCTATATGGGAAGGTAAATAACCGAACACACATTCCATTCAATCAATAACTTGAATATCATGAATATATTATAAATAATCAATATAGTAATGAAAATAGTTGAACACACATTCCATTTAATCAATAAATTGGGATTGAAGTGCATCCGGGGATAATATCATTGTTAAAATATAATGGATAATAATAACAGAATTCCTACTAAAGGAAATTAATTTTTTTTTGGATTTCATGATCTCAGGTATTATGATACCTCTATAGTAAATACCTTCAATAAGATAGTTTAAAATTTATGGGTAAGTATACATCGTAAACCCATTTAACTTTGTATAGATAACTAATTCATCTCATGAGACTACCAATGCATTGATGGGATATCTATAACTGGGCCCTATTTGTATCAACATGTCCATAAAATTCCTTATATATCCAACAATCAATTTTATTCATGAACAATATACGTTATAAAATAATTTCTATATCATGTAAGAAATTAATGTAAAACATAATTTCCATAGTTAATAATATAAAATTAAAATTAAATTTCCATAAGTATAAATGATATATAGATTAAGTAGTAAATATATCCATGATAAATAATATGGATATTTAGGGTAAATGTAATTTCTAATGATAAGAAGATTGTAAATATTTCAAGGGAAACATAATTATTATAAAAATTAATAAAAAAATATTTTCAATAAATTCACTAGTCAAATTGATCATAACCAATACAAAATAATAATAATTATGGTATGGATACAACATATCCACAGTGGATCATAAGGTTAATAAAGGGTTGATGTTATTGATGAATAGAAGTACCATAAAATTGTTATTAACACATTCTATATGAAAATAACCTTTTTTCTTTATATTTTTTGTTAAAAACAAAAAATTCAAAATTTCTTTAAAACAATTTCCTTTTCAAATAACCTTTGAAATGAATACATAGAATCTCTAAAACACTGAGTGGTCATAATGGTGGTAAATTCCATACATGTGATATACGTTAAAACAAATATTCTTTAAAATTTTTTCAGTAAAATACAATTAGACCTTGTTTTAAAAATTACATGAAGATTGATTTTTATTATTTGTAAAAAAATTTAAACACATGTAACAATTTATTTATTAAATAGTTTAAATAATGTAAATTTTTTTTTGAAAAAATTAATAGAAAACATGGTTTTGGAAGAAAAAATATTTTTGATTGAGGGGAAAAATGATAACATATTTTATTAAAAGCATTTTCCCACTCATTTTATGTTTAAATAGAGGAATATAGTACTTTTACTTGAGAACATCATGAATAAAAAGAGGAGAATAAAAATAAAGTGTTTTATTATATGACGATGAAATAATTTCCTTCAACGGTAATTCAATCATAAATAGTCCAGATTAAAATGAAATTATGAAATAAATGCTTACAAAGATCATAACATTTAATTGAGAATTAATCAATGAATAAATTATGTGTCTAAAATGTAAATACACAAAAAATGTAGAAATAAAATATAATATATTTAAATATTTTTTCACATATAATCTTAGGATTTCAAAGATAGTGAAGAAGTAATGTAACCTAATGAAAAGAGATTGAGTTATAAAATTCTTTCCCACATCGAAATTTTAAATTCAAATACCCTTATATGAAATAATCGAAATTAAAACTTATAATTAATTTTTTTTTGAATTTTCAATTATATTACATGAAATTGGGGTAGTAAAAACACCCTATTAAATAAGATGGTTGCATAACATTACAGTAAGCCTCAATGATGGGGAATTGAGATGTAGTCCCTTACCTCACACTTACTTTGTGTCAAACATACATTAAACTCATGTATAATGGTTTTAAAAATGTAATTAATTTATTTCAGAACCATATATATATATATAATATCATATATTATCCCCTTATATCATTTTACCCCATGTTTGTTAATAATATTTCCTTATTTTCTTTGTTTTGGGAGTTAATTTCCTTGAGATCTCATGTGTTTTTGACATGAAATATCCATTTATTGCACATATTATATAGTTACATAATATAAATAATGATATTAATGTTACAAGTATCATTTTTTCCTTTATATACACGTTTATATTCATTATTAAAATTTTGAAATGGAGTGTTGATCATATCATTTCATGCAGACGGTTAGTCATACATATGCATGAGCAACATTATCGTTGGCTTAATGGGTGAAAGGGAAAGGTAGTGGGTGATATATAAAATTTATAGACTCAAAATAATATTATATATATCACATAGATTCAAAGAATATTTCCCTATTACATTCCATGTGAAGTGTAATGAAAAAATGAATCACATCGCTTTACAATGTGGTAGTTCGTTGTACACACGAGCAACATTATAGTACTTTAAAAAGAATGAAACATAATAAGGTAAATGTGATATTAAAATTAATAAGTATAATTATATAATACATATCATATTCATGTGTTTAATACATTATTAAATCCATCTTTGAAATGTGGTAATGGAAAGCGAATTACATTTGTTCGTGAGGTGGTAGTCCTCCGTACACATGGTCGACAGTTTAATTTCCAATTTGATGAAAGAGGAGATGAATATAGTTCATGAACATAACATAATAACATATAATTATATATAATATAATTATGTTAATATATAATCTTGGTTTAATAATATTTTTACAAAGGTGGAATAAGAAGAAAAATAAATATACTCATTTTATAATGTTACCTATTCTTTAAAAAACTTCTTTAGGTTTGAACCCAAAAACATCCTAGGTCATATTTATGATAAAAAAGGATAATATATTGTTGTAATGGGATTAATGATGTTATTTGGTTAGATCTTCACTGAGCCATGTGTGAAGAGGTTAGGAGAGGGGGTTGCCTTTTATAATCGGGGAGAGGACACACATGAAACTTCTAAAAAGAATCAATTAGACCAATGTTTTTTTAATTCCAAAAGAATCCTAAATGGTTACTTATAGGACCTTAGTGTTTATAAGGCCAAAATATTCCATAAAATGTGTGTTAGAAATTTTTAGGTCATTTTTAACATAATCAACTTAGTCTAACCCCTAGTGAATTTGTTTTTACCACAATCATAGTAATTAATATTTTTTTACCATTAATAATGGTAAAACAATTATTAGGAATTACAATATAATATAAATTATTATAATTTTAAATATTTAATACATTTTTCCAAATTAAATTCATATAAGTTGTAGCATCCATTTTAAAATTATACATGTTGACACGATGAAAAAGTGGGGGTTCAAATAGGAAATCCTCATAAATATATAAGATTTTAAACGAAATAATTCAAAATTAAATTGATTAAAATGACTTAAATTAGTTAAATAAATAAAATATTGAACTAAATTTACTTTGAAATAAAATTAAAATATAATTTAACTTTGTAAATAATTTTACTGAATTAGAAGTTTTTAATAAAAATCAATATTTTTCACTACTCATTGAAAAATAGAACACATCAGAAAAATTAAAAAATGACCCTATGATAATTTTTATATGATGATGTCAAAAAATAAAGTTAATTTTATCAATTTAATTTTATAAAAATGGTAAAAATTAATTTTCAATTATGTTCCAAACCATGACTAAACTCTCTTTTAGAATACTGTCATTTTCAGAAAACATTTATATTACAATAAAATTATTCTTAATTTATTTCAAATAAATAGGTAAAAAATTATTTGTTATAAACGTGTAAACCTTATAATTATAATAATTCAGTTGTTTATATTCATAACCACCAATTTAACTCCTAGTTTATAACAGTTTATTATATTAAAGGGCATTTAGAATCGGAGTTGCATGTTTAGCAAGACATTATAGAGATCAAATTTATTAAAGAAGAAATATATCATAAAATATTAGTGTTTTACATTATATTATAATATTTGTGTTTCATGTCATATTTTCTATCCAATCTAATTTTTTTAAATCTTAGGGTGTTACATTCTTTCAAAATTCTATAAATTATGTCATCACAATTTAAAATTGATATCATTTATCATGAGTTTTACATTTGGAAATACCACTAATAAAAAACCTATATTTTAAAAGTGTTAATAAAACATAATCTTGATTGGAGATAACAGGAAATATTAATACCATCTAGAATTTAAAAAACTAGGTTTCTAAGTAGGATAACATTGGTGTGAAGTGAATATATATAGAGAGAAAAATATAATAATGCCCAAATATGGATGGAGGGTATTAGTTGTTATAGATAAAAAGAATATTAATGGTTAATAAAAAGTCAAAACCCACAAAAAAACATATTCTGAGTCTAAATACCTCTATTTCATCAGATATGATGGTAATATGACATCATTTTCATTTCAATATTATTTTCTAAATGTTAAGGAATTATTTTTCTTTCTAAGAATATAGTTAAATATTCTTACCAGATATCATTCAATTTCATAAGAAAAATTTCATCTTCTGTTTTTGTTTGAAAAACTTCTACTTCAAATATATCTATAAGAAGTGAATATCTATGAATTATTTTGTATTCCTCAGGTGCTAAATTTTACTTTTTAAGGATCATGAAATCCATAAAAGAGTAACAAGTCCTTCAGTTTATCTGTAAATATTTTACAAAACTGATATGGTTAGTTCACATTATCTAATATAATAAATTAATATACAAATATCAATAATAACACCAATTTTTAATTATTAGTACTTATTCATTAAATCATTTTAGTAAAAAAATTAAGTATTTACAATAATATCATTTAGCAAAGTGATAAGTGCTTAAACCATTTCATGCTTTAGTTTTGGGTTCAATCCCTAAAACCTTCACTAGATGGAACATGTTATACTTTTTTATAAAACTATATTAATATAATTCTTATAATGTTCCCAAATTTTATAGAACCACAATTTCTAAAACATAAAAACTAATATAAACTTTAAAGGTTATCGATACTTTTACTATTAAAACAAAAAAGTAAATACATTATTCCTCAAATAGCTCTTTTATATACTAAACTAATAGGTTTTATTCCCATAAATGTTTTGCAAAATATCCTTAGTCCAGTTATAATCCTACCTCAAAACATTTAAAAGGGTCATTTAAAGCATTGATCTTATGATCATACTTAAACTCATAAACCCAAGATATCATCTATAACTCTTAGGGTAATGAAGATATATGTGATTGTGAAATTTAACATAATCATTACATGTTTAATGATTATTATAACAAAAATACCACTGGTAAAAATACATCTACAATTTATTTCCTGAATCTGAATACATAAATACCTCAACTATTTTAATTTAATATAAGCCCTTAATTGGCCAAGGGGAAAACCTTTAAGAGATTTAATTGACTCAGATACTTCCCAAGTTCCCCATATTTAGGACAACCGACTATAAATGGATCCATAGGAAAAAAAATTTCTTTCTGTCACACTCTTCATTTTTCCTCACCTATTCATGGATATATGCCCTTATTTTCTACAAATAACAATTTTTTCCCATTCCTTTTATAAACCTTCCTAGATGTACCTTACCCATGTTTCACATGAAGGAAATGAAGTCCTCATTCCTCCATGGCCTCTACTACATGAGCTCTTAGCCAACTCCATCCCAGTCTTCTTTGGTGAGTCAGGGAGTTGGTTAAGGTAAAGGTTATTAATTATATTTTATGATAACATATAAGGAATGATCACGATATATGTCATTCTTATCATTATCCCATTTTGATTCTAATACTCATCCCATTGTACATCATATTCATTGTTAAGAATATTCCTTAAGGTTTGAGCCATTGACTAAAACCAAAAAGTATAGTGAGAGAAAAAATAATTATAGTGTGAAAATGAAATAATCATTTATAGAATGTATAAATCAAGAAACCTTATTTCAGTATAAGACTCATTTGGTTTAACCTAGTTATTTAATGTTCATCATCTAATCAAATACCTCATAATGGATTGTAATAGAAATTCAAATTAGACAAAGCAGATATGTCAAGAGTGTCAAACCAAGTGTGTAGTAAGAATAGTTTTTATATACTAGGTAACAATTGATTCATGCTCGATGATCATTTTTTTAGTTATTGCCTACATGTACGTCTTTTCTAGAACTATTTCAAATTGTAGTAAATAAAAAATGTTGTATTTCTAAGAAAAAACACATAATCTTAACCTTAACAAAACTATAGGTTATTCTCCAACACTTATTCTAAAAGTTTATCATCGTATTAAGTTCCCTAATAATTGTTTTCCCAAATCTAGATTCCATGTTTTCTACTAAAAATGATTTGATACCAAGTATAATAACCCTAACCCCGATTTCCCAAAGCTATTGTCTACTTTATTAAAATAGTTATAGATAAAAGTGATCACATCCTAAAGGAATTAATAGTTTATTAGTCTTGGTAATCTAGGTATATACATGATTCACATAATACATTTGAATAAAAAAAATTTAAAAATATTTTTTTGGGAATATAATTATTTCCTCTAGAATATCATTGCATATAATAATCAGTACACTACACATATTAATGGGGAAGTAAAAAAATAAGAGAGAGCTCAAATTCTCAGTAAGGGTTAAGTATAATGGTTGATATCATGAATCAATAAGAATAATCATCATTGTAAGGTATATAGATAAACACACATGCAATTTAAATATTTTTTCCATAATTATTATATAAATCATAATCAATATGGAATGTTAAATAACAAAAAATATATGAAAATCAATCAATAAATTGAATATCATTAATAGATAAGGCATTATCAATATACAAAGATAAATAACCCAACACACATGCCATTTAGTCAATAAAATAATAATAAAATACATATAGAGATAATATCATTATAAAAATTACATGGGAAATAATAAATGAATTAAAAATCAAGTAAATTCTTAGTTATTATATGTCAAGATTTTAGGCATCACGATACCTCTACTTTCAAGACCTTTCACAAGACAATTTAAAACTGATTGGTAGATATACACTAAAAACCCATTTTACTAAGGTTATAAAATTTATTCATATCATGAGACTACCAATTAATATTGGGGTTATCACTAACGAATTACCACCGATATATTCTTGTCCAAATAATTCCTTATATATCAAATAATCGATTTAATTCATGAAAAACATGACTTATCAATAAATTTTCAAATCATATAAAGAATATAGATTAAAAATAATTTCCCTGGACAGTAATATAAATTTCAAAGTAAAATAAAATATGTTGAAATGAAAAATAATTTATGTAATAAATATATACATGACAAATAGTATAGATATTTAGGGGAAATTTAATGTCTAACGATAACAAGAATGTAAATATTTCAAGGGAAAGTTAATGATTACTAAAATTAATCCAGAAAGAATATAAATACATTCTCTGGTTAAACTAATAATAATTCATTTAGATAAATAATAATTATTTTATAAATACATAATATCCCGAGAAGATCATACATATAATAAATGTTTTATGTCCTTGATGAATAAATGTACCATAAAAGTGTTATTAAAACATTATTTTAAAAAATTACCTTTACACATTGATTTTTTTTTAAAATAAAATGTTCACAAATTTTTTTGAAATATATATTCTTTGAAAATAACCTTTATAACCTATAAAGGAAGATATAAAACATTAAATGGTCATGACTATGGGGAAATTCCATACATTTAGTACATGTTAACATAATGAATCATTTCACATTTTCAGTAAAATCCAAATGGGCCTTGTTTGGAAATGACATGAAGATTCCTTTTAAATCATTTTTTATATATTAAAAAATTGGAAAAAATGTTTTTAGAAAATAATTTTTATAATGTGAAAAAATTTAAATTTTTTAGAAAACATGGTTTTGGGGGAAAATAGATTTTTTAATAACGAGATAAATGATGTTGTATTTTATTAAAAACATGTTCTCAATCATTTTATATACTAGGGAGTGGAATATGTTACGATTACTTGAAAAAAAACATAAATTGTTTAATGAGTAGAAAATTATATGGGTTTATTAGACAATGGTTAAATAATTTAATTCAATGAAAATTCAATCATAAAAAATCTATATTAAAAATATATTACGAAATAAATGCATAAAAAGATAATAAAATTGAACTGATAATTAATCAATAAATAATAATTTGTATGAAATTTTAATTTACATTAAACAAGTTTAAATAAAGAAGAAAATTATCAAATGTATTTATACACATATTCTCATAATATAAAATATAATAAATAAGTAATATAAACCAATGAATAGAAATTGAGTTATTAAATTATTTATCACATGGTATTTTACATGTCAAATCCAATTATATTAAATAATTAAAATTAAAACATAAAATACCACATATTATTAAGTTTTCATGATATTAAATGATGAAGGAAAAGTATATATATATAAAGAACCCGTCATGACATACATTGAAATTACATAAATTTTAAAAAATACATAAAAAATACACTAATAGATTCCCAAAGAACATATTAATTTAGTGTGTTTGGAAACATGGAAATATAAAAATTGGTACATAAATGATCTAAATCAACTCCAACTAGGTTCTTCTTGACTATAATTCTTCATAGACATGTCAAACATAATAAATATATTCATAAATTATGGGAAGGAAAGATAAAAAGGGGTGAGCTCAGATGCTCAGTAAGGGTAAACAAGGAAGATACATAAGCACAATTATGAGCATAAGGGTATGAGAAGAAGATCATGAAAATAAAAGATCATACCCTGCATATCAAAGATCATAAACATGAATCATGGCATAAAATATTGGAAGTTCATAAGACATGAATCATATGGAAATAAAGAACATTTTCAATGAAAGTATAATATATGAATAAGAAATCAAATCTATGGCACACATATAATAATATAAAATCTTATGTTAAGGATACCTACCAAGACCATTATAACATGTTAGGCTTGGAAAAGACCTGTGTATCTGCTTTGGGCTTGGGTTAACAACCCATGTCCCCTCTTACTTTTTGGCTTAGGATAAAACCCATTTAAATTCTTATTTTAGGTATTGGGATACAAATATTGTACCCATTTATCTCATAAACAACTTTTTATTACACAATACATTGGAGATATATGTAGGTCCCATTCGTTACATAACAAAAATGTATATATATATACCATAGGATAATAAAACCTGCATCATATCATGACCCATTAAAAGAGATGTGATTTTAAACAATAATACTAAAAAATGAAATAAAAATGGTATCATTAATATTTCATCACATCATAATATATGGAATATTGATAGGTTCCCAAATCATTTCATTAAAGCATAACACGTGAAAAGAAGTAGGATTCTAAAGCATAAAACCCCTGGAAAAGAAATGAGTGTCATAAATATAATTCCATCAAAACATAAACCATTTAAGATGTAATATGAATGGAAAAATAGAATAATTTCCATATAAAGGCACGAGTAACACCCATGAATGTCATCTCATAAGGGAAATAAATTTGAAATATCTTTTAAAAACATTTTTCGTGGAAAATATCCTTTATTATTTAAAAAAGGCTCTATGAAAAATTTTGAAAACCATTTTCATTAATAAAACTTTGAAAATATATAAATATGTTTTAAAATATTTTAAAAACCCTTTCACTAAAAATTATTTGAAAATATATAAAATAATTCTTGAAATTTTTTTATATACCATTTTTCGTGAAAACGTATAAAAGATGCTTAAAAACATTTTGAATATAATTTCCATGAAAAATAATTTGAAAAATTAGAAAGAAATATTGAATTTTTTTAAAAGCTATTTATTTCAAAATTATGTTTAAAAAATATTTCCTAAAAAATATACTTTTAAAATTATAAAGGAAGGTTCACTGAAATGACGATAGGTAAATTCTTACATATTGTACGAGGTAAAAAAGAACATTCCCTTTTCATGGTAAAAATATATAAAAATGCCATGTTTTTAAAGATACATGAAGATTACTTTGAAAATATTGGTAAAATAAAAAATGGGGAAATATTTTATTTAGAAATTGAAGGATAATAATAGAATATTGTTGGAAACGTTTTTTAGAAAACATCTTTTTGAAGGAACACATATTTCTGACCAATGAGTGGGAAAAGTCATGGATTATTAGAAACACATTCTTAAATATATTATATACCAAATTGTATAATAATGGAAACAATATATGAATATATCATTAATATATAGAGGTGAATAAAATTCATCAATGTTATTGAGATATGTATCATAAGATTTCCTCAAAGGAATCAAAAACATAAACAATCTCGATAAGAGATGAGATTATTTTAATAAAATCATACCACTTGGTAACTTCGAACCACACTAAACATGTAATAAAATGAAATAAAATTAATTTTAAAATATAATTAAAACATCTAGATTAATTATATTACATTTAAAAGGATTTTTATATACCCAATGAAAAAATATAGGTGCATAACATGTCATGTATCTCAAAGAAGGAAAATCGAGACAAAATTACTTCATCGATTTGGTAAATTTGTAAACATAAATGCCATAAAATAAATATCATAAAATGAATATGTAAATACCTATAAATTTAAGTATAATAATTATATAATACATCCATGGTCAATATACATACCCAAAAAAAGGAATCGGTGGTGAATAAAGAATGTATCTCCAAGACATAAAAAGTGAGATGAAATACCCTTACTGTATATGTTGATTATATTCATACTCATAAAAATAAAATTTATAATAAATATAAGTTTATTATAAATCCTATACATAACTATATTATTATATATAATTCCATATATGGATTTATTATGATTATATATTACCCGTTTGTTAATAATTCTATGATAAGGTTACGCTTCGGGTAATGTTAGCTTTGTTTTTTGCATGTGTCATAATTTGTTATATAATTGGTCCTTATACTTATATAAAAATTTATATAATTTAAAAAATGAGATAAATATCATAAATAATCAGTATATGTGTATTATAATAATCTATATATGTATGAAATGTATTACACTGTTCATGGAGATGGTAGACCGTACGTACGCATGAACGCTGCATCCATTTTATTGAAATATTGAAGGAATGATAGTAAATGACATATATGTATATGTATATTTGAATAAAATATAATTAAAGTATAATAATTGTTTCATATATATCATATAGGTTCACTAAACATATCCTCAACACATTTCATGTAATGTGTGAATGAATCACATCACTTTGAGGGGGTGGTTGTCCACATTTCCTCAAACGAAATTATCATATTTACACCAAATGGAAAGTATAATGATATGTGTTGTAAAAGTATTAAAAAAGATAAAAGAATAAATAAATATAATATATAAAATATATAAACCTATTTTCCATCATAATTTCTTCCATGATAGGTGGTAAATGAAAAATAAACTATCATTGTTTCGTGAGGTCGTAGTTTGTTGTACACATAAACAGTATGTCAGTTACCCATTAGTTGGAAGTGTGTGTATGTGGAAGTATAAACCTTATAATAAAAAAACTACAGTATATTTAGTATAATATATTATAAAACTATGTAATAATAATATTTTAGGGGGTGGATAATGGATATATCATAAAAGAACTAGAAGAAGAATGTTACCTTTTATTCGGGTAACTCTATTTGTTTTCCACCAAAAGGATTCATTTTATTGATTTATAGAAAAGGGGAGGAATACAGTATGAGGGGAGGTATTTTTAGGTTATATTTTGGCAAATAATGGTCGATTACAATTTTATTGACAGGTGTGAAGAAGTGAGAGAAGTGGAGACATTTTTATAGTTGAGGATGAGAGGCACTCTGGTAAATTTTTGGAAAGAGAATTACACCAACATTTTTCCCATCGAAAGTTGATATAATAATGGTACAATGCTGATAAATGTGATTATAGGGTCTATATATGTTATTAAACGTTATTTTGGATTAGATTATAGTTCATTTAATCACTTATGTTTAAGGATTAATCCTTAGTTAAGCTTAATTTTACATTAATCGATGTAATTTGTTCTAATTGCATTCCCTAATATTTTTGGTCAAAAATTAAATTGAACATATTAGATATTATAAACAATAATTATTTAAAAAATAAGTCTATTTCTTCATATTATAATTATAGAAGTGACAGAAATTAATTTAAATTTAATCCTACTGACAGGACGACACTACATGTTTTTAAAGTAGAAATATCTAAACGTTTGCTAAGATTTTATACCCAATTTCAAATTAAAATTTATTATAATGAAATAAATTGGATTAATTGATAAATATATGATCTAATAAACCTTTTAAATTAATTTTAATTTTAATTTATCTTTATAAAAAAAATATATGAAAAATAATTTTTGAATTAAAATTCAGTATTTTTAACTATTCATTAAAAATGAAACATTACCAAAAAATACAAAAAATTTATCCTAACATAATATTTATTTTCATATTTAAAATATAAATTTTATTTTCAAATGTTAAATATATATAAGATAATTTTTTTATGTAAATTTAGTTCTTCATTAAAATTGAGTAAAATTACATTTATAAAAGTATCGGTTTTAAGCCAAAAATCCTGACTGTTCTTATCTTAAGCCTATAAAATCTACTGGATGAATATAAAAAATATTTTATTGAATATATAAGATATATATCAAATTAATATCACTTAATAAATGTAATTAATTTAATTTATTATGTTAAAACAACTTCGTTGGTATAATAATATTTTCTTTTATATTCAATTGGTTTTCATATTCATTTATAATTAATTTCTACCTAATGAATTCATTATATATTTTTGTAAAATATAGATTTTCATAAGTCAGTTAACACATTCTCATAACTAATGAATTAACATATATGCTATATTAAATAATATATCATTATTCAGTAAAACTCGGTCTTGCATATTATATAAGCCATCAAGGAAAGTCATTGATGCGTATAACGCAAGGTACCCTCAGTGTTCCATGTAGAGAAAGATAAAATTTATGTTTCATTAATTGCAAGATTAACTTGGATTTTATTATAATGTAATCCAAAAATACTACTACAAAAGAATCTATTTTTAGAGTTGTGTTAAATGAAAAATATCAAAAATATTTAATTAATTAAAAGAAAAAATAATTCACAAAATATCAGGGTGTTACATTCTACCATCCTTAAAATGGATTTCACACTTGAAAATTTTATAGATTATCAAAGGTTTAATATTTGAAAGTTCTTTTCATGGAAACCCACATCATAAAAACGAACACTAAAACTTCATTTAAAAAAATGAAAGATGATACCATAACAGCTTCCCAAAGTAACTCCTAACTATATTCCCCCATAGGATAACATATGCTAGAAGTGAAAACATGGACATGGAAGAAAAGTATAAATATTCCTAGGGAGTGATTGAGGTCATAAATCAAAAATAAGTTAATTATAATTAGAATGTTGAATGCCTCAAATTCATAAATCTAGGATGATTTAAAAAGTCATCAGTTCAATTAATTTTAAGGTTTTAGGAAAATATTATATTTCTATACCTTTTTCCAAAATTTTATTAACTTTCATTAAAATATATACTTGTATGAGTTCAGGAAAACCTCACCATTTATTTTCACTTGATTCATTTCACCTATTTCTCTAAAAATGATGGTGATTTTCTTCATTCATGAATCACTTCTAGATCATGTGATCCATGATATTCCATCCCATATGTCATCAATTATCATCAACATAAATTTTTTAGAACAGGTTATCCAATATTCATAAATACTCATGTTGGGAGATAATACTATAATATCACAAACTTCATCTGAAGTGTAACTTAATATTTTCATAAATGGTTAGACTTATAACACTTAAATAAAATTATAATCCAAAAAATTATATATAATGTCATGAAATAATTGATACCCTATATATTAGAATGTAGGTCTTGGTTGTCACATTCCAAACATGGGAATACCCTCCTTGTATATTCTCTTAAAACATGTTAATAACTGAAATTACCATAAATACTTTTGAAACAAATGAATTCTTCCTTAGTCCAATGGTTAATAGATATGTTCCTTAAATTTGGGAATTTTAGAACTAAATCTATGATGAAATAGACCACTTTTTCATCAAATTAGTAATCAGATACAGGGAAATCAGTGTTATCTAATTTAAATTATCCAAATAAGTTAAATATTTATCCTAGATAAACACAATTTTCTCAACATCTTGATCACATTAAGGGTAACCTTCCCTTAATAAAAATATCAATTTTCTAAGTATTAATCACCATTAAAATATCCCTTTTAATCATTAATGAAAAGTTATACTAATAATGCTTATATATTTCATGATTTATAATACATAATCTTCGAATTCCAAAACATAAATACTTCATTCATCTATCTTTAATCATAAACCATTACTCAAGGATCATTAACTTATTCCACAATACATATATTAAATTATATGATATATGAGTCATGTCTTAATGTTATTAAACCTCAATATAATCTTTTTTATTATGTTTAATGTAAAAAATATTAGAATAACATCACATTCCTTTTACATGTCATTTGCAGTCTCTTTATCTTCATAAGTACAACGAATAATCATACCACATTTTTGATTCTATTGAAGAGATTTCCATTAGGTAAATATATATTAAAAATGCCTATACATTAAATATCTAAAACATTTAATGGAAATCGTGTTTCTTATAGTTATTTCAATTGACTAAAACTATAAGGCACAGGGTGAGAAACACATATCATAAAAAACCCTTCTAATCATTAAAATTTACTTATAGCATATATAAATAATGAAAACTAATTTTTAATTTACTACACGTTAGGTTTATCCTAGGATATTCATAGTCATATTACGCTTATATCCTTCATTACGGTTCATGAAGAGTTTTTAAATTATCAAAGCATATTCCCTGGGAGTATCAAACCATGTGTGTAGTGTAAGAACTGAGATCTTCATTTTAGGTATAGATCTTGATTTTGGGTTTATTTTTAGGAAAATGTTAAGAAAGTGGTTTTTCTATGTACACACTTTGTATTTCTGTGTACACGCTATGTACCAAGTTTCTGCATATTTCCATGTCATGACCATGTGGCAGAGGAGTATAGGGCGGTGTGGTGAGAGGGCAGACCCACATATGTTGGAGGCTGGTTAAGGCTACTACACATCATTTAGTTTTAAAGAACACACCATGTAGTTTTCTTTTTTTATTATATATATCAGAAGGGGTCAAGTCTCATGTCCAGAACTGTCTTATTCTTGTTGTATTTCGTACACGAGGACTACAAAAGGACTGACAAACTCCAAACCCCTCCCGATTCTCTGTTCAAGCTCTGATTGAGACACATTTAGGTGAGTTGGAATCCCAACGGTGAGTTCTAAAAACTCCTAGATTCTTTATTTATGATTCATCCTATCTTGTGAGTTATAAAATATAAGGCCCCAGCCATAAACCTTACATAATCTTGAGTTATTACAATATTACACATTGAGGATCTTTTCAGGTTTAGAGTTTTAGAGAATTAGATCATAAAACATGCATTACATTCCACATATAAACAAAGTGGTTACATAAATATAGTATTCTTCATTCCCATCAATGGAAAAACATTTAAAATAAAACATGGATTATTTCTTGACACTTCCTTGACACTATCATCATATCATGTACCTTTCCCTTGACCTATGAAAAACATTTCAAAAAAACTTGGGATGAGCATAAAAAGCTCAGTATGGGTTATAAAAACATGGAAAGGAAACATGGATACATATATATATAAGAATGAAATCATACTTTACCCATAAAACATAATCACTTTAACATACCTCATCAAATCATGAATAAATCATAGAAATCATAAGACATAAATGTAACTTGAGGCATTCATAACATTCTTACGTAGGGAGTAACCCTCTTGGTTACGTTTGGAATACCCATCACAGTATATTCCCTAAATCTCTTCGGAGAAACCTTAACGTTTCACTCCTTCACGTTACCCAATGCATTAGAGAGCTATATCGGGCTCACCCGCCCTTAGTTTATCACGGAACCACCCGTCTTCATAATAATTCCCAAGAACCTCAACATAATCGTATCACATAAAACATTCATAAAGGAAACATAACATTTCCCCATTACAATCACAAGATATCAATACAACACATTGATATAAAAACATCATGAAAACCATTTTCAATACCAAAATAAAAGAAAAGTAAAACATGGTATTTATTTTTCTTTTAAAAAGAAGGTATGGCTTGTAGAGGAAGCGAAAACTCAAATAATGGTCACGACGGCGGAGAAGTCGTTATCGCCGCATACGTACGACAAAAACATTCCCTTTTGTCATTTAGTAAATGCTTCATATAAAAAATATTCCTTTTGGATAAACGTAAAATTCAAAGGGGTTTATACACCATATAAAAGAAATTTGTGTATAAAATAAAATATGCCTCAATGAAAGGAGATTGAGACGAAGTCCCATACCTCAGGTCCGACTTGACTCGATCGTTCTTTAATGTCCTGAATAATAAACTAGAGATAATTTCTACCTACGTAAGAACCTTTTTCAAGTTCATTATTACTTTTATACCATGTTATTAACATCATGTAATCATCTATGTTAATAATGTTCATTTTGTCGGTATTTGGTTCTTAAGTCAAAAATAGACTTCTTACACTTATATGTTGTTAATTTGGTCAATGGATCGTTATATCCAGAATGATATTAATGATTTGGAGAACATATATATCATATTTATTCATCATATATATGTATTTATAATATTACATCACATAGGTGAAAGAAATGAAATGCACCGTTCCTGGAGACGGTAAGCCGTACGTACGCATGAACGCTACTTCCATTTCTATTTCGTATTTTATGGAATGGATTAATAATGATATAAGAGTATATTATAATTAAAGTATAATAACATATATAATATCATTAACTTTATCCTTTACACATCCCACATATGGTATTAAGGAATCAAATCACTTTCAGGGGGCGGTAGTCCGCAATTCCTAAAATGAAGATATCGTGATTACCCATAATGGAAACCATAAAGGTATGCCCAAAATGAAAAAAACAGAAGCTTAAGGAAAACTTAAAAATATCATATATCATATATAAAAATATTGACATCATAATGGCCACATTTTAATGTGTTAAATGAGTATTGAACAATCATTGTTTCGGGAGGCAGAATTTCGCCATCCACGGAAACCGTATGTTCTTTAACCATTTGATGTAGTTGTGTGAGAGTATAGCTCAAAAAAATCTTATAACAACAACCTATTATATTGAAGATACTGGTTTTATTACAAAATAAGTAAATAAAAAGAGTTTAGGGGGTTGGAGAAACAAAATAAAACAAATGAACATGAGAGAATGAATTACCTTTAAAAGTGTAACTCCTTTTGATTTGAGCCCAAAGGCATCCTTTGAAAGGATTATTCCCAACGGTAATCCTATAGGATTAGGAGAGGGATGTGGAGAGAGTAAATGGGCAGAGGTTGGTCGAGCCAAAGGCTTGAGGAGTGTGTGAAATGAGGTAGGGGTGGGGGCCTTTTATAAGAGGAGAGGAGGGGCACTTTTGGAATGTAAAGAAATATTACTTTATTTGAAAATGTGTTTCGGTTATAAAAGGTCCCACATTGATACAATTCGTGGATAAGGTGATAAGGGTTCTAAATCCACTCATACAATTGGTTTTGGACATGTTTAGTTCATATATTTTACATTATCTTTCCATTTTATTTAAATCGTCAAATAATGATGTCATCACTGCATCATTATTATGTCATAAATAATTTAATTTATTTAATGTCTAAAAATTATAAAAAATATAATATGAAGTATGAACTCCTGTTAGCTTTCCAATGACTATTTATAATCAAAAATCTGATCTTTATAACCCCATGTAAAAATTGTTTTCGTAAAACATATTATGTTTGTGTCATTTTTACTTTTACATTAAATAAAAAGTAATTAATGTCATTTCCCAAACAAAGTGAATCCATGGGGTCCCCAAGTTGACCCATGGCTTGTATTGGTCGGCAATGACACAACCAATAAGGTTGGGACATGTGTCTAGGTCATTTCATATTATTAAAGCATTATTTATACCTTAAACTACCCTAATTACCACTAATCGCGATTAAAACTTAATAAGTTACTATTCACCAAAAAATTATTTTAATCTCATTGAACCACATTTTACTTCTTAATGACAACCATGTATGTCGGATTTTTGAAATTCAAAACACAATGATGGTAAAATTTCATTTTAACGGAAAATCAGTCTTTATAAGTACCACTTAGTGGTTTCACTATTCATCAAAAATTGAAGTTTTTCAGAAAATTACCATAAATTCACCCGAAGCTATATTTGATATTCTGAATTAAAAAATGAAGTCTATTTTACAAAATTCAAAACATATAAGTCACATTAATTAATTTAATAATTAATTCCCGCTGTCAGAGCAAATAGCGTGTTTTTATGAAACAATAAGTATCAAAAGATTGACACTACTTTGAGTCCAATTTCAAAGTGAAATTGATTCAAATGACCACCATTGGATTAAATGGTAAAAATATATTCATATTACACATTAAGACCAATTCAAAAGATAATCTAATCATATAAATAAATTAGATTAAAAATCAGTTTTGATGTAAAATGCAGTATTTTTCACAATTCATTAAAAAATGAACATTGTCAGAAAAATTCCAAAAAGTCACACAAAGTAAATTTTGATGTCCCAATCATAAAGAATAAGTTTATGTTGACAAACATAGTTTATAAAATTGTCAAAAGATATATTTAAAAAGGGTTTTCCATCATAAAGCAGTAAAACAATCTTTTAAGAATATTAGTGTATTCCATGCTTAAGATTGGATTTATTTTCATTTTAAGCCTCTAAAACACTATCTTATTAATTAATAGACATAGATAAAAATATCAATTATTCATTACTTACTTGGGATGTTACATCCTTCCCCCCTTTAGAAAATTGCGTCCCCACAATTTATTTATTTATCGAATAAATGGGGGTACATATCCCTATTTTCATTTTCAGATTCCCATGTTGCCTCTTCAATCATGTGGTTTTTCCACAAAACCTTTACCTGGTGAATCACCATATTCCGTAAAACTTGCTCCCTGTGGTCAACAATCTGGACCGGTTGTTCCTCATAAGATAGGTTCTCTTCCAGCTGAACTACCTCTGGACTCAAAACATGAGATGGATCTGGCATATACTTTCTCAACATCGAAACGTGAAAAACATTGTGTACCTGAGATAAACTCGAAGGTAAAGCCACTCGGTATGCAACTGATCCAACTCTCTCCAGAATTTTGTATTGTCCAACGAACCATGGACTCAACTTTCCTTTCATACCAAATCTCATCACACTTTTCCAAGGAGAAACCTTGAGAAAAACATGATCACCTTCCTTTAAAAGATAGATCCTTCCTCTGGATATACGCATAACTCTTCTGCCTGGTTGAGCTGTTCTCATGTGTTTCTGAATCAACTAAACTTTTTCTACCATCTCTTCTACCAATTCTGGTCCCATCAACTTCCTTTCACCCACTTCATCCCAGAAAGATGGAGTTCGACACCGCTTCCCATATAATTCCTGAAATGGTGCCATCTGTATACTGGAATGAAAACTATTATTATATGAAAATTCAACCAAAGAAAGATGTTGGTCCCAACTTCCCTGATAATCCATAGAGCATGCTCGTAGCATATCCTCCAATTTATGAATTCTTCGTTCTGACTTCCCATCTGATTGAGGATGAAAAGCCGTACTAAAATTTATTTCAGTACCCAACAACTTCTAAAGGCCTTTCCAAAAGTTAGAAGTAAACCTGGGATCACGATCCGATACAATGGAGAGAGGAACTCCATGTAACCTGACTATCTCTTTATGATACAAATGGGAAAATTGATCAAGAGAGAAAGTATCTCGTATAGCAAGGAAATGAGTAGACTTGGTCAAGCGATCAACAATAAACCAGATTGCATTATTACCTTGAGATGTCTTCAGAAATCCAACAACAAAGTCCATGGATATATTCTCCCATTTCCACTCTGGCACTGGTAAAGGATGAAGCATCCCTTTCGGTAACTACTGCTCTACTTTAACCTGTTGACATGTCAAACACTTCACAGTAAAATCAGCAATGTCTCTTTTCATTCCATCCCACCAGTAATACTCCCGCAGATCTCTATACATCTTAGTAATGCCCTGATGAACTGAAAACGGAGAACTATGAGCTTCACATAACAACTCTCTATTCAACTGTGAATCAAAAGGCACACACAATCTCTTCCCAAATCTCAAAACACAATCATTATCAATGTTGAATTCGGGCAACTTACTATTCTGAACCAGCTCTACCTTTTTCTACAACTCACTGTCTTTCTTCCGTGCTTTCTTGATTCTATCTGATAGAGAAGATCTCACTGATACCAGAAACATAACAGAAGGACTTCCTGCACCAACAACATCTATGCCAAATTTCATCAAATCCTTAACCAAATGATAAAGTTCCAAACACACTATTGTTAATGAAGCATTACTTTTTCGACTCAAAGCATCAGCCACATTATTTGCTTTTCCCGAATGGTAATGAATTGTACAATCATAATCATTGATTAATTCTAGCCATCTCCTTTGTCTGATGTTCAATTCTTTCTGAGTGAATATATACTTTAAACATTTGTGATCAGTATATATTTCACACTTTACTCCATACAAATGATGCCTCCAAATTTTTAAAGCAAAAAACAATAGCAGCTAATTCCAAATCACGTGTAGGGTAATTTACCTCATGAGTTTTCAACTGTCGTGAAGCATAAGCAATTACCTGATCATTTTGCATTAGGACGCAACCAAGTCCTTTCAATGAAGCATCACTGTATATAACAAACTCACCATTCCTGGAAGGTAGTGCCAAAACTGGAGCATTCATCAATCTTCTTTTCAATTCCTGAAAACAATCATCACATTCTTTTGTCCAGATAAACTTAACACCCTTCCGAGTTAGCTTAGTCATTGGACTAGATAACCGTGAAAAATTTCTAACAAACCTTTGGTAATAGCCTGCCAAACCAAGGAAGCTACGAATCTCGGTTACATTTGAGGGTCTTGGCCATTCTTCTACAACATTTGTTTTTGCAGGATCAACAGTTATTCCATCTTTAGAAACAATGTGACCATGGAAAGAAATTTGTTGCAACAAAAACTCACACTTGCTGAATTTTCCATACAGTTTCTTTTCTTTTAAGGTTTGCAAGATAACCCTTAAATGTCTTTCATGCTCCTCTTTACTTTTAGAAAACACCAAAATATCATCAATGAAAACCACCACAAACTTATCCAAGAACTCATGGAAAATTCTATTCATTAAATCCATGAATACAGCAGGTGCATTGGTTAGCCCAAAAGGCATTACTACAAATTCATAATGGCACGGTCTTTGGAATATCTGCCTCCTTTACCTTCAGCTGATGGTACCCCGATCCCAGGTCAATCTTTGAAAAAAACTGAGCTCCTAGGAGGTGAACAAACAAATCATCGATATGAGGCAATGGATATTTGTTCTTAATAGTGATATTATTCAAGGCTCTATAATCAATGAAAAGTCTCATAGAGCCATCTTTCTTTTTAACAAATAAAACAGGAGCACCCCAGGGTGATGTGCTAGGTCTATTGAAACCTTTCTCTAATAAATCTTTCAATTGCTCCTTCAACTCTAAAAGTTCAACTTGTGCCATTCGTTAAGGAGGTTTTGAAATTGGCTTAGCATCAGGAACTAAGTCAACAGTAAACTCAACATCCCGATCTGGTATTATTCCAGGCAACTCATCAGGAAAAACATCAGGATACTCATTTACCACTGGCACATCATTAATCTGAACAGTTCCTTTATTTTCAACGACGTGTGCAAGGTAACATTCATTTCCATATTTTACAAGTTTTTCGGCCTCTTGATATGTTATCAAAAGTAAGGGTTAATTCCTGTAAACAAACTAAAAGTCTTTCTAAAAAGAAACTTCTTTATCTCTACAGTCAATCTTAGCATGGTAAATATAGAGCCAATCCATACCCAGGATAACATCAAACTCTACTAGAGGTAGAACAATAAGGTTTTCAAGTAGGTTATTTCCACATATAAGGATAGGAAGATTCATATAAATTCTTTTTGCCTCATCATTTCCCCAAGGTGTTTTTACCAAAAGTTCAGGAGTCATTTCTTGAGATGGTATTCCCATTTTACTAGAAAAGGCTTCAGAGATGAATGAATGTGTAGACCCCGAATCAAACAACACACTGGCATAATCTGAAAAAACAAACAAAGTACCTGATACAACTTCATTTGATGTCCCAACATCTTCTGAAGTAGTTTCAAAGGATTTCACCACCCCTTTCTGCTTGTAGTCTAACTACTTCCCATCACTCAAGCTCTTTGTCAGACACTCGTTTTCATAGTGACCCATCTTATTGCACTTATAACATTTCACTAACTGTAAATCAAATTTGTTCTTACCTTCACCTTGATCCTTTTCAGTGCAATCACGAGCCTTATGTCCCATCTTACCACATCAGTAGCACTTTCTAGAATTCAGAAGACATTCCCCAACATGCCTTTTGCCACATTTATCACAAACTAGAAACTTAGTTCTCTTACCATAAGACTTTTTTGAAGAATTCTTACCTTTCTCCTGCCACCTCGGTCTCTTCTTCTGCTGGTTGTTATAGAACACTTGGTCATCGACAAACTCCATTTCCACCTTCTCAGCACATCGAACAAGATTATCATAACTTTTAAACTCACGAGAAGCTAATGCCCTTCGATATTTTGGCTTTAATCTTGAGTAAAAACGATTGATTTTACTATCAAGGTCTTGGATAAAATTTGGAGCATACCTTGCCAATCGAGTGAACCCTTCTTCATAGGCAGCCACTGAGTCTTCTTCTTGCCTCAATTCCAAGAATTGTTTTTCCTTCCTAAGTCGAATAGCCTTAGGAAAATACTTCTCAAGAAACATACCTTTGAATTCATCCCAGTCGAGAGCATCAATCTCATCAGCGTCGTTGATATTTTTAATCAACGACCACCACTGATCTGCCTCACCCTCCAAACGGTAAATAGCAAGACTAACCTTTTTATTGTCTAAACACCCCATGACATCGAAAATCATCTCCAGTGCTTTAATCCACCTTTCAGCTAGCACAAGGTCAGATGATCCTCGGAATGATGGGGGATGTTGCCTCATGAAATGTTCCACCACTGACATGTTCCTCTGCGGTTGATCTAGCTGATCTCGTGCATGGATACCACCACCATTTATCGCTTGAGTCAACTGCGCCATTACTACAACAAACTGTTCAGTTCCAATTCCGACCATCTCAGGATGCTGATTCGGAAGGTTATTTCCTTCTGTATGCCTTCCTAGCACTGCTTCCCTGTTTCCTCTGTGGAAAACCATTCTGAACAAACATGTCTTAGATGAAGCAACATGGTAATCTTCAAATGCTATATCATTTCAAAGAATTTTTTTTTGGATAATCATTTAATAGAATTCGAACTCCTAAAGTTATCTAAACCGACCTCCGATACCAACTATAAGGCCCCATCCTTAAACCTTACTTAATCTTGAGTTATTACAAGATTACACATTGAGGATCTTTTCGGGTTTAGAGTTTTTGAGAATTAAATCATAAAACTTGCATTACATTCCACATATAAACAATGTGGTTACATAAAGATAGTATTCTTCATTCCCATCAATGGAAACACATTTAAAATAAAACATGGATTATTTCTTGACACTTCCTTGACACTATCATCATATCATGTACCTTTCCCTCGACCTGTGAAAAACATTTCCAAAAAAACATGGGATGGGCATAAAAAGCTCAGTGTGGGTTATAAAAACATGGAAAGGAAACATGGGTACATATATACATAAGATTGAAATCATACTTTACCCATAAAACATAATCACTTTAACATACCTCATCAAATCATGAATAAATCATAGAAATCATAAGACATAAAGGTAACTTGAGGCATTCATAACATTCTTACGTAGGGAGTAACCCTCTTGGTTACGTTTGGAATACCCATCACAGTATATTCCCTAAATATATTCGGAGAAACCTTAACGTTTCACTCCTTCGCGTTACCCAATGCATTGGAGAGCTATAGCGGGCTCACCCACCCTTAGTTTATCACGGAACCACCCGTCTTCATAATAATGCCCAAGACCCTCAACATAATCGTATCACATAAAACATGCATAAAGGAAACATAACATTTCCACATTACAATCACAAGATATCAATACAACACATTGATATAAAAACATCATGAAAACCATTTTCAATACCAAAATAAAAGAAAAGTAAAACATGGTATTTATTTTTCTTTTAAGAAGAAGGCATGGCTTGTAGAGGAAGCCAAAACTCAAATAATGGTCACGACGGTGGAGAAGTCGTTGTCGCCGCATACGTACAAAAATAAAATTCCCTTTTGTCATTTAGTAAATTTTTCATATAAAGAAGATTCCTTTTGGATAAACATAAAATTCAATGGGGTTTATACACCATATAAAACAAAGTTGTGTATAAAATAAAATATGCCTCAATGAAAGGAGATTGAGACGAAGTCCCATACCTCGGGTCCGACTTGACGTGATCGTTCATTAATGTCCTGAATAATAAACATGAGTTAATATCTACCTGCTTAAGAACCTTTTTAAAGTTCATTATTCCTTTTATACCTTGTTATGAACATCATGTAATCATTTATGTTAATAATGTTCATTTTGTCGGTATTTGGTTCTTAAGTCAAAAATAGACTTCTTACACTTACATGTTGTTAATTTGGTCAATGGTTCGTTATATCCAGAATGATATTAATGATTTGGATAACATATATATCATATTTATTCAGCATATATATGTATTTATAATATTACATCACATAGGGGTAAGAAATGAAATGCACCGTTCATGGAGACGGTAAGCCGTACGTACGCATGAACGCTACTTCCATTTCTCTTTCGTATTTTCTGGAATGGATTCATAATGAAATAAGAGTATATAATAATTAAATTATAATAACATATATAATATCATTAAATTTATCCTTTACACATCCCACATATGGTATTAATGAATCAAATCACTTTCAGGGGGCGGTAGTCCGCACTTCCTAAAATGATGATATCGTGTTTACCCATAATGGAAACCATAAAGGTATGCCCAAAATGAAAAAAACAGAATCATAAGGAAAACATAAACATATCATATATCATATATAAAAATAGTGACATCATAATGGCCACCTTTGAAGGTGTTAAATGAGTATTGAACAATCATCCTTTCGGGAGGCAGAATTTCGCCATCCACGGAAACTGTATGTTCTTTAACCATTTGATGTAGTTGTGTGAAAGTGTAGCTCAAATAAATCTTATAAAAACATCCTATTATATTTTATATACTGGTGTTGTTAAAAAAGAAGTAAATAAAAAGAGTTTAGGGGGTTGGAGAAACAAAATAAAACAAATGAACATTAGAGAATGAATTACCATTAAAAGTGTAACTCCTTTTGATTTGAGCCTAATGTCTTCCATTGAAAGGATTCTGCCCAAAGGGAATCCTATAGGATGAAGAGAGGGATGTGGAGAGAGTAAATGGGCAGGGTTTGGCCGAGCCAAAGGCTTGAGGAGTGTGTGAAATGAGGTAGGGGTGGGGGCCTTTTATAAGAGGAGAGGAGGGGCACTTTTGGAATGTAAAGAAATATTACTTTATTTGAAAATGTGTTTCAGTTTTAAAAGGTCCCACATTGATATAATTCGTGGATAAGGTGATAAGGGTTCGAAATCCACTCATCCAATTGGTTTTGGACAAGGTTAGTTCATAGATTTTACATTATCTTTCCATTTTATTTAAATCGTCAAATAATGATGTCATCGCTGCATCATTATTATGTCATAAATAATTTAATTTATTTAATGTTTAAAAATTATAACAAAAATACTATGACGTAGGAAATCTTTTTTTTACAATAACTATTTTTAATCAAATATCTGATCTTTATAACCCCATGTAAAAATTGTTTTCGTAAAACATATTATGTTTGTGTCATTTTTACTTTTACATTAAATAAAAAGTAATTTATGTCATTTACCAACCAAAGTGGATCCATGGGGTCCCCAAGTTGACACATGGCTTTTCTTGATCGGCCATGACACAACCAATAAGGTTGGGACATGTGTCTAGGTCATTTCATATTATTAAAGCATTATTTATACCTTAAACTACCATAATTACCACTAATCGCGATTAAAACTTAATAAGTTACTATTCACCAAAAAATTATTTTAATCTCATTGAACCACATTTTACTTCTTAATGACAACCATGTATGTCGGATTTTTGAAATTCAAAACACAATGATGGCAAAATTTCATTTAAACGGAAAATCAGTCTTTATAATTACCACTTAGTGGTTTCACTATTCATCAAAAATTGAAATTTTTCAGAAAATTACCAAAAATTTACCCTAAGCTATATTTGATATTCCGAATTCAAAAATGAAGTCTATTTTACCAAATTCAGAACATATAAGTCACATTAATTAATTTAATAATTAATTCCCGTTGTCAGAGCAAATAGCGTGCTTTTATGAAACAATAAGTATCAAAAGATTGACACTAGTTTGAGTCCAATTTCAAAGTGAAATTGATTCCAATGACCACCATTGGATTAAATGGTAAAAATATATTCATATTACACATTAAGACCAATTCAAAAGTTAATCTAATCATATAAATAAATTAGATTAAAAAGCAGTTTTGATGTAAAATGCAGTATTTTTCACTATTCATTAAAAAATGAACATTGTCAGAAAAATACCAAAAATTCACACAAAGTAAATATTGATGTCCCAATCATAAAGAATACGTTTATTTTGACAAACATAATTTATAAAATTGTCAAAAGATAGATTTGAAAAGGTTTTTTCATCATAAGGCAGTAAAACAATCTTTTAAGAATATTAGTGTATTCCATGCTTAAGATTGGATTTATTTTCATTTTAAGCCTCTAAAACACTATCTTAATCATTAATAGACATATATAAAAATATCTATTATTCATTACTTAATTGGGATGTTACATTAAATATTGGGTGTTTTCACATTTTTGTATATCTACACCGATCTAGGCTGATTTAAGAGCTGGCGTTCAAGTATATTGATCGTATAACATTGAGCTAGGTGGTTTGTGCCTTTAGTTGTTTGTATATGGATTTTTTATGAAAAACGTTCCACATAACCTTATTTTGGGTATTGCATGATTTGGAATTAAATTTTTTTAATACATGCTATGGTTTTATTGATTGATAAAGGGTTGTTTCTTGTGCGTAAGGTTAGATACCTTTTCTAAGGTACACCACATGGGTGTGTTTCCCTTGATTTATTGTTTATAGATGATTTTTCTAGGAATATTGGAAGGATTTGCTTATTTTCCAAGCCCTGTTTTTTTAGGATAGAGTTGTTGATTATATGAGAAGCTTGTGATATGCATTGTAAATGTTTGACTAAAGGGTTAGACCATGAGAGCTTCCCTAGTGTTCATTTATAATTAATTTGAGTAATGTTAGACCAAGGGGTATTGGACTGTGAGATCATCACAAAGGGGGCATTTATGTATGATTACTGGAATGTTTGACCAAAGGGTTAGACTATGAGAGCTTCCTAGGTGGTCGTTAATATTTGATTAAATGAACGTTTGACCCTAGGGTTTAGATTTTTAGACATTTCCCTGGTGTTCGTTTATAATTAATTGATGCTATAATGGGGAAGAGGGGTTAGACCATGAGAGCTTCGTAGAGGTTTCTTTGTGGATAATTGAATGATTGTGACGAGTATCCCATGCCAAATCATAAGCTTCTGTTCTATCTCACTTGATTGTTTAGATGGTCTTATGAGACATCTATTTTTGGTTACATTACATGGGGGATACAGAGCTTAAGCAAGATCTGAGGGTTACATGATTCAATGGATGAATAATAAATGTTAAATAAATGTAATTTAAAACTATAGGATTATTTACATTTGTATAATTCCTAGTTTATTGATTGACTTGTTCATATTACCTGCTTTATATATTCACTTACAGTTAGGAACATATCCTTTATTGGTTTCCTACTGGGATTCATGTCACACCTGGTTTGGGTCATAATTTTGGACCCAAATAGATTATATTATTGCAGTTATAGATAAAGGAAGGCAACATTCTTCCTCAGGTACTTGATTACTGTTGGAGTAGGAGAGCATAGGACCATGCTATGTCCTGTCATATTGCTGAAGTTTACTTGTTTCTTTTTTACATTGGTTTTTGTATTGATATATATCATTGTGACTTGTTTGGATGTTTTCTTAGAGACATATTCCATGCATCACACACATACACACATATATACACTGTAGATCCTCTTGGATTTACTTTCAGTATTATTTAATTTATTTATGTTTAGTATTATAACTTCCACTATTGTTTATTATTTATATTCCTCTGTGTATAATCTTCTATTTGGGGCATAGTTTCCCCACTATCACACCTTGTCCCTATCTTCTAGTAGGAAGCCTCTAGCATTAGTGGAAATGTTCATGAGGGAATGTGACCAACCGGGTTTGGGGCACCATTATGCGGTACTCAGATTCGAGACATTACAATTTTTTTATTAGAGGTAGGTTTTCTTTTCTGCTTTTCCATTCTATTTGGAGCCAATAAACTAGGATATGAAATAATATGTATTTGGTAATAAGATGTGATCAAGAGTAGCTAACCCGTGTACAAAGAGAAGCCATGTTACCTCAAATATTGCAATTTTTATGTTTTTCCATTGTTACAATTGATTTGATTTCACCATTGGGTGATTCAATTGTTTTGTGTTGTTTTTATTGATATCATTTTTGTTCTATTTCTATTTCAACCTGATGAGATAAGGGTATTACATCTTATGAATCATATAGAAACTTTCTAGAGATCACATTTCATGCATTCTTATCATTCCATTTAGGGTGAATTACTAATTTCATGCCGTTGTGGCAGATGTTGTGCTAGATATGCATGCTGTTGTGATACATTCTGTGATAGAAATAAATATTATTTTGATAGGGTATTGGTATATGCAATGTTTCATTAGGATGGAAACCACGACTTGGTCCTTGAGGTGTTATAGACCCCTTTAGATTATAATTTGGTGGATCATGTGTAGACCGTAACTGAATTCAGTTAAGATATGATATGAATATGGATAAAAAAATTTGATTGATAGGGAGTATGGGCTCTTAGAGATTGTAACTTGGAACTCCTTGGCCAAATTTTAAGATATTGGGTGTTCTAGGGAAGTTTCAGAGGCTTATTGTCTGGAAATCCTTGAAAACACAACATGTGATGTTAGAAAAAAATCCATGTGTTATTATTTTCTAGAAGAAATGCCTTTTATTCAGTACATGTTGTGTACTATATGTACACTCCGTGTAGTTATTGACCAAGTGACTGATTGTGTGAGTAGAGGAACAGGGTTGGTATACTTTTGGTAGAACACGACATGTACTGGAAGTACACACCAGGCTATCGTCAACCATGTATCCGGACGTGTGGCTAATGACAGAGGCAGAGAGAACATCTAAGTAAACGACAAGTATAGGGTGAACACACCATGTAGTATTTCACCAAAATGAACATGTAGTTATAGCCGTGTAGAATTAAATTGGAAAAATGGGATATTCGACTACACACTGTGTCTCATGAGGAACACACCATGTGTACAGGGTGTTACACGACTAGGTTGGCAGAGGTACACACCCATGTTAAAGCTTAAGGGAACACACCATGTAGTGTTTCTACACGCTGTTTAACCATATTTTCTAAAAACATAATTCTTCCCTTAACATGTACCATACATTAACTTCTGAGTTTTAGTTCCATTAATCTCATACTGAGGTGAGCTATTGACCTTGCAAACTCAATCCACCGAGACATCCTCCAATTATACGCCAGGTACAAGGCAATGATTAGACACCAAAAATGGTAGACCCGGGACTACCAGTAGATCCTCCCATGGTTCCCATCATTGAAGCAATTGTTATATCTGATATATTTACTGATGCACAGTTTTGTGAAGTATTTATAATGATGATGCATAACATTCATGGAGCACCAAATCCTACCCCGATGATGGCAGAGTTGAAATTGGTGTTATAGCTGCTGTATCCTCCAACTTTTTCAGGGGATGGAGGAACACATACTGTAGGGTCATATTTGGAGGCCATGATTTCTATCTTCAAGCACCTAGAGACACCATCAAGGAGGAGGGTGAAGATTGTGACTTAAATGCTACACAATTCTTCCAAGAGATGGTGGGATGTTATCTCACAAGTGGCACATGATTGGGATATGTCTTGGGAATAATTTCGAAGGACCTTATATGATTACATATACCCAGAGATTTTGAGGGTTGACTAAGCCCTAGAGTTCATGAATTTGTGTAGGGTGATCTTTCAGTGATGGATTATTCTTCTCTATTTATAGATCTTCTATGCTTAAAACCTATTTTTAGAGGTGATGAGCTATCACTAGTTATGAAATTTTAGGATGGCCTTAGGTATGAAATTTGATCATAGGTGAATGTTTTTAGGTTGATTTTTGTGACTGTTGTAGTAAACCATGCATTAATTACTGAGCGTAATCAAATGGAGTTTGGAGTTGCGATCCTGGGAGGTTTAGTATCCAGGGTTGGTACTGCTTCGATTGATAGTAGGAAGCACCATAGGGAAAATTCATGAAATTTTCCTTTAGGTAGCCAAGTGGTGTGTTACCATTGTGGAAAGAGTGGTCACACGAGACTGCCATGCCTAAGAGACCCAGTTTTGTGCCGTTCGTTCGGAAAGATCAGTCATATTCATCATTTTTGTAGGATGATTTCACTAGAAGTGAGTGAGAAGGGATCTATTATGGATCCATGTACAGGTTAATGGACACCAGTTTTCCATTAGTCAGAGAAGTAGAGTTCTTCAAGATGATTAGGATGAGTAGGTCATCATGGTTGTGGAATCCAGATGACAGGTTTTCGGTGACATCAGTGTGAATCAACTCAGGGTAGCTAGGCAGGGTCACAGGGCTGTGGTATAGGTCAAACTTTTGTAATAGAGTATACCTATTTAAAGCAAGATCCCATACCCTCTACAATTAATGTTACGATTCTATTTTCCTCAGTTTTAGATTCATCTCTTTTTTATACAGGGTCATCCCATAGTTTTATATTTCTATCCATTATGGAGAGCATCGGTCTTAGTATCATTACTTATGATGATGTTATGATGCTAAACACTCCTTTGGGGATTAGGAAAATTTTTTATGTCAGTGAAAGGAGTAACATTTTGAGGTTAGTCGGTGACACTTTTTTTAGGACTTCTATGTCTTAGATATGATAAGTTTTTATTTCATTCTCGGAATAGACTGGTTGGTCTTCTTTCAAGACTTTGTTGACTTCTATCACTACAGGGTGAGTTTCACATCACCAGAGGGTTGAGTTTTTCTATACAAGGGAGAATAATATCTCTCAGAGAATAGAGCAGGACACGAGCATCATGTATTGGGAGTAATTATAGCCCCAATTGCTACATTATAGGTGGATGACCAAAGGAAATCGTAGATATACTTTCCTCCAGTGGTGGACCATTTAAGAGATGTAAACCTAGATGAATTTTCATGTTTACATCTGGAGAGAGAGGTGGATTTATATTTTGATCTTGTACCAGGGGCATCACCAGTGTCCATTCCTCCATATAGGATGGCTAAAATAGAGTTATAGGATCCAAAAAAGAAGTTAGATTAGTTGAAGGAAAATTGATTCAACTAACCTGGTACTTCTCCTTAGGGTTCACCTGTCCTTTTTGTGAAAAAGGCAGACTGTATCCTCAGACATTGTGTGGATTATCAGAAGTTGAACCAGTTGACGGTTAAGAACCAAAATCCATTTCTGAGGATTGATGATATCTTTGATCATATTCAGGGAGCACTGGTGTTTTCTAAGTTTGAATTTATATCCAGTTACCATCTGTTGCAGGTTAGACCACCAGATTTACCCCTACTATACTGGATCAAGTGAAAATGAGGCAGCTATCAAATTCCAAAATCCTAGTCCTACGAAAGAGTGTGTCAAGAGAGGACCCAACTCCAGGGTTGTCCATAGGTGAGGATGAGGTTATTTTTTCATGGGTGAGTATGGGTGTTAGAAGACATACTCAAAGAACTATATTGAGATTTTAATGACTCAGTACGGGAAATTCATCCTAGATTCACCAAGATTTATCGATATCTACATCATCTGTATTGGTGGTCAGGCACGAAGAAGGATGTAGCCAGTTTTTATGAGATTTTCCACTTGTCAGTAGGTGAAGGTGGAGCATTAGTGACATGAAGGTCTATTAATATAGTTACGCATTTCCAATGGAAAGTGGAATGATGTCACAATGGATTTCATGATGGTTTTACCAAGGATTCCTTGAGGAAATGATATTGAATGTGTGGTTTTTGACAGAATAAAAAATGGTTCACATTTCCTACTGATCAAGGATACATTTAGTGTGGATGAGAATGGAATTTTATCCATCTGAGAGATAGTATGATTACATGGGGTTCTATAATCTAGTGTTTAGACATGGATGCCCAATTTACAACTTGTGCTTTTAAGGGACTAAAGAGTGATTTTGGTACACATATAATTTTGAGTACGACATACCATCCCCTAACAGATGGCCAACCCGAGTGAACGATTCAGGTTTAATAGGACATGCTTCGAGCATGAGTTTTTGATTTTGATGGTTCTTGGGGGAGACACATACCCTTGGGGGAGTTTTCCTACAATAACAGTATTTAGAAAATGATTCAGATGGAACCTTATGATAATTTTTACAGTAGGTTATGCCGATCACCCCTACATTGGTTAGAGGTAGGAGAGGTAGATATGCTAGGACCTAGTCTTGTCAAAGAGATCACTGAACAATTGGAGTTAATCTGGAAGAGGATGAATACTACAGAATCTCCGTAGAAGTCTTATAGTGATCGAATAAGATGACCCGTGGAGTTTGAGTTTGGAGATCATGTTTTCTTACGTGTTACATATATATTGGGAAATAGGAGGATTATGAGATAAGTGGTGATTTTGCTGAGATACGTCATGATATTTGAGGGTTGGGATAGAGTCCGGCCAGTTTCTTATCAGTTTTAGTTACCTCAGAGGTTCCAAGTTATGCATGACTTCTTTCTTGTTTATCAACTACTACATTACTTTTTAGACTCATCTCATGTTTTTTAACCCAAGGTGGTTGAGTTGGAGGTGGTTGAATCTTTCATAGAGCACCATATTTGGATTGTGGATCATAACATGAAGGTTTTATGTGGCTGTTCTATTCCTTAGGTATGGGTGCTATGGCAACACGGGTGAGTTTACAATGAGACATGGGAGAGGGAGCCCAATGTGTGATTGCAGTGGCTGGAGTTGTTCACAAAATAATATTTTCCACACTTAAAGGGAAATTCGGGGACGAATTGCAAGGGGGGGGGGGTTTAAAGAACTTGGATCTTCATTTTAGGTATGGATATTGATTTCGAGTTGTTTTTATGAAAAAAGAAGGAAATAGGTTTTTCTATGTTCATGTTCTGTACTTATGTGTACATGTCATGTACCTAGTTTCTGCATATAGCCATGTGCTGACCCTGTGGAAACTGAGTAACTTACCGTGTGGTGAGATGGAAGACCCACTTAATTCAGGGGATGATTAAGGCTACTAAACAATGTTTAGTTTTAAAGAACATGTAATGTAGTTGTATTTTTATTTTATATATCAGAAGGGGGTCACATATTCTGTCTGGAACCATCTTCTCCTTCCCATATTTTGTACAGAAGTGCTATAGAACAACCAAAGAACTTTGAACCCCTCCTGATTCTCTGTCCGAGATCCAATTGAGACACTATCATGGGCGTTGGAATCCCAATGATTAGTTCTCAAAACCCGAATATCATTTCATCTCTATTCATCCTCTATTGTGATTTATTTGAGGTTGACATTTTTTAAACTTTTTTGTAGATCTTCACCAACTCAATGTATTTCTTTCAATTATATCGATCATACGACATTGAGGTAGGTAGTTTGTTCCATTATTTGTTTGTATTTGGATTATATATTTTAAAAGTACTAAATACACACATTTTTGGTATTGATTGATTTGGAATTAAATCCTATTTATTACCTACTATGGTTTGATTGATTGAAATGGGCCTTTTCTTCGGTGAAAGGATATATACATTGTCTAAAAAACATCACATTTGAGATATTCCCTTGATTGATTGTTTATGGCTGATTGGTCTAGGATTCCTACTAGGATTGCCTTGTTTTCTATGCCTTGTTTTGTTATGATGAAGTTGTTGATTATATGAAATTTTTGTGATATACCCTGTGAATGTTTGTCCCAATGGTTAGACTGTTAGAGCTACCCAGATGGTCATTTATAAATAATTTTACGGAATGTTTGACCCAAGTGGATTGTACTGTAATATATTCCCAAAGGGATCATTTATGTATGTTTACTGGAATGTTTGGACCAAGGGTTAGACCGTGAGAGCTTCCAAGGTGGTCATTTATATTTGATTAAATGAATGTTTTACCAAAGGTTTTAGACCACGGGAGCTTTCCTAGGTGGTCGTTTATAATTAGTTGATGATATGTTAGACCAAAGGCATTAGACTATGAGATCTTCATAGAGGGTATTTTGTGGATAATTGAATTATTTTGATATGTCTTCCAAGACAAAGAACAAACTTGGATTCTATCTTACTTGATTGTTGACATGGTCTTATGAGACATTCGTTTTCGTTACATTACATGGGAGATACAGAGATTCAGATAGATCTCAGGGTTACATGATTCAAAGGATGAATAATAAATGTTAAATGAATTTAATTGAAAACTGTAGGATTGGTTACCTTAGAGTACTTCCTAGTTTATTACTTCACTTTGTCATATTACTTGGTATATAAATTAACTAACCATTAGGAATATATATTTTCGTGGTTGCCTTTATGATTATTCTCACACCCTATTCGGGTTATTATTTTTTACTGAAACAGATTATATGATTGTAGGTATAGATAAGGGAAACCACACTTCTTTATCATGTATATTATTTCTGTTGGAGATGGAGATATTGAGTCTAAGTTGAGTCTTGCGATGCAGTTGGACTTTACACCTTTGTTTTGTAATTTTGTTTCTATATTTCTCTCCATCATTTTTACTTGTTTCTATATTGCACCTTTGGGAGGTACCTAAATCTAAGATGTTACATATAGCAAGGTCCATTTTCATGTTACCGATTTCCATGATTCATGCCTAGGACATCTTGTTGGATTTTTTACACCTATGTAAATTATTTTCAAAGAAACATTCAATTGTAATATCAAAACAAGGATGTATTTCTAGGAAACCACTTACTATATCCTTTACCAAAATTCTAGGACATTTCCCAAAATTTTAACTCACCATTATATTTCACCTTAGAGATCTCTCTATACATATCCTTATACATATTACTATTGGTCTTAGTAATTTTTTATCATCATATTTCTTAAAGGTTAACTAAACTATTCTCTCATACCAACTATAACAACCCAGTATGGACACACATAGATTTTATATAACTTTTTCAGAATACTTAACAAATTACATTAAAATGAACCCAAAGACCATATTATTTCAGTGTCTATGGATACATGAAAACATAACAACTAGTACATCAATTTTCTATAACATCTCGCACTTGGTTATTCTTGACCTACACTTTTCTTAGACACATTAATCGTAATACATATCTTCATAACTTGGGGTAAGGAAACATAAAATCAGGTGAGTTAATATTATCAGTAAGTGTAAAAAAGGATGGTATATAAGAATAATCATAAGAATAAGGGTATGAGAACAGGATTATGAAAATATAAGATCATATCCCGCATATCCATGATTATAAACATGAATCATGGAATAAAGCTTGGTAGTTCGTAAGAAATGAATCATAATGAAATAAAGAACATAATCCATGGAAGTATAACATAGGAATAATATTTTTTGTATACACAAAAGAATATAAAATCTTATGTCAAAGATACCTACAGAGACCTTTAAAACATATTAGGATTGGGCCACATCACATGTACCTATTCTAGGCTTGGACTAAAACTGGTATACCCTATTACTTTTATGATTGGGCTATAAACCATGTGACATCTTCTTCTTGAGATTGGGATAAAACCTTTGTACCCTTTGAGATCATATACAACTTATATTTACCCAATGAATTGGAAGGAGATTTATATTCCACCCATCAATTAATAATATCATACGTACATGTGCTAGAGGATAATAAAACATGCATCACATCACGAACAATAAAAAGATATGAGTTTCATAAAAAAATAATAACCCATGAAATAAAGTGTATATCATTAAAACTTAATCACTTCATAACCTCTAGAAAATATATAGGTTTTTTAATCATTACATTAATGTAAAACCTATGAAAACAAGTAGGATTCCAGAGCATAAACCCGTGGAAAAGAAACGAGTGTCATCAGAATCATTCCATAGATATATAAGTAATTCAAGAAGAAATATGAATGTTAACATTGATTGATTTCCCTAGAAAGTCATGAGTAACACCCACAAATTTAATCTTATAAGGGAAATAATTTTTAATGTTCATTTAAAAACATTTCATTAGAAAAATATCCTTTATTCTTTGAAAAATTCTCTATAACGCATTTTGAGAACCCTTTTCATTAAAAATAATTTGAAAATTTATAAGTAATAACTGAAAATGTTTTTAATAATATTTATTTTAAAATACTTTGAAAAATTATAATTAAATATTCGAAATATTTTGAACACCATTTTCTTCAAAAACTTATAAACGAAGCTTAAAAACATTTTGAAAAGTATTTCCTTGAAAAATAATTTGAAAACTTATAAAGAAATATTGAAAACGTTTTTAAAACCATTAATTGGAAAATTACATAAAAAAATTCTTAAAAATTATCCTTTTAAAAATTAAAAGTAATCTAGCAGAAATGAAGGTTGGTAAATTTGTACATGTTATATGAGGTAAAAAAACATTCCTTTTGTATGATAAAAGGGTAGAAAAATGCCTTATTTGGAATGATAAAAGAATATTCATTTGAAAACATTGGTAAAAGAAAAAACAGGTAATAATGTCTTTAAAATATTATTGGAGAATAGTGGAATATTCTTGGAAACCCTTTTTAGAAAACCTGGTTATGAAGAAATACATATTTATGCCCGAAGGGAGGGTAAAGTTTAGATTTCATAGAAATAAATACATTAAATATTATAAACTTTGTCCCCTCCCCCTCCACGTGTCTCCACCGTGTTTTTTTATTAACGTGGCTGACTCCCAACATCTTCCGATACCCACCGAAATCATGTCCTCTACATACGATCGTTCTCATTCTCCTCCTCCATCACACCACATCAGCTTCCTCCTCCGCCTTGACCTCCGCCTTAGCGTCCACCTCGACTCCTCATCCACCTTGGACTCTACCTCAACTCCTGGTCTAGCTCATCCTCATCCACTGCCTCTACCTCGACATCATCATTCTTTGTCTCGGCCTCAACCTCCTCCTTAACCTCGGGCTCCGTGAAATCCCGTCCCCCACCATTGGATTCCCAGCATCGTCTTCCTCATTCACATCAGCTTCTGACATGACTCCTCTCCACCTAAGCCTCCTCTTTGGATCCTCATCTTCCTCATCCTCCACCTTGACCCATCCCCCACTCCCCGACTCAATTATCATCTCCCATTCCCCCGTCATCTTCTCCCTGTCACTGTCTCCTATCACCGTCTCCCTATTGCCTCTATATCCCCCTTCATCAAATTTGGGTTTTAAATAGGTCTCTTCTTTTTGAAGGTTTGTTGGCTACTGGAAACTACATTGGCATCCATATTTTACAAATTACTTTGGGCTCTCTGGGATCTCATCCATGACATTTGTCTTTGATTTCATTCAACATTATGAGATCAACTCGATTGAACTCCATTCCAATGTCTTTTATTGAAATTTATTCGGTTGAACTTAATATTATATTTTGAAATGGTGAATGTGCGTCAGTAGGTTTCGTAATTTGTGATGTAGATGGAGAATCCCAAACATAATAAATAGGAATTTATTGATGCGATGTTGGGGGAATTTTTTAGTGATGTTTCTCAGACTGTAACTTCACCCCTTTATGTGATCAAGATCAGATTCCAGGCCTAACTTACTTCCATGATTTTAAATTGTCACCCAAATTCATTATAAACTATAGCTAATATTCTATGAAAAAAACACTGCCAATGTATTTGTATTAGTTTAATTTTTTGGGGAAAAGGACTGAGAAACACTGTTTTGTTTTTCCATTGGATTACACTTGCAGTGCACTTTTTTATGTATTTAAGGCTCATATGTGATGGGTCATTCAATCCTTGATTTCTCTATTTCATGCATTACAAATTTATTTGTTTGTTACCTAGAATATGCACCACTAGGTTCACTGAGATAACTATCATACTATTTTGATTAAGAATCTCTTTATTACACTGTTTGGTTTCCATTTAAAAAACGGAAAATTCCAACGAATGATCAAAAGATGATGTTAATGAAATCGAATGAACCAATAAATTTTTTTTATGTGTTATAAATAATTGATTCCATCTATTACACCAACTTCATATTTTGATCCTTTGGTGTCATTTTATCTTAAAAATTCCTTTAGATTGTGTCCCTTATTTCCCTTACCTTTTATCTTTATATTTTTATTTTCGTTGTTGAACATCCAACTTAGAAAAAAATTATTTCACTCATTCACATGTTCAATTGTATCCTCCCTCTTCATGGGTTCTCCTTGGAAGTGGTTTATATGGAAAATCAAAGAATATCAGGATGTTCCAAGTTATAAAGCTATCCATAGAATAGGTCTATAGGTATCCCATATCTTATGTTGTTAATTGGTCTTTATGGTGTAATGATAGGGAAATATATATGTATTGTTTCCTTAATTTGTTCATTTCTAAACACATACTAAAATATAAATTATAAGAGCAAAATCCTATAGTTTTTCTTATTAAATTGATCACTTTTTCTTAAGACTAGAATTGACATGATTTCACATATCCAGAATGGTAAATTTCAAGACGATTCTATGAAGGAAAATTCCATTTCTAGGGTTTCTAGAGAGGCAATGTCAATACATGGATCATGGTTTTTCCATACATTCCTATACACTTTTCAGTGTTACAAAAACTCAAGGAAATTATGGCTGGATCATCCATAGGTGTGTTCTTTTTCAATGATCATAACACATGTATTACTATCTTCTTGTGAAATATCTACACATCTAATTATACCTATCTATATGAATGTGGATCCAATTTTTCACTCACTATAAAATTTTTACTGGTTTGAAGAGTGGATGTTTTTCCTGTAATTCTACATATAACACTAGCCCAATATGTTGATGGTTTTGAGGAATCCTTGACATGATTTTATGCCCTAATACACAGGATTATAGTCATTTGAGTCCTTAGCTACCATACATCAGTGGATCATTCACCGGATGTTTCACGTTCATTGGGTCACTCCAATTTGATCTTATTAGGACCATATTAGCTTTACATGGTGTGCCTAAAGAACATCATTTCATCGTAGTGATATGAAGTTTTCTTCCTACTCATAGTTGATATTAAAAAAACATGAAATAATATCTGCATCTTGGTGTACCAAAACACATGGTCTTCATTCATTGATGTAACAAGAACCTATGGAATCTGGGGAGACAGCCCTCCAAAACTGCATTCTGAACTGTGGCTTATATTTTATGAAACAAATATTGTCAACAACATTGAATTTGTTTATTTTTTTTGGAAAAAAGGTGGAGAAAAATAGTTGAGTTTTTGGGGTTGAATTCAGTTTGCTATACACTTTTTTATGTGTGAAAGCCTCCTCTATGATGGTTTTTTAGTCCTTGATTTCTCTATTTAATTTGTTACAAATTTATTTTTTTGTTACCAACAACATGCCCCACTTGGGTTACTCGGATGACAAATATACTATTTTTATTAAGACCCATACTATTTTTATTAAGACCCACTTTATTGAACTATTTGGTTTCCTTTAAAAAATGGAAAATGTCAATGAATGTCCAAAAGATTTTGTTAATGTCATCAAAGGAACTGACAATTATTTTTTTGTGTTATAAATAAATGAGTGTACCTTAAAAAATTCCCATTGGTTGCATACCTTCCTTACCTCACTTTTTTATCTTTATATTTTCATTTTCATTATTAAAGATCAAACTTAGAAAAAAATTGTTTCACTCATTCGTATGTTCAGTTAGATCCTTCTTCTTCTTGGGTTCTCCTTGGCATAGGTTTATATGGAAAATCAAAGTATACAAGGATTTTACCAACATATAAATATATCCCTAGAGATTTTCTATGGGTAGCCCTTACTTTATGTTGTTTATTTTTCATTATGGTGAATTGATAGTGCAATATATATGTATTTTTTCTTCAATTTGTTGTTTTATGAACACATGATAAAAGCTAAATTGTAAGAGTACCAGCCCATAGTTTTTCTTATTAAATTGATCAGTTTTTCTAGAGGCTAGAATTAGAATGATTTCGTATAACATGAATGGTAAATTTCTGGATGATTACATGATGAAAAATAACTAGGTTTTTGAGCATTGATTACTGAATGGGTCTCTCTAATCATAAATAGTTGATGAGTTATGACTAATTCCATGTATGAATAGTTTAATATCAAGCTGTATACATATTTCTAATTTGAAAAGTTGTTTTATTTTATATTAAATTAAATGATTTTGGATATTTTATTTGATCTATGATATTAAGTTTCATCATAGATTGTATAACAATCAATGTTAACCTTCTTCAAATAGACTCATGATCTATTACATGAACAATTAACATTAACTAAAAAAACAATTTCCAATATATTTTTCATAACATTTACACTATCGTGAAGGTTAATTTTTTTCAATGATTACATGTAATTATTCTTTAATATTACTCTCACTTTAATTCTTAATTATTATTACATATTAGCTATTCAACCTATAACTATCTCAATATAATTACCCTTTATTGTTGATTTATTTCATAGTGAGCTTTATATTCTTATTTTAGAAAGTCTTATATTAATCAAACACATTATATATGAACTGAAATATTTCATGTTCAATATTCTGTTCACAAGTATTATTTATTGTTTTATGAACTATTCAGGACACAAAATTACATTGATGTCACAAAGTACCAAAAATAAAAAAGTGTTATGCAAGTAAACTATGAATCAATGGATTATAAGAACGAAAAATAAAGTCAAAATTTCAATCATTTTGACCATATGAACTTCCTCTCTTTAAATATGAGATAAAAAATAACTTAAGGATGAAGAGTGTTTAAAATAGATAAAAAAACTTACTATAAGGTGAACTCCTTCTTTTAGGTTCTCCTATACAAGGTAGTTTAAAATGTTTAGGAAACCAAATAGAAAATATTATTTAATTACACCCAACATCTGATATTGACATCAACATGAGAATGACATCACACATTCCCTTATCATAAATTGTGATAAACAATTTTCTACACTATAAATATTGTTTCACTAAAATATATGAAATAATGTTATATCAAACTCTAAATTTAAAATGAAGAACTGTTCAAAATCATTCACTATATGAACAATAAATACGATTAAAATTTATTCATGAAGATATAACTCCAACAACTATTCCCAATACAAAACAAACATTACAATTGAGGGATGTAAGAGTACACCCAAATATTTGTATGAAAATATTAAATGAAACTGATACATGTATCTTATTAATTACATTCAAAATTCCCAAAACTTTTATTACTAAATTCTATAATCGTTATGTATTTACTAACAATAACTTCTACTTTTTAGGTCCGTGACTTCCTTGTAGTTTGTTATATTCTAACCAATTATCCACAGTTATTTAAAAATCATTACTTCCATTGATGTTATTATTGTGTGAAGTGAAATTCTACTATCTCTTATAAATCCCATATTTTTTAATCTAATAATCAGTGACCATCCAGTATTTTATAATCATGGAAATTTTATACTTATCTTTGATAAAGGTATTCATAGGAAACACATGCAAAATATATAGGTATTGACTCTACTAATATTCCTTTTATTTCTTGGTGATTTCTTTCACCTAAGACATGAATTCTATGATAATACAAAATACTCAGATCATGTGATGTTTATTTGTGTATAATAAGAATAGAACTTATACTGAAACATATTATTATTTCTATGTAGATATTTCTTGGAAAATATTAAATAGGATCTATTGATATTAGATCACAAGTATTGGTTTATTCTTGGGTTAGTTGGATATATCTTGAGGAACTGGACAAGGAATCCAATGCTTGAATTTTTAAGGGAGGTTAATTAACCTATTTGGAATTCTTGGAAAAGGAATTATTGGTTTTGGAGAGATAGGAATAGATGAAAAAAATACAAAGATCATAATCCCAATGTTGTGATCTATGGTGTGGAATAAGAAAACCAATCACTTTACCATATCTTCTCCCTCAAAAGTTCTAATATGTGGCTCTAAGAATGTTGGGACAACTGTTCTCTGACCAACTCCTAAACACTGTCCTCTCTAGGTTCAAGTAAGTAGCTTACTTGGATAATAATGTTGGGAAAATATATTTAATTCTTCCGGGTCATTTCTCTATGACAATAGTTGATAAAATAACCCATGAATTGACAATATCATGCCTAAAAACCTCACACAGATCTTTTTTTGGATAAAATTAATATTAAAGGGATCCAACAACATATAAAAATCATATTTTTTCTATTCAACATTTCTATAAATTTGATTATTGCAATTTTAAAAAGAGTGGAAATCATTCTAATGGTGAGATTCCCTTTTTTTAATACTTTAGGATTGGTGAAAGGCAATGGTTATAGCACACTACTACAATTGATTGAAATGACTGTCTGAACCCATATTGTTAAGGTAAACATACCAGTTTTATGCCAGAATCATGCACCTAGGCCATTCGAGATCAATGGTGAAGGTGACAGGGAAAATAAATTGATCTAGATTGATTCTGTTTTCTTAGAAACATTTAACAGATCCATGTTATAATGAAAGGATGCACATTTCTTGCAAGAAAAGCGAATTATAGCTTATTTTAGGTAATTTATCCTATTTAGTGTTAACATACCAACTGTCACGAAACTTTAACATGAATTGGAATCACACCCTCTTTATAAGATCCCCATATCTTGTATTACTATTATACATCTCCACTTACAGGTCCCTTTGAGTTAAATTTTATATAGCATGAATGAAACTATTGTTAGCTTGGAAATTATCTTTGAGGATTCCAAATTTCCTCAACGTGTGGGTCTTGGGATTGTAAGAGGTGTTGATGCATCTAGGGATCTATTTTATATGATCGCACCCATACTGTGTGCCATTTCTTCAATGTTTCATTACAATTCCTTCATGTTTATTACAGGCTACTGGATACACATCACCTTTTATTTCTAGAAATGGCCATTCATTGCAAAATTTTGTGATTCTCTCTTACTCCACTGAGAGCGGCTGCAAGAATTATGGGGTTGTTAATTATAAATTTATTGATGAAATGGTGTTGTGTTAGGATTTGTGATATAGATGGAGATGTTTCTACTAATTTGATTCAGCAGGTAAAATGTTTTGATACTGTGAATCTAGAGTTTGTTTCCAAATTATGATATCCCTAGGTTGTTTCCTAATGGTGATTTCAAAGGGTGGATCAAGATAGAGTTTCAAATTTTAGATTTCAGATTTTCTGTAACTATAGGGCATTTCATTCTTTATTCTTTCATTTTTTAATCTTGTGGGTAGTTATTTAAAGGATATGTATAGATTACCACTTTTCATATTTCAAAAATAAGTTTAACCCTATATTTCTTCATGTAGGTGTTAAAAACATTGTTTAAACTACTAATTGTTATTTATTTTCAAAAGTGATATGTATTCATATTTATTACCAGAATGATTGATTTTTTATTCTCACAAATTACAATATGCAATATAAGATACAGTAATTCATAATGGCATGTTGTGTATTATATTCTTCATAATGATAAATTTTTTGATGGTATATCAAAACCCTCATGTACATAATTTCCCACCTATTTTTTAGAAAAAAGTATTTATCCACAAAATAATAAACAATATAGGCATGGAAACATGACTCTTTGAAAATTATGAAATGTTTTAAAAATTATGTCCAATTAGTTGATTTTAGTTTTAATAATAACCCCATTTAGGGTTACATCGTTATTATTTGTAACTGCAACACTCATTTCATGGACAATTTTTCGGTTATTATAATTTTGAAAAGCTTATAACCACAATGAAAAAGTTATTACTGTAATGGAAAAGTTATTATATGGTTAAAAGATTCTAAGTTTATAACTATAATGAAAAATTTATTATATGAAATAATAACCCCTTTCGGGTTTCAACATTACAGTTTGTAAATATAATACAGAGTGAAATATCAGTTGACTACCAAGCATATATTCCCCATTTCACCATTACAGTTTGTAATTTGAATCTGGGTCATTTCCATAGGAAAAGAAAAATTAATAGATTGTGGATGATGATAATCTCAAGAATGCTCATATAGTTGAGGACTATATTCCTAGATTTATGACCAAAATGAAACTACCTTTAAGAAATATAGGACATGTGTGGATGAATACCTTTAAATAAAGGAAATAATGCTGTCTAAGATTGAAATGAAGTTTGTTTTTTTAGATATTGATAATTTTGTTTTCAGATTCATATATTTTTCTAATATGTTCATATTTTTTTCAAACAGGTTCATAATATTGGTGAGTCTTCTATTCCATATGGCCAAAGGGTAGTGTTGAATTTTTCACATTACAATGTTGCTCAAGCCATTACTAGAAGGCATTCTCTTGAGAATTTTACTAATCTGGTTCAGGAAACTTTTAGTGATCTTATTGTCCTTATTCTAACTGACCCTAGAACTGATTACCTACCTATCAAGGAAGGGTCACTAAGGAATATCCCAACCATTTAATTTTATGATATTGATTCCCCAATACGGTATGATGACATAGGGATCTCTTCCAATAATGTGGGAAATCATATCATTGGTTTCCTTTTTTGTTTGCTCACTCATATAGTTCTATAGATGCATGGAATCATGGAAATTAAGTGGTATGACATGGTGGATCTGTTCTTTTCTACTGGGAGACTGGGGATGAAAAATAAAAATCATAAGAGTAAGCCCCTAATGCATAGGAATTCACTATGGATTATTCTGGTGATGCACTTGGTGGTGGTTGTTGTCTGGGAACCGATCACTGGTCTTTGGTGCCAATGGTAGATTCGTAGAGGGGTCCATAGGTGGATCCAAGAGTTATTCCTCAGTGGACCTCGAAGGTGGATACCAATGAAATTTCTCAGTAGATCGAAGAGGTAGTTTCTAGTTCCATTCCAACTACTCCTGGTTCTATAGTAGCAACTGGTAGGTGGAATGATGCTTTTACCAAGCCACTACAGGAAACAGAGGTGCTCGAGCTTATGTCTATTTCCCCCACTAGATGGGATTTCAACTATTATGATACTTGGAGGTGGTCAACCTCTTCACACAATGATTCTTAGACATGACAGTCCTATCACACTTCTTACAATAACAGAAAAGCATGTACTTCCCGTAACACAACATAAAACTGTATTGGTGATTATCATCAATATTTAAATATTGTTCTATTCAATATAATGTATTTTCTCATTCCCACTTCTGTTTATTCTACACCATAAATGTTTCTTGAGAGAACACATATCTCAAGGGAATTCAATTGGGATTTCAAATAATTATATTAAAAAATAATATACCTAAGCATTGATTTTTTATGAAAAATTAATAACTGCATAATTTTTTTTAAAAATAATAATTTCAATTTTGTTTTTTTTATTCCCTGATAATCATTCAGTTAATTACTTAAATGATATTAATCAATTGAGATCTTAAATTACATGAGATTTCATATATGTGAAGATTTATTTGGTTACATCAATTTGTTTTTTATCCGTGAGTAGGAGAAAAAATATCACTATAGTCCAAAAAAATTATATGTAACTGTAACCCTAACTCTTACAAATATGAAAATGGTTTTGGATGAAAAAATAATATATCATCCAACTATTTGAAATATTACTTTGGTTTTGGATGGGAAAATACGAAATGTTAAATGAGATGGATTTGACATATTTTAGGAAACCAAGTCCATATTGACACATGTTTTGAAAGATTAATGTATTTAACAATGAAATATAAATGGAATAATACAAAATAATATCTAATTAATTGTTTTATTAAGGTGATAATTTGATACATTTTTTATTGAATGGGACCAAGAAAATAGTTGTGGGAATTAGGAATTCCGTGTGAAAATATTTAATGAGTCTATGTCTATAGTTTCACTTAGTGAATTTTTTAGTTATATCACTAAAGGATGATCAATATCATTATACTTCTAATCACCACATATTATTTATATAGCATAATATTCATATTTATTTTCTATCATACATATGCTCTAATTTTTTAGTTTTCAATACCCATTTTCACTCATAGGTAAAAGAAGTGTTGCATGACTACTATATGAATTTCTGTATGAATTGTTTTTAATTATACATTATATGTATGAAATTATATAGAAAATAAGTGAAATCTTGTATGCATTTATTTTCTAGGAAGGCCTATAGGAAAAGATCCAAATGAAGTGAATTTTTAATTAAAATATCATGCCGTGAAAATGAACGGGTTTGGTACGAGTTATTTACTATATTATGTAACAAATAGTTGAATAATGGTACCAAAACATGAATATATATATAGGATAATAGAATTATTGAATTTCCATAAGAGATGGATCATTACATTTAATCAGAGTAAGAATAAACATAAGTAAACTGGATAAGCGATGAAATTATTTCAATAAACACTTACCACTTGGTAACTTGGAACCATACTCCCCATGTAAGACAATGAAATTACATGATTCGTAAAATATCATGAAAATAATGATATTACTGATATAAATTTTCAAAGGAATTATATAAACCTCATGAAAAAATATGGGTGCATAACATGACATGTGTCTCAAAGAATGAAAATCGAGATATAATTACTTTACTGATTTGGTAACTTTTGAAACATAAACCCCATGAAAGAAATATCATAAAATGGATATGTAAATACCAATAAATTTAATTATAATAATCATATAGTATATCTATGGGTAGTATTAACACCACATAAATGGAATGAGTGGTGAATAAATCATGTATCTCATGGAAATAAAAAGTGAGATGCAATTCCATTACTTTGTGTCTCGACTCTCTTTGTGATTATAAAAAAACACCAATATAATAAATATAAGTTTATTTTAAATCCTTTATATAAAAATATTATTGTATATAATTCCATATATGGTTTTATTATGAATTTATATTACCTTCTTGTTAATAATTCAATGTTAAGGTTATGATTCAAGTAATATTTGCTTTGTTTTTCACAAGTGTCTTAATTAGTTATATCATTGGTCCTTAAAATTATGTCACGAATTCAATAACATAAAACAAGACATAAATAAAATTAATAATCACTATATTTTTGTTATAATAATATATATAATTATGAAATGGATTACATCATTCACGGAGATGGTAGACAATACGTACACCAGAACACTTCTTTCTTTTTATTGACATATTGAAAGAAATAAAATAAATGGCATATATGTATATGTGTATAATATAATTAAATTATCATTATTATTTAATTTATATAAGATTTTTTTCACTAAACATATCCTTAATATATTACATGTCATGTGTGAAGGAATCACATCACTTTTTTGGGGTGGTAGTCCACACTTCCTCAAACAAAATTATTATATTTAAACCATATAGAAAGTATAATGATATGTGTTTTAAAAAGATTAAATAAGATTAAATACTTAAAAAATATAATTTATAACATACATAAATATAGTTTCCATTATAATTTTCACCATTATATATGTTAAATGAAAAATGAATAATCATCATTTCACGAGGTGGTTGTTCACCACATACATAAATAGTATGTTTATTACACATTAGTTGGATGTGTGTGAATGAGTAGGTAAAAAATTTAAAAAAAACAACATATAATATTTAGGATATTTTTTTTTATAAAAGCATTTAATAATAAGATTTTAGGGGGTGGTAAATGTAAATAAAATAATATAACTTGAGGAATAATTTTAACCCATATCCGGGTAACTCTTTTTGGTTTGCACCAAAGGGATTCATTGGATTGATTTATGACAAAGATTGGGATTCTAGGATGAGGGGTGGAAATTTTAGAATATATTTGGCCCAATATATTTGGAGGAAAAGTGTCTTGATAGGTGTGAGGAAGTAAGAGGAAATTATTCTTTTTTATAGCGGAGAAGGAGCGACACTCTTGTAAATTTAGGGAAAGGGAATTCCTTTCATGTTTTTCATATGGAAAGTGGACCCAATAATGCTATTAAGTAGGTCCGAGTGACTATAGGGTTCAAATATATCAATACAATGTATTTACGACATGTCTTAAGGTTATATAGGCCCTAATGTTTAAAGATTGGTCCCCAGTTAATATTAATTTTAACAGAATCGATGTAATTAATTTCAATTACATTGAAAAATAATTTTTTTTGAAAAACTAAGATGAACTTATTATATATTATAAAATATGATTATTATAAATATGGAGTCAATTGTTTCAAATTACAATCACATAATTGGAAGAAATTAATTTATATATAATACAACTAATATGATGAGACATGAGGTTTTTAAAGTAAAAAACATCCACAAGTTTGCTAAATTTATATACCAAATTTAAAAGTTAAATTAATTATAAAGAGATAAATTTGATTAATTTATAATATAATATAAGTAAACTTTTAAAAAAAATTTAATATATAATTTATCCTTAAAAATAAATTATATGAAAAAGAGTTTTGAACTAATATTCATTACTTTTAACTATTCATAAAAAAATCCTTTCAAAAAAATAACAAATATTTTTCCTAACCTAATTTTTGTGATTATATTTAAAATGTTAAGTTTATTTTTACATATTAAATCACTAGAAGTTCCAAAATTTTTACTTAGAAGGGGTTTTTCATTAAAAGGCTATACAAAACGTTTATAAAAATATTGTTTTTAAGCATAAATTTTATTTGTTCTTATCTTAAGTCTATCAAATCTGTTGGATGAATATAAAAAAATATTTGATTGAATATATAATATATATATCACATTAATGTCACTCAATAAATTTAATTTATTTATTTTATTAGGGTAAAATGTCTGTTCATTATAATAATACATTCCTTTATATTCAATCGATTTTCATATTATTTTCTAATGAATTTGTAACGAATGAATTCGTTTTATATTTTTCTAAACCATAGATTTTCTTAAGTTAGTTAACCCCCTTTTATAACTAATGATTTAATGGATAGGTTATATTAAATAATATATCATTATTTGGTAATAATCAATCTTTTATGTTACCCAACCCATCAAGGAAAGTCATTGTTTCCGGTAATTTAAGTTACCATCGGTGTTATATGTGGAGAAAGATAAAATTTATGTTGCGTACAATGCACGATTAACATGGTTTTTTATATAACACGATCCAAATATAGTGATATAAGAAAAAATATTTTTAGTGTTGTATGAACTGAAAATTGTCAGAATATTAAATTAATTCGAAAAACTTAATTCAAAAAATCATGGGGTTTTACAATATAAACTATATAGATTAAATCCGGTTCATAAAATTACAATATACATCAATGAAGGTAAATTGAGATGAAGTCCCTTACCTTATGCTTCCTTTTGGTTGAAGATTCTTTAAACTCTTGTATAATGGATTAAATCATGTTGTTAATTTATTTTTGAAGAATATAAATATTTATAATATCATATACGACCCACTTAAAAAATATTAACACTTGTTTGTTAATAATATTTCATTAGTTTCATTGTTGTAAATGGTAATTGTCTTATTTTATCATGCATTCTTTGTCATGAAAGATATTATTATTGAACATATTATATAATACCATCATATTGATAATGATATTAATTTTATAAATATGAATTTTTTCATTATATATATTTTTAGAATCATTATTTAAATTTGATCATGGAGAATTGATCATATCGTTTAATGGAGACGGTAGACCGTACGTATGCACGAACACTGTTATCATTTCCTTAATTAGTGAAAGGGTAAGAAAGTGGTTGATATATAATTTTTTGTAATAAATATAATTTCATATATATCTCATACATTAAAAAAATTTATACTCATTACCATCCATTTAAACCATAAGTTAAGAAAGAATCACATCACTTCGGAAGATCGTAGTCTGCCTTATACACGAGTGACATTGTCATATTTTAAAAGAAATTGACCATAAGAAGGAATATGTGATATTAATGTTCAATAAGTACAATAATATCATATATATAATATAAATGTTTTAAATACATCATTATTTCCACCCTTTGAAGGAGGTTATATAAATATAATTACATCTGTTCGCACGACGGTAGTCCACTGTACACATGATTGATGATTTCATTTCTCATTTGATAGGGGAGAAGGTTGATACAAGTCCTAAACATAACATAATAAAGTATACATACATGTTCGACAAACATTTCATTATATAGTTATGTTTTTATAATATTCAAATGAGGTGGAAGAAGAATTTATTTAAAAAAATGCTTGTTTTTTAATGTTACCTCTTATTTAGACAACTTCTTTAGTGTTGCACCAACATCCATACTAGTTTGGATTTATGATAAAAACAATATATCTAATAAGTATAGAGGAGATTAAATATTTTATTTTGGTATTTATGGGCACAATTAAATTTATTTAAAATTGTGAGTAAGGGAGGATATGGGGTTTCCTTTTATAAGTGGGGGAGATGACACCCATGGATTTTTTTGAAAAGAATGAGTTAGCAGAATTTTTTATAGTACTAAGCCTCCAAAATGGTTCATTATTAAAAATTATAGGTTTAATGTCAACAATATGGACCGGGAATGGGGTTTGGAAATGTTTTAGGTCATTTTAACCCTTATCTTCTTAGTTTAACCCTTTGATATATCATTTTTTACCTTAACCAAGATAATTAATTTTTACTGATTTCTCTCCTCATTAAGAAATTAAGTTAAAATTAATAGATAATTTAAATTATTCTAATTAAAAACATGGAATAAATTTTTAAAACTTCAATTCATAGAAGCAGTAGAATACAATTTAATGTTTTACCTATAGACACGATTAAAAAGTGGGTTTTCAAAGAGAAAATTATCATAAGTATAGAAGGGTTTAATAATAAAATTCAACATGAAATTGATTCAAATGACTTAAATTAGTTAAATATTAATATATTTGGATTAATTATTTTTTAAATACTATTAAATATATTATTATACTTTATAAATTTTTTAAATAACAATTTAGATTTCAAAAAAAATCTATATTTTTCACTATTCATAAAAAATGTAACATTTCATAGAAATCTAAACAATTAACCCTAATATGATTTTGATATTATGATATCAAAAATTAAGTTATTTTATAAAAATATCTTTTTTAAAATTGTTAAAAATTAATTTTAAATTATACGCATGAGGTGCGACTGAACCACCTTTTTGAAAAATATTGGTTTTCTAAAAACATTTATTTTTATTTTAAATGGTTTTTATTTTTCTTATAATCCATAGATAGCTAATTAATTTTTTATAAAAATATAATCCTTAGGCTTATCATAATTTTATTATTATTATTTATACTATCAAATTTAATGTCTATCTTATAACAATATTCTATAGTAAAATTCATTTAAACTTAGGGTTGAATGTTTCACAAGCCATCGAAGAGATCAAATTTATTTTAAAATAAATATATTATAAAGTCATAGGGTGTTAAATTCTCTTCTAAGATCAGTTATTCATGTTATATATTCTATCAAACCTATAATTTTTATTTTAAAATCTATATTTGTTATAACAAATATAAATTGATCAAGGTAATATATAAAGACTCTGTTAATTAAACCCATGAAGATAGTGTGGGAATTAGTATAACCAAATGAAATCACTATATTTTCAAAGTGTCTATACCGTGTATGGAATTAAATATTGGGTATATTATCCTTACTGATCCTCAATTAATGATTTCTAGAATATAGTTCAATCTTAGAAAAGTATTGAACTAAACCTAGTTGATAAAATAATTCATCAATATTGGGAAGAGGATAAATGTTCTTAATAGAATTTTTTATTCATTTACAATAAATGAGGTTTCACATCATTCCATTATTATTCTTAACAAAAATAATAGGTCCACTAAATTGTGGAACACTTGGATGAATAAATCCCTTATCCAGATTCTTCTTGATTTTCTTCTTCAATCCCTACAACTCAATCAAGGCCATTCCTTAAGGAGTCTTTGAAATAGGAATAACCACATGTAATAGAATAATTATGAAGAAAACTATATGATTTTGTTAGAGACTATGAAATTATTCCATAAAGAAATCAATAATCTCCCTCACAATAGGCATATGAACAATTTTGAGTTTACCCCCAATCATATAAGGTAATCACACCTTCTGAATAGGAACCAATACACATACAATGGATGTAATTTACATTAGAAGTTATCATTCATTCCCAAATTGATAAAAGATCATGGGTTCATTTGGAATATTAAATGTGACATCCCTCCCTTGGGAATTTAAATAGGATCCATATAAATAATGCCAATCCATTCCCGGAATCATATCAAATTCAACTAAAGAGGGAATCATATGATTTAAAGGGAGTAGATTCCCACAAAATTCAATCATAGAGGATCTATAATCTGGATATGTAACCATCATACCATTAAAAGTTGTCACAACATAATCTATATATAATTTTTTCATTATAAATTAAATACCCTTTGCAAACATCTTAGAAATCCAAGAGTGGGTTGAGCCAGGATCAAACACAACATTTGCAACTCTGGTGTGGATAATAATTTTAATTTTCACCACATCATTCCCATAACCCGCGTAATAGTTTGGATAACATGATATTTCCCTTTTTCATTGATATTTATAGGTTTTTGAGGGACGATAATCACCATAAAACTTCTGATTCGTGCAATGGTTTGCATAATTCCCATGCTCTTTGCATTTAAAACATTTTAGTGTCGGTAGTACATTGTTGGGAATAAATATTCTCTTATATTATGTTAACCAACCCATTCCCACCCTTTTTGAATCCATAGGTTTTTTACCCAACCATTTACATTTAATAAACCTCCCAGTTTCTTTTATGTAATTCCCTTATTGTTTCCTTCCATATTTATAGCATACTAATGGATGGATTTTTATTCCATGATACATTTTATTCAGGTTTTTATAATACTTTGTCAACATTTTCTTATCTAAACCATGGGAATGGTGGTAATATATATATTCATTTCGACTTTGAGAACACATCGAATGATTTATTGATATATAATATTGTCTCTAATATCCAATTCTTTTAAAATAATTGGTTTTAGGCTACAAATGAATCGATCAACATTATATTCATGTTGGATGATAAAATCTGATCCATACCATGAAGGTCATGTAAAAGTTGCCTCATATATTACAATAGATTCATTATCCTTCAGATTTAGTTAAAGAAATTCATTCTCTATTTACTTAGTAACAAAACAAGTGGGTAATTTTTAAAAAATAATATCTTAAACTTGTCCCCCTCCATGGATTCAATTTTATCTCATTGTCCAATATTCCTAATACGATTCCACTATTTATCTGCATTACATTCCAAATGATAGACAACCAAATTGATTGTTTCATGCTCTCAAAATTGGGGAGTGGAAATATCATTTCAATGGTAATGATTCATTACTCATACATTAATGGACCTGTGGAACCACTATATAAATGTGGTAATTTCCTTAGTAAGTAGTGAATATATGTTTTTTATATCCTTTTCTTGTTTATACATTTAGAATTATTTTAATCTTGAGATAATTTCATAAGCATAGAAATAAAATTCTGTATTGCATCTCCCATATCATTTAGATATTCTAGTGGAAAATAATTGTAATTTCTATATCATTTTTTATTATAATGACACCTTCTTGTTCCTTCCATCAACTAAAAAAATTAATTTGTGAGAAAAAAAACATAGTGCGAAACCACATAATCTAAAAAATTTACAAACTTTTTAAATATTTTCACCTTATATAAATAATATAATACCTTTTTTTATCCCAGGTCATTCATGTTCATAATTTATTCAAATACATAATGATAGTTCATAAAGAGATTTTGAATTTCTAAAAATATATCCCATTGGAGTGTAAATTGGGTGTTTAATAAGGCCTATGGTTCTGCATCATGTGACAATCATGTTAAATACCAATGAACCATTTTTAGAGTTATTACCCATAGGTATTTCTGCATCCTCATCAAAAGATGTTATCATTGATGACAATGAAAAAAATGTATAATATATATCCTAAAAATTATATAAGGGGAGTGTATCCAGTAGGATTAAGATGTGTTTTAATAATTTTTCTATTTTATATAGTGTATTAACGTTTGGGTGAACAAGAAGGTTTCACTATTTTTATATAAAAGTGTCTTTTAATAAAAATAAAATGTTATTAGGAGTTATCCTACACATAAACGTATCCCCAGGGTTTCTACCAAAGAATTATCACCCAAATATCTAAACATTGACTAAACATATCTCTAATAAAAACTATAATTTATAGGATTTTCCCTCACAAATATTATATATTTTTGATGAATATTCAATATAGTTCACAAATACTCACCCGATGACTGTAAATATTGATTTTATATGGATAAATAATACACAATATTCATATTTTATGAATGATATTAAACATATCCTAAAAGTATCATCCCATTTATTACTCTTTATAAATATACCCTACATAAAAAAAAATTCTAAAATTATAAAAAGGGAACTTAATAAATGACCAACTCAGTTGTTCAGTAATGGTAGATATGGGAAATACTAATCTATGATCATATGCAAGAATAATATATGGATAAGGGTATCAAATAATGAATATAATTTACAAAGATAATATCAAATATATTACAGACCATAAACATGAGTCATGAAAAAAACATTAACATTTCAAAAGACATGTATCATAAGAGTGATCGATCATCACAAACTAGTCATGAACCATAAGTTCATGTTATATAAGTGTAGCACCATCGTAAGTATATAAAACATTTAATATATAAAGGATAACTAATGAGAGAATAAAATCATAATGGATCTATCATTTACACCTATTTCCTAGATTGGAACAAGACCATAAGCTTGTTTCCTATAATAGATCAAGCTCATAAACTTGTTTACCATAGTAGATCAAACAAATCAACCTATTTTCCAAAACATTCTCCTAAGATAAAATCGTTTATCCAATACATTAGATATCTATATAATTTTATGACCACTCATCACATTATGAAAATAAAACATATTTTCTACAAAAAAACATTATATATTCATCATATTATCATATCAAAACCCATTAAAAGAAATCTGGTTTCATAAAAATTTCATCAATCCATCATATCATAACCAATGGATAATGAAGGGGTTTTATAATAATCTTATCATCATAATCATAAACCATATAGAGAAATAATAAGGATTGTACTATTGGATCATATACCTAATAAAACAAAAGAAACACAAATGGTTGTTGTTTTTAATGAATACATAGTCCATATAAAGATCATTAAAACATTGTTAAGTAAAATATCCTTTCCACATTAAAAATAAAATTTCTAAAAATAATAATTAAATAAATATTTGGGGAATAATTTTTTAAAACATCCCAGGAAAATTATAAATGAATATTCCAATCATCAAGTGGTCATGACATTCTAAAATTCCATTCATGTCATACAATTTAAAATAAAGAACTACTTTCACATTATTGAAAACAAGTATAAAAGCACCTCATTTGGAAAAAGAAAATAAAATTACTTTTAATGTTTTCTAAAAAATTTAAAAAATTTAAAAAATTTCTTTAATAAATTATTTGAGAGTAGTAAAAAAATTCGGGAAATTATTTTTAGAAATCATGGACACGTAAGAGAATACATTTTCGATCAAGGAGAGAAACAATGTTGATTTCACTTAAAAATAATTAATTTGGTATATTTAGTTACTAAAGAGAGGAAATTGTAATGGAAAAATGTATTCTATAGAAATTACCATATGATATGGAAAATTATGATATTATAGTGAGGTATATCAATAAATTTCATCACTATAAGTATAAGAAAAAACAATCCTGATAAATAATGAGATTTTAATATCAAACCCTTAACACTATGATAACTAGTGAATAATAAAAACCACTAAAGAAGGAAGATTATATGTATAATTATATCACATAATTTCTATTATAGTAATAATAACATAAATTCATGTGTTATATATATGAAATTTAAAATAAAAAAGTTGTAAATATGGATTTTGTCCAATTGAAATAAATGTTTGACAAAAACCAATTACCCTAGGTCCAATTCAAATCATATGTGTTTGAACCTCCTATATAGTAAATATATTGTTATTATACATATATTAAAAACAACTCATACGTATCATGCCATATATTATTTACTTATTAACTTTTACCACCCGTTTATTACAAATTCTCCATTAAAATCATTCTTCAAGGTGATACTAAATTCAATTTCCATGTAAGTTCTTTTTTGGTAGTTTTTGTCATTGTACATTGATTGTTGTTGCATAATATAATAAATTTTAATCTTAGAATAAATTTCATATAAATTAATTATTTTCATATTTATATTCTTATATAAAGTTTACAGATAGAAAAATGAATTACATCGTTCATGGAGATAGTAGGTCTTGCGTACTAATAACAATTACATTAATTTTTTAATGGATGTAATGAAATAAATTTATATAATAATTTAAAAGATAAAAATATTTTTTTCATAATTTTTATCATAAATATTCATTTAAAATATATTTATTACCACTGATATCAAAATAAAACGTGAAAAATGTATCACATTGCATCATGGAGGCAGTTATGCACACTTTCACACGATCACCAATGTCATTTTTCAACAGATTGGAAGTTAATAAGTTAGATATGATTTTGTAATTATATAAGTATAATTATTTCATAAATATAATATAAATACATTATATCAATCAATATAAATATCATTGAGAGGTTGTGATAGAAAATTAATTGTATCGGTCCATGAGGTGGTAGTCCATCATACACACGATTGACAATTCAGTTTCCTATTTGATGGAAGATGAGATAGTTGTAGGTTATGAAAATATCATTATAATATATAAGTATATGATAGATAATTATGTTATTATATCATCAGGTTAAAATAATAATATAATTATATGGAAGATGAAATCAATAAAAAATGCTTGGTTATGAACGATAACTCTTCTTCAGAGAACCTCTTTAGGTTTTCCCCAAAATCCATCTTAGGAGGGTTTCCTAATCAGTAAAAGGTCACTAATAACTGGGAAAGAATGTAAGGAGGGGATTTGTTAAGGAATTGGATGAACCAAAATGGTATTTACGTGTGGATAGGATATGAAATGATGTGTCCTTTTACAGGTGGGTGTAGGACCCACTTGGAAACCACTTGTAAATTTTCTGAAAGAATACAAAATGATAAATTTATTCAATTGAAAGGTTCTTCTAAAAGATGTATATTTTAAGTTGGGTTATGAAAAGGCTGGGAAATAGCAATATAAAAATATTTTGACAAGTTAAATTTGAAAACATATACTTATCTTTTGGTTTGACTTTTATTAAACCCATTTTAACCTTAACAAGGGTAATTATTATTATTATTTTAATAATTATTTATGAAAATAAATTAATTTTACATCATTAAATAATAATAATAATTATTTTAAAAAAATTTAATACATCTTCCAAATTTAAAATAAGATATGTTGTAGAATAAATTTTTTAATCAAACTCGCAAGCGTGAAGAAAATATAATTTCCTATTTTTTTCTCAAATCAAAAATGTTTTTATATATATTTTTAACATAAAATTGATTAAAATGAGGTAATTTGAAAAATAATCATATAATGTACCTAATTATATTATTAAAAATATTATTAAAAAATTATAATTTAAAATGTTTTAATAAAAATTAAATCTGAATTAAATACTATTTTTTTTCACTATTCTTTGAAATTTTAATAATTTCAGAAAATTAAAAAACATTCAATAAAAGATAGTTTTTAAATTATGATTTAAAAAATCTATTTCAGTTTTTTAAATAAATTTTGTTATAATTGGAAAAAATTTTAATTTTTAAATCTGTATGAAAAATGCAACGAAACTTATTTTTAGAAAAATATTATTTTAAGAATAAAACTGGATTTATTTGTAACCCATGAATATAAAAAATGTTCACTAAATAATAAAATATTTGAATAAATATTATTTATAATTTTCATGAAAATCATACAAAAATAGTGATTAATTTAATTTATTAACATAAAAACATAATGTGTGCATAACAATAATTTTTCAGAAAATGATTTCTTTTACTTTCGATTTTATTTTTATTTTCATTTATAACCTATTGATTGAAAATAAATTTATTTTATACAAGTGTAAAACATATAATTTTAATAATTTAGTTTTTCATATTCATTCCTACAAATTTAATAGCATGGTTATAACATTCAAATTAAATAATAATACTTTAATAGTATAATGTTGTTCATTTAAACTCAGTGTTGTGTGTAACACAAAAAATCAATGAAATTAAATTTATTTGGAAAAAATATTTTATAAGATATTAGGTAATTACATAATGAGTTTTAGATTTGAATTAATATCCCTTTAATGAATATGTGTAGTAGGAAAGAATAATAAGATAAGATAAAGTGTTTATATGTTTATTTTTTATAATTTTTTCATTACATAATTTATGTCCAAAATCACATGTAATAATGTCTTTTTATTTTATGATAAGGTTAAATTAAAGTTTAGTTATTCTTGGAATCGATTTAAGGAGTACTATAAGTGGTTCAGGGTGTTTTTATATAGATAATATATAAGATAATTTTTTTAGAAATCATTTAGTTCAAAAGGAAATATTTTTAAATATTTTAATGTCAATTTTCATAGAAGTTTTGAAAAATATTGAAGCCCTCATCACATTAAAGTATTCAAATTCATACATAAGAGTCACTCTTGCTCTAAGTTTTAGAATCCCATAATTTAAAAATGGTAATATATAAGGTAACCCTTTTAAATACATTAGATAAACTATGATTATACTAGACCTAAAATTCAAAAAAATCCCATGTGTATGAGTAATAATAATGATAAAAAATAGATTCATTGAGTAGATAGTTGTAAATTCAAAAAATTTAATATATAAAAGTATTTATTGATTATATTTAAGGGTTTATCTTGATAAAAATGAAATATTAAAGAGTAAACTTGATCATATGTAATAGTTAATAATATATTTTTTAGGGTTTATCTAGAGGAAAATCAAATACATAAAGACCACATCATTAATTTTTGAACGTAACATTGGGATGACATGTTAATGTCCCTTTGTAGAAAAAAGTGACACATAATAGTATTTTTAGTGATATATAATACTTCCAAACCTACCCACAATCTGATTTTGATGAAATTGAGAATTAGTTAAAATTTAACTATTTGAAACTACAATTGTTCATTATCGACGAATTAGAGGGGGAAAAAATTATTCAGAAATCTACCCAAATAAATAAAATGAGATTTTAAATTATGTGAAGATATAAGTTATAAAATTTTAAAACACATGAATAAACAAAATTTATTATTTACCCTAGATTTATATAACTCTTAGTGAATAAAATGGTAATATATAAAATAAATTTAAAATAATTGATACCTAATTATTTCTATTAAAAATTCTACATTAATTAAATAATAAAACCTATGGAATTATCTATTTATTATTAATATTATACAATAGAATCCAAAAAAAATATATAATGAAAAATACATTTTTGTAGCACCCCATGATTTTAGAATATATATATATATATATCTTTTAAAAAAATTATAGGTGTTCAATATCTTTCATTATATGCAACCTTGATCTTATACGAGACATGATATACTTATGAAAAATATTATTAAATGTGGTTGTTATCCTGTAGTCATCAGATTGGTGGGTATGAATCGAAGTAACTAAATTATAAAAAAATATAATAATTTAATATAATGAAAATTTATTCATTAATTCCTAGTAAATTAGTACTAAACTTTAGATATGAAACATAAAATCATGTTTTGTTGAAAGATCAAATTTATATGTTTTTTGTTTTCAATAAATTATGTGACATGATCACTAATAGGCTCTTATTATGAAAAAATATTTTGGAATTGAATGTAAATAAATGAATAATCATTCATACATTCTTTATCAATTGGTTAAAAGTGAAGATAAAAAAATTTTAATCTAAAATGAGTTAGTTTTTAATGAACCTATTTACATATAATTAATGTATATTTATCTTATAAAATAAAATTAATCTCTATTTATGAATGTTTATAATGAAATTTGTTGATAATATATTAAATAAAATATATTTACAATAATATAACTGTAGTTAATAAGAAAGTAATGAGTATAAAATCAATTTTATGATTGAAAAATAATTTTCAATAAAATTTATTTTGATGTGTTTTGTGTGCAGATAATACAATTAATTTCCACCACTTTTTAGAATTGAATGTGGTAATGAGGAATAAATATTTGGAATCAACTAAATATATATTAGGTAATAAGGCCAATTTTTTACCCAAGTTTATATGTTAGCTGGGTAAAAAAAATGGCACTATGATAAGGGATAAAAGAGTTAAAAGAGGGGTTATCCAAGGAGATAAGGTTTAAATTATCACAAATTTTGTTTATTAATTTTATTAGTTTATTATATATATAAATTAAACATCAAATATTCAAAAAATAGACAAATTTTAAACACTTAATTTGCGTAAGTAAAATATTATATAACAAATTTTCACGTATTTACATGTCATCCACCCACCTCAATTATAAAATAGAACCTCATCTTCTCACATTTTTGTGCGACTTGAAACATATAGCAAGACTAAGACCTCCAAAAATTCCACCCAAAACATCATCCCCTGAACATTATGTTTCTTTATTCCCAATAAACCCATAAAATAAGTCTTAACATTATATTCTTATCCATTAGTTATTTATGGGATTTCTATGATTTATTTCTATTTTCCTTTATTTTGTACTAAAATAGTCCAAAAGAATGTTTTAAAGAAAAACCTACCATATTTCTTCTATTTAGTCAAGAATATTTATCCTCCATATATATATTCTTAAAATAATTTCATATAATAATTTCTTTGTACTTAAATGTTTTAGAATTCTTATTTTTACAACCTTTTACTTTCTTTACAAATGATTAAAATGAATATTTTGAAACATATTTCCTATGGATCATTGAGTAATTTTAACAAATGTTTTAAAAGAATGCTCTATTTTAACATATATGTAATGAGTGGATTCTACCACTTTTATATCCTTCAATATTTATAAACCACCATTGATAGTTTTCCATTTTTTCAATGAAAGCACTATTTTAATATTTCTATAAATTTATATTTTTTAAACATATAGTAAAAGTAAATTTATGGTTTCTCTTAGTTTTAATGTGTATTTTAAAAATATTTTATAAAAGAAAAATTTCAACTATGTCAACATCCTTTATGATTTTTTATTACACAAGATATATGGTTTTATGTCAACATCTGATTTATTCTTTTGGATGGAATATGATTGGGATATTTTATAAGTAATTCTAAGAAACCATATTCATTGCAATGGGTTAATTATGTTATGATGAAATCTTTATGAAACCCATTTATTTTCATTAGGATATGATATTATGGATGTTTTTATGATATCGTGGAAAATATGTATTTGGTTTTTCTTATTAGACATCTTAGTTATGAATTATATATCCCTATAATTCATTTGGTCAAAATGATATATCATGTAATAATACGAACTATAATGGAGAGTGAACCCAATTTAGTATGGGAATTTGTCTACAATGATAGTCTTGGTTGTGATCCTTGACTAAGGAAATGATAGTATGGAGAGTGAACAGAAAATAATTTTGGAATTTTTATATTATTATAGACCATTAAGTGTTTGTAAATACCTCAGAAATTATAATAATAAATTTAATTCATTACTTAGTAGTATTCATTGTTATATTTTTTGGAGTTTTATTTACTAAATATATTTTAAACAATTTTGCAATCCAAAATGAGAAAAACTTTTCTAACTAATTTTTTAATGTATTATATAATTACATATATAATTTTAATTTCTAAATTTTAGGAGTCTAATTTTATAATATTTAATTAATGTTTTATATTATCACATTAAATATATATTTGGGGGAATTTTCGTGTTTTTCTAAGATGATTGATTTTTTGGGTGAATAGTGAAGAATTTATTATTTTAATAGAATATATAATTTTTTTTTCAAGTATTTAAAAGTCTTATTCTATATTGGTGTGTTTTTAAAGTAAATTAAATTCCCCATTGACTAAACACAATCCAATTAATTCTATAAAAATTAACATTATACATTATTTTGGTATAATTTCATTTTAGTCTAAAATTAATATAATTTATTTAAGGTGTTTTTCCTTGTGTTTTTCATTACACTATTAAAATTTATTTCTACTACTTATCTGATCATGGGTAACAAAATTAATTAAGGTAAAAAATCAGTGATAAGGTCTTAAAAAATATCATAACTCTTATTGTATGACGGTATTTAGAATATTATCACATTAGTATTACAATTGGATAATTTTAGAGACATTACTAGCCTTCAATCCAGAGGGCTTGTGGGAAATCATCAATATATGGACTTTGGGCCACAAGGCCTCTAAGTCATCATTAGTGGGAATAGGGAGACATGAAAAGGATCATGGAGATTAATGAAAATAATCATAAAAATGTGTATCATGGATTCATGTAGGCAATGCTGAGTGGGAATCATTAATAATAGGGATGTGCCTGTTGATACTTATCATCCATCTTTCTGTACGCATGGATTACCAATGTGGGATAGAGGGGTTACCAACAACAATATTATCTACAATTATGACTGATATGTGGATATATATTAATACACCATAGATGAAATAAGGGATTTCATAAATGCATCACTAGGTGGATATATCGAAAGAGATATGGGTGTGTTGACACCTATCACCCTACCCTCCTCCCAAACCATGGATAAAGGGGGTCCATGCCATGATGTATCATTATAGAATCATTCAAAATTTCATGGAAGGGGGGATGAAATATTAAAACATTGATCACGATGGTATGATTACTAATAGGTGTGTCAGTTGTTATACTGGCGACATTAAATCATGTAGACTGTTCACTCAGTTCCTTTGGCTCATGCAATGTCCTTTAGACCACAAGGCCTTCAGGACCTATATTGTAATCAAATAGTCTCAAGGGGTGTATTCCAATTATTGTGGGGAGGGAGAAGGCTTGGACTATTGGGGTAACTAGTTGTGTGTTTTTTTGTAACATGTAATCCCCTATACCTTTAATAATAATAATAATAATAATAATAATAATAATAATAAGAGCAACAATAGTGAAAATCACCTCACATATAAAAGGTAACCTCTTCTAATATAATATTAATATCTTTTGTTCTATTTATATATACAAATACCAACCAAAATAACTTCCCAAAACCAACCCCATATCATAGAGTTCATTATCAAACTAATCAACCAATCCTATAAGTCTTATGGTTTAAGCGAATGGAGGTTTCACAAAGAATAAGTATAAGTATTAATTCAATTTTTTCATTTATATTTATTCTTATAAATCCTTCAAATATTATATAACCATGATGATATAATAACATATATATCTTACATATAATTTAATTTTATTATTTTTATGTCACAACCCTTTTTCATATCCTTTCATTCCTATTATATATGAAAACATCACTCGTGTGTATATGCTAACAACCACCTCCATGAATTGATGAGAATTATTTTTCATAAATGGATCATATGGATAATAAAAAAATTATGAAATGAATATATATGATATTTAGGATATAATTATTTTTTTAAGATAAAATATTATCTACCTTTTCACCCTCCCATTATTTTTAAAATGATAATGTCATTCAAGAGTATGTACGAAAATTCATCTCCATGAAATAAAATGATTCTTTTTTCATGACCTACATACATGGTTTGTTTTAAAATTTTATTTAATTTATAAATCTAATAATTGAATTTTTTTAATATTATTTCTAAAATGGAACCATATCCCATTTGATCATGGTCAACAAACTAATGTAATATTGAGGTTATAAACTGACCGACCCTAAAACATCTTGCATGATCTTAACCACTGCAGTGACTAAAAAAACGTTTTAATAAATGAAATAATGTAAATAATTATAATTCATCCAAAAGGGAAAGGTTAATAATAATGTAAATAAATAATATATATTTATTATACATGATTTTGACAACATACAAACCATGTGGTAATATATTTCCCACCTCAATTTCCTTTCATTGAAAAGTATAAATTTTTTAACATATGTATGATATTGTGTGGTGTATAAAAATATATATGAAAGTATTTTATCAATCATTTATGAATATTTTTTTGCTATAATGGTTTTTTCATGTTATCTCTATCATTTTATATTTATTAAAAATAAAATAATGACAAAATGGATATTTATTTTAATCATTATTTTAATGTATTTTTCAAAATCATTCACTTTATTGTAAAATTTACAAAACATAATCCAATATTGCTATTAACTATAAATAAAATATTTTTAATGGTCCATTTTTACTAATTTTTCACCTTCTTAAAATGGTTTTAAAATTAATCCTTTTAACATTTAAAATATGTGTCATTTTGAATTTTTTTACAGATTTCTGAAGTTTCTTTAATATTTAATTTTTGATCGGTTTTACCACCATCATATTGAATAATTCATTATCACAATTCCTAGGTAAATTAAGATGGGTTTTCTAGGAATATCCCTTTTCCTCTATTATGAGATTGTTTTGTTTTTGATAAATTTTAAAAGAAAAGATTATTCATCCATAATATTACAAGAAAATCGAATTTACTTTTGGTTATTTTTTAAAATGAGTTTTCATGGATTTTATGATGATATAGTGAAATAATAATTTTTTTTCAGGATATGGTAATTTTTCAGGATAATTTATGATGGGTGATCTTGATATAGCTCTATAATTCATTAGGTAATAACTAGTCTTCAATAGTGATAACGAGTGAGAAAACTTTTTAGATAATTCATATGGAGTTAATTTGGCCTTAGTTATTTATAACATGGGATGAACATAATTGAAAATGGGTTATTAATATTTTGTTAAAAGATATTTATTTCATTATTTCTAAGGGTTCTATGAAAATATTTTGATTTCTTTGGGAAACATATGTTTATTAACTTTTCAAGTTTAAAGTTTTGTTTTTCGATGAATGTTTTCTTGAGTTCTCATATTCTTCATATTTCTTTCCCGATTGACTTCAATTCAAATAGGTTTTAATGGTTTTATTTTATTAATGGTTTATTTTATCATTTTGATATTTTTTATATATATTCTCATTGTTTAATTATAGAATAAGAAATACATTTCATTGATTTCCATGTATTTAGTAGAATAATAGGTTTACATTTTTATTATATACATTATTTAGAATTTTTTTATCATCCAATGTTTTAAAATGATATCCATATGATCTATGGATATGTAGGAATTATAGAAATTTCCATAGAAACACGTGTAAAATGAATCAAAAGTATCATGAATAAAATACATGTGTAAATTTGAGAACTCATTTTTATTGAAAAAATGTATGTTGTGTGGATGTTTCAAATTTAATATATATATTTTTTTCTAATTTTATAAAATTATAAACTGAAAATAGCTTGTAAATATAAATATATCAAAATTTTGTTATAAAATCATTTAAATATATATTATTTATGTTACAAAGAATTATATTCGGTATCAAAGGAAGGGTTTATACAAATTTAGAGGTCATAGTGATGTTAAGAAAACTATTATAATATTATAATTTTTTTATATTTATGTGAGACAGTTTTTTGGATTTCCATGTTTCTTTATCTAACCTATATTTGTTCAGAATTGTTTTATATAGATTAAGTTGGGTGTCTGAATTTGTATAGAGTATTGGGGATAATGAAATTCCAAATCAACAACCTAGAATAGTTATAATAGTATAGATTATGGTAGTTTTGACTCAGTTGTTGTAGTATATTAATTTCATAACCCAAGAAAGATGCCGACCAAATTCTTTATAGAGGAACATGTCGATAGTGGATCATTTATTGAAATTTCACCCTCTATATGTCCATATATCTTTATAACTAGTGAAATCTAAATTGTATATTAATACATTGGATAAGATATTTCATGTATTATATTGTATGTAATATGAAAAGGTAACTATTATTATGTATTGTTTTGAATAAAGAATACAATAGATTGTGGTCTCTGATTAAGATTACCAAAGAAAAGGATAAGATTGACAACATGAAGTGGATGAAAATTAAATATATTTTTCTTTCAATGTATTTTATAAATGTTCATAAACATTGACTAAAAATGAAATTTATAGAGTTGAAGAAGAAGGATGAATAGTTAGTGGGTGATTATGTTTTTCTTCACAAGACTAGATTACTATGCACTAAATATTATTTTTTCCCATGAGGGTAAAATTGATACATTATAAAATGGCCTAAAAACATGTTTATAATGTGAATTATCCTCACATGAATTTAAATTTATGATTTGGATTTTCACAATTTAGAGAAATTTGAGATGGATTTTTTCAATAGTTACATACGTTATGACATCAAGGGTAATAAGCGGCCAAGATGGAATGTAATGAAGAAGCATCCAATCAATAAATAAAGCGGTAAGACCCCACAAAAATGTTCCATATGTGGTTAAATACATTTTAACGAATAAGTTTTAGGATTATAAAAGTGTTACATATGTTTTAAAATATATCATTTGGATAATGAATGTAAGGAAAAGTGTTTTGATTAGACATGAAATGGGGAAATTGACTTTTATCCAATAGTGATATGTTTTAATTGTAATGAGATGGGTCATCATGCTAATATATATTTCATGTTGGTTACTCAAGGTGGGATCATCATGATCGAATGAAGAAATGTGTGGAAAATTATTTTTATTCTACTATGGTAGATTATAAACTATCCAATAGAGTGGTGTTAAGTTTATTACTTGTTTATTCAGTGTAATGACCTAAAAATTTATAAATAAAACCCCCCTATGATTTAACTAGATGTATTTTTATGTAATAAGGTTATAAAAAACACATGAAAATATTTGGATTTATTATATTCTATTGGATTTAAATGATCATTAAACATATTTACCATCGATAATGTTATCGATGATTAGTGATCACATAATTAGTATAAATATAGGGTTTTAACAAATCAAATTGACACATACAAAGGAAGAGATGAAATCAACCAGTAGAATAATACCCTATGAATCCCATTTATTGGAGTTTACATGGGAGATATAATCTATATATTTTTTTCACTCAACCAAGACCATGTTTATATCAAAAAACCTATGAATGAGCGAAATCTTTTACGGAAAAGTTAAATCTCATCGAGATCACAACCCAAACCTTGTTCGCCGAACCACCCAATGAAAGTCTCACCATCATGAACCTTGTTCATAGTGAGTTTTATGGTGTATTAAGGGGATATTTATCAATACCCCATCAATAAAATTATGAAAATTATTTTTTATAGAATAATGAATATATTCTCATAGTAGAATTGTTACATTATAAATTAATTTTATTTTCACACTATAAATCATGAATAATATTTTTTGTGTAATATTAAAATTCAATTAAAGAATTTATTTTCATAAATTAGTGGATTTTTAAATTAATAATATTTTAATAAAATATTATTATTATTTTTTTATTAAATATAAATCATCATATAATTTTTACAAAGTGAAATGTAGTTTTTATAAGGGTTCGAAATCTGTTATTGTTAAAAAATCCATCATTTCATAATAAATATCGATTTTATTTTAATAAGTGAAAATAATATTATTTAGATAAATATATAGATAATATTAGCATTTTTTTTTGGAATCATAACATCAAAATTATCCAATAGTAATTTCTTTTGAGGAAATTGAATTTTCACGTTTAAATTAAACACAATATAAATAAATTTTTTGTATTATGAAATAATAATGAACCAAAAGTGATGTAATAAATATTATAAAAGTTATAAATTACAAAATATATGTTTTATCTTTAAATTAATGAGATTTTATGTTTTTTTATTAATTTTATAAATCCATTATGAGTCCTCCAAAACCATTAATATGTTTTAATGTTTCAAAATCATTTCTTTTAGAGTATGACTCTCCTCCATATAAGCAAGGAAATTATTTTATTATGTTTAGACCCAAACCATATAAAACATATGGTTATTTTATTATATGAAGTTCAAGACATATGTTTGATAAATCATAAATAAATCCCCCCATATTCCTATATTAACCCACAAAATATCCAATTTATCTTCACTAAAAATAATTTTAGAAGGTCCTTACTATGTGATACTCTATCTGGAGTCCTCCAATGTCACCCAACCTCTCACGAATCTCTTACCAAGTATTTGGTGTCACATAGTAAAGTAAGGGATTCTTACATTCTCTTCATTATTCAATTTTCTTTATTATCTTATTCATTCTATTAACAATTACTAATGATATGATTTTTATTTAATTGTACCTATTACTATAGATTTCATGTTAAAATGATGATGGACTCATTAATCTCTCATCAAACCAGTTTATGATTTTTTTGTGACGTCCTTATGCTACCAAAACATCACAATAATTTTTCCATACCAAAACAATTATGTTGTGAATAAAATACCCATTTTTTATCAACGATGTTCAACTTTATTCACTTATAATTATTTGAATTTTGAGTTACATGAATTTATTCCAAACTCATTGATCATGGAATAAAATATAATGATAAATGAAGCAATATTTTATGATCTATGAAGCATACTTAAACATGAGAAAAAAATCAAAGTGATGGGTGTGCTATGAACTATATAGTCCACCAATGTATTGGGTAATGTTTCGTCTCATGAGACACAATGCTGAGATAGATAGTGAAAATTATTACTTTATGGGACTTCTTTCATTAGGATGTATTGGTAGTTATCCTTGAACTATGTTAATGATGTTCTATTTTATGTTTTTTCCAGATTTACCATATTTTGATTATCTTGTAACATCATGCCTTATTATTCATGTTTATTATTATCACACATTTTTTTCTTGTTGATATGCCTATTTTATGAAATTTATCACCTTATTCTAGGTTTATTCATTTATTGGGATTTATATATCACCCCTTTTGTATGTATGTCCCATGTTCATCCCATGCAGTTTTATGTGTGATCATTTAAAGGATGTTTTAAATAAAAATGTTTTTTTCATTGTTTTAAGTTGTTATATAATTTACCTAATTCTCAACGACACTATACATATCAATATGATAGATTTTTATGTGAAATATAATGTAATAAATAATGTATTAATGTGAAATAATGTTCAGTGCTGTTATCGTTAGTACAAAATGAAAAGTTTAATTATTTTTGGGATTAGGATTATAAAAATCTTGCAAAAGACTTATGAATAGGTAAAAATATATGAAAACATACCTAAATATTTTTATGTATATAGTAAGTGGTTTATCAAGAAAATAATTCCATGTAGGGATATTATAAGTGGACATGGTTCTAGTACATATTTACCTAGGGGTAAAAACTCCCAAAAGGTGCCTTGGGCCTTACTTGGCTTAACCTGGCATACAATAACATGCCCTATTGTGCACCTTGTTTGAAACTCATAAGGGATATTCTTTTGGTAAATTAAAAATATTTTCATGAAATATTATTAAGGGAAAAATCCCATATCAATATATGTTAAGAAATAGATCGTGGATAACATAGATTCAATCATAGAAATAAACAAGTTAAGAAAATAAACATAATTTATAATATATCTCTTTAGTGTCACTAAATTCATATTTATGTGTTTAATAGTTTAAAAATATGCATCCCTAATTTTACATATACTCTTTCCAATGGTTGAAAATATTAGAAATAAGGTAAGAAATCAATGTAATGGGTAATTTGATGACTAAATAAAGAAGATCCCAACCCAATGAGAGTGGGAATAAAAAACATTATGACAAAACTCTCTCAACTAATAAGGTTATGAATATAATCATAGATTAGGAGGTGATACCAAACCCCCCTAATAAAGTAAAAGATAAAATTGAAAGATTTATGAGACAAAGGACACCAACCATAAATCGATTATATGATCCCTTAATCACAAAACAATGGATCAAATACATTGAGAATATATTATCCATCATTCAATGTTCTGAACAAGAGAATGTTCAACTAGATATTTATTATATAGAGGGATAACCTGATCAGTGGTTAACATTGATGAATAATGTAAAGCTAGAGGAATATATCAAATGATGGGGTGGACAGAATTTTAGAAAATGTTTTCTACTAAATAATTTTCTCGTTCTCGTTGACTTAAAATTGGATGGGATTTCCTTACCCTAAAAAAGGTATCGAATCTATCAAGGAATTCAAGGAAGACTTCACAATACATTCATGATACACCAAATTCTTTTTCGTTATCCCCAAATACAAGGCTGACCACTTATTTAGTTGGATAAAACATTGTCTACAAAAATCCATGGTGATCCATGTCTTTGATAGGTATGTGGAAATTTTATAATGTTCCCTCAAAGTCAAAATGGAGAGAAAAAAACCTAAATGGTATAGTAAGGAAACAAAGTGGAAATTGGAGTTCAATTATGGTGGTCAAAAGGATAAATCCAATGGTATTATAAAATTTCAACATTTTACATTTCAAAGGTTCGGAAAGAAGAACCCCATAAATTTCCTAATATAGATACTGAAATTCTTTAGGTGTGGGATGTAAGGCACATAACTAGTGGTTTACCAACATATAAACCCACTAATGTGATTGAGGAAAGAAATTATCTAGTAAAACTTTGTTAATTTCATCAACTATAAGGAACTAGGTAACTTTTAAAATAAATTTACCAAGAAAAGGGCTTTTGGTGATAGCCAACAACATTAAAGGTAGAAAGGGTAAGTTTTTTCCATCAGAGATTTTTAGTAGATCAAAACAATGAAGGGGTGAAATGCACTATTGTTATTAATTAAAGTATATAAAATGTACTTTTTGATTTTGGTTATAAAAATTCCATTATATTTAAAAAATTTAGTAGAACTATTCAATCACCAAAAAAAGCATTGAAGTAAACATAACTAAAAATATAACTTTTCCCAATTGTTTTAAACTATTGGGAAAAGCCCTAAAACTATTGGGATAGATTATCCCAATGATTTAATGAACTTTGAGAACCTGGGAGATTGGGATCGCCATATACCAACAGTTCACATTGAACCATTGGTATAGGGCATTTTGGATCTCAATATGCCAATGGTTCATTATGAACCGTTGGGATAAATTGTTCCAACGGTTCAGATCAAACCAATGGCATAAATCTCTATAGGATTTATGTTTTCCCAACGATTCATCTTGAACCATTGTGATAAATCTCTATTGGAATTATGTTGTCCCAAAGGTTCTGCTTGAACCGTTTGGATAAAGTTCCATGGGAATTATGTTGTCCCCATGGTTCAAATTGAATAGTTGGAACCCTAACAACAATAATTATGCAGAGGTATACCAACTATTTTGAAAATATTGGCATTTCCACCCACTCATTTTAATGGACAAAGACTACAATCAAATACAGGTTTTCAACCTACAAACTTCATTCACTTAGGAAAACACACTGCAAACACATAAAACACCTATCAAACAACTTGAAACGTACAATCACACAAAAAACACAGTAAACAGAAAAACACATGGGTAACCTTCAACCTAAAATCACACAAAAACACACTAAGAACACAAAAAAACACATATAAAACCTTCAATTACAAAGAAAACACCCAAAAATCCCTGAAAACACATATAAAACTCATTGAAAACAAAAAAATGCATGAAAACTTACTGCAATCACCTGAAATCACACAGAAAACACAGAAAAACTCACTAAAATAAAATAGAAAAACTCATTTCGATCAAACACATAAACTCCTATGATGCAGGGATTCAAAATTGATCCCAATGCATTTAGAATTCATAGGATGTAGAGATTCAACCTTAATCATGATGAGTGTGGAATTCTTAGGATTCTGGGATTTAACCTTCATATCTATGGAATTATATATGTAATCCCCATGGATTTGATTATGTGACTATAGATGTGGTAATTACCATGATGTATTGGAATTGAATATGGACAATGAAACTCTTTTTCCCTTGAGAATGGTAATTGGCTGATATTTGATGATGTTTCACATCCCAGGACATCTAGGAATTTACCATTATTCCTAATAATATTTGATTTCTTAGGGGGAATTAGATTTGGTCTTGATGAAAGTAGATTTATTAGGGACATTCACCATGGAAGCAATTCTTGAACATACTACATTGATATTAGATTTCTCTAATAGGATGTGAATTGGTTTTAAATGATATACTAGTTAGAATAGTTTCACAACATGATTAAATACACTTCAACACAATATGAGGTAGCTGTGGTCAATCAAAAATGTCACATTAGAGACTCATGATCAATAGTGATTTCTTTATTTATATTAAATAGTTTTTAAATTTATTTTTATAAGAATATCACATTCACAACGACAAATTTACTTGTTATATATCAAACATTTTTAGTGGTTCCCTACTATTTTGTACTCTCACCATGCTAGGGAGGAAATGACACTTTGGTCCCCGAGAATAATTATTACTCGCATGTAGGATGAAATTGAGTAAAGGATCATTGTAACATGATAATGATGAATCATTTTAGATGGTTTGGTTATTGAGATGATGTGAGAGTCGAGGATGGATTGGATTTTACTTATTTATTTTATATTCATTTTTTATATATGGGGATAATCTGGCAGTAGAGTAGTATGTGTTAGTTTTTATGTATTTAATTTTAATTCAGTTATTTATTATCCTTTGTGCACTATAGTTTATATCATATATTTTGATTGTTTTATTTTCATCTGTTGTTATGCACTCTGATATGGGGTATAGTCTTTCAATGGTAGGACCCTAGAACCTCATTATTAATCGATATCTTCTAAAGTATGTGAAGGAATTCTCAAGGTCATGTGGTGAATCCTTGATTCCAGAATGAATAAGTTGATATAGACTAGCGGTAAGATGTTATAAGGAATCATATGCTCAAGAATTATTCAATTACTCTTAGGGTTACACCTTCAAGCATGTGGATAGGGTATAAAAAAATTGGATCTAGGTATGATTCAGTGGTAATATGAATGGTGATCCAAAAAACAGGTTAGTTCATGGTCTCATAACTTTATCCAAAAGCGATAAACCATAAGGTCATATAGCCTATAGTTTATTGGTGTTATTTGTAAGGTATTATAGCATGGAAAAATGGGAGAGATAGCAAATAAATTAATATGGGGAAAATTAATGTATCATGTTTTCATAGCCTAGGGTAAATTAGGAACTCCTCTGGTATAAGTGCATATATTTTAAGGTCATTGTGTTTTAAATATCATATTACTATAAAGATCATGATTATGTAAATAATGATGGGAAATTCTATGGTGGGAAATAATTACTTATATGAATTTAGTATGTCCTTATAACCCAAGAAACATTGGGTGAACCTCCCACATAGATTTTTCTCATACTCGGAAGAAGGGGAATCATTTGAGAATTAGGCTAGGAAGGGGCTCAACTTGAGGGGAGTTTTATTCATTTAATAGTTCTAGAACATTTATATATAGATCTCACTTTGTTTTTGTTTTCACTTTTGAGGCATTTTTTATTTAAGTTCTCTTCTATCTTTCATCATGATGACAACATCTCTTGATGAATTGAAGTATTCTTGGAGTTGTTGCACCCTTGGTCTAATGTATTTTCTTATAAGAAGGCCTGTGGGTTTAGGTAGTTTGAGTGAGATACTGTTTGCCCCTTTTTTATCCTTCATCATGTACCTCTCTCATTTTTATGTTAGTGTAAATTCATTACACCTCGAGCATGCATTGTAATACTTTTGTTTTAATAAATTTCCTTGGGGCATGAATTTGCTAACATATTCATATCTCCATTTGTATATAAAAAAGGATTCAAATATCATGCAAGGATTATCCACTTAGGTGGGACTACGGTATCACATAGTTTTAGTAAATTAAATAGGGATATAAATATATAGTTTTACATCTAATGGAAATGAGGTCATCAACAGAATTTAAAATACCTATAAAATCATCCTTAAATGTAAATATTCATAATTCTCTTCCCATTATAATTGATACCTATTCCTTGTGAGATACCCTTCACCAGTGTCCCATGTTTCATTTAATCCATCCTTCCTCGAAGGGAAATATCCACCATGTGACATTTCTCAATGGTCTATATTACTACAAATCCTTTACTTCTACAATAGTTCTTATTTCTTACAATACATGGAAGGAGATGTGTAAATTGTACCATGGTATCCCTTTATACAAAGTTTTAAAATTTAAAATTTTTTATATTTTTTTGTCACTATTATAGTTTGTAGGTTTTTATTTGGAATGTCTATTATTATAGTACAATCTTTCATAAAATTTCATAAGGGATTTTCTGATGTTAACCCTTCACCCAAAAAATTAATTCTTCCCATTCCACTTTTTTGATTCATACAAATGATATAGAAGATGAGGATTGTGAAGTTAATACATGGAAGGGTTAAGACCATTTTTATGGTTCGATGGTAGAAGATACAGATCTTATAGGACATTGGTGTAACTACACCTGTAGGGCTTATACATTCTTTCGGATGGAGAGTCGGCTAGAAGTAAGATATTTTTTATACTTGAAGGATTTAAAAACTAACCCAATGACCATTTTGTATGGTATGAGTCAAAACACATGAGACATGTTAGGAAGTAAAGTCAAATCCATGTAAAGTCTAGTCAACAATAATCTTCTAGGACTAGAATATCCTTTCTTAGAAAGAAATTTTTTAGAGGTTCCATAAATTCTATAGGTGAGAGGGGGTGGATATCAATGAAACCACGTGTTGTCTAACGAATATAAATTCACTGAATATTTACTATAGGGCTCTAGTAACCCAATGTATAGAATGGGAACAAATGTATCATATAGAAAACTAACGTTTGTAAGAGTTGTGGTTATATTAGGTCAATGGAAAAAAGTTGGAGTGTTTCATGATCCTTGTTAATCTATAGATATATTCATAGATTAGATAAATAATGGAATATATGTTATAAATCATGGGGCTCATGTTATGGGTATGGGGATATTGTAGATGGTGGATATTAATCGCCCCCATTTTTGACTTAGCTAAGAGACTTACTAATGTACTTTAAGAAATTGAAATGAATTCTTCTGTGGATGTGAATGGTTTATTTATATTTAGTTCATGTAAATATAGAATGTTATGTATTTGTATTATATGGGAGGGAGAGATGGTTGGGAGGGATGGGGTGCATGATGGGAGGGGGCTGCATATAGGGAGTGAAGAAACATGTTGGGAGGGGGCTTCATGTTGGGAGGTAGGGGTGGGGGATATAGGTTAGGAGGGAGGGGGTTTAGGTTGGGAGTGAGGCTATAGGTAGGGAGGGGGGAAAAAGTTGGGAGGAGGTATTCATGTGGGGAGGGGGGGATAAAGGTTTGGAGGTACATGGCTGCTAGTAGGGGGGGAAATAGGTTGGGGGGATGCATATTGTGAGGGGGATGCATGTTTGGGGTTGTGATGCAGGTTAGGAGGGAGGGGGAGGGGGGATGGGATACAGGTTAGGGTGGAGGGGGTGAAAGTTGAAGGATGATTTCCATAGGAATATATTTCTAATTATTTGTTGGATTCTATTTGTTAATGGAAGGTAGTTCACTTCATAGTTATGAAGGTTAATGGTGGGGAGTTCACTTCATAGTTATGAAGGTTACTACTAAGGACTTCAATAATATGGAATATTATCAAGGTATTCATGGTAAATGTATAAATAGGAGGACAACCAATACCAAGATGAAATTAAATGTGGATAGAACATGAATGTTTTGGGAAATGAGACGGGGGAGACAATTTAGAGACAACATGGGATTATTGACTCTATGTTTTAGTTTCTTCTATAGTTTAGAAGATGAAATTAAATTTGGATGGAACATGAATTTTTTGGGAAATGAGACGGGGGAGACTATTTAGAGACAACATGGGATTATTGATTCTATGTTTTAGTTCATTCTATAGTTTAGGTAATTATCTTGGATTAGAATCACGAACCATGGTTACTAATATCATGTTTTGTAGGATTTATAATATTCCACTATTTTACAAAAATTAGTAGAGTTTTAGCATGTTTCAAAATAAGGGGATGTTAAAATATTGTGAACCTAACTAGGTGATTATGCAATTTTATGAAAAATAATATACTAATGCCATGTTGTAATTAAACATCATGATCACGAGATTTGATAACATGTTGGTGGGTGGGAATAATCATTTCTAGGTTAATTAAACAAGAGGATAAAAAACCGGTGTTTTAATATAAGACTAGTTGTGGTAAGGAAGGAACTGTATTCAGATAGTCAATAGACTATTGAGGATACATTATCGATGGATGATTTCTATGATGTGGACCACCATTTGTTGGAATTGATCTGTATGATCCATGTATTATAGTGGGGATAACGATATGTTTGAGGATGCGTGGATTATGATACAATGTTGTCTTCGTATAGATGGTCACAATATCATGTTGTCTCAATATTAACTATGATGATGAGTAGAGATTTTGATGTTTGGTGAATAATGGGAATTGGTGTTTGTTGTTACATAGCCAAAAATCAATTGAAATTACAAGGTAAGATTAAAAAAGATATCTATAAATTAATTATCTATGTAGTTCAATATTTTTGGATATATTATCACTATATAAAATAAGAAATACTTGAAAATCTCTCTATAGTTTATGCATGTTGTTCATATGTATCTGATATGTGTTCTCACCATGATAGGTATGTATACCTCCATTGGTTCCACCTCCAACACCTCAAATATCATACCCTTATTAATGCATTCCCTCAAAAAAAAAATATACAATAGGAAATGTGTTAGGTAGCCAGCTAAGAAACCTCACCCGAATTCACCAAGTAAGTAGTGTGTTTATTTACATTAATCAAAAAAAATTCTGAAGTATTTATTCCATAAATACATAACTGTTTTAATTATCTTCAAGTTCCATAAAGTTTAAAAAATCATATATCAAATAAATATACACCTTTCATCCCTTCAGCATGCCCACAGTCTTGGACAGGGTCCAAGGAGTGTATAAAAGGACCGATGTCCAAGAAGGGTTGAACCTGATGTCTGATGTGGGTGCAATATTCCTTATACCTTTTGATCTGAAATGAATGTTAACACTCTTAAAATCTTTTCATATGGGTATTTATTCTCCGACATACCTTGCTAAGATGGAGGAATCACTGGGATATGGTAAGAATTTATCTTGAAATTGAATATACCATCAGGTCTGTATCAAATTTTCTATCCTTTGTTTATGCTTCCACCCCTTTAGGGTGGTAGTGTCCCAAGAATTATCCTTGAACATTTTTTGTCAGTGTAAATGGAATCATCTGTGCATCAATGATGTGTGGCATAGAAACACATTTCTATCATCCCTTGGGTCAAGGTTTATGTGAAAGAACTAGCTACAACATTAACTGAAAAAGGTAAATCCTCAACATTTAAAATAATTTCTATTCATTTGATAACATTATTTATGTAAATTAAATAACATTTCTTATGTGCTTAATTATAGAAATTCTACCTCAAGGATCAGAGATCCCAAATCCATTGGCCTCAGTTTCTCTTCCCATAGAAGCCTTCTATACACCATGATCCCCAAGGGATGCAAGTACGAGTACCTCACTCACCACCATATTGTTAAATATGTATATGTTCCTTGACTAGGCCAATGATAAGGTTTAGAGTACTATATATTTCAATAAATAAAATATGTGAAAAGTTTGGGGAGAGATATAATGAATGATCTTAGAGGCTCCCTTTAAAGAGATCAAGGACCATTTGGAGCACTTCTGGTACATGTTCAGAACCCTCATCTCTAGTAGGTTTGAATATAAAATACTACATTCTAGGGTGAAGGAGGTGGTCACCATTAGGGAGGAGAACAAGGAATTGTAATTGAATCAACCAATAGTGTATGTTTCATGTTTGGCTGCACAACATCAAAATAATGCCCTATAAAAATTATCTTATCATTAAAGAGAATCAGTGACTCACTTATATTCATTCAATGGTGGGGTGTTGAAATTTATAGGGTTCAATAAGTGTTTTTCCACCTATTATACATGTTAAATATTGAAAATAAAATAGTAGGATAACTATATAGGATCCATAATGTGGTAGATCAAGCCTGACATGATGTTGCTACCAAGGTAGTGGCACTATGATAGGATACATAGGTGGGGACTACATCAATTGATTTATTACGTCAATCTATAATTTCTGCAGGGTAAATGATAATAGATCTGATGGAGTCATATGAGAAAATTCTATCATTATTTTTTATTTATAGGAATCCAGTTTTATCTATGAAATCAGGGGAAATATTTCAATATGTGGAGATTCATCACATATTTTGAGTTATAAACATAGGAAACCAATTTAATTTTCTATGTATGAAGAAAGTATTAAGAGCCTATATAGACCCTTAAACACTAAAATGATTATTCAATCATAGATTTACAAGGGAATGATTATAACTATGTTACGTGGGAGTCATGGACTCTATGTACGAAAAATGAATGGAAATATATTAACATATTACACCTATATATATGGTGTTAATAAGCCTCCTAGGTTTAGAGAAGGTTCTTTAGTGATTCTATGGAAATGAAATCACCCTTTCACTAGGTATCCATGTGGATAAGATATCGATTGAGATATGAGTGGTCTAACATATCTCTTATAATTGGGTTGATTTTTGTATGGAAAGATTAGTGTTTAGATCAAGTATAATAATCATAAAAGGATTGGTCCTTGTAGTGACAGGTGTGGCAATTTTATTTCTAGCATTTGATGGGGAAATACATATGAGGTTGGATTGTAATATTTGTGGGTTCTTAGAGTGGGATGGTCCCTCCGAGCCTATAAAATGTATTATGAATGATTTTTCTCCATTTAATGATTCTAGAGTTCAAATAAAGAGATTAACGATGAGATGATAGTGTGGGTATTGGGTATTGTTAGAAAAATTGGCATATAACGCCCAGAGGTTGGTTGTGATTTACCTTAGGATAGAACCTGGTTAGTGGGGATAAGTTATAATACATGATTTTGATGAGGTTCTTGACTGTATTATTGAGAATATAATTAAGGAATGGTCGAAATTTCGAGAGAATACTATAATGTGTGGGATGAGGATTATGGTTAGTGAGTAATGACTAGAACGGGTCCATGGGACCCTAGAGGATTTTCATGTGGATGAGATAAAAATTTATATGGGTTCTACATGGTGTGATTTTGAGACTAGGAAAATCATGAGGTTAATAATCATTTTTGTCTAGTTGGATAATGAGATGTGCATTGAGGCCTGAGATAATCCTCAGGAGATGAGTCTAGACCATGTTATTGATAGGATGGACTAGTATATGATTGATAGGATTGGGTGAGTGGCCAAACCATGTGAGGATGATATGATGTATAAGGACACTTAGAGACACTTGGGGTTATTTATGCTATCTCATGGAGACACTTTGGGTTATTTAATGACTCAAACATACTCTAGAAATGTTCCCACAAAATGTTTTAGAAAACAAATTCCTTATCATGGAAGACCCTAAGGCTACTATAGCTTCCAATGTTTCCTCACACTTACACATCAGGATATTACAGTATAAAAGTGATCTACGTCAACAAGTTTGGATAGCATAACTACTCTTCATCCATGGAGAGCAATAAAAGGCCAAAGTGGCCAATGTAAAATGGAAAATAAAATAAAATCTAAACAAAAACATATCTTTATCCTGTGACCATACATGTCATCGCCCAATATATAAGAACAAAATTGACACATGGGTCAATTCATGTTACTGCAATCAAGGGGGAAACTGATACATGTTTCAAAGTGATACTATCAAATCGTATATTTCTATTAATTAACAATTACTATTCCTATTAATGGTATATAATCATTTTATCTTGAGATTCAGTTTAGTTTGGTTTTGGAAGATACAAATTTTTTTGGGAAATTTTCATTAGATTTAGTTTGTCTTGTTTTTGTTTATATTAGCTTAGAAAATTTCATTGATTTTTTTTCTAATTGATTCAGTTTGATTTCATTTGGTTAATATTAGTTGGTTTAGTTACTTACAGTTCATGTCAGTTGGGGTCATGGATCTTAGAACCCAGTACAATAATTTTATATTTCTGATAAGCACAATAATTTGAGAATTTTAGAATTGGAAACCCTTAGGAATGGTCATGAAATATTTGACATGGCAATCATGTTTAAATTTTGGGATAAGCACAATAATTTGAGAATTGGAACCCAAAAGAGTGTATGATGTTATAAAAATTCTACCACAGCAAGATATACATTAGAATTCTCAACATCCACTAACTCATGAAAATTCTATTAATGAAACTATAAAGACCATGGCAATGTCTTGATTTGGTAGGGTAGCTTAACCATATTATTAAAGGGAGCATCTAAGTGTTAGTGTTTTAAAACTATATAACCAAATGTAGAATAACATTGATCTATTTAATGTTGTCCCTATAATCAGTAAAATTAGTAAACATGAATGTAAAATGACTTGTTATGAACAAATTTAATATTGATATCATTTGAGTAAAAATTCCCTTTTATGAAAATTGGTGATATTAAAATTTTATCCTTCGTATCTTTTTGTAATATGTGAATGAATTTTGATTTCAGGTTTCTATCCTTGACCCACTCAAGACGACTGTATTCCATGAGAATATAATAAAATACTATAGTTTATAGTATATGTGGACCACAACCTCCAATTAAAACTTACATTCAGGTCCTCTATTTTGATCATCATGCAGTATTGCATTATTTAGTTTTATATCAATATACAAATAACTAATTTTTTTCATGACCCTATTTTAAAATACAAAATTGTGTTACATTTGTTTTTGTGAGGTCCTCTGAAAGGCATTTCTAACATAAAAGTTGTTCAATTTCATGAAATATTGTTATTACACTAAGCTATAGTGATCCAAGTGTCATTAAATATCAATATCATGGGATGATTCTTGTCTTGTATGTGAAGTTATATAAAAAAAGGATTTTGATTCAAGTGAAATTTGGAAGAGTAGTACATGTAGTTAAAGAGAAAATATATTCACAAGTATAAGAGAAAAATGAATGGTCAATCATGCTATCACGTATCCTATTCACAGTCCATATAGACTAAGTGAATTTTGAACCAAATATATTAATTTAATAAAGGTAGTTTCTATTAAAAACATGTGAAAATTCTATAGTAGATATATTGGTGAATGTGATTACAATCATCTCATTAGGTCTTATAAAATAGTTAAAATACTAAACAAATAGTCAAGATAAATCTGGGTGAGGATTTTATAGTTGATTCCAGGGTTGAGAAGGTTTTATAAACATTTATCCCTCAACAATTATAAAAAATATCATTTAGAACCGGAGCATCTCCTAATCAAGGAATTTATATGGTTCTCTTATAGGGGATAAAACTTGTTACCTCAATCGTTTCTACCCCTCTTGGTATTCAATTTAAATGAAAGGATGGGAGAATTTGATAGACCATTCTCCAGTGCATGTTTTAGAAATATTTCATCGAGATCTATACTATTTATCTTGATTAATGGATCCCTGAGAGAATATCTTGACTAAGAAAGGCTATTTGAATAAGGAGACTCCTAATCATCACTCATTTTTGAGATGGTAAATATTATCTCCATCACTATATTCATCAAACTACATATTCATGTTTTAGTTCAACTAAAAAGATTGGATCGATTTTCAGCATTGTTTGGTTTTGTTTGATACAAGATAGTTTGAGAAATTTTCATTAGAATTAATTTTTTTCTTTTTGTTTATATTAGATTAAAAAATTTCAATCATTTAGGTTCTAATCAATTCAGTATGATTACATTTGGTTCATATCAATTTGGTTTAGTTCAATTTTGTTCAAGTTAGTTGCGGTCATATTGGTTTTAATTATTTATATTTGGTCTAATTTGATACATCATTTGTAATATAATATTAGTTCAAATTAGATTTTTTTGACTTGGTCTAAATTAGTTTCATTTAATCTATCTCCATTTGAATTATATTTTCTTGATTTTGATCATTCCAGATCTATTTTGGGTGATCTGATTTAAATTTATACCATTAAGGTTCTGTTAGTTTATGAATGAATTTTTAAACGATTCATTATAATTTTATTTGGTTTTATCTTATCTGTTTTGGGTTCGTATGGTTCCACTTAATATAGTTCAATAAATTTTTGGTTTACTCTTCATAATATTATTTGGTTTGGTTTATTGTGGTTCATCTTGGTTTGTTATGTTTGATGTCATCCTAATTGAGTTAGGTTACAGATTATGTATGATTCCCTTAGATACAACATGATATAATTTTTTTAGATATTTTTAGTTTTAATTTTTTTTGGTATAGGATAATTTAATTTATTTTTGATTCATTTAGGAATATTAATTTTTACTTTTTATAGGTTAATAAAAATCAGATCATTATTATTTTTCCTACTTATATTGTTTCCTATTTCATTAAATTCAGTTTAAATGAGTTCATGTTGGTTTCATTTAAATTTGTTTGTTTCATCCTCAAGACTGTGTTAGAGGCATTGAATCGGGTATTGAGAATCTATAATGGGTCACCCATACATTGGAAAACCATGAAACATCAAATAAACATTATTAAAAATGATAATTAACCTAAATAAAATTAACACAATTAACATAAATTCAAAATTTAAAAATGAATCCTAAAAATAAGATTCAATGAATGTATAATCAAATATACACTAGGCCGAGTTGAAAGATATAATAGAACATACCAAAACAGAATAAACAAATAAATTATACCCATGTATCCATCGTACAATATCATGTTTCTTGCCATATCCCCACTCACCCATCAATAAAAAAACAAGATATTATTATAAAAATGGATGAATCTTGAACATATACACATAATATGAACTAAAAACACACAGAAATATATACGTAGGATGTAAATTAATCTTATTCATGAAATTCATACCTAATATTGATTTTTTGTAGACACGGAAATCACTAAAATCCCAAAATTAAATTGGTCCAAAAAATAGATTTTAATAAAAAATCTTAAAATGGTGGTAGATGAACCAATACTATCCAAACCTCTTTTCCTTCCGAAGCAGATGACAAAACAAGCCTGAGTAGACCTGAGAGAACAAACCTGAATAGCCTGAATGTCTTTTTTTATTGATTTTTTGATAACTCGCCTATCTAGGGATGTGCTGGAACCCTAACAAGGCCCATAGTAATAGAGATTACATTACCTATATGTCTTAGAAAATATACAGTCTATAAGTACATGTAACATCTCCTCTACAGATTCTTCATCGTGATGTCAGGTATCCACCTTCACATCGTTAATTTGTCTAGGCTTCCTGTACATGCATAGGTAGGTCCCAATGAAAAATTTCATTCCCTCTATTTCTAAAAAATCATCTTAAGCTTCTGCTCTGGTCAAGGTGCCTTCTCTGAATCCTCATCTGAATAATTCTCCTTGTAGAGTCTACCTGGTTGTTAAGTGCAATTTCAGGTGGCCTGAAGACCTTGAGGTGGCCCGAAGGCCTTGATGTGTCCTGAATGCTTTATGGTGGCTATATTGCTTTGATATGGACTAAAGGCCTTAAAGAGGCCTGAATTTCATACTGTCTTGAAGGCCTTGGGTGGCTCGAAGGGCTTGAAGGACCCAAGGCCAAAAGTAGTGGACCAAAATCCCAAACGAATGAATAGTTCTAGCTACTACTATAAAAAACAATACCTTCTACAATGCCTCCTATAGTAATTTCTACAATTCCTACTATAGTTGTTACTATATTACCTTGAAATTATATCTCCGTCTGGTTTTTGAGCTCAGGTCTCTTGGATGCACTTGTCGAGTCCTCAGAAACTGGGTTGAGGCTCTTGTGCACTGGAGAGAACCTTGATACCCCCAAGAAACAAGGATCAATTTTAGAATCAGGGAACCTGAAAACCACCAGGGTTCAACTGAATGAAACTGGGAAACCAGAGTGTGTAAAACTCTAAGAAATTAAATAACTAAAGAAGATAATTTTTTACACGGAAGTACTGATGAATAACCCTCAAGAAATTTGTGAGAAATGGTGGGAAGAGATGGAGCTGAGAGAGGGGGACTCTGCATGGGGTGTTTTTCCATATGGGATATCCCACATGACAAGAGAGGGGGCTAGAGGATATCGTCAGATGAGAGGGATTCTAGAGGGGAGGGGGGATGTCGCTAGGAGAGAGAACTGAGAGATGAGGGGTGATGTCTCGAGGAGAGGGTTCCGATAGGGGAGGGGGGAACGTCACAAGATAAGAGGGAGCCATGAGATGAGAGGGGAGGGACAAGTCTTCATCATAATGCTATCCAAGAGGGGAGGGATAATGTTTCTAGTGGAGAGGGAGCCAAGAGGGAATATGGGATGAGATGCAATGGTTGGTGAGGGTTTACGTGGGGGGATGAATAATCGAGAGGGAGCCTAATTAAATTTTGAAAAAGGTAATGTATACGGATGGTTGTGGCCAAACCGTAGTAATAAAACACAATATACAAATGGTTCTTATAAAGCTTAGGCTTGTATATATGGGTATAGAACCATTTTGTACTAGTGAGAGCTATCAGTTAATATTATAAATGGGGCAATTATTTCATCCCAAGTATATAACTCTCCCTTGTCAAATGTTTTGAAATGAACATGTATTAAAAACCATTCATACTCCTATTGGTGGAATTTTATGAAATTATAGGAATGTATTGACTTTTGATATATAGAGATAACTAAAATTTCAGTGAGTAGGGAATCACTCTCTGTATTGCTAATCAAACCTCGCTTATGTACAAGTTCACGGAGGATGATGAATCATCTTTAGACCAAAATCACAAGGATGAATATTTTTACTCTACAAACCAGAATGTCTAGCTCAAATAATTTATTCTTAGGAAAATATCATCCCTGAAGATATTCCCATTGTGATGGAATACGCTGATGTGTTTCCCAAGTAATTTCTCAATTTTCCTCTAAGCCGAGAGGTTTAATTTTCAGTTAAACTTATACATGGGAAATTAAAATTATCCAAGACCCTATAGATAATATTTGTTGTGGAAATTATAGACCTAAAGAGACAACTACTGAGGAATCTGGATAAAAGGTTCATATTCATATGTGCATCACTATGGAGTGCACAAGTCATCTTAATCGAGAAGAAGGATGGGTCAATGTGCCTTTGTACTGATTATCAATAGATCAAAATGATCATGATAAGTAACAAATATTATCTTTCAAGAATTGATGACTTGTTATATCAACTATATAGAGCATAATACATATCCATAATAGATTTACTATTAGGATATTACCATGTTAGGGTGAAGAAGAAGGATATCCCCAAGATTTCTTTTTGTATAAGTTATGAGCACTATGAGTTTATATTAATTCCATTCGAAGTCACTAATTTTCTATAATTATTCATTGACATGATGAATAAATTCTTTAGAGATCACCAGTTTTTTTAGTATTTATAGGGAATATTATAATATTATACAAAACGAAAAAAAAGAATTAGGAGAATCTGATCACTATACTAAAGACCTTGTGAAAGGAGAAGATTTATGACAAGTGCATCAAATGTGAGTTCTGGTTGAAGGAACTCTCATTATTTGGGAATATCATTACTTGTAATGCGATATGTGTTCACACTTCAAAAAAAATCAATAGAAGGGTGTCCGCAACTGATATCTATGACAAATATCAGTAGTTTCCATGTATTAGATTGGTACTATCATTAATTTTTCAGAACATTACCCTGATTTTCAAACACTATAACAAAGATAACTTGGAAGAGAGTCAAGTTTTCATGGAATAATAAGTGTGAAGATAGGTTAATGTAACTGAAATGGTGTTTTATCACTACCCCTATACTGACAGTAACCACAATTGGATAACTTTTTATTGTATTTAGCAATGCTTAAAAGAAGGGCTTGGGATGTGTGATAATACAAAATGAAAAATTCATTTCCCATGATTCAAGGAAACTGAATTTTCATTAATAGATCTACCCAAATCATGATCTGGAGTTGGCTGCAGTAATCTTCACTTTGAAAATATGATTATATTTTCTCTTTGAGGAGACATATGAAATATATATTGATCACAAAAGTCTAAAATATATAGTCACATAAAAAGAGATGAATATGTTCCAATGAAGACAGTTATAGCCGATTAATTACTATGAATTCTCAATAAAATAGCACACAACTATAGAAAATAAATTAGAAGATGTTCTATGTAGAAAGGATGCAATAATTCTCTCATTAATGAGATTGGAGAGTGATCTTATATTCTTATATTTTAATGGGATAGACATTGGAATCATAAAGGAAGTAAAATCATCAATCCTATCACAAATGGTTTCCTAACTATCCCTTATGTAATAGATAAAGGATTCTCAAAGATGTGATGTTGGAATTTAGAAAAAATTGGAAACTATATGAAAAGGGAAATTTTATGAGTTAAATCTTAATGAAGGAGTTGTCAGATTTTGGTAATGGCTATGTGTACAATAAAATATGGTGTTAAAGAAGTAGTTCTTGGATGATACACATAGTTCTAAATTCTCTATAAATTATAGATGTAGGCAAATGTATTGAGATATCTAAGAGAATTATTGGTGGGACAATATGATGAAGTATTTCATGAAATATAAATCACTATATATTATATTTTAACAAGTGAAAGTCAAAAGAAAAAAATCCAAGGGGATGATGCGACCATTACCTATACCTTCATGGAAATGGGAAAAAATCATCATGGAATTTGTCACTAGACTTTCAAAGAAATCAATAGGGAATAATGTTATCTAGGTTGTGGTGGATAATCCTAAAAATAATTTACAATTCATTTCAATTTTAGAGGACTTATCACTATATAAAATTTCAAAGATATACATTATAGAATTTTTAAGGCTGTATAGAACACCACTGTTGATTTTATCCGATCGAGATCTAATATTAACCTCTATGTTCTGTTAGAGTCTCCATCATGCTATGAATACTGAGTTGAACTTCAACATGACTTATCACAATCAAAATGATATCCAATATGATAGGTCTATCCATACACTTGGGGACATGTTGAGAAAATTCTCAATGGACATCAAAGGAGGATGATACCAACAACTTCCTATGTCCTAGTTCTCATACACCAATAGTTTATACTCAAGCATCCAAAATGATCCATATGAATCCCTTTATGTAAAGAGGAGTAGAATGCAATTGTGTTGGTATGAAGTTGTAGAAAAAAACTTCTAGGAACAGAAATTATCGAGTAAATAGTGGAAAGGTTAATACCATTAAACAACACAACAAGGCTGCTTAGAGTTGATAGAATATCTATGATGACAATAAACAACAAGATCTTGAGTTTGATGTTAGAGAAATGTTATTCCTCCACATATATCCAAGGAATAATGTGATGAGAATTTGGATGACATTAAATAAAATGACCCATACTTTACATAAATGGTTATTACTTCAAAGTTGAATCATAATTATTACAACATATAACAAAACCATGAAAGGAACGTATATGTATAGTTTTTTTAGAAACTAGGAAACATAAACAACTAGTTTATAAATCATCTATGTTGTCTCCCATTTATATCATCACATTTAGAGTCCCTTTTTGGAATATACTATTTAATATCCTTCTTCCAGATCTGGGGAAAAGAAAACATTCAAAAAGGTGAGCTAAAATGCTCAGTAAGGGTAAAAAAATAAATATCAAACATATCTTATTATTAAGAACATAACATTTTTAAAATCTTTTTATGCAAAAGAGGTCATAACATGGGACAAATCATAGAAGTGAAATGTAATCCCAATAATCATAACTTAATAATGAAGCTTTTTTCCATACACACTTAATAATAGAAAATCATTTCATATTAGTCAAGATTCATTTCCAAAACTATCTTAGAGGAAAAATTTCATTACTGAACCGAGTTCACTTCTCATTCCAGCCCTGTATCACTGAACATGATTAAGTTGTTGTTCCAGACATGTCTATCACATGAGATATAAATCATTACCCAATTCATTGGAGGGAGATATATGTCCCACCCTTCTCTTAATGAAACCATTCTTATGTGTTCCACAAGATCATAAATCATACATCATAGCATAACCCATGTAATAAAAATTGGATTCTTAAACATCGTTCCATCATAACATAACATATACCAGATAAAAGGACATCATAAAATTATTTCCATCCTAACATAATCAAATTAATGTAAAAATAGGGATATAAACAGAACCCTATATTATCTTAGATGGAAAATAATCGTGATAAAACACTTGAACTCCATTCTTGAGGAAAATATCATTTCTACTTCAAAAACATATTTCCTTTCTTAACATGTCATAAAATTTTAATCTAAAAGAAGTTGATTAAAAATAAATTTGAGAACATGTAAAATAAGATTCATGGAAAAAATGTTCTATGAAATCATAAAAAAATTCCATTCATTCCGTATAAGTTAAAAAAACATTCTTCTCGTACTTTGGCTAGAAAAGTCAAAAAGTACCTCGTACGAAAAATGAAAAAAGATTCCATTCATTTCTTTTACTAAAAACTCACAGAATGGTAAAATTTGATTTACTCATTTTTAGGAGGATTTAAATAATATTATATATTGAGGAAACATGGATGTGGATGATAAATATGCCCTAGTAAATTCTGATGTATAAACAATCTCGGATAAAAATGAGATTGTGAGATTTTCCCTTACCTTAGGTCCAATATGATTCATGTGAATCCGAACCTCCTGTAATATGGTTTTAATAATGTCAATTGACTTATTATATAATAATATTCATTGTTATGATATCATATATGGTCATATTCGTAGATTCATAGCTCTTTATTAGTAATATTTCATTGCTACCTGTTATTCAGGTGTTTATTGCTTTTTGTTTTTATGCGTGTTTTGTAGAATAAATTTTTATTATTATTTATTGGATATTGTTATATCATTTAGAGAATGTTATTAGTGTAATATATATAACATTCATTCATTCAATTCATTTATATAATCATTATTCAATGAGGATCATATAGAACAAGTCGCATCACATCGTGGAGATGGTAGGCCGTACGTACACACGAGCGATGATATCGTTCCCATGATCGTAGAATTGTATTGAAGTGTATGTATAATATTATAGAATAAATAACACATTAAAATAATTATATATAGTTATTTATTTTCACCATTATACCCATCCAATTGAGGTGGTGGTGGAAATCATATTACACCACGAATTGGAGACGATATTCCGTACGTACGCACGCGCGGTGATTTTGTTTACCATAGGATGGATAAGAGGTGAAATAGGGTTGTTTCATATTTATAATGACATATCCTTATATGGGGGATAATGATTTTATTACTTCATAATGAAACAACTAATTAATTGGGAGTAGAAAAAGAATGGAACTTGAAGAAAACGGTAGAAGGTATTACCTCTTTCTCGAAGTGCCTCATTTAAACATTCTCTTAGGGCACTAGAGTTGGTCTTTTGAGAAGACCAGTATCTCTAGTAGGTTTCTAAGGAAGTGGGGAAGTGAAATGGGCATGGGTTTTCCAAGCTTGAATTCTCAAATTTTTCTGAGGAGGAGAGGGAGGAGGTGCCCTTTTATAATAGAGAAGAGGGGAACCTTTGGAAATATATAGAAATATTAGTTTATATTAAATCTCAAACCCACATAAAAACTTCTAAAATGACTCATATCCGAATATTAGATGATATAGGGTTTTAATATAATCCACCAATAAAATTTAGACATGTTAGGAATTTATTTTAGACATTATCAACTTGATTTATCCTTATTTATCAATTTAATTTTATTTGTGGTAATAATATTCTAAATTTTAAATTATTATAAATAATTACATATGTGTTGTAAATATTCCATATTTTGATAGTTTATGACATTTTAGACCATATAAATTTTAATTTATAATTTTTAAATATTATTGTGATTTTTAAACAATTTTATAATATGTTATTTTTATAAAATAACAATAGTGTCAATTTTGACACTATTCATTTATTTGAATTTAACTAAAATATATACAGAAGATATGTTCAAAATAAAAGCTTTAATAGATTCATAAAATGTCATATGTATCTAGAAAATTAGTGGATAAAATTAAATAGTTCATATAATTTTTATTTTAATATTTGTAAAACCATATATTTTATATTTTAATTAATAAAATAATTTCAACATCACTATTGTGTCATAATTATTGATAATTATTTAATCCCTAAAAATTATAAATAAATTCATATGATGTATATATTTTTATTATCTTTCATGAGACTATTTATATCTGATGTTTCATGAAGTTTATCACTAACGTAAAACTATTATACTTATAAGATTTAAGTGAGTGACATATTGTCACTTTCCTTGGTTTTAATAATAATTATATTATTTCATTGTCAAATATCCATGAAATAAATATATTCCGGCCCTTAGGTGATATGGGTAGACTTTTATTAATCCAATAGGATATTGGAAGGTGCTAGGGTAATTTTATAATCTTATATTTACCCTTCATTAGCTGATTTACATTTAACTATGGTAAATAAAATTTACCGTATTTACTATTCATAATGCCCAAAAATTAAAAGTATCTTATTAACATAATTTGGACCAAATAATTCAAAATATGGAATCAATTTTTCAAAATTCAAAACACATAAGTTGCAGTAATTAATTTAAAATTAATCTCGTTGTTAAGAAAATGGGTTTTAGAAGTTAAAACATTGACAAAGATTGAAATGTTTTTACCTATGAATTAAATGTAAAATTAATGCTAATGACATAAATTATATTAAAAAGTAAAAATATATTCTATTTATACATTAAAACCATTCAATATAATAATTTAACAATATAATTTATTGTGATTAAAAAAGTTGTTTTAAATTAAAATATACCATGTTTTTACTATTTATCAAAATATGAAAGTTACCAGAATAATATGAAAAATTTATCCAAAGAAAATTTTTATATCCAGATTCCAAAGAAGACTTGTTTTTTGTCAAATTGAACTTATAAACATGTCAAAAACGAGATTTAAAATGGGTGCGCCATCAAAAGATGGTAAAACTGCATTTTTTGAAAAATAATTCTTTTATCCGAAGAACTGATTTTGTTTTCATAACTCATTCTACAAAATGCTTAAGATGAATTATAATGTTATAAAATTCTAAATACAGTTAATAATATTCCTAATGGATAGTTTATAATATAATAATATATCATTGTTTAGTGATACTCGGTATTGTGTACTACACACGCTATCGAGGAAGGTCATGATTGCATGTAATGAAAGCCAAGCTAGTGTTGTGTGCAGTGAAAGATTCCTTTGTGTATAACATAATACATAAAAAAATATACATCTCATAAAATATTAGGGTGTTAAATTCTACCCCCCCTTAAAATGATTTTCCCCATCGATATTCGTCACTTTGTAACAAACAGATGATGATACCTCTCTCTCATCATATCCTCAAGTTCCCATGTAGCTTATTCTAATTGGTGGTTCCTCCATAAAACTTTAACCAAGCGAGTGGTCTTGTTTTGCAGAACTTTATAACTATGATCCAAAATCTCTATCGGCTATTCTTCATAAGAAAGATCTTGCTCCAGTGGTACAAATTCAGAGCTTAGTACATGTGAAGGATCATGTATGTACTTCCTCAAGAGAGATACATGGAACACATCAAGAACATGAGAGAGATTCGGTGGAAGCGGCAATCCGAAAGCTACCTTCCCAACACGATCCTGAATTTCAAAAGGATTGATATATCTAGGGCTCAACTTTACCTTCTTTCCAAATCTCATTACCCTCTTCCAGGGAGATATTCGTAAGAACACTATATCACCCACTTCAAAATCTAGGTCTTTTCTTCAGTTATCGGCATAACTTTTCTGTCGACTCTGAGATTCTCTTATGTGTTTTTGAATAGATCTGACCTTTTATTCCATCCCATCAACAAGATCAGGTCCTAATAGCTTTCATTCCCCAACTTCATCCCATCGATTTGGAGTTCTGCATTTCTTTCCATAGAGGGATTCATAAGAAGCCATATGAATACTGCAGTGAAAGATATTATTATAAGATAATTCCTCCAAAGATAGGTGTTGATACCAAACACCATTGAAATCAATAGAGAAAGCTCTTAACATATCTTCTAGGGATTGAATTGTCCTCTCAGACTGACTGTCTGTTTCAGGATGGTAAACAGTGCTGAAACTCAAATCTGTATCTAGAGCATGCTGAAGACTTCGCCAGAATTTCGAGGTAAACCTCGGATCATGATCAGATATAATGGAATGTGCTACTCCATGAAATATTACCACTTCCTTTACATATATCTTTGCAAGATGATCAAGAGAAAAATATTCTTTAATAGTAATGAAGTGTGCCAACTTCGTATGATGATCAACTATATCCCAGATAACATTATTGCCTTTGGATGTTCTAGGATATCCGGTGACAAATCCATGGTGATGTTTTCCCATTTCCATCCTGGTATGGGTAATGGTTGTAACATTCCCTTAGACTTTTGTCTATCAGTGTTAACTTTCTGACAAACCAAGCATAGAGAGACATATTCAGCAACATCTCTTTTCATTCCATCCCACCAGAAGTACTCTTTCAGATCCCTGTACATCATTGTACTTCCAGGATGAATATAAAATGAAGAACTATTAGCCTCTTCTAGTAGATATTTCATTAATTCTTGTATAGGAGGAGTACATACACGGTTCATGAACTTTATTATCTGATCACAATTAAGGTTGAATTCAGGAATATTTTTCACCTTCATTTGTAACTCCACATCTTCTTTCTGCACCTCTTTAATCCTCACATGTATAGATGGTTGAACATTCATTTGAGAAAGAGAAGATTTTTCCCCTTCCATTAAAATTCCAAGACCCAGCCTTTGTAAATCCATAAATATTGGATCTTTTGTGATCCTCATCACGGATAAGCTAGCATGGTATTTTCTACTTAATGCATCCACCACCTTTTTTGCATTCCTAGTGTGATAATGAATTGAGCAGTCATAATCTTTAATTAGCTCCAACCATATTCTTTGGCACATATTAAGCTCTTTTTGTGTGAAAATATACTTTAAACTTTTATGATCATTATAAATTTCACACCTTTCACCATAAAGATAATGTCTCCAAATCATTAATGTAAAGACTACCACAGCTAACTCCAAATCATGAGTTGGGTAATTTTGATCATGGATTTTCAACTGTCGTGAGGCATAAGCTATCACAACATAATTTTTCATGAGTACACACCCCAATCCCTTCTTGGATGCATCACTGTAGATCACAAACCTTTCTCCACTGCATGGTAGTGTGAGCACAGGTGCACTGGCTAACCTTCTTTTTAGCTCTATGAAATTCTCTTCACATTCCTCCGTCCAAACAAACTTAACTCTTTTCCGAGTCAACTTGGTGAGTGGGTTAGATAACCTTGAAAAATCTTTCACAAAACGTCGGTAATATCCAGCCAAGCCAAGAAAACTTCGGATCTCAGTTACTGTTGTTGGTCTCGACCATCTTTTGATAACCTCTGTTTTTTCTGGATCCACAGATATCCCCTCTTTTGAGATTATGTGACCCAAAAATGCAACATTTTGAAGCCAAAATTCACACTTGGTAAATTTGGAAAAAAGCTTCTCCTTTCTTAGGGTTTTTAATACAATTATCAAGGGATCTTCATGTTCATCCTTTCTCTTTGAATATACAAGAATATCTTCTATAAAGACTACCACAAACTGAACAATATAGTCTCTAAAGACTCTATTCATTAGATCTATGAAGATAGCAGGGGCATTATTAAGGCCAAAAGGCATCACTATAAATTCATAGTGTCCATACCTTGTAGGGAAAGTCGTCTTTGGTATATCCTCCCTTTTGAACCTTAATTGATGATAACCTGAACGAAGATCAATCTTGGAAAAGTATTTAGCTCCGCGTAGTTGGTCAAATAGGTCATCAATGCGTGGGAGAGGATATTTTTTCTTGATAGTGATCTTGTTATGCTCTCGATAATCAATGCAGAGTCTCATTGATCCATCTTTATTCATAACAAATAGAACAGGTGCTCCCCGTGGTGACGCACTAGGGCGTATGAATCCTTCATCAAGATTCACTTGGAGTTTCTTTTCAATTCCTACAACTCAATTGGGGCCATTCTATAAGGTGTCTTCAAAATAGGTATAACACCTGGAATGAGTTCTATTGAAAACTCAACTTCACGATTTGGTGGAAGACCAGGCAATTCCTCCAGAAAGACATCATCAAACTCTCGTACAGTGGGAGTATTCTTAATGGTGAGTTTCTCCCTAACCCCTTGAGATAAATAACATTCATTTAGTGGAATCAAGACCCATAAGATGGAAGAAATTTCAACTGGAAGGTTATGTTCATCCTTGCATCGATAGATGATTGTAGATTGATCAGGAATATTAAATGTGACTTCCCTTATTTTGAAATTGATATGAGCTCCATATAAAGAAAGCCAATCAATGCCAAGAATCACATCAAATTCAACTATAGGAAGGATCACAAGATTTGTAGGAAGCACTTTCCCAGAAACTTCAATAGGAGAAGAATTGTAAACTTTTGATGCAACTGTTGTGCCATTAGGAGTTGTCACAGCCAACTCAACATCTAATTGTTGAGGTAATACGATGATACCCTTAGAAAATTTTTCATAAATAAAATAGTGGGTGGATCCAGAATCAAATAAAACATTTTCTACTTTAGATTGGATGGTAAGTGTACCTCTCACCACTTCGTTGTCGTACTCCACATCGTCGATAGTAATTGCATGTGAATTTCCTTTGTCATTGGCCTTAATAGTTTGTTGACGTCGATCATCATCATCAGACCTTGGATTTGGGCATTGATTGGCCTAATGCCCCATCTCCTTGCACTTGAATCATTGAAGTGTAGCATGTGAATTCGGTGTATCCCTTCCTTTGTTCGCATCATTAGACAACTTCTTCCTATTATTTCGACATTCAATTTCCCAATGACCTTCTTTTCCACACTTATAACATTTTCTTGTCCCATTAAGACAATTTCCTCCATGTTTCATTCCACACTTTGAGCATAAGGGAAAACTCATCATTTTTTTAGTGTGCTCTTTAGATTTTCCCTTGAATTCCATTTTCCTCTTCTTATCAAACACATGTGACTGATGGTTTACTCCAATATCTATCTCATCCTTGAGATCACAATGCACAATTTCCTCGTATCTATTGAAGTCCCTTATGGCTAACTCTCTTAGAAGGCGTGGTTTTAAGCCACTAAAGAATTGATCAATCTTACTCTCATGTTTGATAATAATTCTGGAAGCATACCTTGAAAGTCTTGTAAAATTTGCTTCGTAGGTACCAACAGATTCATAATACTTTTGCTTCAGTTCAAGAAACTCCTTCTCCATCTTTGTTCGAAGAATATGTGGTAAATACTTATTGAAAAATTAATTCATGAACTCGTCCCATTCCATGGACTCAATTTCACCTCTTTGCCTCGTATTTTTAATAATATTCCACCATTGTTCTACTTCACCTTCAAAACGATATAATGCTAAGATGAATTTATCATGTTCAGAACATTGAAGGACTAAAAATATATTTTCAGTGGTACTGATCCATTGTTCATCCACTAATGGATCAGAAGACCCACTGAATGAAGGTGGACGCTGCCTCATGAAGGATTCAACAGAATGTAGCTCATTCCTTTGCTCGTTTGGAAGACCTGCATGAGATATACCTTGAGAAAGTTGTTTGAGCATGGCTAGAATATTTTTCATTCCAACTCCCATAACGCTTGGTTACTCAGGGGGACAATCATTGCATTGCCCGTCGCATTCAGCATTAACATAGTTCCTTTGGGTTCCAGCCATTGACTAAAACCAATAAGCATAGTGTGAGAAACACTAATCATTATAGGAAAACCACATAATCAAAAATAAACTTTCATACATTTGGTCTTATAATAGGATATTCATGTCCATTCCTAAAACTCTAAGATTTAGACCTATGCTTAGATATAACCTTAGGGTTCTTACTCAGGCTTTCACATCCTAGTTACCAAAGGTTGACTATTCCTTTCCTCTGATACCAACTATAACGACCCATACTTTACATACATGGTTATTACATCAAAATTGAAGCATAATTATTACAACATATAACCAAACCATGAAAGGACCATATAGTTATATTGTCTTTAGAAACTTAGAAAGATAAACAACTAGTTCATAAATCATCTACGTTGCCTCCCATTTATTTCATCATATCTGGAGCTTCTTTTTGGAATATCATACTTAATATCTTTCTTCCTGACCTGGGGAAAAGAAAACATACAAATTGGTGAGCTCAAATGCTCAGTAAGGGTAAACAAAATAAATATCAAACATATCATATTCATAAGAACATATCATTTTGAAAATCTTATCCTCTAGAATAGGTCATAACATGGGATAAATCATAGAAGTGAAATGTAATCCCAATAATCATAACTTAAAACATGAAGCTTTGTGGAATACACACATAATCATAGAAAATCATTTCATATTAGTCAAGACTCATTGAAAAGACTATCTTAGTGGAAAAACTTCATTACTGAACTGAGTTCAATTCTCGTTCCAACCCTGTATCACTGAACATAATTAACTTACCATTCTAGCCATGTCTATCTCATGAGATATAAATCATTACCCAATGTATTTTAGGGAGATATAAGTCCCACCCATCTCATAATGAAACCATTCTTACGTGTGCCACAAGATCTGAAATCATACATCATAATATAACCCATGTAATAAAAATGGGATTCTTAAACATCGTACCATCATAACATAATCAATATAAGATAAAAGGACATCATAAAATTAAATCCATCATAAAAAAATCAAATCAATGTAAAAATAGGGATAGAAACAGAACCCTATATTATATTAGATGGAAAATAATTTTGATAAAACACTTGAACTCCAATCTGGAGGAAGATATCCTTTTTACTTCAAAAACATTTTTCCTTTCTTAACATGTCATACAATTTTAATCTAAAAGAAGTTGATTAAAAATAACCTTGAGAACATGTAAAAGAATCTTCATGGAAATAATGTTATATGAAATCATAAAAAAAATAAATTCATTACGTATAAGGTAAAAAAACATTCTTCTCGTACTTTGGCCAGAAAAGACAAAAAGTACCTCGTATGAAAAATTAAAAAAGATTCCTTTCATATCTTTTACTAAAAACTCACCGAAGGGTAAAATTTTATTTAAACATTTTTAGGAGGATAGAAATAATAATAAATATTGAAGAAACAAGGATGTCGATGATAAATATGCCCCAGTAAATTCTGATGTATAAACAATCTCGGATAAAAATGAGATTGTGAAATTTTTCCTTACCTTTGGTATGATATGCTTCGTATGGATCTGAACCTCATATAATATGGTTTAAATAATGTCAATTGACTTATTACAGAATCATATTCATTTTTATGATAACATATATGGTCATATTACTAGATTCATAGTTTTTTATTAGTAATATTTTATTGCTACTTGTTATTCGGGTGTTTATTGCTTTTTGTTCTTATGCGTGTTTTGTAGAATAAATTCTTATTATTATTTATAGGATATAGATATATCATTTACAGAATTCTATTAGTGTAATATATATCATAATAATTCATTCAATTCATTTATATATTAATTATTCAATGAAGAACATATAGGACGAGTCACATCAAAATGCGGAGGCAGTATGTCGTACGTACGCACGAGCGATGATATCGTTCTGATGATCGTGGAATTGTATTCAAGGGTATGTATAATATTTCAGAATCAACAATACTTTACAATAATCATATATAGTTATTTATTTTCACCATTAATCCCATCCATGTAAGGTGGTGGTGGAAAACATATTACACCACGGCGTGGGGACGGTATTCCGTACGTACACACGCACGGTGATTTTGTTTACCGTGGGATGGATAAGAGGTGAAATAGGGTTGTTTCATATTTATAATAACATATCAGTATATGAGGGATACTGATGTTATTAATTCATAATGATATAACTAAATAAGAGTGAGTAGAAGAAGAATGGAAGTTGGAGAAAATGGTAGAAGGTATTACCTCTTTCTCGAAGTGCCTCCTTTAAACTTTCACATAGGGAACTACAGTTGGTATTTTGAGAAGAACAGTACTTCTAGTTTGTTTCTAAGGTACTGTGAAAGTGAAATGGGCAGGGGTTGGATGAGCTTGATGGTTCAAATTTGTGTGAGGAGGATAGGGAGCAGGTTCCCTTTTATAAGGGAGGAGAGGGGCATCTTTGGAAATATAAGAAATATTAGTTTATATTAAATCCCAACCCCACATAAAAACTTCCAAAATGACTCATATCCGAAGCTTAGATGATAAAGGGTTGTAATATCATCAACCAATAAAATATATAAATGTTAGGAATTTATTTTAAACATTATAAACTTGATTTATCCTTATTTATCAATTTAATTTTATTTGTTGTTATAATATTCTGAATTCTAAATTATTATAAATAATTACATATGTGTTTTGAATTTTCCATATTTTGACACTTTATGACATTATAGACCATATAAATTTTAATTTATAATTTTTAAATATTTTTTGTGATTTTTTAGCAATTTTATAATATATTATATTTATAAAATAACAATAGTGTCAATTTTGACACTATTCATTTATTTGAATTTAAATAAAATATATATAGATGATATGTTCGAACTAAAAGAATTAATAGATTTATAAAATGTCATATGTATATAGAAAATTAGTGGAGAACATTAAATAGTTCATATAATATTTATTTTAATTTTTTTTAAACCATATATTTGATATTTTAATTAATAAAATAATTTCAACATCACTATTGTTTCATAATTAATGATAATTATTTAATCCCTAAAAATTCTATATAAATTCATATGATGTATATAATTTTATTATATTTATAGAGATTATTTATATCTGAAGTTTCTTGATTTTTATCACTAAATTAAAATTATTATACTTATAAGATTTAAGAGAGTGGCATATTGTCAATTTCTTTGGTTTTAATAATAATTATATTATTTCATGCTCAAAAGTCCTTGAAATAAACATATTACGACACTTAAGTGATATGGGTCTACTTTTATGCATAATATATGTTTTTGGAAGCTGTTAGGATAATTTTATAATCTTATATTTACCCTTAATTACCCGATTTACCTTTAACTATGGTAAATAAAATTTACCGTCGTTACTATTCATAATCCCCAAAAATAAAAAGTATCCTATTAACATAATTTGAACCCAATGATTCCAAATATAGTATCAATTTATAAAAATTAAAAACACATAATTTTCTGTAATTAATTTAATATTAATCCCATTGTTAAGAAAATGGGTTTTAGAAGTTAAAACATTGCCAAAGATTGAAATGTCATTACCTATGAATTAAATGTAAAATTAGTGATAATGAGATAAATTATATTAAATGGTAAAAATATATTCTATTTATACATTAAAACCATTAAATATTATAATTTAACCATATAAATTATTACGATGAAAAAAGTTTCTTTTAAATAAAATATAGCAAGTTTTTACTATTCATAAAAATATGAATGTTACCGGAATAATATGAAAAATTTATCCAACCAAAATATTTATATCCTGATTCCAAAGAAGAATTTTTTTTGTCAAATTGAACTTATAAACATGTCATAAACTATATTTAAAATGGGTGTGCCATCAAAAGGCGGTAAAACTTCATTTTTTTTAAAATAATTCTGTTATCCGAAAAACTGATTTTGTTTTCATACCTCATTATAGAAAATTTGTAAGATGAATTATAATGTTATAAAATTAAAAATTCAGTTATTACTATTCATAAATGCTAGTTTATAATATAATAATATATCATTGTTTAGTGAAACATGGTATTGCGTACTACACACGCTATCGAGGAAGGTCACGATTACGTGTAACGCAAGCAATGCTAGTGTTGTGTGCAGTGAAAGATTACTTTGCATATAAAATAATACATAAAAAAATATACTTCTCATAAAATATCAGGGTGTTACATTAATGCTTATCCAAGATACATCGGCCCCATTGAGATCATTGATCACATTGGAGCAGTGGCCTATCGACTAGCATTCCCACCAAAACTATCTCAAGAACAAGATGTATTACATGTATCCCTATTGAGAAAGTATATACCTAACCCATAACATGTAATAAATCTAGATGTGGTGCCATTGAAGAACGATCTCTCATATGAATAGTAGTTGGTGTTGTTCGTAGATCGTAGAGACAAATTTCTATGAAATAAATTAATTTACCAAGTCAAAGTGCTGTAGAGAAACCACAAGATTGAAGAAGTGACATGGAAACTGGATGATGTGATGAAACATAGTAACCCTCATCTATTTAAGTGTAGGAAATGATATTTTATAGGGCAAAATTTATTAAAGGGGTATGAATGTAATGATCTGAATTGTTATAAATAAAATATCCCTTGTGATTTAATTAAATTTTTTATTATGTAATATGGTTATAGAAAAAACATGGACTTATTTGGATTTATTATATTATATTGGATTTAAGTGACTGTTAATCATCTATACCATTGAAAATATAGTCATTGAATAGTGATCACAAGATTAGTATAAATATGGGCATTTAACAAATCCAATTGAAATAGATAACAGAAGTGATGACCTTAACTAGTAGGATCAAACCCCATGAATCCCATTTATTAGATATTTTTCAAGATATTGAATCACTTGTAATATAACTTGAAAACTCCCAATCTAGTATCCAATAACATAGACATGATCCAAACCATTTATAGGATAATTTCAAGCTCATCAAGATCACACCCCAAACCATGTTCGTCAAACCACCCCATGAAAGTCTCACCATCATGCACATTACTCGTAGGGTGTTTTATGGTTTATTAAAGGTATATGTATGAAGAACCTAGAAATAAGATTATATATACTATTTTTTATTGAATAATCAATAAATTTTCATCCTATTATTGTATTTTATAAATGTTTTTTATTTTGAAAGTATAAAATATGATATTATTTTTTGGTACTATTTACATTATTTTAAGGAAATTATTTAAATGAATTAGTTTACTTTTGAAATAAATAATATTTAAATAAAATATTATTATTAAATATTTTTTATTATATATAAATTATTATATGATTTTTATGAAGTCACATGCAATAATTCCAAGTATTCATAAACAATTAATATTTATTTTGAATCATAACCTCTAAATTATTGAATGGTGATTTTTTTATATTTTTATGAAAAATTCAAATTTTTAGGTAAAAACTAAATATCGTAAAATATACTTTGTGTATTATGACATCATAATTAAAGTTGTATAAAATGTTATAAATATAATGTCTTTATTAATAAATTTTATAAAATGTAGAAACTTCCAAATATATTTTTTATCTTTTAATTAATTATATTTTATGTTTATTTTATTAATTTTTGAAATCCATTATAAATCATTAAATACCAATAATATATTTTAAGTTTTTGAAATCATTTCTTTAACAGCATAACTCACCTCCACATAAAGAGGGAAATTATTTTATTATGTTAGGACCTTATACATATAAAATAATTAAAACCACTCCAATTTTGTAGAAACCATCGTAAAAACCATGGTAAGGTTTGTGGTTTGGGTTATTTTATTTTATAGAGTCCAAAACCTATGTTTGAGAAATTATAAATAAATCCCCACTCCTTTCCAATATAATACCACCCAAGATCCAATTTATCATTTCTATAAATAATTATAGAAATTAATTACTATTACATACCCTATCTAGATTCCTCTTAAGTCACCCCCAATCAATCAATAAGCTCATCCCAAGCATTTGGATCCACACACTCAAGTAAGGGAACCACATATTATCTTCTTTATTAACATTTATTTATTATCTTATGCCTTTTATTTCCAATTACTAATGTTGGGGTATGTATTCACAGGTACCTATTAATTAAAATTTCATTTATAAATGATTATATACTCCTTTTTCTCTCCCATCAACCCATTTAATAAATGTTTATGTGATTCGATTATGTTGATTAAATTTCACTGTGACTTTCCATGCCAAAATAATTATGTAGTGAATAAAATACCCAATTCCTACCAAGGGTGTTCAACATTATAGATTTATAATTATTTTAATTGGTACCTATAAGAATTTATTACACAATCTTTAATCTTTGAATAAAATATGACTACGAATGAATCCATGTTGTATGGTCTATGTGCCACACTTAAGTGTGAAAATGAAATGAAAGTGACAGGTGTGACCATAAATATATTGAACTCCAATGCATTAGATAATGTTTAGTATCATTATTTTTCATGTTGGGATAGAGAGTTAAAATAATTCATTTATGATACTTTTTCCATCATGATGCCTTGGAATTTATCATTGACATATGTTAATGATCCATTTTTTAAGTTATTTCCACATTTACCATGTTATGATTATCATGATATATCTTTCCTTATTAATCATGTTTATGATTATCTTACACTTTATTATCCACTGATATTCCTATTTACTAAAATTTATCATATTATTCAATGTTTCTTTAATTATTAGGCATTTTAGTTCCCCCCTTTGTTAGGTATGTCCCCCCGGGTATCCCATGCATTTTTAAGTGCATCTATGTTAATAATGTTTTCAATAAAGATGATGTCTTCCTTGTTTTAAGTTGTTATGTAATGTACCTATTTCTAAAATAATTGATACATATTGATATTACAAGTTTAATTAAGTGAAAGATTATTTAATAAATCATGTATTAATGTGAAATATAGAGCATGGTAGTTGTATTCATACTATTTTACTATATTACTTGATTCTAGATAGATGGATTATTTTATTTTTAGGAAATTTGAAAGTAAAATTAAAATAAAATATCAAACTTTTATGTCCTAACTTTTGGTATAAACTTATTGGGATGGTATTAAGAATTCAAGAATATATGGGAATCTAACTATTATTTTTCTAATGGGTTTTCTTATAATTTTTTTTCTTTTCTATTACCGAGTTTGATGTTTTTCTAGGTTTGGATTTTATTTCTATGAAACGAGAAAATATTTCACTATATATTAACCCAAAATAAGTTTTTAATAGTTTTTTTTACATTATAAACCAAACTATATAAAAACCATGATATATTCCAATTATAAGATTTGGATGTTAAATCAACACCAACAAATTAGATCGATTAATTTAAAGTAGCCATATTACAAAACCCATAATGAAAGTAAGAAAAATAAAATCTGGAAGAAAATGTATTCTGTATAAATCATATTTTTCTAAACTCATAAGGTAGATAGATTCACCATTGTTTTCCCTTAACAAATCCTAAGATTAACTCGAGCAATTACTATTTGAGTAGGACCATATACAAGAGAAGTTGGAGATAATAGAGATTTCTATAAGATCCATGCTAGATGAAACACCACATAAAAATGAAACTAGATATTATCTAACAATTTGGTCTTACATGAAGATAATAAAGGGTTATATATATATAAATTATTATTATATCGAAATATAATAAAGTATTTATATGTATAGATATATCTTGAGGTTATATAAATTTTTAAAATTCCATTTTAACAAATTCACTACATACTTAAAAATGAATTTTATAGAAATTTGATTTTTATTTAAAGGAACTTATCATATTTTTATTGAATAATAAAAAGATATATTAACACTATATTAATTATTACTTAACTAAAATAATATAGCTAATATACCAAAATTAGTTTTTCTATTAAAATATTCTTACTATAATTTATGTTTTTAACTAGAGATATAATTTTTTAACTTTTATGATTTGAACATTAAAAAATTAACATAATTTTTGGATTTATCATGAAAATATTATTTTATGATGAATTTTCCAAATTTTTATAAAAATATTGATTTTTAGGTGAACAATACATAATGCTGTATTTAAAAATAACATGATTTTATGACATTATTAGAATACACGTATGATTTTAAAATTTATGAAACATTTTTAGAAGAACAAGTAATTATTTTTTATGTGAATTTATAATTTAAAAATGTTTTTTAAATTATAGACCCATATTTATAATTTTAGAATTTAAGATACATATTTATAGAAAATTATTTTTAATACATTATACTTTTTTTATTTTAAAAATCATATTTATATAATTTAAAAATTGAATAAAAAAAATTATTTGAAATTTTTATTCATTAGCTCCAAATTATTTAATAAGGAGAAATTTAATTTTCTGAATAAATGATAAATTACCTAGGTAAGAACTAGTTACCCTGGTAAAAACTAAAATCGTAAAAGTGAGTAACTATAGAGATAAACGGAACAAAATATTTATATTTGAATGTTTTAGGTTTTTATAAAAATTATATCCTCTCCCATTCATTATTTATAAATTTTTGTTCATTTTTCTTGAGAGTGACTCCCCGTTATTAAAATTATTTGGGTATTTATAAAAATAGCACCTCTATTTGATTATAAATGTGGGGAACTCCTGTCTAAATTTAAACTTACCAAAAAGACTATTATGTTCAGAAACAAATTTTCCAACCCATTTCCTACACACTAATATACACATTATGGTGGTTCTAAGCTCCTCAAAACACCACCTCTCAGAGCTTTAATCCTGTTCGAAAACTAGATAATCCAAGAAGTGAGGTATAATTTTCTAATATCACTTCCTCTTTTCTACTTTTAAGACCTTTTATTAATCCCCAAATATAATTTAACCATATTAAAATGAAAAAAAATAATTACCATTATTATACTATTAGGTTATTATAATTATGGGATAAGAATTAACCACCCACCACTTTTCCATTAATATAAATGAAAATTTGAATTGTGTGTTGTGTTGACAACCACTACCATGACGAAACCTATTTCATTTTCTTTCACAACCTTACAAGGATGTTACTAATATTTAATTTAATATATAAGTACTATATTAATGACATATTTTATATTCTCAATGTTAATCCATACTACTCATTTTTTCCATTCTATAGAGAATGAAGCCTTCAACTCCTCATACGTGTATATTACTTCCTCCATGAAATGATTGATTTTTTTTCATTTCATCATTAACATGAATATATGTTCTTGAAGATATCATTAAAGTATAAATATATTGTCAATTATATGATTTAGGTTATTTTATTTTAAACTGTACATCCTATTAATGATATGATCAATATATGATTATAGTAAATTCAATTATGGAAAACAAGCATACTTAGAGGGAAATAATTAATTCAAATAATGAAATATTTTTTTATCCATCACCTCATCCAATGAAGAATTTATAATATTTATATATCACAATAATATCAATTAAATTATATAATCATGGAATTGTTTTAGTTATATTACATCTAAATCAACTAATAATCACTGATAATCATGGTTTGTTCATGTTTGGGTCAGTTTAACCACCTACTTAAACAATTCTAAGAAATTATATCATTAATGAGTATGAAAAAATAATTACTAGTAAAATATAATATAAATACATAAATAATGTTTTATTTTTAAACTATGAAATACACTTTAAAATTTTACTCAATAATTAACAAACACCATTCGTGGGGTGAAAATGACCATAAAATGATTGTTGTCGAAATCATTTTCCTAGATAAAAAGTAAAATAATCAATGAAGGAAATTAACAATCCATAAATAATTATAAGTAATCTATTTTAGTAATAATAATTAACTTATAATTTTGAAATTTATAAGTTGAAATAATACTAACACTGCTCATAAGAAACTATTAAAAACCATAAAAAATATAAATACCCAATCTGGGAAAAAATCAAAAATAAAATTATATACATGTAGATAACGATTAGAAATAGAAATTATAACTACTGTTATGAATGAATATGTCTCTAAATTTTTTTAAATAAATATATTCTTTTATACAAGATATTAGAGTACATCTGACTTTATAGGTAAACAAGGTAAGGGTTTCTTTTTCCTAAATTTTAATCCCTTAAGAAATGTTTAATCTATAAACCATGTTTCCATTTAAATGGTGTAATCTATTAAATACTGTAATTTTTTTCCATTATACTCTTATATATTAGGATATTAAATGTTCTATTTCAATTTATACAACTCATGGGGTTTTGATTCAAAAGATACAAATGTAGTTAGGGGTTTTCATGACTTAAGTTTTTTCCATGGGCCATAATCACTATTCATTAAGAATTATCTTTCAAGATTGATATATTATTATCTATTTTAATGTTATGTTGTATTCAAAACTTATTATATATTGAAATAATGTTTAAAACAAAATTATTCTCTTTTAATGATTCTATTGTTTCTTTATAATGCATTTTTGTTAAGAATAATTACCATTTATTTTTATTTATTTTCATCCATATCCATGTTCTTACATCATACCAATGTTATCCAATATTTTTGGTAAAAAATAATATAAATTATTTTTTGTGATTATAATAATTTTATTTAACCATTTCAAATTGTAAAATACTATATTATTTTAAAATATTTAGGTTCTCAAACAATGGAATTTGAAAATATTAATGAAAAATGGGTTTCATTCCTTTTAAAAAATCAAGTGTGTTATCTTATAGTAAACATTTATTTTAGATACCCTTCTGTATTTTAAATTATAATTTATTTCTAAAACATTGTAATAAGGTCTTCAGAGATTATTCTATTTCCCCTCTCAAAAATGTGTGTTTAATGTAATTTACACATCATATTTCATAATAATGACTAAAACGTTTTTTGAAAAGTTTTTTATTTTCAGTTATATTTATACTCAATGATTTAAATCTCATAAAATTAAGTATTTAACATCATATATATTTTATTATTTGATGATTCCTTTTGTAAAATTAGATTTTGATATCCATGATCTCAAAGGTTAATGTTATGTGAAAACCGATTTGTTTTCAATGGGTTCATTAAAATATGTATATTAATGATTTGAAGTGGGACACATATATATAGATGATGACATGTGGGTTCCTATATCACCATAAAATAAATTAGTATATTATTATATCTCATGTGTTATTTTGGTGTCAGAATATTTCTTTTATTTATAGTGGTGTGGGTTTAATGATTTTTCTCGCATTTTAGGAATGGGCATAATGAGTGTGTTCTCATATGTATAGGCATAATGGGTTTTATCATATTTGTTTTCCAATTAGTTTGTATTTTCCACATTTTCATTTTTTTTCATGTTATTAAAAATATTAATGAAGCATTTTATTTCCATAAAATCCCATGTTTCTAGGATTCAAACTTATTTTTAAATTAAACATCACTTTTTTGTCAAACTCAATTTTATATTATTATTGAGATGGGTTTTTAGCAATGTCAAATCTTTTTTGATCACTTAATGATCGTCTTATGATATATTTTTCTCTAACATGTTTTATGATAACTATATATGGTATTATGATATATTATTATGAAATTTATCTCTTCCTCACGATATCCTTCATGTTATGATATGTTTTTCCATTACTGAACGTTTGATATCACCCCTTTATTATGATTACAATCCTAAAGATAGAAATATTATTATATAATATTAAAAATTAATATAAGGTTATATAAGGGTAGAATTATATAGAATTTTTTTCATTTTTTTTGAAATAAGACATTGATATAGATAATCTCTAAGACAATAGACTTTTAGTTTTATGGTTATGAAACTTTTTATGAGATGTACTATATAAATCATGAGATTAATATATTATTTTAGTCACATTTTATATGGATCTTTTTATTTTTTATTACAATAGTGTTCAGTTAATTTTTTTACTAGTTTTGGTTCTATAGAAACCCATGTTAAACATATCATAAATAAAATAATATTCTACTTATTTAAATAATACATCTCATAAAGAGTCTCATAACTTAATATATGTTATTTTAAGTGTCTTAGGGATTAGCTATGTAAACAAATCGTTTAAAAAAATCAAAATTTTGTACATAATCTTTCTCCTATAAACCATTTTATAAATTTCACATGATTTAGTCATATTCATAACATGGGGATTGGAAAAAATGAAACGAGCATGCTCAATATATCAGTAAGGTAAAATACCTATCATAAAGTGTAATATTATAAGCATGAATGAGAACATTAAGAAAACATAAATCTATTAAAAAAATATAATAATAACATGTATCATAATCATAAAAACAAATGAAAAAATAAGAATATAAATATATAGTTCAAGAAGATAAAATATACGAAAACACTCAAAAACATATAATTTTTCATAAAATAAGTAAGCATAATATAAAAGTTTAGGATACATTAAAAATAAATCATGATCCTGAAAACAGAGAATTTCATGAAAACTAAACAAATATTATAATATTTGTATAACATGATAAATAATTTGGGAATGTGGAACAACCATAATAATAGAACAACTTGCCTGAGAAAACCCATTAAGACCACACCCATGTGAAAACATTATTATGTCTATGCATGGAAATATGTGCAAACCCATCAAGACCATTCATATACAAAAGAATAATTATTTCCATGACCTACTATCTCATGAGATATAAAACTAAACTATTTCATTGGAGAGTGATATGGGACCCCACCTACCATCATATATACATATGTGTTCCTCTTAAAATCAATCCTCATGATGACTTAAACTACCCAAGTAAAGGGAATGGAGTTTTTAAACATATAACATAACATTAAATTAATGAATAATAGGATATAAAAATATCATTTCCCAAAAATATTCATACCATAATAACATGTATAGTATGATAAAAATTTCACTTCATGAGAGATAAATCTTTGATGAAATATAGCATTTAAAATCCAAAAGTGTTCACCAAACCTCTTTTCACATTATTATAAAATATAATGTGTAAATAAATTTTAGTAATAAATTTTAGATAATGGATATATTTTTTTTTGAAAATGTAATTATATAGATCTCCAAATAAAATATATTGGAAATGATATAATTAATCAAAAAGGGTAAGGGAAAAGAGATTGAAAACATGACTTATAAAATAATATTTAATAATGATGACTTGAAAAGATAGAATGTTTTCAAAAAGGGGAAGTAAAAATTATTTGAAAACATTTAATTTTAAAAATAATCATTTGGAAAGGAAAAATGGTAAAAGGAATAAATTTAATCAAATGAAATGTAGAGTGGATGATAAACCATTTTAATTTTAAAGGATAGAAAAACCTTTTGATATTTTTGAAACAACCTTGTTGAAAACAAAGATGATTTGAAATATAGTGAAGCCTTTGAATTAAAATTAATAAAGGGGATTAAATGTATCATTATTGATAAAAAATTGATTTTCTACAAGGAAAGGGTGGATGTTCGGGGGAGATAAAAACATGGATATGGAAGAAAATACATTAAAAGAAATGGGAATTTTTCATAAAACAAATCATTTTTACAAAATAATAGATTGGTCAAGGAAGTATAATTTGGTGTGGTGGTTCATTTATCCACAAAATATGGTCTAAATTCATCATAACAACATTATAGGTTATAATTGATCAATATTAAAAAATTATTGTCAAAGAAGAGTGGTTATAAAACTAATAATGAATTTTAGTTAAGAAAAACCCTTACAACATTTATAAAATATGAATCAAAACCCCATGAGAGGTATACATTTTAATGTAACATTTAATATTTTGAAATATAAGATAATATTTAAAAATTAACAATATTTTAATATATACACTTTGTAAATGAAAACATGGTGTAAAACATAAACTTGTACCAAGGGATTTTGATTTGAGATAAATAATCCCTTACCATGATCCCTACTTAGTCAGATGAACTCTAACCTCGTATAAAATAAAAATAACTATCTAAATAAATATTTTTCATAACAATATTCAAAATTGAATCTAGTTATAATTTTTCATTGAAATATTTTTCGACATTTATATTATATATTTATTTCCCAATTTCCCACATCGAGTGTTTATAATGTTCTTTTTGTTTGCAGATATTTATTAGAAATGACCTTAGTGTTTATTATTATAAAAAAATTTAGTATTAAAATTAAATTTATTCTATGTTAATGGATTAATTATAATTATTTATTAATAATAAATATCCCTTCATGAGTACTTTTATATTTATCTTAGAAGTTGTAATTAGAAAATAAAATTTTTCATTGAATTCAAAATTACTATGGTTGTTTTTCAATTAATTGGATAAATATTGTTATGTGATTTCTATAATAATAAAAAATATTATCTTTGATATTTAAATCTAATTATAATATAAATTATGTTTTCATAATCATCCATGATATACTTTAATATCATTTTCATGTAAGTGGTCAACGAAACCTAAACTCAAATATATTATGATTATCGATGATTATGAGGTGACTCTTTTGTAATATTGTTACAAAAGTTTAATAATGATATATTTTAATTTTTATTAGTGTAATATATCATATTAAAAAAGAAAATATATTATGAAATGATCAATATAAAAAATTAAAGTTACTTGAATTAACGATTTTCTATATAGTATGATTGTTTTAGACAATCTAATCAACGCTAATAATTTATTGATCATATCATTAATAGGATATAATTTTTTTCATAAAAACCATAATTATATCATAAAAATAATATTTTATTCATAAAAACCATTCTCATGACTATCCATGTAATGTGGTGATGAAATGGTAAATTAAAATCAATCATCGCATGGAAGCCGCAATCCACACATAATCATGGTTGAAGATTTAATTATCAGTAGAATGGTTAAAAATTGAAAAATAGTTTATCATTTTAGAATATAAATTATATAAATAATATCAGAATTATTTTTTAAATTACATATTATGAAAATCTTTGTATAGATGTGGAGGAATGTTTAATAATGTGCTGTCTTGGAGGTAATAGTTTGCATATCACACGATTTATGATTTTTTTAAAAATTAAAAAGGATGGGTGGTTAATGATTGTACCATAATTATAATAACATAACAATATAATAATGATACTTATGTTATCATTTTAATATGCTGAAATGAAATATATGTAAGAATAAAATTGAAGAATGAAATAGAAATAAGATAGGTTTAAGAACTTATAACCTACTTCTTGGATTATCACCTTTACCAAGGGGATTAAAATATTTAGGGGTTGTTTTTTGAGAATAATAAAACATTACATATGTGACAAAGAGTTTGGAGGATTTTTTTAGAATTACATTCACTAAAATTCTTGGTTTTTTGATGTGAGTCATGATAATATCAAAATATTTATTTAATGATTATAAATTTTAAAATCCCAAGTCCTTACATTCTCCCCCAGTTAAAAAAATTGGATCATTTCAATTATAATTATTAATTAATAAAGATGTTAGCTAATGGTACTGACAATAATACTAAATATTTAGTTTTATAATGAAGAATCAATCTCATCCATTCCCAATAATGTGTTTCTTATGAACCATTTCACTTAAATATCTCACGTGGTTTAGTATTAAGACTTATTCTAATTTACCTTGACTTCATAGTTTTGATCTATAATGAAAAATTATGATAATTTTGTTTAATATATGAAATATTATTTTCTATTTTTAAAACATTTATATATCACACACCAATATTTCACCCCCTTGGTTCCTTAGCTTGGTGGTGCCCATAAGAAGCTGAGGTCGAATGAGAAAGTCAATAATGATTAGTCTTCATCCCTATAAGGATTATTGATTTCCATGGTTATAAACCTATTGGAAAATTTTTATGTTTTTTATCCAATTCACCAAAAATCCCCTCTCTATCTTGTACCTCATATGGATTGATTTCTTCATCTTATAACTACCCATATCTTCTCCTACTTGTTGCAATAGTCCTTATATTTCCCACTTTGTAAGACCCTCTGGGATAAAGGTTGGAAGGTGATGTAAACATGTACACATATGATATAGGTGGAATTTCATGTATTCAAATAGGGCCTTCCATGACCTTACCTATTTACCAAAAATTCCATGTGGGATCACATGTTCTGGTGTATCAAACCGGATTTTCAAACTGCTCCTATCTCCGGGATCGCTTGGTGGCCTCACCACTTTTTATCCTAAGAATGGAATATATTTCACTATCTGTGGTGGCAGTGTTTTTTACTATACATCCACCATTGGAATGGTTATTCTAACATCTCTAGGAACATCAGTCCCTACATGCGATGGTGGTGCATTGATAGATAAATATGAAGATGTTCTATTGCTATTGTATAATGTTAGAGTGAAATAATGTTCTATCTACTATAGATTATGGTTTTTCTCTTTAAGCCCATCCATTTTCCAGTAAGGGGGATATTGTGGGTAAGCTAACCATGATCCATGAATAGTGAGTATATATAGAAATAGTTAATTAATTATATCAAATATATATATACAATCCATACTAAGATTTTTATTTTCATAAACACAGATTTAGAAAAGAAAAAATTCATCAAACAAGATATTTTATATGTCAAAAAAATATAATGGTGGTTCAATTAGAAAAAAATAAGAAACATAGAGCATCTAGAATAAATATATTGTATCCAAAATTCTAAAGTAGAGGACTTAGTTATCACAATCCACCATATATGATGTCATTAAACATGTTACTCCTTATTCCTTATGTTTTGGTGGTAACTAACACCAAACATTCTTATCATGCTTATATTTTTTACACTGAATTGGTAAATTTCCATGCCTTCCCCACATAAGGAATTAAACCATTAGTAGTTCAATTGGATTCAGGTTTTCCACTACTAATGTGATAACTGAACACTTCATCTTCCTATAATTTTTGGATGCTTGATGACCTCATCTTCCAATACTAAAGGACCATAATATACCATTAAGGAAGTTCCCATGGTTCTTATTTAAGAATTTTTGGCATATAATAAATTTAACTTTTTATAGGTTCATATGATTTATAAATTTATATTTGAAAATATGTTGTCTTTATCTTCTTTGATGTGTTAGAGATTTTGACTATCTTAACATGGTTAATTATATATTTTGATAGCTGGTTTGGAGTATTCAAAAGGATTATCATTACAACTCCCATTATGATAGGTTGTTTATAGAGGTAATATTCACACTGTCCCTCTCACCCATGGTTCTTTCTAGTTACACCCATTACTGAAAAAAATAGTTTACATGAGTGAGAAAACATTAACTATACTGGGTTATTATCATAAAAAAAAAGAAACAATACAACTTTATAAAGTAATATTCATTTAAATTATCTAATTAGGTTATACTTCCTATATTTCTACCTATATTAATCTTAATTTAAATTGGGTTACATTATATCAGCTTATCTAACACTCCTCATATTAACCCCTCAATGTAAGTTAGAAATAAATCCCTTATAGTGGATTGTAAAGAGAATATTTTTAATCATATAATATATCCCAGGTTTTTCAAACCTAGTGTTTAGTTAGGACTCATCGTCATGTGCTAGGTAATGGTTGATTTAATATCATTTCTATCCTTTTCAAGGTTATTACCTCTAGTTATATATTTGCTAGATCCTGTATCAACTTTTGGTATCCAAACTAGGATGTGTTGATAGGGAAAACCATCCACTAAAAACATTACCCACTTCTTAGGATATCATCCTATAATTATTATCATATTTAAAGTTTTTAATAGTTTTATCTAAACCTCATACCAAATTACAAAACAATTATCAACAAAAATTAGTAAAATAATCAAAAATATAACTAAACTCTTCTCTAATACCAAATATAATGATTTATACTAAAAATAACATATATAGTAAAATTATATTAGTATTAAAATAATTCATATTAGAAATAGGTGAATAACCCAATGAATGAATGGTTTAGTGTAATTGATATTTTCAACAAAAGCAAGCCATTGTACAAAATAATAAATCTCTTATACAGAATTATTATCCTCTAGAACCTTTCCTGAAATATCACATGATATATTCACATCATAACCTAGGAATTGGAAGCAAAAGAAATGGGTGAAATACAATGCTTAATAAGGTAAAAGAAATATCATAATGTGTTAGATCATAAGTATAATGGAGAATATGTGGAAGACATAAATATATTGATAAAATACCAAAAGTCCATGTATGATAATCCTAGAACATTATGGAGAAACATAATATCATAAAAATAATAATTAAATAATCCTAAAAGATATTACATGGGTCAAACACATATTAATAATCATAAAACACGTGAACATTATATAAAAGTGAAGAAGAAATTAAAAATAATGCAAGATCATGAAAACATGGAATTTAATCGAAAAAAATACATATAGTAAAATTGGAATTACTTGATAAAAAACTTGGGAATGTGTAACAGCCATTATCATAGTAATACCTATGTGAATAAACCCATTATTTGCATGTCTATGTATATAAACTCATTATTTCCACACATGAAAATGTGAGACAACACATCATACTGATTTTGATTTTAATAAACTCATTATATGCATACATATCTATCACATTAGATATAAACATAAACCAGCGCATAAGAGGGAGATATATGAACCCACAAATCATCATCTACACAAATTTCCCTCTTAAAATAAATCATCAGCACAAATTAAAAAATCAAAGGGAAAAAAGAATTAATTTATTTAACATACCACATAAAATGAACGTATCAAATTATAGGTTATCAAATTATCATTTTACAAAAGAATTCATAACATATTAAAAAATATTGGATGATCAAAACATCACTTCTTGGGGAAAAAAATTGGAGTAAAAAGTATTTTTAAAATAAAAATGTCTTCACAAAACATTCTTAGATAGTGTTATAAAGGATAATGATTAAATTATATTAATTTTTTTGAAAATTGAAAAAAAATAATTTTTAAAAACCATACATAAAGAGTTCTAAATAAATTATCACTGAAAATACTTAAGGCTTTAAAAAGGATAAGAGAAAATATAATGAAAAATTTACATTAAAAATAATCATTAATAATAAATACTTGAATATAAATAATGTTTTCAAAAAGGGAAGTGAAAATAAGTTGATAATTTTTACATTTAAAAATTATATTTTGTGATTGAATAATAAATAAACAAATAAAATTCATCTAAAGAAAATGTTGATTGGATGATAAAACCATTTATTTAAAAATCATAGAAATACCATCTGAACATTTTTAAAAAATCTTATTAAAAACCCACTTCATTAGAATGATGGTGAAATGTTTATTTTTAAATTAATATTGGCGGATAAAATGAACATTGGGGAAAAAAATTTCAATTACACTAAGGAAAGGAGATCATTGTTGGGATGTAAAAACATGCACATCAAAGAAATATTCATTAAATGAAATGAGAATTATTATAAATAAAAATGGATTTTAATTAAATAAATAAATCAGCAAGGAAGAATAAATTTGTATGGATGATGATTTCTCAAGAAAAGAATATTTAAATAGAAAATAAATTATTTATAGGTTATAATAGATCATTATTTAAATATTATTGAAAAAAGTGTGATTATGACTTAATAAAATGATTCAAGTCCTGAAAAACCCTTATAGAGTTAGTAACATTTGAATCAAATTCACGTGAGAGGTATAACATTAGGAAAAGTATATTATCCTGAAATAATATATAATATTGAAAAAATTAATATTATGTAAATATTTACAGAATTTAACTTGAAACATGGTTTATAGCTTAACAATGTCTCAGGGTATTCAAAATTTAGATGAATAAATCATTAGTTGGTTTCTATAATTATTTGGATTCTCTCTAACCTCTTATAAAAAAAATAAATATATTTATATACTATTTTAAAACTATATTAATACATAAAATTAATTATAAATTCCCTTTATAATGAATTTTTACATGAATTTTAGATTTTATTTTCGATCTTCTCACATAAGGTGTTAATAGTTTTTACAATTTATGATTTTTCATAGGGAAGACATCTATATTCATTATTATTTAAATTTTTTTAATTCAAATTTAATTAATTTTAATGTTATAGATGATTTATAATGATTTAAATTGTATAAATTTTCATTCATGAGTATTTTAATCTTTATCATAGAAGTTGAAATTGACTATAAATATTTTTCAATGATTTTAATACTATGATGTGTGTTTTCTTAATTAATGAGTTCAATAATATTATCCATTTCTAAAATAATATATAGTTGATATTCACATATATATATCATATTATATTAGAATTTATCTTTTCATAAACTTCATCAATATAATTTCATATCATAGTTCAACATGGTGGGAAAACCAATCCAAACCAGAACATACCACAATTATCGATGATTGTGAGATGATTAAGTTGTAATATAATTAAAAAAGTTTATAATGATATAATTTATTTTTTATTTGTGTATTATGTCATTTTTTGATAGTAATATATTATTTAGTGATGGATATTACAAAATAACTTAACATGAATTAATGATTTTCCTCTTTGTCCACTTGTTTTAAATGATCAAATCTATGACAATTATTTGTTGATAATATCCTTAAAAGGTTTTGAAATTTGTCATAAAGGAACCATAATGATATCATAAACATATATTTATCCTTTAAAATCATTCCCATGAATATCTATGTAAATAGCTGTAGAAATTAAAAATGGAAATAAATCATCCCATGGAGGCCGTAGTCCACACAAACACATGCTTCATGATTTAATTTTCTATATAAAGAGAAAAATAAGTTATATGGTTTATAATTTTAGAATATAAAACGTCTTAAAATATCTCAATTATATTATAAATTCCATATTAATAATTTACTTATAATTTTATGAAGGAAAACGAAAAAAACATTATGTTGTACAAGCAATAGTATGCACAACAAACGATTCATGTTTCCAATTTTCTTAATGGAAATAAGGGAGGGTAGTTAATGATTATACCATCATTATAATTTCATAAAAGTATAACAATTATAATTATGTTATCAATTTAATATGGTGAAATTAAATATTAGGAAGAAGGAAAATGTATAAATAAATAGAAAAGGAATAGCGGTTTAGGAACTTATACTTCACTTCATGGAATATTGCTTTTGAGAAGGGGATTAAAACTCTTAGAGAAGATATTTTTAGAACAACATTAACTTAATTTTATGTATAATATCATGAATAAATGGTTTTACAAGATTTTCATATTAAATTAATGGGTTTTTTTGCGAGGAGAAGTGAGTAGATGAGTCCCCCTTTTTAAAAGTGAAATCGAGTGACAATTTTACAAATACCCAAAACAATTGAATAATTGGAATTAATCTAAATCCAGGCACTACCAAAATTGCAAACTAATGGTGTAGAGGTATGATATAGTCAATCTATATATTCAAAATTAAAAAAATAAACATTTTTAATCATTTTATTTCTCGATCCTCTATGGTTACTCACTTTTAGCATTTATGTTTTCAATATGGTAACTAGTTCTTATATAGGTAATTTATCCATTAAGGATAAAAATATAACGAGACTTATTAGCTAATTTAGACCCACTAATTGTAAAAAACTAAAATTTACCATATAAAAATCCCATGTATGTGGGTAAAAATTATTTTCATATATGTTCATGTAGCGTGCAAAAAAAAATTATAGTTTATTTTTATGATTTTTTTTATTTTGATTGAGATATAAATTAAATTTATTTTAATGGATTTAAAATAATTATTATAATTTTAATGGTATTTAATTAATAATAAAATAAATAAAATACTTCAGTTCATTATGTTATAAATAATTAGGCAAACAAGTTGAAAAACATTTTTCATTATAACACCACATCTGTTTTCAAAATGTTGAACATGAATTTATAATTTATAATAGTATTTTAAAATGATTTATTATAATTTATAATATTAAATTAAATATTAAAAAGGTATTAAAAACTTTTAATGTATTTCTATAAAAAAATAATTTCTTAAAAGTGGAAACATTTATAAAATCTATATTTTCACTATTCGCCATAAAATAAATTATTAACCAAAAATCACATCAATTCATCTTAAGATTATATAAAATAAAATAAATCTAAAAATTAATTTAATTTAAACAAATTAATATCCAAAAATATATAAATTTTATTATAAATTATAATCATAAATTATTGTAGAAATGTGTTTTTAAGGGAACACAACTTTTTGAATAATATCTATTTTTAAAAAAAAATTACTAATTAATTTAGTGAGAATTTATCATATTATTAATCAATAAAAATAAACTAATTTCTATGAAATAGAATTATAATTTCTAAAAACATATATTTTTATGTATAAATTAAATTTATAAAAAAATTATTTTTTATGAGTACATAAATTCCTTATATATCTATGTTAATATTTTATTATATTTTGATATAAACCTAATTTCTACTTACATAACCACTTATGATCTCTGTATATAATATAAGTATTTGATATGTGTTGGTTGCAGTTTCAGGTGGCCATTCATCTAGTATGGATATATGAAAATCTTCATGATCTTGGATATCTCTTGTATATGGTTTTTATAAACACATAATTTCCCATGTTTGGATTGGGAATAGTTAAGGTAAAACCCTAGAGAATCTACCTTCATTCCATGATTAAATAAATGGGCTTACTAAGGGATAATTTTACTTCTAGATTCTATTTCTTCAAACTTTGTTCATTGATCTTGTAATATGGTTACTTCAATTTTACCAGTATTATTAATTATTTAATATATATCATGGTTTTTCATTTTAATTATATTTTGCGTGTGAGGAAAAAAATTATCATAATATTTATATAAGGTTAATATATATATATATATATAAATATTTCATCATTATAATTACTTTTAGTGTTAGCGTTGTAGAACCTAAGTGAAAACCCTACAGATGAGTCAAATCAGAGGATGATGTCCTGAAATATTAGAGAATACTTAAGTAGATTATTTTCACATGAAATATATACTTTTAGAGACACAAAACATGGATATAGAATCTAGAACATATATACCTATGATTAATAACCCTGAAAAGTGTGTACTTATTATTAACTCAATCATCACTTTGTGTGTGAAAAAATATCAACCTACACATTTTGTTTGTCACTCCTAGGGGATATGATTTGGTTGATCATATTCTATTTAAAAATAATTATGAACTATTTATTTACAAAATAATTTTGGGTATTAGTTTGAGAAATGTAATATAGATCAACTTATTGTAAACTAGGTCAAACTATGATTTATATATGTTGAACAAAAGCAAATATAAGATAATTTGATAATATTATAGGAAAAGAAATTTAAATGTTCAAATAAATTATATGATTGTGATTATTCCCACATATTGTTAATGTTTTGTCACCCCTTTCAACACTTTTGGATTTATTAATGGATGAAACTAGAATTAACCAATGGTGGGAAGGGCAACTTGAAGATTACCTCAACAGAAAACCCATCAAAATGGGAGATAGAATGATAAAACATTAGATTATTCTAAACCATCTATCCAAAATATGATTCACAATAAGAATATAGTCGATGACATGAACACAACAAATAAGGTATAGATAAAATCCTATGAAATATTATGTGATGAGGCCAATACATGATTTTTTTTCAATCTGTCATATGGTTAAAATGGTGAAATATGACTAAAGTTATTTTATTCAAGGGGATTGATTGATTTTTTACCCATGGAAGAGGGTGTTATCAAGAATCAAAATATAATATGAAAACATGGAATCCAATTAGAACAATTTTAATATATAATTTGCATCCAAATGAGCCACTACTAGTCTGATGTGTTAATTTGGGAATACTAGGACTTTACACAATTTATTGTCATAAAATCCTGTAGGGTAATACTTATATGCATGAAAAATCACTAGAAAAATGGGAACAAGGTAGATCATATTGAACTACATCTGATGAGGTGTATTGTGATAAATAAATCCTCCACTTTAGAATTGTGAATATGGGATCATTATTCTAGCCACTATATATTCGGTTGATTTTTTTTCTTTTTGTACCACCCCAATGATAGTTTAAAATATAAAATATCTTGTTGAATGATGGTTACTTTTTAAAATCTATGTTTCTGGGAATTAAAATATTAGAATGGGTCCATTAAAAAGATTTGATATAATGGATTAACTATTTGAAATGTGATTCAATATACACTGATTGTGGAAAGATTACCCACAATATCCACACTATTAAAAATGGACGGGGTGGAAAAAAACAACTTGCAGCCACCATAGAGAGATGTTAAGATCACTACATTAGAATAAGACACTGTAGAATCTTCTTCTTCATCAACCATCAATGCACCATAATAGTATATATTCCATAATGTTTCTAGATAAGTTGAAAGAACCATTGTAATGGTGGATATGGAATACAACCCCCTTCAACCACAATAAGTTACCTATGAAAAAATAGTTTGAAAAAAGTTGGAAACCCAGTGAACACAATTTTTGGAGATGTTTGAGAATCCCGTTGGATGCCCGATATCCTAGAATACCATATAGTGTTTGCATGAAATAGTTTGGGTCATGAAAGGACCTGTTTGGTCACATAAAAAGCCACCTGGAGAGGACTTGGTGAGGAATCCACCCCTAAAAATCATAATACAACTTGGTTTTATGGAGAGGGTTTTACAAGGACTAGGGAAATATGTTGGATAAGAGTAGGGTGGTTATCTGATGAAGCTTGCAACATAGGTGAATGATAATATAGAGAGGGCACAAGCTGCTTCATTGGATAAAACAACTTTATAATGGGTTGGGAGGGGTTTGAACATGGATCATAATGCTGCTTATTAGAAGGATTGTAATTCTTCACCAAATTCATTATTTGACCATAATATTCCATCATCATCACCAAGTTAAGGAACTATGGGAGTTTAAAGGTAGATTTTTATTATGTAGCTCTTATAAAAACAAGGAATCAAATTTTATTATTTAAAACAATATTTAATAATTTTCTATTAAAGGGATAAACTTTGAATTCAATCGAAAATAATATAATTCGTAACACCAACCCATGAACGATATTTTACACAAATTTCAAAGAATGGAAAAAAAACTTTTGGATTATTCTTCTTAAAAGAAAATAGATATCATTTATTTATTATTAGAAAATTATATATTGAGTCATATTACAAATAAAAAATTTAATAAGTAATAATTAATATTTTGGGGATATAATATATTTATTTTGGATAATCTAATAGACTGATATTTCAATTTATATTATCCAGAAATAAATATATAGTGAATTTCATGTTTCCCATGTAAAACTAAAATAAAGAAAAAAGCCACGACAAATTCTAAATATTAGACATGACTGTTAAACAATAACCATTAAAGTATATTGTATAAATCAAAGTTACTACATCCAAAAAACAATAGTAATTATAGAATAAATGAAATTCAGAAGTAGATGCATTTTCTTATGAATCCCATTTATTTTAACATAAAATAGATTTTACTTCACTATGGCCCTCCCTTGAAGAATCATAATCCAAACATGAAGAATTACAGTTTGAACAACACTATAAATGGGAGAATTTCAAGATCAAGAAGATTACTATAAGATATATTCTAGTTGAACCACCACCCAAAAAGGAAACCAGATCTTATCTAATTCTTAATTATTACACATAGATCATAAGAGGCTATATAAAAATAAATCAGTATTTTATCCAAATGCCGTAAAATATTTTTATTTATAGTATTATCATGAAGTAATATACATTTAAATAATTGTTTTTTTTTCAAAATTCACTTCAGGCATAATTCTTTTAAAAATTTTTGTTTTATTTCAAGGAACAAAATTTCTTTTTATTGAATAATAATATATTATTTTAACACTAGATTAATTATTATTATTTTTAAAAAATTAATATACCGATATATGTTTTTATATAAAAATCATTATTCTTGATATTATATTAATTAAATTTAATGTTTTTTTTATAAATATTAAGATATTAATTTGAGAAAACGAACATCATTTTTGGATGTATTAATGACATATTTTTTTAAGATTATTTTTTCATATATTTCTAATAATAATTATTTTCATGTGACAACTGAAAAATGATATTTTTCTACCAATAAATTGACTTTATGAAATTATAAATAAAAATGTATGAATTCCAAATTTATAAAACCTTGTTTTAAGACAAAATATTTATTTTTTATGTTAGTTTATAATTTTAAAAAGGTTAGTTTTAAATTCTAATTACAGTCTTCACCATTGAAAATGTATATTATATTTTTAAATAATATTATTTTTAATACATATAAATTTGATTATATTAAAATTAATTATTATAACTATTAAAAATAAAATAAAAAATAATATTTGAAATTTAGTATCTTTAGAACCCAATTATATAATAATATCTATATTATTTTTCATTATATTGGAAAAATAACTGATTATCGTGGTGAAATCTAAAATGGTTAATGCGAGTAACCTTAGAGGAAAACAGACTAAAATGTTTAAAAACATGTTTCTTTTTGAATTTTGGGGGTGTGGATAGAAAATATATCCTCTATACTAAATTATTTAACAAATTGAATATCCACTTTCCATGACACTAGATTGTCATTATTAAAATGTTTTGTGTATTTACAACAATTCCACCCTCCTCACTTATAAAAGGGGAACTCCTCTATTCACACCCCCTCTCACAAAAAACTGTTAATTTCAGTCAAAAATATAGAAAAAAACTTTTATAAACCTTAAAAGGCACGTTTTATTCTCAAAATACCATCCCTCAAAGGATTAATCAACTTTATAAAGGAGACAATCTACGATGTGCGATATAAGTTCCTAACCTCTCTTTCACATTCTATTTCATTATGTTCTTGTATTCCACCTAGAATTTAATTACAAAATTGTTAGATAAAAACATAATTATAATTATTCTATAATTATTTTATAAAAATTATGTTATAAGCATTAACCACCACCACCACACCCATTATGAAAAACGAAATCATGAATCACGTGTTGTGTGGACCAATGCCTCCACGGTGCAATGTTCTTTGTGTTACTTCACCACCATAAAATTATGGTTTAAATAATGAATTTAATATATAAGTATGATATTGATAATATATTTTAGACTATAAAATTATAAATCACATAACTTGTTTTCCCTTTTTATGGAAAATGAAATCATTAACCATACTTACGTGTGGACTACTACCTCCATTAAATAATTGAATTTTGCATTTCATTATATCACCTGATTACATGGATGGTCATTAACCTCGGTTCAAAGGATAAATATGATTTTTATGATATCATTTTGGTTCTTTGTAGATAAAATTTATAAACTTATATTTATATGATCTACAATGGATTATCATAAATTCAATCATTTAAAAAAATCAAACCAAGAAGAAAGTTATTAATTTAAATTTCGTAATAGTTTCATGCCCAATAATTAATTTTTAATTAATTTGTAATTATGATATATAGAACAAATAAAAACTAAATAATTTAATTATTCTACATGGTTAAGTTTATTAAATCTCAGTTATCTCATAATAAATGATAATCATGGTATGTTCATATTTGGATTGGTTTGGCCACCTACTTGAATAATGATATGAAATTATATCATGGTTGAGTGTGAAAATATCTGGTATAAAATGATATAATTATTTTAAATAATGACTAATTTTTTTCTATAAAATAGACTTCAATATTTAACTAATTCATTAGTAAATCAACATTCTTAGGTTGAAAATCATTGAAAAATGTTTGTTGTGGATTCCAAATTCTAAGATAAAGACCAAAGTATTCACAAATTGAAATTTAAAATTTATAAAATATTATATGACATCCATTACAGAAATATTAATTATAATTCAATTATGAAATTAATAAGATGAAATAATATTGAAAAAACTCATATTAAACAACTATAATCGTAAAAACTATAAACACCCGTTGTGGAAAAATAGGAAAAATTAATTTTGATAAAAGTGGAAAATTATTATAAATAGGAATTATAAATTGTTTTAAGTATTAATATGATTATTAAGTTAATTATTATGATATTAATTTTAATTATACATGATCATAGAGTGGATCCCACTTAGTATGAAAACAAGGTAAGTGTTTCTTTGACTCGTATTTAAATCCTTTGAGACATGTTTAAGATATACACCATATTTCATTTCCAATAGTGTAAAGAATTAAAATTTTAAAATTTAGTACCATGATCCTATTTTATTTCAGGATATAAAATGTAATAGTAAAATTTATACAACTCATGTTGTTTCGAATCAAAATATACAAAGTTTGTAAGGGTTTTTTGTGACTCCGGTATTTTCCTTGGGTGATAATCACTCTTATTTAATAATTTTCATACTTGATTGATCTATGCCGACCTATACTAATGATATATTTCATTTAATCCTTATTATATGATCAATATCATTTTTCACATCGTATTCCTTTTCCTTGGTGATTTTATAGCTTTATTAGAATTAATTTTTGTTTAGAATAGAAGTCCTTTATTTTAATGGATTTTTTCCATATTCATGTTTTTCTTTCCCACCAATGTTCTCCCTTATTATTGGGAAAAATAATATAGACTTTTATTTTAATTATTTTTATAATTCAATATAACCCGTTTTAAACAGAAAATTTAGTAGTCTTTTTAACGATTTTGGATTTCAAATAATGGAATTTCAAAATATTAAAGAAAAAGGGTTTTTCTTCCTTTTATAAAAATAAATTTTTTATGTTACACTGAATTTTTCAGATACAACTTATATATTTTCATAGATCATTTATTAAGAACTCATTATAATATTGTTTTCAAAAATTATTCTCTTTACCCTCTCAAAAATGTTTGTTAGAAAGTAATTTAAACTATATCATCTATAAGAATAATTAAATGGTTTTTTTGAAAACTATTGTATTTTTGAATTCCTGAACTAGGTGTCACATGATGGTTTCACAAGATAGTATATTAAGTGGTATCATTCATGACTTCCCATTTTCCATAGGATTTTTTATATAATTAAGGTTCTAATATCTAATGTGGGGGGACTATACCCTATATATAAGTGTGGGAAACAGAGTAAATCAAGATATAATTAACCATGATAATAAAATAAATAATAACTAACCAACATCACACTAATAATTACAAAATAGAGAAAATTAAAATAAAAAATAGTTGTTATTTCATTCGATAGAAGTGTCAAGAGTCAAATGTAAACCCAAAATGAAAACACAATGACTACTACCAAGAGGGTCCCAACATCATGTCTGGTTCCCTCATCCATGCTCCATAAAAAAAATCCCATCTCAGCCATCTAACATAGAGCTCTTACCCATATTCTTACCTTCAAACATTATTTCAATTCAATTATCGATTAGGTAGCCCAAGTAGGGTGTGACTAATACTCTACAGGACACCACCAATAGATTCTAAAGAAATAACCAATCTATAACAATGTATAAATTTGTATAAATATTGAAAGATCAAAAGAAAAAAGAAAAAAGTGTTCACATTTATTACTCTTCAATCATCCACAAATTCCATTAGGTTAATGGTGACCCCTGAAACAATCATACATGATCCAACCCACGATACAGTTGGAATAATACCTTAATGGGACTTCAAAATTCATTATTTCATGGGAGTTCATTTGTAATTTAATTCAAATTTCTTTTCTAGTCATTAAGAGAATCAGTCTGGGCACCAATATCTCCAGGGCCCTAGAGAATCAGTATAAAACCCATTGGTATTTGGTGCATCATTAACTGAAACAAAAACTCATTTTTCACATGCATGAATCGGGGTCATGGAACAACAATTTGGAACCATATGGGTATTTGGAGCATCAGTACCAGACCCAAAACTAAATTTTCAATCATTTAAAAATATCACATATATCATATACATATCAAGGATCAACATCACTAGCCTTATTATTAATCATTCACATCATGATGTACCATTGAATTTATCAATAAAAACCATGTCTATTTTATTTAATCACAAGTAATAAAATTATTGAATCACCATTAATCAATTTATCATAAATTATTATCATCTCATTGGACCTTTATGGTAAATTCATTTATCCCATTAAATCCAATTATCAACAATGAATAAGGATTTAGTTCAATTACATTAACCCATTATTCCCATTTTTATAATTTCGAAATCATAATTTCACATGATTTGGCACACCCCATGGGTTTCAATAAAACCCAGACACAAATATCCATCAGGGCCAACAATATTCAGTAATGGTATTATAATAAAAAGATAATCAATTCTATTTTCTAATATTAAATTAAATTTCACAACAAGGGAATGAAATTGAACCAATACATAAACATGATCATAATTGATACTATATGAAATAAAATATAGAAAACCTACCTCAAGAAATTTTTTGAATGATTTCCAAATCATATCCATCAATTTGATGAAGAATGGTTGAATTATCAATGGTAGAGAATAACTAGGATTAAAAACTAAGATCATGATCTAATGAAATAATATCCTTTAAAACCCATATATAAACCATTGAAAATGAAAGAAAACCATACCTATCCAATGGGAAATAAAGATGAGTGGGATATGATCCAAAACAAGAAGATATCGCATATCAAAATAGTGGTCTATTCATCCCTATAGATCTATGATTCACATCCAAAGAGGTTCGAGGATACATAGATTCCTCTTAAGAGCCTTCAAGATATAAGGAAATCATAATAGTATATAAAGACATAAAATAGTGGTTTGGGAAATTCAAAATGTAATTTCATTGGTTTAAAATAATGCATGCACTATTTCATGGGCGGGTTGGATGGGTTGACAAACCCCTCACCCTTATCAAGTTCCCCTACTTCTGGGGTGAACAGTTACTCTTAGGTGTATGTATAATTTTAAAAATCATGCACCTATCTTGAAGACCCCTCTTTCAGAGGGTGTAAGGTTTATGGAGGGAGGTTGTATGGTTTGTTAAAATTGTTCTACACTTCAATTGTATCATAAAGGGACACACAATTTCCTAGGTAAAATGGTATTCTTTCCCTTAACCATTTTCTTAATGTTTACAGTCCCATGGGTTTCAAATATTTTCCAAATTCTCCTAAAACAACCCTAAAGCAAGACTGAACCACAATATGATATATTTTTTAAACTAATAAATGGAAACATGTATAAGACATTTCTAGAATGGTCAAGATCATACAATTTCCCCACCTTATAACTACTCATACTCGAGTTTAACTCCCAATAATCACTAATATTCTGCGGTAAAAAGGTTAGGAATCTAAGCCTGAATATTTTCTTCCCTCTCCCATGATTCCTCATGAACGTGGCTATGAAACCAAAACACTTAGACCAATTTCATAGTCATTACCTACCACACATTCTCACTATGATCCGAAACATGAAATAGATGCTCCTCAAAGGATACATGATCCTCAAGGTGAACATCATCAACTTCAATCATATATCAAGGGTTGGGCGACACTTCCAAAGTTGTGACATGTGGAAAAAATATTTCATAAAACTATACCTATGTGGAAGATCAAATTTTCCTTCCATTGCTCTGATCCTATCCATAATATCAAATGGACCAAAAAACATGGGAACCATCTTTCCCAACCTCTAATTCATACAGTGAACCAATATTATCAAAACCTGATGAAATGTATGAACACTCACTGTAAACTTATATGTTTTTGGTGTTGATCAACATAATACTTCTATCGACTCCAGGTTATAGCCATATGATTCTAGATCAACTGATCCTGCTCTGATATATCCTTCACAACACTCAGTCCCAATAACTCTAACTCACCTACCTCTATTAAACATAGAGTTGATATGCATGGACTACCCTAAAGTACCTCATATGGTTCCATATGAATATTTTTATGATAATTATTTTTATAGGTTAACTCAACAAACACTAAGTGTTCTCAAAAGGTCCACCAAAATCAAAGATTCATTCCCACAACATATACCCTATCATAAACCCATTACACTCTAATTGACCATACATTTGTGAATGAAATTTCATAATAAAAAATCCTAGGTAACCAATTCAATTTATAATCTTTTCACCAAGTGTGACTTAAATCAAGAGTCATGATTTGAAACTATCCTCTATGAAACTTCCTAATAATCAACTATCTCCCAAATATACATATCCCCTAACTAATAAACTTTGAATGTATTCTAGATTGACAATAAATGTGATAATTTAATAAATTGGTGCACATTCACCATTATAGGATCATTCTTCCAATTATTCCATGGGAGGCCAACCGTAATTTGAATGGTATCATCATACCACTTCTATTATGGAATGGGAAATAGGTGTAATAAACCACCAAGTCTTAGATGCTTGGACTTAACCTACTGACAAGTGTAGCATCAGGTCAAAAATTGTGCAATCTCCCTTTTCATTCCTGATCGCCAATACTATCATCATATTTAATGGTAAATTATGGTCAAACCTATATACATTACCCATGTAGAGTAATAAAAATCACAGATCATCTCATAACAGATACACATATTAAAAACTACATGGGCCCAGGAATAGATGATATAATACTCATCTATCATCGAGTGAGAAGGTGACTCCCCAAATTCAAGGATTTCCATCAATGCCAAAAACTATAAATACTCATACAAACCCTACATGATCCAGATCATAAGTATATAATCAACTACTAAGGATATGAGATCCTTCTACTTCTATCCCAGCCAAACATCCACATGCATCTCAGTGAACAAAGCTATCATCTTCCACTCAATTATAGACTCTATGACTGCTTGAGTCTTTTTCTTATAGCTCAATGTGTTAGAAACACTATTTCCATTTTCCAATGTCTAATATAGCTTAAAGTGAAAGTCTTTATATAATCACACTATCTTCACTAAGGTAGATGCAAATAATAATGTGAAAATAAATAATTTAAACTTTTGTTGTCGGTATAAAAAATAAAACTTTTGACCAAAAGTTAATGCTACCAATACTTCAAGGAATAAACCACCATGGCCAACTCAAGATGATGTATAGGTAAATTCAATTTAACCGGAATCAAGTGTCATGATCCATACACCATGAATCATTCAATATTCATCAACACTACTGTATTTCCAACCCAAGATGCATCACAAAACAAGATATACTTCTCACACAACTCATGTTGGAGAAAAAACATTGAAGTAGTCAACTACTTATTTACCTCATAGAAACCATTCTCATGTGATCTTGAACATTAAAACATGATCCCCATCTTGGTCAATCCCAAAATTGGTTCTTCCAAATGGTAAAACATATTTATAAACCCATGATAGTATCCTGCTAAACCCAAAAAACTATTAATATAAAAAAAATTATATGGCTTCTCCCAAGAAATAACTACTTTAACATTCTATGGGTCCTCTAACACACCTTCCTCAGAAACAATGAGACCCATGAAATGTACCCTATGAACATAAAATTGGTATTTAGATAGCTCTAATTATTCTTGATGCAATCTTAGTTTACTTAGGATGATGTCAAGATTATGGGCATGATCATGATATGTCTCGGAGTACACTGAGATGTCATCTACAAAAAAAAACAAACTGACCTAGGTACGGGTGAATGAATCAGTTCATTAAGTCAATGAACATAGTCATAGCAATTTTCAGATCAAATGGAATTACAACAAGCACATATATTCCATAGATTATTCTAAAATCAGTCCATGGTATATCAGAAAGTATAACTCTCAACTAATGATATCCCCAAATAACGTCATCTTTAGTGAATATACGAGCTCCAACGAACTTGTCAAAGAGATCATCGATGCGCAGAAGAGGATAACGGTTATTAATTATAATCTGGTTAAAATTTTTATAACCAAAAAATAATATTAAATTTTTATCAACCATATTATTAAAAAAGTGAAGAGCCCTAGTGTGACATACTCATATGGATAAATCCATCATCCATCAATCCTTCTAGTTGATTATTAAGTTTTTGAAGCTCTGTTGGTTTAATTTTTTATTGTGGGATATAATCTAGTTCAACTCTTAGAATTAGCTCAATTATAAACTCAAAATATTTCTCAAGTGGAATCCCTAGAAAATCCTATAGAAACAAGTCCTCAGAATGATCTACTATGGGTGGAATGAAATAATTATTTACACCCTCACCATCAAATAAAAGTCTTGCAACCTGGATGGTGAGCTCCCCTAGTTACAGATGTACTATCCCTAAACAACCTTCCTGGATATCCCATTATCTCTAATAAACATAATGATTACCCTTAGAATATGTAAAGTTCACACTCTAACGGTTAAAATAGGTGGGATCAGTATTATACCAACTATTCTATACCCAATATAAATTCAAACATGAAATTTACAATATATTACAATCCTAACGGAAATGAAACTCACCATCCTAGAGAGAACAAACCTTGCATAAATATATATTTATTGACATCACTCCAATTGGTGTGTCTATCATTATAAACCCACTCACAAAATCCAACATCCTAATCAAAATATTTTAAATTTGGGTATATATAAAAGAATGTTAGGCTCCAGTATCAAATAAAGAACTAGAAAGTATATAAGAAATAAGAATAATACCTCTGACTATTGAAGGATCATCCATGATATCCATAGGTGCAGGGTAAACTGTGTGAAACTATGTTGTCCCTCTACCATGTGCTGTAGTTTTTTTCCATCGAGATGCACTAACCGACTAACATGGGATCCCTTACCTTGAAGAACTAGGTCCACTGCCTAGACCAGCATGGCCAGTATTACTCTGACTGCAAGAATGTTTTGGTGTAGAAGACCCCCTTATCACACTCATGTTTGGTATATATCCTATATCACTACCCAACATTTTTGGGTTCTTATAGAACCACAATATATTCCCCATATTACTTAATATTTGGAAATATATCGGTGATGTGTACATTGGTTATTATAACAACCATGTGAATTATTACATAATTAAACATGATTTATTACATAAAACCATCACTTGACCCAACATAGAATATTTAGAGGTCTATTGTCTTTGGGGATTAATAACATTACATAACTACTCAAAGCATAGAACAGAACATCATATTGAAAGCTTCATTTACATAACCACTATATTCCCTCGTACTTATCATTTACATAGGATAACCTGAGGACATTCATAAGAAAAGGGTGATACATAAATCCTAGTATGGGAATAAACATGGAATAAAATAAAGAATAAAGTACATTTTAGACAATAGGAATATCAATGGATCATAAGAGAAAAATGAACATAAAGTCGTGATAAATCATGATAATCATAACATGGAAATGTGGAAGCACACTAACATGGAATTAGCATGAGCCAAGGCTCATTGCACAGGGAGCATGAGTAATTCCTAATTGCACATAAAGCATGAGAAAAACCTAGTTGAACATGAATTAGCATGATCCAACACTGATTGCATATGATGTATCATGATATTATACTTTACCCAATGCATTAAATAGCAATCAGTGCACACCCTTCTTAAACATTTCATTTCATGTATAAGTGGGCCACAAGATCATAGAATATGAATTCATAAAACATCCTAATTTATTCCATGATTACGCAATGTGGAATTAATATATGAATCTATTACATCTATATGTAGATGTGCATAAATGTGAATACCCTAAATAGAGAAATATGCATGGTATTCAGTAAACAATGATTTTGGATTGGAAAAGTTCGGTGCAATTTCGGCAAGCATAATGGTGTGAAAAAAGACTTCATAAAAATAGGTGATGAGAGAAAAAGGGGTGACTAATTTTATGTACATTAAATTTAAATTAAGGGGAGTTATATAGATACATTTCCCAACATAGTTAATCAAATATAGATTCATAATAAAAAATAATTGCTTGAGTGTAAATGATGAGAGGGAAATTCCTTGTGGAATTTTGGCATGGTAACGTGTATATATGGAAGGCACTGATGAGAGATAAAGGGGTAAAAAATCATTGTGAAATAAAAAGGAATGTATAGGGGTGTTGTGAAATCATACCCCAATATTTATAATTGAAAATAAAGGGGAATAAAAAAATTAATATACATGGATAAAATGAGAATTGAAGGAATCCATTACTTGGAAGTGTAAACCCAAATTCTTGGGAGAGGCTTGAGAGAGGCTTCTTGAAAGTTTGGGGTGCCTTGGGAGGATTCTCAGGAGATTAGGGAAGAGGTTTTATGAACACCAAAATATTTTGGTGAAAAGAAAGTGGGAGCTTGAGTGGGTTTATATAGGAAAGGAGAGGGAATTCTCAATTATTTAGGTTTGGGACACCACAAATTAAACTAATCAAAACCATAGACCAGACTATTATTTTTTCCCATATTTTTTCCAATGGGGACTGGAAAATAATATTTTATATGTCCAATGGCATAACATCTCAATATAATATGGTTGCTTATGTGGAGGTGAGTCACACTCTCACAGAAAACAATTAAAAAAGACAAAATGATTTAGAATCCTTGATGGGTCCACTAAAGCTTTGTAAAATAAATCAAAAAAACCAAAAATTACAGTATTTTAATATTAAAACTTATATTTATGGAACATAATTTTTATAGAACATTATTATATCCCTATTCGGTCATTATAATGTCATAAAACACATTATATATTTAAAGAGTATTAAATATTTACCCAAAAATTTGACTGTCTCAGAAAATTATGAAAAATTATCCATTTCATAATTTCTATGTCTTGAATCGAAAAATAATATTCATTTTATCTAAATAATTTTCCAAATATGTGAATTTTTTCTTTTAAAATAAAAACCAACATTTATCGAAAATTCATGGGTTTTGACAAAAACAACTTCAAAACCTTAATAAAAATTACAATTGTATTCATAAAATTATATGATCATTTATATTTAATAAAAATTAATTTAACAACAATAACAATATTTTATTAAAATAATATTTAATTCAAAAATCGATTAATTCATCAAAATAGATTTCCTATTTCAATATTAACTAAAAATACTATTTTCACTTTAAAAACTATTTACAAAGTAACAATAATAAAATGAATGTATATTATTTATTATATACAAAAATAATTCACATAATCATATTAATAAGGTCTTGTTACATAACCTCTTATAACACCCTCATAACACCAAAGGGTAATGTTTGATATTGTGATAGACTCTTGGGGTGGCTTGGATAACGTCGCTCAGGTGATAATCTCTAATAACTTTCAATTCTCCCGTAGTCAGTTTAACTCAAGCTTAATGTGTTAAAGCTCATATTGGGCTTGGTCAAGAGATAAGCCCAATGATGCCACATCCTTTCCGAGCTCCAAAAAATGGGCATTGTATGGGGTAATACTACTTGATGCAGCCATCGCTTCCATTATCAAAGTAAATTGGATTTGTTAAAGCCCTATATTTATAATAATCATGTGATCACTATTAAACAACAATAATAGAAATGGTCATAATTTTTAAACGTATTTTAAAATCCAAAACATTGAACCAAATAAGTTCATACATTTTACATAACCATAACAAGACATTTAAAAACACCAAGGGGAAATTTCATTAATGAATTTTTGGGTCGTCACAATCTTCACCCCTTAAAAAATTTCTCCCTCATAATTTCATTTTCTCAAACTAAAATAGATATGGGTAAATCTGATTCATCACTACATTTGATTCCCACTTCGCTTCTTCAAACTGGTGGGTTTCCCCCAAAACCTTGACGAGGGGCATTGTCTTATTTCGTTGAACTTTTTCTTTTTGATCTAAGATCTCCAGTGGTTCCTCCTCATAAGATATATCATCCTCTAACTATAATACCTCTAAAGGGAGTACATGTGAAGGGTCTGGTAAGTACATATTTAATAGGGATACATGAAATACACCATGTACTTTGGCCATAGTAGGTGGAAGTTCTAGTTGATAGGCAACAACCCCAAAACGATCAAGAATATCGAGGGGGCCGATATACCTAGGACTTAGATTCCCTTTCTTTCCAATCCTCATAACCTTATTCCATAGAGATATGCATATAAATTCAATATCTCCAACTTTGAACTCAAGGTCTTTTCAATGGTTATCTGCATAAATCTTCTGTCGACTTTGGGTTGACATGATTTGTTGCTGAATGGTTTTCACCTTCTCCACCATTTCTTCGACCATTTCTCATCCTAGAATATTACGCTCACCACCTTCATCCCAAAATTCAGGGGTTTTCACCTCTTTCTATACAAGGATTCATAAGGTTCCATTCAGATGCACAAGTTTAAACTGTTATTATAAGAGAAATCAACTAGAGGAAGATGTTGATCTCATCCTCATCTGAAGTCCATTGAGAACGATCCCAACATGTCCTCAAGTGTTTGGATAGTCTGCTCAGATTGGCCATCAGTTTGAGGATGATAAGCTGTAATGATGCTCAACATAGTATACATATCATATTGATGACTCTTCCAAAACATTGATTTGAATATTAGATCTCGATCAGCTTCAATCGATAGTGGTACCCCATCCAGCCTTACCACATCTCTGATGTATATTCGTGTTAGTCGATCCAATGAGAAATCCTCCCAAATTGAAATAAAGTTGCAAAATTATAAGACAACCCATATCAACACAGATTGCATTGTTTCCTTTGGATGTATTTAGAAGTCCGATGACAAATTCCATGGTGATGTTATCCCATTTCCATTATGGTATGGGTAATGGTTGCATCATCCCCTTAGATATTTTCCTGTCTACCTTCACTTGCTGACAGACTAGGAACTTTGATTTATACTCAGAATTATACTTCTTTATATTATCCCACCAATAATGATCTTAGAGATATCAATACATCTTTTTGATTCATGGGTGAATAGAGAAATTTGAACTATGTGCACCATCCAAAATTTCCTTCTTCAGCTCCGGACTTGATGGAACACATAGTCTTTTCCCAAATCTGACAATTACTTCTTCATTGGCATTGAAATATGAGGATTTCATTTTTCTGATAGCTTCCACTTTCTTCATAATTCCCACATCATCCTTTTGAACATCTTTTAACATTTCCAAAAGAGACGGTTGAGTAATCATTTGTGAAAGGATTTATTATTTTCCATTCTATATGATTCCTATGTCCATATTTATCAAATCTAAGAAGATTGGGTCCTTTTCAATTCCCCTCAATGATAGAATCATTATGTCCTTTCTACATAGATCATCCACCACCTTGTTTTCTTTCCCAGGGTGTTAATGGATTGAGTAGTCATAGTATTTGATCAGATCTAACCATCATCATTGGTCCATGTTCAACTCTTTCTGTGTGAATATATACTTGAGGATTTTTTTGTCTGTATATATTTCACACTTATCCACAAAGAGATAATTCCGATAAAATTTTAAAGTGATTATCACCTTTTCAAACTCCATATCATTTGTTGGATTATTCTTCTCATGAACATTCAATTGACATGAAGCATAGGAAATGAATTTTTCATTTTTCATCAACACATAGCCCATTCCCTTCTTCGGAGAATCACAGAATACCACAAAAATTTCTCCACATGTGGGCAGAGTGAGAACTAGAACAGTGATAAGCCTCCATTTAAACTCACTGAGTCATTATTCACATTCATCTCTCCAAGAAAATTTTACTACCTTCCTAGTTATATTGGTAAGAGGGTTGGAAAATCATGAGAAATTTGACACAAATCGTTGATAATATCCAGATAACCCCAAGAAGCTATGAATATTCATTACCAATGTTATCCTCGAACATCCCCCTATTGAATCTGTCTTCAAGGGATCCATAGATACCCCATTACTTGTGATGATATGGCCCAATAATGATACCTCCTTCACCCAGAACTCAGACTTGCAGTACTTTTCATAGAGATTCTCCTTTCTGAAGGTCTCTAGTATAGTTATTAGATGCTTCTCATGATCCTCTTTAATCTATTAGTATATTAGAATATCATATATAAAGATTACCAAAAAATTTCTGAGTTAATCTCTAAAGACTCTATTCATCATGCCCAGAATGATTTCTAGAGAATTAGTTAGTCTGAAAGGCATTACTATGAATTCATAGTACCCGTACCTTGTACAAAAAGCAATCTTGGGGATATCTTCCTTCTTCACCATTACATGATAATATCCCGAACAGAAATCCCCCTTAGAAAAGTATTGTTCACCGTGTAGCTAATCGAATAAGTCATCAATTCATGGGAGAGGATACTTTTTCTTTATCATGATTTTTTAAGCTCACGATAATCTATGCAAAGGTGCATTGACCCATCATTCTTCTGGACGAAGTGGAATGGTGCACCTCACGGTGAAGCACTTTAGTGTATAAACCCTTTATCCAGATTATCCTGTAGCTATTTTCTTATCTCCTAAAACTAAAAAATATCCATTCTATATGATGTGTTGGATATTTGCATTGCCCCAAGTATAAGATCAATTTAGAATTCAACATATCTTCAAGAAGGAAGACCAGGCAATTCCCCGGGAAACACTTCAGTGAATTCCATCACAATAGGAATTTATTCAAGGATATGTTCCTCCTTATAATAAATCATCTAAGCCAGACACACGTGCTCATAGGGAATTAATATCAATGCTTGAGATTGAAATGATAAAGAATATTCATCTTCCTCCTTGCACTTGTATAGAATCAGGGGTTGATTCTCAACATGGAAATTGATTTCCCTGTCCCAAAATTTTTTGTTCACTCTATATAGGGAAAGCCAATCCATGCCAGGAATTACATAAAAATCCACAAGAGGGAGTATGATGAGGTTCTCTAGGAAGTTCAGTACACAAATTATGACCGGGAGGAGTTATATTCTTGGGATGCAATGATTTCCCCATTTTACATACTCACTGACATCTTTAATTCCATATTTTTTTGTGGTGTTGGGATTTTTCTACTAAAAATTCATGATATAAAAGAATTATTTGAACTAAAATTGAAATGTATGTTCACTATTTTTGAATAAATAACTAGCGTACCTCTCACCACTTCATTTTTGAGTTTCACTTCGGTTGAAATGATCGAAAAAGCTCTCCCTTGTTACTTTGGAGGTTGTTGGTTGCCTCCGAAACCCCTTCGTTTAGGGCACTGATTTTCAAGGTGCCTTGGTTCTTTGCAATTGATGAAGTGAACAACACATTGAGGTTCTAAAGGAGTGTTCACCTCCTATGTTGAAGCTGCAGGTTTCTCTTGTTAGAAATTAATCAATGGGTTTCCTTCTCTTTTAAACATAATTCATTTTCTCATCCCCTTCATGAAATTTATAGGGTGATCCTTTCCACACCATTGGCAAGTTGGGCGTTGGATCATCTTAGAATAGTTGGAATTATCCATGAGACCCCCATAATTTAAATCCACCTTATGATTCTTATCCCTATGATACCCTTGAGATTCACCAATCTCCATTTTGGCCTTGAGTGCACATCAGATAATTTCCTTGATGATTTCGAAGTCATAGATCGCTAGGGATTTCCGCAGGCTAGGTTTCAGCCCACCAAAGAAGCGGTCAACCCTACATTCGGGGGTAACAACATAGCCAAAGGCATATCATGCAAGCCTTCTGAATATTTCCTCATATGATCCGATAGATTCTTCTTATTTTTTCTTAAGGGAAAGGAAGTCTATTTCCATCTTATGGCGGAGGGTGCATGGAAAATATTTATCAAAAAACATCTTCTGAAAAACATTCCATTCCAATACCTCAATATTTTCCTCAGGCATCATATTTTTGATCCATGTCCACCATTAATCAGCTTCAACCTCCATATAATAATCTGTCTGGAGAACCTTCTCTTGTTTGGAACACTGAAGGATGGAGAAGATATTTTTAATAGAGTTGATCCATTGTTCGGTGATTGAGGGATCAGATGAGCCATTAAAAGTTGGTGGCCTTTGTCTCATGATGCTTTCAATAGCGACTTGTTCTTGGGGGGGGGGGGGGGGGGTTAAACATTATTCCTGACCCATGTTTCTATTCAAATATTGAGTAAAATGAGAGAGAATCATGACAAAGTTCATGATTCCCACTCAAATTGGATTGGTAATCTCATTAGCACAAGCATCACACTGATCTTCACATCAGTTGTTAGCCTGATTCCTCATATTACCCGTAATTAGCTACAATAAAAGGAATGTTAGGTGTAATACATAATTGGTAATCCAAGGACAAAATCTATGACTTATAAATAGATTGTATCTACTTAACTTATGAATCTATAGGCTTAAATCTATGTTATCCACGATCTTGTTTCTATCATATATTCTTAGGGGAATTTTTTTATTCCCTTAATAATGGTTCATACTAAGCTTGTAAATTTTCCAAAGCATATCCCCTAGAAGTGTAGTAACCAAGAGTTCCACAAGACCCATTTTCATATACTAGGATACCCCGAGTACAGCCCGAAACACTTTATAATGGGTTTCACCCCTAGGTACATCTTTTATAGAGCCACCTCTACCTTCTGGTATCCAACAGGTATGTATATTCTTGATAAACCACTTACACAACACCCACAAAAACTTAGGGTTTTTTATTATACTTAGTCTTGTCTCTAAGGTTTCATTAGGGTTTTCTAATCCTAATCCCAAAAATAACTAAACCTATCCTCTGATACCAACTATAAAAAACTTGTTCATTATTACATACTTAGACATGATTTATTACATAAATCCTTCACTTGATACAACATAGAAAATCGAGAGGTATAGTGTAATTGGGGCTTGGGAATATTGCAGAACAACTTAAATCATATAATGCAACATCTTATTGAAAACTTCCTTCGCATGACCCTTACATTCCCTTGTACTTATCATTGCATAGGATAACCTGAGGACATGCATAACAAAAGGGTGATCTATAAAGCTATGTAAGGGAATACACATGGAATAACATGAGTAATACAGTACATGTTAGACAATAATAATATGAATAGAGAACAAGAGAAACATGAACATAAATTCATGATAAATCATGATAATCATAACATGGAAATGTGGCAACAACACTTAACATTGAATTAGCATGAGTCAAGGCTCATTGTACATGGAGCATGAGTAATCCCTTATTGCACATGAAGCATGAGTAAAAACTCATTTCACAGGAATTATAATGAGTCAACACTTATAGCACATTACTTATTATGATTATATACATTACCCAATGCATTGTAGCGCTATCTGGGCACACCCGTATTAAACATTTCATTTAAGGCATATGTGTGCCAAAAGATCATAGAACATGAATTCATAAACATCATAATTTATTCCAAGATTAGGGAATGTATAATTTTACATGAAACTATTACATCAATATGTAAATGTGTATAAAGGTGAATACTCTTGATAGTGAAATGGGCATGGTATTCAGTACACAATTATTTTGGAATGGAAAATTGTGGTGCAAGTTCGGCAGCATAATGGCATGACATAAGACTTCATAAAATTGTTTGATGAGAGAGAAAGGGGTGTATCATCATATATACATGAAATGGAATATAATATGAGTCATAGAGAAACATGTCCCAACATAGTTAACGGAATTTTGATTCATAATACAAAATAATTGCTCAAATGTAAATGAGGAGAGAGAAATTCATTATGGTATTTCGGTATGGTAACAGGTATATATGGAAGGCACTGATGAGAGATAAAGGGGTATCTCAACATTCAAAAAAAGAGTACAATATAAGGGTGGTGTGAAATCATTCCCAAACATTTATAATTGAAAATAAAAGGGGTATAACTATATTAAGAAACTTGGATAAAATTTTAAAGGAAGGAACCCCTTACTTGGAATTGTGATACCAAAGGCTCGGGAGAGGATTAAGAGAGGCTTCTTGGGAAATTGGGGTCCATTGGGAGGATTATATAGAGTGTAGGGAAAACATTTTATGAAATCCAAAGGCTTTGAGTGAGGATGAAGTGGAAGTTTGGGTGGGTTTATATAGGAAAGGAGATGAAATTCTTTATTATTTATTTTTGGGACACCACACATCAAACTAATAAAAACAACAAACATGCCCATGGTTTCTCCCCATGGTTGTTTCCAAAGGGGAGTTGAATTTTTTTTATATGGAAAATGTCTGAACTTCTTAAAATAATAGGGCTGCTTATGTGATGGTGAGTCACACTATCAAGGAAAAGAATTTAAAAAGACAAAATGTTTTATAAGCCTTGAAGGGTCTACTAAAGCTTTTTAAAATTAATCAAAAAACCAAAAATCAATTTTATTTTAATGGTAAAACATATATTTTAAAATCATAATGTTTATGGTATTTTATTACATCACTATGGGGTCACTATGATTTCATAAAAGAAATTATATATTTAAACGATATTTAATTTTTACCAAAAAATTCAATTGTCTTAGAAAATTATGAAAAATTCACCATTGTATTATTCAGACATCCTAATTATAAATATATTATTAATTTTATCTAAATTATTTTCTAAATATATGAATTTTTTACTTGTAAAACAAAAACTGACATTTATATAAAATTCATGGGTTTCGACAAAAATAACTTTGAAAACTTAATAAAAATTACAATTACATTCATAAAATTATATGATAATTTATATTAAAAAAAGTAATTTAAGAATAATAATAATATTTTATTAAATTATTATTTAATTCAAAAATCCATTAATTCATAAAAATATATTTCATAGTTGAATAATAACAAAAAAATACTATTTGTGCTTTAAAATCTATTTTCAAAGTAACAATAATAAAATGTATGTATATTCATTATTATATACAAAAATATTGTGCATAATCATAGTACTGAGATCTTGTTACTTAACCCCTTATAAAAACCGCATATGACCAAAGGTTAAGTTGTGCGATGGTGATAGACTCTTTCGGTGGCTCCGATAACATCACTCGGGTGGTAATCTCTATTAACATCCACTTCTCCCATAGTTAGTTATCCTCAAGATTATTGAGTTGAAGCTCAGCTTGGGCTTGGTCAAGTGTGAAGCCCAATAAAACCACCTCCTTTTTGAGCTTCGAAAAATGGGCATCATATTGGGAATGTGTAGTAGATGAGGCAATCACTTCCTTTGTCTGAGTAACATGGATTTGTTAAAGCCCTATATTTATACTAATCATGCGATCACTATTCAATAACCATATTAGAAATGGTCACAATTCCTAACAATATTTTAAAATCCAAAAAATAGAACCAAATAAGTGAATACGTTTTACATAAACATAATAAGACATTTTAATAGACCAAGAGGAATTTTCATTAATGAATATTATGGTCATTATAGTTATTATAGTGACCAAACCTACCATATTGATGAAAAAACACTCATGTATTTCCCTAAGTAACTGATCCTTCCCCCTAGAAACTCTAATTTCCTCTATTATGGTTAACATTATTATAACGATGCTTCATAAAGCTTGAAGTCTTACAACTTATTTTTCTAGAAGAAACCATATATAATCTATTAGAACGCTCTATTAGGTTTCCATTAGAAATGAGAGACTAATTCCTAACCTCAGTAAAATTCTTAAAAAGGATGATTTTAACATGGGACATAATCTATCATTTATATCCATCATTAAAACATCTCGATGTAGTTTTATCATATCCTTCCAGAACTAGAACACAGTGTTACAATTCGATGAAGCAACCAAAACAGTACATAATGGACATACTCCCATGGTTCAGCCGTATCAACTCTACCACCCTCTCCCACTTGAGTATCTTTGGAAATAGTCTTGCAAGAACTTCTCCTGCAATTCCTTCCATATCATTCCACCCCAACTACTCATCCTGATCCTGAATATCACACCATCTCTTCACAGGTCTCCAAATCATATATGTATCCAACATTGACTCTCCTCTACACAAGAGTACATAAGTGGTCAAGAATTTTCTTGATAGACTCATTCCAAAACTCGGGTTCCTCATGTCCACTCTCTCCAATGAAGGTTGGAGGGTTTTAAAACTGTAACTCCCATGTAATATTAGGAATATTTCACATATCCCAACGTAGGTATCGTTCCATGAACTATATAAAGTAATAAAAATCCTCACTAAAGATCTCTCATGGACCTTCACCCCAAACTATCGTGGTCTCTGGTTCCACTATTGGATGTACATTTCTAGTCATGTACTCTTGTCTTCCTACCAAAAAAAATCATCATTGTGTAATTTATCTATAATTTTAAGAAAACTTATTAATATACATAAAAAATCATTATCACCTTTATATAAGAGTTTTTCACATAATACTATAATAATTAATCCCTCATACACTATGTTTCAGTCAGAACCTCAACAAAATCACTACCCTCAGCCATCCTTCACTAGGGTCAGGGATAATATAGATAAAACACTTTCATATTTCAAAGTTTCTCATTATAATTTTTTTATAAATTTAAAATTAAAACATTTAGAATCAGTTACAATTATCAATTCCTTATGGAGAACCATTTCATTTTAAAATACACAAATAACTAAAAGTATTATCTTTTTTCACAACCCAACCATAAAATGATTTTCCGTGCATGCCTAAAATGATGCATGTCTCAAGAAATATTGAGTTCTTAGAATGATGCATGTATACTAAATATTAATTATATATTGGGCCTGTAATGGCCCAAACTTCTCTGGTCCATTACGTTGAGAAAATATATTGTTTCAGGTGTTCTGGGAGGTCAAGGTGACTTATCCCCCATAATATTTCCAAATTTTCAATTCTGTGAACAGTTCAATTAGAAAAACGATCTATCAGCAACCTCTAATGATAACCACTCTTTCCTTTTCCAAATTTCCAATTCTGTGAACAGTTCCATCAGTGAACAATGTTCTATAAGTGAGGATTTAGTGAACAGTGTTCTATCATTGAAGATGTAGTGAATAGTGACCTATCTGTGAGGTTCTGTGAAAAGTGTTCTATCAGTGTGGTTTAGTGAACAGTGTTCTATCAGTGAGGATTCAGTGAACAATGTTCTGTCAATGATGATTCATTGACAGTGTCCTATCAATGAGGATTCAGTGAACAATGTTCTATCGGTGAGGTTCAGTGAACATTGTTCTATTAGTGAGGATTCCGTAAACATTGTTCTATAGGTGAGGATTCAGTGAACATTGTTCTATCGGTGAGGTTTAGTGGACAATGTTTTATCAGTGAGTGTAACGACCAGAAATTTTGAATAAATCGTGGTTCCTAATTTTGTGTGTTATTTTATTTTTTATACCCAAAAAAACTGTTCTATTTGATAAAATGGGTATAATTAAAATGGGACTGTTGGGTTTTTGCTGTTATATGACGACTGGTCAATATGACCGTTGGAAACTAAATGTTGAGTTTTATCTAAATACAAGTGATCATGGTTAATTAATATAGAAAGGATATTTGATGGCCTCATCTAGTAGTATCGGGCGAATCGAATCCCATCTAACGTAACATGGGAAGAAGGTAGAACCAATGGGATTTTCTCTAGACCAAACCCAAGTCGAACTTAATCGTGTGAAGCTATAACGGAAACGCCTTCATGAGAACTTCAAACTGATAAAAATTACTATTGTGCAATGTTGGCCGAGCCACCCCAAGATTCTATCACACTAGCACACCTTACTCTTAGGTCCCATGTTGGTTTCATAAGGGGCTATGTAATGAGACCATAAAACCCTTGTGTAATCCTTCATTTTAAATAATAATTTTGATTTATTCTTATGATGAAGTTTATGAATTTTTAAATGTCCTAATAAATATAGTATGCATATTTTTGATGAATTCTAGAAAAAAAGATATTTGAAAATATTTATGTAAACCTTAAATAATTAATTATGTCTATTGATTTTCTAAAAATGGTCATCTAAAATTATGTTCATAATGAAATTTAGAGTCTAATAAGATCAACTTAATTTTTTGATGAATAGTAAATTATGAATATTGATTTTATTTTTAGGATTAGTAATGTGACCAAATTGATTAGTAATCTCACTTAATTAATGTATTAATATAATCTAGGAACCTTGATTAAGTAATGTGATTCAATAAAATAGGTAAATAACTATTTCAGAAATTATTAGTCAAGTATTAGTTTTTTTCAGATGAATAGTGTTTTTTAATTAAAAGTTAAATTAAAAATATCTAGAAAATTATTTTTATAAAATGGAATTTATTTTTAAATTCAGAACATCGATATTATGTTAAGGTAATTTTTGGGGATTTTTCTGAAAAAATGAATTTTCAGTGAATAGTGTTTTTATTTAAGAATTAAATTTAAAATATGTAGAAAATTATTTTCAAAAAATGGAGTTCATTTTTGAAATCCGATCATCGATATTTGGTTAAGGTGAAATTTTGGGATTTTTCTGAGAATGTTGAATTTTCAGTGAATATGTAATTTTCGGTTTTAGGGTTTCAGTATGTTTAATGACATCATGACTGTATCATGATGATGTAATGAGATATTTTAAGTGATGGTCGACTAAAGGGGATGAAGTATTGTATAAGGGGTCCCATGTGGCCAATAACATGGGCAAATACCATGGGGAAGCCCATGGTTTTTCCAAAACCACTAGTGAGGTGTCCCTTGAAATTATTAAAGTATCACCTCCCTTTCCCTATAAATACTCAACCTATACTCCATTATTTTTCACTCCCAACTCTCCCCCAACTAAGATCTGGTCTCATTACATCCCTCAGAGTCCTCCCAAGGTGCCCCAAGCCCTCAAGGTCCAAACCATTGAGTTTTAAGAGTTGCGTTTTAAGGTAAGGGATTCGACCTCTCTCTTTCTTTTCAAGTAATCTCTTTTATGTCATTTCTTTTATGATCAATGATCTTATGTGGAGGATGTTGTTTTATATTTCCATTACTTCCCTTTTCATGTTAATATGATGTGAGATCCCCTCTTACTCTCATCATTTCATTTTATGAATGATTATGTAGCGCCGTTAGGCTGCCATATTTTTTGTAACGGATTATTTCACCCTTCTCGTTTTCAAGTTCTATTTTCATGTCAAGTATTTCAAGTTTATTTTTATAATGTTGGGGTATTATATCTATATATATCATACTGAATGTTTATGTTCATATGATTAGAGACCCAATTGTATTTCATAAATTCATTTTTGTTTAAGTTTATGTGACGTCGTTAGGATGCCTAATTTTTAAGGGATTCTTTCACCCTTCTCATTTCCAAGTTCTATTTTCATGTAAAGTATTTCAAGTTACATTTTATTATGTTGTGGTATGATCTCTATATCTATAATACAGATATTTTTGGTCCATTTTATGAGATACCCTATTTGATCTCATCAATTCATTTTTGATAAAATTTAAGTGACGCTGTTAGGCTGCTGAATTTTTAAGGGATTCTTTCACCCTTCTCATTTCCATGTTCTATTTTGATGTCAAGTCATTCAAGATCCTTTTTATTATGTTGGGGTATGATCTCTATATATTTAATAATGATATTTAATTTTCATATGATCATAGACCCCATTTTATCTCATCAATTCATTTTTTTTGAAGTATAAGTGATGCTGATAGGCTGTCGAATTTTCATAAGAAAAATCTTATTTTGGTCTCCCTTTCATGTTCTTGATTTCATATGGTATATATTTCAAATTTCATTACCATGTTCTTAAATCCTTGATATTCTGTTTCCTATGCTGTTCTATGGATCACTTATCAGTGGGTGACCCATGTCCCCTCCCTTTCCAATTTTTTTAAAACCCTATAACATAGCCGTTATGCTGCAGAATTTTCATCACAAAATCTCTCTCTCTTTCTCTCAAATTAATTTATTTTATTAAGTGAATACTCAAAGATAATTCTTCTACATGGGTATGCACATATATAACAAATTTTTCTATATAAAATTCTGGGATTTAAATACATAAAACCCGCTTTCCTTTTTCCGTGGGTTTAAAGTGACATAAAGATCACGACTTTAAAGCATTTTTTAAAATGCGATGACTATGAAAGGAAAATAATTTCTTTTATTCTATATGGGTTGTTTATGAAATTATTTATGATGATATATGTGTCTCACATGATTATACATGAAAATTTAAGGGTGTGCCCTGATAGCGCTCCAATGCATTGGGTAAAGACTTAGTCTCTAGAGATGACCATTTTTACTGATACCTTGGTGAATAACCTTGGTAAGTTTTAATGACACCTTGGGGATGGGCCTTGGTGAAACAGAAATGAATGTCTATGTTAAATGTTGTAGACACATCTTCAAGTTATGAAACATGTTATTGTTATTATGTTATCCCTCATGATCTCTTTCTCATGCGTTAAAGTTATTTTTCATGACTTTTGATGTATCTCAAGTTCTCATGTAAAATGTTTCCCTTGTTTCCCTTATTGGGCCTTCTGCTCACTCTTTCATTTGATGTATGATCCCAGGTTATGAGATGCTATAATGAATATAGGATGAACAAATGAATAATCCTTTCATGTTTTTATGAATATTGAATGTTTTCTGTTGTTGTCATGTATTAAGTTCCTTGTTTCCAAGACACTAATCCTTAAAGATCATCGATTTTGTATAATGTGATGAATGTTTATGTGATAAAAAGGAGGGATGCCATAGTTGTTATAAAAGGATGGTTTAGTTATTTGTGGAAATTAGGATAAGAAAACTTTATGAAGAATCCTATAGAAATGTTTAATTATAGTAAATCTTCCTGGTATTTTGTTGAGTATTAAGTAAGGGGTTTCCAAAAAAATACATCCCTATCTGGATACGATCAGGTAGAGGTGGATCTGGAACAGATGTACATAGGGGTAAAACCTGAAAACACTACTTTGATCTAGACTTGAATGGGAACTGGTACACGACAACGGCCTTGCTGCACTCTTGGTTACGACACTCCTGGGGGATATGATTTGGTAAATTCATAAGCTTAGTATGAACCATTATTAAAGGATCGAAGATAAAATAATGATTCACAAAAGAATATATGATAATCGATAACCTAGATTGGAACCTTGGGGATAAAAAGTTAGAGTATTATTTTCTTCAACATGTTTATCCTTATATGATTTAAGATTCCTTTTCCTGATTATTGGATATGTATTTAAGCCACCTAATTATACTTTCTTTTCGTAGTTAATTGTGGGAAATGAAAGAACATGTCCCAAAAACCAATATGATAGGAAATGTGACGATTACCCTATTTATATGACAGAGATGACGAGAGATCAAGTTGAACATATTGTGATTATTCCAAACCAGATATCAAAAATTAGAATTTATAATTGGTACCTAGTTGAAATCCCAAATTCATAAAAGAAGAAGATGATGAAGTCTCAAGGATGTTCATCTGATAAAGTCGATCAGGGAATGAAGACCCAATTTCATTGGTGCAAAAAGTGTGGAAAGAGGCACCAAGGGGAATTTCACAAAGGAACCATGATATGTTTTATGTGTGGGGTGATAGGGCATAAATTATCTAATTGCTTTAAAAAAATTGCTAATGTGATGAATAGATATAAGGTTCGATCTAATGAACCTTATACTTTTCAATGTTGTAAATGTGGAGAAGTTGGACATTATCCATGTAAATTCTCTATTGGAAGGAATGAGAAGCATGATGAGCATCAAAAATCTTCAAGGACAAGGGAATAATTAATTTCCTATGGTGAGATGGATCTTGATGACAAATGTAATAGTGACTTCTTCACAATAATTGTCTATGTCATGTTATATTTTATTTCGTGCTATATGAGCATATCCTTAATGTTTTACAAGAACATGAAGTCACTAACTAAGATGGTTTTATATCATTAAAGAAAAAATATATTATTATGTATCACATGTTGATGTTATGAAGATGTTATTATTGAAAAAAAATGAGATGATTAGGGGGTTAAAAGATGAATATTATTTTGGAAGACATTCACTATTTTGGAAACCCTATATGAACGAGGTAAATAGATTACTATGGTATTTTCATTGAGGAATAAAGTTGAATTATATTTTGAATAATTTAGGAATTTAAGGTGAACTTATGGTAATTCAGGTTACTTATGGAAATGATTAACCTGTCATGGGGAAATTATGTTTAGGTTAGCTATTTTTTTATAAGATGTTTGGAGTGAATGATGTTGTTTGGAGATGAACGATGATGTTTATTTTGTTAGACTATGTTATCAAATCATTCTTGTATTTGGGATTCAATCTTAGTTTGGTTTATTTTGATGAATTTTAAGGACATTTCTTTATGGAATGGTCTAGGATTAAATTTGGGTAGTACCGTGGAATTTTGAAGATTTAAAAGTAGTTTCCCTTCCTATGAGGTTCTTTTTTTTGAAGAGCTGTTTTATCTTACCCTTTCTATTTTTTGGATAATTTTTAATTATAGAATTAATAGATAGTTAATCTTTTATGTATTATGTGATTCTCAAGAACATGATTCTTGTGTTTTTATGAGACCAGGTGTTTTTGAATGCTCATCGTTTGGAGAAAATATTAGTTTTGGTAGAAAATTATAAGAGGATGAAACTCTACTTGAAGTTAGGTATATTTACTTATGTTTTTATTCTATGTAGTAAATGAATTCCTCAAAATTATTAAAAATAATGTAAAACAGAAACCTTTTTGGTTTAATTTTTCTACTGGGTAATCAAATACCGTTTACACACATCATAAATTTGTGATTTTCTTTTGGTTAACTTTCTCCTAATCATGTTTTCTATCACTCTCCATCAGAACATGACCCGTTTTTTTCTTCCATATCCATTTTTTCCTACATGGAATCCTAGTAATGGTAACTCAGGTGACCATCGTACTTCTCTTTCATTCTTTAAAAGTAATTGTGTTACTGACTCTTTTTCTGATGTGGGACTTTCAATGAAATTTCTGATCCCAATTTTAAAAATTGTGAGGATGCAATTTCTTAAGGGGGGAGATTGTAATGAACCAAAATTTTGAATAAATCTTGTTTCTTAATTTTTTGTGTCATTTTATTTTTTATACTCAACAAAACTGTTTCATTTGATAACATGAGTCTAATTAAAATGTGACTATTGGGTTTCGACTGTTATATGACCATTGGTAACTAAATGTTGAGTTTTGTCTAAATACAAGTGATATTGGTTAATTAATATAGAAAAGAGATTCGATGGCCCCATCCAGTAGTCTCAGGCCAATAGAAGCCCATCTAACGGAACTTGGGAAGGAGGTAGCACCACTGGGCTTTTTTCTGAATCAAACCCAATCCGAACTTCATTGTGTGAATCTAGAATGGAATCGCCTTTGCGAGAAGATCAAACTGATAAAAATTACTACTCATGCAATGTTGGCCGAGCCACCCCAAGATTCTATCACCCTAGAACACCTTACTCTTAGGTCCTATGCTCCTTTTATAAGGGGATATGTAATGAGACCGTAAAAGCCTTTTGTAATCCTTCGTTTTAAGTAAAAATTGTGATTTCTTCTTATGATGAAGTTGATGAATTTTCAAATGTGTGAATAAATATTGTATGCATATTTTTGATGAATTCTAGAAAAATGATATTTGAAAATATTTATGTAAACCTCAAATAATTAATTATGTGTAATGATTTTCAATAAATTGTCTTCTATAATTATGTTCAAAGCTAAATTTAGAGTCTAATAAGATCAACTTAATTATTGATTAATAATAAAATAGGAATAGTGATTTTATGCATAGGATTAGTAATGTGACCAAATGGATTAGTAATCTCACTTAAATAAAGTATAAATATAATCTAGGCACCTTGATTAAGTATTGTGATTCAATAAAATAGGTAAATAACTGTTTCAGAAATTATTAGTCAAGTAATAGTTTTTTTCAGGTGAATAGTGTTTTTAATTAAAAATTAAATTAAAAATATATAGAAAATTATTTTTTTAAAATGGACTTTATTTTTGAATTCAGAACATCGATATTATGTTAAGGTAATTTTTGGGGATTTTTCTGAAAAAAATAAATTTTCAGTGAATAGGTTTTTTATTTAATAATTAAATTAAAATTTTTTAGAAAATTAACTTTATAAAATGGAGTTCATGTTTTAAATCAGAACATCGATATTTGGTTAAGGTGAAATTTTGGGATTTTTCTGAGAATGTTGAATTTTCGGTGAATAGTGAATTTTCTCTTTTAGGGTTTCGATATGTTTAATGACATCATGACTGCATAATGATGATTTCATGAGATATTTTAAGGGATGGTTGATTAAGGGGATGAATTATTTTATAAGGGTTCCCATGTGTCAAAAACCATGGGAAAATACCATGGGCAAGGGCATGGTTTTGCCAAAACCACTAGTGAGGTGTCCCTTGAAATTATTAAAGTATCACCTCCCTTTCCCTATAAATACCCTCCCTTTCCTCCTTTATTTTTCACTCCAAACTCTCCCCCAACGAATCACTGGTCTCATTACCTCCGAAAGAGTCCTCCCAAGGTTCCGCCAAGCCCTCAAGGTCCCAACCTTTTAGTTTTAAGAGTTACGTTTTAAGGTAAGTGATCCGACCTCTCTCTTTCTTTCCAAGTAATCACTTTTATGTCATTTCTTTAATGATCTATGCTATTATGCTGGAAGATGTTCTTTTATATTCCTCTAACTTCCCTTTTCATTTCATATTATGAGATATCCCCTCTCACCATCATCATTTCGTTTTATGAATGCTTAAGTGGCGCCTTTAGGCTGCCGAAATTTTAGTAACCGATTCTTTCACCCTTCTTGTTTTCAAGTTCTATTTTCATGTCAAGTCTTTCTAGTTCCATTTTATTATGTTGGGGTATGATCTCTAAATATATAATTCTGATATTTTATTTTCTTATGATAAGAGACCCTATTTGATCTCATCAATTCATTTATGTTTATGTTTATGTGACGTCGTTAGGCTGCCGAAGTTTTGAGGGATTCTTTCACCCTTCTCATTCCTAAGTTATATTTTTATGTAATGTATTAGAAGTTATTTTTTGTTATGTTGGGGTATGATAACTATATATATCATACTTATCATTTATTTTCATATGATGGGAGACCCTATTTTATCTTGTCAAATAATTTTTTTTTGATGTTTAAGTAATGTCGTTAGGATGCCGAGTTTTCATAAGAGAAATCTTATTTTTTCCTTCCTTTCATGTTCTTCATATCATCTGGTATATCTTTATAATTGCATTACCATGTTCTTAAATCCTTGATATTATGTTTCCTCTAATGTTCTATGGATCATATATGAGTGGGTGACCCATGTCCCATCTCTTTTCAATGTTTTCTAAAACCCTATAACATAGCTGTTATGCTGAAGAATTTTCGTCTCAAAATGTCTCTCTCTTTCTCACAAATTATTTTTTACTATTAAGTGAATACTCAAAGATATTTCTTCTATATTGCTATTCACATATATATCTAAATTTTCTATTTTAAATTCATGGATTTATATACATAAAACCCGCTTTCCTTTTTCCATGGGTTTAAAGTGACATAAAGATCACGTCTTTAAAGCAGTTTTTAAAATGTGATGACTATGAAATGAAACCCATTTATTTTATACTATATGGGTCATTTATGGAATTATTGATGATGATATATGTGTATCACATGATAATAAAGGAAAAATTAAGGGTTCTCCCTGATGGCGCTCCAATGCATTGGGTAAAGACTTAATATCTTGAGATGACCATTTTTACTGATACCTTGGTGAATAACCTTGTTAATTTTTAATGACACCTTGGGGATGGACCTTGGTGAAAAAGAAATTATTGTCTACGTTAAATGTTGTAGCCACATCTTCAAGTTATGAAACACATTATTTTTTTATGATATTCCTCATGATCTCTTTCTCATGACATAAAGATATTTTTTATGAGTTTTGATGTATATCAAGTTCTCGTGTAAAATGTTTCCCTTGTTTCCCTTACTGGGGCTTCTGCTCACCCTTTACTTTGATGTATGCTCCCCAGTTATGAGATTATTTAACGAACATAGGATGAACAAATGAAGAATCCTTTCAAGTGTTTAAGAATATTTAATGTTCTTTTTCTTGTCATGTATTAAGTTCCTGGTTTACAAGACACTAAACCTTAAAGATCCTCAATTTTGTATATTGTAATGAATGTTTATGTGATAAAAAGGTGGGATTCTATAGTAAGGATTTAGTGAACAATGTTCTTTTAGTAAGGATTCAGTGAACAATGTTCTATCAGTGAGATTTAGTGAATAGTGTTATATCCGTGAGGATTGAGTGAACAGTGTTCTATCAGCCAGGTTCATTGAATAGTGTTCTATCATTGGGGATTCAGTTAACAGTGTTCTATCAGTGAGGATTCAGTGAACAGTATTCTATTAGTGAGGATCAGTGAACAATGTTCTATCAGTGAGGTCTAGAGAACAATGTTCTATCAGTGATGATTCAGTGAACAATGTTTCTAGAATGGTGAGGTCTATCAAAAACCTCTATTAGTAACCTCTAACGGAGGTGTACAATAATGGTAGTTGTACAGTAATGGTTGGTCTACAATGTTTCTAGAATGTTAAGGTCTATCGGTAACCTGTATCGGTAACCTCTAACGGTAGGTTTACTGTAATGGTAGGTGTACTTTAACGGTAGGTCTACAGTAATGGTAGGTCTATAGTGTTTCTAGAATGGTGAGGTCTATCAGTATCCTCTATCGATAACATCTAATGGTAGGTGTACAGTAATGGTAGGTGTACAGTAACAGTATGTCTACAATGTTTCCAGACTAGTGAGGTTCATGAACAGTGTTTCCAGCTTCCTACAGTTTCACCCCTTTGACATTTCCTTTGACGTAAAATACATTTAAAGACTTAATTTAAGGACTGTTAAGACCGATTAAAAGACGATAAATACTATATTAATTATTCCTATGGCTCGAGATGGTTTTACCTGGTCAAACTGCATGGGTTAATGCGATCCTCTTTTAATGGGGAATTAAGCATATCTTAAACCGTCGCCCCATTAAATCTTCAATAGAGACAATATATCATCCTACCTTATTCTTCCTCTTTGTTCTTGGCTATGAGATTCTAGAACCATTCAATCCATTCTGTAGGAGTTACACAATCAAACATTACTCCTCGGATAGGTTCCGCTCTGTTTTGATGCAAATGAGATGTATCAGTCAATCATTGATATAAGGCATTCTTTATTGTCATTCCTTTGGGGATTATCTTCTCTTGTTTCTCCATTCCATATTATAGTATGTAATATCCATGCTTCTAATGGGGTTTTTTCTTGGGGTTTCTATGGTGTTGTAGTACAGTGGCATCCTTGGGTGGATGCAGTTGTTGTGAGAGGAGGATCGAGACCCGTTCTGTGGATAAAGAATGTAAAGAACTGTTTGAGGTAGGTGATTCATTTCTTCTCTTTCTATTATGTGCAACTGTATTGTTAGCATGTTTAATCCCATTGGATGATTATGGAATTGACATAATAAATATTTTAACTGGATAAATAAATTGATATTTATCTTATGTTATTGCGTCTTGTTTTTCTAGATACTGTGATATATATTCTTTCCTTGCTTAGCTGTTTGTTCTTGATTGAAATCGGTAAAGAATGAAAACTGGGATTAATTGATAATTGTTGGCTAAAGATAAAGAGGCATGAAAAATAATCTAGTTATTGTTGTAATTATATGTTAATAAAATTAGTAAAGTAATCATGTTTATTTATTTGTGATAAATTATTGTCTTGGTTTCCCAAATTTGGAACCAACTAATAATAAATCACTTAACCCTATATGGATTATAGAACTGGTCATTGTTAAAAGATAATTTCTTATAGGTTTCTGAGTTACCCTCTTGTTTGTTTAAGGGACAAGATCCCAATTGTGAAGATGTTTGTTTTACTACTGCTTGTGTTTTAATGTGAGTCTGGATGGTTGTGTAATATGTGGAGGCAAGGAGGACCTTTTGGTTGTGGTAGCAGATGATGCCTAGAGTGGGGAGATGCATCAGTTTATGCATGTGGGTGTTAGGGAGGAAACTAGGGATGATGGAATGGGATGGATAAGATTGTTGGATGCTTGGTAATTTTGATTGGTTGATAATATGATTTAATTTTACCAACTGCTCAAGGATTCTGGTCTAACTTACCCTTCTTCTGTAATAGTAGAAGACACACGGGGTATGCCATGTGCTTTCTATGTTTAGATTCTCAAGGAAGGAAGGGTATATGCTCTTTCTATAAGTGGAAACGACTCTACGGGTAGTACATCTACTGACCGTGTTGACCCCCCTTGTGTTTAGTATCATATAATGTTCTTCTAGAATTCCTGGAAATGTGGGAAAGTATTTCTATAATGAATAAATAGTGTTAACCCATGGGGATAAAGATACTAGAACATAACGATGAGGTTGTAATTTTTGAAGGAACAATTGACTTTGGGTGTGATGCTAATGAAATTCAATGTTGTATTGTTCATGGTTAATTAATGTTTAATGAATTTATTAATGTACAGTGGAACTGATAAAAAAAGGGAATGAAGTAATCTAATAAAGCTCTATAAATTGTTGTTTTCTTATAGGATACCTAGTCTAAGAAGTAGCATCCAAGAGTCTGAGAGACGTTAGCTGCAGTTGTGGCTACGAATAGGTAATTCCCATAGTGTGATTGTGAGATATAATATATCCTATAATTTTTGTGTTTCTATACAATACTCCACCCTATCAGTAAGGGAAACTAACACCCTGGGGATTCTGAGCACTGGGGGGTGTTTTCCCCAACATTCTGGTGGGAGGATGGATGGATGACTACCCCCTATGGCCCCACTCTATTCTCTTGGTAGTTACTAGTGCTGGTAGGAACATCGGTTAGTTTTCCCCATATATGTGTGTAGAGTGATTTAATGGATTGTGGTTATTCACACACATATACTCTAGATATAGTTCTCTATGGACTACTATAGGTGTAACATGTATAGGCTGTGATTTCTCGAGGATACATACTCGGTGTATGGGCTGTGATGTCTTGAATTATAATACATGATGTATGATACACGTTAGGCGAGATGTGGTGGCTCCTGGAACTTACCTGGTTACTTTGGTGTTTGGACGTGGTGGTTTTGTTGAACGAGGTGCATATTGTAGTTCTTCATCCAGGTGTCTATAGGCAAGCCTTTTTGGAGAGAGATGACCAGGACGTGCGATGTTGGGGAAAAGCGGAAAACCAGTGGGGAATTAGTAGTGGGGTACCCTTGATATTCTTTGTTATATGATATATTCTTGTATGAGTTACTTGGTGAGAGTAGCCACAGTGAGGTTGGGAACTTAGTATACCATTTTAGGTGACAAGTTAGTTTCACTTGTTGTTCGTTGTGCTTTAGTATACTTTGTTTACTTTTTCACAAGAGGCTTCGGGGAGGATCATATTGAGTATACTGTTATACTCACCCAATGTATATATAAACTATTTTTCAGGTCACATGGAGCAGGTTGGAGATCATGCTAGTTTCTACTAACTTGGGATTACAGGAGCTGTTCAGGCTTGTGTTTGCTGCTTTTTTACATTCTTTTGGGTACTTGTAGTTTTTCAATTCCAGTTGTAGTACTTTTTCATGAAATTTCATATAAGAACTTTGGTTTCTTTTATATTCATGTTCTGAGTTGGAGTTGATTGGTGTCTATATTATCTCTCTCTTCTGCATGTGTTCTCTTAGAGGGTAATGCCTCCCATTTGTGTATTTATTATACCCTCGGTCTTAGTCTCCAACCCCGGGCCTACTGGAGGTGGGAATCTGGGGTCATTATCTCCCTTCGCCCAATGCCGACCCAGGAGGGGTAAACTTTGTGGGGTGGGGGTTGTGATTGAGTGGTATCAAAGGATCTGGTTGAGGGATAGGATGGATTTTGGGGTTAGGCACCGGTGAGGTTACATGGGTTGGTAGGGAAATAGTTTCATTCTTGTTTAGAAAGAGAGGTAATAACTAAAGGCTTGCTGAGACATAGGCGTGTAGGGACCCCTATGATCTGATGTATGGACCATTAAGTTTACAATGGCTACTAAACAAGGTGATACTAGTTTCAGGATAGAGACCTAGGAAAGGATTAGGCATCATTCCTCTTTGTGCCTGTGTTTGAATTGGTAGACCATGGTATAGGTTAACCAAAAATGAATAAAAGAAAACAATTAATTAATTAATGTTGAGTCTTACACATTCCAGGTTTAGGAACTCTAATGGTTTGTTATTTTACATGTATGGATCTAGGTCGAAGTCCTTGTTAGGTTTGTGCAGGAAATGTCTAGAAGGCTGTTCCAGCAGATCTCCATAGGGTAGAGGTTGATGACGACGACACTTATAGGAAGACACTCCAAGAGTTTTAGCACCAGAGTCTGTAGTAATACGAGGGCTCTATTTCAGATGCAGTCATGGAAGACTGGTTAGAGGAGGTTGAGATTGGCTTCAGTTCGATTCGTGCTCATAAGGAGAACTGAGTTTCCTTGGTTGTGATGATGCTACGTGTAACAATGAGGCATTGGTGGTTCTTGTTCCTCGGGGATCGTGAGAAGTCAATGATCTCATGGGAGTAGTTCTGAGACATGTTTAGTGTCAAGTTTCTGTCTTCGACTATGAAGGCTTCCAGTCACCAGGATCGTCTTACCCTTCGACAGGGGAGCTCCAGTGTTAGAGTGCTTGGAATTCATTTCAGGAACCTTTTATGATATGCTTTAGACCTGTTTCCAGATGAGGAGGCCATGGTGAGACATTTTGAGGAGGCTTTGCTTCCAGAGATCCAGCACCAGTTCACCACATTTATGCTGAAAACATATCTTGAGGTACTGGTGAGAGTAGAGGTTGTCAAGAGGACGTTGTCCAGGACCGAATCACCACGTGAGGGGAATCGGCATGATTCCTCACAATGCAGAGCTATGGTCTATGGTTCTCAGTTTTCAGTGTAGAAGAGTTTTCATTCAACCTAGGGGTAGGTCCCAACCCTTTACATCTCATTTCCCCAGAGGCAGCAACTCTCAGGCCTATGCCAAGGGATCAGGTGATTGTTTTTCTTGTGGTGGTCATGGTCATCAGCAACGGGAGTGCCCGACCTTTTAGGATGGCCATCGTGAACTAGGCGCTATGCTCCACATTCCTCCGTTGAGATAGTTCCAGCTGAGGAAGAAGTAGCCGGTTGCACTAGCTTTAGATCAGCATAGGGTAGATGGGGAAGATAGAGGAAAACCCCATGACTCTCCCTATCTTAAGAGAGAAGAGCATGGTCGTGTTGGTGGTCGTCATCAATGTCAGAGAGGCTATGGAGGTGGTCATGGTTAGATTCATTCTCTAGCATCACCAGCTCCAGGTGAGCCAGACATCGTTTGAGGTACCCTTTGGATGTTTTCTACCTTGGGGTATTCATTGTTTGATTCAGGAGTGACACACTCCTTAATATCACCTTCCTTTTTCCCTACTTTTTCACTTGAGGTAGAGAGGCTTCTAGTACCCTTGGCGTTGACTACGCCAGTTGGAGGTCGAACTGACTTGTTTGAAGTATGTAGAGACTATGAGCTGGTGTTGGGGAAACACCACTCTTGGGGAGATTTCCTATGTTTATGAATACAACCATATGATGTCATCCTCGGCATGGATTGGTTGTATTTAGTGCAAGCTATCTTGGATTGCTTCAGGAAGAAGGTCATTTTGATTGGTGCAGTTGGAGAGAAAGTGGTGTTTTTTGGTGAGCGAGATCCCCAGATGGGTCATAGGCACGTTCCATCCTTATCATCAATGATGGCAGAGATGGTGTTGAGTTCTTCATTGGTTGAATAGTTGGTGTTTCCTAGGGTCGTAGAGGAGTACCATGATGTCTTTCCAGAAGAGGTTGTGGAATTACCCCCTTGACAGGAGATCGAGTTTGGGATTGAGCTATAGCCAAGAGTGTCTCTTATCTGTATGTCTCCATATAGAATATCCCCTTATGAGTTACGAGAGCTACATATAATTCTTGGTGGTATGTTATAGTGCGGTTTTGTTCGGCCAAGTGGCTCACCATCGGGAACTCCATTTTTGTTCATGAAGAAGGCCGACATCATTTGGCAGTTGTGTGTCGATTATTGTCTCCTAAACAAAGTGAAAATATAGAATCACTATCCACTTCCACAAAATGGTAATTTATTCAATCAACTAAAAGGCACAAGTTGGTTCTCAAAGATTGACTTACGGTCGGGATATCATCAGATGCGTGTCAAGGATGAGGATATTACGAAGACTGCTCTCTGTTGTTGTAATGGGTATTATGAGTTCGTTGTAATTCCATTTGACAAGATGATTTATCTAGCTGTATTCATGGGATTAATGAATGTTGTGTTCCATGAGTTCCTATACAAGTTCGTGGTAGTTTTCACCAATGAAATCCTTTTGTTTTCTACATTTGAAGAGGGGCATGCAGAGCATCTACAAGCCATTTTGGGAGTTCTTCACCAACATCAGCTATTTGAGAAGTTGTCTAAGTGTGAGTTTTGGGTTCGAGAAGTCCGTTTCTTGGGGCATGTTGTGTCCCAACTGGGAGTAGCTATGGATCCATCGAAGATAGAAGTAGTTGAGTCTTGGGCAGCCCCTAAGATTGTGTCATAGGTGAGAAGTTTCCTTCATCTCACTATATACTACAGGAGGTTCGTAGATGATTTTTCACGAGTTGCGACTCTGTTGAATCTATTACTAGGAAGGATCAGGCATTCATATGGATTGATCAGTGTCAGGAAGCTTTCGAGTACCTAAAGAAGAAGTTAGTAAGTGCTCAAGTCCTTTGTCTTCCAGCTCAGGTAGTTTAGTTTGATGTTTTATACGATGCTTCATATATGGGGTTCGGATTTTTTCTCATTTAGTAGTGGTCATTTGTTTTTTATGGGACTCAGTAGTTGCGTCCCCATGACTGATACTATGCCACCCATGATCTTGAGTTGGCAGCCGTGGTGTTTGCTCTGAGGTTATGGAGACATTACCTCATTGGTGAGCGCTTTGTGGTTTTCACTGATCATAATATTTTGAGTTATGTTTTCTCCCAGCATGACTTGAACATATGACAACATCAGTGGATGGAGTTCATGAAGGAATACGACATCGAAATATCCTATACACCTAGAAAAGGGAATGTTGTAGCTAATTCAATGAGCCAAAAGTCACGTAGTGATGTTGTACGTGAATCTGATGATTCCTGGATAGTAATGGAAGAACATTCAGCATTGCATCATGATATGGAAGAATTTGAGGTTAGAGGTTTTATTTTTCAGATGATGGTACAATCATCCCTGATGCATAAGGTGGAAGAGTCCCAGTTGGGAGATATAGAGGTAGATGTTTGGAGAGTCCTAGTTTTTTGTGGTGAGGACCCTGATGGTTGGTTGGAGGATGAACAACACCAAGTGTTGTATCATGGAAGGATTTTTGTTCCCCTGACGATGCGCAAGACGGTTCTCAGAGAGTTTCATAGTTCTCCTTTAGTGGTGCATCCTCACGTGACAAAGATGAACCAATCCTTGAGGAGCCATTTTTGGTGGCCTGAGATGAAGCATGTGGTTGACGAGTTTGTGTCTCAATGTTTCGTATGCCAGAAGGTGAAGGCCGAACACCGTGTTCCTGATGGTCTTCTCCAGCCATTATAGATTCCTCAGTGGAAGTGGGAGGTCAACTCAAAGAACATTGTTACTAGTTTACCTCGAGCATCGAGAGGACATGATGCTATTTGGGTGGAAGCGGATCGTTTAACAAAATCTTTCCACTTCATAGCAATCAAGGAGTCATGCTCAGTGGATGTTTTGTTGAGGAAGTATCTAGAAGAGGTGGTGAGACTTCATGGAGTCCATAGGATGATCATTTCTAATTGAGATCCCCGTTTTACCTCCAGGGTGTGGAGAGGTCTCCAATATGCTTTTGGTTCTCAAATATGCCTTATCACTACCTTTCATCCACAAACGGACGGTCAGACAGAGCAAACCATCTAGACTCTTGAAGACATGTTATTCTATTGTGTTCTTAATTTTGGTGGTTTATGGATGATGCAGTTACCCTTGGTGGATTTCTCTTACAATAATATTTTTAACTCCACTATTGGTATGACAACATTTGAAGCCTTATATGGCTGAACTTTTCTTTCTTTGTTGTGATGGATGGGGGTGGGAGAGTCATTAATTATAGGACCAAAACTAGTGTAGAATACAATAGAGATGGTTCAGGTGATTCGTGATAGGATTAAGACTGCCCAAGATCGTCAGAAATCATATGTTGATCAAAGAAGGAGGCCCTTAGAGTTTAAAGTTGTGTATCATGCGTTTCAGAAGGTTCCACCCCATCATGGTCAACAAAGGGTTGATCATGGAATTAAGGTTTCTCCCCAGTTTTTTGGGCCTTTGAGGTGTTAGCTCGTGTTGTAGTTGTGGCATATTGAGTATAACTTCCTCCATAGATGGGTCAGATACATGATGTTTTCCATGTATCATTGCCCGTCATTATCTTCATGACTAACATCACATCATCGATTGGGGAGAGATCTATGTTGATGATGATGAAAACATTGAGGAGTGACCTATGGAGATCCAATACCGCAATGATAAGGTGTTGTGTGGGAGTTCTATCGCCTTAGTTCATGTCTTGTGGTGACACTGTGGAATGGAGGAGAGTACCTAGGAATGTGAATCGCATATACGTCCTCAGCACCCAGAGTTTTTTTATGTTTAACACTTTTCATGTGACAATGCTACTCCCTTTGTGGTTTGACCTTTCATGTTTAATTTATGAATTTCTTTTGTTGATTTTGTGGGTTTCTCTTTTTTGAGAGGTGTCTCGATGGGTGGTGGTTCGGACCCCGTTTCTTTTTTTCCCTTTAGGTTGGTTTTGAATTCTTGAGGATGAGAACATTTTAAGAGGTATCTGATGTAATGGAACGGACCACTCTGGTCCATTACATTGTGAAAATATCGCTTTTGAGGTGTTCCAGGAGGTGAAGGTGACTTATCCCAAATAATATTTCCAAATTTACAACTATTTGAATAGTTCCATCAGTGAACAGTGTTCTATCAGTGGGGATTTACTAAATAGTGTTCTATTAGTGAGGATTCGGTGGATAATGTTCTATCCGTGAGGTTTAGTGAAGAGTGTTCTATCAGTGAGGTTTAGTGAATAGAGTCTATCAATGAGGATTCAGTGAACTATGTTCTACCAGTGAGGACTCAATGAACAGTGTTCTATCAGTGATGTTTAGCGAACAATTTTCTATCAGTGAGGATTTAGGGAACACTGTTCTATCTATGAGGATTCAGTGAAGAGTGTTCTATCGATGAGCTGTAGTGAAAAATGTTCTATTAGTGATGATTCAGTTTCTATCAGTGAGGATTCAGTGAACAATGTTCTATCGGTGAGGTTTCATGAATAGCGTTCTATCCGTGAGGATTCAGTGAACATTGTTCTATCAGTGAGGTCTAGTGAATAGTGTTCTATCAGTGAGGATTCATTGAACAGTGTTCTGTCAGTAAGAATTTAGTGAACAGTGTTCTATCTGTGAGGTTCAATGAACAAGGGTCTATCAGTGAGGTTTAGTGAACAATGTTCTATCAGTGACGATTCGGTGAACAATGTTTCCAGAACAGTGAGGTCTATTGGTAACCTTTAATGGTAGGTGTACAGTAATGGTAGGTCTATAGTGTTTCCAGAACGGTGAGGTCTATCTGTAACCTCTATCGGTAACCTCTATCGGTAGGTGTACAGTAATGGTAGGTCTACAGTGTTTCCAGAATGGTGAGGTCTATCAGTAACCTCTAACGGTAGGTGTATAGTAATAGTTGGTGTACAGTAACTGTTGGTCTATAATGTTTGCAGACTAGGGAGGTTCATGAATAGTGTTTCCAGCTTCTTACAGTTTCACCCCTTTGATGTTTCATTTGACGAAAAATACATTAAAAGCCTTATTTTAAGGACTCTTAAAGCCGATTCAAAGACCATAAATCCTATATTAATTATTCTTATATCTCGGGATGGTTTTTCCTGGTTAAACTGTGTGCGTTAATGCAATTCGCTTTTAATGGGGAATTAAGCGTATCTTAAACCGTCACCCCATTAAATCTTCCAAAGGGACAGGATGTCATCATCCCTTGTTCCTCCTATTTGTTCTCGGCTATGAGACACTAGAACCTTTCAATAATTCCCATATGAGTTTCACTACAAAAATTTACTCCTCGTATTTATTCCGCTCTATTTTGATGCAACCGAGCTATATCAGCCAATCTTTGATTTGAGGTATGATTTATCGTCGTTCCTTTGGGGATCATCATCTCTTGTTTCTCCTTTCCATATTATGTCATATAATCTCCATGATTATAATGGGTTTTTTTCTTGGGGTTTGGCTGGTGCTGTCGTACCGTGGAATCCTTGGGTGGATGTAGTTGTCACGAGAGGAGGATCATGACCTATTGTGTGGATAAAGAATGTGAGGAACTATTTGAGTTAGGGGATTTGTTTATTCTATTTATTTTTCGTGCAACTGTATTATTAACATGATTAATCCCACTCGATGAAAATGTAATTGACAAAATAAATATTTTATCCAGATAAATAAAATGATATCAATCGTATGATATTGCCTCTTATTTTGATAGATAGTGTGATATCTATCCTTGCTTTGAATTGCTATTTTTTGATGGAAATAGGTAATGAAAGTATATACAGATTAATTGATAATTGTTGGCTAATGATAAAGAGGCATGAAAACGAATCTGGTTCTTATTGTAATTTGATGTTAATAAAAGTAGTGCAGTATTCATGTTTATTTATTTGTGATAACTTACAGTTTAGGTTTCCCAAATTTGGAACCAACTAATAATAAATATATTAACCCAAGATGGATTAATGAACTGGTGGTTGTTAAAAGATAATTGCTTGTAGGGTTCTGTGTTACCCTCTTGTTTGTTTAAGAGCCAAGATCCCAATTGTGAAGATGTTTTTTTACTATTCCTTGTGTTTTAATGTGATCCTAGATGGTTGTGGTAATATGTGGAGGCATGGAGGCCCTTTTGGTTGTGACAGAAGATGATGCCTAGAGTGGCGAGATGCATCAGTTTATGCATGTGGGTGTCGGGGAGGACACTAGGGATGATGGAATGGGATGGATGTGATTGTTGGATGCTTAGTAATTTTGATTGGTTGTTTATCTTCTTTACATTTCCCCATTTCTCAAGGCATCTGATCTTACTTACCCTTCTTCCAAAAGAGGTGAAGACACACGGGGTATTCCAAGTGCTTTCCATGTTTAGATTCTCAAGGAAATAAGGGTATATGATCTTTCTATAATTGGCAATGACTCGACGGGTAGTACATCTACTCACCGTGTTGAGCCCCCTTGAGTTTAGTAGCATATAATGTTTTTATAGAATGTCTGAGAATGTGGGACAGTCTTTATATAATTAATAAATGAATAAATGGTGTTAACTCATGGGGAAGGAGATGCTGGAACATAATGAAGAGGTTGTAATTTTTGAAGGAACAATTGACATTGGGTGTGGTGCTAATGAAATTTAATGTCGGATTTTTCATGGTTAATTAATTTTTAATGAATTAATTAACGTACAGTATAATTTATAAAAAATGGATAAAGTAATCTAATAAATCTCTTTAAATGGTTTTGTACTTATAGGATACCTAGTCTTAGAAGTAGCAACCTAGAGTCTGAGAGACATTAGCTGCAGTTGTGACTAAGACTAGGTAATGCCCATAGTGTGGTTGTGAGATATAATATATCCTATACTTTTTGTTTTTCTATACGATACTTCACCCTATCAGTAAGGGAAACTGACAACCTGGGGATTCTGAGCCCTGGGGGGGGGGGTGTGTTTTACCCAACATTCCAGTGGGAGGATGGATGGCTGACTACCCACTTTGGCCCTACTCTCTTCTCTTGGTAGTAACTGGTGCTGGCCGACACATTGGTTAGTTTTACCCATATATGTGTGTAGAGGGTTGTAATGGCTTCTGGTTATTCACACACATATATCCTGGATATAGTTTTCTATGGACTACTATATGTGTAACGTGTATAGGCTAGGATGTCTTGAGGATCCTTACTCTGTGTTTGAGCTGTGATTGATTTAAATATAATACCCAACATAAGATACACGTTATATGAGCTGTGGTGGCTCCCAGAACCTATTTTTTACATTGGTGTGTGGACATGGTGGTTTTGTTGCACGAGGTGCATATTGTGGTGCTTCGCGTAGGTGTCTGCGGGCAACCCTTTTGAAGAGAGATGGTCAGCACGTGCGATGTTGGCGAAAATCAGAAAACCAGTGGGGAATTAGTAGCAGGGTACCCTTGATATTCATTATTATATGATATATTCTTGTATACATTACTTGATGAGAGAGGCCATGGTGAGGTTGGGAACTTTGTATACCTATTTAGGTGATGATTTATTTTCACTTGTTGTTCACTGGGATTTAGCATGCATTCATTACATTTGAACGAGAGGCTACAGGGAGGATCCTGCTGAGTAAACTTTTATACTCACCCTATGTATATATAAACTTTTTTTCAGGTCACTTGGAGCAGGTTGGAGATCAATCTGGTTTTTACTAGCTTGGGGTTGTAGGAGTTGTTCGGGCTTGTGTTTGCTGTTTTTTTTACTTTCTTTTGGGTACTTGCAGCTTTTCACATCCAGTTCTAGTAATTTTGCATGACATTTCATATATGAACTTGGGATTCTTTTATATTCCATTTCTGAGTCGGAGTTTATTGTTGTATATCTTATCTCTCCCTTCCATATGTGTTCTCTTAGATGGCAATACCTCCCATTTGTGTGTTTATTATACCCTCGGTGCTAGTCGCCAACCTGGGGCCTACTGGAGGCAGGACTCAGGGGTCATTTTCTCCCATATCACATTTCCAACCCAGGAGGGGTACACATTTTGGGTAGGGGGTTGTGACAGGTCCATCAATAAAATCTCAAAAAATAATAACATCAACAAACAAGTGCATCACTAATGTTGAAACGAAAACTAATTGTAAAAGTATACATCAAGAACAATTGTCCCACCTAGGGTACTTGGGGTTTCCACCATAAATGGGTTAGATACTTCCATTTAAAAGATCATTTTTATTGATTGACACATCATAGTCTCCTATCTACCATTTACAAATAATAAGACCACTGAAATGAAGAAACCCACATTTGATACCTCTTTGGAACATCCTGAGATGAGTGCCACATGCCGGTGCCTCAAACTCATTAATTAAATGACATCAAGCATGATTCCCCATATATCAGAGGCTTATGAATAATATTGAGGTTAAATTATGTAATTTGGGGAGAATATACCCCCTTTATTAAAGCATCACAATAGTGGAAATCAAGATATAGTTAACAAATATAATTAAATAATCAATAACAAACCAAAATCACATGAATAAATCAAAAACTATGAAAATGAACATAAAACAAAGGAGTTGATATGTCATTACATATATGTGTCAAGTGTCAAATGGAAAAACAAAAAATGGAGACAATGAAAACTCCAAATAAGATGTCGAAATCTTGTCTAGTTCCATCATCCATGCTCCACCCTGAATCCAAAATTAATCATATAACATACATCCCATTACGTTATACTATCATGACGACATGAAGACTCTTCAAGTACCAATTAGACATCCTTAGTAGGGTGTGTGTACAACTCAGTAGGAAAAAAACTGGGTTAAAAGAAATAACATATCTATAACAATGTATGCAGTTTTATAATGAGTAATATTTAAAATTAAGAAACTAATCATGTTTCATATTTATTATTATTTAATCAACCTCATTAGCCCCCAAGTTGAAATTGACACCAGAACCAATCATACATACTTTGTAACAAGTTGGAGTCGAAACCATATAACATAGGGATATCAAAATTCATTCATTCATGGATTTCAATACTTATTTAATTATAATTTCATTTACAGTTCCTCAGAGCATATGTCGAGGTACCAATATCAAGGGGGCCTAGAGAATTAGTCTGAAACCCCATGGGTATTTGGGGCATCAGTCTCTCACCCAAAACTCATTTTTAACATGCCTGTATCAGTGGAATGGAGCATCATTTTGGAACCCCATGGGTATTTGGAACATCAATCCTTGACCCAAACCTCCCTGTTCAATAATTCACAAATATCACATATATAAAATACATATCAAGGTTCAATATCATTAAAATTATTATAAATCATTCACATAAAGATTCACTATTTCATTTATCAATCATGTTGAACTGACCTATTTTTATAATCCGAAATCATGTTTAAATATTTATCATAATATTTTAAGCCATTTGCTAACCCCTTTTTATTTGTATTTATATTGTTTATCATAAACAATTTATATTCTTAGTCTCATGACTTTGTTGCATCAGCTCACAATATACACTTATCTAAATATAAGTTCACTATTAAAGGCTACTGGTAAGAGACTTTTGTTCATGGTCACCGTTATAGCTCACTATTACTCTAGGTCACTGATCCTAGATGGTTACTGTGGAAGATCTACTATCACTAATATAAGTTACCGGTACAAGGTCACTATCACAAGCCTACCGTTGATTTACTAATCAAAGCATACTGACAAAGAGTCACCGTCAAAAGGTCACTGTTGTGATAAGGCTTCTATTAGAGGTTCACTGTTAGACTGTTTATTAACTCTTCTGCTGAGAGCTTCACTATTCAAGTCTACATTTGGACATGTCTACTATTAGTAGAAGACAACTTCTGGACAACTCCTACTGTCGATATAGTCTACTGTTGTTCAATGTCTACTGATGGACATAAAACACCATTAATGATATTACCTGTTGAGATAAGTCTACCATTGGAAGGGTCATTTTTACAATAGTTTGATGTTACAATGCTACCATTAGAAGCATACTTTTGATGTCTACCACAGATCATGCCTACTGATTGAAGCCTACAGTTAAAGGTCTACTGTTGAGCCTACTGATGAAGTCCACTGATGAGGATCTAATGTTACACAGAGTAACAACTACGGATACAAGACATCCACTGACACATAGTCCACCATTACAAGCCTACAGACAAAGAGCTACTAATGGAAGATGAATGTTAACTACTCACCGGTACTCAAACTCTATACCTTGTCAATGTTATTAATATTATTATTATAATGATAATGGTTATTTTTGATTCTATTAATGCACGTGATAGTAATTAATTATGTTGTTGGATTTTCAGGAACTATACATAGTACCTGTAAAAAGGTAATCATTCCGGTTGTCCAGAGATTAACATGTATAAAAGGAATCCTCAAAGGTGAAAAAATAAGTGGAGAAGAGAGAAGTCTATCCATATATAAATGAACCAACCTGTTGATACAAAAAAAGTACTTTCATAAGAAGAAGAAGGAAGGATACATACTAAAATCGAAGAACATGAACATTCCATGAGCAAAAGATCTTCTAAACAAACAAGTTGATTATCTATATCTGAAAGTCTGAACCTGGAAGTTGCAACACTCTATTTTTGAGGCAACTTGCAGAGAAGGACCAAAAATTCATTTCCTTCATTCCAACGAGTCCAGAGCTGATCTTCCATCATATAGAGCATTCTAAAATTCTTCCAAATATCGTTAGCTCTATTGTTTATTATTATTTTACATTTGTGAGTAGTTTGTATATGTTACACATACTGAATCTTGTGCTTTAACTGAGGGATACTGAAAATCTCCATACCAAACTCTCTTTACATTTGTTTCCCACACATAACTGTGGAAGAAGCCTAGTATTTCTTGGTAGTATATTTTTCCCACGTATAACGGTGGTAGAGATTTCAAAACCTGGACAGTATGTGAAAACTGTTGTAAATCCCGATACAGCTTGTGTATCACATTTTAATATAATTCCTTGGTGACAGGTGACCAACTAGTGGAGAGGACTAGGTCTTGACTTAAAAATAAACGTCTTGTTTAATTTTTTTCTGTTCATATTTAACTTATTATGTTTTATACTTAGCTGTTGTGCTTATATTAGCAAAGACATAAATCTGTTTTTACATTCACTCTGATAGTTAGTTCTGGTTAGTGTGTATATGTGATTCATTTAGAAAACATGTTTCAAAAGTCAAATTAGTTCTCATGCTGATTCAACTAAGGATTAATCAACCTTTGAGAAACCTATTGAACAATAATTCACTTATATTTCGACTACATTAATTGACCGACCTTCTTTAATTTGGGGGATTTTAATCCTAAAAGTTTTTAACAAAATTTTTAATTGGAACTCAATTCACCCCCCTCTTGAGTATACTCTCAGACCAACATTTGGTATCAGAGGTTTCATTATTTAGACCATCAAACCATTTTTTCAAACTTTTCAATTAATTTTCAATTGTTATTTTAGTTGTATCTTAATGATCTCAAAATTTCTGTTATATCTAAATTTTCAGTTCTTTAATCCTTTAACATTCTATGGATAACTGAGTTGAGGGTGCGGCTACTAACAGACAACCTTTATTTAACGGTAATAATTATGGTCAGTGGGAATTGAAAATGAAAATGTATCTTGAATGCTTATGACCTGAAATCTGGGACACAACTGAAGAACAATATGTATTACGTTCTACTGCTAGGGACACATGGTCACATGTAACTAAAACTATTTATAATAACAATTTTAATGAAATTGATTCCTTATATTGTGCTTTGGGTGATGAATAATTCAATAGAATATCTATCTGTAAGACTGCTTCTGAAATTTGGGATACTTTGGCTGTTTTCTCATGAAGAAACAAACAATGTCAAAGAAACAAGATTAAATAACTATACTATTAAATTTGAGAATTTTAATATGAAGCCTGATGAATCTATCTCTGAAATGTATCTCAGTTTCAATGAGATGGTGAACACCATGAATCTTCTTGGGAAATCAGTGGAAAACAAAGACCAAATCATGAGGTTACTTAGATGACTACCTGACATACGGAGAGGCACGTCTATATCAATCCGAGAATCATGTGACATTAGAAAGCTACATGTAAAGGAGGTAATTGGAAAACTGATGATTTATGAATAAGAGCTCATCGTAAATAAAGAAATATAAGAAGAACAAAAAATAATGTTAATAGCATTCAAGACGTCTTCCTAAAAAACAAAAGGCAAAGAGAAATTTCAAGTACCTATAGACAGTTCTACAAGTGAAGAGTCAAACTCAAACAGTGATGAGGAAATGGAAAAACATTCCAGAAGATTCAAAAGATTCTTTTGAAAGGAGAAATTCTTTAGGAAGTCAAACTTCAATGGAAATTATGATCATAAAGGAAAATGGATGAAAGATAGGTAGTGGAATAATAATTCAAGTGAAATAGTATACTATGAATGTAAATGAAAAGGTCATGTGAAAGCAGACTTCCCCAAGATAAAATTCAAGAGAAAATATGATGATAAGGGAAAATGTTATAAAAATTATTTGAAAGAAACTTGGAGTGCTTCATGAGTTTGTTTGAGTGAATCTGATTCTTTAGACTCAAAACCAAATAGACATGCCAATCTGTGTTTTATGAAAGAGATATCTGAGGTAACAATTAATTCCCTTGTGCATAATAATTATTATAACAATGAATCTCATAATCATGAAGATATGACTAAAGAAGAATTATTTGAATATTGAGAAATGCTTGAGGTCAGATTTAATGAACTAAAGGACAAATATAAGTCAATAAAAATACAACATGCCTTAAATGCAAATTACAAGTCATATCTGGACATAGAAAAAGAGAAATTTTCTAAACTGCTAAAGTAAAATACATAGTTAAAATTATATAATGAAAAAATAAGAAAGGATATTGAGATATTCAATACTGGTAGGGATACCATGACACAGTTTCTATGAAAACATATTTCTCCAAAATATAAAACTGGTCTAGGATATCAGCTTGGAAAGATACAAATTAGAAAAACCAAATTTGTTTTGAAATCTGGATAGTTCACTGCTAATTATGGACTATCTTTTGAGAAACAATTTTCTAAAGGACCTAACACAGTATTTATGTCTCAAAATATGTTTGTTTATTTTATAAACCCTATAAAGAAAATATGGGTTCCTAATGATTTACTAGCTAACCTCTCTGGACCCATGAAGATCCAGGTACCATAATTACCCCATGTTTAATCTGTTTTGCAGGAATGTTGTTTAAAGAGCTCCTGTCAGAACCTATGGTACTTGGACAGTGGATGTTCTAGAAATATGACAGGAGGATATTCTTTCTTCAAGATTCTAATTAATTTTGATGGTGGTCATGTCACCTTTAGTGATAATTCAAAAGGAAAAATCATCGGCTTAGGCTAGATTGGTAACCCTGATACAATATTAATCTCTAAAGTACTTTTTGTTGATGGATTGAAATACAATTTACTTAGCATATCTTAGTTATGTGATGATGGCTTTAATTTTATGTTTGAAAATGAGGAATGCCATGTTTTTAATTCAATAAATGATTTAGTTTTCACTACATTTAGAAATGAGAATGTATATACTATAGATTTAAATTTATTTTCCAAACAAAATGTTTACTGCTTAAATGCATTTCATAAAGAGTCTTGGTTGTAGCACAGAAGATTAGGACACTCTAATGTGCACTCACATGGGATTCTATCTATTAAATGTTTAGTTTGAGACATACCAAAATTATAATTCTGAATTTATAATGTGTGTAATCCCTCTCAAAAGGGAAAACAACACAAATATTGTTTCAAACCAAAGAATGAAGTTTCAACTCCTCAAGCATGTGAGTTGGTTCACATGGATTAGTTTGGACCATCAAGAGTTTCATGTCTAAATGGGAAGCACTATGTCTTTGACTTAGTAGATGACTTTTCTAGATATTCTTCGGTATACTTCATAGCTCACAAAAGTGAAGCTTGTTCGTAAATTATTAAATATACCAAGTCTGTAGAAAATCTTAGTGGACTTAGAATTAAGACCCTGAGAAGTGATCATGGCCCTGAGTTTGAGAATCATGAGTTTGAATCTTACTGCTCACACAATGTCTATAGTCACAATTTTTCTGCCCCTAGGACTCCTCCACAAAATGGAGTTGTAGAAATAAGAAATAAGACCCTTCAAGAAATTACTAGAACAATGCTTAATCAGTATGACTTACCTGTTTATTTTTGGCCTGAAGCAGTAAATACTGCCTGTTATTTTATCAATAGTGTTTTAATTAGACTTATTCTAAAAAGGACCGCTTATGAGCTTTGAAATAATAGGAAGCCTAAGGTTAATTACTTTAGTGTTTTTGGTTGTAAAGCATTTATTCTTAATACTAATGATAATCTTGAAAAATTTTCATCCAAAAGTGACGAAGGAATTTTCCTAGGTTATTCTATCTCATGTAAAGCCTATAGAGTGTTCAATAAGAAAACCAAATCTATGGAAAAAGCAGTTCATGTCAAATTTGATGAGACTGATCCACATGAGCCTAAATCTTCTCTTGATCATCTTGAAGAATATTTGTCCATTTTGAACCATATTGATAAATATAGTGAATCCCCTAAAAAAGTATCCATATTTGGAAATTGGCCAGAATCTACACCTGATGATTCTGAACCAACAGACAACAATGAAGAATCTAGTTCAACCCTTCCTAGTGGTATTAGGACTCTCAAGAATCATCCACTAGATGCTATTGTAGGTTATTCAAATAGAGGAACAAAAACTAGAGCTTCTCTAAGAAACCAGGTTGAACATAAAGGTTTCATTCACAACATGAATCCAAAAATATTAATTATTCTATCAATGATGAATTTTGGGTAATGGAAATGAAATAAGAACTAAATCAGTTCGAAATAAACAAGTTCTGGGAATTAGTGGAAAGACCTAAGGACATGTTGACAATAGGCACTAAATGGGTGATTAGGAACAATGTTGATGAGTATGGGAATATAGTTAGAAATAAGGCCAGGTTAGTTTCACAAGGATACAACCAAGAAGAATGAATAGACTATGAGGAGACCTTTTCACCTGTAGCTAGACTAGAATCCATTATGATACTACTTGCCTATGTAGCTCATCTGAATTTCAATCTTTATAAAATGGAAGTCAAAAATTATTTTCTAATTTGGTATATAGTTGAGGATGTGTTTGTTGAAAAAACCCGTGGTTTTACAAATCTCCATATTTCAAATAATGTTTTCAAACATTTTAATTCTTTATATGGTTTAAAACAAGCTCCATGAACATGGTATGATAGGATCAACTATTTTCTTATTTAAAATGATTTTACAAAAGGGATAGCTGATCCTACTCTTTTTATTAGAAGTATTTCAAAAGATGTTTTGATAGTACAAATTTATGTGGATGATATAATTTTTGGATCTTCTAAAAAATATTTATGTGTTGATTTTTAAAAAATGATGAAAAATGAGATTGAAATGAGTTTAATTGGAGATCTCAATTTTTTCCTTGGATTTCAAATCATTCAAAATTAAAATTGAATTATTTTGAATCAAAGTAAATACATTAAGCATCTTCTAAAATGTTTTTCTTTAGATGGTAGTAAAGGTAGTGACACACTTATGAGTTCCAACTCTAGGTTGGATACTGATGATGCTAGAGAACCAGGGGATCAAACCAACTACAGAGGTATGATAGGGATTCTACTCTATCTTACAACTAGCAGACCTGTTATTATGTTTAGTGTATGTTTGTGTTCTCGCTTTCAATCCAATCCAAAATAATCTCATTTAATGGCAATTAAAAGGATTTTTAAATATCTCAAACATACTCCCAACTTAGATCTATTTTATCCAAAAGGATAATAATTTGATATGTTGAGTTATTCTGATGAGGATTTTTATAGTTGAAAGTTAGATAAAAAAATCACCTCTAGCACATGTCACATTTTAGGCAAGTCACTAGTATCTTGGGGTACTATGAAGTCGAATTCTGTTGCATTATCCACTGCTGAAGCTTAATATGTAGCTGTTGGTAGTTGCTGTGCTCAAATTCTGTGTATGAAACACACTTTACTGGACTATGGATATCAATTCAAAGATGTCTCTATAAAGTGTGACAATATAATTTCTATTAACATTTCAAAAAATCCATCATATCATGCTTGGACAAAGCATATTGATGTGAGACATCACTTTTTGAGGGATCATTATCAAAAGGGTGATATCACTCTTGAATTCATTGGAACTGAACATCAATTGGATGATATATTCATAGATCCTTTGAATGATGAGAGGATAAATTAAATAAAACATGTGTTAGGAATGATTAATTTCAGCATAGGAAACCTCACATTCAGACCTCACTATTAGAACTCACCATTAGAACTCACCATTGAACCTCACAGTTGGACATCACTGTTAGACCTCACTTTTGGATCTCACTATTAGACCGCACAGTTGGACCTCATTGATAAACCTAACTGTTACACCTCACTGTTGCACCTCACTGGTGTACATCACTGGTACATATCACTATTGGATACCTCACTGTTTTTTTATTTTATGCGGGAATCTGAACCGATTTTATTCCTATTTCTATTTATATTTTGTTTTAATCCCTAAATGATAAAACTAATGGCTACGAACATATCTCAATCCACCTTCCTTTCTAAATCTAGAATCTTTCTCTCAAAATATCTAAACACTAACTCTTCATTTGAGCCCTTGAACCTCTCTCAATCTTCATGGCTAGAACCAAGCAACCCCCTACTGTCAATGAACATGCGCCAAGGCCAAAGAGAACTCGAGCCGAATCTAGTGGCACCAGTAATACCCCAACGGGACCTATCACCCCTCATTTGAACAAGAGATAAATATTTGTTGAGAAGGAGTTAAGTGAAGAGTGGCTGCTGTCGAGCAAGTCATTGGTGCTGGAAGCACTAGATGCCCAAGGATGGACCGAATGCTTTACCAATAACAATGGACCGTACTACCCGAATATTTTGAAATAATTCTATGAATAACTGAAGTTCGAAGAGGAATATGATGTGCATAGGCTAATATCCATAGTCAATGGCAATGAATTCATCTTCTCGTCTGCTGAGTGGGATGCCTATTTGAGAGTTCCTCATGAAGGAGTATATGATTACTACTCTGGAGTGGATCCTCCAGATAGTGATGTTCTTGAGTATGAAAAAGCTCTAGAAGAACTGACAAGAAATTGAAAATCAAGGAATATCATTGCAGCTGAGATGAATGGAGAAGACATGCTTTTGTTTATGTTCGTTCAACAAGTGAATAGTCCCAGAAGAGGGGATTTTGTAATGATGAAGTATCAGGACATATTCCTGATGTACTTCCTAAATCATGGAAAGAGGATTAACCTATGTAGGTTACTGATGGAACAATTGAAGTATATGACTAAGGCATTCTCAAAGACCAATTCCCTATTCCATGCCAAGATAATTTCCTTAATGCTAAAGGTTAAGGGTGTGGCTGGAAATTAAGAAGAGATGATAGTGGCTAAGAACAGTGGTTGTATCTTCATGGTTATTTTAAAATTCATGAAAATTAGTGGGAATCCCTAGAAGAAGGAATGAGTGAATGATGAAGGAAAGGGATATGAAAAGTTTGACCATACTACTCACCCATCTAGGCCAAAAGACAAGAGAGATCCATGCCTGAAGCCTGATGATCCAGAATTGGATTATTCAGCTAAGGAGGAGGAAGTTGAAGGTGTTGTAGATCCTGAAAGAGAGAACACCCCCATTGATGATGGGAGTGATCTTGATTTTCCTAACATTTCTGTAAGGACAGTATCTTTCGGAGAAGCTATCCCTCTAAAATAACTACCAATAAGATAGACTGTTCTGAAGGAAAGTGATCCTGAAACCACTGAAGAAGAATAAGAATCTCAGAATTTTGTCAAAGACACATCTGAAAAGGATGAGGCTGCTGAGTCAGATCATTCTTCTCATGAGGCATAGGAAGCTTGTGATAAGGATTAAGGAAATGAGGCTGTTGCTGAAGAAGATGATGAGGATAATGAAGAAGAGGAGCTCAGTTTGAGACCTCAGATAGATAATAAAGAAAACACATTGTCTGTCAAAGAATCAGGAGTGGAATCTACTTGCATTAATGAAGAAGTCGGTGAGAACTCAGTGGAGGATGAGAATCACCCCACTAGTGAACCAAAAGAGCAGAAAGTTAATGAATCTTCTGGAGATGCAGAGGAGGCTGTGGAATTACCTGAAGTGAAACAAATAGGGGAGAATTATCAGGAGAGAGATCTATGTTAGGGGGAGCATTTTGGTTCTGTATCTATTCTTCATGACATTGAAGAATGGTCATAAGATCTTGGATATCTGGTAATTGGTCTGGATTATGATGATTCAGATTGTGATATGACCAGAAAAAGACATCATGTGCCTGCTATTTTGGACCCTATCACAGTACCTCTAGTGGTTCTCCTTCTTGAGAACGTTGCCACTAAGTATGATCTAGAAAATCTGAAAACTGATCTGCACAAGATGTTTTGTAACAGGGCTTCTAAAATAGAAAATGCAATGTGATTGATTCAAGAGCTGACTGTCTCTATGATGGCAAAAGTTTAATCTTCCATTCAATCTAGTTTTTCCAAAGAAATATCTCAATGCCAGAATCAACTCAATGATGTTTCTCAGTCTGTGTAAATTCTCAGACAGTTAGTGGTAAGCCTAACTTCTCTTATGGCTTCTAAGGGCCAAACATACAAAGACATTCACTACATAAAAGGTGTGGTGCAACAGATGGTTGTAGCATTTTAATGTTTTGAGGAATCCATGAAAGCTCATGTGAAGGGCCAGGATGAAGATGTGAAGAAGCTTATCAGTGGGTTGACCAAGTATTTTAAGGAAACTGTTGCTTTCTCTATAAATCCTTTTTCTGACTCTGCTACTAATTCAACCTCCAGTGCACCACCTGTGGACTAGTCAGCTTTTAGGAAAGTGGTCACTAAAGAGTTAGCCAAGATTTCTGGTATCAGTGCACCTGATCCTCAATCTATGACTCAGATTCTGTCCACTACCAAAGACGTTATGAAGGGAGTAAGTGAATTCATGTGAGAGGCTTACCAGGACCAGAAGAGTATAAAGGAACAAATTATTTTTTATTATAAAAGGATTTACTCCAAGCATCAGGTGGATGGTCATTTCATTATTCTGTTGGAAAACCTCAAGATTCCACTAGTCACCAGAGCCTTCAAGGAACAAGTTACTCAGTTGGGACAGTTGACTCCAGCATTGGAAAAAATTATGGAGAACAAGGATGAATTCATATCAGCTATGAAAAGAGGAGGAGACATTATTATAGACATCAGAAACCTTCTTCTACCCTTTCTCCATGTGGACTGCACCCCTATCATCATCCCTCCTGCCTTACCTGCATGTCAACCTAGTAGTTCTTCCACGATACGTCCCGCGAAATCCATCAGAAGCCTTACTCCATTGATACCTTAGCAATCTACCCACTTAAAACCTACATGAGCTTCTATTGCTGTCCCTACAGTCATTCCTGTAGCAATTCCCAAACTTGCTGATCCACCTGCTCATTCTCCATCTTCTTCTTCCAAAGGGAAAGACCACTTGCCTGAGGCTGATATGGATTTAGTTTGTTTCTTTCTTTTTGATAGGGTATTTATGTTTTTTTGGATCATGTAATGTCCTTCCATTAATAAAAGATTTATATGTTCTCTATATTTGTTTTTCATTTAACTAATCACCAAGGGGGAGAAATATTGTGCTAATTCTAGACTAATCATGTGATTGGGGAGAAATGTTCTAATATACTAATATGATCCTATGGTAAATCTTTTCTGCCTTTCTCTCTGATTCCCTGTACCAATATTTTCTAGTTTTATACTCTTATTAACCTATGATACTTGAGACATTTTTTATCTCTGTTCAGTAACTGTATTATATTTGATATCTATATTTAATACATTCTGGCATAATATTTGATTATAAAAAAGGTGGATATTTTTGGACTCACCTGTTTTGATAATCCCAAATCATATTTAAATTTTGATGATAATATATTTATCCATCTGCTAACCCTTTTTTAATCTGTATTTATGTTTTTTATACTGAAAAATTTATATTCTTAGTCTCATGACTTTGTTGCATCAACTTACAGTTTAAATTTATCTAAATATGAGTTCACTATTAAAGGCTACTGGTAAGAGCCTTCTGTTCAAGGTCACCATTATAGCTCACTGTTACTCTAGGTCACTGATCCTAGAATGTTCATGTGGAAGATCAACTGTCACTAATATAAGTTACGGGTACAAGGTCACTATCACAAGTCTACCGTTGATCTACTAATCCAATCATACTGACAAAGAGTCACCGTCAAAAGGTCACTACTATGACAAGGCTTCTGTTAGAGGTTCACTGTTAGACTCTTTCTTAAATCTTCTGTTAAGAGCTTCACTGTTCAAGTCTACAGTTGGACATGTCTACTGTTAGTAGAAGGCTACCGTTAGACAACTCCTACTGTCGAGATAGTCAATTTTTGTTCAAATTCTACTGATGGACATACTACACCATTAATGAAAGTACCTATTGAGATACGTATACTGTTGGAATGGTCATTTTTGAAATAGTTTGATGTTACAATGCTACCGTTAGAAGCATACTGTTTAAGTCTACCACAGATCAGGCCTACTGACTGAAGCCTATAGTTAAAGGTCTACTGTTGAGCCTACCGATGAAGTCTATTGATGAGGAGCTACCCTTACACATAGTAACAGATACTGATACAAGTCCTCCACTAACACACAGTCCACTGTTACAAGACTACAGACGGAGAGCTACCGATGGAAGATGATGGTTAAGTAGTCACTGCTACTCAAACTCTATACCTTGTCAATATTATTAATACTATTAATATAATGATAACAATTATTTTTGATGATTTTAATGCATGTGCTAGTAATTAATGATGTTGTTGGATTTTCTGGAACCGTACCCAGTACCTGTAAAAAGTTAGTCATTCCTATTGAACGGAGATGAACATGTATAAATGGAAACCTTGAAGATGAACAAAGAAGTGGAGAAGAGAGAAGTTTTTCCATACATACACGAACCAATCTGCTGATACAAAAGACTTACATTCCTAAGAAGATGAAGGAAGGGTATATACTGAATTCGAAGAACCTGAACATTCCTTGAGAAAAAGAGCTTCTAACCCAACAAGATAATTATCTATATCTGAAAGTCAGAACCAGGAAGTCGCGACACTCTGTTTTGGAGGCAACTTGCAGAGAAGGGCAAAAACTTCATTTAATTCATTCAAAAGAGTCCAGATCTGATCTTACATCATATATATCATTCTAAACTCCTTTCAAATATCTTTAGCTCTATTTTGTTTTAGTATTTTACATTTGTGAGCACTATGTCCATGTTACACACACTGACTCTTGTGGTTGAACTGTGGGATACTGAAAATCCCCATACTAAACTCACTTTACATTTGTTTCCCATGTAAAACTGTGGAAGAAGCCTAGTGTGGCTTGGTAGTTTATTTTTCCCACGTATAATTGTGGTAGAGGTTTCAAAACCTGGATAGTTTGTGAAAACTATTGTAAAGACTGATATAGGCTGTGTATCACTTTTTAATATAATATCTTGGTGGTAGGTGATCACCATGTGGAGAGGACTAGGTCTTGACTTAAGACTGAACTTATTGTTTAATTTTTTGTGTTTATCTTTTACTTACACAGTTTTATACTTACCCACTATGCTTATATTAGAAAAGATAGAAATATTTTTTTACATTCACTCTGATAGTTAGTTCTGGTTAGTGTGTATATGTGATTCATTTAGTAAACTTGTTTCAAAAGTCGAATTAGTTCTCATACTGATTCAACCAAGGAGTAATCAACCTCTGAGAAACATTTTGAATAATAAGTCACTTATATTTCTACTGCCTTAATTGACTGGGATATTTTAATTTGGGGGATTTTAATACTAAAAGTTATTAAAAGAAATTTTAATTGGAACTCAATTAACCCCCCCCTCATGAGTATACAATCCATCCAAAAAATCCCATCCCTATTTCAATACTTTATTTATAAATAATACCATTAAAATATCACAAATAATTCATTTATCATCAATTATTCACATATCATTAATCCTTAAATGTGAAGCCATTTATCCCTTTAAATCCAATTATCAACTATGAAATTAGGACTTAGTTCATTTCCTTTAACACATTATTTCACTTTTTACAATTCAGAAAACATAATATAATGTGTATTTTAACACCCCATAGGGTTCCATCATACTTAGTCTCAAATATCCAACGAGTCCAATGGGATTCGTGATGTGTCTCACAATCACAAGGGAATCAATTCACTGTTATAATTTAAAATGTAAATGTCAAATGTGGAAGCATAATGAAATAATTTTGTATAAATTATAAGAATAATGATAATGGGAAATGAAATTTAGGATATCTATCTCAATATCATTGATGAAATCTTTCCAAACTGCAACCCTCAATTCGATATAGAATATTTGAATTCAAAATGGTAGAGATGAACTAGAATCAAACCCTTGAATCAAGATCCAATGAACTGAGATATATTAAAACCTATATCAAAACCATCAAAATGTAGGAAATATATCCCTCTATAATGGGGAAGAAATATGGGATAGAGATGAACCTAAACAAGATGAGATCACATACCAAAAGAAGGGTCAATTCCATATGCAAGATCTCTGATTTGCACCAGAAGAGGTTTGAGGAGCCTAGAAATCCTCTCGGATTCTTCTAAGATAATAATTAGTAATATTAATCCTAAATAGGGTGATTATGTATATAAATAGAGGGTTTTATAGTTTTTAAATAAAATTTTGGGTGTTTATAATCCTGCACACACATTTTCCTAGGCATGCCACCTAATCTAAGAAACTGTGAACCGTAACTGAGCACCCCTACTTTTGGGGTAAACAATTACTCAACGGTGATTTAATGATATTACAAACTATGAATTAACCATGATAATACCCTATATCTAAGAGTGTATATTTTGGGGAGGGAGGCTTTATAATTTGTCCAAACCGTACACCCCTTCTAGTGTCTCCCAAGGGGGCGAACAATTTCATGGGGAAAACTGTACGGTTTTATATAACTATTCACCAACTAGGCACAACCCCATGTTATTCCAAAACACTCCAAATTCATCCAAAACAATCCCATTGCTAGATCCAACCATATCTATGAATAAGGGTAAAATAACATCTGAAAATGCTTATAATACATCTCTAAAAAATTGGAATATTATATTATTTTCAAATCATTTTTCCTTCCAAGGTTTCTCTATCATGATGTGATTTTTTGATCATCCTTTATATTTTATTATGTTATGTTCACTTTTCTAAAATTATATTTTCAAATAAATTATTTCATAAGTTTTTGTTATGTGAAAACCCATTTTTTTCAATGGGTTCATTAAGATATTTTCATTATTGATATTAAGTGTAAAACATATGTATAGATAAGGATGATCGGGGTCCTATATCTACCTATAATGAATTTTTTAATATTAAATATTATAATACTTTTAGGGATTGAAAATATTTGTTTATTCACAAATGATTGTGAATGAGGGGTTTTATTTAATTTTCAATGTGAAAATAATGAGTTTCTTCATGTTGGTGTGACCAAAATGTGTTTGATCGGAAAAGTGTTCTATTGATTATGGATGTTCTAAATTTTCATATTGTTTATATGGGTTTTCTGATTTTTCAAGATGAATTTCATTTTCATGAAATTAAATGATTTTTAGATTAAAAATTATCTTTAATGTATTCCTTGCTCTTATGTCATGCTCCCATGTCAAATGATTATTGATATATATTTTGAGATGTGCAATTTCTTTAATACTTCTTTAACAATCCTCTTATGATCTATATTTACCAAAAATGTTTTATAAATATCAGACATTTCTTTATGACATTTTATTATGATATTTAGGTCTCTATCATATTCTCCTTTATTATATGATATTTTTTTCTAAACTGAGAATTTGACCTCACCCCTTTCCTATGTTTATAATCCCCATATTATAAAGATGATTATGTCATATGAGATATTTAGAAAAGTGTCTATAGGAGAACAACATTGAATAATGTTTTTAATATTTTATAAAATAATTCATTTTTTATCTAATCTCCATGAAACTAAACCTTTAGCCTTTAGATTATGTGATTTTTTTTGAAATTTACTTTTTAAATAACATTATTAAGGTAATATTTAATTATTATTTATCTTGGTTCTAAATAATCAATTTATCATTGAATGATATGTTGAAATTCTAATGAATTAATTATTTAGAATTATTGTTTGTCTATATATAAGAATGAATTCCTAAAATTGACAATATATCAAGAAGATGAGAAAACATATAAATATTTGAGTAAAATTAATATGGGAAATATTTTAAAAAATAAGGTAGTTAATAAAATTAGTGATGTTATAGTAGTAAATGAATATATGAATATATTTCCTAATGATTTACAAAGTTTTATTTCAACTTAAGTTGTTGAATTTACTATGAATATTGTTCCTTATTCTATTCCAATTTGTAACCCTCTTATCAAATGGATATAGTATAACTTTTCAAATTGAAAATTCATTTAAAGTGTTTCTTGATAATGGTTTCATCCATTATACCACTTCAACTTGTTGTATTGGTGATTTGTTTTTTTAAAATATGGATTGATCTAGGGGGATTTGAATTGATTATAGAGAACTCTGTACCATCAATATTAAGATAAAATATCCATTTCCTCATATTGATGACTTTATTAATTAGCTTTAGGGTATTCAATATTTTTCAATTATGGATCTTATGTCCATGTATCCCAAGCTAAACGTGAAGGAGGAAAAATATTACTCGGATGATATTTCGTATTAGATATGGCCACTATGAGTTTATATTAATGCATTCATGGTTTATAAATGGCGCCATTATTTTCATAGATCTTATGAATATAGTTTTAAATGATTACATGGATTTTTTTTTTCATTGATGAAAATACATTTTATTTAAAAATTTATGAGGAACATAAGAAACATTGACAGATTTTTCTATAGAAATTAAAAAAATAAGTTTGATGAAGAATTTAGAAATCATGTTTTTTGGATTAAATATATTTCTTTCATTGGGAATATTATTTCTAAAGATGGAATAAATAATGATTCATCTCAAACTAATGTGTGGTAATAGTGTAAATACTTAAAAATGATAATGATATTTTATGTTTTCGACAATTTGTGGGACAAAATAATGTGATGAATGTTTTTAGGAATTAAAAATAGATATTGGTTTATACTCTAGTGTTATCCCCACAAAAAAGAAATTATGTATTTTTTATTTATAGTGATGTTTCTATGAATATATTTTGTTTTGTATTGATGCGTGATGATTGGGTATTTAGATATGCATCACAACGATCGAAACTCAATTATTATAATTAACATACATATGATCTCAATATTACAGTTGTGGGGTTTTCAATATAATTTTGGAGTCATATATTATATGGTGTTAACTTAAAAATATATACTTATAATAAAAAGATTAAAGTATACAATCATCCATAAAGGGTTGAAAATTATATAGAGAAGATTATTTAAGAAAATATAAGATCATTGTTTCCTGATTTACTAAAAATTTGTAAAAGAAAACTAGGTAGACTATACCTCATATTGAATCGATATAGTCTCATGAACTATGATATGTTAGGAATAGGACCATTTGGTTAATGATTTAATGAATGATTACCAAGAAATTATTTATGTGGGAACTCGATTCATTTTTCTATTGTTATTACAGACATCATAATAACATAAAAAAATTTATACTAAATAAAATCATGATTCAAAATAAATGGTATAATTTTCCTAGAAGGGTTAATTTCTTTAATGTAACATTGATAAAAATTTTATATGATATTTTGAAAGTGATTTTGTGTTATAGGTGATTCTTATTTGTATTTTTTTCATGAAATGATAATAGATATCTATTTTCTATCGATCTCCAAATAATTTAAATTTATAAATTCATTCATTAGTTTTACTTTATATGTGGAATGAAGAAATACGATGTTCACTTTTCCAAGGAATTTTTAATTTTTTGATATGTTAAACTAGAATGAAAACTACTGAAGGTGACACTTCAGCCTCTATTAGTTCCCAAGTCGAAATTGGTCAATATATCTTTATATTTCATGGTTAGATTACTAAATATATCTTTAGGTAATAATAATATTTGTGTTATTGTGGACTGATTAACTAAATATCTATATTTTCTTCCTATTCCAGATAATATGCCTTTCAATAAACTTGTTACACATTATCATAAATAGATAATAATATTACATAGAGTAGCTCTCTCAATTATATATGATCTTGGTCTCATATTCTACAATTTTTTAAATACTATTAGAACTCATTGGGCACTGAATTAATTTTAGTACAACATATCATCCTCAATTCTATGGATAGTTTGAGTGGAGATTCTAGATATAAAAATATGTTCATCATGATTTCTCATTCAATTATTAGGGATGTTGTGACTATAATATTTCTATTTAGACCCTAACATCACTAGAATAGACCTTGTATATGTTTTATTATATTAACATAATATACAAGGAATATAATCCCAAAGGACCCAATAGTTTAGTCGTCTTGGTAAATTAGATGTATACTAGAGTCTTACATCACATTTGAATGCAAAAATTACAACATAATTTTTTTGAGAATAATATTATTCAATAAATAATATCCTTACTTGTCAATCATTGTTGATTTCATGGATTTTGGGGAATGAAATCAAAATAAGGGTGAGATAACATACTCAGTATGGGTTAAGAACATCAGAAACTTTCACGAATCAATAAGAATACTCAACATGGAAAGGTAAATAACTGAACACAACCTCCAAAATATTTTTTTTATTTTATTAAAATAAAGAGGTAGAAAAGTCAAAAAAAATACAGTTACAGAGGTCCTAATTATTGTAACCCAAGGGAATCAACCCTGAAACATTTGGATACCTTAGGGGGAAAATAACCAAGACTAGTAAATTAAATATATTGATCCTCTTAAGAAACATAATAAGTATGAATTTCTGCCACCATATTACCCTCATGCAAGGTATGAATAATACATATGTGGTTTTTCATAAGATGCTTTCACCTTATTATGGAGTATTAAATGGACCAAGGGGTAGGACACTTACCATATATCGCATTAAAAGTAATTGTTAAATCAGTTCAATCTCACTGATAGGAATGTTCCTCTGGACACATATGATATGAATTGTGAGGATGGAAAGGGATTCTGCTAAAAGTGAGTCACTATTTCCAAATAATGATGATAAATTCTCAATAAATGAACCATTGGAGTCACCAATCACTCCACCACAGCACATGGATCCCAAAGAGCATGATCTATCTGTTTTCAGTTTGTTCCCCAAGAGGGGGGATCCATTTGTCAGATTTACCCTGAGCAGGAGAACCAATATAAAGGGAGGATAGGCTTAGGTGTATGGCTAAGTGGGAGGGAGCACCCATTGAATCCTTTCTTATAATGAAAAAATAAAGAACCAAATACATAGTTTTAAGGATTATATCTAAGATAGACCTTGGTTTAAACTAATATTTATATTCATTTATGGATGACCAGAATATCCAATAGTCCGCAATGAGTATGAACAATATGCCCATCCTCTTAGGGACGAAAGTCACAACCCCTTAGAACTATTGGAGAAAAAATGTCATAGATGAGTCTTCCTATCCAGACCCACCATTAATGAGAACACACCTTTAATTTAAATATATTTAATGCATAAATTGATACGGCATAATCAATATGGAAAGGTAAATAAAATAATACACATTCCATTTAATAAAAAATATGAGAATTAAATTAATCTAGAGATAATATATTTTTAAAAGTAGCATATATAATAATAATAACTGAATTCATAATTAATACAATGCTTAATTATTGGATTCATTTATCTTAGGCATGATGACCACAAAACCTCTTAGACCATTCACAAGACAATTTAAACTAGAGTTAATGCATCATTTAATGAAAACATATTTATTTTCCACATTAGGCAATTGATGCATTTAGAGGATATATAATTCCAAGACCCACCCATCATTGTAGGTCCAAAAAATTTCTCATATATCTAATAACTGATTTAATTAATGAACCGATATTATATTACATCAAATACCCATATTGTTTAAAGGATATAGATTTATCAATATTTCCCATGTCAATCAAATAATTTTTAAATTAAAACACTTTACATTGAATTGAGATATAATTGACGAAATAAGAATATCCATGATAAATAATAAATATATTTAAAGGAAATTTAATGTCTCATTATCATAGTTATGTGAATATTTCATGTTGAATTTGATGGCAAAAAAATGAAATAAGGATGTGATGGTAAATACTATCCTTGGTCAAAATATTCATAAACCATGTAGAGGATAAATAACAATTGTATTAACAAATACCCATTGGACTAATAAAAATGGGATATTTTCATTAATAAATAGAAATACCATAAAATATCTTAAAAATTTTCTTGAGAAAAATATATTTTTCATTTTTAAAATTAAGTGTTAAAATATAATTCATTTCCAAAACTCTTTTCATTGAAAATCACTTTTAATAACTATGAATTTATAGAATATTAAGGAATAATGTTTCTTTCATAAGATAATTGTATAAATAAAAATTAATCTTCTTTGATATGATGATTATGGCAGTTGGTAATTCTATACATGCACTATAAATTAAAAAAACATTCCTTTTTCACACTAAAAATGTTAGAAAAGTTCATTGTTAGAAAAAAAAGAATATCCCTTTATATATGTTTTAAAAATAAAAATGTTAAAAAAATATTTAATAAATCATTTAAAATATGTTAAAAACTTTTTTGAAATCATTTTTTTACAAAATACATTTTTTGAAGAAAACTAGTTTTTGGAAGAAATCATTTTTCTGAATAAAGAGAGAAATGTAGTTGGATTTTCTAAAAACATTTTAATAATAATTTTAAGTACAAAAGAGTAGTAAAATGGATATATTAAATGAAAATATAATTAATAACTATTTTAGGTTAAAATTGAATGGGTTTATTAGACAATTTTCAAAAAAATTAACTCTATAGAAATATAGTTATAAACTAACTTTATTAGAATGAGATTGTGAAATAAACAATCGCAAAGATAAAAAAATTGATGTGAGAATTAATTAGTGAATCAATTATGTTCATAAACAATAAATCCACCTAAGAAAATCAGAAATAAAACATAATGTTATAAAAATTCATTATACACATAATCTTCGAATATCAAAGACAATGTTGAATTAATATAATCAAATGAAATGAAATTGAGTTATAATAATTTTTACCACTTGGTAAATTTTAATTCAAATCCACAAAGATGAAATAATTTGAACTAAAAATTAAAATATCATTAATAATTAAATATTCATGATATTATAATAAAACATTTCTATATATACACTATATAGAAGAAATTATGTTCACAACATTACAATATGCCGCAATGAAATGAAATTTAGATGAGATCCCTTACCTCATGATTCCTCTCTGTCAAGAGAGATTTAAATAAATTTTTATGGTTTTAAACATGTTATTAAATTATTCCAAAACCATATTAAAATTTATAATATCATATATTATCCTTTTATAACATATTATCACCATTCTATTAATAATCATTCATCATTTTCATTATTTTAGGTTTTAATTACCCCCTTTTTTCTTGTGTGTTTCATCCAAAAAGATTATGTTCTTTTGAATATTATATTTTTTAATCATATATATAATAATAAATATGAAATTATTATCATATTTTAATATCAATTATACATTTCAAACCAATCATGATATATTTTTACAAAAAATGAAGTACATTACGATCATGTAGATGATAGGTTTTACGTACTCTTGGGTAAAATTTCAACTTTCAATGATCATTATAGAAATGAGGTAATTAGTATTTTTTCTTTTAATAGTGAAAAAAATATCATTCATACCATAAAATTTCGTTAAATATACTCATATATATCTTCCAAGTGGGGTGGTGATGAAAAGAGAGTCACATCACTTCGTGAAGGCTGTAGTCTGCACGTACACGAACGATATTATTATCTTTATGTGAGTGAAATGGTAATAAAGAATATTAAACATTCAAAATGATAAATATCTCAGGAATGTATTAATTATATCATGTATATCACATGTATTTATTAACTTTAATCATATTACATTCCATGTAAAATGATAGTGGAAGAAGAATCACATCTCTTTGCGAGGTGGTGGTCCACCGTACACACAAGCGAAATTATCATATACCATATGATATAGAATGTAAAAAAATTTATATATGATAAAATTACTCAAAAGGTAGAAAAATTTATAAATTTCATATATATTCCTTTTATACAACATCATACCGAACAATGAAAGGTGTTAATGGAAGAACAATTGACGTCTGTTGATGAGGCGGCAGTCCATCGTACACATGAACAATGATTTCGTAATGTATTTTAAGAAAGTGTATATAGTTTTAGGTAATTAAATTAATATAAAAATATACCATTATATTTAATAATATTATTTTATTATATAATAATGTTTTAATAAAATTTTAATGGGGTTAAGAATGAAATAAAATAAAAAATTTTCATTGAAGATCACTACCTCCTCATCTAATACCCCCCTTAGATTTCCACCAAATTTTTACTAGGTTGGATTTATTCAAATTATAATGTTTATAGGATGATTGGATGGAAATTTTTAAGTGATTTTTCTAGGTATTGGATAAAAAACAAGTGTGTAAATGTGGGGAAAAGAGAGGATCATTGGTGGCCTTTTATAAGTGAAGTTAGTGGAACACTTGTGATTTTTTTGAAAGTATTCAATCATACACACATTAGTATCACTCAAAAAGCCAAAAAAAGGACCATTATAGAACCTAGAAGATATAATGTCAATATATTTCCAAATAATGGGTTTTTACGGGTTTTTATGTCATTTCTCCCATATCATATTATTTTAACTCCCCAGTAAATCCATTTTTCCTTAACCGTGGTAATTAATTTTTTTAGTTTCATTATTAAATTTGGTAAAAAAAATAATATGAAATTATTATAAAAAATAAATTATTATGATTCAAAATCTAAAATTAAATTTTCAAAATTCCATTATTATAAGCCGAAAAATATAATTTAAAATTAGTACCATATATGTGATTAGAAAGCGGGTTTTGATGGGAAAATGTTCATATGTTTACAAAGTCAAAATTCAATTTGAAAATTATTTAAATAACATAAATTGTATTATTTTATATATAATTGAACTAATTTTACATTAAATCAATTTAAAAAGATAAACCAATTGCATCAATAATATAAATGAAAAGGATGTTTTCAATTAAAATTTTATTAATGTTCACTATTCTTTGAAAAATGAAATAATTTAGAAAAATACCTAAAATTCACTATAATAAAAATTTGATAATTTATTTTAAAAAACAAAGTTAATAAAATCAAATAATTTTTCTAAATGCTGTAGAAATTTATTTTAAATTATGTTTTCAAAGCAAGGCTAAACCTTCATAAAAAATTATTTTTTTGGAAAAAATTATTTTCTTTTAAATGATTATTCATTTACTTATAATCAATTAATAACCATAGTTTTAATATTTTTGTTATTAATATTTACACCATAAAATATATCATCAAGGTGTAATCTATCATATTGAGGATCAATATTTTAATAATATACCACATTTCATTCAAGCTCGATAATATCTGTAACGTAAGATAAACTCTGTGTTGCACGTAATAACAACTAAATTTAGTCTTGTATGTAATGAAAGCTATTGAAGAGTTTGAATTTATTTAAAAAATAATTATATCATAAAGTATTAGGATATTATATTCACTTTTAATGTTTTTTTGAGTGTCTTACATGCTATTAAATATGATGTTCATATTTAAAAAAATTTAGGATGTTACATTTTACTCACCATAATTAAATCACATCTGAAAAATTTGGACATGATTTCACTAATCATGAATTTGATGTCTGAAAAATAGTTTTTTTAAAAAGAACATTATAAAAATTTTAATAAAATTTATTCCTAATAATAGAGAAATGGAAATATAAAAGTAATATTGAATAATAAATAAATTGGTTTCTAAGTAGAATAACATTGGTGGAAAGTGAATATATGAAAATTGAAAAAAATTGTAAATAATTTTTGATACTAGTTGAGGTCACTGATCACAATTAAGTGAACGATCAATGGAAATTTAATATCCATAAAACTAAAAATATTTGATTATTTAAAAGACCATTTGATTAATTGGATATGAATGTAATATGATAATTTTTTCGTTTAAATATCCTTTTCTAAAATTTGAATAATAATGTTACTTTTTAAGGATATAAGGAATTAAATATAATTCATATTATTCAATTTAATAATCCAAATTCAATCATTTGGTTTTGATTCAATCAATTTTTAATTCATCCCCCAGTCTATGAAATGAATATTCAAAATGAGTTTTTATTTCTTGAAGCAGTATATTTACCTATTACCAGATTGAAAGATCAAAAAATAGTGACAAGTTTTTCCATATATCTTGAATTATTTAATAAAATAAATATGAATAGAATAATTTATCTAATATGATAATCTATATACATTAAAATTAACACCACAGTTTCATCATTATTTTTTTCAAATCATTTAACTAAAAAAATGACATGTTATCAAGGACATCATGTAGGCCAATGGTAGGCTCTGAACCCCTATCATCCAATAGTCATGGGTGTAAGCCGCCAAAACCTTTTAGGACAAGATGGGTTTCACCCGACATGTGATTTGTCCTTTTATAAAACCATATTAATATATTTACTATAATATATACAAATAATATGATGAAAATCCTTGAAATAAAATTAATTAATAAATAAATTTCTTACTAAGGTTTTCAATAAAAACTATTTATCTTACAAAGTATAATAATCTTAATTTTATAGAATTACAATTTATGTTTTGACCATATTAACCATAATAATTTTTCATAACTTTGAACTTATGTATATAAATGGTAAAGTCATTAATCCTCAAATAAAATTTCCACTAAAACCTATACTTGTCATATATTTAACCCAAAATATCCTTAATATTGGTTGAATCCCATCACATAAAACATAAAAATGGGTCTTTAATACTTTTAAATTATGATGAATCTTAAATTCATAAAACCATGATGGTACGAATGACTCTTAAGTAATTGAAGATGTATATGCTTCAAAAAAATTTCTACAATCCATTGTTCTTTTGTGATTCTTATAACCAAAATACCGTTTTTCATACACTTATACAATTAAATTCTTGTATAAAAATACATAAATACTTCATCAATTTTATTTCATCACATATCCTTCCTTAGTATAGGGTTTAACATTTAGAATAGGACATTTACTCAAATAATGACCATACTATCCTCATTTAAGACAATAAACTATAAATAAATATTAGGATGAGATTTATTTTCTTTCAGCATAATCATTATTTTTCCTTAGTAATTATTTTGTTTTTTCCATTCCTTTCCATGCATAAAGAATTTTATTGTTCCATCGAGACACTTTAATTTGTGACTCATTCCACATTTATCACATGAATGAAATAGTCTCTCATTTTCTTTATGATCTCTTCCACTCTTGATCTTAGAAAATCCCTCATTATTTTATTTTTTGAGTCAGGGAGTTGGTTAAGGTATATAGTCTTAATCGTAATTCAGGATAAATTATTAGGAATAATCATGATGTATTTCAATCTAGTTATCATTCTATTTGGTTTCTTGTACCCACCAACTTGTTTTTCATATTCAATGCTCACATGTTTCATTCGGGGTTTAGTAATTGAATAAAATAAAAATTCATAGTGAGAACAATTATAATCATAGTGGGAAAACCATATAATCATTTATATAATGTCTAAATTAAGATATATTAGTTTCAATATTTTACAGCTTATGTTTGTCCAAGGATATTCATTGTCCACATATATTCAAATCCTTCAAAATGGTTTGTAAATAAAATATAAATTATACTAAGCATATCCCCAAGGATTGTAAAACCATGTGCATATTAAGGTTTGTTGATATAAACCAGGTTATGATAGATTCAAGTCTAATTCACCCATTTTATAGGTATTAATACTATATACCTTTGTGATAGAAGCACACCAACAAGTTGTATATAGACAAGGATTTATTTCTAGATAAGATCATATAATTTCTACCTTACTAAATAATTAGTATTATCTCATATACTTATCCTCAAATTCTATCATAGGGTTATGTTCCCACATTTATGTTTTCCTAAATATATTTCCCATGGTTTATACCAAACATTCTTAGATACCAACTATAGAGACCCCAACCATAATAGCCCACACCCTATGTCTGCATTATTACATTGGCATAAGATAGAAGGAATGACACCATGTAAGATTTAATAGCTTAGTATTCTTGGTAAAATAGACACATATAGGAGCCCCACATTATATTTTAATGCCCAAATTAATTTTTTTAGAATAAAATTATTCCCTATAGAATATAATTTCATTTCAATCATAGTACACTTCATGGACACCATGGGAAAAAAATAACTATGATCTCCATTGATCAGTTAGGTTAGGGTATAACAGAAGTTATTATAAATCAATAAGAATAATCAACATGGTAAGGTAAATTACTGAACACCCATTCCATTTAAATACCAATAGTATAATAATAGATAAAGAATAATCAATATGGAAAGGTAAATAAATTAATATACATTCCATTTATCCAATAGTATGATAATTAAATACATCTAGAGATAATATCATTATGATAATGTCATGCAGAATAATAACTAAATTCTTAATAATGGAAATTCTTAATTATTGGACCCTATGATATTAAGAATCATGATTCCTCTACCATTAGTACATTTAACAATATAGCATAAACTATAAGTAAAAACCTATTTAATTATAGCAGACTTTTTCACCACATGAAACTACTGATTCATCGAGGGGATATATAATACCAGTCCCCAACCATCATTTCATGTGAAAATCATTTCTCATATACTGAATAAGCTATTTAATTCATCAATAATTATTCCGTAACAATAAATATTTTTATTGAGTAAGGGGTAATCATTTTTCAATTTTCCCCATCCAATCATATGACATTAAAATTTAAACACCATATATAAATATGAAATATCTTTTAATATAAAAGCATGTAAATGATAAATAATATGGATATTTAGGGAAAATTTAATGTCCAATGATCAAAGGAAATTTAATATTTCAAGGGGAATTTAATGATGACAAAAATGAAGTAAGTGAATTTCAATATTATCCTTGTTAACAATATTCATAAAACATCACAAGGAATAATAAATACGGGGTCAACATTTTTGGTCAAAGTGGACACTCAAGAGGGGGGGGGGGGTGAATTGAGTTCCAATTGAAAATTTCTGTTGGAATTATTTCTATTAAAATCACCCAATTTAAATAACACGCTAAACTATAGTGAATTTGTAATAAAATAAAGGGTCAGTTAGGTTCTCATAAGATTGATTAGTTCTCAGTTAATCTAATATGAAGATTAGATTAGATTCTGAAACTATCCTAATGATTTACAATAAATACAAACACTTTCTAGTTTAACTATTGTAGTTGATTTAAAATATATTTGCATATAAATTACTTAGTAGCGGAATATTACATATAGTTTAGAACAAAATAAACATGAACATCAGTTTTATACAAGAGGTTCAGTCTCAAGATAAGACTTAGTCCTCTCAAATAGTTTATATAAACTCTAATCTACCCCCTGGATCAGGGTTTACAATAGTACACAACTATACAGGTACTAATACATCTACAATAGTTTGTCATGGAAAAAACAAAAGAACATCACGCAGGCTATCCAGGTCACACTTGACCTCTACCACAATTCACAGTGGGAACTAAAAGGATTCAAAAGGTTTGAGAAATGATTTTAGATATCCTCCAGTTATTCTTAGGAGCCAGTGTGTGTCTAAAAAACAGAGCGGACACACTTCTCATCATGTAAAAAAAGAAACACAATAGAGCTAAACAAATAGATATGGGTTTAGAATGATCTATATCTTTTGAGTGATGCTCTCGACTCCTTGGATTGATGCAGATGAATCTTTGAGTCCTTCTCTGGTTTTTGTCAAGAAATAGAGTTTCATTTTTGTATTCGACATCCAGGTCCAATTTGATAAGTCTGATCAGCTTGAGTGCAGTTGAAATCATTGAATCTCTTTTCTCCTTGAATGTTTAGGTTATACAAATTTAGTATGTAATCTTCATTCTTCTTCAATGAATGTGTGTCCTTGAGTATCTCAAGAAGATTATCTCGTATATGCATGAAAATAATAACATACCACCACACTTTTTTAGTAGTTTTAGGATCCTTTATATAGATTTTATCTTCGGCAATGGGAATGATTACATTTTTACAGGTATGAGGTACGGTTCCTTAAATTCTTACAATTATCATTAATTAGTATCAGCTGCATTAAAAACATAAAATATCACCATTTATAAATAAACAAATAGAAATAGGGTTTAGAGAAACTGTGACTGGTTTCCATCAGTTGCTCCTGATATGAGTGAGCTTGTAATGGTGGACTTGAGTCAGTATGTATTGTGTCGGTAGCTATTACTCTTTATAAAAGTAGCTCTATGTATCAATAGATCTTTCCATCGGTAAGTTCTTTGTACTGGTGGAATTCTTGTATTAATAGAATTTGTAGCGGTATCCGTCTGTCTGTATCAGCAGACTTTTATCAGTAGCTATCTATCAGTATATTTCTGTATCGGTGGTCTTTGTCTGTCTTTATTGGTGGACATCATATCGGTAGCAATCTGTCTGTCTCTTTGTATCAGTAGCTTATATCAGTAACTATATATATACCAATGGACATACTCTATCGGTAGGTCAGTTCTAGTGACCTTGTGTCATAGGAAATAGTTATATCAGTTACCTTTACATATCAGTAGACGATGTACCAGTGGGTCTGTATCAATGACTCAACACTTAATACTTATCTTTTCTATGAAAATCATATCCATATTGAGTTAGTAACATTTATAAATAAGTATAAATGTAGATAACAATTGATTAACAAATTCCAATGATCATTTTAATACTTTATCAACTCAACATGAAAGAATTAATATATTGATAAACATTATTTGGTATCATCAATGAATATTGAAACATAATTGAGATTCTCAAAACATATTAAAGAATAATCGGGAATATCAAAATAGGTGAGGTCAATAAACATATACCCATTGGAGTAGGAATAAAGTGTATAGGTCACTGAAGAATAAAAATACCACAAAAATATCATCAAAAACATTCTTTAGGAATATATCCTTTATATTTTGAAAATAAATTTTTAAAACACAAAGCATTTTGAAAAACATTTTCTTTTAAATATATTTTTAAAACTAATAATTTAAAAAATATTAGGGTATAAATTTATATAAAAATAACATGGTAAACATTCAAAAGAATCGTTAATGAAATTAAGGTTATCATAGTGGGTAATTCTATACATGTCTTACTGGTTAAAAAGAACATTACTTTTTCACTGTAAAAATCTTATAAAATTTTCTTTCTAGGAAAATAACAAGAAGATTTATTTAAATTTATTATACAAATTAAGATTGGGTAAAAATATATTTAATAAATAATTTTTTTAGATTTTAAAAACATGTTTGAAAACGTTTTTTAGAAAATATGGTTTTGTAAGAAAACATTTTTCTGACCGAAGAGAGAAATGAAGTCAATTTTTCATAAAGACATTTTCTCAAAAAAATTAAGAATTGAAGAGCGGAAAAATGATGCTATTACATGAAAATATAATGAATAAATAAAGGAGTATAAAATTATATGGGATTATTATACAATGATCAAATAATTTCATACAATAGAAATAAAAGTATAAATAATATCAATTAGAATGTTTTTGTGAAATAAATCCTCAGCAATATCATAATTTTGAAGTGAAAATTAACAAATGAAATGATTATGTTCATCAATTATAAATCCACATAAAAAATTGAAAATAAAACATAATATGACCAAAACTCATTATACACGTAATCTTATAATATCAAAACAACCAAGAAGTAATATAACCCAATGAGAAGAAATTGAGTTATGAAATTATTTACCACTTCTTAACTTTTAAGTTAAATACCCTTGGATGAAATAATAAAAATTAATACAAAAAATGAATTTAATAATGTATTTATCATAATATTACATGAAAAATGGTATGTATATATCCAATATAAAAAAATTAGATGTGAAACATTAAAATACACCTCAATGAAATGAAATTGAGACGAAAACACTTACCTCATGCTTCCTTTTGGTCAAAAATGATTAATATCCTATGTTGTGGTTTTGAATAGTTCATTAACTTATAAAATAACCATATAAATATTTATAATAACATATATGAACGTTTTATAACATATTATCACAATTATGTTGATAATTATTCATTATTTTCATTGTTTAGTTAGTTAATTACCCTATTTCGTCATGCATGTTTTCTCAAGAAAGAATTAGTTCATGGACATATTATATTGTTATATAGTATCCAAAATAATAATCGTGATATAATTATAATATTTTTAGATCAATATACTTTTAAAATCAATCATTAAATATGGTTATGAAAAATTAAGTACGTTACGTTCATTGAGATGGTAGGATATACATACACATTACTAACATTTCTATTTCTCGTTGATAATTATTGAAAATATTTAATTAATATTATAAATGTTTGAAAATTTAATCATATCATATATTACATATTATTTATTTCAATATACTCATATATATCATCCAAGTGGTATGGGAATGAAAAGAGAGTCACATCGCTTTGTGAAGGTGGTTGTCTACAAGCACACAAATGATGTTATCATATTTTACTATGTGAAAAGGTAAGAATGATTATTATGTTTTCAGAATGATAAATATTTCATGAATATCACAATAATTTTATTTATATAAAAAATATATTAACTTTAACCTTATTACATTCTATGCAAAGTATTAGTGAAAGACAAATCACATTGCTTCGTGTGGCGGTACTCCACTGTAAACACAAGTGATGTTATCATATCCCCTAAAGCAGGAAAAGTAAAAATATATTTATGATATATGAAATGAATAGTAATAAATTATTTATACATATCACAAATATAATTTATATCAATCATAATACCCCACCATGAAAGGTGACAATGGACGAATGAATGACATCGATTCTTGAGGTGGTAGTGTGCTGTACACACAAATGATGATTTCCACCCCCATTTGATAAAGGTGGATATGGTTTTATGACATTAAATTATTATAAAAACATAAGAGTAAATTGAATATAATATTTTTATTATGTAATCATTGTTTAATATTAATTGAAATAAGTATAGAAAGAAATAGAATAAAAATGATCATTGAAGAACATAACCTCTTCTTCAGGTATCCTTCTTAGGTTTTCACTGAATCCTTAGAAGGTTAGATTTATGCCAAAAATAAGGATTATAGCATTATATGAGAGAATTTGGGAAGCAATTCATTGAGGTTTTTTCTGAACATGAAGCGTGTGATGGTTTGATGTAGAGAGTAGCGGGGGTGACCATTTATAAGTGAGGTGAGTGGAACACATGGAATTGTTTGAAATGATTAAATCCTAACCACATTTTTATCATTCCAAAATCCTCAAAAAGGAAAATTATATAACCTATAATATGTAAGGACAAAATATATACAAAAAATTGCTGTTATACATGTTTTTGGTCACTATTATTCTTATCTTCATATTTTATCCACTAATAAATCCATTTTTACATTAATGAGTGTAATTATTTTTTTACTATTTTCACCATTGATTTTGGTAAAAAATTAAGTTGAGCATTTTTGAAAAATAATAATAAAAATAATTCTTAATATGTAATCTATTACTTGAAATTCCATTAATAGAAGTGGAAAATCTTAATTTATGAACAGTCCCGCAAAAATGATGAGAAATAGGGGTTTAAAGAGAAAATGGTTAGAAATTGAAAAAGTCAAAATTCAATATGAAAATGATTTCAAGGACCTAAATTGAATAAATTAATGTATAAGTGAAAAAATTTTAATGTGAAACCAATTAATAATATAATTTACCTTTATAAATAATACAATAAGAATATATTTTTCAATTAAAATTCATCAATTTTCACTCTTCATTCAAAAATAAAATATTTCAAAAAAAAATAAAAAAAATTCATTCAAAGATAATTTTGATTATAAAATTTAGAAGAAATAAAATCAATTTTATTTATGAAATTTTCTAAACATGGTAAATATTATTATTATATTATGTGTGAAAATCATGACTAACCCATCATTTAGAAAAATATCATTTTTAGAAAACATTTATTTTTTATTATAATTGATTCATATTTTATTTATATGAAATAGATAACCATAATTTTTATATTTTAGTTTGTAGTATTAAATAATTACAATATATAATCTATGAGATGACTATCATATTTAATATTTGTATTTTAATAATATGTCACATTTTATTCAAACTTGGTGTTGCATGAAACAATAGCTCAACTCAGTGTTACGTGTAATGCTTGTTAAACTCAGTGTCTAATGTGGTGAAAGATACTGAAGAGATTGAATTTACTTAAAAATAAATATATCATATGGTATTATTATTTTATATTCCCTTATGTGCTTGGGGTTGTATTTCATACACAATATTGAATATGATTTTCATAATTAGAAAATATTGGGTTGTGACACTTTCATTAGTGGAATTTTCTAATAATAATATTTTTAATTCCAGTATAATGATGGAACTATTTGAGGCATTATATGGAAAGAAGTATCATACTTCAACATGTTAGTATGAAACCATGGTATATAGGTTATTATATTTGGAATTGATAGAAGATATAATTGAAAAGGTTAAGATGATTCAATAACATATGGGGGAAGATCAGAGTGATATGAAAAGTTATATACATAACGAGTGGAAAGATATCTAATTTTAGGTAGGAGGTAATGTTTTTATTAAGGTTTCACCTTATAATAAGGTTATTTTTTATTATTAATGAATAATTAGGTCCATTATATACTAACAATTATGAATTTTATGAAATGTGGGATTAAATTTACACTAAGTGTCCTTATCATTATGTTTATCTTAGGTATCTGATGTTTTTCATGTTTCATCAATAAAGAAAGATTTACCTAATAAATCTCAAGTTTTGATCTCAAATGTTGTTCAGTTGGAAGATAATATTTCTTATGAGGAACAAATAGTTCATATTTTTTTACCATAAATAAGAGGTATTTCAGAACAAGGTGATTAAATATGTTATGGTTTTAGGGAATAACCACATGTTTTATGAAGAAAAATAGGATTTAGAAGATGAAATGAAGAAAAAATAACCTGTCTTTTTTAAAAATAGAGTGCATTTGAAAGGATTTTTTTGAAGGTAGTAAGAAATCATAAAAGTTGTTAATGGTGATAATAATTTTTTTCATAAAAAATTCATATTCTTGAAAAATTTTCTTTTTCTTTTTCAATACACTGATTTTATGTAATATTCCATTTGAAAGTAAAATAGTAATTTCCAACTAATTTTCTGTGAATTAAATAGTTATATTTAATTGATAAAATGATCTATAATTTTTATTTTATATTATAAAATGTAATTCATTAAATATATCAACATATAAAATATATAATATGATTATATTTTTTTTACTTTTATTAAAATATTGATTTTTGGGAAGATAGTGAAAGACTAATGATTTTTTAAAAACAAGAATTACATTTCATGTATTTAAAAAGTAAAATACAATATTAAATATTATTTTAATGTAAAATTGTTCCCATTGACTAATAATGATCCATTTAATTCCATAGTAATCATCATTTTATGTTATTTTGGTATAAATTCCTTTTTAGGCTTTAAACCTAATTTTTGATTGAACTATTTTCATTGGGTTTTTCATTATTTTCGTTAAAATTTAAAAATTTAATATTGGTTTTTTTCCATATTTGGAATTTGGTGGTTGAAGAATATTTGTGAGTTATATTTTATAATTTATTAAAATTAATTCTTAGCATGGGAAAAATTATTTACGATAATAAATAGTCAAACATGTTAATTAAGGTAAAAAATAAAATATAAGGAAAAATATTTTTATTTTAATTTATATTTGATGATGGTTTTTACAATATTAAAATATATTTGAACTAATATATTTTTAGATCCAAATTCTAATGAATAAAACTTCATATTATTTTAAAACATTGAATTATTATAATAGTGCCACTCCCCTCACTTATAAATGTGTGTATCCTCTCCTATATTATTAAGATATTTTAAGATTATTAGATCAGAAAATACATAACAGAATACCTTCCCCAAATCAATACTTTATTATTACAGGTCATGGTATCTCCAAATTACTAATCCTATAAGGATTAAGGTGTAATCAAAAGGAGGTTTTCTATATAAGAGGTGTAACTCTCAAATGAGTGTTTTAATGTGTATTACTTCTTATAAGTTGATAAAATAACAATTAAAATTGATGATATAATACATTAATCAACTTATATATAATAAAATGTTATTATATTGATTAAAAACCCATTTTTTCTTCTTTTCCATCCTATGAGAAATGAAAACTTCACTCAAACGTACATGTTGAATACAACCACCACAAAGTGATTTGTTTCATTTTTCATCACCAAATAATATTGATTGTTAAAATGATTGATAAATGGAATATATAATATAATTTTTAAAATATTATGATATTGTAAATATATAATTTTATCTATTATATTAAATTTCTTTCTATTGAAATATGATAACACCGTTTATACGTTCATATAAACTACCACCTCTATGAAATTATATGAGTCATTTTTCATTACCACAATTTTTTTTAAAAGTTATTTTACTATATAAATATCATAATTTCAATAAGTTTTCTTTTATTTAGTTAATTTATATAAAAAACATTGGCCACAATCAACAAAATGATGTTATTTAGAGGATATAAACAGAACGACCTGAAAATGTATGAGGTGATCTTAACCATTTTAGCGACCAAATAAAACATGGTGATAAATAAAATAAATATAATAAAGATAATGGAATTGAAATAATTTTTTTAAGAAATTAAATATGTAATATTTTATATTAAATAGTTAGATAATGTATGAACCTAGATGATAAATACAATAAGGGATTTTCATCTCAATTTCTTTTCTTTGAGACTTATGTCATCTTCACCATATATTTTATCATTTGTGGTATATAAACTCCTAAATGAATTCATTTTATAACAAATTCATTGAAACTAAAGTGGTTTACAATTATTTTCATGTTCTCCCTTTCATTGTTCTTTTTTTTCAAAAGATACTAAAGTCGTAAAAGCTTTTTTTGTTAAAACCTTATTTTAATATATTCTTTTCAAATATTTCATCTTCTTATAAATTTTCTTTCAAGCATTCCATGAATTTTATTAAATATTTATCGAAGATGGTAAAATTTTAATTTCATGTTATTTTTAATTTCTTAAACAAAATAAAAAGAAATCTTTTTAACATTAAGCATACATGTTATATTATCTTTTTTTAACCATGTTTAAAATGTTTTTTAACATTTAGAGCTTGTTATTTTTTTCCACCACTAATGATATTATTAGTATTCAAGGATATAATACATGATAAAATGGGTTTTCAAATAAAATCATATCCCTTATCTTAAGATAATATTACATTTTATGGTTTTTTAATGAAGTCACATTTCTACATAATTTTATCAGAAAATGAAATTCACTTTTGATTATGGTCGCTAAAGAGTTTTTCATGGGTATTATGATGAAAATGGGAATGAATAGATTTTTTTTTCATGACAAATTAATTGATCATTATTCATAATGACAAGTGAGCCCAATATATCTATCCAATTAATTAGGTAATGAATAGACTTCAAAGGAAAAAACTAGGGATATAACTTTTTAGGTTACTCAATTTGAATTAAAAAGACCTCAGATATTTCAGAAAATTTTCAAACATGAGTGAAAAAATTTTCATAATACAATTCTCCAAGATACTTATTTCATGTTTCTATGGATTTTTATAGAAATAATTTGATTTTATGGGGAATGTTTTTATGAACATCAAAAGGTGAATTATTTTTTAAAGGAATGTTTTTATGAGTTTTTATACCTCCAATGTTTCCTTCCTGATTTTAAATGATACTAATGTGGTTTTAATATTTTATTTTAGATACAGTTTATTTTATCATATAAATACATTTTATTTCTATTCCCATAATTTATGTATAATGAAGGTAAATTTTTTTAAGAGTTTTAATGTTTTTAACTGGGATAATATATTTTCTCTATTTATATGTCACTAAATAAGTATTTTTCTTTCAAACCATGTTCTTAATTACTTTTCATAGGATCTATGGTTGGGTAAGAATTAAAAATTGGTCAATGGTGACATGACATAAATAAAAAATGTCATTATTGATATAGGTGTATATATTTGAAAACATATTTTTTATTTGAATGGATTCATATTATATGTAAGAGTCCACTATGTTATGTAATTTTTAACATAGTTCATCAAAATGTTAAACAGAAATGATCTTGGAAATATAATAAATTTCAACCATTGTTATACATTCTATAATTTTGGGTTGATAATGTTAGGGGGTGTTATAATGATCATTGTTGAATGAAATTATTTTTATGCTTATTTGTATGCCTCCAAAATATGTCTTATAATTATAATTTGTTATCATGACTCATGATTGAATATTGTGGACTCTAATATCCTATAGCATATGAATATTGTTATAAAAAATAATTGTTCCATGACTAATGATTAATCATCTTTGACTAATTGCCTATGAATTTACTATTCTATGATCATATTATCATACCATTATGATTATCTTATACTCATTACAAAAAATTATCAATATCTCCATTGTTTAGCATTACTAATCATATGATCTCAAACATTATTATGATTCCATTTCCTTAGGTTATGAAGAATTCTTTTAAATGGAGTATGTCTAGGAAGGGTTCAATGTTAGAATAACATTGTAGGATATGTTACAAATCTTTTAAAAAATAATTTTATTATATATATATATTCTCTTAAGAAACTAAACATTCGTTGTTCCATGACATGTATTATTATTTTGTCTATTAAACATTAATCTAATATGATGTTATATTTATTTATTCAATTATCATGGTGCCTGATTTTTCATCAGAGTAATTATTTGTCATTTTTTGGACAATAATATTACAGAAATATTGGTGAAAAATCTAATGTTTGGCCTCTATAGAAGATAACATATTAATGTTTTGGTAACATACAGATTGTGTGGTTTCCACATATTAAAATTATTATTTGGTTAAAAAAACGTTTATGAAATCCATATAACTGATGCACATGGGTGTAATAACCATGAAAATGATGACTGGGTGTTAACATTGTCTTCACCAAGTTCATGATAAGGAGGCCTATCATTTCACCTAGTTTGAAAAAACATAGTAATATTCATTATTTAATTCACATTCCTATTAGGAACCATTTTTAATAATAGTGTCTATGAAAACCTATGATAATAAAATGTGATATTGGTTAAAAATTAAGGTTCAGGGGTTGAATAAAACATTCATAATTTATAACATCACCAGAATGATTTTAATAATCATTTTATTTATTACTCTGATTATAGATTTTTGATAATCACACTAAAATATTTAAATTTATTTAATAACTATATCTAAGAAGAATAACATGATCAATGAGTTTTATAAAACATTCAATGAAGTCCCTCATGAGATCCAAATGAGATTAGATCTGGTATATATAAACATGTAATTCTTCATAATTATATATATTTTGTAATGATTAACAATGTTAACTGAGGTGAGTTTCCTTATATAGTAAATAAGATAAAATTGGTGTTTCATGAATGTTCAGGTGAGAAAGATTGTGGAGGGAGTAAGATCTATCAACATACGTAATATGGTTTTAGGAAGAAACACCTAAAAAAATGTCTCCATGGAATAGGATTATGAATTATGTGTGGTAAATATTGGAATAAAGAAACTAATTTTTCTGAATAAATAAGGCGTTCAATAGAAGAAAATGAATTGTTTCTTAAGGAATCACAAAAGATTCAATGTATTAAATGTGGGGAACCAGGGAAATTTTCATAGTCAATGAAAAAATCCAATGGCTATCTCCTAAATAATGGGAATGAAGAATCACCTCTGTTATGTCAATCGTTGTAGTAGAAACAACAAAAATGGCTTATACTCATAGAAAACCAGTGACAGATAAAACACATATGGGTATAGAAAACTAATCCCAAAAAATATAATTTTTTTGTTGATTTTAATTATAATTACCAACAATTGTTTTTACTAAAAAATGTATATGTTGATATTAAATATTTAATAATAAAAAAACATTTAATTATAGTTGGATCTATTAGATTATCATGCTTATATGAATATTTATTCTAAAAAATATATTTTTTAAATCACCCAAGTAATATTTTATTTTTCACAATATTATATTTTTAATAATTAATAAAAAGATAAATTTAATTAAATAGATATCAAAAAAATATTATGAAACCATGCACCCTCAACCTTGCTCTCCCAAATGTTTCTATTGAAGAACTTGTGTAATAGTTTATTGGGTTTGACTGGTTTCCTATGCTTCTTTAGGTCACCACTCATCACCCTTTGAATCATCACCCCTTGTCATGTCACCACCTATTCAACACCTCACCCCTCACTACCGAGTACGTTTCCCTTAACTATCCACCACAATAATTTTTGGATATCATTCCTTCTTCGTATTTTGTGCAGGCCATCACATTTGGTAGAAAATTTTTATTTACACGGTCATTTTTTCCACCATAATCAAGATATTTATAAAACAATGGAAAATTGAATTTTCCGAAAAAAAATTAAATTAATTTCGTTTTGAAGAACTCATTGAATTGAAAATGTAATTGAAATGTCTATCAATGTTTCAAAATTTATTGCTCTAAATGTTGAGTGAATTCCATTATTTTACATTTCATCTTTCATAAATTAAAGTACTATATCAATCATTATATAAATTATGAACACATTCTAAAAATTAGTTACCAAGGAGTGAATTTAATATAATTATAAATAATACACCAGTCACATTGAAAAGAACATAACTATTTACAAGCGCAAGTTACTTCATGAAATTTCATTCATTTCAAATAAGGGTAGTGAGACCATGATAAAAATTGAGCACTTTTTTGAAAATATAGATTGACCAAACTCAATTTGAAGTCTCATTCCTCGTACAAGTGTCATTTAAAATGAACTATAATTGTTTTATTCAATGGATTGTAGTTAAGTATAAAATCCACATAAACATTTTACACATTAAATTAGTGGATATAGAATGTATTATATATAAATTCACCCCCAATTATGTAATTATAAGGGGATATAATCTTCCTTATATGAATAATTTTTTTCCATTTTATGTTTGGTTAAATATTTTTTGCTGATTTGGGGTGTTGAATTCATTAATGTTGTTTTTCTTAATAAATCAATGGTTCTCGTTACATGTGTTGTGTAAATTCATTATATTCATTTGATTACATTAGTAAATTATTTCTCTATTGAGTTTGTTATTTAGAATGTGTAATTTTAAGAGTTTTTATAATGCTTGTCTAGGTTTCAAATAATTAATGTGATGAACTACTTAAAATAGTTTATATCTATACTAAATTTTTTTATATTTTTGAAAATGTAATTTTATTTTTATGTGATAATAATTTTGCATTTATTCATGTTCATGAATTATTGTTTATTTATTATTATAACATAATTATTTTATGAATTGTATATAAGTATGTTCATTTGTTAATATACAGTTAATGTTTTTCATTAATTATTAACTCTTAGTTTTAGTTCCCATATAAATTAAATTTATCACCTGACTTTTAATGTATCTATGAGAAATGTTACGATACATACTTTTCGTGATAATATTATTGAAGTACTTATAGTATGTTGTGTGTCGAATTTCGAAGTAATATCAGACTTATAATTACGAAATGCTTATACCAAGAACATGTAATACATTTCATTGTTTTTATGGTATGTGTGATTTCTGTGCATTTTATGAGTGTTCTATTTTTTAGCTACAAAGAATCAATTCCAAAGTATTTTGATCAATTGAATATATAGACTCTTCTAAATTGTGTCATCTTACCCCCATCCTCATTAGTTTCAATCCCAGTACTTATATATAAAATTAAATAGTTATTTCTTTTTAATATAAATTATCGTGTATAATTTTTAATAAGATTCTAGATTATGTATAATATATAGTTTATATATGATATATATATTTAATATTAACTAAATCTATTAGTTTATGAAATATGTATTCCATATGCATTCAATTACAACATAGTTAACATATACGGGTTCTTCATGGGAATTTATGGATAAGTGGGATACATTTCCACAATAATTGGTATATTCATTTATTATTATTAAATTCATACTATATTATCTTTTTTTGATTAATTTTTTCATATTTTTATTCAATGTGGTAACTTTATTATATTTTCTACTCGTTATTTTTATTTTTCACTCAACATTAAGGTATTATTTATTGTATTAAACTGATAAGATCTATGTTTCTACAAAGGAGATATTATTTTATAGGGAACACTATAAATTGTGTAGGACTTATTGGGTGTTAATTATTTATTCCTATATACAAATAATGTGTTCAATACTTCAAAAAGTTAACACATGTACTATAGAGGTATACACATCATTGTATATTACTTGTGACACATGGATTGCCCCTAACCCATGTTCAGTAAAGAACTATACTTCCTGGCCTATAATATGGTACTTATAGGCTTATACATTATGTCACATTACTTAAGGCCATGTTTTCAATTATGTATTTTCCATTTGTTCAATTAATCAGGGATTGAACACATGGCCTGTGCAATTTTATACAATTCTGAACATGCTTGTACATTATTACTTATACAGGTTGTGTGTTTAAGACAACTGTAAAATTCTTCACTGACACATGTTTCATAGACCACATCTTCAAATTTTACCAGAACTTAATTCCTCACATGAAATACACCATGATTTCAATGCATTGAACATATTTGTAGACATCGAATTCAAACCAAATCTCTTTGATTTTTTTCTTTCCATGATTGGTCCAACTTGGGATAAGACCGATGTTTCTTCAATGTTGATAAGAACTTATTGATATTTTTCTCATCAGCATGTATGGGATGGTAGTTAAATACCAAATCTAATAGTATATATTTTTTTATATATTCTTGGTTATGAATTCTATAAGGATTGATATTGTTACTATTATTCCCATTGACCAGAAGAATATGATATAATGGGCACTTTCAACAAGTTATTATTTATAATCTAATTCTAATTATACATTTTTAAAACATAATAGTCTCTCTTCGAATGTTTATTTCCTTATTTTGTAGGTACTACCTTTGTTTAAAGACAAAAAGCTGTTCACCTCTACCATTTTTTTAAGAAAAAAGGAAGTTTACCTCAATGGTCGATTCATTTCATGAAAAGTATTATCCAATTAATGGCATCTAAAAAGATATTATAGTAAAAATATTTATCTCCTTGAAGAAGACAAAACTCTTTCCTTGATTATTTATGTACTTACTACTATAAAATAATTTGATTTGAATGATAACCTTGATAGTGAAATGGAATTTTAGTTATTATATAATTCTTTTTCATTAAATTTTTTATAATGGTTAGGGCTAAAGCCTCAATTTTTTATTTAAAGAAAATACCTCTTTAGTGTGGGTAGGGGGAGACCTATAGATATATTTCTTAGTCTATTTATTTTGGTTGAATTTGTTTATTATGAAAATAGAAAATGTTATATTGATTGAATCAGTTATGTTTTTCTGGATCCTATGTCACTAAATGAGAGGGTACAAGCTAGAGAAATTTTTTGGGATATATAGGAAGCTATCTAAGATGGAGGTGGAATTTGAATACCTTATTACTGAGGATTGACTCAACCTCTGTTTATTCCTTTATTCTGAATGTTTTTGTTTTTTAATAATTTGAATGAAATTTTTATTTTCTACACTTTGGTAGGATCTTTTTTTTAGTGATTTTTGGTTTCTTCTACATGTTTTCACATAGAGTCTCATTTTATCCATGTGGTTAAATTTTTTATACATTGGATTTTAATTTAGATAGAGGTTGCAAAATTGAAATATATAAACACCACATGCACAAGTTAGAATTTTGTGTTTTTATTCATTTAAAATATGTTGTGGAAAACTATGTTTGTAATATTTTAATGAACATGCATTGTTAAAATAATCCATGGAAAACACCTCTTAGTTAAGGTCTGAAGTGACATGTTATTCAAGAATTTTTTGCAGTGTATTCACATCCTATTTATTTCCTACATTATTATAGGAATATTCAAATTAGAAAATGTTACTTCTCATTTTAGTAATTTAGAAAGTGACGAATTGGAAGTCTTGGAATTCAAATCCTACATTTTATATTCTTACAATGATTTTGATTGAGGTACCTTTGGTTCTTACATATAATATGCATATTTAAAAGGGAATGATTTATTCTTTTTTTATATTATATATTGTTTTATTCATACATAACACATGGACTGAGGGTTTACCATTATGGGGTATGGCTCACTAACATGGGTGGGATTTTGACGGAGCTCTGACTTGTTTGGATTGATGGGGCACCGGTTCTAACTAGAATGGATGGGATGGTGCTCGAGCTATGGATTTTCTAATGATGGTGGTTAATCAATGGAATAGATTGGTTTATGATATAGATAATCTGCTACAATGCAAGCATGGCATAGATGGGTTGCTGGTGGTACTCATAGATAATAGGTGTAGGAGCTGGTTCACTGGTATGGATGACATTATACTATATAGGCATGAATGCGTCTGGGGTCAATCTTGGGGTTGAGTGAGTGGGCTATGATGGATCCGGTTGTATTAAATTTCATTATTAACAATATTTTTCTAATATTGAATTTTTGTTTAAATATTCTTCGGTTCAAAAATTAATGCAATTGTATTATATATGATACATTAATTAATAAATATTACATGAAATTTTACTATCAATAAAAACATTTAATTTTTATTCATTTGTAATTTTTAAACATATATTATTTTTACAACTATTATGGGGAGGGAGATAAGTACAATGAAAATCCGACTCCCTATGAAAAAAAACAATTTGGAGAGACTCGATCACAAGACCTCACCGAGACCAAGCAGAGTAGCTACCAACCATGCTAGACCCTCGAAAAATTAAGCATATATTATATGTTGGTAATACTATTACCAAAAGAAAAATAAGTCATTATAACATGATTCAAAACATTTTAACCAACACATATATTATCTATTCTTATTTTTATAATTGAAACAAAACTATTTTATCTATCACAAATATATTTAGTGATAGCATTTTTACAAGTAGATTAGTGATAGAGACATATAGGTTTGTAAAATTTTTTACCAACTAGGAATGTAATTTTAAAAATTGATATGTCCATGTTTTAAAATGTGGAATATTTTGCAGTGGGATCATGGTAATCAAGGAACACTTATCCTCCAATCTAGAGTTAGGGATGTCATGTTCACACTATTAGTAATGTTCTCCATGAAAATAATATTATTTTCCCTTTAGTGGAATTTTATTTTATTTTGACAATTGATTAGCATTATCTATATAGATAAAATATGAATTACTATAGTAAGTAAATATCATATTAAAAAAGCAATATGTGACCGTCAAATATTGTGAGGTTGAATATAATATTACATTGGATTTTAGGTCGTTTGTATTGGTCTTACTACATATGCATGAGGGTTATTTATCTTAAATAGATGGTAAGAAACTCAACATTGAAGATATTACTATTGTTTGGGAATATGATGATGTATTTCATCAAGACCTTCACATTATTCCCCTGAATAATGATGTTTAGTTTTCAATAGAAAATATACATTATATTACACTTAGATTAAATACACCTTATAGAATTTCCCTAGTTGAGTAATATAAATTAATGAAGAAACATATATAGAATCTAGAATAGGTATCTATACGCCCGTGTGTGTCACTATTTGGTTCACCTATTCCTTCTATTAACATGAAAGATATGTCAATAAATATTCTTAGTTATTATCCAAAACATAACAAGAACATTAGGAGGAAAAGGTATCCTCTACCCAATATTAATGAGTTGCTTAATCAATCACAGAAACAAAAATACATTTCTATGATTGACCTTCATTCTAAATATCTTCAACCAAGAGAAAATATGGAAGATATGCACAAGAAAACCTTCCATATGATCTGTGAGAAATATGAAATTATAGTGATTCCATTTGGACTTACCAATGACCCCATTATCCCCATAGATATAATGAATAAAGTCTTTTGAGATTAAATTGATTATTTTTCCAAACTCTTTATAGATGGCAATACTATATATTCAAATAATATGTAAAATCCTGAAGATAATTTGAGAATTGTGTTTATAAGAATAATGAATGAGAAGATGTATAGAAAATTTAAAAATAATAAGTTTTTGGTATAGATATTTTAATTAGTACGTCATATAATCTCATTCATGGGTGTTCTAAAGGATCATTCAGTGATGGGAGTTGTTGAACAATGGTTTAGAACAATGATAGTGAATCAGATCCACAACTTTATTCAGTTATATTTACACTAACAAAACATTAGGGGTAATTTATCATGGTTATCAAATTCTATAACCAATTTGATGAATAATGAAGTCAAGTTCCTTCAGATAGATGAATGTGATGACAAAATAAATGAGCTAAAAAGAAGGTTGTTCAGTGAAATTGTACTCACAATTTAATGTTCATGAAAAAATAACCCAACTCAATATTTGAAGATGTAAATAGTATTTTTTTCATTGTAAATAATGATGAAATATCTATATTTTTAAATGAGTGATATATATATATTGATTTTAAAATATTGAATTAAATACTCACAAATATAGAGTTGAATATAAACCAAAGGAGGTGATTGGAGTTGAGTAAATATTATAACTATAAATACACTACAACTCTTGGTAGGAAAATGGGTTTTAATGTTCCATGTTAGAATAACCCAGATTTGTATTCCATCATAAGGATATAATTAGATCCAATGCTTATGAATTTTAAAAATATGGATCTTAAAATCCGGAGTAATGGGCATATATCTTATATTTATAAGATGAATGATCAACCATCCATCTATGTGAGGATTAAAGAGGTATATAAGGAGGATATAGAACTGTAAAATAATGTGAGGAATTATATAATGTTCAACCATGATTGTTGTTGTGTAATCAGGTTTAGGGGCCGAGCTTGTGTCATGCCAATAGTAGACTTACAGAAATAGATATTGTTAAAAAGGGATATTTCATAATACATTCCTCAATTCCTAGTATATTATCAATTTAATGATGAGATATATATTTTAAAGGGGTTGTTATAATCAAGACCTATAATAGAGTTTATATGAGAAAGAATCACCCTAGATTTCATCATTGGTCTCCTAAGTATATATAATGATCAAAATTCTAGTTGGGTTATAGAAAATTAACTTATGAAATCACCATATTGCATTACTATTAAATAATATTTATATGTTGATCAACATTAAAAGGTATACATCAAAGAAGTTATATGGTTATAAGGAATACCACATTCATTTTTATCTGATTATAATTCGAGGTATAGAAAAATTTTCTCAACATGTATTCTACAATATTTGAAAATAGAGTTGATATTTTTCACTACATATCATCCTTAGATAGATGATTACTCTAAGAGGTCCATTAAAATTCTCTAATGTATGTTGATAAAATTCTCTATATATTTCATTGTTGGTTGGGAATAACTCCTTTCTATATTCATTTTTTACTATAATATATCAGAATTAATAATTCAAATGTATCTATATAAATCCCTCCATGTTAAGAAGTTCATAAATATAATGTTCTATGATGAAGTTAGAGACAAAAAGATAATTTGACTTGTGCTAGTTAAGGAAATAACATAGTAGTTAAGAACCATTCAGAAGAACATTAGAAAAACTCAATGTCGATAGGGAAGTTATGATGATAATCATTTGTGAGATCTAGAAGTTAATGTTAGTAATAATCAATTCCTATGTATGTCTTCTTGGAATAGGGATATGATATTTTGAACGAATAGAATATATAACGTAGATATGTGAACCCATTGAAAATATTTATCTTATCATGAGGGATTCTTATATCATGGAACTTTCACCAATCCACCATCAATTTCATGAAGTGTTCAATGTATTTCGTTTGAGGGATAAATTAAACAATACTTTATATATAATAAACACATTTATCAGAACAACGGAGCATGATATTTATTCTGACAAACAACTGGTGGAGATTATAGATCAATGGGATTAATTATTATGGAACAATACTACTCACTTGATCAATGTTTTGTGGTTAAATCATAAATTTTAGGAAGCTACATGGGAATTTGAGGATTTGATGAGGCAAAAGCATTGCTATCTATTTATATAGGAGTAATTGAATTTTAAGGGAGAAATTTTTATAGAAGTTTTGAATATAAAATCTTCAAATTTTGTAATATATATTTTTATATTAATACAATTCAAATGAATTGATATATTTCTATATAAAAAATATCGAGGATAAATAAAACATGACATACTATTGAAATATTACTATTAATTATGATTATTATCTCATTAACATTGTATTAGAGTGTATGAATAAGACTAAATAAATTTTAAAAAACATTTATAAAATATTTACTTAAGGTAAATGTTTTTATTTACTACTCAGAATGAATTTCTCAAATTTAAATGATAGAAGTAAAAACATTTTATGCTAAGAGATCAATATTTTATATATTTTACTATTCAATATATTATGTATCTTAATCACTAATAAACTATAATTATCATGAAATATATTTTCATTTAATTTATATAATTTAATAATAATTCATATATTTATTACCAATTGGTTATAAGTTAAGTTAAGATCATTTGAATGTAAAACGTATTATTTTTTAGAAAACTATTTCCGTATACACAATAGATTTTTTTCTTAGTAAATAAAATTATTCACTATTGATGAATGATTTTAATATAATATTTATATAATTAATTCAATTAAATATATTAAATTTCATTATATGGTTTTTACTAGGGAAGGAATTATAATAAATTCAATTTTATTATTGAAAAACATTTTCTCTAAAAATGGGTTTTATGTATTCCGTGTGTGGATATTAGAATTAAAATTTTCAAAATTTTGTAATCATTTCTTATAAAATTTATTAAATATTTTTAATAATTATAATTGATATTACGTAATAATTGAAACATAATTTTTCTCCATAATTAATAATAACTATGGTAAAACGCTTTTCACCTTGATAAGGGTTAAACTGGTTAAAAAATGGGCTAATATAAGAGATATGGTGTATAATATAAAAAAAGGATTTAATTTGATCCGGATATTCTATATAAACCCTGACCTTATTTTATTTTATTCTTTTGTAATTCATAGCCTCATTACATGATTAATACATATATCATATAAATTTGTTTTATGTATTTTTCATGTTTCCACCCACCTCACTTATATAAGGGAATATCCTCTTCTAACTTCTGTGCACCACTTGAGAACCATTTATCTCCAGCAATATCTACCCAAATACCCTCTCAAACATCCTCCAAATAACCAAAAGCTTTTGGTCTTCCCAATATACACATCCAATAATCCTGAAGGTTCTTTTTAAAGGAGTTTACCCGAAGAAGAAGAGGTTGGAATGCATATGAAAAAGATGTGACTTGAGGTAAGAGATAATATTATTGTCTATTTTTCAGTACTACCTATGTTATATATTTAATGTGGGATTTTATATGATCCTTATAGTTTAACCCCCATTTTTTATTAACCTTTTGTTATATTTATGGTTTTTTTGCTATCATTTAATTTTCAATAATTTTTTACTAAAAGAGGTTGGAAGAATGTTTTCAATAATATATACATTATTTCACCCCTTCGTGCAGGAATCATTCTCATATATGTCCTTATTCTTCATAATTTTATTTATATATTTTTATCTATAATTAATTTTTTTATAATTTTTTCCCACATTAGAATTTCTTTTCAATTTGTTAAAATAAATCATTTGAATGGTTTTTCTATGAATCAGTTTTATATTTATAAAAAATTTGAAAAAGAATTTTAACTTTTAACCTATAATGAATTAAAATATATTCCCACCATCATGTCTTTCTTCATGAATCTTCCTTTATAGGTTTCTATTATTTTTTAAAATAAAACTCTTTATCCATTATTTATGAAATTATTAGTTTTGAATGTTAAAAATGAACACTACTGCAAATATAGCCTTTATCAGCACTGTAAAAGAGCATTTTTAGTGATAAAAAAGTTCTAATAATTAATGTGAAGATATATAGGGGACCTATTTAACAGCTCTAAAAAGAACTAATAAAGACCCCTTTTATCAGTGAAAAAAGCACTGATAAAAGTAAAAAAACATAAAAAAATAAAAAAATATTTCTATATATCGGGGAGGGGCTTCAACTGCACTTGAATTCGCCATTAACAGCTCCCCCACCCCCATCTTGCATGCCATAGCCACCCCTAGCCCACATGCCCCAGCTGCCACCCCACCCCCTTTAACAGCGCTAGAAGCAATTCAACCTGCACACGTGGCCTACCACCCCTAGATTCGAACCTGAAACCTCTTGCCTGGGTGTCGAAACCTTTACCACTCCAGTATATTATTTTTATCTCCATTTAATAATATACCTATATATATAGTTATATTTACTCATATATTAATATATATTTATATTAACATATATATATTTACATTAAAATATATATTTTGTTATATATATATCCATATATTAATATATATATATATATACATTCAAAAATATATACATATATAGTTATATTTATATATTTATATATTTATATATATATTAATATTTATTTATATCTATTTATCTATATATATTTAAAAATTTTATCATTATATTTGTTTGTATATTAATATATATTTATTTATAAGATCGGTTTTAAATAAATTTATAAAATATTCTTTTGTGTGTGTGTTTATAAATAAATAAATACATATATAAAACACACACATACATATATTGTATGTCTATTTGTAAGTATAATTATATATATTTATATATATTTACAAATATTATATATTAATATGTATATACATATGTTTAGAATATATAGATAATATATATCTGTTTTTCAATACAGACGCACACAAATACATACACACACACACATCATATAGGTATAAAAATATTAATATATTTGTATTTTAAATAAAATGGATATTATTATTTTATTAAAATTATCCTTATATCTTGGGAAACATTCTTTATATGTAAATATGTATAATTATTAATTTTTAATTTTTAATTTTTATGGGTGAATATATAAAAAATATGCATATATTATATTATAATTTATTATAAATTACAATGAACAATAGAAAATGATAATATTTGAATGCCATAATATCAATATAAATGTCACCATCAGATTAAAGTTAGTATCTAATGAAAAGTGTCAAAATACCCCCTAAAACGGGGCTAACATTATGTTGAATGTTAAAAAATTTGGGTATCGAGTCTAAAAAAATAGTTTTGGAGTTCTTATAAGCTTTTCATAGCATAAAAAATTATGGTAGAAAGATCACATTGTTCATTATCATATAAAGATTATTGTAGTCTTCGATTTGATATACTGTAGAGCTCAAACGGACACCCAGATTAAAAGTTATGGTTGTTTGACGTTTGAGATACATTTTTTACTTATCTTAGATCTTTTGTTAATTTTTTTATTTTTGGTGTCTTAAAATTGTTATTAAATGATTATTATTCTATAATAATTAGAAAAATAATAATTAATAAATTTTTAAGACATTTTATAAGCTATTTTCACTACATATATTACATGTTAAGTAGAAAAGTATATTTATACTTATCTGAATCTTATTAAAAAAATATATTTTATATTTAGATCAATATAAATATACTTTTATATTTATATATCAATATATTATTTTTTAGTAAATAATTTTTTTTGAAATATTCCCTTTATCAGTGTTAGGGGAAAAAGAAATGATAAAGACCCACTTTGTCAATGCTACTAAAAAAACAACAGATAATGGGGCCCCCTTTAACAGTGCTAAAAGATGTGCTAATAAAGGGACCCTTTTGACAATGCTTTTTTAGAATTGTTAAAAGAACCCTTTATTAGTTCTTTTCTGTAGTGCTGATAAAGCTTCCACCATTATAATCACTTTTTTAGCACTGTTAGAAGGAAGCGCTATGAAAACCCAGTTTTTTGCTAGTGGAAAGGGATGTTTTCTCATGATTTTAAAAGTTTATTATAAATTATTTTATAAAATTTATTTTTATCTATGTGAAAAACCTCTAAGTAATTTTATGCTTTAATAGGAATATGAGGTCAGGATGTAGCCTAATTTCTTTCTCTTGACGGCTTATGATGATGTTTTAAGTATGATTCTATAAGACTCATTACATTACCATTTGTTAATTAAGTTATGATGAAGACTTTATGTGACCAATTTTTTCATAGGTTATTCTAGTATAATTATTTTTATAATCTCATGTCACACTGATGCATGGTTTTAGTTATGTAATGGGTGGCCCTAAAATTATATTTTCCTATAATTCATTGTCTAAAGAAGGGTATCTTATGAGATAATTTTAACTAGAATTGTGAGTAAACCCGGTTCAGTAAGGGAGACTGTAAACTATGATCATCTTGGAAATGCGCCATGACTAAGGAAATATTAGAGTGGGGAGCTAAATCAATCATGAGACTTTTTCCACTATGATATTGTTAGAAGGGATCCTTGATTAAGGAAATGATTTAATATGATTATGTATATCCAAAAAACTTATTAAATATTCTTGTGATATGATCTTATAGATCATGATTGACTGTTGATGATTCCACTCATATATGACTTATTTATTTTATTTTGACCATGCATGTAAGAACCTAGTTTTTCACTTAGGTATATATCCTTTAATTTTATGTATAAATCCTTACATTGGACATAATATGGATTCCTAATGAGTTTATAAAGGTCCAGAGGGTGTCCAGGGATTGTTCGGAGCCCAGAACCCATCCTTTTGGGGACAACACGCTTGGGACACAGTTCAGAATAAATCACGTGGATTTTGTTTTCCCAGACAGAGAAACCTCACATGGTTAGTTCTTAACCATGTGATCACCACCTTTTCTTAGGTACCCAAGCATGGCTTTCACATGGTTTGATCAAACCATGAATATGATGCTATTTTGGGCAGAACCGTATCGCATAATTTTTTCATGATTTGAAAAATCGTGTAGAAAAACCATGAACATGCTAAAATTCTAGGTAAAATGTACAAAATGACCTTAATGATATATATACCCACACTTCCTCCTTAATTAGAGAACTTGTGGGACTAAGCCCTTTTCTTCTCATTTAAGAGATTTTTGAATGCCAAAGATAGGGATCAAGAGATATCCTTCATGTGGCCTTCAATCGAGCTTTCGATCATCAGATTGGATGTGAAATGGTAAGTACATGAGTCCCCTTTAGTCATTATTGTCATATCTTTACCTTGACCTATATATCTTCATGTGAACTTTTTTTAACTTTTCTTAGATATACTCAGATCTGAGCATTACCACAGTACAATACCACAGGAGGAGAGTTGTACAACCCTATTGTGGGTGGCCAATAACTCATCAATAAAGATTATTAATTTTAGAATATTCGTGTGGTGCCACCCAATTTCATCAGAAATTATTTATTAAATTTACATGCCATGATTACACTTGTTATAATATTATGATTATTCCTTTTCCAAATATGTGATTAGTTGTTAGCGGTTAAACCCACAACTCAATCTACCCCATGTCAATGGTTATTACAAAATTGGGATTTAATGTTTATACACATTTGACCCACTATTTGGGTGTTCCTTTTCTTGACCATGATAAAGGTGATACTTTCTATAATAAATAGGTTTTTATTAATGATAATTTAATAATGGAATGTACCATGTATGCCCACTAATTGAACAGCCTGAGGTAAGTGAATTAATTGAATATTAAATGAAAAATGTGAAATTGCAAGTATACTGAGTATATAACTTTTCCTTAACAAATAATATTGAATAAAGGTTACATGTATGTTGCACCCATTTCCATAATTATGGAAGGCAGATGAGTGAAACACCATAATTGAATATGCCTCAATGGTTAATTAAGACTTTATTAAATATATTAAATGATACTTTGCCTATCCACACTAATGGAAGACAAGGATTGAACCTAATAAATGATTAAATCATAAAATAGGAATGGACTAACTAGAGATCTCTTTGGATTCTGAGAGGATAATTCCTTGGGACTCAAGAACCCCATTTCGAGGCGAGGATGTGGTTTTATTAGGGCGATACACAACTATACTCAGCTTCATGTCTATTCCTAGGATGCCTGCTATACTACCATAGAGTCTTTTACATCATTACATGATAACTCAGATAAAGTCCTTGGATCCATCATTGACTAGTTGGTTCCATGGTGAAACCCTATAGGGCCCTATTCTTGTTTAGCCCTGTTTTACCTTGGTGGATCGTCATGCGCTCATTCCATGCCTTATTGTGAAATACCAAGGATTAATCTCCGGGGAATGCACTCCTTCCCCTTATCTAGACTAAGATACTATAGAGTTAGTGTTCTGTGAGATATATGTTACCTTGGTCATTACCCTGGAACTCCCTCACCAGATATCATTTTCATGTTTTCTTGTTATGTCTTGGGACCTTCACTAATTATACTATCAAGAGTTGATGCCAGTGCAGTGTATGCCTCATTTGACCTATTAACATTAAATGATAATTAATTAAGTAATTACCATGTAACATATTCAGACACCATTCAAGGGCTGAAGCAGGTACTTGTGTATTTAGTTACATTGTACATCATGTTTACTTTATATATGAATGTCTGAACATAGCTACATTCTATTACACGTGCCAGAGGTTATAGACACAATTGTTGGTTTCCCAATGAGATTTGTCTCTCTCTATCTCCAGGTTCTATGTTGTACCTCGATTAGATTACATGAATATAGCTATTGACAAAGGGAAGAATAAAACTTCGAACACTTGATTGTGAGTAGATAGGATTGTTCTTAATAGAAGATGACCGAGATGGATATCAGGATGCTTAGAGTAGTTTTTTTCTTTTAATTCGTGGAACATTTTATGCACATTATCTTGTATCCATGTTTTCCCATTTTCTAGTGACATGTCATTAAATCATCATTGTTTCATTTTATACAGTCAATGTTATTCTCTTTTATCTATTGCTCCTTTTTTCATTATCTATTTGATTACATTACTTCCGCTATTCACTATTAATTTATATCCCATCCAGAATTATACAATTTTCTAATGATGGCATAGTATTACCACAGACAAACTCTAGGCCCTTGATTCTTGCTGGTAGCCTCTGAAATTTGGGTAGAAGCGCTTGAGACCATGTGGTATACTAGGATAAGGGCGCCCGTTAAGTGGCATCCAGGTCCGGGACAACCCAAAGTTGTATCAAAGGGGGTTTAATTTCTTTATTTAATATTTTTAGATAATTGATTAGAGAAAAAGAATTCATGGGACTTGTTCATAAGCTATTTTTGGGCATTAAAAGCTCATGTTTGGGGTAAAAACCAAGTTTCCTAAATTATAATTGGTCCTGTGCTTTTTCCTTTTCCAATTGATATTATTTCACTATTGGGTGATGAACATGTTGAGTGGTGTTGTTGATTATTACTCAATTTTAGAATTTATTTAATCATTAGCCCAATGAAATGAGCCAAAGAGTATTTTTAGATATATCATTATAGGCACCTAGAGTTCACATGTCATTTATATTTTCATGCCATATAGGTATATTGTACTACTTTGTATTGGTTGATATTATTATGATTATTGATTGATGTTGTGATAGCTTACTTGTAGTTGTATTACTTTGCCTGTAATTGAGTGATTTATAGTCCCAATTAATGAGGTGTATGGGACCTCATGGGTTGGGCTGATTAATTTACCGGGTCGAGCCATTTTGCAATAAGTAAGTGAGGGATTTTTCTTGGGATATGTGTTTGGGAACTGAATCATCATAAATAGGTATCCATTATAAAGTAAATCCTAAAATCTAAAATGAATTAGTGTCACATCCTTATATCGCCTATTCATGTCTATCAATGAAAAAGGAGTGAACCTGAAAATTAATTGCAAAATGACATGATTATTATACATGAGAACATACTGATACTTGGCCATCTAGAAGGTAATTTGTGTAGTGCGCCTTGGGTAGTGAGCTTTTTTATGATTATATTTCCTCTAGTGATTCTATCTTAAGATCATAATGTTGTTTTAAGGTGTGTTCTTGGAAACGTTTAGGCCACTAACTCCACAATGTCCTTGTGTATTTTGTTATGAGGGTTGTGATCACCATGCTCTAGACATGGGGGAACTGAGGTGACAGTCTGACCTCCAGGAGTTTGACTTGAGGAATTGACTTCTGTAATTGATCTAGGAACTAATGCCCAAGTCCTTAATAGTTAATTCCATCTCATGCAGTCCATGAATGGTGCTCCTCGGGTTTCCCCAATGATGGATGATCAGACCCATGAGTTCTAGTAGCAGCATCCTCCGACTTTTTCAAGGGATTTTAGATTTCAGGCTGCTGAGTCTTGGCTAGTGGTCATGTTGTCAGGCTGTAGGTTATACATAAACATAGACACTATTTCCATTTTCTTGATGAAAGAGAATAAATGAAGGTAAATCATATATAAATCTCAAAAAATATTTTTTCAATCATATATATCACATATATTCATTAAATTTACAAAAATTACCATAAATTAAAAGTGTAAAAGAAATAAAATCACATCGCTTCATGAAGCGGTAGTCCGCCATACACGTGAACTATGTTATCATATCCCCCATGGAATGGAAATCAAGAAGGTATATGCGATATCATAATTGAAGAAGTATAATAACATAATAGATTTAATATATAGATATTAAATTAATCATTATATACATCCATGTAAGGTGGTGATAGAAGTCATATAAAATCCCCGTTTGATGTGGTAGTTCATCCGACACAAGATTGATGATTTCGTATTCCATTTCATTGAAGAGGAGATAGATATAGGTTATTCCATTTACATAATAAAATATAAGTATATTATTGATAATTTCTTTATATATCATCATAAATTAATAATAATTTATACTGGTGAAGAAGAAATAAAATAAAGTATCTCGGTTTAGAACAATACAACTTTATTGGAAAAACTCCTTAGTTAAGAACCAAATAACTTCTTCTGATGCATTTATGATAAAAATAAGATATACAGTTCATGGGAAGGTAATTGAAGATGAATTTTTTTCAGGTATTTACCAATAAGAATATTTTTTATGTTGAATATAGAAGAAGAGATATGATGTTTGTTTATAATTCAGGTGAGTTGCAAGCATTTTTTTTTGAATAGAAAAAGATTTAACAACATTTTTCACAAGCCAAAATGATTCAAAATGGAACATTATCAATAATTAAAAATTATAAGGTTAAAATAAATATAGAAAATTTATTTTATAAAATATTTTAAGTTATTTAAATATTATATTTTTAGTTTTACCCATGGTAATCCTTTTTTCTGCATAACTATAGAAGTTAATTTTTAATATTATCATTATTCATTATGGTAAGAAATTAATTTGGACTCATTAGATATTATAAATTATAATGATTTAAAATATGGAATCCAATATACTAATTTTAATTTAAATAAGTGATAGAATGTAATTTAAAATTAAAGCTGTAAACACGATGGAAAAGAAGGTTTTCAAGAATTGTATTTTTCCCAGAAAAAGATAATTTTATATTAACTCAATGGCTAATGAAAATAATTAAATAAATATAAATATAAATTTATTTATATATGATAAATAATTTTCATTTAATTTGGGCATAATTATGTCTTTATTTAATTAATTACAATGGAAAACATTATTCATTTTAAAATTACTTTCAGAAAAATCCTGTTTTGAACCCAACAATAAACTTATACTGAAATTCAATAACTGTTAATTAAAAATTAATTAGGAGGATTAAATATAGATAAATAATACTTGTGTTACATAAAATAATATCTTGAAAAAATGTTATTTTATATTTACTGAATTTATTGAAATGAAATTACATTTTTTAAAGAAATCTGTATTTTTCACTATTAATTGGAAAATCCATATTTTCGGAAGAATACAAAAAATTCACCATAAGAAAATTTTGATATGGCCATTTCAAAAAATAAATTTAAATTTTAAAATAAATTTTCTCATATACTAAAAAATTACTTATAATTTTTGTTTAAAAAATATAATAAATACTTTTTTTTCAAGAAATTAATATTTTCTAATTAAATAAGGACTTTACTAACAAATAAGTGCATTTTTCTAAGTATGATTTATTTATATAAAATTATTATAAATATTAATTTAAATTTAATTATTCCTACTCATTCAATAATGTTTAACTTCCAGATAATAATGGTCATGTTTAAATAACAATATTAATAGTTTTTCACGATTCACTAAAACTAATTGTTGCGTGAAAAAGAACATATTGAAGAAATTAAATTTATTTTTTTAAAAAAAAATTCATAAAATATTAGGATTACATTATAAACACCAAAAATTGGATTTTCCCTAGATATTCATAATTCTGATAAAAACTGGCGAGGATACTCTTGACTCATCATATCCTCAAGTTACCAAGTAGCTTCCTCAAAATAGTTGTTTTACTATAAAACTAGGACTAGATGAGTGGTCTTGTTTCATTGAATGTTAAATATTCAATCAAAAATCACCAATTATTTTTTATTATTAGAAATATATTTATACAATGGTATGACCTTTTATTTTAGTACATGTGAAGGGTCAGGTATGTACTTCATCAGGAGATATACATGGAACACATCATGATCTTTAGAGAGGTTTTGTAAAAGTTCTAACAAATAGGATACCATTCCAATATGATCAATAATTTCAAATGTACAAATATACCTATGTCATAGTTTACCCTTATTTCTAAATATCATTACCTTATTTCATGGAAAAGTTCATAGAAACACCTTTTCATTATATTCAAATTTCAGATCACATCAATGATTATCAATTTATTTTTTTATCAACAATATACTACCATTACGTGTTATTGAATGGATTTAAAATTTCAGAAAATTTCTTCAGTTATCTCATGCTTCAATATCTCCCTTTCACCAAATTTATTCCAGCACATTGGCGCTCTATACTTATTTCAATATAAGTATTCATAAAGACCCATCTGAATACTTGAGTAAAAGATATTATTATATGAAAACTCATCTATATGAAGGTGTTGATCACATCCACTTTTGAAATTTAGAGTCAAAGATCTAAAAATATCATATAGTGTTTGAATATTCTCTAACAATGACCGTCTATCTAGGAATGATATGTAGTGATGAAACTCAACAGTATATCAAGAGAATTTTACAGAATTTTATAGAACTTTATGGTAACCATAGAAACCTGATTAAATACCATAGAACATGGTAATACATGAATTTTTAGAAAATTCATAATATATAATGTGTAAATATGATCAAGCGATAAGTATTATGTAATTATGATGATGTGTGATGAAATTATTTGGTGACTACCTATGACCCTTATAGAATTATATCCATTAGACAATTTGAAAATTCCAATGAAAAAAATCCATGGTGAGGTTCTCCCATTACCATTTTGGTATGGGTGATGGCTGTAACATCCCCTTAGGATTCTTTATCTGAACATTAACATTTTGATATACCGAAAACAAAGATACAAACTCTACAATATCTCCCTTCATGCCGTCCCAACAGAAATAGTCTTTAGAATTTATATACATCATTGTACTTCTATGATGAATAGAGAATGAATAACTCTATGCTTCCACTATGAAAATCCATAAAATTTGTTATGGATAAAACCGATACATTATTCTTGAAATTATCAATCCACCCAACTCAAGGTTAAATTTAGGAACATTTCTAACCTTCTTTTGTAGCTCTATATATTCCTTACATACCTCTTTAATCTTCACACGGATAGATGGTGGAACACTCATTAAATAAGGATAATATATATCATGTTCCTTAAACATTTATAGATATATATTTATCAAATATATAAATGTTGGATATTTTTCACCCTTATCATGGTCAATCTAGTATGATCCTTTTGACTGAAATCATCCACCACCTTGTTCGCTTTCCTAGGGTAGTAATGTATTAATCAGTCATATTAATTAATCAGCTCTTACCATGTTTTGTGGTAGATGTATAACTAATTATATGTGAATACATAAATTTTAATTTTGTTATTAGTATATATACCCTACATTAACATTATATGACCAAAAAAGAAACCGTTTTTATCCAAATTTTACAATGTCTAAATTTTTCATAATGTTTTTTTTTAATTTGTATATTTAGTACAATTATCATGTGTTCTGCATGCTCTTCCTAGATAATTTAAAAAATGAGAATATTTTCTATGAAGGTTTCCAAAAACTAATCAAGGTAATCAGTAATGAATCTATTCATTAAATACCTTATGATTGTGAGGGTATTAGTAAGACTAAATGAAATCACTATATATTCAAAGTGTCTGTGCTTTGTAAAGAATGTTATATTTGGTATATCATCCTTCTTTAACTACAATTAATTAAATAAGAAATTAATTTCAATATTGGAAATGTATTGATCTCTACACAATTGATCAAATAGGTCATCAATACGGGGTAGACGATACTTGTTCTTGATTGTGATGTTATTCAAATCCATATAATTAATGCAGAGTCAAAACAAACATTATTTATTTTTTGAAATTCTAATAGATAAATCCCAATGTGTCACAATTTGATGAATAAATCCCATTATAAGTATCTCATGGAGTTTCTTCTTCAATTCATGTAACTCCATCAAGCCCATTCTAAAGGGATTATTTAAAATATATGTGGACCCCGTTATGAGTTCTATTGAGAGCTTATCTTCATGTTCTAGTTGAAGAGTAGAAAACTCATATGAAAATACACACAAAACGCCCACACAATAGGGATTTAATCAAGGTTTTGATTCTACCCAACCATATGAGAGAAGAATTCTTTTTTAATATGAATCAAAACACATACAATGGATGCAATTTCCATAAGATGTTCATATTTATCATCACACAGAATGGAAATCATAGGTTAGTTGATAATATTAAATGTTAATTAACTTCATCAAAATTAATGTGGTATTTATATACCTAAATCCAATCCATTCGTATGATATCAACAACTTAAACTAGAGAAAGAATGATATAGTTTGAAGGAAACAAATTACCACAAACGTCAAATGAATAGGAACCATATACTTCTTTATAAATCATCACATCATTTTTGGTTTTCACATATATTTATACAACTAATGATTTCGGTGGAATCTTGACACCCTTATAAAATTTATTAGTTATGGAATAATGGTTATATCTAGAATCTAGTAGGGCATTAATAGTTTCAGAGTGGATGGTATGTGTACCTTTCACCACAATGTTATCATACCATCATTAGAAATAGTTATCACATGATATTTTACTTTATCCCATGGTTTTGAGAGGTTGCTGACATAAATCATCATCATTGACATTTGGATTTGGGAGTTGGTTTTCATGATGACCATTATCATTGAATTTGAACCAATAGAGTGTGGGTGGTGATTTATATGGAGATTTCCCTTTATTTGCATCATTACTTAAGTTCATCCCATCTATTTTGATACTAATATCATGATAACCTTCCTTATCACAATAAAAAAATCTACTATCCCCCTTAAGACAATTTAATCTATATTTAGTTGCACACATTGAGGATGAAATAATTCTCATCTTGTTTTCTCAATGGTTTTTAGAACATCTATTGAACTCCATCTTTCTTTTCTTATAAAAAACATGTGATTGATGGGTATCCCCACTCTCTAATTCTAATTTGATAGAACAATAAACAATTTCAACCTAGATATTGTGGTTTCGTATGGCCAATGCCATTGGGATACATGGTTTTAATCCACTTAATATTTAATATACCTTACATTAATGTTGGATGATAATAAAATATGCGTATATCACAAATCATGTAAAATTCAACTCATAGGTACAAAAATATTTGTCATCATTACACTGATACTCATGGAATTCCTTCTCTATTTTATTGTGAATAATACGATGAAATTACATATTGAAAAATAATTTCATAAAAAATTATCATTCTACTTTGTCAATGTGAACATGTTGACTCATATAATGGATAAGATTTCACTTTTTATCTTCTTCACCTTCCAAACAATAGACCATTAATTTTTTTTCATAGTATGTACATTGGAGAATAGAATATATATTTTCAATTGTGAAAATACAGAGTTTTGAAACCCTTGGAACACCAAAAACACAATAACTATGAGGAAATCACCACATTAACGAATCAATATAACACTATTTCCTCCTTTGATATTTTAAATGCTTAACATGATTAATAGATTTTGAATGTTGTGTGAGGAAAAAAAAATATTTTTCATTGGAGATCCTATATCATTTGGTTTCTTAAGTGTAATATCATTCTATTGTCCATTGTTCTCATCATTAATAGGATTTATTCAAGTTATATCCACTGAATAAAACTAAAAAACCATCTAAGAAACAATAATCATAGAGTGGAAGTACAAAATCTTGAAAAACCACTTTAAGGGTGACTAAATCATGACTCCTTATTTTCAATATATTAATCCTTAGAATTATCATAGGTAGATCATAATTATTATTCAAATACAAAATGAATTTTCATGAAGATAATATTAATTAAATAAATAATATACCCTAGGAGTGTCAAACCAGGTTCACAGTAAGACCCATTGTGGTGAATCATGTCTTACTCAAGTCAAGCACGTCCTGCCTTTTTTAGAGTTATTATACCTAGGTATATTTGTGAAAAAACTATTCACAATTTTTGTATAATATCCTGTTACTTATTATTTGGTATACCATGAACTATGTTTGGATCCCATTTTTGTTGGGTCTTGTTTTGGGGTCGTTCGAAGAGATTTTGGGAAATTTTGGAGGCTTTTTGGGCTATACACAGTTGGAAATCATGTTGACCAAACTGTGTTCTCCTCTATGAAAACTGCCAAACCCCTTGAAAATGGGGAATGCGCAGTTGGAACACAAATTCCTAATTCATGGGTCAACCTAGGGGAAACTATGTTCCCCAAATAGTAGGGGGACATGACTGATGCATAATTTCCCCTAACAAAGTGAAACCCCTAGTTAATCAACCACACTAGATTTTATAGTTCTAAAAACTAAATAAAAATTTATAAACCCCCATTTATGTTTTCTAATACTCCTATTCAATCTTAATACAATTTTACCTTCCTTGGAGGATCTTAATATATAATTTGGATCCTCTAACCTCATCCTTTGTAGAATCAATTTTCTGGTATTTGGATATCCTCTCAAGTGTTCTATTCAATATTCCTTCTTCTATTCCTCTGAGAGTATTAAACCATCATGTTCATAATGGATCTAAACATTGTTTTATTAGATATGATCCTCATATTGATATATCTTATTTATAGATCTGATTCATATATATTACCTATTAATGAAAACCATTGGCATTCCCATTATGGGTGATGATCATTTTAAATCCTTGATTAAGGGTAGGTGGCTCCATTTTAGATTTTACATTTAATTTAAACCTTAATTTTCAACAAAAAATTATAGTAGATTTCAATTGATTTTTAAAACCCCAATTTGACATGGTTTTAAATTTAAATTGAAAATGGAATGGATTTTGGAAAAAAACACATATTTAAATGGAATTGGATTTTTTGGGATGAATTTGTAGAATGGTTAAATTTATAAATGATTCGAGATTTTTTTGATTAAATTGATTAAAATTAAAATGATGAAAACCCACGTTTTATATTTAAGATGAATGAAATGTTGAAAAATCTATATTTTGTTTTTGGAAATGAATTGGAATATTGAATATAGTTTTTGGGAAATTGAGTTGTGATTGATGACTGAATTGAAATGGGATGATTTTCCCATTATTGATTGATGGATTGAGAACATATGAGAATATGTAGTGAATGAGTTATTTGTTATAAGAACAATATGATATTCATCCCCATGAAATAGATTGATGATGAAAACTCTAATGAGATCCTTGATCAGCACGATTGTCCCTAATAGTATATTGATGAGTAATATTCAACATGTGCCTATGGGATGTGTAGACACATGTTTTGCCATGATCACTTATTGGAGAAGATTGATGATCATGTAGCCAATAACTAATATATTAGAAGTTTTATGACTATTGTACTTTTTGTTTACATTTTGATTATATATTCCATTGTTTATAGGACTATTTTACTCATACTAAAGGATTTATATTTTATTTTTCATATAAATTGTTTATTTAATCAATTTTTAAATGTTTTCCCATCTATTGAAAAGAAAGCTTGGTATTTTAAATATTCAAATGATACATGATTCAATGAAATGATTTATTTAAATTGATTTCATGATTGGTTTATTATTCTGTAATATATTTTGGAACACTTCGTGAGACCATAATAGTATTTATATCTCAAACCCTGCCTTTTCCTTCAAGTTTTTTGTTGATTTTAATATGCTAGATACGAGAAAAGGGAATGATCCATATGGAGGTGGTGGATGTTCATCATATTTTTAACCATGGAGTGGTGATGGTTATCAATAGAGATACTATCTCTTTCTTATATAGGGGTTTCCAAGACTTTTTTGGTTGACATTGTGGATTATTTTTGAGTTTCTTATCAATATTCTTGGGTACTATTTTTATGGATTTACATTAAGTAATTTATCTTGGATAAGTGTTGATGTACAAAATTTTATCTTATTAAATTATGTTTTTGTGACAAAATAATTCCCCATTTAATCTTATATGATTGATGGTGCTATCCAACAACCCATGGAGATTTGGAATACAAGTTAGACTGTGTTAGAGCTGGACTAGGTGTTAGGTTACTAGGGTATCATGGATGGTCTTGGAAAATATTGTTTAATAGAATTGGTTAGTTATACTTTGTTCAAGTTAGTATGTGGTCTTGTTTGTCTAGGTAGAAAAAAGGTAGTATTAATAGGACTTAGGAGGTAGTTATGAATATGTTCTTGGCTAGATGCCTTCATAATGAGCATTAAGTCACCATGAGTGGTCGTGAAAAGTGTCTTTGATGACTATATTGATATATTTATATAAATTTCCTTTTTTATGTTTTTTTAAATGTCAGACTTCTCAAATAATATTTGAGGAGTTGAAACTCCTATAATTTTGATTGAGTTATTGATCTGGGTATCCTTGTTAGCGTTTTCTTGTTATCTACTAATGGTGTGCAACATCACATCTACTATAAGATGTTTGAATGAACCCATGTAGGGAGATACATATGAAATATGTAATTTATAACCTCTACATTTCCAAAATATCATTGTTATAGTGGTATGTGTTATCTAAAACCTAGGAGAGGTGGCCAAACCTGTTATTGTTTAAGTTCCAGTATTGAAACCTCAAAAGGATAAATCTATAGATCATTTTAGAGAGTTTTTTTTTCAAATGAAACCATATTTCCAAGGATCTAATGATAATCTAGAGGCTATGTATTTGTATAATGTAATTTCGAACATTTTTGAGTTCGTGGAAACACCTAATTAAATTAAATTTAAGTGTGATACCATCAAGCTTGAGGGGTATAAAAGAAGGAGGTGTTATTTGATGGCAATGACGAGGAATCATGATGTCTTTGAGTGGAATGAATTTAATGTCATTTTATCAATCATTTCCATATAAATTACATGGTTTAAAAAATGTATATATATTTTATCAATCTCCATCAAAGTGAAAATACACTGAATTAGTATAAAAGCCTATTTTTTAAGCTATAAATTTGTTTCTATGGAGATTATGACTAATGAGAAGCTGATAGAATTAATATTTGAGATGTTAATTAAAGTTTATATTCAATACTAGGATTCATTATAATGATAACTTCATATGTTGAGGTATTTTATATAGTGTTGTTGGATGATATTCACATGGATAGTATGTTAGGGTTGACGGAAGTTGTTTTCTCACATAGTGAAAAATCTGTGAGTTCTTTATGGGAATGAGGAAGCACAATGCGTCTCAAGATGGATCCAAATATAAGGGTTATTATATAACCACTTTAGTTCCTCAAATGGGCACTTTGACTTACTACTATTGTGGTAAGGTTGAAAATTTTAAATACAATTTCACTAAGTCAATAAAAACATATAGCTCATGAAGATGCTCGGTTAACTTGAAAAAATTATTTTATATCTTTTCAACCCCGCATAGTGGAATGGGATCATTGAAACCTAAATTTACTTTGGTGAAATAATATACTTCTAGAACAAAGGTTTCACAACCTTATAAATCTATAATCAATATTATTCACACATTGGAAGAGTCTCTAGGGGAATTTGGCAGTGGTCCAACAACTCTGAGATGTACCATTAATTTAGATTCGAACATTGTGCCTTGTTTATTTGAATCCATTTCATAAATCATGTTCATATTGACCCATATTTTTTATACTTTAACCATTCCTATAAATCTTTCATCTTATCTGATGGATACTTCTATACCCCTCAGAATAAAGAGGGAGTTGGGTATTAGGTGTCCTTCTTGTGTTTAATATTTATTAGAGATTGAGATTACCTATAAATTTTCTGGTCTTCAATATGAAATCTACTTAATTAATTGTTAGGATTTATTGGTTGATCTCTCATCAGGTCTAGATTGTCTATTATCTTGGACATGTCTCTTTATCACACTCAATGGGGTGGGCAATGCTTTTTAGGGAGAACAGGACTTGGGATTGAGTATCACTAAACCTTTTCTTTCAAGTTGGGGAGGGTAATTTTAGTGTTTTGTTTTTAATTGGAACAAGAATAATTTAGTTATGATCTTCCTCCAGTTTTCATGATGTTTTCTATCTTTTTTCCTTTTGATTACTCTGGTTTTCCAACATTATGAGAAGTTCAGTTTTCTATTGATTTAGTTCCTGGTACTCAACCGATATCTATTACATATTACTATATGGAAATATATTAATTGAAAGAGTTGAAGTCTTAGTAGAATGATTTTATTGAGAAAGGGCTTATATGCCTGAGTGTGTCACTAATGACAAAAACTATTCTATTTTCTAAGAAATCTGATGGTGTTCTTCACCTTTATATTGATTACAAAAAGTTAAAAAATATTACCGTAAATAACATGTATCTATTTCCTTAGATATATGATACATTTTAACATTTAAAAGATGGTAATTGGTTCTTGAATATTTTTCTTTGATATGGGTACCACTAATTATGAATCAATGAATCCAACATTCTATAGATTGTATTTGGGAGTAGGTATGGCCACAATGAGAATCTTTGTATTCCTTTTGGTCGAACCAATAATCCAGTTGTTTTAATGGCCTTGATGAATACGTTATTCCATGAGTACGTCAACATGTTTTTTATAGTGTTTATGGATAACATAATGATTTTATTAAAAATAGAAGTATATCATGTGCATCATCTGAGAAAAATTGTGTAATTGTTTAGATATCGCCAACTCTGTGACAAGATTTTAAAGTTTTGTTTATAGAATAAATAACTGAATTTATTAAAAAATGTGGTGTCAGATCAAGGTATATAGGTTTATAATAAGAATTTGTATACTATTATGATGTGGGAGAAACCACATATCATTTTTTAGATTTGAGGCTTCTTAGATTTAACATGGTATTATTTATTATTTTTAATGATTTCTAAAATTTTCCCCCCTAATAAGCGAACTCACTATTAAAAGAGTTATATTTGTTTGTTTTGATATGTTTTTGAGTTCTTTCATTGAACTATGAAGTATTTTGACATATATACCGAAGTGAACTCTTATAGAGACTGTGAATGACTATGTGTTCTAATATTAACATGAGGTTTAGGTTTGGGAGGTGTTATTATACATGGTGCCCACATCATTTCATATGGCTCTAGATAACATATGACACCTATGAAGAATTATACAACCCATGTTCTCAAATCTGCAGTTTTGATTCATTCCCTTAGTGGATGGAAGAATTATCATTGTGGGGAAAGGTATACCATCTATTATAATTATAAAATTCAGATTTATATCTTCTCTAAATATTATTTGAATCCTCATCAGAGGCATTGGGTGGAGTACCTATAGTAATTTGATTTTGACATTTCTTATACACCAAGAAAGGGGAATATCATCATTGATGATTTGACTAGGAAACATATGATCCATGCTATAAATGAATTATCAATAGAGGCGAATTTAATGGGTCTCCATTCATAGTTTCATTTAAGATTATGAAATAATGATTTTTTTGGATATTTTGACAAGTGTTTAGTTGACATGCACTCTTCTTGAGCTTATTATACCAGATCAGTAGCGCGATGATGATTTTTTTGGTGTTAGTGCCTCTTTTAATGATGGGGAGACCATTTCTGAGTTGTATTTCCCTCATGATGGGTATTCTGTTTTTCTATAACCCATACATTGTTCCCTTTTCATTTAAGAAGGCTATAATGGGAGACCGTCATAGTTCTTACTAGGTAGTGTGCTCAAGTTCCAAAATGATTTTCAGTGATATGTTGTGATAATTATAGTCATCAGGAATGAGATTGGATATCACTAAATTTGTTACACATTATTTTACTTTTCAACAGATCAAGGATTAGCACTAAAACCATCGATTTCTCTCCAACCCCTTCTATTGTTTACTTCGAAGAGGGATTTGATATCTATGGACAATAATTCGGGTTTTACTTAAACCCACATGAAGAATAATGTTATATGGGTTGTGATCAATTAAATGACCTAATTTTATTACTTTATACGCATCGATGATATAACCAAATTTAAGGAATTGGGAATCCTATACGTAAAAGAGGTTTTCGGGCTATATAGTGTTCAATATAAGATATTCTCTAATAGAGATATCATATTCACTTTTTTTGAGATGCCTATATAAGGAAATGGGATTTCATGTGAGATTGAGAATGACATATAATCCATAGAATGATGAAAAAAACAATGATCTAAACCCATTTTGGACGAAATTATCTATTCTGATATACTTGATTTTAGTTGAGCTTGGGATGTATATTTGGGAATGGTTGAGTTTTCATACAAAAAGAGTTACCAGTTTTCAATTTCAATGAATCATTTTGAGGTCATGTATAGAAGACCATGCAAATATATGTTGTGTTCGTCAGATATTAGTGAAATTTATTTTATTGGACCCAGATTTATCCCAGAGATAACAATAATGATTTAGTTGATTCGATAGAGAATGTGGATGGCACAATTCTAGTACAAATATTTGGCTGATCGCCATCAATGATTGTTGGTGATTTCAGTTTGTGATCAGCTTTTCTTTTTATTTTCACCTCGGTTGGGTCAGAAACATCTTTTGAAATAAGGAAATATCTATCCATGAATTTTTCGGACCATTTGTTGTTGTTGAGTAAAAGGGTAAAGTGGATTACCATTTATCACCTCCACCATAGTTGATGTTGATACATAATGTGTTCCATGTATCACACATTAAAAAGTATATCTCTGATCCATCTCATGTCATGAGATGGGAGGATATTGATCAATCCTAATTTATCAATGACTATGTATCCAATTTGGAATTTTAATTTTGAGACTATGGTACTTCTTGGGAGGAAGATACATTTGGTCCATGTCATATTGAAGCATGTTTCTGAATCACAAGATAGTTGAAAGTGTGAGACACTGATCAGAGATATGTGGACTCATCTCTTTGAAATGAATCATTATTTATACGATTTATAGGGATAAAATGTTTTTATGGTGGGGAGGTTTTAATGCCACATTACTTGTTTTTAGGTATTCAATTACCCATTTGTAACCCCCTTTTATCGATACCTTTTGTGGGGATGTTTTGGGATATTTGTAGAAATTCTATTAGTTTTACTGGTATGAATTGATAGCACATAGTTTAATCAAATCATGCACCCCCAGTGTAAACCATGGTCCCCCTGGATAGTGGGGAATACATGGTTGGTGCATGATTTACCAAACACATTTACCACCTAGAGGAAACTGTGCACCCCCAATAGTTGGGGAACACGAATGGAACATGGTTTCTCCAAACATTGTTCCCCATAACCATGCACATGGGATTTTAATTTTCTGAAAATTGAATTATAATTCCCAAACATATCATTTAAGTGTCCTAATACCCATATTAATATCTAATACAATATTCACTTCCTTATAGGCTCTCACTACATTATTTTGAGTCCTCGAATATCCTCCTTCGGTTAGTCAATGTTCCGATAAAATATTTGATCCCTCTCTAGTAAGTGGATCTACCCCCAAATGTTATCTTCCGATCATCCTTATTATCCTACTTATAAAGGATTTGGTTATAATGTTCTTCACAAATCTACTAATCATTTTATTATATCCAATCCTTGTCCTGATTGATTGTTATTCTAGATCTAATTAATACATCTTCCTTTCCTTCGATCATTATTGGCATTCCCATTATGGGTTTTGATCATTTATTTTTTTGTCATTAATGGTAAGTGGTTCCTTTTTATATTTACCATAATATTAAAAAAATGATTTTATATATTTCATTGAAATATATTTCAATTTATTTATAAAATAATTAGCAAGGTTTTATATTATAATTTAAAATGGAATGTAATTTGAGAGAACCCCCCAATTCTGATAGAATTGTAATTTTTTCAATGAATTTTGATAATAATGGAATTTCAAAAATGTTTTGATATTTGTTTTGAGGAAATTTATTTAATTTAAATGACGAAAATACATGTTAGAATATTTATTGAAATAGATGAATGGTTGAAAAATGTATATTTTGGTTTTGTAATTAAATTGGAATATTGAAACTAGTTTTGGGAAATTGAACAACGAATGATGATTGATTTAAAATGTGATGATTTTTCCATTATTGATTGATTGATTGAGAACTTGTGAACCTAGTTATCTAGTGGGTTATATGGGATAAAAACACAAGTATATTAATCCCCTAGAAATTGATTGATGATGAAAAGAGTAAAAAAACATTATTTGGCATGATTATCCATGATGAGATGCTGTTATGTCCAATTTGGAATAATCCTAAGGGATGTGTGCACACAGGTTTTTCCATGTGATTGATTTGTTAAGTGTGAGGATCCTATATCCAAATACTTACATACTGTGGGGAAAATGACCATGGTACTTTTTATATATGCTTTGATTAAACATGAAATTTTTAATATAACTATTTTAATCCTGAAAAATTATTTATACAAATGATTCAATAAAAATTATATATTTAAACCATGTTTTAAATGATTTTTATCTATTACAATGAAAAAATGGTTTATTTCAAATATGGAAATGATACATGATTCCATGCCCAATTTTATTTAAATTGAATTCATGATTGGTTTGTTATTAAAGAATATTTTATATAACATATAATGAGACCCTATAGGGATTTATAACTCACACCATACCATTTCTATTGTCAATTTGTAAATATTCTTTTTCTAGGTCGGAGTAAAGGTAATGATCCACTTGAAGGTGGTGGGTGTTATTGATCTTTTGGGTCATGAAGTGTTGATAGTGACTAATGGGGATGTTTTACACTTGTTACATATGGTTTTATGATTTTTGTATGATTGAGGTTGTGGTTTCCTTTGAGATGTTTATATATCTTATTAGGTACAATTTTTCTGATTGGAATTATGATACTTTTTCCATGATCAATATTGATACACCTAATTGTATCTTGTTTTATTCCACAAATAATTTCAAAAATAAGAACCTATTTATTATTATATGTTGTTAGGTTCTAGTTTACCACCCGTGAGGATTGATATTTTCTTTCAAACCATGATAGAGTTGGATCGAGTGTCTGGGTACCAGGGTATGTAAGCCAGTTCATGGCATACAGTATCCATAAATTGATTTATTTATAGGAAAAATAGACACCTTTCATTACTATTACTTTGGATGTTCTAATAAAATTATGACAATCCTAATGGTACTCACTAACAATTTATTATCATATTTCCAAATTTTTAATGAAACCATACTCTGATACCAATTGTAATGGCCCAAAAATCTCATTCATATGTATTACATCTTAATAGATGAATGCTCATTATATGATATAATGATCCATGCTATAATCAATCAGGCTGAGTGAATTTGGAAACATGGACACATAAACAATATGTTAAAAAGTGAGAAACAACATCTCCCACTACGTTTATGATAACTAGAAACCTTCTTAAATATATCATACATAATACATTTCTTCCTTACCTAGGGAAATGAATCATAATAATGGGTGAGCTTAGACACTAAGTAAGGGTAAACATGAGAGATACATTAACATATTATGAGAATAAGTATATTAGAACATCTGAATTTTTTTTAAAACCATACCCTAAATATCAATGATCACAATCTTAAGTCCTGTTATGAATATTGGATGTTTTTAAGACATGAATCGTAAATGGATCAGGGAACATGTGTCATAAGAGCTTAGCATTGGCTTTAGATATGGAATTTTTGTGTAAACATAATCATGGAGAATCATTTAAATAGTGTTTAATCATTTACAAAGATATAATAGTGGTATTTTTGGATTCCCTAACTCACTATAGGTGTCAAGGTTCACTCCTAAGACTATCATTATGGAAAAAGTACATTTCTGAATCGAGTTCACTCCCCATTCTAGTCCTATCTATCTCATGAGATATCAATATTTAGCTAATGCATTAGAGAGAGATGTAGTACCAACCAATCAAATATTGAAAATCATACATATGTGTTCCAAAATATCATAAAACCATTATCATATCAAAACTTTTCAAAAATAAATTGGTTTCCTAAATCATTCATCATAACATAGTGTATGAAAAGAAATGGGGTTCACAGAAGATTTGATCAAAGCATAACCCATGGGAATGAAATGGGTTTAACTAACATATTTTGATCATATAAAAACCATATAGAGAAATAATAAATAGGGTATCATTGTTTTATATCCCCATTAAATATTAATTATCATCAAATTATGTCTATATATATGGAACATTATTTTGAAAGAAAAATCTCTTGGAACATTTCTTGTGGAATAAATATTTTTATTAAAAATCACTTTTTAAAATGAAAAAATAATTAAATATCATGTAAAAATATTATTTTAATGATAACTCAAAACATTATATAGGAAGATTGAATGAAAATAATTTCCATTAAAATGATAAATTCTGTTTATCTCATACACATTAAAATAATGATTCTGTTCATGTTTTTGTTAAAATCCTAATGAGATTTGTTTTGAAAATGACATGAAGATTCCATTTAAAGAACTTCTTAAAAACTAAAACATGGGTAAAAATATTATTGATAAATCATTTGTAAAATGTTAAAATATTTTTTAGAATATTTTTATAAAATATGGATATAGAAGAAAAAGGTATTTTGACCGAATTGATATATAGTGGTAATTTTTTCTTTAATAAAATAAATTCATTCTCCAGATTATATAAAGAGAAGAAAATGAAATGAATAAATGTATATTAATGAAATAAAAATATTATACAAAACTAACAAGGTAAATTATAAGTATAACATAATATTTCATAATCCAATGTATAATCATAAATAATCCCAATAAAAAGTGAGATTATAACATCAAACCGTTATCACATTGTTATTTTTGAATTGTATGTACCACAAAATAATATAATATAATGAAATTTTAATATCATGTAAATTAGTATATTTATGAAATAACATGTGTATGTGGCTTTATATACACCTCAATTAAGAATATAGTTTCATAATATAACTTATGTACCAATGAACAAAATCTGAGACAAAAATCCCTTAACTTAAATACAAACATACAACACAAATGTTTGAAACTCATATATAATAAATAATAGTTTATTATAAATATATTAAAATATCATAAATATATATCATACCATATATGAATTATTTATTACCCTTTATTAGATATTTATTATTAATTCCATGTTTAAATCACATTTTATGTAATAATTGAATTGTTTTCAATGTATATTTTGTATTTTTGATTCCTATCCTCTTAATAAAATTTCTATTAACTAAATATTTTTATCCTTGAAATAAATATCATATATATTCAGCATATATGTATTTATAGTAATCCATAACTTTATAGATAGAAAATTAAATACACTTTTCATGAAGACGATAGGTCATACGCATACATGAATGATATTTTGATTTTCTCAATGGATGAAATGAAAGGATGATAAACATTATATTAATTTTATATAATAATTTTTATATTATAAATATCCCAAATATTTATTAAATTTACACTAATTACCTTTCATTCAATGTTCTATTGAGAAATTAATCCTATCACTTTGGGTGGTGGTAGTCCACCGTTCACACAAATGACATTATCATATCACCAATAGAGTAGAAATAAAAGAAGTTATATGTGATATAAAAATTAAAAAAATTATATTAATTTAATAAATATCATATATATATATATATATATTAAATCTGTCATTATATCCATCCAAATAAGGTGGTAATGGAAAAATAATAACATTGGCTTGTGAGTCGGTAGTCCGTTGTACACATGATTAGTGATTTCATATCACGTTTGATTGAATACTATATGGATTAAGTTATTAAATTAATATAATTTTATATATGTATTATGAGATAATTTGGTTATTATATGAGAATAATTTAAGATTATATTACGCCGGTTTATGAATAAATAAAATATAGATTCTCGGTTGAGTGTGATAACTCTTTTTATACAATCTCCTTAGGTAAGCACCAAAATGATTCTTAGGATGGATTTATTATCCAATTACGAGATATATTTCATGTATAGATAATTAATGTATATATTTTCAAAGGTATTATATTAGGAAATTATATTTTAAGGTGTGAAGAGTGGAGGGTAGGGGGTGAACTCTTATAAATTGGATGAGTGGCACGCTTGTAATTTTTGAAATAAAAAAGGTCCACCCACTTTTTTCACATGAAAAAAGTATTTAAAATGGACCATTACAAAGAATTAGAAATATCAGGGTTTATATATTTTCAAATGATGTGTTTTGAGAAACTATTTAGGTCATTTTAACCTTTATCTTTTTAGTATAACAATGTTGTAAACCCGTTTTCACCTTAACCACAACAATTAATTTTTACTATTTTCACTATTAATTATGGTAAAAATTAGTCTTATATTTTTATACAATATAAATTATGATGATTTATAATATGAAATTAATTTTATTAAAATAAATTCATATAAGTTGAAAAATTTTATCTTACATTAAACCCATAGAGGCAATGAAAAATGATTTTTCAAGAAGTTTATTTTACAAGAAAAAACTGATTTTATATTAACTGAATGTATAATGATAAAAAATACATGATTAAAATAAATATGTATTGATAAATAATATATAAATTTCATATATATATCATTCATAATTAGGGGTTCTTTAATTAATAGAAAATGGGAATCTTTATTCACATAAAAACAGTTTTCATAAAAATAATGATTTTAAATAAAAAACAAACTTACTCAAAAATAAAATATAATGTTGATGAAGAATTATTTAATTGGATTAAATATATATAAATAATAATTATGATAATCCAAATTATATTTAAAAAATAATGGTACTTTTTGTGTACTTAATTTAGTGAAATAAAATGAAATTTCATTTAATTTTTTTTATTTTTCATTAGTTAATGAAAAATTACTTTTTTTAATATAAAAGTTAAACCATTATTAAATTTTTATATTATGATTTAAAATTTAAATTTATTTTTTAATATATTTTATTAAATTGTAAAACGTTACGATAAGGACACAACCTCTAAACATTACATATTCTTGAGTTCTAGTCAAAAATTTACTTTCTTTAATGATGAGGATCTGTTCAGGTTTAGAGATTTAGATAATTAGGACATAATACACACATAATAAACAAAATTTATAAATATAGTTTACTACTAAAAAAGTATCCATTTTTTTAGAATATACACACTTTTATAATAGAACATGATTTCTTTGAACAATTATCATAAAATTTAATTTGAATTCGTTATTTCTCTTATACATCCTTATATCCTATGAAAAACATTTTAAAGTATGGGATGAGAATATAATTCCTAGTAAGGGACATAAATAAATAAGAACAATTAGTCTAGTGAATACATAAAAACACATTAAAACCCCATTTCTTGAAAAAAAATAAGCATACATAGAAAAACAATGTAGTTACCTTGGGGCATATTTACCATATCACTATTACATTCAACCTTTCACATGGAATAACCACTTGGTCAACTCCAATATATGGAGAATACAATGAATTAGAGAGCTATAATGGGGCCCACCTGTAACATCTTAAGCTATAATGTGCTCAACCCAATATATCTTAATATATAATGGGACTCAAACAATCATATCTTGAGCTATAATAGTGATTAACCCATCATATATTGAGATATAATGGGATCAACACAACATAAAAAATTTATAGGGAACATATAATGACCAAAAATCTTGATAAATCATTTAAACCCTTAAGAAAAACACATTCACATATCGAAAATATCATTTTCTCATAGAATTAAATATCAAAAATAATATAAAAACCGAGGACATAATAATGAAATCATATACTTCAAAAACAAACATTAGAAATTATAAAGGAATCATTACAGTAATAAATAATGATAAAAATGAGATAAACCACTCATATCGTATTAGAATCCAATATTTTTATTTAGTTTGTAAAAGAAATATTTTAAAAGGATTTTAAAAGGAATATCCTATATAAAACACATAAAAAAGATCCATTTTAAAAACAATTAAAATAAATTAAAACACTAAAACAAGATATATACTTCCATAAAAACAATTTTAAGACTTAATCATAAAACATAAGTATTTATAAGAATTAATGTTCAAAACATTGAAAATAATGTATTAGTTAAAGAGTCCTTTACATCAGGTTCAACATCCCTCAAAAGTGTTAAAGACTTATGCATAATAGTTTTAATAGTGTTATTAATAAATCATAGAACTTAAATAATGTTAATAATTCCTTAATTTATCTTCTTATAAAATTTTAAACCTATTTATTAACAATATTTTCTTATTTTCATTATTTCTGGTGTGTTGCTTTCGTGGTTTCCATGGTCTGTTTATTAATGGTATTCCTTGAAAAACCTAAATAATAATAAATAAGTGATAACATAAATATATATATATATTGGACATTTTAAACAATGACATGTGAATTTAAACATTCCATGATTTTGGTGAAAGGGAAATGAAAAATCACCATCCACGAAGGCGGTGAATTTATGCACCACAGACGATGATTTTGTTAGTTAAGAGTAAAAGGAGAAGATGAGAGATTTTACAATAAATATTCTATAAAAAAAACAACTACTATATATGTGATACTAGAGTTTTCATGAAACATCGGATAAGAGGTGGGGATGAGGTAGAAATGAAAAAGAATTTAAACGAGAAGGAAAATGAATCTTATTTCTTGAAAATTACTCCATGAGAACCTCTTTAAGGCTCATTGATGTGGTCATTTTGTGAAACCATGATAAGAAGGAGGAAATATTATAGAGTGTAGGAAATAAAAGTGGATTATATATATGAAATATTTTAGATGGAGACTTCATTTATAATTGTGGTGAGGGGTAACACATGAATTAATAAAAATATTAAAATATAATAAATTTATTATAGGGTTTAACTCATCAAAAGGCCAAACAGTCAAAGGTATAACATTATATAATGAATATTATCATTTTTTCCAGGTATATGATTATTTATTTATTTTTAATATAATTTAATAAAATAATTTTTCATGGAGAAATAATTCTGTTAAATTAAAAAATATTCACAGTCAAGACATTAAACACATAAGAACAAAGATTCCAATTCGAAATAATTTTTTTATAAACTTTACATATTATAATTACTCATAGAAACCCTATATTGACTTAAAAATATCATATTATATTTATTTTACAATTTCTAAAATCATTAATATAATTTTTACAGTAATTAAATATTTACTGCATCATACTTGTTCAAGCCATTAATGTAATTATTTATTAAATAAAATTAAAAATAAATAGCAATAGAAAATATAATTTTATTATTTTTCTGAAAAATATTACTATTTTATTGTTTTTGGAAAACCTCATATTGAAATATTGTACATATTAAATATTATATTGTGACCAAGATGTCTTACTTTTTAATAAAATAATATAATGGGACTCATGTGATCCATGTGGGTCTAGATTACCCAAATATGAATCAAATTAATACAATGGTTGAAACTTTTCATATATAAAATTTTTTAGCCACAATTTAGGTTATTTATTAATTCTTATAATTTTAATAATAACATTTTATTTATTTTTGAAATGCTTGTACAAGAACTGAATCAAAATTTTACATGTATTAATGATTATATATATATTTATATAATTACTTTCATAAAATATAATTAATTCAAAATGAAATTCTATATTCATTAATTATTTTTATTCACTAATATACATGTCAATATAACATCTTAAATTTGTTATTTTGTCTTTCATTTCTTTTCACAAGCATTGCACAAGAATTTGGGTAATATTAATTTTATATAATTATAAAATTCAAAATTAATAGACAAAAACATAAATAATACATAATAATTAGTAAATGTGACTTGAAAATTATTTTTAACAACCAATTATTATTTTAAAAAACCAAATTTGACATTTCCAGTGCTGTTCATGAACTACGTCAACACTGAAAATAGATTTTATTATATCATGAATATTACATAATTTTCTTGGTCTATGATATTTATATACAATATTTCTCTTATAATTTAATTATTTAATTATTCAGTAAACTTAATAAATTTTATAAAACCATTATATCTTAATGACGTCACAAAAAAACCGCATTAAAAAATGTATTTTTTACTATTAAATATAAATTAAAACTTTTTCTTAAGATTCACAAAAACTCATTCCAAAGATAATTTATCAACGAGGAATTAAAAATTTCTTTTTTTTCAAATAATAATTCTATAATTGAAAAATTAAATCATTAAAATAATTAATCATATATTAAATTATTTATTCTAAGAATTAATATTTCAATAAATAATACTAATAAAACATTTATTCAATAAATACCTAGGTTGTTAAATTATACATACATTTTTAAAATTGAATCCTGAATATTATTATTCACTTATTAGAAAATTGGTTATTATTTATACTCATAGAATATTCTGATTGCCAAGAGGCTTCTTCTACCATGTGGTTTCTCTACAAAACCTTAACTTGCTAAATTACCTTGTTCGCCAAAACATATGCTTTGAAATCAAGAATCTGAATTGGTTTCTATTAATAACAAATTTTACCATCCATTTGAACTACTTATTGTCTAAAAACATGAAATGGATTTGGAACATAGTTTCTTAACATCAAAATATGAAAACATTATGTACATGAGATAAACTCGGAGACAAAGCTACTCGATAGGAAAGTGGTCATACTTTTTCTAAAATTTCATAAGGTCCAATGAACCATGGACTCAACTTTCCTTTCTTAGAAAAACTCATAACTCTATTCCCTTGATTAACATTCCTTTCTTACTAAAACACATAAAACTTTCCATGGAGAATCTTTGAGAAATACATAATCACATACCTCAAATGAAACATTTTTACTCTTGTTATCTACATAACGTTTCATCCTGCAATAACATGTAATCATGTGTTTCTAAATTAAATGAAATTCAAATACCCCTTCCTCTAACAATTATAGTCCCATAAACTTAATTTCCCTAACTTCATCCTAAAATACAGTGGTTCATCACTGATTTCCATATAATGATTCATAAGGTAACAATTGTATTCTAGAATTAAAACTGTTATTATAATAAAACTCAACTGAAGCAATATATTTTTTCCAACATCCATAGTAATCCATTGAAAAAGATGGAATCATATCCTTAAATTTTTGAATTATTCTTTCTAACTTTCCATCAGATTGAGGATGAAAGTTTGTGATAAAATTTAATTCAGTTCTGAATGACTTTGAATGCCTTTTCAGAAGTTAAAATTAAACCTGGGATCATGATATGGGAAAATGGAGAGAGGCTCTCCATGTGAACTTAAAATATCATTGACGTATATTTGAAAAAGTTATTCTAAAGACCGAGTCACTAATAAGAAGAAAATGAGAATATTTATTCAAACAATCAACAATAACCCATACTGCATTATTAACATGAGATGTCTTTGGTAGTCCCATCATGAATTCTTGTGTTTATATTTTTTTTGTTTCCACTTTTTCACTGGAAAAGGATGAAGCATCCCCTTTTGTAACGTACATTATTTTTTATCATATTTAAATGTCAAACATTTTTCCATAAAATCTACAATATCTCTTTCCATTCAATCCAACCAGTAATACTCTTTAAGGTCACTTTACATCAGTATGCTTACAGGATAAACTGGAAAAGGAGAATTTTGAGCATCAAATAAAAATTCATTCCTCACCTGAGAATCAGAAGGAAAACATAATCTATTACAAAACCTCGAAAAACAATCTTTATCAATGTTAAAATTATGCAACCATCCCTTTTTATCCAATTCAACCTTTTTCTACAACTCATGGTCTTCCATCCGAGCATGAATTATTCTTCTTGAGAGAGATGTATACACTAACACCTAATAAATAGAGGAATTAGTTTCTTTAACAACTTCCAAGACAGAATTCATCAATTCATTATCCAACAGATCATGTTCTAAATATACCATGGTTAATCTATCATTTCATTTCCAACTCAATGCATTGACCACTCTATTTAATTTTTCAAGATGGCAATTAATTGTGAAATCGTAACAGTTGATTATTTTAATTCATATTCTCTATCTCATGTTCAATTCTTTCTGAGTAAATATATAATTTAAACATTCATGGTCAGTATATATTTCACATTTTTTCTATATAAATGATGCCTCCATATTTTTAATGGATAAATAATAAATGATAATTCAAAATCATGTGTAGGGTAGTCTAACTAATTAGGTTTCAACTGACATAGAGCATAATCAATTACAAGATCATTCAACATTAGGAAAAACCCATTTTATTTCAATGAATCACCACTGTGGATAAAACATTCACCACTTATGAATGGTAGGGTTAGAACTAGACCATTCGCCAATATTTTAATCAATTATAAAAAACAACCATCTCATTATTTTATCAAGATGAACATAACACCCTTTCAAGTTAACCTAGACAGTGGGCTAGAGAACAATGTAAATTCTTCAACCAACCACTAGTAATATCCTGCCAAACCAAGGAAGCTATAGAATCTTGGTTATATTTATGGGTCTTCTCCATTCTTCAACAACTTTTTTAGTAGGATCAACAGTTAAGCTATCTATAGAGATAATGTGACCAAGGAAGGAAATTTTTTGCAATTAAAATTAACCCTTTGCTGAATTTTCCATATAGCTTCTTTTCTTTTAATGTATTAAAAACAACCCTTATATGTATTCATGATACTTTTAACTTTTAGGATATACCAGAATGTCATCAACAAACAAAACAAAAAAATTATCAAGAACTGAAGAAATATTATATTCATTAGATCCATAAATACAGTAGGTGTATTAGTTAACCCAAATTGAATAAAAAAATTTCTTAATGTCCATATCTAGTACATAATTCAATATTCTTAATTTCTACTTCCTTTACTTCTAATAATGGTACCCTGAACATAGGTCAACCTTAAAAAAATATTGCATTCCCAAGATGTAATGCCTCAACCCCAGTTACCCAGAATCAGTGCATTATTACCTAACATTGGCATGATACAAGGAATAATTTCCTAGAAGACCAATCAGTTTAGTAACTTTTGATGTACTAGATACATACATAAGGTTTAAATTACATCATGAAATAAAAAAACAAAATTTTCTCCCATTTTGACACTCTTATATCCCGTAGACTATTCCTACAGGTTAATGGTAATATATTTCTCTGCATCTCATGAAAAATAAATCATAATAATGTGGTGATCTCAGATACTCAGTAAGGATAACAATATTGGGAAAACTGTCGTAAATAAGAATAAATATTTAAGGAAATGTATAATAAAATAACACAAGCCTTTTAAAAATAAATATCAGTATAACATGGAAAAGATAAATATAATAAAGTCATTTACTCATTCACATGGATATTCTAGTAGTCAAATAATCACATGTAATATCAATAGCCAATTTCATAATATTGGAATTCATAATTTCAGACTTCATAACCACAAAGTCAAGGCTTTGTGCCCAGACTGCAAATAATATTTTGTAATGGCCTTATGCTAAGAAAATATTTTGTCTCATTAGACCTATAGATGCATCGAGGAGCTATAGTGGGCTCCACCCGTCACATTCTAAGTCTAATTCATTCCTCATATGAAAAGGTTTAATCATAACATAAACATTTGTATTAAAATTATCATACAAATGTCAATACTTTATCCACAAACCATGAATGGTAAAAATTGACACATACACAATTAAACATATCAAAAAACCATCAATTCAATATGGAATATTTTTATCATAATAAATCAACCTCAATCAGGAATAATATCCCATAAAGGATGTTGACATAGTTGAAAATTATCAGTAAATGTTTTTGAGAGAAATATCCCTTTTTCATGAAAACATTTAAAAGTCTCACTGTTTATCAGGAATCTGTTTAAAATAGATTTTTGAAACGAATTTATTCATACCACCTAGAAACAATAAAAAAGAATTTTAATTTTAAAACACTAATGCCCATATAAATAAAACCTTAAAACTATTTTTAAAACATGGAAATTAATGAGAAATATTATGAAAGAGAAAATTTTAAAACATTTAAAATGATATTTTTCAAAGAGTTCCTAACCAAATGAGAGATGATTGAATTCAAATAATTGAGGAAATAAAATAAGTATAATATCATTAAAATAAAGTTATTCATGATATACTATGTCAATGTACAGTATATACACAAAATAATAGTGAATTGGCACATAACAACGAAGAAGTATCAATAGAATATAAGATGAGATGAATTCCTTTATAAATAAAATATCTTTAAGTTATGGATAAATCAATGAATTAATTATTTGAGACAAATATAAATACACTCAATATGATTGGATATTCTGTGTCAATCAATCAGAGTACATCCACACATATTCCTGTCAAAACAATACCAATGGCTTGGATGTTTAACTCAATGAATAGTAGCTAAGTAAAAAGTACTGTTATCAAGTTTATATCAATGACATGAGAAATTATAAATGGAGTAATTATGTGTATAAAAAGTATATCAAAAATAATGGGAGTGGAAATTACTATATAAGTAAATAAATAGTTTTTCACACATAATCTTAGAGTAAAGTAATCAATAATGTTTGTGTAAAACCGAATGAGTGGAAATTGAAAATTGAAATTCACTTACAGATTTGGTAACTAATGAAACATAAACCTCATGAAATAAGGATCTTCCAATGATAATGTAAATACCCATAAATAAAATTATATTATTCAAGAAATAGAATCATGGGAAGTACATACACCACACAAAATGTAATAGTGGAAAATAAAGTATGAATCTAATGGGAATAAAAGTGATATGAAAACCCCTTACCTAGTACTTTTCCTTAGTATTTGGTAGGTTAAAATCCAGTATAATGGTGAAATAATTGTTATTAAATTATAAAAGAACCAAATAAATAAATATGATATCATATATGATCTTATAATACTGCTTTGTTAATTATATTTCAGTAGTGTCATTGTTTTGGTTGTTAATTAATTCATTTTCCTTAATATGTTTTGTTACGTATGTCATTTTTTTATTTATAGGATGTATTTGATTCATATCAATAATTATATTAAGTTCTTAAAGATTATTTTGAATCATAAAATGAAAATTATTCTTTAATTATTACGATGTGGAATGAATCTCTTCATGCTCGAGGAGAAGGTAACCCATATGTATGCACGAGCAGGAATATGATTATATTGATGGTGAAATCATATGTAATTGGGTGGTATATCATATATATAGATTCAATAAAATTTTATATTTATTATTTAAAATTATAAATACTCATTATTATACCCATCCAAATAATGAAGTGTTTGAATAACAAAAAAACCACGATTTGAAGACGGTAAGCCACATGTATGCACGTTTGGTGACTTTTTCATTTATAGGATGGATAAAAAAAAGAATATGGTAGTAAAATTTTTAAAAAAACACCATAATATTTATAATATATTGGATTTATTATATTGGTATAGAACCAAAAAAGATATAATTAGTGGAAGAAGAATAGAACTTGAAAGTGGGTGGGAAAATTATTATTATCTCTTCTTCGGGTGTTTCCTGTTGAGACGATCAAAAGGGCTCCATAGGTTGGATTTTTGATCAAAGTAAGGAATCTAGGATTATGTGATGGAATTTTAGAGGATATTTGTGCAGATTTTGGCAGTGACAAATGGCTTTAGAGGTGTTAAATTAAGAGATGTCAATGTACCCTTTTATAAAGGAGGTGAGGGTCACTTTAGGAAAATCATAAAATATTATTTTATAATATAATTATTTTCAGTTATTAATGGCTCTAAAATGATTTATTTCAAGGCTAAGGTGGGGATGGATTGAAAAACTCTCAACCAATAGGTTTTAGATAGGTTTATTTCCACATATTATCCTTATCATTTAGATTTAAATCTTAGTAAAATAGTTTGTCATTTACCATGTCTCTTTGTATTTTTATATTATATAGTTAATAAACATACTATAACAAGACACGAAAATCCAAAGTGGTTCATTATTAATATATATAACCTTATTTAATTTCTTTGGCTGAATGTTATAGTTTTAGTAATATTATATAAGTTAATAATATAGTATTTCTTTTAAAAACTCAATCATGTCAATTTTGACAGTATTTAGTGTTTGTTTTTTGTAAAAATCATAGCTGTAGAGACCCAAATCATAACGTACATGAGCTTTACATTAATTTTTATAAAAACATAATACATAAGAAAAAACCAACACTCAAGGACCGTAATAGTTTAGTGTCTTTGGAAACTCAGAACATAATCTTCTAATCGTGTTGAAAGATCGTCCGCATCTCCCATAAAGATATTCCCCTTTTGTTTTCTTACCTAAATCCATTTTTTAAATCCTGGGGAAATGAAAACATATAAAGGGTGAGATAAAATTCTCAACAAGGTTAATCATAAGGAAAATAAAACAAATCTTATACATTTGAACTTAAAAAAATGAACATAATGTTTAAACATCAAAATCTTGAGCAATGACCTAAAACAAGGCATTACGTAAAGCATAGATCATAAAGAAACACTAATCATGATAAAATAGCATGGGAATAATAGATGTAATTTTGGAAACCATTATGCATATGTTATGATTTCCATAGTAGCCAAGGCATTGCATCTAAGACCATTTTAGTGGGCAAAGTCCCTTTCTGAATCGAGTTCACTCCTCGTGCCAGTCTTGAATCACTGAAACGGGTTAACTTACCATTCCAGCCATGTCTATATCATTAGATATAAATATGTACCTAATTAATTGGAGGGAGATATAGGTAACACCCATCTAATAATTAAATCATTATTACTTGGGACACAACATAAACAACAATCATTTATCACAACCCAAAGAATAAAATGGGTTTCATAAACATCATCCCATCATAACATAACCCATATAAAACAAATGTATATCATTTCATCATAAGAAAAGTGAAACCATGTAAATAATAGATATATTATACTTGAAACATAAACATATAAAACAATTTCATCTTATATGGAACATGGTTTTGATAAAACACTTGAAATAAATTCTTTAGGAAAATATCCTTTATTCTTTAAAATCATTTTCTTTTCACAAAATTCCAGACATTTTTAAAAGAAAATGATTTTATTTAAAATAACCATGAAATATTGTAGAGTAAGATTCATGAAAATAAGGAATTATAAAATCATAAAAATGCATTCATTCTGTATAAGTAAAAAAACATTCTTCGCGTACTTTTTCCAGAAAATTCAAAAAGTACATCGTATGGGAAACAAAAGAAAGATTCCTTCCATAACAAAAAGTAAAATTGAAATAGGGGTAAAAATGACTTTAAAAATACATTTAATAATCTTATACACTTTATGGAAAACATTTTTACGGACATGGATGAAAAATATAACCCTAGTAAATACTTACATATAAGCAATCTTGAATAAAATTTAGATTAAAAAATTATCCCTTACCTTAGTTCTGATAAGCTTCATACATATCCTAACCTCATATATAATGATTTAAATAATGTGATTTACTTATTATAGAATCATATTCATTGTGAAGATATCATATATGGTTCACTTATGACTTTATATTACCTGTTTTTTTGTAAATTCCATGTTAAAGCACTGTTTTGGGTAAAATCGTTTTACTTATCGTATGTGTGTAGACTTGTTGTTATTGATATTATTATTACTTATATAATGATTTTATTACTTTCAGAATTTAATACATGATTTATATATCATATATATTCAGTATATATATATATATGTATAATAGATAGATGAATGAAATTAAATACACCGTTCATGGAGACGGTAGGTCGTACGTACGCATGAACACTATTATACTTTCCTTATTGACTTGAATGGAACTAAGTAGATTACATATATATATATACATAAATCCAGTAGCTTCATTATGTCATATATTGATTTATTATTAATTATATTTACTTTATAATCATTCTTTATTGGTTAACATGGAGAATGAATCTCATCGCGTCATGGAGACAATAATCCGTACGTACGCACGAGCGATGATATCATTCCCATAATTATAGAATCAGAATCATTATGATGTTATAATAACCACATATATTTATTTTTAAACCATTATACCCATCCAAGTAAGGTGGTGGTGGAAAAACAGATTACACCACGACGTGGAGATGGTATTCCGTAGGTACACAGGTGTGGTGATTTCATTTTCCATAGGATGGATTGAAGTTGAAATGGGGTTGTTACATATTTATAATAACATATTAGTATATGAGTGATACTGATGTTATTAATTTATTATGAAACAAATAAATAAGTATAAGTTCAAGAATAATGAAACTTGAATGAATCGGTAGAAGAGATTACCACTTCTTCGACACACCTCTTGTAAGTTTCCTCTTAAGGAACTAGAGTTTGTCTTTTGATTAGACCAGAAGCGATATAATTTATCTAGATAAGTTTAGAATGGAAATGAGAAGGGTTTGGCAGAGAATGAAGGCTCAGTGTTGTGTAAAGAGGAGAGGGAGTAGGTGCCCTTTTATAAGGTAGGAGAGGGGAACCTTTGGAAATCTCAAAAATGATAATTTATAGTAAATCAAACCCCACATAAAAACCTCAAATAATGACTCATATCCAAATATTATATGAGATATGTCTCTAATCTCATAATCCAATAAAATTTAGTCATTTTGGAAATATATTTTAAACCTTATCAACTTTATTTATCCTTATTTAATCTATTTAATTTCATTTGTGGTTATAAGATTCTAAATTTTAAATTGTTATAAATAATTACTTATGTGTTTTGAATTTCCCATAATTGGAACATATATAACATTTTAGACCATATAGAGTTTAATTTATTTTTTTTAAATATTATTGGGATTTTTAAACAATTTTATATTTTGTTATTTTTATAAAATAACAATAGTGTGAATTTTGATACTATCCATTTATTTGAATTTAAATAAAATCCACACAGAATATATGTTCTAAATAAAAGCTTCAATATATTTATAACATGTCATATTTATCTAGAAAATTAATTTAGCACATTAAATAGTTCATATAAAATTTATTTTAATATTGGTAAAACCATTTATTTGATATTTCAATCAATGGAATAATTTCAACATCACTATTTTATCACCTTTAATGATATTTATTTAATCCATAAAAATTATAAATAATATTACATGTTGTATATAATTGTATAAGCTTTCCAGTTACTATTCATGTTCTAAGATTAATGAATCTTATCACTAAATTAAAATTATTATACTTATAATATTTAAGAGAGTGATATGTTTTCACATTGATAAGTTTTAATAATAATTACATAATTTACATGGTCAAAGGTCCATTAAATGAATATATTACAACCCTTTGGTGATATGGGTCGACTTTAAATAATCCAATAGATTTTTTGAAAGTGTTAGGGTAATTTTTCAATCTTATTTTTACCATTAATTACCCGATTTACATTTAACTATAGTAAATAAAAATTGTTGCAGTTACTATTAATAAAAAAATAAATAAAAGTGAACTATTGACATAAATTGGACCCACTGAATACAAATATGGAATCCATTTTTCAAAATTAATAACATATAAGATGGAGTAATTAATTTAAAATAAATCCCATTGTTTTGAAAATGGTTTTTAATGTAAAAACATTGTCAAAGATTGAAATGTTTTTACCTTTGAATTCAATATTAAATTAATGGTAATGACATGAATTATATTAAATGGTAAAAATATATTCTATTTATACATTAAATCCATTAAATATTATAATTTAACCATATAAATTATCTGGATGAAAAATGTGGGTTTTAATTAAAATTTAGCATATTTTTAATATTTAATAAAATATGAAAGTTATCAGAATAATATGATAATTTTATCCAAAGTAAATATTTATATCATTATTCCAAATAAGAATTTTATTTTTTCAAATTGATCTTATAAACATATAAAAAACGAGATTTAATGTTAGTGCGCCATCAAAAGGAGGGAAAACTGCATTTTTTGAAAAAAACTTATTTTACACAAAAAATTTATTTCGTTCTCATACAATGTTCTATAAAATTTGTAAGATGAAGAATAATATTATAAAATTAAAAATTTAGTTAATAATATTCATAAAGGCTAGTCCATAATAATATTATAATAATATATCGTTGATTTGTGAAACCCGGTATTGCGTACTACACACGCTATCAAGGAAGGTCGTGATTGCGTGTAATGCAAGCCAAGTCAAGGTGGCATATAGTTCAAGATCTCTTTATTGTTGCATATAACATAATAAAAACTTATTTTATTTATACATGAAACAAAATATATACTTAATGTTTCGTAGAATAATTTATACAAAACGAACATGAAATTGTGCGTAATACGACCCAAGAATAGAGTCACGTATACTGCAATCTAATACGGTGTTGCGTATAGCACAAGCTAATTTTGGTGTAGTGTGAAACACAAGACATAAATGAAATTAAAAAGAAAAATTCTCATAAAATCTCAGGTTGTTACATTATACCCCCCTAAAAATGAATTTCTCCCTCAAAATTCATCGGGGTTATAAATGGTTTACTACTTGAAAGATTCTTTCATAGAACCCCACATTGTAAAAAGGAATACTAAAACATAATTTTAAATAGTGAAGTATGAAACATATCAGTTTCCAAAATTAACTCATCACTAGGTTTCCACATAGGAGAACATAGGTTAAAATATAGATATGGAAGAGAAATATAACCGTCATGTCCTGATGGAGAGTGGTAGAGAACAGGGCTGTGAAAAATCCAACACCCACAAATCCATAAATTTGTGATGATCTAAGGTAACATATGATTCATCAGATATGAGAGAACTTGGATAATATTTTTGGTTTTCATGATCATTTCCCAAATGTTGAAATTTTTTTGAATTTAAATAAATACTTACTTGATTTTGGTACAATCTCAACGTTGCTCGTGCCTCAATCAATTTACACTTCATCTCTTAAAGAAATAAAGTTGGATTTGTCATTCGTGAAGTATTAGCAGATCGTGTGATAGAATGATGGGTCATTCCATATGTCTCAATCAAAATGTTAGAAAAAGTTATCAAATATACATAAGTCCATATATATTGAGGTTAATTGTATATGATTCCAAAAATGGACTTATACTTCATCTATCATACCGCATAAAAAAATAAAACTAGTTTCTACTAACTACTTACTTCTTGTAGGCTAGTGGTAGGAAATAAAGGACTGTCGCACTTCGGTTGTGGGTTCGATTCCCATTGCCTTATTCGATGCAACGGGTTGTCACCTATCCTATATGTTTTAATTTTTTAAAACTATATTAATATAACCATCCATCAACAATATCAAAAAAATTCTAGCCTTAAAAAATACTAACTTATGTCCAACATAATCCATTCCAATATTTAGGCTTATTCAAAATACTTCTGTCCAATCTAATATTATAGTAAAAATGATTACCAGTGTGGTCATATAAGAAGCATGTGAATATCATCATTTGTCCCCCATATATCAAAAGATATATCTCACATGTGAATAACTTAATCATATATTCTTACCATAGAACCTTAGTGAAAACTTTAATGCTGTCAAATGTTAACTCTCTCGACATACCAAAATCCCAAAATTTCTATATACTCAAACCATAACATTGTCGTTATTTCATTTTCTCTTTATCCATTCATTATGTTAAGATCATCTTCTTTACAAAAACATTTCTATCACTTTTTATGGTTACCGATACCATTCATAATATACATTGAAATACTCAAGGAATGACAATAGTGTAACAATCCTTATATTTTTCTTTATTCCATAGTACCATACATTACCCTTGATAAACATGAAATCATTCCACTACCTTTTTAAACCATTGACCGAGCTTCATCATTTTATTCCTCAACACTTCCTTCATCTCACATATCATTTTTTGTCTCTTCTTCATCATCAACATAAATACTACCCATATGACCATGGTGATTCTCTTCATGTGATTTTCCATTAGGGAATTGGTTAGCATAATTCTCGTACATTCCATATTAAAAACATTTAACCATTGTTGATGTTTTCACAATACAATTATCATTGTCCATGGTGTTAACAGACACTTTTTCTTTACAATAACTGGCATTATGTCCTTCTTTTCCACACCAAAAGAATCTTCTAGTTTCTTTGAAACACTCTCCTTGATGCCTCTTCCCACATGATTTACATGAAGGATATTGAACTTTTTTTCCTCTATGATCATCATGAAATTCCATCATTCTCTTATTAGATGAGTCAGGAAACTTACCAAATTGGAGATTATTGATCATATTATGAGATTGATGATTAGACATAATAATGATATGTGGACTTCCAGATCCAATTTTATTTGGTTTCTAATGAATAAAATCATTCTGTTGTCCATCATATCCTCCAATATCGTGAATCTTCCCGTTTCACCCTATATTTTAAAACCCAAAAAGAATTGTGTGGGAGGAAAAAATCATAATAAAGGGGGAGTAACATCAATATCTAACATCTTAGGATAAATTCTAATATTTTTACCGTAATTCTAGGACTATAACCAATACTTATACGTAACCTTAGGGACATCCCTAAACATACTTTGAAATATCTCTAGGGACCTCACTAAAGTTCTCGCATCCCAGTTTCCAAAGGTTGACTTAACCTTTCCTCTGATACCAACTATAGAGAACCAAAGATTGAAGTACTTTGGTTTTACATTAATTTTGTAGAAAACATAATACATAACAAAGAACAAACACTCTAGGAACGTAATATTTTAGTGTCTTAGGATACTCAGAACATAATCTATTAATCATGGTGAACGATCTTAAACATCTCCCATAAAGATATTCCCCTATTTTTTTCTTTCCTAAATACTTTATTTAAATACTAGGGAAATGAAAACATATAATGTGTGAGCTAAAATGATCAGTAAGGGTATGCGTAGAGAAAATAAAACAAATCATATACATTTGAACTTAAAAAAATGAACATTATTTTTAAACATTAAAATATTGAGCAATGACATAAAACATGGCAGTACGTAAATACTTGATCATAAATCAACATTAATCATGATAAAATATCATGGTAATAAAACATGTAATTGTGGAAACCATTAATCACATGTTATGATTTCTATAGTAGCCAAGGAATTACTTCCAAGACCATCTTAGTGGACAAGGTCTCTTTCTGAATCGACTTCACTCCTCGTTCCAATCCTGTTTCACTAAACCAGATTAACTTACCATTCCATCCATGTCTATCTAATGAGATATAAATATTTACGCAATGCATTGGAGGGAGATATAGGTCCCACCCATCTCATAAATGAATCATTCTTACTTGTGCCAAAACATAAACATAAATCATTTATCATAACCCAAAGAATAAAATGGGTCTTATAAACTTCATCCCATCATAACATAATCCATATAAAACATATGTATATAATATCATCATAAGAAAAGTGATATACTTTAAATCATAGTTAAATTATACTTGAAACATACACATATGAAATAATGTCATCTTTGATGGAAAATGGTTTTGATAAAACACATGAAATGAATTCTTGGGGAAAATATCCTTTTTTCTTTGTAAATAATTTCATTTTTACAAAATACCACAAAATTATATAATTTAATTATTTTATTGAAAATAACCATGAAATATTATAGAGTAATATTCATGAAAATAAGGCATCATAAAACCGTAAAAATTTGTTCATGCTGTATAAGTAAAAAAACATTCTTCTCATACTTTTTCCAGAAAAGTCAAAAAGTACCTCGTAAGGTAAACAAAAGAATCGGAACCTCATGTATAATGATATAAATAATGTCATTTAATTATTATAGAATCATATTCATTATTATGATATCATATATGGTTCACATATGACTTTATATTACCCGTTCTTTTGTAAATTCTATGTTAAATGAGCATTTTGGGTAAAATCGTTTTATTTATCTTACGTGTTTGGACTTGTTGTTCTTAATATTATTATTACTTATATAATGGTTTACTTACTTCCAGAATGTAATACATCATTTATATATCATATATATTCAGTATATATATATATAATATAGATTAATTAAATATAATACATCGTTCATGGAGACGGTAGGCCATACGTACGCATGATCACTGTTTTCCTTTCATTATTGACTTGAATGGAAGTAAGTAGATGACACACAAACACACACACACACACATATATATATATATATATCTAGTAGATTCATGATGTCATATATTTCATTATTATTCATTATATTTCCTTTATAATCATTCTTGATTGGTTAACATGGAGAATGAATCTCATCGCGTCGTGGAGACGGTAATCCGTTCGTACACATGAGCGATGATATCGTTACCATAATTATTGAATCATAATCAGTATTATGTTGTAATAAACATATATAGTTATTATTTACACCATTATACCCATCCTAGTAAGGTGGTGGTTAAAAAACAGATTACACCACGACGTGGAGATTGTATTCCGTAAGTACTCACACGCGGTGATTTCATTTTCCGTAGGATGGATAGAATGTGAAATGGGGTTGTTTCATATTTATAATAACATTTCATTATATTTGTGATACTTATGTTATTAATTTATGATGAAAAAAATAAATAATAATAAGTTTTAGAGGAAACAATCTTGAAAGATTTGGTAGAAGAGATTACTTCTTATTCGACGCACCTCTTGTAAGATTTCTCATAAGGCACTAGAGTTGGTATTTTGAGGAGACCAGAACCTATATAATGTTTCTAGGGAATTTTAGAAGGGAAATGGGAAGGGTTTGACCGAGATTTAAGGCTCAACATTGTGTAAAGAGGAGAGGGAGGAGGTGCCCTGTTACAAGGGAGGATAGGGGCTCCTTCGGAAATCTCAAAAATATTAATTTATAATAATCCCACATAAAAACCTCCAAAAATAACTCATATCTGATTATTATAAGATATAGTTTTGTAATATCATCAACCAATAAAATTTATACTGGTTGGAAATCTATTTTAAACCTCATCATCTTGATTTATCCATATTTATTCTATTTAATTTTATTTGTGGTTATAAGATTATAAATTTTAAATTGTAATAAATAATTACTTATGTTTTCTGAATTGTCCATAATTGGATAATTTATAACATTTTACATCATATAAATTTAAATATATTATTTTTAAAAAATTATGTGATTTTTAAACAATTTTATATTATGTTATTTTTATAAAATAACAATAGTGTCAATTTTGACACTATTCATTTATTCGAATTTTAATAAAATTCACACATAAGATATATTCTAAATAAAATCTTTAATAGATTCATACCATTCCATATTTATCTAGAAAATTAATTCATCACATTAAATAGTTCATATAACATTTATTTTAATATTTTTAAAACCATTTATTTGATATTTCAATCAATATAATAATTACAGCATCACTATTGTGTCACCTTTAATGATTATTATTTATTCTCTAAAAATTCTAAATAAAATTAAATGATGTAGAAAATGTTATTAGATTTCTGGTGACTATTAATTTTTGAAGTTTTAATGAATGTTATCACTAACTAAATTAAAATTATTATACTTATAAGATTTAAGAGAGTGACATGTTGTCACTTTCTTTAGGTTTAATAATAAAAACATCATTTTCATTGTCAAAGGTCCATAAAATGAATCTATTCTGACCCTTAGGTGATATATGTCGACTTTTAATAATCCAATAGAATTTTGGAATGTGTTAGGGCAATTTTACAATCTTATTATTACCCTTAATTACCAGATTTACCTTTAACTGTAGTAAATAAAAATTACCATAGTTAATATTCATAATATCAAAAAAAGTAACATATTAAAATAATTTGGACCCAATGAATTCAAATGTAGAATCAATTTTTCAAAATTCAGATCCCAGAATTTGCAGTAATTAATTTAAAATAAATTCAATTGATAAGAAAATGGGTTTTAAAAGATAAAACATTGTCAAAGATTGAAATATTCTTACCTATGAATTCATTATAAAATTAATGGTTATGACATTAATTATATTAAATGGTAAAATTATATTATATTTTTACTTTAAAATAATTCAATATTATAATTTAACAATATAAATTATCTCGATGAAAAAATTTGGTTTTAATTAAAATTTAGCTTATTTTTACAATTCATTAAAATATGAAATTTATCAGAATAATATGATAATTTTATCCAAAGTAAATTTTTATATCCTGATTTCAAAGAAGAATTTTATTTTTCCATATTTATCTTATAAACATGTCAAACACGAGATTTAATGTGGGTGCGCCATCAAAAGGCAGAAAAACAACATTTTTTGAAAAATACTTATTTTACCCAAATTATTTTTATTCTCATACCATGTTCTAGAAAATGTGTAAGATGAATAACAATGTTATAAAATTTTTAAATTAGTTAATACTATTCATAACGGCTAGTCCATAATAATATTATAACAATATATCATTATTTATTGAAACCCGGTATTGTATACTACATGCGCTATCAAGAAAGGTCATGATTGAGTGTAATGCATGCCAAGTCAAGGCTGTGTGTAGTGAAAGCTCACTTTGTTGTTGCGTATAACATAATCAAAACTTATTTCATTTGTACATCAGACAAAAAATATACATAATGTTCCATAAAATATTTTCTACAAACCAAACTTGAAATTGTGCATAATACAAGCCAAGAATAGTGTTTCGTATACTGTAAGCTAATACGGTGTTGCGTATAGCACAAGCTAATTTTGGTGTAGTGTAAAACACAAGAAATCAATTAAATTTTAAAAAATAATTCTCATAAAATTTTTTGTTGTTACAATAGAAGCATGATTAAGTTGAAAAAAATTATTTAATCAACCATAAAAAATAATATTAACCTAGAAAATTCGTGGATGCCATCAAAACTTTTAAATTCATTTAATTTTAATATTTATAATATAAACTATTTTAATATTCCATTATAAAGTTAATTAATGCATCATCATTACATCATAAATAAATTTAAATATTTAATCAATAGAAATTATAAATAAAACTCCATTATGTAGGAAATATTGTTATCTTTCTAATGAATATTTATAGTCAAATTTATCTTAAGTATAACCGTATATTAAAAATGGTTTAGTTAATAAAAATTGAATTTAACACTTTTAACCTTTCATTAAATAAAATAATAATAAATTTCCTAATATAATCCAAGTGGACTAAAAAGTTCATATTTTATTCCAAATGTTGTTTTTTTGTCGAATTAAACTTATCCAATAGAACTAGGACCTGTGTTAGGGTATTTATAATATAATTTTTATCTTTAATTACCCTATTTACTTTTAACTGTGGTAAATAAAAGTCAAAATTTACTAATCAAAATAATATTTCCATCTTATCGAATCAAATTTTACTTACTGATTTCAACTTCGTCTCTCTGAGTTTTGAAATTCAACTCACAGAAGCGTTAAAGTTATGTTTTATACAAAATTACAAATGTTCCTAGAAGGTGGGTAAAAGATGGTAAAAATTTCAATACAATTTTATAATTATAATTTTATTATTATAATGAATTTAATTAATCAAATTTAAAAAATATAGGTATTATGTATCTATATCGACTTAAAATAAAGAAAACAAATAATTATTTAAATAAAAAGTTGGTTTTTAAACAATAACATATTGTTTTTTCACTATTCATTAAAAATAGAATGTTTTTAGAAAAATACCAAAAATTAAACCTAAGATAATTTTGATATTACAAATTAAAAAATGAATTATATTTTACCTAATTCAAAACATATAAGTATCATTAATTAATTTAAAATTAATTCCCGTTGTCAAAACCAAAAAGCGAGTTTTTTAAGAAATAAAAACTATCAAAAGATTGACATGTGTTTATGTAAAATTTAATTGTGAAATTACTTTTAATGACCTAAATTATTTTAAATGACCAAAATATAATCTGATTATTCTTCAAAACCATCCAAATCCATAATTTAAGACTATAAATTATTTCGATTAAAAAATTTGATTTCAACTAAAATTTATTATTCTCACTATTCATCAAAATATAAATGTTCTCAGAATAGTTCCAAATATTTATACAAAATAAATTTTTATGTCCCAATTATAAAGAATAATTTAATTTCATTAAATTTAATATACAAAAGTTTCATAAATTGTTTTTAAAAAGGGTTCACCATTAAAATGTGATAAATTTGAATTTTTGAAAAAATGCTTCTTTTATTTGGAAAAATGAATTTTTTATTATATTATATCTATGAAACACATAATATGGATTCTAAAATTATATGGAGTATATAAAATTAAAAATTCAGTTAATACTATTCATAACCCTTTTTTGATCGGCTTGTTTAGTAGGTCGTGGTGCGCTCGAACTCGGTGTTGCCTGTAGCGTGAACTATTGAATTATTTTAAAGAAAATAACATTCTATGAAATATTGGGGTGATAAACGGGAGTTGATAAATGGGATAATTGATATGGGGTATAGTTTATATTTTCTAAAAAGTGATGATATTAAAGGCTCTAGAATAAATTCATAGTCTAATTGAACCATAATTCTTTTTAACAAACAAGACATGAGCACACCCTGGTGAAGTGATAAGTAAGATAAAGCCTTTATCTAATAATTCCTACATTTTATTTTTCAATTCTATAATTTCTACATCAGCCATTTGATAAGTGGGTTTTGAAATTGGTTTAGCATTAGGGACTATGTAAATAGTAAACTCTACCTCTCGATCAAGAATAACACATGAAAAATCACCAAGAAAAACATCATGATACTCATTTACCACTAGTACATCATTAATCTAAAAAATTATCTTATTTTTAAAAATATATTCAAGATAAATTTCATTTCCATATTTTAACATATTTTTATCATTTTTATATGTTATATATGCTATGCATTCATTCTTTTACACAAAATAAAACTATTTCTGAAAAAAAAATTCTTTTTCTCTACAATCTATCATAGCATCATGAAAAATAATTCCAATCCATACATAGAAAATCATTAAACTCTACTATAGGTAATATAAATGGTTTTTAGTTAAACTCATTCCATATATAAAGATAAGCAAATTCTTATAATTTTTACCTCAATATTTCCTCCCGGTGTTTTTACCATGAGTTATGGATTCATTTCTTCTGTTGAAATTTCTAATTTAGTAAAAAATTTCTCAAAAAATTATGAAATGGGTAGAACCCTAAGGAATGAACCCATTGTTAATATATATACAAACAGAAATGTACCAGATATATTTTTTTGATGTGTCAACATATACTAAAGTAGTTTAAATAGATTTTTCCACACCCTTATACTTCCAATATTTTTGACTTCCCCCTTGAGTGACTAACATTGGACACACATTAGAAAAATGAACCAGTTACTTATAGTTAAAGCATCATATCATTGATCTCTCATCATTCTTCTAATCATTTCCCTTGCACTCACAATACATGTGTCCATACTTTTTACATCAGTATCACTTACCATAATTTTCAAGACATTCTATTGGAAGATTTTTCCCACACTTATAAAAAGAAGGGAAATTGATTCTCTTACTCTTAATTTCAATAATGAATTTTTCCCCAAATCCTTCCAACCTAACTTATTCTTATTCTTGTCATCTCGAGGGTCATATGTGTCAGAAAACACTATCTCAACTTTTTCAGCACAATGAAAAAGTTTCTCATAGATTTTAAAATTTTCGGATGAAAAATATCTCCATTAAAATGGTTTCAAACCTGTGTAAAATATTTTAATTTTACTCTCAATTTATAAATTAAAATAATGGATATGCCTGGTATGTATTATAAAATCAGATTTATATGCAACCACATATTCACCATCTATCCACCTCAGATACATTAATTGTTTCTTTATTCTAAGACATACAATTTTTGGGAAATATTTTTCAAGAAATGGATCTTGTAATCATCCCATTTCAGACTATAAATATAATTTTTTCTCTCTCGTATTCTTAACTAGATACCACCATCGATTGAAATCAAATTTGAAATGATAAACAAAAAGGGTTACCATTTCATTTTCCAAACATCCCATAACATCAGATATCTTTTCTAGATCATCCATCCATCATTTGGCTACCATTTAATCTGTGGTCCCACTAAAAGATCGAGGATGTTTCCTTATAAAAAGCTCAATAAAATATTTGTTTTTTCATGGAAGATGTTGTTACTCTCTTTCATGAACATCACCACCATTTATTGATTAATTTTATTGAACCATTAATATCACAAACTATTTGATTCTAATTTCCCTCATGCTAGGATACAAATTTAGAAAGATAACAGAATCTGGGTGAACTCCTACTTTTGCTTCCCTTATACTTCTTTAAAAAACCATTCTAAATACACATATAATAGAAAAAAACATGGAATTATTTAAATGTTATACCATTTTAAATTAACCATAAAGTGAAAATAATTTTTATTCTATTAACATCATCCTAACCCCTAAGGTCATGTTAGCCATCCTCTAGTACCAATTTTAAGGACACAATCTTAAAAAATTACATTATATAGAGTATTAGTAAAAAAATTATTTCCTTAACAATGAATGTATTTTTAGGTTTATAATTTTAGATAATTAGGAAATAGTATATATATTAAAATCTACGTTCATACATAGAGAAAAATAATAAAAAAATATCCGTTCATTTAAAAATTTAATTTATTATTAAATAAAACATGATTTATTTTAAAAATCTTCAAAACATTTAACATGCCTTCCTTAATTCTCTTAAACATCCTTATACATTGGAAAAAAATTTAATAACATTTTATGAGCATAAAATTACCAGAATGAGATATAACAAATTAAAACTGTTAGTCTAGTGAAAACATGGAAACCCATTAAAAACCCTTTTCATGAAACTCATAAGCATGCATAGAATCATCATGTTGTCTCCTTGAGATATATTTTCTATATAACTCTTACATTCACCCTTACATAAAGAATAACCATTTTCCTAAATTCCATCTCCATAGTATCCAATACATTGGATAGTTATAGTTGGGCTTGTCTGTCAAATCTTGAGCTATAATGGGATCAACCCTACATATCTTGAGTTGTAATGGGGATCATCTCATCATATACAGAGCTATAATTGGGCTTAGACCATCATATATTGAGCTACAATGTGATGAACCCAACATAAAAAAATTCTAAGGAAAATATCATGAATAAAAATCTTGAAAACTCATTTAAACCCACGAGAAAAACATATTAACATATCTCAATACCATTAAAAAATAAATTTTAAATATTAAAACCGCATAAAAAATAAAGAAATCATATACCAAAAAGATAACCCTGAAAACTGATCATGGAATAATTATAGTAATAAACAATCATTAAAATTGGATAAACCTTGTATACCGTATAAAAATAATTTTTTTTCATCGAAATTTAATAAAAATAAAATTTTAGAATAATTTTAAAAGGAAATTACCTTATATAACACATGAAAAACCTTAATTTTTATAAAAAATAAATTTAATTAAATCATTAATAACCATATATATACATTCATAAATACCATTTTGATGACATATGTGTACAATAAAAATATTTAGAAGAATAAATCTCTATGACATTTAAAACAATGTTTTAGATAAAGGGTCCCCTACTTCAGGTTCAACTTCCTAAAGAATCATAAAAAACATTCATATAATTGTTTTATGATTTTTATTAAAATACTATTGAACTGAACTCATTTTTTGAATTCCTTACATTATCTTATAATAATATTTTCCACCAATTTGTTAACAATATTTTTTTTCTTTTCATAGTTTCAGGTGTGTTTTTCATGGTTTCCATGGTCGGGTTATTTACAGCCATATTTTAAAAAAATTAATAATAATATTGAAGTGGAAAAATATATATTTAGGTTATATTAAACAATAACATGTGAATTTAAACTTATTATGTTTTTAATAAAATATAAATGAAAACTCATTGTCCTTGAAGGCGGTGAATTGACGCACCATTGATGGTGATTTCATTTTTTCAGATTAAAATGATAAGAATAGATATTTTATGATAAATATACCCTAAAAACACTATTGTATATATGTTATGTAACTCCCCGACCCCAGTTACCCAGAGTTGGTGCAATATTACATAACATTGGCATGATCACAACAGATCAAGTCCCAAAAGACCGATTAGTTTAGTAGCCTTCGAAAAAATTGATACATTTATAATGTTTACATTAAATCATAAAGTGAAAAACTAAAAAAACAAAGTCTCAATATTCCATACACATATCGCCTTAGACTATCCCTGTAGGTCAGTCATAAAATATTTCTTCACATCCTGGGAAAAATAAAACATAGAAAGGGGTGAGATCAGATGCTGAGTAAGGGTAAATAATTTAGCGGAAGCTATAATCTTTTAAGGCAATATGTGTAATAAAAACAAAATCCATTTAAAAATAAACTTGAACATAATATGGGAAAAATAAATGTAACATTACCATATGAACATGCACATGGATATTCTACCATAGAATAATCAAATGTAATATCTAATTTCACAATGAGGGAATTCCTAATACCAGACATCATTACCACATAGTCAAGGACTCATTCCAAGACTACAAATAAATTTTTTGCCAAGGCTTTGTTACAACACACTAGTTTGTCTCATGAGACCTACTAACACATCGAGGAGCTATAGCGGGATCCACTCATCACTTAATAAGTCCACTGCATTCCCCATATGAAAAATTTGAAACATAAAATAAACACTCGTATTAAAACTAGCATACGAAATGTCATTACATTAACCATAAACCATGAATGGTATAAAAATAGAAAATCAAAATTCAAACATATCATGAATAATTCAGTAAAACGTGGAAGATTTTATTATAATAAATCAACTTAAATCAAAAATAATATCTAGTAGAGGATGCTGACATGGTTGAAAATGATGATTAAAACCTTTTGAGAGAAATATACTTTTTGCAAAATCATTTAAAAGTCACACATTTATAAAGGAAGTACATTAAAAGATATTTTTAATTCAAAGTGTCCCATACCACTTTAAAACATTTGAAAATAATTATCAATTCAAAACATTCATTTCAATATAAATAAATCCTTAAAATCATTTTGAAAACATGGACATTAATTAGAAAGATTTAGAAAGATAAATATTTAAAACATTTAAAATTATGACCTTGATAAAGATTAACATTCACAAATCCTTAAATAATTCATTTTGAAATCATTTTTCGGAAAAATGGTCATGGATGATAAAAATCTCAAAGTAAATACTTACACATAAATAATCTCGGATATTAATGAGATTGGGGAATTAACCCTTACCTTGCACATTCTTTTAGTCAATGGTACGTTTAACCTCCTGTATGAAGATAATAGTATGTAATTAATTAATACCAGAAACATATTAATATTTATGATATCATACATGATTAATTTATGTATTTATACTACCCATTTAATAATATTTTCCAAGTTATATTAATATTTCGGTTAATAATCGCTTTCCTTATCGTACATGTTTTAACTTGTTATTCTTGATTGTATCACATAGATCATGATTTAAATTCTTCAAGAATAAAATACATGATATATATATAATATATATTTATAATATAAATATTTATAAAAAAAGTATATATATGAAATGGAAAACACCATTTATGGATACAATATTCCGTACGTATGCATAAACGTTGTTTCCATTTTCATATAGTATCGAACCGAAGTAAGTGAATAAGATATATGTAAGTACATAAATAATTATATATATAAATATATATATCTATAGTAGAATTATTATTTCATATATTACATACTTATTAGTAATATATATTTTTATAATCGTCGATGAATAGTAAACTTGGAAATGAATCTAATCGTGTCATGGAGACGGTAATCCATATGTACGCACGAGCGAAAATATCATTCTTTTCATATTAAAATAATATATAATTGGATGCTATATAATATATACGTAATAATTATCATGATATATTTATTATTTACATCAAATACACATAATTATTATACCCATCCAAATAATAATGTATTGATTAACAATTAAACCACGACCTGGAGACTGTAATCCGTACGTACGCACGTATGGTGACATGTCATTAAAAGGGTGGATAGAATAATGAATTTGGTTGTAACATAATTATAATAACATCACAGTATATAGAAGATATAGGATTTATTATTTTATAATGGAAACAACAAAGAAAAAGGAAGTGGAAGAAGAAATGAACTTGGAAGAGGGTGGTGATATCATTACCTATTTTTTGGGTTCTTCCTTTTGATTTGATGAAAAGGCCTCCATAGGTTGGCTTTATGATCTAAATAAGGCCTCTAAGTTGAAGGGAGTATAGTTGAGAGAATATTTGGGTAGGGGTTGGCCGAGCCAAATGGATTATAAGGTGTGAATTATGGTGAAGGGGGCGTGCCATTCTATAAGATGGGTGAGGGGAACCTTAGGAAAACATAAAATATTATTTTATAATAATTATTTATTCGGTTTATAATGGATAACAAATGTATTATTTAAATTATAAGGTGGGGATTGGTCGCATACCACTCAACCAATTGGTTTTAGACAAGTTTAGGTTTCCATTTTAACCTTATCATTTAGATTTAACTCTAAGTTAAATAGTTTAACTTTTACCATGTCTTCTTGTATTATTACACTATATGGTTAAAAAGATACTATATAATGACAATATAACCCCAATTGGTTAATTAATGTGATAGAGAGTATTATATAAGTCTTTTGGCAGAACCATCGATTTTTAGGATCATTATATCAATTAATAATATAATATTTGTTTTAAAAACTATTTTATGTCAATTTTGACACTATTTGGTATTTGTTATTTGTTAAAATAATAACAGCATGATTAATTCAATAAAAATAAATTTAATCATTACTAACATGTCATATGCACCTATAAAATTATTGTATGTCATAAAAACATTGAAATATATTTATTTTAATATTTGTTATACCATTTAATTGATTCTTTCATTAATAAAGTAATTAATGTATCATCATTGTGTTATTTATAAAATTAATTATTTAATATCTAAAAATAATAAATAAAATACCATTATGTATGAAATATTTTCATATTTCTAATGAATATTTATAATCTAATTTATATTATGTATAACCCTATATTAAAAATGTTTTAGTTATTAAACATTGATTTTAACTCTTTTAACTCTTCTTTGAATTAAATAATAATAAATGTCCTAATCTAATTCAAGTGTACATAAATGATATTATTTTATTCCTAAGGCTGTTTTGGGTCAAATTATACTTATCCAATCAAATTAGGACATGTGTTAGGGTAATAATAATATCATTTTTACCCTTAATTACCATATTTATTTTTAACCGTGGTAAATAAAAGAAAAAGTTACTATTCCCGCAAAAATATTTTTATCTTATTGAACCACAATTTAATCTTGATATTAAACGTGTCTCTCGGATTTTTGAAACTCAACTCATAGAAGCGGTAAAATTATGTTTTAAGTAAATTTGCAAATGCTCCAAGGAGGTGGGTAAAAGAAGGTCAAAGTTAAATAAAATTTTTATATATCTAATGTTATTATAAACTGACTCCAATGAGTTACATTGAACTTATATAGGTATTATGTATCTATTTTGACATAAAATAAATTTAAATATAATAATTAATTATTTAAATAATAATTTGGTTTTAAACTATAACTCAGTGTTTTTCACTATTCATCAAAAATTGAAAGTTTTCAGAAAAATACCAAAACATCACCTTAGGGAAATTTTGATATTACAAATTCAATAATTAAGTCTATTTTACCAAATTAAAAACATACAATTTTCATTTATTGTTTTAAAATTAATTCCGGCTGTCAAAACCAAAAGGTGTATTTTTAAGAAATAATAACTATCAAATGTTTGAAACTTGTTTATGTCCAATTTCAATGTGAAATTACTTAAAATGACCATAATTAGATTAAATTTTAAAATTATAATATATATATACTTCCAAACAATTAAAATTTATAATTTAACACGATAAACTATTTTGATTAAAAAAGTTGTTTTCAGTTAAAATGTAGTATTTTTCATTATTCACCCAAATAACAAAGTTATTAGAAAAACACCAAAACATTATTGAATCCAAATTCTTATGTCTCGATTCTAATGAAGAAGTTTATTTTGTCAAATTGAATATATAAATGCTTCAAATATTGGATTTAAAAAGACTTCTCCATTAAAAGGACCTAAAATTGCATTTTTTTTGAAAATGTATTTGTTATTACATTATGTCTATGAAACTCATAATATGGATTCTAAAATTATATGTATTATATAAAGTTCAAAATTCAGTTACTACTATTCATAACAGCATTTGAACATCTAGTTTGGTAAGTCATGGTGCGCTAGAACTCGGTGTTGCGTGTTGTGCATATTATTGAATTACATTAATGAAATAAGGTACTATAAAATCTTGGTGTGTTAAATTAATCCCTTCATCAATAAATTTAATCCTCGCAATTTGAATTTCTTTTTCAAAAGTAAAAGGCTGAAAATAGAAAATACCTTTGGGAAAACTCACATCAGAAATTAGGTTAATACAATTTAGTCTTAATAAGAGTAAAAGGTACATGAAAGGGTCACCACAAAATTATGATCTCAATTAGGAGAAAATTGGTGGTAATTAAAGAAATATAATTGGAGGAAAACATAAATATTTATAGGTAGTGATTGATGTCATAAATCACGAACAAGTTTAAAATTGAGGGCCTTAAATTCATCAATCTATGATGATTTAAAATACCACTGGTTCAACAAAACATATGGTATTAGGATAACACATTTTTTGTTTTAAGATCCCTTCAATAAAGTATAAGAAGTAATTTTTTCATATAATAAGAGAAGAAGAAAAATATATAAATTACATGTAGAGTCCAGTCCTTTAACTAATTTCTACCACAAACTCATCTTTCACTCTAAAAGATAACAGAACTTAAAAATAATATTCTATTTATCCTATTCATATGGGGTTTAAAAATGAATTTATAATTCATCTACCAGATTTTTTTATAAGGATACATTATTCAATCCAGGACATCACGCGGTCCAGTGGTAGGTGATACACCATTGTCGCTCTTTGGTTACAGGTTCATGTCTCGCGACCTTGCCGGATGCGACGGGTTGCCGCCCGACCTCTGGGTTTTCCTTTTATAGCAATACACAAATAATCACAAACTAGAATTATCCAAAATACTTCTCTCCAAACTCACAGTCCATAATTTATAAGGAAGGTAAACACTATTTAGATCCTTTTTTCCATGTAATAACATGTGAACACCTTCATAATTTAATCTTTTAAAACACTACAACATCCTGAATTACCATAAAACCTTATTGATTACATTCATGATCCCTTATTCCTTATAGAATACTGGATATACTCCTTCTATCAAAAAATGTTGTAATCTCCAACAATAATTGAATATACAAATCATTAATTAGTTTCAAGTTAATAAATAATATCCAATATAATTTATCCAAAGCAATCATGTATTAATCCAAAATCAGTACCTCGGTATCAAAACCATATTATGGTTTATCATTCTCTCAACCATATATTTTCCAAAAATTAAACTTACTATTGAGTCACTTTTCTTGGTTCCACACAATCTCAAGTCCTTAAGGAAATAGTACTGCAATACAGTTCTTATATTATCCATAATTATTATAACCAGTACATTGTTGATACAGTACTCAAATTACATAATTATCTAATAACAACATAAGAAATCTAAACATTCATCCTCATCTGTGGTAGTATCATAACATGATTATTATCCAATATCATCATTTAAGGAATACTCTAATGATTTGGACATTGGTTTGCGTAGTGTCCCAACTCCTTGCAGATGAATCATTGTTCATTTGAAACCTTTTTCTTACCCTTGTAGTCACGTACTTGGTGTTATTTTTCTACACACTTATAACAAACTCCCATTCGCTTCAGGAAAGTTCTAGGTTGTTTCTTACCACAATTATCACATATGGGAAAATTCTTCTTTTCCCTCTTCCCTTTATCCATATTTCTCTCTTCCATCCTTTTCTCCTCTTGCTTCCCATCAAAGCCATTGGACTCGGAAAATTGTTTACTTATCTTATTAATACATGATATTATTTCTTCATATGTTGACAATACATGAGAGTCTATTTCCCTTATAAATGTTGTCTTAATACTATGAAAGATATGATCCTTATTACTCTTTGGATCATTCTTATTATTGGAGTTCACATTCCTTCTACTGGGCGCTATTTCTATACAATAGTATAAACTAGGTCAGTTTATGAATTACAATGAATAATTCCAATCTTGTAAAATACCTAACGTTATTTGAATGGTTTATGGATTTAATCCAAAATTATAAGGGTTTTTTCATTGTTGAATTATATACTCATAAAACCATCATAAATATTTTTAATGAAAAATAGAATTATCCTAAGCATATCCCACAGGAGTGTCGTAAACAAGAGTGAAACAAGGAACGTTGTCATGCACTAGTTCACGTTCGAGTCTAGATCAAAGCGGGTTTTTTCGGGTTTTACCACTAGGTACATATGTGCCATATCCTCCTCTACATGCTTATATCCAGACATGGATTTATTTCTCAGAAAACTCACTGAATCACTACAATACCAAAATTATAGGAAATTCTTCTATAATAATCCTCAAAGTCTATCTTAGGTCTATGTGCTATAATCAGAGATTATCTAAATATAGCTTCCAAGGTTGGTACTAAACTTCCTTTGATACCAAATATAATTCCCCGACCCCAGTTACCTAGAGTCGGTGCATTATTATATAACATTGTCATGATCTCAAAGGATCATGTCATGAAAGACCGATTGGTTTAGTAGCCTTGGATACACTAGATACATTCAAAAAGTTTTCATTTCATCATAAAGTGACAAAATACAACAACATAGTCTCCATAGTCCACACTCATATCCCGCTAAGACTATCCCTGCAGGTCAGTCCTAAAATACTTCTTCACATCATGGGGAATATAAAACATAGAAAGGGGTGAGCTCAGATGCTCTGTAAGGGTATATAATTTAGCAGAAGCTATAACATTTTAAGGAAATATGTGTAATAAAAAAATCCATTTAAACATTAACTTGAACATAATATGGTAAAAATAAATGAAACATTACCATATAAACATGCACATGGATATTCTACTAGTAGAAAAATCACATGTAATAATAATATCACAATGAGGGAATGCCTAATATCGGACATCATTACCACATAGTCAAGGCATCGTGCCAATACTACAAATAAAATTTTTGTCAAGCCCCTGTTACAAGACAATAGTTTTTCTCATGAGACCTACAAATGCATCGAGGATCTATAGCGGGCTCCACCTGTCACTTACTATGTCCACTGCATTCCTCATATGAAAAAGTTGAAACATAACATAAACATTCGTATTAAAACTAGCATACAAAATGTCATTAAATTAACTATAAACCGTGAATGTTATAAAAATAGAACATCCTTAGTCAAACATATCATAAATAATTCAGTACAACATGGATGATTGTATTATAATAAATCATCCTCAATAAAAAATAATATCCAGTAAAGGATACTGACAGGGTTGAAAATGATGATTAATACCTTTTGAGGGAAATATCCTTTTTGTAAAATCATTTAAAAGTGACACATTTATGAAGGAAGAAATTTAAAAGATATTTTTGAATCAAAGTGTCCTGTACCACTTCGAACCATTTCAAAATAATTATCATTTCAAAACATTCATGTCTATATAAATAAATCCTTAAAATCATTTCGAAAACATGGACATTAATTAAAATGATTTAGAATGATAAAACTTTCAAACATTTAAAATTATGACCATGATGGAGATTAAATTTCACAAATACTTAAATTATTAATTTTGAAATAATTTTTATGATAAATGGACATTGATGATAAAAATTTCCTAGTAAATACTTACACATAAACAATCTCGGATAATAATGAGATTGAGGAATTAACCCTTACCTTGAATTTTCCTTTAGTCGAGGGTACGTTTAACCTCTTGTATGAGGATCATAGTATGTTATTAAATTATACCAGAACCATATTAACATTTATTATATCATACATGATTCATTTATGACTTTATAATACCCATTTAATAATAATTTCCATGTTATATTAATATTTTGGGAAAAAATCTCTTTCTTTATCGTACGTATTTTAGCTTCTTACTCTTGATTGTATCAGTTAGATCATGATTTAAATACTTCTATAATATAAAAAAAATTTATATTTAACATATATTTATAATATAAATATTTATAATAGATGTATATATATGAAATGGAAAATACCATTTATGGAGACGGTAGTCCGTGCGTACACATAAATGCTATTTCTGTTTTCATATAGTATTGAACGGAAGTAAAAGGATAAGATATATACAAGTAAATAAATACTTATATATATATATCTCCATTATCATTATTATGTCATAAATTACATACTTATTAGTAAAATATATTTTTATAATCGTCGATGAATGGTGAACTTGGAAATGAATCTCATCGCGTCGTGGAGACGGTAATCTGTACGTATGCTCGTGCGAAAATACCATTCATTTGATATTAAAATAATATATAATTGGATGTTTTATCATATATGCAGAATCCTTATCATGTTATACTTATTATTTACATCAAATAAACATCATTATTATACCCATACAAATAATAATGTATTGAATAACAATTACACCATGACGTGGAGACGATAAGCCGTACATACGCACGTATGGTGACATGTCATTCAAAGGGTGGTAAAATAATGAATTTTGTTGTACCATAATTATAATAACATCATTGTATATATAAGATACTGGAGTTATTATTTTAGAATGGAAACAACAATGAAAAATGAAGTTGATGAAGAATGGATTGTGAAAGAGGGTGGTGAAATCATTACCTCTTCTTCAGCTTCTTCCTTTTGATTTGATCAAAAGGTCTCCATAGGTAGGATTTATGATAAAAATAAGGCCTCAATGATCAATGGAGGTTATATGATAGAATATTTGTGCTGGATTTGGCCAAAAAAATGGCTTATAAGGTGTGAATTAGAGTGAAGGAGGAGTGCCCTTTTATAACTGGGGTGAGAGGCATATTAAGAAAACATAAAATATTATTTAATAATAAATTAATATTCGGTTTATAATGGATAAAAAATATATTATTTAAAGTATATGGTAGGTTTGGTTCGAAAAACACTCAACCAATAGGTTTTATACAAGTTTATGTTATCATTTTAACCTTATCACTTAGATTTAACTCTAAGTTAAATAATTTATCTTTTACTGTGTCTTCTTGTATTCTTACACTATATGGTTAATAAACATACAATATACTACCTATATAACCCCAATTGGTTCATTAATGTCATATATATTACTATTTATGTCTTTTTTCCGAACCTTAGATTTTTAGGTCCATTATATCAATTAATAATCCAATATTTGTTTTAAAAACAATTTTTTGTCAATTTGGACACTATTTGGTATTTGTTTTTTGTTAATATAATGAAAACATTATTACTTAAAAAACAACATTGAATCAATCCTAACATGTCATATTCACCTAGAAAATTCATCAATGTCATAAAAACATTGAAATTATATTTATTTTTAATATTTATAATACAATTTAATTGATTCTTTCATTAATAAGGTAATTACTGCATCATTGTGTCATTAATAAATTTAATTATTTAATCTCTAAAAATTATAAATAAAATACCATTATGTAGGAAATTTTTTTATCATTCTAATTAATATTTATAATCTAATTTATATTATGCATAACCCTATATTAAAAATGTTTTAGTTATTAAACATTGATTTTAACTCTTTTAACTCTTCTTTGAATTAAATAATAATAAATTTCCAAATTTAATTCAAGTGGACCTAAATGATAATATTTTATTCCAAATGTTATTTTTGGTAGAACTATACTTAGCCAATATAATTAGGACATGTGTTAGGGTAATAATAATATCATTGTTACCCTTAATTACCCTATTTACTTTTAACCATGGTAAATAAAAGTAAAAAGCTAATATTCACCAAAAATTATTTTAATCTTATTGAACCAAATTTTACTCCTTGATATTAACCATGTCTATCGGATTTTCTAAATTAAACTCAAATAAGAGGTAAAATTCTGTTTTATGTAAATTTTCCAATGCTCCTAGGAGGTGGGTAAAAGACGGTAAAAGTTCAATAAAATTTATATATATATATATTCATTATAAACTAACTCCAATAAATTAAATTGAAAATATATAGGTATTATGTATCTATTTTTACCTAAAATAAATTTAAATAATATAAATAATTATTTAAATAATAATTCGGTTTTAAACTATAACTCAGTGTTTTTCAGTATTCATCAAAAATTGAATGTTTTCAGAAAAATACCAAAACATCACCCTATGATAATTTGGATATTCCGAATTAAATGATGAATTGTATTTTACCAAATTCAAAACATATAACTTTTATTTATTTATGTAAAATTAATCTCCCCTGTCAAAACCAAAAGGCGTATTTTTAATTAATAATAACTATCAAAAGTTTGACACTTGTTTATGTCCAATTTAAAATTAAAATTACATAAAATGACAATAATTTGATTAAATGGTATAAATATAATCTATTTGTACTTCAAATACATTAATATGTATTATTTAACACTATAAATTATTTTTATTAAAAAAGTTGTTTTCAGTTAAAAAATATTATTTTTCACTATTCACCCAAATAAGAAAGTTATCAGAACAAAACCAAAACATTATTGAAACTAAATTTATATGTACTGATTGTAATGAATAAGTTTATATTGTCAAATTGAATATATAAATGCTTCAAATATTGGATTTTAAAAGTTTCACCATTAAAAGGCGATAAAATTTCATTTTTTTGAAAAATGTATTTTTTATTACATTATGTATAAGAAATTCATAATATGGATTCTAAAATTATAAGTATTATATGAAGTTAAAAACTCAGTTAATACAATTTATAACCACTTTTGAATGGCTAGTTTGGTATGTCATGGTGCACTAGACCTCGTTGTTGTTATTAGTGCAAGTTATTGAATTACTTTAAAGAAATAACGTACTATAAAATATTGGCGTGTTACATGTTATATTGAAGTTGTCTTGAGACATTTAATAAGAGATGGGGATATGGTAGAAATAAAAATGAAATTTAAAGATAGTAAAATAGAATCTCACTTATGAAAATTCCTCACAGAGAAGATCTTTAAGGCTCTTAGAAGTGGACTTTTTATGAGAATAGATGCTCTATAAAGTTTAGAGGTATAAAAATGAGGGAATTTAGAAGATTTTAACCTGGAAATAATGGTTAATGTGATAAAAATTGGTGAAGGGTGGAGCATCCTTTTATAATTGTGGTGAGGGGTAACTTATAAATTAAAAAAAATATTAAAATATAATAAATTTATTAAAAGGATTAATAATTATAAAAGGAATAAAAATAATATAATATACCACTTTCAAAGTATAATTATATTGTCTTCCATTTACAATTTTTTTTAAAATTTATTAAAATATCTAATTCATGGATAAATAATTGTTTAAATTAAAAAATATTTGAAATCATGAATTTAGACACATCAAAACAATGTTTCCAATAAAAAATTGTTATTTTATTATATCTTATTTGTATTATAATTACAAATAAAAATCATTAATTGACAAAAAAATAAAAAATTATATATTTTTTACTACCTCTAATATATATAATTTTATTTTTTTTAATAAATATTTACAGCTTTATAATTGTTAAAGCCATTAAGGTAATTGTTTATTACCTAAAAATTAAAAATAAAATTAAGTAAAAAATATAATTTTATTATATTTATAAATAACATTATTATTAGAAAAAAACTTATATAAATCCTTATATTAAAATATTATACATATTGAAAATTATAGTGTGAACAAGGTGTATTTGTTTTTTATAAAATTATATAAAGTGACTAATGTGGGGTCATGACCCTGTCCCCTAGGGCCCATGCCGTGACTACCCCAAGCCTACCTTCCATAAGCCAGGGGTTGGCGACTAGCACCAAAGGCGTACATCCATAAATTGGGAAGGCATTAGCTTTATAACATGGAATTCATACAACAGAGTACGAGCTGGAAACAAATCACTAAATATAAACGTATACAAAAGGAGTGATGAAAAGAAAAAAGGGGGCTGGAAATGGAAGCCCAACTATAAAGTACAAGGAAACTGAAAGTACAAGTACTGGAAAAAAGGAAAATGACTTATGGATCATCTCCCCGGAAATCCTACCAGAAGGGTAGGTACAGATAGCCTCCACAGAACTCCACATCTGTCTGTCTCCTCTGTGTACCGTCACGCCGTGTGGTCCACCTCTAGGTACCGTCCAGTCCTGGTACACTCAGCCTCGGTCAGCACTATTCGTCTTCTGCATCCATCACGATGATGTGTGGGAATATCCCATGTAGAAGTGAGTATAATGATACTTTGTAGGGACCTCGAGACCATCAAGATCTCATAAACCCAAAAAGGATAAACCACAAAGTATGAAATCAACAGATAACCACACATAGGTATATTCCCATACATATTCATATGTTATCAAGTAATCCATCTCAATCATCAGGTAAACACAAATCTTACAGACTCATCTCAAACTAGGATTTTATTCTAGGGGTAGTATCAAGTAACATCCCCAATTAAACTATCGTAACCTTGGATGCTAGATAAATCCTCCTCTACCAAGTATAGTGGGCCTACCACATCCCCAAGGAACTTCCCAATAACCTTGGCCTACTGAGGTACTTATCCTATCGAGTACTGTGGTTCTACTGCGTCACTAAGGAACTCCCCACCGTGGGTCTGCCGCGTCACCAAGGTGCTCCCACTCATTGCCAGCTGAGGTACTCCTCCTGTCGAGTACCATGGGTCTGCCGCGGCACCAAGAGGCTCCCAAGTGTGGGTCTTCCGCGACTCCATGGCACTCCTCACTGGGCTAGTAAAATCAATCTGAGTCGAATCGGTCAACAGTCATCAGGTCTCAGCCAGCTACTAGGTCTCCACATTATGGTCACTCGTTTCCGAGAGGATCCAATCCATGTGCTACAAGTCGATACTCCAACTGTAATGAAGTCCCACATAGAAGTATCTCAAGGTCCTTCCATGACATAGGGGTCTAAACAGAACAGACATCATGTCAATCGGACACCTGGTCTGTGAGTTTTTATCCTTTTTTCCCCTGGGGCCCGGTTTTTTTCGTGCACGATCCAACTTGACCGTATCTCAACTATACCCCAAAATCAAGTGAGGAATACTCAAAGGGACCATAAATCTCCAAGTTTATCAGGGCCACTGATGGTTCATCGAACAGATGCCCAATTCCAAAGATGTGGCCAAAAGAAACTAACTGGTCGTAGTGGGCCCGGTTCTATTCCAACCCGACCCGACATAATTTTGGACGACCCAGTTTTGGTCGAACCATCCCAATCCATTGGATTTGGCGTGGATCTTTGGGCGGGCTGGCCCGTTGGGTTCGGCCCTACCTGCTTGTCCCTGCCCAACAGGCCGCGAGGGGTTGCGGAGGGCCACTAGGGCGTCGACAGGCCGCGAGGGCGCGGACCAGCCGTAGTTCTATGTGTGGGTGGATTAGCTCGGAGAGCACCATAATGGCATGGTTCAGGGTGGCTTAGCTCGGAGGCCATGGGGGCGCCGTCGAGGCCAATTCGGCTCAGAGTCAATGGGGTGAGGCCGAGGCTGGTTTGTCCAGGAGGCCATGGGTTGGATGAGGGCCGGTTTGGCCATGGAATGTTGCGGTCAAGCAAGAGGGCACCACGGTTCGACCAGGGCACTCCGGAAGCGGTCTGGTAGGCCAGGACGTGGGAGGGCCGGGCAGGAAAACGGGGCGCGACCCGGCGGGCAGGGGGCCGAAATGCAGTCGGGCATGCCGGCAAGTAGGGCGGCGGCCTTGCCATGCAGCCGGGAGGCAGGCGCGGCACGGGCAGGAAGGCAATGGGGCTTGTTAGGACATAGCGCCGTGAGGGCTGTGCGGTTCGTGGTGGCCGCAGGTAGTGGGGCTGTTGCCTTCATCGTCCCGTCGCCTCATCGCCCTGCCAAAGATTATCACAAACAAGAACGACAGAGGGGTCGAGCCATGTTGGTTTGGCACACTCGCTCTACATTAAGGGTAGTATCATTTGGCTCATGAAGTAGTAAGAAAGATGAACTTCAATTGTTTCACAGCCTCCGCAACAATTCCTTTCAAACCAAAGAAGAGAATAAGGAAGGTAAAATTACTCAAATTAACCCCTTCCATTGTTCATCCTTCGTCGATGGAGTCGTGGGGAAGAAGATAGTGTTGTCACTGTTCGTCGCATCTGCTACAAACTTCGAGTCCCGATCTCACACATCGGTTGTGGAAGACGTTCCACATCGGTAGGATCCGAGGATGGAAGTCGGAGTCACTCCTCACCAGCATTCTTTGTTCTTCATTGTTCGTTGGGAGATTTTCCCTCTTCTCCCTGGTTTCACCAAAAGAGCACTGCCAAGAAAAATAATAATATATGTTGATATCTCGTTTTTTCATTGGCACAATATTCAAATTGGATGAATTAATTAAATTGGATCCACTTAATTAATGTAAAGGATTTGGCATAATAATTTACGTGTTGGCTCAAATAATTAAAGGGGAGGTGGTGGCACCATAAATGTTAGAGGAGGTCAAGGGGCTCCCCCTCATTAATGAGGGAAGTTGAGAGATTTTCTTATCCTCCCAATAATAGGGGCTTTAGTCCAATGTGGTCCCCACCTCGCCACCTCTCACAGGAGGTTAGGATTGGGTGGGCCCCACCACCATAATCCCTCATGGGAGGTTAAGGTATAGTGGTCCCACCTCCAACTTCCAACCTCCACATGGAGGTTATAGATCCAGTGGTACCCACCTATAAACTCCCACATGGTGGCTTAGATAAAAATAAAGTGAAGTTAACTTTATTTTATTACTTTCCACAAAAACCCAAAAACTAACTTTTAATCTCGAATCACTGCCATCGACGTAAAAGTATCCTTAAGAGAATACCGGCGCTGTGAGTTCAATGGTGCCCTCAGATTTCAATTCCGAGCTGCAATACAAAATGTTTAAAAACCCATTCATATGTTTTCTGTATGTTCACAAACAAAACTTCATATATTGATTCTGGGCACACCGTGCCTTGAAATCACACGCTGTCAGATTTTGTAGACTCGTAAAATTATCATGTATTTAAGAAAAAAAGAAATTCATAGAAATTTCAGGTCTTTAAATTCTCCCCACCTCAGGGCTTTACATACCTGTAAGCTACAACTCGAACTAAGGAAACAAATAGTGGTATAGAGCATGCATTTGAGCCTCCCACTCCCATTTTCTCTCTTGGTGGTTCCCGTGCTGCCAGCGAACGCGCACCAGAGTTATTGACCATCCACGTAGGACCCGCTCTTTTCAATCCTCAATCTACACTATATACTTTATGAAACTCACCCCATCATTGAAATCCTGCTCTCCATGTTCGATGATGAGATAAGGGTCTTTCACGTTTCTCCTCAACTAAGATACATGGAAGGCATTGTGCACCTGATGCAACTGAGGTGGAAAAGATGAGCGGTATGCCACTTTGCCGACTCTGCTGAGGACGTGGAATGGTCCGATGAACCTCAAAGATAACTTTCCACCTCAGAAAAATATCGGTAAACCTCATCGAGGTGAGACCCATAGAAAGACGTGGTCGCCATCCTCAAAATCTAGAGGTCTTCGTCTCCTGTAAGCATACGACTTCTATCTTCTCTGTGTAGTCTTCATCCACTCTAGGATGGTCTGCACATTATTCGTGGTTGCTCATACCATCCCCGGTCACACTAATGATGACTCCCATGGATTAGTCTAGCACAAAGGTGATCTGCAAAGTTGTCCGTATAACGCTTCAAAAGGATCCATTCCTATGGTGGAGTGATAACTGTTGTTGTATGAAAACTCCCCGAATGTTAAGTGATCCTCCTAAATGCAACCAAAGTCGAGGACACAACCAAACAAAATTTCCTTAAGGGTTTTAATGGTCTGATCTGTCTGGCTATCCGTCTGAGGATGGGAGGTAGTGCTAAGACGAAGCTGCATCCCAAAATCCTACTTCAACCCCGTCCATACCCGGGAAGTAAACCGTGTGTCACGATCAGAGACAATAGATGAAGGTATGCCATATAGAAGAACAATCTCCAAAACACAGTGGCGTCTTAGGATTTCTACTCAGCCCTGCTCTTTGATTGGTAGGAAGTGGGCTGACTTGGTGAGCTGATCAATGATCACCCAAATTGATTAGTGACCCCTAGATGTACGTGGAAGTCCTGTCACAGAGTCCATGGGTATCCTATCCCAATTCCACTCTGGGTCCTCTAAAGGCTGCACCACGCCTGCTGGTACCTAGTTCTCTGCCTTCACTTGATGAAAAGTGAAGAATCAAGAGACAAACCCCGCTACTGGATTCTTCATACCTGGGTACCAGTGCTTTCGTCGTAGGTCCGAGTACATATTCACCACTACTAGATGTACTTCAAATGGGGATGTATGGAACCCCATCATCAATTCCTTCGGAAGTGACACTGGTACTATATTACGTCCTCTCAAGAGGATGAATTTCTCCCCACCTTCAGAAAATCCATCAGGTGCCTACCCTGTGGATATCTTACCACATCGTTTCTCACAGTCAGCATCCCCATTTTGTGGCTCTGTAACTCACTGAAGAAGTGGGGGGTGGCTGTAATAATCTAAAGTAAAGTTGTTCCATCTCTATCCACAAAGGATATATGTATAGTGGACAGCTGCTCCATTGCCTCACCTATAAGCTATATACCTGATCTCCTACTGAGTGCATCTGCAATAACATTCCCCTTTCTATGAGTACAGATTATCTCGAAGTTATAGTCTTAGAGGAACTCAAGCCATCTCTGTTGTATCAGGATCAGGTCCTTCTAAGAGAAGATATACCTGAGAATCTTGTGATCAGAGTACATGGTAAAACTTTAGCATATCAGATACGGTTGCCACATCTTCATGGATAAGACCACTAATTCTAACTACAGTTCATAGGTAGCGTAGTTCTACTCATATTTTATCAGTTGTAGAGAACCATCCATGATCAATACTCACTCCTGCATCAGAACACACCTGAGTCTGGTCACTGATGTGTCCTAGAAAACTACGTACCCTATGCCCACCTCTGTAAGCCTCAAGATGGGGGGCCCTATTAAGCCTCTACCTCACCTCCTGAAAGCTCTTCTGGAATCTCTCCGACCACACGAAGGGTTTCCCATACTTCATCATGGATGATAGTGGTGATACAACTATGGAGAAGTCTGTTAAAAACCTCCCGTAGTATCCAGCCAAACCTAGGAAACTCTGTATCTCTGTCACACTCTTGGGTGGATCCCAAGAAAGTACCACATCAATCTTTTCTTGTTCTATTTCAACTCCATCCTCCGAGAGGACATGTCCCATAAAGTATACCTCTCCGCTCCAAAACTGGCACTGAGAGAGCTTACCATAAATCAAGTGCTCTTAGAGTGTGTTCCAGTACTACCTGAAAATGGTAGGCGTGCTCCTCCTCTGTAGTCGAGTAGATCAGAATGTCATCGAAGAAGACTATGATAAAGCTATCGAGGTAAGGCTAGAAAATCCTGTTCATGAGTCCCATGAAGACTGCTTGAGAATTGGTTATGCTGAAAGGAATATCCATGAACATATAGTGGTCGTACCAATATCTAAAAACCGTCTGATGCATATCCTCGTCTCGAACTCTGAGCAGGTGATAGCCTAATCTGAGGTATATCTTTGAAAACCATTGTGCTCCCTTCAACTGATCAAAGAGGTCATCAATCCTCAAGAGTGGGTACTTGTTCTTCACAGTCACCTGGTTTAGGTGACGATAGTTGACACAATGTCTCGATCACCCATCCTCCTTCTTAGAAAATAGAATCGGGGCTTCTAGGTAGAAACACTGGGCTAGATGAATCCCTTCCCTTTCAAGTCCTCTAGTTATACTCGCAGCTGGCGATGTTCTGTGGGAGCCATCCGATATACTGGTGTAGATATCGGTTCCATCCTAGGATACATATCAATATATAAGTCCACCTCTCTGCGAGGAGGTAGACCTGGAACATCATCATGGAAAACATCTGCGTACTATTCCACCACTAAAGGATAAGTCAAACTCTCCACATCAACTGCTCAGAAGGTCAGAGAAGACCAACTGATGAGCGATTTTCTATAGTCTCTTCTGGGAAAGTCTGTCCTGTGCTACAAAGGATCCCTTCTCACTGGTGAAGGTCAACCCGGTCCCATTGGTGTGGAAACACCGCAATTTGTGCCTAATACAGTCGATCTAAGCATGGACTGTAGATATCCAGCCCATACCCAAGATGACGTTGTAATGCCTTGAGGCCACTATGATGTGATCCCAGCCGAATCTATCACCTCCTAGAGTAAGCTCACACTGCAGGAACCAGTGCGTAATCGTCGATTCTTCTCCCATAGGAGTCTCTTTCCATAAGGATCATGCCAAAAACTTCATTGTAATCTCCAGGCTCTGAACGAGGGTAGTGGGAATGGTATAGTGACTTACACCTATGGCAATAAGTACTACAGCTAAGGTGGAGTAGACATAGATTTTTCCATGCATCATCTCTGGAGCACCATGATCGTAAGACTCAGTAGCCTGGAGCTGAGCTGTAACATGTCCACGTTCTCCTAGTGGTCGGGGTGGACCTCCAAGTGGTGGTGGAGGTAACAACTCGAAACGTCACCCACCGCCAGTTGCTCGACCAGCTCCTATGACACATCCTCCTGTGGCCTACAGAGCACCTTAATCGAATATATATCTCTTCCACGGAGGTCCTTCGACCGTATATTGATCATTCGAACATCAGGTTGGACAGTCACAAGCCATGTGACCCTGCCTGCCGCATGAGAAACACTGCCCGCTCCTGGCATGTGTGTCTCTGCCCCGGGTGCCCCGCACAACCGATCCTGAGTCATGCGGTCATCCACCCTTGGCCTAGTACTCTTGGGCCTCTGCGACATATGTATACTACCAGCTATATAAGACTCTGTTGCGTGTTGGCTAGTGGTCGGTCTCACTACTGGTGACTACTAAACAAGGATACTCTCCACTAAGAGGGCTCTCTCCAACACCCCTTACTACGTCGGAATGCTGAGGGAGATTATCGAATCCATGATCTCTTGCATGAGCCCCTGCTCAAAGGTCTGGTCCCTGAAGAATGGGTCTCGTACCATATCCGTGGAGTAGCATGAGAGGTCGGTGAAACTTGCTGAAAACTGTGCCACTATCATGCTTCCCTGATGCAGGTAAAGTAGCTCCTGTATACGCACTACACATAGGGTGTTTAGGACAAACTCCACCCGAAACAGGCTCCCAAAGTCTTCCCAAAGTAGTGTCGTCTCATCATGCACCTGGAGCATCAGGTCCCAACATCTTCTTTATGTTGCATGAAGGAGACTTGCAACAAGGATCCCAATAAGGTCGAATGATGTCCCTACCATTCTGAAGACTCTCAACACAGCATCCAGCCAATCCTCGACTGCCTGCGGGTCCGTCTCTCCCCTGAACCAGGGCAGCCTCTAGCTCGGGATCTCATGCAATGCGCTCAAGCGGCATGCATTGTCTTCTTCTAGGGCCAGTGGTATCAGTGGCCCAACGGGTAGTGGTACCGCTGGTGCCTCTGCTCGAAGAGGGACCTACACCGAGGCCTCATTGCTCAGTGGGCTATCTGTGCGTACAACTCTCCAGACATTCACTGTTCATCAGCTGGGAGGAATCGTAAAAGAAACAGATGCGACATGGCCAAATGATTATACCTGATGTGCTCACCTGGATGAGTTGACTTAAAGAAAACATTTCAAAATACACACACAATCAGGGTTTTTTTGCACTCAGTCGGAAATCAGTAGTCAGGGTCCGGGTGTATGGATACATCGGCCACCACACCAACACTGGACCCCCAGAACTAAAAACAACACCCAGTACCCTTAACAGTATTGTTTCATAGAAAAGATCAGATTCTTATGTTATGTTATAGAACTGACTCCTCAAATACCAATCTGTCATGACCCGTCCCTCAGGGCATGTGTCGTGACTACCCAAAACCCGCCTTTCATAGGCCAAGGGATGGCGATGAGCACCAATGGCCTAAATCCCTAAACTTGGAAGGCATTTCTTTTATAACATGATACACACACAATAGTGTACGAGCTGGAAAAAAAACACTAAATAAAACTATATACAAAAGGAGTTCTGAAAAGTAAAGTGGGGCGGGGGGAATACAAGACCAACTGTAAAGTACAAGGAAAATAAATGTACATGTACTGAAAAAAGGGAAAACGACTCATGGATCATCCATCGGGAAACCCCAGCTGAAGGGTATGCAAAGATAGCCTCCAAAACACTACACATCCATATGTCTCCTATGTGTACCATCATGCCATGTGGTCCACCTCTAGGTACCATCTAGTCCTGGTACACTCAGCCTCGGTCTATGATGTCCATCATCTGCATCCAACACAACGAGGTGCAGACATAACCCATGTAGGGGTGAGTGTATCGATACTCAGTATGGACTCCGAGACCCTCAAGGTATCACCAAACCAATAAAGATAAACCACAATGTATGAAATCAATATATAACCCTGCTTAGGTATATGCCCATACGTATACATATGTTATCAAGTAATCCATATCAATAATTAGGTAAACACAAAACTTTCTGACTCCCTTCAAACCCGGATTTTATTCTAGGGGCAGTATCAAGTAACATCCCCAGTCACACTGTCAAAACCTAGGTTACTAGAGAAATCATCCTCTATCGAGTATAGTGGGTCTGCCCTGTCACCAAGGCACTTCCTACTAACCTTGGACTACTGAGGTACTTCTCTCGTCAAGTATTGTGGGTCAGCTACGTCACCAAGGAGCTCCCTACCGTGGGTCTGCTATGTCACCAAGGCACTCCCCCTTGTAGCCTACTGAGGTAATCCTCATGTCGAGTACCATGGGTCTACCACGACAACAAGGAGCTCCCACTATGGGTTTACCGCGACTCAAAGTCACTCCTCACAAGGCTAGTCGAATCACTCCGAGTCGAATCGGTCAACTGTGGTCATGTCTCATCAATCTACTAGGGGTCTGAACTATGCTCTCTCGTCTCCAGGAGGATCCACTCCATGAGATACTAGTCAATACTTTAACTGTCACAAAGTCCCACGTAGAAGTATCTCAGAGGTTCGCCACGTCATAGGGGTCTCAATGCAATAGATAGCACTCCAATAAGATGCCTGGTCTGTGATTTGTTGGCCTTTTAGTCCTAGGGCCCAGTTGGATTCCTGCATGATCCAACAAAACTGTAACCCTAATATAAATCAAACTGTAGTGTTGTATACTCAATGGGACTGTCAAGATCCAATATTATCAGGGACGCTGACAGTTTTCCAAACGGATGCCCGGTGCCAATGATATGGTCAAAAAAAGTAAAGGGTCATAGTGGGCCCGGGTTCGGTCCGACCTAGTCGGACTCAGCCGACCTGACTTAGTCTGGGAAAATCCAGTTCGGGTCGACTCGTCCTGACCCGTTGGGTCTGGCCTGGCCCATCAGGCGGGCCGGCCCATAGGGTTCAGCCCTGCCTGCTGGGCCCAGCCATGTGGGCCGCAAGGGCCTGCGGAGGGCCACTAGGGTGCTGACCATCCATGATGGAATGGACCGACCATGATTTTTTATGAGGGAGACTCAGCCCGGAGAGAACCGCAATGGCGTTGTACGGGGTGACTCAGCCCGGAGGCCGAGGAGGCGCGACCAAGGCCGGTTCAGCCAGGGCGTGACGCGGTTGGGCCGCTTGGAAGTGAAGATCGTCCAGGGCGCTCCGGTGGTGGCCGGGCCGGCCAGTAGCCTGGCCTGGAAGGCCAGCGGGGCGCAGACAGGCCAGCCGGCGGGCGGCCGGGCAGAGCGCGGTCAAACCTGCAGGCCGGATGGTGGGCATGCCGTATAGCTGGGGGGCTGACATGGTACGAGCTGGCAGGCGGTAGAGCTGATTCAGCCGGAGTTCTGCAAGGGCGATGTGGTTTGCAGAGGCCACTGGTAGCGCGACCGTTGCCTTCACCGTCCCGTCACCTCATCGCCATGCTGAAGATCATCACAATGAAGAACTACGGAGGGGTCGGGTCATGTTGGTTTGGCCCGCACCCTCTACGTTAAGGGTGGTAATATTTGGCTAATCAAGAAGTAAGAAATATAAACTTCAATTGTTTCAAAACCTTCGCAATGATTCCTTTCCAAACAAAGAAGAGAATAAGGATGGTAAAATTATTCAAATTAACCCCTACCTTTGTTCATCGTTCATCGATGGAGTCACAAGGAAGATGACGATGTTGTTTCCATTCATCGCGTCCACCACACACTTCCAATCTTGAGCTTGCACATTGGTTGTGGAAGATGCTCCACGTCGGTAGGATCTGAGGAAGGAAGTCGATGTCGCTCCACGCCGGCGTTCATCATTATTCATTCTTCATTCTTAGTTGGGAGATTTTCTCTCTTCTACCAAGTTCCAACAAAAGTTAAATGCCAACCAAAATAATAAGAGATTGTGATATCATATTTTTTCATTAGCACAATATTGAAATTGGATGAATTAATTTAATTGGATCCACCTAATTAATTTGAAGGATTTGGGATAATAAATTATGGGTTGGCTCAAATAATTAAAGGGGAGGTGGTGGCACCAAAAATAGTATAGGAGGTCAAGGGGATCCCCCTCATTAATGAGGGAAGTTGAGAGATTTTCCTCTCCTCCCATTAATATGGGGGTTTAGTCAAAATTGGTCCCCACGTTGTAGCCTCTTGCGGGAGGTTAGGTTCGGGTAGGCCCCACCACCATAACCCATCATTGGAGGTTATGGTGTGGTGGTCCCACCTCAAACTTCCAACCTCCACAAGGAGGTTATAGATCTAGTGGGACCCACCCCCAAACACGCACATGGTGGCTCAAATAAAAATAAGCTGAAGCTCACATTATTTTATTACTTTCCAAAAAAACCCAAAAACAAGGTTTTATTCTTTACATGAGGTACCAATGGTTCAAAAAATTTCCGAATTCCAAATAAAATAAATATAATGGTCTAAAATTTATTATATAGAATGTTTCATCTACAATTTAGTTTTATTAATAATTCGTATAATTTTAATAAAAACATCTTATTTATTTTTCTTATGATTGTATGAGAACTTTATCCGCATACACATGTTTTAATGTTAATTATTTCCTTTATATAAATTTAAAATAAATTAATTTAGTAATAAAAGTTATTTACGTTCAAAATAAAATTATAGATTCATAAATTATTTATATTTTCTAATATACATTTCAAGATGACATCTTAAATTTTCTATTTAGTATTTTATTGCCTTGCACAAGCATTGCACATTCATTTGGGTAATATTATTTGTTATATAACTATAAAATTATAAATTAATATCCAAAAACATAAATAATAAATAATATTTAATAATATATATTTTAAAATAGATTTTAATAGTCAATTATTATTAAAAAAACCTAATTTGACAATGCCAGTGCTGTGCATATACTGCACTGACACTGTCACTAGTTTTTATACTTATGATAAATAGAATATAATTTTCATGTTCTAAATTATTTATGTAAAATATTTATCTTATAATATAATTATTTAATTATTTAATTAATTTAATAAATTTTATTCCATAATTATGTCCTCATATTGTCACAAAAAATACCATATTAAAAAAACAGTATTTTTTTCCTATTCTCTAGATATTATATTTTTTATAAAAATTATCAAAAATTAATACTAAGATTATTTCAAAATTATGAATTCAAAAATAAATTTTTTCGGTAAAATCAGAATCCCATAATTGAAATATTAATGATTTAAATTAAATATCCATATTATAAAATATTTATTTTAAGAATTACTATTTTAATCAAGAATACTAATTATCAAATTCTTATATAAATACATGTATTTTAATAATTATTTTATAAAAAAAATCATTTTTTTAGAAAATAGTATTTCCAAATATTTTAGATTTTACCTAAAAATTAAGTCCTTTTTTATTAGATTTTTCTTTATATAATAAAATTAAAAATAATAAAAAAGTTTTGTTTTTTCAATTCGATCCATCATGTTTAATGGATATATTCTAATGGACATGTTTAAAAAATAATATTAATAGCTTTTCAAAGTTCATTAAAATTCGTTGTTGCATGTAACACAAGATAAACAAGAAATTAAATTAATTAAAAAATCCTAAAATCTGGGGGTGTTACCCACAAGATGTATGAAATTTAACACATAACATTAACCTTATACACCACACATAGGGGACTAGATGATGTGTTTTAATCTAAAATACATTAAATGTATTTTATAATTTTCTTTAAATTTCAGGAAGTATCATGCACATCCATATATTCTAATTCCTCCTATCTATAAATAGGAAGTGTCATGGATCGGGGATCTGGTGCTGGCCCAAACTAATTCCAAAATAGTGGTAAAATTTTGGCCATCCAATCAGATTAGGGAACACTTCTAGTAACCCCTCACCACCAAATATTCAAATATCTAAATAAGACACTCTATTTGACCTCTGGTCCACATCTGAACCTCTATAACAAGGAACCATGCCTCCATATTTCCTTAAATATTGATCCTGAACCCTAGTGTATGATCTATTCAGTAAATAATATCATTTAATGATTGGATTCAAGTTCTTCCCAATCCATTAGTCTAATGAGACACTGATGATTAATGTATGAAGAATTAGAGGAGAACATAACAAAACCCAAACATGAGGAATTACTATTGATTATTACTTGGGTTGAAATCAATTCTTTACTCTGAGAGTGATTAATGAATGAGAAATAATAAAATATAATCAATTCATATCCCTAGGAAGATAAATCCATACCCACCATCCTTGATTTTCATATCAATAAATATGTTATTAGAATCATATTCATTCATTAAAGAATAAAAATAAGGGGATACAAAAAATATACAAATACCCTACCTCAAGTTTGAATTAATCAATAATGAAAAATGCTTCCATTCCACTATTGTAGGTGATATCCATGAACATCATTGGAAAAGACGAACTACTTGGTAATGATCGTTAATCAAAAATCCAATATTCATTTTCCAAATATATCCTCCAAGATCTCTCCAAACATCCAAGTGTTATTTGGGTATCCATATTATTTTCTAATAACAATGTTTAAAGGGGATAAGGATAGGTTAAAATGATTAAATAAAAATAAATTTATATATGAATCCTCTCTTGTTTACACTTAAGAAAAACACCTAACACACAAAAGGTTTTTTTAGGCATAAGATAAACCCCAAACTCTGGATTTAATGGTGGTCATAGATGTACCATAAGATAAACCTTTTATGTTTTATTCTATAATTTATAAATAATTCATGTGTGTGATACATTATATATGTATTTTAAAAATATCCTCATTGAGGATCTCTGGACCCCAAAATCCTACAATAAATCAACACATAAATATGATTTTTTTTAAAATATCCAAAATACTTATATGAAAAAAATAGTCATTAAAAACATCACCACCATGTAGTGAACCCCAATTGGTAGATTTTCTCTAGACATTTTCTTATAGTATTTCACAAGTAATATAACATTACACTTTGAATTAAAAAATTATTAAATGGTCTGCAAGGAATGTTTTGATTTCTCTTTTGAGCCACAATCAATGTGACCATGGAATTTTAAAATCAAGATAATCATTTTGCCTCTTGGAATATAAATGTGAAAATTTATTCTACAACGACTAGTATTTTCCTCTAAATGATCATTTTATCATGATCTTTTTATATAGGTATATATCTTCCTCAATATTCCATCCTTTATGATATACAAAATAATACCAATCAATTTTGAATCTAATTAAACATGATTAAATAAACCAACAGAAAGTAAAATTCCTAGTTTTAGAATCAAATTTCACACTGTTTGTGTAAAGGTAATCATCAAATTCCATAAGCTATGTAAATGTAATATTTATTTTTATAGGTTGTGTATAGGTTATATTCATGTTATATAGGTTTTTAATAGGTAATAAAAATGTTACAAAATGGTATTACACAAGTTATACAATGGTAATACATAACATTACATACAATATAAGGGTATGATAAATCACATAGGCTAAGTTAAAGAAACACACACACTTTTGTAATGGTAATCTGATAAGTATGATATCTTCAGAATGTGGAATTGAGTTCATGTAAAGGTAAACCATTCTATTCAGTATACATGTAATGGTAAATCATAAATCACATAAAAGTCTTGTAGGATTCATGTAATGTTAAATTTATATTCAATAGAGTTACATAGTGGTAAAATGAAATAATTTAAGGGACAAATATACATTTTAAAATTAAGATAATTAACACAAATAATAAAAAAATAAGATTCATATAATTAAAAACACAGACATTACAAAAATAAAACATTTAATGGCCAGTGACTAAATAAAAATTTAATATATCATAAATCAATATAAAAAACACAAATAACTAATTAATTATCTTATAATTCAACCAAGTTGGAAAATGAAATTTCTCTAAATGTTCAATAACTAAAACTATCCCCTTTTGTAAATTTAAAATACAAGAATTTGGATATTTTTAAATATTCTATAAAATATTGCTAAATTTTATTTCTATATTTCTTCCAATTTTCAGAAATATATCAAAAATAAGAAAAATATAAAATTCATTTAAATTAAATCCCCTTTTAAACTCATAGGATACTAACATTAATAAAAGCTCAACATGTTGAACTATTATGAAGCATATAATTGAAGCTAAATAGATACAAATAAAAAAATATTTAATCTCTTACTAAATGACTACATTTATAACATTAATAAAAGAGAAGAAAATAAAAAAATCAATATGAAAAATCAGTTCACGAAGTAGGATTACTTAACAATAAACAAATTAGAAATGAAATAAGTAAACTTTTAAAAAATTAATCTTTTCTATATAAATGCGGAACAATATTACCAAAAATATATCAGTAACTAAAACCAGTAATATACTTTGATATTTTAGAAACTTAACACTAAAGTTACTTTATTCCAAGATTAATATTAAATTTATGAAATTTTAAACCATTAGTAGGTTTAGTAAATATATCATCCAATTATTTTTCTTTGTGAAATAATTCTAAACTAATTCCATATTTATTTACATGAGCCATTATGAAATTAAATATTACAATTATATATTTTGTTCTAGAGTGTTCTTCTTTTTTTGAGATAAAACTGTTTTTATAAATATCTTTTAAAATATCAATTTTTTTCAAAAAGATATCATAATCATACAATATTTGTTTTACCACATTATTTGAACAAAAAATATTTTAGCCACAATATAGTTATCCTCAACTATTAATAAAAAAACTAATAATTGTATTTTATAAATCCATAAATTAAACTCTTTCCAAGAAAATCACACACACCTAATCTACTTTTCATTTACATCCTCCAACCTCCTCAATAAAAATCATAATAAGATAAATAATCTAAGAGTTATGACTAAAGATAATATAATAATAGGTAACAAACATATTCCATATCTAATTATTTTTTTCTCACTATATATAACTTTATGTCGGATAATAATAGAATATAAAACATAATTAGTCTAAAAACATGATATTAGTCCTAAATAAATTTAAAAAAGGAAAAATACAAATCAGGCTTCTATATAGTCTGACATGGACACATTTTATATGTTTATCTTAATCTAACATATAATTTTTAATCACAAGTATTTTAAAGGTTTTAGAATATTCTAAAGAGAAAATTTTCACACATTTTCTAGTATATTAGTATTATTTTTGAAATTTTCCATATTATATTTGAGATATATAATGAAAAGTATAATATCATTATACTATTTAAAAACATCTCAAATTCAGAGGCCACCTGATGGAAACAAAATATATATAAATATCACTAGTAGAAAAAAATTACATAAACAATTATGTGCATGATCAAAATATCCAAATATATATATATTAACAAATATTGTTGATGGAACTTTCAATTACTAATAAATATTTTGAAAAAAAAAATTAAATTCAATCATACTAAGATCTACAAACTTGTTAAATACTATACAATGTTGATTGAAAGATAAAAAATTAATTTGGAAATTCCACAATTTCAAATCTATGAGGTAAATTTTAAAAAACCTATTTGAAAATTATTCCATTAAATATAAAGTCTTCACTTCCATTGGAAATGGTTGGAAATTTTTCAAACTTGTAAAATAAGAAGAACTCAAAATTTCTACTTTCCACGAAACGGATGAAGAAATATTATTTAAAATCAATTACTTATTCATGAGAATAACATTATACAACTTACCTAACATTTTTTATAATTATATATTAAAATTAATTTTTATTATTATATAAAATTCATTTAGCTCTAGTTACATTGTTATTTATAGTTAGTTCAACCACGTCCTGAAAATCTTTTTTCCAATATTGATTTAGTTATTATTTCATAGAAATAATAAAATTTGAGACATTCAAATAATTATTAATATTACCAATAACAAAATCATAAAAAATTTAGAATTAGAACTAAGATTTAAAATATATTTTCTTATTTTAATTCCAATTAAAAATTTCTAATAATTTTTTAAAGAGGTTGGTCTTTATTAATTGTCTAGTTTTTTTGGATCATTTTGATAAGATAGTTTCTTCCCCTCAAATGATACATCACCTAGATTATCTATTTTATCATTTCCACAAAAATTAAATTCTATATATTCTTCATGGTAATGTTTTAAACATGAATTATGATTTATATTTTTTTTATAAAAATTAATATTTACCTATTCTTAAATAACTAGTGTTTTATTATTGAAAACCATATATACTTTCAAAAAATTATAGTATCCTTGAAATATTACTTCATCAAATTTGTATTCAAAATTTCATGATTATATATATTTATTTAATATAATATATATGTAACTAAACATCTTAAAATATCCATATATGGGTTTAATTATTTTGAACAACTCATAAATAGTTTTATTCAAAATTATCCTAATAATAACTCAATTTAAAACATGAAATGTTGTATTTATAGTTTCAATGAAAAAATTTTGGAAAATTAAATGCAATAATCACTGTCCTAGCCATTTATTGAGTTGATATTTTTTTATACCACACCTCTTTGTTATGTTTTCCTATGGGTAGGAAATATTACCTATAATAATTAAGTTCAAAAATGTTTTGAAATTCTAGATTAACAAATTCTCCACATCGATCACTCTTGATAGAGATTATCAAATAAAATTTATTATTATGATTTAATTGGAATAAAATAGTAAACATAGTCAATGTTTCACTTATATGTGTTGTGAAATAATTCTAGCTGAATCTACTTAAATCATCAACAATAAAAATTATTTTCTTATTTCATCATAGACCAAATATATGAATAGGTCCAAATAAATCATGGTGCAATAATTAAATATTTTTTTAGTTATTACATCATAGAGAGATTTAAACCATTTAATATGTTTCTTACCTTTAAAATAATAATGAAAAACATTTAGTTTAATTTTAATTTAAATAAAACATGTACACATCCATTACATAGAATTTTATATAGCATCCAAAGATTAGCATGTCATGGTCTTCTATGTCACAACAATTAATTCAGTTTTTGTCATGTGTATAGAACACCTACTGTTCAAAAACAATAAATATTCGAGACTTTTATGACAGAAACCCCAAAATCAATCATGTTATATATTGATTTGGTACCTATTCAATTTTTGGTCAAATTGGATTACTAGTAAGGTATTTAGGAACCCAAAGAGATGTAAAAAATATTTTAATGGTCAGTTTAGAAAATAAATTTTTAGAAATAAATGTTTTTATCCCTAAATGATCTATTAAATATTAAAAAAAATTAGTCGAATATTGTCGATAAATTATTCACTTAAATCAAAATATTTTAGAAAATTTTACATTTTAAATTTTAATAAAAATAACTCTGTTCATTCATTGTAGTTTTATATTATAACCTAATCATATTCTATTTTTATTATGTATTATCATAAACATCATATTATCAAATTTTGTTCACTTTAAACCAATGTAGATAAAGCATACATCATATTTATGATTTCATCTGTCAAATTTTTATTTTATTTTTTAATAACATTAAATCATCAAATGGTTTTATGAAATTATTCTGAATCAATGTTTATGAATATTTAATTTTATTTCCTAATAATAATAATTTAATTATCAACTTTACTGGATTCATCCAAAGATATAAAATATCTTATTCCATGATCTTCATTGGTCTTTGAATGTAAATATATAAGTATATACCTTTCATTATTAAATCTATATTGTTTTATATTCTGAGTAGTTAGAGATAGAAACCGTTATATTATAAATTTCCACATTATTACTAATATTTTATTTAATGATTTTCTTATTTTTATTTTTCATGGTTTTATATTTCTCAATAATTATCACCCTATCTTTATGTAATTATATATTTTTTCATAATTTTTGTTTAAAATTAAATTTTTAAATTTTAGAAATATATTACTTTCTTGAATAATATTCACTTTATTTTTGATTTCAAAATTTATAATTATAAAAAACAATAATAGGTTTTAATGAAGGTGTGAAATTTTATTCAGGAACAACTAAACACTTATCCTTTAATTCAAGGATCCTAGTTTATTATTTACTTCCCTAAAAACTTCTTGAATAATATTCATAATTTTATATTCAACCTCTAAACAAGAATTTATTATCTATTTACCCCCTTTTACCATGTATATCTCTAAAATATTAATTTTAGGTTTGTGTGGTCAAATTTTTTATTTATATCCTCACTCATAACTTGTTATATATAAAACATCACTACTCTAACTAAAATTAAATTTCATTCCCTACGTTTTATTCTTCATTATAATATTTCTATCAACTACTATATTTTTGAAAATGTGGTTTAAAAATTTTCTGAAATTGGATAAATAATTTCCAAACACTGGAACATATATTTAGAAGACTTAGAAGAATCATTAATTGTATGTTGAAAATAAATATATTTTCTCTTTGAGACTTCTACATCAGTAATGTTTTTTTGTTCATGTTCTCAAAAGAATAAATAAATAATTAGTTCATCCAATGTATATTTTTCAATGTTATTACACTTAATAGTTTCCAATTCATCTCATGCATGTTTTTTGGGAGTGACAATAATAGTCTTTCAAATAAAATAGTTTTGTCTAGAGCTTAACTAGGTAGAATCATCCAATTGATGATACTTGTGAATATATGAATCATTTAGTTCATAGAATCATATTCTATCATTATAAATTTTAGTAATCTACAAATATAATTACCAATATTTTTATTTTAATCTTTTTAGTCCCATAATGAATTACCAAAATACTTATCTACATATCCATATCTTTTATACAAGTTAAAAGTTAGAAATATAACTAAAACATATATGACAATATAATATATTCATTATGTTATAAATTAGAACATATTTTACCCAATCAATACAAAAAATATTTTTATGATATGTTTCAGGGTAGCAGAAGGGTTTTATTTTTATTGAACAATGATTAATACTCAAATGATTTAGAAATGCTTCCATTCTCACATGCCAACACCCATATCAATATTTATCAAAATATGGAATGATTTATAGAAAAAAAACATCATTTAGTTACATTGTTTCCACATTTAAAACCATACTTATATAGAATTTCACTTCTTGGATATTCATGTTTTCAAAATATGAATAATAAAAAAAATCCAATAAGATTAAGCTATAATTAAAATTCTTGGACCAATTGATATGGAAAATTTAATTTGGTGGGCAGGGGGAGGGTGGAAGAATAATTAATTTAATATTTTTATTAAAAATTATTAATTAAAATAAATAATTAATCTGAGTAATATTATATCATGCAGATACAATGTAATTTAGTGCAGTGTTGAAATATAAAATAGTGTAAAAATATAAATTTAAACGCAACATTTTTATAGTAATTCAGTTCAATATGAACCCAAATATATTCTTCACTCTTATATTCATAGTGAGGAAAATGGTAATAATTATGAAACTTGTATTTTGAAAGCTTTTATAACTTTCTTAAAATCTTACCTTCTTATCACATTGAGGAACAACCCAAAATCACATGCCTTTATTTGGAACAAGGCACAACCAGAAAAAATAAATTCTATTTGGGAGTCACAACCAAAGAACATTAATTTTGGTTAAGAGGTATAATAAAATAAAACATCAATTTAGATAAGAAAAATGGAAATCTGGATTCTGATAACATAAATATAAAATATAAAAGATAATAATGATTAAAACCTATATGAATCTAAGATTAAATGAAGTGCTATAAAGATCAAAATATCAATCTGTCTTTCTAATCACTCGATACAAATAATGAAAATTTAAGTTATATATTGATACAATGATAATGAAATAATAGTTTTAGTAGATATTAATAACATTATAATTCTCATATTTATATAATTTCTATGAATTTTTTATGTACTATCTCTTTGATCAGAAACCGTGTTGAGTTTTTATCGAGTAATTAAGACCACTTTCCAATGAAAATTTTAATCAATATTACTATCTTCTTCCCATGGATATTTCATAGAAACTAATTAAATGATTCCACATTTATAAATAATAAAAATAAATAATATTACCATTTAATTATGAATGTAAAATACGATGCTTAATACACTACAAAATAATTAAAAATTACTTTGAATAGAATCATAATAATATACATAAATTTTTGGAATTAATAAAATAGTCATAATAAAACATAGAATTTTAATTTAAATAAAAGTACTATAATGGTTTGAAAATAGTGAATCAAAATAAATTTTAAATGGAAATGTAAGAACTTTTTATGATTCAATTTTCATATTGTGTATCATCCATTTCAAATAATTAATATGAATCATTTTTCATATTTTATATGTGTCAAACAAATATTTATATGATATATGTCATTCAATGTATATTTTTTTCTCTATCTGAGTAAGTGTATTTTTAAAATTCATTATTATTATCATTGGGTGTTGACAATGAAATTCACCATGATGTGACTAACTCTTTTTAGTAATGTTACTGGAGTTGCTCTCTCGTAACTTTTCTTAAACAAGAAAACTGAACCCCACAAATTATGAAAATTAAGTGATGGTCCCCGTGGCATGTCCAAAATATTTTTTCCGACATGATAACCACCACTATATAATGAAGAAGTGATGATATTCTATTTTTTCCTTGGAATATGAGATTCAATGTTGTTCTAGTATGACTAGTGTTTTCGTCAAAATACACTTTTTTTGTATCCCCATTTTAAACAGGTAAATATTCACCTCAAAATGAATTCTACTAAGGTGTGGAAAATCATACTAATCCATTTTGAATCTATGGAAACATGATGAACTATATCGAGAAAAAGTTAAATTCCTTCATCCAAAATACCTTTTCTTAAAATATAAAAAAAAGGTAATGATAATATTCTATAAGCCACATAAATGAAATATTAATGTAATATAGGATACGTAAAAGTAATATTCATGTTTAGTGGGTTTCATAAAGATAATAAACAAGTTGTGTAAGTGTATTAAACTTGTTTAGTAAAGGTAATACATAAGGTTACAGGTTATGTAATGTTATACTGAATTACATGATCTATATAAAACTAACACATAGATTCAAGTAAAGGTAATAAAATTAAATTTATATCTACATAAAAGTGAATTTGGTTACCAAAGGTAAATAATTAAAGTTAGTATCCATATAAAGGTAAAAAACACACATAATGTTTATATTGGATTCATATATTGGTAAATTTTATTTTCAAAATAGTTGGGTAAAGATAAAATAGAATTATTTATGTGTTAAATATACTTCTATAAAAGTAATTTTTTTCCCAAAACATAAAAAATCAGAATCAAATAATGAAAACACAATAAAACTAATTTTAATTATTTAAGGAATATTGAATAAATATAAAATCAATACAAGGTAGATAAATTATTAAAAAATATACTACAATATAATTGACTAACAATTTGACTAAGGAAAGAAATTAATAGTCACCCTAAGTTCAACTGATAAAACTTATGATCATTTAAGATAAATTTTCAAAAATTCATTAGCAATATAAATTCAATATTTAGAGAGAGAGAGAATATTGATTTCATGATACAAGAGTAATAAACCAATAAAACTATATAGTCCACAAGATATTATTAATAAAAAACATATGATAAAAATATTTAATACCACTTATGAGAAGAATGAAAACATAAAATGTTACAAATTGATAGTAAATCGTGATCACATAATATTATTTTAAATTCATGAAAATAACCTCTATGATTTATAAAATTAACATGACTAAATTTTATATATGATTTTGTTAGATTTTTAAAAAAATTGATCCATATAAATGTAAAAAAATAGTTTCAAGTTACACATACCTTACAATTTTAGAGGAGTTTATACCATTTTAAGAAACATGTGGTTCATAATATTTAAAGAATATTGTTTGATTATTTTTTTTGGAAGATTTCTAAATATAATTATTTTCATAAATTATTATTCACATATTTGGATTATGATAACAATTTTGGTAGCCTTTGACATTCTTAAATGATAAAACCATTATCTATCATATCACATTTATTTCATGAGAGCTCATAAAATTATATAAATGGGTTGAGGGGATCCTCTATTTTGGTTATATTTTAAAGATAAGATACCACTGAAACATATTTACATTGATTAATAAATGTGTTTTGAACATTCGAACTTATAATTTATGTTTTTTTATTCATTAGACAATAGAATTTTTCAGTAATCAATAATCTAAAAAGTTCTTATATAGATTCTTAAGATTAATTACTTGTTATACCTCATCATATTATATCCCCCCATGAGACTTTCATTTTATTCTTGATCGTTATTCATAGAATATTATCCAAATTTCCCCCCGATATATTATAAAATAAATTACCCATTAAGAAATGGCCATTAGCCTTTGAATACTCTATGGAACACATGTTCTGATTAAATTTCAAGGAAATCAATTAATAGTTGTTCTTCACAACAACATTAGTTTTTTTATTCCTTTATAAAGAATTAGTTATTTTATTACAATCAATAGAGTGCCTCCCCAAGACATTTATAAATTTTCCTTTTGTGAGGTAACCATCTTACCACCATTCCACCTTTCTCACTATAATGTAATGAAATCATTTGGTTTTATAAATGTTTATTTTTTAATATCCATCCATTCTAGATAACCCAATCACATTTGAATGTGATCATATTTGGGGTTATTATTATAGAATCACTCCCATAATTCATAACCCATTTTAATTATGCAATGTGCATATTTGAGATGGAATTTATTCTTTAGTCACTATTATTATTAACATTTTCCCATATGTTTTGGTATAAAATAGTACATATTATAATATCTATATAAAATATTTTATTTATATCATTTTCAGGGATCTGGGTAATTTTAATTTTCATTTACAATGAATTATTTTAATCACAATTAATAACAAAATTCTCCAATATCCCATCATAAAACAACAAGATGAAATGTTCATGAGACTCAATCATTATGAAAAAATCATTCTTATAATAGTTATTCACTGATTTCGAGATATTTAAATATAAATTATTATTTTTAGTTTTGAGTTATCATATCATGGATACATTAATTTTAATATTCACTACAATGAGATTTTGATAAGCCATAAAAAAGAATTTCAAAATGATATCAAGAATTTTAGGTTCATATAATTATGTAAATAATGTATAATTCTCCTTGATCAATTTAATATTCCCAATATATAATTCATACTTCAATTTTGATCCTTCTATTTATTGTCTCGTGGGATTTAAATGTTTCTAAATTAGTATATTATATTTAAATAGAATCCATAAATTTAGTTTTTCTACCCTAAAATTATTTATTTTAATTTCACAACATCTTGAATTAGATAGATACAAAATTTTCATTTCAGACATTGTAATAAAATTTTATAAATAAATAATCAAATTTTAACTTTATATTGAATGGAAGGAAAGAAAAACGTAGTGAAATTTTGTTGAACTCAATAGATTACTCAATATTTATATATATATATCTTATAGTTCTAAACCATCATATAATTATAGATACATTTTGGACACTATTTTAGGAACAAAATTCCTAATATTATAGTGAAAATAAAATCATTGATGATCACATATAACCGATTTTGATTAAACAATTCTATAAAAATGACACATACTAAGAAATGTTGTCACTAATATGAAAATGATTAATAATGAATAAATTTATGATCCATGATGTTGAATATAAATCTTATATTATGAATCAACTTATATTTCTAAATTAATATATGTTTCAATATTTAATTGTGTCAGGGGATGAATTAGTTGTTGTTATCTAATATAATATTTTCCCTCATATTAAAAAAAATTTCTAAGGATTCTTATTATTTCATGGATAATAAATTAAATAAACTAATTATGACCCTATATAGCTAGGAAACATACAAATATATGGAAACATAAGGGGGGATTTATATGTTTTATAGTTTCATAATTAGTGGAAAATACATGGTGATTAATAGGTAACATACCACAATATACATTCTTATTCTTATTATCAATAAAAAATAATCAAAATAAGAAGATATTATGGGGATTAATTATAGTATGAAACATGAATTAAATATAAACAATGATTAGTAATCATAAAAAGAAATCATAAATGATATTTTTTCTACATTTTCACGAGTTTTATAGTTAATAAGGGTGTGAAAATATTCTCCTCTTATTGTCCTACTTACACTATCTCTAGAGAGTAAAACACAATGAAATATCCCTTAATATATATAAATATGAAATTACCAATAATTGTTATTTTATGATAATAATTATGAAGGTCTCATATTTATCTATGTGGGGTGTCCTCTAAATCCTAAGTTAACTAAGATCAATTTTTTACCAAATGATCACATTCCAATCTGTAAATTGTTTTCCGAATATTTTGATATTAAATTTTATTTTATATCAAATATATAGTTAAACTAAAAATAAATATGTAAAAAAAATTTATCATATAATATAGTATGATATTTTGTATCGTATAATATGATATATATAAGAAAAAATAATTATAACTAAGCATTTGAGTATATTTTATTTTAAAATATGGATATAACTTTTGAAGGATTATTGGGTGTTTAATACTTTCCAATATTGAAAAATTTTAGTGAAATAAATGATACCATAAAATTCATTTTTAATAGTTTCAGATCACCAAAGGGAGACATATTTTAATGAGTTAATACTTAAGTCTCCCTAATAAATAATCTATCATTGAAATTTTTAGGATATTTAATGGTTGAGGGTTTCATGAAATTTAATTGAAGGAATTACTAATATGTTTATGAAATGAGTGAATACATTCATGTATCAGGGAGTTTTCCCATTGATTATATAAAGGGGGACATGAAATGGGTCTAAAATATGTGTGTTTGATCCCCCTATAATCCAATTATAGATACTCCCTCCCTCCGAAAGAGAAACTTGTCCATTCTCAATAACACCACAAGGAACAAACATATTACAGAGGTATGGTTGGTCTATCCCAAAGTGTGTGGATGATTGAAAAAAGCCTATGGATATACATCATATGGAATATATTTTTGGTTTTTCCTCAGTGATATTCATAGATTAATAAATAGAACAAAAAGAATCATCATAATTTAGTGTAACGTAACGATTATTCATTTATATTTTAAATGATTCCTATTTCAAAGGCCTCGTATTCTTAGGATTAAAGGTTTCTAAATGACTCCACTATATTGATTAATAATTAATCATTTCATAAAAATGTTATAGTGGATCAGATCATGTCATGTAATGTGATTCTTGAAACCATATATTTAAAATGAATAAATTTGGAAAACATTACCTTATGAGATAATGTAATCTTAACTAATATCATGAAATTATGTTATATGATAACATAATTTAAATTAAGACCTTGATATTACATTATGTGATATCATAGTGTGCATTTATGTCCCTAAAATTACATGATACAAAAACATAACATGTATTTTTGTTACTGAAATTAGGTTATGTGATAATAATTTAATTACTGGGGTTCGTGACGTTTTGTTATGTGATAAAATAACCAACATTTGTGTTGATAAAATTATTTTATTCCATAACGTAACATGTATTATTGATCTAGAATATGCAATGTGATAATGTAACCTATGTTACACATTAGAATAATAAAGAATCATATCATAATTACAATATATCTTCTTAATGTAGAATATGATTGACGATGCAAAAATGGTTTAATAAAAACAAAAAATTCCATAATATTTTTAGATTTTCAATATATTAGAGAATATGACTTCAATAGGAAAATAGGTTTTCATTAAATTTAATTATGAATTGAATTACATAATTTATAAGTTGATTTAAAATTATAATAATTGGATTTTTTTCAACTCATACAATTTTGTATAAATAAAATAAATATTAAATTTATTTAAATAATTAAATGCTTAAAAAATATTAAAAAATATTCTATAATATAATTTTTAATATTAAAATAATTTTTTTAAAATTATATGTCATGAAATAGAAATTAGATATAATTTTTTATTTAAATTTTAATTGAAATTTATAACAGGATTATAAATTTCCAAAAAATTAATCAAAATATGAAGTGATTATATATAAAAACTATGAATTTTTGATAATGATCAATTATAATAATTCCAATAGAATGTTCTTATTTGAAAAATATTTTAAATTATATCAAAATTATATTTGATAAATGAATTGATAAAAGGTTTAAATAATAATAATTTGTGATATTTAGATTATAAAATGTTTACTTAATGAAAATTGAAATATAAAATATCTATTTTTATGAAATATAAAATACTATAATTAAAATTAAATATAATTTATAATATGAAATATTTCATATTATGGAATAAGCATAACATTTTTATATTTTTTTAATTATGGTTTCACCATAGGAAAAATATAATTTATATAGTGTTTATAATTTTTATTTTATTAACTCTCAATAAGTGTTTATCTCATGTTTAAATTGATGAATTGTTCATTTATATCTCACTCCCTATTTAAAATATATATATAACTATTATATTATTAATTGTTATATATTCTACAGTTTAAATGTTAAACCACTTTTACAAATTGGCACACATGCAGATAAATACTTTCAAAATGGGTATTCTAATGAACATAGTTTTCTTCCACCTTGAATTTATCTTATACATATTTATGAAATTTAATTAAGTATTTAATTATAAATTATCCATATTATATCGTATAATTTTGATGAAGTTGACACATCTATTAAGTTATGTATCCCTAGTTAGAAAATTAAGACCTAATTGTAAAATCAGTAGGTAATGAGTAGCAATTCCATATTATGAAATTACATTATATATATTAGGGGGGTTATAAAACTCCATTTAATTTTCATGTTAGGTATCAATATTAGTGATATGAATTAATCCATTTTGAATTTTATGTGATATCAATTGTTTTTATGTGTTTTAAATTTAGACGAGTTTAAAATTTATTTAAGGATCGATAGATATTGTATTTTTTAATAAAATTATAATGTAAAGAGTTTTTACATTATTGATTTAAATGTAAATGAATGTATTAAGATTAGATGAATATAATTAAGTGATATGTATAGTTATCTTATTCCTCCTATATTATAAGAATAGTTTTTTTTAGAAAAATATCTTATGAACAATATAGTATGATACATGTGGTTGATGATTCATTGAATTTTATGATACGTTTTTTTGAAGAAGATAAGGATTAAAATATTTTATCTTGGATAATGTATTCATACATGAATATAGTGTAATTTTATTCCACTAAAAATAGTTGAATATTTGATAATGTTTTATTTTAAGAAAATATTCAAAAAACACATAATACTATATTTGATATAGAAATAATAGTACATATTTTTAGTATTCTCACTAGACGAAAATAAATTGTATTTCTAAACATTAAATAGTTCATATTTATTATGAGGATATTCCTTAAATAATATAGTTTCTAAGTGTCTAGTGAAAGTATGTTTTCACTTGGATTAGATTAATGTTATCAATAAAAATATTATGTTAGTCAAAGATGAAAGTGAATTTCACATGATATCATAACAGTGATTAGGGCGTATGTGTAATGAAAAATATAAAGAGTTGGAATTTTTTTCCATAATAAAGCTAATTAAACATAATAATGTAAATTATTTATGAATATATTGGAAAAGTTAAAATATAAATAGTTACCGTAGTTATAAAAATATTTGATTGAAAATTGTTAACGGAAATTTATTGATGAAAAGGTTTTTAAGAATGATAACGATGAAGATAAATAAAAATTGAAGGTAGACATGAAAATTTATTAAAATCCTAACATTAAATGTTCTAGAGAATTTTATCAATAGATCTCACCATTATTCAATATGTATTTTTTTATATATTTTAATCTCTAAATAGTTTAGTGGAGGTTTTCAATCTGTTGGTAATTATTGATGTGATAATAGTTACATAAAAAATCAATGACATTAAAAAAACCAATAAAAGTTGAAAAAATATATGCCTAATCATGTCTAATTTTATATATGATATGTAATATGACAACATCTTTATAGAATTATTAAAATTGTCATAAAAATTTTATGAATATAAAATGTATCATGTAATAAAAAAGGTTATCTCCACTATAATTCTTTCTTATTGGATATATATATATGTATATATTGATATAAATTTCATGATGGTAAATGATTATTGAATTCTCAATGTATGAAATTGAGTTATCTTTAAACAATTTTATTTATGTCATGTTATAGTTTTTGATAACATGTTACGGTTATGTCACTACGATTCTTGTTTTGGGATATTGAATACACTCATGAGTCAAAAACAGGTTCCATGCGGAATATGACCCATGTAGTATACCACATAGTGTATCATATGCAATTACCTTGGTATACTAGTGATTAACTGTTCATATTTTGAGTCCCCACTACCTGAGGTTGGAAAAATACCTATCAAGAGGGCCTTCCTAATTTGATTCCATTATATTGTATGACTTAATGATTCGCTAACTAGTGGGTGGTTGTGTAAGTTATTGACTTTGTAATCAGTTAGAGCTGAACCAATATGTGATTTTTCCTTTTATATTAAATTTATGAAATCTATTCCCCCAATTGAGACAGACCAAGAAAATGTATTTCCATTATTTAAATGTACATATGACGTTCTTATCAACTTTAATGAGGGACTTATGATGTTATCATATACAATATTAATGACATGTGATGTATTCATCAATCTAGATTGATTATACTAAGTGAGTTGTGAAAATTTTGGTAGGACATATTAGATATACATACTAATTATACCATGGTCACTCATGGTCAGGGACAAAGGTATCCTATGGAAATTCATTCTTCTAAATTATGTGTCTACTGGACACAGATATAGAGATACTTATGTTTGATAGAGATCATGAAAAACTTATTTTGATCTTGAGTATCATGGATTATTTTCTAAAGGATACCCATTGATATAATTTATAGATCATGTGATTTTTATTTGTTTTCTATCAAACAAAGTCCCATTAGAAAACACATTATTGTTGACTGAATAGTGATTTATTTTTATCTAAATAGGTTCTCTATAATTGTATTATATTTTTAACTATGAATGAATTTTGGATTGGGGTTCTTAATATTTATTACATATAATAAAATACAATGTAAAGTTAATTATAGTTTTCTAAACTTCTCTCGGATGATATACAAACTTATTTTGGATATGGTTTAAAATGTAATCTTACAAGATATTATATAACTTGAAATTTTGTGAAAGTATTTTAGGAATTAGTGAAAGTGGGAGATAAATTTAATATACCCCAAATACTTTTCCTATCATATAGTATGATATTTAATGTCATAGAGTATAACATACATATGGGAAGAAGAATATTTAAAACATTTTTGTATATTGTGTTCAATGATATGGACATATCCTATGTAGGATTCTTGGGTGTGTTATGTTATAGGGTATATAAATATCATAGTTCCATGAATAATGTGGGGAGATTCATTTAGAACTACTTTAGATCACATAAGGTAGTAAAAAAAATCATTTAATATTTAAATCATCATAACCTTCCAACTATCATTGAAATATATCAGAGTGTTCATATTCAAATGTTATAGGAAATATAATTGAAGGAATTAATCATAAAATTATAAAATTTATGACTAATTTCATTATGTCGGGTGTATCCCCATAGACTACATATAGTTTGTTAGGCTATGAGTTTAAAATATGTGTGTGTGATCCTCCTAAAAAACTATAATTTATATTATCTCCCTTTAAAATCTCACACCATACATTCTTCTTAGGACCAAAATATAATAAAATAGCATGGAGGTTCAAAAGACATAGAATAAATAATTTTGGGTTTTTTAGTGAAACCCATGTATACACCTCATTGGGAATATTCTTTCATGTATCCCAAATTGATATTCATCAAGAATTAGATAAAGGTAATGGATGATTATGCTTCTGTATAAGGAACATTGTTTTCATTTATAGTTAACATGATTTTAGTTTTAAAGAAAACATCATCTTGTTTATAAAGGTCTTTAAATGCATCCAATATTTTGGATAATCACTAATCATTCCATAAAATTCTGTAAAAACATTAATGTAATATATTTGACCATGAAATGGTTTCCTTTTTCAAACCCTGATAAAAAAAGTTGATTCATATAACATTACAATGTCTAAAATCGATATCCATATTCTTCCTCATAGACTTTACAATAACGAAAACATGTTTTCTTCAAATCAATGTTCTGATTACCTCATAAAACTGTAATTATTCACCAAAATCCATGATAATAAATGGATTGATGTTTTTTATTAGAACATGATATTGAATTTTAAACCATAACATGTTTTATACATTTTTTAGTCAATAGATTTACTAAATCATTTTCACTAACCAACACCATCACCATAATAGTTTTTCATCTAAACCCAAACATTATTAAGTAACTTGTGAGTAAATTTTCTAAACATTAGTTCAATTAGATAATGAATCTCATAATTTTTATCAAGAAAAAAACTATCACTATTCTAGATGAAAAATATTATGTTTATCTAAATTATAATTTATATTTTTTCATCATTAAGCATTCATGTTCCAAATTTATTCCAATAATTAAATATAAACATTTTTCTTAAATTAATTCAAAAAAAATTCTAATAGATAAACTAATATATAATTTTCATAAAACATGATGTGTTTATAAATTAAGTGATTAATATTTTGAATATATTTTAACACAATACAATTTTATTATTGAAAATTTATCATATCCAATTATTGACATTGATTTACCAGAATGTGTATTATTCTAATTTTATTTAGTTATAGTGTCCCAAAAATTATTTTTATCCTCTAGTATCTTTATGTTGTTTCAGTGTTAATCATGATTCCCTAGGACTAACTTGTAATCACAGTTTTATTTGATCCCATTATTTACATCTCATCATATCATAAAATTAAAACATTAAAATGATGTGGTACTATTTTGGTCTAACCACTTAGTTGTAATATTATATGTAACGATAATACACAAAAATAAGTGATTTTTTGATGATTCAAATAAATGCTTCATAAACTCTAAAAAATATTAACAAGACAAATCTATTCAAGGGTTCATTGAATCATATCATTAGTTTTTATTTTGGTTTTATGGAATCTAAATTCCTTAGTGAATAAGAAATCAATTTGAAAATGTAAACTCCTTTTTTTCATAATGAATCATACTTTCTTTGATGATACATACAATATAACTAATGCTCCTCACACATTCTAATGGTTTTATATTCCCCATGACCTTTCAAGTTATATACTCATCCCAAGTATCATATTTGATCAAATATTGAAAACCTATAAACACCTCTTATGGTTTTATAATATAAGATACAAGATCTTAGTTTAATTTTATTGTATATATCTATTTATTACTATCTATAACTCACTTTCCCATCTTATAATGGATCATATGAAAATCCATCATTAATCTTTATCTTGTGAATGGATGAATTTGTTGGTTCTATCAATAAGTGAATCATGATTAATCTCATTCCTCATTGAAACTAACATGGTATGGAATCATAAATCAATATAAAATATTAAAAAAATATTATAAAAATATATTTTATGGTGAAATAAATTTTCCAAGTGGAACTATAACACCCTGGTCTGTCCCCATAGCTGAGAAGGCCTAAAACAATTATGTGGAGACAATTACCTTAAATTAAATCACATGGGTCATGATACAAAATATACACTAAATAATAGAGCATGATTAATTGGATATTATGACCACATGATGGACACTTGGTCATGGTGTATTATACCAAGTCATCTTCCATGTGAGATTGTTATGAGATAATAATCATTTGATTATTTTGGAGTAATTATTAGTGATATTCACATTGCAACACATTCTATGATTATCTAAAAACTATTAGTACCCATAGAGTGATTTTTATCTTTTATATTAACAATTAATGTGTTTACAAAAGAGTTTCACCAGTACATTACATTTTAAATTTTTTGAACTCCAATGAGAATATGAAATTGACTCATAAGCACTATAAAATAGCGTCTTATAAAATAATTTTAAAAAGATACGTTAATAGATATTATTCTCCCAAAAATATACTCTTTAAATTTAAAAATAATTTATTTTCCTCAAATGATATTCAAGAACACTTTTTGGAGAATGGAGTTTCAGTAAAATCATTTGGTGATTTAGATTGATACTGGATACTAATTGAGGGAAAACCCATCAGATTATTTTATTTGGGAACATGATCGAAATCACTCTTAGTGAAGATAAATTTTTTAAAGAATTAGTTATAGAAGGATTATAATTTTTTCATTTTCTTAAATCATTTTATCTTGGTTGGAACATGGGTGTATTATTTTTGTTTTTTTCAAAAAATATACATTATGATGTACAAAAAATTCCATCAATTGTATTAAAGATACTTATGATTATGATTTCATAGGATGATGATCTATAAAGAAAATATTTATTTTAATTTACCCAGGAAACATGAAATTTTCCCTTAAAAATTACAATTTATAATCACTATTATTCTTACCATGATGTGGATATCATAAAAATTTGTATTTTGGTCAATATTGTTACACAAACCAAACATAAAAACCCAAAAATTACTATATCAAGTGTCTTTTGAAAATAAAATAAAAATATAATATAATGATTCTATATCCCCTGATGAACATATATTTGTTCCATGGTCAAGATCTACTATGAGAGACTCAAAAAAATAGTAAATACTGATAATCTATTTAAAAAATGTATTGGATTTCAAAAAATATTTGCTGAATATGATTTGGTTATTCATGTTCGATTCCTAAACAAGTTTAATACATCGCTGTTTTAGAAGGCATAACTAACATGCTATATGTCGTTGTGTAATACATATTGTGGAAATGTCTAAAAAATTATAATTTTTTATAAAAATCACAAATATCGATTACTAGAAAAGGATTTTTACGATGTCACTAAATTCATATTACTTTAGACTATATCATAAGATGTTTTAGTTAGGATAAATTTATATTATTATTTATGACATTTTAAATAATTAAACTATTCATTTGTCCAATATATTCATATTTATTTATTCATGTACATAAGTTGGTTATTTATTTGGAATAATGTATAAATATGTTTGTTCTATAAATTTATTTTTATAAAATTATTATACTATGAAAGGAACAAAGTCATGCGATTTTGTTTTAATATACCTTGACATAAATTTGTAACTATTTTTATTTATTTTTTTATAAGTTGAATATAGTTTATACATATTAGGTGTTATATTTATGATGGAACTGTGAGATCTCTTATGTAATGTATCCTTGTTAGTAGAACTTTATTTCCAACTTCGAACAGGCCTAGAGGCTCATTCCATTCTATAAAAGTGGGGATTTTTATCTGTCTCTGTATATAAAAATGTATAGATTATTATTTTTACAAAAATCAAACTATTTATAAAGAGTTGTTCATGTATGTAATGCATGATAATAATTTTGATATGTGTAATTATATTTAGATTCTAATTTTTACATGAGTGACAAATCATTGAGTTGTGTAAAGAGTTACACATTAATATGATTTTAGCATGTTCATTGGGTAAATTGAATGGGGAATAGAAAACTAAATTTATAGAAGTATGAAGACATCATAGGATAAAGAATGAGGTAAAAAAAATTTAAGGAGATTCAATAAATGTGAATTTAATATATATATATATATATATATATATTAAATTGATGATTCTTTAAATGAAAACCTCTTTAATACTATGTGAAGGACTCCATGAAAAGAAAAAACATGTAAAGTTATATGTCAACCAACCAGGTATGTTTATAACAATGTGAGATACATTTGGATAGTCTTTTACTAGGAATTATTGTTGTATATTACCCCATGTGTTAGGTAATAAAATCCTATTATGATCTTTGGGAGACATAATCCTATAACACTCTTTGATTAAATATACCAGAGGAATATATTTGAGTAATATCAATATGATGGATTTGATCAAATATTTTTCCATTGAACTATCCGAGATTCATATATGATATGATTGAACAAATTCCCCACCAAAATAGATAGTTTGATATGTTTTAAAATAAATAGAAATCGATACATAGTAAAGTATAGAACATTTACATCTAATGGTAATGGTGTATGTGGCCATCATTTTAGTGGGAGTACATATATTAAAATTCCTTGATGAAAATATATAAAGCATTATAATCCCTCATAGATATAACTTTATTCTGGATTTTATCATGCTTCATGATTATGATTTCAAGATCTCATACATGACTTAACTTTTAAATAATTGTAAATTGGTATCTAAGGTTGAGATATTTTTATCAAAGAGGATAATTCATTGAATTCTGATGTGAAATTTAATGAAATCAATTTATCCAAATCTTACTCATTTTTATTGGATTCTGAATCTGCATCAAATATTTATACTGATTAAAATAGATTCTGAAATCAAAACGTGCTTTGAAATGGAAAAGTATTTCGTCATGATGGAAATAGTGAAAACTTTCTACATTATAGGTTATAACTTTTGATCAATGTTTAGCCGGTGGATTTGTTTTTGAATTTAAAAACTGTTATTACATTTCATCTATAAATAGAAATATGATTTATGTATGTGTCTGGATATTATGTGATTTTCAATAATTATTACGAATAATATATATATATATATATATATGAATTAAATATTAATTTATATTTTCAATGTGGTTAACTCATTGTAAATCTGGATATGCATATCCTTGAATATAAAATTTTGAATAAGAAGTTTTTTTTTATTTTAACCATATTACCATTGGAAATGCACCCATGTATATATAAATGATAAACACATTTGAAAAATCCATAGATAAGGATTTATGGAATAATTTGATTATAAATAATTTAAAACATGAATATCTTATTAATTAGTTTATTTGACCAAATAACAATTTAGTGTATGATGTGAAATTTCAACCAAAATATTAGTTCTAATTCATAGTGATGTAGATAGACCAATAAGTAACCATGAAATTTTTGGTTATAGGTACATTATAAACTTTTCTAATGGATTTCGCCAACATGGTTATTTTTTTGATGATAGATATGTTATAAACATTTAAAAGACAAAAGATATTCTTAACAGATTATAAAATCCAGTGGAAAATACATTAGGATTATCTATTCAAACTACGATGGTGAGTACTAGAGAATTACAGGGAAAGAAAAATATACCAATGATATTAAAATAATATTATTTCACTAGGAACCATTAGTATAATCTATACCAATGGTTCACAAAACTATTGGTATATAGGACAAGGGAATACCTCTATACCAATTTATTGAGATCTATTTGTATATAAGTTGAAGATTTTAGGTAAAAAAATAGTTTACATGTATCGTTTGTATATGGAATCATTTTGGAAAGAATATAGTTGGGCCACCTCAATCATTATTCAACCATTCAAGTCATTCATTGTAGAAAAAACATCAGATTTATGTATTTAGAAAATTCCATTAAATATTTAACGATTTTTTATCAAAAGTAAAAATAAAAAACACATATAAATCAATTTCCATCATCAAATAACATTCAAACATTTGTTTAATCAATACAACGTTAAAAAAGTTGGGGATTAATATCTCCCTCGTGACCATAACTACCATTATTGACTTCATTTTAATCAGGATAATCCCTAGTAGGAACATATCATCTTACATATTCATCACCATCACACTCTAGAAATTCATCACCCCTCCAAACACTAGTACCATAATCACCATCATGAGGTGCATCATATATGGAGTGTATCATCGTCATTCATGAATAAAAAATAATAGTGGAATCAAATGGTAGTGATGGAAATAATGGTTCCATAAATTTAGGAAACTGATAGTGGGCCTTTTATACTTTTTTCACACTCCTTCATTAATTTTTTTACCCATTTATTACTATATGTGGGTGTTTTATAACTCTTCATGGGACACTAAAAACATTGTTCTACAAGGTAATTTACAGGTTCATGAAGTGGGTCAATACCTAGATGGGAAAAATACTCTTCTCAGGTCAACAAAAGACTCATCCATGGTGGTCATCACCTAATATATGTTACAAATGATCATCTAGTCCAAATGTTTCATCCACATTCATAGAAAGGTATTTTAAAACATGTTTTTGATATTATAAACATGATCTTTTTTATAAAATAGATTTTAAAATTTTATATAAGTAGAATAAAATATATAATTTTTTTATGGATGTCAACTCTTAGAACTCCCATATCTTATCGGTCTACTCTAGAAAAAAAATTTATCCCTAAAGCACATTATCTTCTTTGTTCAATATCACCCTATTAAAAATGAAATTAAATGTTGTAAATCATTATTAAATAAATTTTTATTGAATTTTTTTTGTTGTTAAAAGTTCCTTATAAATACTTTGATTATTTTGGTATTAGTTGATCAAAATACATTTTAGAAATTTTTTGTAATCTCATGTTTAGAATATTTGACATTCAATTGAAAATTTGTGAATTCAATAAATCTATATTTTTAAATGATTTTATGGCTTAAATTATTGGATTTTGATTTAAAATAAATGGGATAACATGATTTCTATTTTGAAATAGATTTCATGTTTTTATTTTTGACTTATGAGGTTCAATTAATATGCATTATGGGAGATGTTGATGTTTTTATAGTTTTAATCATGGTTATTATGGTTATAAATTGGGATGTTATGAGATAACTATTTTATTTTTTAATGGCTTCATTTATTTTATATTGTATTTGGTTTTCATTATTTGACGAGTGGTTAATCTAATAAGTAATGTTTGGTTTATTGATGAAATTTTATAATGTTATGTTACAAGGAATAATTTTGTTGATTTTGTGCCTTATGTGATAGTATGAGTTAGGAATTGATAATTTAGAATTAAAGAAAAATTTATTGTTAATTGTGTTCTAATTACGCTGGACTATTTTTATTTCTATTGTAATGTTTTACTTTATCCATTATTGGTGGATGTTAGGTATATAAACTGAATGGGGAAGTGTCTTCATTGATGAATGACTAGTTTAATTGTCAAATGGATTGAATTTTGGTAATTGAAGACTTATTTTCTTTATTTTATATTGAATATTTTATTTTTATGTTATTTATTTGTCCTGGGATGTGAATTATCGTTTTCAGGCTCTCAAGTTGTTAGGTTTGATTAGAATTATAAGGGTTTCTTTTGTTTTCGGTGGAAAATCATTAAAATATTATTCAATTTTTTATATGAGTGAATCTAATGACTTATTTAATATATTGGCCTTGGTAAATATTCTGTTTCATAGGTAATTTAATTTTAAACTTTTTTACAATATAAAAACTATAAGAAATTTGAATTCTACTCATAAACTATATATTTTTCGAATGATTTCTTTGAAATAATTTTCATTCATTTTTTTGAGTAAATTTAGGTTTGTTTATAATAATTGAATTCATTCAAATAAAATTATATTTTATTCCATTAGGTATGGATCAGTGTAGGTGTGTAATTGTCTATTCTATTTCATTCATTTTTGTTGGTATCTAATTATTCCTAATTATACATGCAAAATAAATATAATGTATCATACTTTATCATATTAGTTCTCCCCAAAGTGTGGATATACATCGTTGAATCCTTTGTTTTCTATTTGAAAATTACCCTAAAATAAAACTCCACTATAATAATTTTAGTGTTACAAATAATAAAAATTAGTTTCAATAAAATAAATATTAAATTATAATAACACAGAAAACACCTCACTCTTCTGATAAACAGTAATATCTTGGTATTGTGCTAATAGACACTCATTTAAGGTTGTTATAATTTCTAAATAAGAGATAACTTTACCAGACCAACCATTATGTTACTCGTTCTTACATGTTATTCATAGCAAAATAATTTCCATCAACAGTGTATCACTAAAAAATTGACCCTAGAGAAAAGTATTGTGATTCCTTTACAATAATATTAATTAATATAAATACAATAATAATATAAAATTTCAACTAATAATCATTCATACCATTATATAATCCCACAAAGTACACATTGTTTCCATCTAAAGGTATCTATAGAAAACTAGTCTCATAAGAATGATTTCATAATAATTGGAATGAATTTCCATAAAATGCATACATTCTCTCCAAATATAACAAATAATTTTTTTACTCAGTATACTCAACCCTCACCTATGTTTACTAGATCCACAATTCTAACATGTGAGTACATCCATGGTTCCAAATTGTTGATAAACGAGCTATAAATAAAATGTGAATATTAAATGAAAACATGTCATAATAAAAATTATGTTAAAAAATAACTAATTTTGTATAAAAATATATGAGATAGAATGGTGATTGAGATTTTATTGATCATTAGTAGGTAATAGAACATAAACCTTTTTAGTGTCTATGAATCAAATATATGATCATGATGATATGATGGAGCTATAATAGATGTTAAAGGAGAAAAAATATAAAATACTTGAGTGAATGTGAAGTATTGATTGGATGTTACATTATCTCTGTCTTGAGAAAATAAAAATTGGGATGGATATTGGTTGTAATTATTTGATATTAAATGGATAGATGAAGAGGATTATCAGATGAAATTGGTTGCAACTATATAGGTAGTTTTAAAATCAATATTTCCTCTAAAGGAACTATGGGATAAGAAGTCATCGTATATAATATATGTGAATAATTATATTGGTTTTATTTGGTATGGAGAGTGTTGTGAGTAGATCTATTACCTTTCACCTTGAATATGTGGGCCTGTAACTACAATTACTTCAAAATATGGAGAATAAATTTATACCACATGGTGAAACCGAAGTAAAATTATGAGATAATCAATGATTTGATATGAAATTTTATATTATTGATAAATATATATATATATATATATTTTTTTGAAAAAATATACTCACATAGGAAGCCATATGAGGAATTCCCATTACTCTCAAATGGTGATAATTTTCTGAAAATCACTTCCTTCACGTCTCTTCAATAGTTAACATTTAATGCATTGTAATATAACTATAAATATAAATATAATTACAAATTTTTTACTAATGTAATAAAATAATCAAAGCATACTAATTAACATTCTAAACATGTCTACGATATTTTTTTCGTTTTTATCTTCAATTCAGTATAATTTAGTTTGGGATATGTTATTTTTATTCTTTTTTATTTGGGTTTTTGGTAATATGGTAATTTGGATTATTTTTTGGTTACATTTTTTGGTTATTTGGTCATTTGGTCAACATGTTAGGTCTTTTTATTCCTTTTGGGTTTGGTCAATCAATACATTTTGGGTTAATACATTTCTATCATTAGTTGGTTATGTCATTTGTTTCATTATTATGATGGGTCTTTTGGCATATTTGGCTATTTAGACATTAAATTAGATCATTTAGTTTATTTGGAGTTAGGAAACTTTTTTATTGCTTTGGATTAGTCAATTTTATTTATGTTTGGGTAATTAATTTTATCATTAATGAATTTTTTTCATTCTATGTTTTTCCATTTGGTTCATTATATTTTATTATTTAGTTTTTGGTTATTTGGATTAATTTTAAGTTATTTAATTTATAGAGTTAGGTCATTTGGATTATTTTAGACTATTTAAAATTTTTCATTTTAAATTTATATCATTTTTTGTTAGAAAATTTGGTTCATTTCGATCATTTGGAAATTTTATAATTTCGGGTTTAGTTATTTGGCCATCCTTTCAATTTGTGGGTAGATAAATTGGTTCATTTTTGGTTATTTTATTTAGTTTATTTTGAGTTATTACATTTTTGTTGATTGAGTTTATTCCATTTGTTATATTTTTTAGTTAAAAAACATTTCAGTTACGTAATTTGGTTATTTCTTGGTTTTTTTTGTTCATTTTTAAAAAGGTAATTTCGGTTTAGGTCATTTTGGGTTCGATCATTTGTTTTATTTTTATGACATGACATTTTTTAGTTATTTCAATTGGATTATTTTGGGTTGATTAATTTGATTCATTTTTTGGTTATGTCATTTTTAGTTAGGAAATTTGATTATTTGTTCATTTTTGGGTAGGTCAACTGGTTCACTTAGGGAAAATATATATTTTATATTCTGGGTTATTTTATTCTGTTTATTTTTTGTTTTTCAAGGTGTGTTTTTGCATTATTTGTTCTATAGGTTTTGATATTTGGGTTTTTTCATATATTCATTTTTTTTATTTTGGTTTAGGTCATTTGATCATTTTTTATTTTTTATATTTCTTCAATTGGATCAATTTTTAGGTTATTGTTCATATTTTGGTTTACAATACATTTTTTGAAATATTTACATTGATTCTTAGAAAATCATATGGTATAAAAAAAATAATAGGTCATTCAGTATTTAGGTAATGAAATGCAAAACCATAAGGATAAAAATATAATTATATAATGTAAAATTATATATACAAAAAATATATTATAAATAGATTCTATCTTTACGTATGGAATAACTAAAAAAAGTACATATGATAAATAAAATATAAAAGAAAAAAAGGTAATATTAAACACGAACAAAAAATATATAGTTGTATAAATCTCCCAAGATAAGAACCAAACATAGATTTAGTTAAGTGTAATAAATACAAAGATTATATTAAAAATAAAAAGGGTTTTTATTATTGAATAGGTCATAAAAACCCCAAGCACATAATGAACCACACAAGGCATAATTCATAAAAAACACATCCTTAGAAAAATAAAAATAATGGAAATAGTTATATATTTGAATATTTTTCTACATATTTACCATAATTTAATAATTATGTTCAAGTAAAAAAAGATTCCATCAATATTAATATTTCCATACAGTTCCCATTTTAAAATAATATAAAAATTTAGAAAATGATAGATAATTTATTTGAAATGAAAGTCTTTTTATTGGAAAAAAGATTTTTTAGTTGAAAAAGAACCACTCAATAGATTTGTTTATAAAAAAATTTCTAAATAAAATTTTTGTTATAAAACAATTATGTATTCAACAATTTATGAAACAATTCCAATATATATATTCAAACTATATGTTAAATTTTAAATCCAAATATGTTTAATAGATGAAACGAATAAAATCAATTATTAAAATAAAACACAGAAAATGAATAATTTTAAAACCTCTTAATCCATTCCCAAAAAATTTATTATATTATTTAATAACATAATTAGCTAATTTATATAACAAAAAATAATTAGTTTATACTATATCTATGAAGAAGTAGTAAGTAAAATAATTAAAAAAATCACCTAAAACAAGATTTATTTTGTAATACAATACCGCATATAGTGAAAATGAACACTTATTAAATGAACTCGGAAGATTATGCTAGTATATTATGTATTGAAAAACATGAAAATTAATCTTGGATGACGATATGATGATTTTTTAACTCACCAATTCGATGATAAAGAATAAGTTATTCAAAACACAGTGTGCGGACAAATCACTATGGGTGGAAATCTTAAGGGAACTACTGCTTGTGGGGATAAATCTGGATGGGAGAGATACAAGAGGAGGGGAGGCTATTCATATGGGAAATTATTTATATATATATGAATATTATTTTTTTGAAATATTGGTATGGGTAATTCTCTATCAATGGTTTATAATAATCGTTGATATAGACACCTTTATAGTAAGATTTACACAAAATGTCGGTATAGTATCATGTAAATTTCCCTATATTATAGTTTTTCTCCTTAGAAATTACTAATAATATAAGATATTATGAAATAATTTTATGAATTACTCATCCTGGAACACCATAATGAAATCGGGTATCTATGGGGGAAAACTATACCATGTTTGACGGGGTTTGATCGATGGTGAGTTAGTGTAAAAATCAAACTTTATTATGTGGATAGTCCCTTGAAAATGAATCATTCCTACATACATTAATTCCATATAAAGCAGTCATAATGAATAAAGATAAAATATTAAATAATAAATATTAAAATATATCTTTTATAAATATTTATTGTTTTGATGTATACATAATGTGTTTCTTCTGATAAAATTTACCTTATGTTTAGAATATTTTAATTTTATTGTTATCCAATGAAAACTAAGAGATATTATTTTTTATAGTACTACTAAGTATAATGTTTTGTTAGAATTATTTTCTACATAATATTAAAAGGAATATATTTTTTGGTGATCTATTGGGAAGAAAATTTTATTTAAAGAACAATAAAACTCACAAACATGAAGTGTTTTTTAGATGGAAGTTATAATGGTTATATAAAGAGTCATGGAAAAAATACACATATCAAATAACACAATAACCATAAGGATATAGTAGTTTTAATTAGTATTATGATAGATATTTATTAATTATATTTAATGATAAAAAAATTAGTTTTAATAGATGTTGAACCTATTACGAATCAAGAGGGAACTGAAATTTTTCATTTTTTATAATGGCTAAAAGCCCTAAAATCAAAGATTGAATCCATGTACAATAATCTGGTTTAAAAATTTGTTGATGCAACAAAAACTCTTAGATACTGAGTTTTTATGTTTGGATTTCAAAATGAAACAAACACAGATTGTAGATTCTCTTTCATAAGGCTCACCTAGTACAAAACACATATGAAATAATTCATGGTACTTACTAGAGAGAATAATTTTCTACTATGGTGATGAATAATTACATTTACATATTGACGGTTATAATATATCGTTATGATTATGAGATATATCAAATGGATTTCAAAACAAATTTCCTTAAATATAGTTTTTAGGTTGTATGTATGATAAAAACAAATGTTTTTTATGTTACAAATGATTCTACCAAGGGTTTGATCCAATTTAGGAATTGAAGAAATATTTTTGGGTTCTGAATATTTGATTTGATTATGTGATCTAAATATTTGGATTCATTAAATACATCAATTAAACTAATGTATAAAAGAGGGTTAGTCGGGGTGCAAGAATATTTTCACTACTTTATATTGATGTTATATTCCTGATGAGAAATACTATCCTATAATTAAATTTTTTTAATCATTTGAAAATGCATCATGATAAAATACATGATAGAAGAAGATAATATAATGGGTATGAATATATATAGATATTTATTTAAGTATATTATTGAATTGATAAAAAATAAATATATTGTAAATGTTCTAAAAATATTTAACAAATAATACTCAATGAAGGGGTATTTATAGGTGTTCTAGGGAATAAATCATAAGAAGATTCAACATCCTTAAAAAGTATTAGAAAATATGCATACCATTCTTTAGGTATTATATATTGGGTCTATCAAGTATAACATGTTATAAACTTAACATGACATTTATTATTAGTTGTTAATAACAAGTAGATAACAATTCAACACCAACGAGCATGTACCCTAGTGGTACATGCTTTTTCATGTCATCGAAAAGACCCACGATCAAATCCCGGCAAGGACTAATATCAAGGTACTGTAGCAGCAGCGGAACAATAGCGGGGGAGGCACTATAACATAAACTGCAGTGGTGGCGGTACTGTAGTAGTTACTGTAGTTGTACAATTCGCCGAGGGGCCCTTTAAGCCAAAAAAATGGGATTTCAGGACTTGTTTCAGGACACTTGTCCTTGGTCCTTCTGGAAACCTAATGGTTCTCTCTCTACCCAGTCTAAAGTGGTCTTTTCATTAAATAATAAAATGAGGCTTTTTCCACAGCTTTTAAAAAAAGCAGATAACAATTCAATCCCAGTGAGAGTCACTAAATAACTATCAATAATATCCCTATGTTTTTAAGATTAAGAAAATATTTTTTATTCATCTTTAGAGGTGAATATGATATCTTTGTAATGTGTTACTCTAATTCTAGTTTTCAAAAAAAAATTATTTTACTTGATATCTAAATCTTGTTTTAGGTTTTCCCAAAACATTTGATCAATTGATGGGAAGTGTTCAAAATAAGAAATTCTAGTTGTTTCATCAATAGAGGAGAATTTCATCCCTATTTATGTTACTATGTTTGATGTTTTTTATCATGATGTTCATATCTAAATAAGGGGTGAATCCTTACAATAATGCAATAATTTAGCTTTACAATGATGCAAATTTTGTTAATTCTTAGAATAATGAACCCCAATATCACCAAAGAACAAAATTCATCCCAAAAAATCCTATATAATTAGATAAACCATTGATAGGAAAAATTTAATTATTTTTTGGGTGGATATATATTAAATTAAGTCATATAATTTGAGAATTCCATTAGTCACTACAACATAAAATGCCTTTAGCGGCGATTTACAAAACCGCCTCTAAACCTTTCGTTAAAAAGATTTAGCGGCAGTTTATTAAAAACTGCTGTGAAACCCATTTAGTTTTTCACACTGGTAACACTCCCCCCCCCCCCACCCAAGCCAACGTTCTCTCCCTCAACCACACGAGAATTCTCACCCCGATGATCACGAACCCTAGCTCCGGTCCCATCTGCTACCCTCCCATGCAGCCAGTGACCTTGCCGTCGATCGCTGCTGACCCCGCTTCTCCTCCCGACACCGATGACGCCAGCTTCTCCCACGACCCCATCGAGTTCATACCCTTGGTATGCTCCCCTCACCTGCAGTCATTATAATCATTCCATTACGTTGTATTTTTTGTGTGTAATTGTTAGAAGAATCTTATGGAGGAAAAATGCATAAGCTTTTATGTAGTTTCATTATTGTTGAGTAATTTCCATAATTTATTTTGGTTTATCATCAAATTTGGATGAATTAATTTAGTTGATTGACTTCATAAACATTGGTTTTATTTAGAAATGAGCTCAGATGTGTTCCAAGAGTGACACATACCCCATTTCTTGAAGTTACAATGAGGAAACATAATTGATGAGATGTCCCTAAAGTATGACTAATTGGATTAATATGTATTAATTCTCTAAATTAGTTATTATTGATTTATAATATATGATGTAATTTTATGAGTTACGGGATTGAGAAGGTATTGGTTCCTAAAGATGGATTTGATTAGGATGGAATGAGTTTTCTTAAGGGGATAACTCTGTGGTCAAGGTAGTTTATGACTATTATTACCATAGGATATGGTTATGCATTATTGTGTGGTTTGAAATTTCATGTATGTGGGTATGTGACATGAATAGGATCCATGAGTTATTTACCTTATGATACATGAGTATAGAGATTCATGTTGGCTTCATAGAATTCCCTTTAGTATGATGCATTTATTATACATCCATTGATGGCTATATTAAATATGTGAGAGGCTTAACTATAGGGAAATTAAATCCCCAATAGGGTGTCCATCATGTATTTATTGGTTAAGTTAACAATAAAGGTATTATTTTAGGTAATTAATTCTCTCCTAAAGAAATTTATAGGGGAGAGTCTATGTGATGGTGTGGTAATGGTATTCTGTGGTATGATAATCTATGAGAACATATGAATGACCCAGTATGGAACCATGTTAGGTTACTTTGCTCGATGAGCAATCAATATGGACTATATGGATAATGATAGGTTCTAAAAAACCTTATGTGTTGGGAATGTGGACCTCGAAAGACATTTATACCATAGCTAGGGGTGAGATTCCATGGTAATAGATCTGTATGAGGTGTCTTTATCATCCACATTAATCAAATTTCATAGTACTATTGACAACGGCGACCCCACGATCCCAGCGACCCTGCTTTCCCCAGCCCCCTGTGACACCGAAAACCGATACAAACCCTAAGGTTTGAGAGAAGTTTTTTTTTATCATTTTTAAACTCAATTTCATTGCCAACTCAGGATGGGTTATTGATGAATCGAGTCATGATAGAGGTATTATAGTGAATTACTACTGATATTTTGGTTGTTTTATTAATACTAGGGTAGTGGTGTTAGAGGTATTAGAGTTTTTCATTATTTGCTAGATAATCCAGTATATGTTAGTACTTATGGGTGGTGAAGGATTTGAATCCACACACTCAAGATATGAATTACAATAAGGTTGTACTCATTCACATCAAAACTAAATGGATTCCCTATGAGAAGTGATGGAATCCACAGACTCCTAATATACTACATCCTAAAATACCATTGTGATAATTTCCTTATATTGATTAAGATATATACCCCTTGAAGGTAACTACAGATAAAACATTAACATTGTGGTAATTTGCATGAATTTATCTTATCCTAATCAAGTTGGACATCTCAGATCAACCTTTATTGATTGATTATTCTATTATTATTATATAATATTAGACAAATGAGGTATGATATCATCAAACAAATCACCATACATAATGGGGGTTTTTCCCAATAGAAATATAATATTGATTTTTACATGTTATACTATTTTGAATTTTTACAAAGTAATATTCTCTTATGTTTAGATGGTTTTACTATTTTTTATTGGTGAGGGGTAGTCGATTCATCCACACCTGTTTCATACTCAACAGAATCATGTTTCCCAACATGAATTGGTTTAACATTGAATAAATATACAAATGTGTTACCACCAATAGGAAAAAATATTTACATTGTAAGAGAGATATAATTAATTTGGGTTTGATCCGATATGATGAATGGTACTGGAGATGACCATGAGGAAAAAATGATAAAAAATTCCACAACCCATGTGAGTTATGTTTTCCATTGTAATTTTATAGTCACAAAGTCCCCTTAGGATAGATTCTGATGCTTTTAGATATTAGAGCATTGTAACCATCCCTACTATATTATCTAGATATTCTAATGGGCCTCATGGGCGTTTAAACTAGTAGGGGTATAAATATACTCTTGAGTGTTAGTGGTTGGATATCACCAGTGGGATCATGTTTTAGATGCTTGAGTATAGACAATTGGGAAAAACACCCTATATATCTTCATGATTACTCAAGGTCACATGTTAATAAAAATTAATATTGTGAACATGATAATCATAATGAAGTTCTATTGTGATTTATAATTTAGGGTAGACATATTTATCCAAATTAATATGATAGGAGAATAACGTGTTCTCATGACATATTGAATGGATACAAAAAGGTTGGATGTGAAATTATAGACCAATGGTTTTTCCAAAGAATATTTTTAGTCGGATAACCTGTGGGGAATTATTCCCTATAGATTACCATGAGGGTCATATAATGTCTGGATAGATCCATTTAGATGTAATTCCTAAAATTAGGTGTGAACCATCATGAACTCATTTTACAAGGGTAGGAGACAATGTATGTCAGGGTATGTGGAACATATATTCATATAAATTGAGACCTATGTATGACATAACAATTGTTTTCATGCCTCACCATTTTGTTCCTTATGGGTACTATCAGCTTCTTTTTGGTGTTGATCATAATTGGTGTATTTAGTGATTCAATTTTAATTGAAGGATGTGATGAAGGTATTTAAAAGGAAACAGAATAAAAAACCCATCAATACATCATCAAATGTAAGAGTTCATAGTTTATCAATCCAATTCCATGTTAATCTATACACATTATATTATCTATTTTTTTTGAGAACCTCCAATGGGCTTCCATGTATATGAATTTTTGTTATGTATGTCCTTTTAGACATAAATTATAATGAAATGTGTTCACTAGTGATTCATACTATATATTCTTCAAAATAGGAATTGGTAAACGGTGTGAGATTTTGGGATCATCAAATATTCTTTGGGTGGAATCATTTGAATTATTGGATTCCCTTATATATTTATGTTTTTTAATGAATAATATCAAAATACTAGTGTTTAATGAGTTACCCTTATTCCTATGATCTCTCTGAATCTATGTAGATATGAAAATATATGATTTTTAGGTTAATCATACATATAATACATGTTTATGATTCATATGTTTAAGGCCACATAGTTAGGTAATTATTCATTTTCTCCATACAAAGAGGTCATAGGTGTTTACATTGTTGGGATTAGGCCCATTCGATGAGCATTATATGAATCTCTATAAATAGTGTTATAAAAAATAGTTTATTAATAATTAGTGGGATACATCATACCATTTATGTTCAATTGAAATAGAAATACTTCAAGAATCTTAACTTATTTTGAATGTGAACACTTTGCGAAAGGTACCTAGAAATAGATAGTGTTTGAATTTATCATGGGCTTCCATTTCAGTATCATCTTGGTCTTCAATGACTAATTTAGAGAAGGTATGGTTGTGTATTACACCTATTAGAGGGCCCATATATTTTTTTCAATATCATATATGTTGGTATGATGACAATTGATTAATGATTAAGAGACTGGGGCATACAACTTGAAGGTGGATAGGGTATTGTGATACTAGGAGGGGTATCTATAATTATGGACTATATAAAGAATCTAATACAAGAGTCTTTAACTATGGTTTTTTGTAAAAGTGATTCATATAATTCTTATCACATAAGAATAATAGCATGTTTCATGATGTTGGGATTGAACCTAAAAGGGGAATTTATTGTATCCTAGTTAAGAGGAATAAAATACAATATAATTAAAGGCATACATTTTAAGGTAATGTGACATGATTCATTGCAGATTAAAATTGTGTTGAAATGAAATGTGTAATGAATTTTAGAGTTGCCTTTCCATGTCTAGAATGCTATTACTATAATGAATCTCAATAATTATTTTAAATTATGATCAAATTGAACATAATGTTTTTGTGTATAAGGAATTTTTTAGGAAATAAGTTTTAGAAGATTAGTTGTGTAACATAAGAGTGCACAATAAGGTATTGAGTGAGGCTAACACAGGAGCTTCTCTAAGACACCTGGTATAGTAGATATGTGTGGTGATGGTATATTTTGAGTATTAAACCATGTATGAGGCCCACTCATGTTAACTCTAACTGTGTTTTATGCTCACTCCCTATATGGGAACACCAACACACATGTAGATCTAATGTTTCATTTTCAAGTGATATATATTATGGGGGATCAAGAAGGATCAGATAGATGTATGTTTGGAGAGTATTCATGTAATGGAACTATTTTTTATAGTTGATTCTATCATATATTTTTTTCAATTTATTTTATACTGACTTCCTAGGTTGATGTTTCTTATTTTGTGTTGGTCTGTACAATATGGTTCATTCTTATATAGCATGTCAATGTTTACTTATTTTTTTTCAATTTATTCTATACTGATTTCCTAGGTTGATGTTTCTTGTTGTCTGTTGGTATGTACAATATGGTATTTTTGGTTTGATTTGTGTTTCAGGGCAGTGGTACAACATAAGAATTTTGTTTCTGATCAGCTTTTAGCATTGGTTTTTACCACCGCGAAATATAAATAGGCAGTGGTTTAAACCATTGTTAAACTCATTAAAACCACAGTGAAATGAGGAAGGTACGATTCTTTCCTTAAACCACCGCAAAATAGAAATAACTTCCACTAATATATTGGAGATACCGTAACAGGCAGTGGTTTACAGAAACCGCTGCCAAACCATGTAGCGGTGGTTTAAACTGCCACTAAATGCAAAAATAACAGCCACTAAACAGCGTTTCTCTTTTAGTGAGTATAGAAAAAATGACATTAATTTTGAATCTTATAGTATTAGTTATATGAGATATTTTATGTAACTATTGTAAATTGTAAAACAAATTTATAATGAAGGATATATCTATTCATCATTCATTCATACATGCTCCATTTATATTACATGAATGATGTAATGATAATATCCCCTAAAATCCTGACATTGAATTGTCTACAATTATTGATCATCATAGAGTATTATGGTCTATGATGATATGTTAAGATAAGTGTGAGTAGAATATTTTATAAGATACAAAAAAATTTATATGATATATGAATAATAGAATCATGACCTAATAATTTGACACTTATTATTTGAACATACACACTAAAGTATATCACATATAATTCCATATGTCCCTTGATATACTTTTTGTGACTATTGATTATGAATCCCTATTACATAAGGTTGGTGAATTACCAAGAATGATAACCTTTATACTTTAATACCCTTATTAAAAAAGCCTTTATGCTTAGTTAATCCTAGCATGGTGGGTTATGCTATTGTTTATGTCACCCTCTATAATTTAACTATGTTTTGGCATGTTTAATTGTGTTAATGGAAAATACATATGATACCATTATTAAATTGGATCTAGGATGTACCATGCCATGTGTAGTTTAGTGATGTGTGATTTTATCTATTACATGTATGAATTACATGTGACATATTCATTCATAGGGGTTAGTCTATTTTATAGATTCATAAATATATGAGATTTCCATTTTTAGTAGTTGATTGATGACATGTGTAATGGGACATTATATTTATGAATATGATGTATACAATACATATTTTAGTATAAAATTTCTTATACATTTATGTATCTTGAGTAAATAAACATATTTTTTGAGACTTCTTTTCACATATATTTATAAATTAAGAAATTCACTTTTTTCAATTCTAGAAAGTCCTACGAGGTTGAATAGAAGGACCTTGAATAATTATTGGTTTTCATTCAATGTGTTTGTCTAAAATTTGAGAGAGATTATGATAATAATATACGACAGATTTTTGGATGGATTCAAAAATGAGTTGTGAAGTTTACAAATTAGGTAAACAAAGATTTGGAAAAGTATGTATATTATTAGAAAATATGCAATAAATCATCGATCATGAAACATTTACTATTATTATTCTTTGTTGGATGTTTGATTATGGTGTTTTACACTATGTTATGGTGCATCTATGAATTGAATGAGATACCATTAATTTATTCATTCAGAGTGATTATCAATAATCTTTAGATGGAAAAACATCATGTGTTGATCCGTAAAGAATAACTAAATGTGGAAAGTGTTTTAGTATTTACAAAGTGGGAGGTCTATTCAATTATTTTTGGATCATTTTGAAATTTAATAGGAATTTTATATGATTCATGAGTTCTATAAAAGAGAGTACTGACACTTCATTATGTAGAGCTGTGATATGAGAGATTATTATCATATAGAAAAAATTATTTCATACACTTGACTGTCTATTTGAATTTGAGGATGTGTTTGAAAACCATTTAGAGAAAGGTGTTCCTATTGAATCATTTGGTGATTCTAGAGATCAATGGATAATATCAGTGTAACGAATATTTCAGTTGTTTTTTTGGGAACTCAATCAATTTCATTACCAATAAATACAGAAATCCTATATACTGTGGTGCACATGGACAATCATTTCATCATTTTATTCTACTATTTTATCAGTTTAGGATCATTGTTAGGTAATTTATATTTTCATACACTGAAAATGGGATTTGATATGTCCCATAAATCTCATCATGTCATGCCAAAATCTATAAAAACATATTCATGACATGTCTACATATCTCAAAAAAAAATCTAGAAAACAAATAAGGTTCCTAGAGGGCCCCATCAATAAAAAATACCGAGAAATAATTTCTGAGATATACATCAATCTAAGTAAAGTAACAATATAAATATGAATATTTCATAATAAAAAAATAAACAAGTTAACAGAGTAGATGACAAAAAAGTAATATAATAATTGAATAGTAAATAAGAAACGCGCTTTGGCTGAAAAACAAGATAATCAACAAGTAAAACATCATACAATAATACATTCCTAGACTAGAACTATGTCTATCTCTCTCTAAGATAATACCAATTCATAAAATAAAACAACAGAGTCTACCTTTACACATACAAACACAATCCATGTTCGTGGGTACGAGGTGTGTATAAGAAACCTATAGGATTCCCCCACTCACCACAACATACTGATTTATACTATGATCAGGTAGAAGGGAGTGTTCATGAATTTATCACCACCACCCACACACCCAGAAACACAAGAAAAGATACACATAAAACAATATAACTGATTATATTATTTGAAGACACATTCCCCTCATAACTCATAGAAATGATTAAAATATCAAACCATGACCCACTATCATGAGAATGATATATTAATAATCTATTAATCAAATGATTTTAAACACACCTATCTTACATCATCAGATGCTCTCAGGGGTGTTCTCCCAATATCATTAAGACTCACTTATTAGAGACACCAATAACCCATCAGTATCCTCATGTCCTACACATTACTGAAGATTCAAATATCATGATATAAATAATGAAACAATGTGAAATAAATGAGTTCCTAACACTAAAATAAAATTTAATAACAACTCCATAATAAAAAATAATTATTCAATGAGGAATAGAACCCAAATACATAAAATAACATAATTATTATCCTGATATTCTCTATCTTATGTCATCAATCCTCACCGGATCTATTTGAAAAATTACCCATTGACAACCACTATCAGGATCCTAAATATTGTGATTCATTTTAGTGTATATATAGAGTTATATGATGGTAGAATCCTAATAACAGACAAGGATAAATCAAACCATAAATCAAAACCAACACAAACATAAAACAAGTGTGTGTTTAAACAATTGATATATCAAACAGGTTGACTTTACACCGAATGAGAAACATTGATTCATCCATTTAATCCCATTAGATATAATATATTTCCCTACATTAGTATAAATCTAATAATTGTGTCTCACCGGTCAACCAGATTGACCGAAAACTAACATGCCTTTTATTCCCTAACAGAAAACTCTATATGTCATTACAAACTCTCCACCATAACACTTATAATCTCTATGAAGTCATTGATATCCTTAAAAAAATTCCAAACCACACCAGTCACTAATCTATCACTAAAAGTTCTCACTATGACTTTTAATACCAACCACACACTCGATGTGTGCCATCAAATCCCAAATTAGCTATTCACTAGATACATAATTACCTTATAACAATATCATTTACCAATAAATCCATGACTATCCTCACACCACTAGAATCATTTTTCTCAATGTTAACAATAAATTATCTCAGATGAAGGAAATAGCATCCATGAACCCCTATAATGACCATCACAAAAAAACATGGATGGTGAATGAAAAATCCCATCATTCCTAACATTTCAATGATCAGCTCCCAATAATAATTATATAACACTCCTCCATAGGACCTAAATATTATGAAAAAACCCCAACATGTGGTTCTCCCCATAATAAAAATCACCTACTAAATTCAAATTTAAATGGTCCAAAAATAAAACAAAGTGATTACTCATATGGATTCCCAAGTACATTACAAAAAACATCTTTAATAAGCATAAAATCTTTGAATCTAGTGACACCCAAATAACAAAATGTTTTTTATTTTATGTTATTTTATCTTTTCTTGAGTGGTTTTTAAATTCAATTGGTAGAGGGATGAAATTTCATTTTTTTGCCTATTAGGATTATTATACTTATCCAACATAAAATGTACTAACAATGCAGTTTCTATGTGAGTTGGTCTATAATTTTCAACAGATATATTTTCAACGATATTTCAAGGTTTTTATAACTATGAAAGTCAACCCATAAGTCATTATGGGATTGGGGTGTGTCTGAGGATAGATACACATTTTATAAAAATCATCCAACATTATAGGAGAGACTATGAGAGGAGTTAATACCCTAGGGAGTATCTGGTGCCCATTTGGTGGACAATGTTTGAAACTGTGTGGCTAAACCATGAGATCAATCCATGTGTTTAAAAATTGGGAATATCTTATTTTTTCGATTTTCAAATTTAAGGGGGTTTTACCTATATTCTCCCCCACTTTCATTATAATATCCTTGGGAATCTTTGGAGGTGTTCTAATCTCCTCTTCTAATGATCATTTCCCTTACGTTGTGGACTTACAAGATATTCTAAGGTATTTATCCTTATGTTTCCCACTTACATCCTTCTTGATCTATATTTTATCTTGATTTTGGATTCCACCAGGAACCCTATACATATTTTAGTATATTATAGGGTCTCATTTGGCTCAAATGTTGTTCTTTTTCTATCTATCCAAATGGGAAAAAAAATTAAATTCCCTTATATGGGGTCTCCAATAAAAGATATGTGCTCTCAATAATTCTGGTTTGATTCTCATATCTTGAGGAATGTGTTTATATAAAATTGATTTATTTTTCAATATAATGTGTTCTTATTCATTATAAATTTCCCTTCTATGAAATTATGATATATTTGATATCTACTTTGCAACATGAAACATTTTTTTATCTTATCAAAAAGTATATTCTTTGTAGATTCTATGTTATCTTGTTTGTAATAGAAATATTTATTGTGTTATGTTTTTTTGAAATTCATGGTTGTCTATTTGAAATGTTTTTTATACTGTGCATTGGAATTTCACTTGATTTTAGTTGCAGTTGGGGAAACAATTATTTAAAAGATAAATTTGTTTTGATGTGAGGTGTTGACCTCTAAATATTTTATATGGGCTCTATAAAGCGATTTAAAATGGGGGATTGAAATGTGTGTTTGATTTACTAATTGAGAAGATGCATTAATGGATTATTTAAAGTGGTTTAATATATATGGATAACCTTTGGACTTGTTTTTGTTTTCAAAGAGGAAGACACTTTTTAAGGGTTGATATTAAATTTTAAAGGAATTGGATGGTTTAACATTACATCTAAAATGTTTTAAGTGGGTTTTTATGAAATGTGCAAGTGATTGGAGTCCAAAGTCATGTTTTTGTGTTAATAAACCCATAAGTAATTCTTTTTTAAAATTTAATATATTAAAACAAACGTTGATTTACCTATTAATGTTTACCCCTTATATTGATTATATATCTCTTTCAGATTCTTATTTATCCCCTTATTTGGGATTGTAATTTTTTTTCCATGGGTGAATTTTGTTATGATTTTATATATTTTTCGGTGTTTGAGTTTTTGGGTGAGTGTAATTATGATTATTCATTGCGTTTTTAACTTTTATTGGGTATTATTATGCCTTAACTACTTTATGTCATTGTAAATCAATTATTATGTAGAAGATCTAATTTTCTATTCTTGTTGGTTTACATGGTGCTAGTGGCACCCCATTCATTCTAGGAAGTGAGGGATAATAGGGGGTTTTAATCACAATGAGGTCTATGTGGGATAATTGGATAAAATATGGTTTGAACTTCATTATAACATGGTAGCTGGTTTGTGGATAGATATACATTTATACTATTATATGATTCCCACATGAGGAATTCCAGGTCAGATCCCATGAAACAATCGGTTTCATTTTTAGTTATTGATTGGGGGAGTTTGTTCTAGTGATCAATTGTATCATTTCCTAAAAATTCATTGATATGGATCCTTCTTGGTTTATATGAGATATACTTCATGTGATACATGGTGCATGATTTTTTATACTTGACCCATGCGTGCTTTTGGTTGTTTATTTAGAAATTAAAATTTAGTGGTTTTAGAAAAATTGTAATGAAATAAAATAATCTTTTTTATGTTCATGAGGTGTATGTAAAAAAGGGTGATTTGAGATGGCATCTATTCAATAAATTTTATAAAGTGACCTTCTATATTATAGAGAAAACAAAATTGTTGTTTTTAGAAATGTAATGGAGACATGGTTTAAAAAATGTTCTAGTACAATATCTTATTTTCAAATAATGTGTTTTAGTTTTTGGGGAAATAAAGGGAAATTTTTTAACAAATGATTGTGACATGTTTGGTTTCTCAAAATTTATATGAAAAAATGGGCAGTATTTTCTATTTTAAATCTATAATTGAAGAAATTAATTATGAAACATATTTGATAGACTCAGTAGGTTGTGGTGACAATAAGGATTTGTTGGTCATTCTTATAAATTTTAGTTTCCAGTTTTAATGTTGTACCAATCTTATGTTGTGGATGATGTACAGTGATTTGGGTGGCATTTAGAAACTACAGTTTTATAATGTTAGTTCAGGTTTGATACAAGTTGGTTTTCTGTTGTTATATTTTATGTTTTTATTTATCTATTACTCACAGTTGTATCATTCTATTTAAGAATACAATTTATATATATATATATAAATAGGTTGGATCATCCTAGTTGGTTGTGTCCTATTTAAATCCTAATTTATCATTGTTCTTGTATTCTTTTATTAAATTTTCATCTATCTCTTTTTCAATGACATCATTTTCATAGTGATTAATATGTTTTGATGAGATTAGTTTCCTGGTCATGGTGGCCTATAACACCATTTGATGATTGTGGTGAATAGGTTTGGGTGTTGGGTTTTGTGGTAGTCCAAGATGGTTCATTATGAAATGTTATCAAATAATGTGTGTTTTATTAATGACAATCATACGATAATTTGTCTATACCTTTTTTATTTAGTTATCTTCTAGTATAAAGAATACTATCATTTTTTGAATATGAGAGGTAGGGGTGGGGAAGAGTCTAGTTAGGTCTTTCTCATCTCGAGCGTCATGCTACCATGGGATGTTGGGTTTCAAATAGTGAATTCAAAGATTCTTAAAAACCTATAAATTAGATCATTATATTGATACCGTTTGAGTGTGTAATTTATATTGGGGATCTGTATTTTGTTTTGGGGTGGAAAGGGTGAACTTGAGTTGTGTAGTTAGGATGATTGGCTCGTGAAACTATGCAATACCTATGTGACTGAGTCTTCCACCTTTAAAAAGTGTGATGCTTGGTTATCACAATTTTTCCCAACCTATGTTTCCATAATCTAAAAAATATCATTTTATTCCCATTTACTTTTTTTTCTTCTCAAGATTTTGGATTTCTGGGAAGGTTATATTCACTTGTTGTGGTTGTATTGAAGAGTGTATTTATGCCCCTTTGGGATGTTGTATATGTGACCTTTAATTTAATAAATATGATGTGATTTGGTTTCAATTTTGTGGAAAACCATGTTTTGAAAAAATGAAATGATTTATGTGAAATGATCATTTTCAAACATGTATTTAAAGAATTTTTTTTCAAAATTATTGTTTTACATGAGGTTGGTTCATTAAAAAATAGAAATTGATTTTGATGAAAATTCATTAGATAATTTGTTTTAAAAAAGAAATTTTCATGACCCGTCCCCTGGGGCCCGTGCCATGACTACCCCAAGACTGCCTTCCATAGGACAGGGGCTGGTGACTAGAACCAGAGGTGTAATTACCTAAAACATGGAATGCATTTCCTTTATAACCTGTAATCGCACAAAGATAGGTACAAAACACTAGGTAAACTGTATAACAAAGAGTGTTGAAATGTAATGGGGCCAAAAATACAAGACCAACTATAAATTACTAGGAACTGGTAGTACAAGTACAACTAAAGAAAGTTAAAACAACTGATGGGTGATCCTATGGGATTCCCACCATAAGGGTAGGTACAAATAGCCTTCTCATCACTCTACATCTATCAATATCCTCCATGTACTGACTCATCGTAAGGACCACCTCTGGGTACCGTCCAGTCCGGATACTCTCAGCCTCGATTAGTGTTGTCCATCAAAGCTATCCAACACAACGAGTTGTGGGCATAGCCCGTGCAAGGGTGAGTATATTGCTACTTAGTAGGGACCTTGAGACCCTCAAGGTCTCACAAAATCCAACAAGGATAAACTAAAAAGTATGAAATCAAAAAATAACCCCACATAGGTATATGCCCATACATATACAAATGTTATCAAGAAATCCATCTCAATAATGAGGTAAAAACAATGGTTACTGAATCAGCTAACACAGGTATACAACTTCTGTAGGGATATAGAGATGATTATATGTATCCACTAAATCATCTACTCTGTCAAACCCATGTAGGATCCGGGAACAGTAGTCAAAAATGTCGAACCCACGTAGGATCAAGGAACAATAGTCTGAGCTGTCGAACCCACGTATGATCGAGGAATAGTAGTCAGAGCTGTCGAACCCACATAGGATCCAAGAATAGTATTCAGATCTGTCGAACCCACGTAGGATCCAGGAACAGTAGTCAGAGCTTTCGAACCCACGTAGGATCTAGGAACATTAGTCAGTTCTATCAAACACACGTAGGATCCAGGAACAGTAGTTAGAGATGTCTATCCCATATAGGATCCATGAACCGTTTTCAGATTTGTTAGACTCATGCAAGAGTATGTCCATGGTCCACCATGTCAAATAGTTTTCCACGCAACAGACGACACATCAATCGGACGCCCGGTCAGAGAGTTATTAGCCTTTTAGTCCCTGGGGCTTGGTTGGATTCATGCATGATCCTACCTGACCATATCTCATCTATACCCAAATATTATGTGGGATATACACAATGGGACTATCGTGCTCCAATAATTTCATCACCACTGACGGTTCGTCAAGAAGACGTCTGGTGACAATGATATGGCCAAAAAAATGTAAAGGGTCGTAGTGGGCCCGGGTTCGGTCCAACCCGGTCGGACACACCCGGACCAACTTATACTAGGACAACCTGGTTTGAGATCATCCCATCCAGTCCCATTGGGTTTGTCCAGGCATGCTGGGCTCAGCCCAGCTGCCTGTGAAGTCTGTGAGTAGCATGAGGGCACAAACCGAGAGTGAGGGCGCGGACCAGCCACTAGTCATTGTAAGGGCGGTTCAGCTTGGAGGCACCATGAGGGGCAGGGAAGACTGGGTTGGCTAGGCATGCATGGGGCGCAGCTCAGCCCAGATGGATGAGGCCGGTTCGGCAAGCGCCGCGAGGGGTGCGACTCGGGTGGCACGATCTAGATGGCCGAGACCGGTTAGGCCAGCGGGGGCACATGGCGCGTGGGGCGTGCGGGCTGGCGCAGTTTTGCACATGGAGACTGGGAGGCACAGGTGTCTAAGAGTGCACGGGCAGATGGGAGGGTGCCTCGGTTTGGCCTATGGTGGTGGAGCCGGTTCGGCCAGCTGACAGGGTGGCCGGGGCCGGTTCGGTCGGAAAGAGGACGCTGTAAGGGCGGGATGGCCATGGCACGACGTTGTGCAGACTAGTTTGGCCGGCGGATGGTGTTGCCGGTGGGCGGCGCAGGTCGTGGAGACTTCAAGTAGTGTGGTCATTTCCTGTCGCCTTCGTTTCCTCGTCGTTTCATCGCCATGTCGAAGAAAATCACAAAAGAGATCGACGGAGGGATTCGGGTCATGTTAGTTTGGCCTGCACCCTCCGTGTTTAGGGTGACAGTAATCGGTCCATAAAGAAAGGAGAACTATGAACATAAAATTATATAGCCTCAACAACAATTCTTTCCCAATCTTCAAAAGAAAAATCAAGGAAAGCATTAACATGCAAATAAACCCCCTACCTAGATCGTTGTTCGTCGACAAAGTTGCAAGGAAAAAGACAGAGTTGTCGTCATTCTCCGCGTCTGTCGGATTCTTCCAATCCCAAGCTCATGCGTCGGTTCATTGATGATGATGTGGATGGAAGTTCATTCAAAGACATCCCACATTTGTAGGAGTCCATGGATGAAGATCAAAGGAGGTCATTCGTCTTAGTCAAAGGCGTTATTTGTTGGGAGTATTCTTCTTTGGCGAGAGCTTTTCTCTCCAAATCTCTAATCCTCCTTTTCCGACCTGTTTCCAACCAAATGAAAAGGATGAAAAGGTAATAGATTATAAAATCTATCATTTGTATAAAAATTCATATAGGGTGAATTAATTAAGTTGGCTCCACTTAATTAATTCATGTGGTTGGCACAATAAATTAAAGATGCGGATTTCGCACATTAAAGGAGTGGGGAAGAAGGGACTCGCCCTCATTAATGAGGGGATTTGATAGGTTTTCCTCTCCCACCATTATTAGGGTGGTTTAGTCATGGGTGGTCCCCACATCGTAACCTCTCACAGGAGGTTAGGTTCAGGTGGGTCCCACAACCATAACCACTCATGCAGGGTTATTGTCGGGTGGTCCCCACACTTCCAACTTCCAACTTCCATGTTGAGGTTTTAACCAACAAATAAAAAAACTACTAAACTTTATATTTTTTTAAGTCATTCACTAAAAAAACAAAAACTAAATTTTATTCTCGACCAACATCCTTCGTGGTAAAAGTCATCTTAAGGGAATACTGGCACTGCATGTTCAACAGTTCCATCAGATTTCAATTCTATGCAACGGTTCAAAAGTTATAAAAACTCGCTCGTACGTTTACTAAACCTACGAGAAAAAACATTAGAAATTGATTCTGGGCACACTGGGCGTTGGAATCATGAGCCTTCAAATTTCACAGACTCATAAAATTACCATTTAATTAAAAAAAATTACATAAAAATTATGGGTCTTTATATTCTCCCAAACATAGGGTTCTACATCCCTATAAGACACAACTCACAACTAAGGGAACAAGGGGGTATTGAGCACGCATCTAAGCCTCCCTCTCCCATGTGCTCTCCTGGAGGTTCATGTGCTGCCAGTGAATGGGTACTAGAGGTATCGATCGTTTATGAAGGACTCGCTCCTATCGATCCTCAATCTCCACTGGGACCTCCGTAAAATTCACCCCATAGTCGACATCCAGATCTCCATGGTCGATGATGTGAGAAGGTTCATGCACGTATCTCCTCAACTGGGATACATGGAAGACGCTGTGCACCCGGTGCAACTGAGGTGGAAGAGCTACGTGGTATGCTACCTCGCCAATTCTACCGAGGACCTGAAAAGGTCTGATTAATCATGGAGATAACATACTTCCTCGGCCAATTCTCCATAAACCTCCTTGAGGAGAGACCCGTAGAAAGACATGGTCTCCATCATCAAACTCCAGAGGTCTATGTCTCCTGTCGAAATACGACTTATGCCTACTCTGTGCAGTCTTCATCTACTCCTAGATGATCTGCACCTTCTCTGTGGTAGCCCATACAATCTCTAGTCCAACGAGTGCTGACTCCCCTGGGTCAGTCCAATACAATGGTGATCTACAGGGTCTCCCGTACAACACCGCGAAAGGTGCCATCCCAATGGTGGAGTGATAACTGTTGTTTTATGTATAATCCATCAAAGGATAGTTGTCCTCCCAACTGTGACCGAAGTCAAGGACAGAAGCACCGAGCATGTCCTCGAGGGTCTGAATGGTCTGCTCAGTCTGGCCATCCGTTTGAGTATGGAAGGCGGTTCTCAAAAATAGGTGCATCCTGAACGCTTCCCGCAACCCCTTCCATAGACGGGAAGTAAAGCGCATGTCAGGATTGGAGACAATCCTCAATTTTACTCCATATAGCCACACAATCCCCTGCACATAGAGGCGCCCAAGATCTCTACTGATCCCTGTTCTCTGATCGGTAAGAAGTGGGCCGACATGGTGAGTCGTTCGATGATCACCCAAATTGAGTAATGTCCCTTAGATGTATGTGGAAGTACTGTCACAAAGTCCATGTATATCCCATCCCACTTCCACTCTGGGACCTCTAATGGTTGGACCAAGCCAGCTGGTACCGGGTACTCTTTCTTCACTTACTGACAAGTGAGGTACTGAGAGACAAAATCAAAAACTTCCTTCTTCATTCATGGCCACCAGTGTTGTCACTGGAGATCATGGTACATCTTCACCACTCATGGATGTATCGCTAGAGGGGCTGTGTGGAACTCCCTAAACACTTCATCCTTAAGTGACACTCGCACCATAGTATATCCTCTTAAGAGGATGACATGCTACACAACTTCATAAAATCCATCAGGTGCCTACCCTGTGGATATTTGAGCACATCGTGTCTTGCAGTCAGCGTCCCCATACTATGCCTCCCTGAATTGCTGATGAATTGGGGGAGTGACTATAAGAGACTGAAGGAAGACTGCTCTATCTCTATCCACGAATGATATCTATAAAGCAGCCAGCTGCTCTGTCGCCTCACCTAGAAGCTGTATACTATATCTCCTTGTGAGTGCTTCTGCAACAACATTCCCCTTCATAAGAGTGTAGACTATATCAAATTCATAGGCCTGGAGGAACTCAAGCCAACGTCGCTGTCTCAGGTTCAGGTCCTTCTGGGAGAAGATATACCTGAAAATCTTTTGATCAGAGTACACGGTAAAATGTTCACCCATTAGATAGTTATACCACAACATGAAGGTGAAGTCCAATAATTCTAACTCCTAGTCATGTGGATAATAGTTCATCTCATGCTATCTCAACTATCATTAACCATATGATATCACTTCTCTCTCTTTCATCAGGGCATATCCATGTCCGGTCTCTGATGCGTTGATGTAGACTATGTATTGTATGCCCTATTCATGAAGCCTCAAGATCGGTGCACTAGTCAGCCTCTGCCTCAGCTCCTAAAATATCTACTAGAATCTCCCCAACCACATGAAGCGTTGCCCCTTCTTCGTCAAGGCTGATAATGGTGCTGAAACTTTGGAGATGTTTGGCACAAATCTCCGATAATAACCAGCCAGACCCAGGAAACTTCGTACCTCCATCACACTACTGGGTGGCTCCCAAGATTCCACCACCTCAATCTTCACTGAATCCACTACAACTCCAACCAATGAGATGACATGTTTCATAAAGTGAACCTCTCATATCTAGAACTAGCACTTCAAGAACTTAACATAAGGATGGTTATCTCAAAGTGTGTCCAGTTCTATCCACAAATGATAGGAATTCTCCTCCTCAGTAGTTGAGTATATCATAATGTCTTCATTGAAGACTACGACAAAGAGATCAAGTTATGGATATAAAATAATGTTTATGAGTCCCATGAACACTGCTGGAACGTTGGTTATGCCGAAATTCATAATCGAGAACTCATAGTGGCCATACTGACATCTGAAGGCTGTCTTCTGCACATCCTCATCTTGAACCCTGAGCTGGTGTTAACCAAATCTGCGGTCTATCTTCGAGAACCATCGTGCTCCATTCAACTGATCAATGATTCCGTCAATCCTCGGGAGTGGGTAATTGTTCTCCATGGTCACTTGGTTCAGGTGAAAATAGCTGACACAAAGCCTCAAGCTCCCATCCGCCTTTTTATCGAATTGAATCTGGGCTGGCCAGGAAAAAACATTGGGCTGAATGAATCCCTTCCCCCACAAGTCCTCTAGCTGTACACATAGCTCGCGAAGCTCTACGGGAGCCATCCTATTAGATGGTCTAGATATCGGTTTCATACCAGGGTACATGTCAAAGTAAAATCCCACCACTCTGTGAAGAGGTATACCTGGGACATCATCAGGGAAAACATCCATCAACTGGTCCACCACTACATGATAAGTCAGACTCCCCACATCAACTACAACAAGGGTATGAAAATCCAACTAATGATTGATCGACTATACTCTCCTCTGGGAAATTCCATCATGCACTGCGAAGGCTCCCTTATCTCTAGTGATAGTGAACCTGGTCCCATCCATGTGGACTCACATCACTTTTCCCCTAATAAAGTGGATCGGAGCATGGATTGTAGATAACCAGTCCATACCCAAGATGACGTCGTAAGGCCTCGATGTCATAACTAGGAGATCCCAACCGAATCTCTCACCTACTAGAGTAAGATTACACGACCGACACTAGTTCATAATCATCGAGTCTTCTCTCGTAAGAGTATCTATCCGTATGGATCGAGCTAACAACTCCATTGGAATCCTTGAGCCTCGAACGAGGGAAGTGGAAATGATAGTGACTGGAATATGTGTATATAAGAACTGTAGCTTAGGTGTAGTAGACATATACCATACCGTGAATCATCTCTGAAGCCCCATGATCATATGCCTTAGCTGGCTGGAGCTGAGCTCTCTCCTATCCACCTACTACCTGTGGTCGGGGTGGACCTCCTCGTGGTGTTGGCGATAACACCTCGAAATGTCGCCCACCACCAACAACTCGACCAGCTCCTCTGCCACTTCTGCCTGCACCCTACGGACCACCTTTATCGAATATCGTCCTATGCTTGGGCGGTCCTTTGATCGTCAGCTGATCATCCATAGGGCAGGTCGAATAGTCACGATCCATTTGACCCTACCCACTGCATATGAAACACTAACTGTTCCTTATATGACAATCTCTATCTCATGTGCCTCTCACAACCGAACCTGCTTCCTAAGGTTTTCCACCAGATGGTCTGGTCCGCTAGGATCTCTGTGACATCTGTCTGCTTCTAGCTTTATAAAACTTCGCTACGTAACACCCGGTGGCGGGTCTCGCTGCAGGTGACTACTCAGCATGGAAACTCTCCACTAAGAGGGCTCGCTCCAACACCCCCACCTGCGTCGAGATACTGAGGGAGATCATCGTAGCCCTGATCTCTCGCATGAGCCCCTGCTCGAAGTTCTAGACCCTAAAGAATTGGTCCAGCACCATATATCTGGAGAAGCGCAAGAGGTCTGTGAACCTCGATGTGTACTGTTTCACCATCATGCTACCCTACTGCAGATGCATTAGCTCCTGTATCTACACTGCACGTATGGTGGCTGGGACAAACTCCACCCGAAACGAGCTCTTGAAGTCTTCCTAGAGTAGTGTCGCCTCATCATGCACCTAGAGCATCAGGCTCCACCATCTGCCTATTTCTGCCTAAAGGAGACTCATGGTAAGGATCCCCATATGGTTAGATGTTGTCCCTAACAATCTGAAGACTCTCACAACACCCTCCATCCAATCTGCAGCTACCTATGGGTCTATCTTTCCCCTGAAACATAGCGGACTCGAGCGCTATAACTCATGCAATGCACTCAGGTGGCATGAAATCATTGCTGCTGGGGCTGGTGGCATCAGTGGCCCAACGGGGAGTGGTACTGCTGCGAACTCCACTGGAAAAGGGCCATGCACTGAGGCCTCATCACACAGTGGGCTATCTGTGCGTATTAATCTCAGAACCCTAGTTGGATATCTGTGTGGAAGCATCCTGAAATGAAACAGGAGGGCCATGGTCAACAATTTATACATGGTGAGTTGAATCAAATTATTCACAAATAAGACTCTTGAAAACACACACGCAATCAGTGTTTTCAATCATTGAGTCAGAAATCAGAAGTTAGCATCCTAGTGTATTGATATGTCGACCACAACACCAACACCGGATTCCCTAAACTGATAACCACACTCAATACACATAAGACTATTTCCATTAAAAAAATGAACATAGTCTTTTTTCTGTGGTATAACTGACTCCTCTGATACCAATTTTTCATGACCCATCCCCCAAGGCCCATGTCATGACTACCCCAATCCTGCCTTCCATTGCCCGAGGATGGAGACTAGCACCAAATGAATAATTCTCTAAAACTGGGAAGGCATTTCCTTTATAACCTATAAACACACACTACTAGATACAAAACACTAGGTACACTGTATAAAAAAGAGTGTTGAATTGTTATGGGGCCAGAAATACAAGCCCAGATGTAAAATACATGGAACTGGAAGTACAAGTATAGCTGAAGAAAGGAAAAATAGTTGATGGGTCGTCCTCTTAGATTCCCACCTGGAGGGTAGGTACATATAGCCTCCTTAGGACACCATGTCCGTCATTCTCCTCTGTGTACCGACTCATCGGAAGGTCCACAACTGGGTAACGTCCAGTCCTAATACTCTCATTCTCGATCAGTATTGTTCGTCGTCTGTATCCAACACGATGATATGCAAGCATAACTCATGCATGGGTGAGTATATCGATACTTAGTAAGGCCCATGAGACACTACAGGTCTCACAAAATATAACAAGGATAAAACACAAAGTATGAAATCAATTGATAACCCCACTTAGGTATATACTCATAAATATACCTAAGTTATCAAGTTATCCATATCAATCATGAGGTAAAAACAAACATTACAGACTCATCTCACACAGGTTTACAACTTATGTAGAGTGATAGAGATGATTATATGTAGCCATTGAATCATCTACTCTTTCAAACCCACGTAGGATCATGGTAAAGTAGTCAGAGATTTCGAACCCACATAGGATCAAGGAACAGTTGTCAGAGTTGTCGAACCCATGTAGGATCCAGGAACAGTAGTCAGTGATCTCGAACCCAAGTAGGATCCATGAACAATAGTCAGAGATGTCGAACCCACATAGGATACAGGAATAGTGGTCAGAGTTGTCTAACCCACGAAGGATCCAAGAATAGGAGTTCAAGCTGTCGAACCCACGTAGGATACATGAACATCAGCTAGAGTTGTCGGACCCACGCAGGATCCAGGAACAACAATTAGAGCTATCAAACCACGTAGGATTTAGGAATAGTTGTCAGAGATGTCGAACCCACGTAGGATTCAGGAATAGTGGTCAGAGCTGTCGAACCCACGTAGGATCCAAGAAGAGTGGTCAGAGATGTTGAACCCACATAGGATCCAGGAAAAGTTTTCAGAGCTATCGAACCCACGTTGCATAATCTAAAAGGTTCTACACGTCGAAGAGGTCTCAACGCAATAGACATCGCCTCAATCAGATGCCCTATCTAAGAGTTATTATCCTTTTAGTACTTGGGGCCCGATTGTATTTGTGCAAGATCCAACCTGACTGTATCTCAACTATACCCAAAGCTCTAGTGGGGTATACACAAAGCGACCTTCGCAATCCATTAATATCAGCACTGTTGAATGTTCATCAAACAGATGTCTCGTTCCAAATAAATGTCCAAAAGAATCTAAAGGTTTGTAGTAGTCCCGAGTCGAGTCCGACCCAGTCGGACAGACCTAGCTAGACTTAGTCTGGGCTAACCTGATTCGGGTTCATCCTGGCCTGACCTGTTGGGTTCGCCCCAGCCCACTGGACCCGGCCCATCAGGCCACGAAGGCAGCGAGTAGCGCGAGGGCATGGACCGGTCATGAGGGCATGAACTAGAAGTGGGTTGGTTCAAGGGCGGTTCGGCTTGGAGGCATCTCAAGGGGAGTGGAAGGACAGATCCTCCAGGATCGCGTGGGGCGCGTCTCAACCGAGATGGGAAATGCTGGTTCGGCCAGTGCCGCGAGGGGCGCGGCTCGGGTGGCTCATCCCTGATGGCCAAGGATGGTTTGGCCAGCGTTACAATGGGCACAGATCGGGTGGCTCGGTCCTGATGGCTGAGACAAGTTTTTCCAGTGGAGGCACGGGGTGTGCTGGCCAGCGCGGTTCATCCAGGGCGCACTAGTGGTAGGCAGCGGCAAGGAGTCGGAGGGCGACCAAGAGGTGCGGGCGGCCGGGAGTGTGCGGGCGGCCGGGAGGCGCGAACCACTGGGAGGTGCGTGTGGCTGGGAGGGTGCCACGGTTTGGCCTGGGGTGCCGAAGCTAGTTTGGCTGGCTGACAGGGGTCCGACGACAGTTCATTCAGTTCGTTCAGGAGGAGGGCGCGGCCAGGGTGGCACGGCTAGGGCACGGCACGGCCGAGGCCAGTTTGGCTGGGGCACGACGTAGCTTGGACCGGTTCGGCTGGCAGATGGCCCTGTTAGCGGGCGACGCGGGTCACATAGACTGTGGGTAGCATGGGAATTTTCTGTCACCATTGTTCTTCGTTTCGTCACCATGTTTAAGAATATCACCAAAGAGATTGACGGAGGGAGTCGGTCCTTGTTAGTTTGGCCCACACCCTCCACGTTTAGGGTGATAGCAATTAGTCCATCATGATAGGATAACGTTGAACATCAAATTCTATAGCCTCCGCAATGATTATTTCCCAATCCACAAAATAAAAATCAAGGAAATCATTGAAATGAATATAAATCCCTACCTTGATCGTTGTTCATCGACATGGTTTTGAGGAAGAAGACAAACTTATCATTGTTCGTCGCATCCACCGCACTCTTCCAATCCTGAGCTCATGCATTAGTTTGTTGACAACGATGAGGAGGGATGGTCAGTAGAAGACATCCCAAATTGGTAGGAGTCTGTGGATGTAGATCTAAGGTGATTTTTCTTCATAGTTGGAGGCGTTCTTTATTGGGAGCGTTCTTCATTCTTCGTTGGAGAGAGCTTTTCTCTCAAAATCTCCAATCCTCCTTTTCCGTCCTCCAAACTACCAAAAGAAAAGGAAAACAATGTAATAGATTATAAAATATATCATTGTTATAAGAATTCAAAAAGGGTGAATTAATTATGTTGGGACCACTTAATTAAGTCCCGAGGTTGGCACAATATATTAAATAGGAGGATTTGACAAATTAATGGAGAGGGGAAGAAGAGACACTCCATAATTAATGAGGGGAGTGGAGAGGTTTTCATCTCCGACCATTATTAGGGGGTTCAGTCCCTGGTGGTCCCCACTTCGTAACCTCTTGCGAGAGGTTAGGTTCAGGTGGGCCCCACCACCATGACCTCTCATGGGAGGTTATTATTGGCTGGTCCCCACACATCCAACTTCCCACTTCCGTGTAGAGGTTTTAACCAAAAAATATATAAATAAACTAAAAAAATTATTTTTATTTAAGTCATTCACTAAATACCTAAAAGATAAATTTTATTCTCGACCAACTACCATCAAGGTGAAAGTTATCTTACGTGAATATTGGCGCAACGAGTTCAACAGTACCCTCAGATTTAAATTCTTAGAAATGATTCAGAAGTATTAAAAACAGGCTCATACGTTTACTGAATGTACTCGAACAAAAATTGAGAAATTGATTTAGGGCACACTGGGCCTCAGAATCATGCGCCATCAAAATTTTCGGACTCGTAAAATTCCCCTTTAATTTAAAAAAATTACATTAAAATTCTGGGTCTTTACTGAAATGGAATTTTTGAAATTGTTAATTATTGATTTGAGTTGCTTTAGAAATATGTTTTTTTTCACCGGGGTTTGTTTTTATTTAATTTTTCATTGGATAGGTTTTCAAGTGACTCCATAGTGGAGTGTGATTTCAAATTTACAAGGTCAAAATTGTGGTTTTGAAAAAAATGTTCATTTCATGTAATTGATGAGTGGATTGTTTGTGGGATTTTTATTCTATAAATGGTTCCTACATTACAGTATAATTGTTATGTTTTTGGATAAATGAATTGAAGTGTTAATGTCTTTGTTTCTCTTCAATCCTAAGATTATCCAAAAGATCCTTTAGTTTCGTTTCTAATATATACATCATGTGGAGTGATAAATGAAGAAACCTCATTCATATTAGACCCCTTATTAGAAATCATGATTCATAATATGCCTTTATCTTGGGACAACTGATGCTTCATGAGTGAATGTTATTGATATCCTACGTGTTAGTTTTATCTAGGTTTTTTGGGATTTTATGGTACCTCCATTGTTTCATGGAGGTATGTATTGAGATATTTTCAATATTTCATTTTTCTAATGATTCATTATTTATGTTTTCAATGTAGAGGAAAAAAATAATCTTATGATCTTTTATTGAGGTGAATGATTAGAATGGAATATGTGAATATGTTTTTAAAGACTACCAACAATTCTCTCAAATGGTATCAAGTGATTTTGAGAATATTTTTCTCTTTACATGGCATCATAACCTAGATTTTTGTTCATCTATATTGTCCTCTAGTCTGACATCTTTTTAGAAAGTGGTCAATGATTCCATTTGAATAGATGAAAACCCATCTAGGTATCTTGGGGTGGGATATTTCTTAGTTAAATCTAAAATATAGTTGAAGCATGTTGGGAATAAGGATAAAGTAGTGAGTGAGTAAAAGAAGAATGATGTGAATGGGATGGAAGTATAACATCTTTCTCATAAAAATAAGAGTTCTCTAATATGATCCATGTGTAGGGTTCAGGTCATGCTAAGCCCTCTTGTCATAAGACTCCCATAATTTTCCTCTATTCTGAATGCCTCAGTCATATTTGGATGTTTTTTTAGATCCGTTTTTTGGAGAGGTATTGTCTTTTATTCATTTGTTGATGTGTTCCATTTGGTGGACCTTTCCCTCAGTGGTAGTAATTTTGGTTTTGGGTGATTTGGTTATTGTTGTCACACCCCAGCTCTTGAGTACCTGGAGCTAGTTCCATACAGAGGATCAAATTCGGTTCGGGATCTAGGAAACCAGCTACTACTGAAATGATTCTTCTTCTAAAACTGATACTAGAAAAATTCTTATAAAAAACATAGTGTGAGCATACAAATTCCATGTAAGGGGTTTTAAAATAAACCAATATAACTTCTGAATACATTCTATAAACCATTTCATAAAACAATATTCTTATATAAAAGCTGTAACACATGCACACATCATAATGGTGCTGAATTAAAAACATGCTATCAGAATTACAAGGATACACGATTCGAATATAGGAATACTGAATTAAACAAATTCTAAACATGTATGACATAAGAATATGTAAGCATAAATTAAACAACTAAGTGTAATTAATAATCATAGTTGTGCATAATGTAAATCACTTCAATTTCATACATCAAATACTAAAATCACTAAGTTCTATACATTTGTCATTCCATAAGCTTTTACTTTTCTGATACTCATATGTAATGGGTTTTAACGTTGGATATTCTACAAGTCGAATGACTATTTGGTTATGTAATTAACATATATATAATGAGAAATGTGAGTATTAATGTCATTATGAAACATTTTTTATGTCCTAGACCAAGATGTCTAATGATATAAGGCCTCGACCAAAAATCCTTAGGTTCTTCAACCAATAATATTATTCTAGTTGAATATTTTTCTGGTTAATTAAATTAGATAATCTTATTGATAAAAGTGAATATGCCTCACTGTGTCAAGGTGTTGGCCAAGACATTGGTGCTAACTGTAACTGGACCCCAACTAGGAGAGCCTCTGTAAACGGACTCCAACCTAGAGTGCCTCTATAACCGGAATCCAAGCCGAAGAACCTCTGTAACTGGACACCAACATGAAGGGTCTTCTGTAATCGAACCCCAACCCAATGATATTAACATTACTGGTCCCCAACACAGAACATACTAGTCCAATGCATTCCTCATATCTCTAAATCAAAGTGCATATACCACATTGATTTATTTAATTGCTTATCATTCTACGTACACATATTACTTGGTTTCTCATTTCAAATTATTCAAAGTGTCTCATACCTCTTTGAATAAATAAATCCTTATTTCATAAATTATCATGAATAATAAATTTTTTGACTATCACATAAAATAATAACATTATAACTTTTCCATAGTAATAATATTTTAATGCATTAAAATATTTTCTCATAGTTAATGCTCAGTTCATGCAGTGATAAAAGTAATTGGAAGCGGACTAAATCACAATTTTTCAGTTATTATTTAAATAACAAGTTTCTCAACCACATACACAAACTTGTATGCATTCACTGCACATTGATTTAAATCACCGAAATAATGAACGGATGAGGTTACCATATAAAATGATAGTTCCTTAATTTTCAAAAACCTTGATTCAAGGAAATGAATATTTATTCTTTAACATGATTAATTATGAAATAGGACAGATTTCATTTGTACACAATGAATCCACTAATAAATGGTCATGTCTTATGAAATGACAATGCCTTATGTCCAATAGCATATAAGGACAATTGATCTGCAGTGCAAGAAATGTTTTATTTAACACATGCATTCCTGAAAATTTAATTAAGCATATTAACAACATCCTTTAACTGCCGATGTTTATTTTAGCCCATGTTAATTCAGATTATGATTAAAACATATATGTATGTACATATAACTATATTTATATATTTACAAGAAATATGTATATGTTGCGGCCTTTGTATATTCTGAAAACTAAAATTACATATATACCATATAAAATAATACCAAACATTATTAAAACATAATATCAAACCATGAATTGGTAGAATTAAAACTCATTGAATTAAAACTATATGGGTGTATGTGTAATAAATATACAAATCTATTTGAACCAGAATATTTATTCACACCCATGTATTTATTTAAAGATTTTAAAATATCTTTAATAACATAAAATAGAAAGAGATTGAGTTATGCGTGTACGTCGGAATATACACTAAGTGTATACAGAAAATAATTATAAATCAAAATAACCCTTAACTTATGTACACATAAAATAATAAATTATATATGTGTACATATATATATACATTTGTATATACATGCATATGACTACCGTAATTTGATCATATTAATTAATCAATTAATAAATATATATTTAATGAAAAATATTAATAACATAATCCATACAATTCATAATAGCATAAAATAAATATTTGAGACAATTTATAATGAACCCTTAGAAAATGACTCCTTGAATTTTATAGTTCTTCGTTATCATTGAAACTCATGGTTTTAGTAAAACTCAATTTCAGACATATGGTTTTATGAAAAACCATAGGACTGTGCATATGAAAATATATTAACATATATTTAGATTTATAAGGAATGTGGAAGTGGTATGAAAATAAATTTTCAAGGGATATATATGATTTGGGTCCGCTAATTCTCTAAAAACATGAAAAATACCGAAGCTCTAATATAGGTTACGAGGGATTCAAACTCAACTGCACGGTGATGTATATTTATATAACAAGTATATATGAACATAAAAGTTAAAAATCAACAAGAAGAACAAATATAAATCCCCTACGTTAGCTTGAGGAGGAAGAGGGGTTTAGGGGAGTTAGCTGAAACTCGTTGAAGATCACTGGATGCTTGATAGGAAGATGTCCAGAGAGGTTATGGGTACAAAGTTTATTATTTCAACTATTAATTAAGGATTTTTATAACAAAATTTTCTACTATATAAAAAGTGGTACAAAAAAATCTTGTTGTTCATGCTCAAACACACATCCCATCATCAAAATAATAGAAAAAAATAAACAAGGCAGAAATAATATAGAAATACTAAAACAGGAGCAACCCAAAATTCAATTGTGGAAAAAGATAAGCCTTCCATGAAAACACTGTGAGTTAAAGAAGAATAGAATATATAAATTCTATAATCACAACTATGTTAGAGAGATTGGTTTAAAACATTTATATATTACCTAAAACCCATCAAAAGAAATCCTCCCTGTGGATTAAAAAAACTGAGGACAAGAGAATGAAAAAACTAAAAAAATCTGAAAGAGATTCAGGGAGAATACATAACCTACTAGGTCTGAAAAAATGAAACCCTCACCACTCATAATATCTATATAAGCATTGGTCGGACCTACAACTGAGATCGAAATCAACCATCATGACTTCCTCATGACGTACTAGAACCCTAAACCATGGATCAACCTAACACAGATGACCCTTAAAGACCAGTCTGAGGCGAACCTCTCAGGCGCTCGGTCTGCTCATCCCAGACCACCGTCCTACATGACTCCACCACTTAGACACCACCATAGGGCTGCACCTCCCGCTTCTTGAATCTGACGGCGCCTCACGAGAAAACTGGCCTCCAACACGACGACTGCAACGCTGGACCCTACTGAACCCTAACATATCATGCCCTCAAAGCACGATGTACCCCTACCCTCGAGTGCAGTATCTCTTCCTTCCCAAATATCATGGTATTATCCCCCTTAATTTATTATTTTTTAATTTTTTATTTCTTTTTTTCTGGTCCATTTGGCGCCTAAACCCAAATCCGGGTTCCAAAAATTAGGACTCTCCCCTCTTCACCAACCTCCCCTTTTCCCTTATGGGATTCCACCTATTATTATTATATTTTGTTATTTTAATACTCTATTATTATTATTGTATCTCAATTATTACCTTAGCTCCTAAAGAAGTAAAAAGTGTTAAATTAAATTAATAAGCCATTAACATTATCTAGTAATTTATTAAAATTATTTAATAAATCACCTTTTTAAATCTTTTTTAAGTATTCTTTTTCGTTTATTTTTTTTCAATCAGGTTTTCACTATTTTTCTGTCAATCACAATTTATTTTTGTGAAAGTAATCATTGGAAAATATATATATTATTATTATATCTTTGTTTTTTTCTGTTTTTCAAAGGTTGAATTTTACCTTTTTCGTTTAACATTTTTTTAAAATAAAATCATATCATTTTTTAAAAGAAAAAAAATATTAGTAACATTATTTGTATATTATGAAATTATTATTTATATGTATCATTGTAGCATTTTTATATATTGTGTTTTTTAATAAAAAAATAAAATAAAACAAAAATATATATATAATAATTAAATTGATAATCATGTTTATAAATATACACACAAATATTTATTATATCATGTTTTTATATACAAAATAATTATATATATTTACAGAAAATATCATATTTTATTCTTTTTTTATTATTATTTAAATTCATTTTTTGTATATATATATGAACATATAACATTTCAAAAAAAAATTATAACAGATTGTGTAATTAGTCCACATAATTAAAAGAGTTTTATTATATATTCAGGAAGGTTAACAATGTCATGAAACTTTAATATAATTTATAATCTAATAATCTTCATATTTGGGAAAATATTTAAAACCTATATAATTATTCATATAATAGTTTAATTTTATATATGCATAGAAAATAACGAAATAATAATGTCATTAATGTATTTTAAAATAACAATTGTTGATGTCATGCATAACCGCATATAAATTATAATTTTATAATAATATTTTCATTCAAATTCAATATAAAAACATATATATATATTTCACATTTTGGAAAACAAAATAATTAGTTACGTTATTATAGTTATTATTTAAAATATCTTATAAAATAATTATTCAAGAAGAATAAATTATGTTTGACAATAATAGTTATTTTTATTCTTTAAATAATGTGCATTAATATTCACTTTGAAGCTTGTACTTTGATCATATAACAAAATAAATCATCAAAATTACCATTACACAAGAAACAAGTTTTTTGGGGCATTACATTATTCCCCATACAAAGAATTACATCCTCGCAATTCTAAAATGCTCGTACATGAATCGTAGAAATACCAGACACACGTCACTCACGAGGTTCTTTTACTAGGAACACCAATGATGGTAGGGTGATGACGAACTCAGGTGGATTCCTATGATAATGTTCAACTGCTCGATTTCCATGGCCCAAACACCCTGTGAACATCTAGGGTCGAAATTGTGCCTAAACCAATTAACCATTCATAAAGAGGCATGAGATGTGTGGAGGTCAGAAATTTCAGAGTGGATTGAACCACTTTAAGTCATACACACCATGTCATTCATGAAAATATTGACGTCATAGAGTTCTCCCTACATACTAAAACTCAGGACTTCAAATAGGTAGGTCGCTCGATGGTCATAATCTAAAGCAGCTTCTAGAAATTTACCTTCACCTCAATAGATACCAGCAAAAGTGAAACATAGAAAAAGGGATTCATGAATGATTCCACTTTTCCTATATGCTTCAAATTTCCCAATTGCAATAAGGTAATAGACCAGATTGCTTCCTTGGTAAAGATGGATGATGTTTCAGTGGTTTGACACCTGATGTAGTTGTTTATAAGACAACCTAAGGTTTTCAAAATTCTCGTAGTCCCCTGCAAATGACGTTTCCACTATGGTTTCTACTATCTATGTTGGGAGAGACAGAAGGAGTGATACATTGTCCATATGAATATGTAAGGAAACTACCATTAATTAACACATAACCAAGTTTATAGTATTGTTCCGATTTTATCGGATGTCTCCAAAGAGTCATATGACCGGTTTTTTTGGATTCCAAGAATCATCATACTTCATAATGCATAAATAAATTTTTCTTTGTTCAGTTATGGTTTTCCAGAGTTAACTAAACAGAATCCTCTAATACCAACTATCATGCCCCATCTCCCGTGTACCTGGAACCGGTGCCATGTAGAGGATCGAATTTGGTTTGGGCTCTGAGAAACCAACTGCTACTAAAATGCATCTTCTTCTGAAACCGATACCAGAAAATTTTAAATAAAAAACGTAGGGTGAGCATATTATTGAGCAGTAAGGAGTTTTAATGTAAACAAATATAACTTCTGAAAACATTCTATAAAAAATTTCATAAAACAATGTTCTTAAATAAAAGCTCTAACACATGCACACATCGTAAAGGTGATCAATTAAAAACATGCTAACAGAATTACAATGATTCATCATTCAAATATAGGCATGCTGAATAAAAGAAATTAGTAATATGGATGACATTAGAATATGTAAGGATAAATTAAATAGCTAAGTGAAATGAATAATTAGACTTGCACATAATGGTAATTAATTCAATTTCATACATCAAATACTAAAATCACTAAGTGATAAACATATGTCATGCCATAAGCTTTTACTTTTCTGATACTCAAAACCAATGGATTTTAGCCATGGATATTATACTAGTAAAATTCCTATCTGGTAATGTAATTAAGATACTCATAATGAGGAATGTGAGTATGCATCAAATTATGAAACCTTTTTTAAAGGCCTTGGCCAGAATGTCTAAGGATCTAAGGCCTTAGCCAAATATATTTAAGCTCTTTACCCAATAATATTATACTAGATGAATATTTTTCAGGTTAATTAAATTTGGTAAATATTAATGAGAAAAGTTCATATGTCGGACTGTGTGAAGGTCTCGACCAAGACCTAGGGGCTAACTGTAACAAGACCCCAACCCAGAGAGCCTCTGTAACCGGGCTCCAACCCAGAGTGCCTCGGTAACCGGACACCAACCCATAGTGCCTCTGTAACTAGAGACAAAACTGGAGGGTCTGCTATAACCGGACCCCAACCCACAGGGCATACTTTTACTGGTCTCCTACCAGGAACATACTATTCCAATTCATTCCTCATATCTCTAAATCAAAGTGCACATAACACTTTGATTTATTAAATCATTATAAGTACACATATTACTTGGTTTATCATTTCACATTATTCAAAGTGTCTCATGCCGCCTTGAATAAATAAATGCTTATTTGATAAATTATCATGAATAATAAATTTTTTGATTATCACATAAAATAATAACATTAAAACTCTTCTATAGTAATAAACATTTAATGTATTCAAATACATTCTCATAGTTCATGATCAATTCATGCACAAATAAAAGTAATTTGAAAGAGATTAAATAATAATCTGTCAGTTATTATTTAAATACCATGTTTCTAAATGACATTTAGAAACTTGTATGCAATCATTTCACATTGATTTAAATCACAGAATTAATGAATTGTTCGGGTTACCACATAAAATGATAGTTCCTTAATTTTCAAAATCCTATCTTCATGGAAATGAATTTTTATAGTTTAAAATATCTAATTTTGAAAAAGGACAGATGCCATTTGTATACAAATCATGCACTGATAATTGGTCATGTCTTAAAATATGTCCATGCCTTAAGCCCCATAGCATGTAAGGCCAATTGACATGCAATGACACAAATGTTTTATGTAACACATGCATTCATGAAAATTTAATTAAACATTTTGAAAACATACTTTAACCACATGAGTTTATCTTAGGCTATGTTAATTCGGATTATGATTAAAACATACAGGTGCATACATATAACTATATTTATATATATACATAAAATATGTATATGTATCACCCTTTGTATATTATGAAAACTAAAATTACATATATACTGCAAAAAATAATCCTTTAAATTTTTAATACATAATTGCAAACCAACACATGATAGAATTAAAACTGGGTGAATTAAAACTATATGGTTTTATGCATTATAAATATAACAATCCATTTGAACCTGAAACTTTATTCGCACCTATGTATTTATTTAATGATTCTAAAATATCATTAACAACATAAAATAGAAATAGATTGAGTTATGTGTGTATGTTTGAATATACACTATGTGTTTACAGAAAATAATTATAAATTAAAATAAACCTTAACTTATGTACACATAAAATAATAAATTATATGTTTGTACATATATATATTTATATATTCATATGTATATACACATATTTGAAAACCTCAATTTGATCAAATTAATTAAAATTTTATAAAATATATATTTAATGAAAAATATTAAAAACCTAACCCATACAAGTCATAAGAGCATAAAATAAATATTTAAGACAATTTATATTGAACCCTTTCAAAAATGACTCCATGCATTTTATAGTTCTTCGTTATCTTTTAGAATCATGTTTTTTGTAAAACTAAATTCTGGACATTAAGTATGATGAAAAACTTTAGGGAAGTGCATATGAAAATATATTTAAATATATTTAGATGTATAAGGAATGTGGAAGTGGTATGAAAATAAGTTTTCAAGGGGTATATATTCTTCAGTTCTGCAAATTCACTATAAACTCAAAAAATCCCGAAGCTCTAATCCATGTAAAGATGGGTTCAAACTCAACCAAAAGGTGATGTATATTTATATAACAAGTGTGTATGAACATAAAAGTTAAAACTCAAAAATCAAGTCAAATATAAATCCACTGCCTTATCTTGAGGAGGAAGAGGGGTTTGGGAGAGTTCGCTGAAACTCGTGGATGATCGCTGGATGTTTGAGAGGAAGATGTCCGGAGAGGATAAGGGTGAAATGTTTTTTATTTTCACTATCAATTAAGAATATTTATGACCAAAAATCCTACTGTATAAATAGTGGTACCAAACAAGATTTCTATGCAAGATGAAATGCACATCCTGTCATCAAAATAATAGAACAAAATAGAAAGGACATAAATAATATAGAAATACTACAACATGATCAACCCAAAAGTCAATTGCGAACAAAGATAAGAATTCCATTCAAGATGTGTGAGTTAAAGCATAATAGAATATATAAATTCTATAATCACAACTATGTTATAGAGATAAGTTTCAAACATTGACAGATTACTTATAACCCATCAAAATAAATCCTTCTCTATGGATTAACAAAACTGAGAACAAGAGAATGACAAAAAAATCAGAAAGTGATTCGAGGAGAAGACCTACCCTACTAGGTCTTGAAAAACAAAGCCCTCACCTATTAGAATACCTATAGGAGCATTAGTCAGACCCACAACCGAGCTCTGCGTCTGCCATCACGAATCCTTCATGATTTACTGGAACCCTAAACTATGGCTCATCCTAACGTAGAATACCCATGTAGACCAGGCTGAGGCGTACCTCGCCGGTACTTGGTCTTTTCGTCCCAGACCACTGCCCTACATGACTCCACAACTCAAACACCACCACTGGTCCGCGCCTCCTGCTTCTTGAATCCTATGGTGCCTCACGAAAAAACCAGCCTCTTACACGACCACCGCAACACTGGACCTTGCTGAACTCTAACGCGACCTACCCCGAAGCACAAAACTTCCCTACTCCTGAGCGTGGTCTCCCTTCATTCACGGATCTCATGAGATTCTCAAAATTTTTTATTATTATATTATTTTTAAATTATTTTTCTGGTCCGTATGGCACCTAAACCCCAATCCGGGTTCCAAAAATCAAGACTCTTCCCTCTTCACAGACCTCCCCTTTTCCCTTATGGGATTCCCCCTATTATTATTATCTTTTGTTATATTAATACTCTATTATTATAATTGTATCTCAATTATTACCTTAGCTCTTAAAGAAGTCAAAAAGTTATATATTAAACTAATAACCCATTAACATTATCTAATAATTTATTCAAATTATTTAATCACTCACCTTTTTTTCTTATTCTTTAAGATTTCTTTTCCATTTATTTTTTTCCAATCATGTTTTTACCTCTTTTTTGTCAATCACATTTTATTTTTGTCAATGTCATCATTGAATATATATATATATTATTATATCTTTTTTTATGGTTGAATTTTATATTTTTCATTTTAACATTTTTTAAATAAAACATGTCAATATTTTAAAGAAAAAAAATATTAGTCACATTTTTTTTTATAATATTAAATTATTATTTTTCGAAATCATTGTAGAGAATTTATTCTATAATGAAAAATAAATAAAATAAAACGAATATATATATATATATATATATAATAATTAAAGTTAAACTGATATTTATGAATATACACATATATATATTATATCAAGCTTTTATATACAAAATAAATATACATATTTATAGAAAATATCATATTTTATTCTTTCTTTATTATTATTTAAATTTAATTTTTGTATATATATATTTACTAATAATATTTCCAATATATATATATAATAGATTATGTAATTGTGAAAATAATTAAAAGAGTTTTATTATATATTCATAATGTTAAAAATGATATGAAACATTAATCCAATTTATTATCTAATAAATTTCATATTTTTTAAAATATTTAAAACCCCTATAATTATTCATATAATAGTTTAAATAGTTATCTTCATAGAAAAAAGCGCAATAATAATGTCATTAAAATATTTTTAAAATAATAATTTTTGATATCATGAATAACCTCATATAAATTATAATTTAATAATAGTATTTTCATTAAAATACAATATAAAAACATATATATATATATATATAAAATTTTTTGAAAAAAAAAACGAATTAGTTACATTATTATAGTTATTATTTAAAATATCCTATTAAATAATTATTCGATAAGAATAAATTGTGTTTGCTAATAATAGTTATTTTTATTCATTAAATAATGTGAGATAATACTTATTTTGAAGTTTCTACCTTTCTCAGATAACAAAATAAATCCTAAAAAATACCATTACAGGAGAAACAAGTTTTTTTGGGGCATTACAATTATTGATGGAATTGTTTGGACGGTTCCTTTTAAAGATTTTTCGTGTGGAATTACTCAAATTTAATTTATAGAATACCATGTTTTTTGTGGAATGATTCTACCATATCCCTCAATATAAGTATTGTGGCGACCATTTTTGGTCACACATTATTTTTAGGACTCCACATTTGAGATTATTATTTCTGTTGTGCTTTGAGATTTTAGGTAAACTTGTGGTTGATCAGTTGAATAATTTTAATGATGTTAGTAATTGTTGTTAAGGTTGTATCATCTTGAGTTATTTATTTTGGTTAGGTCCTCCTTAGAACTCAAATATATTCTTTCCCCTTATTTTCCAATGTGGGATTTCTGGGGGAAGAAAGTGGAATTCTAGGGTGTTTTTGACACCCTCTATGTCATGTTGTTTTTTATTTGGGGTTATTTTATATTTATTTATATTGTATTAGTTTTGGTAGGTTTCAGGATGAAATTTCATGTTTTTTAATGTTTTTTAGAGGATCATAGTTAGAATTCATTTTTATAACAAACAGTATGGTGCCCATGATGGTGGGTATATCATTTTAATAAATCCTTTATTCATGGATTCCAGATGGTTTTTAAAATCATTTAAGATTCTCAAAAGATTTTCAATCCTTGGTGTCTATTTAATGGGTGTTGCACAGTTTTCCCAAAGCATATGGTGGTTGAGGGGAAACGATGTCAGGGGTTCTTAGTTGAGGTAGACTCCAACTGACAATTGGATCATGGTTTGGAAAATAATGTGGCGAAGCTATGTGACTTGTCCATGTGTTTAAATATTAGGAATTTTCTATTTTCCCTTGTTTAATTTAAGATGATTCAACTATCTTATTCCCTAAAAACATCGGTTAACCCTTGGGATCCCTTGAATAATATCCAATGTCTTCCTACATTGATATTTCCCTTTATATGGTGGTTTCCAAGATATTTGAGGTACATAACTCTATATTTATCTCTTTTTTACATCTCTCTCTATCTCATATCAGTTTTGGATTCCCCCAAGAACTCTGGATTTATTGTGTTCAATTTTAGGGTTCTTTGTGGATATAATATTGGTGAATATTGTGTCTAGGGTTATTATTAACTGTTTCTATTTTTTTCTGTGTGATTACCCGTATAGGTGATTCATTCTAAACATAGCCAACCTGATTCTCATCTTCATAGGTTTTTGTTTCTATGAAATTGATTCATTTTATAATTCTAGGCGTGATTGTGTTTTCTTAATTATTTTTTATAAAAGTATGAATAAATGTGATATCTCTGTAGTTTTATTAAACAATTTATTTTTGTTTTGAAATTGGTATAATGTTTCTGATTTAAAAATTCTATGTCGTTATATTTGAAATGGTGTGTTCTATTTTGATACAGTTTTTTTGAAATTCCCAAGTAAATTTTGAAATGGATTTCATGTGGCGCATTGGGTTTTAACTGAATTTTTGGTTTTAATTAGTGATACCAATGTTTCAAAAATGTAAATTTGTTTAATGTGATGTGTTGACCTCTAAATGATTTAAGGGGTTAATTAGTAGAAATTCAATGGTTATATAAAATGTGTTTTTGATTTATCACTTATGAAAATACCCTGACTATTTCTTTGATGGTGTATGATGAAAATTGATAATTTCGTTTCATTATATTGGTATTAAAAGTGGAAGAGACTTATTTAATGGTGTATTTGAAATGTTTTAATGAAGTGGGTAATTTCATTTAACATATAATATATTTTATGTGGTGTTTTGTGTGATTTAGGAGTTACTGAAATCCCAATCAATATTTTGTTGTTAATAGCTTGGATGGATCTTTTATTTTAAAATGGTCTCTGTTAAAGACACACCTTGATTTCCACATGTTTTTACCCTATTGTGGGCTATTTAACTTAATTATAATCTTGTTTATACCCTTATGTTGGACTAATGTTTTTATTCAATGGTTGTATTTTATTATGGGGTTATTCATTATTTGGTGTTAGGGGTGAGGGTTGCTATGATTACGGACTGTGTGGTTAACCAACATAGTAGGTTCATATTAATCACCTCCTTCTGGTTATGGGAAACTTTGTAATGAGCCAAATATCTAATTGGTTATGCTATTTATTTCACATTTTGGTTGTGGCCCACTAGTCATGCTAGTCATAGAGGTCTTGGTGGGTGGTTTTCATCTTAGTGAAGTTTTTGTGGGATAATTTGATGACTTTTTCACTAAAATTCAGATCTTGTTCATAGATGGTTCAGTTGTAAATATACTCTTATATGGTAAGATTCCTCACACACAACAAATCAAAATATAGATCCCATTACACATTCAGTTTATTGGTTAGTTATTTATTAAGGGGATTTTGATCTAGTGATCATCATTAGAATTTCCCCATTAATAATTTATATGGATCATTCCATATTTATATTTTATATATATCATGTGATGATGGGTTCTTACATTTTTATTCTTGAACCATGTATATGTTGGTTTGTGTCTATGAGAAATGATTTTTGAAATGTTTTTGATAAATAAATTTTATATTAATGAATATTCTATGAGTTATTATGGTGGATTTAAAATTGGATGTTTTTTAGATGAATTTGGTATGTAAAATGATTTAATGTTATTATTTGAATTATAGATAAAACAATTTTTTTGTTTTGTGAGATTTAACAACATTTTGGTTTTAAAAATAGCATAGGCTATGGATTATTTTCAAAGATTCTCTTTTTACTATTGGGGATAAAATTAGATCTTTTTTGACAGTGGATTATGATATTTTTATATTTTCATATATTATATGGCATAACATACGTTCTTTTTTTTCAGAAATATCAATAATGGATTTTATTATGAAACATATTATATAGAATTAGTAGGTTATTGTGACTTATTGATATTTAATTATCATTCCTACATATTTTAGGTTATAGGAATTCATCATGAACCATCCTTTTTTTGTGGCGGCTGAAATGGGGTGAATCTGACTCTAGAATTTTTTTTGTATCACGAAGATAGTTCAGGTTTAAATCAAGTCTGTTTATTTTTTTCTTTTATTCTGTATTGTATATGTTTTTCCTGGATATAAATTTCTATTTATGAATTATATTTGTGTATATTAAAATTTTTTACACAATCTTATTTCGTTATGACCTATTTTCATGTTTAATTTTTGGGATATTGTATTCTTTTATTCTAATGTATTTTTTTGGGACAAATTATTCCCAAATCGATTCTCAGGAAGGCAATGCACTATTTTCTAACCCATGGAGATCATGAATAACTTTTGGGTCTTTTGAGAAATCATGTTGGGTGCATGGTTTAATGGTTACTCTTATATTTCATTAAAAATCACTCTAATAACTACAACATGTGATTCAAAACATGCATACAAATCATTAGTGAACCTCAATCTGAACTCTAAAAACCATGAAAACCTTTTTAATTAAGGAAATAATTACTTATTTTTTTAAATCTAAAATTATTTTACACATAAGAAAACATACATTTTTTTTCAAAAAGACCATGGTATCTATGTGTTTTGAAATAACCAATAAAATATCCAATTTATTTCCCATCTGGTCATTTCATTGGAAACTAGTCCATTTTCAATACCCAGTTTAATAAAATAATTTATCCTACTTCTAAAAACAAAAAAAATTAAAGAATTTTTTTGGAATTACCTACATAATGACATTATTTTTATTTAGAAACATGTTTTGCCTCTTGAATCCAAAACACCGAAAAACATTTCCCTACATTCGGTCAGCAAAATTAAATTTAAAGGAAATCAACAGATCCCATTTGATATATATTTTTCATATCAAACATTATAATTTATTTGACAAAATTCAGATATATGATACAATTCATTGATTAATAATACACCCTGTTAAGGAAAAATATTTAACAACACAGTCCATGTGCATGTTTATAATGTCTTATGCATACCACTATCACGATGTTTTAAAAAATTAATAGTCTTCATGTTTATCCCTATTACTCATTTTATATCGTATCCTTATCATATCTGGATTTTTGGTAAAACACCTCACACTACTTAAAGTGTGTAGTCTCATTAATGGACATCCACTATGTACACATGTTTCAAATGAAGCCATGTTATTAAATAATTCTACATGTTTACAACCCATGATATAAGATACTATAAACACTTCTTACGTGAAATTTCCTAACAAATCATACATTTTATTACCTCAACGTAATACCACATCATGGACTATCAATAATATTACCATCCATGGGGTGATACATAACCTCATGCTTTCTTCCCCATATGTTAGAGGTTTCCTAGTTTTGAAAGGTGTCTGAAAAATTGATTGTTAGACCATGTAAAAAATATAAATATTTGGCACCATTAAAGAATATATCAAACATTCAATATGAAAAATCCATTTAATTGAAATCCCATAAACCTATAAATAATAAATAGTGATCCAAGATGGTCCACACTATCAATAATTTTCAATATGGAAGTTTTCATGATGCATAAATCATAACAAAAGAGTGAAATAATTATATATACATCACAATAATTTACAAATTATCATGATATCATAATATTTGATATAAACTTATTATAATAAAAAAAGAGGTAATGAACTTTTCCCAAAGTCACATAATCCACAAATCCCTAAATTCTAAGTTAATAATACTACGATATACCAAAACCATGTGTTCTGATCAAAGGTGATGCATGTTCCTAGAAAAAGACATGAATGCATACTAATATAAATTACAAACTATACAATTTTCACTAGTATGGTTAGTAGAACAATAGAGTAGTATTTCCCCACTAACATACACCTACTATGAGATATTGTGATAAAGTATATGTACATGAAAAAACTCATGATGGGGAAGTTCATTTTCAAATATACATGTGCCCATTATTTTTGGAAACACATAAAACCTGAGGATTTATACTTTTTTGAACTAGTATAATTGGTTTTTTCATAAAACCAAATTTGATAGGGTTAATGGTAACCTCCACCACCAAATGACCTAGAAACTGATATATTAATCATTTTACCCAACACTGCTCTTTGGTGTCATCACACCATCACCAAGATGCCAACATACTAGACTATTACATATCACCACAACATAGATCTCGAGACACCATTAATTCGAAAAAATAACCAGCAAAAGGACATTCAGTCAAAAAATAAAGAAAACCATCAATAAAACATCATCAATGACCTCAAATAAAACGGAATTTCATTGGGAACATACATTAGAAACAACATCAATGGAATTCCATTGGAAAACTAGAAAAACCACCTCATCTTCAAAAATAAATCATCATAATCACATCATCCAGAAGAGAAACTAATCCCATCCAGAAAAAAATGAAACACATAAGAAAAAATAAAAATATATAACAGGGAGAAAATCCAAACACAAATCCACAACAAAAAATACCACCAAACCACCTCATAAAAAGAAACAAATTTCAGTAAGGAACACCATTTTTGGATCTGTTAGGGGAGAAACTTGAACAAATACACAATTATCAGGGATAATTCCATCACCACATTGGGATAGAGTAATTCCACCATGGCCAGAAGGGCATATGGAATTTGACACATATAAATACCCAAGACATAAGTCTCCATTGAGAAAATACATATAAACTAGGGAAATAATGGTAATTGAAAGTGGTTTATGAAAAAATAAATTAGACACCGTATTGTTGGGAGAGGAGAATGATGATGAAGGGGGAGTTTATTCCCTTAGGAATGTTAGATCAAATATACATTGAATCCTAACAAACAAGAAAACATAAATTAAAGTAGAGAGAGAGAATAAAGACAATAACAGGACGCACCACTTTGAGGGGGCATAACTATACCCCAGGGAATAGAGCCCACTATTAAATGACTAATAACCTACATAACAATATGTACTAATGGGTTATAAATTGTTCCATTTTATATTCCAAAAAATCATTGAAATTATCCCTATAGTAATACTACCTACTAATCATAGTCCCACTTAACTATCTATCATCTCACCAGTCACCCATATCTATACCATGAAATATAATTTTATAAATAATGAATTGAGAAATAAAAGAATGAAATCACCTGAAATAAAATATAACAATAATCATATGATAAATATTGAAAAAAATAATGCAGGGGACCCAACCAGACGAATAAACATATCATCTATAACACCTTGCACCATCTTATCTCATTGGATCTCACTAAAGTTATCTTCAAGACTATAATAAGATCACATCTAATTGGACCCCAAATATTACAATCCATTACAAGTGTTGAATCATACTATATGATGATATGAATCTTTGACTACACCATGATAACAAGAATTATACATCAAAACCCACAAGAACAATAAACAAGCTTGTCCCATTACCATTAGATTACATAAATATTGTTCTCATGAAGATAAATGTATGAATAATATCAAGAACCTCACTATCAACTCAAAAGGGTTAACCACATACCCTTATGGTCCCATACCAGTCATCTCCCATGTCCAAATTACCATGCAGAAGAGAACATCTAGATCCTTACATATCTCAACTAGAAAAATAATATATATAAACCCATAGGAAAAACAAAACATATGTACTCAAGATGATCATCAATATTAGACGATTTCAAATATGTCACCTAAAATGTCTTTAAATATTCTATAAAGAGGAATTTATCAAAAAATCTTAGTGCCTATAAAGATATATTCCAAGTAACTCTATCAAATATGGGATATGAAAATATTGGGCATGTGGAAAACTAACCTTCATATTCTTTATACCATAAGAGAGGTATCACAAGTCTCTTATTCCACCTCTATATGCAGATACCAGTAAAAAAACAACTCATATAACTATAATTATCTATTAATTATATAATATAGTAAATAAATCCTACCTCAAACACTAATATTTATTATGAAGCTCTTTTCTATTGAAATAAGAAACTAATTATTGATAAAATACTTTTAAGAAGCACTCAGAGTACATTGATGAACTTGTCCCCCATCACTCATTAAAGGCCAAAAAATTTCCCATTATATATTTATAAATTATCATAAAAATTAGTTATTCAATTAATGATACACATAAACATAATAAAGGATTTTTTTTAAAAATATCCATCAAAATTGAACTTATTAAATGTGTCAGTCTATTCTAATGAACTCATCACAAAAGGGATAGTTTTTGTTACAACTCCAATTATATCATGAAATTATTTGAAAATATAAAAAAAATTCTTCGAAACTATAAATTAAAAAACAAATATCTGTTACCACAAGCTTTTAGAAACATGTAATCATTCATAGAATTTTATAAAAAAAACAATGACATAAAATAGCCGAACAGTATTTTTATAAAATCTAATTCGAAAACCACTTTTTATGAATCATTTATAATGATATAATATAATAGTTAATCATTAAATTTATTAGAGAAAAATCCATAAAGAGTATTTAGAGAACTCATTTATTTTCAAATTCCTTTTTCACCAATAAATCAATATTTTCATTTAGAATTATTCTTTAAACCAAAAACACTTTTAAATTCATAATTATATTATAAAACACATTTTTTTTTAAAATATTACTCTCTAAACAAATTAAATCATAAAATGGTTCACCATAAATAATTGGACTTGGGAACCAGAGATGAACCCTTTAATATGCTATATAGTAATTGTAATGTTTTAGGTAAACCTGATCCCATTCTAAATTATTTAATATTTCCACATAGAATCATTAAAGTCATCGAAAAATAATCATAATGATAATAAATGAATAAAAAATTAATAATTGGTAAGAAAATCATTTATAAAAATTTCCACAAACCTCAAAACTAATATGTAATATAATATTGATCTCCCTCAAAGATCCATTAAGACAAAAGGAACCATAATCAATAATAAACAACTAAGATTTAATTTGTGAATCATTCAAATTAAAATTATCAAGATTCCATAACCACCGATAAGCTCGCATATTGGACCTATAATAAAAAAATTAGGAAAAATAAGGTTAACTCCACTTTCAACATAAACTAAATCCTATTCAAAAAATGACAAAAATCATCTCTTGAATTGATCATCAATTCTTACTAATTCTGGGGGAAAACCTAATTACATTTTGAGTAGTGTATCTTAAGATAAATGGTTTAAAATATACATAAACTATGCCTTATAATACTCCTCTATGAAACACATATTATATCCTCTTCATATAAACGTTATTCCACCACACCCAGATGTAATGTATATGAAATAATTAAAGAGTTTCTCTAAAATTTGTAGAATAATAATGGGTGGAATATTTTGGAGGATGTTTGGGATATTGTCATACATTATCAAAGTTAATTGATCCATAACCACTAGGATAAAAGGGGTGTGAAGGGAGGAGTATAGAGAATTATGGTTAAATAAACTCCTAATGAAATGTCAAAAAATTCCCCAAAAAAACCCACATAGGCACTATAAATTTCCCTATAAGAATCCTTGATCAGATTATTGTTCATGAAGGCCACCCTATGTGTCACTATACATGGGTATCGATACAACAACGTGAGTAATATATCACAAATCTCAGTACCTCCAATGATATATTCCTGGTTACTCTATCTCATATAGAATAAGACAATTTAAGGAAGTTGGGAAACTCTATATCCTCATTTCAAAAACTTAAGAGAGGAATCCCACCTCTCCAATTAAAAATCCGCATAAATAAAAATTATTTTCATACAACTAGGGAAACAAATAATAAAACTAGAATAAAATTTCAATGGAAAAAACACATGGACTAACTCCCTCCTCAACTACTAAAACGAATTATGAGGGTTTCCTCTAAGGAACTATTGTATATAATTATCCTCACAATAATGGTAATAATCACCAAAAGGAAAATGATGAGAAACACACCCATCACGTAGTCAAGGATACCAAATTTTCAAAGGGTTATTATAAATTATCTCACATATCCCATTACCAATATAAATTATCCATACACATATCAAAGCAAATCTAGGTTTTATATAAACCTATATAAAAGGTAAACTCTTTAATGAGTCAATATAGTCAAACTAATACATTAAAAAATGAATTTATCCTCTAATAAATCTAATGGTCTCGTCAAAAATCATAAAATCATTAAAAAAAGTATAGGAAACCACAAATAAAAAACATAGTAATAAACACATCATTTAGAAAACATGTCCTCATTCACACAAGTTTAAATGGACAATAATTATGAAGGATTTATATTAAAATACTTATAAAAAACTAATTTTGCAATGAATTTAAAAATGTACTATATTATAATTTTTCTCAAGCTAGGGTATAGTCCAAAACCCAATAAAATAAACTATAATAACACATCCTTAATTTTTAAGGAACATATAAAGACGATTTCTTTGAATCAGTATTTTTATTTGAAATTTGAATTTAAACAAAAAACCAACCTTAAATAAAATTTATCAAGGAAACCCCATTTAATTATTAAAATCTAACTCACGCCACTAAGAAATATAAAAAATATTCCCCTAATACTCGTTCAACCATGGTTTCATCATATAAGGACCTTGCCTTAGACATTATATAGTCTTGAATTAAGTTAATAATTCACTTTGAAAATCATTTCAGGTTTAGAGTTATACTGAATTAGGATAAAACTATTACATTACATCATAATTGTTACAATGTAGACACTTATACTCAGTATATAAATTTTTTTCACAAAATAAAAACTCTTAAAAGAAAACAAGAGTTCTTTTCTTGATAAAAATTTTATTTAATTCTTCTTTCTCTTAACCTTCTTTATATCCTGTAAAAACTTTTCAAAAAATTGAGATAAGCATTAAAATATTAGTATGGGTTATAAAACAAGGAAATAAAACATTAGTCAATCAATAAATACAAATAAATGAAATCATACTTTTAAATCATTAACATACCACAAAAAATAATAAGGTTTATGAATAAAACCTGGAAATTATAAATCGTAATGTTAACTTTTCGCATCCATATCAAACATATATTTTAGATTTCATAGCTTTGTAGGGAGTTATGTTGTAATACCCATCACAGTATATTTCCTAAATCTCATAGGAGAAACATGAACGTTTACCTCTGTCATTTTACCCAATTCATTGAAGAGCTATCTTAGGCTCATCCACCCTAGGTTTATCACAGAACCACCCGTAAACATAAATAATTCCCAAAAACCATAACATAATCATAACACTTAAAACAAAAATAAATAATGATAACATTTCCACATTTCCCTAAAGATATATCATTTATATATATTGACATAACTAATCTATTATCAAAACCATTTTCAACACCAAACTATGTAAAAGAGTATATGGTATTTAATTTCCTTTTGAAATCATTATTGATAGTTAAGCAATCCAAATATCAAATAACACTCGTGATGGAGGAAAGGTCATTGGCACTACATAGAATAAAAAGAAACATTCCCCTTGTCATTTAGTAAAAATTAACATAGAAAAATATTACCTTTTAATGAAATGAAAAGTAAAAGGGGTTTATACACCATATAAATGAATGTCATGTATAAATCCAAATATTTTTCAATGAAAGAGATTAAGATGAAGTCCCATACCTCATGTCCAACATGACTCATTAATTATTTAATCTCCTGAATAATAAATTAAAGATAATTTATACTTTATTAAGAATAATTTTCAAGTATTTATTGTTTTTTATTACTTATTACCATGTTATAAATATTACTTAATCAGTTTTGTTAATAATGGTTATTTTTTCGATATATGGAACTTGAGTCAAAAATGAACTTCTTATAATTAAAAGTTGTCTATGTGGTAAAAATTACATTATCTCCAGAATGATGTTCATGATATAGATATCATATAAATCTAGTATATATATGTTTTTATAATAGTACATAACATTTGGAGATATGAAATGAAATGCATCGTTATGGAGATGGTAAGCTGTACATACGCTTGAATGCTACATTCATTTCTATTACATATTTAATGGAATGAAAAATTTATGATACATAGGTATATTATTAATATATTATAATATCATATATAATTTTAGTAACTATATCCTTTATACATTCAATGTATGTAATAAATGATTTCTATACCATTTAGGGGGCGGTAGTCCACACTTCCTCAAATGAAATTATCATATTTAACCATTTTGGAAACCATAAAGTTATTCTATAAATGAAAAAATCAGGAGAATAGAGACAATATAAATATATTATATATCCCATATAAACAAAGATCTATCATAATGGATTCCATGATAGGTGATAGAATATAATCGAACAATCATCATTTCGTGAGGCAGTTGTTCGTCGTATAAAGAAATAATATGTTCGTATCCATTAGATGTAGGTGTGTGTGAGTGTAGTTTGAATCCATCACATGAAAAAACCTTGTATATATAGGATACTAGTTTTGTTTTGTAGACATAGAATATAAAGAACATTGGGAGTGAATAAGTACAATAAAAGAAGAGAATTTGAGGGAAGATGTTACCTTTAAATCAAGTAACTCCCTTTGGTTTGACCCAAAAGGAATCCTGGAAGTGCCTTACGCCAAAGGTAAGTCTTCTATGAGAAATATTGTGATCTTGGGTACTTATTTTGGAAGAGGATAGATGATAAAAGTGGCTTGAGAGGTGTGTTTAATGGGTTAAAGGTGATGGCCTTTTATAAGGGAAAGAAGGGGCTCTTTAGGAAAGTTAGAAACAATTATTTTATTATAAAATGATTTTCTGGTTCAAAAGTCCCAAAACTTATTTAGTTCATAGATAATATGAATATTAGTCGAAATGAAATCACCTATAAGAGTTTTACTGGTTTGGATATTTTTTTAACCCTTATCTTTCTTATTTAACCCTCTGTTAACTTATTTAACTTTTACCATGTCCTCTTATATATTCATATGGAATTGTTAATATATTTACAAAAAAATTCCAAATGATCCTAAATGGATCAATAATAACATATTTAACATAATATATTCCATTTCGTATAATTTTATATTTTTAGGACTATTTTATCATTTAATAAAATATTGATTGATTTAAAAACACTTTTATATCAATTTTAATACTATTCATATCATGACTTTTTATAAATCCAAACCAACTTGATTATTTCGAAAACCCATCATTCATTCCAATAAAAAACGTCATAATAATCTATTAAATCTTTGGATGGAATAAAAAGTTTAAAAATAAATTTATTCTAATATTTATAATATCATCTATTTCAATCCTTTATTAATGAAGCAATTAATGCATCACCATTGTGTCATAATTATATTTATTTATTTAATGTCTATAAATTATAAATTAAATACCATGAAATATGAAATATTTTAATCTTTTTATATAATATATATTGTCGAAGATATCAATTATATTACCACAAATTAAAATTGTTTTAGAAAAACAATACATGTTTATGATATTTTTATTTTTCCTTTGTATAAAATGTTTTTAATGTCATTATCTTACCCATATGGCTTTAGAAGGCCAAAAGTATAACCCAAGGATTGTCTTGGTGAACCATTACTCATACAATAATGTTAGGATAAGTGTTAAGGTAATTTGATATTATTATAATATGATTTTTACCTTGAATTACCCTATAATAAATTATAATCAAAAGTTACTATTCACGAAAAATTATTTTCATCTTATTGAAACCCATTTTACATACTAATGACAACCATGTATGTAATATTTTTTAAATTTAATTCACTGAAGCATTAAAATATTTTTTAAATGAATGAAACTATTTTTAACTAATATGTAGGGTTTTTTCACTATTTATTAAAAAATTGCACATTTTTAGAAAAATACAAAAAAATCACCCAAAGATAATTTTGATATTATGAATTAAAAAGTGATGTATAATTTACCAGATTAAAAACATATATGTTTCTTTACATAATTAAAAATTAGATTCTATTATCAAAACCAAAAAGCGTGTTTTTAATAAATAATAACTACCAAAAGATTGACACTTGTTTATTTTCAATTTCAAAGTGAAATTACTTCCAATGACCAAAGATAGACTAAATTGTAAAAATATAATCCAATTAAACACTAAAAACAATAAAAATAAAAATCTATCTATAAAAAAATTATATTAAAATATAGTTATGAATTAAAATGCAGTATTTTTCACTATTCATTTAAAAATGTACTTTATTAGAAAAATTCAAAAATTTCACACAAAGTAAATTTTGATGCTATGATTCTAAAAAAGAAATATATTTTGTCTAATAGAAAATATAAAAGTGACAAAAACTAGATTTAAAAAGGGGTTTCCACCAAAAGGTGGTAAATCAACCTTTTAAAGAATATTAGAGTGTTTATGTTTAAAATTGCATTCATTCAGATTTTAAGCCTCTAAAATTTATTGGATAAATGTAAAAAATTTAACAAGCATGAATAATTATATTTTAGTTCGTTCTGTTCATTCCTTCCAATAAAATGACTAGGCATTAACTACCATTTAAAATAATATAATATTATACATTTTCAGTATGACCCAACCATGTGTGCAACATGAGATTTCAGAGAAACCCAATGTTTCTTGTTAGATATGCCATTAAACATAGAATCACATTTAATGTAAAATTAATATTTAATTCAAAAATATTAAAAATTATGAAAATGTGTTTCTATTTATTTACCTGGGATGTTACACATCAAGAACTTATTTATGAAGAAATAGATTCCTTGAGGAATACTATGATGATGTAAGTATATCCTAAGTGAAGTCTTATAGTTAAAAAAATCATTAAAACATGAAAAAACTAACCATAATGGTAAATCAAAAACCTCAATCCCCAAATGTGAAATATATTAAATAATGTTAAGGTTGCATAAATTAAAAGGAATCCATGATACAATCCCGATCTCACACCAAGATCCATCAAGGTATAGAGAACATGATTCAAACAAAAACACCATCTATTTAATTAAAAAATTATATATATTAAAATATACATTATTATATATCTAATAAGAAACAAAATGTGGGGCTCTACAATTCTGAAACTATGAGGAACAATGTGTGGTACACTCCCAATAGACACCCAATCATAAGTGATAAAAAATTAACAATTCATGAAATTGAATGGATCATAAATTATATTAAATTTATGTGAAAATACTAAAAAATTATGATAAATTTTTTTACAAATTAATGGTTTGAAATGAACATAAAGAATGTCTTAGTAGACTTTTTGACACACTGAATATGAAACCCCATGTGTATTTACATGATTTGACAATGCCCTTATGGAATCATTCTTGATTCCCTAAATAGTTACACCAATATTATAAGAAATTGAATAAAAATAAAAATAAAGAGGAAGATGGATATAATACACCAGATTGGTGTAATAAAATAATCCCAAGACACCCCGATTAATGGTCCTTGAAATCATGGGGGAGGAGAAAGTGGACTCATAGACTAAACATTATTTGGCTATCCAAGGGAGGAAAAACCTGAATTGGTGGTTAAGAAAAAAACCCTCAGGATTAAAAAATCTATTCTAGAAACCCCTCTTAAGGCCATCCATGTACCCAAAAATCCTCCACTAGGTACTATGTGTCACTCTCATCACCCAACATTTGTTCACTGGCCACCTGGTAGCTAAAAATGGTCTTTCCCAATTTTTTTGAAACTTGGTAGCCAAGAGTTACATATTGGTTATCCAACAGAAATATTCTTCTAGGAACTCATTGCTTTTCTTCAATAAACAACTAAAAAAATTCTTTAAGTGTTTTCCACTAAACACCCACCTCTAATACATCCAATTATGCAATTAGAACACCATCAAAAACTCCATTACCAATCTAGCTACACAAGTTTGAATTTACCAATAAACATGAAAGATACGACCCTAACCCACCTATGGTCCACTGATACTGAAATTTTTAGGTTGCTATTGGATCATCATAATCAGAAATTTCAGTATTCTATTCCACATCATGTTTATTATTGGGTTTATTTTTAAAAATCCATTTTATTCCAATCAATGTCTTCTCCTTTATATGATAAAAAATATCCAAAGTGTTACTATATTATATTAAATGAAACTAATCAATAAGTGTAACAATATAATCCTGATTTTACAATTATTATTTATTATTAGGTCACGAAATATAATAATATAATTTTATAATCAAAGTATCTTCTAGTACGACATCATTTAATATTGTTTTTAATTATGTTTTTTGGATAAAATATTTTTTAATAATTGATATCATAGTTTCACTATTTTCATTACATTTATCATCATTAGAAATATTTAAATCAACATATTTATTACTAAAATCTACTTCAATTATCTAAAAAGTTTATTTTTTTAAAAAAATATTACAAAATTTTCAATCTCATAATTATGTTGAATTATTTCCATTAATGTACCAAAAATACTACATTAATATAACAATAATATTTTCCATGTACTTCTTGAGATTATTTTTCTTACACATATTGTTTCTTCAGTCTAGTCATTATCCTTGAAAAATTAATTAATAATTATATTCATTAAATATTTATATGTACAATGATTTCTTCTACATTAAATAAATGCTTCCAAACTATCATTTTATTATTTTTTTAAATATATAACTCAATTAAATAATTCAATGAATATATTTTAAGAATTTATTTTCTTTAAATGTATTCTGTTGTTGATATTGTTTTACCCCATATATATTTTTATCTTCCATGTAAAAAATCATCATTCATCACATGTTAAGAAGTAATTTATTTTTCCGTGTACCTATTAATTTTTTTTTGTGGAGATAAGGGAGGGATATATTGATTTATTACCCAATTCATTTCCAAATATTATTCAAAATAATTTTTTAGTATACTTGAATCCATTACTTGATATATTTAATTCCACATAACAAAAAAAGTTTACTAATCAATCGATCATTAATTCGAAACTAAAAATTTCTTAGGCATTTAGTTTTATCTTCATTAAAAAACGTAATTCAAATGTGTATCACTGCTATTTAAGGTTATGATATCATTTTATTGATGAATTTATTTTTAAAAATTGACATATAGAAATTTTAATGATTAAGTGTAATTGGATATAATGTGTTGATCTCCACCTGTATGTTATATATTTTTTATGTGTCCCCCATGAAATCCATTTCTCGAATAATTTTTTCATGATTTAGTTTTAGAATATTACTCATTTCATAATTATTTACTAGTCAACTAATGTTTTTAACATATATAACTATGGATTTTATACCATAGATCCTTATATTTATTCATAATATAGTATCAATATTTTTCTCATATTTGATTTTGAAAAGATTTCAATTAGTTTTTTCCATAACATATAAATAAATAGTATTTCAATATTCAAATGCAATATCAATTTATCTTTAATATTAATTAATTCTAATGATGTCAAAATTATAAAAAACCTAATAATTTTTTTCCCATTCCATAAATAATGAAAATATTAATTGATGTCAAATTATTCAGAAAAAGTTATGTGGACCAAATAACATTAATTTTTAATGTGATATCATTGATAAAATGGTACCATTCATCCATTATAAATTATTATTTATTTGAATTTTTTTTCCAAAGTCATATGAGATGAGCTTATCCTATAAAAAATTTAATTCTTCTCATATTTTTATGTATTTTATGCAATGTCAACTACCACAAACATTTAATTATCAAAATTATTATTATTAAAATATTTCAGGTTAACAAATATAGTTAGATTATCTATTATAATAAAGAGATATCCATTATCATAATTCCAAAATTAATTATATCCTTTGTAATTTCTCTGAACCACAATAAAACTACATTTATCTTTAAACTTTTTCTCTTCTATCTATGTTATATTATTGTTCCTATATTTATGTTTCCCTAATAATTCAAAACTTCTAATTTGACTAGTAAAAGTAATGTTTTACCAAAACATATTATCTTTGGTGACCTAGAAACTACAATAAATACACTTTCCCTTAAATGTATATCTATTTGTTGTATGAAAAATATATTGAGAAGATTTTTGTTATTTTATTTTTACCTTGTATGGACTATAGTGATTGTTCATGACATTATGATTCTTAATTTATATTTAATTTTCAATTTAATTTCTTATAGACTTAATCTTCAATTATTTATTCATTTACACATGATTTAATTTTATATTATATTAATTTTATTAAATAAAATAGACTGTGATTAAAACTTTTATAAATAAAAAATATTAGTTTCCTCTTCTTATTGACATTAATTTCAATGCATCCAAGACCATAAGCACCTAATAAATATCATAATTTTTAATTCATTGAGTTATGAGTCTTATTAATGTTATTGTTATATTTATCTATTGACTTAGAATATTACCTTATTATAGTAATAGATTTATCCAAAGTAAATTGAACATTCTTCATCTATTTTTTTGAATAACCTATTAAGTGAGTAAACCTATTCTTATTAAATGATCAATAGTTATAAAATACTATTAATGGTATTATTATATTACTAAATAAAAATGATGATATTATAAATTTTCACCATAAACTTTACTTAACTCTCTCAATGTATTTTAATATCATTTGAATCTTTTATTTTTCAATGTTGAATTCACATTTTCCAATATTATAATATTTTCATATATATAATTATTTTTACTATAAAAATGTATTCATTTCTCATTTCTCACACATCATTATCTTCATCACTATTATTATTATATTAACAGTAAAAATTAAAATGTTTTTAACTAACATTTTATGAAAACATAAATTATCTCTCTAGGTTTTATTTATCAAAATTTACATTCCTCAACACATGATGCCACGTTATTCATAGATAGAATTATTAGCTTTCTAGTAGACTGTAGCATATTTCCTTCTCAAGTATATATTATTATTCATATAATATTAATCGTTAGTATGCTATTATTTTTTATAAATGTTATTTTAAACTTATCATCATTATTGTTAATAAATAAATTATAAATGAAATTTAATATATTGTTTCATATCATCCCAAAATGGAAACATTAGAATAAAATATTACCCTTGTAATTTTATTTTCTGTTCTATAATTATTTTGAGAATATAAACATCAATTAATTATTTTTTTTGTAATCCTCTTCATTATTTGAATATATATTTTGTGTTTTCTTATAGTAATCACTCTTAATGAAATATAATGTTTTTAATGAAATCTCATTCTCCAACTTATTTTAATTATTTATATATGATCCACATGTTAATTTATTTAATATCAAATTATTGGGTATTTGTTTTGGTAGTGAAATTATCTATATCATAATCATTAAGACATTATAAAATTAGAGAAAACATATATATAAGAATGTAAAATAATTTATTCACATTAGTTTAATCCATAAGAATTTATTTATATCTATTAAATATTTTAATAATCATATTCATCCAAAAAATGTTTTTTCTAAAAATCATCCTATTAATTTCAAATAAAATAAAATTGAGAAAAATATATTTATAATAAAGGTCCTATAGCAATTATCATTTTTAAATACCGTAATATTTATCCAAAAACTGTTTTATAGATTTTTAGAAAACATAACACTAATTGATTCCTTCAAATTACACGATGATTAAAATTAATTGTTGAGCTCCTTCGTAGGATTAAATATCAATTTTTCTAATGTATGTACATATAAAACATTCTCTATGTTGTTTACGTACTTTGATAATAATTTCATACCCACTCAATCAGAAATAATAAAACCACGAAATCATTTTTTTCATTTTATAGACGTGATCTATTACTAATAATATACTAATGCCAATTTTTTATTCATATAATTCATAGAATTCATTTTGAAAAACTAATTGAATAGATATTAAAAATATAAAATAGTATGTATACTCAAGAGGGAACCTAAATCTGATACAAATTGATGTTCTGATGTGTGATATATGGATCCTTATTTTGGTGAAAAAATACATAAAATCCACCCATTTTCATGAATCTTGGGCCTCATTTATTGTATGTGTGTTGTATCTTCTCTCATCCTATTGAACTATCACTATATTTAATGAAAAATAACTATCACTATATTAATGATTGATTTTTTCACAGTGATCAATGATAGTTTTTTCACACATTAAAATAATTTTTATCAATTAATAATAATAATTTACAAGTGATAAGTGTAAACAAATTAATAGTGATACTTATAAGAATGATCTCAAACTGTATATATATCATAAAATATATAAATAGAAAAAAAATCAAATGGAAGATAAAAAATAATTGTAGGACTCATAAATATTGATATTATATCCTCTTAGTGAGTGATTTTGATACACTATTGAATTGTGATATCTATATATACTCAAAAATGATATCATTACAATCTATAATAATTTATATCAAACGTGTACAACTATCTCATCTATTTTCTATGAAAATTTGTTCTAAAATAACCATTCAAAAATGATTATGTAGTTTTATTGGAATTTGTATATCCCCTATAGTGAAATATGACTCTAAAAATTGGGTATATGTCATTAAACCTTTTAAAAATATGTGATAAATTATAATGAATAATTTAAAAAAATAACATAAACCATAATGATCTTTATTCGGGGTTTGGTTTTGGTTTCCTGTTATGAATTCTAAAAATAAATTCTTTATAAATGTAAACTAATACATAGTGTTTCCCAACACTATAAATATTTGGAAAGAAATCTAAAAAAATTATTTGTAACATAACAAAATTAGGGTATTATATATTCCCATGACACATAATAGTTATATCAGTGTATGTTTTGAAATAAAAACTCAAGATCACATTGTTTTTTATAACCATTGGATTGATTGTTATAGTATTACATAATTTCCATCCTCAAAGTGTATAGTAAATTAAAAAATATTATTCTATAGATCAGTGTTTTGACCATGATAATTTTCATTATAATCATTTCTATATATTGTGAATTTCATTATCTCTTGATGTGTTCAACAGAGAACAAATATATAGTTTTTTTGTTCAATATATTTATTAATTTTATTTATAATTATGTTTCACTAATCATAAAACTATAATTTCATTATAATTTAGAACTTTGAAACCTGAAAAAAATGATAAAATTAATTAATCATATTCTAAATAAAAAAGTCTATAATATTATTTAAACTTGAGAGATTTAAAATATGGGTTTTAATGACATGGAAATAATTATTGGTGAAAATCATCACTTGAAATAAATAAAAATACTATATTCACTATTCATCATAAATATTATAAAGGGAAACATAAATCTCTCCTTTTTACCAATAACTATAATCATTAGAGTATTGTAAAATTTCTAATATTAAACATAATCTCCTCCAAAATAACATTAATATTCACTAATAGGATTCTATATTATATCATGGATGAATGGTTAATTGACTTTGAAACATTTTTTATATTAATGTCTTTGGAATATGATTTAGTAATGTCTAAATATTATTTCTATTGATTACTTTTCCTCATTTGTTTTATTTACCATAATTAATTCTATTTTTATAAATATTATATTTTTCTAAGAAGTTAGTCTATATTTTGAGTCATATTTTCTATAAGAATTTTAATTGGGAGAAAAGATTGTAACTTCCTAGGAAATATTGACATTTCAATGAATAATTAAAATACTTTATTTTTTCAGAAACAGACATGGATTTTCAATAAATTAAACACTTTTAAAGTCCCATTTTATTTTTAATATGAATTAAATTAAAATAATTATTATTTAGTTATATTAATTCCAATTAATAAAATTTTAATCTACATCAAATCATATTTTAGTAAATGTTCATCCCTGGGTTTAAAAATGTGATTTTTCCGATAACTAATTTATTGTTCATAATGGTTCTTCATTTCAATTAATTAAGAAACCCATAAGTAGGAAAGATTTAAATTATATTCATATATTATATATCTGTAAATATTAAATAATATTTCTAAAATTATTATTATTATACATATAATTAATATAAAATCATTATTTTCTTAAAAAATACACTTCCTGAATTCCCACTTTTTCGTCATATCTGATGATTTATGTTTAAATTAAAATATCCAATAATGTTAATTTAAAATTGTAAAATGAATTAATTATTTTTAATCATAATAGTTTATATTATAAAATATGGGAAACATAATTTTTATTGTAATTAATAGTGAAAATAGTAAACATTAATTTCCACGGTCAAGGTGAAAACTGGTTTACCAAGGGGTTAAACAAAATTTTAGGTGTAAAATTTACATAATAAATTGTCTAAAATATATTTTAAAGAAATATTTATACGTTATAATGTATAATTGTCAATAAGTTTCAATTTTAGTGATCTTTTACATGTAAAAACATGGTTATACCATTTTTTTAAAAAATTAAAAGTGAGCCACTCACATCACCAATAAAAGTCCACCCCTCTCATATTTTATTCACACCTCCAAACAATTTTAATTTGAAAAAGACATAAAAAATAAATTCCAAACTACCGTACTCTCATATTGGGATAAATTTTATATCAAAAATTTATTCTTGATTTACATTAGGTATATTATAAAATAGGTGGTTTGAGAAAAAGAGTTAAATTACACACATGGAATGTCTGGACTCGAGGAAAGGGTTTTCTCTTAAAAAATTTTCTTCTCTGAGACATATGGAATATTCCCCAATATTTTTTTTATTTTTTGGTTTATATATTTTCCATGAATGTATTTTAATATTCTTTTCATGAAAATTATTGGTATTTACAAATCCACATGAGATTCTATCATTTCATGGAATTTTGGTCTAAAAATTACCAAAGTTGAAAGGGACTTAATCTCAATTTCTCTTCTTTAGCCATACTATAATGTTAACAAATATTTAATGAATTGTATGTAGAAACCATTTTTAAATGTTAAGACATGAATATCCATATATAAATGATATTTAAAGATTAATTTTAATTTATTAATTCATTTGGAATATGATTGAACAGATTACTAATGATGTAAAAGATTTATATTATACTATCCTTTATTTTTAGGATATTTATGAGGAAAATTTTTATTGGGATATCATATGAACTTATTTACTGAAACCACATCGCTTCATTCTACACCTATTATGAATGTGTATAACCTATTTTATTTTTATTTCCTTCCTTTTTGATTAAAAAACATTATGAAATCCATTTGTAAGTACTAATGATATTTTAGTTTCTTTTAGACCTATTATGTTTCTATCCCATATCCATGTGATATAAAATGGATTCAAAAATGGTTTTTATAAAAACAAGTGATTTCTTACATCAATTTTACATGGTATTTGGAAAAATTTTAAAATGTTTTGAAATAAAATTTGTTAGAATTTTTTTCAAAAGAGACACTTTTGACTCCCTTTTACATATTTTTTTGAAGAAATGTTTATTTATTACATTTAAAATGTGAATTAGTTTAACCACAATGTTGGCCATTATTTTATTAGAAAAATACAATTAATTTTTTATTGGCTATTCTCAAAGGAAATTATATTGAAAATATTTGCCGATTTTTTAGTTTTTAAGTGAGTTTTCATAAATGAAATGGTTTTTTACACAATAATGTTTTTAATTATCATTTATTGGTATTTAAATTCATAAAAATCATTAAAACTTATTGTTTATTATTCTCAACATGGGAAAATTTTTAATGATTTGGTAACATCCCAACCTGGGTTCCACACATCGGTTCCCCGATCTAGTTCGTTACATGACCTCATGCCCATCCCCCCATATACCTAAGGCTACCGAAAAGTAGAGAGGGTATAATATGGATCATGGGGTGACTATATTATCTTTATAAATGCACAAAAATAATTTAAATAACAATAATAAACAAATTATATAACCATAACCGGAATAATACCAGTATCACAAGTTGACCAAATCCTGAATACAGTATCCAAAAGTGAATTGAATATATGTCATGATATATATTTGTCAAGTGTCAATATAAAAAACATAAAATAAATAAAGAAACCAAAAAATTCACTGTGGGTACCGAATCATGTCTAGTTACGTTAACCATTACAAATCATAAATCATCCAACCAAAATAAGAGTCTATCCCCTATCAGGTCTTTCAAACATGAAATCTATTCTGGTACCAATCAAAAAGCCTGAGTAGTGTGTGAGTATAACACTGTAGACCAACACCAACTATATCTAAAACAATATCCAATCAATAAAAGTGTATTCATTTGTTTAAAGAATAAACTAAAATATATAAGATAACTTGTTTACTTTTATTTAACTATTCATTATTTTACTATATAAACTGATGGATTACCAAGTACCCCCAAAATCTGAATAAATAATTCATCCCATGAGAAATTCAGAATTATATCATACATTCAATTAAAAAATATATATAACACATGGAATTTCATTATAAATTTAATTTCAATTCATAATATGGATACAAGGGACTCTATTCTAATGTGAACATTTTGGGCCTAGAATTTCATGGCTTGGACCCTTTGGGTATTTGAAGCATGAATCTTTGTCCCACAACCCATTTATCAAATAATAAAAAATCAGTGATTTTGAAGCAGTATTCCATGTCCCAAAACAATTATTACAAGAATTCATTTGGGTAGAGACTTCCATTTCTTGCACCCTGTGGGTATTAGAATAATTAGTCCTTGTCTCACAACTTCTTTATCAGTCAATGACACATGTGGGATTTGGAAGTATTAGTTCATGTCCCATACACATATATCACAGAATCACATATATCCCAATATCACATGTATCAAAATTTCATAATGGTAAATTTTAATCCTACAATATCATAATTTCTATTGTTAATTAATTTTTAAGCACATTAATTAACCAATCACACAATTCAATAATTAATTCACCAAATAATTAATCCAATTGCACAATCATAAAACCCCATCAATTAATTAACTAAATAAATATTAAATTAATCAATCAATTTTATAATTAAACATTCTATAAATTAATTCACCAATTAATTAATCCAATTCTATAATCCCAATATCACAATAATTAATTCAAAAATTATTCAATCCAATTCCACAATCCCATAATCCTATTACTTTATCCACTAATTAATTAACCTAATTAAATGTTTCCAAAAATTAATTAGTCAATTAATTTCATCAACTCATGATTAAATTGTCAAACATGCCAATTAGTATTTAAAAACACTTACATGCAATTAGAATCGAGTTGAATTAAACCACCTACCTCTGGATTGATGATGAATGTTCACCAATGGAAATCCCCAATTAATGTGAAACGATCAATAACATGGCATAGAATGAGATCTACATCCATGATTAAATAAATAAAGATCCATAAAAACAATATATATATCTATAAAAAATATAAAAAAACATACCTTCAAAGGATGGGAGAAGAACGAGAGAGAGATAAAGGAAACCAATCTTATTGAGATTATATTATCAAGAGAGGTGCAGATCTTCAAATCAGGATTTTTATCATCAATAATAGTGGTGAAAAGTCCAAGTAAATCATCCTAGAGCCTCCAAAAATGAGGGGAAACATTGAGTGTTGAGATAGGGTATATTTGGGGTGAATTATTATGGTTCAAAATTTTAAATCTAGTTTTTCGGTTCAGTAAAACCACTCGCATGGTTTCCTGAGCAGGGGTGAAATATTTTCCAAACAATGCACCTAAAAAGTGAACCTCCTTATTTGGGGGGAGGGGGTGTGTAGTTACTCCTAAAATAGATCATGGTTTAACAAACTATGCACTATTCATGTGAATACCCTCTACTTGGGATAACACAGTTTTCTGGGTTGGGTGAAAAATTTGGGAAAACTGTATTCCTTCCATTTAAAATCCCTCTTCCGTAAAAAAGTCTAATTTCCCTCCAAAACTCACTAAGGTAGTAGGAAAAAAGTAACACAAAAAGTTAAAAATATTACCTATTAATAATCCCAATACATATCTAGAAAAGGTCTTGATCAAGCAGATTCCATCCCCATTTTTACTTAGGACATATTATGTTGGTTTAAAAAAGAATGTCATGAAACCCATTTCATTTATATTGGTTAATCATGTTTCAAATATATTTCTATGGAACCCATTTATTTTACATGAGATAATAATGTTTTAATAAAATTTTTATGGAACTTGTTTCATTTCTACATGTTAATCATGTTTTAAAGATATATTTCTGGATCCCATTTCATTTCAATGAGTAAAACTTTTTTCAATGAGATTATTATATAATCCATTTCTTTTACGTGAGTTAATAATTTTTGAAAGATATTTTTATGGAACACATTTTTTACCCTATTTAAACATATTAAGAAAATAATAATGATTGTTTATATGAGTTTATGTTGAAATGAATGATCTATTAACACATGAATGGTACCTGTACATTATTGGTGATCATGGGTATGCCCAGATAATTTTGGATGATCATGTTATTACTTATACGATGGGTACTACTTGATAGTATCATGTGATACCATTATTGATTATACGATGGGTAATCCTATAGCTTTTTAGCTGACCCCATTCTAACATGTATGATTGGTGAATCCAAATAGTGCCAGGTGATCCCTAAATAACTAATACGATGGGTGCACCCAATTGCACTCCAATGCATTGGGTAATGAACATTGTATTAATAGAAAATAACGATATAGTTTCCAATGGGTTTATCCCATTGATTTAGATAAGGTCTAATTATATATAAAAATGGTTTTAAAATTGGTTATGAGGATAATGCTTCCATGGTACTAGTATGTTATATTCATGCTTCATATTGGTTAATAATGTTTCTTATAATCATGGTTGATATCCCATGGATGATGATTATTTATTTGGATGTATTTTATCTTGGTTAAATCATTATTCCATTTTTTGTGTTTTATAACCCAGGTACTAATGGGTATGAATAATATTATTTTATACTCTTACACTTTTATTATTTAATCATAATATTATTCTCTTTTTATACTCACTGATGACATTTAATTTTTAATTCTTATGTTTACCCTTACTGAGAACATGAGATCATGATTTTTATTTTTAATTTTCCCAAGGTTATATATAATGAGTGTGAATAAATTTTGAATAGAACTTATTTTATTTGGATGAAGATGACGACTTAATGTAAAATAAGAAAAGATGATTTAGGTGGATTACATTCTCTCTTAAAGTCATGGGAAATGTTTATATAATAGTTTATCATAATTCTATAATACTCTAAAACTAAACATTCCTTGAGAATATACGTGAGTCAATTTTTTCCAATTGATGTTTTATTCTTTTGATGGAAAAAATTGAGTCACCATAATTATTATCACAGAAAAAATGTAAAGTTCATGTTTTTAGTTACATATATGGGAGTGTCTGTTCGGGGATATTTTAGTTTGTATAAGAGGAGGGCTTAGATAAATTTTGATGTTAGGATGATTTAATGTGATGTTATTTTATGGGTTATATTTACAATCATATATCTCTAATATTAATAATGATCATATGTTCCAAGTCTTATAAACCAGTTTGATGTTTTATGTAAATAGATATTAAAGTGATTAATAACACTTTAGGATATGTTCTAGTGGGTTGAAGTATATGTTAATATTTTTATAACATGACTATAAAATTAATTTTTTTGAAATAATATTTTAAGATAAATAACTATTAGGGGTTATAAGATATTTGATACTGAGAACACATGTTATATTTTATAGATAAACTGAAGTTCAAAAAGTTATTTGGTTAAATAGTAATTAATTTTACTTCAAAAGAAGATCACAACTATTTTTTCGAAAATATCATAACAGGTATGAGATAATATTTTTCTAAAAAAACTATTTAGTTTTTATGTTATTGAGGTTTCCTGGGATATAGGTTTATTTAATTATGGATTTGTTTTGAACATTCTGTGTTACTATTGAATTCTATAGATTAATGTATTATTTAAACATATAATGGTTTATTCATTTTGATAGTTATCTTACCATGTTCCAACCATATTGGTTTTAGTTAATGTATTAAGATAGGTTGAGTAGATTTATAATCAATTCTATGGTCATGCGCTCCTTTAAATTTTGATTTTAGTGCTTCAAAAATGAAAAAATTCATATTCAATACTCAATGATTGGAGAAAAGTATGAGATTGTGGTGGAAATTTATAATAGGATTGAAATATACAAATCGCGTAAGAATAGTTCCTTATGATACTATTCAATATGAAAAATCAATCCCTCAATCATATAAAAAGTATGATGAAACTAAATTTTATCCTTTTACAGTCATTTTTTATTGAATCAATAACCTCTATTTGTTTATGGTTTTGGGGTTGTTATATTTCTCTTATTAATTAAATTTCATGTCATTAATGATCCCCATCACCCTTTATCATTATTTATTAATTAAAATTTTCTTCTATGTCCAAATATTTTCTCCCCATCTATGTTATCCGATTTGGAAACCAAGTATATTCTATTCAAGATGAAACTCATACATTATTTTCTCTCTAATAAATAGAACTTTTTATAAACACTTTTTATGATGTTGGTTTACAATATAAGTATATTTATAAAAATTTAAATACATTGATTAATAGTTTCAATTTGATTTTATGAGTAAAAAATTTATTAAAAGGTTGGAGGATGCAAAAACCTGAGATTTTAGAAAAGAAATTTTTTTTCGATTGTGTATACAACACAAAAAACCAAGATTAGATGAGAATTTACCAATCTATAATAATAAGATATATTTATTTTTCAATAAATTTAATATCTTTGACATGTTGTGGTATACATAACGTTATGATTTTTGTGTTTGACAACGTGTTTGACACGAAACACTGGGCTTAAAAACAAGAAAATATATATTACCAATATAACATAGCCATTAAATTGGTGAGTATGAAGAGTATTAACTACCTTATAATATATATATATATATCAATCAATATAAATTGTTGATAAATTAATTTTATATAATTAATTAGTTATTTATAATGTAATTTCATTTTACAAAATTATGATTTCTTCAAAAATGGTTTCTCTTCATTGTCATGAAGAAAATTTCAAAATATATTTTTGCAATTTTAAGTGAAAATATTTGATAAAATTAAATTTCTGTTAATAGTATTATCATAATTTAAATTGGGTAAAATTATTGGATTTTTTTGGAAAACATTGATTTTTTGGTGAATTGTGAAAAATAACGATTTCATCAATAATGTCATTTTTTCATTAATTAATAAATTTAAATAGACCATTATGTTTTGAATATAATTTAATGAAACATAATTAATATTTAGTTATATTTAATCCAGTTAATTTTTTTGAATCGATTTCATTGCGGATTTTATAATTTGAATGTCTTTGGTTTAAAAATATGATTTTTTAAAATATTTTTTAATGTCCAAAATGTTTATCAAAATTAATTAATTAAAAACACCTAAATATGAATTATTTAGATGAAATTTATAGATTATATATCAATTAATAAATATTTAAATTCATAAAATTAAAATTATTAGTCATATAATTAATATGAAATCATCCTTTTCTTGTAAAACACCCTTCTTGAAGACTATATTTTCATCGGGTATATAGGTTTAATTTAAAATTAAAATTTACAAATTATATTAATTAAACTAATAAAATTTCTTCCATAATTTGAATAAAAATAATTTATCTTATATAATATGTTGAACCTATTATTTACCCTATTTAATAGTGAAAATAGTAAAAATTAATTACCATGGATAAGTTAAAAATGGGTTTCCTAGGTGGTTAAAATAAAAATATAAGAGTCAAAATTACCTAAAAAGAAGTCTAAATTTTTTGTTATGAACATATATATATATCATATTACGTATAATTCTTAATAATGTCCCACTTTTGAGAATTTTTGAATTTTAAAATATTGGTACACATTTTTCTTTTAAAAAAATTCAAGTGTCCAACTCACCACACATATAAAAGGCTAGCCAATGTATTCTCTTCTTTAAAACATCAATGCCTTCTAACATGGAGAATAAATACCTAAATAACATTAGAAACTCAATAACATAGAATCCATATTTTGTTCATAAATCTATTCGTGGAATTCATTAGGTATAATATTAAAGTGGTGGTCCGAGAGGAGTATTTAACGAACACACATGTAATTCTTCTGATGATTTTATATAATTATTATTTTCAAAAAATTATCGAGATTTACAAATCCCTACGAGGTACTCTCTTTTTATGGGATTTTGATCCGTAAACTACCAAAGTAGTAAGGGTCCTCATCTCAATTTCCCTTTCTGGAGAAATATTGTAATGGTACATACCTATATTTTATTCTAAGTTGTATATATTACCAATTTTAACATTTTATATCATAAAAATTATTTTTTCACGATATTTGAAGTTTTATTTTAGTATATTATTTTAATGGGCTTATTATTGAAGAGATTTTTAAAGTGGTAATGACATTATGTTATAATATCCATTATTTTCGAGATTTTTTATATTCAAGGTTCATTTTTGTATATCATATTATATTATTTTTATGAAGGAAATATATTTATTCACTAATGTTTAGGAATATTTTTAACATTATTGATTTCAATTTCATTCCTTATTGATTAAAGAAACATTAATAAATCTGTTTGTAAGTGATATCAATTATGAATTTTCTCTATGATTATGTATCTTTCATCTCCATATTAATGTTTGTAATGGTTTTTCAAATATGTTATCTTTTAAAATAAATTACTTCTTAAAAACATTTTTAATTGTAATTTATATAAAATGGTTTTCAAAATGAATTGTTTTATCATTTTTTTCATCAGTAATTTTAAATACATTTTAAAAAATGTTTTGAAAATATTTCGTATTTTTATGATTTACAACATGAACAGATTTTTCAATCATCATGATTGTTATTTTATTTAATCCATAATTTATAAGTTTCCATGGCGGTTTTCAGTAAAATTTAATTTTTTACAATATTTGTGATTTTTTAGTTTTATAGTCATTTTAAAAATGGAAATATTATTTTCCCTAAGGATTTCTTAATGCTGTTTTAATGTTATTTACATTGGTCAACATAAAAATCCCTTTCTTATATATATGCTTAAATTTAGATATTTTTTAATGATACCATAGAAATTATTTTTCAATATAGATTAATATTCTTTAAAATATTTTTTTATGTAACCCGTTTAATTTCTATGAGTTAATCATGTTTAAAAGATATTTTCATGAAACATATTTATTATATATGGGTTAATCATGATTCAAATTAAATTTTTGTGGATCCATTTTCTTCCCCATGGGTTAATCCTATTTCTAAATGTATATTATAGAACCCTTTTTTTCTGATGGTTAATATTGTTTCTAATAGATTATTTTGGTGCCGATTTATTTTCCACCAGTTAATCACATTTCGAAGAGAATGTTATGGAACCTATTCCATTTTCATGTGTTAATCATGTCCTGAAATGAATAAACATAATTTCTTAAGTTTATGATAAAATGAATGTTTCATTCATGAAGGCAAATAAGACATTATTGATGATCATGGGAATGCCCATATTTTTATGGGTGATCTTATTATAGTATATATGATGGGTGTTCATAGATATCATCAGGTGTTCTTAGTATAACTTATATGATGGGTGTAACTAGATAGTGCAGAGTGAGCCCATTATTCCCTATACGATGGGTGCACCGAATATCTCAGGTTGATCCTGATATAGATTATGCAATGGGTGCACCCAGAAAAACATCAATGTATTGAGAAACATTTCTTCTCTCAATAGAGAAGTAGGGGGAGTTACTAATGGGTTTTTAAAATTTATTTAATTAGGCTCTACATATATTTGATACGAGTTCAAAATAATCTATGAAAATATTTTTTCCTTGATTCCAGTACATTTTATCGATGCATGATATGGTTTTATAATGGTTACTAGGGTAAATATTGATATAAAATATCTCATGATTATTGATTCTCAATAATATTTCAATTTTAAAGCCTTATTCCATGTTTTCAGGTTTTTTGTTGCAAGTATTGATGGGTTTGTATATTCTTATTTTAATCTCATTAATTTTGATTATTTCATCATACCATTAGTTTATTTTTATGCTCACTGATGAAATTATTTGGTTTATGATTATGGTTTCTCTTACTGAGCATTTGAGCTCACCCTTTACATGTTTCATTTTACCAAGGTTATAAAGAATGAAGTTGAATGATTTGTGATAAGAATGGATTTCATATAGGTGACAATTATAAATTAATGCGTATTATATAAAAAACTATTAGGTTGGGGATATTCTAATTTAATTACATTCGTATTATTTATGTAAGATCCTTTCCTAACTATCTGAAAAAAACCTAAAACGTCCTTTATAATATATGTGATCCAATTTATCTTTTTTATTTTTTTTGGTTTGGATGGAAATAAATTTAATCAACTTTACTAGTATCGAAGAAGAAAATTTAAATTTCACGTTTTTAGCACTCGATCCAATGGTACATGTTCATGAATGTTATATAAGAGACTAGCTCCTAGGGTCTAATGATATAGCTTTGGGAGATATTTACCCTATAAATATTCATTATAAGAAACAAAAAATGATATGATAATAGTTAGATGGAGGAAAATTATAATCAATTTTAATATATCCTATAAATGTGATTCAAATAACCAAATGAATCTTATATGAAAACATGATTCAAAATTAAAACAAATGTATGATTACATGAAGAGGAATACTAGACAGTAAAATAAAATAATGTTTAGATAACTCTCCACCAAACTCCAAATGAAAAGTGAAAAATATCTATAATTTCTCATGACATGATCATCTATTCTGATAAGGATTCATTACAATATATAAAATATCATGAATAATTTTTTTACAAATTAGGTGGTTATGTACATGGAGTAAGAATAAATCATTAGTATATACTACAAAAACCATAGGTAACCCTAAGTATAAAAATGTGATAATATATAAGTAGTGTGAAAATTTAAATGATTTAAAAATATTTTTTTCATGAGGAAATTAATGTATTTTATGTTAACATGGACTTCTAAATGTTCTCATTCCTACTTCATTCGAAGATGTTTAAACTATGAGTTCATGTGTAGAATAAGTAACCAAATACATGGCCCTATATAATATCATATTCCGAACACACTTCATCTCATTTAATCACTATAATAAAATAATAAATATCTAAATACATGGATCAAATTTCATTTCTTCTCATTCATTAACTTAGAAGAAGGATTTATATATGTGTCTATCTTCACTGATAATTAAACAACTGAATTGTTAGAGAAAAACAACTCAATAAACATTTTATTATTTTGACATCATATCTAAATCTTATTAGACAGTAATAAAAAAAATTAACACCATTTATTTTTGTGAAAAAACAAATAAGAAATCGTAAAATAAATAATTCTCATACCTAAAAGCATTTATTATTGAGAGAATATCCTAAAAAAATCTTTATGTCACAACCCGTTCTCGGGGCCCATGTCGTGACTAACCCAAGCCCACCTTCCATAGGCCAGGGGTTGGCGACTAGCACCAAAAGTGTAAATCCCGATAAAAGGGAAGGAATTTCCTTTATAAAAGAAAACAAACACGACAGAATATGCGAACTGAAGTAAATACTAAGTAAACTTTAAAAAAACGTACTGAAAGTACAAGGGGCCAGAAATACAAGCCCAAAGGAAAGGTACAACTACAAATAAAAGTAATGTACAACTCAAAGGACAACAGATAAAAGGTGACAAGCCACTCCTGGATTTTCCTCCGGCTACCTACCTGATGGGTAGGTATATATCTCCTCCTCAGCACTCCACATTTGTCCGTCTCCTCCGGGTACCGACTCGTCATGATATCCACCTCCGGGAACTGACTTGACGTGATGTCCACCTCCGGGCACCGACTTTTCATGAGATCCTCCTCCGGGTACCATCCAACTCTACAAGCCTCAACCGCGATCAGTGATATACGTTGTCTGCAACCAACACAACGTTGTGCGGGTAAAGCCCGTGCAGCGGTGAGTATACGATACTCAGTAGGGACCCCGAGACCCCCAAAGGTCTCCCTGAATCCATAAAGGATAAACCACAAGGAAAATATACAATCACTAAGTATCATCCAAAACTACTTTGTTATATGGACATACATATACCTAAGTCATCAAATCCAGTTCAGCTCCTACTCACGAACTCAAGTACAATCCAGTCCACTCAGGAAATTAAACATAATCCACTCAAGAAAGTACGACTCATTCCACACAGGAAAGCATAATCCAATCCCCACAAGATATCAAGTCAATCACATCAAAGATAATGATTGAATGTCAAGAATTAGCTCAAACAGGTATCCATTTATGAAGAGGGGTGGAGATGACTAGATGTGGCCTCTGAATCATTTCGTCTGCCGAACCCATGTAGGATCCATGTTTAGTAGGCGTTGATGACGAACCCACGGAGGATCCGATTATAGTAGTCATCGTCATCAAACCCACAGAGGATCCCAGCATGGTAGTCAAACCCACACAGGATCCCAGTACAGTAGTCATCATCGTCGAATCCTCGGAGAATCCTAGTACGGTATTTGTCCTAATCAAACCCACAGAGGATCCCAGTACGGTAGTTCTCCTCGTCGAACCCATAGAGGATCCTATTACGGAAGTCAGCTTCGTTGTAGTCGCAGCAAGCTCTAGGGTTCCCACACACAGCATGCTCGATTTTGAGAGGGTCCACTCCATGAGCCAAGGGGGTCGATACATCAACTGACACGAAGTCCGGATTTGATGTATCCCAAAGTTCCACCTCGTCAATAGGAACACAATGTGACAGACGGCGCGTCAATCAGAGGCCTGGTCTGAGAGTTATTGGTTTTTTCGTCCCAGGGGCCCTGTTGTTTTTTAAGTCAAAACCAACCCGACTGTACTCCAAATGTGTCCGAACCTCGAGCGAAGTAAGCCAAAAGAACCTTCTCACTATGAGGGATCCAACAAAGTTGACGACACATCAATCGGACATCCGGAGCTCAAGTTATAAGCATTTCTGCTCCGAAGGCCCGGTGGGTTTCGTGCTCGAACCAACCTAGCCATGATCAATGTTATCCAAAACCTTGAGTGTAATATAACTAAAAGACCGTCTCAATCAAAGGATCGCATCGCAACTGAAGGTGCATCAATCGGAGGTCTGTAGCCCATGTTACGGGCATTTGAACGAATCTGTCCAATTTTAGGGGGTTTTGGGCCCGGACCGACCCAACCGGAAACCCCATGGGTCGGCATGTTAGGGCATGTCCTAGCCCAGCTGGCATGGCCCAAACTATCACGGGGGTCTGTCCCAGCGCGGGCGGCCCGACCCAGCGCAGGCGGCTTGGCCTGGCATGGGCGGTCTGGCCCGGTGCGGCCAATCCAGCCTGGCGCGGGTGACCGCGGCTCAGCATGCGGCCGAGCGAGTGAAAAGGGGGAGCGCCACACCCTTTTTTTAGAACGTCAGACCCAGTGGGGTCCGCCATAATTGAACCTGGGGGTTATGCCCCCAGTTTGCTCGGAAAATGGTCGCCCGTTAGGCAGACCTTGTGAACCACCGCGGGACCCGTGAGGGGTCCCGTCTCCTGGAGCTCCAGTGGCTGGTCGTGCCTGGCTGCCGCCTGCTAGTGACCATCTCCACCACGGACTTAGGCCGCGACATTTCTTTGACCGGCGCGGTACGACGCGACGGTGCCGCACCCCTCCGTCGCGGCCCGGCCCGGCCGCGGCCCATTGATGCTCTAGCGCGACGTGACGGTGTCGTGCGTCTTCGCCGCTGCCCGGCTCTGGCAGCGGCCCCTTTCGGTCCCTCACCGGTGCGTCGTGATGGTGACTCTCTCCTCCACGGGTTCCTTAACCTCGCGCGGTACATCGACATCGCTTTCGTTTTAATCCACGAAGATAATCAATGGAAAAAGGGGTGCAGGTTTGGCCATGATCATGCGGTCCAACCTCCACCCGTTATTTTGGATAACAGGTGGACAACAAATTAATGAAGAGTCATCAAATATTCTCGAATTGTAAAATCAACCCCTACCTCGTAAATTCGTCGCAACGCATGGAGCTGCGGAAAAAAGGAAAGCATCGCGATGATCGGACGTCACGATTGATCGGTGATGATTTCGTTGACGTCGAAGGAAGAGTCGTTGTTGATGGAGACGTTCCCCACAGTGGTGTCTCCTCCCTTGTCGTAGAGGAAGAAGAAGAGAAGGCACGTCATCGGTGACTTCGCGTTCTCCAATGGAGGCGATCTTCGTCAAGAACGTTCTTCGTTTGATAGAGGGAGCTCTCCTCCAACTTCTCCAGAGGTTTTCTCCAGCCAAAAAATTTCCTTCAAAAATATTTTACACGGCCCCTTTAATAATAAAATTTCATGAAAAAGGAAACAATTATAAAAATTGTGGACACTCAAAAATAATTATGAAAATTATTAATTAAATGGGTTGGCATATTTAATAGAGAGAGGAGGGTGAAACATTTAAAATTAAAAAAAATTATCAACACCCAAATTAATTCAAGACATTAACTAAAAGGGTTGGCACACATTAAGTGAGTAGAGATGGCCTCATTAATGCTAGGGAGGTGGGGGGTTTAATTGTTAATAATGTGAGGGGTTGGGCTCATATAGTACCCACCCCAACTTCCTCACATGGATGTTAAACCACAAAGTAAAATAAAGTTGTCACACAACTTTATTCACTTAACCACAAAGTTAAACAACTCTTCCCGAGAAAACGCAACTCTGGGAAAGGTCTTCTTATGCAATTACCGGCGCTGCGGTTTCAACGGTGCCCTCGAACTTCGATTCCGAGCACTGGTTCAAAATTTAGAAAAACCTGCTCACTCGTTCACTGAACATACCTGAGCTAAACTTCAGAAATTGATTCCGGACACACTGAGCCTCTTAATCAGGTGCTGTCAGAAACTGTGTGCTCGAAAAATTCCATAGAAATTAAGAAAAAAAGATCCCTTTAAATTTACGGGTCTTTACATTACTCCAACCTCGGGGCTTTACGTCCCCGTAAAGCTACATCAAAAACTAGGGAAACAAAGTGGTACTGAGCACGCATCTGAGCCTTCCGCTTCGATGTTCTCTCTTGTAGGTTCTCGAGCTACATGTGAAATCACACCAGAGGAATCGACTGTCCACGTAAGACCCACTCCTGTTGATCCTCGATCTCCACTAGAGCCTCCAAAAAATTCTCTCTGTCATCGATGTACCGCTCCCCATGGTCGATGATATGAGTCGGGTCATGCACGTATCTCTTCAACTGAGATACGTGGATGTCATCGTAAACCTGGTGCAAGTAAGGTGGATGGTTCAAGCGGTAAACCACCTCGCCTACCCTATTGAGGACCTAAAAGGGTCCATTGAATCCCAAAGATAACTTTTCACTTCGGCCACATCTACGTAGACCACGTCGATGTGAGACCCATAATAAAGACGTGGTCACCATCCTCGAACCTTAGTGGTCTCCACCTCCTCTCAACATAAGACTTCTATCGGCTCTGAGCTGTCCTCACCTACTCCTGGATGACATGAACCTTCTCTAGTCCTACAAGAGCTGCTAAGATTTCTTCATTACCGATAATAGAAATCTGGTCTCATCCCCAAGATGAACCATGTTCTTTTCCTAATACAGTCAATCCTGACATGAATGAAACTAATCCATGCCATGGATAACACAGAAAGGCCTTGACGCTGCTACCATGAGATCCAACCATTACTCTCACCTCCAAGGGTAGAGTCACACTGTCGGCAGCAGTGTGTGGTCACTAGGTCTCCTCTCATAGGAATCTCAAAAGTGAGGGTCAAGTCAACAATTTTAACTGGAACCTCTTAGTTTCAACTACATAAAAAGGACATTTAAAAAAACCCTCACAAGAACAGTGTCTTTTATTACTGCAGCTCAAGGTACAAAGACACAAAACATCCAAAAACAAAACATCAACAAAGCCAGAAGCAACATGAACAAAAGTCTCTATGACTGGAGCTAATCCTGCTTCGGTCCATCAGCTCCCGGAGCTCCATGGTCGTATGCCTCTGCTGCATGAAGCTGGGCTCTCCCCTGTCCACCTGTTCCCTGCGGTCGGGGTGTTCTTCCTGGTGGTGGTGGTGGTAGGGCCTCAAAGCATCACCCACCACCCGATGCTCGGTCTGCTCCTCTACCTTGTCTGCCTGCTCCCTGCGGACCTCCATGGTCAAACCTCTACCTGGGAAGGTCCCTCTACCGCCTGCTTCTCATCTGCAGGACGAGTCTGGTGGTTTGAAGCCATGTGACCCTACCCGCTGCATACATAGCACTGCCTGCCACTCGTGTGGCTGGCTCTCCTTCGTGTGCCATGTACAATCAAATCTACATCCTGAGATTTCTCATCAGATGGACTGGACCGCTTGGACCTCTACATAAACTGTCTACTGCCAGCTGCAGAAGACTCCGCTATGTGTCGTCCTGTGGAGGGTCCCGCCAATGGTGACTAATCGGCAAGAAAAATCTCCACTAGAAGGGATCTCCCCAACACACATTCCTGCGTCGGAATGTTGAGGGAGATCATCAAAGCCCTGATCTCATGCCTCAGTTCCTGCTCGATGGACCGAGCCCTGATGAATGGGTCCCGTACCATATCTGTGGAGTAGCACGAGATATTAGTAAACCTCACCGAGTACTGGGCCACAGTCATGCTGCCCTGCCGCAGTTGTAGTAACTCTTGAATGCGCACATCACGGAGGGTGGATGGGACGAACTCCGAGTGGAAGAGGCTCTCAATGCCCATCCAAAGAAGTGATACCTCGTCGTGCACCTGGAGCATCGGGCTCCACCATCTGCTTGCTACCGCATGCTGGAGACTCGCTGCAAGGGATCACCATGAGGTTAGATGGTGTCCCCACTAACCTAAAAACTTGAACTACAGCCTCCAGACAATCCTCGGCTGCCTGAGGGTCCGTCTCCCCATGGAACCTGGGCGGTATCTGACGCTGAGACTCATGCAGTGCACTAAGGAAACGTGCACTCTCAGCGGCTTGGGTTGGTTGCATCGGTGTCTTGGTGGGTAGATGTACCACCGGTGCCTCCGCTGTAATAGGGTTCTGCACTGAGGACTTGTCAATCGGTGGTCTGTCATCTAGAAAAAAGCTTGGAACCCTAGCTAGCAATCGTCGTGGGGCCATCCTGAAAAGAAACAGGTGTACCATGGTCAAAATAGTATACCTGGTGAGCTGACAAAAATTAATCACAAAGAAAACTATTTAAACACACATGCAATCAATGTCTTCGGGCATTGAGTCGGAAATCAGAAGTCAGGGTCCTGGATTATGGATACGTCGGCCACCGCACTCACACTGGACTCCCGGGACTGATAACCACACTCAATACCCTTAACAATATTTCTTCACATAGAAGAATGATCAGAGTCCTGAGTTCCATGGTAGAACCGAACTCCTGTGATACCAGTTTGTCACAACCCATCCTTAGGACCCATGCTGTGACTTCCCCATGCCCGCCTTCCATAGGACAGGGGCTGGCGACTAGCACCAAAGGAGTAAATCCCGATAAAAGGGAAGGCATTGCCTTTATAAAAGAATACAAACCCCATAGAGTATGAAAACTGACGTAAACACTATGTAAACTATAAAACAAATGTGTTGAATGTACAAGGGGCCAAAAATACAATCCAAAAAGAAAGGTATAACTACAACCGAATGTAAAGTACAACTCAAAGGACAATAGTTGAAAGGTGACAAGCCGCTCCTGGATCATCCTCCATCTTCCTACCTGAAGGGTAGGTAAAGATCTTTTCCTCAGCAAGACACGTCCGTCCATCTATTCCGGGTACCGAATCGTGGTGAAATCCACCTACGGGCCCTGAATCGACATGATATCCGCCTCCGGGCATTGACTCGTCGTCATATCCTCCTCAGTGTACCGTCCAGCTCTACAAGCCTCAACCACGATCAATGATGTCCATCGTCTGCAACCAACACAACATAGTGTGGGTGAAGCCCGTGCATGGGTGAGTATACGATACTCAGTAGGATCCCCGAGACCCCCGAAGTTCTCCCTGAATTCACAAATGATAAACCAAAAGGAAAATATACAATCACGAAGTATCATCCAACACTACTTAGGTATATGCCCATACATATACCTAAGTCATCAAATCCAGTTCATCTCCAACTCACGAGCTCAAGTACTCTCCAGTCCACTCAGGAATGTAAAACATAATCCACACAGGAAAGTACGACTCATCCCACACAAGAAAGCATAATCCAATCCACAAAGGATATCAGGTCAATCACATCAAAGATAATGATTGAAAGTCGAGACTCTGCTCACATAGGTATCCATTTATGAAGAGGGTTGGAGATGATTAGATGTAGCCTCTGAATCATCTCCTCTACCAAACCCATGTAGGATCCAAGTTTAGTAGTCATTGATGCCGAACCCACGGAGGATCCAAGTATAATAGTCATCGTCGTCGAACCCACGGAGGATCCCTGCATGGTAGTCGAACCCACGGAGGATCCCAGTATAGTAGTCGTCCTCGTCGAACCCACGGAGGATCCCAGTATGGTTGTTGTCCTCGTCGTACCCACTGAGGATCCCTGTATGTTAATCCCCCACGTTGAACCCACGAAGGATCCTAGTAATGAAGTCATCTTCATCGCATTCGTAACCAGCTCTAGGGTTCCCGCACACACAATGCTCGATTCCGAGAGGGTCCGCTCCCCGACCCAAGGTGTTCAATACATATAATAAAATTAATTCTGGAGTGGAAATACCCCAATTTTCCCTCTTGTCAATAGGAACACAACACGACAGACGACACGTCAATCAGACGCCCGGTCTAAGAGTTATTGACTTTTTCGTCCGAGGGGCCCCATTGGTTTTTTAGTCAAAACCAACCCAACTCTACTCCAAAATAATCCAAATCTCAAGTTGAGTAATCCAAAAGAACCGTGTCACTAAGAGGGATCCAACAAAGTTGATGGTACATCAATCGGATGTCCAGAGCTCTCGTTATAGGCGTTTCTGCTCCGAAGGCCCGATTGGTTTTGTGTTCGAACCAACCCGGACATGCACAAAGTTCTTTGAAACCTTGAGTATAATATACCGAAACGAATGTCTCGATTCAAGGATCACATATCAACCGACGGTGCGTAGATTGGATGTACTTATCCCATGTTATGGGCGTTTGAACGAATCTATCCGATTTTAGGCGGGTTTGGCCCCATACCGACTCGGCCGGAAACCCCCTGGTTCGGCCTGGCCCGGTGCGGGCGGACCAGCCCGGTGTGGGTGACTGCGGCTCAACACTTGGATGAGCGGGCGCAAAGGGGGAGAACCACCCCCTTTTTGTGCTGAACAGCGGACCCAGTTGGGGTCCACCCTAATTGAACCCAGGGGTTACACCCCCCAGTTTGCTCGGAAAACGGCCGACCGTTTGGCCGGCCTTGTGAACCGCCGCGGGACCCATGAGGGGTCCCGCCTCCTAGAGCTCTGGTTGATGGCCGTGCCCGATGGACACCTGCTGGTGACCGCTGCCGCCACGACCTTAGGTCGCGGCCTTTCTTCGATCGATGCGGTGCGACGGCGCCACGCTTCATCACCGCGGCACGGCTCAGGGCACGGCACCTTTCGGTCCCTCACCGGTGAGTAGTGACGGCACTGCGCACCTCCACGGGTTCTTCGACCTCATGAGGTACATCAGAATCACTTCTGTTTCATTCCTCAAAGATAATCAACGACAAAAATGGGAGGAGGTTTGGCCGTGTTCGAGCGGTCCGACCTCGTCCCGTTATTTTGGATAACAGGCGGCCAATAAATTAACGAAGAATCGTCAAATATTCTCGAATTTTAAAATCAACCCCTACCTTGTAATGTCGTCACATGACGTGGAGCGGTGGAAAGAGGTAAGTTTCATGATGATCAGACGTCACGGTAGATCGGTGCCGATTTATTTGATGTCGGAGGAAGAGTCGCCGTCAATGGCGACGTTCCCCGCTGTGGTGTCTCCTCCCTTGATGTGGAAGAAGAAGAAGAGAAGGCACGTCGTCGGTGACTTCGCGTTCTCTGCCGGAGGCATTCCTCCTCAAGAACGTTCTACATTGGAAGGAGGGAGGTCTCCTCCAATTTCTCCAGAGGTTTTCCCCACCCAAAATATTTCTTCAACAAATATTTTACAAGTCCCCTTTAATAAAAAAATTTCCATGCAAAAAGAAACAATTCAAATAATTATTGACACTCCAAAATAATTAATTGAAGTATTAATTATATGGGATGGCATATTTAAAAGAGAGAGGAGGGTGAAAGGTTTAAAATTCATAAAGAATTATAAACACCCTAATTCATTCAAGCCATTAACTAAGGGTTGGCACACATTAAGAGTGGATAGATGGCCTCACTAATGCTTGGGAGGTGGTGGGGTTTAAGAGTTAAGAATGTGAGGGGTTGGGCACATGTGGGTCCCACCCCAACTTCCTCACATGAAAGTTAAACTACAAAGTAAAATAAAGTTGTAACACAACTTTATTCACTTAACCACAAAATTAAACAACTCTTCTAGAGCAAACGCAACTCTGTGAAAGGTATTATTAAGCATTTACCGGTGCTGTGGTTTAAACGGTGGCCTCGGACATCGATTCCGATCACCTGTTCAAAAGTTTGAAAAACCCGCTCGCTCGATCACTGAACGTACTCGAGATAATCTTCAAAAATTGATTTTGGGCACACCAGGCCTCAGAATCAGGTGCCGTCAGAAACTGCATACTCGTAAAATTCCAAACAAATTTAAAAAAAAATTCCATGAAGTTTACGGGTCTTTACACTTTATTTTAATTCCCTTAATCTACTTTTACAATCAATACCCAATTTGATATAATTTAATCCTTTTTATCACTTTTTTAATTTCAAAAGTAAATCCAGTAAGGTAACCCTTTTTGTACCTAAAATATTTCCAAAAAATCAAATAAATATGTAATTGTTTATACTAGTGTGTTTTGTATGTTTAACCTAACATTTTATACATGTGTTTAACATTAAAACACTAATTATAAATGAAAAAAACCAACCCTAACACTCAAAATATCAATCAAATTTACTAATATAACCCATAAGTGTTTCAGTACTAATGAAATTAAATTATTATGTTTGTGAATACCACATAAACACATTATAATAATTTCCAAAAATCATTTTTGGAATCTACATTGATAAAATTGACACTAACATTAATGTTGACATCAATAACAGAGTATAAGTAGTCATTTTTTGATCTAATACATCTATTTAGAAATATAATTTTATAATAGAAATCCATATCTTTACACATTTAATATCATAATTTTTAGAATTAATTTTTTCATTAAAAAACTAAGTTTCATGAAAAATAATGAAAACATTATTCTATAATATTAGAAATAAATATTCAGGTCAATTATCTATCGAAATTATTAAATCAGAAAGAAAATTACCAAAACATTTTAAATGAAATAATGAAATAGTAATATAATAAATTGATCATTTACCAAACACTAACTAAATAATCATAACCAAGAGATAGATATGATCACCTTATAAATTAAATAGAATCTATAAAATCATCTAAATATAATAAAATCAATATAATTTTGTCTATATAATGATTAATCAATTTATCTTTGTCACAAAATTAATGGGTTCATGTAGCTGTTACCAAGATCAATAAAATGCCACTAATATATCATAATTATGGATTTAATTTTTTTTAATTTGTGAAACAAATTTGAGGGTATTAGTAAAATAGGTATGAATCTAGGGATAAGTTTTATTTAGAACATAACCTTATGTATGTAATGAAAAATCATTTTTTCAGATACATATATTGAGACATTAATTAATCTCAAACCTTTCATCCAAAAATCACATTATTTATTATCTATTAAGGAACATATTTTGGGTGTTTTATTTGAATTTCATATTTTTTTGATATTTGATATTTTATGATTTTAAATGAGATTTACCTATTGCAGAAAAATATTTTATCTTGATGTGAAAACTAAAAATCTATAGCTAGTTTATCTAATCATACTCTAAGAATAATAAAATTATATATAGTAATAAGGATGTAAAAAAAATTAACTGGAGAAGGTTTATATGGATAACACAATCATATCTGTTGTGGGTGTTTTCACTAATAACAAAATATATAATATTTGTGGTGATGAACCACTTATAGAGAAATATATAAATATTTAATCAAATAGGGAATTTTTTTCATGAATGGAATATAAATGTAACATTAACTAGATCTTTTAATAACCAAATTTAGAAGTATTGATTGCATTTTAATTTTATTGATCCCAATATTTTGAATATTACTAACATCAATTATCCTTATTAACCATCAAATATGTAAATTTTTCTTTATGATGCACAAACTCCTTGTAGTTGAAGAATTAAACTGTTTTTCTTCATTAGGGAGAAAATTATTGTCCTCTATTTATATAATTTTCCCATTCTTGTTATTTTAGAATATTTGTCTCTTATAGTACTCAATTACCACACATTAAACACCATGATGTTCTGTTGAGATAATTCTCATAGTTCTTCTTCCCATATTCATGGTTAAATGGTGATTAGATATTCATTCCAACATTGAATTTACCAACATTCCATTAATCGGTAGTTTTTATCTTATTATCCTTAAATTCATAATTCTATTGAGAGTCTCAAACATTAATCTCCACTTAAAGAGAACATTGGAAAATATTTCATTATATATGAAACTATATTATTAGAAATTCATTTTTGTGAATTAATTTTTAAATAATAAAGTATAAATCAATTTTAATTTCAAAATAAATGAAAAATTTTGAAAATTACTGTGGAATTATTTTGAAATTTAAGTCATAATAGGAAAAAAATCATCATCTTTATTATGCACAATTAATTTTCTCCACATCCTGATTTGAAGTGTGTGGGGGGGGGAACGATTATTGAAAAATATTTTTTAAACTCTTCTATTAAATAGATTCTCATCTATTTTTCATTATAGTCTTGATAATGATCCACCATACATATACGTCACCTTGTAAATGATAAATATTAAAAACCACATTTTTTTGTTTACAATGATGAAAAAGAATAAAATACCTATTTTTTCATATTAATCAATTATTGTACATCTAATGGATCTAATGATCTTGTATAATGGTTTCTTTTTTCTTGAATTACTTAATAGTGATGTGTTTCTTTATTAATGAATTTGACAGTTTTACATGGTAAGAGTTATTATTCATAACATTATAATGTTGGGAAATCATGAAAATTATATTTTTTATTAAACCTCGCATTCTATTTTGTTTTTTATTTAATTAATCCTTACATATTCTATCTTATTAATTGATTACACAAATCCATTTATTTCTATCAATTTAATACAATCAATGTGGTTAATGTGAGTAATAAAATATAATATATATAAAATTAGAGTAATTAATGATTTGAATTGGGGAAATTAATCCTAATATGTTTCACCCTATAACTACTCTGGCGAATCCTACAACTCTATTAGTTCTGTAAATTAGGATTTAGGATTTATGTTTTTATTCATCAAAAAAATATAAAAAAATAACTTTAAATCAAAATGATAATAATTGATGTTCCCCCAGAACCACACTCTTATATATCATTCTATTAATACATACATTATAATGTTACACTAAAAACAACTAAGATAAATAAAAAACCAACATAGTTTTACATTATTATAAAATCATCTCAATATAACATACAAACATATTTTGATGGATTAGTGAATTTGGATATTAGCTATAAAAATATATTTTTAAGCAATAATTATTCAAAATATCTCTTAAAAATTAATTACACTTGACTACCACCTAGTCATATCAATCTATACAATTTTTTATGGAAATTGGTAAAACTTAGAAAATAGTGAGGTAAAATACGCCATAAGGTCTAGAAAAATATTAATATGGAATTAAAGGGTTAGAAATAGATTATAATCAAGTGTGAGGCTTTAAAATTAGCTAAATGGAATAATTGATTGAATAAAATCATGGAATCAAAATAATTGATCATGCATCATGATCTTAAAACCATTAATCATAATGTATAATTTTACAATGATGATCTTTAAATCGTAATATAATCCATGGACTTAAAAATTTTAATTAACTATCCAAAATCATGAACCATGGTGTCTTCAAATAAAAATGTAGCTTGAGAAAAGACAATATTGATCCATGGAGACATAGCATTGGAATGTGGAGAATATGTAAGCATTAAATGTAATAACTTATATCATTTCTAGGTTCGATGAAATTCTTAACTGTATCGATAATGTTATCAATTTCATTTATATGAATAACCTAGAGTATTGAGATAATGTCTAATGTCATATAAAAAAATGAAATAAGATAAGATCCCATATCCTATAACTTAGTAGAAATGGATAGTCTCCCATATACCATATCATGATGGACTAGGATAAACTCCCATGTAACCTAACATAATTTATGAGGATAACCTCCAATTTACCATAATATAACATATCATTAGATTAAGATCTACCTATCTCATTAAAGGGATATTTTTATTGTACAATCAATCATATAATACAGCAACCCTTGCTTTTCAATCATTAAAATTATATTACTTTTGAGGAATTACTTAATAAATTACACAAACAAACACTCAATGACTGTATTAGTTTAGTGCCTTTGGAAACATGGAAACATAAACCCTGGCATATAAGTGAGTTCCATTATCTCTAACTAGGTGCTTCTTGACTGTCTACCTTATTAGAAAAATCCAAAATAATATACATATTCATAACCTTTGTCAGTGGAAAACATATAAAGGAGTGATCATAGATTCTCTTTAAGGGTAAACATGGGAAAAATGTAAATATAATCATGAGCATAAGGTTACAATAATATGATCATGAAATTAGAAGATCATACCTTGAATATCAAAGATCATAAATTAGAATCGTGGAATAAGGATTGGAGGATTATAAGACATGAACCATAAAGAAATAAATAAAATCTTCTATGATAGTATTACATAGGAATAAAACATAGAACTGTGGAAAACACATAAGAATATAATAATGATTCCCATTATATTTAAGGAATCTCTTCAAAGGCCATCTTGTAAGTACAGGATCACTTCCAAAATCATCTAGGTAGTCATGGTTCACTCACATGACCATCATAGTGGACAACGTCAATTATTTCTATCATATGAGATATAAATATTTACCCAAATCATTGGAGGGAGATATAGTTCCCACACATCTCATAATGAAACCATACATAAATATTTCACAAAATCATTTACAGTCAAATAATAACCCCTTAAATGATATTTAAATCATAAACATGTAATCATATCATAACATATGAAAAAATGATAGGTTTCATAATCATTTTACAAAAGCATAACATGTGAAAAGAAGTGGGTTTCATACGAATATATCACATAGAAGAAAAACAAGTACCATAAACTTATTTACATCAAAACATAAAACATTAATAGGAATAATATGAATGGAAACCATGATAATTTCCCAAAATTATATGATTAACTCTTGGGCCCCCACATTAAAAGTTACTTAATCTTGAGTTGAGTCAAAAATTTGGCTTTTATTCACATCAAGGATCATTTCATATTTAGGGATTTAGAGAATTATGCCATAAATCATATCTAACAACATAAATATTATTAAGTAGTCACTTCTACTAAATATGTATTTTTTCACAATAAATGTTTTTTAAAAGGAATGTGGTTCTGTTTCATGTTTAAACATCATCAATTTTCCTTGATCCCATTCTTTACTCTATTCTACTTTTAATCGACTATAAATCATAACAATATAAGGGATGAGAATAAAAAGATTAATAAGGGATACACAAATAGGGAAAATTATTAGTCTTGTGAAAACTTCTAAAGCATGAATACTTTATCATAATATAACACATTTTACCTTTAAGAAGTAGTAAATACACTTTATTGAATATAAGCTAATTGATTATCGTTTTTGTAATAAAAATATTACCATAAATCCAAAGAAAGAAAAATATAAAATGTAAAGGTAACTTGGGACATAATCATTCTTCAATAGAATAAAAATATGGTCATCTTCCACAGATATGAATAAATAGAATTTTCATAAGGCCGATTTCTATACCCAATGCATTTGAGGTTATAATGCGACCACTCTTCATTGGTATATCATAGACCCACCCATATTTGGTTTATCATGTATCCACCTGTCTTTAATTTATCACATAACTACCTATAAACTTTAAAGGTACCATTATTTAATCAAAACATGTAAAATATTTCAATTATCAGAATTTCACTCATAAAATTTAATTTGTAATCACATGTAATCACTTGAAGATATTGATATAATCAAACCATTCTAAAAACCATTTTCAATAAAAAAATTCTAGAAAAGGGAAAATTGAATTGATTTTTATTTGAATTTTTTTGGATTTTATAGGATGCCAACTATCAAAAAATGGTCACCGTAGCAGAAAATTCATTATTATAGAGAATGTAAAAAACATTCATTTTTTAATTTTGTAAAATACTTTGTAAAACAGATTATTTTTTAAATTGATTGAATGAAATATAAGGTAAAATTGGTTTATTATGCATTGTATAAAATAATTTGGTGTATAAACTCTGAATATTCTTGAATGAAAGGAGATTGAGATGAAGTCTCTTAACTTGAATCTGACTCATCACATACAATTGTTATATTACTCATCACTATTTGTTCACCGTTTAAGAACCCCTTAACACATCTAAGGAGGGTGTTCTTCCTGAACTAAATGCTCAATAATGTGGAGATCGATTCTATGAATGGGTTTTGGAAAATATTATCCACTCTAAAATGTTTTGTAAGTGTGAGTAATAGAAAACAGTGGGTAACATTTTTTATGAGTTTGGTGGGATGCCCTTGGAATTATTAAAATTATTAAATTAATATAAATTAAATTTCAAATCCAAATGTCTCCAAGTTGATTTCGTTAGAATATAAGACAAGGAGGGTTTGAAATATAATCATCCTATGTGAGTTATACAAGTTAGGAATAATTTTTAATCCTTATCCTTTTGTTTTAACATTTTCTACCCTTAAAATTTTATCGAGTAATTTAAAATTTGAGAGTAAAAAAAATTACCAAACCATAACAAACAACCAATGAACAGGTGATTAGTGAAATTTATAGGGTTATCTGAACTTCTTGTTTCATGATTTTTTTTTTCATAAAAATTATGTCAATTACTTAAATATTTTATATTTTAAAATAAGAATTATGTCAATTTTGACACAATTCTTTATAAGATTTTTTAAAAAGCATAACATCTAGATTACTTCAATAAAACTACATTAACTAAATCATAGCATGCCATAGTCATCCAAAATATTCATGGATAACATAAAATATCTCAACTAATATTTTTTAATATTATTAAAATAATTTATAAGATTTTTTTATTTAATAAAAAAATTACTGCATCCGCATTGTGTCATAATTTTTTTTTGCTATTTAATTATTAAAAATAATAAAAAAAATTATCATGACGTAGTTAATACTTTTTTCTTTCTAAGGACTATTCACAGTCACATATATCACTAATATAACGCCGTATTAATTTTTTTAATAGTTAGAGACAAGATTAGGACATATTTGACTTTACATTAAATTAACTATTATAAATATCATAATCACACCCAAGTGGCTTCCAAAGGCTGCAATTTTGACCCAAGGATTGTATTGTTCAATAATAACATATCTAATAATATTAGGTCGAGTTATAGGGTTGTTTTATAATATTATAATATTATTTTTAACTTTAATTACCATATTTACTTTTATTTCTATGAAATAAAGCACTAATGTTACAATTCATAAATAATTATTATGATCATATTCAAAAAATTATATTATAATGATTAAAACAATTTATGTTAGATTTTTAAAATTTAATTCATATAAGTGAAAAAATTAAATTTAAAATTAATCCCATTTTCAGAATGAGGAAAAGGGTTTTTATGTAGAATATTTAAAATTTCACATAGTTTTTCTATTCAATTTCAGTATATAAATGATTACAATGAACTAAATTGTATTAAATTATAATAATTTAATTTAATTTCATTGTATACCAATTTAAATGGAAAATATAAGTATAATAATAAATTAGATGAAAATGTAGTTTTTAATTAAAATTGAATATTTTTCAGTATTTAGTTAAATGATTATTTAATCAGAAAACAAATTAACCAAAGTAAATATTGATGTCCCTATACAAAATAAAAAGTTTATTTTATAAAATATAACATATAAAAGTGAAAAAAACCTTGATCTAAAATGAGTTCAGCATCAAAAGGCTGTTAATTTGACTTTTAAAAATATTATAGTATTTTATGAATAAAATTGGATTTATTCTCATTTTATGTATCATTAATTTATTGAAATAAATTAGAAATATTGATTAAACATGTGTAGAAAAACATAGATGATTCTTTTTATTCATACAAATACAACAACAAGGCGATAACTACAATTTAATATAATTATATTAATAATATATTGCTTTTCGGTATAACTGTGGCTTGTTTGCAACATAAGATTTAATAAAAAACCCAATATTGTGTGTTGGGTACACGATTAGACATAGCATCCCATTGAATGTAAAATTAATATATAATTCATAATTATTAATACATTTGAAAAGTTCTTATTCAATAAATACATGGGATGTTACACCCTTCCACCCTTTTGAAAAATGCAGCAGCAAAATTTTATTTACTAATAAAATAAGTGTTGGTATTTCTCCCACATAACATATTTAGATTATTATGTTTCCTATTTAATCATTCTGTTTTCCCATAAATGATTAACCTTATGAATCACCTTATTTTGAAACACTTTCTCTCAAAGTTTAATAATCTAGACTATTTGTTCGACATAAGATTGATTCTATTCCAACTGAACTACTTCTTGACTCAAAACATGAGATGGATATGGCATATACTTTCATAACATAGATTCTAAAAAAGACTGTGTACCTAGGATAAACATGGAGGTAAATCAACATGGTAGTCAACTGATCCAACTTTCTCCAGCATTTCATAGGGTCTAATAAACCATGAACTCAACATCCCCTTCTTACCAAAACGAATAACACTTTTCCACGGTGAAACATTGAGAAAGACGTGATCACATTCCTCTAAAGAAAGACCATTCCTTGGGATATCTTCATAAATTTTATTCCTGCTCTGATCAGTCCTCATGTGCATCTAAATCAACTAAACTTTGTATGCCATCTCTTCTACCAATTCTGGTCCAATCAAATTCCTTTCACATACTCCATCCCAAAAAGATATATTTCCATAACTCTTTCCATATAATTTCCCAAATAGTGACATATGTATACTAGAATGAAAAAGAAATTATAATAAAACACAACCAATGAAAGATATTAGTGTCAAATTCCCTCGTAATCCACAGAAAATGAAAATAGGATATTTTCCAATGTCTGAATATATTGTTCTGTATTCCATATGATTGTTGATGAAACAGTATTTTGAAATTTAATTCATCACCCAATGAATTTTTATATCATTTCATAAAGTTAAGAGTGAACTCGATACCATTACTATATATAATTGAGAGAGTAACTCCATTTATCATTAAAATATCTCTATGATACAATAGAAAATGTCGATCTAGAGACAATGCATCTCGAATGGGATGAAAATGAGCATATTTAGTCAATTGATAAACAATAACCCATATCACATTGTTACCTAGAGAAGTCTTAAGTAATTTCACTAAAAAAATACATGGAAATATTTTCCCATTTAATCTTTAGCACTAAAAAAGGCTGAAGCATCCACTTTAGTAACAGCCACATTTCTTTAACCTGCTAAAAGTCAAACACATCACTGTAAAGTCAAAAAAAAAATTCATTACATCCCACTAGTAATACTCTCAATGATCCCTATAAAACATAAATCTTTTAGGATGAACTAAAAATGAAGAACTGTGATATTCACATAATAAATACTTCTTCAATTATGAATCAAAAGGAAGAAATAATCTATCCCGAAATCACAAAATAAACTTTATCAATGTATAATTTAATCAAATTACCTTTTTAAACCAATTAGACCATTTTATACAATTCACTTTCTTCCATATAGTATTTAATAATTCTATGTCATAGAGATGATAGCACTAAAACATTAAAAAATTTATAAATTTACTATACTAACAACATCAGTGCCCGAGTTTATCAAATCATTAACCAAAGGATCACATTCCTAATGTAACATGGTTAATATAGAATTAATTTTCTAAAAGAAAGCATCGACCACAATTTTGCTTTCCCAGGATGGTAATGAATAATGAAATCAAAAACCTTGATTAGTTTAACCATATTATTTGTCCCATGTTCAATTCTTTCTAAGTGACTATATAATTCAATTTTTTTGGCCAACATATATTTCACATTTTACTCCATATAGAAAATGCCTCCGAATATTAAAAAAATAGAAGCTAATTCCAAATCATTTGTAGGGTAATTTAACTCAAGAGTTTTCAACTGACATAAAGCTTAATCAATTACCTGATCATTCTTCATTGGAACACAATAATGTCATTTAAATGAAGAATAATTATAGATAACAATTATCCATTTATGAACGTTAATTATAATATTGGATCTTTCACTAATCTTTTTTCAATTCATGAAAATAGTCATCACGTTTTTTCTGAAGAACATAACACCTTTTCATGTTAACTTAGTCAGTGGGATAGATAATAGTGAAATATTTTAAACAAACCAACAAAAATAACCTATTAATCAATGAAAACTAAAAATCTCAGTTATATTTGTGGGTATTAGTCATTATTCATCTACTTCTATTTTAGTATAATCAACATTTATGCCATCTTTAAAAACAATAAGAACAAGGAATGAATTTCATTGTACCCAAAACTCACACTTTATGAATTTCCCATGGAGTTTACTTTCTTTTATGGTTTTAAAAACATCTCTTATATGGGCTTTATGCTCCAATTTACTTTTAGAATATAACAAAATTTCATCAATAATCACAACCATAAACTTATCCAAGTACATAAAGAAAATTATTTTCATAAGATCCATGAAAACAATAGGTACATTAGTTACCCCAAAAAGAATAAAAAAAATTCATAATGACCATATCTAGTATAAAATGCAGTCTCTTGAATGTATGCTTTCTTTATTTTTAACAGATGGTACCCCAAACTCAAGTCAAACATCGAAAAATACTATGTTCCCAAGAGTTGATCAAACAAATCATCAATATAAGGAAATTGATACTTGTTATTAAGAGTAATGTTATTCTATTATTTATAATCAATGAAAAGTCTAATTGAACCGTATTTATTTTTAGCAAAAAATAATGGATCTCCCCTTGGTGATGTGCTTGGTCAAATGAAACCATTGTCTAATAATTTCTGTAATTCCTTCTTTGACTACAAAAGTTAAATTTGATCTATTTGATAATGGGGTTTTGAAATTTTCAAACCATCAAGATCTAATTCAATAGTAAATTCAACATCTTGATTAGGTATAATACTAGGCAACTCATCTGAAAAAACAACAAGATAATAATTTACCACCAACACATCAATAATCTGAATAGTTCCTTTATTTTCAAAAATATGTGTAAGATAATATTAATTTTCATCTTTAATACGTTTCTTAGCTTCCTAATATGATATTAAAGATAAATTTTCATTCATGTACACAAATAGAAACACTTTTGAATATTACAACACATTATCTCTATATTAAATCTTAGCATGGTTATCATAAATCCAATCCATACCCAAAATAACATCAAACTCCACTAGAGGGGAAGAATGTTTGCATGTAAACTATTTCCACAGATAATGAAAACAATATTTTTATATTTTCTTTTGGACTCAACATTTTACCTATGTGTTTTTATCGTATATAATGGATTCATATCATTAGGTGGTATGCTTAATTTTCAATAAAATTTCTCATAGAAAAATGAATGTGTAGACTCTGAATCAAACAACACATTGGAAAAATATTAATTGACAAAAAATGTAATTAATTCCACTTCATTTTAGGGCTAAAAATCTTCTGAAGAAGTTACAATGGATTTCACCAAACAATTATTCTTACATTTTATATGCTTCCCAACATTCCAATTCTTCACTGGACACTCATTTTCATAATGACCCATCTCATTAAAATTAAATCATTTTACTGAATATAAATTAGAATTTGTCTTTCAACTACATGGATCCGTTTTAGTGCATTTACAAGCATTATATCCAATTTTACAACATTTGATGCACTTAATAGAATTTATAATCCATTCTATTGTGTTTTTATACCAAAATTTTCATAAATTGTAAACATAGATTTATTACTATCAAATGTTTTTTAAGAATTATTCCCTTTCACATGGCACATAGTCCTCTTATTCATTGGTTTTTCAAAGAACACATGATCATCGACAAACTCCATTTCAAAAATCTCCGTACATCAGACATGTTTTTTAATAACATCTGAACTCACGAGAACTAAATGAAATTTAGTACATTAAAATTAATCTTGAGTAAAAATGATTGATTTTACTATCCAGATCCAGAATAATATTTGGAAAGTACCATTCCAGTCCAGTGTATTTTTCATCGTATAGAGTAACTGAATCCTAAGAATGGCTCAATTGTAAGAATTTTTTTTCCATCCTATATCGAACTCCCTATGAAATATATTTCTCATAAAAAAATCTATTGTATTCATCCCAATCAAGTGAATAAATCTCATACCCATACCTAATATTACCAACCATCAACCACCACTCATTAGATTCACCTTCAAAACAGTAAACAATAAGACTACCCTTTTGAATGTCTGAAAAACCCATGACATTAAAAATATTTTCTACTATTTTAATCCTCTCTTCAGCTAGAATGGTGTTAGATGATCAACATAATGATGGGTGATGTTTCCTCATGATATTTTCTACTACATAAATGTTCCTCTATGGTGGATTTGGCTGATATCATGGATGGATACTGCCAACATTTATAGCCCAATTAAACTATGCCATCATTACAAAAAACTATTAAGTTCTAATTCTAACCATATCATTTTTTTATTTGGAAGGTTGTTTTCCTTTTGATGTTACCCCATCACAACTTTAATTTTTCCACTGTGAAAAACCATTCTAATCAAAAATATATTAGATGAAGGAACATGGTAATATTAAAATGATATATCCTTTCAATTTGACCAATATAATTTATTGATATTCTTTTAAAAACATCTTAATCCATAAATTTATCTAAACTGAGATATGATACCAACTATAATTCCCCAAAATTAAACAATATTTAATCTTTCATTAATTCCACAATTTTAATTTTATTCACATTGAGGATCTTTTTAGGGTCATTGCTTCAAATAAATAGGCCATAACTCATACATAACAACTTAAATAATTCAATGTAAAAACTCTTAATCACTATATATTTTATCACAAAAACATTTTTTTATAAAGAAACAACATTTCGTTTCATGTTTAAACATCTTAAAATTTCCTTGACCCCTTCCATTACTCTATTATACTTTAAATCAGAATTTTTTTTTCAAAACGTATGATGAACATAAAATGCATAGTAAGGGATAAACAATGAAGTAAAACTGTTTCTCTTGTGAAAATATTTAATCCATGAATATATTATCATAATTTAATACTTTTTACATTTATGAATTTGTAAATAATCATCACTGAATATAATCTCATTGCTAATAATTTTTTAAAATCAAAGGATTACCTTAAAATCCATAAAATCAACATATAACATATAATGTAACTTTGGACATAATCATAATTAAATGGAATAACCATATTTTTGACTTTTATAGAGATCAAAAAATGGAAAATCCATACATCCATATTCCATACCCAATGCATTGGAGGTTATAATAAAATCACTCGTCTTTAGTTTACTACAAAACCACCAATATTTGGTTTATTACATAACAAACCATATTTATTTTATCATATAACCACCCATAAATAGTTCAAGTACCATTATATAATAATAACCCATAAAATATTTCAATTATCAACATTTCACTCATAAAACTTTATTTGAAATCAAACGGAATCATTTCATGATATTGAAAAAATCCAACAATTCTTAAAACCATGTTCAATAATAAAATGAATAAAATAAATAAAATGGTAATATGGTATTTATTTTTCTTTTAATAAAATTTGGCTTGAAGTGGGAGAAAAATTTAAATAATGGTCACAGTGGTAGTAAATTCAATGTCACCACGTACATTGAATAACATTTCTTTTTGTCATTTAGTAAAACGCTTTGTAAAAAAATGTTCTTTTTGAAAACCGTTGAATGAACTAAAAAGTAAAAGGGGATTATTATATAATTTATAAAATATATTGGTGTATAACATAAAAATATGCCTCATATAATGGATATTACGATGAAATGCCTTACATTGAGTTAGACTAGTCAGAAAATTTTTTTTTATTCCTCTTCTTTGGTTGATCACCATTTAAGAACACCTTACCACCTCTAATAAGGGTGTTCTGCCTAAACCGAGGCATCAAGAAAGTATGGAAGGAGTTTAGTAACGTTTTTGGGGTGATCTTGTATGATCCCAAAGACTTTTGAGGTGTGATTAATTAAGAGGGATGTGTACCTTTTTATAGGAGAGGGGAGGGGATCCCATGGAATTATTAAAATTATTATATTAATATAAATTAAATTTCAATTCCAAATGGATACAAGTTGATTTAGTTCAAATATAAGATAAGGAGGGATAAAAATACAATTATAAGACGAGAATTAGATATGTTTTTAATAATTTTTAATCATTTTCTTATAGGTTTATCCTTTTTAACTCTTATCATTTTATCAAGTAATTTATATTTTGGGAGTTCAAATAATTACCAAATCATGAAAAATGACCAGTGAATGAGTCTTTAATTGAATTTTGATAGTTTTATAAATAATTTGATCGAATATTTTATTTTTAAAATTTTTTATTCTTTTAATTAAATATTATATATTTTAAAATACTAAATATGTCAATTTTGGCACTATTTTTTATATGACTTTTTTTATGAAAACATATCAACATGATTTATTCAAAAAAAAACTACATTAAATCAATACTAACATGTCAAAATCATACATAAAATTATTCTATTACATCAAATATTTCATGTTATATTTATTTTATTATTATTAATATCATTTATATGATTCTTTCATTAATGAACCAACTACTTCATCATCATTGTGTCACAAATAAATTTTATTATTTAATTCATAAAAATTATTAATAAAGTACCATGATGTAAGTAGAATTTTTATATTTATAATAGATATTAGTAGTATCATATATCCCTCATATAACCCAAAATTAAAATTATTTTAGGAATAAGAGTCAAGATTATGACATATTTACCTTTACATTAAATTAATTGTTATAAATATCATAATCACACCCTAGTAGATTCATTAGGACCCTATATAGACCCCAGGATTGTATTGAATGAAATAAATCATCCAATAATATTAGAACAAGTGTTAGGGTGGTATTATATTATTATAATAATAGTTTTACATTTAATTACCCTATTTACCATTAACAATGGTAAATAAAATACTAATGTTATTATTAACCATGATTTATTTCGATCCTATTAAACAAAATATTTTAATTATAATTAAAAAAATGTATGTATCTTTTTAAAAATTATATTCATAGAAGTGTTAAATATAAATTTAAAATTTACCCCTTTGTTAGAATTAGGAAACTTGTTTTTAAAGTAATATATTCAAAAGTTCACATAGTTTTTCTATTAAATTTAAATATGAAATTACATCCAATGAACTAAATTGTATTAAATTGTAAAAACATAATATAATTACACTTTAGAACCAATTAAAAGGAAAATGTAGCGATAAAAATTAATTATATGAAAAAACGGCTTTTGAATTAAAATGAAGTATTTTTCACTATTCACTAAAATATTAATTTAATCAAAAAATACTAAAAATTCAAGAAAACTAAATTTTTATATATTTCTTTCAAATAAGAAGTTTATTTTTTTCAAATATAATATAAAAAATTGAGAAAAAAAATTAAAAAGGGTTCTCCATCAAAAGGCAGTAAAACAACTTTTAAAAATATTTGAGAATTTTATGCTTAAAATTGGTTTTATTCTCATTTAATGTCTCAAGAAATTATTGTATGAAAGTAAAAATATTTAATAAAACGGTGTAAACATAATATAGATTGTTTTGGAAATTCCCTTCAATATAATGACTAGGTGATAACTAACATTTAAAATGATAATATAAATTGTATTTTATTTTTCGGTATCACTCAATCATGTGTGCAATATAATATTTCAGAGAATCCCATAGTTTCGTGTCGAGTATGCTATTAGAAATAACATCACATAGAATGTAAAATTTATAAATTATTCATAAATATTAATATGTTTTAAAAAGTCTTATTATAAAATTACCTCAGTTGTTTCCGTAACACAAAGTAATGCCATATTAGAAGAGAAATAATTATTAAAGATCACATTAGAATAATTCTGGAAGAAAATAACCTTTCTTCATTCAAATTCTTTCCTTTTCATTAAATGATGAGAAAATTTAAAAGAAAAAACTTTCTTGAAAATGAGATTCTATTATTATTAGGCAATATCCATGGAAATAATGTGTTATGATAGCATAAAAATATATTCATGTTGTATAAGTTAGAGGAAAACATTATCCTCATACATTTACTAAAAAAATCATAAAGTACATTATCTGGATAATGACAGAAATATTCCTTTCATTTTTTTAAAAGATATAAAATGATTAAATATGACTTTATTAATCCATAGGATAATATTAATAAAATTAACAAATATATTTTTGGAAAACATGGACATGGCTGATAAATATTACCTAATAGATTCTTACCTATAAACAACCTTAGATAATAATGAGATCGTGAAATTAACCCTTAACATATATCCTGACTCTCATCATAATCATTCAAACATAATGTATACTAGATATATTTTTTTATACATATATCATTTAACCATATACAAATTTATAATACTGTATATCATTTTCTTAATACAGTATATTACTAGTTTATTACTAACTTGTTTTTAATGTTACCTTTCAGGTGATGACTTCCTTGTCAATCATACATAGATTAAGCTGATATTCTTGTTTACCATACATATATCCTGATATAATTATTTAAAAAATATAAAACATGATATAAATATCGTATATATTCAGTACATTAGTATTTATAATAATATTTAATGATAAAAAATACAATGTTCATGTAGACGGTAGGCCTTACGTATGCATGAACGTGTGTTCACTTTCATATCAGGTCATATGATAATAATATTTTCATATGTAACATGTATATTTATTAAATTAATCCCTATTACCATCCATTTAAAATATTGATGAATAACAAGTCACATCACATCATGAATATGGTAAGTCATATATACGCAGAAGTGATATTATCGTTTTTCTATAATATAAGATATTAATGAGGTAGAAATGATTTTATTATTATAAAAGAATAATTATATAATAAATATCATCTATAATCATTAAAATAATTATAATTATCATTTAGAAAATATGGTGATGAAAAATTGATTAGACCATGGTGTGGAGACGATAAGTCGTATGTACACACACATGGTGATATTTTTCTCGTATGATAGACAAAAGGATGGATATAGTTGTCCAAAAATAATAATAAAATCTCAATATATATATTATAATTTATATATTACATACATATTAGAAAAAATAATAATAGTAATTAAATTAAAAAAAATAAATTGGATTGGATTTGTACACAAATTACCTCTTCTTATATGGACTTACTTTGGATCCCCTCTCAAAGACACTAGGGACGGTGTTTTGGGAAGACCCAGACCTATATAAAATTACAATTACTTTTTAAAGAAGAATTGGGTAGGTTTAGGTCGAGCTATAAGACTCAAGATGGTGTAAGTAAGTAAGGGAGGAGGATTCCTTTTATAAGTTAGGGGATGCTCACTTTAGAAAACTCTTAAAATTTTAGATCAATATGAAATTATTTTTGATTCAAAATAGACCCAAATTGGAAGAGTTTTCCTATTGGATGAATGGGAAAAAGGGTTATAAAATCTTAAATCCACAGGGTGAAAATGGTCATTTCCCGATTTTTAACAATGTCGAAAAATTTTGTTACACAGTTGGACAAATTGTGGGCCAAATTGTGTGCCTCTCATTGTCTAAATAGGGAACCCACATGGTTCATGTTAAAGATTCATAAAACTATGAACCAAATGTTCCACATGACACTATCCAAGACTCCCCTAACATGGTCATGAAATATGGTTTAAATACCTTGTGTGGACCATGTTGTTGGCCTCTACTAAAAATTGTTTGTGCTCACACAAGGGCATGCGACCCTAGGTAGATGGTTTGGGAGAAGTTTTTAAACAATACTAGATTATAAAACTCCCCAAATTCTAAGTACTAACCATGTGAATTGGGTGGTGTGGTTTCTGCTGACCATGCAACCGAGCTTATTTTTCCATCAAACGGGCCTCTAGGCTTCGAACATGCCCCAAACATCCCCGAGACTTCCGTGACCGCATTCAGAATTTATAATAGCTCAAAAAATATAATTAAAATTTAAATTAAATGGTTAATACTTCATAAAAAACCCCTACAGTATATAGATACTAAATATTAAATCCAATTTTTTAAACAAATATCTTATCTGTGTTGAGAATAAACGTTAAAACATGAGTACAAAATGTATAAACCTCCATTTTATCCCAAACCAATGTAATTAATTATTTTTATTTTTAATATTATTTGTGAAGAAAACATAAATTTACCATATAAACTATTCTGATTAAAAATAGTTAATCCATTTTATGAAATTCAATTCACATAATTTCGAGAATTTAATTTAAATTTAAACTCATGGACTGGATGAAAAATCAATTTTACAATGAAATTATTTTCTTAACGTTAAAAAGTATTACTTCCAAAAAATAATCATAATATTGATTATAATGACCTAAATATAAGGAATTATAATAAAATTTAAATAATTTTAATTCTAAATCCATTTTATATAAAAATGTATATTTTTATATTCCTTAAACAAAGAGTATTTTCTGTTGTGAAAATTAGTATTTTTACTTGTTCATTTAAAAATAATATGATATAAAAATATGAAAAAATATCATTTTATTAATTTTGACATGTTTATTTCAATAAATTATGTTAGTTTTCCAAATATATTATCTAAAATCATAATAAATTATTTTTGAACTAGGTGCGATGAATGAGTTGTAATCCCATTTTAGAGAAAAATTAACTTTTTTGTGTAAAACTATATTTATTTTTATCACATTATGAGGAAAAATAATATAACAATATTATAATCATTCACAAATAGTGAATATTTTCATTTACTAACAAAATAAGACTTTTCTAATAAAAAACTGTTTCATGAAAAATAATTCTTTTATTTTAAAATGAATTTTATTTTTATTTCAAACAAATTTATAATTAATTTATTTCATATAAATTAAAAAAAATATAATTTTTGTAATTTAGTTAGTACTAATCATACAAACCAATTTAATATCTATATGATTAATTTAAAATTAAATAATAATATCATAATAGTATATTGAGGTTTGATTGAACCTAGTGATTCTTGTGAAACTACCCATCCAAGAAATTGAATTCATTAGAAACTATATTTCTTAAAATATTTGGTTGTTACATTCTCCCCCATTTTATAATTTTCATCATCCAAATTTTAACATGATCATGGTAATCATTGGTTTTTAATTTTTAAAATTCTTCATTATAAAAATCACATAGTTAAAAGGATTAATGAATCATACTCTTGAAAGGAGGGAAAGGTAAAAATTATGATCATATTGAAATAAAAAAAATTATGTTTCCAAATATGAAAAATATAGCCCATAACCCTATACCCGATTGTTAAGAGATCTTTCATGGCTTCCAAGAGACTAATGTTTGAAACTGTGTGGAGGTGAATTTATGGGTTATTATAGAAGTATTTATAGCAGTATTATAGCAGGTACTATTCGGTACTGTATCATCTAAAAATATTCACATGATTCGGGCCTTTGGGCCACCCGTTTGGGCCTATGTTTATGAACCCAGATCATCGTTTGAGGTATGTTTTTCCTTTTCTGGAGTTTTGGGAAAAAATGATGTTTCTGGAAATTTTTGAAGTACAGACTGTGTACTTTCTGAGTACACGTCGTGTACTCTTTTCCTGCTCGAAGCCATGTGCTGGCCATATTCGATCTACCCACACGGTGTGTAGGGGTGACGTGGAGGCCGATTTTGGCGAAGTATAGAAAAACCCACTACATGACGTGTACATTAAAAGTACATGTCGTGTGCTTTTTTTATTTCATTAATCGAACCGTGGTTGTGCCTAATGCTCATTGACGCATTCTTCTTCCCATAATCCCGTCCAGAATGTCCAAGGAGGCCGATTCTTCTCCATGCCACCGATCCGTCACTGGTTGTCCGAATCAAACTCCGTCCATTGCAGAAGAATCACAACGATGAGTTCTTGGTTCTTCTTTAGCCTCTTTTCCTATTTCTTTCTCTCATTTGTGTTATCTAAGGTTGAACATTTTAGACATTTTTGTTGATCTACTCTATTCTAGGCAGATTCACGGGCTGAGGTTCAAGTATATCGATCTTCTAGGATCGAGGTAGGTGGTTTGTTGCCCTGCGTTGAAGTTCTTTTAGTTTTGGTTACAAAAGTGTTGGAAACCCTTGTATCGGTTTTCCTGGGTTTAGGATTTTGATCCTATTTTTTATTTTACCTACGTTTCTCGTTAGATTATGATTAATTTTTGCTAATATATGTGGGTTGCATGTTTGAGGATCACCCCACGGGTGTTTCTCCCCTTGTTTGGATGTTTATCGCTGTTTGGCACTGTTTCCCTGTGAGGAAAACCCTATTTCAACTGTTAGTTTACTTGTTATCACTAATTTCATTGGTTGCCTGCTGTTTAAATGATTTCGACGTATGGTAGCTATTAGACAAGTAGTTGTTTAACTTACATAGGGCTGTTGAGATTCGATTATGCACAAATGGACTGCTCAGGGCTGTGAGAACATGGTGTAGGAGACCAAAGCAGGAATAAATGATTAAGTGCTTCCCTAGAGGGTCTGTTGGTTTTAGTTTCATATGCAGGACCTACAGGAATAGGACTTTGTGCTTCCCAAGAGAGTTCATAGTTTCACACGCATCGATAGCATAAGAGGAATTAAACATAAGTGCCTCCTCAGAGAGTCTATAGATATCATTGCAAGTCCATAGGGGAATTGATGTGAGAGCTTCCCAGAGTGTATGTTCCTTGTTTGATTACTGGACTATAGGGTTCTGCTAGTTTGAGCTACCTAGAGAGTCAGTGTAAATTTTTATAGTTGGTTGTGATGAGTCCACCAATCCAAAAAACAATCTTGGGTTTTGTACTTCTTGTGTTTAGGTAGTCTTTTGATATATATACTGTGTTACTTGCTTTACCTTGGAATAGAAAGATTTGCTAGTTTCTTCCTGGTTATATAATTAAATGAAAGTGAATGGTAATTTATAGGACTATTTACTGATATACTTTTAGTCCATTACTTTACTTATTTTCCTTTACTTTTTCTATATTACTCACTGACAGTAGGGCACAAATCATGTGGTGATTTCCAACTGGGATTTGTCTCACACCCTGTTTGGGTCCTGCTTTTCGGCCCAAACAGATTATATGGTTGTAGGTGTAGGTAGGGATTGAGGTCCTTCAAACTTGGGTACTTGATTGCTGGTTGGAGTTGGAGATCATGGGACCGGGATTTGGCTCACGATGCTAATGTTGTTGTTGTTTACATTTTGAACTTTGGTTTTCATTGTATTTTAGCACACTGATTTGTTTACTGATTTCCATAGATACATGAACTATACTGCATCATTATTATATCAGACATTGCCTCTACTTTTAGTTCAGTTTTTGTATGTTGTTTACTTCTTCCACTATTGTTCATATTTATTCATCTGTTGTATACTTTACCAAATGAGAGCATACTTTCTCCACAGACTCTTCAAGGCCCTCACTTCTAGTCGGCTGCCTCTAGCATTTGGGGAAATGCACATGAGGTCATGTGGTGAACTGGGTACGGGGCAACAGTGATGTGGCTCCGGATTCAGGTCATTACAAAGTGGTATGAGAGGAGTTTTCTTCTTTTGAATTTCCTTACTGTTTTGCGAAAATAGATTGGGATAGGATGAACTAGGTAGTTAGTACTTAACTGTGCCCGAGAGTAATTAGCCAGTGTATGAGGAAAAGCTATATTACCTCGTTATTGAAATTTTCGGTTTTTGCAAGTGTTACAATATATTATATTTCACTGTTGGGTGATGCACATGTTTTGTGTTGTTACAGTTTATATAATTGTGGTAGTATTTTTTTGAAACCCGACGAGATGAGGGTGCGCCATCTCATGCATCATATAGGCACGGGGTAGGAAATCACATTTCATCCATTTTACCATGCCATCTAGGGTGCATTAGAATTTTATGTTGTTGTGATAGATGCCATGATAAATTATTCATGTTGTTGTGATAATTGTTGTGAAGTACATAATTGGTATTCTTTTTTATTTGATATATAAATTTTAATGATACCAAGCGTTGATTCGTAGGGAGTATGGGCCCCCACAGATCGGAATTTGGCACATAGATGGTTGTTTTTCAGTGTTTCTGAAATTTTGTGCAGTTTCTGAGATACTGCCTAGAAAAACCTAGAATACAGAACATGTACTTTATTAATACACACCATGTAGATTTTACCCCATGTGACTAACTGTGTGAACAAAAACACAGGGTGTCAGGTAGTCTTCGGGGACACGCAGTGTACCATAAGGACACGTCGTGTGGTAGTCAACTATGTACCCAGCCGTGTCACAAACAACATGGGTCAGGGAAACTTGTGAAGTACACTCCATGTGTTATAAGAACACGCCATGTCGTTTCTCCTAGGTACCTGGCTGTGTCACGAACATAACGGGTTGGTGTTATCTTCTCCTATACACACTGTGTTTGTTCAGAACACGTCGTGTAAGGGGTTAGCTGTGTGGCCGACCGTGTAACCTGCTACACGGGTCGTCGAGCCTGTCTAGTACACGCCATGTGTTATAAGAACACGATGTGTAGTTTTCTTCTGGGTACCCTGCCGTGTCACAAACTACACGGGCAGTGTGATCTAACCTTATACACATCGTGTTTGTTCGAAACACGCCATGTAGGGGTCATCTGTGTAGCCAGCCATGTAACCACTACGCGGGTCGCCGAAACCTGTCTAGTAAATGCCATCTCCTTAGTGAACACGTTGTGTAGTTTAAAATTAGGAGGACCGTGTAGGTTAGCCGTGTAGAGAGACTCGGGCAGGGGAGTGGAGTTCAAGTACACTCCGTGTTTTGGGACAACACGCCATGTAGTCTAGGATTTTACACAACCAGTGGGGGCAGAGTTACATGCCCATGTATATGGCTTTAACTAACATGCCGTGTAGTTTAAATACACGCCGTGTAGTCGTGTTTTGCAAACATAATTTTTTTCTCTCTATTGTTCCCATTTTGTACTCTTGTGTTTTCTGTCCTTTTTAAACCTAAATCTAAGGCGTACTTTTGTCCTTTCAGGGCTATGGCACCAAAACGTCCTCCCGTTGCATTCCAAGAACTAGGCATTGACCGTACGCCTATTATGGCAGACCCGAGACTACCTATAGTTCCGCATATCGTTCCATACATGGAACCTGAAGTGATTCCAGAAACTGGTGCCAATTCTTAGTTTAGAGAGGGTTTCATGAGGTTCATGAAGACCTTCTAGGGGGCTCCGCATCCTACCCCTTCTATGGCAGAGCTGACATGAGTCTTCCAGCAGCAGCATCCTCCCACTTTCACAGGGAATGGAGGACGTCAGGCTACAGAGTCATGGCCAGAAACCATGATTTTCCATCTTTGAGCATCTGGACACAACCTCAGATAGGAGGGTGAAGCTCGCAACTTACATGATATGGGATTCTGCCAAGAGATGGTGGGATGTAGTCTCAAAGGCAGGGTGCCATCAGACTATGGCTTGGGATGATTTCGAGCATACATTCTATGACTACTTCTATCCGGAAACGCTGAGGGCCAACAGGGCCTAGGAGTTTATGAACCTATAGTAGGGTAATCTCTCGGTTATGGAGTATTCCTACCGATTCTCTGAGTTACATAATTTCGCTCCTTTTCTGGGAGATGAGGAGTTATTTTTGGCAAGGAAGATTGAAGAAGGCCTCAAACCAGAGATCAGATTTTCGGTGAATGTATTCCAGTTGACTTCTATTACCCAAATAGTCAACCAGGCACTGATCACCGAACATAATATGAGGGAGAATAGAGCTTTTGACCACGATAGTTCAACATCCAAGACTAATTCACTTCATGCTGACAGCAGGAAGCGCCACTGAGATTTTACTCGAGGTGACTCGAGGATGTGAGGTATTTATTTTGGTAGACGATATATTTACTATGGAAACCAGGTGGTGTGCTATGAGTGTGGAAAGAGAGGGAATAAAAAGCCTTAGTTCCAAATAGATCCAGTGGAGTTCCAAGCATGCGGAAGGATGGGTCATCTACAACGTTTTTGTAGGGTTATTCTTCCAGCATCTAGTGAGGGAGGATCGGTTTCTACTCCTCATACAAGAGAAGGATTACCAGTTCCGCAGCAGACTAGGGGATGGAGTTCTTTAGGACGTTCAAGACAGGTTAGAGGTTGCAGATGCGGTGGTCAGTCTCATGGAGGATTTTCTCAGGGATATCAGGCTACTAAATAGGGCCACAGTACTAGCGAGACGTTTGCGGTAGAGAAGATCCATCGGTAGAAAGATCATGGACCTTCCACAGTTCGAGGTATGATCCTTGTAGCCTCAATTTTATTATAATTACTTTTAGATATTGGAGCTTCTCATAGCTTTATTTCTATGCACATTGTGGAGAGCCTTAGATTTATTGTCTTTACTTCTGAGGATACTTTGGCACTAGACACTCCTTTGGGACATAGAATTACTAGTGTGCGTTTGTGAAACGAGGGCCCCTTGAGGTTGGTGGGTGTCACTTATTATGGGATTTTTATTTCCTTGAGATGACGGGTTATGATGTCATTCTCGAAATGGACTGGATAGTTTCGTTCCAGGACTTTATCAATTGTTATCACTATAGGGTGAGTTTCACGTCACCAGAGGACGGGTCTTTTATTCTCAAGGGAGAATGGGATGTCCAGGCAACGAGAGCTGGAATAACGCATCATGGGTTGAGCAGTGTTACAACCCAGATTGCTAGTTTATATCTGGATGATCAGGTGACCTCTAAGATGGACTATCCTTGGGTAGTTGACCATTTTTCAGATGTCTTTCTAGAATAATTTTCAGGGATCCCTCCAGAGCGTGAGGTAGACATATCTATTGAGCATGTTCCAGGAGTAGCAGTTGTATCCATACCTCATTATAGGATGGCTACGCCTGAGTTGCAAGAGATCAAGATGCAGTTGGAGGAGTTTCAGGTGAAGGGTATTATCTGTCCTAGTACTTCCCCTTGGGGTTCACCTGTGTTATTTACAAAGAAGGCGGATGGTGCCTTACGGCTCTGTGTGGACTATCAGAAACTGAACCAGTTGACGTTCATGAACCGATATCCTTTGCTGAGGATTGATGATCTTTTTTATTAGTTTTGAGGAAACAAGGTATTCTGGAAGATCGACTTGATATCTGGCTATCATCAATTGCGGGCCAGACCTTCTGATATACCTTTCACAACATTCCAAAGCAGGTATAGTCTGTACATTTATCTGGTTATCCCGTTCGGTCTCACGAATGCGCCAGCTGTTTTCATGGGGCTGATGAACAGAGTTTTCTATATTTACTTGGTTTCATTCATCATGGTCTTTGTGGATGATATCTCAGTGTACTCTCACACTCGACATGGCCACACTACCCATCTTAAGATCATATTGAGTACATCGAGAGAGCATCAGTTATATGCAAAGCTCTCAAAGTGCCACTTCTAGATGGACGAGATTCACTTCCTGGGCCATTTCATCTCAGAGACAAGAGTGTCAGTAGACCCAGAGAAGGTGAGATTAGTAGTTACCTGGGAGCAGCTGATGAATGTCTTCGATGTACGGAGTTTCTTGAGACTGGCTGGTTACTACGGGCGGTTTATACAAGACTTATCACACATAGCAGCACTGTTTACGGACATGACTAAGAAAGGTGTGAAGTACGTTTGGACAGAAACTTGTGACTCAGCCTTCTAGGAGATGAAGGGGAGATTGTATTCAGCACCGATTCTAGTACTGCCAGATCCGGGCATGAGTTATACAGTTTTCTATGATACATCTGGCATCGGTCTTGGATCAGTTCTTATGCAGGAAGATCGTGTTGTTGCGTATAGATCCCAGCAGTTAAGGCCACATGAGAAGAACTATCCTACACACGGCCTGGAGTTGGCTGCTGTTGTTCATGCTTTGCGTTGTTGGAGGCACTATCACATGGGAGAGCATTTTTTGGTATATACTGACCACAAGAGACTCAGGTACATATTCACGTAGCGTGACTTGAATATGAGATAGCAGAGTTGGGTCGAGTACCAACAGTCTTTAGACATCGAGTTTTCATATATGCCTAGAAAAGGGCAATGCTGTTTTAGACACACAGAGCAGGAGGACTCAGTTGCAGGCAGTTCAGGAGGCCAGCAGCGAGTGGTAGCTAATGGCTCTATTCTCTGAGATGCATTTGGAGGTGCATGACAGACATGGACAGGTAGTTCTATCTTCTGTAGTGGGCACCTATACTCTTTTAGATCAAGTATGAATGAGGTAGCTATCAGAACCAGAGGGCCTAGTCTTATGGGAGGGTGTGTCAGATGGAGACCCTACTTCAGGGTGTACAATGGGAGATGATGAGGTGCTATGTTTTCATGGACGCGTATGGGTTTCAGTAGACATATCTGAGGAGCTGATGTGGGAGTTTCATTCTTCATCTTGGGTAGTTCATCCTGGTGTCACCAAGATGTACCGAGACTTACATCGTCAGTATTGGTGACCAGTTATGTAGAAGGATGTGTCTTGTATTGTTATGCGGTGTTCCACCTGTCAGCAGGTGAAGGCAGAGCATCAGCGACCAACATGGCTTTTACAGTAGTTACCCATTCCTGACTGGAAATGGAATGATGTCGTGATGGACTTCGTGACAGGGTTACTGAGATCGCCTCGAGGAAATAATGCTATTTGGGTTTTAGTGGACAGTCTCATGAAGTTTCCACACTTCTTTCCCATCATGATGACCTTCAGTGTTGATGAGATGGGGCAGTTGTACATCCGTGAGATTGTGCGTCTGTAAGGTGTTCCACACTCTGTTTCTTCAGATAGGGATTCACATTTTACTTCACACTTCTGGCTGGGGCTACAGGGGGCTTTGGGTACACAGGTACTTTTGAGTACAGCATACCATCCCCAGACTGATGGCCAGTCCAAGCATACAATCCAGTTGCCTGAGGATATGCTCTGAGATTGCATTCTATACTTTGGTGGTTCTTGGGAGAAGTGTATCCCTCTGGTGGAGTTCGCCTACAACAACAGTTTTCAAGAGACTATTAAGAAGGCACCTTATGAGGCTTTGTACGGTAGGCCATGCCGATCACCTTTATGCTGGCTAGTGGCCGGAGAGGCAGGTTTGCTGGGACCTCGTCGTGTTCAGGAGACCATAGAGTAGATAGAGTTGATTCGGAAGTGGATGGCTACAACAAAGTCTTGGAAGATGTCTTATGTTGATCAGAGGATACGACCTCTGGAATTCATGGTCGGATATCAGGTTTTCCTATGCGTTACCCCGAGGATGGGACATTAGTGGATTAGAAGGTAGGGGAAGCTTTCACTGAGATACGTCAGGTTGTTTGAGGTTCTGGAGAGAGTCAGGCTGGTTTCTTACAGGTTGCAGTTACCTCAGAGGTACCAGGCTATGCATGACGTCTTCCATGTTTTGCAGATTCGACGGTATTTCTCAGACCCGTCTCATGTTTTTCAACCAGAGTAGGTTGAGCTAGAGTAGGATTCATCTTTCGAGGGGAATCATATGAGGATTGTCGATCGTAGTACAAAAGTTCTCCGTGGATGGTCTATTATTCTTGTACGGGTGAAATGGAAGCACAGACGAGTACAGGACAAGACTTGGGAGAGGGAGGATGATATGCGATAACAGTGGCCAGAGCTGTTCAGGGTTTCTTCTTCCACGCCTCCTTTGGGAAATTCGGGGTCAAATTTCTTTATGGGATGAATCTTATAAAAACCATGATCTTCATTTGAGGTATGTTTTTCCTTTTCTAGAGTGTTTGGAAAAAATGAAGTTTCTAGATATTTTTGAAGTACACGCCATGTACCGTAACACCCCATGCTTCTAACGAGTGATTCTCTTTGAATAATGCAATAGCGTATGTTGTACGCAACATCACGTTCTAACACACACCAGAACCAATCAAACTAGCCATTATGAATAGTAATTCCTACTTTTTAAAATTTTATAAATTTTATCTCTCAAAATGGACTTCATTTTTGGATTCGATGTATCGAATTTATCCTAAGGTGAAATTTTGGTACTTTTCAGATAACTTTAATATTTTGATGAATAGTGAAAATTACTAAATTTTAATTAAAAAAAACTTTTTTAATCAAAAAAATTAATAGTGATAAATTATGAATTTGAGTGGTTTTAAAGTATATTTAGAATATATTTTTACCATTTAATACAATATTGGTCATTGTACATAATTTCACAATTAAACCTAACATAAACAAGTATCAATCTTTTAATAGTTATTATATCTTAAAATCACGTTTTTTGTTTTAACAACGGGAATTAATTATAAATTAATTTCATCCACTTCTGTGTTATGAATTTGGAAAAATGGATTCCATATTTGGAATCAGGATGTCCAAATTGTGTTAATAGGTATCTTATATTTTTAGACATATTGAATAATTACTTCGGAAAATATTTTATTTACGATGGTTAAAGGGTAAATCCTGTAAATAAGGGTTTAAAAATAATATTATAATAATATTAAATTACCCTAAAACTTGTCTTAACCTTATTTGTGGATACATATCTGACCATGGGCATCATTGGGTCAATTTTCGGACCCAATGGAGCCACTTTTAGGTGATAGGGACACTTTATTTTAATTAAGTTAAAATAAATACAAAAATGACATAAGCATATATCTTTTGGAAATTTTTTTTACAAAGGGTTATATATGTAGGATTTAGACTATAAATATTCATAAGAAAGATATAACTATTTCTACTTAATGGTATTTAATTTCTAATTTTTAGACATTAAATAATTTAATTTATTTATGACACAATGATGATGCAGAAATTACCATAATTGTGAAAAATTAAAATAATTGATATTATAAATACCCAAATAAATATAATTTGAGAATTTTTATAAATACCAATAATTTTATAGGATAATATTACATGTTAGTAATGATTTAATTAAATTTTTTAAGTAATCATTCTATTTTGAATTTCCCAAAAATCAATTTTTCAAATAGTGTCAAAATTGACATAAAAGAGTTTTTAAAAGAAATATTATATTATTAGTTGATATTAAATTCCTAAAAATCTTAGGATCGGCCAAGAGACTTATAACATTATAGGTTTATCATTAAAGGACCACTTGGGGGTCTCCTGGAGGTATATAGTATGTTTATTAACTATATAATATAAAAATACAAAGTGACATGGTAAGTGTCAAACTAATAAACTAAGAGTTAAAACTTAAAGATAAGGTTAATATAATGACCCAATCCAGTATAAATTCTATTAGATGAGTGGTTTGAGACCCATACCCACCTTAGTCTTTAAATAATCTACTTTGGAGCCATTAGATACCGAATATGAATTTATTATAAAATAACATTTCTTGCTTTTCCAAAGGTTCCCCTCCCCCCTCTTATAAAAGGGCAATCCCCCTTCTCATTAATTCACAACTTCAAAGCCATTTGTCTCGGAAAAAATTTGCCCAATTACTCTCTCAACTTCCGTCACTTCATCCTAGAGGTCTTACTTTTTTCATAAATCCAACCTAAAGAGCCATTTTGATCAAATCAATAGAAAGAACCCAAAGAAGAGGTAATGATTTCACCACCCTTTTTCAAGTTCATTTCTTCTTCCAAATCATCTTTCTTTGTTATTACCATTATAAAATAATAACTCTAGTGTCTTATAAATACTATAATGTTATTATAAATATGGTACAATAATATTCTGTTATCTATCCATCCTTTGAATAACATGTCACCATACGTGCGTACGTACGGCTTACCGTCTCCAGGTCGTGGTGTAACTGTTATTCAATAAATTATTATTTGGATGGGTATAATAATGATGTGTAATTAATTTAAATAATAAATATAACATGATAATGATTCTGTATATATGATATACCATCCAATTGTATATTATTTTAATATCAAAAGAATGATATTTTCTCTTTTGCGTACGTACGGACTACCTTCTCCACGAACGCGATGAGATTCATTCTCCATCGCATCCATTCAAGTATAATTCTCATTTCATGTTTAATATTACTATCTAAAGACTTGATATCATTCTGGATAAGATTAAAAAACAATCTATCCATGACAAACACGACTTACAAAACAAAACATATAAAAGAAAACTATTAATTTAACAACCAATACAATGATAATACTAAGATATTATTAACAAATCAATGTTAAAAGATCATATATGACATCATATTAATGTATATGATTCTTGTATAATTTAATAACATTTAGTTCACCATTATATAAGAGGTTAACCTACATCAACCAAGGAAAAGTACAGGGTAAGGGTTTTTTTTTTGTGATCTTTTCATTATCCGAGGTTGTTTATACGTATTAATCTACTGGGACTTATTTATCATCCACATCCATGTTTCTTAAAAATGTATTTCAAAACATTTTTAATATTTACTATAATATGGGTTAAAGTTATTTATACCCTTGTTTACTTTTATAAGCGGTTTATAAAGGAATCGTTCCATCATTTTCCAAACAAGGTCCTTTTTAACCTTTTCGACAGAATTAAGGTAAGAATGTGTTTTTATAACTTATACAGAGGGTGCGCCTATTTTCCACCATTATAAAATCATCTAATCTTCCCTTACAAGCTTATAAGAATATTTTAAAATTAAATGTTTTTTTTATAATTATGTGACTTATAAATGATTTCAAAAAAGGGATATTTTTATCAAATAGTTTTGATTTCATCTATGTCAACATACGTTGATGGATTTTACGCTTATTTGAAGTTTATTTATTATGATACAAAAATTATATATTGTATTGAAGGTTTTGTTATATGTTTGACTATGGATGTGTTATGTTTATACCATTCATGGTTTATGGATGAAGTATTTACATTTCGTATGCTATTTTTAATACGATTGTTTATGTTATGTTTAAAACTTTTCTTACGGGAATGAATTGGACTTAATATGTGACGGGTGGAGACCGCTATAGCTCCTCGATGCATCGGTAGGTCTCATGAGACAAACTAGTGTCTTGGAACAAGGCCGTGACAAAATCTTATTTGTAGTCTTGGAACAAAGCCTTGGCTATGTGTTTATGACAGTCTGGCATGATGCATTCCATCAGTATGAAAGTGGTCATTGATATTGCATGTGATTATTCGATTAGTAGAATATCCATGTGAATTAGTAAATGGAATTATTTCATTTTATATTTTCCATACTATTTTGAAGTTCATGTTTAAAAGGATTTTGTTTTAGCTATACATTGCCTAAATGTTTATTCTTATTTATGATTGTTTCTCCTATATTGTTATCCTTACTGGGCATTGGAGATCACCCCATTTTTATATTTTATTTTTTCCCAGGATGTGATGAAGTAAATTATGAATGACATGCATGGATAGTATGAGGGGATAAGAGTGTAGACTATGGAGTCTATATTGTTTTAGATTTCATTTTCTGATGTAATGTAAACATTATGAATATATCTAGTTATTTCAAGGATACTAAACTAATCGGTTTTTCAAGACTTGATCTTTCTTCTGATCATCAAAATGTTATGTAATAATGCACCGACTCTGGGTAACTGGGGTCGGGGTGTTACAATTGGTATCAGAGAAAGTTTAGTACAAAACTCGGAAGCTAGATTTAGATAAACTCTGATTAGAGCACATAGACCTAAGATAGACTTTGAGGATTAGTATAGAAGAACTTCCTAGAATTTTGGTATTGTAGAGATTTTGTGAGTTTTTCGAGCAATACATCCATGTCTAGATATGAGCAGGTAGAGGAGGCTCTGACATATATGTACCTAGGGATAAAACCTGAAAACACGGCTTTGAGCTAGACTCGAATGGGAACTGGTGCACGATAATGAGCCTTGCTGCACTTTTGGTTAGGACACTCCCGTGGGATATGCTTAGGATAACTCTCATTTTCATTAAAAATCATTATGAAAGGTTTATGAGTATATACTTCCTCAAAGAATATTTTTTAGGATCATGGATTATATCCATAAATTGTTAAATTTATGTTAAGTGTTTTAAAAGTATGAAATTATGTATTTTAATTCATAAACTGCTCTAGTTTATTCCATTGTTTAGAAATGTAACGTAGTTGAAGAAATGGAAACTATATCAATGCATGCACTCTATGTATGGATTTCCCTCCTGCTCAAGATAATTATAGTGGAGTAGGTGATACAACTGGTTCCGATTAGCTAATCACCATACTGGGAAAACTCACTCAGGTTATGAATAATAACATTACCCGTATGGATCACCCTGATCCGCAACATGGAGGATCAATGTTAGATCGCTTCATGAGGCAACAACCACCAATATTCAATGGGAGTACAAATACATTAGTAGCTGAGAAATGTGTAAGTTCCCTAGAGAAAATATTTCAGGGTTTGGGATGTGGTGAAAAGGAAACATTTATCATAGCAGTTTACCGTCTCACTGGAGATGCTGATCAATGGTGGTAATTGATTCAAAACATGAAGGAAGATGATGAAGTATCCAATATGGAATGGAGGTAGTTCAATGATCTGTTTTTAGAAAAATACTTTCCTCGTGACCATCAAGCAGATAAGGAAAGACAATTTCTCAGTCTGAGACAAAAAGAGGATGAGAATGTCGCAAAGTATGAGGCTAACATTACTAGGTTAGCAAGGTATGCTAGAGATTATATATGTAACCCAATAAGTAAGATTGATCTTCCAATGATGGGTTAAAACTATTTCTCCATCCTGCATTAGTCTCACAATTCTTCTCATCGTACGAAGACATTGTCTCGTGTGCTATCAAGACAGAAAAGGAATTCTCTATGTCTTATGACTTTAAAGAAAAGTAAGAGAAGAAGAGATCTGATGATCAATCTGGTAATGGAAATAAGGGGATGAAGGGAAAGGTTGAATATCCACCTTGTGGTAAATTTGGGAAGAAACACCCTGGTACTTTCTTGAAGGGAATGGGTGTCTGTTTCAAGTGTGGTGAAAAAGGCCACCCAGATCATGATTGCAAAGGGAAGAAGGAAGATACCAATGTTTAGTGATACAATTTCAGGGAGATGGGACATTATGCAAATTAATTTCTTAAGCGTCAAGGGAACATACCTCAGAAATGGCCAAGGGATAAAGGCCAAACTTATGATATCACTACTGCTGAGGTAGAAGCTCCGAAAGATGTGGTGGCAGGTAATTTAATGGTTTCCTCATGTTTAGAAAATGAATTATTTGATTCTAGATCATTGCATTGTTTCATATATTGCAAGTTTTCTATGAAAATTTGATATTTACAATTTTATATAACAAAGGTATTTTTAGTTGAAACTCTTAAGGGAAGTATCATTGCGAAAAAGTATTGTGAATCAGTCCCCATTAGAGCCCAGAAATGATCTCTATCTGCTGATCTCATCGTCACACCTATGATTGAGTTTGATATAATCCTCAGTATGGATTGGCTTTCAGACTATGATGTGATGTTTTATTGTAAGAAGAAGGAGGTTAAGATTTTTGATGATTATGATAAGGAACACCTTATCTTTAGAGAAGAATCGTCGCCACCTAATTCTTATCTAGATGCACCCCCATTAGCTCAACTAAATTCAATTATTGGGGAGGAAGAGGATGAAATTACAGTGGGCGAGGAAAAGAATGTTCAAATTGAGGATGTACCCATTGTGAAAGAATATGTAGGTGTGATTCCGGAGGATTTACCTGGACATCCTCTAGAATGAGAAGTTGACTTTTCCATTGTTTTAATTCCTGGATCACGGCCTATATCGAAGACCCCTTATAGAATGGCCACTGTAGAATTAGTTGAACTAAAGAAATAAATAGAGGAATTCAGTAATAAGGGATTTATTCACACTACTGTTTTTCTATGGGGAGCCACTGTTCTTTTTGTTAAAAATAAAGACGGATCTATGAGGTTATGTATCGACTATAGGGAGAACAATGGTTTAACAATAAAGAACAAGTATCCCCTACCTCGCATTGATGATTTATTTGACCAACTTAATGGAGCTCAATAATTTTCAACGATTAACCTTTAATATGGATACCATCAGTTGTCTGTGAAGTAGGAAGACATTCCGAATTTAGCATTTCAAACTAGGTACAGGCATTACGAGTTTACATTAATGCCTTTTGGATTGACTAATGCACCCTCTGTATTCATGGATCTGATGAATAACGTTTTCAAGGAATATCTCGATGAATTTGTGGTGGTATTTATTGATGATATCTTGGTATACTCCAAAATCTATGATGATCATGGAAATCACTTGCACATTATCCTGAAGACTCTAATAAGACATGAATTATATGGGATGTTTAGCAAGTGTGAATTATGGCTTCAGGAGATTTCATTTCATGGCCATATTATCTTCAAAGATGGAATCTTTGGTGATCCTTCAAAGAACAAGGAAATCCAAGAATGTCCTGCATCGATGTGTATAACTGAGGTACACGGTATTATTGGTTTAGCAGGTTATTATCGATGTTTCTTCCAGAATTTATCTCGGTTGCCTAACCCATTAATGAAGCTCACATGTAAAGGGGTTAAATTTTTTTGGACAAAAGAGTGTGAAGAATGTTTAGAAGAACTAAAGAGAAGATTAGTCAATGCTCCTATATTGACTCTACTATCAGGGAATGATGGGTTCGTTATTTATAGTAATGCATCGAAGAAAGGACTTGGTAGTGTCCTTATACAGAATGATAGGGTTATTGCCTATGCATCACGATAGTTGAAAATTCATGAACAAAACTATCCTACTCATGATCTCGAGTGAGCAGCTTTGATCTTTGCTTTGATGATATGGAGGCAGTACCTCTATGGTGAAAAACGGGAGATTTATACTGATCACAAGAGTTTGAAGTATATTTTCTCACAAAAATAACTCAACGTGGGGCAAAGGAGATGGCTTGAATTACTCAAAGACTATGACTGTACAATACACTACCACCCGGGGAAAGTAAACAAGGTGGCATATGCTTTTAGTAGAAAAGATCATGGAGTTTTTAACAATATGAGAATTTAAAGGGATCCAATTTTCATGGATCTAGTGAATATAGACATGGGATTAACAAGGGAAGGTGAAACATTAATGCTTTTTCAAATGGTTGCCAAACCATCTTTACTATAAAGGATTAAGAGTTCTCAGACTAATGATGAAGAATTTCAAAAGATGATTAAAGCTCTGAATGATCGGAGATTGAGATACTTTGTGTATGAAGATGGAATTTTGATATTTTGGGAGAGGCTTTGTGATCCTGATATACCTGATCTAAAAAGGTTATTGCTGGATGATGCTCATAGTTCCAATTTCCCTATACACCCTGGGAGCACCAAAATGTATAGAGATTTGAAGGAACATTTTTGGTAGGACAACATGAAGAGGGAGATTTCTGATTTTGTGTCAGGATGTATGGTTTGTAAACAAGTGAAATCTGGAAGGCAACTGCTTGGAGGAGTCATGCAACCTCTTCCTATACCGGAGTGGAAATGGGACAATATTACGATGGACTTTGTCACGGGAGTACCAAAGACTCCAAGAAGGAATGATGCAAAATGCGTTATTGTTGATCTTCATACCAAGTCAGCACATTTTCTTGCTATAAGAGAAGATATACCACTGTAACGTCTAGAAAAACTATATATTAATGAAGTTGTGAGACTTCATGGAGTACCCCTATCAATTTTTTCTGATCGTGATCCCCATTTTACTTCAATATTCTTGAAAAGTCTTTAGAAAGCCATGGATACTGAACATCATTTGAGCTTTTCCTACCACCCTCAAACAGATGGACAATCATAACGAACTATTCAAACCATAGAAGACATGTTGAGATCCTTCTCACTTGACTTTCTGGATATGTGGGATCAATATTTACCTCTTGTAAAATTTTCTATTAACAATAGCTTCCATTAGAATATTCATATGGCACCATATGAAGAATTATACTGAAAGAGATGTCGCACACCATCCTGTTGGGATGACGTTGGTGAATGAAAACTTGTAGGCCCAGAACAAGTTAAGGAAACAATGGAAAAGGTGAAGGTAATCCAAAACCACATCAAAGAAGCTCAAAGTTGGCAGAAAAGCTATGTAGATAATCGAAGGAAGGATTTGTAATTTCAAGTCAGTGATCATGTTTTCCTGAAGGTATCTCCATGGAAGGGAGTCATACATTTGGGTAAGAAAGGTAAATTGAGTCCCAGGATCATCAGATCTTTCGAAATTCTAGAACGAATTGGGGAGGTAGCTTACCGATTGGCAATGCCACCGAGTCTCTCCGAAGTTGACGATGTGTTCCACGTATCTCTTTTGAGGAAAGACATGCCTGACCCAACACATGTACTCACCTATGAGGAATTATAACTGTAACCCAATCTGTCATATTGAGAATAGCCCGTAAAGATTCTTGATACGAGAGAACAAGTAATGAGAACCCAAATGACTCGTCTGGTAAAATTCTTGTGGAGAAACCAAAAGATGGAAGAGGCAACGTGGGAACCTGAGGAACTTATTATGATGGACCAAATGAGTCTTTTCATGCCATAGTATTCTATAAATTTTGAGGATGCAATTATTTGAAAAGGGGATAATGTAGCACCCCAATCTTCTACAGTATGCTTCACTTTGAATAATGCAATAGCGTGTGTTATACGCAACATCGAGTTCTAACACACACCACATCCAATCAAACTAGCCGTTATGAATAGTAATACCTAATTTTTAGAATTTTATAAATTTAATATCTCAAAATTTACTTCATTTTTGGATTTGGAGTATCGAATTTAGCCTAAGGTGAAAATTTGGAACTTTTTGGATAACTTTAATATTTCGATGAATAGTGAAAATTACTAAATTTTAATTAAAAACATATTTTTAATCAAAATAATTAATTGTTATAAATTATGAATTTGAGTGGTTTTAAAGTATATTTATAATATATTTTTACCATTTAATAAATTTTTTTTCATTGGACATAATTTCACAATTAAACCAAACATAAACAAGTATCAATATTTTGATAGTTATTATATCTTAAAAACACGCTTTTTATTTTGACAGTGGAAATTAATATTAAATTAATTTCTGACACTTATGTGATTTGAATTTGGAAAAATAGATTCAATATTTGGAATCAGGATGTCCAAATTGTGTAAATAGGTAAATTTTATTTTTATACATTGTGAATAATTACCTCGGTAAATATTTTATTTACCATGGTTAAAGGGTAAATCCGGTAAATAGGGGTTGAAAAATAATATAATAATAATAATAAATTACCATAAAACGTTTCCTAACCTTATTGGTGGATACATGTCTGACCCTGGGCATCATTGAGTCGATTTTGGGACTCCATGGAGCCACTTATAGGTGATAGGGACACTTTATCTTAATTAAGATAAAATAAATACAAAAATGACATAAGCATATATCTTTTAGAAAAACAATTTTTACAAAGGGTTTTATATGTTGTATTTTCGACTATAAATATTTATTAGAAATACAAAATTATTTCATACATAATGATATTTTATTTATAATTCTTAGACATTAAATAATTTAATTTATTTATGACACAATGATGATGCAGTAATTACCATAATAGTGAAAAATTAAAATAATTGATATTATAAATACCCAAATAAATATAATTTGAGACATTATATAAATACCAATAATACTAAAGGATAATATGACATGTTAGGAATTATTTAATTAACTTTTTTTGAAGTAATCATTCTGGTATGGTTTTCACAAAAAACAATTTTCCAAATAGTGACAAAATTGTCATAAAAGAGTTTTTAAAACAAATATTATATTATTAATTGATATTAAATTTTAAAAAATCTAAGGTTCGGCCAATAGACTTATAACATTATATTTGTATTATTAATGGACCACTTGGGGGTCTCTTGATGGTATATAGTATGTTTATTAACTATATAATATAAAAATACAAAGTGACATGGTAAGTGTCAAACTAACTAACTAAGAGTTAAAACTAAACGATAAGATTAATATAATGACCCAAACCTATCGAAATTATATTGGTTGAGTGGTTTTTGACCCATACCCACCTTATCCTCTACATAATACACTTTGGAGTCATTAGAAATAGAATATGAGTTTATTATAAAATAATATTTCTAGCTTTTCCAAAGGTGCCCGTCACCCCTCTTATAAAAGGGCACTCCCACTTCTCATTAATTCACACCATCAAAGCCATTTGGATAGGCCAAACTCTTCCAAAATACTCTCTCAACTTCCCTAACATCATCCTAGAGGCCATCCATTAGTCAGAAAGCCATTCTAAGGATCCATTTTGATCAAAACAAAAGGAAGAACCCGAAGAAGAGATAATGATTTCACCACCTTTTTTCAAGTTCCTTTCTTCTTCCACTTCATCATTCTTTGTTATTACCATTATAAAATAATAAATCCACTATTATATATATAATGTGATGTTATTATAAATATGGTACAATAATATTAAGTATACTATCAATCCTTTGAATAACATGTCACCATACATGCGTACGTACGGCTTACTATCTCCACGTCAGGGTGTAATTGTTATTCAATAAATTATTATTTGGATGGGTAAAATAATGATTTTTAATTCGTGTAAATAATAAATATAGAATGATAATGATTCTGTATATATGATATACCATCCAATTATATATTATTTTACTATCAAAAGAATGAAATTTTCGCTCGTGCGTACGTACAGACTACCGTATCCACGAACGTGACGAGATTCATTGTCCATCATATCCATTCAAGTCTAATTCTCATTTCATGATTAATAATAGTGTCTAAGGACTTGATATAATTCTGGATATGATTAAGAAGAAACCTATCCATGAAAAAAAGACTTACATAACAAAACATATAAAAGAAAACGAGTAAGTTAACACCCAAAACAACAATAATACAAAGATATTATTATCAAATCAATGTTAAAAGACCATATATGATATCATATTAATGTATATGATTATTGTATAATTTAATAACAATTATTTCACTATTATACAAGAGGTTAACCTACCCCAACCAAGGAAAAGTACAACGTATGGTTTTATTTCGCAATCTCTTCATTATCCGAGGTTGTTTATACGTAATAATCTACTTGGACTTCTTTATCATCCACATCCATGTTTCTTAAAAATGTATTTCAAATTTTTTTTCTATTTTTTAGAATATGGGTTAAATTCATTTATAACCTTTTTTACTTTTATAAGTGGTTTATAATGAAATTTTTCTGTCTTTTTCCAAACAAGGTCCTTTTTAACCTTTTTGACAGAATTAAAGTAAGAATGTGTTTTTTAACTTATACGGAGGGTGCGGCTATTTTCCGCCGTTATAAAATCGTCAAATCTTCCCTTACAATATTATAAGAAAATTTTCAAAAGAACTGTATTATTTTATAATTAGGTGGATTTTAAATGATTTCAAAAAAAGGGATATTTCTCTCAAATAATTTTGATTTCATCTATGTCAACATCCTTTGATGGATTTTACGCTTATTTGAAGTTGATATATTATGATACAAAACTTCTACATTTTATTAAAGGTTTTGTGATATGTTTGACTTTTGATATGTTATTTTTATACCATTCATGTATTATGGATGAAGTATTTACATTTCGTATGCTAGTTTTAATGTGAATGATTATGTTATGTTTAAAACTTTTCATATGGGAATGCATTGGACTTAATATGTGATGGGTGGAGCCCGCTATAGCACCTCGATAAATTAGTAGGTATCATGAGACAAACTAGTGTCTTGTCACAAGGCCTAGAAAAACTCTTATTTGTATTCTTGGGACAAGGCCTTGGATATGTTTATGATAGTCTGGAATTATGCATTCCATCATTATGAAAGTGGTTATTTATATTTCATGTGATTATTCGATTAGTAGAATATCCATGTGAATAATTAAATGGAATTATTTAATTTTATCTTTGCCATACTATGTTGATGTTCAAGTTTAAAAGGATTTTGTTTTAGTTATACATTGCCTTAAATGTTTATTCTTATTTATGAATATTTTCACTATATTGTTGTCCTTAATGGTCATTTGAGATCACCCCTTTTCTATGTTTTATTTTTCCCAGGATGTGAAGAAGTATATTTTGAATGACATGCAAGGATAGTATGAGGGGATAAGAGTGTATACTATGGAGACTATATTGTTGTAGTTTTCATTTTAGGATGTAATGTAATCTTTATGAATGTATCTAGTTATTCCAAGGCTACTAAACTATTCTGTCTTTCGAGACATGATCTTTCTTGTGATCATGCCAATGTTATGTAATAATGCACCGAGTCTGGGTAACTGGGGTTGGGGCATTACATGTACATTATGATTACACACCATGTACTCTTTTCCCGCTCGAAGTCGTGTTCTCTCCACATCTGGTCCACACACACGGTGTGTAGGGGTGTTGTGGAGTTCGATTTTGGTGGTGTACGAAAAAACCCACTACACGCCGTGTACTTTAAAAGTACATGTTGTGAGATTTTTTAATTTCATTAATCGGACCGGGGTTGTGGCTACTGCTCGTTAACACATTCTACTCTACCTAATCCCATCCAGAACATCCAAGGAGGCCGATTCTTCTCCGAGCCACTGATCTATCACCGGTTGTCTGAACCAAACTCTGTCGATTGCAGAAGAATAACAGCGGTGAGTTCATGGTTCTTCTTTAGCCTTGTTTCCTATTTCTTTCTCTCCTGCGAGTTATCTGAGGTTGAACATTTTAGATGTTTTGGAATATCTAATCCATTCTAGGCCGATTCACGGGCCGAGGTTCAAGTATATCGATCATTGAGGATCAAGGTAGGTGGTTTTTTCCCTACATTAAAGTTCATTGATTTTTGGATGCAAATGTGTGGGATACCCATGTATCGGTTATCCCGAGTTTATGATTTTGATCCTATTTTTTATTTTCCCTAGGTTTCTTATTAGATTATGATTAATTGTTTCTAATATATGCTTGGTTTCATGTTTTAGGATCACCCCACAGGTGTGTCTCCCCTTGTTTGGTTATTTATCGTAGTTTGTCACCGTTTTCCTGTGAGGAAAACCCTATTATAATTGTTAGTTTACTTGTTATCAATGATTTCATGTGTTTCCTGCTGTTTAAATGCTGTTGACGTATGGTAGCTACTAGCCAAGTAGTTGTTTAAATTACATAGGGCTTCTGACTGTCTATTACGCATGACTGGACTGCTCAGGTCTGTGAGAACCTAGTGCGGGAGATCAAAGAGGGAATAAATGATTAAGTTCTTCCCTTGAGGGTATGTTGGTTTTAGTTTCGTATGAAGTACCTACAGGAATAGGACTTTGTGATTCCCAAGAGTGTTCTTAGTTACCCGCGCATCGAGACCACATGAGGAATTAGACATAAGTTCTTCCTTATAGAGCCTGTAGCTATCATGGAAAGACTATAGGGGAATTGACGTGAGAGCTTCATAGAGTGTCTGTGCCTTGTTTGATTACTATAATATATGGGTATGCTAGTTTGAGCCACCCAGAGATTCAGTTTGAATTTTGATGGTTGGTTGTGACAAGTCCACCAAGCCAAAGAAAAGGATTGGGTTTTGTACTACTTGTGTTTAGGTAGTCTTTTGAGATACCTCTTATGTTACTTTATTTACCTTGGAATAGAATGTTTCTCTAGTTTTTTCCTGGTTGTTTATTTAAAGGAATATAAATGGTAATTGGTAGGATTATTTACTGGTATACTCTTATTCCATTACTGTACTTATTTTCCTTTAATTTTTCTATATTACTCATTGACAATATGGCAAAAATCTAGTGGTGATTGCCTACTGGGATTAGTCTCACACCCAGTTTGGGTCCTTCTTTTCAGCCCAAACAGATTATATGGTTGCAGGTGTAGGTAGGGATTTTGGTCCTTCTACATTGGGTGTTGATTGCAGGTTGGAGCTAGATAGCATGGGACCGTGCTTTGGCTCGCAATGCTGCTGGAGTTGTCGTATACGTTTTACACTTTGGTTTTAGTTGTATTTCAGCACATTGATTTGTTTACTTCTTTCCCTAAATACATGTACCATACTGCATCATTATTATATCAGACATTGACTCTAATTTTCGTTCAGTTGTTTTATGCTATTTACTGCATCCTCTATTGTTTATGTTTATTCTTCCGCTGTATACTTTACCAAATGAGGGCATAGTTTCCCCACAGACTCATCAAGGCCCTCACTACTAGTTGGCAACATCTGGCATTTGGGGAAACATGCTTGAGTTCATGTGGCGAACCGGGTATGGGCTACTAGTGATGTGGCTACAGATTCGGGTCGTTACACTATAGGTCTCAAGGAATTCGGGTTATCAAATGAATTTGGTCCTTATGGCCTTCAAACCATAGAGACCATGTTGAATCCCATTTTATAAAGAGAAATCCCTAGGAGAGGATCAGAGAAAGATTAGCAGTCACCAGACACAAAGCTAACCAGATTGGAAAAATGATAGGGTATGGGAAATTCCATTGGTTCGAGGAACTGTACAACTTTGTACGGGGAAATTCTATTTGATTAGCAATTTATGATGGGGGAGCTATGAGATCAATGATTCAGAAGCTGGGAAGGGGAAGTTATAGTGGTTTGGGCCTATGGGTCATGTAATGAGCATAGTATGCCTCAGGGCCTTCGGGTCATGTATGGGCCTTTGGGCCATATCGGTCCTTGTGCCTTGGCCGTTCGGGTCATGTAAGGGTTCCACTTCAACCACAAAAAAGATGGATTATCGATAATAAAATAAAAATAAGGCATTCAGGACATTAAGGATAAATATAAGAAATATAGTGGGATGTTTTAATATAGACATGGAAGCGAATACTAATTCCCAAGGACTAATAAAGATAGATATAGAACGTAGTCCTGATAATGTTAACCACAAAAAAACCATAAAATATGCGATAAGTTAATGGACCATTAATTCATTAAAAATTAAAGTTATATGGGATATTTTTATCTCAACATCCTTTTCATAACATTTAGGAAATTTTTATGGTAATGATAGATAACATGGTAAAATCTAAATAATTGATTTAATTTAGTTTTATAAGTGTAATTTCATAATTTATATGTGTTTTGATTAATATCTACTTCAACCATTACCCTATGAAATGATTATGAATATCTTATGCATGAAGAATTAACCTATCTAAAGATCCATAAATAATGATACATGATTAATTCTATCTGTATTAATGACTAAAACCAAAATGGTTACAAAATTTACACAATATTGATAAAAAATCATATGATGAAATAATACATTAATCTATAATACGTTATTCAATGTTCAAATAAAAATATTTCATAATTTGTTAACATTAATACCCTTCCCAAATTGAAAAATTTATAAATAATTACACAAATATTCAATAATCAACTTATCATTATTCACTCAAATATCATAAATTATCTAGTAATTTTCACATACGAAATATGTGAATAAATTGGTCATATATTCATCTAAAAAAATTTAAAAACTAAAATTACTATAAAACCTCAATGAAAACATGAATGATTTATCATGAACTAAATAAAACTATTGAATATTTATTGAATTCCATAAATCCAAAATTACTATAAGCTCCATCAATGATAACAAAACACAGTTTTTCTTAAAACCATTAACTAGTTCCAATTTCATAAATACTATCAATTTTTACATTATCCTTATAAATCACATATAAACATAAAATATAAACCATTGTGTCATCTTATAGAACATATGAAAGGTTAAATTTCCATTAATGATGTTTGGATCATAAATATCACCATGTAATTTAATAAAATTTTAAGTGAATTAGTACAATGAAACATATTATTTCAAATTATTGATGAAAATTTTCTATAGACTAATACTTATATATTTCATGATTCATATTACACAATTCTAGTCTCTAAATACATAAAAATGCAATTATTCAACTTCATTATTTAACCACTAATTGTGCCTCGTTATATTTTTCTATAATAATTGGCTACCATCACATGTCATTTATAATGGCTTCATATTCAATAAAAAGGATTTTCTCATACAAACTTCTTGATCCTCTCCTTGAGTACACCTTAGAAAGTATATTTTCATAATGTCCATATTTTATATATTCAAAAAACTTAACCATTGAAGAACCATTATGGAAACCGTTTTTATCTTCCACTGATTTAACTTAAACTTTCATCTTCCCATGAAAATTAACTTCTAGATTCCCTAATAATCCACACACAAAATATCTTATCATTCTATTGAGACATTACCTTTTTTTCTCATTCCCATATTATCATCATATATGATACCAAATATTCTTTCCTCTATGGTCTCCATTGTCCAGTATCTCAGAAAACTCTATCATTCTCTTTTTTTGTGGGTCTGAAAGTCGATTAAGATGATTTTTTTGTAAATATTCCTAATAATTGGTTATTAATAATATAAAAATCCATCAATCCATTAACATCCCAAATTTTTTATCATTAACACCTTATCTATCACATTTAAAGATATCATAGTTCCTTCTTATTCCTTAAATTGACTAAAACCGACAAGAAAAATGTGAGAAACAATATTTATAGTGGGGAACTATATAACCATGAAAATATCTTATTGGATTTATAAATCAAGACACATTATTTTAATTCATAGAATATTATATTTATCCCAGTTCATTAATGGTGTCCTATTTTTAAATAGATTATGATAGACCATAAATAGTTTGTGAATATTAATATTGTATCCCCCAATATTTTCAAATCAGGTGTGTAGTAAGGCCCGTTATCATGCAGCATGCAGAGATAGAGACAAATCCCAATGCATTATTTTATAGTTATTATCCCTAGGAAAAGATATTCTAGAGCCACATCCAATTGTTTTATCTTGGTAGGGATGTAATTTATCGGAAACCAATACCTCAAACATTAATCATAATTAATTAATGTTTTCCTATAAATTTGAGTTATCTTTTGACCTAAACTTAGTCATATTCATCAGGATCTCAGATAATATTTATCACCCTAGTTTATATATGTTAGATAATACTTTATATGATATATACTTTAAGGACATAAAATTCTCATACACATATACTAAATATTAATAGATTAATATTCATTTCATAACATAACAATCCATGACTAGATTTTATAGGTCTAATTCCATTGAAAACAAAGATATGTAAAAAACTAGTTTATAAGTGAAGCAAAAAATGACATAGTATGTTATTCATAACCAGAACCCTTCTTAGACTTATCATACATAATACCCTTCTTTGTATCTTAGGGATAGGGAACATAATAAAGGGTTTTCTTATATGTTTAGTAATAATAAAGAATGGATATATCAAAACAACAAGATCATAAGAGTATAAAAAGATGAGAATAACATTTTATAACCATACCTTTCATATAATAGATCATAAACAGAAGAGATACCACAAATCATGGGCTTTAATAAGATGTGAACCATTATGGAATCAAAAAACAATATCTAGGAGGACTTATGATAGACATTTGATAATTAGGTGTGTCATACACATAAGTATATAAAATTTCTTGTAAAGGATACCCAAAAAAACGTTAATAACATGTTTGGAATGGGATAAACACCAATTTTTTTACTTTTTGAATTGGATAACCTCTCATTTACAATCATTTTTAGGGATAACCTCCCATGTGCAGTCTTTTGGGCTTGGAATAACAACCCATGTACCCTCATTACAAGAATGGGAAAAGCTCTCATCTAACCTTTTATATCATATAGAATTTATTATTATCCAATTATGGGGAAATAAATATAGCTCCCATACATCACATAATACATACATTTCGGTGGAAAATTATTAGAACAATTCATCATATCACAACCCATTAAAAGAAAATGGGTTTGAGAAACATTTCATCACGGTATAACCTATAAGAATTAAATGGTTTTCATATTTATATTCTTATCATTATCCTAAATATAATCCATACATAGAAATAATATTGATGGTACCATTTGATCTTATCCTCAGTAGAACATAATAAAAACCAGGGGTTGTTGTCATTGATGAATATAAATACCAAAAATAATTATCAAAACATTCTAGAGGAAAATATTATTCGAATTTTAGTGTGAAAAAAATAAAATATTGAAATTTACCAAATATGAAGGAAACCATTTAATTTTAAAATAACATTGAAAAAATATAAGGTATTATTTAAATCATTTAGCATTAAATGATGCATATAATCCAACTCAATATGTATAGATTAAAATAAATATATCTTTCACATTTTTGGTAAAAAAATTAAAAGTGCCTCATTTGTAAAACTAAAAGAATATTACATGGTATATATCAAAAAATAATAAATTTAGTTCGAAAATATACATAAAATTTATTATTATTATTATGAATTAATCACTATTAACCCACTTCTTATCAAATTGGAAGTGAAATATTCTATCGTGAGTACGTGTGGACTACCACATCTTGCTATCAATAAAATATATTTTCCATCAACATATTTCATGGAGGGATATTATAATAAGATAAATATTTATAACTGTTTTCTATAGAATAATTATTCTCCTATAATTATAACATCATACATATTCTGTACCTTTCCATTTAATGGAAAATGATATTATCGCCCATGCATACTTGTGGACTAACACCTCCCAGAGGTTATGTGATCCCATTATCATTTCGTCTTTACATGGATATTATCACTGATTTAATTATTGAAAATATAGTCTATATATTATATAATATTTTTTTAAATGAGAATTAATATTTACCCTTTATTTTCTATCTATTGAAATGTGAAAAACAATTAATGTGTGCATACGGCCTACCTTCTCAATGAATAGTATTATTTTGCCTATCTCTACCTTTTGTGGATGAATCTATATTTATAAGGGATATAAATGATATTTAAATCATTATTATTATTTTGGAAATTATTCAACCATAATAAAAGTACAACGACCAAAACTATCAAATGAAAATTTTTATGAAAAACTAAATAGTTAACACATAGAAACAATAATTTATAAATTTTTTTTAAATAAATTGGAAATGAAATATTATAATTGGATCATATAATATATGATAGAATATTATATTGTTATTTTATGTAATTATAATTTATAAAAGTTTATTATATAAGGGATTAAAATAACCTATGAGGAAAGTCAACCTTGCGGTATTGAATTTCGTCTCAACTCCCACACCATTGATACATATTTGGTATTATATAGCTATTTAATTTTATGTGGTTTATTAAATGATACCTTGATTTATTTGAAATGAATAAATTTTTATAACAATGATTAGTGATTTAGATATAGTTTACTATTTTAAAAGGATAATATTTAAAGTAATGAGATAGATACAAATTTATTTTATAGTCTTGTTTTTTGTAGGATTTAAAACAATTTTTGTTGAAGGAATATTATAATTTATACTTCATAAAAAATATTTATTTTTCATTCAATAAATATATAAGTATATTCTATTATGACTTCTACATTTTCTCTCTTCTAAACATGAATATTCAATGAAAATTATAAAATAAAATCTTATCCTATTCCTATTTTGATCAGGTATATTTTTCTTTTATGTCCATATTTTTTTTCAAAAAAAATTAACAAGAGTACAATTAAGTTATTTATATTATGGATTAGGAAATTTTTTATTACTCTTTATTTATTACATGGTTTTAATGAAATCACTAAATGAATTTATAAAAGTGTTATATTATACTTTCTTTACAAAAACATAAATGGAATGTTTGTTTTTAATGTATACATTATTAATTGATTTTCCCCAACCATAACAATTTTAATTCCATTTGAATTCATCTAATAGACTAAATGGTTCTAAAAGTAAAACACTTTATTAAATTATTTAAACAGGCCTCTTAGTTTTTTATTTCTACAAAGGATATTATTTTATAACAAAATAAATATTTATGATCAATTGAATGTAATCATTTATCACTTATTGAATTTTTGTCATTAACTTTACCATGAAACAACCACTTTACTATGTTAATTAATCACTGTAAATTACTATTATCTTAAATATATAATATTTTTACCATAGATATTATTATATACTAAAATATGTTTCTATTGTTCCAATGGATTTATTATGAATTTTATTTTCTTGACTAGAGAAATCTTTATCTTCCATATATTTTACTAAATAAAGTAATTTATTAATAAGGAATGTTGTTTATGAATTAATCTATCATTCAATATATGAGGAATGAATTAGACATTCATTGATAGGTGAGGAGGGGTTATAGATAACCAATTTATATATAAATATATATCATGACAATAACCCTTTATCTAAACATATTAAATGTGTTTTTGGTGCACAGATAACCATCGATTAATCTTCCATGGAGCTAGGACTTGATAGTATAGATTTCATGATTCTTGAGATCATGATATCCAATATAATGAATTTCATTTATTATGAATTGAAATATTATTATCCATGAAATTAATACAATGATATTACCCAGAGAATAATTTTCTGATGATGTTATTTATTAAAAGATATGTTATTTTAGTTATTACCTAGATATATTAACAATTACTTATTTATTTATGACAACCTACACTATAAGTAACCCTTAATGTGAATCTTGGCATACCCTTTATTGGTTTTCTTTTCAACATTATATGAATATGGATTTTAGAAACAATATAAAGGAAAAAATAAGGTTTTTTTATATGTTATTTATATATAAAATATAATACATGAATCAGTAATGTCTTGGGTTCTTCTAGACTACTAACCTGATTGATCTTTGGTGAGGAAATCTATTATATCTAATTTAGATGTAATGAATTCAACACCAACTATGGTTTTTTAGAATTTGAGGATTCCACACTATTCAATTATCCTCCCACTCAGGGGGATGCATCTTTCCATACATCATAAAAATCTCATTCCTGACCAAAATGAAATAAAATATTTTATAGTGATTAATATATTCTGACATTATATCATATTTTTCAATAGTTATGAATAAATATTTATTGGATATTGGCTAAAATAGGAATCGCTATGTCTTTGAGTAAATATTTATCCCTCATAGGAGAATTATAAACCCATAATTATGACCAATTTTGATATGTGTGAGCCATGGTCCTATATATTTTTATGTAATGATGATGAATTTGGAAAGTTGTACGATATATTTTCCTAGATAATTAACAAAACTAGATATCATCACCTAAACAATTTTAATTCACATCATAACTATTATAATATATTATTTGAACTGTAGAAGTTCAATATATGTGTACAAGGAAGATAAATCATGAATAGAAATCCATGTAATAAAATAGACAAATAAAGGGAACCAATCTATGTTAGTGGAAGTGGTCACTATGAAATATTCAAATTTTCTAGAAATTTACTACATACCATTGTCATCACCCATTGGTTTTTATGAAATTCATTACCAAAAAATTTAGAAACAACATTTCTTATTTAATTGATAAAATCGATATTCATCAACCACGGGGGAATGATTTAGAGATTAATACAATTTTTTAGAATTTTTAATGTATTTGGAATTTACTATTTATGACCAAGAACCCATATATATTTTAATTGATAAAGACACTACCACTTATACCAGCTTAGAGAGGACCACATACGTATTCCACATGCACTAGGAGTATTCCCTATGCTTGTGACTCGATTACTAAAAGACACAAATATTCATTGCATTAATTTTACATATAAAAACCAAAATCCCTTTACTATATAATGTTTCAAACCCTGACTACATTTTATAGTGTTGTGATATAGTTTATGTTTTTATTTTTAAATAATGTTATAAATTTTTTATAGAATATATTTCTCATTTCACTTATCTCCATATTTATCATTTTTGTGATTTTCTATCCACTTGAATGTCATCTATTTAATTATTTTTAACTAAACACTTTTTCTATGGTAGGGAAAAGTGTTTTTTGAGTCAGTGTGCTTAAAATTTTCAATTTGATTTATTAAAAAATATTTATGGTGGATAAACAAACTTTGGTGATTTTTTTTCACATTTTCTATATCATGCTCTTTTTTCATTATTTTTCATCCATATTATATCCCTTCACCATCAATGTTATTTATACCCTTATATATGACTTTTGAAATGATTTCTAGTGAAGAGGTCTCCAAACTGAATAAAGGATGGATATTTTTAAAAGTGTTTGGGTCTGACTGTAGGGTGGAATTAATTCTAAGTAATAGTTATTGATCTTAATAATGGATAGAATATTGAGAGTATTTTAATGTATAATAAAAATAATCAATATTAATTCCAATTAATGGAATCAATATCTTCATTATTTTATTCATATTAATTTTATTCAAAATAAATGTAAAATTTTTAATTCATTCACAGAAAAAACTATATATATATATATATATCAGTATATATATTAACCAATTTTTTTTAAAACAAAAAATGTTTTAGTTTTATTTCTTAATATTATATTTTTGTTAACAAAGAGTAACAATATAAAATTTGTGTGTTTGAGCATCCTCCATGAGATATTGAACATATTATTTCTACTGTAGATCATGATGTATTAAATAATAAAATATTTAGTTTTAATTCATTTAAAAACCATCCCCTAATCAAGGATGAACACACCAATTATTTAAAAAGGTTAATTTAGGGTTGATATAGAAAAAAAGGATGGGTCATGAATTATAAAGGATAAGTTGTAGTAGCTCTAGGAAAAAAATATCTATCTATTTCATCTGTAACTTTGAGATGTGAACCTCTCATATACAATGAAAATATTATATTTTTCCATGAAAAACCATCATTTATGGAAATCCATAAAGGGTTTCATGCTTCTCAATATGTGGGAATTGTTTATATATTATGTGTGGTGAATCTCCCAAAAATAGTGATGTTGGATCATAAAATCTGAATGGATCAATAATACAATCTAATACCTATATATTAGAATGGCCATAACCTATTTGGATTTTAGGTGTATATGGTCCATATTATGGGTATATACAACTAAGTAATAGACATTAGTCAATTTATAATCTTCAATGACACTCAAAAACTAAGAAATTACATAGGGTGGAAAATATTCTCATGGAATAAGATACATGGCAAGTGAATATGTGACATACTATTATTATCACATCTTCTATAGGGAATATTTTATTTTTTATATGTTTATCTCATTCATCTATCCATTATTTTATTTAGGATTTATTTATCCATTTACCTAAGAATAATTCATATGTTTTGTAAATATATATACTTCTCGGAAAGGAGTGTCAACTCTGGTGTATTTTTTAAGACCTCTATATTTGAGGTAGAGAGATCATGATATTCCATTAAATATTGATTCCACTCTTATATATTATTTATTATAATGATTGGATGATCATTTTTAAATAACATAAGTGTTTTTATCATTGGGGGATAACCCTTAATGATCATAATGGAATATGTCATTTATTTCCTGGAGAATGGGATCTGAGATCCAATAGTATCTGACCACTTCTTCCCAATGATCGTAGGATAATGTTTCATGTATCATCTATTCATACATTGGTGGGTGAAGGGAATTATTAATGTGAGATACCTTCCATAGTCTAGGAGTCTATTATAGTTCCATTGAATGGCTTCTTGAGGACTCCCCATAAGACAAAAATCCCATTTACCATTAATCTAATGGATATGATGTGGCTGATTTTATTACCTTAATACAGAATAGAACCAATTGAATCAAATTAATGGAATTTTTTTTTTATTTTAAATATTGGGGACTCATTTATCCCATTGTATCTCAATGGGGCACACCTATTGGGTTCCCTAAGATAATAGATGGAAATATTCATTTATTCATTGATTACAAGTACCAGGATCATATGGAAATCAAAAATAAATATGCATTGTTCCACATCAATGAACTATTTGATAAATATAATAGGTATATATGATTCTAAATGATCAAAAAATCTTTAGGGCATCATTATCTCTTATTTAATATTTCAAATATTTCAAATAGTCCTATTTGAAGTAGGTATGGTCTAATTGAGATTCCTATAAATCCATTGATTCTAAATAATGATCCTACATTATTCATGTTAGTTACGAACTCGATATTCCATTGATAAATACTCTCATCTAAATTTGAATTCTTGGATGATATATTATTTAAATCCAAGAACAACGAGGATCATTAAAATCACTTTATGATTTAATATAGATCTCTCTACGATCATTACCTAGAATGAATGTTAAAAAAATATCTTCTAGATAAAGAAATTAATGTAAATGGGACATGAAATGTTTGACCAAGGTGTTCCTATATTTATTGAAAAGGATAAGGAAATTAATCATTTGTAAGAAACATGGATTTTTTTTTGTTATATGAATATTCCTGGTTCTAGAAATAAACTATTGTAGATTTTTTAAGGACTTATTTAAAATTACATTAACATTGAATACTCTTATTCAAAAGGGGTGTAATTTATATGAATCATTTATTTTTAATCATGGTTTGATTATAAGAAATTATGATTGAAACTAGAAACTATATTACTCTATTTGAGATAAGATAGGTACTTTTCAAGTACTGTTACACATCATGCAATGGATTGGGTTTCATTCATGTGATGGGTAACAATGTGGTGTTTTATAGTACATTCCAACATAGACCACATGAGAAATATTTTTTGACCCATGAAATTTATCTATTAGTAATTATTAATGATGTAAAATTTTGTGGAGAAAATATCTATGGTGTGAAATTAATTGTGTATTATGATAAATAATTCTAGAGTTTATCATATATATTTCTATATTGAAGATTAGGTAACAATCATCAGAAGAATAAAGGAAAATCTATTTTACCTTATATATATATATATATATATATGGAAAGGTAAATTTTATATGTGATGATCTCATTATGAATTTACCTTTTTGATACTTGAAAGAATTTATTGATGAACAAAACTTGAAGATATAATTTGTTGAGATTCTGTTAGTGGTAGAAGAAACGAGAGAAAAAATACAACTTTGTAATGATTATTTTAATGCTTTTATCATTGAGTTCAGTCACAGGGAGGAGTTATCATATAATTAGTTCCAAAACATCAATATAACTATATATATTGGGGAAACAATAGGAGAGTGGAAACTATCTCATGAGGGCATGTTATGATTCAACAAGTGGAATGTGTTTACTTATTTTTGAGAAATGTATTGATGAAAAACTACAATGAAAATTAATGGGAGGTCAAACTTCAACCAAAAAATATGCATGATGACATGAGGAATCCATATTTATATCCCTGTATAATATTTGATATAGTTAATTTCATTTCATAATGCTATTATTATGAATAATGTAATATAGAGTATCTAAAACCTTATGATTTTATTCAGCCTTATTTTCTCTCCACCTATAAATGGGTTGAGATATCCATAGAGTGAAATATTTTATTACCTCATAACCATCATAGGATACATTATTTATAGGTTATAATTATCATTAGGCTAAATCATATCACTTCAAACAAACCAATGATAATTCTGTCGAAGATGATATTGGTATGTTATTTGTTTAATATATTGTGAATTTTCAAAATTTACCCTATAATATTATTTATGATAGTGATATGTGATTCAAATAAAAAATATAAATGGTAAATCCCGAGACTGTGGGATCCAAAATGAATTTGATAAGGGAATATGACCTAAATCCCCTGAAATCATGGCCTCTGTTGATAAATGTGAATGTGTTATGTTCTATATTTTCTCCCATTGGCACGAGTGTTCAAGATGACCGCTTCATGATATTGAATTAGTCATGTTATTATATATTATATGGTCAAAATATTATTGGGAATATATCATATAGTTGTGACAGGCATGGATTAACTCAGTTCTATGAGGAGGAGGTCATGATAATCAATAGAAAGGTCCCTCAATAGACAATGGAGCCATATATTTCTAAAAATTCATCAATTTTTGGACAAGAATTAGGAATTTATATAATTTATAATAATAAAATTACCCCATAGTGTTTGGGATCTAATATAAACATACCCTACATTCTTTATAATGATTATAAAATCCACATAATTTTAACTTGGAGAAGCATCCATGTTTTGAGACACATAAATTTTTTTTATGAATAATAGGAAGTGTCTATTGAAAATGAACATGATGGTTTGGGAAGTGTAATGTATTTTAAGATAAATAATTATCTTTGAACAAAAGGATCCAAACATGGATATGAAAATAAAATCTATAAATCATGGGAAACATAGAACTCTATTGATGGAGGTAATGTGTTTGAGGTATCCATATAGGGCTTTTTATCCTTTGATGTAGTGATACAAGTGTAGGAGATTTTTTATAGTAGATGAATAGTGAATAAAGGGAATATGAGTGTCATAGACTGAGGTAATTTTTCTAGGAGTGTGGAGAGTAAAACCATATAGTAAAAAGACTAATCAAACATTTCCAAACAAATATTGACTCCATCTACATGAAAACTATTTGTAACTATAAAATCAAAGAAGGTTCAAGATTCAAAGTATATATATATATGTCAATAGAGGTTATAAAATAAGGTCCTCAAAATACATGAAAAATGAGGTCAACCTGAAAATATTATTCCTTCTAAATGTCTCGATACACACTTTTCAATCTTATAAGTATTACGAGTAGAGAGTTTTAAATTCCCAAAAAAATTTACTAAAAGGAAGAAAATATATAATCAAAAATAAAGAAAATATAATGAGGGATAATGAATTGAGACTCAATAATTTTATATCTTATATTTTCAAGTGACATATAAAAAAATGAATACGATAGAATAATAAAGCATCATTGAATAAATCTAAAAATGTTTTCTCATTAAACTTTATGTAATCGTTAGGATATTTAGTGAATCTGTATTTCTTATGGAGGAAATCATTGTAGTCTTCATTCTATTATTTGATATTTATAATGATCCTTTTTGGATCCATTTCTAACAAAACATAAAAAAATATCCTGGAAATAGAACTACTATATTAATGGATCAAATGTTTAATATTACTTCTAGGCATTGGATTTATGGTTTTGGGGAATTATATCTTATACTGTTCATTTACATTATAGTATAGTGTTCTATCTTTTTGGTTTTAGTTCCCAATAAACCCTTAAAAGGGGTTTTTAAAAATTATATATATATAAAAATTGGTCTCTAGAGAGAATGGAATATCATTAACAAATAGATGAGTATGCAGTGTAGGAAATACATTTTTTAGGACATGATTCATATATGTGTCATAGACTCAAGAGGTTCGTGTGATAACTATTTGGAATTGGTTTACTTTTCTTATAATAATATCTACCAATAATATATTTAGATAGATCCTTTCAAATATTTATATATCATTCCATGCTGATATACCCCTTATTATATAGAGGTGGATGAGTCTTCTCTGGTAGGATTGTGTATTGTTTAGGAGGTGGATTAAATGATATATGCTCTTTATTAGTGATTGTTGATGAGTTATAGATTCTATAAATCTAATATTAATATTTATCAATTTTATTTTTGTTTTTTTAGTGTGTGATTGAGTGTTCTTAATTGTGTCACCTCGGTGGGGTCACTGACTTCATAGTTAGAATATAAATCCCATTTCCATGTCTGTGAATTCATGTGTGTTCACAGAAATTATATAAAATTCTGTTTGTTATTATGATTTAACTCTTTATAGAGTTCTAAATAATTAAAAATTCCAGGTTCCTAAACTAAATAATTATCATGTTTATCCCTCAGATGTGTTGAACTTAGAGGAGCTGGAGTTAGAGCTATATATTTTAGTTAATGATAATATGATCCAAAATTGTAAATGTTATGAGTTTAGTATTTAATGATAGATCAATTCCTATAGTTAAATAATATTGGAAAAACATTAATGATTATCATTATAAATGGGATTGGTAAAATTTTAAGTTGAATAAATTTACTCACCTCATTAATGAACAAATTTTTTCTGTGTTTATTTTATGTTTAAATATAAATAATAGATAGAATTATAAAATCATCATTTTCATTTTTAGGTATGAGATGTATCATTTATTTATTTTTTTTCCCCTTAATTTTCATAAATAATTAATTTTTTTAAAAATAGGGGGACTATCATGGTATTCAATGTTAGTGCATGGTTAGTAGTAATAGTATAACCTAATAATACATTAGGTGATATGTTAGGTCCACTAGGCTGGATACCCTTAGAGGGGGGGGGGGTGAATCAGGGTATGGCTAATTAAAAATTTATGCCCGTTCTGATCTTGTTTCACTGTTATGCAAAACACTCTTCTCTCTTTTTCCTGCTGCACGATATAAACAGAAAGTAAAGAAAGCACAGGACACAGCAATTTTACTTGGTTCACCGCTAAGGGCTACGTCCAAGGAGCATACACCGACAGGTTGACGGTTGTACCAAATTCCACCAATCTTCACTAGATGTGGATTACAAGGTTCGGGCTAGATCACTTCTATGCCCAGGCTCACTGCCTTTACAATGTTTAGGGTTAGCTCACTGCTTTCCCAAGGGTTACTCCATGTCTCTCTCTCTCTGGCTCACTGCCGGTGGAGAGAATCTCCTTCTTCCTCTTCCTAAGCTCACTGCTCTTGGAAGGAATCCACTCACAGTTTATAGACCTGTAGGTCTATTTATTTTCATGAAGGAATGCATCTTCCACTGTATGTAGATGCTCTGTTGAAGTCCAACTTTCACCCGCAGATGAATCTCACTTTGCACCGGATATACCGGGCAACCTCAATTTTTACGCGCAACCCTTACGATGTGTTGCGCGCAATTTCTAAGATTTGCGCGAAATTCCTTTTTCGCGCAACCTCCAAATATTACGCGCAACCTGGAAACTGCCTTGCGCGCAATTCGCTGCTTTTGCTCGATATCCACTTTTCGCGCACCCTTCCTTTTACGCGCCAACACCAACTTTTTGCGCAGCCTTCGCTTTTCGCGCAACAGCTGACTTTACGCGCAAAATTTAAGTTTACGCGCAACACCTTTTCTAACATCAATTTCGCGCACCAGATCTCAGGTATTTTCTATGTCTTGAACTCTTCTCAATGGAGGAGGGTCACTTCATATTTATAGGCAAAATCGACCCCGCGCGAAAAACCCTCCTTGAGCGTGTAATCCGCTTTGATCGCGAAATACAAATCTTCCGCGCACAACCATTTTCCGCGCACTGATCCATAATTTCGCGCACCTCATGCCTTTACCGATTTTCAAGATTTCGGCCTTGAAACATCTTTTGGGCGAAATACAATTTCGAGCAACCCGCTGTTTTGTGCGCCATACTTCAAGATTTCGCGCAACCTGCTAATTTTGCGTGCCACGCATGAATTTTTCGGCGCACCTCTTTCATTTCTCTCTCCTCAACCTTTGCCAAAAACATGTCACTCTATTTTCCATTGGCGATTTTCAGGCCCATAAATTTGGCAAACACTGGAAAACGGCGCCACCTTGTATCTGCTCTTTTTGTACCACCTCCAGATCATCCATTGCTTTGTCAAGGTTCTTCAATCAATAATGGATTGTTGAAAGCATCCCTTGAACCCGAAAAATCACCATTTAAACCCCCTTTGTCAACACACTCATTCACCATGGATTGCCTTGTCAATAAACACAACATAGATGTCTGCTTTGTCAACAAACACAATCCCCTCAAAAATGCTTCAATGATACCTTGAGGGATTTTTCCCAACAATCTCCCCTTTGGGTTTGTTGACAACTCTTCTATGGAAAGATACATCATTAATTCTTCATCCACCATTCACCACATTGCGATTCTGATAGCGATCAAGGATTTACTCAACACATACTCTAAGCCTAAACGAGCAATGCTCGTCGTGAGAAACAAGAGTAAATGAGAAGTTCATCAATGAATCACTTCATCTCTGACATCCACTGTTGACACCACACTGATACCAATTTGTACTAAACTGATACCAATTGTCGATGGACTTTTTGGAAGACCAATGTTTGGTTTGGAAGTATTCTTACCACTTTCCGACACCTCTCTTCTGATTTTATCACGATCCTCAGCTATCGTGATATCTATTCTTTGATCGATCACTCATAGCATCGTCAGATTTAATACACTCCCCCTTTCTCATAGCACCCCCTTTCTGGATGCTCCACCTGGAAACTTCTCCCCGTATCAACTATGATTTATCAAATCTCCGCACTATTTGCTCCTCCTTTAACAATCACTTTTCTCCCCCTTTGTCAACGAACCCAAAGGTCATTCCTTTGCATTCTGTAACAGAGTAGAGAACACATTAGCACATTAGGGAAAACACATCATACCTCACGAAGATGGGGGATATGTTCCACATCCACACTATTTCAAGTGCGGGGAATCGACTGAACTCCCAGCCCCAGTCGATGCCTCTCAAAAGCTTCCTTGGGTAAGGCCTTTGTTAGAATGTCTGCAACCTGTAGCTCTGTAGGAACATACTCCAACTTCACGATTCCCTGCTCAACCTTCTCCTTGATGAAATGATACTTGATCTCAATGTGCTTTGTACTTGAGTGATGGACGGGATTTTTGCTGAGATTTATAGCACTTGAGTGTTCATAATGGATTCCGATCGGAGACTTCACTTCAACTCCCATATCTTCAAGCTGCTGCTTAATCCACAATAACTGTGTGCATGCTTGAGTGGCCGCAATATACTCAGCTTCCGCGGTGCTCAATGAAATGCAATTTTGTTTCTTTCTTAACCAAGAAATACACAATCCACCAAGATAGAATGCACCACCTGACGTTGATTTTCTATCATCTGTTGAACTAGCCCAGTCTGCATCAGTATATCTCAATAACTCTGTCTGAGATTTGTCGTTGTATGTCAGGCCGAAGTCCATCGTGCCCTTAATATACCGAGGTATTCTTTTCAATGCAAGCATGTGACTTTCCTTGGGATTACTATGATATCTCGCTGCTTGGCATGTGGAGAAAACAATATCAGGCCTTGTCACGGTCAAGTAAAACAAACTTCCGATAATTTGCCTATATTCTGTGATATAAACCGCCTTGCCATCCTCATCTTTTGATAATCTCATCCGGGTAGCAACCAGAGTCTTCATCTCCTTGGAATTATCCACTCCAAACCTTCTTAGAACCTCCTTGGCATATTTGGATTGGGAAATAAAAGTGCCATTACTTCCTTGTGTCACCTGTAGACCAAGGAAAAACGTTAGCTCTCCAATCATTGACATTTCAAACTCATTTTTCATGAATTCGGAAAACTGTCTGCACTGAGCTTCATCTGATCTGCCAAAAATTATTTTATCGACATACACTAGCACCATCATCCTTTGATTACTTTCATTGCTGAAATAGAGGTTGTAGTCAACTCCTCCACGCTGGAAACCAAGCTTCTTCAAGTACTGATCAAGCCTTGAGTACCATGCCCTTGGTGCTTGTTTCAGCCCATACAATGCCTTCTTCAGCCTACAAACTTTGTTCTCATCCTCATGAATGAGAAAACCATCTGGCTTCTCAATATACACCTCTTCTTCCAGAACCCCATTCAAAAATGCGGATTTGACATCCATCTGGAGCACTTTGAACTTTCTTTGCACTGCTATGGAAAAAAATAATCTGATTGTCTCCAGTCTTGCAACCGGTGCAAATGTCTCATCAACATTTATTCCTTCTATCTGGGAGTATCCCTTGCACACTAGTCGTGCTTTTTTCCGAATCACTATGCCATCTTCATTCATCTTGTTACGATAGACCCATTTAGTCCCGATGAAATTCTTGTCTGCTGGCCTCGAGACAATCTCCCATGTCTGGTTCTTTTCAATCTGATCAAGCTCTTCATTCATGGCCTGAACCCAGTTTTCATCTTCAGCTGCATCAGAAAAACATTTCGGCTCCACTTGAGACAAGAATGATGCTTGCTGTGATGATTTCATTCTTCGAGTCTGAACTAGAGCTGTTTGATCACCAATGATATTCTGCCTATCAATTTCAGCTCGACTCTTTGGCTTTCTCGCAGACACCGACTTGACACTTTCTACTTCATCATCATTATCTTCTTCTGAGTCGGCTTCTGCCACTTCTGCTCCCCCTCGGTTGCTTACCTCATCATCACTTTCATCTAGGAACTGTTCACTGGATTGTTGAGTATTCTGCTCATTTTCAACTATAGTGATATCATTGCTTTCAATGATTTTTCCCAGCCTTTTGTTGAAACATTTATATGCTTTGCTTTTCCTAGAATAGCCAAGGAATATCCCTTCATCTCCTCGTGCCTCAAACTTCCTATGATGTTCTTTGTTGAGAATGAAACACTTACTTCCAAATATTCGAAAGTACTTGAACGTTGGCTTCTTTCCGTACCACAGTTCATATGGAGTCTTTCCTTGCTTCGGACATAACAGGGACCTATTTGAAACATAGACCGATGTCAAAACTGCTTCCTTCCAAAATTTCTCTGGCAGGTCCATATCAATAAGCATTGTTCTGACCATGTTGTTGATGATCCGATTTCTCCTTTCAACTACTCCATTCTGTTGGGGAGTTCTTACTGATGAAACTTGATGCCTTATCCCATGTTTCTCGAGATAGTTTTCAACCTAACTGTTTGTAACTTCCTTACCGTTATCAGTACAAAACTTCAGAATTTTCTGCCCAAGCATCTTTTCTGATTCCCTCATGTACTGCTTTATGGAACTGAACACCTCTGTCTTATGGGTTATGATGAATACCCAGGCCATTCTGCTATAGTCATCAATGAAAAGTACATAGTACCTTTGCCCATTTATAGCTCGTGGTGAGATAGGTCCACATACATCAGAATGCACCAATTCAAGTACTCTAGTTGATTTCTATTCCTTTGGCCTGTATGTCTTTCTGATGATTTTCCCTTGTTGACAAGCATCACACGTATGAGTGCGATCACGTGATAGTTTGGGAAAGTCTCTTGGAGCATCACATTTAACGAGATCCTCCATAGATGGTTGGAATAGATGACCAAGTCGCTTATGCCACAGCTGGTTTTCTTCCTCTCTGGATAAATGACAAGTATCTTCTTCCCCACCTACAAGATAGAGATTTCCCTTTGACCATTTTCCCTGCAGAACAGCTGCTCCATCTTTTCCTTTCACAACACACATCTTCTTGGTAAATTGGATAGAGTGCCCAGAGTCACATAGTTGACTGACACTGAGTAGGTTATGACTGAGACCCTCTACTACCAAGACATCAGCATGTCTCATCTCTTTGCCCCCAAACTTGGCTTTCCCTGAGCCAACAGTATTCAGGCCTTCATCATTTCCAAATTTGACAACTCCTTCTTTGTCATATTTGATGCCTGTAACAAGATCCTTATTACCCGTCATGTGGGATGTGCAACCACTATCAAGGATCCAAACACCAGATCGATCTGATGCTTTAAGGGCAATCTCCGCCACCACAGCCTTTTCATTTTTCTTCTTCTTGGACCATACTTTTTCTTTCACACTCGGCATGGATTGAGGCTTCTGTTCTTTATCAGAGTATGATGGACCACCCTCATCTTGCAGAGCTACAAATCTGTTCTGAACTTTTAACTCATCTGTTGGTTTATTGATCTACTGCTTGCGAACATTTTGATTATGCTTTGACACATTTCTCTGAATGGTTGAAGTGCAATACCTAGCCATGGGTCCAAATCCTCCGCACCAAAAACAGTGTCCTTCAAAATGTGTTCTGAAAAACCATTCTCTGTTTGGCTGCCATCTCTGTTCATGTTCTCTTCTGTATCTCTTGTCTATGGAACACACATACTGTGAATGTCCCATTTTCCCACAGCAAAAACACCTGATATAGGATGCATTCCCTCGTGATATTTCAGCACTATGATTTCCCCTTTGGGATCTCTGAATATTCTAATTCTGTTTTGTGCCCAAATCAACCTTCACTTTCGTGATGAGTGCTTGCGGTCTGACTGCAATTGTCGCAAATTTTTGTTCTTGACTAAGCCCAGAAACAACCTTAACATCTGAGCTCAATTGCTGCTTCTTCCCTACTGAACTGCTAGGCTCCGCTTTCATCTTCTTTATCTTCTGAATGGCCTGCTTTTCGGATATCACATTAGGGGTCAAGAGTTGATCTTGATCCTTATGTTTTTGTCGCAGACTGACCACTTCTTCTTCAACCTATTTGATACATCTAACCCGTTCCTTTCCTGTGTTAGTCAAAGAATCAATTTCCTTCTTTTGTTCCTCAATTTTAAACTTATACTCAACAATATTTTCTGAGCTCTCTGGTGTTGATGATTTTAGTCTTTCAATTTCTTCTAACAGCTCAGACTTTTCTTCATCCTGTTGTTGCATATAGAGTTTGGCATCAAGAACCACTTTATTGGATTTCTTCGTTTTGGCTCTCCAAACATCTATCTCCTCAAGAGCTGCTTCCAATTCGGCTTCCATATCAATTCTCCCATTAATTTCTTCTTCTTCTTTAGCATCAGCTTCTTCCACCTTTTGAGAACTACCAACAATTTCCACCAAGGAATTTACCCCACGATCTCTGCAATTTTCTATTTCCTCAACTTCTTCATCCTCAGACTCATCTGAACATTCAAATTCTTGTGAAAGAAGATTCTTTTTCTTGAAGAAATTTCTCTTGAATTGTTTCTTCCCTTTTACAAAAGCTGAAGTCTTCTTTTTGGGAATTTCAACGACATCATCATCATCATCTTATTGAAACATGTTGGGGCATCTTGCCGCAAGATGACCAACCTTTCCACATCTAAAGCATGCTAGTGTAAGTTTACCTTTAAACTTTCCTCTTCCTCTTTGTAGATTTGAAGAAAGGAATGACATCACCTCATCTGTCTCTTCTTCTTCATTAGAATCTTCAATGGTGAGCTTCATCATGGCCTTAAATTCCACCTCTTTAGACTTCCCCTTTTCCACAGCCTCATTATCATCGTTCCTCATTTCATATGCAACCACGGTACTGTGCAAATTGTCCAATGTCATCTCTTTTGGATCTTTATCTTCTAGTACTGAAACTTTCGGATTGAACCGAGGTGGAAGTTTCCTCAAGATGCGCTTTACAATCTTTATGTCTTCAATGACTTCTCCAAGACCTCGCATATCTTCCACAACAATGTTTACCCTGTCAAAGAATGCGTCAATAGACTCATTCGGATTCATTTTCAGATCTTCATATTTGTTCCACAACACCTGCAGCTTTGCCTCTCTGACTTTTGTGTCCCCTTCATATATATTCAAAAGCTTTTCCCACATGGAATGTGACATTTTTCATGACATAACCTTTGTGTAGATAGAATTGGAAAGGGCTCCCCCTAAGGCATTGATTGCTTTGGAATCAGCATCCAACTCTCTATGCTCAGCTTCTGATAAAGCACCACTATTAATATCACCTATGATACCATGCATAGCTGCTGAAAACACATCCATTCCCAAGGATCGGATATAGTGTTGCATCCGATTCTTCCATATCTGAAAATTATATCCGTCGAAGATTGGAATCCCTTTATGATTGGTTACCTCCATTGAGAGAAGAACAACTTTCAACCTTTCCCTCTGATACCACTTGTTAGGTCCACTAGGCTGGATACCCTGAGAGAGGGGGGGGGGGGGTGAATCAGGGTATGGCTAATTAAAAATTAATGCCCGTTCTGATCTTGTTTCGCTGTTAAGAAAAACACTCTTCTCTCTTTTTCCTGCTGCACGATATAAACAGAAAGTAAAGCAAGCACAAGACACATCAATTTTACTTGGTTCACCGCTAAGGGCTACGTCCAAGGAGCATACGCCGACAGGTTGCCGGTCGTACCAAATTCCACTAATCTTCACTAGCTGTGGATTACAAGGTTCGGGCTAGATCACTTCTATGCCCAGGCTCACTGCCTTTACAATGTTTAGGGTCAGCTCACTGCTTTCCCAAGGGTTACTCCCTGTCTCTCTCTCTCTGGCTCACTGCCGGTGGAGAGGATCACCTTCTTCCTCTTCCTAAGCTCACTGTTCTTGGAAGGAATCCACTCACAGTTTATAGACCTGTAGGTCTCTTTATTTTCATGAAGGAATGCATCTTCCTCTGTATGTAGATGCTCTGTTGAAGTCCAACTTTCACCCGCAGATGAATCTCACTTTTCACCGGATATACCAGGCAACCTCAATTTTTATGTGCAACCCTTACGATGTGTTGCGCGCAATTTCTAAGATTTGCGCGAAATTCCTTTTTCGCGCAAACTCCAAATATTACGCGCAGCCTGGAAAACTCCTTGCACGCAATTCACTGCTTTTGCGCGATATCCACTTTTCGCGCACCCTTCCTTTTACGCACCAACACCAACTTTTTGCGTAGCCTTAGATTTTCGTGCAACAGCTGACTTTACGCGCAAACTTTAAGTTTACGCGCAACACCTTTTCTAACTTCAATTTCGCGCACCAGAGCTCGGGTATTTTCTATGTCTTGAACTCTTCTCAATGGAGGAGGGTCACTTCATATTTATAGGCAAAATCGACCCCGTGCGAAAAACCCTCCTTGAGCGTGTAATCCGCTTTGATCGCGAAATACAAATCTTCCGCATACAACCATTATCCGCGCACTGCTCCATAATTACACGCTACTCATGCCTTTACCGATTTTCAAGATTTCGGCCTTGAAACATCTTTTGCGCGAAATACAATTTCGCGCAACCCGCTGTTTTGCGCGCCATTCTTCAAGATTTCGCGCAACCTGCTAATTTTGTGCAACACGCTTAAATTTTTCGGGGCACATCTTTCATTTCTATCTCCTCAACCTTTGCCAAAAACATATCACTCCATTTTCCATTGGCGATATTCAGGCCCATAAATTTGGAAAACACTGGAAAACGACGCCACCTTGTATCTGCTCTTTTTGTACCGCCTCCAGATCATCCATTCCTTTGTCAAGGTTCTTCAATCAATCATGGATTGTTGAAAGCATCCCTTGAACCCGAAAAATCACCATTTAAACCCCCTTTGTCAACACACTCATTCACCATGGGTTGCCTTGTCAATAAACACAACATAGATGCCTGCTTTGTCAACAAACAGAATCACCTCAAAAATGCTTCAATGATACCTTGAGGGATTTTTCACAACATGATAACATAGAAGTGAGAATAATTTAGTTGAAAAATTATTTGAGTAGACTATAAAAATTAATAGTAAAACCCCATGGGAATCTATGTAAATTAAAGTCATATATTTTATTAGAGACATGGTTATCATATAAATTATTGTAATCAGGTGGATAAACTATACAATGCTTGGTAAACTGCATGACCAAACCTTAGAAAACCTGATAATGAAAAATTAGAGTATATTTAGTTGAATCCTTGTGAAATAATCATATATATACATGGTAAGCTATTTTTGGCTTGAAAGTGGTTCCAAATATCTTCTTTGTGCTGGGGTATGATTTAACAAACTATACTACCAAACTACTTAGACTACACCAAAAAATATAAAATATTAAACTACTAATTTTTCCTTTATTTAATATAACCTGGGTTCTCCTTAAATATCTTTTTTTAGAGCATTACATTATTAATTTAACATCTCCCTTGATCCCCCCATCTATTAAACTTGATACGTTATGGATTTTCATAAAAATTTGTCAAGAATCCCCACGTTTGTTTTTCTTCAACCTCTTATTCATTCTCTTATTTGTATTGATTAAGTTTATTCAACTCTTATAGTCTATGTGGAATAGGACTTATGTTTTCCAAAATTCAAGGAGGGGGTTTACCTATCTATGTTGTCATTTTTGGTTTTTAGGATTCTGTATCGACCCTTTTGTTATATTTATATGAAATAGAATAAATTCAACATAAAATATATATGATACTCTATATACCTTTATATAATTAATGACACATGAATTGATTCATGCTTTTATATAAAATTTATCACATAAATCAATGATTTTATTCTTTTGTGGACTTATAGTAATTATTATGTGTTTTTTTGGGTCCTCTAAAAGGAATTATCAATTGAAATGTTTAAATAATATGTCTATATAATTTTTCCCATTATTTATGACTAGATATTTGATGAAATTATATTATTATTTTTAATTAAAATAACATAATATGATCTATGTCAAGGGTTAAACATAATTTATAATTATTTATCAAATTAGTTTTTGGAATTTTTTAAGGAGATGTTTTATTTGATTGAATGGAATTTCCAGTTGAATTATAGAATATTATTAGTTTAATGGATTTCATAATACATAAAAAAGTATCAACATATTAAAAAAAACTAAAACCTTATGGGGAGCCTTGGACACTTAGTGGATTGGGACATGAAGAAATCTAGGTTATGGGATGGACCATCCCATTATATACTGTAACACATTCCAGATATGAGTGTATGCTAGTGCATGGTAAGCTATGGGTCGTTGATAAAACAATATCATATATAAATCATGGGAAATATGGGTTCATGCTAGGGAATTATATTACAAGTCCTAGTAGATCTTGAAAAATTCTAGGTATTTACCATGATGTCCATAGGTCACTCTTTATTAGATAAAAATGGCTCCACAACACCATATTGTGTGGATATTATGAATAATGTTTCACTTTATGTACACAATTCTATATCTTGTTAAAATATTTCCCCCCAAAACCTGTCAATATTTAATGTTTCATTTAAAATTAAATTCATAATTTTTTATTCAGTATTTTAAATAGGGACAATATTTTTTTAATAATTGTGGGTTTCATATAAAGAACATAGTGGGAACCTAGGAGGATTATTATGATAACACCCTATATACACCCATCACATGTATGTAGATGTAGTTTTGACTGTTACATGTAATGTTTTGAATCAACATGAAGGTGGTGTGTGTACATGTTTTGTGGATTTTTTATTAGAATATTAAAATAGAGGGAGTTATACCTCATGGAACTTGGTGATGTGTTTTAGTTGTTCTTGATTCTTTTCTGTTACGGTTTTCTGGTAGACTGCCTATCTATTGTATCTTATTATCATATTCCTATCTGGTAAATTTTATTTATTTTACACCAAATCCATTAGATATATGTTCTTGACCTCATGATATTTTCTTTGTGATTTTGGAATATCAATTTCTTATGACCGACTGGGTGGGTTATTTTAGGATTCCTTTTATGTTATTTTATGTTTGGTTTCACTCATTTTATTTATCTTTTAGAATTTTTTTTCTTAACACACAAATATATGGTAGAGTCATGATATGTTCTTAAGATAAACCCTCTATAGTTTTATTTCTATTGGAGTAATAATTCCGAATTGTTTTTCATTTATTCTTATGCGTTAATTATTAGCTCACAAGGAATGATAACACCTTAGATCCTTGTCACAGTCCATCTCAATTATTGTCCCCAAGGAGGACCAAGTACTTTATTTATATTGGATACTTCTATTGGGTTAGTGTGTCCATATTAGAATCATGGTCACCCAAATAGAGATTGGTAGAAGAAATTGTGATTTTGGTGTCTCAATCAGTGGGATATCCCAACTATATTCACCATTGGGTACCTAGTGGTGGTTAACATGAGCCTCATCTGCCACTGAATTAATTCAAAAAATATAAAACTCAAACTGATAAATTTACACCCATTATTTCACCTATATAACCAATATATATTCATTATAAACACTACATAAAAATTAGAATAATATGAATTTAAAATTAAAATTGTCTGTCACACGAAATAAAAATGACTCTAATATCCCTTAATTTAAACCAGTATCCTAAGGCATGGGTTATTATATCGACTCCACTATATTAATTATAATGCCCCAACCTTAAACCTTACATCATCTTCAGTTAATTTATAAATTTACATGCATTCATATTAATGATATTTTCAGGTTTCAAGTTTTAGATAATTAGGTCATAACAATTAAATAACAACTAAAATATTAAAAAGTAGACTAGTCTACTCACAATTCATTTATTTCATAAGCTATAAAATTTTAAAATAAAATATGAATTATTTTTCTAGATATTAATATTCATAATATTTATCATGTATTTTTCTTTTCTCTTAACCAGCCTTATACCTCATGGAAGACCCTTAAAAAGCATGGGATGAGTACAAAAATCTTAATAAGATATATTAAATAGGTAATTAAACCATTAGTCCATGAATATTTTAAACTCATGAAAACATTTAAAAAAAATCATACTTTTCTCCCATGAAATATAAACCCTTTATCTTACCTAATGTAATAATAATATTCTTATAAAACACACAAAAATAATAAATCATAAAGGACTATTTTGACATCCATATAATTCATACATTGCATCCTTCATGGCAATAAAAGGATAAACCATCATGGTTACATTTGGAATACCCATCAAAATATATTCCCAAAACCTCTTAAGAGAAAACCGAAAATTTAACTACATCTCATTACCCAAAGAATTGGATAGCTATCATGGTCTCCCATGCCCTCATTTTATCAAAGAATAACCCATTTACATAAACAATTCCCAATAACCATAATATATTCATATCACATGAAACAAACATAAAATAAAAATAAATTTCTACATTGAAATAACAAGATGTCATTTCAAGATATGGAAATAATCAATCCATTATAAAAACATTTTCAATACCAAAACACCTTAAAATTAAATAGGTTATTAATTTTTCTTTTAAAAATATTACGACTTTGGGAGGAATCCAAATATCAAATAATGGTAACAATGGTGTAAAATTCATTATTTTCGTATACCATAAATGTTTCTTTTGTTATTTAGTAAAAATCATCATATTAAAAAAACACTTTTGAAAAACATTTATTGAAATTAAAATTTAAATGGGTAGATTAGACACCATATACAATAAGGTGGTTTATATTTTCAATTTATCCCACAACAAAAGGAGATTGAGACAAAGATCCTTACCTGAACTCCGAATCGTCTTATACATTATTTAGCTTTTTGAATAATAAGAAAATGTTAATTTCTAATTAATTTAGAAAACTGTTGAATTTTATTATTCCTATTATATCACTTATTTCCATGTTATAACAATTACACATTTATTTAAGTTCACATTGGATGTTTTGTTGATATTTTTCACTTGAGTCGAAATCGAGCTTGGAATGATGTCAATAATCCATGTGGTCATAAGTCCATCATCTCAAGAATAAATTTCAGGAAATAATAATATCATTTATAAATAAATTATACCTTTAATTGAATACATTGGAAATGTATATGAAAATTGAACAACTTTACAATCATGGAGACGTTAAGCTGTACGTACACATGGGTGATAGTTTCTTTTTTTAATGATCATTATAGGAATATGGTAAATATTATTTTATGTTAACGTAATTATAATATTATTCAAAAAATAATTCTAATCATTTGAATATAATTACGTATGTAATCTATATAATTTTGTTATTAAAAACGAATCACATTGCTTTGTAGATGTGATACTATACACATACGCACGAACAAAATTATAATTTTTTTGTGCATTGGATGTAAGGAAATAAATGATATATTAGATTATTATAATAAAAAATATTTAATTTATATTGATTATTATAATTGATTATATCATTATAACCATTCTAAAGATATATTCATGGATAATGAATTATATCGGTTCGTGGAGGTGATAGTTCCCACCTACGGATGAATGATTAATTATTTTACAATTTAATGGAAGTGAAGAGGAATTTATGTGATGATATTAACATAATATAACCACATCATATTTATTATAAAGTATTTATTATTTCATGAATCATTTATAATATTTTAAGGATGTGTATGAAAAAATAAAATATAAACACTTAAATAAAAACAATACATTTCTTTCGAATGATCACCTTTCTTAAAAACATAACACATCCTAGAAGGGTGTTATACCTTAAAAAAATATTTTTTAATGTGGGAATGGATTCTAGGATGTCTTTTTTGGATGAAATCATGGTTGAAATAAAGTGGTTTTTGTGTGTAATTAATAGAAATGAATGGTAAACCTCTATAGAAGAGGGGAGGGACACTCTTGGAATTATTAAAAGTAAAAATATATTTAAAATAATTTTCTATTTCAAATCATTTCAAATTTATCTAATTCTAATATAGGATTATTATGGGTCAAAATATAATCATTTAATGAAAATTAGCCATGTTTAATTTTATTTTTTATTCCTTTTCTATAGGTTTTAACACCATTTTACTCATATTGTTTTATCAAGTAATATAAAATTTTAGGGATAAAATAATTATCCAATCTGGCCAAAAGACCAATTAATGAGTCATTAATGAGATGTTTATACTCATCTAAATTGGTTGGATGAATTATATATTTTTATAATTTTTTTAAAATTTAATTAAATTTTTTATATTTTTAGATACAAATTATGTCATTTTTAACAATATTCATTAATTTAATTTTTATGAATATCATAAAAACTTTATTCCTTAAAAGAAATCAGTTCACACATTTATAAAATGTATACGTCATCCATAAAATTCTTATATGACATTAAATAGTTCAAATTATTATTATTTATATATTATTAATATCATATATTTGATTATTCCTTTAATAAATCTACTTATGCACCATCATTATGACACAATTATATTTAATTATTTAAAGCATAAAATTACAAATAAATGTTTATGATGTAGATAAACATTTTATATTTCAAATAACTATTTAATGTCGAATTTAACTTCCATTTAAACTTAAATTAAGAATTATTTAATTTTTAAAAATATGAATATTACATTTTGGACTTATCTTTAAATAAAATATAATAAATGTCATATTTTTAACATTGTGGCTTGAAAAATTTATAATTTATACCTAAGGATTATTTTTGTAAAAACCCAGTTATCCAATGAAATTAGTACAAGTCTTAGTTTATATTATAATATTATAATATTATTTTTACATTTAATTACCTGACCTACCCTTAGACGTGGTAAATATAATACTAAACTTACTATTCATAAAAAATTTAGTTTATCTTATTCGATCAAAATTTTCCTACTAATTATGACATTGTATATTAATTTTCAAAATTCTATTCATGGATGTTACTAAATTAATATGAACACTAATCCCATCGAAGTAGTGAGATGGTGGATAAAAGAGGCGTTCAGAAATTCAAATATGTTTTTATATTTAATTTCAATAAAAAAAATTACTCTAATAAAATAAATTAGAATAAATGATAAATATTTAGATAATAATTATTTAAAATAAAATAAAATGCATGATCTAACTATAAATAATTTATATGATGATTAGTTTTACTTTTAAATGAAAAAATTTTCACTCTTCCTTAAAAAATGAATATTATCAGAAAAATAAATAAAAATCAACCAATGTTAATTTGGATATTCAATTTCAAATTAATATATTAATTACTCATATGAAAAATTATAAAATTTCAAAAACTATATTTAATATTTTTTCTCCATTAATAAGTTGTAAAAATAAATTATAAAAATATTAGATATTTTATGCTTAAAATTGGATTTATTTTTTTAATCCAATATAATTTATTTGAATAATATAAAAAATAATTAATAAAATTGCATAAATATAATATAGTTAGTTCTATTAATTCCATCTAATACAATTTCTTGGAGATAATTGCAACTTAAAAAAATAATATTAATAATATATTATTTTCTAGTATTTCTCAGTCTTGTGTGCAACATATGATTTCTGAAAAACCCGTCATTGCGTATCAGGTAAGATATTAGAAACATCACCCCCATTAAAGTAAAATTACAATATAATTCATTAATATTAATAGATATGAGAATGTATTATTATATAATTAATTGGCATCTTACATCCTTCAGTATTTTGGAAATTTCATCCTCAAAATTTTAATAACATATCAAATAAGTGGGAGAATATCTCATAATTTAAATTTAGATTCTCATGTTGACACTTTATCCATATGTTTTTCCATAAAAATATAACCTATTGAATCAACTTACTCCACAACACATTCTCTCTAGAGTCAATAAATTTAATATGGTGCTCCTCATAAGAAATATTCTCTTCCAGCTAAAGTATTTATGGAATCGAAACATGAGATGGATCCGACATATACTTTCATAACATTAAAACATAAAGAAAATTGGGTACTTGGGATAAAAATAGAGTCAAATTCACTCAGTAGACAAGTTATCCAAATTTTATTGGATTTAATAGGGTCCAATAAACTATGGAACCAACTACCCCTTCTTAACGAAATTCATCAAACTTTCCCTTGGAGAAACATTGAAAAAAATATGATCACCTATTGTAATGATATCCGTTATTTGGTTATACACATAAATTTTCTAGAATATTTGAGATATACTCATGTTCCACTCAATTATATTAACTTTCTATAACATTTCATATACCAGATTTGGTACCATCAACTTCCATTCCCCGACATCATCCCGGAATGTTGGAGTTGAAGACTACTTTCCATATAATGCCTCAAATGGTTACATATGTATAATGGAATGAAAACTGTTTTTATAAGAAAACACAACCATATAATGATATTGAATCCAATATCCCATGTAATACATTAAACAATGATATATCATATCTACAATGTTCTGAATTTTCCGTTCTTACTACCCATATGATTGAGGATGAAAAGTAATTCAGAAATTCAATTTAGTACCCAATTACGTCAATAGGACTTTCAAAAAAATTTAGACGTTATCCTGTGATCATGATATGATACAATATATGTATGCACTCCATGCAACCTAACTATCCATTTTATATACAATTGAGAAAGATGGTCTAGAGATTGATTGTCTCAAATAGGAAGAAAATGAGAATATGTATTCAATCTATCAACAATAACCCAAATCACAACGTTACCATGACAAGTATTTGGAAATACAACTATGAAATCCATCGATATATTTTTATATTTACACTATGTCTCTCACAACTACTTAAGAATCCTCTTTGTAAAATACCATTATTCATTAACTGAATTCCAAGTCAAACAATTCCTAGTTATGTGAGTAATATATTTTTTTATTTTATCCCATTAACAATACTCTCAATGGTCTCTTTACATTATAGAATTGTTAAAATAAACTAAAAATGGAGAAATATGAGCTTCAGCTAAAAACTATTTCTTTATCTATAAATCTCAAAACAAAAATAACATCTTCCCGAATATCAAAATACAATCTTTATCAATGTGAATTTTATGAAATTTACCCCTTTGAACCAATTATACCTTTTCTCAATTCACTATCCTGATTTTGTTCTACCTTAATTCTTTCTAATATAGACAATTTCACAAAATCCAAAAACAAAATATTGTAATTTCCTACACCAATAACATCCAAGAAAATTTTTATCAAACCATTAAACAAAGGGTCATATTCCAAACTTATCATGGTTAATGTTTCATTACTTTTTCAGCTCGGATCATTGACTAATTTACATGATTTTCTAGGATATAAATGAATCTTGAAATCATAATCCTTGATTAGTTAAAACCACATCATCCATGTCATGTTAAATTATTTGTGAGTGGATATATAATTAAAACATTTATGGTTGTTATATATTTCATATTTTATCCATAAAAAGGATTCAACTAATTTTTTTAAGAAAACCCAACTGCAGCTAATTCCAAATAATGTGTTAGGTAATTTGACTCATGAGGTATTATATGATGTGAAACATATGAAATTAATTGATCCTTTTTCATTTGGACACAACTAATCCATTTTAAATAATCACCAATATAGATAAAAATCCACCATTTCAGGGAAGTTGGGCTAGAACTGGAGCATTTACAAATCTTCTTTTCAATTCCTAAAAATAATCATGGCATTATTTTGTCTAGATGAACCTAATACCTTTTCATGTTAACTAAGTCATTAGATTTGATAAACATGGATATTTTCTACAAACCTCTAGTAATATCCTGTTAAACTAAGAAAATTATGAATATTAGTTATATTTTGTGATCTCTTCCATTCATTAACAACTTTAATCTTAGTAGGATAAATAGATATACCATCTTTTGAAATAATGTGACTACCGAATGAACTTTTTTGAAACCAAAATATACTATTTCTGAATTTCTCAAACAGTTTCATTTCATTTAAGGTTTTCAAATCAAACCATTGATGAATTTCATGCTTCCCTTAATTTTTATAATATACTAATATTTCTTCAATAAACACACACACAAAATTATCCAGGTACTCATTAATTAATATATTTATATGATCCATGAATATAGTAGTTGCATTAAATAACCCCAATATAATAACTATTAATTCATAATGGCCATATCTAGTATGAAATGTAGTCTTAGAAATTTATTCTTACTTTACATTAAACTGATGGTACCTCGACCAGATGTTAACCTGTGAAACATATGGTGCTCCCTGGGGAAGATCAAATGAATAATTGATAAGAGGAAAAGGATACTTTTTCATAATAGTGATGTTATTCAAGGTTCTATAATAGATGAAAAATCATATTGAAATGTATTTATTTTTAACAAACAAGATAAGGTAACACTATGGTGATGTTCTAGGTCAAATTACAGCTTTATATTGTAAATCATGGAATAACTTCTTCAAATCTATAAGTTTAACGTTGAGCCATTTTATAAGGATTTTTTGAAATTTTGTTAGAATCAGGAACTAAGTCATCAAAAAATTAAAAATTATTGATCATGTATAATACTAGGAATGTCATCATAAAAAATATAATGATACTCAGTGACCAATATAACATGATTAATCCAAATAGATACTTTATTGTCAACAATATGTTCATGATAACATTCATCTCCATATTTCAAAAGTTTCTTAGCTTCCTGATATGTTATCAATGGTAGCAGTTCATTATTGTACAGAAACTAAAAAACTTTCTTAAAAGAAAATTCTTTATATCTATAGTCAATATTAGAAAAGTAAACATAAAGTCGATCCATACCTCTAAAAACAAAAAACTCTTCTAGAGGAAAAAAATTTTTTGTAGGTAAATTCTTTCCACATATAAGAACATGAAGATTCTTATAATTTCATTTTTCTTTATCATTTCCACCATGTGTTTTTACAAAAAAATATGGATTCATTTCTTAAGGTGGAATTTCCAATTTACCAAAAACAATCATAGAAATTAAATAATCTGCAGGTCCTAAATCAAACCCCACATTGGCCTAACCTTAAAAAAACCAATGTAACCAATACAACTTCATTTGATGGCCCAATATCAGTTGAAATAGTTTTGAAGGATTTTACCACACCATTCTAGATATAGTCAGGGTACATCAAATCATTTGATTTATTCATAGGAAACTCATTTTCATAATATCCTATATCACTGCACGTAAAAAAATTTAATGGTGGTAAATCATATTGTGAATTACCACTAAAAAAATGTTTTTTCATTGCCGTTACAATCCTTATGTCCCATATTAACACATTAGATTCACTTACCAGAATTAAAAAGGCATTCTATATTGTGTTTTCACCATAATTTGCACAAATTTTAAACTTAATTTTCTTAGCATTAGACATTTTGGATGAATAATTCCATTTATTATACCACCTTGACCTCTTATATTTCTATTTTTTCAAGAATATATGATCATAAAAAAACTCCATCTCCCCCTACACAGCACATCAAACAAGTATTTCATTACCCTTGAAATCATGATAATCTAACACCCTTGGATACATTGACTTTAATCATAAGTAAATATGATCAATAATACAATCATGATCACAAATTAAATTTAGAGTGTATCTTCCCAATAAAGTGAAATTTTCATTGTATATAGCCACCAAATTGTCATCTTTCTTCAATTACAATAATTCATTTCCATCCTTAGACAAACATCCTGATGAAAAATATTTTTGAATTCATCCCACCTAAGAGCATTAATATCCTCATTATTGAGGATATTATTAACCAACAACCTCCAATGACCGAATTCACCTTTAAAATAGTAAAGAACATGACTATCATTTTTATTTTTTGAACACCCCATAACATCAAAAAAAAATTATAGTTCTTTAATCAACCCTTCAGCTAGCATAGGGTCAGATGATCCATTGAATGATGGAGTAATTTTCATTATGAAATGCTCTACTACATACATGTTTCTCTATGATTCATCTGGATCATATTGTGTTTGGATACCAACTCTATATATATTCTGAGTCAACTATGCCATCACTACAACAAACTATTTAGTTTCTATTGCAATAATCTCTTGCTTCTTATTTTGAATATTGTTTTTTCCAGATTTCTTCCCAACATAACTTCCCAGTTTCTTTAATAGATAAACATTCTGATGAAAAATTTTCTTAGACAAAGAAACATTGTATTCTTATAATGCCCTATCACTTAAATTTTACCATAAAAAAAGTAATTTACGGATATTCTATTAATAATATCCTAACACCCAAAGTTATCTAAACCGACCATTGATACCAACTATACGACCCCAGCTTTAAACACTACATAATCATATTTAAGTAAATAATTCACATTTATTCAAATTAATTATCATTTTCTTTGATTATTATTGATGTAGGCCATAAAAATTACATAACAACTCAAATATTACAAAGTATCCAAGTCGACTCACTATTTTTTATAATCTAAATTTTTTAAAACAAAACATGAATTGTTTTTCTTGATAAAAATATTCCAAAAATTCATCTTTTCCTTTTACATTCATTTACACTTCCTTATAACCTATTTAAAACATTTCAAAAACATGTAATTATTATAAAAAGCTATATAATAGATATGAAATAAAGAATAAAACCATTAGTCGATGAATATTTGAAACTCATGAAAAATATTTTCACAAAAATCAAAATTTTCATCCATAAAACATAAAACCTTTAGCTTAACTCATGAAACCATAACTTTTCTATAAAAATCATAGGAATCATAAATCATAAATGTAACTTGTGGTATCCATGTCATTATTACACCATGGCCTTCACAACTATATAGGAAGTAACCTTCATGGTTATGTTTGGAATACCTATCAATGTATATTCCCTAAATTGATTTAGAGAAACCCAACTAGTTACCACCATCTCATTAAAGAATTAATTGGAGGGCTTTCATGATCTCTCCTACCCTTATTTTATCATTTAACAACCAGTATTCATAAAAAATTGTCAAGAACATTAACAAAATTATAACACATACAACAAGTATAAAAAACATAACATTTCCCGTTGAAATCATAAGACCTCATTTCAAGATATTCAAAAAATAAATCAGTTATCAAATCCATTTTCAATAAAAAAAATCCTGAAATGGGATTATGGTATTTTTTTAAAATTATGGCTTGGAGAGGAATATGAATATCATATAATTTTAACATCAGTGGAAATGTTATTTTCACCATATGCATTAAAAGACATTCACTTTGACTTTTAGTAAAACACTTCATATAAAAAGATTCCTTTTGAAAACATTTTAATGAAATTAAAATTAAAATGGGTTGATTATAAATTACATAAAATAAGGGTGAATATATTATCCAAATATTCCTCAATGAATGGAGATTGAGACAATGTCCCTTACCTTGAGTCCAAATCATCTCACACATTCTTTCTCTCCATGAATAATAAACATATATTACTTTATAATATATTTATAAACTTTTCATGTTTATTAATTCTTTTATATCATTTATTTAAATGTAATAACAATTACATAATCATTTAAGTTCATATCGGATGTTCTGGAAATATTCGTTAGTTGAGTCAAAAATGAACTTGGTATGATGTCAATTGTCATTGTGGTCACAAGTATATCATTACCAAAAAAATATTAATTACATAATATTCACATTATTAAATCAATTATACATTTAATTTTATTCATTAAATATGGATATGAGAAATGAACAACATTACAATCATGTGGATGGTAAGACTTACATATAAATGATTAAATATTTCATTTTTCAATTATCATTATGGAAAGAAGGTAAATATTATTTTATCTTTACATAATGATAATAATATAAATAATTTCATATTAAATATTTAAATATACTTATATATATTATCCAAGTGATGTGGTGATTAAAAAGGAATCACATCTCTTCAGGAAGGTGATAGTTCACACATATGTACGAACGACATTATCATTTTAATGTGCATGGAAATTAAGAATATAATTTGTATATTATTCAATTATAATGAAAGATATTTAATTAATAGAAAATATGGACATTTATTAAATATTAATATCAATTTTTAAGTGAAGGTTATAGAAAACCAATTATATTGGTTCGTGGTGGTGATAGTTCACACGTATGCACGAATGACTAATTCGTTCTCCTTTTAATAGAATTAGGGATAAATTTTGGTGAAGGAATTAAAAAATTATCATCTCATTACACTGATAATATTTTTGTAATTATTTCATCATGTGTGAAGAAAATTTTATGAAAGTGGAAAAAATATAATAGAAACACTAGAATAAAAACATTAACTCTCCATCTAATGATCACCTTTATTAACACCTTCACAGTAATAAAAAGGGTGTTATTCCTAAAATAAGGCTTCATCAATGCTTAAAATGATTATTAAAAGGGTTTTGGGATGATATTTCCCTAAAAAATGTTTTTTGAATTGTATGGAATATAGATGAATGTGTTCCCTTATATAGAAGAGGGGAGGGGTTCTCATGGAATTATTAAAATTAATTCATTAATATGAATTCATTTTCTATTGAAAATGTGTCCAAATTGATTTAGTTATGATGTATTATTATTATGTTTCTAAATATAATCATCCAATGAAAATTATACAAGTTAGGATTTTTTTTAAACCTATCTTTTTTGTTTTATACCCTTTTTACTCTTACCATTTTATCAAGTAATTTACAATTTTAAATTTTAAATAATTACCAAATCATGAAAAATGTCAAATGAATGGGTCATTAATGAACTTTTTAGACACATTTCATATTTTTTATAATATTCATATATATATATATTTTAATTTTATATCATTTAAATAAAAATTTTATATTTGAAGATATGAATTATTTAAAATTTGAGACTAATAATTTCACTAAATTTTTAAAAAAATTATAACATGATTCATCCAAAAAAATATTTACCACATATATATCAAGAAAAATTCATCAATAAAATTATTTTATGGTGTAACATATTTCTAATTATATTTATTTTAATATTATTAATATCATTTATTAGTTTCCTCCCTTAATAAATATATTACATCATCATCATTGAGTCACAATTAATTGTATTTATTTAATGACTAAAAATAAATAAATTATCATGATAAATTTAAAATTTTTTTCATTTGAATTGTCTATTTATTATAGAATCTATCTTATATATAAACCTATACTAAAAATTAGTTACTATAAAGAATTTGAGAATGAGATTTTTCACCTATATTTAAATAAAATATAATAAATGTAATATTCTTACGCAAGTATCTTGAAAAGTTTATATTTTCGTCCTATGGTTGATTTTGTTTGAAAAATTCTAATCCAATGAAATTATAACAAGTGTTAGGGTAATTTTATAATATTATAATAATATTATTACAATTAATTACTCGACCTACCCTTAATTATGGTAAATAAAATACTGAAGTTAATATTCACAAAATTATGTTTATCATATTATATCACAATTTTCATACTTATAATAATAGTGTATGTCAATTTTTCAAAATGAAATTCGCTTAAGCTGCTAAAATCAGTTTAACACTAATCGTAATTTTGTGTCGAGAAGGGCGGTAAATGGGATGTTCAAGAATTCCAATAAGTTTTTATATCTAATTTCAATATTAAAAATACACCAATGATCTAAATTATATTCTATTTTTAAATTTTTTTAAATTTTTATTTAAAACCAATTAAAACGATAAAAATAATATAAATAATATATTTGTAAATAATGTTTTGATTTAAAATGCATTATTGTTTACTATTCATGTTCCATGAATATTAATATAAAAATGACAAAAAAAATGAACCAATATTAATTTTTATCATCCGATTCTAGTGAAGAATTTTATTTTTTCATATAATAATTAATAAACTATCATAAATTTTATTAAAAATTTATTCTTTAGCAATAGTTAGTAAAACTGCCCTTAAAAAATATTAGGGTTTATATGCCTAAAATTGGATTTAATCTTATTTTAATCCAACAAAAATTATTAGATGAAAGTAAATAAATTTAATTTATATGTTTAATCATAATATTGTTAGTTTTTTTCATTCATGGAAATACAAAATCTAGGAGATATCTACCACATAAAATAATATTATTAATAACATATTATTTTTCGGTATTACTCGGTCTTGTGTGCGACGTCATATTTCTGAGAAACATGTCGTTGTGTGTCAGATACGCTATTTGATAAGGCATCACCTTTAAAGTGAAATTACTATCTACTTCATTAATATTAATAGATATGGATATTTATGATTCTTTAATTTCTTGGGATGTTACATTAATTCCACTATTTTTATATAGTAAGTCAATATATTACATATTTTCTTCTACTTTTCCATGATCAAATACTTAATTTCTTATGGAATGTTTCAAATCATTTTGGACAATCAACCTATAATGTCGTGTTATATTCTTATTATATCATAATATATCATAGTTAATGTCCCAAAATCTACACTTACTCAAATGGGTGTAAAAAAATATGAAAAACAAACCATTTCTATATTGCGTTTATATTTTTTATAATTATAGCTTCCCTATGAATTACTATAATAAATCAGATTTAATCTCATACACAACTCCTAATATTTTTCAACATGTTTCATATTTTAAATATTTTTATACAGTAACCACAAGTATATCATGAAAAGTTATATAATTTTTTTCATTAAGCTACCTCATTATCATGGATACTTCAATTGGAATGTCTCTCCTTTTTGTGTAATTTTTTATTAATATGGAATTATTTTAGGACTGCGAAATTCGACGGCACGTGGTTTCGAGGCCTGAAGAGCCCAAAATGGGATTTTGAACTTTATTAAGGTATATTCTGTAAACATGAGAGCATGATTTTCTAACTTTTTAACTAGTTATCAGATTAAACATAAGAGGTAACCATTTGATTTCGTTCACATGGATTCACATAGAAATGACGTAACTTCGTCCGACAATGGCAGAATGGAAATGTTATTTCTTGGACCATTTCATTAAAATAATAAAATATTTTAAAATAATTATTTTATTTTCTTTCTCGCAATTGAGTGGTAGAGGGTGACGCAGCAGAGAAACTACGATTCAATGAAGATCCATATTAATGAGGCACAACAATGGATCGTTAACTCACAGTCTAATGATGGTTTAATGGTGAATAACAGCAATTCTGTTTCATAAAAAACAACATATCTACAGGACCACACATCACAATGGAAACTTTGTGACATTCTCCTATTTATAGTTAGATTCCCCATGGAAATATCGATTAAAAATTTGTAGTATTCTCTAGAGAACCTCTAATGGACATCCACCCCAGCAAAGAATGAGGAACGCCGACAGAACATCATCATCTCTAACGACTTTCAAAGATCAGAGATGGGAAGCGACATTGATGACATAATCACTCGAGGATAAACACTGTGACATAAGACGTCACAAGAGGTAGGAGTTTCTGATTTTATGTTCTTCCACTTCCTTTTCATGAAAACAACGAACACTGATCCACCCACAAATAGGTTGATCCATGATTCATGCATTAAGTGGGAGGGTGTTTTATTCTTGGCATTTTATTACTTCAGGTTCCAAATATTTGAAAAGAATTATTGAATGCAAACAACCCGAACCACCATAATATTCAAACCTCTAACTGGGATGTCTTGGGATGAAACGAACAAGTCTAGAGTGCTTATGAATGTGTGTTCTTGGTGGCCATATAATCCAAATGATGGAAAGGAAGGTTTAGGATCATCGCGATGAAGAGGGCGCTATCCGGATGCCATAGACACTGAAAGTTCAAAGAATATTGCACCAATGATTTTCTGGTGGTCCACTGAACTCCCTACCAGCATTCCAACACAAGTAGTGGCCAACCTCACTGGCCGGGTGAAGGAGGCAGCCTGCACCAGTAGGCTTTATTGACTGGGAAGCCGCATCATGCCAGTTGTGATAGTGTTCTAGAGGACGCAGCGCAAGGTGGGGTGCCACATGGAGGGAAGGCATGCGAATGGACCATACATATGGCTGGAAAACCCATGGTCGGTCAACTACAAGTGGGGGAAGGGCCTCTCTCATGTGGGGGAAAGGGTGGAGCCATACGTGGCAACCAAGATGTGTCAGGGCTCGTCGACACCACATGCATCACCGTGTGGAAAATCCCTAGTTGGCGTGTTGCACCCCCTTCTGATCGGTCAGTAGAAAAGAGGTCCAAACCAGTGATTCTTGGCTATACCTACTCTGGGGGACCAGAACTACAGCAACAGGCTAGAACCGCACCCCCTTTAGGTTAGGATGGACTAGACCGGGTCACCAAGAGACTCAGCGGGCTGGACCCTTGGCCAATCAGGCCATGTCTAGCGGGGCTTATTGGGCCTATCCCACTGGCCCGAACGAGCCCCACAAAAATTGACCCACACAAGGTTGGGTCGAGTCCATCGTAATTAACTATGGTATGTGGGGACACCTAGGCTGGATTGGTTGGGTCGGTCTAACTAGGTCGGACTGGGCCTCATCGCAACCATACCTTGGTTACTAAAATTCTTGTATCTTGTAAACTGCACGTCTGATTGAAGAGCCATTTGTGGTGTTGTGACCCTATATAATAGTATAATATTTAGCAATTCATTATGCATACACTCATGGATGTTGAGATGCAATGAATGGCTTGAGTATCAATTCTCCCAAACACGCTACGTATAGACCCCTGCGACTAGCTGAGTCCTAAATACTACTAACATTTGGCCAATTGGGATGAAATTATCTATGACTTTGTAGGTCTATGGTAGTAATAACTTCTTTTTGCCTCTACAGGCCCAAGTTACATGATGAGGAGAAGTACCTCCGGATGCCGCATTTTTGGGGAAGCACCTCTATGTGACTTTTCAGGCCTACGATACACATTGGGAAGGTGTAGCTAAGAAGTAAAAGGTTAGTGTGAAGCACTTATTCATGACTTGGTATGTCCAGTATACAAGTTAGAGGAGGAGTTCTTCAGCTGCTGAGGTTTTCAATGATGGGACTAATGATGCGACTATTACTACCCAAGAATATACATGGTATGAGTTGTCTTGTGTTTTGTTCTTTACTTTGAAGAATTGTCGTGTGGACATTTATTTTTTTCTTGGGTCCCTACAAAGTACTATGTTACTCACCCTTACAGGGGTTTCGCCCGCACCTGTTGTGTCTAATACAGATGAACGGCGTTTCGACATGGGTTCTCAAGGAGATGGGACTAACAGACTCTATGACAATGGATTTGGTTGCTTAGGACCATGTGGGTCCCAATATGATCGGGAAGATAAGAATTACTACTTTAGCTTCTAGTAGCTTCACTACTCTCTCAACCAAGTGGGGTTTTCTGCAGATGGTATCAGAGTTACCTTTTGTTACTATTTGTTTTCAGTTTTTATTGGGTTTGTATTTTGGCCCACATACAATACGTTGAACTTACACACAACCTTATTATAGTGATACTTGTTTCTCCTTTTTAGGGTGTTGGGATGTGGTTGAGTGCACGTGTGAGTGTACAGGTTCTCAGAAAAAAACTTCCACTTGAAGGCTGATGCCTTCGACACTAGTCTCCAGCCCCTGGCCTTCGGGAGGTGGGCTTGGTGTAGTCATGGAATGGGCCTCGGTGGACGAGTTGTGATAATGGGGTATCAGAGGGCCATTGGTTCCCCCTCAAAGACCAGATGTATTTGTTTTGTATTGGGGAAATTGTGTTAAGTGATGTGAGTATAATATTTTGATTTGGACTGTCCAGTGTTGGTGCGGTGGCCAATGTATCCATACACCAGGATATTGAATTATGCTTTTCATCTAAGTATATGAAATCATTGGTTGCATAAGTTTCTCCTTATGTACTTTTGAGTAAAAATTAGATCATCAAGTATTACCTAATGATAGTGGTATGTCATGAACTATATAATAAATCCTCCATATAGATGACATGTCAGGAATCCGATAAGAGGCCATAAGGAAATCCCACCGAGTGACAAGGAATCTGTTCATTGACCAGTGCTTGAGATGGCCCAACCAAGTGGTGCACCAGTGATACCACCACCCAGTGGTTATCCTCTACTATCTGTGGTTCCAGTGGGGGATGTTCGTAGGCTCAATGCCCTACATGAGATTTAGAGACAGAGGCCTCAGAGGTTCAAGAAATAGATAAATCCTTAGGTCATTGATGACTAGTTGGAGGCTATGACGTAGGTCTACTGCAGATTGAGGACACTACATGAGTAGATGGAGATTTTGGTAGTGATCATTTTATAGGTATCAATAGGGAGATGGTGGAGTTTGACTATCCAGACTCTCAATGAGGCAACCCTCACTTGAGTTGACATTGAGAGGCTTTTTCGGGAGGATTTTTCCCCATGACCTAGTATTCTGTGCAAATCTAAGAGCTGATTTTACCTAAAACAGGACAACATTATGGTCTCCTAGAACTCATCAAGGTTCACCGAGCTTTCCATCTACTCTGAAGATATGATGTTATACCCATTATTCAGGGCTTGAGCCTTTGTGTAGTGACTCAGGTGGGAGATCAGGGATTTGGTGGTGTCTCTCAGCATCCCCACTATGGCTGAGGTGCTGGAGAGAGCCCTTATGTTGTAGAGATTCGTGGTGTAGAAGGTTATGAGTGCTAAAGATTCAATTAGACCCATGGCATAAAATTCTATGGCAGGAAGTATACAACAGACATGTGGTCCCAAACAGGAATGCTTTTTAAGAGGCCCACACAAGGGCTCGGGATCGGTACTGCGAGGATCCCAGGATAGATGGAGTCACCCAGGGTATATGATTTTCTACTCATCTGGTAGACAGGTACACATGGCACGTGACTTCCCAGCCCACCATGTAGATGACTAGCTGATGGTCGAGGGGCCGCTGAGGCAGTGGCATCGGTTCGAGCGAGGAGATCCACATGGCAATGAACATAGTAGTGGATTTGGTTGTGTGGTAGGAGGTGGGTGACCATTTGAGGTATACTTACCCCACCCCCCGGTGGTCCACCCAGACAACATAAACAGGCAATGGGGGGGCTCAGCTTTAGGCAGTAGAGGTTAATGACCACATTGCTCCAGGGATGATCTGAGGTACGATCTGTGTCTTCTCCATATTATCTGAAGTACAAATCAACATATTTTCAAGACACTTATTCCATTCTATATATCTCTTTCAGAGATCAGAGATAATTGTGGAGCCTTGGTCTCGATCATTATGGGTAGATACTCATACAAGAGGGGATTCAATGATTACACACTGGTACTGACAGTGTTAGAATACAGTAGGTGATAAGAACATCATCTAGGATCATCTATTAGCAGCTTCGAGGCCTTATGACATCATCTTTGGTATGGACTGGTTATGCACAATCCATGCTCAAATCGACTGTTTTAGGAATAATGGGTTTTTCGTCCGTGGAGAGGGGACCAGGTTTTCCATCACCAATGATATTGAAACCCTTGCTGCATAAGAAGGACTCTATTGGAGGAGAATGTTGCCGATCAATCATTAGTTGGATAACATCACCCTCTGTGTAGTGTAGGAGAGGAGTCCAAGATTCCATGTAGTGGTGGATGAGTATGAGGCTGTTTTTCTTGACAAAGTTCTAGGGCTACCTCCTTATAGAGAGTTAGACTTCTGTATCGACCTATACCCTTGGATGACACTAATATCCACAATTACATATTGAAGGGATATTTCATAGCTTCACTAGCTTAGAGTACATCTTGAGGAATTGCAGAAGGAGGGGTTTGTAAGACCTAGGATTTCACCATGAGTATCCCTCTTGCTTTTTTCCATGAGTGAAAATGGGTGTTTGAGTCTGTGTGTGGAACATTGGATCTTGAACTAGTCGACCATGAAGAAAAAGTACCCACATTCATGAATTGATGACCTCTTAGACCTGCTGAAGGGAGAGATATGGTTATCAAAGATGGAAATCAGATCAAGACATCATTAGTTTCGGGTCTGTGATGAGAAAGTACCGAAGACATCCTTTAGGTTCTTGTAGGGCCACTATGAGTTCATGGCTATGCCTTTTGGCATGACCAATTCACCATTACTGTTCATGGGCCTCATGAATATTATATTCCAACCCTACCTCGAACATTGAGTACACCAATATGGTGACTATTGTAGAAGATGAGATGTGAATAAGGGCTTGAAGAGAAGTTCAACCAAGCGTGCTATGTACAAAACACTGTGACTGGCTGAGACCTGAAGTCTGTTAACTTTTGGCCTAGTCAGAAAAACATCTATATGACTTTTTTAGACCATAATGGGAAGTAATTCTCTCTGAATTTATAGGCCCATGATATGTGATGAGGAGGACTACCTATGTAGGCCACAAATAATAGGAGGAACCTCTCTGTTACTATGTAGGCCCTTGATACATGATATGGAGGTGTACCTATGTAGTCCAAGGATAGTGGGAAGCACTTCTTCATGACATGGAAGGACCACTGTACTTGTTAAATGAGGATTTCTCTAATAACATATGTGACTGAAAATTTGAATGATTATGCTACTGTTACTTCCCAAGTACATAACTGGTGAGATCTATCTAATGTTTCATTCTTTACTTTGAGGAAATCTTGTGTGGCCTTTCCTTTTTGTTTTGCGGTCACTTCTGAGTTCTGTGTTGCTCACCCATACATGGGCTTCACCCACATGTGTTGTGTTTGGTGAAGAAGATCGATGTTTTGATAGGGGAGCTCATGGAGATGGGACTGAAAAATTCTTCGATAGTTAAATTAGTGGCCTTGGACTAGGTGAGGCATAATAGTATGGGGGAGACATGACATACTACTTCATCTTCTAATAGAATCACTACTCTCATGATATGGTTGGGTTTTCTGGAGATGGACATCAATGATTCCTTTTTGATCTTTCTATTTTTAGTTGTTTTTTGGGTTTTTATTCTAGACCACTTACGTTTAGTAGTACTTTTACTCAGACTTATTTTAGTGGCACTTATTTTCCCAGTTCAGTGTGTTGGGATTTGTTTTGGAGTGTGTGTGCCTACAGGTACTCCAGAAAATGCCTCCCTCTTATAGGTGGATGCCTTCGGTTCTTTTCACCAACCCTTGGCCTTTGAGATGCTTTCTTGTGGTAGTCACGTCATGGACCACATGGGATGGGTCGTGAAATCAATGTATACAAACTTACAGTAATATACATTCACAATCACTTCTTTAATATATTTTTTCAGTGATCACTTAAACTTCATCTCATTATATTTTTGTATCTCCCATCATAACATAGATATAAAATCATTTTAATTTTAAAAAATTCAAAAAAATTATTCATTACTCATAGTGACTTAGTAAATATCATAATTAATTATCCTAACATAAAATATGTTATCATTGTTTTAGTGGACCACTAAACATTGAGTCTTAATAACCTCAATACTTCCAATGAACAATTCAACATACTTTAAAAAACAAAACTTTTCATAGGTTTGGGTAATTAAATCAACATTTTCATCATTTTAGACCTGAATTATATTAAGGGTACATAATGTGTAGAAAATTTCAATTACATATTTATTCTATGTAAATATTAGAACCAAACTATAAGGAATGATTCTTTACAAAAATAATATTATTATCTTTAAAATAAATAAATATAATTTACCCTTGATTATGGAGGTATTTTTCAATAAACAATCTAAATATAAAACATATTGAATAATAAATTATTGTATATTTTAGTTAAATATAATACATTACAAACCAAATATAAATATACCCTTATTCTCCAATTTTTGATCACTACCAAACTCTTGAGTTCATATTTTTCTCCTATTCTCCACTGTGCTTATATTCATATATTTATCATGAAATTAATTAATTTCATACTTAGGGTATTAATTAGAAAATAACCTTTCATTTCTCTATAATTTATGAAGGGTTATGATAATGGTTATTGATAATTTAAAATAAATATAAAAAATAAAAATAAAATGGTTTCAAAAAAACATACAATTTAAGGAAAATAAAATTCCATAAGTAATGTTATGAATTTTTGAAAATAAAGCGTTTTTCAAGAGTGATATATTGAGGTGATCATATAGATATTAGTATAAAAAATTGATGATTTTTTTTTTAATTTCATGTATGGTTTGGTGTTATTATTTTGTCAAATTCTATATTGGATTTCATTTACACTCTAGCCTAATTAAAATTATAAAAATATAAAAAATATCATTATGAAAATATCATATAACAATTATCCTGATATTATAAAATGTAGGTGTGTTGACAATGTAAAATAATATATTAATATAATGTTAAAATAAAGGTATGTTTGTCATCTAATTAACATTCAACTAGTAACCTACCCAAAATCAATTTTTTTAATAATTAATGAATGAATTTCAATGAGTGTTCTATAACATATGACCTAATAATAACTATTTGATGATAAAATTTATAGAAATATTTTATTACTAAAATTAATCCCAAAAATTTTCATCAATAAGTGTGTTTTAACTAAATCTACTTGTTTTTGTCTCCCCCACAATAGAACCCCAATTATTATCCTTTTTAATAGAAGTAATGGAGTTTGGAATGAGAATTCTTACTCATTATAGCTATCTGTTTGAGGAAAAATAAATCAAAACTTCTAATGAAAATATAATAACACACAAACTCTATAAAATTATATATTTTCTCATAATATTTATAATATAAAAATTAGGTTGCTATCACACACACACACAAAGACACACACACACACACTTGCATATACATATATATATATCAAAAGGAATAGTTTGGTTTAGATATACTTTTTTTGAAATTAATTTGGGATAATATTTTGAGTAATAATCTATTTTCATCAATGTTTGTAAAAGATAATATAATTTAGGAGAGTATCATGAATGTATCTTTAAACATTTTTCTGAAATTATTTTATATATAGTGTTAGAAATTTCTATCATACTAAGATATCCAATTCACTTAAAGGGGGTAATCATTCTTTAATGATACTATTTCTTAGAAATACAAATGTTTAAATTTGGATATTAAATATTATTGGATGTCATTTAACATATTATATGGGATCCTGACACAAAATGTATGTTTAATTGGATGTAAATATATCATGTAATATAAATTTGAGTCCAATAAATTATTCAGGCTTGTGAAACACCTTGATTGTTTTTAATTAATTTAACCATATGCTCTTATAATTATCACACTGACCATTTAAATAAGAATACAAAAAACAAAAATATTTTAAGAATAATAAAAAATAAAATTCTTAATTACATTATGATTCTAAATTATGCATAATACATGAAATTAAATCACACATGAAATTTTTAACATCTTTATTATATTTTAAAATGATATTGATTTATAATATGATATCACACCCACACAATTGATTTTACAATTATATGAAAAAAATAATTTTATTTATATCTGAAAAATAGGACTCTATGTTTTCTTTGATATTTAATAATGCATCAATTTTCATCATTTATGGGTAAATCAATTCATGTTACCAATGTAAAAAACATTGTAATTCAGTATATAATAAATCAAAGATAGAATTAATGTAGTTTTCTAAAACATTAAATAAATATATAATTCAATTAAAGAACAATAATAATATTAATGATAAAATAATGAATTTTAAATTATCAATAGAGATACCCATGCTGATATCAGAGTCAAAATTCCACATGACCTTAGGTATACTTCATTATACCATTGAGGCTATCAGATATCTTTGGGAACTAATCCCAACATTGGTTGATTGAAACCTTAAGTATAAATGAAAATACTATTGCACGAATCTATAAAAAAACTCATTATGAACAATCCATACATGTTATATTCCAACAATTTAAAATATTATAATAATGGGGACATTATGCACACAAAATTATATATAATTATTAAATTATGTAATATAATGTACTTAAAAATATCAAAATTGTATGATAATATAAATAAAAATATTGTTGAAAAACATAATAAGTGTTGTAATAATAGATTCATAAAAAAAACATGGGGGGCATTTTACACATCAAACATCTTACCGATCTCCATCCAATATTTTCAATAATATTTAAAACATGTTAAAATCAACCAAACTACCAATTCATTTTTAATTCATAAAATAAAATTATATAAAATAGATTTTTTTACTCGTTACACTACTAGGGGATACATACATGGATCATACATTGAGGATGTGTTGATAAACCTAAATAACTACTCATTGTATGTGATTAAAAGGTTTTGCAATAAATCATTATCAATCCATGGGGAAATCCATACTCTTATCATTCTACACACTTATTGAAGATAAGGTTCATGAATTATAGACTCTATGGTCTCCCACTGGGGTCTACACTACCATGAACAACACAATATATAAATAATTTCATCATTATAGTTTATCCACTTAATATTTGATGAAAAACTCTTTTATATTTATTTTTAAACAATAAAATAAATGATTTATGTTAAAACCCTTAAAATTGAAAAAATAAATAAAACAATAAATAGATAACAAAAAATAGAAAATATTTATTGGAAAATATATCTAGATCCAAAAAATGATATGTTTCATAGAATATTCATATATACTTATGATCCTATACATTTGTGAATGAGTATATTTTTATCTTATAACATTTTAAACATAAATTTATTATAATATTATTATCCTTTGAGTTTATGGTATAAAATCCTCACTAGAAAACTCTTCCTACAATTTAAATTCAATATTATCATCAAATTTTGCTTATTTAAAACCTCTCTAATTTTCTATAACTTTTATCTATTCATTAAAAATCAAACTGAAATATGAATTTACACATTTCTATTGGAGGGTAAAAACTACCACCAATATATTTTTAATTGAAAAATATATAATCATACTTTAACCTCTCCATTCCAACACCTAGAATCACCCTATGAACATTATATTATCAATTTCAAGAAAATTAACTATGAGAATAAAACAACTATATTGAAAAATAAGATTAAACCTTGAGAAAACATTGATAGGAAATCGTTATATTTATTCTAACCATAAATAGAATTAATAATAAAATAATTATAGAAAAATAAATACCTAAAAGATAAATAAAACATTGAAAACAATATTAAATTCAATTCACTAAAAAATAATACCAAAACAGTTAACAAATATAATAAAAACACTTAACGAAGAATCATTTAATTCAAAAAATTGGGAGCAATGGATTAAAAGGAATGCCATCATAAATTTATTGGAATAACTAATTTAGGGAATCCAGTGACCATTTGGAATGAGAACATATATAACATAAATAATATAGATAGTGATATTAGAATATTAAATTTTCTTATATTTATAGGAAAATACCTAACACCTTATCTAAATAAGAAGTGCGAGGAAATGAAATTGAAGAGAGGAGAGGGAGATTACTTGAAGGGTATTTCCTAAATAAAAATAACGCGACTGAATGAAGGGGTCAAGGGATTAAAAGGAATAATAATAATATTACATAGATTACAATTCTATTTTTTATAAAAAATAATTAGGTGGATAATATAGTTCTAGTGTAAATAACTAGATATCTAGTGGAACTATAGTGGAATCATAAATACTAGGTTCCCCTAGGAAATTTAATGGACCTCCATTATATTTATGTACATTCCTAGATAACAAGAAATACTCTATATTAATTTCCTAACCTCACCCAAAACACTTGAACCTTGGCCCCAACATCCAACCGAAATTTAAAATATCTAACAAAATATAAGAAAATTTAAAATATGATTCATAAATCCCAAAATAACACTATCCGATCCCCAAAAAAGACCTCAAATTTGAGATAAATATTTAAATGAATATTTACTTATACCAATTAAAATTCACCCTAAGGAGCTCAATTACCCGTTGAGAGGATACTAGATATTATATGATTACACTAGAATTGATAATAGTGAATCCCCTTCCTACCAAGGTATATAGGATGTGGTTTTATATAGGAATATCAATAGTAGTCACTAATAGACATCAAATCCCACATATAACAGTTTGGTGTCAGTATAGAGATTTTATACATCTTTTCTATTTATCATTGATTACAAAATTATTAAGAAAAAAAACAATACAAGTGTCAAAAATATAGTTTTACAAAGAATGAAAATTATTATCATATTATAATCATTTTAAATAGAGGATCCAGACCTTCCTTGAGAAATGTTTAGAATCTACACCAGTGAAAACATACCCATTAGTAGAAACTAATTCCTCCGGGAAACCACTACACCAGTAGAAACCAATAAATTCCATTAATCAAAAATAAAACATAAATCAAAATAGGAAATTGATAAACATATCGTGTTCTATTATAAAAACCAGTAACACCTCAACTAGGGTTCACCATTACCGATGAATTGAGTTGGAGTTCCACATGTCCTCAAGTGAATTACCCAATATCTAGAGTATGATGAAAAATGAAGAAGATTAAAAAAAGACAATTTTGGAAATGATTTTACCTCAAAAAATGTTCTAAACAATCTATACTGTGAAAACATATTTTAAATAATATATATTCAAGAAAATATTTAATAATGGAACCCTATTTATTTTAGAAAGAAAACCAAATCCGTGGAAATTTTTTTAATGAAATCCCAAATCGAAAATAACAACTATTTATCAAACTGTAATCATCCATTATATCTACCGAAGGTCTATGGATTAACTATCACTTACCAAAAAGAAAAAATATCATTTTATATTTACCAGTACAATATTAAATTACATCCACATATCTTCAATGTTTAACATATTGGGTAATGGATAAACATATTCGGATTTCCATAAGAAACTAATCCAGATCGTTGGAAACTAATTTAAAATACAATGTCAAAAAACAAAGAAAAATAAAAATAAAATTTAATGAAAAATAATTTTATTCATATCACTTTTTTAACTAAACCATTATTTATGAAGAATTTGGTAATTTCAACATAATTCAACCACGTAATTTCTAGAAATTTTTCCCAAATAAAATCATTCCATTAATAAAACACAAATTTCAATGCAATATCTCATTTTATATATTCAAATATAAATATGATTTTGAAATTATGGTTAAAAATACACATTTTACAAATTTTCATGAAAACTATAATTTTTTAAAAACAATTTATAAATTGATTGTTTCTTAATAGACCATCATACATTTTAGATTTTCTATAAGTCTAACAGAATCTATTTATATCCACAATGAATAATGAAAAAACAAGCATTTCTTAAAAATCATTTCAAAACTCTTAGTTTCCCTAACCCTAATTCCAAGTATATGATTTTTTAAGAATCACTAATGGAAAATATGTTTTTTGTGTTCCACTACTTTCTAGTTTCTTTGGGGTAAATGAGTTATTTATAGATATACTGTAAAAATTACTTCAATGTGAGTTTCACCATTTATCCTCATCCATATTAATCACATGATCATATTAATAAAAAATATTAATATTCCCCACTTTACCATGGTATAATCATTGAGTGTTTCATTATAGGTCTCACTAAAACATTTTCAGCACACTCAGTCAACCCATTTGATAAATCACAAAACCCTTCTTCAACATGTTTTTCTAAATTTATTCAAACAAATCAATTAATAAGAAATGATTGAATCATAAAATTATACAACATGTATAAAATCATAATATTTAATAAAATAAAAAAAAAATCAATTTTAAAAAATCAATTTTCAATAACATTAGTAAAATTTGTTAATATATATGTATATAACACATTCTCTAATACTAAAATCCACTTTAAAATAAAGCATATAAAACCCCATAATTTTTCGTCAAAATCTTATTCTGCTAAAAATAATATTTCCCTTATTAGATAAGAATTTCTATTGAATGATTTTTTTAATTTCCATTCATGCACACTGAATCCAATATTAGATATAATATTTTTAGAAATAATAAATAAAATCTCTTACGTTATTTGAAAATACCATTTTAAAATCACTAATATAATCATGAAATATATGTTTATAACATCCCAAAATTTCTATTATGTTAAATAGTGAAAGAATTCCTAATTTTTAAAATTAAAAATAAAAAAAATAAATTAAATATGTCCTTAATTATAAATAATTAATCAAAAATTCATATAAAATTAGTTAATTCAATGATAAGAATAAATCCACCTAACAAGTAACATAATTTTTCAAAATTATGAAATTAAAAATAGTAGAAGTTAATCCTATGGGGTTTAATACTTTAATCCCAAATGTTTATGAAAAAAATCCCAATTATCTACCTAATTAATTCAATTTTTCATCAATGAAATCATTATATTTTATCTTAAATGAGCAGTTAGAGATAGATTCAAAAATAATAAAAAACATAGATCCCTAACCTTATATTTGATCTTAGTTTGATTAAAAATAAGAAGACATACATTTTAATGGTTTATAATACATATAAATGGGTCCAAGGAAGTGAAAGATCCATTAATGTTTAAATAGGCGTGTTAATTCTATCTCATGGTGTTAATTCGGGTATTAAAAAATATTTTTCAAGAAATTAAAAATATGTATGTTAATGATACACAATCAGGATATCCCAACTCCTAAATACAACTATATTCATCTAAAAAACCCTAATCATGGCTAAGATACATGGTTTGTGGTACCCATTAATGATAATCATATATAGTAACAACAAGTTCTTTATACATAACATTTTACCATGCTAGATAAACATACCTCCCACAATATTCTATTTTATACCCATATTAAAATTAAAATTGATCCCAAAGGTGAAAACCAGTTCTAGATCCAATGTTGCAGTAAAAAATTACTTTTAAGATTATCTAGATTTCAATTTCTCAAAATTAAACATGGTTTATTTAAAAATCCTAATTGTAAAAAAATAAAAAACATTCCAACATATAATAAAATCTCGAAACTAAATGATATGTTTTCATACAGCTTGAGAATTTTCATATGATAATTGGATCCATTTTCAATTTAAAACTCTATAAATCATTGTCACATATCATATTCTCTCCACAATTTTTATTATTAGATCACTCTATACAATCCTAGAAACTAATCTAAATGAATCTATATTCCCAAAAGAACCTACTCTCGATATTATAAAATATGAATTTATTCACGTATATAAGATATGAAATGTTACTATTCTACTTCACATAACATCAAAATAGGTGATTGGTATTATTTATACTTCTTTAATTAAGAAAACAATAAAATGTTGTGATCCCTCACATAATGTTTTAGAAAAGACAACATTTAATAAACATCTATAATCAACATAATAATATAAAATAGTCCCGTATACCATTTCATCAACATACTTTATATATGAAGATATATATATACAATTATAGGAGATAAATTCTAGAACACCATATCATCAACATGTCAAATTAGGGGTTTCTTAAAAGTTGTTATAAGATTTATGTCGAATAGTAGATAAAACCATGCACTCCTGAATCGACAAAACCTCCTAAAAATATTACAAATATGATATGGGTCCCATAAGAGACCTCTCTCTATCCTCAACGCATCAAATTAGGGATTGATGTGGATACCCACAACATTACTTAGATGATGTATTCCTTAAAAAATTTAAATTATTGTATTTACATTCCCATTTATATTTGGATGATATATTGTGCTCATTTAAATTTTTGTCTCAATATAATTCATGATACCTCTCTATAACGTTTATATATATATCATGTATATATATTTCAAAGAATCAATATGAAGAATCTATAAGTCCAAAAAACCTATTTCACATAAATTTTCCAAATCTAATCGAAAAAATGTTCACTTTATAGGTAAGAAAAGAACTAAATTTTTTAATTAACCAACTATCAAAAAAATATCATCATGATTCCAAGGTTAAATTGGTAACCCATTCATTAATATCATAGAGGTTTCACCTCATTTGAAAACTATGTTAAATATATCTAGACATATCATTTTTTATTACCAACCATTAAATCTAGCATTTGATTTCACTATCCACATTTGTTTCTCTATGATATACCACATAGGTAAACGGTTAAAAATAAATAAAAATATCACCCATGATATTTGTTGTAAACATCAACTATCCTCTAAAACAGTAAACTAAATATTCCAAGACTGACTATCCCATGACAATATCCCCTCCATTTATGTTGTCCCCCATCCTCAGGTTATCCTGTAAATAAAATTTCCCTTCCTTCACTCACTATAAAACTTGAAATACTACATTACAACTATAGAGGTCTATACTCATATTGTCAAATCTATCCCATTGATTATCTTAAAATAACAAAGTATGTTTTTTGTGTCAGATTTTTCTTAATCATGGGATCAACCACTATATTTTATTCCCCTAATAATTGAATACTGTTGACCCCTGATACATATAATGCAATATTAATTTTCAAAATGAATCATCTAAAAACATTTCTATACAACCACAATAACTTATCGCGGACTCACAAACTAAAATTATGACCTCCTCATTATAAAAATGTTTTTTTAATCATAGAGAACTAACTGAACTATGATCTTATCAATGTACCCTACTAAAGGGTAATAACATATCAAAAAATTTATCCTTACTATGATAAATCCAAAACAATTACATCATGTTTGTTATCAGTGGCACCGACTCTACTCAAATCCCATAAACTATTTTCATGTCTAGTATATAATAAGGGAACAGATAGAATCAATTATTTTACACTGTTATTACTTTAAATAAAGATCATTAATCTACCCATTGGAATTACTACACAAATGAACCCGTCAAAAAAAGTACACCAAACTAAGTGAATATTTGTTTTATTCTCATCATATATTTATGAATATTAATTTTCAAAAAAATGAGACTTTTTAAAACTGGAATTCCATTAAGACAACTACTCATGATTCTATCACGAAAACCTTAGTAGACATATATCATAGGTCCTACTCAGATTTTTTATAACAATGTGGTTCTCTAAAAAACAAATTCCCCAAAATCTAAAATAATCCAATATACCAAATTCTACACTAACAAAGTCAAAACTATTTACTATCATTCAAAATCTATTCTTATGATAGATTCATGTTGATCAAGTATTACGTCATACATAGCTTCTTAAGTGAACTAGGCTTATTATACAACCATATTTGGGATATTATTAACTATGTTATATATTTCATCATTTACATTATTAAAACAACACTCCAATATAACAATATCCCACTAAATTAGTTCCCTCATGTCCATCACTTCACGTTTTACTTTCAACATTTCTTCTATATAGACTCCTTTTATTCGAAACTCTATGTCCATTCGTGTAGGGATTCTATCCAAATGAATCTTATAGATTCTAAAATAAACCCCATAATGATTTTATATGTAGATATTACTATCATATACCCCCATAATTACAAATATGGAAACCAAAAAATCAAACAAAAATGAGAATGAGAGAATGTTACCTGAGTTGTTATAGAGTAAAAAGTTTTTAATCAAATGAAAGAACCATGGATCTGATAGTAATTTTTGGGAATCATGGACTAGACTTCATCCGATAGAAGTAAGGTATATGGATCGATGAATGAATAATTAGGCATCATATGGAACTCTGAGGACATCAATGCTGTGGAACTCAGAAGAATCACCTTAACTATAATAATCACAACTAATAAAAACAATCGATGTATAAAAAAATAAAACAATTAAATTCACAAAAGTATTTTAGTGTTTTTAACTTATTTAACATGTATAAGGGATAAGGATTGAATCATTTATTTTAATTAAATGAAAAATATTTTTAAAATAAATTTGACAAGACTACAATGTAGATCACTAAACATAATGATTTCACAACATATCAGGATTTTCCATCTCCCACATTTTATAGTTAGCCTCATACAATCACTGAATTTCACCAACATCCATGTTTTATAGGGATATAATAATTCCCCATAGTTACTAAATATATTATATATCATTCCTTAGTTTTACTAATAGTCACAATTAAAAATAATGGAAACAAAAAAATTACTCTTTTTTCATAACTCTATACAGATCTGAATCAAACATAATCATGTCCCCCTTCAAATTAATTGGTCATCAACATACAAAACAATTTGAAAACATTTATATCAAATCAGCGTACCATTTTTAAGAAATGAGACCCCTACAACAACTCTGAAATGTATGTTAAAATTTTATATAGAGTCTCTACCTCCAATAGACATTTTATAGAAATATGAACATTCTTAAAATCAAAATAGATAGCTTCTCCATTGAAATTATGAGCAAGAAAATGAATCATAATATCTTTATAAAATGGATTGTGTTGATGAGTTCAATATTTATAAATCCAAATATTACCCTGAATATCAATATATATAATATTAAAATACAATTTGAGATAATAATCAATAATAAATAGAGAACATAATAAGATTACATAAAAAGAATATTCAAAAACTGAAGATGATAAATGATGAAGATTTGAGTTTGAATCCCCATAAATAAAAATAAAATATTTTTTCATCAATAGGATAGTGTTCAAAATATATTTTGTTTTAAAGGGTCAACATAGATTTTGAATGTTTGAATGAATCAATATTTAAGTTCTAAAATGGAATGGAATGATTTGATATAAAGAATGTATTTTAATGGATTTAGAACAATATATATGGTATTAGATATAGAATAAAATATTAATAAATATGTAAATCATTCTTTGTAAAAATTACAATTGTAATTAGTTCTTCTCATGAATTTAATAAATTTGTTAAATAGGAAAATAGATCCATTCAAATTTCATTGAAATATCATCAATCATAGGGTAATAAAAACACATTTATTTCTAAAACATTATATTTAAAAATCATATTTATTTTATCTATAAACATTATATTAGTACCAAATGGTTCCACAAATATTCCAGTTCGACCCAATTTATCATATATACATATTTTTTTATGGAATAATATTTTTTTTTTAAAAATCCCTCAAAACTATTTAGAGTGAACTTTATTATAATTAAAATGGGTGACTAAGACATATGAAATGTGACCCATAAAAATTAAAAACCATATTCCAATGTGATAAAGGAATGAAAAAAGTAAAATAAAACTAATAATGTATAATCAATTAATTTATAGAAGTTGATTTAATATATTTTACAATAATAATATTGGTATATTTTTTTATGGTTTGGTGAATAGAATTATTAGTATCTTACTATTTTGTTGTGATAACATTATAAATTTAGTAATTATAAATAACTTTTATATATTCATCTTTTTGATTTATTTATTATCTATTAAAAAATACTAAAAAATTTATCATTCTAAATGAAATAGTTATATATAATTATTGATGATTATATACATTAGATTTTGATAATTCTTGAAGGAAAAAACATTAGGTCACAATAATTATAGAATATTGGCTTAAAATTTCAAGAATTAAAAGATTATTAAAATACCTGATCTTAACATGTATAATTGTTCTATAGTACATATAAATAATGAATACAATATAACTAATCATTTACGTTATTTAATGTGGTTAGTAGAACAAGACCATTATTGTTTTCTTAATTTGGAATTGTTTGTACCAACATTAGTAAAAAATATTATTGGAAATAAGAAAATTTTATTATTATTTATTACATTATTTGAATTATGTGGTTTTATGTCCTATTATATAATAATGATACATTCTCACAATTTTACACACACTATAATTACGTTTAAATAGAAAATATTTTTCGACCATTTTTATAAAGGATCATGGTAATGTATACTGGAATAGAGAGGATGAGAGATTTTGTGTTGATAATAGATATGAACAGAATTTTTTAACCCTATAAAAATTATAAAAAATTTCTCAATTCAAATTATTAAAATCACTATTTAGTAGATATAAAAAATATACCTAATGAGACTAATTTACCTATGTATTTTTTAAACATATGTTCTTAATATTTTATGTCATAATTTGGATAATATTTTTCACAGGAATATTATTAAGAAAAAAATTTAATTATAAAAAGGGAGAACACCTTAATTTTAATAATTTATAGTGTTTTTACGTGTGGTTTTAATGTTTTTTATGATGTAAATTTTTATAAATATAATCCCATGTCTGATGAATGGTTTTTTTTGTGTTACTAAACTAATTTTAAATATAATAGGTTCCATGATAAAATAACCATGGTTATTAATGAATTAGTTCATTCAATGCTTTTATAAGAATTTTTTTTTATAATTTCATTATTCTATATTATATCTATAGTTATATTTTGGAATTAAGAATATATTATCCACATCTTATTGTGAGAGTGGATGAAATTAATGTTTCTTCAACTGAGGAGGATCCTAATACATCTCAACCAAAATACTATAGGAATCAAAATTATCAATCTATTTATAGTTTCATTGGTGACACATATTCCTAAATTAAAAAATAAATATTGAGAAAAAGTCATTATAACAAATAAAATTATTTTTTATGAAATACCCAAAAAAGATGACACATTAGATGATCATTGTTAGATCATTTCCCTATATGAGGGGTTGAATAATGTAACCAAAAAAGAGGTATGATAATTAATAATTTCACCAAAATATCAACATTTTTGTGTGGTGTCTATGTTTAATTTCATTGTATATCCCTATGAGTCAGTACTTCAATAATATAATTTCTATATTAATGGAAATTGAATTTTAAATGTGTATTTTGTTATTATAATATTTATTTCATTCAGTTTTCACAGTTCAAATGAATGATTCGATACTAATAAAGCAATTTACTTATTGAAACGGTTTGAATAAAATTTTTCTTAGATTTTAATAAATTCAGGAATATAACCATGACTAATGGGTAGATATTTTATAAAGACATGTTAGGGTAGGAAATGGATACAAAAAACCAGATGGGGGAACGACTATAATACTTCCAAATATAACATAAGGAAAACTTGATTTTACATACATTTTTTATATATGTTAACATTTCCAATATAACCTTAATGAAGGTTATCAATTTATAATTATATATAATTTCAATTTTGTTAAAATACCTCTTTATCTTGGACTTTTTATCCATGAAATACGAATATTATTATTTTTTTAGTTGGAATTAATATTTTAAATGTTGTAAAAAATTATAGGAAATTACTAATTAAATAAGACATACTCTATTATTGGACATTGTATTATGTAGTTCAAAGTAGAAACTCAACGTTACCTTATTAAAAAATAAATATTGGTACGTTTCTTCAATTGGTTATTATGAAATATATTGGTAAAGAAAACTCTTGATAAAGTAATCCTATTCAAATATAATACATTTTTTAAATATGATAATTATTTATCTATATTTATAAAAAAATACATGATAATTTTAATGGGGGCAGAATATTGAGTTTAGAAACTATTTCTCTAAAAACATTGCTTAGAAGTGATATATCTCATTAAAATTCACAAATACTAAATATCATTTGGAATATTTTTTCACTAATCTTGTGGATTTATAGATATTTGGAACCCAGAATAATAATCTTTATAATATGGAAACTCTCATGAAATACTCATTTGATGAGTTCAATTAAAAAATGTACTAATCTTTGTGTATTATAGGGAGGAAACAGTTATCTATCAAATTTATGGAATAAATTTATTATTTTGGATGTATATTCTCATGGTAATTTGAAATTCCATGAATATTTTTTGTGATAAGACATAATAGTGAACCCAATTCATCATTTTTTATTGATATACTATTTAAAACATTTTAGGTTCTTAACACTGAACATTTAATTGATTTCATGATTCTGTTAAGATGGTAAAAATCATATATATTGTCTAAATTTATTACACTGAGAGTGAAAAACATTTACCATCCATTACTGGGTTTCAATATAAAACAAATCATTTTAATATCATTGTACAGTGTGAATACACATTTGATATATCTATGATTGTTTCACTCAAAAGATAAAATAATAAGTCTTTAAAACAATCAGTTCAATGTGAATCTTCATTACATATTTCAATATATTGGTCTCCATAATTTAGTCATGTATCTTTTGATGACCAGTTAATTCTTAGGATAATTTTTTGAGTTGTTTTTATGGTTTTTCAGTCATAATCAATTGAATTGGTCATTTTCTTCATAAAACAACTGTAAATATTTTTTTATCAATGATTCTTAAAATAAAAATTTTATAATCTATTTCCCATTCAATTATTTCATGCTATATAGATAGGCCCTATAATTAAAAGGTTAATTTTCAATGATTATCTAATAGATTCCCTTGGTAAGGATACATCTAGTACCATGGGTCAAGGAAAATAAAAACATGTATTTAAATATACTATTAATAATAGATATTTAGATTATATACCTTCTATTACATTTATGAACCTAAAGAAAATACTATTTTGGATTCAATCCTATGATAACATGTCTATTTAGAGAAAAATAATCTATGTAAGGGTTTTTGACATGGAGCGATTATGGGAAATTAAAATTAGTTGATGTAAATATTGAGATATCCCAATTGTAATAAGTAATGAATCCATTTTGATAGAAATGTGGGGGAATTATATGGGTATTTAAACTCGGTAAAATGAATATTCCTAGTGTAATGTAATAAAAAAGTGATTGTGTTTAGATAAAAATACATTATAACAAATTTTTTAAATGATTAAATTGTAACATTTCAAAAAATTTCTATAATTAATAAGTTACTGTATTAAAATGTGATGGGATTGTTGCTTAATCATTATATAAATTTCATGATTGATATATCTTATATAGAAAGTGTAATAATATATTTGTTTAATTACGAACATATCAATATTTAAAATCTGATTCAATTGATATATTTGTAATAAAATTTGACTATGATAATATAAAGCTATATTATGTGCATATTCTGTCTTTATAGTTTCATGGAAAGTCATTCTACTTGATAATAATTATTCTAAATGATATGATAGGTATATATTCAGAAAAAATGAAATCTAATTATTCCCTTGTGTGTTCAAGATTAATGTGATTGATACTTTGTAATTTGAATATTATTTTTGACGGGCATCAATGAAATATTTTAAAGGAAAACACTGTTTTATAGTTTTATAACATAAATAAATGAAAATTTATTTGGATCTATGGATATAAAATTGTTTCGATGAAATTATATAATTATATAAAGAATACAACATGAGATATCTCTTATCACCATTATAAGGATATAATGGATTGAATTGTCTTATAGGGAAGGATCAATGAGTTTTAAGTCTTACTTCCCCAACTCATGAATAGTTGTTTAGTTATATGAAGTAAAATGTAAAAGATATTCTTGAATTATTTTATTTAAAAATATTATGTTTATGAAAAGGAAAAAGATATAATGTATACACCTTGAGATAAAACTAATCAAATAATGAATAATATATATTTATTGATATGAAATATTGATTATCATATGGTGCATATACAGATTACAACTTATGGGAGTATTTAAATAATTTGTAAAAATATAGAAAATCTGTTCAGGTAGTTCTCAAAAATGCATTAAATGATGAATATGATTGGAAATTTTATCATGAATAGAAAAGAGTTGGATTGGTATGTATAATGGTTAATTTTTTTTGGAAGGGGATGAATGTAATTATTAACTTTTAAAACATTCTTTTTTAATATCAAAAAATAATGATGGGAAATTTGTTATGAAGATCTGATGATTTCAAAGAGAATATGAAGAAACCATGAAAGGGGATCTATTATATTAAAATACTATATAAGCATACATAAATTAAATTTAATGTCCTCATACTCAAAAAAATATCATGTGTGGTTTGTTTTGGAAGAATTAGAAAAATAACAATTATTAATGATGTTTTATAAATAAAAAAAAGATATATGATATTGAGAAGAAAAAAGTATTTGGAAAAAATACACATACTGGTAAGAGTTTGAGTGGTTATAGTATTATAAGAAAGAAGAAATTTATTTTTATAGAGAATAATATAAGAGTTTAAAATTATAAAAAGGGATTCTAATAAAAAATCTAGCATGACCATTATATATGTTGTTTAGGCCAAGGAAATTAAATGATCATTTTTATAAATAACGAAACAAAAAGGGAATTAAAATATTATAAAACACAAGAAATAAGAATGAAATAAAAAATAAATATTTAAAAATAAATATTAACAAATTTAATATTATATTGGAAAGGAATGTTGAAGATGGATGATACATTAATAAAGAACTAAAATAAAAAATAGAATCAAATGACCATGTTTCCTCTTCTAACACCCTTGGAAAAGTGAGACTTAAAAAGGATAAATGTTAATACCCATGTCAACAAGGTGTACATTTCTTTTCGGGAGCCAACCTGATGAGAAATCCACATTTAAGAATGTTTTTCCTAGAGTAGTAATTAGGATGGGTGACCTTTTGGGATGTTTCCCAGGTTGTGTGTGAGTGGGGAAAAACACACTGAAAGAACATATGTTGGCCTGTGGGGATATTCATTAGTATGATAAGCGACCTTAGTGAGTAATATCCTATGGTCTACTGGTGATGCAAACAAGGTATTACAAGAGACCCATGGGGTCATATGACATGGTTTATGGCCCAGGGAGGCGGGTCTTAACAAGTGGTATCATAGCGAACACCCAGTCAGAAGTGCTTAGGCACTGCCTGGATTTGATGAATGGGGTCTACAATGAGGGCGTTGTGGTTTAAAGGGGTGGATAATGTATCTCCCTTGGAAAAGGGAGACTTAAAAATGCTAAATCTTACTAGTCATGTCAACAAGGTTCACCTTCCTTTTTGGGAGCCTACCAGATTAGAACTCCATAATTAAGCATGCTTGTCCTGGATTAGTAATCAAGATGGGTGACCTTTTGGGGTTTTTCATAGGATGTGTGTGATTTAGGAAAAAACAGACTGAAAGAAAACGTATTGGCCTATGGGGACATTCATTAGTCTGATAAGCGAATCTAGTGAGTAATAGCCTATGGTATTACAGGAGACCCATGTGGTCAGATGAGAAGGTTCATGGCCCGTGGAGGCGGGTCATGAAACTTGTATAGAATTCCAACTCCATGGAATTAGACAATTACTTCCCCATTGACCCATATTAAACACAAACCATATCAAAACCATCCACTAAACCCAATAGATACATATACTAAACCTTTAATGAATATATTGTGAGAAATAATTCCTAGTGGGTTTACCTCCCACACCATATGCATTTACTTATAAATAATAATAAATGAAATGCTAGTTTGAAATATAGATCAGAAAATAATCTTTTCATTATAATTTATTAAAATAAATTTTATTTTCAATAAAACAATGATTAACATTGAAATGAAATGTTTTAACATTAGTTAAAATAACTATCATTGGAAAATTTACATTGAATAAGAATGATAAATTAATTTAGAAAAAATAATCTAACACGTTACATTAGAAATGGTAAATTTACTTCCAATATATGAAGAATATATTTAAATCACATTGTATTGAACTTATTGAAAGAAAATAATACTTTATAGAATAATTTTAAACAAAATTAATTTTTATTATGAAAATTATAAGCATTTCAACAAATTAATGGATTTCATTTAAGGAAAATAAAAAAAACATATATAATGTATCCCTTACTAAAAAAATAAAAAAATAAAAAAATTGAATCTAAAAAATGTAATTAAAATGAAAAATAGTAATAATGTGAACACATAGGATCCATGGAGACAATATTGATTTACCCAATAACTAAACTCATTTAATTGAAATGTTTAATGTTATAATCTCATAGACGATTAGTTTTATGCATTATTTCTTCACTGAGTAGTAAAATTTACTCAATATAGTGGAGTAAAATATTAGGTTCACTATACAGATAATAATCATAGTACATTGCAAGACTAACCATAGAAAAACTGACTACCTACCTAAGGATCCCTATGATACATTGGGAGTGGGTTATAAATATAATATAAAAAAATATAACATAAAAACATACCACAAATCAATAACTCACTCCTCACCTCAAAGAAGTAATACCATTTGATACTATAAATAAAGTATTAATAATTAAAACCATCTATCACAAATGCATATCAGAAGAAAATAAGAATTACATGAACAACATCTAGGGTCATAATTTTAATGAGATGTGAAACAAAAAATATCAATCAAAATAGTAAAGATTAACATATATGTCTTACTAAACTATAATATATACTTATGATAAAAAACATAACATTTTAAGTACAATCATATCATTTATGGAATGTAACAAAAAAAATTTAATATTCACCTCTAACAAAATATTTCTTTTAAATAGAAAAAAATATTATCAAATTATTATAAAATAATTATAAAATATAAATAGAATATAATTATAATTCATTCAAAGTAATATAATATTATTTATAAATTATTTATTGAATATAAATGATGGTCTTTTATGAAACACAAAATGTACATGTTTTCCATATCATATGGTTTTACGGATTGAAAAAAGGATTTTCTCCATTGATATAAGAAACTACGAATAAACCTAAAAAATACCATGGTGATACCAAACACATGTATTATATGATTTATTATAATTTTAAAAAATATTTAAAACATCATCCACTCAATGTTAAAAAAAGTAATGATTACTGATGGAGTAACCTACTAAAAATCATAAAATTCATTAACTATGTTGTTTTCCCGGAAATAAGTAGATAGGGGACCCAGAAATAAATAATTTGATCCCTATGAATGGAAATATGTAATATAGATACAAAAAATAATGAAACTATGGCTTACATACCTCGGATATAGAAAATAGAGGTGAGTTATAAGAGTTAGGATGCATTGGATTTGTGGAGACACTTACTTGGATAATCCTTGATGATTGATAGTGAAATACAATCTGGAACCATGTAGAGATGGTTGGTAGAGTGGGTTGATTCAGGGAAGGATTGTGACGAGTTATTTAGAGTTCATGAAGATAAATGGGAGACCTCAAAATTTATATACCCTTTAAAACATATTTGAAAAAAATAATTGTCACACATGAAATGTACATGGGTAGGGATCTCATACATGATTCCTATGAAACATAATTACTCCCTATTAAAACCCAAAAAAACTACAATATCTCAACCCAATTCAAATAATTTAATTGAAAAATAAATTATAATTAGAGATGCCTAAAAATTAAACCATGTGTGTGATAATTAACCCAATATATCACATTCTACCTCTATAGTATCATTATGAAAATGGTTGATCTACGAAGTGATTACAATCATATTCCTTACATGAGAAACAATTGAATATAATTAAAGGACATTATAATTAACTATTTTAACAAATTCATAAGAATAAAATCATAATCAATGAGGTGATAAGAATATCATTCAATGGTATAATACTAATGAAAAATATAATCCCCAAGGAATTTTGGAAACCCCATTTTTTAGTTCAATATATATTTGGACTCCCTTATCAGAAAGGATGAGTTAGTAACTAAACATTTTGTCACTAAGTCCAATAAATAAAGGGAATCAAACTATGGTTGTATCCCTACTATATTTTTAAAATATCATATTAAAATCAAAATTGAATATATTTATTCACAATGAATAAATATGACCAAAAAGAACAAATGTTATGAAGGACACAATATATATATATATATTATAGGCTGGGTCCGAAGCCTCATTTATTATTAAATCAAAGCAATGACCTATTTAAATGGGTAGATGGAGACCCATTACATAGCCTGAAATCCTAATGTGCAATTATCCCATTACATGGACCGTTGGCCCAATTTTTTGGCCCAAGGCCCATTATGTGAATAGTAATCCTACAGTAAATGCCTGCTGCAAAACCACACAGTACCCTCCGCCACTATAGTGCTGATCCACCACAATAGTGGTCTGCCGCCGCTATAGTGCACATCGTTGCTATAGTGCAACCACTGCTTCAATAAACTACACTGCTGTTATAGTCCTGCGCCCAAGGGGTTTTGACCCCCAATTTTTCATGTAGGGTTATGGGGTGTTTACCACTAAGCCAAACCCCAAAAACAAGGACACATTATATGATGATGATGAGGGTGTATTCTTTAATGTGGAAGTATTATAGAAAATTGACTAAGATAAATAAAATTTATCTTACCAATGTACATTGAAAATATTAGTTTAGATGAAATATATAATCTCTAATATCCAACCAATGAATGTTGATACATCATAGATACAAGATATACTAATAAAAATGAACGCTAAATTGTTTTTTGATAAGAAAATCAAACATTTGAAGAAGTTATATCAGAGGAGAGAATATGAACTTTAGTGAAAAATACCAGAATATTTTTCAAACATGTAGTGTCCCTAATGGTTTTGAATAAAGTGAGATGTTATGAATAGTTTTTAGATGATGATGATTAATAGAGGATATAAATACATTTATTGTTTCTAAATAATTAAAAATAATGGTGTAATAGATTACTTTTCTATTTTTTGATGTTATACACAAAATTAATGGAATAATATTAAGGAAGAAAATTTATTCCAAAATTAATTTGAAAAATATAAATCCATGAATTATTAGAATCATGATACATTGTAAAGACAAAAGTAATCAATTAAAATTAAAACATGAGAATAATGGAATAAAAATACATATTCTATTTAATATTTCTTGTGTTCTCCTAGTGGTGTGAAAATATGTTATATTAGTAGAAGAAAATTCTAAGTATGTTTGATGGGTATATATGATGTAAAGAAGTACAATATGATATTAAAATTCATTCATGGATACTCTCTCATCAAAATGTGGTGAAAATATATTTTTTTAAGAAAAAAATTATATGTGGAAAAATATCAAGGTTAGAAGAATTATCTACAATTTTATTGAATAATAGGTGATTTGAGAAAATAGTTGGTACAAATTCTATGCAATATAACAAAAATATAATAGTAGATGATATTAAAAAATAGAGATATGAATTCTATAATTATTAACATGGTGTTTGTATATTAAACAAGGGGTATGTATGTAAAAAATCATGATAATATAATTTGATGGTGAAAATGATAAACAATAAATGAAAGGGAAATGGATTTTCAGTCTTAAAAATGATATGATTTTTGAAAGAAGAACATTGTGTGGGAAAATTCATAGTGATCCAATGGAATTTGATAACATTGAATTATATTTTTTAGATAAATGGATGATAATTATTGGATTATTAGGAACTATATCAAAGATTTTTTTTTGTGAAAATAAACATAGAATTAATAGGATAATATATTCATGCATGCATTGTTTCATGAGAAATATTTGTGGGATTCTAAGGAATGGTGAATCTATGGGACTTGTGAATCATAAAGTGATAGATAAAAGTTCATGAATTCTAGAACAGAAATAATTTGAGAATCATCACCTTTAGTTTGTTTCTATATTTTTTAAATACATTACGTTATATATTAATTTTTTAATATTTATGAAATTATGTTTTTAAATATAGATACCATTTTTTTGGAAAATTTAAAATATTATTTGATGTTATATTTCATATAGATTTTTTGTGACATTAAGATTCTATATAAACTATTGAAGGAATTTAAAATATTGACATAGAGTTTGGATATTTGGAAATCAATAATTTTGTCATCATATGTTGAGAATATAAGTGGTGATGGGATAAAATATTGATAAACAAAAAGATAATGTAGACTTTATTGATAATTGATATATTTCCTTAGAAGAGAAAATATATTGAGGATACAACAGAAAAAATATTTAAAGAAATATTCTGTTTAGTCATTATTTTGAAAATAATTAAAAATAATCTTCAAAGGAAGTTATGTTAGGTCACATGATATTTGTGACTTGAAGATTAATGTTTAGGGATCTATATCATATTTATTAGAATATGAATATGAAAAAAATTTGTAAATATGTTCAATAGAAGTTTGTGTTTGTAGTTGAAGACCTAATCAAGTTAGAGGATCCCAAATAGTAGTAAGTTACACTGTAAAAAATATTTAGTCATGATATAATGTATGGGATACAAATATGTGTCATGTTTCATCCATTACCTTACAACATAATATTTATAATAATATTATTATTGGAATTTTTTTAGTAATATTGGAGAAAAAATGGAAATGAGTGGGTTCTCACACTAAGAAAAATATTATAAATATATATATGTTCTATTATTACATTTCAGTGTCTACATTTTATAACGATGAAATTTTTGTACTTTTATAAAAAAATTATATAAATAATTATAAACAATAGTGGTTAATTCAACCAAAATTAAGTAAATAATATAAGTTTACTAATCAGTAAAAATATAGGCATCCTTGATTGACTCCCAACATTGAAAACATAATGATCCTGGTGTCTCTAAAGTTATATCAACGAGTTGGAAAATTTTTAGGACTTATGTTTATTTTCAATGTTCTGTATATATTTTTTAAATTAAATGAAGATTTATAATATATTTTCAAATATTTACCTTAAAATATAAAAATGTTAAGCCTAATATGAAAAAAATAAAACCTATCTATGTTATTAGTAACTTGGATGTTTCAAATAAAACTATCCAAATTTAAAAGAATCTTGTTTGTCATAAGTATGTGATGTAATTCACTTAGATGAACTGGAAAGAGGATACACCCCTACTAAATTATGAACCATATGTAAGGTATATTTACAAATATGTGAACATATATCCATGGGAAGATAGGAGAATGAGTTGTGATGAGTATGAGTAAATTGAATATATTGATGAATTATACACTGAATTAAAGGAATAATATAAGAATGTATTTATTATATTTTTCAATGATATATTTCCACTAAAAAGTTACAATATATAGAAAAATCATTACTATAGTTTTAACACTATGAAATGAATGATACATTATCCAAGAATTTGTAAAAATAAATAATCCCCATAGATCATGTAAAAGAAATGGAATATTCTCTCCAACTAGATAATGAAATATTATCTATATAAAAAGAAGTATTGGAAATATTCCTTATTAAGGAAAATAAATGTTTTATTGTTTCATAAAAATTGATCCATTCATTGGAAACTATATTTATTATAAAAGAATCTCTATTGGTGATCGAATAAATAATAATAATTGATCTGGAAAACAAAATATTTAAATAAAGTATGATTCTAGGAGAAAATATTTTAATGAAAAAAATTCACTGTTAAAATAAATTGAAAATTTTAAGAAGATAAATATTCATTTCGGGTTTAAATTTTCTTATGTTAAAATTTTTATTAAGAAACATAGAGTATACTCAATTTCATTCTACTAATGATTTTGAGAGAAAAGACACAACTGATGTTTCCTGGATATTGTATTCATCCCTGGAGCCTCTATATATTTTTAAAATAAGTGTGAATCATTTGAGTGTTACATATACTTATAGTAGATGAAAAATTCAAACTCATTTTAAATTAATTTTTATAATATAATTCCACAACCTTTAATAGATAAATTTTTAGTTCATGAAAAAAATGGTTAATGCAATATATGGAGAGTCCAACCATTTATTTCATCATATAATAATGTGTGAAAGGGGGAACATCCCCATGAATTGTTTTTAAAATTAAATTCTTGAAGAACCATCGAGTGGATAATGTTACTCCCAATAGAAACAAAGAAAATATTATTGATACTATTGTATTTGTGTTAAGTTTTAGAACATGGACATCGATTGTTCAAATAATTTTTCAGGTAATGGGAAATAGAGAATACTTATATTAATGGGGAGTTAAGAGGATGTTAAGAGGAACCCAAATTAGGTCAACCAATGTTCAATGTATAATTAGTATCCAATCACATCCAATAGATATGAATATATTAAAAACTATAGACAATTATTTGTAATAATTTCCTATAATAATGTGGAGTGTTGGTATACAATTACCAATATATATTGAATGGTTTAACATAATTAAATATATAAACATGATGAATAAGTTAATAAACAAAGAAAAAGATATATACATCTATGATGGAAATATTCCTCTAATATGGAAGGAATGGACACAACATGGATAGTTGAAAATAACCATGGATATTATCGATAAATGAATCAATATGTTGAAGAATAATATATCAATCTAAAAATGAAATAATAATTTTATATTGATTGTTGAAATATATAGAAAATAAATTTACATTGGTCATAAATTACCATATAATGGAAATTTTTTGAAAGATAAGAATCTCTGTGGATAATTCAATATGGTTGGACACACTGTTAAAAATTATATAATAATATTACTAAGGTACGAGAAGTTGGAATGTAAAAGGAAAAAACCACCATAAAGATAAAGAAATATAACTCTTTTGTATTAAAATCTCTACATAATAATTAATATGAAAATATTTAAAAGTTTTTCATCATTATATATCCAAAATAATTAATTTGTGTAAGGAATTTGGAATTAGAAGAAAAGAATAAACCCTATTCCACACTAGTGAGATTTAGGATGAATTCCCCTAAAATGTAGGGAAGGAATGTAAATGTAAAGATACCATGCCACCAAATCAGTATAATTATTATAAATATTGGTATTACAAATTATGAAAAATGAATAAATAGTTAATAAATTTACTGGGGTGAAAAATAATTATTATCAATAATTCACTAACTAATTTTGAAAAGCATCCCACCTCATTCAATAATTATTTCTTTAGTAATTACATATAGAAAGGAATTGAAGGTGATGTAATAAATGATGTAGATTACCCTAAAAATGACTAATTTTATATTAATTACATATTTAAATTTTATTAAAGAGGCAAATTTCAGTCAAATTACATTTATGAAGAAAATTAAAATGTTCCAGTAATGTGAGTCAAGAAGTACCTGAAATATAAACCTCTATATAATGAAGAAGTTTCATATATAGAAAATATATTGAATTTATGTTTCTTTCATCTAGGAGGTATTATTTCTATACTCTCACATTATTTTATGAAAAATGATGTTTAAATTAAATTGTGAGAAATTAATTTCATGATGAGAAAACCATTTTTAGAAAGGGTTAGAAACGTAGTATTGTATTCTTAATAATTATTTATATGTTCTTTTAGTTGTATGAATAAAATTAAAATTAATGATAATTGAAAAAATTTACCCCTAAAATATATTTTTTAAATATTGGAATGAGTTGGTAAATTTTATTAATAGATTTAATGTCTGAGTTTACCAATAACTTTTTTGTAAACCAAGTTTTACTCAGAGAGACAAATATTTCATTAATTTATTTCTTTTTCTTTAATTAATATAAGTGATGTCATAATTCTCTCATGAAAATAAATGATGACATTTTTTTAAATGTAATTAATGGTAAGAAGAAGAAAATGTGTAATGAAGGGTTATCACTCACCCCACGATGTCAATAATATGGATATAAATTCTTATCATTAAGGAATGTTAAAATTGATGAAGGTGATCCCTCACATAGAAAACATTAAATTTATTTTCGTTAAGGGGGATATAAAATTCAATAAATTTATGAATATTTTTATATTTAAAATAAATCCAAGGGGGGATTGATATAGTCAAAAGGTTATGATGAGTGAATTGTATATTTTGTTAATTACATTAGAATATTCCATTCGTATGTTGACATAAAATGAAGTATCCTATGTGTGTTTTTGAATTTAGGATACTATAATTACATACACTAAATGATAAAACTATCGAGTATACAGACAGTTAAGGTGAAAGATATACAACTAGAAGATAATAATATATAATTTCTATAAAATGAAATCAGAAGAGGGAATGAGTCATATTGGATGATAGAATAATTTTTTTTGGAAAATACTGTTAGAAGATGTGTCTAACATATAGTTTTTTATAATGGTTTAAAAAAAAGTGAAATGTGTAGAAATAATTTTGGATGATGAGAAATAGAGTATAATCAATCATTTCTATTTTATTTATATGTTGAGTTGATTGAGGTAGAGATTACTATATATTGATTTTTTGTTACCTTTGAATGAATTGAAAGATGATTTTGGACAAAATATTTTGTGAAATTATATTTTATATGTATGATTCCACATAATATAAGAAGAATGATATTGTTCACCGAAAAAATGGCCAGAGTAATATAAACCATGAGAATACAGGCTTAAAGTGTGTATGTATGGTCACTTATAGATTAAGTTCCACGAAATTTGAAATGATGGGTTACTGAAGATTAATGCCTTGAAATGTATTTTCTATGAGTGCATGGGATCTCTCAAAACCATATATCATATAAGTAGATGTGTTTCATGATACTATAAGGCATTCATGGATACACTGTCAATAAAAGGTGTTGTGGATGGATTTCTGTAAAAAAATATTGTGTGTTGAAAATACTCTTGACCAGTAAATATACCAGGAATGTGATAGATGAAAGAAAATATAATAATATAATTGATACAAAAGATATGAGATACAATCAAACGATAAAGAAAAATAATTTTATAGGAATAAGATTTTCGTTCTTGGATTATATATGTTTTTTATGGATGGTAAACTAGTTGTTTGGAAGTAAAATATAATGTTTTGATATTTATATGATGAACAATATAGTCCTTGGATGAAATTGATTGGTTTCATAAGAAGATTATATGATATTATTTATATACAATTTATATTACATGTGAAAAAACATGGTAATCATAAGGAAGAAAAGAGTTATAATTGTATTATTAGAGAAAAAATTGTATTAGTTGAAATATAATGAATTATATAAAATTTTTATTATGTAAAAAAATGAATACATAATCAATAAGGATAACATATTGATGTTTGAAAATTTCATCAAAAAATTAATTGGTTGGTTTGGAGGAAAGTTTCATTGAGGTGAGTTTTGCATAAAAAAGTGAACGAGAAATTTTTTTATGCTTAAAATTGAATTAATTTGAGGAGCACAATATTCTATTAATGTTTAAAAATATTATGCAGATATTTATATTGGATTTTTAATCCAAACACTAGAAAATTTATGTTTTCGTTACTTGATATGGATTGATGGAAATTCTAAAAGTTAGTTGGAATAATATTTTTAAGTCTATTTGAATTGAATCAATGTTGTTAGTGGATTTAAGGAATGAATTAATAATAAATCATTTGAGTTTGCATATTTTTAAATAAATTATTTTATTAGGTATATCGATTCTTTAAATGTAACACCACAAGCTTCTACGATGCGATTCTCTTTGAATATTGCAATAGTGTGTGTTGTACGCAACATCAGCTTCTAACACACCACAACCAATGAAACTAGCCGTAATGAATAGTAATACATATTTTTTGAAATTTATGAGTATTATTTTTGAAATTGGACTTCATTTTTGGATTCGGAATAACGAAATTAACCTTTGGTGAATTTTTGGTATTTTTCTGAAAGACATCATTTTTGATGAATAGTGAAACCAGTAAGTGGTAGTTAAAAAACTGAATTTTTCAAAAAACATAATTATACCACTTATGTGAGTGGAATTTAGAAAATAAAAGAGACACGGTTAATATGAAGTAGTAAAATGTGGTTTAATGGGATGAAAATAATTTTTGGTGAATAGTAACTTTTTACTTTTATTTACCATGGTTAAAGTAAATAGGATAATTAAGGGTAAAAATGATATTAATATTACCCCGACACATGTCCTAATTATATTGGATAAGATTAATTCGACCAAAAAAAACCTTATGAATAAAATATGAACCTCTTTGGTCCACATGGATTAGATTATGACATTAATTATTATTTAATTCAATGAAGAGTCAAAAGAGGTAAAATCTATGTTTTAAAACTAAAGCAGTTTTAATATAGAATTACACATAAGATAAATTAAATTATTAATATTCATTGGAAATCTAAAAATATTTCCTATATAATGATATTTTATTTATAATTTTTTGACATTAAATAATTTAATTTATTTGTGACACAATGATAATGCAGTAATTACCATAATAGTGAAAAATTAAAATAATTGATATTATAAATATCCAAATAAATATAATTTCAGACATTTTATGAATTAAAATTATTTTATAGGTTAATAGGACATTTTATGAGTGATTTAATTAACATTACTTGAAGTAATCACTCTGTTATGATTTTCACAAAAATAAATTTTCCAAACAGTGTCAAAATTGACATAAAAGAGTTTTTAAAACAAATATTATATTATTAATTGATATTCAATTCCTAAAAATATAAGGTTTGGCCAAGAGACTTAAATAATGATAGGTGTATCATTAATGGACCACTTGGGGGTCGCTTGGATGTATATAGTATGTTGATTAACTATATAATATAAAAATACAAAGTGACATGGTAAGTGTCCAACTAATTAACTAAGAGTTAAAACTAAATGATAAGGTTAATATAATGACCCAAACCTGTATAAATTATATTGGTTGTTTGTTTTTCGATACATCCCCACATTAACCTTTAAATACACCACTTTGGAGCCATTATAAACCTATATGAATTTATTATAAAATATTATTTCTAGCTTTTCAAAAGGTGCCCCTCACCCCTCTTATAAAAGGGCACTCCCCCTTCTCACTAATTCACACATTCAAAGCCTTTTGGCGCGGCCAAAAAATTGCCAAATATTCTCTCAACGTCCCTAACTTCAACCTAGAGTCCTTATTTTGATCAGAAATCCAACCTAAAGATCCATTTTGATCAAAGGAAGAACCTGAAGAATAGGTAATGTTTTCACCACCCTCTTTCAAGTTCCTTTCTTCTTCAACGTCATAATTCTTTTTTATTACCATTATAAAATAATAATTGCAGCATCTTATATATACTGTGATGTTATTACAAATATGGTACAACCATATTCAGTATTTTATCCATCCATTGAATGACATGTCACCATATGTGCGTACGTACAGCTTACCGTCTCCACGTCGTGGTGTAATTGTTATTCAATAAATTATTATTTATATGGGTATAATAATTTTGTTTCATTCATGTTCATAATAAATATAACATGATAATGATTCTGTATATATGATATAACATCCAATTATATATTATTTTACTATCAAAAGAATGATATTGTTGCTCGTGCGTACGTACGGACTACCGCCACCATGAACGCGACTAGATTCATTCTCCATCGTATCCATTGAAGTATAATTATTATTTGATGATTTAAAAATAATTTTTAAGGACTTGATATCATTCTGGATATGAATAAGATACAACCTATCCATAATAAACATGACTTATATAACAAAACATATACGGGTAAGTTAACACCTGAAACGAAGTTAATACTATGATATTATTAAAAAAGAAATGTTAAAAGATCATATATGATATCATATTAATGTATATTACTCTTGTATAATTTTATAACAATTATTTCACCATTATATTTGAGGTTAACCTACCCCCAACCAAGGAAAAGTAAAAGGTAAGGGTTTATTTTGCAATATCTTCATTATCTGAGGTTGTTTATATGTAAAAAACTATTGGGATTTCATTATCATCCACATCCATGTTTCTTAAAAATGTAATTCAAAACATTTTTACTATTTAAAAGAATATGGGTTAAAGTCATTTATACCCTTGTTTGACTTTTTATAAGAGTTTTATAAATGAATCTTTCTGTTGTTTTCCAAACAAGGTGCTTTTTAACCTTTTCAACATAATTAATGTAAGAATGTTTTTTAACTTATACGGCGGGTGCGGCTATTTTCTGCCGTTATAAAATCATCAAAGCTTCCCATACAAGCTTATAAAAAAAATCAATGTAAATGTTTTATTTTATAATTATGTGACTCTTAAATGATTTCAAAATAGGAATAGATATTTCTATAAAAAGAGTTTTGGTTTCATCTATGTCAACATCCTTTGTTGGATTTCAGGTTTATTTGGAGTTGATTTATTAAGATACAAAACTTCCATATTGTATTGATGGTTTTGTGATATCATAGACTGTGGATGTGTTATTTTTATACCATTGATGGTTTATGATGAATGTATTGACATTTCGTATGCTATTTTTAATAAGAATGTTTATGTAATGTTTAAACCTGTTAATATGAGAAATGCATTGGACATAATAAGTGACGGGTGGAGCCCGCTATAGCTCCTCAATGCGTCGGTAGGTCTCCTGAGACAAACTAGTGTCTTGGTACAAGACCATGACAAAGTATTATTTGTATTCTTGGCACCAAGAATTGGCTATGTGGTTATGATAGTCTGGCATTGTGCATTCCACCATTATGAATGTGGTTACTTATATTGCATGTTATTATTCGATTACTAGAATATCCATGTGAATAAGTAAATGGGAATATTTCATTTTATTTTTTCCATACTATGTTGAAGGTCATGTTTAAAAGGATTTTGGTTTATTTATACATTGCCTTAAATGTTTATTCTTATTTATGAAAGTTTCCCCATTATTGTTGTCCTTACTGGGCATTTGAGCTCACCCCTTTCCTATGTTTTATTTTCTTCCTAGGATGTGAATAAGTAACTTATAAATGACCTGAAGGTATAGTATGAGGGGATAAGAGTGTGGATTATGGAGACTATATTATTTTAGTTTTCATTTTATGATGTAATGTAAATTTTATTAATATATGTAGTTATTCCAAGGGTATTAAACTAATCGGTCTTTCGAGACATGATCTTTCTTGTGATCATGCCAATGTTATGTAATAATGCGCCAACTTTGGGTATCTAGGGTCGAGGAGTTACAGTTGGTATCAGAGAATTTTTAGTACAAACCTTGGAATCTAGATTTAGATAAACTCTTATTAGAGAACATAGATGTAAGATAGACATTGAGGATTAGTATAGAAGAACTTCCTAAAATTTTGGTATTTTATATATTTTGTGAGTTTCCCAAGACATACATCCCTGTCTGGATACAAGCAGGTAGAGGCAGCTCTGGCACAGATGTACCAAGGGATAAAACCTGAAAACACCGCTTTGATCTAGACTCGAATGGGAACTGGTGAACAATAATGGGCCTTGCTACACTCTTGGTTACGACACTCCCAGGGGATATGCTTAGGATAACTCTCATTTTCATTAAAAATAATTATGAAGGGTTCATGAGTATATACTTCCTAAATTTTTTTTTATGATTATGGATTACATCTATAAATAGTTCATTTTAGATTAAGTATTTTATAAGTATGGAATTATGTATTTTGATTCATAAACTGATCTGGTTTGTGCCATATTTTAAAAATGGCGGCTAATAGAAGAAATGGAAACTGTATCAATGGACGCACTCCATGTAAGGATTTCCCTCCTACATAAGATAATTATAGTGGAGCTGGTGATGCAATTGGTGCTGATCAACTAATCACAATACTAGGATAACTCACTAAGGTTATGAATAATAACCTTACCTGTATAGAGCACCCTGATCCACAACGTAGAGGATCAATGTTAGATCTCTTCATGAGGAAACAACCACCTACATTAAATGGGTGTACGAATCCATTGGTAGCTGAGCAATGGATAAGTTCCCAATATAAAATATTTCTGGCTTTGGGGAGTATTGAAAGGGAAAAAGTTATCATGGTAGTTTACTGCCAAACTAGAGATGCTGATCAATGGTAGTCATTGATTCAAAACATGATGGAAGATGATGAAGTATTTAATATGGAATGGAGGGAGTTCAAATATCAGTTTTTAGAAAAATATTTTCTCTGTGACCATCGAGCAAATATGGAATTTATGTGTCTGAGACAAAAGGAGGATGAAAATGTCACAAAGTATGAGGCTAACTTTACAAGGTTAGCATGGTATGCTGGAGATTATATACATAACCCAAGAAGTAATATTGATCGTTTCTTTGATTGGTTAAAACCATTACTCCGTAGAGCATTAGTCTCACAATCCTTCTTGTCGTACGAAGACATTGTCTCATGTTCTGTCAAGACATAAAATGAATTCTCTACGTCTTATGACTTTAAAGAAAAGAAAGAGAAGAAGAGATATGCTGATCAATCTGGGAATGAAAATAATTGGAATAAGGGAAACATTGAATATCCAACCTACAGTAAATGTGGGAAGAAACACCCTGGTACATGCTTAAAAGGAATGGGAGTCTGTTACAAGTGTGGTGAAAAAGGCCACCATGCTCCTGATTGCAAGGGCAAGAAGGAAGCTACTGATGTCTCGTGCTACAATTGCAGGGAGATGGGACAATATGCAAATGAATATCCTAAGCATCAGGGGAACTTACCTCAAAAAAGTCCAAGGGACCAAGGAAAAAGCTTATGCTATCACTACTACTGAGGTATATGCTCCGAAAGACGTGGTGGTAGGTAATTTAATGGTTCCCTCAAGTTTAGAAAATGCATTATTTGATTCTGGATCATCGCATTGTTTCATATCTTCCCAGTTTTCTATGAAAATTATTTAGATCCAAAATGATTTTACAAGGGAGTTGTTCGTTAAAACTCCTAAGGGAACTATCATTGCAACATTTTTTTGTGAATCAGTCCCCATTAGAGCACATAAATGTTCTGTATCTACTGATCTCATCGTCATTCCTATGATTGAGTTTGATATAATCCTCAATATGGATTGTATTTGGGACCATAATGCGAATATTTATTGTAAGAAGAAAGAGGTTATGATTTTTGATGATGATGATAAGGAACACCTTATCTTTAGAGCAGAATCGTCACCACCTAATTCTTATCTAGATCCACGCCCAGTAGCTCAACTAAATTAAATTGTTGGGGTGTAAGAGAATGAAATTACAGTGGGTGAGGAAAGGAATGTTCAAATATAGGATGTATCTATTGTGAAAGAATATGTAGATGTGTTTCCAGAATATTTACCTGGACATCCTCCAGAACGAGAAGTTGAATTTTCCATTGATTTAATTCCTGGATCAAGGCCTATATCGAATACCCCGTATAGAATTTCCACTGTATAATTAATTGAACAAAATAAAAAACCAGAGGAATTGAGTATTAAGGTATTTATTCGCCCTAGTGTTTCTCCATGGGGATATCATGTTCTTTTTGTTAAAAAGAATGATGGATATATGAGATTATGTATCAACTACAGGGAGATCAATTCTATAACAATAAAGAAAAAGTATCCCCTACCTCGCATTATTGATTTATTTGACCAAATGCATGGAGCTCAATACTTTTCAAAGATTGACCTTAATTTTGGATACCATCAGTTGTGTTTCAAGAAGGAAGACTTTCCAAAGATAGTATTTCGAACCAGGATTGGGCATTACGAGTTTACAGTAATGCCTTTTGGATTGACTAATGTACCCTCTGTATTCATGGATCTGATGAATAGAGTTTCGAAGGAATATCTCGATGAATTTGTAGATGTATTTATTTATGATATCTTGGTATACTCCAAAAGCTTATATAATCATGAAAATAACATGCGCATTATCCCGAAGGATCTGAGAAGTCATGAATTATATGGGATTTTTAGCAAGTGTGAATTCTGGCTTCAGGCGATTTCTTTTCATGGAAATATTTTATCTAACGATGGAATCTCTGTTGATCCTTCTAAGACCAAGGCAATCCAACAATGGCATGAACCAACGAGTATAATTGAGGTATGCAGTTTTATTGATTTAGCAGGTTATTATCGAAATTTTTTCTAGAATATTTCTCAAGTTGCTAACCCATTAACAAAGCTCACACGTAAGGGGGTTAACTTTTTTTTGGGAAAAACCATGTGAAAAATGTTTTTAAGAACTTAAGATATGTTTAGTCAATGCTTTTATATTGAATCTACCATCGGGAGATGATGGGTTCGTTATTTATAGTGATGTATTGATGAAAGGACTTGGTTGTGTCCTTATGCAGAATGATAGGTTTATTGCCTATACATCACGATAGTTCAAAATAAATGAAAAAAACTATCCTACTCATGAACTTGAGTTAGCAGCTATGATCTTTGCTTTGAAGATATGGAGGAACTACCTGTATGGTAAAAATGTGAGATTTATACTGATCACAAGATTTTGAATTATATTTTCACACAAAAATAACTCAACGTGAGGCAATGGAGATGGCTTGAATTACTCAAGGATAATGATTGTATGATAAACTACCACCTGGGGAAAGCAAACAAGCTGGAAGATGATTTGAGAAGAAAATATCATGGAGTTTTGAACAATATGAGAAATTAAAGTGATGCAATTTTCATGGATCTAGTGAAGATGGACATGGGAATAACCATGGAAGGTGAAACATCAATGATTTTTCAAATGGTTTCCAAACCATATTTACTGGAATGGATTAAGAGTTCTCAGACCGATGATGAAGAATTTAAAAAAATATTAAAGCTGTGAATGATGGGAGATTGAGAGACATTGTTTATGAAGTAGGAATTTTGAAATTCAGGAAGATACTTTGTGTTCCCGATAAAGCTAATCTAAAAAGGGAATTTCTTGGATGATGCTCATAGTTACAATTTCTCTATACACCCAAGGAGCCCCAAAATGTATAAATATTTTAAGGAACATTTTTTGTGGGAAAACAAGAAGAAGGATATTGATGATTTTGTGTCAAGATGTATGGTTTTTCAACAAGTGAAAGCTGGAAGGAAACGTCCTGGTGGAGTATTGCAACCTCTTCCAATACCAGAGTGGAAATTGGATAATATCACGATGGACTTATTCATGGGACTACCAAAGTCTCCTAGAAGGAATGCTGCAATATGCATTATTGTGGATCATCTTACCAAGTGAGCACATTTTCTTTCTATAAGAGAAGATCTACCACTAGAACATCTAGAACGACTATATATTGATGAAGTTGTGAGACTTAATGGAGTACACCTATTGATTGTTTCTGATCGTGATCCCCATTTTACATCAAGATTGTGGAAAAGTCTTCAGAAATCCATGGATACTGAACTTCATTTGAGCACTGCCTACCACCCTCAGACATATGGACAATCAGAAAGAACTATTCAAACCTTAGAAGACATGTTGATATCATGCTCACTTGACTTTCAGGGTATGAGGGATCAATATTTACCTATCGTAGAATTTTACTATAAAAATAGCTTCCATTTGAGTATTCAGATGGCACCATACGAAGCGTTATATGGAAAGAGATGTCACACACCATCCTATTGGGATGACGTTGGTGAATGAAAACATGTAGGCTCATAACTGGTGGAGGAAATGATGGAAAATGTGGTGGTAATCCAAAACCATATCCAAGCAGCTCAAAGTAGGCAGAAGAGCTATGCCGATAATCGAAGAAATGATTTGGAATTTCAAGTCGGTGATCATATTTTCCTGAAGGTATCTCCATGGAAGGGATTCATACGTTTTGGAAAGAAAGGTAAATTGTGTCCCTGGTAAATCGGACCTTTCAAAATTCTATAACTAATTGGGGTTGTAGCCTACAGATTGGGAATTCCACCATGTCTCTCCAAAGTTCACGATGTGTTCCACGTATCTCTGTTGAGGAAATACAAGCCTGACCAAATGTATGTACTCACCTATGAGGAATTAGAACTGGAACCCGATCTGTGTTATTGTGAATATCCCATCATGATTCATGATACGAGAGGACAAGCACTGAGGAACCGGACGACTCATCTGGTAAAAGTATTGTGGAGAAAAGATAAGATAGAAGAGGCAACGTGGGACCCCGATGAACTTATGATGAAGTACCACCTGAGTCTTTTCATGCAGTAGTATTCTAGAAATTTCAAGGATGAAATATTTTGAATTAGTGGAGAATGTTACACCCCAAGCTTCTACGGTACGCTTCTCTTTGAATAATGCAATAACATGTGTTGTACGCAAGATCAAGTTCTAACACACCACAACCAATCAAAATAGCCGTTATGAATAGTAATACCAATTTTTATAAATTTATAAATTATATTTTTTAAAATAGACTTCATTTTTGGATTCAGAATATCGAAATTATCCTAGGGTGATTTTTTGTTATTTTTATAAAAAACATCCTTTTTTATGAATAGTGAAACCACTATGTGGTAGTTAAAAAACTAATTTTTTCATAAAACATAATTTTACCGCTTCTGTTAGTGGAATTTCGAACATCTACGTGATACGGTTAATATCAATGCGTAAAATTTGGATCAATGAGATGAAAATAATTTTTGGTGAATAGTAACTTTTTACTTTTATTTACCACGGTTAAAAGTAAATCAGACAATTAAGGGTAAAAATGTTATTAATATTATCTTGACACATTTCATATTTCTATTGGGTAAGCTTAATTCGACCAAAAAAACCTTAGGAATAAAATATGAACCTCTTTGGTCCACTCGGATTAGATTAGGACATTTATTATTATTTAATTCAAAGAAGAGTTAAAAGAGGTAAAATTAATGTTTTACAACTAAAACATTTTTAATATAGGGTTAAATAGATGATAAATTAGATTATAAATATTCATTATAAAGATAAAAATATTTCATACATAATTTTATTTTATTTAAAAATTTTAGACATTAAATAATTTAATTTATTTATGACACAATTATGATGTAGTAATTACCATAATAGTGAAAAATTAAAATAATTGATATTATAAATTCCCATATAAATATAATTTGAGAATTTTTATGAATTAAAATAATTTTATAGGTTACTATGACATGTCAGGATTGATTTAATTAACTTTTTCCGAAGTAATCATTCTGTTATGATTTTCACCAAAATCAATTTTCCAAATTCTATCACAATTGACATAAAAGAGTTTTTAAAACAAATATTATATTATTAATTGATATTCAATTCCTAAAAATCTAATTTTTGGCCAAGGGACATAAATCATGATAGGTGTTTCATTAATGGACAACTCGGGGGTCTCTTTGAGGTATATAGTATTTTTATTAACTATATAATATAAAAATACAAACTGACATGGTAAGTGTCAAACTAATTAAGTAATAGTTAAAAATAAAAGATAAGGTTAATATAATGACCCAAACATGTAAAAATTCTTTTGGTTGAGTGGTTTTATACCCATACCCACCTTAAACTTTAAATAAACCACTTCAGAGCCATTAGAAACCGAATATGAATTTATTATAAAATAACATTTCTAGCTTTTCCAAAGGTGCCCCTCACCCCTATTATAAAAGGGCACTACCCCTTCTCACTAATTCACACAATCAAATCCTTTTGGCTCGGCCAAAAAATGGATAAATACTCTCTAAACTTCCCTCAATTAATCCTAGATGCCTTATATTGATCAGAAAGCCAACCTAAGGAGCTCTTTTGATCAAATCAAATAGAAGAACCCGAAGAAGAGGCAATGTTTTCACCACCATCTTTCAAGTTCCTTTTTTCTTAAACATATTCTTTCATTATTATTCCCATTATAAAATAATAAATCCAGTATCATATATATACTGTGATTTTATTAAAAATATGGTACAAACATATTAAATATTCTATCCATCCTTTGAATGACATGTCACCATACATGCGTATGTACGACTTACCGTCTTCATGTCGTGGTGTAATTGTTATTCAATAAATTATTATTTTGATGTATAATAATGGTGTTTAATTCCTGTAAATAATAAATATAAAATGATAATGATTATTTATATATGATATATCATCAAATTATATATTATTTTAATATCAAAAGAATGATTTTGTCGCTCGTGCATACATACGGACTACCGTATTCATGAAGGCGATGAGATTCATTCTCTATTGTATCCATTCAAGTGTAAGTATCATTTGATGATTTAAAAATATTTTTTAAGTATTTGATATCATTTTGGATATGAATAAGATACAACCTATCCATAACAAACACAGCTTATGTAACAAAACATATACGAGTATGTTAACACTTGAAACGACGTTAATACTAAGATATTATTAACAAAGCAATGTTAAATGATCATATATGATTTCATATTATTGTATATGATACTTTTATAATTTAATAACAATTATTTCAACATTATACAAGTGGTTAACCTACCCCCAACCAAGGAAAAGCACAAGGTAAGGGTTTATTTCACAATCTCTTCATTATCCGAGGTTGGTTATACGTAATAATGTACTTGGATTTATTTATCATCCACCCCCATGTTTCTCAAAAATGCATTTCAAAACATTTTTACAATTAACAAGAATATGGGTAAAATTAATTTATACCATTGTTTGAATTTTTATAAGAGGTTTATAAAGGAATCTTTCTATTGCTTTCCAAACAAGGTGCTTTTTAACCTTTTCGACAGAATTAAGGTAAGAATATTTTTATAACTTATACGGCGGGTGCGTCTATTTTCCGCAATTATAAAATCTTCGAAGCTTCCATTACAATATTATAAGAAAATTTTCAAAGTAAATGTTTTATTTTATAATTATGTGACTCTCAAATAATTTCAATATAGGAAGAGATCTTTCTCTAAAAAGAGTTTTGATTTCATCTATGTCAACATCCTTTGATGGATTTTATGTTTATTTGGAGTTGATTTATTATAATACAAAACTTCCGTATTGTATTGATGGTTTTGTGAAATGTTTTACTGTATATGTGTTATTTTATACCATTCATTGTTTATGAAGAAATTATTTACATTTAGTATTCTATTTTTAATATGAATGTTTATGTTATGTTTAAAATTGTTCATATGAGGAATGCATTGGACTAAATAAGTAACGGGTGGAGCCCGCTATAGCTCCTCGATGCATCGGTAGGTCTCATGAGACAAACTAGTGTCTTTGAACAAGGCCTTGATAAAATATTATTTGCATTCTTGGCATGAGGCCTTGTATATTTGGTTATGATAGTATGGAATTATTCATTACACCACTATGAAAGTGGTTATTGATATTTCATGTGATTATTAGATTAGTAGAATATAAATGTGAATAAGTAATGGAAATATTTCATTTTATTTTTTCCATACTATGTTGATGTTCAAGTTTAAAAGGCTTTTTTAGTTATACATTTCCTTACATGTTTATTATTATTTATGAATGTTTCTACTATATTGTTCTCCTTACTGGGAATTTGAGCTCACCATTTTTCTATGTTTTATTTTCTTCCCAGGATGTGAAGAAGTGACTTATGAGTGACCTGAAGGGATAGTATGAGTTGAATGGAGTGTGGAATATGGAAACTATATTGTTTTAGTTTTCATTTTATGATATAATGTAAAATTTATTAATGTATCTAGTTATTCCAAGGCTACTAAACTAATCGGTCTTTCGAGACTTGTTCTTTCTTGTGATCATGCCAATGCTATGTAATAATGCGCCGACTCAGGGTATCTAGGGTTGGGGTGTTACATTAAAAGGTACAAATATCATTTATAAATTAAGGATGAGAGAGGAAAGAATTTATTATTAATTTTGAGATACCCTTTTATGATAAAATACTAATCAAGAGTATCCAACTATTAAGATTTGGTTGAATATTTAGTTGGGTAAAGGTTGTTATAAGACTATAACATGTTGTTATGAGGAAGATAATATTGGAAACTAAATTTAGGTGATTAAAAGATGAATTTTGAGAGATCTATATTCATTTTTTGGATTCAATACAAGGCCACAGTTCTAGTATGTTTAATGGAATTATATTATGGAAGTCAAAGACCTGCTCGAGTTGAATAATTTTTAAGAATGAAAAAACCCATTATTAAAAAGTTTTTTTAAATATTATGTGTCTAATGAACATGAATATTGGTGTTGAACCATTCCCACACCATAGGTAATTGATAAAAATATTATTATTATAACATTCATGGCATTAAAAGAGTTTACATTGTAAATATTAATCTATTTCAATGTGAAAAAACATGAAAAAATATTGTGGTGATATAATTTCCATTTAGTTTGTACATTTCATAAATGATAAATATTTAAGGGTATATTAAAAATATCTATACATTATAAATGATGATATATGTTTGATCAAATTTAAAAAAGTTGAACTAAAATTTGAACTAATTTGTAAAAATATGGTCATCCATGCTTCACCTCTTCTCAGGGTGATGGTACGATCTTATAAGACACCCAAGTTAAAGTTAATCATAATTATCTTTCTCCACTTGTATTAAAAAATATCTAATTAAGATCTTAACAACATGAAATTTATGATAAACACAATAGTATTAGACATATAATCATGATTAGGTTTCCAAAATAGTTATTTAATTTATATATATTATTTTAAATTAATGGATATGTAAACAAGAATGTATAATTTATAAAGATAACATTGAATGTGACTAAAGGAATATAAATGGAATGTAATTACTTCAAGGAATCATCTCATTATCAACATGTTTGATTGGATGGACTAGAAAATTTCTCTAATGAGTAAACTTTCATTGGAATTTCCAATGTGAGACTCTCATAGAGTATCATTATAGATATCCCAACTGTCTATAGTTACGAAAAGTATTAGGAACCACATGACATGATGTATTAATATTCCCTATCTAATAATAGTCATGGAAACCAATATATTGATTCTTTTAATGAATTGAAGAGAGATGAATACATGATATATCAATAGTACCAACCATCTCACTAGATCTATCCAGCTTCCACTTTTCCCACATAGATTCCCTACACCACTTCCACAAATAATATTGATGTCAAATATCATTAGGAATCATGTCATAATTGATGATACTTTCATGTTCAGGTTCTCTACCTCCACATAAGAAAAAAACCAAAAATAGACACCAAATACAGAATAGGGAAATAATCATTTTTCCTCAAATACTTCTATTTTTAAAATTCATCTCAGACCATTTTGAGAAACCACAGTGCTAGCAACCTGAATCAACCACAAAAAATAATCATTTTACTAAAATAATTAAATAATTTTCCTTTTGAAATATTTTTAGTTCTAGAATAATATTATTGAATGAAAAATATCTTTAAACAATCGCATAAATTATCCTCCTTAGAATTATTCTCAATAATATAATTCTACCACATCCATCTTGGTCCTTTGGGAATGAATGTGGAAATGATGATCATAAATTGGGGAGGAATTATAAGTAGATCAATGGTCATAGTTATGTTCCAAATACACACTTTAATATCCAGGGAATCATTCCCCCTTAAAAATTAGTAAATTTTTCAATATCCTAGAACTCATTCCTAATTTGAGATAGTCTAGAAAGAAAACCAACATTCATTAGGGAGTTTCTTAAGTAAATGAATAAAAAACAATTATCAACAATAGGGTGCACTAATCACAACTAATCCATAATTACTTATTAATATTTTATCATGTAATTTTTTGGAGGAATGACATTTAAAATGTTTCAAAATAATAAACATAGTGTAATAACACTTCAAATTTCATAATTATATAAATATTCCTTTTATCTATTCTTCCATTATTTATTTTTTTAAATAAAAATTAAATAAATCCTCCAATGTAAAAATAATGAAAAATCTCTTTTTCTTATCAAATACGATGTAACAATAATTCTACGTCATTTATGTTTTTGGAATCCAAAAAATATATTTTAATCATAACATGTATCACATTGGAAAATCATGATTGAATATACCTATTTTTACAATGTTATTTATATAATTATCACATAAAATCACATTGAATAAATGTAAAGAAATATGAAAAATCAATAAAATTGAAAACCTAACATTATAAATCATTCCATAAATAATCTCCCAATAATAAAATTGAAATCTATTCATGGAACTCTTTATAATAAAATAAAATAATTTTAATCATCGAGAAGTATTATCCACAAATCACAAACTCAATTTTCATATAATAAATTATAAGTCACTCTATAATCTAAAATCGAACCTCTAATTTCAAACACTATAATCGATTCTCCGAATATCATTGAAATTAGACCAAATACATCTCATGAATCTATTAATTTATCTCAATTTAACTCAAATTTAAAATATTTTAGTGTAAAATTAAAATTAAAATTTGTATAAATCATTAATATCAACCACAATGATATTCTAATGATTAATAATAAACTTTAAGAAAAATTATATAGGGAAAAAATAAAAATATTCCATTCCAAGATACAAGACCTGCGTGCATGGTCAGAAGTGCATTCTCTCTACCTATGATACTAAACATTTATTATTAAAACTACTTCAAATGTTAGAATTATATAAAAATTATAGTATTATTGAAAAGTAAATATAAGGTTTTACATTCTCCGCTGCCCCTATAAAAATGGATGATCAACACTAAAAGTATTGTCTAAGAAATTCATTACAACTACATACCCAATTCATAAAAATATTATCCCCCATATATCATGTCACCTAAAATAAAATTTAAAAAATAGTCTATGAGAGAATTATTTCATGAACCAACTTGAATCAACTTCCCACACAACCTGAGCTAGAAAATCATAAATCCCAAGGTTTGTTCTTGATATCTATGAGTTAGAAATTAATGTTAAGGATTCATACCATATATACATGGGAATGATTTTTTATATAAAATCATATATGTTAGATAAATAATTTCATTAGGAAATACATCATGTTAGATTCTATACAACGGATAGTTCGTCAATATTAATGTATATATGGTAAAAATAAATAATCAAAATGAAGAATACAAATATAATATAACTGACTAAACATGGAACACTATCTAAAAAATATATAGTAATCATTAATGGAAAGGTAAAATAAAAATGGAATTGGTGGTTTATGTGGAATGATACATTTATGGAGAATGAAGTTACAAAATAGAAATAGTATAATACAATCTTACCCCAAAATTTCCCATCGAAGTAATAGTATAATGCCTCCACATTCCAACTCAATTAAACCTATGCTAGTAAATAGTTATCTTCTACCTCCATTTTGTACCCGTACTAAACCAATAATTAAAATAAAGAGAAAAATAATTTTTATTTGTTATCCTCCCAACATCCCATACATAATAATTAATTATTATCCACTTAAAGAAAATTAAATTAAATATATGATTTTTTTTCTTAATGTTTCAAGAAAAAACTATAATATGTGATTTAAAAAGAACATTGTTTTCCTATGAAATAAATTACTTATACATTCCTTACCATGATAATCCTTGAATTATTTAAATTAAAAAATAACTAATAATTTATTATTGAAAAAAAATAAATCATTAACATGAAAAGGCTTAATATTTTCCCTATATATGAAGAAAAAAATTAACTCTTGGAGTGGATAACATATTAAATGGTTTTAATATTTTTAAAATAAAATATACTAACAAGAAAATTATTTTGTAAAATCAATTAAAACACAATGATGTCAATGATTAAATTTAAGGGAAATTAAAATACTTTCATGCTTTAACAAAAAATCCTTTATGAATATATTAAAGATAATTAAATAGTAAAAATGAATTTCAATACAGAACCCATAATTAATAATCACAATAATTACCATGGGAACACTTTTTATCACTTGATATGATCATAAATACTATGATAATTGAACTCATTTGACCATAATACAGGATGGTCCAATTACATAAGCACCCTGGTTTACCCTCTCTGAGTCAATTGGAATACACAATCTCCAATGTAGTGGAATTTTATTACTTTTAGAAAATAATAAATGCATGATCACACACTAATGAAGTATTCTAATTAAAATAACTTCCTAACTAACAATGATTTATAATGATTTTAATGAATTTGTGATATCAACAAAATATAATTGAATATTACATATAACAAAAACTATTAAAACACATATACATACCACTCAACCATAATAACCCTCCAATAATAATCCCCTTTTGATAATATCTATGACATACAAATAATGTGATTCCCCTGTCACCAATACATATCACATGACAACCTTAATTACAAAATCAATGTAAAATTGGATTAACCTAATGTGAATATACTACTGAGAATTAATATATGATGGGAAAATATTATATTATATATGTTTCCAATATTTATAATATATGTGGTACATGAAAAATTTCATTTGAAAACCTACAAAACATTTCATGTTATAAAATGGGTACCAACACATTAATATTATTTCACAACAGAAGAATGATTTTTAATGGAAATAAAAAATGGTCTAAATCATTGAAAATAGTAAAAATCTAATTTATATCCATTAAATATAATTCATTATAGGTAATTTTATAAAGTTATTCCAAATTTTTTTATAAAAAGTATAAGTGGAATTTTATAAGACAATATTGGTTAATTTTTTTTGAGGTAGATAGGTTTTAGTTATATGAACATAATCACTACTACGTATAAATAAAATAACATTGAAGAAACATATATATATATAGTAATCAAATATTGGTAATATAAAATATATTCTAATTAAAATGATTGATTTAAAAATATTGTACTAAATATTTAATCAACAATGTATAATTTATAGATCTAACTATAATAAAATTATTCAAACTATTGGAAAAGTAGTTTTATAAAAAATAATAGTATTAGATATCCATAAATCTATATTATAATCCATAATAAGGAAAATCCCAAATTTAACCCCTTACAATTTGAATCCTAAGGTGACAATAGTTATTGGGTGTGAGGAATGAGAGAGAAGTGGGAAGACCATGAAAGAATTAAAGTGGGGAGACAAATAATATCAATGGTCTTCACATTATATGTATAAATAACTGAATCAATACATATATATTGGGAGTTGAGTGTAAATTTACTTGAGTAAGGGTTTGTATGAGTTCAATGGATTTGAGGAATAGAAATGTTAGGCTTCCCAATTAGGCTACCCTTTATAAACTATTTGTTTTATAAAATGTTGTTTTTTCATGGGTATGATGCGCTATAATGGATTCGTTTCAAGCTTGCCATAAAAAACTTCCTTCTTATAAAGCCCCACAAAAAATAACATGTTTTTTATAGAAATAAAATAATATACTATAACAAATAAAAAAATATAAATACATAAAAAGAAAAATGTTGACATAAAAATATTTAAAGTGTGAAGTGTTTAGAATTAAAACATCAATCAAAACAAATATAATAAATATTATAATATTTTATTTACTGTAATCATAAAATTAGTCTTATAAGTATAATTTCACTACCTCCCTCTTAGCACGATAAATTTCTTTAATTATCATATTGATTGTTAATTGTTCAGATTTTATCCAATGATTCCTGAGTTCTTAAATAAATCTGGTTGAAATATGAGTTTAAAGACACTATAATGTTTCAACCCACATGTTAAGAGATCCAGTATGACATTTTAACCATAATTGGATTTACTCATTTAAATAATTTTAATTTTAACCCCTTGACATATCTAATTTTCTGTACATTTTGGGCTACATTGCTTTAATGTCATCATGTTCTCTACCAATAACTATAAAGAACTGTGAAAATAAGTTGTTAATTTAAATAACCGATTCTGAAAAAAATTATAAAATAATTAAATAAATTATGATTAAACAATGATACATTTAATGGGAAACCAAAACACTTAATCAATTGATAATATTTATGTAAGGGTGGGCTTATGAATTAGGTTGTATATGCCGTTAAAATATTAATAAAAATAATATTGTATAATCAATTCTACATTTACAACAATTTTTTGGAGTCTAATAGTTTTTGGATGATAATCTAGAGGATTATATTTTTTCTTAAAAAATATTATTGTAATATAATATTAAATGAGTCATTATTAATGTTAAGGTGGGATTTAAAAAGAATGTGTTAACACCAATTTCATAAACCTGCAATTTATTATACAAATAATAGTTTTTTTGAAAATATTTTATGGAGAAATATATATTGAAAAAATGAAAAAATGTTAATGTAATATAAAAATAAATTTTGATGATTTTTTATTAGGGTTCAATATTATATAATTTATAATGTTATATTAATTATGGTTATATATTCGGACTACAACTAAACCATTTATAGTTGATGTTTTTTATAAAAAGATTATTAAGATATTTTCATTATTAGCTGTGATTCATACCTCAATTAAATATATTACTATTGGTATTATAACATTATTATTATGTATTTCCATAATATTTGTATTAATTGGTCACACCACATTGATGGTATTGAACATATTAATTGGTAATGTTTTTAAAAGGATTTTAAATATTAATTTATTAGAACATTATTCTCTATGTTACATTAAAATATGATAATATTAGATATTTTTAAATGATTCAAAATACATCAAACATTGATGTTTTGGAATGATACAAAGAGACATAGTTAAATCTTATTAGATATCTCTTCTGTAGGAGTGTCAGTTTTTTGTGGAGAAATATTCACATGGCTTAAATTATTTCTGCCCCCCTTGGGGGCCCTTTTTAATGAAGGTACAAAGCCTTTCCTTGAAGATAATTAAAAAAAATTACTTTTCAGTCATTCAGTCAATAAATCTTATTATATATCATGGATAATATAATAAATTAGATACATGTCATAATCCTTCTAGATATGAATAAAATATAAGTATATAATTATTAGTTCTTTTGTAGAGTTTAAAAATATAAAAAAATGAAATGGACATGGGACACATAAATATTTCATATTTATTTTTATTATAAAGTTGAAGTGATTATATTGTAATTTATAGTTCTCAAAAAATAATAAGTAGTGTCATCTTATTTATGATTATAGAGAACATTGATTTAATAGTGTTTATATAAAATATTATTTTTTTTAAATTTATTATCTGACATATACTTGTAATGGTTATTGATACTTTCTTCTCTGAGAGAGAAATGAAAATTAATTTTTTGTGAGTGGTTGTGAACCCATGAGAGTGTTTTTTATCACTAAATTGAATACATGTGGTGAAATTTGGTGGATAATTATGTGTCTGAACATCATTAATGTGTTTTATTTTTTCATATAATAGTGGATAAGTACCAAGTTAAAATATATTATGTCTAATTATTTATATATTTCTTCTTCCTTTAAAAAGATATGAGTCTTTTGAAAAATTATAAAACATTATAATTATTATGGGTGCTATTAATTTGAGTAAATGGAATCACCCCCTTAAGGTATCGACCCATTATAGGACCAATGGTTTTTTATATTAATGGTTCACAGTTGGTAGTGATATTATATCGAATTATTATTTTCATATTATAAATTTTTCCATTAGTAGTTATGAATTTGGTTGTAAACTACAAAGGGATTCAAATCATTAAGGTATAAAAAATTATAATATGGCAGTACTGGATAATGTATTATTTAGTATTACATTAAATTTATGTGTATATGGTTATTATGTGCTGAATCTATATCTACATGGAATGTGATGTGATCGTGGAAGGTGAACATAAGTAATTGTATCCCACAACCAAAGGATTTAATTCTTAATGGGGGATATTTATAAAGTAATATTCATCATGGTGACTCCCTATAAATCCAAATTTTTTAAATAGGAAATTTTATTGTATATTTTTAAATGTGACACAAATATGAGATGATCTATGTATCATTTTTTTAGGAAATACATGAGCAGTTAGGATACATACAATTTAATCCACTGATATATTTTTTATTATAGTGAATGCTATTGTGGAATTAATGTGCAGGCATCCCAAAAATCATGAATGTGAAAAAATAGTGATTTGAGTACAGATAAAGAATCCACCACACATTAATATCAAGTTTTATGTGATTGAGGAAAATGTGCATGAAATGGTCTCATTTGATGTTTTTTTATTTTTTTTCTTCTTTATGATATTAATTTAATTGAATAAGATCATTTAGAAATGGAAATATCCATAGAATTAGAATTCAAGGAATTATAAATGGTCAATATTGATTATAATAAAATGAAAATTATTATTTTCTGATATATATAAATAATTGAAATAAAAAAATGAGAAATTAAATTTCACGGGTATTCATCGACATGATTGATTACATATTATATTATTTTGGAAAATAAATTTTGAGAAATCCTTTTTTAAGTCAAAGAATATTATTAATCCATGAATAAATATTATAGATATATGAAAATTGTAAAAATAAATTATGATAACTTCTCCAATAAGAATATAATTTTTTAAAATAGTGATGTATTTTATGAAAAAAATTAGAAGAAAGAAGGTTTTGTAAAGAGTTGCACGTGGTACATACACAAAGAATTCCACAACACTCTGTATTCTTGAGTTATCTATGAAAAATTGGTTGATTTTGTTCAAGGACCTATTTAAAGACCCATATTAAACTAGATCTTATCTAACTTATCTACATATAATAATACCAATTTATATCCTAAATTTATTATATTCTACCTTATATTTCAATATAAGATTTGTTAATAATTTCTTATTCATAAATACTTTACCCTTATTTTACATAACAATGATATATAGTATCTAATTTATATATCGAAATCCGATATGTGACATAGAATTTTTGAAGAGGATATATTTATACCAGAATTCCCCACTTTAGTTGTAATTTTTTATTATTCAATGTAGAAGTTAGAAGACATTATTTATATAATGGAATTTCTAATTATAGTTTTTTTGGAAAAACATTGATCCTGGATGTGAATATGTTTTCTCTTTAATAAAAATTTTTGTAGTGGGAGTTTTAAAAGTATGTAGGAATAGTTCTCAACTTGACACTAATCCACTTGTTATACATTAATATTTTTTCAAATTTTTTCGATATTTTAAAGGAAACCTGATAATATTTTTAAAAATAATACAATAAATTATTAAATTGATAGTTAATATTAATTTGTGTTTTATATGTAGTTGATGAGATATTTAAATATATTTAATAAGTTAAATAGGTTTTGATAATATTGGTAACCTATGTTGTGATCTATGTATTGATAAAAATTTATAATGATATAATTATATACTCCTACTATTAATGTTAACTTGTAACACCCCACAATTTTAATATATGAACATCATATTCCATAGATTTCATGATGAAAAACACCAATCAGAGAATGTAATATAACATACCTATACCTTATGATATATATTTTTATATAAATTAAATCACTTTATTATATTTCATTACACCCAATCAATTTTTATCTTGCATTATACACTACATTGAGTTTTTCTTGTATTTCTTGAAACAACATGTGTAAATGAAATGCGACATATTATATAATTAATGAAATTTAATATGATCGTTATCACTAAGATGATAAATTAATGGTTATTAATATTACTATCTATAATGTTAATATTGTGGTTATCTATTGAGTAGATGTAAAATAAGAATCAATTAAAAGAAAATAATGTTTTCAGAAAATTTGTTGTTTTCTAAAAGAGGGGTTAACTGGTCTTTGTGCACATAATTTAAAATTAATTTAAAACACAATTATAATATTTATATAATAAAATTAACATTATTTTTGATATAAATATATCAAAATTAATGTAGGGTACAATTTGGGTTTTTTTTTAAATATTTCATTTTTCAATGAATAATGAAAATTACTAAATATTAATTAAAATCATTATTTTCATTGAAATTATTTATAAAGAAATATTATATTTTAATTTGTTTAAATGTATTATTAGTTAAATAATATATCAATTTTTCAAATTCAATTCATTGTAATCATTCAAATATTAGTTTTTGTCTTTTAAAATTTGTGACCATTTCCTTATTAATACAATGGTTTCTCATCTCTTATACAAGACTTATTTTAAATTAAAATTTTCCATTTATGTGATTAGTATTTTAAAAAATGGATACCATATTTGGAATAAAAAAATCTATATTTTCTTATTAGGTCAACGTAATGTTTTACCAATAGTTATTGTGAAAACATTAAAAACCAATTACCCTGGTTAACGTACAAACGAATTTAATAGGGGTTAAGCTAATAAATCAAGGATAAAAATTACAAAAAAAACTTCACTAAAACAAATTTTAATGACATATATGGAAATTATCCCCTCTATATTAGATAATAGAATTTGTTTGGCTTATCCATGATAAAAAAGTTTCTATTATTGACATTTTTAAAACAAAACTACATGTTTTCCACTCACCTCACATATAAATGGACAACAACTCTTTTATCTTCATCACAAAAAAATCCCTTTTGGTTTTGATAATACCTAAAAAAACTTTCAATATTATCCCATATCATCTTATATGCATTATTTTGTGGATAAATCCAACATATGAAGGATTTGGTGAAAACCTACGGGGTATACGAGATGAAGATGAAATGTTCTTCAAGGAGAATTTTTATTTTATTTATTTCTTGACCAAATTAATTTATTATTAAACCATTATGATATAATATCTTCAATATATTCCATATACTGTGATATTTTTATAATTATTTAATGATATATAAAAATATATACATCTAAAAAATGTTTTATTAAATCAACGTTCGATTGTACGGCAGGCTACTGCCTCATTAAATAATGTTATATATTCTTCCATTTTCACCGGTCATGGATGGTTATGACGATGGATCTAATTTATATTGATCATATTTATTAAATATTTATACATAGTTAATATTTAAATCATATATAGTTTTTTATGTTCCATTCCCTAGGAGAAACGATAACGCCCCTCATTTGTATGGAATACTACTCCCTTGCAAAGCATTGTTATTCGTCTTTCATCAATTATTTACATGGAATATTCTAATGATAAATTTGGTAAATATATACGATATAAATTAAAAATTATTCTATTAATGAATTATTTGTCAATATGAAATGATAATATTCTTTCTTAAATTTTAACTCACTTAATGGTGATAACAACATTCACAAACATGCTCTATATCACCTTCATGAAGCGATGTGACTCACTTTTCATCTCCATACCACTTGGATGATATATATGAGTATATTTAACGAATTTATATTCTATATATGATATTATTAATATTAAATAATTTTAAAATATTACTTACCTCATTTCAATAATGATCACTCAAAAATGAAAACATTAATCTTGTGTTAGAAAGACCTATAGTCTCAATGATAATACGGTACATCATTTTCAAAACTATAATTAATGATTGCTCATAATATTATAATTGATGTGAAATATTGTATTTATGTAATTATTATTATTAGGGAAATTAAGAAACTCTTTATGATGTGAATAAATAACATCCTTTCTGACAAAACATTATTGAGATGCTATGGAAATTGACACACAAATTAATATAAATAATAAAATATTAGTAATGTACCTATGAATATTTTTATAAAATGATAATATATGAAAATATAAATATTTATTTGGTTTTTTAATAAGTAAATAAAAAGTTTCAATCAACTATACATTACATTAAATCATGTTATATCAAAAAGAAGTGTGATGTAAGTGATTTGGTCTAAATTTTATTTTATTGAGGCATATTGTACGTTTATGAACGTAATTAATTTTATATGGTATATAAACAACCAATTTTTAATATGATATCACTAATAATTCATTATTCAATATTTTATGATTTATTTTGAATTATTTCATCTAATTGTATTTGAATTAACACTTACCAAGGGGTAAATAATTTTAAATGTTGATTTCTTTTCATTTTTTTGTATTACATATTCATATTCAATGATATTCTATGATTATGTAGGAAATTAAATTTATCATAATATTTTTTCCAATGTATTAAAATTTTATTTTATTTCTTACACAGAACATTTTACTTGATTTATTTTCAAATCCAAACAATGATTTTACTAAGGGTTTATTTCACAATGTCATTCTAATACATATTATTTATTCATGTATTTACATTGTCTGAAATTATTTTATAATTGTAAATCAACCAGTTTAATTTTATCTTCATAAGTTTACTAATTTTATTTTTAATTATTTTTACCATTTTCATCTTAATGGTATTTGAAATTACGTAGAATTTTTTTAAGAAAATACGAATTAATTTCTCTCTTCGGTTGGAAATTGGTTTTCTTTCAAAACCATGTTTTAAAAAAATGTTTTAAAAATACTTTTATATTAAAAAATTCTTTTTAATATATACATTGTTCTCATATGATGTTATTAAATTTTGTAAGAAATGTATATTCTTGTCTTTTTAGAAAATATTACTTTTTTATAGTTTTTACGGTATAAAATTAATGTTTCTTTAACATTCATGACATGTATAAAATTTACCTCTATAATTTCTATAAATCAATAAAAACATACTTTTCATGATTATAATGTTCTAATGATATAAATTCTTTTCCTTAATCCTATCAGAATTATTTTATTAAAATTTATTTTTAGTAAAAAAGATTTTTAAAGTGTTTAATGATTTAAAAACACAGTTTGAAAATAAACAGGATACATTCCTCATGAATGTCTTTGAAAATTATTTTATATTATTTATAATCCCCAATGATAAAAAAGATTTATTCTATGTACAATCGGTATATATTTACACCATCCATATTACTCCTCTATGTGGTTGATGAATAATTTGACCAATGATTGTAATGCTATTCACATTTTTGTTTTAGTTTTGTTGTCACTAGAATCATATAGAAATATTGATATAACTCTAATCACTATAAATTAAATATACCATAAATATCGATATTATTTTTCATGGATATTTTTGTTTCCTAAAATTTATATGATTTATACATATAGTTATTTACATTAAATATTATTTTATTGACAGATAAAATATTTAACGATCTATATCCTTTATTCTATATGTGTATTTGATATTAATGAATACTAAATCAAGAATTATGTTGATTATTATATATATAACGAAAATTATTTTGACATATAGTGATTTTTGGTCAAAAATATTATATATTCCCCTAGAGAAGTAGTAGTCTATAAAGTGATTTAGTAATATATCATTAAAGAGGTTCTTATAGGTAATTTAAATTGATTTGTGAATGATCTTTGTCATAGAAGAATCAAAATTACTGAGATCATAATGTCTGATAATTACTCATAAGATTCCTTAATAATTTAATTATTTTTATTAACAATGAGATTTTAATATTTATATTATCGATGTTTTTATTTAATTCTCAGATGATTGATTAAATGTAATGGGTATTCATTTTTTTACCTTTCAAAATGGATTACGCCTTATCTATTTGAACAACCAATTTATTTTAAAGGCATGTGTGTGTTTTTTTCCTTTCTAGGTTTGTTATTTTTATTTATTCATGATATGTTATACAATATCTAACTCTTACTGATAACTTCAGATCACACTTACTGGTTTTTTCCATGAATTTTAAAATGTATTATGATTAACATTCAAGGATATATTAGATGGAATAATTATATTCTTGAAAAATATAATTTTGTATGTTGTGAATTAAAATTCAATGTATAAAGAAGTATCTATCTAGTTTAAAATAAAAATTATTGTATTCCATCCTATTTGATTTGATTATTTTTTACTTATTTAAATTTAGTACATAAGACATGGACAACTGGAAACTGGGGTTAGGGCCATTGTAGTTGGTATCATAGGAATTATATTAAAAACCTTAGAGAATAGATTTATGAAAACATTTATTAGATAAAATAACCCTATAAAATAATTTGAAGATATATATAGAAGAAAGTCTTAATGTTTTGATAAGGTAGAGGTAAATTAAAATTTCGTGGAAATACATCCTTCTCTGTATACAATAGGTGGATGTGGTTCTAACATTGGGGTACCTAGGTGTAATAAATTTGAAAAGGGTGCATTACGATTGACCTGATTGTCACATAGTACATTAATAGGGGTCTTAATAAACACATAGTATTCATCATCCTAGGTATATGCTAATGATAATTCATATTTATATTAAAATTTATTATATAGGATTTTAATAGATGATAATAATTAATGATATTGGTCAAATTTAAGGTTCCTTATATTGTAAATAATGTATCATAATTTAGACAACCATTAAATTAATATATAGTTTTGTAACTATGAATATTTTTTATCGAACTATTGTATTTTTTTATTATTAAGTGGTTAGAATGTATCATCACATGTATCGATGGAATAATTTGTTTCTATAATTATTTTTATTCATGAATTAAAATATAAAATTTACTATAAATATGTTTAGTAAGAAATAACTTTCGTAAAATCATGTCTTCTAATGTTATATTAAAATGAATATTTTTCAAATTTTAAAATATTAATTTAAAAAGAATAATTTATTTTTTTGGCTTCATCATGCCAAAATTATTATATGATTGTATATTGATGATTTTTTGAAAATATTAATTACTAATCGAATAGTAAAATATACTATTGTATTAAAATTTCATTTATTTTCTAAAAATTAATGATATAAAAGAATGTTTTTTAGAGTATGGATAAAATTAACATAAATATTATTTAGATTTATTTCATCAAATTAAACTTATTTTAATCAAATTTATATTTTATTTTAGAATAATTTTATTTTATTTTTTAAAAACATGATTATTTGGAAAAGTGTTTTAATATACAAAATTATTCTAATTTTTGATTAACTAAAATAATTCATAATAGGGATATTTTTAAATCAAATATCTAGATTATATATCATTAAATATGAATTTACCTCTATTCAATAACAATTATCAGTCCCAGAAAATCGTATTTTTCATAGAAAACACTTCTTGAAAACCCTTTTTTACGTCATGTTTGTGGGTTTGGTTTTAAATATTATTTTATAAAATATATGAACATAATTTGATAAAATGATAGAATATTTTGAATCAAAAGTTAAAAAATTTTATTTTAAGGTCATTTGTATATTTTAGGATTAAAAAATTTACCATGGTAAAAAAAGATTTAAAACAGTATAGGTTAAATAGTGAAAGAAGTCGATGTTAAAAGGCCATGGATTAAAATATCTAATGACCGTGACATTAAATGGGTAGTTCATTTAATGAATTACATTATCAATCATTTAAAAAATTAATTTTCTACCAAATTCATTAGAATTAATTCCACCCAAATGTATTTGGAATTAAATATAATATAATCATTATTAAGTCACATAAAAACACCCCTCATTCTGTATAAATACCACTCATCTCCAAACATTTATCATGAAAAGACATTAAGATATTAAAATAAAAATCAAAACCTTTATTAACAACTCTCCCCACATTCATGTGATGTGGTCTGACCCAACATTCATTGACATGTTTTTTAAGTTGTCTTTCAAGGAGGTGATATTCAAGATGTAATTATCTCAAACCACCTCACTTAATTGTTTTTATTCTACATTACTCTGACCTACTTAAACAATCAAGGAATAATAACACTAGTATCATATATATAGAAAAATTTTGTATTTCTAATGAAATAGACTATATACATTCCATCTCTAATCTATTCTCTTTTGAATGAACAAAATTGTCTTCCATATTAAAAAGGTTAACTATCTCCATGGATAATGATTATTCATTTTCCACTATCACCATTGAGGCTAGAAATAAAATAGTTAATATGGTTAAATATGATTTTAATACATGTATAATAACTTATTTTAGACAATTTAATCAATGTATCCATATATTAAATGAAACGAAATAGGTTTGGGATGGTTAGATAAACCTCCAAATAAACAAAACATTTATCATCAACATTTTATCAAATAGATTATTATCATGTTTGAAAGAAATAATAACAAATGGTAACATTTATAATTCTAGAATAAAATTAATACCCTTTAAATCCTCTTATGGATTATTATTTCCTTTTGACAAGAAAATCCTTATTTATACTCAAATGAAAACACCCCGAATAATGAAAAAAATAACATATTATTAATGAATGGGTGGTAATATTTTAAAGAAGAAACATTGAATGTATTATAAATATAAATATTGTTATTTAATGAAATAATAATATTAAAAAAAATATTCAGGATGTTTAAACAAGTTTCATATAAGTCAATCATGAGGAAATGTACGTCTTAACTCAATTTCCTTTTATTGAGTTAAACTTCTCCTTCAATGATTATTTCATTATAAGATTATGTGTGAATTGTATTTGGATTATATTATTCAATATTTAAACTTTTTTATGGATATATAGTTGATATAAATAATCAATTATTATGTTTAAAACTCATATCAATGATATGATATTTGATACCGACATTCACTAAAAAACTAAATATGATGTTTCTTTTTACAAAAGTAAAAAAGTAATGTTTTTTTCATATTTTCCATGGAAAAAATGTTCTTTATCTATATATAATTAATATTTATAGCTTACATTTAAGGAGAATAATTTCTATTATATGTGTTGTGTTTTTAAAAATGAGGGATTTCAGAATGAAACATATATTTTCATTAAATAGTGATTTTATGATGTAAAATTTCAAGATTTAGGTTTATTTTAATGAAATTGGGAATTGATAATGTTGATGTTTGGATATTTTATTTACTAAGGACTATTTTTTTGATGAAAATACATAGAATATACATTAAAATATTATCCAATGATCTGTGGTTCCATGATAAACCATGGACATGTGGATACATTATAACAAAAAATTTATTGGGTACATTAATGGAACCTGTTGTCCATATAGGTTGTTCCATTTCAAAGTGTGATATGTAAAATTATTTCTTAATTTAATAAATTATATATCGTATCATTTCATATTATTTTTCATTAGAGTGATTTGATTTTCAAAAGTTATGATATTGGTATTTCGGAGATGTTGATTCCATTGCTAGTGTAAAAAGGCATGTTATTTAGAAAATGTTTTAATGTGTTTTCAAAAGAAAAATGGTTTCATTTATATTATATACCTTACTAATATTTTGTTTTCATAAAATGTTTTAAAATATCATTCACATGTTTTAAGGGATAATAGAGATTCTAATTAAATCAATGGGAAAAATGTTATGATTTTTCATGAAGAGAGAAACAAGTTTTATTTTAATAATATATTATTTAGAAGAAATTGATATTGTGAATATGTATCCACTTATAATGTAGTGGTTTGACATGATTTAGTCATATTTATCAATATATATAAACCAAAAACATACTTTGCATTATAATAATTTGAATTATAGTTTAAAATCACTAGAATATGTAATGTTTAAGTCTAGGTCCTTATAGTTGGTTTTTGAGTATGGTTTAAATTACTTTATGGGTTATGATAATGTTAATATTATAACCATAAATTATTTGTTACATAATGTTTTAGTTGAGTAAATATTGAATTTGAAGATTAAAATGTTTGTTTATTAAGGATATGTTCATTCATAATGGTTTTCTTTAGAGGAAATAGGGTATCTGGGGTGGGAGGAAATAAATAAGAAAACATCCATCCAAATCAACATCCGGATATTGTTGAAATCAGAATATAACTATTTTTTCACATTGATGGATCTATTGAATGATGTTTTAAATAATGGTTAGATCCATTTATGGGATAATACCAATAAAATTAATATGAATATGTCATTAGTTGAAATTTTTTAAGGCAACATCCCCTATATATAAATGTACCCTTAGATCTAGTGGTACCCAAAGGATGGATCAATGATATAGAATAGATATTCAATGTTAAGGGATATTAGGAGCACCCAAATGTATCACTATATTATTATCATTTAAAATTTTATGTTTCTTGATGTTGGTATATGGATAAGAATAAAAAATACAAATATGATCTAAATGTAATTTAATGGGATTATTTTTAGTATAGTTTTTTTAAAATTATTTTACTAATACTGTTAAAAAATATTGGAGAAAAAAAAACCCATAGCTGATACCGAATGATAAATATTATGTCACTACTTAAGAATATTATTTTACATGTATATCTAGGTATGTAACATATTTTTTGGGACATAGCTATAAAAATTAATCAAATTTAATGTAGTTTAAAAAAGTATTTTTTGTAGAGAATTGTATTCATGAGTATTTAAAATCTACGATTTGCATTATTGTTGGGTAGAAAAAATATATTACGAATTTTCATACTAAAATTTTACTTATAATGAAATTAATAATAAGTGTTCAGGTTTTCAAGGATTATAGAAGAATTCATCAACGATATTTTGACGTAACAATAATAAAATAAATTCAGGTGAAATGTTTGGTAAGATATACTAAAGGGAATATCTCTGAAAATCATGGAGATCCTTTCGATTTGGAATGTCTTTTCACATGGTTTGTAATGTCAAAGAGAATAATAATATAAACACTAAACAAATAATGGTAAGATGATTTATTTCCAATGATTTGGGATTTAGTGTTAATTTGTGACTAAATATTGTAACTTAGAGGAGGTCTCCACATGATCAGAAACAAAATGGTGTAGAGAATACATTTTATACTACTATGGTTGATATGTTTTCCCAAAATGAATTAGTGACATTTATATTACTTGTGTATTCAAATAATTTAAATATAGTTTTTTATTATAGATAATTTCATTCATTCATTTCTTAAAAATTTCAACAATACTATGAATATAACATCCTAAAATTATGATATAACTTTTGTTAAAAACTGAGGATGGAGGTATTAATGAAAATAATAGTTATATGAGTCCTTATATTGTTGTTAGTGAAATTTAATTTCTCTAAAATCATTTTTAACTACCAAAATTTTCATATGATGTTATTTTGGGTATTCATTGTCAATAAAATTATAATGATAAAATATATTTCCACAAAAAATTATTCCTCAATGATTTCAAACAAATAATAACTAAGAATGATGAAGTGAAAGTTACTAAGTGCATGTAAATGAATAAAATGAACTATTCATATTAGTGATGTGCCAATAGTGAATGAATACATTGATTTTTTTATTGATTAATTTCTTATTTTGAACTAGTACCCTTTTCCTCATATCATTTATTTGTTTTACTAACTCCAATGAGCGCAATATTTTTCAAACATTTATATTTGGTCGAGGTAAATCAAGTTTAAAGTGATGGAGGAAGATATTATAAAGAATTAATTTCATACTAGATATATGAATTATGAGATTGAATTTATTCCATTTGGGATGAAAAATTCAGTTGATGTATTTATGGATATTATGAATATAGTCATCCATGAATATTTGGATATGTTTGTAGTTGTTTTAATTGATGATACTTGGGATTATTCATAAGGTTATGTGGATCATGAAAAAAATATATGTATTGTTCTATAAAAACAGAAAGAAAATATGTTATCTGAAAACATTTTGTGAATTTTATTGTTGGATACAACATATTTATTTTTTCAGAACATTATCTATAAATGTGAAATTATAGTTGATCCCCTTAAAATAGAAGTGTTTAATGAATATCCAAGACCCAAAAATGCTTTTGGGATATAAAATTTTATTTAATTACTAAGATATTACTAGTTTTTTTGAACGAATTTTATTTTCTGGATACATAACTAATTTAAACAGTAAAAAAGTTAAATTCATCTGGAGAAAAGAATGTAATAAATTTTTTCAGGATCTAAAAAGTCGATCATTAAATGATCCATTTATTTACTACCCTTGAAAAATGGTTATTTTTTTTATCTAAATTGATTTTTAATTGAATGGAATTGGTTATGTTTAGATGAATAATGATTAAGTTATTTATTAGGCTTCATATAAATTTATACATCAGGAGAAAAAATATCTGAAAAATTAGTTTGAATTAATTGATGTTATTTGGGAGTTAAAAATTAAGAAGAATCATTTGTATGGATCCATGTGTAAAATATATACTAATCATAAACTATTAACGTATATATTTACTAAAAAAGTTTTGAATTTATGGGGGGTGGGGCAGAAAGATAGAATTAATTAAGGATTATTATTTCATAATCAATTAACATTCTATAAAATAAAACAAATTTTTTTTATTCTTTGAGTAGAAATCATCATGAATATTTAACAAATGTTACATTTAAATCCAAACCATTTTATTAATTTAATGTTTCTTTTTTCCTAGAAGTTATAGATTCAAATACATTGTCTATTTTGTTTCATTTGTCTATGAAATCATCCACATTGGACTAAATTATTCCAGCATAGAAGGAAGTCCTTGAGTTATATAAATATATTGTATTGGTAAAAGCTGATATGATTCCTACATTTAATGATGAAAAAAGAATGTATTTTCAGAGTTAGGAATAGATTGTATGATCTCTTTCTAAAGGATAAATTCGTTCATTAGAATACATGGAAAGTTTTTTTTCTAATGGATTGTCAGGGAATTTGGGATCAACATCTTTATTTTGATTATTTTTTAAATAATCAATGTTTTCATTAAATTATACAAATGGAACCTTTTTAGGAATTATAATAAAATTCATATTGGACTCCAACAATTTCAGATTAATTCAGAGAAATAATGTTTATGGGAGTAGAATTAGTATAAGAAAATGATGAGAAGGTCCAAATTATTTAGAGACATATGTGGAAAGGTCTGAGAATTTAGAAATGATATTAATATATCATGAGGAATAATATTTCGTTCATGTTTAGTGATGTTTTCTTTATTAAAACATCTCCATGAAAAAGTGTTATGAGTTTTGGTAACAAGGGAATGTTATGTTCATGGTTCGTTAGAAAATATAAAATAATGTATAATGTTGGATTAGTCACCTATCGAGTGCCTTTTCCATTGAGTTTCTACCAGATACAAAACTATTTTTTAAGTTTCACTATTATGAGTTTATGTTTTAGATTCATCTAATTTTTTGAGTAATGAAATAGTTTACTTATAGAGATAAATTCTTACGAGGAACAACATGTTATGATTATTAACCATAAAAAAACGTGTTATAGAACATGGTAATTCATAAGGATATGGTTTTCTAGAGAAAGCATATAGTTGAAGAAGCAACATGGGAATATGAAAATGCTATGAGGGAAAAGTATCCAATCGTGTATATTATGTGAAAAAAATTTAAGTAATTTTTAAAATATGTGGATACTTTTACATCCAAATTTTAGAGAGAATTTATTTTCTCATAATTATTAATATTCTTTAAATAAATTTTTAAATTCATTATAAATACATTATGTAGTATATTGTTTTTATTAAACTCATTTCATAAAAGGTTATATTTAAAATAATTTTTTTTAAATTATATAAATATAATTTGAAATAAATAATTTCATTTTTTTATTTATTATGTCAAAATTATCTTATAACTGAATTCTGAGAATTTTCATAGAAGATTAATTTTTTAGTATGTAGTGAAATAAATCATTTTTATTAAAATGTCATATCATTAAAAAAACATTGCATTTAAAATGTCCAATTATGTTTTAGATATGGAATAAAGTAGCATAATTATTTTTTAGTTATATTTTATCAAATTAAATTATATTTAATAAAATTTAAATTTTATTTTATAATAAGTCTATTTGTGCCTAATAAATGGGATTTCTCAAAAACTATTTAAAGAACATTACATTTCTCATTTTTAATTAAATGAAATAATAAATAATTGGAAATGATTTAAATTAAATTTATATATTAAACATTATTAAATATTAACTTAGTTTTATATAACGATAATTGATAGTCTTATAGTTTAAATAAAATCATATTTTTCTTGTGAAATACACTTCTTGAAAACCCTCTTTTTCATAAGGTTTTTTGGTTTTATTTTTAATAACAAATTTCTAATTCTCTGGATTTAATTTATTAAAATTGATTCTTTATTTCTATTTAGAAGTATATATTTTTTTATTATTTTAATTTTCAATTTTTAGTCATAAAAAAGATTCCATGGTAAATAATTATTTTTCTAAGTACATGTAAAATATTGAAACTAGTTAAAGCTAAAAGGTATAATTTTGAAATTCCTAAATAATAGAAAATTAAATTGGCATTTAATGTGTTTATTGAAATAAAAAATTCTGTAAAACATTAATTATCAACAAAATTCATTAATGTTTGTTCCACCCAAATACTGTTGGATTTAGAAATAAAATAATCATTATTTAATCGATTAATGCCACCCCTCATCATGTATAAATATCACTCCCCACCTCCCAATTTCTCTCAAAAAGAAATTAATTCCTTAAAATATAAAAAATGATCTACTCCACACTATCCTTAGGTCTTTAAAATATGCATCTATCCCAAATACCAAATTTATATTCTTTAAGGGGTCCTTCACACAAGAGATATTTAGAATGTAATTTTCTCCAGCCACTACGATTAATTTATTTTTTTCTAATACCTTCTCCTCTACCCCATAATCCATTAATCAATAATAACCTTGTATCATGTGTGTGTTTTCATTTAATATTTATAATGGAATATCTTATATATGTTCATTTTATCGTCTTCTATTATTTAATGAACCAAATCCACTGTCCAAATTATGGAGACCAACTATATCTGTGGAAATTGATAAATCTTTTTCAATTAGATCTTTAATTTATGTTCATAAAAATGTATCACGATCAAGTAATATATTATTTATTATATTATAAATTATATAATGATTATGATTTATTATATAGATATGATATTAAACAGAACAAAATTAGTTTGGGACATTTAGAAAATATCCAAAATAAACTACACATTTATCATTAGAACTTTATCAAATAAATTACTCCCTTGTAATAAAATATGATATATATGAACATTAATAATTTTTTATATTCATTAAAACCATTTAATTCCAATTCTGGTGTATTATCTCTTTTTGAAAACAAATTACATAATTATCCACAATTGAAATGACCATGAAACCATGAAACCAACACTTTATAAAAAATTGAAATAATAAAATATTTTTTATAAATGGGTGGTAAGATGTTATAAAGGGATGTTTTAAGGTATTATAAATATTAATATAGTTTTGGGAGATATTATAATACTTCTATAAACCATTATAAATGATTTTTGAACACATTTTATATAATTCAAACCGAAGGTAATTGAATTGTTAACTTAATTTCTTTTCATTGAGTTAAAGTTCAACATCATCAATTATTCAATTCTAGGATTATGTGTGAAATTTATTTTAATTATATTATGTTATATTTACACATTTTTAATGTGTATAAACTGTTTATTATCATAATTTATGCATTTGATTAATTCTCACATCAATGATATAATATTTGTTATAGAAAGTCCTAAAATAGGACTTCATTAAAAATTCCTTTTAACAAAATTCTGAAGTAATGTTTTGACATTTGTTGAATGAAATTAATTTCCCAATTCATATCACATTAATATATTGAAGCATAATTTAAAGTCATATAAGGCTAATTTCATTGGACATTTTTTCATAGTCTGTTGGTAGTTTTTGAAAATGTGTGATTTCAGAATGAAATGTTCATTTTCTTAAGAGTGTTTTTATGATGAAATATTTCAATATTTATTGTTCATTAGAATTGTTTTTTATGACGGTTGGTTATGTTATTAACCAATTAACGATGGTTCAATTATAAAACAATAATGGATTGTCACATTATTAAATAATAATGGGTCATTCCACTATAATCCAAGGATAGGTTGTTACATTATAACAATTAATGCATTTGATAAATTGGAGATTAATGATTACAATATAGGTATTTCCATTTATAACTATCATATGAAAAATCATTTTTTATTTTACCAAATTATATCTTATTATATTTCTTATTATTATTTATGAAATTAATTTTAGTTTTATAAGGTAAGATAATGATATTTTTGAAAACATGATTCCATTTTTTGTGTAAAATGTATGTTTATAAGAAATTAAATTTAATGGTTTCTTTGGAACTGATAATTTCTATTATTTTATGCCCATTACTATGATTTTATGACTGTAATGTTCTTAAATTTTTTTTACACAGCATTCATAGGGGAACATCGATAAGGATTATATCAAGGGGAAAATAATGAATAATTTTTAGGAATAGAAAAAAAAAATTATTTTAGAGAATTTTGTTTTTTCGAAAAAATGATTCTTTGTATTTTTTTAAAATTTTTATTTTTTCTGCAATTTTTGGGATAGTAAAAATTTTCTAAAATAATAAACCTAAAATATCCACATTCTTTTATTAATATAAATTCTAGTTTAAAATCACTTGAATAATTAATGTTTAAATGCGGTTCCTTATATGGATTCTGAAAGAATAATGTGAAAATTGAATATGAAGGAAAAAGTAGTGATAATAAAAACCATATAGAATAGAAACTTTAGTGAATTATATCATGATTATTTGTAATCAGTTTCCATAAAATATGATTAAAAACATATCCCATAACCAAATATCAGTCTCTGTATAATAGATATGGATGTAGTTTTTTCCGATCCCTTGTTGTTGAGGCCATGGAAAAAAGAACACTTAATTTCATTAATGTAATAAATTTGGAAAGATAAAACTATAAAAATATCGTAATGGAATATGAAATTCTTTTGTGGAAGTTATGGTTATATAGGAATAAATTTCTAAGTAAAAATAAATAGTATAATTTGAGGAAATAAATTTCATCTTGAAGATTTATTTGTAATTAATTTTCCTAAATGTGGAGAACCTGGGAATTATAAGATTCAATTAACTCTAGTAATGGTTATCCTATTTACGAAGGAATGAATTATGATTAAATAAAATAGTGTGATGTATTTATATATTGGGATTCAAGGATTAAATTTTAATATTATTTTAGAAATAATAATTTGGTTATTAGAATCATGAAATATAAAAGGATTGTTACAAATTTCATAAAAATATATGTCATTATTCTCTTTAGAGTTATAAATATCATCAAGTGGTTATGAGTTTATTATCGATCATATGTTTTGAGTGTTAAGCACCCATTTTTAGGTTTTATGATATGGAATTCTATTAATATTAATGATATGTTTAAATAAAATTTTAAAAACATTACGATTTATTAGAATAGCGTTTTGAGAAGTAATGGAATTAATTTTTTTACAAATATGACTAAAGGAATATAATGTTTTTATGTATAGTAGGACAATAAATAATAATTAATAACTGAAAACTAATATAATTATAATTTATTGTAAAAATTGGTTGAATTGAATAGCATAGTAAAAATTTTATAAATTATTTAATTTAGTTTAATGTATGTTCATCATATATTATTGCATGTTATAGGAATTATTATAATATGGATTTTAAATGAAAAATCACATGTTGGGTGAAAACCCATTTCATATAGAAGGCTATATGTCCGGAAACCATGATCAAAGGATGATAAGGGTTTAGAGTCTACAACTAGCCTATTTCATTTTAGAGAAAGCATGTCATTTTTTAGTTAAATGATCTAAAATACAAATAATAATGATGTACTAGTTGTTTTACTTTTATTCTTTAGAGATTGATTTATAGGATAACATCTTATAACCATATTAATTGTGGAAAATATTTAGAGATATACATATATACTTTTCACTCTTTTATGGATCATACGATCAAATAAATGTGATTTTTACTAGTTCAATCATAAAAAGTTCATTTGTTGTAATTAATTTCTTGGTGTAGGAGATGAATTGGAAATTTATCAAAGAAAACCCAGAGTATGAAATTATTCATAAGAAATACAAACATATCATGTATCTATATTTTTTTAAATCATTGGGCAGTAAATGATTTCATCAGATATAGAAAAAGGACCTTTAGTGAAAAATGTTTTCTTATTACATTCATATCTAATGAATAAGATGGGGTTTTTATATCACCAATGATTTATGGTTTTGACACCCTTATTTAAATTTAAAATTCACTTTTTTTGTGATCAATGATCTCAATCACTCTTTATATTTTTTACACGTTTAATACAAGTCCATATCTTCACAACCCACCAATGTTGTCCAACTTAGAAAACAATTTATGTATTTTCTATATGAAATTTGTTTTTTAATTTAATTATTATTAATTGGGTGTTATATTAATATTTTTATAAATTTATTTTTCACCAAAATATTTTTCAAATATCAACACCTCGATTAGAAGGATAACATTTTAATTTTGAAAATGAAATTTATTTAAGGTGGGTATAAGGTAACACTATAGAATATTAAGTAAAGGAAATAAAATTCCAAAGAATGTATGATATGAAACACCATGTGTTGAAGAAAATATAAAAACCTAATACTTTATGATATAACTAAATTTTTAAATAAATTCAATATTTTAATAGTATATCTTACATGAAACACTATGTTTATATTTCATTAAAAGAAACCTAATATATAAATGAAAATTAAAATCTTACTGAAATATTAATATTTAAAATGATATTTATTAGCTAGAAAATAAGTTGGAAGGTGTTAATAATACAAAGAAAACTATTAAAATCGTGGTTATAAATTGATATCTAAATAATATTAGAATCATTTAGAAGAAAAATATATCTTTTCTAAAAGAATCTATTTTTCTAAACCATAGTTTAGTCATGTTTGAAATTGTAATATAAAAATAATTTTGAACTTTTAGAAAATGTAATTAATTAATTGAAATTAATTTTCGAAATCAGAATATCAAAAATATCATATCGTGAATTATTTAATTTTTTTTCAGAAATATTCAATTGTTCTATTTATAGTGAAAAATACAAAATTATAATTGAAAACTATATTATCATTTAAATTAATTATAAAAAATATATATATTTTTTGGGTTTTGTATAAAAATTAGTTCAATTATATATATAAATACACTTTAGTTCAATTGAATCATATAAATATTTAATTATTCCTTGGTTAACTGTTGAAAATTTTTTACTTAAAAATACGCTTTCTCATCACGTCTGAATGACTAATATAAAATTAAAATATTACACTTATGTGAACGGAATTAGGAAATATTAAATTAATATTTTGAATCAAAATAATTTATATTTTATAATAAGTTTAAATAAATATTTGATCAAAAGTAATATTGAAATCATTAAAAATTAATTACCATTGTTAAGGTAAAAATGAGTTTACATGGGGTTAAACTAAGAATATAATGGTAAAAATAGCATAGAAACATGTAAAACATCCATTTTATGAAAAAAGTTACTTTTTATATATTATACTTTCTATAATGGAATTTTTTGGAGGCTTTTATGATGATAAATGTGACGCCCCAGGATTTATGAACTTGATTAAGTGAACAATGATATGTTTTATAATGATGTTTCTTTTTTTAAATGCTTGGTTTTTGATACCAATAAAATAATTGAAATAAAATAGATGAAAAACAAATGGAACTGGTATATATTAAAATGTTACATTGTTACAAAGACTCAAGCTAACCTAGAACACCATGAGCGAGACTCAACATGGCCACAACAAGAATGCTAAGAATCACAACTCTAGTAATCGGATATTTTTCATCTTCTGGGTCCGACATTGTGAAAAAAATAATCACTAGAACCATAGAACACAAAATCAGCACCAATGGAATGTGGAGATCCATCCGCCTAGGGTCATGTGTTTTGAAAATTTGAAACACCATACCCAATGTGCTTATAATAGTCCTCTAAGAGAATATAACCGTTATATGACCATTGGGTTTCCAAGGTAAAAGTGAAATTTTTATAAAAATTTGTTCTTTATAACGCTCTTATAATCTTATGGTATTTCAATATTTTTTATATATACAAAATATTAGAATTATAAGTTCGAGTATCTTAATTTTGAAACAAAATATTATTCTTGAAAATGAATCTATTTTGATTTTTTTTTCATGAATCATGATGAAATCTATAAGGTGGAAAACGAATTATTTTAAAATGTTTCAAACGTCATGTCTAAAGGGGTATCTGTAATAATAGGAAAAAATATATATATAGTATCTCTAAAACTAGGCATTTTGAAATAGGTAAAAGTTATTTTTGAATCAAATAGTGGAGGATTATATAAATTGGATTTTGGATTTTTAATGATATAAGTTCATAATAATATTTCAGTATGCTAATTTTGAAATTTATAAGAGTTATATCAAATGGTAAGGTATTTTACATAATCAACAATGGGATTTATAGATTTTTAATTTTTAAGTTAATAATATCTGTTAAATTGTGTAAATTCAATTTTAAATGTTTTATACTTTTTTTAAAATATATTAAACTGTATATTTTATTTTAAGTGCATTGTTCTTTCTCGACAAAGCTTTGCTGGCCACGTGATCCCCTCATATATCCCTTGTCTGTCCGATCTTGCCAAGTAAGATCCCATCCGTTGATGTTTTATTTAAATGCTCATCTAATCCGGATTAACCTGAGCCATCCGATCTCTGCAAAGTTAGATCTTGGTCCTCATTTTTTTTAAACTGCGTTTCCCGTCATCTCCTACCTCATGTTGGGGACCTGCTAACCCATCACACTGGTTCGCCCAAGACGCCCCCTTCTCCACTATTTAGTTTGACCTTCCGCACCCCACCTTCCTAAGACATCATAGCCTCGGCCTAACCCATGGATCATTTTCCTTTAAGTGAACTGAAACCTATGTGTATGCTTGGACCTCCTGAGCCAACTCGCACCGCCGCAACACCTACCTCGCTATCGCCTCGCCACCACACAGACCACCACCAGTCCCGCACCACGCTCCCTGAGCACGACCACAGCAGTGCCAGCGCCACATCGCTTGTCACCATGTTGTCACCTTGCAACGTCTCCAGGAGGCCGCGATCTCGCCGGACCAGCTCCAGCCACCCAAGTTCTTCTCGTTTTCCCAACCATCCAGTAAGCCTTCCTCCGCAACGAGCTTCTTCCTTAAGCAGTAAGGGTGCTTTTGGGTATTTTTCGAGTTTAAGAAAAACATATATATACTCGGTATATATATGTATGTATATACATATACAATTTATGGTTATATGCATATATTTACCATGCAAACCCCTCGGTTTAAGTAAAGTACTATATGGGTGTTTTGATGTTTTATGAAACCTATATTATTATACACTCGGTATATACAGTTTATATATATGTATATACAACACAAAACCTTCATTTTTGATGTATTATCAAGGGTGTTTCCATCGTGATATAAAAAGAGTTATATATAAGTAAGAATACTTTTTAAGTTAGTTTTAACAATCCTGTTTTACAAACCAAGAATTCATGTTTAAGTGTATTGTGTATATACGATTTTAAATATATGTATATATTTATTTATTTACAACTCAAACCCAATATGTTTAGGGTATCCAAGATTGTTCATTATATTTGTATTATGAATTATACTTTTGAAAAGGGTATTTTTAAAATCAATTCCTAACATGTATGATCTTTATGAAAGCGGTATATATATATTTATATAGCTATATACTTATATAAGGTTATGTGTTGCAATGCAAATCAGTTTTTATTTTTAAGAGATAAATACCTATCTTTGAATAATATTTTCAATGCGAACAAGGTCTTTGTTTTAAGAACAATTATATTATAGTTTAAAATCAATGTTTTTATATATTTACATATTTATAGTTTCAGGAATATTTAAACACCCATAAGGTTTTTATTTTTAAAATAAATAAATGATAAGTAGTTAGAGGTTTTCAGATTTTATTTGAACCATGTTTAATATATGAAAAACCTATATATATACTTTGTTTATATATAACTATTTATGTGTGTATTTTTAATATTAATATCTGAAACCCTAGTTCCAAGAAATGGTTGTTAATATTTTTATGCATGTAGGATCTTAGTGCTTGCCTATGCTCTTTTATATTTTTTTGATAAAGAGTACACCAATGAACATGACTAATTAAAAACTTCTCCCTCAAAATGATATATATTTTTTTAAAGGATATTCTTATTCTTGTTTTTAACTTTTATTAATGGGATAAGGATTTAAGGGTTATGTTAATATGTAAAAATTCTCTATTATTTTTATACCAAACACGCTGCGGTGATTATTAGTGGTTACAATGTTGTTTCACGTACAATGAGCTATAAAGAACAATAATTAATGCCTATTATTTAATTTAATAAGTTCATTTGCATGAATTGGAATTTTAGAGACTCATCATCTAATACCCATTGTGGAAAATCTCATACATTCATCATTTTATGTGTTTAAATAATAGTTCTATGCACATAGTATGCTTACTGAACCATGCCTGATTTTATTCCATATTTTCAATTTTATCTGTTGTATCATGTATTTGTAAACCAATTATATAATAGTTACCTTATTCATATTGTTATTTATTCATGCATATTACTCAACATGATAATGAACTAAGAACTAAATTACCCAAATTGGTATGGGACACCTTGGGTAATGAGAAATGAAAATGGAATTACCAAAAGTGGTATGGGACACCTTGGGTAATAAGAAATGAAATTAAATATTCAAAGTGGTATGGGACACTTTGAATATCAGATCTTACATGACATAAGAGGGATGCATTAGACTTATTAAGTGACAGGTGGGGCCCGCTACAACTTCTCGATGCATCGGTAGGTCTCATGAGACAAACTAAGTTGGGTTTTTACCAGTAAGTAAGTGGTTTTGGCCTGATTCCTTGACCAAGTGGTAATATTGTCCGACATTATGTATTCCCGCAATATGATCCTAGTAGGTGTATGTCCAAGTGATTATTTCTACTAGAGAAATATACTTGGTTTAAGAACCATTGTCTATTAATATTAGTATGATCCCAGTAGTTGTACGTTCAAGTGATTATTCCGACTAGAGGGATATAATTGATTTGATAACATACCTATGAGTATGGTAATCAAGTGAACATGGAATATGTTAAGATATTAATGATCACTTTACCATTTCAGAATATTTAAGCATGTGCTAGCACAATATTTCAATTATGTTAACTATTTTAAGACAAGTTGTGATGGAAATTGTATAAGAGAAACTCTGATATAATTTATGCTCAGTAGTACTTACATGTCATTCATGTTATGGTTGCTTTATAATTCATTCCTTTTTGCAAAATCATGTTCATTATGTACTTTTGGTAGCTATCTTGAAAATACATGTGCATAATGTGGTTAATTGTTATTTTTCACTCTTGAAATTTTATAAAATTTTAATGGAATTATTTTAAGTAAGCATTTTCAAAGTAGTTTTCAAAAGATGTATTTAAGTATTTTCAAAAAACCCTTACTGAGTATTTCAATGCTCAACCTACGTTTTTTATGAAAATTTTATAGTTAGATAGAGTCTTTCCATGTTTAGTGATTTTGACCATAGCTTTGTAAGGAATACGTGAAGCGGTTGACTCTGATTCTCCAGGATCTAAACCATAAAGTTCCACATGATGGGTTATGATGTGTAATTGCTTGTTTCATTTGTATGAAATAAATTACACACCATAACCAGAGCACAGGATCCGGGATACTAGAGGTCGGGGCCTTACAATTGGTGTCCCTGGAATGGTTTAGGAAACCCTGGAAAATTAAGACAACACGAAAACATTAATAATGTTTTACTAAGTAGGGTTTGTTCTTAAAATTCTCAGATGGCAAGACAAAGAACCACACCTAGACTCTTGAATCTCCCTACAGAGATCATAGAGACTATTTTAGAAAAATCATGCTCATCATGTTACCAAACTTTTGTTAACATACGACTCACTCATGCCCATCTCTGGAAAACCCCCTATATCAATCATGAACTCAGTTTTAACCACGATCCAATTTTCCATGAATGTATTTTGGAAGAGGAGACCCACAAGCATTGTTCTTCCCTGGGGATAGAGTTGAATAGTACCTTCTTCCATGGGCGGTGGTGGTAGAGGGACATCACCAAGGGTGTTAGGGAAGCCTTGTGAGTAACTCAGTGTATGCATACCGATCAAATTGCGAGGATCAAATTATTTTACGAGGGGGATAATGTGACGCCCCAGGATTTATGAACTTGATTAAGTGAACAATGATATGTTTTATAATGATGTTTCTTGTTTAAAATTGTTTTTTTGATACCAATAAATGAATTCGAACTAAACAGATGAAAAATAGAAGGAATTGGTATATATTAAAATGTTACATTGTTACAATGATTCAAACTAACCTAGAACACCATGTGTAAGACTCAACATGTCCACAACAAGACTGCAAAGAATCACAACTCCAGTAATCGGATAGTATTCATCTTATGGGTATGACAGTGTGAAAAACATAATCTCCAGAACCATAGCACACGAACTCAGCACAAATGTAATGAGGAGAGCCATCCGCCTAGGGTCAAGTGTTTTGAAAATGAGATACCCCCTACCCCCTATTTTTATAATGGCCTTCAAAGGGAATATGACCGTTATATGACCGTTGGGTTTCTATTGATAAAGTGCGTCTTTTTATAAAAAATTTGTATTTATAAAGCTCTTATAATCTTATGGTATTTCAATATTTTATATATATACAAAATATTAGAATTATAGCTTCGGGTATCTTAATTTTGAAACAAAAGATTATTCATGAAAATGAATCTACTGTGATTTTATTTCAAGAATCTTGATGTAATCTATAAGGTGGAAAAATTAGTATTTTAAAATGTGTCGAATGTCATGTCTAAAGGGGTATCTGTAATAATTCGAAAAAATATATATATCGGATCTCTAAAACTATGTATTTTGAAATAGGGAAAAATTATTTTTGAATCAAATAGTATAGTATGATATAAATTGGATTTTTTATTTTTAAAGATATAAGTTCCTAATAAAAATTAAGTATGTTAGTTACAAAATTTATAAGAATTATATCAAATGGTAAGGTATTTTACATATTCTAAAATGGGATTTTTAGATTTGGAATTTCTCAGTTAAAAATATATGTTAAATTTTGTAAATTCAATTTTTAATGTTTTATACTTTTTTTTAAAATATAGTAAACTGTATATTTTTTTAAAGTGTAATGTTCCTTCTTGGAGAAGCTTTGCTGGCCACGCGATCGACCCATATATCACTCGTCCATCTGATCTCGCCAAGTTAGATCCCAGCCGTTGATGTTTTATTTAAATGATCATCTCATCCTGATTAACCCGAGCTGTCCGATCGCTCCAAAGTTAGATCCCAGCCGTCTTTTTTTTAAAAAAACCGTGTTTCCTATCATCTCCTACCTCACGTCAAGGACCCACTAACCCAACACACTGGTTCACCCAAGATGCCACATTCTCCAGTATTTCATTTGACCTTGTGCACCCAACCTTCCTAGGACATCATAGGCTCGACCTAACCCATGGATCATTTTTCTTTAAGTGCACTGAATCCTCTGTGTATGCTCAGACCTCCTGATCCAACCCGCGCCACCATGACACCAACCTCGCCATCGCCTTGCCACCACACAGTCCACCACCGGTCCTGAAACACGCTGCCAGAGAATGACAACACCAAAGCCGGAGCCACGTTGCTGGTCACCATGCTGTCACCTTGTAGCATCTTCAGGTGGTCGTGATCTCGCCGGACCTGCTCCGACCACCCAAGTTATTCACGTTTTCCCAGGCATCCAGCATGCCTTCCTCCATGACGAGCTTCTTCCTAAACAGTAAGGGTACTTTTGGGTATTTTTCTAGTTTAATAAAAACCTATATATAATCAGTATATATATGTATGCATATACATGTATGATTTATGGTTATATCCATATATTTACCATAAAAACCCCTCGGTTTAAGCAGAGTACTCTAAAGGTGTTTTCATTTTTTGTGAAACCTATACTATTATACACTCAGTATATACAGTTTATATATATGTATATACAACAAAAACCCTTCGTTTTTTAAGTATTTTCAAGGGTGTTGCCATCGTGATATAAAAAGGGTTATATATAAGTAAGAATCCTTTTTTATGTTAGTATTAACGATCCTGTTTTACAAACCTAGCACTCAGGTTTATGTGTATTGTGTATATACTATTTTGAATATATATATATATATATACAACTCAAACCCAATCTGTTTAGGGTATCGAAGATTATTCAGAATTTTTATATTAAGAATTATAATTTTGAAAAGGGTATTTTTAAAATCAATTCCGAACATGTATGATATTTATATAAGCCGTATATATATATTTATATAAGTATATATTTATATAAATTTATGTATTGCAATGCAAATCAGGTTTGATTTTTAAGAGATGAATACTTATCTTTGAAAAATATTTTTGTTGTGAACTAGTTCTTTGGTTTAAGTACAATAATGTTATAGTTTAAAATCAATGTTTTTATATATTTACGTATTTATAGATTCATGAAAATTTAAACCCCCATAAGGTTTTGAATTTTAAACTAAATAAATGATAACTAGTTAGTGGTTTTCAGATTTTAAGTGATCCATGTTTAATTTTTAAGAAAACCTATATATATACATTGTGTATATATCCCTATGTATGTATGCATTTTTAAGATTAATCTTTGAAACCCTTGATTCAAGAAATGGTTTTTAATATTTTTATGCATGTGGGATCTTAGAGCATTCCTATGCAGTTGTATATTTTTGTGTCTAAGAGTACACCAATGAACTTGACTAATAAAAAATATCACCCTCAAACTGATTTATGTTTTTTTAAATGATATGCTTATACCTATTTTACACATGTATTAAATGGATAGGGATTTAAGGGTTATGTAAATTTGTAAAAATACTCTATTATTTTTATACCAAACTTGCTGTAGTGATTATTAGTGGTTGGAGTGTTGTTTCAAGTACAATGACCTGTGAAGAATAATAATTAATGCCAAGTATTTTCTTTAAAAAGTTTATTTCCATGTATTGGAATTTTAGAGACTCATCATTTAATAACCCTTATGGAAAATCTCATACATTCATCATTTTATGTGCTTAAATAATATTTCTATGCACATAGTTTGCTTACTGAACCATGCCTGCTTTTATTCCATATTTTCAATTTTATCTATTGTATCATGTATTTTTAAACCAATTATATAATAGTTACCTTATTCATATTATTATTTATTCATGCATATGACTCAACATTATAATGAACTAAGAACTAAATTAACCAAATTGGTATGGGACACCTTGGGTAATGAGAATTGAAAATGGAATTACCCAAAGTGGTGTGGGACACCTTGGGTAATGAGAATTGAAAATGGAATTACCCAAAGTGTTATCGGACACCTTGGGTAATAAGAAATGAAATTAAATATTCAAATTGGTATGGGAAACTTTTAATATCTGACCTTACTGGACATATGAGGGATGCAACGGACTTATTATGTGACGGGTGGGGCCCGCTACAGCCTCTTGATGCATCGGTAGGTCTCATGAGACAAATTGAGTTGGGTTTTTACCTGTAAGTAAGTGGTTTAGGCATGAAGCCTTGACCAGGTTGTAAGATAGTCTGACATTATGTATTCCCGCAATATGATCCTAGTAATTATAAGTCCAAGTGATTATTTCGACTAGACAAATATCCTTGGTTTAAGAACCATTATCTATGAATATCAGTTTGATCCCAGTAATTGTAAGTTCATGTGATTATTTTGACTAGAGGGATATCCTTGATTTCAGAACTTACTTATGAGTATGAGATTCAAGTGATCATGGAATATGTTAAGATATTAATGATCAGTTGACCATTTCAGAATATTTAAGCATGTGATAGCACAACATTTCAATTATGTGCACTCTTTTAAGACAAGTTGTGATGGAAATTGTTTAAGCACATCTCTGATATAATTTATACTCAATAGTACATACATGTCATGAATGTTATGCATGATTTAGAATTCATTCCATTTTGCACATGCTTTTTCATTATGTACTTTTGGTAGCTATCAGGAAAATACTTGTGCATAAAGTTGTTTATTGTTTTTTACTCTTGAAATGTTATGAAATTTTAATGGAATTATTTTAGGTACGCATTTTCAAAGTAGTTTTCAAAAGCTGTATTTATGTTTTCTCAAAAACCCCATATAAAGTATTTCAATGCTCACCCTACGTTTTTGACAAAATTTTTATAGGTTGATTGAGTCTTTCCATGTTTTGGGATTTTGATCTTAGCTTTGTAAGGAAGAAGTGAAGCGGTTGACATTGATTCTCCAGGATCTAAACAACAAAGTTCCTCCTGATGGGTAATGATGTGTAATTGTTTGTTTCATTTGTAAGAAATAAATTACACACCATAACTAGAGCACCGGTTCTGGGCTACAGGAGGCGGGGGCCTTACAATAAAAATATGAGTTTGATGGAGTCATTTAGTAAAAATTAAAAGTGTGCCACTCAGATCACATTTAAAAAAGAACCCCTGTACTCTATTATTCACACCATCACAACTTTTTTTTCTTCAGAAAATCCATAACCAAATCACATAAAAATATCATCCTCTACATTTAGAGGGATTTTTTTTAAATCGAACTTATTAATGATTTGTTCCAAACCAAAGGAGGATACCCAGAGAAGAGGTAACATTATTCAGTGAGAGTTTTTTTACTTAATTATCCACATTATTAATTTATTATTCAATATAATAATAATATATATATATATATATATATTACATATATTTTGATGTTCTAAAAACAATTTTTTTACCTAAAAAATTATCCACTTATATCGAATGGGTTACAAAATAATAATTTTTTATACTATAGACTGGTGGTGCAAAATTGACATAATTCACTCTTCCATTACCACAATTCACTAATGGGTATGATGATAGATATAATGTATATATATGATATTTATAAATATTTTTTATCTATTGTTTTATTATACTAAAAATCTTTTTCTATATTCCATTTTTTGGTTATAGGATAACATCACTCATGTTTACAGCTGACTAACACCTTTCAAAGTGATGTCATTTGTATTTCAATACCACTTTAAAGAAAAGTAATATATATAAATACAATAAATATATGTTATTCAAATAAATTAAATAAAATATTAATGAAATTTTTATCATTATTAAATAATAATATTCTTTCTTACCATTTCAATCACTTAAATATCATAATATCAGTTGTGCCCATGTGGATTAAAACATTCACAAAGCGACCCGACTGTCTTTTCATCACCCCGCCACATGGATGATATATATATATATATTAATATGTTTAAAGAAATAATTTGGTATTTATTATATTATTATCACTATGGAAATAAAACATATTACTTAACACCTTTCATATTGATCATTGAGAAATGGAAATATTACTCATTATTATATATGACCTACCATCTCCATGATCGTGACATACATAATTTTTTTATATTCATCATTATTGATTGGTTTTAAAAATATAATTTATGAAAAAATATTATTTTTATTCCGTTATTACTATTATAAAAATGATATAATTATAAATTGTTTTCAAGAACTAGTTCTTTGATGATGAAACTCACATGGGAAAACATGACCATTAATACTGAAAATGATGAAAAAAATCAATTCATATTTATTTTGGTGTGATTAGATGTTATAATATAATAATATATGTTTTTATAAATATTAATATTCATTTTTAATAGTTAATTTTATTTTTATTACCACTATAAATGAAATTAATAGACATTCGACAAAACAGAAGCATGAGGTAAGTGATTTCATATCAATTTCATGTAAATGGGGAATATTGTAATGTTATAGAGATAATGTATTTTATATTGGTTATCTTATGACCATTTTCATGTAAAATATTCAATACATAATTATATATGATATTTTAATTTTAATTTTAATTTATTTTATATTTCAAGATTTTACATAAATGTTAACAAGGGTTAAGGAATTTCATTACTCAATTTCATTTCATTGGAATATTTTACTTATTCGTTATCTTCGATATTCTATGATTAGGTTTGTAATGACTATTTAGAATATTTTTTTTCAATTACACAATTATTTGTGGATTTATATTTGATACACATAGTGATTTAAATGATTATTTCTCACATCAATGTTATTATCAACGTAAGGGTTTATTTCACAATATCATTCAATTTTTATTGTTTATACCTCTATTCCCATCGAAAGTAATTATTTGATAATTGTCAAATAAAACCTTTAAAATATATACTCATATGGGTATTTATTATATTTTCATTTAATATTTTCATCAGACAGTATTTTTTAATAAAATATTTGGAAAATATATAATTATGAGAGTCCAACTCCATTTATCACTTTGGTTGAAATTATATTTTCTTCTATTACCTTGTTTTTAAATTTTTTTCCCTATAATAATTTTACCATATTCCAACAGAATAATTAATGAAATTATTTCCCTTTTTTACTTTCTAAAATTGTTTTTAATTGAAAATTTTTATAATTTTTAAATAGAGAACATTTATATGCTTTATAAAGTTCAAAAGAAACGTTTTTTAACCTCTACAACATATTCAAAATTTCCTACCATCACGACCATAATTTTATTGATGTTTAATTTTCATGTATACATGCTTATTTTTAGAGTAAATATTTTATATTGTATTATGTAATTTTTTTATGTTATATTAAAATAAAATTATTTTCATAATATTTAATGTTTAAAAAAGTGATTTTCAAAATTAAAATTGTATTTTACTCATGAACATTTTTAATGAAAATTTTATGTTATCTCTATTCATTAATGACAATTACATGTTTCTATTAATACAGTGATTTATTCTGATACCACAATTATTTTTCGATTGGAAGGTTTAATAATATTTTTAATAAGGATATTATTGAAATTCATTTCCCCGTTTCATTTTTGTAGTAATTAACTTACTCTTGTATTATTAAATTTCCTATGATAATTAGATTTTAAATCTCCCATAAATATCCATATTATTTATCATTAATATACTAATATTTTAATCAACATCCAATTTCTACAAATAATGTTTTTAAATGGATGTTATTTGATAGACTATGGAAATATTGAAAATTTTATATCCATTAATCAATTTGGATATGTTCTATTATTTAATTTTGATTCCATAATTAAATTGATTATTAATTATATGATGAATTTTTTTGACCTGAAGTGATGTGTGGGAACAATATTTTATATAACCTTGGTACATCCATAGTCTCATGATACAAACAATTAAGACAACATTAAATGAGTTTATACTTATAACATAGACCATATTGTGAAAGCTCTTGGTGGTAGAGGTACCATGCTACATGTTCTCTTGCGGAAAAATAATTTAGAACTTCAACATTGAGAATTTAGTTTTTATTATTATTAATGATGTATTATTAATATTATTATCTCTAGATGAATTTTATTCCCATATTATTAACTAAATTGTGTATTTATTTATTTACCATTGGTGATTGATTATTCCATATTTATTCAGAAATTCAAGTTATTTGAATGGTAGGTGTGTTCAATTATTTAAATTGAAATATTTATTGTTCTTATTGATTTATTATATGAACCACTAAACATATCTATTAATGAGAAATTGATATCGGCCTAATTTCATTTCTATCACATGAATACATAGTGGCATTTATGATTAGTAGGAATGGATATTATTGAGGGAATAATGTTATTATAAAAAATGATGTTAACTTTTTTCATTAAAATGAGGTGTCTGCCTCAAGTATACATCATATTTACATGACTAATAATGTTTTATGTTCATTGGGATTAATTCCTTGTATCTTAATATAATTTTATAGAGTAGACATCAGCTTCGGGCTACTAGGGTCGGGGACACTACTAATAATGTAATTTATTGGGAAACATAGTTTAAAATCATATTCAGAAGAAATGTTAATGGGAAATTCAATTATATACCCCCACCTCTATAATTTAACTATATGAACACATTTTTTATAGAAAATATTTAAGGACTCAGTCTTATTACATATGAAATCTTGAATTTAGTCAAGTAAACACTTTCTATTACATTGAGGATCTTTTCATGATAGAGAATTAGAGAATTGGGACAAAACATTCATAACATTACCCATTATTATAATGTGGATAACATAAAAATAGTTTTCACTTTTTTCAAAGTATAAAACATTAAAACATTAACATGACTGTTTAAGAATTATTCAACATTTAACATGGATTCATTCTTTGTTTAACACATCCATTAACCCATGAAAATAATTTAAAAACTTTGGATTAGCACAAAATCTCATTATGGGATGAAAAATAAGGAATGATCACATTAGTCCATGAATACTCGTATCGTATGAATGCATTTTTAAAAGACATGCTTTTCACCCCATATATACCTACATTTTATAACCTGAAATTTACACAAGATTCAAAAAAAACATGAGAACATAAATATAATCATAATCATATCTTTGGGCATTACATACATAATCTTGTAACCATCTTGGCTACTTTATAATTTTAACCCTCATGACTGCCTTACTTAGTGTAACCATCACAGTTACACTTTGAGTAACCATACAACAAACCTCCAACATACACATACCTAATGCATTGTAGTGAAATGAAGGTCACACATTTCATTATAAAAAATGCCCTAGAATCAAATCATATCCATACAACATGAATATTATCATAAAGACACTACTTTGGAATTTTGTAAACCAGAATTTAAAAAGAGGATTTTTAAAGAAAATCCCCATATAAATATCATAAAATTAAAGGGAGACATGATAGAGTGGATGGAGTATGTATATATATTATAAATACACTTAATAAAAAATAAAATAAATATAACCTATCACACAAAAAATTTAAATACCACATAAATAATGATGTTTAAGGTTAACCTGAAGAAAGGAAATCAGGTTAAGAATTTCCTTACCTCGGGGTTGTCTTACTTCAAACTTGTTTAAAAAACAATATAAACATTAAAAGAGTGTTATTAGTGGTTTAAAAAAATATTTTCAAGTTTATAATATCTTATATTATCATTTGATAACATCATTTAACCCTTAAATTGATAGTATTTTTTTCCTTGCACTATTTTTTGGTGAGTTCTTTACATGATTTTCAATATTGGTTCAGGGTGGATATTCTTGTCCATTGGAAGTGAAACTCTAGAATTTGAAAAAAGTGGTATTTACATATATAAAAAAACATAAATTATACCATTTATCATTTTGAATTCTTACATGAGGATTATTCATAAGTTAAAACATTAATGGTGTTCGTTTAGATCATTTTAGTGGTTCTTTGATAATAACGACCTAATTTTCTTTTATAAATTAATGCAACGGCTACAAAAAAATTCCAGAAATATTTATGATACATAATAAATATATTATAACCTATTTAAACCATTAAAATTGTTTTATAACTAGAATTTAAAGGGATAATGAAAATTGAAATCACATCATCCACGATGTCGGTAGTTCGACATATCACGAACAATGTTTTTATTCTTTGAATAAGTGGGAGAGGATAAAAATAATGATGTTTTTTTATCATTGAAATGAGAACATGCTGAATATAAATTATTTCTAAATATTTCATGATTCTTGGGAAAGAATATATAATAAATGAATAAGAAATCCATGGAACTCAAATTAAAATAATAATTGAGAAATCCCTTAGAAAAGTTCGGCAGCCTAACAGCTACACAACATTGTTTTAGAAAATATTAAAAAGAGATGGGACAAGGGTCACCCATCCAGAAATGAATCATAATATTTAGTAGATCAACAATAAGAAGTAATTAAGAATGTGGTATAGAAACATGAATGTTATACCACATAAAAGTGAACTTGAATGGAAAAAGAAAGAAATTGATAATTTTCATACCTTGTAGAGTAACACTATGAAGTTCATGGTTGGGACCAAGTGGGATTGAGGGAACCTTGGGAGGACTAATAGGAAGATAAGGAGGCCAGATCTTCATTGAGGAGGAATTGGGAATGAAGTTAATGAAGGAATGGGATAGTATTTATATTGAAAGTAAGGGAATATTTTAATAATTATCAAGGGACACCTCATGAGTGGTATATGAAAAACCATGGGCATGCCCATTTTTTTCCCATGGTATAATAATCTTGGGAAACATCACATATTATTTAACTATACAAAATTCTACCATATTTATGGCATCATGAATGTTGTCACTAACACACCGAAACTAAAAACTGCATTTTTTACAATTCGCCCAAAAATTAACTGTTTCAGAAAAATATAAAAAATTCACCCTAACCATTTATCGACATGTACAATTTAAAATTGAAGTTCATATTTTGAAAATAATTTTCCAAATATTTTTAATTTAATTTTTAAATAAAATATTACATAGTTAAAAAATTAATTATCTAAAAACTATAACTACTTTTATATCAAGATGAAAAATTAATCAAGATATTATTATCTTAATGCCATAAGAAAATAAAATAATAATAAAATTTATTATTCATTAGGTCCATATTACTATTCATATTATTATTCATAAGGGTATTTCATTATTCAAAAAAACATGTTGATTACAATAAACTCTAAATAACATGGTGAAAAAAATTGTAGAAGAACATATTTCAAAATTCAAAACATATAAGAAATAAAATTATAATAGAATGCTATATATAAATTTATACTTTAAAACAAAGTTCCGTGATTTCTATTTATTTTTAGAAAAACATGGGGTGTTATATTATCCCCACCTTTTTGAAATTTCTTTCTCGCAATTTTATTTACTTATTAAACAATTGAGGTTACTTTTCCCGCATATCATTTTTAGAATCCTATGTTGCTTCTTCAATGATGTGGTTTCTACAAAAAAACCTTTACCTTGTATATTACCTTATTCCTAAATACTTGTTCCCATCAATAAAGAATCTGAACTGGTTTTTCTTCATAAGATAGGTTCTCTTCCTGCTGAATTGCTTCTTGGCTCAAGATATGTGATGAATCTGGAACACACTTTATGAACATCAAAACAAGAAAAGACATTGTGTACCTAAAACAAACTCGGAGTCAGTGCTACGTGATATGAAACTATTAACATTCTCCAAAATTTCAAAAGGACCAAATTAACCATGGACTTAGCTTCCCTTTCTTACCAAAACACATCACACTTTTCCAAGGAGTGATTTTAAGGAAAACATTGTTTCCTACATCAAAAGAGTAGTCCTTCCTTCTGTTATCTACATAACTTTTATGCCTGCTCTGATCTATCCTCATGTGTTTCTGGATCCTCTTCACTTTATCATCCACTTCTTCTACTAACTTTGGCCCCATAAAATTTATTTCACCGAATTCATCCCAAAACGATAGAGTCTAACACCACTTCCCATACAAGGCCTCAAAATGTGATATCTGAATACTAGAATGAAAACTATTTTTATAATAAAACTCAACTAAAGAATGATGCAGATTCCAACTTCCCTGATAGTCTATTGAACATGCTCGAAGCATATCCTCTAATGTTTGAATTGTTCATTCTGACTACCCATCTGATTGAGTATGAAAATCTTTACTGAAATTTAACACTATTCCCAATGGCTTATGACGTCCCTTCTACTATTTATAAGTGAACCTGGGATCCATATCACATAAAATAGAAAGAGGAACTCCTTGTAACATGATAATCACATGAGGTACAATCGAGAAAGCTAATCCAAAGACATTGTATCTATAATGGAAAGAAAATGTGAAGAATTTGTTAGCTAATCATCTATAACCGAAATCACACAATTTCCTCAATAAGTCTTTGGTAGTCCCATCACAATGTCCATGGGTAAATTCTACCATTTCAACTACGGCACTATAAATGGTTGAAGCATCCCCTTCGGTAACTGCTTCTCTACGTTATCATGGTTGCATGTCAAACATTTCATGTTAAAATCAGCAACATCTATTTACATTACATCCCCCCAATAATAAATCTGAAGGTCTCTATACATCTTAGTACTTCCAGGATGATCAAGAAATGGAGAACTATGAGCTTCACACAATAATTCATTCTTTAACTGGGAATCAGAAGGCACACACAACCTTTTACAAAATCTCAAAACATAAACTTTATCAAGATTAATTTTTGCAAAATTACCCATTTTAACCAATTGTACCATTTTCTATAGCTCATGTTCTCTTTTATACACTTTCTTTATTCTATCTGACAATGAAAACAGCACTGAAACTAGATACAAAACAGATGTTTTCCCTACACCAAAAAATTCAAAGGAAAAATTATTCAAACAATTAATCAAGGGATCATGTTCCAAACGTAACATGGTTACTGATGCATGATGTTTATGATTCAAGGCATCCACCACATTGTTTGATTTTCCAGGATGCTAATTGATTGTGCAATCATAATCCTTTATTAGTTCTAGACATCTTCTCTACCTCATGTTAAATTCCTTTTGAGTGAATATACACTTCATACTTTTATGGTCTATATATATTTTACATTTGGTTCCATATAAATTATGTCTCCAAATATTCAATGCATTAATCCACTGCAAGAAATTCTAAATCATGTGTGGGATAATTTAGCTCCTGAGGTTTATGTTGTCTTGAAGCATAGGAAATTACCTGATCGTTCTGCCTCAAAAAACAACTGTGTCCCTTCAATGAAGCATCTCTATAGATGACAAACTCCCCATTCTAGGAAGGAAAAGACAAAAAAGGAACATTCAAAAATCTCTTCTTCAGTTCCTTGAAACAAATATCGCATTCTGCTATCTAAAAAAATTTAACCCATTTTCGTGTTAACATAGTTATCAGGCTAGATAACCGTGAAAAGTTCATAACAAAGTGTGGGTAAAAACCTACAACCCCATGAAAACTATGAATCCATGTAACCTTTGTGGGTCATTTACATTCATCAACCACATTTATTTTTGAAGGATCATCTACTACTCCATCCTTATTTATAATTTTCCCACGAAAATAAATCTGTTGCAACCAAAAATCACACTTTCTGAATTTCCTATACTGCTTATTTTCTTTTACGGTTTGTAAAACTACCCTTAGATGTTTTTCATTCTCCTCTTTATTTTTAGAAAATACAAGAATTACATCAATAAATAAAAACAAAAACATATCCAAGAAATCATGAAATACTCTATTAATAAAATTCAGGAATAAAGAATGTGCATTAGTTAATCCAAAATGCATAATTATAAATTTATAATTCCCATATCTAGTACGAAATGCTATTTTCAGGATGTTATTCTCCATCACCTTCAGTTGATGGTATCTGGATCTCATGTCAATATTGGAAAAGTAATGAGCTCCCTTGAGCTGACCAAAATAGTTATTGATATGAGGAAAAAGATACTTTTTTTAATAGTGATATTATTCAATGATCTATAATCAATGAAAATTCTCATGAACCCATCTTTATTTTTAACAAAAAAATATGAGCTCCCCTTTGTGAAATTCTATGAAGAATGAAGCCTTTGTCAACAAATATTGTAACTGATATTTCAATTCAATAAGTTCTATTAGAGCCACATGATTGGGGGTTTTAAAATTGTCTTAGCATCGAGAACGAAGTCAATTGGGAATTCATATTCTCGATCAGGTATGACACTGGGTAAATCATCAGAAAAAACATCAAGGTATTCATTTACCACTGACACATCAATAATATAAATAGTAACATTGTCTTCAACAATATAATCAAGATAACTTCCATTTTCATATTTTAATAGTTTCTCATATTCCTGATATGTTATCAATTGTATGGGTAAATTATTGTATTGAAACTGAAAACCTTTCTGAAAAACAACTTTTTTACCACTATAGTCAATCTTAGCTAAATAATCAGAAATCTAATCCATTCCAAAAATAAACTCAAACTCGACTAAGGTTAAAACAACAATGTTTTCAGGTAAATCCTTTCCACATATAACAATTTAATGATTCTTATAATTATTCTTTGTTATAACATTTCCCCTAGTGCATTAACAAGTTCTGGTCTCATTTGTTGAGGTGATATTTCCAATTTACCAGAAAATATCTAAGAGATGAAGGAATGTGTACACCCAAAATGAAACAATGCTTTAGAAAAATCTTAGTGAACAAAAATGTACTTGATACAACTTCCTTGGATGGCCTGACATCTCATGACGTAGTCACAAAGGATCTCACAACACCTCTATGCTTGTATTCTGGCTTCTTTGCATCATTCAGCTCTCTCTTTGTGTAGGCATTTTCATAATGACCCATCTCACCATATTTAAAACACATTATAGTTTTCTTATCAATATTATTATTAGGATCATTTTAATTGCAATCATTCGACATATGTCTAATCTCATCACATCAGAGTAGTTTCTCCTAATTTTTGAATTCACGGGAGGCCAACACCCTTCGATACCTTGGCTTCAATCATATTAAAAAAAGGTTTATTTTTCTATCACGATTCAAAATAATATTTGGAGCGTACCTCACTAGTCGGGTGAAGTTTTCTTCATACACTGGCCCTGAATCTTCCTCCTTCTATTCCAATTCATGGAATTTCATCTCCAATCTAAGACACACCACCTTTGGAAAATATTATTCAAGGAACAGAAATTAAAATTTATCCCACTCTAAGGAATCAAAATTCTCTCAAACACTGATATTATTTACCATTGACCACCACTGATCAGCTTCCCATTCGAAAAAATAAATTAAAAGCCTTACATTTTTATTGTCTGAACATCCCAAAACATCAAAAATCTTTTCAAGGGTCTTGATTCATCCTTCAGCTGCTACTGGGTCAGAAGATCCATTGAATGTTGGAGGGTGTTGTCTCATAAATTGTTCTACTACAGTCATGTTCTATTGTGTTACCTTTATTGGCTCCATTGCATCGATGTCACCACCATTTATTTCTTACATTAGATGATCCATTAGTGTCCCAAACTTCTCATTTCCAATCCTTGCAATTTCGGGCTGTAGTTAAATAAGGATTTAATTCTTTCAGTGCCTCTCCTCTTCAGCATCCATGTCCCTTCTGCAGAAAACCATTCTTAAAAAAATATCTTAGATGAAGAAACATGGTAATATTAAAATGCTAAAACATTTCAAATTAATCATAGTGTAAAAATCATTTACGGTATTCTTTTAACATCATTATAACCCCTATATTAATCTAAGACATCCTCTGATACCAACTATATGTATCCATCCTTATTACATACGTAATATTTAATTTAATTAAAAAACACTTCATATTAAATTTTGGATATTTTCATGTTTTGATATTTAGGGAATTGGGAAAAAACATTTGTAACATTAATCATTATTACAATGAGGATACCATAAAAAATTTTCCATTTTTTTCAAAGTATAAAACTTTAAAACATAAACACGACTCCTTGAATATTATTCAACATTTAACATGGAATATTTATTTCATACAATCCATTAACCGGGGAAAATCATTTAAAAACATGGAATGTGCACAAAATCTCAGTAACAAATGAAAAATATGGAAATAACACATTCGTCCATGAATACTCGTAACGTATTGATGAATTTTCAAAAGACATGATTGACACCCTGTATATACTTACTTTGTGTGACATGGGATTTATACAAGATCCACAAAAAACATGAGAACATAAATATAATCATAATGGTATCTTAGGGAATTGATTACATAATCTTGTAACCATCTTGTCTACCTTATAATTTGTAACCCTCACAGCTACCTTACTTTGTATAACCATCGTTGTTACACTCGGAGTTATCATACAACCAACATCCAGCATACACATACCGAAAGAATTGGATGGAAATATAGGTCCCAACATTCATCATAAACAATTCCCAAGAACCAAAACATAACCATAAAACATGAATAATATCATAAAGAGATTAATTTTGAATTATGTAAAACAGAAATTAAAAAAAATGATTTTAAAAAAAATATGCTTATAAATATCATATAATTTAAGACAGACATAATAGAGTGGATGATGTATGTATATATACTATAAATAAACATAATAAAACATAAAATAAAAATAACCCAGCACAAAAACAATTTAAATAACTCATAAATAATGAATCATAAGGTTAAACCAAAGAATTTAAATCGGGTTAAGAATTCCCTTACCTGGTGGTTGTCTTACATAAATCCTGTCTAAAAATCATGTATAATGATAAAAATATTGTTATTAGTATTTTAAATAATCATCTTCATGTTTATAACATATTATATTATCATTTCATAACATTATTTCACCCTTTAATTGTTAGTATTTTTCTCCTTGTATAGTTTTTTGGTATGTTCTTTACCTGATTTCTATGATTGGTTCACGGTGGATGTTCTTGTCAATTGGAAGTGAAACTCCAAAATTGGAATGGAGAAGTATTTACATAAATCTAGTAACATAAATTATACCATTTATAATTTTGAATTCTTACATGAGGATGATTCATATGTTAAAACATTAATGATCTTCATTTAGATCATTTTAGTGGTTCTTTGATAATAACGACCTCATATGGTTTTGTAAATTGAAACCATATGTAAAACATAATTCCAGAACCATTGATGAGACATAATACATATATTATATCATATTGAAACCATAAAAATAGTTTTATAACCATACATTCAAGAGTTAATGAAAATTGAAATCACATCATCCATGATGTCGGTAGTTCGACACATCACAAACAATGTTTTTATTCCTTGAATAAGTGGGAGAGGAGAAAAATAATGATGATGAATTTTCCCTTAACAATGAGAACAACCTGAATATACATTTTTTTTGAGATTTCATGCCACTTGGTTATAAAGAGATGAAGATAAAAAATAAAATTATGGAACTGAAAATAAAATAATAATTGAGAAATCCCTTATGAAAATTCGGTAGCCTAATGGCTACGCTACATGGATTTAGAAAATATTAATAGAGATGGGACAAGGGTCACCCTTCCAGAAATAAATAATAATATATAGTATATCATTAATAAGAATGAAATAAGAACATGGTATGAATACTTGAATGGTATACCACATAAAAGAGAACTTGAATGGAAAAAGAAAGATATTGAGAATTTTCTTTCCTTGAAGAGTAACCCTTATACATTGAAGTTTGGGACCATGGGGGATTGAGAAAACATAAGTATGAACAATTGGAATTTAAGGAGGCTAGTGATTATTTAATGAAGAATTGGGAATTATGTTAATGAAGGAATAAGATGGTATTTTTAGGAAAAGTAATGGAATATTTAAATAATTTCCATGGGACACCCCATGAGTGGTATTTGCAAAACCATGGGCTGGACCATGGTATTTCTAATGGAATAAGAAAATTGGGACAACTCGAATATTATTTCACTATACACAAGTTGACCAGATTTATGACATCATTATTATATCATTAATGATGTCATTAACACACTGAAACTAAAAACTGTGTGTTTTACTATTCACCGAAAAATAAACTGTTTTGGAAAAATTCCCAAAATTCACCCTAACCATTTACCCACATGTATAATTCCAAATTGAAGTCTATTTTTTTAATATAATTTTTTAAATTTTTTTAATTTAATATTTTAATAAAATAATACTTAATTTAAAAATTAATAATTTAAAAACTATAACTACTTTTATATCATGATAAAAAATTAACCAATATGTTATTAGATTAATACCTTAATAAAATAATAAAATAATATAATTTACTATTCATTAGGGTCATATTACTATTCATATAACTATTCCTAAATGTATTTTACTATTCACCAAAAACAGAAGTCGTTTCTGATAGACTCTAAATAACATAATGAACACAGTTATAGAAGGCTTTTTTTCAAAATTCCTAACAAATAATAAATAATATTATGTTTAATGGATAGTTATACGTATATACTTTAAAACAAGATTCCATGTATTTCTATTTATTTTTAAAAAAACATGGGGTGTTACAAATTCTATTTCAATATATCTCGGATCAACAATTATCCAAAATATCAAAAAATTGATATTATTTGTACATTTATATCTATATGGATAACAATATATAAGAGGGTCCCTCCATTAACTATCCCAAATATTTTAATTGAAATAACAATGATTAATGGAATATTAAAATTTATATACTTATTCATAGAAACGTATTTTGTAATAGGACTGTAATGGAGGGAAAATATAAATCTAGAGTAGAATGGAATAGTTCTAATAAGAATGGTAATGTTTGTAGCGATAAATACATGAATTAATTATACTAAAAATTGGAAGAATATTAGTTTAATGGGTTATATTACTATTCTACATCTTTTAAAATATGGGATATAATTTATGTTTTTTATGACTGAACTACAATGTTAATAAAATGTGACCAAATAATTATTCCACTAAATATTATACATTTAATATGAAACTTGATGAATACATTTTTAATATGTAACTGATGTTAAATAATATTTTTAACATAATGGATGGAAATTGGAAGAGAATTAAAATTTGATATATTTTTGTGAAACTTCTATAATTATCTCTAAATAAGTAGACTTGTAAAAATGGATTGAATAGATTATTCTAAAACATAAGTACATGTATTGTAAAATAGTAGTTTGTTATAATTTTGATATATAGGGTGGAACTAAATGTGAATGCATAATAATATAATACTAAAAAGAAATTATTTTCTTTGTATATTTCTGACTCAAAGCCAAAAGTGATAATCCAAATTGATACTTCAACTGAGGATGAAACACTTTTAAATAGTGTTAAAGTCATAGATCTTTTATCTAGGTAAATAATATTGTTCAATAGGTAGAATAAATTCCCCAGGAATAAATTTTCTGGAAGAAAATAAAACTGAAATGGGAAACTGAAGAGGGGAATCGATCAGGTGAAGTGACCTATTATGAATCTAAAATAAATATAAATATCAAATATGAATTTTGAAAATTAAAATATAATAAAATAAATGAAAATAACAGAGAAATAACAAAATAATGATACTGAAAACATATAGAGAACCTCTAAAGAAAACTCATTTTACTCTAACTCTAGAAGAGAAGGTAATGAAGATAAATCATAATTGTGTTTTATGAAAATCATATATGAGTCACTTAAAACCATTTCATCATCTACTATTCTTGTATCTAATTTTATAAGAGACAATAGTTATGAATATATGTAAATAAATATTTATTATTTGTATGATAATATTCTACAATAAACATTTATGGATCTTATAGGGAAGTACAATAGTCTAAATATGTATCACGCTTTATCCATTTATTTTAAATGCAACATTTATATTGAAAAATATTTCCCATATTTTAAAAGGAAAAATTTCACAAACGGTAAAATGAGTTTCTTAACAGGATCATTAATAATTTCTAAATTGATATGAGACAATGTCTCTAATTCCTATTAAACAATACTCAATACGGTATATAATTATGATTTTTTACCAACCCATTTAAAAGATATTTTATTAGAATAAATTAGTTCACAGTTTAAGAACTTATAACATTGAAAATGATTAATACTCACATATAATTAACATAGTTTTTATTTATAAAATATTAAATACTATATAAGTAAAACATGTAAAACTACTTTGGATTCATAAGGTTTTAATTACCAGCATTACAAGACCCATGAATGTATGGGCACCAAAACTATTTAGATTTAATTTTTTATAGGAAAACATATTATAGAGTATCACTATAAACCTATGTTATTTGGAAAATTCTTTTTCTAGAAACATGAATAAGTATTATGAATGCTTAAAAAGTCTTATCTTCGTAGATGCTGTATATGCCAATTTTCTGACAACACCAATGGAAAAATTAATAGAGTCATTCAAATTTGTTATTCCAGAAATGTTTTAATTTATAATGTCTTATTTGTAGCTGGTTCAATGTATAATATTCTCATAATCACATAGATTTGTTATGATGGTTACAATGTTAAATTTTAAAGAAATTCTTTAAAAAATATAATTCAAATAATTTCTATGTTTTTACAACCATGCATAATGACTATGTTAATAAAGTTGATTTAAAAACAATGACTTCTAAAAATATATCCAATTTAAATTCTATTAAAAACAATTCATGTATTTTTAATTAGATATTAGGCTACTAGAACCTCACACTGGAAGCTATCAATTAGACGATTAGATGTGGATTTTTGTTAACTATAATTCACAATAGAGAAAGTATGTAACCAAAGTCCAAAAGGGAAACAACAAATTATCTATTTGTAGACAAAGAGGTAAGCTTCATCTTCTCATCCAATTGTGTAGGTTCACACAATGTTTTTTGATGTTCTATAGTTTCAATCTGAAATATGAATAATAATATATTTTTTATTATAGATGAATTTTCTAGAAACATATTGGTATTCATTGTAGAAAAAAACTGAATCTTGTTCAAATATTTTAGTCTCTGAAAAAATATAGAAACTCATAGTGGACATAATATTATGAGCACTAGAATTCATTAAAGTTTTATTTTTGAAAATTAATACATTTAATATTTATTCTCATAGCATGGATACAATTACGACATGTCAACTCATATGACCCCTCCCAAGAAGAATCATGTTTTATGAAATGAATATGAATATTCAGAAATATTTCTAAGAAATTGATTAATGAGTAATAAAAACATTATTTAATTTTGAGTAGAGGATGTTAGTTCATCATGATATATTATCAATAGTGTTATTATTATAACTATTTTATAGAAAAAAAATAAATGATGAGTGGACAAAAAAAAGGAATAAAATTTTAATTTTTTGGTTGGAAGATCTTTATACTCAATATAATGTCAGTTTTAGTAAAAAATTCAGCCAAATGTGATGAACTAATTTTTCTTTTCTATTCATAGTCAACTAAATCATTTATGGGTTAAATAAATGTAAATACTTTGTTAATTTATTTGCACATGTCATATTTGATGAAACAAATCCACATAATACTAACACCGGTTTAAAAAAACATAAGGACGATATTTTTAGTTTTTATATTGATACCTCATCTAAGTCTAATGATGGTTCTATAAAACCTCTAGTAAAAAAATTACCTAAAGTAGAGGAACCATTTGAATAAAAACCTAAAGAAGAAAATGCAATACCATGAAATTCTTCTCAAGACCAATTTATATGCATATAGACTATCTATTTGATGATTTAGTCATAGATCATGATATATGATATTGGACTATAGATTCTATTAGAAACATGGTTAAATATGAAGCCTTCATGTTATATAACTAACCTAAAAACAACACCAATAAAATAAATGAAAATTCTGGGTAATAGGTATTCAATATGAGTTGAATCACATTCAAAGAAATAAAGGCTTAGAACTAGTATAAATATCTAAGGACATCGTAACCATTGACACTAAATGGGTGTTTAGAAATTATGATGATGATTTTGGAACTATATTTAGAAATAATATTATGACGGTTGAAAGAAGTATTAGTTTAGAGAATCTTATAAACGTTGAATATACATTTTCCCAAATAGAATTTCTTTAATCTATTAGAATGCTTCATTCCAACACATCCTAATAGAAATTAAAATTATTTCACATTGAAGTGAAAAGTTATTTTCGTAATGATTATATAAATTAGGATTATTTTATTGAACAACCCCTAGATTTCAAAAATTTAATTTTCACAATAAATTTTAAAAATTGACCAAATATAGAATGGTTTGAAGAAATGTCCCGGAATAGATTATTATTTGATTATTTAATTTTTTATTTCATTACAATTTTCAAAAGGTACTACTGATCCAACATTATATATTAATATAATGTAAAAAGATATTATTTTAGTTAAAATCTATATTTGCGATGTTATTTATTGATTAGCCCAAATGATTTTATGAATTGAGTTTCGGAAAAAAATTTTGAAAAAAATTTGAAATGAGTTCAGGGGTACTGTTAAATTTTATCCTTGGTTTTTGGATTTTTCAGAATTAGGATAGAGTCAATTTAAATCAAGGAATATACAATAAATATTTTCCAAAAGTTTTTTGTAAGAATAGAGTCAAAGGAATTAATATTACCATTAGTAATTTTTTTAAGTTGGATAATGATGAAAAATGAAAAATAGATGATCAAACTATATACAGATTTATAAAAGGATGTTTAGATTTTATAATCTATATGAGAAGTAATATTATAAATATTTTCTTAATGAGACCACATTTTAAAGAAAATCTGAAAGAATCAAATGTTAATGTTAATAATGGATCTTTTGAATACCTCAAAAGTTAATTCAATGTAGGATTATTTTAATCTATATGAAAGGTATTTTAATTTTTTCTTTATTGAAGTATTGATTTTTGTAGTGGAATATTAATTAGAAAAAACACATCTATAACATTTCAGAATTTGGGAACTTATCTCATATAATGGTTTAGAATGAAATAGGAAAATGATTCATTATCGAAAAAAATTAGTTCATAGTAGTGGATTATTATTATGTATATATTACATGGAATAAACAAACCTGAAAACAATATGTGGATGTAATGATATGGATAAATGTGTCATGGTATTTTATAAACACTCAAGAGTTTAGGATAAATTATGGATATTTATTCAAACAATTAATTTTATATAATATATAAAAGACATGTAATGGAATTATTTTAGTGTTATTTAATTTGAAAAACATTTTCCCATTGAGTAATGAGTGTATATAGATAGATAATTGTTGAATCTACAAATAAATGAATATGAAAATCTTATTATGAATAAATAAAGTGTTTACAATGATAGAAATCAATAGTATAGAATAAATACATATTCCAATGTGAATTATGAAGCATTTATTTTATGGTCCTATAGAAATAATTTTAGGTTCACTTTTCTCCCAAATATTATTACCATACAAGGACATAACCTAACATGGTGTAAACATAGAGAATAATTCTCAAAAATATATGTCTTCGAATAGAAGAAAGAGGAAAATTGGATGTTAGAGGAAAATAAATATAAAGGGATAAAGGAAAATAATGATTTCCCCAATGTGATAATTTTAGAAAGCAATACTCTGTTATATTCATGAAGGTAATGTGAGTTTTCTATAAGTATTTATAGAATGTTCACAATAATCATGACATGTACGTGAAATAATGAATCATAAAATCTGGAAATAATTAAATATAAGATGATAGGGAATTATGAAAATGAATTGTGAATGAATCAAGGGTATGTAACTCAAAATATTACAAGGGATCATGATCAAGAAATGATATTTCTAAATAATAAGAGGAATTAATTATACGGTTTTGTTTGTATTGAATATTTATGTTATAGTATAAATTTAATCAATGTTATTATGGTTATCAGAATTATAAAATATATAAGGATCTTAATGTATTAATTTTTAACTATGTATTTGAGATGATATGTTTAATGGTAATGATGACTTAAATTGGTGATTTAGTGTCTAGTCAAATATATATAAATAATTTTTTAGGGAGAGTAACCATTATAATGTGAATTATGTTGAGGTAAAAATGATAAAATGGTTTTTATCAAGGTATTTTTACCCATTTATTTTAATCTTAAATTTTATGTTGAGTTATTAAGGGTTATAAATATTTGGAAACATTATAGGAATTATATTAATAGTGTTTTTTTAAATGGAATTCCACTTACTGGGTGACAAACCATCACATCTGGTAACTCCAGGGGGCTTGAACACACAGCCGAAGGTTGACATGGGTTTTGTTCATACCACTAGTCTATGTGATTGACTGAAAATTATTTTTTATTTGATTAACAAATCCATTTTAAATAGAAAGTGAGAAACCACCATATTCAGAAAAACAACCAAATAAAAAGTAAAGCAAAACCAAATCAACATACCAGTTCCACCTCTCCCCAGCAGCTATAATAAGTGAAGTCCCACCACCAAATCATGAGCACTCGGCATAAAGTCCCATGCAAAGATGAACTGGCATAAAACCGATTGCCAAGCCATACCCTCTCAGACTTCCACTCCAAGTGACACACTGATGTGACGACCACAAGCTCTAAACCCCATCTGAGGTGGAACCAGAAAACAAGATGGAAACAATACACCCAAAAAAATCTCGAAACAAATAGATTAATTATGAAAACCCCCATTAAAATGCTTAATAAATAGGGAAACCAAGCATTGGTCAGAAATGCCTATGGAAGAATCATTGAAGAAAAAATTATTTCTGCTGAAAACTGTATCTCTATACAACATCCAGGATATAGCGGTTACCTGGATGTGCTTCTCTCCACTTAACAGATCTTCAAATGCAAAAGATATTGTATCCCAAACATGAATATAATCCTCTATACTGATCAAACCCCTGTTAAAACCCCAAACCAGAATTTAATCTTGTTTGTCAACCCAAGAATATTGTTCCTCATTCAAAGTCATTTCAATGGCCCGGACCATCATCTTCACCACATCCTCTTAGGAGGCATTGAGAAACATCACCTACTCTGTCACATCATCATCTGAACTTAGGATTAGATCCCAGGAAAAATCGAGCTGACCATATGGTTTCAGTTGACGCATGGCCTCCATGTCTAACTTCTCCTCCATTTTCCTTTTTGCTATCCGAGTCTTCAAAAGAGGTGGCAAGGAAGAGCAGAACTTCTTTCACCTACACCTCCTATTACTCCTAATAGACCTCGGGCTAGTTTCCCCAATAGAGTAATTCTTACTTGTTTCAATGATTTCCTCACCCTAGCCCCCAGCTTGTGTTTATAATTCTTCGTTGACCATGTCTCTATAGTGAGTGGAAAGTATGAGTAGTGCTTTATCTGTTTCTGTTTTCCTTTCTAGGTTCTACCCCTCCTCGGACTTGAGAGTTCTTCACCCTGAACCTGAACCTCACCCTCAACGTCATCTACAGGTTGACTATATTTGTCATCACTGGACTTCAGGACCTTCTTCCCATCCCTAGGATGCTCCTTCTCATCCAGAACCAGGTCCGCATTATGTAGGCCATCAAACCGGTTTCCCAACTCAATAACAGATACCTTATTAATAAGACAGGGTCTGAAATCCAAATAAATACCCTCTCCCTGATCCTTCAGCATTTCTATAAAACATATAGCACTAATTGAGCACACCGTATTATCATATGGGGAACCCAGGAGGCCCTTTGGACCTCCCTCTCCCGCCCTAGGAGACTGAACTCGACATCGATCCAAGGTACCCCCTGTTCTAGCCCTCAATGCCACTTCTGGTTTCTTCACTGACACATCCACAATTGTTTTCATAACTCCCAACTGACTGTCTTCGCAGGAATGGGCTACCGTGGTCGCAGCCTCCTCATCCAAAGGCTTGACACTGTTTGCTGCACCCCCTTCACATTGACTGTCTGAAACTCTGGAGTCGTGCCTACATTCCACAGAGGAGTGGCCCATGCGTATTCAAACCGAACAGAAATAAAACCAAGATTCATAAAAAACAGGATATTTACAACGGTGCACCCCAGCCATTGTGATCCAAACAAAGTTGGGAGGCACCCTTGAGGCATCAACATCCACAAAAATTCATGGGTTAACAGGATGAAAAATCAGATTGGTTCGGCTATCAGGGCATAAATACCTACCTGATAGGTTTCCAAGAATCATAAATATCGAGGGATTTTGAAACGGTAAAGTCATGCTGCGAAGACTAACCCAAACCACAACTGAAGGTGAGTCACGCTTCATGTGGATTTCATAGGACCAGCTATGGAGGAAAAAGCGAGATCCATTGCAGCAACGGGGGTGCTAGAACAGGGTTTAATCAAGTCCTCTTCTGACGTAAAATGGACCATGATATTCTTATTGTCAATCAATCCCATGATTTCCCTATCCTATAAATCCCACGAGCCGAAGACAAACCTGTCATATGAATCCACTGAAGGCCTTCGTTGAGATAATTGAGCGATAAAATTCAGGTTATTTAGAGATGAAGCATTGTTGAATTCAGTAATCGAAATTGGAAGACTAAAGCATCCTTCATGTTTCTATGGATCATTGGGGCACAACAAACATTGATGGAAAGGGGGAAGGAGATCTGGATTGGAAAAAGGGGAGAAGGAGGCTGCCGCTCCCTCTGAGGATAGTGGAGGTCCCTCCCTCAGCGAGTGAGGGACCGACCTAGAGGACGCCGCCATTGTGGAACGACAGAATAAGACCAAGCATGCCGCCATCATCTTAGCACCTCCCCTAAGAGGAAAAGAGTGTATCTACTAGCCTATGTGATGTTCTAGTAAATATGTGATTCTTTTTAATAAAGTGATTTGATAGAATAAGTATTAATGTTAATATAGTGGTTTTATAAAGACCATGACTTATCATACATAGATATTAAATAGATTTTTTATGAATATTTATTACATTACAGAAAAATATCTATGTACCATTATAGTATAGTGCCTTTAGAAACGTGGAAACAAAATGAACTGATTCATATGTAAAACAAATCAGATCCCTCTATGATATTAATATCCAGAACCCTTATTAGACATATCATATATAAGAAATTTTATCATAAACTATATAATGGAAACCGAAGAAAGGGTTATCTCACATGGTTAGTGGGGGTACTAAAGGGAGATACGTAAGAATAATATAGACATAAGGGTACAGAAACATTACCACAACATTTTAAAACCTTAATATACATATTTATAAAACATAATTTTGAGTCATGGATTATATAAGGCCCCAGCCTTAAAACATACTTAATCTTGAGTTATTACAAGATTACACATTGAGGATCTTTTCAGGTTTAGAGTTTTAGAGAATTAGATCATGAAATTTGCATTATATTCCACATTTAAACAAAGTGGATTACATAAAAGACAAAATTCATTCCTCCCATCAACGAGAACATATTTAAAATAAAACATGGATTCTCTCTTAACACATCCTTGACTTTATCGGCTTATCATGTACCTTTCCCCTTGACCTGAAAAACATTTCAGAAACTTGGGATGAGCATAAAAAGCTCAGTAAGGGACATAAAAAATATGGATAGGAAACATGAGTTCATGTATACATAAAGATGAAATCATAATTTACCCATAAAACATAGGCACTTTAACCTACCTCATAAAAACATGAATAAATCATAGAAATCATAAGACATAAAGGTAACTTGAGGCATTCATAACATTCTTACGTAGGGAGTAACCCTCTTGGTTACGTTTGGAATACCCATCACAGTATATTCCCTAAAAATCTCTTCGGAGAAACCTCAACGTTTCACTCTTTCGCGTTACCCAATGCATTGGAGAGCTATATCGGGCTCACCCGCCCTTAGTTTATCACGGAACCACCCGTTTTTCATAACAATGCCCAAGAACCATAACATAAATGTATCAAATAAAATATGCATAAAGGAAACATAACATTTCCACATTTCAATTACAATATAACATTTTAGTATATTGAAATAATGAATCCATTCAAAAAGAAACCATTTTCAAAACCATTTAAAACATTTAATAAAGATATTTTCGAATCAAAGTGTCCCATACCACCTTGAAGCTTTTAAAATTTTAAACCATTAATATCCATATAAATAAATCCTTAAAACCACTTTGAAAACATGGATATTAATAAGAACGAATAATTAAAACATTTAAAATGATATTTTGGTTAAAGGGGTTTTACCAAAATTAGAGACACTTGAATACAATAATTGAGGAATAACATTTAGTCAAAACTTTGTAATATCATGGGAATAAAGGAATCCATGATATAATATTCCAAAGGACAGTATATACACCATATAAGAGTGAATTGGTGCATAACAACAATGAAGTCTCAATAGGGATGTAAAATGTGATGAAATCCCTTATAAAGAAGGTATCCTTAAATCAAGGACAAATCAATCTCAAAAATATGTGTGACAAATATAAATACACCCAATATGAGTGGATATTAAGTGTAAAACAATAAAAGGTCATTCACACATATTCAATGGATGACATATTCAATGACTACATGTTGAACCCAAACAAAACGAAATTGGGTTAAAAAGTTCCCTTGATAGCCTAACGGCATCACATCGAAAAGAGTTGATGAGAGATAAAAAGTGTATCTCATCACTTGGACATAAAATTTACATCAGTAAGGATATATGAGAACATATCCCAACATAACAATATGTAAATTAAAAGACCCAACAAAAGAAGTCTTTTAAAAAAGAGGAGGGTGAAAGGTTCCCTTACCGACTTGGGTATCTTTCAAAACATACACCCCATGAAAGAAGGACAATAGATCATTGATGTAAATACTCATGAACGAAAGTATTTTACACAAAGTGTAGAATAATGGGCAGTACATACACCACTCAATGGAATTTGTGGCAAATGTAGCATAAATCTCACGGGAATAAAAGTGAGATGAAAAATCCCTTACGAAAACTCGGCAGCCTAACGGCGCCACATAAAACTTCCAAAATGGATTGATGAGAGAGAATAGGGTATCTCATCACATGAACATAAAAATTACAGTAGGATTAATATAAAATAACATCCCAATCATAATAAAGATGAGCTTAAAAGAAATGACAGAAAAGAGTGTACTTAAAAAGAAAGAGAGTTGTAGGATCCCTTACCTCGGGTCCGACTTGACTCGATCGTTCTTTAACGTCCTGAATAATAAACTTGAGTTAATTTCTATTTGCTTAAGAACCTTTTCCAAGATCATTATTCCTTTTATATCAATTATTGACATGTTGTTAACATTATGTAATCATTTAAGTTAATAATGTTCATTTTGTCGGTATTTGGTTCTTAAGTCGAAAGTGGTCTTCTTTCAATTACATGTTGTTCATGTGGCCAAATGTTTATTATATCCAGAATTTTATTCATGTTGTAGATATAATATATTTCATATATATCCAGTACATTCATGCATTTATAACATTACATAATCATTTAGAGGTAAGAAATGAAATGCACCGTTCATGGAGACGGTAAGCCGTACGTACGCATGAACGCTACTTTCATTTCTATTCGTATTTTATAGAATAGAATAATAATGATATAAAGGTATATTATAGTTCCAGTATAATATCATATTTAATATCATAGTTCCATCCTTTATATGTCCCACATATGGTATTTAACGAATCAAATCACTTTGAGGGGGCGGTAGTCCGCACTTCCTTAAATGAAGATATCGTGTTTACCCATAATGGTAACCATAAAGGTTTGACCAAAATGTAAAAAACTGAATCTTAAGGAAAACATAAACATACTATATATCATATATAAAAATAGTGACATCATAATGGCCACCTTTGAAGGTGTTAAATGAGTATTGAACAATCATCGTTTCGGGAGGCAGAATTTCACCATCCACGGAAATTGTATGTTCTTTAACCATTTGATGTAGTTGTGTGAGAGTGTAGCTCAAATAAATCTTATAACAACATCCTATTATATTGAAGATACTGGTGTGGTTACAAAATAAGTAAATAAAAAGAGATTAGGGGGTTGGAGAAGCAAAATAATGCAAATGAACATGAGAGAATGAATTACCTTTAAAAGTGTAACTCCTTTTGATTTGAGCCTAAAGGCTTCCTTTGAAAGGATTCTGCCCAAAGGGGATCCTCTAGGATGAGGAGAGGGATGTTGAGAGAGTAAATGGGCAGGGTTTGGCCGAGCCAAAGGCTTGAGGGGTGTGGGAGAAGAGGTAGAGGTGGGGGCCTTTTATAAGAGGAGAGGAGGGGCACTTTTGGAAAGCAATGAAATATTACTTTATTTGAAAATGCTTTTCGGTTTTAAAGGGTAACACATTGATAGAATTCGTGGATAAGGTGATAAGGCATCGAAATACACTCATCCAATTGGTTTTGTCCATGTGTATATTGTAGATTTTTCATTATCTTTCCATTTTAATTAAATTGTCAAATAATGATGTCATCGCTGCATCATTATTATGTCATAAATAATTTAATTTATTTAATGTCTAAAAATTATAAAAAAATACTATGATATAGGAAATCTTTTTAGCTTTCCAATGAATATTTATAATCAAAATGTGGACTTGTATAACCCCACTTAAAAATTGTTTTAGTAAAACATACTTTGTTAGTGTCATTTTCACTTTAACATTAAATAAAAAGTATTTTATGTTTTTTCCCAACAAAAGTGGATCCATGGGGTCCCCAAGTTAGGCCATGGCTTGTCTTGGTCGGCCATGACACAACCAATGGGGTTGGGACATGTGTCTAGGTCATTTAATATTATTAAAGTATTAATTATACCTTAAACTTCACTAATTACCACTAATCGCGATTAAAAACTTAATAAGTTACTATTCACCAAAAAATTATTATAATCTCATTGAACCACATTTTACTTCTTAATGACAACCATGTATGTAGGATTTTCAAAATTCAATACACATTAGTGGTAAACTTTCATTTAACTGAAAAATCAGTTTGCTTGATTATCACTTAGTGGTTTCACTATTCATCCGAAATTGAAGTTTTTCAGAAAATTACCAAAAAATCACCCTAAGCTATATTTGATACTCCGAATTCAAAAATGAAGTCTTTTTTACAAAATTCAAATCATATAAGTCACATTAATTAATTTAATAATTAATTCCCGCTGCCAGAGCAAATAGCGTGTTTTTACAAAACAATAAGTATCAAAAGATTGACACCAGTTTAAGTCTAATTTCGAATTGAAATTGATTCCAATGACCACCATTGGATAAAATGGTAAAAATATTTTCTAATTTAACTTTAAAACCAATTCAAAATATTATCTAATCATATAAATAAATTAGATTAAAAAGAGGTTTTGAATTAAAACACAACATTCTACACTATTCGTTAAAAAAAATGAACTTTATCAAAAAGATACCAAAAATTTACACAAAGTAAATTTTGATGTCCCGATTATTAATAAGAGTTTTTTTTGGCCCAAAAGAATGTTTAAGAGTGAAGAAAACTATATTTAATGACGGTTCTCCATTAAAAGGTGATAAGTGAACCTTTAGTGAAAACTAAGGCATATACACCTAAAATTGAATTCTTTCCGTATTTTAAGCCTTTATCTTTTATTGTATAAATGTAAAAACATTTATAAAACATATATAATCATATTTTAGTTATTTATATCCATTCCCGCCAATACAACGGCTACATGTTAACTACCATTTGAAATAATATTATTTTATTATTAGAGTGCAACGTAAGATTCCCAAGAATCTCGTTGTTGCGTGTTGGGTACGCCATTGAGCATAGTGTCCCCTTTAAAGTCATATTAATATTTTATTCACAAATATGGATAAATATGAAAATTTCTATTCTTTATTTACCTGGGGTGTTACAGATTAAATATTGGAAATTAATAATACATGAAACAAAATTTAATGAAATAAATGATTCATTAGATCATAAAGTTTTGATAAGATATATATTTCTGGTATAAAAATAATCATATAAAATCAGTAACATGGTTTTCAAGGATATATTTTAAGGATATCACAGTGGAATGGGATAAATTATCAAAGAAATAATTTTAGGCAAGTATCCCTCCCAATACCTTTATAGAAGAACATTTCCCTTACTAAATTGGTTTCACTACCCATTATTATCATGTTTACATCATGAGGTATAAATATTTATCCAATTAATTGAAGGTAGATATAGCTTCCAACAAAATGTAAATGAAAACCATATTTCTGTGATCTAAAAGATCATAAAACAAGAATCATATAATATCCCATGAAGTGAAATGGGATTCATTAACATTTCATTATATCATAACCTTTAATGAATAGATAAGATTCATAATATTTTCCTCATTTCGTCGTAGCTTAACCAATGAAAAATTGTAGGTTTTATAAGTTTTTTATCATGGTATTACCCATGGAAGAAAAATATGTTTCACAATCATATTTTCACATCAAATATATATAATTTATAGAAATAATACTAATTGTATAATTGGATCATATACTTATCAAGGAATATTAAACATCAACATATGCCATATTATATAGAAAAAAATTTTGATCAATAATTTGAAATTTTTTTTGAGGAAAATATCAATCCTAGTTTAAATGAAACATTATAAAATATAATAAATTTAAAAAATAATTTTCAATGAAAATAATCATGATTAATTATAAAGTTGTATTAAATGAAAATAATGGTCATGATGATGGGATTTTTCGTTTAGGCTATACAAATTAAAACAAATAATCCTCTCACAGTTTTTGTAAAATCCAAATGGTCTTTTTTTTGAAATTGAATAAATATTAATTTCAATTTTAATTTTAAATAGTGAAATATTGTTAAAATTTATTATAAAAATAATAGTATAATTAAAAAATTAATTTTGTAATCATTTTAAGAAAACTGGGTTTTAGTAAAAACCCGTTTTTCGATGGAAGAGATAAATAATGTCATAATTTCAAAAAAAAATTAAAAAAATTATTTTATGTTCCAATGAGTAGAAAAATTATCATATTATTTTAATTTATCCAGAATAATCATATGAGAAAAAATATATCTAATTTATTAATTGATGGATTATAAGATTTTATAATCAAAATCAAAATCTTATATAATTCGAATAAATGATGGGTTTGTAACATTGAATCTTTTCCCGCTTGATTTGAATTATAATACCTATGAGGTAATAACATAATAATTTACTTAAAATATATTTAGGATAAATAAATTCATTATATTACATGTCAATGTTGATGAACATACACCTTGTGAAACAAGATAGTTGTATAACATAATATGCGTCTCAAATAATGAAAACTGAGATAAAAATACCTTACCTTTGGTACTGACATCCATAACAAATTTTCTATTCTCCTGTATAGTAAATATAATACCATTATATATATATATATATTATGATATACAACATATTATTTTCTTATGACCTTTTATTACATTTTTGTTAACAATTCCATGTAAAAATTTGTTTTCGGTTTTAACTTTTTTGTATCTCTTCTATATTTTGATTTATTATTTTTTTCACCATAAATTGATAATTATTCAGTCATAACATATATTTTAACAATTATATAAATAGAGTATATATTCATCATATATTTATTTATAATAATCATTACTATTTAGTGATAAAAATGAACAACACCATTCATGGAGATGTTAAGCCATACATATGCACAATTGTTATATTCAATTTCATATCCGATTGAAAGAATTAAATATTAATGATGTAATTTAATTGTAGAATCCATTATATGTCACATATATCTTATATTTTAATTATTCCCAGCATTATTACATTCATTTAAAGAGTGAAAGAAACAAATCACTCCACAAGGCGGTAGTCCTATGTCGACATGAATGTCGTAATCATATTCTAAAGGAAGAGAAAATAAAAATGTAAAAATAATATGTTAAATAAATATGTTAAATAATATTATAAATATCATATAAAAAATAAATCAATCATTATTTCCAAAATTGATAGGTGGAACTGACAAAATGAAGGACATCGGTTCACGAGGGGTTTATCCACCACACACACAAATGATAACTTCATATCCCATTTGCTGGATATAGATATAGTTCTAGGTAATATAAATAATATATAAACATCTTAGTTTACGAGTGATATATTTTTATTATATCATATTTTTATAATAATAATTGATGTAGGTGGAGGAATAAATAAAACGAAAATGATCATTGACCACTGTTACCTCTTCTTTTAGTATCCTCCTTAGGTTTGCACCAATATCCTTCCTTGTTTGGATTTATATAAAAAATAAGGCATATAATGTGAGAGTATAGGTGATATAAATTTATTTGGGTAGGTATTTTCTGAACCAAATGGTATTTATGTTTTGAATATGAAAGGAGTGGGGTGGCCATTTATAAATTAATTAAGAGGCCCCCTTGTATATTTTTGAATAAAAAAATGTTACACATATTTTATTCATGTCACAAGGATAAAATAATGTAAAATTATAGAGAAAATAAGATATAAGGGTAACATATTTTCATTCAATTGGGTTGTGAAAACCATTATGTAATTTTTAACACTTATCTTTTTTTTCTAACCCCCGACAAAATAATTTTTTACTCATCTATGGTAAATATTTTTTATTATTTGTATACATCATTGTAGAAAAAAATAATATAAACTTATTATATAATATTATTTCTTCTGATTTAATACATATTTCCAAAAACCATTAATATATGTAGAAAATTTTATTTGAAAATTTATCATACAGATGCCACAAAAAAATGGGCTATTATAGGGAAAATGATCAAATGTTTAATATGTTCTCATATTGAAATTAAATATGAAATTTATTGAAATTAATTTAATTTGATTAATGGGTGTAAATTGGAACTAATTTTTTGGTAAAAAAATATCAAATATAATTTTTCATTATTAATGAATTTAACTAAAAAGATGTTTTCAAAAATAAAATGAATTAATTTTCAATGTTCAACCAATAAAGAATTTTTTAAAAACACGAAGAATTTAACTCAATCTAATATTTAAATTCTTATTAAAAAATGATTTTTATTATATTAAAATAATTTTATAAATGTGTTAAAAACATATTTTATTGATTCTCATTAATATAAATAAAAATAATTTTATGAAAAATTAATATTTTAGAAACATAGATTTACTATTCCAAAAATTATTTCTTATATATAAATATATGTTATTTACATAAAAACACAAAAAAAATTAAAATATGTTATTACTATTTATATCTATATTTTTAATAATTATGTTGCAATGATCACTTTTAAATAACTATATAAATAATATATTATGGTTTTGTTAAAATTAAATGTTGTGTTTAGTGAATGTTATCATAGTGATGTGTGTTGTGAAATCCTAAAATAGGGATTAATATAATATAAACTTATATTGGTATTTTATTTAATGCAAGATATCATGAAAGTTTAATTTATTCAAAAAAAATTCACAAAAACTCGGTATCATACAAACTGACACCTAATAAAATTTATTTCCCCCTCAAAATTCATCACTTAGAATAAAAAAATGAGGATACTTATACCTCATTATATCTTCAAGTTACCTTGTATCCTCGTTTAATTTCTGGGATTTCTATAAAACATGTACCATACCTATTTTCTTGTTTTATAGAAGTTTCTATATATGATCTATAATCACCACTAGAATATCCTTATATGAAATATCATTCCTTTTTGTTATGTATTTTGAGTTATTTAAATTTAAAGGATTAGGTACGTATATATGGGATATATATATATGGATCAGATCATAAACTCGATAGAGGCTTAGTGGATGTTCCATGTGATTTTTTGTAGTCCCAATAAGATTAATAAATTCAAAGTGATTGATATACCAAGGGCATAGTTTCCATTTCTTCCAAAATCACATATCCTTCTTCCATATATATTCTAAAAAACAACTAGTCACCAATATCAAATTATCAATCAGACTCATGATTATCAACATAATATTTCTACTGACTCTAACCTATAGTGATGTGTTGGTGAATGGAATTAACCTTCTCTACCTTTTCTCTATCTATCTATTGTCTAAATAACTTTATTTCTATAACATAATACAATAATTTTTCTTCTCTAAATTTCATTCCATATATGGATTTATAATATTCCAACTCAATTATTGAGTGAATGTTACTATTGTATGAAAAGTTAACCTTGCCAAGGTGTTGATCCCAAAAACCTTGGAAATGCTATTAGAGAGATATCAAAATATCCTATAGTGTTGGAAAAAATTTCTCAGAAAATTCATAATTCTATAGATGATAACTAGTTGTGAAACTCATATCTTTATCTAGATACTACTAAATACTTCTCAAGAACATTTAGTTAAACCTCATATTCTAGTCATACATAATGGAATTTGGAACTCCATCAAACCTTATAACATACATAATGTATATACTTTCATTTTGATCTAGAGAGAAATATTTTGTTGATGGTGACGATGTATATTGAATTAGTAAGGCGATCCCCTAAAACCAATATATCAATATTCCTTTCAATTGTTTTTCAGAGTCCAATGATGAAATGCATGGTGATATATTCCCATTTTCATTCTAGTACGGGTAATGAATGTAATATCAAATTAGAATTTTTCCTTTCAAAATTAACATTATGAAAATCAAAGTAAATAGATTCAAACTCCATGACATCTCCCTTTATTACATCACACAATATATATTTTTTGAATCTATATACATCTGCATACTTCTTATATGAATATAGAATGAATAACTTTGAGATTTATCTAATAAATCCTTTTATCAAATATTGAATACACCAAATGTATACATGGTTCTTGAACCATACCATTCGATCATGATCAATGATAAATTTATTAATACATATAACATAATTTTTTATCTATACATCTTATTTTTTACCTCTTTAATATTGACATGGATATATGGTTGAACATTTAATTAAGAGAGATATGATTTTCCCATTAATCCCGGATTTCATGTTTTATCCTTTACAATTCCATAAATAATGGATCTCTTTTACTCCTCACCACGGCTAAGATAGAATAATCCATTCAACTCAAAGAATAGTCCTCCCTGTTCACATTCCATAGGTGTTAATATATTGATTATTCATAATATTTAATTATCATTAGCCATATTACATGGTGCACATTCAACTCATTTTGTGATAATATATACATTAAACTTTTATGATCAGTATATATAACACACTTTTCTTTATAAATTAAATTCATATAAAATTAATCTATAAATATCTATATCAAACCCATAATCACGAGATGTATAATTTTGCTCATGAGTCACTAATTTTCATTCTACTCAAACTATAACCATGAAATTAATCATAAGGATACATCCTAATAACATATTAGATGCATTTTTATATATTAAAAACACTTCCACACTATAAGGTAATGTATCAATAGATGAACAAACAAGTATTTTATTCACTTCCATGAAATTTTCATCTCATTATTTTCTCATGTGTAACATGGAACCCTTTTAGGTAAATTTGGTTAGTGGATTAGATATCCATGAGAAATTATGCACAAAGCATTGAATGTAAGTATCTTAACCATGAAAACAATGAATCTTAATAATATTGGTTAGTTTGGGCTAATATTTAATCACATTTCTATTTGATTGAGTTACTGATATATTATCTCTTGAGATTATATGAGAAAAAAATGAACGCTTTTGCATTTGGAAGGAACACACTGTAAAATTTTCAACTAGTGTCTTCTTCTTTAGGGTCTTCACTATAATTCTCAAATGATCTTTATTCTATTCCATTCCGTTTGTGTTTATAAGAATATAATCATTAATAACTTCCACATACGGATCAATGTAACCGATGTAGAATCAATTCATTAAATCCATGAAGATAATTATGGAATTAGTAAGACTGAATGAATACCTAGATATTAATAGTGCCGATACCATGTACAAAATGATGTATTGCATATATCCTGCTCATTTTCCCTCAATTTTTGAAATATAAAATGAATGTAAAGAATGTTAATGTATTAAAGTCGATAAATTTGATCAAACAAATAAACAATAAGTGGAGTATTATATTTTTTTAATTAATTATGATCATTTTTAGCTTTCTATATTCAATGTAGAGTCATATTGACATATATTTATTTCCAAAATAGAAGAGGTGTACCCTATTATGACCCAATTGGTATAATGATACCCTTATCAGGGTTTACCTGCTATTTCTTCAACCATTCTGGTAACATAATTTGGTCAATTCTATATAAATTCATCAAAATTGGTATATCACTAGGTATGACTTTTATTGAGAATACAAATTCATGTTTTATAAACTCATATGAGACCATTATTTAGATAACTCAACAAATTCCATCAAAAAAGGAATATCATCAATTTTGAGTTTCTCCCCAAATAGTTGAAATAATCTCCCCATATAGATGTAAATAAATACCTATTAAATGGATGTGATCACCATCAGATATTAATAACTATCTTCACATTGATATATTATCATTGGATGGTCTAGTATATCAAACATGGCATCCCTACCATGGAAATTACTGTAGTATTTATTTATAGAAATATAATTAATTCCAAACCTAACATCAAATTCAAATATATGTGGAATGGAAATATTTACAAAAAACACATTTAGGTAATGTCAACTAAAAAATAATCATAGAACAAAGATAAAATCATCATACGATTAGAGGTTTCTAATTTTAATTCATCATATAATAGTTTGGGTTGAATCTTGATGTCCTTATGTATATATTAAAAAATCAATGAATTGGTAGATCTATATTCAAATAAGACATTACATGTTATATGGTGGATTCTATGTGTACATTTCAAAACATAATTATAAACCCCACCATCGTAAACAATGACCTCATGTGATTTATATTTTTCTCTTAACATTAGAGGTTTCTGACCTTGATCATTATCATTATCCTTCGGATTTGGGTATTTTTTAACGTAATTTTCATACTCCATTCATTTTGAACACTGGAATGTGGGTGGTTGAATCTGTGCATTATTCTCTCTATTATTATCTTTACCAAACTTATCCCCATCACTTTATAAATCAATTTCCTAATGAACCTCTCTTCTGTACATTGTACATGTACTACCCCCCTTAAGAAAATTTTGTATTGCTTTTCCCCACATGTTGATCGTAATGTAAATAACATCTTCAATCCTCCATCATTCATGGATTTTCATTTGCATTACATTTTTATCTTCTTATAAAAATTATGATATTGATACGAAAATTCATCATCAGTTTCCACCATGATAGCACATCAAAAAATCACACCAAATGATCTGAAGTCTCTTACTAATAAAACCATATGGGTGCTTCCTTTGAAGTAACTGATTAATTGTTCAACATTAAATTTATGCTGGACTGTAATAAAATAATAGTCCCACAATTGTCATGTTGAATTTTACTCATAGGTTCCAAAAATATTCATTATCCTTATTTGGGATAAATAACTCATTCTCTGTCATTTAATAAAGAATACAAGGAATGTACTTATTAAAAAATATGTTCTGAAACTCACTAAAATCTATGAAATTGGTTTAATCTTTTTTAGTATATTATTTATAATATTACGCCATTGATCTAATTAACCTTACAAATAATATAAATTTAAAAAAATAATATCTTCAAGTCCTAAAAAATGGAGAACATAAAATAAATTCAATTGTACTATAATATATTTTACAAACTAGCAGATATTCATAGGATAATCATCTCATTATTTGTTCTACTCACTATTAAAAAAGTTCCTTTATGTTCCACTAGTTGACAAAAACAAATAATCATTGACTAAGAAACAATAATCATGATGGGAAGCCAGATATTCATGAAGAATGAATTATAGAATATATAATTCATAACCCCTTATTTTTAATATATAATAATTTATGTTAATCCACTGTTATTCATGGTTATCATCTATTTGAATTTTCTTGGTGGTTCATAAAGAGTATGTGAGTTTCCAAATCCTTTCCCCTAGTAGTGTGAAACCATATGTGAAGAAATGCATATTTTCATGCACTTATTGACATTAATTTTTAGATCAATGTTCCATTTTCATATTTATTACCCCTTGGTACCTTTTTTCGATATCCACATCAATATAAAATAATATCTATTGCATACAAGGATCACTGCCAAGACTTTTATTGTGGGATGAGTTCACTCCACAAATCATGATTTTTTATAAAGATCACTCCCTTGAAGATCATAAAGGACAAGGTCCCATATATAACCATGTTAAATCCTTATTCTATTCATGTATATCTCAATAGATATAAATCTTTACCCAACGAATTAGAGAGAGATATAGTTCCCCATGTCTTATAATGAAAACCATAATCATGTGTTCCATAGTATTATAAAACATTCAACATATAATAACCCATGAATTGAAATGGTTTTCCTAAAAATTTATATATATAATAAACTATAGAATAGAGATATATTTCATAATCATTTCATAATTTCCTCATAACATAACCCATGGAAGAAGAATTAGGATTCATAAGATTGTTATCATGGTATAACCTATACAAAAAAATATTTTCCATAAACATCATTCTATCATAAACAAAATAAATTTAGATAAATATTTAGAATGGTATCATTTGGAAAAATTCCAATGAATTAATTATTTTAATTAATGGATTTCATCTATGATAAAAAATGATGTTGATCATTTATTTTAAAAAATTCTTGAAGAAAATACACATTCCCTTATTAAATACACATTTTTAAACGTATTTTTTTGGGAATAAATTTTATTTCCAAATTACATTGAAAACATATAAGGATTATTCCATGAAAATAATGTTTATTCTGAAATTATGTTTCATTCATTCCATATATGATAAAATAAGGACTTCTTGCTAACTTTTATTAAAAGACAAATTGGGATTGTATGGAAGTATAAATAAAGATTCATTTAAAAACAATAATGATTAAATTAATACATTTTTTAATTTAATTTAAAAATAATATTGGAATAATTAAAAAAATCATTCATTTATGAAATATTTTTTTCCTAAAAAACAGATTACAACCTGAAAGGAGAACTAATATATTATTTTCTTAAAAAAAAATTCACAATTAATTTAAGATCCAATGTTGTGGAAAATGCTAAAATTAATTAAAAATATTTAGAATAAACAAAATAATATAGTTGTTTTGAATTTAGGTAGATATTGATCATACAGTTTTATCTTATAAAATATAATTATAAATAATACGAATAAATGATGGCATTATACAATTATTTCATTACCACTTTCGTACCATGGAATTAGAGGAATATTTAATGAATAAAATAAATTGTAATGTAACATATAATGAGGACAAATATATTAATTATACTACATGTCAATGGGTATGTATATAATCATTATGAACGAATTTAGGTGCATAACATAGCGTACATCTCCATGAATAAAAATTGAGATAAAATCTCCTACCATTAGTTTTGAGATCAATAGTACATATTAAAATATATTTTATAATTAATATATGATTACTATAAATCTAATAATAAAAGTATTTATTTATATCATACCATATATGACATATCTATGAATGTTTATTACCTATTTATTTACAATTCCTTATTAAATGTATGTTTCCTATAACAACCAATCTGTTTGTCATATATTTGTTGATATGTAATTTTTGGTCCCCTTAGACTTACCTTTATTTCATAATATATAAAATTTTAACCATGATATTAATATCATATATATTCCTTTATATGTATATATTTGTAATCCAATAAATTTAGGGATTGAAAATGAAATACATCATTAATGGAGAGGGTAATACTTATTTACACGTGAACATTGTGTCCATTGTCATGTTTGAAAAAATAAAGGATGGAAAGTGATATATTAAAATTTAATAATAAATATTATCACATATATATTTAAGATATTTTTATTAATCCAATAGTTATTTCCAATCATGTAATTCCTAAATGAATTACATTTCTTTGTGAGTCTGTAGTACTCCATTTACAAGAATGGCATTTTCATATTCCCCTGGAATGGAACGTAAAATATTTTGTGTGATATAGTAATTATATAATTATAATAATGAAATAAATATAATATATATTATAAATATATAAATATGTTCATCCTTGAGAGCGGTTAATGTAAAAATAAATAACATCAGTTCACAAGGTTGTAGTCCACCATACACACTCAAGATGATTTCATTACCAATTTGATGGAAGTAGAAATGGTTGTAGGTCATTACCCAAAAAAAGATATATCTATTATTATAAGATTATTATATCATAATGGTATGATAATAATTGGCATAGTTGTAGAAGGAAATAAAATAAAAATACATGTTGATTAATATTATCTCTTCTTCGGGTATCCTCTTTAATGTTTCACCAAAATCAATCCTTGGTCATATTTTTATCAACAATAATGTTTCATAGGATAGAGGAGTGAATTTTTGAATTTATTTAGGTATTCATTGTTCGAACCAAATGTGTATTAGGGTGAGAAGAATAGAGGAGAGGGGTGACGTTCAATAATTAGATGAGTGGCACACATGTAATGTTTTATATAAAAACATCCACCAACATTTTATCCACATAAAATGGCTCCATTAATGGTACATTATCAATCCTATAATATATAAGGTCAAATTATTGACGAAAAATTGGAGTTCTTAAATTTTTGTGTTATTTTTAACCCTTAACATATTTACCACCCGCATCGGTAAACACAAATTTACCTTAAGCATAGTTAATTTTAATCTATTTCCTTAACAATAAAACTAAAGTTGAAATTAGTAGAAAAATAATTTATGTTGATTGGAAAAATGGAATATATTTTTCTACATTCCATTACTATAAGTGAAAAAATTTCATTATATGTAAATCTGACAGACGTGATGAGAAATTGGTTTTTAAAGAGATAATGATCAAAAGTTTTCAATATATTTTGTATTAAATTCAAAATTAAATTGATTTAACTATCCAAAATTGTAATAATTTATGAATAAGGGAATTAAATTTCTATTAAATATAAATTTTAAATTATTTTATCTTTAAAAATAAAGTAAATGAAAATGATGTTTTCAATTATAATTCTCTAATTTTCTGAATATATAAAATATCAAAACCTTTTAGAAAAATATAAAATATTTACAAAAAGTATATTTTTAAAATATTATTCCCATAATTACTTTAATTTAATCAAAAAAAAATTAATCATGCGAAAAAATAATACTTTTAATTTCAAAACAATTAATAAGAATAATTTTAGGTGAAAATTGAATTTTTGAAATTCATAAAGGGATTACTGAAAATTAATTAATTTTTTTTATCAATTATATTTCTATATATTAAAATGATAAATAATATTAAAATAATATATATTCATATTAATTTCATTATGTTTAATGTATACTTTATAGCATTTCAGTTTAAATAACAATATTAATAAATAATCATGGTTCTCTTAAATCTCATTTTCTTGTGTACCTTAAGCTATTCTTATGTTTCATTTAGCTCAATTTTTCCATAGTTTTCTATGTAACAAATGATTAATATGGATTTTAATGTAACACATGATATTATAACATTTGAATTTATTTAAAAAAATCACAAAAACATTTTTTCTTATAGTTGATAAAATTCAATTTTAGATTTTAATATTTTATATTAGATACAATATGCTACTATTTTTATTTTGGAAAATATTTAGAGATAAGAGGAATAAATTTTCACTCTATTATTGATAATTTGGTCTTTTTAATGTTAATTTTACTTCATCATGTATTAAATATTAACATTGGCGTATTATTCTCTTAGAGTAAGAGATGATGTTAAAATTGATGGGATCACATCAAAAGTATGAAAATATAATTTTGAAAAAAATATTGAAAGTAACAATATCTAATTGTATTCATCGATAGGAAAAGAATTTTTAAAAATTAGTAAATTGATATTGAAAAAAATAATTATATTACCATCATGTCTCGTGAATAAAATGGTATTCTAAGTCATCATATATTAATCATTTCATGGTCCTTAATGTTCCATTTGTCATTCCAATTATTATGGTCAATGATCTATATGACTCTCTATATTATGTACTCTTTTCTTCCATGTCTATATATTCACTTCCCAATAAACTTATTATATATAGAAACCTAGATATGTATTATTATAATTGTAATTTTTACATCCATTTCTCAATTACGTAGAGGATATATTATTTTCCCTTTTTTACTTTGTGGGGATAAAAAATGATTATTAATTGTCAAAACCTTAATATAAATGGTCAAATTTAAATAGTGTAGACACAATTTATTGAAGGATGTTATAATGCAATTATATAAGATTTCAAAAGAGTTACAAAACCTTTAATATCATATATTACACACAACACTAAATAAATATTAGATTGTAACACACCAAGATAATATGGTACATTATATTTAAAATAAATTTAATATCTCTAATATCTTATGTTTCTCTTAATGTTGGGAATAATCAAAACGTGATACTGTTTTAAAAAATTAATATTTATACATGAACATTATAACAAATCCATTAGGTTGGTAGGTATTAGTATAAAAATTATATTATTAAAAATATATTTAAATAAAAAATTTATAAAAAATAAAATTATAACTATTGATTATAAATAAAATAATATCCATCTGAATGAAACAATTTCATTTGGAAAAATTTATTTTTTTTAAAAGGAGGTCTAGTCTGGAATTTCAAAAATAAATAATAAATAAATTTTACCGCATATAAAAATTTTATTTTTTAAGAAAATATTTCTTAAATATTTTTCATTGATTTTTATTAATTTTTTGAATTTTCCTGAAAAGAATATTATCTTGATGAATAATGAGAAATACCGAATTTTATTAAAAAAATAATTTTTTTAAAATTAGTTACAAGGAAAATTTATAATAAAAATTTTATTTAAGGTATAATTATTTATAATATAATTTATTTTGACTAATATATTTTATTGGAATAAATTATATACTTTATTTTGATATTAAAACTTATTTAACAATTATATTTTCATCTTTAGAAAGAACTTTTTTTCTACCACACCAATGGTTTTAATTATGAATTGAATTCTTCAAATGATGTGGAAAAAAATAAGAAAAAAGTATTACATATTTGTAGTTATCATAATTAAAATTATCAAATATTTTTTTCAAATGTTTTTCCATAATGAATAAAAAATCATTAAAAATTAATTACTATGGTTATGGTAAAAACTATTTTATCATAGGTTAACGTTAACATTATAAGGGATATAAATGTGGAAAATATTACCATAAAACATTATGTGGACATATATTGACCTTATATACTCTAATGGATAATAAGTTTCCATTTTCTAGTCTTTTAGAATTATTAAAACATTGGTAATATTGATTGTAATCAAATATTTCTAGTGTGTCCTCTCACAGGTTTATAAAAAGTCACCCCCTGTTCTCCCTTCATTAAAATTCATAATATCAATGGTTCAAAAAATACATAAAAAATATACATCAAACATACCTAAACATATCATATAGGACTTAATTTGATTGTGAAACCCTAAAATTTAGTTATTATTTATAAATGTACTGAGGATCTTAGAAAAAGAGAAAAAATTCATAAAAATGCATTTTATTTTATTTATTCTGCAGAATCCTTCAATCCTCATTCAAATAGGATGATATAATAATATTAGTATACCCTATATAATGATATTTTATAAGGTTAATGTTATATCTTATATCCATCTCCACCTCTATTAATTAGAAATGAAATTTTTGATCATGTGTACGGCGAACTACCTCCTCACAAACCGATAAAGATCATTTTACAACACTATCCCTCATGGATGGAAATAATGATCAATATAAAATATTCATATTTCATTCATAAAATTAGTGTACTTACAGAGTTATAATATCACATATACATTCTTAAATACCATTAATTGAAAATAGGATTACTTTTCTGTTGTGTGCGACAGACTACCACCACAGGATGGGATGGAAATCAATTCTCAAATAAAAATTAAATGAAATGTAACATGGATAAAATTAATATATTTATGTGACATATATTAATTAATATTTATTCTTTAAAATTTATATGTAGTCTATGTTAATTTCATTCCAACTGAAGATAAAATGGAAACATTGTTTATGCCTATATATGACCCACCATCTCTATGAAATCTGTAATGCATTGGTTACCATTATCATATATGGACTACTATATATACATATATAATGAAAAGATATGATATATATAAATGGATTAAAATTATTGATATGATATAAGAACGAACAATGTATAAGGACCAATTATACCAAACAAAAAAATACAAGAAAAAAGGTAATTATCATGCAAAACATTGATTTGAATAATGAATTGTTAATAAATATTTCATAAGAGACTAAAATAAAAAAATATATGTAATGAAATATGTTATTATGGATTTTATATATATTTATAATAAGTTTATATTTTTATATAGAAGGAAAAATAGATTAAAGAAATAAGATATGTGGTAAGGGTTTCTTGTCTCAATTTTGCTTTATTGGGATTTATTCGATATTCACCACATTTATATTTTATGTGGTATACATAAATCACCTATTTTATTTTTTTATCATGTATACCTTTATAATTATTTTATTTAATTTTTTAGTTACAGTAATTTCTTTCACGTGTCTTATAATTCAAAAATTACAATAGTTGTAAGGAATTCTTTTATAATGTCATTATTTATTGGGATTTTTATGAGTATGTTTCTAATGATTTAATATTATGATAAAACTCCCATGAAACATTGAAATTTTATTACTCACCCATTTTTCGTAATAAATTCAAATATTTGAATAATGTTTTATATTTTTGGTAACTAAAATTATGGATACTTGTTTTCAAAATCTATCTTTATTTCAATTTTCGGTCATCAATAAATTCCACTACATTGTCCAAGTTTTTGAAAAAATGTTTTTAATTTTTTTTCAAAAAAATAGAATTTTTTATTAAATAAATTTTACCAATTACTGATGTATTTCAATATGTTTTATTAGAAATTTTCATACCATTTTATAAAAAGGTACTTTTTAATATTCAGAAAAAATTTGATTGAAATCATTATCATATCATATTAGACATATATGGAATCTCAAAATGAAATTACATTGAAAATTTAATAACATGTTTACAAAGTTTATTTCTGGGGAAATGTTTTTCCAAATATTTTATTAATATTTATTTTTTGAATGTAATAATTATAAATGAACATATATTTTCCTAAAGAAAATTTTAAAGGAAAATTTATTATATTTATAATAATTAATAATGAAAAACATTGTTTTATTTATGTCCTACTAGGTATATGTTGTATTAATATCATCAATAATAACTATATGGTTGGTTTTTTATCACTTGACATAGGGTGAAATTTTTTATTAACAGTCACCATATTACCGTGAATTATTAATGATTTTGTTTATTGATTGACATAATAATTAAAATCTCATATGATAGTTTATAAATATGAATGTATCTATTTATTATATTTCACTCCTTTTATACGAGAAATGAATTATACTTTTTTTTATGGGTGGGGACCATTATATACCCACAACACATGGACAATTATCATGAGAAAAACTATCTTTGGTTTTTGGTTGATCCCGTACCCATTTATATAAGACATCTTAGCAGGAGTCCTTAATAGTAAGGGTGTGATGTCCATCATTATGAATTCACTCATTATGATAATGTTTATATATTTTCTATGTTATTAATATATTATTTAGAATATCCACTGTTTTGTTTCATGCCCATGTGATTATCTATATGGAATTATTCGATCATCATTTATTCCAACCATATTAGGCTAATGCAGTTCATTGAATATAATGTGCTTGATTAATTTACCTTGAAATATTAAATATGATTAATTTATTTAAATAATCACCGATAATCATACCCATACAAATAATATCATATCAACCCTTTTAAGTTTTATTTCCATAGGATGTCAAGATGAGTATTATGATTTATATATATAGTTATAGAAGAGTAAATATTGATGGAACTGCAGAAAAAACTCTTGTTGTAATTTATATTCTAATTTATAAAATTATATTCAAGTATATTTACAGTTACCACAACTACAAAACTCTTTTTTGTTTCTCAATTTGATTACATGTATCGTATGCCAACATTATAAAGTAATGACTAACTCTAATAAATCGAGGTGTCATGATCAAACTGAGAGGGGTCCACCTAGATAGTGGAAGGCTGAATATTGAAATCCCCAAGCTTGTATCCATAGGCTTCGTTTAGATTATAGGAGACGAGACAACATAACTGAGATGGGATGCCTTTTCTTAATGTACCTTTATTCACACTACCAACCATCACTATGAATAAGTGAGGAGAAATAATAATAATAGAGTGTAAAACCGAGATAAAAACCCATTCCTATAATAAGATATGGGGAATAATAATGTTTTTAAAAGTGTAATATGAAAATTAAATGGAAAAATACACACCCAAGTATAACCAGTGTGCCAACATGACATTAAATGTAAAATAAATTTTGAGAGATCCTGGATATAAAACTCTGCACCCCGACCACTGTAAGTGGTCAAATTAACCTGATTATCCCTATGTTCATATGAAATGACCAATGGAATTTCCTTCTTCTATATAAGACACAATTCATGTCATAAAATCACATACATGCATGAGTATATACATACCCAGTAGGACACCCTAAAAAATACACAGGTTGAAATAAGAGACATGAAATCAGTTGTAATCTCTTCCCAATAAAATAGGAAAATGAAACACAATAATGAAGATATATGATCAGTAAAGAATCTCATACTAGATATAATGTGGATCTCCATCTCACAGACCATCCCCAGAATGATTTTTCAAATAGATCGAAATGGTTCATAAATTATGCATGATATCACGTCTATATGTCAGAAGAAGATTGTGAGAGCGTCCACAAATAGCCACTACTCTATAGCCTAGTGAGGAACAATATCTAAGTTAAGGATCCATTTCATGATAAAAAAAGATGGTTTCAATCCATAATTAGATGAACCATACCTTGATAAGATAGGAGGGTTCTACGCAATAGGTAGCAAATTGTGGACTAATACCATAGGAGGATTCCTCTCAATAGGTAGATGGATCATTCCCCAATACAACAATAGTGTTCCACTAAATATGTCAATGAGAGATGAAATGATACAATAGGAGGGTTCAACCCAATAGATATAAGATACATTTCATGATTCAAAATTATGGTTCCAATCTGTAGGTTGATCACCCATGATAAGATACAAAATACAGGTTTTACTCAAAAGGATGAGGAAACCTGGATTAACATAGATTGAGGATTCCACAAAATATTTATTGTAATCATTACATAATATTGCAGGAGTATTTCACTCAATATGTAGTGGAACCATACTATGATAAAATAGGAGGGTTATAATCAATATATATATATGAAACAGACCCTAATGTAATAGGAGGGTTCTACTTGGACCAGTATGATGTTTATAGGGGATTGACAAACCTTTCCACTCTCTAATGATCCATCTTAATCATTTCCATCTTAAAGAATTTTTTATGGAAGTGTAATTCTTGTAATATCTAGAATCATATCTAAAAAATCTATAAACGCCACCATCATATTAATTTGGAAGAACTCTCTAGATATTCTACTTATATGCCTAAATGTGATAAAAAATGATGCAGACATGAGAGGCAAACTTTTATCAGGAAGTAAACATCATTTAAGGGGTTCACCCAACCTGATCCCGCACTCCACATCTTGGTTTTCTCCTCAAAGACACATGGATTTCATGCTATGTAGTTCTACACAGCATGTAATGATAATAAACGTCATGTATCCAAAAAATTGAGCCATATAATGTTATCTTCGCAATTCGCATTTACACATCCAATGTTTCAGTACAAGGTGTGTCCCAGGAAATACCTGGTGTGTCAATGTCAGGTTGTCAGCCAACGTGGGTCTCATTACCAAGATTGTTTGCACTCAAATGTATATGGTGTATTCCCCTCGGAACATGATGTTAATGGACATATGTGATCCTAGGAATGTACCGTCTTTACATAAAAAGTCGGACCGCTATGAGAAAAATAACCTCTTATCCCTCAACAATCCATTTGATATTTAACACCAACATGAAACCCTAGACATCATAGAAAACACGATCACATGGTGTATGTTCATCGCAACTGGACACTATATATTTTTAATTTTTAGAATGATCAGATCATTAAATATATTCTAGATCAACTACTGAAACAACCTATTTACATATATAAATATTGTAAAATAACCTTTTATCACTGATTCATGTCCTCTATTGACGAGAAATTAAAATCTGATCATCCATAGGAAACCTGTATCACACCCCATAGTCCTCCCATTACACCAACATTTTCACAATAAAACTTTGATCTATGATGTCATAATCCCTACCTGAAATCCATCCAAATTAATCTACAAACACCAACTAATTCATCCTATAACCATCTTCCATGAATTTTTAGGTGTAGTCATGCTCTAACATGCCTGAAAATTTTAAACAATCACCCTATAGAAAAAGGGTGATGAACTCGAATAATAGTGGGGTAAAATCATTAGAAATAAGGTTCAAAATTTATATTTCAAGTTTTCTTGGAAAATAATTTCATAATAAGGTAATATTTTGTGTAATAATGGCATGTAATTATAACAATTGAATAAAAAAATTATTCTTTAAATGGGTATATTGAGATTGGTTTGAAAAATCAAAATCAAAATTATATTATTATTGATTCTTCAAATAATTAATCAAAAGGGTGGAAAAGCATAAATGATGGGCCCAAACTAAATATTGGATCATTCTCAAGGGGAAAAAATTATCTAGGAATTTTATAGTGGACCCATTCTATTTTTTCCATGAAACAAAGTGATCCATTTGATTGTCACCATCAGATTTTGATCCTCCAATGAAATTTTTTTGAATACTCCTCTCTAAAATCCCACTATTTTGTGGATAACCATAGATATTGTATATATTAAACATTTTTGTGTTAATGTTTTTCATTAAAATAATTAATGAGTTAATTCAATTAATGTACCTACTAAAAGTTGTTTCATTCAAAAATCCATATCCTACTATATTTAGGTCATGTGTACGGTAAAACCTATCCTTCATATTCACCTATGGTTTTAGATTTACTATTTAGGACTCCATTTATGAGTAATTACATTATTTTTAAAAAACTATGCACATATTATATAAATATATTTATAATTCTTATAAAATAAATTTTGGGCTCTTCGAGCCCTAGAGTCATCCTCCATCTTTACTCTTGACTCTGATAATATTTCATAATACATGTCTATGGCTTTTACAGAAATAGTATAATTTACACATTATTCAATCCATGATGATTCCCTTCCTTTAAAATCATAAAATAAGAAAAAATGTGGGAATACTGAGCATCCATATTGACCTACCACTCCCATTAGCTCTCTTGCAATCTTGAATGATACCATAACAGAAAAAAATAGAATGGTTCATCTATATACAATCATATCTTATTGCTCCTTCATCGCCATCAAGTACTCTGTGAAGGTGGATCATTCCTCAATGACTATATTTCCCTAGAAAATAATGTGTGTAGGATTAAGCATGTATCTCCTTGTTTATGACACATGGATGACATAATCAATCATCTCTAATTTTGGGATTAATTCTATGTAGAATGTAACCTGAAAAACCATGTGTAGGATCATTAATGTCCCAATAAACCCAAAGGATATCATTAATCCTAAGAAGAATCCTCAAAAATTTTATCATTTGGGTATTTTGATGAATATCGTTTCTCCCAACACAAGCTCCAATGGATTATATTTTGAATCTATAAAATATGATTTCATACTCTTAGTTATATTTATCAACACCTAGATCAATAATACCTTCTACATAATCATCTACACCATCATTTTCATTACCAGAGATGCCTCACTGATTTTAGAACTCCATAAGAGTGTATTTTATGGTCCCCCATATATGGACTCAAACAGTACCATGCCGATAATAGAGTGAAAACTATTATTATATGAAAAATATATAAATGGTAAGTTATCCACCTAGATCTTGAAAAAATATAATATGTAATCCATCAGTATATCTTCCAAATCCTGGATAGCAAATCGGACAACCCATCCGTATAGGGATTAAATGCTATACTCATCCTCAACTGGGTCTTTAATGACTCTAAAAAGACTCTCCTCAATAGTGATGTGAACTACACATCACAATAAGTGATAATTGTTGAGGTAACCCTATAATGATGTATAATCATATGTATTTACAACTACACAAAACTCTATACCTAATAATACTCCCAAATAGAATATAAGTTCACTGACATTAAAATTCATTCAACTGTCGCAAAGATGGAATCATGGATTCTATATATCCATGGAATAATTTCCCTAATGTTCATGGATATTCCATCCAATTTCTAATATGGGATATCAAGGGGATACAAAAATTCTATTGGATCCTTGTGACCATCCTTCACCTACTGATAAGCGAGACACTGAGATATGAAATCAAAGAAACTACACCAGATTCCATCCCACCTAAATGACACTGAGGGTATATCTACATATTCACTATGTATATATGTATATTCAAAATGAGAAGTGTGAAATTCAATCATTACCTCTTCTTGAAATGTGTCTGGAACCACTATCCTACCCAAGAATAAAATATCTTGATTCATTCCTTCTTAAAATCATTCTAGTGAAAATATTCAGGCCATCTTGTCCCATAGGATCTCAAAGTCAATGGATCCTAAATAAGATTCCATGAAAAATTAATGTATAAGGGGTTTATGTACTATTTAACGAAGATAAATTATACCTTCATACTCTCCCAATGTCAGTATTGATAAAACCAACCACTCAGACGCCTCATCAACCAATTGCGAGTGTGTATTCCTGCTATGGAAATATTCCACAAAGTTTCCCATCCAATGAGTACTGATTATATAAATTTCATAGTCCTATAGGATCTCTAACTAGTGCCTATGTATCAATTTCAGTTCTCCATTTGTGAAAAAATAACGAATACCATGCTGGTATGATTAAAGAAAAATGTGATATAACAGTAGATTTTGCCTCTAAAACCTTATAGAAAAGACTACCAACATAAACATTAAGTTGTTAGTTGTGTTTTTCTACATGATAGGATTTAACAACCTCAACCCATTTGGGATCAATTCCCCCCTTTTTATCAACACTCCAGTGATCCTAACTCTAGAGGTACCGTAATACAATACATTCTCCACACCCTACTCTATTTGTACTCCTACAAAATAGAAGTACTCTACTCCCATGAAATCCTCTGGGGTGGCCCCCAAACTAGAACTATATCGATCTTTCCTATAACCATAGTTAATTCATGATAAAAAAATAAATTCTATAGAAAATGAACCTTAGGGATCCAGAACTATCACTTTGGAGGTTATCAGTCTAAAGAAATTTTAGGACCATAGTAAAGATCTCTAAAATCTCATCCTCAAATTCATAGAGGATATGTACATCATCAATAAGGTCCAATAAAAATCAATATAGGTATGGATTGATGGTCTCATTCATCAAATCCATACACACATCATGGGAAATTTTAACACCGAATGGAGTCACCGGGAAATCCTAATTTCCAAAGAGACATCAAAATTTCATATTCAAAATATCAGCCTCATGAACTATAAACTAGCAGTAGCTAGACATTAGACCGATCAATGAGAACCATCTCATACCATACAAATGATCAAAGTGGTTATCAGTCCTTGATAAGGGGAACATTATATTTATCACATCTTTCTTCATGTGATGATATCCAACAAAAATACAAAATCTATTTTTCTCCTTTTTCATAAAAAAACTAGTGCTTTCTTGGGGGAAACACTGAGTTGATTAAAACCCATACATCTATGTTCCTCTAACTGTACCCTCATCTCGCTATTATTTCTATTGTCCTTCCAATATGCCAAAAAATTTTTTCGAATTGTCCCAATGTTCATGTTTAAGAGAAAATGAATCTCCCTCCTTGGAGGTAATCCTAGAACATCCCATAGGCAGTCATACATATAATCCTCCACAACTGAATGAATCCAAATTCATAAAGAGCCTGCTACACCAAGGGATAAAATATATAAATGAAGGGTGATGGGTTGTATCTTCTTGATCACAATACCATATCACTTAACCATGATATCTTTATCATCGAAATAGGTAAATTTTATACAATCTGTATGAATGCATCTAACATGCCATCAGTGAAAATTAATATAGCCTCCGACCATAGAAAACTATTCCATACAAAATATTACATTATATGGTATCATAATAGTGTCCAAGAGGTACTAGTATAATCAAACTTCACCATGTGATAGCTTTCCCCACTAGGAAATGAATGATATCAAAGAAGTGTTCCATATAGAAACATCAAGGAAATATAATTGATTAAATTTTTTAGATTGGAAATCTAGCTATCACACCTAAAGTATGGAAAACATGGAATCATTCATAGTTGTGGATAGTAGTACTGGAATAAAATTATAATAGACACTAATAGTATATATAATCATCTAATGAGATTTCAGGTCATAAGCCTCATTGGACTGTAACTGCCGAAGACCCCAACCCCCATATCCCTGAGCCTGGGGTGAACCTCTTAATAGTGTTGGGGGAATTAGCTCATAACATCATCCACCACACTTGGTCCTCCTCATAGTTCTTATATTGATCCTATGCTCTCTATTAATCTTATGGGGGAACCCAAGGCAAACCTTACAGAACTACGATAATGGATTCTATCTCTATTGTGGTGGTCCATCCAATTTATACCTATCATCCTTATCATATAGGGATAGGAAATTAGGTTCAATGTGACATCACCCAACACTTATATAGCGTCTACACTCATCTATATTGACTAGTCCTATATGTTTCCCTTGAGATACATGGACACATACATGAGTCCAACCATGGGAATATATTCAATGCCAAGACCATAGTGAATGGTTCACACATGCTGCTGCAGATGACTGAGCACCACGATTCCCACTTCCAAATCAAACTACATCACATCCCTTAGATAGGAAGCTCTCTCCAACAATAACCTACTCTATAAATCGATAATAATTTATAATGAACAGGGGTACCATATTTCCATTAATTATTTTTTTTGAGATCACTCCCAAACAAATCATCCAAGAAGTTACCATCATGAATCATGTTGATCATGCACAATGTTGGGTAAGAAAACCACGAAGAATACATATGTACTTTCATTAAATAACACCTGAAACTCCAAATGTTCTTGAATCAAAATGAACCATAATCTGGAGGAATATTACATCTCTCAAAATATAAAATAGAATTCAAAAAAGGAGAGTGTGGACTAATCATACATTAGCATAACTGAACTACACCAATGCCCAACTGTTCCTTGTAATTGGTTGGCTTCCCCACAACCATGTAATCTATCAGGGTAAAAAGAGCATTAAAATTATAATCCGAACTCATGTTAATCCAATGTTTCATGAGGATCCAGATAACTACAGATCCTCATCATACTCTGGTGATGGAACTCATATAGTGATGTAATCCTATGTTCATACTTAGCCTTCTCTTCTAGTATAATGTATGGTTTTATAAAAGAAGTTATTCTATCTCACCAACTAGAGAAAATATATTATGTGATTTCCCCTAAAATATTTCCTCTTCCCTAATCATATTATCATCATGATACTATGTCTATAATATCGATAGTTGTATTTACAGAGAAATCCTAAAACATTTATAATGATGTAATATATTAAAATTTGAATATATATATATATATAGTTATATGACATAAGAATTAAAGTTAAAGAATTTAATCTAATAATATTCATGTATTAATTTTCCTTAAAACTAATGTCTTCTAATTCCATGTCAAAAAGGAGTCAGTTTGAGTTTGGGTGAATGGATACATCATCCACTACTCCAACACTGGTTTTACAGGCCAGAAAGCCTCACTCAATGTACTTTGAAAATTTTCCCCTATATTCCCTACCATTCCACATATGGGTAAAGTTCCACAAACACTATCCCAATGTCAACCCACCTATGATATAAATCTATCATAACACGACCAACCAGGGACCAACTGGCCGACAGAATTCTAATATAAAACAACACCATGCCTACCTATATAGGCCAAGGGGTGGATTAATGTTCTGGGAACAAATAACTAATATTAGGGTTATTTTCTTATTTTTCTTCTATACATTTAGGAAACCATTTCCATTCATAATTACATAATATTCATAATAGAAAACTATAAAATATGGAGTAATAAAATCATATAATAACCTATCGATAATAACATAGAGTGTAAAGTCAAATTAGAATGGTACATGGAAAAATATTTTCTAAACCAAAAGTGATGTCCCAACATGAAAAAAATTGTAAAATAAATACATAGAGAGGGTAGTTTAAGATCACTAATCCCCCACAATCATACATAGTCAAATTCTCCTAGGAATCCCTATGTTGTTATAATATCCACACTTACTTTCTATAAACTGTATAACATATGACACGTATGGAAAATCCATTATATATTTTTATATATAAACACCCATTTAGAAACCAAGAAATCATGGGAGGGGGAAGTAAGAGGCACTATTGAAGTATTCATCTCAAAATAATACATGAGTGAAATAAAAGTCAACAGTGATGATATATTCTCATAAAACAAACCCATAAGATAGATTAAAGGGACATTCATATGAATTCCCAAACTAGTAAAGAGTGTATTAATTTTACCAAAATGTACGTTAGTAATGCCAACCATCTCTCATGTTTATATGAATAATTCTTGAGGAGGGTTGTAACCTTTCCCATACTACTCAGCATGATCGTTCACAATAACCATGTAGGGGACCCTATCCCTGATAAAATAGTACGGTATGACCTATACCCACATGTGAGAGGAGGGTTCGACTGAATTGGTGGAGGACCCATGGCTTGATGAAAATTGAGGGTTCTAGACAATAGCTGGAACAAACATTCATTGATTCAAAAGGAGAGTACCTCCAAATATGGTGAGGACCCGTTCCATGATTGAATTTTAGGGTTCCCCTAAAGAGGTATAGGAACTATGCATTGAAAAAATAGGTGGGTTCCACTCAATTTACAGTAAACATATTCTCTTATACAGTAGGACATTTCCACTGAATAGGCATAAGAACCATTCCTTGATTCAACTGGTGGGATCCACTTAATAGGTAGAGGACCCATACAATGTTACAATATAAGGGATACACTCAACTGGTAGGGGAACCATTCCATGATATAATAAGTGGGTTCCACTCAATATTTACATATCTTTTTACCTAATATAATATGAGGGTTACACTCAATAGGTATAGAACACATGCTCTGATTAAATAAGAGGGTTACACTCACACATGTATGAGAATTATGAGGGACTTCCACCCCCAGACCGTATTGGATAATCCAAAGTGGTCACTACTATCATCAACCACAATTTAGATAAGATTCTTGCCCAGAACATATTGCATCGTATCTCTGAATCCACTAGGACAACATGAATGACAATCTATGTTAAAAAACACTCAGGATAGCGTACATGAGAGCCAAAATCTAAGACAACTTGATGGATATATAAGAGGTTTATTATTTTCAATATGTATATAGAATGTATGGGGTCCTTATGGTGTGTTGGAATGGTCCGCTGCAAGGATGTGTCCTCTCCATCTCATGGATTTCTTGACATGTAATACCACAAGACATGTAAGGGAACGATACGGGTCTATCGGCCACCAGTTCATTTCTTATGTGATCATATTCATTCCCTAATACATTTTCAATGTACTAGTATATGAAATGTCCAAGAAGACACATGTAAAATCATGGTTATGACAAAACTCTACATGTTTCATCTTCTAAATCCCATGTACCCTTTGATGTACATGTACTATGCCTAGATGTACCTGAAATGTATGACCATATGGTCCCATGGTCCTATAAACTTCGTAGATTCTAGGTTATAAATCAAGGTGTCACACATATCACGGTATCCTCACAAGGATTATGATATTTATTTCCAACATAAAACCCTATCCACTATAGAGAACTAGACTACATGGTTTGTTTTCATTACATTACACATCTTTTACATCAATATTTTCCGTAATTTCAGGATCTTCACATGTTATATAGATCCATAATCAAATACACCTATTTCCCCTTAAAACATGTGAAATATCCTATGGCCTTTTATTTGAGCCCTCCATTGGATTAAATAAGTAAATGATCTTTTATAAGAAACCAATAGTGCATCCCACATGCCTCCCGTACCAGTTCCATTTCATATATGGATACCAAAATAAAAAATTCATAATAACTACTCATAATCCATATAGATCTATCAAATACATTGATTTCTTCATCGTACTCCCATCTACATTGAATATGGTGATTTAATCATGCTTGAACATGCCTGATAATATCCAACCGGGACTCGGTAGGCTGAAGGTGAGGAAAAAGATTAAAATTTTGTAAAAAATAAATAAGGAGAAAAAATTCATAGTCAAGTGGTATTAGCAATTTTTTTTAAAATAATGGATAAATAGGGTGAAATATAGAAATGTAAATATTACAACTGAAATAAAATATTCGTTTAATAGAGCTCATGCGATGGGTGAGAAAACATAGAATAAAAAACAAATTTTACTACCAGATTCAATTATTTAATGAAATGGGTGTAATCCAAAATTACTGAGACCTACTTCGATATTATATCATTAATTAGTCAATAATGTGGTTTCGAAGGATGTAGTGGGACAATTTATTCCACTACACCTCAATTCACTTTGATATGTCTCCCGGTTGTCATCGGATCAAGATTCTCATATGAATAATAGTGGAATCCTCCTATCAAATATCCTATAATTATACAGCATACCCTATAATTTCACTATAAGTGAATAATAATAGAGGAATCATGGCTATTTTGGTTTAATGAAATTAATTAAATCAATCAATTAATTAATTCACTTAGCATACCCTCTAATGGTTGTCTCATCCGAATATTAGGTTCCGAAAAAAATTAACTCTTGAATAGGGTCAATACCATGATACAACTTCAAATGTCATCTTAGATATTTTATCCATGACTCTATTAACATAATATTCCATTATTTATTCAAAATATTCATGCATGATATAAAATATATTTAAATTTTTAAAAAAATTAATTTTGGGATCTCCAGGCCTCAAAATCATGTGTCATATCTAAACATGGATCCGAATATAATTTTTAATATAGTTCAAAGCCATAAACAAGGAAAAGCCTCTATAAAGAGTTATATATGTTACATTATTTCTCTTTTGAATAGGGGTGCCATATCGTCCCCCTCCTTCATGTTCCCTCAAAAGTGGGCCTTCTACCCTTTCTTCACCTCTTTTAAACTCTTTTTAAGAAGTGATCTAAAAGATAATTCTTAATGATTTATGGTACATTCTTAATATTTGACGGCCATTAATTATATTTTAACCATTTTTTATAATTTTCTTTTTTATGGTTTAGTTTTTATATAAATTTAATAAGAAAATGTTGAAATATAATTTTTCACTAAGCCTTTAATGTAGCATATTAAGAGTATACCTCAATCCTAATTTCAATCATCTCCATTCATAAATTTTTTAATGGTTCATAACATATAAAATATATTTATATTTATTCCTATAATTTGGATTAATATATTGGTTGGTTTTTCATTTCATGTTTTGTATATGGAAACACATTATATCAGAAGTTCATTATGGACATCCCACATTTGTTTGTTCTATTTTTCTGTGTGAGTGGAAAAATGGTTAGTAATTTTGTGCATATATAACTAATTAATTTTTAGATATATTAAAAATTGTGTAATTTATTATGAATATAATAATTAATTTTTATAGGTTTTTCTATATGGGTTTTCCCCCTTTGAGGGTTAGCGAGGGCTAGATGAGTTTTGAGGATCTTGTCCATCATGGAATGGTCCTGATCATCCAAGGAGGAGATTATAAACATAGAATTTAAATTTATAATTACTTTCATAACATGGTATTTTGTTTTGTAACCTTACATATGTATTTAATTCATATTTTATTGTTTTGTGTGATATTTGGTCATGCCGCTAAGTTCATTGGTCCCCTTTTTATTAATTAGGAATCAATTTTTTTTGAATAAAATGAATATTCAAATTTAATTTGTCAAAAAAAATTAATGGAAATTTCATTTTATTTTTATCTGGGTAAAATATTTAGAGATTTAGAGAAGAAATTTAATATCCACATTTTCCCTTACATACATGTTTGTTGGTCATGGCTAATAATGGTCAAGGCTGTAAATAATATGCTAACTCCATGAAGATTGGACCCCTTGAAGAGTGTTCCTAGAAAACATTAGAATTGGTTGAATAAGTTGGACTTGTCTAGGTACCATTTAAACGCTTTGTAAGAAATGTGTTGTATTAGAGGAGTGTGTCCCCAGCTTTCTAATGTATAATTACCCTTAGATTTCAATTTTATTGGTCAACCGTGTAGGCTATGATATGAACCTTAAGATAACATAGTGTCAATTATATTCTTTAGAATATTTATGTATACATTGATCCATCCCATTTTATATGTTTCTCCCTATGTGAATAGATTATATGAAAGGATAGATTGGGATATGTACTCAAGATGACTTATAGTTACCTTGGAAGTTAAGGTGGGTTGTGCAATATATCCTAGTAATATTTCCTATTTTCCATGCACCTAAGATGACTTGAGGCTATAAATTTAAAATATATATTTAATAATAATGTTTTATATAAATGTAAAAGCAATTTTTGGAAAGGGGATAGAGGATTCCCTTGGGTACTCATTATTTTATCAATGGTAGACCAGGGGATGGGAATTTTCCAAGGGTATTGTGTTTATAATGATGGATTCATATGATATTTCATATAAAATTTCATAGGGTGCTAAATATTTATGAAATGAAACATCACCCAGGGGATGTCTTGTTTTCTAAATATAGATCACCCATATGATTAGTTACTGATTTTTATTGATAAAATCTCAAAAGGGGAGTTATGTAGTGCTATTAGACACTCCACATGGTAGTTTTATGATCGTAGTTGTGAATAAAATATGGTAGGTATATGTTACATGTGAGAATATTCCATGAATAAGAAAAATAATATAGGGGTGGTCCCTGATGTATATTTGTAATATTTGGTATCTGATGTTTAATATATATATTGGAATGGTCATTGTGACAAGCTCAGACACATGATGACACCGGATGAAATATGTTTGCTCAATCAAGGACAATGACCTAAAGAGAGGTGATGGTTTTAAGGAATTTAATTGGTCATATATATTAAAACCATTAGTGTTATTAAGATAATAATATTAGCATTGTCTCTATAATGCTTTTAGGTACATTATGTCATTTGGATGAAATAGTTATTGATGATAGTTTAGATATTTATTTTCATTAGTTTTTTATTTATTCATAGTATGTTACATGAACACAACACTATATTTTCAATATATTATTGGACCAAAATTTTAGAGTGCTTCTAATTTAGGTATTAACACACAACTCAACAATCAATTTTTTTGGGTACCTGAACTGTACTCACTTATTTTTCTTTAGGTTGGGATTTTGCTTGAGATCTCATGTGGAGTTGGAGAAGTCCATAAGGGATATGGATTTTGAGATGAGGTGGTGCTTCAGTAATATAGTCTCACCTCAAGTACACTAATTATGGTCTTTATTTATTCTTTTATTTTTATATTATTTCTGTGATCAGCCTAGAGGTAGGGTGAGTGTGTATAAATTTATGTATATATAGTAATTTCATATTACTATTGATGGATGTTTTACATATCCTATGTTCTCATGTATTTTACAATAACTGTTTATATGTGGTTATTTATTTTATATTACACACTCTTATACAATGGTTATATTATCCCCATGGTACCTTATTTGGACCCGAATACTAGTCAAAATCCTCTATCACCTGTGTAGTCAGGCATAAGGTATAATATGAACCATAAATCTTGGAAACAATTAGTGGTCCATGGTGGTTGAATGTTATAGAATGGTATTAGATTGTTCTTACCCTTTTTTCTCACTATTTTTTATATGGTACAAAAGGGATATATGAATGAATTGGAGCATGTGAAGGATATCATGTTGTTGTATAATGTGAACATGTTTTTATATATTGTCTAGTATAACTAAGATGTGAGATATTCAAGAGTTTTCTAAAGATATTAATGATTCAATTTTCTACTCATTTGATTCCCATGGTATTTGTTATTGATGATGAATTGTTCTATTTTTCAATTATAGACCATAATAAATAATCTTGTTAATGATTTTTTACTCTTGGGACACTGGATATAGGAGTCTCATGAACGATGATAGGAATATAAGATTCACATGAGATATAGGATTCTTTGTGTGAACACTAAAACTGATTATTGAGTTATATATGTTTAATATGGTCAAAATATATTATATATATTTTTTCTAAATAAGTTCTTGGTGGAATTGTACTCTATTGATTCACCATAATGATATACACTTCTTTCTGATTCAATGTAATGTTTATTTATGGTGAAATGACTAAGAACGATTAAGATGATGTATTTTTATTTTCATGGGAGGTTTGGTGACCCTAGTATGTTGACAGGGGAATTAGATGACCTTGTGATAAACATATTGGGGGTTTTAATTATTTGGGTTTTGTTTTTTACTATGTTATTGAAAACTTATATTTTTTAACATAAATCATAAAATGATATTATAATAAATTGATCCAGTGATGATATTTTCCAATGTATGAATTATCTAATATGTTTTTGTCGGTTATGGTGTCATATAATAGTGATTTTGTGATTCTCAAGGCTGCATTACCATGGTTGGTTACTCGGAGAGATATAATGATTTATGGGATAATGTTTTTTTGGTATGAGAAGATTGGATATCATAGTTCTTGTGAGAGACAAGATTGGTTGGTTTCATTTGTTAGATGGCATGTCCTGTTTGAGACAGGATAATGGATGATAGTCCATGGGGTGTTTCCTTCTATAATACATTTCCTAGGAACGTATTTATAGACATTTTTTCCCTTTGGGAATATCTCAATATTCTAGTTATGTTTTGTATAATTCTTTATAGTAGAGAACCCTATAATTTTTTCCAACCTGAATTTGTGTTCTCATTTAGAGAAAAAAACAGGGGTATGTGCTTGGATCAGACTTTTGATTCCATTATGATGAAATACCGTTAGAGTGATTTTAAAGAGAAGCATATAGTATTCCAGGGGATATAATGTTAATACACTATTAATTCGTTTTTCCGTGTTATTGAGGTTCATTACAGGGGAAAATACCATTCACATACTTTATCATGTAGTTTTTAGAAGTGTTTCTTAGAATGATGAGAGTGTTAATAGATGGTAATATTTTATAATAGTGATTAATAGAAATTAATTTTGCAATAAATCATTGAAAAAGTGATATTATTTATTTTAGGAGTGGGGATCGAAGGGGGCACCAATCATGATGATATATACATTAACATGTTAATTTTTATGTTGTGTACTACTTGTTTGGATGTTTATGATTTATAATAGTGATAGTTGTGTCAAAGAATAGGTTTAATAAGAATGTTCAGTCATTGAGATTTTTGGAGTTCATATTGGAAGGGGTGTTCTATAATGGTATAAAATATTTGGTGGTATCAGAGTCTTCAAAAATTAAGTTTGAATAGTTTGTAAAAGGTTATAAATCTCATTACATGGTAGTGTAGACAATAAAATATAATCGATTTCATGGAATAGTCAATACAGATGTGGCCCTTGAAATGTATATTTAGGTAGGTTTAGTATTATATATTGGAAGTTGGATAAAATGTATTGGGAAGAGTGGCATGTGTTTTATAGGAGAAACATTTGAGGTTTATATTGAGTAGTGATATAAGGTGAGCTATATGCTGGGAAGTGAAACATTGGGTCTTAAGGATAATATTGTTGGTATTAATGTGATCATAGATAATACCTTGGGTGAGTTATTATGGGATGATAAAAGGTGATAATTACAATCAACAAGCTTCTCGAGTATGATTGGGTTCATCCATATTTGACCATTTTGTTTAGTCAATGATTGGGAATGTGTTATGGAGGAAATAATCATTAATATGGTTTCTGTGAATAGAGATTATCCTATTGTATAGAGTGATATTTCAATCATGGTGAAATGAAACTCACAATATAGGGATTTTTAATTTGTGAAATCAATTGTTGGATGGTTTTTGTAGAATTTAGATTCTTATAAGATGTTAATGATGGATTTTTCTAGATTTCATATAGAATGTTCTATATACTTTTGAGTATGATACCCAATGGGGTCAATATTTCAGCCTCAGGCTTAGCATAAATTAATATGATTCGAGCCTAATAAAATCTAAGATAATTTGGTTATTATGGAAATGTAAATTGCGAAGAAAAATTAGAAGTTAGATGTTTCATCTATTGAATGTCACTATTATTCTTGTTTGAAATTTGGTGGGAATATTCAAAATATCATGACAAAAATCTAGGTGTAGGTACATCAATATTGAATATTCTGGTAATTCTCCAATTTTTGATGATGATCGTTTTTGAAATTGGTTATCCAGAAGAGGTTTGAATAGGTGTTACCATGAAATTTTATTCGCTGTGCTAGAAACTTCATCAGGTATGTCATTTTGGAAGGAAGGGTATATTGTTATAGTTTTACATGATTTTGGGGAAAATATATCATATTGGGGATCAATATTTTGATGATTTATACCTATATATTTGTGTTTGGAATTTTGGAATGAGAGGAATTATAGGTTTGGACCAGTTTATCTATGATTGTTTGGGTGTTTTGGGTTAGGATCTACACCGATAACATCATTAGAAAGAGGGCAATTCTTTTAAAAATAATTTAGAATAGTGGGTTGGAAACATGGTCTAGAGTTATCCTTTATGAAATAATTGATGTTCTAGATAGCACTCTAGGTTAGATGATAAATCAGAAGAAGATTCCTAGAGTGATTCAATGTAGGTGGACTTAGTTTATCGTCATTTAATAGATTTATTTGTAATCACATTCATCAGCTCTAGTTTTGGAGGCATTAGAAGCTATAAATAATAATGGAACGTTGAGATAAATCATATAATTCTCTAATGTAAAGCATCTTCTTCTAATTTAATTATAAACTATTGAATCATGGGTTTTTAGTCAAATGGCCACCATGTATTCTCAATGATGAGATATGTTATGGAGTGGATGTTGTAGTATGTTGTTTCCATACATGCAAGAATATTCCTATGGGAATTTGATTTTTTTTCAATTTAATGGCATGTAATTTTTTAGAACCATTATTGAACATGATATTCCATGACTTTAGATCTCTCAATTTTAAATTTCGGGATGAGGAATATGATTCAAGAGATATCCCAATGACTCTATAAATCCTTGAGAGTGGGCAAGGTGGTTGTCGTATAAAAAAACTAAAGTTAACCACAAATCATCCAATTTGAATTTTTTGGTGGATATGAAAATTTTAACCCCTAGATTGTTAAGTTGGGAAGCCATATCCCTTCCGTCAATAGGGCACACACATCAAGGGACATTCTCCCATGGGTTCCCCCCCTTGAAACTTTTCTTGATGGATGTTCTAAAGGATGTTTCTAGATGATATTTATCACATTCTAAAGCTTCGATGACATTTATTGATATTCTACCCTATTAATTATATATTACCACTCAATTATTTACGGTTTTATAGAAAATTTACTAATGAATGGTTTAATATCCAATTTTTTTTGTGATTTTAGGAATCCCAACAAGAGGAAGAACCATGGTGAATTTTTGTCATCATCATTTATTATTTCAACCTAGGTACACCCTGATGTTGATTTAATTAATTTCCATTAATTAATTTAGTTTAATTAATGATCTTTTTTGGATCTTATGATAAGAATGTTTCCTGGAATTATACACGAGATTCATTTTGGACCTCCCATGTGTGTTTTTTAGTGGTTCTTCTATGATGGGTCGATGAGTTATATATTACTTTATTATACATATTTAATTAAAATAAAGAAAATTATAAATTTTTGTGATTATTTTTGGAATGTTTTCAATAATCGTTAACGATTTTTCAACAATGGTTAAGACCTAATTGGTGTTGATGGTGGCCAGATAATTTGGGATAAATTTGTTTGTTCATGTATAGGTATCAACAATCCTAGGAGTAGCTTCCAGATTTACACCTAAAATATGGAATTTCCATCATTCTCAGGTAGTTGGTTAAGATATTTTTCTATGAATTTAAATTATTTCATAACATTTTGTTTGTTGTGGGGCCATTCAACTAATTTCACTAAACCCATTTTGTGAATATTCAACCACAATTATTTTCTATAAAACTCCTTATTAAATTTAAATTATAACATTTAAATTAAATAGATTTTTTTAATCCCATTAAATGATTGTGGATGAAATTAACAATTTTCTAATTCCACTTTCCCATCACACCATCTTGTTGGTCTCAACCACTAATGGCTAAGGTCATAATTCAAATGGTAACACCTTGATTCATGGAACCTCATGAGGGGTGTTCCCATACTAAACCTAAATGGTTTTACAGTGTAAAAAATTTCAAGATTTACTTGACTCCCTTTGGATGATGTCAGTTTACCTAATAGAGTGTGGCCATGGTTTCCCATAGTATACCTTCAAATAGTTGTCCATTATTATCGGTTGACCTTGTAGGTCGTGGAATGAGCCTTGTGAAACGATAGATTCAGTGGTCCTAATGATCATTATTATGGGGTGATTTATCCTTAAGATCTTATATAATTTTCCTTGGTTAAAGTGTATACCATATGTAGAGATTGGATGAGATGGTAATGTGAGATGACATAGAGTGAACCTTGACATTGAGATCAGTAATGTTCTATGTATTGATAATATTTCATCTAAAGTGATCCTTGCTGAATATGTGAGTCCATTGATTTAATGTAATATATAAATAGTTCGTCTATTGGTATATATAAATGATATAGTGTGATGGGTATGGGAGATTCCCTTTAATACTCTTTTTTTATACCTGGTAGAATCTGGGATGGATATGGTACTGTATATTGGGATTTTTAGTTTATTGTTTTGTTGAAATTATGATGTTTTATAGAAACATCCCTTAATGTATTATTTATTTATTAAATAGAACACACCCTTGGTGGTCTAGATTTTTATTTTGAAAACACCCATATGTATGGTCTATGGTTTTTGATGAGAAATATATCTTAATGGGAGGTATGAGATACACTAGATAACTATATCAGGGAGGATATTTCCATGGATGTGAAAACACTCATAGTGTATGTCCATGTTACTTGTGGAATTCTTCCATGGATGTGAAAACTAATTTAGGGGAGGTTTGTGCAACTTTATGTATAGTTCTATGGCTATGAAAACTGTAATATTGGGTGGTCTGTGGTAATAATATGCATAGTGGTGTGAATCATTTTTATTATACTGGTTGAATTGGTCATCCCAATATTCTTAGAGACACACTGATAATGGTCTATTCAGTTATGGTAGATTGAGCTCATGAACATGAATATCGATGAGGTGTATAGGGATTAAAATTTATTTTATGTATATTCCCATTGGGTGGTCATGATATTATGGTTAGTGTGGTATCCTTGATGTGCTAAGAGAAATTTTGGCTATAACGCTCCAACCCCAGTTACCCAGATGCGGTGCATTTTTTTAATACATTGGCATGATTATATGCAATCATGTCCCGAAGGACCAATCAGTTTACCAGTCCTGGAAAATAGATTACATAACTAAATGTTACATTATACTTTATAAAATAAATCACAACATAGATAATACTTTATAAACACCATTATTCCATTAGCTTAAACATACATATCAATCACAATACACTTCTTTGAAACCTAGGAAAAATAAAACATTGAAAGGGGAGATCTCATATGCTCAGTAAGGATAACAATATAGCCAAAACAATCATAAATAAGCATAAAAATTCAAGGCAATGGATACCTAAAAAAAGTCTTTTAAACTTAAACATTAGCATAAAAATGAAAAAATAAAATGAAATAACTCCATTTACATATTCACATGGATATTCTACTTGTCGAATAATCAAATGCAATATCAATAACCACTTTCATAATGATGGAAAGCATAATGCCAGACTATCAAAACAACATAGTCAAGGCCTTGTTCCAATAATACACATAATATTTTGTCAAGGACCTATTCCATGACACTAGTTTGTCTCATGAGACCTACCGATGCATCTAGGAGATATAGCGGGCTCCACCTGTCACTTACTATGTCCAATTCATTCTTTTTATGAAATGGTTTAAACATAACATAAACATTCGTATTAAAACTAGCATACAAAATATCAAGACATTATCAATAAACTAGGAATGATAATGAAATAACACATCTACAGTCATACATATCAAAAAACCTTCAAAAAAATATGGAAGTTTTGTATCATAATAAAACAACTTCAAATAAGCTTAAAATCCATCAAAGGATGTTGACATAGATGAAATCAAAACTATTTGAGTGAAGTGTCTTTTTTTTTAAAATCATTTAAAATTAACATAATTATAAAAGAAAACCATTACATTGAAAATATTTATATAATATTTTAAGGGAAGCTTCTATTATTTTATAATTTTAGAAAATATATTTACTCTCCATATAAGTTAAAAAAAATACATTCTTACCTAAATTTTGTCGAAAAGATTAAAAAGGACCTTGTTTGGAAAATGACGGAAAGATTCCTTTATAAACATCTTTTAAAAAGTCAAACAAGTGTATAAATGAATTTAACTCATATTCTATAAAATATTAAGAATGTTTTGAAATAAATTTTAAAGAAACATGGATGTGGATGATAAAGAGGTCCCAGTAGATAATTACATATTAACAACCTCAGCTAATGAAGAGATTGTGAAATTCCTCGTTATAATATATCATGTCATATGAGAAATAGTCAATAACCACCAAGTGAATCACATAATATCATGAAAATAAAAATAATCATGAAAATATATATCAAATGGAAGTACAAAATACACCACCTGAAATAAATAAGTTTTGAACAATGGAAATCTCACGAAATTAAAAGTGAGATAAGAAACCCCTTACCTCGGGTCCGACTTGACACATTCGTACATTAGTATCTAGAATAACAAAATAAAGATAATTTATACATTCTTAAGAACATTTTTCATGTTTATTATTCCTTTTATATCACTTATTACCATGTTATAAACATTATGTAATCATTTAAGTTAATAATGTTCGTTTTGTCGATATTTGGAACTTGAGTAGAAAATGAACTCCATATAGCTACAAGTTGTTCACATGTTCAAAAGTACATTATATATAGAACTATATTCATGAATTAGATATCATATATATCATGTGTATAAAGTATATAAATGTATTTATAATAGTACATATCATTTTGGGGTAAGAAATGAAATGCATTGTTCATTGAGGCGGTAATCCATACATACACATGAACACTAATTTCATTTTATTTCTTATTTTAATGGAATTAAAACATAATGATACATAAGTATATTAAAATTCCAGTATAATATCATATATAATATCATAAACCCCATCCTTTATACGTCCCACATATTGTATTAACAAGCCATTTCACTTTGAGGGGGCAGAAGTCCACACTTCCTCAAATGAAATTATCGTGTTTACCCATAATAAAACCCATTAAGGTATTATATAAAAAAATTCAGAAGAATTAAAAGAACATAAACATAATATATATAATAGATATATAAAAATTTCTATCTTAATGGCCACCATTAGAGGCGGTAAGAGGTAATTGAATAATCATCGTTTCGTGAGGCGTTAGTTTCCCATCCACATTAACATTATGTTCTTCTCCCGTTAGATGGAGGTGTGTGTAAGTGTAGTTATAATAATTATAATAAAAACATCCTAGTATATTTTTGATACTTGTTTTGTTATAAAAGAATGTAATAAAAAGAGTAAAGAGGTTGGAGAAGTAAAATAAAACAAAAGAAGGTAAGAGAAACCATTACCTTTAATTTGGGTAACATCATTTGGTTTGAACCAAAAGGACTTCTTGATGTGCCTTATACCTATGTTAAGGATTCTAAGAGGAGAATAGGGATGTATAGAGATTAATTTGGAAGATTTTGGATGAGTCTAAAAGATTTAGAGGAGTGATATATTGGTTAGAAGTGGTCTCCTTTTATAAGGGCGGTGAGGGGCTCTTTAGGAAAGTGTGAATATATTATTTTGTTATATAATGATATTCAGTTTCTATGTAACATCACAGTTAAATGAAAAATGTTAGTTTTTTATATTTATTAATATTTGGGAATTAAATATTAATTTTAGTTTAAAAGGGGATTCTTTGTTCGATTGCATACCCGATACGCAACGATGTGTTTCTTTGGAATCTTACGTTGCACACTAATAATATTATATTATTATTTTAAATGGTAGTTAACTCCTATCCATTGTATTGGTGGGAATAAACAATACTAAATATAATATGATTATACATGTATTTATATTTATCCAATAATTGTTAGAGGCTTAATATGTGAATGAATCTAATTTTAAGCATAATTTACATTAAAAGGATGATTTACCGCCTTTTAATGGGGAACCATTTTCAAATATAGTTTTGGTCACTTTAATACATTCTAATTGACCAAATAAAATCCTTCATTATAATGGGGACCTAAAAATTTACTTTTTACAATTTATTGGAATTTTTTTGATAATGTTCATTTTTTAATGAATAGTGAAAAATATTGTATTTTAATTCAAAAGTGCTTTTTAATATAATTTATTTATATGGTTAGATTATATTTTTAATTGCTTTTAAAGTTAAATTAAAATATATTTTTACCATTTAATCCAATGTTGGTCATTGGAATTAATTTCACCTTGAAATTGGACATAATCAAGTATCAATCTTTTGATAGTTATTGTTTCTTAAAAACACGCTATTTGTTTTAACATCGAGAATTAATTTTTAAATTAATTAATGCCACTTACATGTTTTTAAATTGAAATAATCGACATCATTTTTGAATTCGGAATATCAAACACAGCTTAGGCTTAATTTTTGGTATTTTTCTGAAAAACTTCAATTTTTGATGAATAGTGACACCACTTAGTGGTAGTTAAAAATACTGACTTTTTCATTTAAATGGAATTTTACCACTTCTGTGAATTGAATATATAAAATCCTACAGACATGGTTGTTATCAAGAAGTAAAATTTGGTTCAATAAGAAGATAATAATTTTTGTTGAATAGTAACTTTTGACTTTTATTTACCGCGGTTAAAGGTAAATAGTGTAATTCAAGGATAAAAGAATATGATAATAATTCAAATTTATCTTAACACTTGTCCAAAAATTATTGGCTGAGTCATGGACGACCATGGGCATATTGGGGTTGATTTGGGGACCGCATTGATCCACCTGGAAGTGAAAATGACAATTTAGATTAATTAATTTAATGTAATGGAAAAATTGACATTAACAAACAATCATTTAGTAATTAATATTTATACGGTGATATATAAGTCCTATTTTCTACTATAAATATTCATAGGAAATATAAAAATATTTTCAACATTATTGTATTTTTTTTATAATTTTTAGACCTCAAATAAATTAAATTATTTATGACACAATAATGATGCAGTATTTACCTCATTAATAAATGTTTAAAATAAATAAGATTATAATGATTACAATATTATTCAAAACATGTTAAATTATGATTGGATGATTTCATTTCGGTTATGAGTCATCTTATATTACACCACAATTATTTATGGACCATTATAAAATGAATATTATTATATTATAAATTAATACTTTCACTCTTTCCTAAAGAGCCCCACCTCTCCCTTATAAAAAGAGACCACTTATATGCAATTACTCACACCACTAAAGACATTTGGATCCTCCAAAATCTGCCCAATTAATCTCCCTACATCCCTCTCCTCCTCCTAGAATATGTTCCTTAGGCATAAGGTACATAACAAGTCCTTTTGGTTTAAACTAAAGGAATTTGCCTAAATTAAAGGTAACAATTTATCTTAAATTATTTTCTATTATTTTGCTTCACCAACCCCTAAACTCTTTTTATTTATTTTATTTTGTAACAACACCAGTATCCTAAATATTTTAGGATGTTTTTATTATAAGGAATCTAACTACACTTACGCACACCTCCATCTAATGGATGAAGAACATAATGTTTATGTGGATGGAAAACTAACGCCTCACGAAATGATGATTGTTCAATTACATCATATTGCCTCACATGGTGTCCATTATGATAGAACTGTATTTATATATTATATATATTTTGTTTATTATTTCTTTATGCTTCTGTACTACCCTTTTATATCAATCCATTATGGTTTCCATAGTGGGTAAATACGATAATCTCATTTGATGAAGTGCGGACTACCGCCCCCTCAATGTGATGTGATTCTTTAATGCCTTATGTGGGATGTATAAAGGATGATGTTAATGATATTATATATGATATTATACTGGAATTATAATAAACCTACGTATAATTATGTTTTAATTCCATTAAAATTTGAAATAGAAATGAAAGTAGCGTTCATGCGTACCTACGACTTACCGTCTCCATGAATGATGCATTTCATTTCTTACCACTAAATGTTATGTACTATTATAAATACATGTATATACTGGATATATATGATATATATGATATATAAATAATGAATATCATTCTGGATATAATGAACCTTTGACAACATGAACAAAATGTAATTATAAGAAGTCCATTTTTGACTCAAGTACCAAATATCGACAAAACGAACTTTATTAACATAAATGATTACATAATGTTTATAAAATGGTAATAAGTGATATAAAATTAATAATAAACTTTAAAAGGGTTCTTAATCAAGTAGAAAATATCTTTAGTTTATTATTCAGGAGTTTAAATAATGATCGAGTCAAGTCGGACACAAGGTAAGGGATCTGACCTCTCTCTTTCTTTTCAAGTACTCTCTTTTATGTCCTTTCATTTATGATCCATATTATTATGTTGTAGGATGTTCTTTTAAATTCAATATACTTTAATTTTTTTTTAATTTAATTAGAGACCCCCTCTTACTCTCATCAATTCATTTTAAGAATTTTTAAGTGGCGCTGTTAGGCTGCCGAATCTTTGTTAGGGATTTTCTTATCTCACTTTTAATTCCATGAGATTTCCATTGTTCGCCACTTGTTCATTACATGTGGTGTATTTTGTACTGCCATTTTAAATATATTATCATGATTCTCATTATAATCATGGTATTATTTCATTTATTTGGTGGTTATTAACTTTTTTTCATACGACTCAATTGATTACAACGTGCTAAAGGGTTTTATCCCATTTTTTATTCTTGTGAGATTCATGCTATACTTGCCACTATTTCCTTTGTGTGGTGTATTTACTTCCCATTATTGTACTCTTTGTGTAGTATACTCTCATTTATGAGTATTTAAATCTTCATTTTATGATCCTTCTTTCAAGTGGCATATATTTTGTTTGTTTCCAAATCAGTAAGGGATCTCTTTAACCCAATTTCCATTCTTTGGGTTGATATTCTATTTTTTTATTTTTTTCATCCTATGAATATGTTTGAATAACCTTGGATTGATTTACACTTAACATCCACTTACATTGGGTGTATTTATATTTTTCACACATAATTATGTGATTGATTTATCCTTTATTTAGAGATTCCATCTTTATAAAGAATTTTTTCTCGATTTACATTTCCATTGAGACTTCATTGTTGTTATGCACAAATTCACTCTTATATGGTATATATACTGTTCTTTGAAATATTATATCATGAATCACTTTATTCTCATGATATTATAATGTTATGATTAAAATTTATTCTCAAATTAATTGTTTTGAAGCATCCCTCTTTTTGTTAAAAACTCTTTAACAAAAATATCATTTTAAATGTTTTAAAGATTTATTATTATAAATATATCTAATTAATGACCATGTTTTCAGAATGGGTTTTTGGATTTATTTATATGTTCATTAATGTTTTCAAATGATAATTCATTTTAAAGCTTCAATGTGGTATGGGACACTTTTATTCAAAAATCTATTTTTAAAAGGTTTTGAAAATGATTTGATTAAACATTGTTTATTTAAATATATTGATTTGATATATTGGAATGTGGAATGTTATCTATCCTTTATACATGTGTTATATGTTATGATTATTTTATGGTTATTGGGCATTTTTTACTTATAGGGGTTGTTCCGTGGTAAACCTAGGGTTGGTGAGCCCGAGATAGCTCTCCAATGCATTGGGTAATGTGACAGAGGTAAACGTGAATGTTTCTCCTAAGATATTTTGGGAATATACTCTGATGGGTATTCCAAAGTAACTCCCTATATAGCTGTGGTAGCTACAATGTATGTATGGTATGGATTCTGCAAGTTGCCTTTATGATTTAGGATTTCTATGTGTCTTTCATAAATATTATGATTTCATGAGGTAAGTAAAAGACTTCATGTTTTGTATGTATTTATGATCAAATGTTTTCATTCACTGTTTTATAACCCTTACATAGCCTTTTAAGCTCATCCCAAGTTTTTGAAATGTCTTCCACAGGACTTAAATATGAATAGGGTCAAGGATGGTATCAAGGAAAATTCAATCTATCTAAAACATGGAACTATACATGTTTTGTTTTTGAGAGTTTTTATTTTATGAAAAAATGGATAATGTGTAGTAGAGTCTTCTTGTAATATTCACGTTGTAATGTAATAGTTATAGCCTAAATTTCTAAATCTCTAAACCTAAAAAGATCCTCAAAGTGAATTATTCGTTTAATTCAAGATTATGTAATGATTAAGTCCATGTCCTTATAGTTGGTATCAGAGGTCGGTTTAGATAACATTAAAGGTTAGATTGTTGTTTAAGAAAAAGTGAAAAATTGTGTATAACCACTATGGTTAGTATATTAGATGGATTCATTGTTTTTTTAAAGATATAATGAGTTTGAGAAAACTTGGATAAGTATATATTGGTGTTTATCTTCCTATTTTATTATTTGATGATTTTACTGATATACTCACACTGACCTTTTTGGTTTTAGTAAATGGATGGATCTAGCAAGCACCAAAGTAATAATGGATTTGAAGAAAACTGTGATGGTTTTATGAAAGAACAACTAAATGATATGGGAGCTTCAATGAGAACTCTTATGGTTATCCTCAACCAACTATTTGGAGTCATGATTGACCACCTGAACCTTGGTGATTTTTATACGGCATCGTATATACGAGAAACAAATCCCTACGGAAGTTCAGGTAATATTCATAAAGGTAAGTATGTTCAAAAACCTATTTGTAAAATATGTGGAAAGAAACACATAGGAAAATGTTTCAAAGGGATAGAAAGATGCTATAGATGTGGAAATGAAGGTCCTAATGCAAGAACCTTCCATGGAAAAAGGAAGCATCTACTTAACTCTAGGAAAGGGAAAGAAGTTCTTTCTGAAGAATCAATTGAATGTTAAAATGTGGTGTGCATGGTCATTATGAAAACACATGTCCTACAAAGAATTTTCGAAAATGGGGTCACCAAGATCGTACAAATATTTATTTACCAACACCTAATTCCATTCTGATTGAGGATGAAGAAACTGACAATGAAGAATGAAAGGTATGGATTATTTCTTAACATATGTTTTCATATTATTGGAAACATAGGATATGATTCATGATTTTGTTTGTAGGAAAGAATTATTTCAGAATAAGTTGAAAAGGAATGGATAATGTATCATGAAGAATGTTGAATGAGTATGAAGTCATCATATAAGGGATTCACGAGTTATGGTAGATTTTAGGATGGTGAAATTCTTAGATGTATTAAGTCTCTTTTGATGATGGGGTTACATTAGAAGACATTTTATAGTAACCCTGATGTTTGATATAAGAAAATTTTATTCAAGTAATAATTATCCTTTCTTTTGTGGATATAGTTATAAAGAACCATTTGGGTTTATATGATCCTTGAATTTGAGGCAATTACTGGTTAATACATTTTGGTTTGCAAAATGGAAGTGATCAGATAACCACTGTGGTTAAAATATATTATTGTTATTTTTGATTAATTTATCTCTTTTTTTGGAATGTTATAAAATTATATTGTTTTTGAAAAGGGACAACACACGGACCGTGTGACAACCCGTCGCATCGGACGAAGCTGCGGGAATCGAACCCACAACAAAAGTGCAACTGGTATTTATCACCTACCACTGGACTACGTGATGTCCCTGGTTATTTTGACTAATACTTTTCAATTAGACGATTCTATGAATCATGAGTAAGTGAATTTTTGGTCATCTATGTAAATTATTAACCTATCATGGAGGATATGCGATTAGGTTAATTACTTTTCAATATGAGACTTCAAGAACAATAGATGTTATTTAGAGATAAATGTTAATTTGTACCTTGGAAGACTATGTGATTAAAACCTTCAAATATTTGGGTTTCAATCTTAGTTTGGTTTACTTTGAAGAATTTTATGGACAAATTGTTTATCGAATGGTCTTCGCTGAACATTGGGTTTGGTTAGAAAAAATTTAGAGATTAAGAGTTGTTTTTATTTATGTAAAAGTTTATCTTCTTAGCGGATTGTCTGATCTTATAATAAATGTTTTGGTTTTAGATAATATTTAAATACATGGTAAATACATAGTTCATCTTTTCTGGATTATTTGATTCTCTTGAAATTGGTTATAACGCTCTTAAGGTGAAAAAAAGTCATCCTGAATATTCAATGTTTGGAGAAAATATGAGTTTGTAAAAGATGAATGTCTACATGACAAGTAAGTATATTTACTTATGTTTTTGGTTAGTCTCATTAATAAATTACTCAATGAAAAGTAACTTTAAATAATCCTTGTCTGTTAAATTTTACTATTGTGGAATCAAAGACTGTTTTACCCATCACAAGTTTGTGATTTTCTGGTGGTTCACATTCTTGTAAACATGTTTTCTATCACTCTCCATCATAACGTGATGATTTTTTTTCTCCTCCATATCCATGTTTTCATGGAATCCTAGTATCTGTTGTCTCAGGTAACCTTTGTACTTCTCTTCATTTATTTTAAAGTGATAGTTTTATTCACTCCCTTTCTGATGTGGGTCTTTTAATGAAGTTTCCAAGCCCAATTTTAAAATTGCGAGGACGGAATCCCCAGAAGGGGGGAAGGATGTAACATCCCAGGTAAATGAAGAATAAGGGATTTATATATATATTAATATTTGTGAATTAAATATTAATTTTAGCTTAAAAGGGGTTTCTATGTTCGATAGCATACCCGAAAAGCAACAATAGGTTTCTTTGGAATCTTACGTTGCACACAAATAATATAATATTATTATTTTAAATGGTAGTTAACTCATAGCCATTGTATTGGAGGGAATGAACAAAACTAACTATTATATGATTATACATGTATTTATATATATCCAATAAATGTTAGAGGCTTAATATATGAATGAATCTAATTTTAAGCATAATTTACATTAAAAGGACGATTTACTGCCTTTTATTGGAGAACTCTTTTTAAATATAGTTTTGGTCACTTTAATACATTCCAATTTACCAAAAAAATCCTTCTTTAGAATGGGAAGATCAAAATTTACTTTGTGCAATAATTTGGAATTTTTCCGATAAAGTTCATTTTTAATGAATAGTCAAAAATATTGTATTTTAATTCAAAAGTTCTTTTTAATATATATTATTTATATGGTTAGATTATCTTTTTAATTGGTTTTAAAGTGAAATTAAAATATATTTTTAACATTTAATCCAATGTTGGTCATTGGAATTAATTTCACATTAAAATTGGACATAATCAAGTATCAATCTTTTGATAGTTATTGTTTCTTAAAAACACGCTATTTGTTTTAACAGCAGGAATAAATTTTTAAATTAATTAATTCCACTACCATGTTTTGAATTTGGAAAAATATACATCATTTTTGAATTCGGAATATCACATATATCTTATGCTAAATTTTTGGTATTTTGTTTGAAAAAGTTCAATTTTTGATGAATAGTGACACCACTTAGTGGTAGTTAAAAAAACTGACATTTTCATTTAAATGGAATTTTACCACTTCATTGAATTGAATTTCAAAAATCCGACATACATGGTTGTTATAAAGAAGTAAAATGTTGTTCAATAATATGAAAATAATTATTCGTGAATAGTAACATTTGACTTTTATTTACCGCGGTTAAAGGTAAATAGGGTAATTCAAGGATAAAAGAATATGATAATAATTCAAACATTCCTTAAAACTTGTCCAAACCTTATTAGTTGAGTCATGGCCGACCATGGGCATATTTGGGTCGATTTTGGGACCACATTGATCCATTTGGGAGTGAAAATGACAATTTACTTTAATTAATTTAATGTAATGGCAAAATTGACATTAACAAACAATCGTTTAGTAATTTATTTTTATATGGTGATATATAAGACTTATGTTATACTATAAATATTCATTGGAAAGCTATGAATATTTCCTACATTATAGTATTTTATTATAATTTTTAGACCTCAACTAAATTAAATTATTTATGAAACAATAATGATGTATTATTTACCTCATTAATAAATTATTAAAATAAATAATATTATAATGATAAAAATATTATCCAAAACATGTCCAATTCTGATTGGATGATTTTATTTCGGTTATGAGTCATCTTATATTCTATCATAATGATTTTGGGACCATTAAAAACCGAATTTCATTATATTATAAAATAATAATTTCACTCATTCCTAAAGAGCCCCTCCTCTCCCATATAAAAAGAGACCACTTCTATGCAATTCCTCACACCTCTCACGCCATTTTTCTCACCCAAACTCTGCCCAATTAATCTCCCTACATCCCTCTCCTCCTCCTAGAAGCCTTAACTTAGGCAGAAGGCACTTATGAAGTCCTTTTGGTTTAAACCAAAGGAAGTTGCCTAAAATAAAGGTCACAGTTTCTCTTAAATTGTTTTCTTTTATTTTGCTTCTACAATCCCTAAAATATTTTTATTTATTTTATTTTGTAACAACACTAGTATCCTAAATATACTAGGATGTTTTTATTATAATTATTCTAACTACACTTACACACACCTCCATCTAATGGATGAAGAACATAATGTTTCTGTGGATGGAAAATTGACGCCTCACGAAACGATGATTGTTCAATTACATCATACCGCCTCTCATGGTGGCCATTATGATGGCACTATATTTATATATTATATATATTATGTTTATGATTTCTTTATTCTTCTGTACTACCTTTTTATATCAAGCCTTTATGGTTTCCATATTGGGTAAATACGATAATCTCATTTGAGGAAGTGCGGACTACCGCCCCCTCAAAGTGATGTGATTCGTTAATGCCTTTTGTGGGATGCATAAAGGATTAAGTTAATGATATTATATATGATATTATACTATAATTATAATATATCTATGTATCATTATGTTTTAATTTCATTAAAATAATAAATAGAAATGAAAGTAGCGTTTATGCGTACGTACGGCTTACTGTCTCCATGAACGGCACATTTCATTTCATACCTCTAAATGTTATGTACTATTATAAATACATGTATATACTGGATATATATGATATATATGATTTAAAAATAATGAATATCATTCTGGATATAATTATCCTTTGACAACATTAACAATATGTAATTATAAGAAGTCCATTTTTGACTCAAGTACCAAATATCGACAAAACGAACATTATTAACTTAAATGATTACATAATGTTTATAACATGGTAATAAGTGATATAAAATGAATAATAAACTTGAAAAGGGTTCCTAAGATATTAGAAATTAAATTTAGATTATTATTTAGGAGATTAAAGAAAGATCGAGTCAAGTCGGACACGAGGTAAGGGATCTGATCTCTCTTTTTCTTTCCAAGTACTCTCGTTTGTGTCATTTCAATTATGATCCATATTCTTATTTTGGAGGATGTTATTTTAAATTCAACATATTGTAATTTTTGTTTTAATATTATGAGAGACCCCCCTCTTACTCTCATCAATTCATTTTAATAATTTTTAAGAGGTGTCGTTAGGATGCCGAATTTTTCTAAGGGATTTTCTTTTCTCACATTTAATTGTGTGTGATTTCCATTGTTTGCCACTTATTCATTACATGTGGTGTATTGTGTACTGCCATTTTATATATATTATCATTATTCTCATTTTAAACATGGTATTATGTGATTCATTTGGTGGTTATTAACTTTTTTTCATATGACTCAGTTGATTACAACGTGGTAATGGGTTTCGTCTGATTTTTTATTATCATGAGATTCATGCTATTCTTGACACTATTTTCATTGTGTGGTGTATGTACTGCCCATGATTCTACTCTTTGTGCATATTACTCTCATTTATGAGTATTCAAATCTTCATTTTATGATCCTTCTTTCATGTGACATATGTTCTGTAAGTCTCCAAATCGGTAAGGGAACTCCTTAACCCAATTTCCATTCTTTGGGTTGATATTCTCTATTTTTTATTTATGTCATCCTACGAATATGTGTGAATGGCCTAAGATTGTTTTACACTTAATATCCAATTACATTGGGTGTATTTATATTTTTCACTCATAATTATGATATTGACTTATCCTTAATTAAAGGATTCCATCTTTATAAGGGATTTTATCTCAATTTACATTTCCATTGAGACTTCATTGTTTTTATACCCCAATTCACTCTTATATAGTGTCTATACTATCCTTTGAAATATTATATCATGAATCCCTTTATTAAAATGATATTATAATGTTCTGATTAAAATTTTTTCTTCAATTTATTTTATTGAAGCATCCCTCTTTTTGTTAAAAACTCTTTAACTAAAATATCGTTTTAAATGATTCAATGATTTATTCTTATAAATATTTCTAATTAATGTACATGTTTTCAAAATGGGTTTTATGATTTATTTATATGGACATTAATGTTTTCAAATGATAATTCATTGAAAATATTCAAAGTGGTATTGGACACTTTGATTCCAAAATCTATTTTTAAATGGTTTTGAAAATGATTTGATTAAACATTGATTATTTTAATATATTGATTTGATATGTTGGAATGTGGAAATTTTATCTATCCTTTATACATGTGTTATATGTTAGGATTATGTTATGGTTATTGGGTATTTTTTATGTATGCGGGTGGTTCCGTGATAAACCTAGGGCGGGTGAGCCCGAGATAGCTCTCCAATGCATTGGGTAACGTGACAGAGGTAAACGTGAATGTCTCTACTAAGAGATTCAAGGAATATAATGTGATGGGTATTCCAAAGTAACTCCCTATGTAGCTGTGATAGCTAAAATTTCAGTATTGTATGGATGCCACAAGTTACCTTTATGATTTATTATTTCTATGTGTCTTTCATAAATCTTATGATTTCACGAGACAAGTAAAAGATTTCATGTTTTGTATGTTTTTATGAAAACCTGTTTTCATTCACTGTTTTATAACCCTTACTGAGCCTTTTATGCTCATCCCAAGTTTTTGAAATGTTTTCCACAGGACTTAAATATGAATAGGGTCAAGGATGGGATCAAGGAAAAATCATGATTTCTAAAACATGGAAGTAGACATGTTTCTTTTTGAGAGATTTTATTTTATGAAAAAAATGGATACTGAGTAGCAGTGTCTTATATTAATATTCATGTTGTAATGTAATAGTTATGGCCTAAATCTCTAAAACTCTAATCCTGAAAAGATCCTCAAAGTGAATTATTCGTTTAATTCAAGATTATGTAATGATTAAGGAAGGGTCCTTATTATAAATGTCCAAAAATCATTAGGGTCGAATCTAAGATGACTAATGGTTGAAATTAAGTCACCCAATATAAATTGTACAAATTTGGGATATTATTTTAACATTTATAATCTTATTTATTTAAATTATTATTTAATGAGGTAAATACTGCATCATTATTTTGTCATAAATAATTTAATTTATTCGAAGTATAAGAATTATAAAAAAGATACCATGATGTAGAAATATTTTTATATTTCCAATGAATGTTTATAGTCAAAAATAGTACTTATAAAACACCATATAAAAATTAATTAATAAAACATTTTTGTTTATGTCAATTTTTCCATTACTTTAAATTAATTTATCTAAAGTGTCATTATCATTCATAAGTGGCACCATGGTGTCCCAAAATTGTCCCAAGGATGCCCTTAGTCGGCCATTACTTATCAAATAAGGTTAGGACATGTGTTAAGTTAATTTTGAGTTATTACTATATTCTTTTTACCTTGAATTACAATATTTACCTTTAACCGTGGAAAATAAAACTACAAAGTAACTATTAAAAAAATTATTTTTATCTTATTATACCACATTTTACTCCTTGATATTAACCGTGTCTCTCATAGTTTTGAAATTTAACACATATAATTAGTAAAATTATGTTTGACATGAATTTGAAAATTCTCCTAGGAGATGGGTAAAAGACAATAAAAGGTTCATTAAACTTTTTATATATCTAAAATTAATATAAAATAACTCCAATGACATACATTGAACTTATATAGGTATTATGTATCTATTTTGACCTAAAAGAAATATAAATAAAATAAATAATTATTTAAATAAAAATTCGGTTTTAAACTATAACTAAGTGTTTTCACTATTCATCAAAAAATGATGTTTCTCGGAAAAATACCAAAAATTCAGCCTTTTCTATATTTGATATACTGAATTAAAAAATGATTTCTATTTTACCAAATTCAAAACATAGAAGTTTCATTAATTAATTGAAAATTAATTTCTGTTGTCAAAATAAATAGCGTGTTTTAAAGCAACAATATCTATCAATAGATTGACACTTGTTTATATCCTATTTCAAAGTGAAATTAATTATAATGATGAAAATTGTATTAAATGATAATTATATAATCTAATTATACTTCAAATCCAATCAAATTCATTATTTGACACTGTAAATTATTTATATCAAAAAATATATTTTTAATTATAATTTAGAATTTTTAACTATTTACCAAAATATGAAAGTTATTAGAAAAAGAACAAATATTTTTCAAAACCAAATTTTTATCTCCCGATTCTAAAAAAGAGGTTTATTTTTTCAAATTGAATACATAAAAGTGTCAAATATTGGATTTAAATAGGGTTTTCCATTAAAAGGCGGTAAAATTGCATTTGTTGAAAAATAATTGTTCTATCTTAACAAAATTAATTTTTTTCATAAACTATGTCTAAGAAACTCATAATATGGATTCTAAAATTATAAGGATTATATATACTACAAAATTAATATAATAATATTCATAACATCTTTTGAACGGCTAGTTTGGTAAGGCATGGTGTGCGTGAACTCAGTGTTGCGTGTAGTGAAAGTTATTGAATTACATTTAAGAAATAACATACTATGAAATCATGGGGTGTTACATTCTACCCTCCTTTAAAAAATTATGTACTCAAAATTGTAAATTCTTCTTTGAAAATAAATATCGTGAAAATAGAAAATATATTTATGGGAAAATCCATATCAGAAATTGGGTTTATATGGTCTTAATAAGAGGAAAAGGGGATTGAAAATGTCAACACCAAATTATGATCACAATTTGGAGATCATTGGTGGAAATTAGAGACATATAATTGAAAAAAAATGTAATTATTTAAAGGGAGTAATTAAGGTCATCAATCAAAAAAATTTGTATAATTGAGGGCCACAATGCCCTCAATATATGATGACTTAAAATAACATCGGTTCAAAAAAGCATAAGGTATTAGGATAAAAAAAAATTTGTTTTAAGATCCCTTACCTAATGTGTAAGAATTAATTTCATCATAGAATAATAGAAGAAAAAAATACATACTTGACATGTAGAGTTCCATCCATTAACTAATTTCTACCACATACTCATCTTTCACTCTAAAAGATAATAGAACTAAAAAAAATATTCTATTTATCCTATTCGTATAGGGTTACCAAAAAAGGAATTTATTATTCATCAACTAGACACTTCAAAAAACTATATTATTCAATCCATGGCATCACGTGTGTCCGTGGTTGGTGATACACCCTTGTCTCCCTTAGGATGCAGGTTTAAGTCTCATGGCCTTGCCAGACACAAAAGGTTGCCGCCCGACCTCCAGGTTTTCCTTTTTATTGTAATAAAAAAAATTCCAACTATACTTATCCAATTTTTTTTCCAAACTCATAGTCCAAAATTTATAAGGAAGCTAAACACAATGATGATCCTTTTTGCCATGTAATAACATGTTGAAACCTTCATCATGTATTATTTTAAAACTCTGCAACATCCTAAATAGCCATAAAACCTTTTTGATTACATTCATGCTACCTTTTTCCACATAGAATACTAGATATACTCCTTCTATCCAAAAATGTTGTAAACTTCAACAATGATGGAATATACAAATCATTAATCTGTTTCAAGGAATTCATGAATATCCAATATATTTTATCCAAATAAACCATCATTTATTCCAAAATCACTACCTCATTATCAGGACCATATTAAGGAATACCTTTACTTTAACCACGCATTTTCCAAAAAAGTGTAGCTCACTATTAATTAACTTTTTTAAGAAACATATAATCTCAAATACTCAATAAAATAGTACTCCAGTATAGTCCTTATATACTCTATAATTCTTATAACATGTAATTCATTAACACAATACTCAAATGACACAATAATTTAATAACAACGTTAGAAATCTAATCATTCCTCTTCATCTTAGGTAGTATCATGACATTATTATTATTATCCAATTGTAGCATTTGGGGTATACTTTGATGATTTGGACCATGATTCACATAGTTCCCAACTCCTTGCAGATGAAGCATTGTTTATTTGAAACTTTTTTCCTACCCTTGCAATCACATACTTGGTGTACTTTTTCTCCACACTAATAACAAACTCCCATTCCCATAATGAATTTACCAAGGCGATTCTTTCCACAGTTATCACATATGGGAAAATCCTTCTTTTTCCCCTACCCTTTATCCATCTTTCTCTCTTGTATCATTTTCATCTCTTGCTTCCATTCAAAGACATAGGACTCAATGATTTCATTAAATATCTTATTAACACGTGATACTATATCTTCATATGTTAATAATACATGGGAGCCAATTTCACTTCTAAATGTTTGCATAATACCATGAAAGATATGATCCTTCTTACTCTTTGGATCATACGTATTGCTGGAGTTCACATTCCTTATTCCGGGCTCCATTTCTATATAATGTCATACACTAAGTGAGTTTATGAATTGCAATGAATAATTCCAAACATGTAAAATACCAAATGTAAATGGAACAGTTTATTGATATAATCCATAATCATAAAAAAATTTCCTTGAGGAGGTATATAGTCATAAATCTTCATAATGATTTTTAAATAAAATGATAGTTATCTTATTAATAACCCCTGGGAGTGTCATAACCAAATGTGTAGTAAGGCCCATTTTCATGCACCAGTTCCTGTTTGAGTCTAGCTCCAAGAGGTGTTTTCGGGTTTTGCATCTAGGTACATCTGTGCCAGAGCTGCCTCTACCTTATTGTATCCATATATGGATTTATTTGCTTGTAAATATCACAAAATATCTACATTACCAAAATTCAGGTAAGTTCTTCTATACTAATACTCAAAGTATATCTTAGGGTAATTTGATCTAAACAATGTTTATCTAATTCTAGTTTCCAAGTTTATTGCTAAAATTTCTCTGATACCAACTGTAATGCCCCGGCCCCAGTTACCCAAAACCGGTACATTATTTTAATACATTGGATTGATTATAAGGAGTCAAGTCCAGAAAGACCGATCAGTTTATAAGTCTTGGAAAATAGATTACAAACATGAATGTTACATTATACTTTATAACATACATCAGAACATAAATAATTCATTATGAATTCCATTATTCACTTAACATAACCCTTCTTATCAATCAAAATACACATCTTGGAATCCTAGGAGAAATAAAATATAGAAAGGGGTGAGGTCAAATGCTCAATAAGGATAACAATATAGTAGAAAATTTCATAAATAAGCATAAAAATTTAAGGCAATGTATAATTAAAACAAATCCTTTTAAACATGAACTTCAGCATAACATGGAAAAAATAAAATGAAATAATTCCATTTACTTATTCACATGGATATTATACTAGAGAATAATCACATGAAATGTAAATAACCACTATCATAATGATTGAATGCATTATGCCAGACTATCATAACCACATAGTCAAGGAATTGTGTCAAGACTACAAATATGGTTGTTTCAAGGTCTTATGCCAAGAAACTAGTTCATATAATGAGACCTACCAATGCATCATGGAGTTATAGTGGGATCCTCCCATCACTTACTAAGTCTAACGCATTCCTCATACTCAAAGGCTTAAACATAACATAAACATTTATATTAAAACTAGCATACGAAATGTCAATACATTATCCATAAACCCTGAAAGGTATAAATAACACATCCATAGTCTAACATATCACAAAACCATCAATAAAATATATGTGTTTTGTATCCTAATAAATCAACTTCAAATAAGCTTAAAATCCATCAATGGATGTTGACATAGATGAAATCAAAACTATTTGAGTGAAATATCTCTTTTTTGGAAATCATTTAAAAGACACATAATTATAAAAGAAAAAATTTACTTTGAAAATAGTCTTATAAGTTTGTAAGGGAAGATTCAATGATTTTATAATGGTGGAAAATATCTTCACCTACCGTATAAGTTAAAAAAAGACATTATTGCCTTAATTTTATCGAAAAGGTTAAAAAGGACATTGTTTAGAAAACGAAAAAAAGATTCCTTTATAATGCTCTTATAAAAAGTCAAAAAGTGAATAAATGACTTCAAACATTATTCAATAAATAGTAAGAATGTTTAGAAATACATTTTTATGAAACATGGATGTGGATGATAAAGATGTCCCAGTAGATAATTACATATAAACAACCTCGTATAATGGTGAGAATGTGAAATTTACTCTTACCTTGTTTTAATCAATCAAGTCACATGAAAAATAGTAAATAATTACCAAATGAATCATATATTATCCTCAATATAAAATTAATAATGAAAATATATATCAAATGGCTGTACAAAATACACCACATGCAATAAATAAGTGATGAACAATGGAAATCTAACGGAATTAAAAGTGAGATAAGAAACCCCTGACCTCGTGTCCAACTTGACCTGTTCATTATTTAATATCCTAAATAATTAAGTAATGTTAATTTATACTTTCATAAAAACTTTTTTAAAGTTTATTATATCTTTTATATCACTTATTACCATGTTATAAACATTATGTAATCATTTATGTTAATAACGTTCGTTTTGTCGATATTTGGCACAAGAGTAAAAAATGAACACCTTATAGTTACAAGTTTTCCAAATGGTCAAAAGATCATTATATATAGAATGATACTCATGATTAGATATCATAAATATCATATATATCTAGTATATACATTTATTCATAATAGTACATATCATTTTGGGGTAAGAAATGAAATGCACAGTTCATGGAGACGGTAATCCGTACGTACGCAAGAACACTACTTTCATTTATATTTCTTATTTTAAGGGAATTAAAACATAATTATACATTGGTATATTATAATTTCAGTATAAAATCATATAAAAATATCATTAACTCCATCCTTTATACATCCATAATAAGGTATTAATGATTCATATCACTTTGACTGGGTGGTAGTCCACATTTTCGAAAATGAGATTATCGCGTTTACCCATAATAGAAACCATTAAGGTATTATATAAAATAAAAATACAGAAGAATTAAGTAAACATGAACAAAATATATATCATATATAAAAAATGTTCCATCATAATGGCAACCACAAGATGCAGTATGAGGTAATTGAACAATCGACGTTTTGTGAGGCGTTAGTTTTCCATCAACAGAAACACTATGTTCTTCACATATTAGATTGTGGTGTGTGTATGTTTAGTTAAAAATATTATTATAAAAATATCCTATTATATTTATGATACTCGTGTTTTTATAAAATAATCTAATAAAAAGTGTTTATTGGTTGGAGGAGTAAAATAAAAGAAAATAATTTAAGAGAAACTATTACCTTTAATTTGGAAAACATCCTTTAGATTGAACGAAAAGGACTATTTGAAGTGCCTTATGAATAGGGTAAGGATTCTAGGATGAGTATAGTGATGTGTGTAACTTAATTTAGTAGTGTTTGGACTAGCCAAAATGATTTAGAGGTGTGAATAATTGGTTAGAAGTGGTCTCCTTTTATAAGGGGGGAGGAGGGGCTCTTTAGGAAAGTGTGAAAATATTATTTTGTTATATAATGATATTCAGTTTCTAGAGGACCTAAAATAGTTAGGGTTAAAGATAAGATGACTCATAGTCAAAATAAAATCATCCAATGAGAATTGGACATGTTTTGAATATTATTTTAATATTTATAATATAATTTATTTAAATCATTTATTAATGAGGTAAATACGGCATCATTATGGTGTCATAAATAATTTAATTTATTCGATGTCTAAAAATTATAAAATAAATACCATGATTTATGAAATATTTTTGTATTTCCAATGAATATTTATATCCAAAACTATTACTTATATAACACCATATAAAAATTAATTACTAAAAGATTTTTTTTTCGATTTGTCCCTTACTTTAAATTAATTAATCTAAAGTGCAATTATCATTCATAAGTTACTCCATGGAGTTCCCAAATTGGCCTAATAATTCCCATGGTCGTCCATTAAACATAATACAAGGGTAGGACATGAGTTAAGGTAATTTTGAATTATTAAAATATTCTTTTTTACCTTGAATTAACCTATTTACATTTAACCGTGGTAAATAAAAGTAAAAAGTTACTATTCACCAAAAATTATTTTTATCTTATTGAAGTAATTTTTACTCCTTGATATTAACCATGTCTCTTGTATTTTTTAAATTCAATTCACAGAAGCGGTAAAATAATTTTTATGTGAATTTGCAAATTCTCATCGGAGGTGGGTAAAAGACGGAAAAATGATCATTAAAATTTTCATATATCTAAAATTATTATAAACTGACTCCAATGAATTATATTGAAATTATATAAGTATTATGTATCTAATTTCACCGAAAATAAATTTAAATAAAATATATATTTATTTAACTAAAAATTCAGTTTTAAACTATAACTCAGTTTTTTCCAATATTCATTAAAAATTGATGTTTCTCAGAAAAATACAAAAAATTCATCCTAACCTATATTTGATATTCCAAATTAAAAAATCATGTCTATTTTACCAAATTTAAAACATATAATTTTCATTAATTAATTTAAAATTAATTCCTATTGTCAAAATAAATAGCATGTTTTTAACCAACAATATAAATCAAAAGATTGACACTTGTTTATGTCTGATTTCAAAGTGAAATTAATTATAATGATCAAAATTGTATTAAATGGAAAAAATATAATCTAATTATACATAAAAACCAATAAAAATCAAAATTTAACACATTAAATTATTTCAATTAAAAATGTTTTTTTAATTAAAAATTAGTATTTTTAACTATTTACAAAAATGTGAAAGTTATCATATAAAGACAAAAAATTTATCAAAACCATATTTATATCTCCCAATTCTAAAAACAAAGTTTATTTGTCAAATTGAATACATAAAAGTTTCAAATATTGGATTTAACAAGGGTTCTCCATTAAAAGGCGGTAAAACTGCATTTTTTGAATAATAATTCTTTTATCTGAAAAAAATGAATTTGTTCTTACATTACGTCTATGAATCATATAATATGGATTCTAAAATTATAAAGATTATATAGAGTTAAAAATTCAGTTAATACTATTCATTACAGCTTTTGAACGGCTAGTTTGGTAAGTCATGGTGCGCTTGAGGTCAGTGTTGCATGTAGTGAATGTTATTCAAATACTTTAATGAAATAACGTACTATGAAATCTTAGGGTGTTACATTGGGTTCAGAATAAATAATGTAATCATGGTAGTTTTTTTATTATTCTTCTGTCTTTTTAATTTATTCACACCATCACACTTTAACATATCACATATTATCCATTATATTTGGGGATTGATTTGGTTATTCCCTACATATATATATAATTTTATATTAATATATCTACTGTTTTAATTGGGTAACTAAAAAACTCACTTATTAGATGTTTTGGTTATTTTGAGGACCATGATTACATAATCTTTTTAGAGAAAATAAATGTGATGTGGAGTCTGATATAAGTTGATGAATTTTTATTACAGTATATCCCCACATACTTTTATTTTTTTATTTACATATTCATTAATTTTTATACTTTTTTCATGTTTTTTCTATTGGGTGAGTGAGCATGTAAAACTATTTTTAGGACTCACTAATACATTTTTTAATGTTCTTTGTTAGAAATAAAATAGTATTTTCATCTCATGTTTGATAATTGAGCATTTGATTTATATATCAAACTCTTATATAAAGGGAATAGTCATACAATTATCCCTTCTTAGAATCCCATTTGAAAACCCCTATCTGTGTTACATATAAATTCATGATTTATTTTACAAGAATAATAATAATAAAACATATTCAATAATCATGTAAAATATCATTGGGATGAAGGTACATGCAATAATGTCTCAAATTCAGGATATGACAACATTATTTGAATCCTCCAATACAATCTCATAGAAATCTTCTGTCCTGTAAAACTACCTATCATAACTATTTGACATACTAATGAAAGGGGTGACCTAAAAATCCCAGTAAGGGAATAAATAATGAATAACATGTATAAAGTATTACATTTTAGATAATATGTATTTAAATGGGACTTAAATGGGCAGGGAATTATAAACATGAACAATAAGGCATAGTAAAAAAAGTAAACATTGAAAATATGGGAATGAATTTAAACATTAAATCATAAACATAAGTCAATGATGACCACCAATTCACTATAACATTGTGAAAATGTTCCTTGAAATATTAGGATCATTCCATTATCTCGTGCCTGATTTCTCCTGAACTAATGCATTACCCAATGAATTGGGTAGCTATATAAATTTTGGTTTACCCATAAATTTCATATCATATATATGAGTAAGTTTTCTACATAGATCAGTTAACAAATGATCAAATTTCATCACATTTAATTCAATGATTAATAATGGTGGAATAAATACAATTAAGTACATAATAAATGAATTATTTGTATGTGTAAGGGAATAAACATGAGAGGAAATAAAAATTGAATTCATAATATAATGTTTTGGCATGGAAATGTTTCAATAAAATTTCAGCAGCATGACCACCATAATTAAATATTTATAAAATAGTGTAATGAGAGAGGAATAGTTTTATCGTCATTAGGGAATCAAATGGATAGAAATATGGAAGTGTAAAAACATATAAAATCATTATGAATAGGAAATAAAATCCATGAAATGTATACAATGTCTGAATAAAGAGGGGAATGAATGGATCCCTTGACATTATAGGGCGATTCAAAATGAATGGGAGGAGCTTCATGTGGTATTGGGGAACTGTCATACAACTATAAAGATTGTATGGAGGAATAATGATGTTATCCATGGTTTTAAAATGAATAGGATGGGAATATTTAGTTTATTTATATAGAAAAAGATAGGGGAGTTGTTTATTAGTTTTCAAAATTCATTTTTGGAGTCTATATAATAATGTAATAAAAACAAAATCCATCCAATGGTTTGTCACATGATTTCATCCAAAGGGGTGTGCGTTTAAATAATTTTTATGTATAGGGTCTAAAATCATTAAAATACTTCCCTTAGAAATATATATATGATTCGTGTTCTTAATGTAATGATTTTAAAACCACAAAAAATAATATATGTTTTGGAGGAATCGCATTGGATTAAGAAATTTAATAAAATAAATGCAATGTCAAATTATTATAAAGGGGAAACATATATTTATCCGTGGATACCATTTATATAATTAATTACATCTCTTTTGGGGAATAATGTTGTCATAATACATTGCATATATTTTCACCGTGTTTAAATTTTATCTAAAAATGGGATTATCTTAGAAAATTATTTTAAATCTAGAATTAGATAACATTTAATTTCTAATTCAAAATAATAATATATTATTTATCTAATTAATTCTCTAAAATTTTGAATTTTCAGGGGTAAAAAAATAGTCGGCAGTTATAATGAAATGATAGGTTTTTTACAATAACAATTTCTGAATCCTTATAATGATTACATTTGACAAAATGAAATGAAATTTTAATTTAAATTTAATAATTATTATGAAATTTGATATTTTTATTAAAATATAACTTATTATTAAAATTGCTAAATTCATAAAAAACAAGGTATAAATACAAATTTCATGTTACACAATAATAAAATTTATGTTTTATCATATAAAATCCAAAACAATATAAAGAAATAAAATTAAAACATGAATCTATCCATTATTCATTTGAAATATAAATATACATATTTATATTATTAGGTTATTGATACACAGTCACTTTTATAGTAGAGAAAACTATATTGGTAAGGTGCACGATGGTGAGATTTTGATTTGGTGGTTTGACCGACCTAGGTTGGGACATGATCTCAATTAGTTGGAACTTATCCCTTGAACAATTTCACTCTTGATTTAGTAGTAACATATTGGATAAGGACCCTCCAAGGGAAAATTCCAATGATTCATTCTCTGTTGGAAGCTATGATAAATAGAATTCATGGTTTACGATCCTGCTATTTAAAGTCCATTGTATTTATTTTATATGAAAATATAATTATCATAACATTTTATTAATACTAATAAAATAATCAATGTTCAATGACTATTTTATCAGTTTCTATGATGCATAGAGGTCTCATCATTATGATTGGATATAAATAAACCATGAAATTTCATATGTTTTCTATAACCATAATTGGGAATTTAATTCAGTCACATAAGGAATTTTATGGATTATAGTTCAGGTAATTACAATCCTTATCTCATCAAAAATAATGTTGATGGTATTTGGGTTTCATCATCTCCTCCTTTTATCAAATTTATTCCAAAATCATTTGGGTTCTCCTTTGAACTTCAACTATGTGCATTGCATTATTTCGTAGAAAATTTCCAATATGATCTATAATACTAACCAGTTATTCCTAAAATAAAAGATCATTGTACAATGGTAGAAAATATGGATTTAGAATGTGTGAGGGGATATATATGTACATCAACAAGGTAGATATATGGAATTCATCATTTAAATGAAATATTTTTTGTGGAAGTGACAATCAATAGGCCACCACTCCAATGGGATCCATGTTCTCAAAGGGACTAATGTGTCATTGGCTAGGCTTTCCCTTATACCCAAATCTCACGAAATTCATCCATAGATATATGGATAGGATTAAATTATCTATAACCTCAATCTATAGGTCTCATAAATAATTGATAGAATAGATATTTTTTCGACTCGAATTATCCCTAATGTACTGCTGGATCATTTTTATCGTTCCCTCTATTTCCTTGACCATTTCAGGAACTAATTATATGAATTCACCAACTACATACCAATAATAATGTTTTCATCATATGCTAACAAAAATAGATATATAGGGAGCTATTTTGATGCTTGAGTTGAATGAATTATTATACGATAAGTCATCTATAGGATGATGCCAATCCTCTACTCCTTTGATGTCTATTAGGCACTCTCTCAAAATATCCTTGATTTTTGCGTTATTATACTCATATTTTTGTTTAGTTTGAGTGTGATAATACATTTTAACATTAAAATATATATTAAGATCATATTTTATATAGTTCTAGAACCTGGAGGTGAATCTTAGATCTTAGATGCATAAAATTTACAATGGTGTTCCATGAAGCCTCCCCACATCTCAAATGTGTATCCCTACAAGATTATCTTGTAAGAATTTATTTGTAATTAAAATTATGTGAGAATTATTTGTATGAAAATCAAACATAATCCATATAGGATTTTTCCACTTTATTTATTTGAATGACTAGTGATAAATTCCATGGTAATTTTTTTCCATTTTATTATTGGAATGCATAATGGTAGTAGCATCCCATGGGGGTTTTCCCTTTCAATATTCACATGATGACATACAAGACACCTTGCAGTATATTCCATGATCTCATACTTTATTTTTTCCCATTAATAGTTATGTTGGGATCTTGATACATATTTATGATCCCTAGATGGATGTAAGAGGTTGAGAGATGAGAATCATCCAACAAATCCATATTCAACTCATTATATTATGGTACACAAAATCAGGACCCATAACATACAACTCAATATTAATTAAATTTTAACTAGGATGATTTCCCATTCCCTAAAGCTTCCACCTTCTTCTGACTTCCATCATTGCCTCTTTAAGAACATGTTATCTTCTCTAGAAGGGATGGTTGGGAAATTAGTTGTGAATGGATTAATGATGTTCCATAATTTATGATTAACATTTCGATATTTGTAAATTATTAGAAGATCAAATCCATCTAAATTATTATCAATCAATAATTTTTCAGATCCTTTCTATATATAGATTTTATCACATTTTAGGAATTACTATTGGTGTAGTGGAATAGGTAGTCATAGGACACAATCAGCTCTAACCATCTTCATTGGTGCATATCCATCTCTATATCTGTTAATATAAACATAGGGATTCTATTATCCATATATATTTCACAATTATACCCAAATAGAAATTGTATCCACATTTTCAACACTAAGATCACTATAACCAGCTTTGAATCCTATAATGGGTAGTTGTATTAATGAACAATCAATTTCCTTAAGACATAGATGATCACTTTTTCTTTCTACATTTGTAGAGAACCCAAGAAAATCATTAAAGCATTATATTATACAATAAAAATTTCTCCACTTGTGTGTATCAAAATTATATGTGACAAATAAGGCTATTTTTAAAATCTTTGCTTCTCTCTTCACATTCATTATTCTAAAAAAACATGATTTCATTCTAAGTTATTTTAGTTTGACGATATGATAATTGTGTGCAATTTCTTGTAAATAGATGATAATACCGAGACAGTCTTATAAAACTAAAAATATATATCAATGATATTGGCCTTAGATATCCTTAAGTTTCTTCTATCATTTAAGGATCTACAGATATCCCATTTATTTTGATGATATTACCCAAAAATGAGACATCCTTCATCCAGAACTCACCTTTTCTATACATTCCTTAAATATTATCCTTTATTATTTCCCTTAGTACAATGATCATGTCCTCTTCATGAATCTCATTTCTTTTGGCGTATATTATAACTCCATTTATAACGAATTTTTTTAGATTATATCTAATATATTTATTCATCATGTCCATGATGAATTCTAGATAATTAGAAAGTCTAAATGGAAATTACTATGATCCAATATATATCACAACATGTATGGAAAGTTGTTTTAGGGATATCCTCCTTCATCAACCATTCTTGATAATAACCAGTCTGAATATCAACTTGGAGAAGTATTTTCTTCTATGTAACTAATTGAAAAAGACATAAATACATAGAAGATGAATCGTTTTCATTATCATAGACTTTATAAACACATGATAATACATGAAAAATTACGTTGACCAATATTTCTTCTTTGCGAAATGGACTATTTTACCCCACAATGAGGTTCCTGGGATTATAAACTTTATTTTGAAATTCTACTATTCTTGTTTCTTTAGCACCTCATGTTCATCAAGATCCATTCAATATGGATTCATGTTTATTATAAATCCTAATGGTATAAGATCATTTTAAAATTTATCCTCTCTAAAATGAATAAGACTAAGGAATTATATGAGAAACACATCAGCATATTCCATCATAATTGAATTTCATTATGAATTATTTTTTACTTAGACACAATAATTTGAGCTCGATAAACCTTATTTTAGGGAGATGAAATCTATTACTGGGATGTTGGTGATAAATAAGATTCACCATTCACCTTTAACTTGAACACAATTAGAGGATTATTTATGACATGGACAGTGATTTCCATGTCATGAATATTTATGATGGATCTATATAAGAGATGATTATACATTCTTTTAATTTCAAAAAAATCCATTAAAGGGAGTATACATAGGATTAAATAAAAATTTAGACCAAAAATATTGATAGGGGAGGAGTATTATACATAGAATTCAATAATTTCCCCATTTTTCATTTTCACTGATATATCCAAATTTTTTCATTGTGGGGGTGTTTGAATAGTTATAAAAAACTTGTCTGATATAATGAAATGCGTATAAATAGAATAAAAATTTTTGTTCCCTATTAATGAATTAATAACTAGAATACATGTCACCACTTAATTATCCAGATACACCTTAACATTTGTAGTATCATAAGGTCATTCCTAATACCTTCAAATTTTTTTGGCGCATATTGTATCTAATTAATGGTATCTAAGTACATTGGTTAGAAATTCTCATTTATTCCATGTAGTTGATAATTTTGATAGTAGGTGGAGGGTTGACTAGAGAATTACCCTATCCCATTAAATTAGGGGGTTTATCTTACTGAAAAAAAACATTCATTTTTCCGTACCACCCTACACCTAATTCATTTCCATTCCCACATTTCATAAATTCTATGGTTTTTATTTCAACAATTTTGAAAAGTGGGAAGTTGAAATTTATTACCAAAAATAGATTTATCCATCATACCATAATTAATAAAAACTAAAATTTTCTTTTTCTCCACATGAAACCCTTGTAATTCATTGATATCCCTTTCTACATTTAGGGACCATCGACCAATTTCATTAAATCTATCAATGCCATAAATCTACATGGATATTTGTATCGTGTATATTTGTGACACACTAGGATTTTTATGAGATATTTTTTAAAAAAAATTATATGATTACTTGTGTTATATGCTACAACAGGATAGTATTGTTCTACACTTGACACCATCTTGTCTTGAGTTATACACAACACACAGATTGTCTTGTCATACATTCAATTTCATTTTCTTTTCCTATAATTCATTACATGCATGATCGAGATTAAGTGAACAACTAAAAATTAATCTGTTACCTTACAAGATGGCCATTATAATAGAGAATATGAAACGTATTAATATATTTATGAAAATATTCTTTCAAAATGAATATATAATTAATTATTTGGTGATAAGTCCACTATAAATTATAATAAAACATTTTTTAAATAATAGGAAATGTTTTTCTGGAATAATATTTTAATGAAAATAAGTGAGATTATAAAATAATAAAATCACTCATGATGGATTTAATTAATGAAATATATGTATTGTAATTTTAATATATTTTTCAAAAGAAATATTATATATTTTATATACATGATATAAGTAAAAATTCAATCTTTTAGATAAAAGAAGTTTTTTTAAAAAAATACTATTTTCCACCTTTTGATAGCACACCAATTTTAAATATTCTTTTCAAAATCATTTTTTTAAATTTTACAATATAATGTTCTTAATTGGAATATTTATATACAAATTTACATTTGTTTAATTTTTGATATTTTTTTGATAATTTTTTAGTTTTTTAGAAATAGAAAACAAGTAAAAAATATTAATTGAAAACTATTTTTTTCATAGAAATAATGTATATTATTATGTTATATTATATAATGGTTTAAAAAAATTATATTTTTATCATTTAATATAATATAGGTCATTGTAATTTATTTTGCATTGAATTTTGATGTAAAAATAATTTAATCATTTATAATGTTTTAACTTTAAAACTAGTTTTCTCATTACGAAAATGAGATTAATTTTAAACTAAATACTAGAACATATTTATTTAGAATTTTAAAAATTGAATAAAAAATATTAATTAGTGTTTCTAATTTATATAAATATGTTTATTTTAATTTTTTTTAGTATGAATAGTAACATCAATAATGTTGTTATTAATACGGTAAAAAGGATAATTAGGTAATTATGGGTAAATAAATAATATTATGTGAGTAACCAAAAACTTTTTCTAATATCATTGGATGGGTGTTTTTTTAATGAAATAATCCTTAGTTATAAATGATATCCTTTGGAAGCAATTGAATGATATCATGACATTTAATATATTTTATTTATAGAAAAGTTAAATATGTCTCACTCAAATTTCAATAAATAAATAATTTTTAATATAAGGTTATACAGAAGCAAAATTCGACTAAAAATACTCATTTAAAATGATTTTATTTTCTTTATCATAATAATTTATTTTTATTTTTTGTATTTAAATATTTATTATAATGTATTTTTAAATGACGATGCATAACTTATTTAATTGATAAAAAGTAAATAAAATAAATTTAATTAAAATTATAAAAGCCATCAAAAAACTAAAACACATTACTGAATCTTATTTTATGAGTATATATCTACCATAATAATTAAAGGGTATAATTATTGAAGATTTAGAGAAAGATGAAAAATATTATGACACTTATCATAATTTATTTAAAAGGGATGTCAAAGTTTACAAATTCACTTTTTAATTGATTGAAAATTTTTAATATATGATTTTATAAAATATATATTCGACTATATATATTCCACTAAAATAATGAAGAGTTATCTTCGTCAGGGTATTTTATTTTTAATTTTAACACAAAATATATGTATATTAAATGAATACAAATAAGTAATTTAGAAGATACTTTATTAATAGAAATATCAAATGAATGTTATTAAGAAAATAAAAATAAAATTGGGATAACTAATATATCCAATTAATATTATAGATGACCTTGACCGCATAGAGATATAATAATATAAATGGTTCATGGATAACATTATATATTGAAATTTGTAAAAATATAATAATGATTAGAGTCAAAATTAACACTATTGATATTTTGTCAGAATAATGATTTATTAGACTACTTAAAAATCTTAATAACTTTTATATAAATATAATATAATTATTATATAGAATAGTTTTTTTAAATAATTCATGTATTGTCAAATTCCATCAAATAAGTAAAAAAATAATCTTTTTTAACTTTGAATAATTTTTTACCTTAATTAAAAATAAAATTGAATAACTAAGGGTAAATTCAAATGATACGATTTAAATGTATAGAAAGAATTTAAAAAACCATATTTGTTATTTTTATTTCAAGACTATCACATTTCATATTCAAAATAATGACTTTTTTATGATTCTTGATGATGTAAAATTTTATTACAATTTTATATTTTTTTAGATTTCGAAAGATCCCCTCAACTAAATTACAGAAGGGAACCTCCACCATCATTTCATCAATTCACATTGAGACTTAATGCTCACCCATCACCCACTCAATTAACTTATAAACATTCCTATCCACATTCAAGAGGTGTTGGTACTCTAAAAAGACAATCTCTAATTTCTCTGAGAGGATATATTGTGGGATCTCATCGAAGAAGATGAGTTTTTGGTAAATACGAAGGATCGTAAACCTAAGGTATGTGAAAATTTCGTAATTTCATTTTTATCTTAGAAGGTTTATTTTACATAAAAATTTCTTGAAGATTTATCTATCATATATGGATTGAATGGGTGTTTAAACTTTTGAAACATGTCATTTCAATGAATATTACCTAAAACATTTCACAGATTTTTTCCATTAATGTTATCTTCTAAAATTTTATTATATTTCAAGATAATAATTTTTTTGATGAATAATGGATATTTTCCTCATGATATAATTTCAAGGATTCTATAAAAATTAGTCTCCATTAAATATGACAGTCATTCATAAGGATATGTTTCATGTATACTATCAACATTATTCCTATGATTAGATTATTTTTACAATGAGACAATATTTATGAAATCCATATCATTTTTAGAGATTATGGAAGAATGTAAATATATTTATGGGAACCATTTACTTTTTATGGGGTTTGTTATTAATAAATGTAGTTTATCAAACCAATTTCATTCAATGGGATAAGATATAATTTATGTTATTGTGGAACAAAAATGTATTTTTTCCAATATGTGATGGGTGGGACCAATATCTCCATTCATTACATTGGGTATTGATTTATATCTCCTGGGTCAGACATGACAGGAATGTGAAGCTGTCTCTATTTATTTTTACATGGATGGATTGAAAAATAAATCAGGTTTAGTAGTATATATATGTAATATAAAGTAAACTCGGTCGAGTAATATAGGACTGAAATAACTAGTGAACTCTGCTGCGTAAAAGAATTTTTACACTATTATGGTCTGGGAAATATGAATTGGAAAATATAGAAATTATTTTCAATGACTATGTGATTTTACCAATGACTAGTTTTAATATAATTATATTTTCTCATAACCTATGATAGTTTATGAATTAAGCCTAATTAATGGGAGATATTTATACTATGACTCCAAATTTTGGTATATGTTTTACATAATATGATTTCCAAGATTTATGTTACCATTATTACATTATTATGTTCATATTCTATTCAATATTTCATTGAATACCATTACTGAGCATCTGATCTCAACGTTTTTATATATTCTACATTCCCCAGGATATAAATAATGTTTTTGGGTAGGAAAACTAAAGTGGAATATTTTAATTGGAGATGTTGAAGACCTTTCACCAAATTAGAAGAATATTTTTTTTATGATTCCAAATGAAATAAAATAATGTGGTATTTTTGTGTTTGTTTTTTTAATCTATGAATGATTCCTAAAAATATTTTAAACTTTATATATGTTAATAATGGGTTGTTATAGAATGAATTTGAGTGAAGGTTTAGATAAAATTTTGAAACTAGTAGTGAAATCATGAGATATATTTCTACGTATATGTCTAGGGATGTCATAATGATAAGTAATATTATAGGGTAAAATGGATGAATTTTGGTAATGATCACGATAAATATAGCATTATACATAAGATGTCCTTGATGGAAATATTATATGTAATTTTCCTTAATTATTTTTTTTTCAGATAGGATAATTATTTTTCAATTTCATTTGGGTCATTTTCAATATACTAAAATTCATATAACGATGTTAACATTGAATGTTTCATCTGTGAAAATCTTGAGAATTTTATTTCACAAGTGGAAATATCATAAAAAGATTCAGGAATGTGGTATGAGAATTGGTTATACAACTAGGGATATAGAGACTATAAACGACATGGGAAAGATATGTGATGATATAACCATATTATTTAACTAAAACATAAGAAGCATGATTTGATTAATGTTGATAATCATTTATACATGATTCACATATCATATTCTTGGAATAAATAATTTATTGAATCCTAAGTAATTGGTCAACCATAAAGTTGGATGATTTATGTGTGTATGTTTTCTAATTCAAGGATTATGTATATGTATTTTCAGAATATGTTTTTCATTTAGGATGAAAAAGGATATGTTTAACGGTGATAAAAACATTTAAAAGTGGTTTTAGGGAAAGGAAATATATGGATTTTGTTATTGTGACCCTTAATGTATTCATTATGTGGAGATAATTTTTTTTATCTTGGATAAATATGTGTTGGATATGATTAATTGGATGCTACTATTTATGTATTTGTTTATATGTGGGTTATCATATCAAGTATGAAGATTAGAACATATTGACATAAGTATTATATCAAATATACTTTGGAATTAGGAAACATGCATTCTTTAAATAAGTATTTATTGTAATTATTTTTATTACCATGTTTCAAGAAGATACACGATTAAGGTATTCACATGTTCATAATGTGACATCCTGGAACTATCTTTTTAGATATGGGCAATAAATGTTAATCCAATTTAGTTAACCTATTTCAAATTCTATTGCAATTGAATTTTCTGAAGGATTGTATATTATACATTAATGGAATGTCTAGGATAAACTTTTGATAAGTTTTTTAGAATAATGTATTATCTAACCATAGGTGGACTTATCTAAATTTGATAAAATATCATATCCTTTTTTGTTGTGATAAAGACAAGAGGAATGTTTTATCTCTCTATTTATGGATTTAATGACCGGCTAAAGCTTCAAGAATGAAAAATTCTAATTTATTTCATTGAATAAAAGATAAAGTTGAATTTTTTAAGGGCTGACCCATGGTGAGATTTTTATGAAATCAAGTAAATAATTATTAACCTAAAAATTCATTAGCAATAGAAAAAATATCTCAATGTAAAAAGGCTGTCATATTATCATCATTTTGATGATTTCAATGAGCCATTCCCTGATCCTGCAGTATATGGGTTTGTGATCAATAACATTACCTAGATCACCCACTATACAATGATTAGTGATATATATAAATCTCTATGATTATTTACACTTTTCTTACATGCCCAAACCATTACCACTATTATAAAATATAGAAACTTAGTTATGATTTATATTGGGTAACCATTAAGTTTTTAAAATATATTTTAAAAATAAGTCTTATTAGGAATTTTATGATGGGGGTTTGTTAGGAAAAAACATTAAAGTATAAAACAACTTATAACCGAAATATATTTTGAGGGACAAATTCATTCTATGGGGGGTAGAATGTAACACCGTGAGATATTTAAAATATTTATATTTATTAATTTATTTTATGTATTTTGTTGTAATGTACACAAATATAATATTTTTCTACATGAAACACCTTCTTAGCTTGCGGTCTACACAACATTATTCATTTCCTATATTACACATAATTATTAGTTCTTTTAATAGAACTCATTTCACAGAAGACTAGGTTTCAACGAACAACTAAATATTACTATGTTACCTGATAATCTAGATAATATAATGGTGGGTAAAAGTATTTTTAATCTAATTTTGAAAATATAATTTACACATGTATATATAATTAATTATTTGGTTCACAAGTAATTATAAATTGAAATAAATCCCTTTTAATATAAAAGGGAATGGTTTTTCCAAAAAGTATTTAAATGAAACATAGTGAGATAATAAAAAAGGAACATAAATCAATATTAATTTTATTAATAAATATATATGTAATATATTTAATAAAATTTCAAAAATTAATTATAGAAATTTTCTAGACATGGTATAAAAAAATTCCTTTTTTCGATAAAAGAAGTAATATTTTTCAAAAAGTCATTTTGGGGCCTTTTGATGTCTCACAAAGTTTAAATATTGTTTTAACAAATTTAAATATTATACTGGAAAAAATAAAATTCTTATAATGAATATGTATATAAAAATTACATTGGATTAATTTTTTATATTTTAATGATAAGTTTCATGTTTTGATGAATAGTAAAATTACACTAAATTTTAATTGAATATGACTTTTTTCAATGAAATAATTTGTATGGGTAAGTTAATTTAATTAATAGTTTTGAAAATTTAAATATATTATATAATTACCATTTAATATAATTTAGGCCATTGGAATGAATTTTCACCTTAATTTTTGATGTAAACATTTTTCAATATTTTGTAATGTTTTATCTTTTGAAACATTATTCCTCATTTTGATAATGGGATTATTTTTAAATTGATTACAAAAACTTTAATATTAAGAATTTTGAAAAATGGATTCCATATTTGAAATTAATGGGTTCATATTTTGTTAAAAGATTTCTCTTATTTTTGGGCATTATGAATAGTACCTTCAACACTATTTTATTAATACATAAAACATTAAATTGTGTAATTAAGGGTAAAAAAAATATTATTACAATACCCTATAACTTGTCCTAAAAAAATGGATGAGTGTTATTGAACCTAAATAATCATTTTGTCTAAATGGAATCATCTTAATGAAAAATAGATTAGATTTGGATATTTAATATATTTTATTTATAGAATAGTTATGTATGTCTCACCCAAATTTTAATAAGTATTTCATTTTTAATATAAGGTTCTTCGGAATTGAAAATAGAATATAAATAATTATTGGAAATATAAAATGTTTTTCTTTATCTTAAAAATTTCTGTTTGAAATTAAGAAAAAAATAATTACCTTAAAGAATTATACAATGACGATACAAAATTACTTATCTGATACAAAATCAATAAAATAATATTAATTAAGCTTATAATTTCTATTAAAAAACTAAAAGACATGACCAAATATTACTGGTAATGTATATACAGACCATAATAATCCAATGTTATGATTATTGACCATTTAGAGCCACATGGAAATGATAAATACATTTATAATTTTTAATATAACATGAAGTGAAACTTGTCGCATTCATCTTTTAATAAAAATAAAATACTTAATATATGATTTTCTAGAAGAAATATTAGACTATATAAATTCAGGTGAAAAATATAAAATTTATATTCACCATGGTATTTGAATTTTATTTTTTACTCATATAATTGTAATATTAAATTACTACACAAAACTCATGTAGTAATTATTTTATTAACGAAAATATAAAATTAATGTTATTAAATTTATGAAAATAAATATAATTTTTGATAGTTAATATATTCAATGAAATTTTCACATGAACATGAACACATAAGGTTAGAATAAAATATTTTTTTTCAGGGATAACATCTTATCTTTATATTTGTAAAAATCTATGAAATGAAAAGTATCAAAATAGATACTATTTATATTTTGTAAAAATATTGTTCTATCAAATTATTGAGAAATCATAATATATTTTAGAAAAATATAAAATAATAATTATATGAAGTAAAATGTTCTAATGTGTTCATTTATCATCTTATTGTCATAAAATATATATAAATTACATTATTTTGATGTTGAATAATTTGTTCCTTAGATAAAATAAAATAGAATAATTAAGTGTTTACGGAAATGATAAGGACTAAATTGACCTAGAAAGAGGTTGAAAATTTATTCTTTGATGTCTTTATAAACATATCTCTTCTCATATTTAAAAATATGATGTTTTTATGTTTTTATGTGGTTATATATTTTTATAAATTAATATTTTATGAGATTCAGCAAGTTCCCCTCAAGTCAATTATAAAAGGGCACTACCTCCCCCATTTCTTCAAGTCAATTAGAGCTTTCAAGATTAGATATCCCAAGACTAATACCATATCAACATTCCTATCCATGTTCTAGAGGTTACAATATTCTCAAAATACTATCTCTAGTTTCTATAGGAGATGATCTAAAGGGAGCTCAATGAAGAAGTGGAGTTTTTCTAATACATACGAAGGAACCATGACCTAATGTAAGGTGTAATTTCAAAACCTAATTATCATATGAGATTAATTATATGTATGTATTTATTTGGGTTTATTTATAATAATTGTATATGTTTTCTAAAAATTATTTCATAAATGTTTTTACTATTCTCATTTGGATGTATAATTACATGTACACCAATTTTTAATTTTTTCTACAAGGATTGAACGACTTCTTTATTTCAATTCCAAAACCATAACTTTTTAGACATTTCTAGAAAAAATTAGGTGAATAATTTATTTTAAATTAAGAATCATGAATATTTTTTTTTTAATTTCCAATGCCTTATTTCCACGAATCATCACTTTTATGATTTCATGGTTATTTTTAAAGAAATTATTTTCTTTTAAAATTGTATGATATTTTAAGTAATGAATGTTTTTTCAAATAAGAATGGATATTTTAGCCAAGAATTAATTTCTGGTGGGGTATAAAAATTATTTTCCATATATGATGACAATATTTAATAAGGATAAGATTAATCTATACTATACCAATCATTCCATTGGTTTGATTTTGTTTTGGATCAAATGATATTTATAAAATATGTATATTTTCATGGATTATTTAGTAATGGAATGATATTTATATGACCCATTTGTTTTCTATGGGTTATGTTATAAAAAATGATTTTTGGGAAACCCATTCCAATCCATGGGTTATGATATGATTTATGTTCTTGTGGATCATATATGTATTGTTTTCATTATATTATAGGTGGTACCTACCACTTCATCCTATCCATTCAGTAATGATTTATATCTCCCGAGATAGATAAGACAAGAATGATAAAATATCTCGGTTCATTGATAGTGGATGAGAACGAAAAGTAAACTTGATTTAGTAGTTCATGGATGAAATTAAAAGTAAACCTGATCTAGTAATACATGACTACAAGGAGGAGCTATGTCGGTTTAGAAAATTAATTTTAACCCTACGATTCTTTTGGAAATGAACCATGGAAAACATGGAAATAATTTCTATGTTTATGTGTTTTCCACAATTCTATTTTTTATTCCTATTCAATTATATAAATTCTATTTGTTTTTAGGATTTATTCCATCTTATCTAAAATTATTTATTCAGTGAATAATGATTTTTATATATGTTATACATGGTAGGAATTGAGAAAGTTATGTTTCTGTTTTCACATTCTTATGTTCATGTTCTATTTGATATTTTCCTTATTTACCATTAAAAAGCATCTATGCTCGCTATTTTCATATGTTTTATTTTCGACAAGATATAAAAAATGTTTTTTGTTTTTTTAATAAAAGAGGTATATCATTATAGAATATTTTGAATATATTTCACCAAAATAGATGAAATTAATCCATGTTTCAAAAGGCACTAAAATTATATAGTCCATGGTTGTGAGATTTTGTAATGTATGAATAGTTCTGAAAAAATAATGTAATACCTATGTACATCATGTATGGGTAGTTATAGTTTTAACCCTACAAATAAGAAATAAACTTTTAATTCAATGAAAATAAAAATTTTGAGGCTTATAATGCATGTATTTGGACGTTTTCCTCATACATAATGACAGATTCATCTTATATTCTCTTTAGGGTTTGAAAATTACAATACATTTTTAGTGAGAGAGTGCAATGAAAATACATTTGTAGACACATCTTAAATATTTCCATTTACCCAATCACTTTTATTTCTTCATTAGGATTCATATTCTTTATCAGTATCCACCATTGATCAGTTTCACACTATATTAGATAAATATCTAGTAATGACTTCTCATTCTTAAAACATTGATATATGGATAAGATCGTTCGAATGGGGTTAATCTATTATCCCTTGTTTTTGGGATAAAATGACCTATTTAATGTCATAGTCATGTATCTCATAAAATAATCAATTATAGATTTCACATTCTTATGGGGTTTAGGTGTTTATTATGATTTACATTGCTACTCAGAACCAAATTCAAATGAGAGAGTATCATTATATTGTTTTTTATTTCATCTCGCATTGGGTAGGGAAAATAATTTGGGTAGTAACCAAAAATTCCTACACCATGATTATTTACATGGTTCATCCTATTGTCATCCACCGCCTATATTTAATGGAATGTTAAGGATAATTGATTTTTTACTATTAAACACATAAATAGAAAGTTAATAAAATTAAATGGATAACATATAAATTTAATTTTTTTCCTTAAAATATTAATTTCTTAGATTCAAACTATGTTATTCTTGATATATTTCTTAAAAAAACTTTTATGCCTGATTTTTGTACCCCTTATAATGGTTCATTCTAAGCTTGTGAATTTACCAATTCATATCCCCTGGGAGTGTTAAACCAGTTTGTGTAAAAAATAATATTTGTTCATAATTTCAAGTACAAATATACCTAAATACAGTTTTTTGGGTGTCACCCTTGTGTACATATGCGTTATATCCACCTCAACTTGTAGTATCTTGATAGAGATTAATTTTCTTCGAAACCACATACTCTATATGTTAATAAAATTTTGGGATGTTTTTTAATTCTTAGTGTTCTACCAAATGATTTTTGTAGAGTTTTATAATCTTAATCCAAAAAATTACTATACATTTTTTTAATACCGACTATTTTAACCCTTGTATTTATAACAAATTAATTCAGGGATAATTATATAAAGCTATACATAACACATCCAATATGTTCATAAAGGCAACCGAGTTTATCAATTTTGTAAATATAATAATTTCTTGAAACTAGGATACATAAAAGATAATTGAAAACATCCTTAGTGTTATCATATAAATCATTATCCCTCTAAAACAATGTGGGATAACCTAGGGAAGAACATAATAATGTGGTGAAAAATAGAGTCCATCAATGGAATAGAAAAATACATACATAAACGATGTATTAGAAATTTAAATATATTGTTTTCAATGAAACATAAATGTGGTGATAATAATAAACATGAACAATACGACATTGTAAAATAAAGGAATCATGGGTTGTGTGGAAAATACTTTAAAGAATACATCACAGGCAGGATGATGTCTAATAGAAATTACCTCATATCATTGTGTAAAAAGTAAAATGATGAATTCTGATCACATCCTAATACCCATTACAATGTCTCATTGGACTAAAACATAACCCAATTAATTGGAATTCTACATAATTTTTGGATCACCTGTCACATTCATATCATGTAATTGAATAATTGTTCCACATAGATCATTCAACATTGAATCATATTTCATCATAGATAATTCCACAATTAAAAAGTTTGGATAAATTCATGTAATTAAAAAATAAATGAAGTATATATATGTCTATGTGAATACCCATTAATGAAAATATATGTGGTATTCACAATACCATTGTTTGGAAAAGAAAAATTACATTGAAATTTTTGACGCATAATGACAACACTTAATTATTACAACATAGTTTAATGATAGAGAAAAGGGAATTTCATTAATATTATGTCAAATGTACTGAATGAGGGATGTGAAAAACATATCCCAATGTTTCGAATTGAAAACAGAAGTCCTAAAATATAGAATATTCATTAATAATGCGGAGACGTAAAAGATCCATTTCCATGAGAGGGTGATACCAAAAGCATGGTTATTGCCTCTTGAGAGGATGAGGAATCTTGGGAGGAAACCAATGTGGGGAATGAATATTAAGGGTGTAATCAATATTTTTTGACTGTAGATGAATGTGAGAAAGTGTGGGTTTATATAAGAAAATATATGTGAGTTCTTTATTATATCTCAAAATAGTATTTGTACTATATATAAAAAATTATTGAAATGAAAAACTATTCCATTTATTTTCCAATGAGTTCTTCTAAATAAGATTTGTTTTAATTATTTTATAAGGGTATAGTCTGAACTCATAAAAATATTTCAATTGGTGATGAAAAAGTGAGTCATGTTCCAAATGATATGATTTTATAACATTAACATGTAATATATATATTTTTGAGGATTCGAAAAGGCCTTATTAAATAAGTTAAATTGTATAAAAAACCACATAATATTTTAGGGGAAACAAAGATTCATCTTTTGATTCATTTTTTTCATTTATTAAATAATTTTGGGATTATCACTATATATTTATTGCATATTTAATTTTTACCAGAAAACTCAACTATCTCATCAAATTACAAAAAATAAGCATTTGATAATTTCAACATGAAAATTCCAAGGAATAGAGTTTATTTTATAAAAATAATTTTTTAAGTATTTTAATTATCACTTCTAAATTAGAATCGACATTTATTGGGAAATTATGGGTTTTAAGATAATAATAGGTTTCAATCACTAAAAAAAATTACATTTGATGTCATAAAAACTATATGATAATTTATATTTAATAAAGATTACTTAATAATAATATCTTATTAAATATCATTTATTTCTAAAGTTCATTAATTTATCTAAAAAATTAAATAATTTAGATTAAATATTACAAAAAAATAAATTTTTTGTTTTATCATTACATAATGAATGTTAATTATAATTCAATAACAATAAGGAGTAAATATGAACATATTTATATTTAAAATAAATTATACATGTTCCCGTTATTAGATTCATGATACATATCCCATTATTCCACCAGAAAACATCCTAAGGGTATGGTCCACCATAGTGAAATTTTGATGGGGTGGTTCTGCATACATTGTTTGGTTTGTGATCTCGATGATATTGAACTTCTCCCAAAAATGTTTTTTGTCAGGCGTTAGTTGTTAGATGTTGGATTGGGATTTGACTATGTAAAATCCATGTGTCACTGTCTTCCATAGATGCTTCCTAAAAAGGGGTTCATAAGGTATTATCTTGTTGGTCGATGCCATTTCCACTTTTTTCTATGTCAATTGTATTTGTCTTAACCCTATACATATACAAATCATATAATCACAGTTCAAATTCTATATTAATAATGATTTTTATTATTTATAGTATTTTAAATATGATAGGATATAGTAAAACCAATGATGTTTTTGTGTATAGTATATCCATAATACTACATTAAATTCAATAAAAAATTGAATTATATTTAAAATTGCTTACGTCATTATACCCAGAATGTGTAACCATCCTCTAACATTTGTGGAGGATCTCTCGAGGTATAGTAATAACCATTTGTCGATAACTTTACTATTAGTATTTGGAAGTATTATTCTATACTTATCAACTAATAACCCCTTTAATGAAAATTTAGTTGGATCTAATACAAGTAAAATGTACCAAAAAATTTTGTAGCAGTAATTAAACCCATATATTCTAATATATTAATAGATTCTAATATTGAATCACCCTTATAATATCCAAGGTTAAGACCCGATGTTGAAATAAAACTGGATTCACATAAGAGTAATCAATAAAAAACGTCACATTTATAATATATGTTAACTAAATAAATAAATTTTTAATGAGGGTAATAGTGAAAGTGATTTTATAAGAAGATGATGTAGTAAGAGTCACTTTTGAATTATCATTCCGAAAGATCAAGTTATTTTAATTAGTGGGGTTATGTTGCTTGTAGTTGTTCATATTCATTATGGTAATGGTGGATGGAATGGGATTAGAACCGTGATTGGGTTCTAGGATAGAAAATAAGGATACACTTGTGTGTGTATATTAAAAAAAATTCTATTTTAATTTTATTGGTGATACTATACATATTATACACCAAAAGAAAAAATGAAATCATTATTTCATAGAGCTGTTGGCCTTTGTTGAATTATAATTCGACCATGTCAAAGTATATAAAGATACTTCATATATAGGATTATCCTAAAGAAAATTTTTTAAACCATTTTAGATACGAGTAGTAGAATAATGATTTATAGATATCATGAACTTTGAGATATGGTTATCATGAGGGAGATAATTCATCACTTTTATAGAACTAAAACATGTAGTTTTAAAAATTAAATCAAATTTAATAACATGACAATTAAATACTATAAAAGTTATAGTAAATGGAAAAAGATATATATATTCTTCTAGGATAATCTATGGATTGAGTCAGATACATCCATGTATTAATGGGGATATAGACAAAAAAATTGTCAGTAAAGAAAAATGATATTGGGGAGAGAGAGAACCATGATATATTTACACTTCATAAGGTATATTATTTCCACACCATCAATTATTATTATCAATGAAGGGGGTAATGATTTTGATAGGATTGTATCTTAAAACAAGAACACTTGAGTTGATGGGAATGTGGGAGATAGAAAAGAATACTCATGATGTGCCCTTGTAAGTAGATTTCGAAATCATTAAATGTGATGAGTAGGGACTTAAAACCAGAGGTGTAAAGGGTTGTAACATAAAATCAAGGAAATATCCTATATTCATGGAAAAAGAATACATTTTCCGAATATAATATTGTATTTATTGGATAGTTATTTGGAAAGTTGAGAAAAAAAACTACCCTCTTCTAAAAAAGACAGTTCTTCCAAAAAAATAACGAGGTTCCTTTAAGATGGAGAATATAGTGGGGAAGATGATAGGATATATACAACTGAATATTGATACATGTGTTATGTATATTCATCATGGTGAGAGTATGCTAATAAACACATAATAAATACAAAAAAGTAACAAATTCTATTTATGATATATGTATTAAGAAAAGGTAGTTTAATTCATAGGAGGAGAACATATAGAGAAACATGAGGAGAATCATTCCTTTAGTAATATGAAAATTACACCTAAAGAGAAGATATAATGTAGATTTAAATATCCTTATCTCACTAAAAAAGAAGAAATTGAGTATTCCTTTCTGAAGAGGTTAGTTAAAAAGGCTATATGATTAATGAAACTATCCTTAATAGGAAAGTAAATCTTCACATAGATGGGGAAATTAACAACAATTGTTAGAGATGACCAATAAAACCCAGAATCTACAATCAATACCCAATTTAAATAAACAATAGGTTAGTAGAGATACACATGGAAAGTGGAATATATGATTTTCTTCTATTTTTATAAAATATTATTCATTAATTTTAGTGATGTTGTTCATTTAAATTATTTGAGGGTTTTTTGTACAATGTTCCTAAACAAATTTGCTATTATGTTATGTTAATTTTTTCCACATTGTTCAACAATCTATATAAATTAAATATTTCTTAGTTTAAGTCATTTCAGTAGTATAAAATTTATATATATTAATTGATACACAAATATTTTAACAAATAAAGAGATGTTATTGGGTAATGTAGTTTTTAGATAACCGTTATTTTTATTTTTCACATAATTTATATCAAATCAATTCCACCATAATATAATCTCAAAAATTGAATGAATTTGTTTTTAAAATAACAATTATAAACAAATTTCATTTTAAAAACCATCCAATAATGTTTATAATATAAAATACTATCATTGAAATATTATTTAAAACCTACCTTTGTTTGGATGATGTTTTAATGAAACACTAATATATAAGAAAATCATTTATTAATTAGTTTTCATAATACATTATAATATAATCATACTAATTCATTATATAATCATAATAATAGCTTTTTTATTAAAGGGGGAAGATGATATTAATAATGAAAGGGTTAGTATTTGAAATTTAACACCACTCTTTGTGAGGAATCATTTATTATGAACCATTATTATTTAGTGAATGCACATTTATTTATAATAGAACATCCAGAAAATTGATTGGAATGAAATTTATTTGGAATAAAATGTTAAAATAATTATTTTCTATATTAATATAACTAGAATTAGGTTAGAGGTACTAATAATTGAATGAGAGAGTGGTTTTTAATAAATAGTAAAGAAATTATTATTTGTGATAAATAATATTATTATATTTTATTATTGTCCTAAAAAATATAATTTAATTAAAAAACATATATATTCTTAACATGTAGATACTACTAAAATGAATTTAATTGTTCGAATTATTTATTTTATTTATTGTTTGAAAAATATTTATTTATTTGAGTATTATAAAATTAAGGATATAGAAATTTATTTATAGGTTTTGAACATTTCTTTTTTATTATATAATAAATTATTTTACATAGTAAATTAATTATAGACTAAAACATGACTTTTTATCATTAAAAAACATTTGAGGAAAAAAGAGAGAAACAAAAATTTATTTATTGTGCATCCAAACAAAATCATAAAAGAATTCATCACAAAACAAGACTACTGAAACTACCCTCCACAGTAACTATATCATTACATCAAGACTTCACCTTATCATGACCGCTAGACTAGATGTCACATACAGGGTTGTACGTGCCCAATACTGATGGTAGATCCACACCCTCTCGAACATCCAAATTTTCATGGAAATGCTCTGGTGAAGGATTCCTATTCCAATCATTATCTAGAGCGGATACCTATTATGTGATGGTTTATTTGACACAAAACATTCATAACAAAACCAATTTCCAAAATGATGCCTCATATCCCACCCATAACAGATTCAAAAAACAACCCGAAATGTTTTCAAATTTCAACCCAAAAAAGCCAACAAACTGAATGGACTTATGATCTACCTCTATCATCACATCTCCCTCCAAACACTGACACCATCTTCGCGTCAACACAAAAATTCCAAATCCAATTCACCATCCGTCCACACACAACTAACCCATAGTAGTATGACATCATTGACTCCATAATAGTTGGAAAATTAACTCACTATTAAACCAAATCACCATCAAACCATCCAATCCTTGAGAAGAAACATCATATAGATAAGAAACCAAGGCGAGACAAACACCATCCATAACAAAACACTTTAAAAAACACCAAAGATGAAACAGTTGTAATAAATTCATTATATCATGGAATCAAGAATGATCCATCTTTACACTGGAATGTCCATGAGACTATGAACCATAATATTTAACTATTTTATTTATCATATTTATGAGTTTTTATTAACATGATAAAATTTTATATGTTGTATAAATTTTTTTAAAAATTATTTTTTGTTTCAATTTAATTAGTTAGATTGAATTCTTACTTTTTAATATAATTTATTTAAAAATATACAATGGTAATTTATGGAATCATATTAACTCTATGGTTTTAATGAGATTAATTTTCTTATAAAAGAATTCTATAATAAAGATCTATAAATAATACTACTAAATTATTTTTTTCTATCTCATATATAAGCCATATTTCTTTGAGAGAAACTCAATATATATATAATTTCATCTATTCCATTATGTCGTTATGTGTTCTAGGGAATTATGTTTTAAGGTATATTCTAGATCAAAAACCATGTTATAAAATATTTATCCCCCTATATTTTTTAGGAATTTTAATTGTATCAAATTTTATATTTTACTCGTCTACTATATGATAAGATCCATCCATGATGTGTGTCTTTATATCCAACTACCTAATCCACAATCTATATCTGATTTCTATTTTTTAGAATACCATAGTCATCCAAATAAAAACATTGTTTCATTAATTTTTGAGAATATATATTTTGATAAATTGAATTTTAAATAATAATAATTAAAGTTACATTTTATTAGGACTAGGTTCTATAGCTGAATACCATGATTACTTATCTCTCCAATGAATACATGAAGTCCCACATCTTAATAAATAGAAGCTATGGATTTGTGAAAAAAAAATCAACCATGAGTTAATTTGACATACTAAAACAAGGCTTCATTAATTATGAAAACCATTACTCTATATTGAATCATTTTAAAATTTATCTTCACTAAAATAATCATATTTAATTAAACCCAACATACATAATTTTTAGAGACACTAATGGAGAGTATTTTTTAAATGTTTGGATTGGATTTTGATTCTATTTAATTTATTCATTACCTTAAGTATACATCATTTATAATTATCTCTCATCCATCCATGAGCATGTAAAAAATAAATATGATGTTGAAATATATGAAAAAATTGGAATTTCCTTTAAAAAAATATCATCATTGAATGTTGTTAATATAAGAGTCATCTAAACACCACATTACAGGATTGGTAAATATTTTTTTATTAATTCATCCATCAATGTAATGATAAATGATATATTTTACAAATATAAATTGATGTCCTATAAAATACATCATTATTTTGTAAAATCATTAGGTATATTTAATAACAAAATTTGAGTTTTTTAGTATCATGTTATTATGAGTTTTTGAGATCCAATTAAACATTCATCTATTAACAAAACCATATTTCCTTCCATATAATAATATTCACTCAAAAAATTTCCAAGAACATCCTTAACATCCCATGAGATTATGACCTCTCCCCATTTTCCTGAATATATAAAGATATACTCTACACAATTTTTAGTATATGATAATACTGTATAGTTGGAAAATATGAGAAATAACAAAAAGTAATTTTTTTGGATAATTGAATCTAAATAATCCTTTAATACTTTTGAAGGAATTATCCATTAAATGTTTTTTCATGATATTTATGAATTTTTTATTTGATAATGTATTATTGATATTTATCACATCATATTCATATTTCTATATGATGATATAAAACATTAAAAAATGATGTAACCATTAATTCTATAATAATCATTATAAAAAATAATTTTAAATTCGTTACAACATATAGTGATAAAAGGATACATATTCTACTGTCATACCATTGAGTTATGGCACCATATTTTCACTTGACCTGATAATTATGATTCATAATATAATCCCCATTAAATTTTCTAAGTAATATAAATCTTATTTATGGTTTTATTATTAGATGATTTGTATCACATCAACATAATGTGATTCCTTTAGTTTGATTTGGAATCTGGTGAACAATGTAATTGTACACTTGATTTCTATACATTAAACTATTTTGTAATTTAATCTCCCCATAATGCTCTATAACACTTCTTTATCCATATTATTCCCCACTATATACATGGAAAATATATTCTCAATGGAAATAAGAATAGAAATTTTTCTTCAGTTTCCATTAAATTTGATTCCATTCGGTATGATTTTTTGGGGAATAAGTTATCAATATACTGTATTTATAAACTATAAAAACGAAATCAATCATTTTATCCACATTGAATGAATATTAAAAAAATTATATATTGTATGTAATCATTAATTATTTTTGATTTTTGGGTATAAAAATAATGTTATCAATATAAACAATCAAATTGAGTTAGTTTGTGTTTTTTCAATGACATAAAAATTTTCCCCAACATTGCCTCTCTTGAAATAATAGATCCTTATGTTTTTTTATAACATCAAATACCATGATCAAGGTTTTTATTTGAGCCTATAAAGAACAATCTTAATCATAAATACAAGAGACCATTCAATGTTTAGAATAAATCATATTTATTGTTAAATGTAAATATAACCCTCAATTATTTATTAAATACTTTAATCATTAAAAATAACATGAAATTATTTTACATTATTTTAACCAATATTAATAGAAAAATATAAATCATTTCATCCATTATGACTAGATAAAAAGTCTTGATGAATGAAATAGAATTAATTTTATAGTATCTTTTAAAAACAAATTTATTTCCCCTATGTGTTATACGTTTTAATTGAATTTATTTTTGAAACTACCTTTAGTTTTAATATCATTATTTTCTTTTGGATGTGAACAAAATTCGATTATAAGTTATTATAGATCTGGTGTAACTCCCATCGAATTTTATATATTTAATCATTTTTTATAAATTGTACTCCACACATTCTAAATCATCCTATAGAATTAATCTTATTTGATTTTTATTTACTAAAATATATTATATTTGAGGTCCCCTATTACTATGTGAATGAATATTTGGAATCACATACTCTATAAATATTGATAACATAAAGTATCCACATATATATAAATCCTATTACCTATATACATATGACACTCCATTGTAATTATTTAAACATGTAATTCCAAATGAATTCTTACCCTTATGGTCATTATCATATCAAAAAACATTTTAAATTATATTGTAAATTAGTAATGTATTTTGTGATATACCATGATACTTGATTAAAATAACAATATTTTTTCGAAAATACATATACTTATAAAAACATTAATAACATTCTTCACTGGGTGTATATACATGTTTGAATCATTTTAGAGGGTTTTACTGAAATTTACATATGTTTTTACTATATAATTACGAAAATCACCCATTCAAACACCATCAATCCATTCAAATTTGGTTCTCTCTAAACTACATCACTTATGGTGTATTTTATGATTTGGGAGAAACCAAATATCCATTACGAATATAAATATCCTTTATTGAATTATATATATAAAAATATTGAAATTACATGATACTATAACATGGTTCATACCATGTCAACTGAATATTGATTCTTCCATTTCACTTTCCCATCTACATGAGGTTTTTATATAAAATAAAATATATTTTTGTTCTATATTTTTATGTATATTTCATAATATATTCATACTTAAACCCCTCCTAGGATAGTTTTATATCCATTTGGAGCACCAAAGACTAGCTAATATTTTATAGGAGTTGTTGACTATCAATAATGGTATACAAAATACAATAGTTAGGATTATGCTTATAATCCTCCAAAAATTTAAGGTTACCTAAAATAAAATAAAAATTAACTATAATTAATGAAATTAATATCCCATAATGAATTTAATGTCTTAAATAAATAAAAAAACTAAAATAAGAACAAACTCGAATAGAAGACACTCAATTTCCAACCATCAACATGAGCTAGTATTGTATAAATTATTTTTTTACTCTATCTTGTAATCTTGTTAAATAGTATGTAGAATAAGGGTAATAATAAAACTAATATCTCAAAAATCTTACCAGAAATATCCCATTAAAATGTGTAACAATTATACTAAGTATTCTTTGAAATATACTGAAACTAACTAACTATATAAGTGGTGTATATAACACAAAACCAAACCATGGATTACATACTAAATCTATTAACATGTAGAGAAACATAATATCATGGTGATAAATTAGAAAAGGTACCACCATTTATTAATATCTGACAAACTTCCCACCTACATTCACTAATAGAATATGTCTTGGCACTTTTAACAAATCCATATTCACAAAAAATGAATCTCAAATAAAAATATTAAAACACAAACTACATATGCATGGATATAAATATCCATTATAGTGAATATAATATATAACAAAAAACAATGTCATATCCTCATCATTATATTATCACATGAACACAATATTCCACCACCTAAGGCTATCATATATTTTGTTGTGTATGATAGGGAGATTAAGGAAGGTGTATTGGTTATTCATATTAATGACCCACATCCTTTATGATAAGTAAAAAAGTTCCAACCAAAATACCTCATATAAATATCAGTTATTTAACCCAGTATTGGTGTTTATGAGTATGAAATAACATAAACTAAAGATATTATATATGAAAAATACCCAAGAAGAAATTTTGGTTTATATCATATCACAAAACTTATACATTCCATACTAATATAACCATTTCCCCAAAACATTAGCTACCACCACCTTTAGAAATAATACCACAACCTCCCCATTGAAACATAACCACCACAAAAAAAATATAATTATCCCATTTTATATTTCATCAATTATGTAAAATTATTATTGATGTTTATATAACACTCTCAAAAATTTATTTTTTTAATTTTTTATAAATCATATATTAATGGTTTTTTTTAAAAATGTACATTAAGTAACCAATATAAATATGAATTACTAAAACCCCCAAAAAACCAAAAACATAATGAAACCCCATATATGTGGGTTACACTACCCATAATAAAAATGACACATGAGGTTTTCTCTTGGATTTCATGCAAATATCATCCTAGGGTGAGGATCTATTAAATCCTTATATTTCATGGGTATAGAAGCTCACCATGTTCCTAATCAATAAGATCATACAAAAATGTTAAAAAGGTTGTCACTAAACATTGCAAACCCATAGCCACCACGAATTGGAACCACATATCTTCAAAGTATCCAATAAACCTAAACCACCATTTCCATGAGAGATAAAAAATAATATAATAATTACAAAATTAACACCATAAATAGAACATATAAACTACATAGAGAAAACCAAAAAAAATATATGTCCCAAATATTGTTTTATAAAACCAAAAAGGAGATCGCATCTCTAGGATACCACTAAACTTCGTATAATTATAGAACCACCCAAAAATATTGAAATAATCCTATTATAGAATAGTCCCTTTATGGAGATTCCATGACATAGTTAGTTCACCACTTACACTAATTAATACACATTAGATGACCCTACCCATATACATTCCTAAAATCAAATAATAAAAAATGATCGTATGGAGCCACATGAGATAATAACTAATTGATGGATGAGAAAAGATTCGGGGGAGAATCCAAATAATAATGGAATCATACTCATCTAAGATAAAAAAACCTTCCAAATAAAACATTATCCTCTATTTAATATTAATATAACTTGAAAAAACACACAAAAATTCAATCACCATGAAAATAATTACATTCTAAAAATACCAAAAATAAATTTGGATATTGTGGAGTCTCCCAAAAATGAAAAAAATCAACATAAATCATTATAGGATAAAATAAAAAATTTAAGGAATTTTCCACGACATAATAAATGAGGGATGGAGTGACTACCTGAGATTTCTCTGTATATTATAAAAAAATAAATAATATGTTAAATAATATATTTCACACACTATATGTAGAGACCCGAAGCTTGACGTACATGGAAATTACATTACATTTGCGGAATACTTAGTACATAACAAAAACACACACACATAAGGATCGTAATAGTTTAGTGTCTTTGGAAACTCGGAACGTAATCTTCTAATCGTGGTGAAAGATCTTCTATATCTCCCATAAAGATCTTCCCCTTTTTTACCTAAAACCTTTCTTTATATCCTGGGGAAAAGTAAACATAAAAGGGTGAGCTCAAATGCTCAGTAAGGGTATACAAAAGAAAAATCAATCACATCATATTCATAAGAACATAACTTTAGGAAATCTTATCCTGCAAAAGAGAGCATAATTTCATATCATGGGATAAATCATAGTAGTGAAATGAAATCCCAATAATCATAACTTAAAACGTGAAACTTTGTGGCATACACACATAATCATAGAGAATTATTTCTTGTTAGTCAAGACTCATTGCCAAGACTATCTTAGTGGACAAAGTCCCTTTCTGAATCGAGTAACCCTCGTTTTAGTCCTGTTTCACTGAACCGGTATAACCTACCATTCCAGCCATGTCTATCTCATGAGATATAAAATCTTTACCCAATGCATTGGAGGGAGATATAGGTCCCACCCATCTTATAATGAATCTTTTCTTATGTGTGCCACATAATCATAAATCATACATCATCGCATAACACATATAACAAAAATGGGTTTCTTAAACAACATGACATCATGAAACAATTCATATATGATAAAGCAATTCATAAAAATAATTCCATCACAATATAATCAAATCAATGTAATAATAGAGATAAAAACAGAACCCTTTATTATCTTAGATGGAAAATAATTTTTATAAAACACTTGAACTCTATTCTTGAGGAAAATATTCATTCTTCTTCAAAAACATTTTTTTCCTTTCTTAAAATGTCATACAATTTTAAACTAAAAGAAGTTGATTAAAAATAAACTTGAAAACTTGTAAAGTATGCTTCTAGGAAATAATTTTTTAAAAATCCATTCATTCCATATAAGTTAAAAAAAACATTCTTCGAACTTTTGTTGGAAAAGTCAAAAAGTACCTCGTACGAAAAACGAAAAAAGATTCCTTTCATACATTTTACCAAAAACTCACCGAAGGGTAAAAATGGATTTAAACAATTGTAGGTGGATGGAAATAATATTACATATTGAGGAAACATAGATGTGGATGATAAAATACACCCCAGTAAATACTTACGAATAAACAATCTCGGATAAAAATGAGATTGTGATATTTCCCTTAACTTAGGTCTGATTTGCTTCGTATGTGTCCGAACCTCCTGTATAATGATTTAAATAATGTCATTGACTTATTACAGAATCATATTCATTGTTATGATATCATATATGGTTCACTTATGACATTATATTACCCGTTCTTTTGTAAATTCCATGTTAAAGAAGCGTTTTGGGTAAAATCGTTTCATTTATCGTAGGTGTTTTGACTTGTTGTTCTTGAAATCATTATTACTTATATCATGATTTAATTACTTCCAGAATATAAAATATGATTTATATATCATATATATTCAGTATATATATATATATAATAGGTAGATAAATAAAATGAAAAACACCGTTCATGGAGACGGTAGTCCGTACGTATGCATGAACGATGTTTTCCTTTCCTTATTGTCTTGAAATGGAAGTAAGTAGATGACATACATATGTATATATATACAAAAATCCAGTAGCTTTATAATGTCATATATTTCATTATTATTTCTTATATATACTTTATAATCATTCTTAAATGGTTAACATGGAGAATGAATCTCATCGCGTCGTGGAGACGGTATTCCGTACGTACGCACGAGCGATTATATCATTTCTATAAATATTGAATTGAATTGGAGTGGATTATACAATATATCAGAATCAATATGATGTTGTAATAACTATGTATAGTTATTCATTACACCATTATACCCATCCATGTAAGGTGGTGGTGGAAAATAGATTACACCACGGCGTGGAGACGGTATTCCGTACGTACGCACGCGCGGTGATTTCTTTTTCCGTAGGATGGATAGAAGGTTAATTAGAGTTGTTTCATATTTATAATAACATATCAGTATATAAGAAATACTGATGTTATTACTTTATCATGAAACAACTAAAGAAGAAGAAGATGAAGAAGAAAGAAATAGAAAAAGATCGGTAATGGATATTACCTCTTCTTTGGAACGCCTCTTTGAATCCTCTACTTAGGGAACTAAGATTGGTCTTTGAAGAAGACCAGGACCTCTAGGATGATACTAGGGAAGTGGAGAAGAGATTTTGGCAGGGGTTGGCCGAGCATGAGTGCTCAATTTGGTGTGAGGAGGAGGGGGAGGAGGTGTCCTTTTATAAGGGAGAAGAGGGGCACCTTTGGAATTCTTAAAAATATTAATTTATAATAAATCTAACCCCACTTAAAAACCTCCAAAAATGACTCATATTCGAAGATTAGATGAGATAGGGTTGTAATCTCATCAACCAATAGAATTTAGACATGTTAGGAATTTATTTTAAACATTATCAACATGATTTATCCTTATTTAATCAATTTAATTTTATTTGTTGTAATAACATTCTAAATTTTAAATTATAACAAATAATTACTTATTTGTTGTGAATGTTCCATAATTGTTTAATTTATAACATTATAGACCATATAAATTTAAATTTATTATTTTTAAATATTTTTGTGATTTTTAAACTATTTTATAATATGTTTTTTTTATGAAATAACAATAGTGTCAATTTTGACACTATTCATTTATTTGAATTTAAATAAAATATATACAGAAGATATGTTCTAACTAAAAGCTTTAATATATTAATAAAAGGACATATGTATCTATAAAATTAGTGGATCACATTAAATATTTCATATAATATTTATTTTATTATTTTAAAAACCATTTATTTGGTTTATCTCTTAATAAAATAATTACTACATCATTTTTGTAGAATTATTTAATATACTTATTTGTTGCATAAAAATTTAAAATAAAATTCTATGATGAAGATAAATATATTATCTTTCCTAATAATACTTTTACTCGAATTTATCATCTTAAAATTACAATATTTAAATTGTTATATTTATTAAATTATGAAGGTGACAACTTTGGCATCATTTAAAATAAAATAATATAAGTGTCATAATTGATTGTATAAGACTCCAAATGGTCAAATATTCGACCATTGGATGCTTATGGTTTACATTAACATGTCGGATAAGTTTTGGTTATGTATTTGTTCATTTTATGGTCACTATTAGTTTAATAAAAACAATATTCTTGATTTTTCACTAGATATACAATTTCTGCATCACTATTGTGTCATAATTAATGATAATTATATAATCCCTAAAAATTATAAATAAATTTATATGATGTAGATACTTTCATTAGCTTTCTGTAGACTATTCATGTTCGAAGTTTCATGAAGTTTATCACTAAATTAAAATTAATATACTTATAAGATTTAAGAGAGTGACATGTTGTCACTTTCTTTGGTTTTAATAATAATTAAGTTATTTTCATGGACAAATGTCCATTAAATGATTCTAATCCGACCCTTAGTTGATATGGGTCTACTTTTAGTCATCCAATAGGATTTTGACATTTGTTAGGGTAATTTTAAAATATTATATATACCCTTAATTACCCGATTTACCTTTAACTATGGTAAATAAAATTAACCGTAGTTACTATTCATAATTCCCAAAAATAAAAAGTAGCTTATTAACATAATTTGGACCCACTGATTCCAAATATGGAATCCATTTTTTAAAATTCAAAACACAGAAGTTGCAGAAATTAAATTAAAATTACTCCCGTTGTCGAATAAAAACGGGTTTTTGTTTAAAACATTGAAAAAGATTGAATTGATTTAACCTACGAATTCAAGGTAAAATCAATGCTAATGACATACATTATATTAAATGGTAAAAATATATTCTATTTATACTTTAAAACCATTCAATATTATAATTTAACCACATAAGATATTACGACGAAAAAAGTTGTTTTTAATTAAAATATAGCGTGTTTTTACTATTCATTAAAATATGAAAGTTATCAGAAAAATATCAAAACTTTATCTAATGTAAATTTTTATATCCTGATTCAAAAGAAAAATATTATTTTGTCAAATTGAACATATAAACATGTCAAAAACTATATTTAAAGTGGGTGCGCCATCAAAAGACAGTAAAACTGCATTTTTTGAAAAATACTTATTTTACCCGAAAAATTTATTTTGTTCTTATACCATGTTCTAGAAATGTGTAAGATGAATAATAATGTTATAAAATTAAAAATTTAGATAATACTATTCATAATATGACATTGTTTATTAAAACCCGGTATTGCGTACAACACACGCTATCGAGGAAGGTCGCGATTGCGTGTAATGCAAGCCAAGTCAGGGTTGCGTGTTGTGAAAGAATCCTTCGTTGTTTCGTATAACAGAATCTAACCATATTTAATTTATATATTTAATATATATATATATATATACTCAATGTTTCGTAGAATAACTATTATCAAAATTGTGTGTAACACGTACACTGCAAGCTAATACGGTGTTGCGTATAGTGCAGGGTAATCTTGGTGTAGAATACAACATAACACATTAAAATAATATTTTTCATAAAATCTCGGGGTGTTACATTCTACCCCCTTTAAATTGAATTTCACCCTCAAAATTCGTCGGTGTTATAAATGGTTTACTATTTGAAAGTTTCTTTGATAGAAACCCACATCGTAAAAAGGAATACCAAAACTTATCTTTAAAAACAAAAGTATGAAACGTAACGGTTACCCAAATAAACTAATCACTGGGTTTCCACATAGGTGAAAATATGGATATAGAATAGAAATCTAACCATCATGTTCTGATGGAGAGTGGTAGAGGACATGGCTATGGAAAAGTCAACAATCACAAATCCATAAATTTGTGATGATCTAAGGTACCATCCGACTCATCAGGTATAAGATCACTAGGACAACATTTTTGGTTTTCCACTTCATCTCTTAAATAAATGAAGTTGAATTTGTTATTCGTGAAGTGTTAGCAGATCATTTGATAGAATGACGGGTCATTCCATCTGTCAAAAATTATATACATAAGTTTATCTGTAGTGAGATTAATCACATATGGTTCCTAAAATGGACTTATACTTCATATATCATACTTCTTAATATAATAAAACTAGTTTCTACTAAACAGGGACTTCCTGTAGGCCAGTGGTAGGCGATAAAGGCTAGTCGCACTTCGGTTGTGGGTTCGATTCCCATATCCTTGTCCGACGTGATGGGATGTCGCCCGTCCTGCAGGTTGTCCTTTTTCTAAAACTATATTACTATATTATCCCATCAATAATATAGAGAAAAATTATACCCTTAAACAATACTAACTTATGTCCATTCCAATCTTTAGGCTTATCCATAATACTGCAGTCCACTCTCATAACATAGTAAAAAAGATTACCAGAGATTTAATACCATCGTTGATCCCCATATATCATAAGATATGTTTTGTTGGTCACATTACAAACATTCAAAGTCCTTAGTCATGTATTCTCTAGAATACCTTAGTGAAAACATGAATGCAGTTTAAAGTTAACACTTTCCACATACCAAAATCCTCAAAATTCTATATACTCAAACCATGATATCACTTAGTCCTTATATCAATCATGAGCTCATGAATACTATCAAACATTTCATTTTCTCCTTATCCCTTCATTATGCACATATCATCTACATTCCAAAAATATCTGAATAACCTTTCAGGGATACTTGTACCATTAATCATACACTTTCAAAACACAAGGAAGGACACCAGTGTAATAATCCTTAGATGTCTCTTTATTCCATAGTACCAAGAGATTACTTATACAACATTACACATGATAAACATGTCATCATTCCACTACATTCTTAAACCATTGACTGAGCTTCAACAATTCTTTCATCTCACATATCATATGTAGTCTCTTCATCATCATCAACATAAATACTACCCATACGACCATACTGATTCTCTTCATGAGACTTTCCCTTAGAGCATTGGTTTGCATAATGCCCGTACATTCCACATTTAAAACATTTAACCATTGTTGATGTCATAGCAATACCATTATCTTCATCCCTGGTGTTAACTGAACCTTTTCCTTTTCACTTACTGGATTTGTGTCCTTCTTTTCCACACCCAAAGAATCTTCCAGTTCCTTTGAAACATTCTCCTTGATGCCTCTTCCCACATGATTTACATAGGGGAAATTGAACTTTCGTTCCTCTAGATCATCATGAAACTCCATCTTTCTCTTATTAGCCGAGTTAGGAAACTTACCAAATTTTACATTATTGATCATATTATGAGATTGATGATTCGGAATAATAATGATCTTTGGACTTCCAAATCCCATTTCATTTGGTTTCTCATAAAGAATATCTTTCCATTGTCCATCATATCCTCCATTATCGTGAATCATCTTGTTTCCAGCCATTTTCTAAAACCCAAAATGAATAGTGTGAGAGGCAAAAATCATAATAAAGGGGGAATATCTAACATCTTTGGTTTAATCTAATATCGTTACCATAGTTCTAGGACTATATCCTATACATATACTTATCCTTAGGTGCATCCCTAGACATACCGTAGAAATATCTCTAGGGATCTCACTAACGTTTTCGCATCCTTGTTTCCAAAGGTTGACTAAACCTTTCCTCTGATACCAACTGTAGATACCCGAAACTTGACGTACATGGACATTACATTACATTTGCGGAATACTTAGTACATAACAAAAACACACACACACAAGGATCGTAATAGTTTAGTGTCTTTGGAAACTCGGAACGTAATCTTCTAATCGTGGTGAAAGATCTTCTATATCTCCCATTAAGATCTTCCCCTTTTTTACCTAAAACCTTTCTTTATATCCTGGGGAAAAGTAAACATAAAAGGGTGAGCTCAAATGCTCAGTAAGGGTATACAAAAGAAAAATCAATCACATCATATTCATAAGAACATAACTTTTGGAAATCTTATCCTGCAAAAGAGAGCATAATTTCATATCATGGGATAAATCATAGTAGTGAAATGAAATTCCAATAATCATAACTTAAAACGTGAAACTTTGTGGCATACACACATAATCATAGAGAATTATTTCTTGTTAGTCAAGACTCATTGCCAAGACTATCTTAGTGGACAAAGTCCCTTTCTGAATCGAGTAACCCTCGTTTCAGTCCTGTTTCACTGAACCGGTATAACCTACCATTCAGCCATGTCTATCTCATGAGATATAAAATCTTTACCCAATGCATTGGAGGTAGATATAGGTCCCACCCATCTTATAATGAATCTTTTCTTATGTGTGCCACATAATCATAAATCATACATCATCGCATAACACATATAACAAAAATGGGTTTCGTAAAACAACATGACATCATGAAACAATTCATATAAGATAAAGGAATTCATAAAAATAATTCCATCACAACATAATAAAATCAATGTAATAATAGGGATAAAAACAGAACCCTTTATTATCTTAGATGGAAAAAATATTTTATAAAACACTTGAACTCCATTCTTGAGGAAAATATCCAGTCTTCTTCAAAAACATTTTTTTCCTTTCTTAACATGTCATACAATTTTAAACTAAAAGAAGTTGATTAAAAATAAACTTGAAAACTTGTAAAGGATGCTTCTAGGAAATAATTTTTTAAAAATCCATTCATTCCATATAAGTTAAAAAAACATTCTTCGTACTTTTGTTGGAAAAGTCAAAAAGTACCTCGTACGAAAAACGACAAAAGATTCCTTTCATACATATTACTAAAAACTCACCGAAGGGTAACAATATATTTAAACAATTGTAGGTGGATGGAAATAATATTACATATTGAGGAAACATAGATGTGGATGATAAAATACACCCCAGTAAATACTTACGAATAAACAATCTCGGATAAAAATGAGATTGTGATATTTCCCTTACCTTAGGTCCGATTTGCTTCGTATGTGTCCGAAACTCCTGTATAATGATTTAAATAATGTCATTGAATTATTACAGAATCATATTCATTGTTATGATATCATATATGGTTCACTTATGACATTATATTACCCGTTATTTTGTAAATTCCATGTTAAAGAAGTGTTTTGGGTAAAATCGTTTCATTTATCGTAGGTGTTTTGACTTGTTGTTCTTGACATCATTATTACTTATATCATGATTTACTTACTTCCAGAATATAAAATATGATTTATATATCATATATATTCTGTATATATATATATAATAGGTAGATAAATAAAATGAAAAACACCGTTCATGGAGACGGTAGTCCGTACGTACGCATGAACGCTGTTTTCCTTTCATTATTGTCTTGAAATGGAAGTAAGTAGATGACATACATATGTATATATATAAATAAATCCAGTAGCTTTATAATGTCATATATTTCATTATTATTTCTTATATATACTTTATAATCATTCTTAAATGGTTAACATGGAGAATGAATCTCATCGCGTCGTGGAGACGGTATTCCGTACGTACGCACGAGCGATGATATCATTTCTATAAATATTGAATTGAATTGGAGTGGATTATACAATAAATCAGAATCAATATTATGTTGTAATAACTATGTATAGTTATTCTTTACACCATTATACCCATCCATGTAAGGTGGTGGTGGAAAATAGATTACACCACGGCGTGGAGACGGTATTCCGTACGTACGCACGCGCGGTGTTTTCTTTTTCCGTAGGATGGATAGAAGGTTAATTACAGTTGTTTCATTTTTATAATAACATATCAGTATTTAAGAAATACTGATGTTATTACTTTATCATGAAACAACAAAAGAAGAAGAAGTTGAAGAAGAAAGAAATTGAAAAAGATCGGTAATGGATATTACCTCTTCTTTGGAATGCCTCTTTGAATCCTCTACTTAGGGAACTAGGATTGGTCTTTGAAGAAGACCAGGACCTCTAGGATGATACTAGGGAAGTGGAGAAGAGATTTTGGCAGGGTTTGGCCGAGCATGAGTGCTCAATTTGGTGTGAGGAGGAGGGGGAGGAGGTGTCCTTTTATAAGGGAGGAGAGGGGCACCTTTGGAATTCTTAAAAATATTAATTTATAATAAATCTAACCCCACTTAAAAACCTCCAACAATGACTCATATTCGAAGATTAGATGAGATAGGGTTTTAATCTCATCAACCAATAGAATTTAGACATGTTAGGAATTTATTTTAAACATTATCAACATGATTTATCCTTATTTAATCAATTTAATTTTATTTGTGGTAATAACATTCTAAATTTTAAATTATAACAAATAATTACTTATTTGTTGTTAATTTTCCATAATTTTTTACTTTATAACATTATATACCATATAAATTTAAATTTATAATTTTTAAATATTTTTGTGATTTTTAAACTATTTTATAATATGTTATTTTTATAAAATAACAATACTGTCAATTTTGACACTATTCATTTATTTGAATTTAAATAAACTATATACAGAAGATATGTTCTAACTATAAGCTTTAATATATTAATAAAAGGTCATATGTATCTATAAAATTAGTGGATCACATTAAATAGTTCATATAATATTTATTTTATTATTTTAAAAACCATTTATTTGGTTTATCTCTTAATAAAATAATTACTACATCATTTTTGTAGAATTATTTAATATACTTATTTGTTTCATAAAAATTTAAAATAAAATTCTATTATGAATATATATATATTATATTTCCCAATAATACTTTTACTCGAATTTATCATCTTAATATCACAATATTTAAATTGTTATATTTATTAAATTATGAAGGTGACACCTTTGGCATCATTTAAAATAAAATAATATAAGTGTCATAATTGATTGTATAAGACTCCAAATGGTCAAATATTCTACCATTGGATGCTTATGGTTTACATTTACATGTCCAATATGTTTTGGTTATGTATTTGTTCATGTTATGGTCACTATTAGTTTAATAAAAACAATATTTTTGATTTTTCACTAGATAAACAATTTCTGCATCACTATTGTGTCATAATTAATGATAATTATTTAATCCCTAAAAATTATAAAAAAATTTATATGATGTAGATAATTTCATTAGATTTCATGAGACTATTCATGTTCGAAGTTTCATGAAGTTTATCACTAAATTAAAATTAATATACTTATAAGATTTAAGAGAGTGACATGTTGTCACTTTCTTTGGTTTTAATAATAATTAAGTTATTTTCATAGACAAATGTCCATTAAATGATTCTAATCCGACCCTTAGGTGATATGGGTCGACTTTTAGTCATCCAATAGGATATTGACATTTGTTAGGGTAATTTTAAAATATTATATTTACCCTTAATTACCCGATTTACCTTTAACTATGGTAAATAAAATTTACCGTAGTTACTATTCATAATTCCCAAAAATAAAAAGTATCTTATTAAGATAATTTGGACCCACTGATTCCAAATATGGAATCCATTTTTTAAAATTCAAAACACAGAAGTTCCAGAAATTAAATTAAAATTAATCCCGTTGTCGAATAAAAACGGGTTTCTGTTTAAAACATTGCAAAAGATTGAATTGATTTAACCTACGAATTCAAGGTAAAATCATTGCTAATGACATAAATTATATTAAATGGTAAAAATATATTCTATTTATACTTTAAAACCATTCAATATTATAATTTAACCACATAAGATATTACGATGAAAAAAGTTGTGTTTAATTAAAATATAGCGTGTTTTTACTTTTCATTAAAATATGAAAGTTATCAGAAAAATACCAAAACATTATCTAATCTAAATTTTTATATCCTGATTCAGAAGAAGAATATTATTTTGTCAAATTGAACATATAAACATGTCAAAAACTATATTTAATGTGGGTGCACCATCAAAAGACAGAAAAACTGCATTTTTTGAAAAATACTTATTTTACCCGAAAAATTTATTTTGTTCTTATACCATGTTCTAGAAATGTGTAAGATGAATAATAATGTTATAAAATTCAAAATTTAGATAATACTATTCATAATATAACATTGTTTATTAAAACCCGGTATTGCGTACAACACACGCTATCGAGGAAGGTCGCGATTGCGTGTAATGCAAGCCAAGTCAGGGTTGCGTGTTGTGAAAGAATCCTTCGTTGTTTTGTATAACAGAATCTAACCATATTTCATTTATACATTTAATATATATATATATATACTCAATGATTCTTAGAATAACTATTATCAAAATTGTGTGTAACACGTACACTGCAAGCTAATACGGTGTTGCGTATAGCGTAGGGTAATCTTGGGGTAGAATACAACATAAGACATTAAAATAATATTTTTCATAAAATCTTGGGGTGTTACACTATACCAGACTAAAATATAATAAATGATATATTTTTAACATTAAATTTTACAATGAAAATATAATTTTTAAACTAGATGATGTAAATTGGGGTAACCATATAAAAAATAATAATGATGGTAATAGAAAATGACATACAAAAATAATAGTATTCATCATAACAAACCTTTTTATCAGTTTGGAATGTAGTTTTCTTCCAAGGAATATTCCCAAGACCAATCCTGATATAAACATGAGTAATTGTAGTTTTTGGGAAACCATATAAATGATATCATTATGATCATGTAGAGTTCCCCAAGAAATATGATAACTTAATTGAAACACAGATCTACAACCACTATTTATCTGGAACATTTGATTCACACCTAGATCATAATAATTTATGTTAGTAAAAATTAATATTAAAAAAACTATTTAATTACATATTTATATTTATAATTTCATCATTAGATTTTGTACCTTTTTAATATCTTTTTTTTAAATAAATTAATAAATGAAAAAAAATTATTTTCCAAAAAATGGAATTTTTATTCAAGGAAAAATGTTTATATGGTTGAATAGAAATATATTTATCTTATACATAATCAATTAAATCTAAATAAAATAGTAAATTAAATTAAAAATAAAAGTTAATATACTAAAAGATTTATTACTCTAGAAAAATTAATTGCTAAATCTTATGTTTTAACAAAAAAATAAAATTTTTGTATTTAAAGATGTGATATTGATATGAATAAAAAAAATTTGATTTATATTAATAATATTATCTTAAAAGTTTTTCTGGGTTATTAAAATGATTTATTTTATTTAAATTTTTCAAAATACAATTTTTAAAAATAATATTACTTATTTAAAATTATTAATAAATTTATATGGTCAAGAAAATTATAAAATTATTTTTTAAGACCAAATATTAGTTTTATATACTATTTTTAAATATTCAATGATTTTATAATTTAAAATTAATTTATTATAAATTTAAGTATATATGTCATAATTGTTTTTATAGAATTTTTTTAATACATTTAGAATTATAAAATTTATATTTTTCACTTTATCATAATTAAAATAATAAAATGGATTCAAATTTTGTAATAATTAGTTCAAAATTATTTAACATGGATCAATTTTTTCAATCATAAAGGATAAATTACATTGGTATAAATTCGGTGCCTCGATAAGAATTATAAGGGAGAAAAGGGTTTCGCAAAGTGATAAGGTCCACCAACATGTTTAAATCATTTTAGAAAATGGGTGGACGTGGAAATAATCGAACTTATCCTTTTAAAAAGACATTATTTCCTAAATTTTCATATAATTTCATTGAGGGCGTCTTCCCATTATTAAAAAGTAATAGGTATTTTAAAAAATTACATTTGTATTCAGTTATAAAAATGGGACTCCTCTCCTCACATTTCTGAAAACCAAAATCCACATTGTTCTAATAAACTACCTTCAACATTGTCATCAGTATTCCAATCTACATGCCAGCGGTACTGGGAATCCGAATAGTCTACCCATCAATTGATTATTCCCATTTTTAATTGGAATAATAAAGGTAGTGAGGTATAAATTTTCACCAACTCCATTATAATTTCTATTTCATTATAATGAATTATTCTCATAACAATTCCATGTAATCATATTAAACTATTATAAATATTATCATTACTATTATTTTAATTTTTACTAATGATTTTATTTGAATAAAACACATTTAAATTTTTCACTAACAACAAAATGTATATCCTATGTATGTTTGTCTTCAACCTCTGTGAAGAAATGTTCTTAATTCTCCATCACGAGATGAACGTCTAGTCCCTAAAGAGTAATAAAATATAAATTTATGATAACTATAAATATATATAAATAAATCATATTTTAGAACCTAATATTATTAAACATGTTACTTATTTATTACACCCTTAGAAAAATTAAATTATCTAACATGTGTTTGTGCATATTACTGGCTCTACAGAACGCTGGTATACTTATATAAATACTATATTCAAGGATGATTTTAGTTTATTTTTTCAAGTATATATGATTCAGATGACTTATATATTACATATTTCTGTTTTTATGGATTATATATAAAATTATTCTCATTATTAGGTATTCCAGCAATATCGGTAAATGAAATGAATCCAGTTCAACAATGATTTTTGCTTCTTGAAACATGACTAAAGTCCCTGCATGATGGAAGTACAACATTATAGATCTATATAAGAAACAAATACATATAGAATTAACATTTTTATAAATATATAATTTATGTGAATAAGGAATATTGACAATAATTTTATCAACATAGTTTACAATAGTTAATATTTTTAACAATAGATGTCGAAAAGATATTACAGAATAATGACACCAAAAGAGAATAATTATTAATGTATAATATATATAGAAATATATATTAATATGTTTCTAAAATATGTAATTAATTTTTTTTATTTTGGATATAGGAGGTCAAAGAAATCTTTATGAAATCAAGGGTAATGGTAGAGGACTATTTTCTCCATTTTAAATTTCTTGAGACTTACTTTTTATAATACACCCCACACTCTTTGGGATGGTCTATATACTTAACCTTAAATAGTTTGTATAATGACCCTCTAATTATTAAATTCATTTAATGTTTTATTTGACATTATATTCTCAAAAGTGTTTTTTCTCCAAAATTTATAATTTTTATAGAGACTTGGTATACCAAACTATTTTCATCTAGTTATGGGATTTCATATTAAACGTCACTCTTTTATTACTTTACATTATAAAATATGTTAATTATTTAATTTCCAGGGAAAACAATTGTATACACTAAATCCATTTCCATGAATGTGTTTCCTGTAATTATTTTTAAAAGGATATTTTTTAAAAGGGGACTCTCCACAATAACTTTTAAAACAATAAATACAGAATGTTTTCAAAAAATATATTCTCATTATTTATTTTCATTAGATTAAAATTATCAATTCCCATTGGATTTATGTTTACATGTATCACCATAAATTAACCTAAAATAAATAATATTTTGATTATAATTTCTCAGATTCTATAATGGAAGAAATAGAAAACCATGATATATCTAGAATATTATGTATGATATTGAAAATCTAGTGAATAAATTAGATTGTATAAATTGAAGTAACCATATCACAAATCCAATAAGTATTTTGAGAAGAAAATCATTTATCATAGAATTTCCATTCATTAGATCATGAGAGGAAATAATCTTTTCTATGGTTTAATCCATACAATTCCCAACCTTAACATGATACATTACATGGTATGGAAAATCATATATCATAGAATTTTAAGATAATAAAGAGTGGAAAAATTTCAGTGCTTGTGAAATACCCCCCCCCCAAATTGATTCCAAATATTATGTGATACATAGGCCTTAAACTAAGATCATAATATTTATTAAAAATATTAATTTTGATAATATAAACATTTAATAAAATATATATTTGTTTGTGTGTGTGTTTGTGTCACTACTTTTTATACATTTTTCAAGGTCATTATCTGCCAATTTTCATTAGTCTTAAACAATCAATTATTTTAGAAATTGGAATATTATTTTAATGAAATGTATATATTATTATTGAATAATAATGATATATTTTTATCATGTTTATAATAGGTTAACATTATATTAATTATTAATGTATATGAAAATGATTTTTAATATACCAAAAATTATTTCCAAAAAAACCTTTCCTTCGCTACATGCTATGATTTTATTGGGAAAAAACATTCTAATATTTTATAATTTTAATTATAATAATTTATTCCCTATATTTGATATATCATATAAATAATAGGATATAGTGAATTATTTAAATTCTTCTAAGAATATCTTCTAACTGAATAGTTATATAAATAATTTTATAAAAAATATATACCATTTAAGAAATTCATAGTATATAATAATGACATGTAAATTCATAAAATATTTTATAAGATAATTTATGTATTTTACAAGTAAAATTATTATTTTTAATAAAATTTGTTTAAATATTTTAAAGCCTAGAACATAATTTATAATTTAAAATAATAATAATTCAATACATATTTGAGAATATTATTAATGAACTTTTAGAAAAATAATATAATAGAATGGATTAAAAAAATTTACAATAGGTAAAAATAGTTTAATGTGGACAATTTTAAAGAAATTATGGAAAAATTACTTTGGTAAAAACCGGATTCCTTAATAAAAATCATAAAGGGTAAAGGGGGTTTAACCAAGATGGAATGGTACCAAAAATGTTTAAAACACTTATGGGATTTGGTGTTTAAGGTGATAATAAATATTATATTTTCCCGTATCCATTATTTAAAAATTTTAGATATACATTACTTGAATGTGACTTCCAATTATGATAATTGTTTTGTTATTTTAAAAAAATGAAAACCATTTTTACTTATAAAAGAAGAACTCATGTATTCACTTACCCTCAAAAAACAATCCAATTTTTTGACCAAAATCTTCCAAATACTCTCCTCAAAAATAACATCCTCCATATAGAGTTTATTTTCATATAAAAAGACCATCCTGAAATATTGTAACCCCTTTTCTAGGAGATAATATTTAAAGAGACATATTAATTTTTGACCACTCCCTTCTCATATCAATTTAATTATATAACCGTATTCTATAATATTTTTCAATAAATCATAATAAAATTATTACAATAGTATAATCATTTATTATGTTATTATAATTTATGAAATATTATCCTTCATTTCAGTTTCCAATAATTGAATCAAAAATATGAATTGTGCATATGTGCACAGTACCGCCTACATGAAGAAATGTGTTTTTTTACTTCACCACCTAACCTAGTTGGTCCAAATATACAACTCCAATATATGTATAATATATATTATTAATGTTTCTAAAATTATAAATTGTTTTCAAAATTTTTATCCATTTGAAAAATGAAATCAGCACCTTATATATGTGTATACTACATCCTCCATAAGGAAATGCATTTTATTCACTAATATAGTAACTTATATTTTTAGTTTACTTTTTTAGAATAAATGATATAAATAATAATATATATAACTTATTTTTCATTATGTAGTAAATATAATTATTGATCATTATAATGAAATCCCTTGATATCAGTGTATATCATTAGACTAGATCAAAAATATTCATTTCTAAACAAGAAAAAATACCATGTGAAAGAATTATAACCTTATATGACATTATGAAAAATCAATTAAATTATATTTAATGGATTAATATTGATTAAAATTAGATGAATAAGGAATGTTGATACAACTTTTACAAACCTAGTTTTAAATGGTCTATCTTATTTAAACCTAATGTTGAAAAAATATTATAAAAACTATTGCATAAGAGAATTGTATGTAATTAATACTATAAAAATAAATTCATATAAATAATGTTATAGAATAGGTAATTAGTATATTTATATATATGAAATTATTTGTTCAATCACTACCATTGAAATAAGGGGTTTAGGATCGGGTTTTTTGTCATAATTTTCAATCTCTTAACACATTATTCATATAATTTACCATGTTTTAATTATCTTGATTCTTCTATAACCATTTAAATATTTTGTAGCATTATTATATAATTATTTTCTTTATTTAGTATTTCATTTTAACTTATATCATTCAATGGTATTTTATTCAAAAAAAATGTATCATAAGGGATGTTGTAACTCAAACCCATTTATTTGAGTTATAAACATTCTTATTGAACATAATTACACTATGTCATTTAATTTTGAGTAATTTTATATTTTTTATTTATGGATAAAATAATTTTTTGACACAGATCGATCACCATGAATGTTTTTCTTCTATTAATTTTTTGAAATATATCTTTTTGAAAAGATTCACATAATAATGATTTTTATAAAAATGAATACCAAATGTTATCCAAATATCCCTTTTATTGATTTTTTCTAATATCACTGAATGATATAAAACATATAGATTTTTTTCAACTTGTTTCAACATAAATTAAACTTTTTATTTCTATTATTTTAGGTGGATTTTTTTATTATGTTAGTTAATTTAATTTATGATGTTATTTTATAAAGTTTAGTTGTTTTTTTGAAACCCATATTTATTTCCATGGAATGTTAATGAAACAATATTGATTTTTGTTTTTTATTTTCTATGAAACACAAAATATTTCTAATTTTTCATTATGATTTGAAATTTCAATGATTCTTAATGTGGTATAAATATGCGTGGATGATGAAATTATGGGTCTTATATCCCCCTCCAACGCATTGGTTAAGAGTTTATATCACATCAGATATATATTTATGAGTATATTTTAGTTTCACATAAGAATTAGACCATAGGGTGTGGGTCGATAAATCAATGTTTCCCTGAGTAACTTTTTATTTCTTAGTCAGGAAATGTTATTCCTTATAATCTTATGCTCTAATGAATCAATTTTTCTTAAATATTTTAAGGCTATATAAAAGTAATTTTCCTTCAATGATGACCTTTTTGAGATTTATTCTATTATTACATGCACACTAATGAAAAAAATGTTTTTATTATTATCACAATACAAGTTATGATATTTTAATTATTCTCATCTTTTCCAATTATGATTATGGAATCATCCTTCATGGAATGTTTATTTATCTCTAATTGTGTATTTGAAATCATCCCATTATTTTACTTTTATTTCATAGGTTTTGAGGATGGATATTACTAATGATATGTTTAGGAGATGTAAAACTATGGTTATTTTATATATAAATAATCATTTTGGTTGAAATAATAATTTTTATGATGATATTCTCTAAAGGAAATGAATCTACATGTTTTTGGGAGATTATTATTTATAAAATTTAATATTTATAATAATGAAAAGAATATAATATAAATCCATTTTTATATTATTTCTCTTTAGTTTTTAGTCCCAATATGGGTGTAAAAACAACCTCTAATACGAAGAGGTACCCAAAGAAAATTAAGTTTGATTATTCATATTGAGGAAAGTTACCTAGAGCTAGTACTCTAAGATAAATAAATGATTAAAATGATTGATGATGAATGGACAAATGAATGAAATTAAATCAAGTTATAAAATAGTGGTGGGTTAAAAAAACATGCATTTTGAAAATGAGGAATGTGGTAAAATCTCAGCAAAAAATGAATAAATATAATGAAATGTGATAACTACAATATGGGGAAAACTGTAGGAAAAAACATTATCTCATTCCAATTTAATTTTACGAATATAATTTATTTATTCATTTATATCAACAACATTTTTTATTCCCTATTACACCCCAAGATTCCACTATACATTTCCATTTTATTAATTTTAACAGCCTTTGTTGCACGAAACAACAAGTTCGAGTGCATCATGATCTGTCAAATTAGCCATTTAAAAAGAACTTATATATAATACTAACCAAATTTTGAAATTATAATTTTTAGTAATAAAAATTTCCACCATTTCTGAATTAAATATATCAGAGATAGTCTATAGTGAATTTTTTTTATTTTTCGGAAAATATTAAAATTTTAATTAATAGTCAAAAATACTACATTTTTGTTAAAAACTGAATATATCATTTAATTAATAAATTTTCATTCAATTTCCTTTAATGATACATTAGATAAAAAATAAATATAACAATACAATTAATGTCATTTGAATGATTATTAAAATATAATTATATATATAAAATTACTGATCTAATGAATGTCTATTTTACCTACCTTTTACACACATTTACCAGATTAGCATTAAACATAATTTTTTTAATTTCATTGATATGAATTTCAAGAACGAGAAATAAAATGTTGTAATTAGTAAGAAATTTTTTAATCAATAGTATCAACATAATTTTTTGAATTGTAACTTTAATAAATGTTAATTTATTTACTATGGTTAAGGGTAAATCAAATAAATAAATGTAAAAATAATGCTATAATATATAAATGATACCCTAATAGTTGTCCTAATTTCACAGGATAAGTGGGTTTTAACCAAAATCATCATTAGGATGAAGTTATGATCTTTTTATTTCAACTGGGGAAGAATAATAAATTTATTATATTTTATTTAATGTTAAGTTAAAAATGTCATACTCAATCTTTTAATAAATATATAATTTTCACATAGGTTTATATAAAGATAAAATAATCTATATATACTATTTAAAAATATATGAAATTTATCTTCATCGTGATATTTTATTTTTAATTCTTAGAGAACAAATAATTTAATTCAAGGCTCGTATAATAATGATGCAGTAAATAATTTATTAATAGAAGAATCAATTAAAAGATTTAAATATTATTAAAAAAAATATTATTTAAAAATTTTGATTCCATCCAAAAAAATTTAGTCGACTAGAACATATTATGTATCAGTTAATTTAGTTTTTATGGAATCTTGTTTATATGATTTTGTAAAAATTAATCCAGTAAACAATGTCAAAATTAACATTAAGTGATATTTTAAATTAAATAATACTTTATTAAATGATAAAAAATAAAAAAAATATTTTTTCCAAATTACCCGTATAACATTAAATATTTCATTAATTATCTTATTGGGTATCTTTTTTTATATTATAGTAACTATATTTAACTTATAGTGTAAAAAGAAAAGTCATCGTGGTAAAAGTTAAATATTTTAACTGATGGTTAAAGACACAAGATAAGATCAATGTTGTGCACTAAATATGTCTAAAATTTGAAATATTAGAGGATTTAGTCATATAATCATATCATATTATAAATAACTCATTTTTGTTATATTTAAAACTGGAAATAAATTTAAAATAGTTAACAGTTCTGGAGTTTCCTAAAGTGCCCCTCCCATCTCTTATAAAAGGGAACATCTCCTTATCATTTATTCATAACTCTAACGAACATTATCTCATAAAAGACCTACCCATTTACTCTCCCAAATTCCATCACTTCATTATATATTAAATAATTTGGAATGAAATCCAACCTATCTGTTCATTTTGGTCAAATCAAACGAAGATACCCGAAGAAGTGGTAATTATTTTTTCAACACTTTCAATGTTATATTTTTAATCTCCCTTTTCATCCTCTAATGATTCCATAATAATGTTATAAATACAATATCATATATATTATGAGATTTAATTATGATTTTGGTTTACCCAATTTCACCATTTACCCATCCTACAAAAAACAAAATTACCATGCGTGCGTAAAAATAGCCCACCGGCTCAACACTATGGTGTAATGGGATCTTCACCACTAATCTATTTTATTGTGAATAATGATGAGAATAATGGATATAAAAAATCAAAATTTCTTGATATTTTTTCTATATAACTATAATATAATATGTTTCCTTACCCCTTTACCTGTAACAAAATGATACCGTTGTTCGTGCATATATATGACTTACTGTCTCCACAGTGCTATAAGATTCATCTATCACATTAACTATTATAAATTTATTATAAATATATATATAATTAATACGTATGATATTTATTATTTAATAATTATACTATAATATCTATATATATACATATATGCTATTCACTTTCTTCTAATCAATAGGATAACAACCAAAAACAACGGTCATTCATATTTACGACCTACCATCTCCATGAATGATGTATATCATATCATATATTATATATATATACTAAACATATATAATATATAATTCATGTTTTATATTATGTAAGAAAATTATTATGATCTTTGTGATACGATGAATATTAACAATTACAGACACATATGATAAACAAAGCAGTTATTACCCAAAACGTTTCTTTAACACGGGGTTGTTAACAAATATTTAATATAAAGACATAAATTAATAATATATGATATTAGAATAATTATTTTTAATATATTAGAAGATAAGAATAGTTTTAAAACCACTATATTAGAGTTTAGGACACATATATAGGTAATCCAACCTATGAGAAGGGCTAATTTCGCAATCTCTTTATTATCTGAGGTTGCTTTTACGTAAGAATTTTCTGAGAAATATATATCATCCCTATCCTTGATTCTTAAAAATGGATTTAAAAAGACTAATACTATTATTTTTGAATATTTTTAATTAATTTTAAGAAAAATTATTATTTTTATAAAATGATATAAAATAATATTTTTGTTGTTTTTCGTACGAGGTATATTTCTTACCTTTTTCAAAAATTACGAGATAATGTTTTTTGTAACTTATATGCAACGAACATATTTTTCATCTATTGTGACACCTTATAATTTTAAATATTATCTTCCAATATTAAAGTATGAGGTCCATAAAAATAGTTTTCTTTCAAAATTAAAGGTATTTTTACATGTTTGAAAATAAAAAAGGTCTTTTCCCTCGTGAAATTTTTAATGTTTTTTCAATTATTTTCATCAATTTAAACATCCCTTCTTGTATTTTATGAAAAATTTAGGTCAATTTCTTATGATATAATAGTCTATATTTTATTTAAGGTTTTATGATATCTTTCACACTGAATATTCTATTTTAGTACCATTCATGGTTTATGGTTAATGTACTGACATTTCATATGATAATTTTCGTACCAATGTTTATGTTGTTTATGTTTCACCCTTTTCATATGAGGAATGAATATGATACAGTAAGTGATGTGATTTTCCAATTATATCCCCTCAATGCATTAGTAAGTATCATTGGATGAAATTAGTTAGTGAAAAGCCCTTCATATTTTTTTCCAGTCAATTTAACAATGTAAACAAGATAGATATTGACATAAATTACATGGGATTCAATTTAAAAACATAAACTATAAGGATGAAAGAACTTGAATGTAGTGACATTGAGGATATATATTGACAGGGTAGATGTCCAGAATTTTTCATTCATCAGTAAGATATGTGTTATTGATATTTAATACGATTATTCCACTAGTAGAATATCCATTGTAATTTCTAATTAATATGTTATTATTAATTATTTCCATAATATACTAAATATTATGTTTAAATGGCTTGTGTTTCAGATATATATCTTGAATTAAGGTATATAACTATTTATTCAGAATATATTCTATTATATGCCTATCCTTACTGAGCATCTAACCATACCCCTTTATTATGTTTTATTTTCCTAGGATTTCATGATGTGTGTTATGAATGATATGAAGGGTTAAGATAGATGAATAATAGAACTCTCAAAGTATTAGATATGTTGTATTTTATATTTTTAATTCTAATGTATTTTTCATGTATGAAATATATTTTCCAAAACTGCTAATATGATATATCCTTTGGGATTTTATTCCTTGTAATCAATAAAATATATTAAAATAATACATCGGCTAAGAGAATACTGGTCGGGGTGTTATATTTGGTATCATAGGAAATTTATAAACAGACTGGGAAATTAGATTTTGAAAACATAAATTATGTAAGATAACCCTAATATTTAATTTGAGTTCATGTACAGATGAAAATAATAAAATTTAGGTCATTTATTGATTATTTGGGTTTTCCTAGAAAATAGATCCCTATCAGGGTACTACAAGTGGACATGGTTCTGGTACTGATGTACATAGGGAAAATAAATTAAACAAAGTGTTCTAATATTGAATTGTAGTAAACAAGTACCCAATAATAGGCCTTTCTATGCACCTAGTTTGATAGTCCCATGGGATATGCTCATGATAATTCACATTTTATTGGAATACCATTATGAAGGATTTATTTGTAAATTTGTCCCCAATGAAACAATGATTTTTATTATGAGATTGTATATGTATAAATTTTTGAATTTTTTGTATGTTTTTATACTAGTTTGAAATTATATGTTAAGTTAATAATATAATGTCTTTCATAGTTTATAAATGGTCCCTATAGGAAGGAATTGAAACCTTATAAACAGACATAATAAATTTATGTATTTCACTCATATGAATGTTAATGATTTTGGAACTGGAGCTACAAGTTATACTGAGCATCTTATAACTATACTAGGAAACCTGACTCAGTTCATGAATAGTAACCTTATACAACTACAGCATCCTAATCCATAACATAGAGGAGAAATGTCATACTTCATAATGAGACAACAATGTACAACATTAAATAGGAATACAAATCTATTTTTAGTAGAATAATGGACAAGTTACATAGATGAGATATTCCTTTCATTGGGATGTAACAAATTAGATAAAGATGTAAGGGAAGTTTATCATCTTTCAGGAGATGCATATAAATAGTGTTCATTGATCCAAAACACTAAGGAATATAAGGAAATAAAACACATAGAATGGAAGTATTTCAGGGAACATTTATTGGAAAAATATTTCCCTCATGAACAATGACAATATATGGAGAGACAATTCAAGAATCTAAGGAAAAATGAAGACAATAATGTTTCTAATTATTAATCAATCATTTCATGGTTATAATTTCATGCTACAGATTATAAACTTAACCTATAGAGTAATATTGACTATTTCATAGATGGTTTAATACAATTCCTCTAGAATTCATTGGTCTCCCAAGCATTCTCATCAAATGAATATATATTCTCAGCTGAGATCAAGACAAAGAATTAATTATCTATGTCTTATAAATTTAAGGAAAATAAAGAGAAGAAGATGACTATGGAAAATGTGAAAAAGAAAGGGAAGAAGAGAAAGAAGAATTTTTGAACATGTGAAAAATATGGAAAGAATCACTATGGGATGTTCTTGAAATGATTGGGTGTTTGTAATAAAATTTTAGAAAAGGTTCAATAGGAAAAATAATTAAAAGGGAAGAATTATAAGCCTAATATTTAGTGTTTTAATTTTAGTGAAACAGGGAACTATTAAAATAAATTTTCAAAGCATCTGAAAAATATAACTCAGATAAAAAATGTGGTGAAGTTGAAGGATATTTTTTTACTATAGTTGAAATAATTTAATTAATGTTTTTATGGGATTTATGAATTATGTAATATTGAATATTTTATTATCATTCTACACAATATAATAATTATAAAACATATTAAAATTTTGATATAGTTCCTATTCATTACAGATTTTAAATTCTAAAAGATTAAATTATTCTTATAATGTGATCGAGGTATTCATATTTTATTTGAGATATTAAGTGAAAATTATTTTTTAGTAAAATATGATGTTACAATTTATTTTGAAAATTTAGAGACCTTTTTAGACATTTTTTGACATAAGTGTTTTTTATAATTCATAATGATGGAATGGAGTAAGTTGAACAACGTATATTATTGTATGAGTTTAAATTATGATTTATTAAATACATTGGGAATCCTTTTTGGTTTCATGAGACATTTAGAGGATGAAGGGAATACTTGAGGGATTTAGATTTATTATAAGTACTTCAGTCATGAAAAATTCATTTTGAACATTTTATTCCAGGTGTAAGGAATAATGTAAACATACATCGAAGAAAAAAAAGATGATATTATATATATGAGATCGAGAAAAATAAATTAAGTACTTATCTGAGTAGTAAAGTAATTTTTAAACTCTAGGTAAAGGATCTTCGAAAAAAAATGGGATTCTATTAAATTTTTTGATGCTTCAAATGGTCGTTCAATCCTCACAGATTTATAACTTTGTGATTGTTAACATTCTAAAAATAATTCTCTTTACTACTATCTATTAGAACATGATGGTAAGATTTTTCTCTCAGGTCCACATTTTCCTAAATGGAACCCTCTTATTTTTTATGTCTAGTAACTTTCTTACTTCAATATTACAATTTTAAATTAGTCCCTTTATCGACCATTTTCAGATATGGAATTTCAATAATGTAATTCTGGAATAATTGAACTCTAATAACGTAAACAAAATTCAAAAATTGGAAGAATGAAATTTATTTAATATGGGTTGAATATAACACCCAAATATTCTATTGTATGTTTCATTATAAATAAATTCAATTGATTGTGTTGCAGACAACAATTGGTACGAGCCCACTATGATCTCTCAAATTATCCATTAATAAATTGGTTATAAAAACTATTAATATTTTTTAATATTAGACTTCATTTATGAAATCATTATATATAAATTATGTTAGGTTGTTTTTATGGTATTTTTATAAAACGTTTAAATTTTTTGATGAGTAGTTAAAAATAATGCATTATTGTTAAAAATAATTATTTTTTTTAAATAAATATTTTATTTTGAATTGATTTTAATGTCATAATTTTAAAATAATACAAATATTGATCCATTTTAGGTCATTGGAATCATTTTTCTAATTGAACTAGATATAAAAAATTATTGAACATTTGAACATCTCTTTTACCTTCTATCTAGACAAATTTGTAATATTAGCATTAAATGTAATTTTAGCAATTTTATGAATATAATTTTTTTAAAAAGATATACATGGTTTTAATTATTACGAAATTTTTGATCTTATAGGATTAACTTATATTTTGGGGATTAGTAATTTTAGTAAATTTTTATTTATTTACCACAGTTAAGGGAAAATCACATAATTAAAGGTAAAAATAATATTATATTATTTAAAAGTTAACACAACGCTTTTCTTAATTTTATTGGATAATTGGGTTTCGACCAAAACCATCCTTAGTTCGAAATTATGATCTTTTTAAGCCACTTATGTAAGAATAATATATTTGTTATATTTTATTTAAGAATACGTTAAAATTCTCATACTAAAAAATTTAATATCTAAATAATTTTTAAACTAGGTTTATTAATATGATATATTTGAATATAAATATTAATTATAAATATAATAAATTTATCTTCATCAGGATAAATGTTTTGAAATTTTTAGAGAAGAATTAATTTAAATAAATAATTTTATAATAATGTTGTAATAAATAATTCATTTGTGGAAGAATCAATTAAATGATATTAATAATAACATAATAAATATCATTTGAAATATTTTAAGCCATACACAAATTTTTTAAATTCTTATGAAATATTACATATGAGGTAATGTAGTTTATTTGAAGTAATCATGTTGTTATGATTTTATAAAATCTCAAATAATAAATTGTGCCAAAATTAACATAGAATAGATTTTAAAATAAATAATATTTTATTAAATAATAATTTTTTATAAAAAGATCTATATTTTGGCCAAATAACTATCATATTGTTAAATATGTCATAAATGAGGCAATTGGGGTTCTTTTTTGATTTTATAGTAACTATATTAACCATACAGTGTAAATGGACAAGTATTCATGGTTAGAGTAAAATGGGTCAAATAATGGTTAAAGAAAAAAAGATATGTTTAATTTGGGGACCTAAACATGTCCACAATTTATTGTTTTTGAATAGTTTGACACATAAATATCTAATCTTAAAAATAAATCACATTTTAGCTCTTTGAAAAAGAAAATAAATTAATATTAAATTAACAGTTTTTGAGTCTCCAAATGTTCCACCATCTCTCTTATAAATGGGTGTATCTTGTTATCTTTTATTAACACCCCTAATCCACTATATCTAGGAAAAAAATTATATTTAATATCCCTTGATAAAATAGCCATACGGTGGGCATAAATCCAACCTTAGGATTCATTTCAGTCAAATCAGAAGAACATAACCAACAAAGGGGTAATTGTTTTACCAACTCTTTCAAAATTATATTAATCTTCTACTTAATCCTCCTATTTTTCCATACTAAATTATTAATCCAAGTATCATATATATTTTGATATGCTATTATATTTATGGACCAACCATATTCCACCATTCACCCATCCTATGAAATACAATATCACCATAGGTGTTTAACTACGACTTCCTGACCATACATTATGGTGTAATTTAGTTCTAATTATATTTTTTTCAATATATATAGAGATAAATATAAAGAATATAAATAAAAAATATTAAATGATATTGATTTTTTATAATTAACATACAATCCATTATCTTACCCTTGTACCATTAAGGAAACAATATTGTCTCTCATGAGTAAGTATAACTTACCATCTCCACGAGGCGATGATATTAATCTTCAACATTAACCATTCAAGAATGGTTATAAAAATATCTATATTAAATAAGTATGAAATATGTGAAATAATAATGATACTAGAATAATATATATAAGTGTGTGTGTGTGTGTGTGTGTTATTTACTTTCATCCATTCAATACGAAAAGAAAACAGAAACAACATTCATGCATATGTACGACATACTGTCTCATTGAACGGTGTATTACATTCCATATTATATATATATATACATATATACTGAAAATATAGGATATATATATCATGTTTTATATTATTTAATTATCTAAAGTACTATCTATGTTATAATATCTAGAATAACAAGTAAAAACATATTTGATAAACAAAGCGGTAATTACCCAAAATGTTGCATTAACTTGTGATTTTTAATAAACCCATAATATAAAGACATAAATAAATCATATATGATATCATAAATGATGTTATGAATTTGGTGAAAGTTAATAATATGTTCAAAAACACTATATATGAGTTTCATACACATATAATGCGAATCAAATCGATGGTAAGGGTTAATTTCACAATCTATTTATTATCAAGGATTGCTTTTACTTATGAATTTACATGGAAATATTTATCATCCATGTCCAGGTTTTATAAAAATGTATTTAAAAATATTCTTAATTTTTCTCTACCATTGGTTAAATACAATTTTACAATAGTTATTTATTGAATAAAATGGTCTGAAAAGAATATATTTTTCTGTTTTCCTTACGAGGTAGATTTTTTTTTTACTTTTTCGTCAACATATGAGAAGAATGGTTTCTTCGAATTATATGACATGAGCATATTGTTCTTTTGTTTTTACACCAGAACATTTTAAAACATATATTACAAGAATAAAAGATTATTTTTGAATGAAATTTATTCTTCTATAATTTTTCAACTTTTAAATGTTTTAAAAAGGGTTATTCTCCCAAGAAAATTTAACTGTTTTTATTTGATTATCTTCGTCTACATAAACATCCTTGGTTGGATTTTTTGCTGAATTGTGGTTGGTTTCTTAGGATACAATATAATATATTTTATTGATGGGTTTATGGTATGTTTGGATGTGGTTGTTCTATTTTAATACTAGTCTCTATCTATGGTTAATGTATTAACATTTGGTTTGCTAGTTTTAAGGTGAAATTTTCAGTTGGTTATTTTTCAGCCTTTTCATATAAGGAATTCATTTGGAATAGTAAGTGATGGTCAGGGTTTGTTATAGCCCCTAAGTAAACTTGTTGGTATCATGAGATGAAATTAGCTGGTGAGAAACCCTTCTCTTTTGTTTCGGAAATAATTTCACATTGTCAGAAGTACATATCTTGACACAAACTAGATCTGTTTTTACACAAAGACAAATACTATCAAGAGGATAAATCATGAAATTATCTATCATGAGTATATATATTGATTTTGTATAGGACTGATATTATGTGTTCCCTCATTAATAAATTAGATATTTATATTCCTTGTGATTATTGACTCATAGAATATCCATGGTTTTGAATATTTTATATAGTATTATTTATTCATTCCATATTATGATCATGACTATGTTTAAATGGATTGTGTTTTATATATACATATTACCATAAGGATTAGGATTATTTATTTCTAATAGCTTCCACTATATGTATAGCCTTACTGAGAATCAGATCTCACACCTTATGTTTTATTTTATTTGGAATCCTAGAAGTATAGTATTACTGATATATGGGGTTCTGCTAGAAAAATAATGGGCATCTCAAAGGATTATCTATATTCAATTATATTACTTGAATTGTAATGTATGGTTAATATATGTAATCTATTTGATATGACTACTAAACTGATCGGTTTGTCGTGTTTATATTCCTTGTAATCATGCTAATGTATTAAAATAATGCACCGGTTCTAAGCTTTTAGGGTAGGGGTAGTACATTATTGTGTGGCTACGACACCGAACACACTCAACACATCATACCACCATATTAAAAACCACTAAAATACCACAAAAACACTCATAAACCTTCATAAACTAAAAACATACGATGAAAAGAGTTAGTAATAATTATTTCAATGAATGTATAGTAATAAAAAATGAATTCAACCATTATATATAAATGATTCATTATTTATGGAATAGTACATTCTAAAAAATAATATCTTTCCCCATATTTTACACATCCTATTTAGATTATTGTCATTGATTTATAAAAGGGGGAATTTACATTTTAAAATGAAAAAATGCATTCGGGCCATTCGAGCTTAAAAAGGATCGATATATACAAAATAAATAAATCACTAAAACATGATTATCACATAAATAAATCATATAATTAAAAAAATAGCATGAATGTATTTAAGCCATTCTTATATCAAATTATGAAATTAAAATTTTCTATTAAAATTATTATCCTAATTATATAAATATATATTTTTTTTACAGTAATTAAAATATCTAAATACTTCCAAAATTTAGAAAATTAAAAAAATATAGATTTATTATCCCCTAAAATGTAGAAAAATTGAACAACGAGATCAATAAAGTGATGAAAAATCAAGAAATAATTATTAGTAAACATTAAATAAAAAACTATAAAATAAATTACATATCATCCCTCATCAATTATTTAATAAAAAAATAAATACTTTCCAACAATACATCCATTTCCTTGTGATATGGATGTACAATATATGAATTAATGAAAATGTAAGAGAAATAATCCTAGGATCAGAAGATATTGATCATGAAATTCATAATGATTTAGATCAACTACATATGATAATGATCACCAAAGTAGAATGATAATGTGGAATAAAATTATAGAGAGACCAAAGGTACTGAATAAAGTGATCAAAAAAGAATAATTTTTAATAATAAAAAATATTGTAACGAAAAATCAATATAATGGATGCACCATGGAATAACCAATCCCCATAAACCATGATCGAATGTGTATCATCATGTGACTATTTTTAGGTTTTCCTCTAACCTCTTCTTGAGCATGCACATGTTTGATATTATTTTTGGGTGTTTCATGTGAAAATTTTAATTTTATATAATTTTTGGGATGTTCATGGTTTGTTGACAGTTTTCCCCAACAATGCTCCCTCCCATGGTAAACATTGATGAAACAAAAAATTGGGGTTTACATGGATGGTACACAGTTTTAAAAACCGTGCAACTAACTATTATAAATGGTTCACCATGCAAGAGTGGTGTATATTTTGGGTGCATGGTTTTCCAATCCATGCGACCCTACTATTCTTACAAATCATATGTGAGCTTTTAATTTGAAAAATTTACTCCCAAATACCCAACCCCATAATTTATGTACCTTATGATACCATTCTACCAAAAAATGAGTTATTCTAGCAAGGAGGATCCCTTGAGGTGGTTTTGGATCTTCTAAACCTATTCTATGGTGGATAGAATATTAGAGAACCACATTCAATCCCTTCCTAGTAAGAGTTCTTCTACCATTATAAATATCCCACTATGTTGTTCTATTCCCTTTATGGTTTATAGATATTGGTGTTTTTGGATGATCGAAGATATATTTTTTAGATCCTGAATATTTATTTGGTTCTCATAAGTCATTTTTTGGCATTATTTGTTGGATTTTACAATTGTGGGTGTTGTGTTTTGTGATTCATTGATCAAATGTAGGTGTTTCCATTTAATATTGGATAATTTATGTAACCCAATATTTATTTTTTTAAATAAAATTTCATTCAATTAAATAGTGAAAACCTAATTCATTATGTGTTTTTATTTTAATTTAAATTGGGATATGATTTGGGGAAAACCCCCACTTACAATGAATTGATGTGTGATTTGGGAAATTTTATGGAAATTTTCATGTTGAATGATGGATGTAAATTTGGAAATACATATGTGATATTAATTTCAAATTTTTATGTGAGAAAAATTTCATAAATTTCTTCTTTTATAACCCAATTGGTTTTATCATAGAAAAAAATCATAAATTTATAAAAACACCATGTTTGGTTTTTTAAGAGATATTCGCATAATGAAATTGTATATTGGTTAATTTTATTTCGAAATATTTTGAGATAAATTTATTATTATTAATTATTTTTAGAGAACATGAAAGATTATGGGATTATTGAGTTATTAATCAAAACCACTATAGGATGGAAATATGAGTAAACAGACTGATTCCATACAAGGGTAACATAATAATATTAGAAGATCTTATCCTTGGTTGGATGTGGATTAGTCCCCTCTGGCCAGTTTCTGAGGAACGTCTATACACATTTCAATTATCAATATATAAGTTTGTGAGGATCCCATGACATTTAACTATTGAACTACTTTGTAGATGAAAATTTTTCCCCATTATGATTATTTTGATATACATATATTCTATTGCTTAAATTTTTTTACAATTTCATTGTGGATTTATATGATCTATATTATATAAAATGTATAATAAAAAATGGTTTGAATATTTCCATCAATAAAAAATGATATATTTTAAATAATTTTTTTGACATTTATATTTATTTAAAATTGAAATATTGTTTTTATAAATTAATTTGTTATGTTACTATGGAACCTTTACTGAGACACTGTTAAGAAATTATATCACGCCATAACAGTGCCTTCAAGAATTTGTAGATGTCCTCCGGTGAGGTTTGGGCAAGGTAAAATCGCCAAATGGGTGTGGTTGTTGTTACTAATCATCGGGATTTGAGATGTTTTTTGAAATTGGAGATGGGTTGTTTATCCTATTTCATGGACCTTTGATGATGTAATTTGGGTAGTTTATACCTATTGGACATCTAGTACAGTTTATTTTTGGAGTTTTCCTTTTATTATTGTGATTGTTATCCCTATTTTCTTTTATTTTTGTGGTAAAATAGCTCCCACGTTTTCCATTCATGATTCCTGGTGCCAGTCAATAACCAACAGGGATCAGGAACACCCTATAGGTAATGTCAGCACTGTATTAGGTTTTATGGTACCATTCTATTCATGATGGTTCTTGTAAAGTCCATATCAATGTTTTGAGGTTTAACAAATTTCCATGAATTCGGTATGTGGTAGAGAATTCTTCTCAAGACATAAGAGGTAGTTTGGATTGAGTCTTAGCTATCTCTAACTATAATGAGACAGAAGTTCACATGGGTGGTTTTGGGAAGACTTCTTGAGGACTAGTTCTATATTTTTCTACTTCTAATTTGTATTGGATGAAATCCAATTTTTTATCAATCTAATGGGATTAAAATCCCTTGTTTCCGTGTTTAAGTGTTAATATGATCTCTTAAATGTTTTCTTATGATGTTCTGTAGCAAGATTCCTCTAATAAGACACATGACTAGGACCATGATGATGGTTTATGAATAACCAAATCATGCAAATTTTCTTATAGAATAGAATTTTGTTGAAGTTATTGAGCATTTAGTCCAAGCTCTTGGATGGATACCTGCACCAGTCCTCATTCAGGCTCGAGTGGTGGAATCTCACTAGGATGAATTCAAGATTCGTGGTCAATAAATACATCACCAAACCCAATGTTGTTCCATGTATTTAGTTATCCTTAGATAGCTAAATATTTTCTGGATTCACATAATGAAATAAAGGCTGAATGTGCCACCATCCAACTAGAGGGTCCTATAATGATATGGTGCGAACCAATGGTTACTACAAAGATTCATGATGCATTATAGTGGAATGATAATAATGTTCATTCACAAGATATTTATATCTTGATTCGATGGTGTTGGATATTCCTATTGAGATTTTCAACCTCAAGCTTGCTAACGGGACCATATAGGGTTATGAAAATCATTTTGCTAATCTGGTGAGGTTTTCACCTTATATTTTGTTGAATGTGATGATGAAAAATTCTTTGTTATAGATTGTACTTCGATATGATATCATATTTATAGGTTGTATTGTTTATCATTCCTTATTATACTAAAGTGCTGGATTGATCATAGACTGTAAAAATCGACATGGATGGTAAGTTAAGGTTGGTGGTATGTGTGTTTTCTCCTATTGGTAGTTTTGTGAGTTCCCTTAAAAAGAAGAGTAAGTGTAACAATTCCAATGGTTTCTATCGATATCCTATTTTTATGGACCTCCTACATTGTCTGGAAGAGTCCCCTTTTATTGGTTACAAGTGTGAAGATCCTTATCACTCAAAATGGGGATTCACCGAGGCACTTAAGAAATGTGGTTTATATGGAATCTCAAGTCACTTTTATATGGTATTCCAGATATATTCCACTTTACATAGTGGAATAAGATCATCAATACATAAAAAACAATGGTTCAATCAGATGCTTTATGAATTAAGGGGTTTTAGCCACATGCATCCATAATTATGCTTCTTCATATTGGGGAAGGGTCTGAAGAGGAAGAATATGAGGGTCTAATGTCTATGAGAGGTATCATCACTATTACTTCAGCTTTAATGACTTTGGGATTTGATAATAGTGCATTTATTTAATTCCTTTCAACTCGTGTTGTGAATCTTCTGAATCTGCCTATGAATAATTTATCTTATGGGTTGCATGTTACTACAAACCTTGGAATTAAGGAATACAAGTGTCTCTTTAGTCCTTATTGTGTTATTTCTATATAGATTATCATTATTTATTATGATTTTTTGGTTCTTAAAATGAAAAATTTCAACAACATATTTCATATTGATTTGTTCTATTATAATAGAGTCTAAATTGATTATTATCTTCAATGAGTCTACTTTACTACACCCGATGGTGCGTGATGTATATTTCAAGGATAATGGAACACAAGGTTGTGGTGATCCAAACGTTTTTATCCATATTTTTTTAATGTGATGTCAGTGTGTTCTTTTTACATGGAGAAATAATTATTGAATGATGATCTTCCTCCAAATGTTATGGAGTTTCCATATGTTTTCCATTTTTACTTCTATGGGGTTCCATAGGTATGGAGGTTTATGTTTCTATCTATTCAATTATTAGTACTCAACCAATGTCTATTCACTCATACTTTATAGAACCAAAATAAATGAAAGAGTTAATGTCTCAATTTGATGCTCTTCTAGTGAAAGGCTTTATATACCCACATGTTTAACCTTTGGTGATGAATATTTTATTTTCAAAAAAAGTTGTTGGATCACCTCACCTTTTTTGGGTTAATTAGTATTCACGAAATTTATGGTCATGAATAATTTTTTAATTGATTGATGATATTTTTGACTAGTTGGGATTATCAAAGGGGTTCAGATTGATTTTTTGTCTCTCTTGTAACAATTAGTTGAGAATAAAAGAATATGACATTTAGAAAACAATCATTCAAATAAATATGTCCATTCTGAGTACATTTTCATTCCATTAGGTTTAAATATTTTTTTTGGTCTTTATGGACATAACAAACATTAATTTCCATGTGTATATTGATGAATTCATGGTAGTATTTTTGGGTGAAATTCATGTTAAATCTATGTCTACGGAGGATCATGTGCATAAATAGAGAGTAGTTCTATAGATGTTGATACATAACCAATATAATACCATGATATTGAAATGTTATTTTTTGATTTGCGAAGTGGGTTTATGGGGAATGATTGTTTGAGAAAATGGTGTCTTAGTTGATCTAGTTAATATGATATCATTTATTATAGGGATGAAACTACATAATATTATTCATAATCAAAACCTCTTGGGTTTATATGGTTATTATCACTGGTTTGTGAAGTAAATCACTATGTTTAATTCTATAATTATTTACCTATATCATAAGGGAGTAAATCGTATTTGGTAAGAGAAATATTTGAATTATTTGGTTGTGATGCATTGTGTTTTGACAAATACCTCAGTGTTGACTCTCCCAGAGGCCACTCAGGGATATCTTATCTTTTATGAAGGATTATGTTTGTGTTTGGGATGAATTATTATAAATTTTGATCATGTAATTTCATATGGAACTTAATAGAATCCCACACATGGAAAAAATTACCCATCCAAGGACCTAGAACTCATAGCTGTTATGCGTGCGCTTAAGAGTTGATGGAACTACCTTTACGAAGAATGTTTTATCAAGTACTGAGGCCAAAATAACTTGAGTTATATCTTCTAAATAAATATCTGATCCTCCACCATACATGTAAGGTTGATTACCATTAATCTTTTTTCCTTTTACATTTTATATACCCTGTGGAATTTTAATGTTCTTGCATATAAAATGAGCAAGAAACATCCACACTAGGACGTGAAAGAATCATAAGAAGAGTAGAACATGATGGTATTTTTTCATCAAGGTTCATGGTTGTTTTAGTAAGTGTTAGATTGAATTAAGATCTTCTCATAATTATTCTTCAGGATCACCATTCGTTTGGTTAATTCTAAAACATTAGGGACTCTCTTTATGGTGGAGAGGCCTTTACTGAGTCTTAGTTCTAAATAAAGGACATTCTATCTATTGATACCTAGTTTGTTGTAACTTTTTCTATATGGAATGTTGTTTTGGGGTATTTCTATAATTACTTGTGGGATTTGAACCAATGAACCATGAATATTATCTATGAAATGTATTGATGATTCTTATGGATAGGTTTGATATGGGGAACTACTAATTTTCTCCCACATTGTTATACATAACAAAAGGTCAGGGATGAAAACTAGATACCTATGGGTTTTCTTCATATTATACTAGTTCAGTATTGGAGGAGGGATGAGATAGCTATGGAATTTGTTTTTGGGGTACCACATACTAAGAAAATGAATAATGTGACTTGGATTTTGATAGATAACCTAACTAAATCAGCTCACATTATACCCATTCAGGATTCAACCAAAGTGAAAGTGTTGAAAAATATCTATATGAAATATAATTTTCCTTTTCATGGTGTTACATATGATATAGACAATGATTGATATCCATAGTTTATGTCTCTATTTTTTAAAGGACAAAAAGAGGCATTAGGATCTCATTTTTTGTTTGAGTAGGGAGTACCATTTGTTATCATAAGGGTAGACATGAAGAGATGTATAAATTCTATTAGATATTATAAACTGCTCTATCCATGAGTTTAGTGGAGCTTAGGATGAACATATGCAACTAGATGTGATTTCGTGTAATAATAGTTACTAGATCGTGATAAGGATGGATCCTTTTGGGGCCTTTTATGGACTTCCTTATAAATAATTATTGCGTAGTTTATTTGTTGGTGAAAGTTGCATAGTCAGATTGATCTTGGTTTATGATATAACATCAAATATTTTGTTTCTTTTTAAGATAATGTTGACATCACATAGCCGTTATAAATATTATTTTCATCGTAATACTTGAACTATGTAAATTTATGTGTGGGATAATGTGTCATTTAAATTTTCCCCTCAATTGGTTCATCTATGGCATGTGAGGAAAGGATATATTTCTCCTAATTTTGTGGGACCTATTGAGGTGGTAGAGAATGTGTGGGAAGTGGTTTACCTTTACCCACTTCTTCTATAGTTGACATCAGTACATTAAATGTTACATGAATTTTAGCTACAAAAGTTCCTTTATGTTCCATCTCATGTTCTGAGATGGAGATATCATGATGTTGAACTAGATTTTTCTATGAATGAGCATCCATATATGATGGTTTTTTCTGAAACGAAGGTACTTTGTGGCAAGATTATACCTTTGGTTCGAGTGATGTTGAAGTAAGTTTATGATACTCGTGAGACATGGGAGTGAAAGAGTAACTAATGAGAGAAAAAACCTCTTATTTATGACATGAAGACATATTAGTAGCATTTCTATGGATTAAAAGTTTCAATAGTGGGTATGTTGTAACCTATTCTTACTATTTTCAGGTACTCCTCTACCCTCTTTTTGAACATTCTTTAGTTGGGTTTGTTTGAGGGTTCTTTAGTGGATAATTTGTAATTTTTTAGAACATAATTTGTTGTGGATGGTTGGTTCATAGTTTTCCTAATCCCTTCACCTACCCATGTTAATCCATGAAAACCCCAACAGGTAGGGTTTTCATGGATAGAACATAGTGTGACAACCCATGCACTAATTATATAGATATTGTACACCCTACCATAGGGGTTCATGTTTAGATTTCACAACTTCTATATTCAAGAATTATTTCACATCTAAACATAGATATGATAATTCTTAATTTGATTTTTATAATATTATGAAACATTATTTATTTTTGTGATGAGTCCATTTGACGGAAACATTCAATCTTCTACCTTGGAGGATCAGTATAGGTGATTTGGTTCCCCAAAAACCTTCCCAAGGTGGATTAAATTTTGGATAACATCGTTTGTTCTATTCCTAGTATGATTACATAACATGTACTCTATCTCTCACTCCAAGCTTCTCACATTCATATGGTTTATTAGATCTCAATGTTATTGCAGGATCTAATATAAACTATTTTAGATATTGAATAAATGTTTGATTCTCAGATCTCTTTTTTAACATTCATCATTATAGTTTCCCATTATAGAAATTGTGTTTTTTGATCTCATGATCTATAGTATGTGGTTCTGTTTAAGGTTTTCCAAATAATTAATCCACAAATTTATTTATTTACATTAAATTTATTTCAATTAAGTTGTAAAAAACAAATTCTTTTTTGGTTGTGTTTAGTATATTATTTGTCATGAGACTTCATGGAAACCCCCAACTCTAATGAATAAGTGTTTCATTATGGATATTGAATATAAAATGTCAAATGAAATTTTTTAATTAAAATTAGAAAATGATATATGTAATTTATTTCAAATGTGTAGTTCAGTAAAATGGATAAATAATTTTTCATAAGAACATATTTTTATCCTATAAGAAGGATTAAATTAATTAAAAACCCATGTTTGGTTTTAAAAGATAAATTTACATATCGAAATGGAAATTGAGTTAAATTTATTTTGAAAAATTTTGAGATAAATTTCACATCATTGATCAATTTTTTAAAACATGAAATATTAGGTAGTTAGTGAGTTTTAAGGGAAAAATCTAGGATTGGAATAACCTTCAAAAAAATTGACACATTATAACTCTAACGTAAACATATTAATAGGTATTAATCTCAATAGGATGATCATTTTTCCTCTCTAACCAGTGTATGAGGTACATGTCTGTACATTGCGATTATCATTGCTTAAGTGTTTGAGGATCCCATAACCTAGATCAATATTATGCATTGGTAGATGACTATGTTTCTTCTTTGTGATTATTTACATATATAAATAAATATATATTCCATTTTAAATAGTTTTCACATGACTTGGTGATTTATATAAAATGTTTTATACAAAATTTTTATTAATCCTTCATACAAATTATTTCCATGAATTCAAAAGAAAACCATTATTTGTTTTAAATATGGTTTTTTATTTCTATTCTTGATTATTTAAAATAAAATCATAATATGTTTTATTAATGAGGTATCTTATTTTGGAATCCGTGGTGACAACTTATGTGTATTTTAGCTCAAACCCTACAAATTCTTCAGAGCATTTGTAGTTTTCATCCTAATAAGTTCGAGAAAGGAAAAAGAACCACTTGGAGGTGGTATATTTTATAGATTGTTGGGGTGTCTTCTATTGCATCTGTTGGGACATGAGTTGTTTATATAATTTTATAGTACATTGGGGATGCAATTTGGATGTTCTCTACATGTTTGAATTCTATTTAGTTCTGCATTTTTAGTTTTCTTTTGAGAAAACTAAATTGAATATGTTTCTTCTATTAATGTTTTATAAAAAATGTTACTAAATTTGTCTTGTATGATTCTAAGTGCTAGTCTCTTACACATGGTGATCTAGAAAACCCTTCATCTTATGTCAATGCATGATTAGGTGTCAGTGTGTAAGTGTATTCAAGTTGGTTCATGACATAATGTTGTTTTGCATTAAAATAGAATCACACCTTTATTCATTTCAACTTTTCCACTATTGGAATATAGTATAAACCACACATACAAAAGATTGTAATTTTCCATATCATGGTACCTATATCTACCTGACATGACCTCAAAGCTACCAAAGAATAATTTCTTCCACTATCATTATCTCAATTCATCCAGTGCGACACCACAATGATATGTAACTTTTTTAAACACGAAATTATGTACTATGATAAAAATAACAACTATTTACACACTCCTTGTATTTATAAAAATTTCTCCAAAATACCATTCCTATAAAAAATGGGAAATCCATTTTAAAATCTACCACCATGATATAAATCACTTTGAAATTTTAATTTTGTAATTGATCTTCTTAAATCAATTAAAAATAATTTTACAACCACACACATACACAAATCATGGAGACCATTAGGATCCACCATAGTTTGTTGGATAACAACCAAACTTATATTTTTCCCTAAAACCCATTTCACTACTTCTACATCTATATCTACCTCTATTATTCCTTTTATAATCAAAAACTTCTAAAAAATAACATGTACATGAGCATAAAACTGACATCCTCAATATTAAATACTTTTTAAATAATTATTATCCATATACATTAGTACCAAATCCAAAAAAATAAAAGATCATTAATGAATGAATACACCTCATGGGACACCCCACAAAAAAGGGTCATTAAATTACAAAATAAAAACCATTGAATAAAAAAATTATATCTGTATATAAATAATCTCAAAATCATAGATAAGATGGGTCCAAACAACACGGGATACTGAGAATTAATCTTTTACTAACAATTCCACGAAAATATATCCATTTTCATGATACCATAAGATAAAAACAATAACATTAAAGGTTCATCCCATAAAATATAATAATGATCTCGAATCTCAATAGTATGACCCCCAAAATTTAAATTATCCTTCAGATCCAAGATAATACAGTTACTTATATGTGTTTCATTATGATGATATTTTTTAAACTATGGAACATGAAAATTGAAATACCATATAATTAATGGATTTTTCTAATTAAATGGGATTTCTTTGGAGGCCATGTACTGAAAAGGTTGGTGGTTCCAAGTCTCGATGTTCTTGAAATGATCCATTGAATAATGTTATATTTTAAATTGCTTGAGTGTGCGGTTTTAAGAAAAATTTTAATAAAATTTAAATGGATGGATAGGTCAGAAATCATTGGGCACCATCACATTCAGGATGACAGGTTAATCATAGGCATGACTTATGTTTAGTCAGTGCGTGCCTTCATTGATAAAACCTAAAAATAGAATAATCATTAATAAAATAATTAAATGAAATTATTTTTTTAAATTTTTTTTATAAATCATGAATGATAACTCAAATTGAAATCGGATACCACTATTGGGCTCATGAGAGTATGCTTTCCATAAGCAAATCCTTATATTGGTTGACGCGGGTCAATAATAGAAATCAAATTTTCCCTCAAATTAAATAATTGAATAATGTTATTTTAATTTCCAATACTTATAAATCATAGACGGTAAATTGGATTGGGAATCCAACAATACTATTGAGATCGTGAGGGTATGATTCCCTTAGAAAGAGCCTAACATCGAATAACACAAGCTGAATGTGAAAGTTGGTTTTTGTGATGAAACAATAAAGAAAATAATTTAAATAAAAGATTTTTTTTTTATTTTTAAATCCACTTAAGCCATAAATGGTAACATAGATTAAATATATGAGTCCTCTATTGAGATTGTAATGAGATTTTCTCTTTATGTATGACATATACTCAATTATAGTGGGTTTAGGGAAAATGTTATTTTTATGACGTTTTATGGGAAAATAAGATAAACAGAAAAGATTATTTTATTTGAAATTTTTTCTCTACAACATATTGATGACCTGACTGTTTCATTTACCAAATGAAAATATATAGTGATTCTATAATGAAAAGTTACATAAACCATGTTTCATCAATGAAACAACTTATCAGATATGACTCAGTGTAACTGAAATGTTGCAATGTGTTTTCCACATTTAATGGGATAACAGGAAATTGAGATCTCATATGGATCTTGAAAATCCCTCTGTCCCTAGTGGAAGACACTGAAATGTTGAACACAAATGAATTGGAACGTCGCATCGATACCCTTGGAGAGTGAATCAGAACTAGAGATCGACGAACAATGAAGAATGATCATCCATGAACAATATTATTCCCAAGATAGAGGTTCAAATTCTTAGTGAAATGGGTTTCCCCATTATCCATCTCTAAAAAATGAATGTGGATCAACTCTACAACAAGTTGATCTAGGGATAGATTTTCCTATTGGGGTTGGGAAAAATTACTGTGTGTTGATATTAGGGTTTAATAATACTGAATAATAATTTTTTTCATTTTGATTCCACTAACCCGAACATATTCGTTCCAACAATAAAAACAACTAGTTGTTCATTTGGGTGTTATTTGTGTCACCATCCATCCATCTCCCTGATTTTTTATTTTGTAACAGAAAAAAGTGCATTGGTCGTGGAGGCACCCGGAGGAATTGTGAAAGGCATGTAGTCCATGGAACTGATGAGAGGCCGAAAAACCTAGTCGTAGTGGCTGTACACAACCATGACACCCACCCGTGGTGAAAGTACCTATCAGAGGAACCCCAGCCACTATGGTTGGATGGAGGCGGTGTACATGAAGTGTATCATGGTGACAACGAGATCCGTTGGCATGGAGGAAATTGGTTTGCAGCTTGCAGATGTAGCCCCTGGCTATGTCAGAGGTGCACGCGGAAGGAATGGTCTATCTGAGAGGATTGAAGAATGAGGTAAATGATGTTCATGCACTAAGTTAGACGAGCAACCCGCGCAGGTGGTCCGTTGAAGAATATGAAACAATGTTGGCCTCAGTTAGCTACATGTGGTGCGAACTGGAAACCCTACATGAATCTACAATGTGGGGAAACTAGATCAACGTGCAGGCCATAATGGTGGAAGAAAATGAGCTGCTAGGAGGAACAAGGTAGAAAAGATCCAGCCCACTATTGCAGGCTGAGCCTACAGGTAAAACTGGGCGGTTGGGCGGCTAGGCTGGGAATGAATTTTCCCGCCAGTTATGGGCTGGCCCAGATAAAACATGGTCGATGGGCACCTCAGCGGTCTGGACCCATGGCCGAACCTGTTTGTGTCCAGCAAGTCCCAACAAAAAATAGTATTTAAATATATATTTCATGAAAAAAATGTGTAGTTTCATAAATATTTCAAATCGGTGTGTTCAAATGGGATAATTATTTCTAGGATGAACATGAATCACATGGCGTGAGGGGTTCTATATGAATGATTTTAGGTCAGACAAGTTTCATGAGAGCAAATTCAAATAAAAATATGCATTTGTATGATATTACAATGGATCATATGTATGTGAATGGGGAATATATGAATAGTCAAAGAGAGGGTCACTTATAGATAGACATTCTTCGAACCAAGAATCATGGAAAATTCTATAGGGGATTCATAAGCTCGATTCATAAAGTGGATCATATAGGATATATAATCAATAGGGATCATGGAACACTTAATACATTATTCATTAATGAGTTTAATGAAGTTTTATTATACTATGAATCACTTCAATTTAGTAGAGTTCTCAAGATTGATTATAGAACATTGAATTCATTCATCAAAGTTGATTATTCAATAAGGGTTATAGAACCATGAACCATTATTCCGAAGAGAGGGTATGATAGTTTCTTCCTTAGTGTTGAGGATGTAAAATCCACATTGATAGATGGATTATGGGTTTTATGAATCAAAACTAATATAGTTTGAGTCACAAATTAATGGGTGGGGATGACATGTTGTTGATTATCATGAATTACATTATGGTGATGAATTCCACACTGATGTTTCCAAGGATAAAGTGATTAATGGTCATTTTTACCGATAAATAACATTTGGATGCAACACAAGGGAAAATATAAAGGGTTGGATAAGAATATCAAGATAGATTGTCCATTGAACCTAGACATGAACCGTTCCAAGGGCTGTGAAATGTTTGTGATTATTAAAAGGCATTGTTAATGATGTTGGTTATGGAAATGGTGATATCCAAGAAGGGTTCTATAAACCATGAGATATTTCACATGAAAATTGCTAATTGAAACACGATTTGAATTATGAATTGATTAAATTTATATTTTATCTCCGAAAAAGGAGTATTCTGTATACTGTCTTGAAGAAATACAATATATCATGTAATTTTAAGTCATGTGATGAGTCCCATTGAAATGTTTTAAAATGATTTATCATATATATACATTAAAAAAAAATATATTAATATAAAATCTATGATGTAGAGTCCAATGGAATTATTTTTTTATATGGTTCATAAATTAAGAAAGAATGATTTTGAACCTTAAATCATGAGATGGTAAAAAACATCTCGTATACTCATGATTCACTAAGGGGTGATGCTTTTTTGTGAAATTTTAATTGGGATATAGGTATCATAGGACAAATTTGGAAAATAAAAAAGTACACCATGTTGATTGGTGATGATATTTTATGTTGATTTCATGTGTAAACATACATAGTCATATTGATTTTACATTGATTTCAAATATTCTCCTTTCTAAGGGCCATGAATGTTTTGAGATGATTGAAACTCAATATCAATGATGTAGGTTATGGATAAATTATATATTGAATGAGGTATTTAATTATATAAAGTTGTGTTGTCATATACTGAACACATCATTAATGAATAATTATATGATAATTCATTTCTATAAATTATTTAGGGAAGGATGATCCAAGAATTGTGTTTCATCCTTTTCTAGGTTCATAATGTGGAACCAAATTTATATGCCCTTCTGGTTATCTAACATTTTTTTGAAGCTTTCATAATGATGTAGAGGTTAGTGGTGATGGAATTTAGATTTTCCACGACAAACCTATACATGTTTAATATCTAATAATTTTTATTTATATTTCACTACACATTTAGGGTCTTCTAGTTTTTACCACTATGGGTTAAAGTTAACAATCACAAGACATTATCCAGAATGAACACATGTTTGGGTCATGTTGTGTGTACAAAATAGAAGAATGTGTGTGACATAATATAATAATTAATATTTTCGTCTTTGTGAATACTCTATCACACATTTGAATGAGATATGGAGATATTCAAATGTGTGGACAATGGTTTTCAATATAAGAGTCATTATATGGGAGACACACAAAAGGGTAGACCATGAAAGAATTTAGGGTGACTGATTCTTTTATATATTAAGATCAAGGGGATCATGTGACCATTTTTGAAATAGAAATCACATATGGTTGTAATGTTGGAGGATCATATAAAAAATCAATGAGTATATATGCATTATAAAAAATAGAGTCACGTGATTATAGGTATCCTCATTTCGTTGGGTCTTGTATGTTGGTGGATTTTTAATTAACTGAATACATGACGTTATATTTATGGATTGAAGTATTTATAAATATGATGGAAGTAATTCAAAACATAGTTAAAAATGGTGGGAATATTACAATGATTTGATAATAACTGAGAGTAGTTGATGATTTGAGTCGTTAAACATCATGAAAATAGGTTGTTACCATTATGAATTTCGACATCATGTGATGTGGATATGGGTGTTTTTTAGTTTAGGGTAATGTTAAAAGGACCACATTACATGTATTTTAATGTCATATTACTAGGAAAATTATAATACAATTTATCATCCCAAAATCCAGAAATTATGGACCAAAATATAAAATATGAAATTATTTGAATAGACTATTTTCTTTGGTCAGGGATATTTAAATTTTAGATAAATTTTTATCCCTGCATAGTCATATTGGAAAATAACCATATGGTGGGGTTTCCTAGAGAGAAAACACTCAAGAACAAGTGAAGAAAGTCTTTATGAATCGACTCTGATAGAGAAGTTTAAGGATATTGAAGGGGAACAATTTTTCCTCCCTTAAATGTTCATGATGCACCAATGGATGTGATTTTACAAAAATTTTAATTTCATCTATGTCATTCTCCATGTGAGAGGCAATAGGTGGTAGTAGAATAACCAATATTGTTTTAATTAGTGGATATATGATTATGATTAGATTAAATATAGTATATATCTAACTATATAATGCTCTTTGGATATTGGAACACATTTGGAGTACTCCCACATAGATCAATCTCATACAAAAGAGGAAGTCCTTTTCTGGTTTATGATTTTTATTGGATCTCATTTGAACATGAATTTAATGATACTCATCCAAATTATAAACATGGATGAGGAATATTGTGAGTGATGGGTTATTTTACTAGGAACCAAGATGATATGAGGACGTTATTATTATTTTTCTATAGACCCGTATGAGTTTCAATATGCATCGGGTAAGGAAATGTTGTAACACTAAAACCCTTGATGTTGAGAGTTGGTTCATTATTTTAATAAATTGTCATTATTAAATGGAATAAAATCTAAAAATATTGTCATGTTTTACATCCTTGTAAAATAAATTACATTCATAAACTTTACATTACAATTCAAATCATAAAATAAAACATTGATAATAATTTGAGAACTCCAATATTATCCTAGTTTAACCCTGAATATAAATCATTACTACCTTCTTCGAATCCTGGAAAAATAAATAAATAAAAGGGTTAGCATATATTCTCTGTAAGGTTGAACAATATATTATAATATTTTACAAATAATTATAATCTTTTATGAAAAGGTATAAAATTAAAACAGAATACTTTTAAAAATTATATTCTACATAATATGGAAATAATAAATGAAATAATTCCATTTAAACATTTACATGGGTATTCTACTAGTTTAATAATCACATGTAATATCAATAACTAATCTCATAATATGGTAATTCATAATGTCATACATCATAAAAAAATGGTCACGACCTCATTCCTAGTACATACATACATATACCATCAAAGCCTTGTGGAAATATAGTAGTGTGTATCATGAGACCTACATATGCATCGAGGGGATATAGTAGGTCTTTCCCATCACATACTTGGTCAAATAAATTGCTCTTTTGAAAGGGGTAAAACCTAAAATAAACATTATTATTAATAATATAATAAAAAAATTTAATACTCTAACCATTAAACATGAATGGTATCAAAAATAACAATAAAGAGTCAAACATATAAGAATCTATTCAATATAATTGGGAAGATTGTATCATAATAAATAAACATCAACAGATCATAAAATCCAACAAATTATGTCGACATGGATGAAAACAATCTAATATGTTAGTTTAAACTCATTGAGGGAAATATTCCTTCTTTACATTGAATTCAATTATAAGCCACAAAATTATAAAGGAATAAATTTCTTTTTGAAAACAACCTTATATTATTAAAGAGAAGCTTGAAAATTTTAATGCTCCATGACAGAGAAAATAAAAGCTTGCACTGTATAAGTTAAAAAAACTTCCTTTTTTTAATTTTACAAAAAATAATAAATCAACTCGTTTGAAAAATAATGGAAGTATTATTTAAAAAATATTTTATAAAAGTTAAAACATGGGGAAAATTACTTTAAAAAATGTTATATTCTAATTTTAAATTCATTTTTAAGAATCATGTACATGGAAGATAAATTTTTCAAGGTAGATACTTATATACAAAGAACCTCGAATAAAAATGAAATTTTGAAGTTAACCCTTTTATAAAAAAACATATAAAATTAATTTTTCTAAAATAATTGAACAAACAAAATTGTATTTATAAATTTTTTTATAATCCTTTATACACATATAAATAAATATTTATCACATTATAAAGTATATTAAAATGGGGAAAGGATTTGTTGTTAAAAAATTCATAGAAACCCTTACCACATTGAACATTAAAATAATAATCTCAATATCATAAAATAAACGTGTAAATGACTTAAAGATAAATTTGTTCTATATATCATACATAATAGGATTATTACATACACTACACACAAGAAAATTCTAGAAAACATTTCGTATATCTCACAAATATAAAAAGTGAGACATAATTCCCTTACCTTTAGTACAATAATCATTTTATGTGTCCAAAACACCAATATAATTGTTTTAAAATTATTTTACACTTATATAAGAATGATAAAAAATTATTATATCATATAATATTCTTTTCTAGATTTATATTACATTTTTATTAATAATTTCCATGTTTAAGAAAAATTTCAGGTAATAATCTCTTTCTTTTTTATATTTCATTTGAATTTTATTCATGATCATATTACATAAATAATTATTTAATTACAGCCATAATGTATAAATATTTTTATATACCACATAAATTCATAATATAAATATATATATTAGATAGATATATGAAAATGTAATACACCGTTAATGGAGATGGTAGGTCGTACGTACGAATGAACGATGTTTCCATTTTCTTATCATATTCAATGGAAGTGAATGACATATTTGTACATATATATATATATATGATTCTAGTAGAATTATTATTTCATATTTTTAATATTTGATAATAATATATATTTCTTATCGTAATTCTTGAGTGGTGAATGTGGAAGATGAATCTCATCAGGCCATGGAGACGGTAAGTCGTACGTACGTATGAGCAATAATGTCATTTCATTAATTGTTAAATTGTATGGAATTGGATTGAATATGAATTTTATTGAAATAATATCAAGGTATATTTATTATTTTTATCCATTATAATCATTATCATACCCATTACTATAAATTAGTGTTGAATAATAGATTACACTAGTGTGTGGAGACGGTAAGTCATACGTACGTAGATATGGTGGTACTATTACTATTCTAACGGAAAAAAATGATGAATATGGTCATACAATGATTATAATTACATTTTAGTATATGTATGATATGAGAGTTAATAATTTTTTATGAAGACAACATAGAATGTGGAAGTAGAAGAAGAAAAGAACATTGAAAGGCGTGATAATGTAATTACCACCTTTTGAGAGTCTCTTTTTGATTTTCACACAAGGACTCCATATGATGGATTTATTTAAAATTTATGGCCTCTATGATGTATTTAAGGATGTTGGGAGAGGAAATTGGAAGGTTTTTTATAAGAAAAAGGTTGTTGGATGTGTGAATTTAGAGATGGAGAAGTTCATTTTTATAAGAGATTTGATTTAATTTTTGGAAGATCTTAAAATATTAATTTATTATAAATTTATTTTCAATTTCAAATAGCTATAATGTGATTTATTTAAAGGATATGATGATTCTGGGTAGAAATACTTTCATCCAGTGAACTATAAACATGTTTAGGTCCCAAAATTAGCCTTATCATTTCGATTTAACAATAATTTAAACAGTTTAACGCATACCATGTCTTGTTGTATTTTTACACTATATGGTTAATAAATTTTCTATAAAATTCCCAAAAAACCTCAATTGGATCACTTATGACATATTTGACATTATCGATGTTATTTGGTAAAACGGTAGATATTTATTACTTTTATATCATTTAATAAAATTGTATTTATTTAAAAATATCAATGAAGGCAATTTTAATACTATTCAATATTTTCATATTTAATAACATTGAAAAAAATAACTTGTAAATAATATATTAAATATGACACTAAGATGTTAAATATATCAATTAAATTAGTGTATGTCTTAAATTATGTAATTTTTTATAATTTTAATACCATTTATTTGATACATCAATTAAATAAACAATTTGTGTTTCATCATTATGTCTCCATTAAATTTATTTATTTAATGTCTAGAAAATTTAAATAAATTTTTATAATGTAAATAAAATTATTATATTTTTAAAAACTATTTGTATTTTACTATATCAATTATATGATGTCATATTAAAAATAAAATATTTATTAAAATATGAATATGACAGATTTAACTCTCTTTTAAATAAAATATAATGAATTTCCTAATCAAACATAACTATCTTAAAAGAATCATATTTTTTACGTAAGGAATATTTTTTTCAAAAAATACTTATCCACTGAAATTAGGACAATTGTTAGGGTAATTTTATATTTTTATAATATTAATTTTACCTTTAATTACCATATTTACCATTAACCATTGTTAATAAAATTAAAAAGATAATTTTAAAAAAATATTTTTGATCCTATTAGAACAAATATTTCATTATTATTACAACGTTGAATGTTATATTTTTTAAATTTAATTAAAAGAAGTTGTATAAACACATTTAATGTTAACCAATAAATATGTCTCGAAGGTGGGTAAAAATACGTTTAAAAAGTTAAAAGAATTTTTATATCTAATTAGAATATAAAAATTATTAAAATAACATTAATTGGGTTAATATTTTAATTATTGATCTACTGCGAATTTAAAAAAAAATTTAAATTAAAATAAATATATATATGAAAAAAGTCATTTTTAACAATAATGTAGTGTTTTTCATTATTCATTAAAAAATTTATGTTTTATGAAAAATAAAAAAAATCACCCTAAGATAATTTTGATATTATGAATAAAAAAATGAAGTCTATTTTACTAAATTAAATTTCTATGACTAAAAAAATTAATTTTATTATTGTTCTCAAATGGGTATAAAAATTAGATTCTTTTAAAATATAGTGTATTCTTAACTTATTAAAATTTTATCGAAACATAATAATTTAATTATAAATATGTTTTATTTATATGAAAACATTATAATTATAATATAAAATTTACTTATTACTATTTATTTTAGTATATTTAACTGATATTTTATGAATATAACATTTTAATAATTTTGAAACAAATATGTTGTTTCATAGAGAGTCAATCTTACATGTTAGGTAGGCGAAGTCAGTGTTGTTTTCCAGAAAAGTTATTAAGGATAACATATTATGAAATTTTGTGTTGTTACATTCTACCTAATTTTAATAAATTTCATCCACATAATTTAAACTTAAAATCAAAAATAATGGGTCATATTTTACAAAATATATTTATTAAAATCCCACAATGGAAAATGGATTAATGGGAACAAAATATTAAATGAAATAAAGGTATGTATGAAGGTCACTAGAGATAACACAAACTTGGGTTCCATGTAGGACAACATGGATGCAGAAGATACATCTAAACATTAGGTTTTACTGGAGATTGAAATAAAACATGGTTAGGAAAAAGCATTCAATCATAAAACTTGATGTCAGTGATGATCTAAGGGACTATTGGATTCATCAGAAAAAAAGTAATTGGGAATTATTTTTGGTATTAATATCTTTTCATTATATTTTATGAATACATTGACTACATATAATAAGAACAAATGTAGGAATACATGCTTGAAATGATAAGATTCATCCTTTATCTAATTTATACCACACAATCATCTTTAACTCCAAATAATAATATTCAAAAATATTCTTTTTATCATAAACGTATAGGGTTAAAATGAGAATTTATACTTCATCTATCATAATATTTAAATAAAATAAACTACATTATAAAATATAGGACATCTCTTAGGTTATTGGTAGTTTATAAAGACTTGTTCCACATTGGTAGTGGGTTCATTCCCATAGCCTGGTTTGAGGTGATGAGTTCTTACACGACATATGTGTTGTCCTTTTCATAAAACTATTTTCTTATAACATTCATAAAATTTACTTAAGAATTGTATCGACTATAAAAAATACTCTCCAATTTCTAGAATAATCTATTTCTTCTATTAGGGTTATCCAAAATACATTTTTCCAAACTCACAAACCCAAAATTTATAATAAAGGACACTAAATTTCAAAAATCTACATAACATATGGCAGATATCTTTTGTCACATACCAAACATGTGGAAATATTCGTCATGTATCTTGTTAAATAATAGAAATATCCTAAATTACCTAAATACCATATTCATTTTTTTTATTCTTCCTTAATACTTCTTTAATACATGGAATATACCACATACTCCTTAAATCCACAAATGTTGTTAACTCCAACAATGATGGAATAAAAAACTATTAGGAAGTTACAAGGTAGTTTATAATATCCAACAGACATTTAAAAAAAATTATATCTTTATTCCGACATCATTATTTTAGTATTAGAAACATTTTATAGGTCATCCTTCCTGTAACCATATATTTTCCAAAATTCATAACATGCAACTGTGTCACTTTACATAGTACCATACTCTCTCAAATCCACAATGAAATAATACAACATAATAAAACATATATAATTCCATAATTAATATATAATTTTCATCATTTATACATTAATAAAATGACATAATTAATCAATCAAAACATAGGTACATTAATAGTTCCAATTCATCCGTGGTAGAATGGTAATATTGATTATGATCTATTAGAGGATTTTGGGGAATATTCATTTGAATCATTGATCATTCTCTTGAATAGTGCCTTATATTAATACAACTGAATAATTGAACATTGTAAAATTATTTTATTCCCTTAAAATCATGATCATGGTGTCATTTTTCTCTACAGATGATGAAAAATATTTTTACTATCAAGCAGGAACTGGGGTGTTTCCATCCACAATTTTCACATTTGGGAAAATAATTCATTCTATTCTTCTCTTGATTCAAATTTTCTGTTTCTATCCTTTTATTTTCATGCTTCCCCTCAAATCAATAATACTTATGGTATTTTTATATATCCCATTATCCCATGATATTTTTTCCTCATAGGATGAGAACTCTTGGGAGATTATTTCCATTCAAAATTTTTGTTTAATACCATGAATGATATTATACTTATATCTTTTTAGATCATGTGCATGATTGATGTTCACATCCATTCTACTGGAAACCATTTCAAAATGGATCATTCAATATGTCAGATCATATTGTAATTTTTATTCTAAAAACTAAAAATTTCTCAACATAAATTGAAGATTACACATATCTATTCTCATAACCATAAAAATATTTTTTTAGGGACATATTTAATAAAAAAATATATCATAATTATTTTTAGTGATAGTATGAATTTTCCTAAGAATATCCCTCTTGAGTGTCAAAATAGTTACGTAGTAATTCCTATTTGTATGTACAAGGTTACCCCATGTAAAGACCAAAACACATTGTTAGTGTTATTACACCAAGGTACATCTGTTATTGAACAACATAAAATTTTATAATCTATAAAGTGATTTATTTTCTATGAAAACCCACATATTCTCAACATGAACACAATGTTATGATGTTCCTCTATACTTATCCTCTAAGTCTATCATTGGGTTATGATCCAAAATCTAGGTTTTCCAAATCATGTTTCCAAGGTTGTTTATAATCTATTTTTGAATCCAACTGTAAAGTCCCGACACTAGAAGATCGTAGTTCGTGAATTATTCTAACACATTTTATTGATTACAAGGAATCAAATCCCAGGGGACCACCGATCTTAGTCACCTTGGAAAATTTACTACATATATTAAAATTACATTAAAATTAAAAAAATAGAATTAAACATTGATCCTAATTTGAGGATTCCATTATTATCCTAGATTATCAAGACATATAAATCATAATAAAATTATTTGCATCCTGGGAAAATAGAAAAAAAAGATAGGGGTGATCTCAGATGCTCAGTAAGGTTAAAAAATATGACAAAATATTTCATAAATAAGAATAAAATTTCATGGAACGGTATAAAATAAAATTAAAGTTTTTTAAACATTACCTTTTTTATAATATGGAAAGAATAAATAAAAAACACCATTTAAACATCCACATGGATATTGTTATATTTGAATAATAAAATGTAATATCAATAACTAATATCAGGATGGCTGAATGCATAATATCAAACTTCATAACCATACTTCCAAGGCCTCATTCCAAGACCATACATAAATATTTGAGTATGGCCTTGTTCCAAGACACTAGTTTGTATCACAAGACATACAAATACATTGAAGGGTTATATCGAGCCCCACCCATCACATAATAATCCCAACAAATTCTTCTTATGAAAGGGGAAAACATAAAATAAACAATAATTTTAAAAATAGCATATGAAATGTCAAAACATTAACTAAAAATTGGGAATGTAATCAAAATAATGCATCAAGAGTCAAACATATCAAAACACCTTTAATAAAATAAGGAAGATTGTATCATAATAAATCAACCTCAATTCAGCCTAATATCCAACAAAGGATGTTGACATTGATGAAAATTATCTAATAAGTTTATTAAAAATATTTGAGAGAAATACATTTTTTTTACTTTGAAATAATTTAGATACTTCATAATTAAAAAGAACACATTTTTTTTGAAAATAACCTTCAATGAATATTAGTAATGTTTCAAAATGTTATTCCATTGTTTTGAAAGAAATAACCACTTTCTTTGTATAAGATAAAAACAATCTTTCCAAATATTTTTATAAAGGTCATAAAGTAAATAATTTGGAGAATGACAAAAAAACATCATTCAAAAAAATTTATAAAAAAATTATTATGAGTAAATGCGATTTAAAAAAATTGATTATAAATTGAAATACATTTTTATGAAACATAGACGAGGATAATAAATGTGTCAGAGTAGATAAATTTGTATAAACATGATAAGATAATGATTATATTCTGAATTCAATCCTATTTTAATTAACCAAAAATATTTATTTTAGATAAAATTTGAATAAAGAGAAAAATATAGAAAAGTTTATCATTATAATCATGTACATTCATATAAATAAATATGGGAGACAATATCAAGAATGTTGTAATCGGTAAAGATTAAATCAATAAATATTATAATAGTCACATAAAAATTTGACTATTTAAATAATATCCCAATATCTTAGGATCACTAGGAAGGACTATCGCTACTAGTTCGTTACCCAACGGGATGCTCTACCATCTTGTCTAGAAATAGCTCTTTCCCTGGCTAGTGTTCTACCTCAGGGAATATGCCTCTTTGGGGGGGGGGGGGTCCAAGTGTGAATGGTTATAAAAGAACACATTGGAGAATTCCTTTTTAGTTGAAAGAATAGTGTTAGTAAATAATCCACACAAAAGAAATTGGTGGTGAACATGGCTTATATCTCATGAAAATTAAATGTGAGATAGAATTCCCTTACATTAAATATGATAATATATATATGTGCCTGAAACTCCTATATAATGGTTTCAATAATTTTTCCAACTTATTAAAGAGTCATAATAATATTAATTACATAATATATTAATAATTTATATCTTTATATTAACCGTTTATTAATAATTTACAAGATAATGCAACATTTTGGTTAACAATCGCTTTCATTATTGTGAATGTTTTGACTTTTTATTCTTGATCATATTACATAGATCATTATTTTATTATATAAATAAATTACAAAATTATTTATATATGACATATGATGAGATAATAAATATATATATATATATATATATATGAAATTTAATACACCATTCATAGAGACGAAAGGTTGTACGTACGCATGAACAATGTTTCTGTTTTCTTATCATATTGAATGGTAGTAAGTGAATGATATATTTTTACACACACACACAGATATATATATATATTATCCTAGTATTATTATTGTTTAATATATTTCATATTTAATAATAATATATATTTTATATAATCGTTATAGAATGGTGAATGTGGAAGATGAATCACCTAACACTGTGCTGACAGTATGTCGGATGTCCACATGTGAGAAAATATCATTTCATTAATGGTTAAATGGTATATAATAAGATATAATATTAATTGTACATAAAAAAACATGTTATATTTATTATCTATATCCATTTTACTCATCATCATACCCATTAAAATAAATAAATGATGAATAAAAAATTACCACATTACGTAGAGACGGTAAGTTGTACGTACACACACATAGTGATATTATTTTTCATAGGATGGATTAAAAATATCATTATACCATGATTAGAATAAAATCTATGTATATGGATTTTACTTTATTTATTCCATTAGTATGCAAAAAACACATAAATTATAATTAGAAGAAGAAATGTACTATGAATGTGGTGATAAAACAATTACTTCTTTTTCAGGTGTCTCATTTTGATTTTCATAAAAGGACTCTTTAGGAAGGATTTATGCCCAAATTATTTCCCAACGGATGTATTTAGGGATGTGGGGAGAGAAAAATGGAAGGGTTTAGACTAGAAAAAGTGCTACATTGGTGTGAATTAAGAGAATGAGAAGTTGTCGATTACAAGAGAGGTGAGGGGCACTATTGGATGATCTTAAATATTAATTTATTATAAATTGATTTTTGGTTTTAAATAGAACAAATGTCATTTATTTTGAGACTAATATGTGGATGGTTCAAAATAATCTCAACCAATTAATTTTTGACAAGTTTTCATAATAAATTTAACCTTATCATTTAGATTTAACCCTTAGTTGGACAATCTAACTGTTAACACATCTTCTTGTATTTTATAGTGTATGGTTAATACCATTACAAATAAAATGAAAAACAAACTCCAATTGTACTTGTAATGAAATATTTGACATTATCCAACATAGTTTTCTATACCTTATGTTTCTGTTAATTTTATATATTTTAAAAAATGGTATCTATTTTAAAATATCATTATTATTTATTTTAATACTATTCAATATTTTAATTTTTAAAAATATTTAACCAACATAATAACCTCGAGAAAATAAATTAAATATTTCACTATCATGTCAAAGTTATCAATAAAAATATTTTCTGTCATTAATTATGTCAAATTATTTTTATGTAAATATTTTTAATATCATTTATTTGATAACTAAATTAATTAAACAATTACTACATCATCATTATGTCACCATTTAATTTTGTTATTTAATTTATAAAAATTATAAATAAATTGTCATAATGTAGACATTTCTATTATTTTATAAATACTATTTATGTTCCATCATATTACTAATATTAATTCATATTAAAAATAAATAATTTTTTTAAAATTTGAATATGTCATTTTTATCTCTTCTTTAAGTAACATTTAATAAATTTTCTAATAAAAAACACATGGTATAAAAAGGATAATATATTAGACCCAAGGAATACTCTAGTAAAAAATCATATCCAATGAAATTAGGAATATTTTTAGGGTAATTTCAAATTATTATAACAATATTTTTACCTTTAATTACAATATTTAACTTTAACCATTATAAATATATTTCTTATGTGACTAATCACGAAAAAAAATATTTTGATCTTCTTAGACCAAATTTATCATACTAATTACAAACTGTTGTTTTCATATTCTCATAAATAAATTCACATAAGGAGTAAATTTGAATTTATTTCTAATTTGAAAATCTGGCTAGAAGTAGGTAAAAGACGTTTAAAAAGTTCCATATATTTTTATATATAATTATATTATAAAAATGATACCAATGACCTTAATTAAGATAATAAATTATTTTTTATCTTTTTTAAAATTTAAATCAAGTTAAAGTAATATATTAATTTAAAGGAAATTTTTTTGACCATAATGTAGTGTTTTTTCTTATTAATAAAAAATTGTATTTTTTTGAGAAATACCAAAAAAACCCTAAGCTAATTTTTAGATTCTAAATTAAAAAATGAAGTATATTGTACCAAATTCAATTTCTATGGGTGTATCAAATAAAATTTATTATTGTGTATAAAGGGACATAAATAACTGTTCCTTTCTGAAAATAGTATTTTTTTAAACATATACAAATTTTACCGAAACATATACATTTTATTATAAATATATTTTATTTATGGGAAAAATTTATAAATAAAATTTGAAAATTTTATATTAAAATTTATATTAGTATAATTAATGGATATATTATGAATATATCAATTAAATAATTTCAACATTAATATTTTGTTTTGTAGAGAATAATTCTTGAGTGTCATGCAAGGCATGTTAGTGTTGAGTGCAATACAAGTTATTGAGGATAACATAACATGAAATATTGGGGTGTTAAAAATAGATCTATCTGAAATATTTTTTAAAATGAAATCCTCTACAAAGAAATTAATTGTATGTATAAGTGAAAATAGAGCATTTTTAGATTGATTTTCTGACTAGTCCTAGGGTGCAGAATTCTAGAATCCCAATGTATCAATGATATGAGAAATAATTCCACACTTTGTTCATTAACTTATCCCCACAAATAGAGCACTAATATATGAGGGAAAAGAAATTTCTTTGATATACAACATAATTTTGAGGCCTCCTCTATATAGATTCTCCTCATTTAGATATAATGAAATCATGTCTTACCCTAGGGAATAGAAAATAGTGAAATAAAGTATTTACATAAATGTCCAATAAATATATTTGTTTTGTGAAATTTATAGATTTATGGTTTGTCTAAATATAGGAGTTATGATAATCACAACATATCATTTTATGGTAGGAATCAATACATACATATTCTTGTATCCCATATATAGACTTGCGACACAAGAAGGGAAAATGAAATGTTATTCCACCTTATTGTATGACCATTAAATAAATATATAGTGTCCAAATTATCATGAAAGAAGGATAAATTGTCATTCTATACATTTTTTATGATAACTCATGAGGTCATAAAAATACATTTGTTATCCCATAAGTGTTCCCATATTATTTATAGGAAATAAATAATTTCTATTATTAATTTAATGATTTTTTATAAAAAAAACATGATGTGAAATAATGTACTAAATATGTATCATTTATAAATTGGAATCAATCCACCTGTTTTTATTAATTTAAATGCTACATATGTTAATCTTGATATTATGCTGTGTGAATCAGATTTTTGTTCTTTAAAATAGAATTTACCCAATTTATTCTGGGAGCATGGTCCCTCATAATTATAAAAGTGATGATTTGTTGTTCTGGGATATATTTTCACTTTCAAGGGTATATTGAAAATATTTTTTCCAATGAAGGGTGACTTCTTTTGATACATCCAAAAAACGGGAAATATTTATAGTGTTGAATCTGAGAAATGGAAAAGGATAATGTAACTGAGGGTTAGTATGTGTATTCAAAGGTCATAAATAAATCCAATAATTCATCTTATATATAATTGTAAATAAATCTCCTATAAATATAAAAATCGTGCGTCAAGTGGATGTATTTATGAATATTACATCATAGACCAATTTATTAGATCTGGGAGTAACGATGTATCTTATAATGATTGGAATCAATCCACTAGTTGTTCATGAGGTGAATGTTCACCATAAAAAATGATCGCTTCTGTAGGGAAGGGATTGGTTTTTCAAAATATAGTTGTTATAGGGATATGGGGACTATGTGTCACCTTTTATATTATTTTAATACATATCATAACAAATAGAGTTCCTAGACTAGAAGTGGTACCTATATAGATCAAAATTACATGTTATGAAAATGAAAATAGGAATTTTTATATTATTAATTTTTTATTGGACCATGATCAAGAGATCCTATAGAAAATATGTATCGTATAAAAATTGGAATCAACGAACATGTAATTTCAAGAATGAATAGTCCCTTAGATAGATCCAAATCATATACTTGGGAAAAGCCATTTTATTTTAATCATCGCTTCAAAAATGAGTGGACCTATGTTGAAATCTCCCATCCATATATGAAACATATGGAAGAAGAATTATTGATCATATTTTGATTATAAGAATGAGGTATGGGTCCATGGTATATTACATGGAGGGAACTACATATTATATAGTGGTTGTAATCAAGCCTATATGAAGTTCATGAAATGAATAATTCAATTTATATCTATCTCATCTATATAGTATCATGGTATGTAATACCTTAACTGATATTTTATATTTGATCCATTTAATTGTACTTGCATCATGAAACCAGGTACGGGTGATAAAGGGCACATATAATTAACCATTATATGTAGTTTAATGTTGTTCATGGTGTAAATATACAACATAATGAAATTTCATATGGTTGATATAGTGACCACACAGAATAACATCAAATGTGGAGGACATGGATTTTATTTAGTTTTAATTCCTTCCACTATAACATATAATGGGTTCCATATTTGATTTATCTTCATTTTAAATTCATGAAACCAATATCCTAGATGAGATAAGAACCAAAATAATGGATTTAATAGACATTCCAGAACACAAGGTTAGAGAACTTAAATTTCATTTTTTGTGGTTTAGTAAAGCCTATAAGATCTAGATGTCATCACATATTTGTAACGTATGGGAGTGAGGTCACTTGTTGATCTTGAAATAACATTGTCCCTATATTTAAAATTTTAAAATTTTAGGACAATATTTTATAATGAAATTTATTTTTGGGAATAGGATATATATCCAGGTGTCATAATGTATTTTATAAAAATGTGAAACAAATAATGTGTATTTCCGGCATGAATAATCCTCTTTATTTGGACAGGATCATATACAAGGAGGAACAGTTACATTTACATGTTTCTATATCTCATGTTGGTCAAAGGGCCCATAAAATAGAACACTCTATGTAGTTTAATATATTTCATCATTAAACATTTGTTTTTTTTTGTAACACACAAATTACATAGATATTTTAAAGTAAAATGTATTTATCTGATGGCTTTAGTCCCATTAAAATTAATATATTGTATGAAATAATCACAATGGGTACTCTAATTTTTTCAACAAGGACCTTGTAAATTTTTATATTATAGTTTATTCTTGTAGGGTATTGGATGATGTGATATTCAAATTCATTCATCCAAGACATAAGTTTGGTGATGTTTATTGTAACGACCCAAAGTTCCATTAATGGAAATCCCTCTTTATCTAGTTCAATGTTTCTTTATGTAAAACATTTATATAAAATGTCAACTTATTTGGTTTTATGTTATGAATTGTGACTGTTACTTGTATAGTCATTGAACAGTGATCACATGATTAGTATAAATATAGGTCTTTAACAAATCCAATTTACTTAGAAAAATGAAGTGATGGCCTCATCCAGTAGAATTGCTCCATATGAAGCCCATTTTTCAGAGCTCGGAAAAGCGGTGGTGTCCTTGGGCTTCAATCCTGACCAAACCGAAGCTGATCTTTCTAATGTCAAACACAAACGGGACCGTCAACAGTAAAAGTGTAAGTTGATATAGATAACCACTCGAGCGATGTTATTTGAGCCACCACAAAAGTCTATCACCATCGCACACCATACACTTAGGTCTTATGTGGTTGTTTTATGGGGTTATGTATCAAATCACTAGTAATATGTTAATATATATTATTTTTTTGTATATAATACTGAATATACCTTGTTGATATTATTGATACATTGTAAATAGTTTTTAATGTAAAAATAGTATTTTAGTTATTATTTAATTAAGACATCTATTTTATTAAATTAAGGGATTATTTAATTAATTAATATTTTAATAAAATATTATTATTATTATTAAATTAATTTTATTAGATATAAATGATCATATAATTTTATGAATGCAATTATAATTTTTATTAAGGTGTGAAATCCATTTCTGTCAAAACCCGTAAATTTTCGATAAATGTCAGTTTTTATATCAAAAATGAAAATTAACATATTTAGAAAATTATTTAGATAAAATAAATGATGATTCTGTAATTGGTATGTTGAAATAATCCAACGGTGAATTTTTAATAATTTTCTGAGACAATCAAATTTTTGGGTAAAAATTAAATACCGTTTAAATATATAATGTGTTTTATGACATCATAATGACCCAATAGTGATTTAATAAAAAACTATATGCTTTATTTTCGGCCAATATATGTTTTACCATTAAAACTATGAAATTTTGGCTTCGTTTGACTTACTTTTCAAAGCATTAATGGACCCCTCAAGACTTATTAAACATATTGTCTTTTAAAAATATTTTCCATGGGAGTGTGACTCACCTCCACATAAGAAACCCCATTATATTAAGAATTTCGGACATTGTACTTATAAAATATTTTTTTCCTCTTCCCTTTTCCAAAAACCATGTGCAAAAACTGTGATCTGATTTGTCGATTGGATTATTTTAATGAAAGGGGTCCCAAACATAAATAATAAATAATTCACTCACCTTTTCTAAATAAACCCACCCATGCTCCCACTTCCTCCTCACTAAAAGCCTTTGGAGTTCATCCAACCTCTTCCCTACTCTCTCTAGAGTTCTCCCAAGGTCCCCATGCTCTCACGAAGCCTCTCTCAAGCTTCTCCCAAGCCTTTGGAAGCACACTTCCAAGTAAGGATTTTTTCTTCCTTCTCATTTTTGTCCAATTTTCATTAAGTTGTTTTTCCCATTTAATTTCAATTATAAATGTTGGGGTATGGTTTTTCCCCTCCCTCATACTTCCCAATTTATGTTTAAATGATGGTAAACCCCTTTCTCTTTAATTAAAAGCCTCCCACATACACCCGTTACTATGCCGAATTTCTGAAATGAACTTCTCTCTCCTCATTTACACTTAGGAAATACTTTTGTATCATGAATCTAAATTCAATTACAATTGTTGGGACATGTATCAATATGACCTCTTTACAATTCATTACATGTACATATGTTGAGGAACCCCTTCTCTCTCATCAACTGTTTTTATGAATACTTATGTCACGCTGTTACACTACCGAAATCACACCGATTTTCTAAGCCAATGCTATTGTGTAGTGAATACCATGCCAATTTCTCCATCAATGGTCTTTCGCTTTATACACATTTACTTATTTATTATAAATTTTATTGTATTAATTCCACATTACTTTATCGTGGAATAAATGATTATGTTTTATGAATCATTTTTTTATGATCCATGTGGCACACTTATGCATGAAATGAAATGTTTAAGAAGGGTGTTCCCTTATAGCGCTCCAATACATTGGGTGAAATATAGTATCATGATACATCATGTTCAATGAGTGTTTATTCATTCTAATTAAAGTTCAACAAGGGTTTACTCGTTCTTTATGTGAAATGAAGATTTACTCATGATCCCTATGCAATGAGCCTTGGCTCATGCTAATTCCATGTTAAGTGTTGTTTCCACATTTCCATGTTATGATTATCATGCTTTGTCATGACTTTATGTTCATGTATCTCTTGTGCTCTATTGATATGCCTATTGTATAAAATTTATTGTTCTCCTCATGTATTCCATGTTTATTCCTTTACTGGGCTTTATAGCTCACCCCTTTTCTTATGCATGTCCCCAGGTTATCCCATGAAATGATAAGTATGAGGGAATGTAGTGCTCAAGTAACAGAAGTTTTCAATAATGATGTTGTATTTCATGTATATATATTGTTATGTAATGATCATAATCGACAAAGACACTAGACCTCTTGATCATCCATGTTGTATCAAGTGAATAGTTTATATATTAAATCATGTTTAAGTATGTAATAAAAGCAGAGTTGTCGTAGTTGGTATGAGAGTATATGTTTATTTATTTTTGGGATTAGGATTAGAAAACCTATTAAATCCTTAGAGACAAGACTAAGTACAATAAAAACATCCCAATGTTTTGGTAAGTACTGAGTAAGTGGTTTATCATGAAAATACAACCCTGTCTGGAAACGAGTATGTAGAGGCGGCTCTAGCACAGATGTATCCTAGGGGTAAAACCCGAAAACACCGCTTTGATCTAGAATCGAACGGGAACGGGTGCACGGCAATGGTTATTTCTCCACTCATGGTTATTAAACTCCCGGGGGATATGTTTTTATAAATTCACAAGATTAGTATGAAACCTTATTTAGGGAATTAAAAAAAATTATCCTAAGAATATATTTTTTAAAGTAGATCCTGAAAAGGCTATATTGAAGCCTATAGACTCTTGAGTTAAGGAAATAAATGTTTATTTATATGTCATCAACTTTTTCTTTGGATTATCCATTATGTGTTACCCCATTACATTCCTTTTATTCTAGCCAATGGCTGGTAATAGGAGGACTCGAGCTAACAACCGATGTGAAGATCAGTGTGATGACTGTGCTACTGAGATTCCCAATCCAATAGGAGAAGGAATCGAAAAAATTGTCACATTTCTCTCTCAGCTAACTCATGATTTGAATAGAAACATGGGTCAAGAGGAATTTTCAACCCCCCCTATGAACGAACAAGTCACTGTTGGGAGATTCATGAGGCAAAAGACTCCTACTTGTAGTGGATCATCTGATCCCACGATCGCTAAACAATGGATCAACTATATTGAAAAGATCTTCTCTATCCTTCAATGTTCTGAACAAGATATGGTTCTCCTGGAAGCGTATCAAATTGAGGGTGAAGCAAATCAATGGTGGATGTTAATCAAAATTACTAAGCCTGAGCAGGAGATCAAGGCATTGGAATGGAAGGATTTAAGGAAGATGTTTTTTGATAAATATTTTTCGCGCACCCACTAGCTTAAGATGGAAAGGGACTTACGTTACCTCAAGATAAAAGAAAACGAGCCTGTTGGAGAATAGAAGGAAAAATTCACAAGGCTTGCACGATACGCTTCTGGGTTTGTGGTTACCCCCGAATTCAAAGTTGACCGTTTCTTTGGTGGGCTGAAGCCTAGCCTGGATAAAGCTTTAGCAATCCGTGACTTCAACCGCTATGAGGAAATTGACCGATGTGCCCTCAAGGTCGAAATGGAGATCGGAGAATCACATGGGTATCATGGGGAAAAGAAGCATAAGGTGGACTTCAATACAGGATGTCCGATGGATAAATCAATCGGTGCTAAGAAGATCCATCACCCCACTAGCCAAAAGTGCGGAAAGAAGCACCATGGAAATTGCCTCAAGGGGATGGGGAAATTCTTTAGGTGTGTAAGAGAAGGGAACCTAGATGTTAATTATCGGAAAGAAAGACCCGTGGCTATGATAGAGTACAGGAACGCTCCGTTTGACCCAAAATGTGTTGTTCATTTCTACAACTGCAAAGAACCAGAGCATTTTTCAAATCAGTGCCCTAAACTAAGGGTTTTCAGAGGCAACCAAAATCCTCCAAGGGAGTAAGGAAGAGCTTTTTCCATCACTTCTGCAGAAGCAAACCCCGACAACAAAGTGGTGACAGGTATTCTATTTATTCATTAATAAATAGTGAATATACTTTTTGATTCATGTTATAAAAATTCTTTTATATCTCGAAATGTTAGTAGAACTATCCTAGCACCACCACAAATCAAGGAAGTGAGCATGTCGGAGAGTATGGAAAATGGGGAAATCATTGCATCCCATGAATATAAGACATCCCCTATTATAATTTATGGATTGAATTTCTATTCGAACCTCTTCATACTCCCTTTGGTGGAATTTGATGCAATTCTTAGAATGGATTGGCTTTCCTTAAATAGAGCCAACACAAATTGTCGGGAGAGGTAAATCACACTCTATATAGAGAATCAACCCCCGATTAATTACAAGTGTAATGAGGAAGATGAATCTCTTTTAGCACCATCATCTCAATCATGGATATTACTACCCTATGAGAATGCGTATCTAGCTCAGATGATTGAGTCCCTTGAAGATACCATCCCTGAAAAAATGCCTATTCTGAGGGAATTCGCTAAAGTGTTGCCCGAGGAACTGCATGGTCTTCCTCCTAGGAGAGATGTTTAATTATCAATTGAACTTATACCTGGGGAGCTACCAATATCCAATACTCCATGTAGAGTGACCGTCGTGGAGCTTGATGAGTTGAAGAAACAACTACAGGAGAATTTTGATAAAGGGTGTATACGCCCAAGTGCTTCACCATGGGGTGCACCAGTCCTCTTCGTCAAGAAGAAGGATGGTTCAATGTGTATTTGCATTGATTATCATGAAATTAACAAAATGAAGATAAAGAACAAAAATCCTATGCCATGAATCGATAAATTTTTTGATCAGCTACATGGAGCACAATTCATCTCCAAGGTAGATTTGCGGTCGAGATATTATCAAGTAAGGGTGAAGAAGAAAGATGTCCCCAAGACAGATTTTCCTATAAGATACAGGCACTATGAATTCATATTAATGCCTTTCGGACTAACTAATTCTCCAGAAATCATCATGGATTTAATGAATAGAGTCTTTATAGATTACCATGACAAATTTTTGGTAGTCTGTATAGATGATATTCCAATATACTCTGTAACTAAGGGGGATCATGAAGAGCATTTATGAACTGTACTAGAGACTTTGCGCAAGGATATGCTCTATGAAAAGTACAACAAGTGTGATTTCTGGTTGATGGAGGTCTCATTCTTGGTCCATATCATCACAATCAATAGGATATCTTTGGATCCATCCAAAACAGATGAAATTGAGGGATGGCCGAGGAAAACCTTGGTAACATATATCTGTAGTTTCTTGGGGTTAGCTGGAAATTATCAATGATTTGTGAGAAATTTCTCATGATTGTCCAACCCTCTTACCATGCTAACTCGAAAGGGAGTAAAGTTTTATTGGAGTGATGAATGCGAAGAAGGATTCAAGGAGTTAAAAAAGAGGCTTATCACTATGCACGTGATAACTTTACCCACAAGTGTGGAAATTTATTTGGTATTCAGTGATTCATCGAAGAAGGGATTAGGCTGTGTGCTGATGAAGAATGATAAAGTGATATCCTATGACTCAAGGCAGTTGAAAATCTATGAGAGGAACTATACAACTCATGATCTGGAGTTGGTGGCAGTGATCTTTGCCTTGAAAATCTTGTGGCATTATCTCTATGGGGAGAAATGTGAGATATATACTGAACACAAGAGTCTTAAATATATATATCACACAAAAAGAGATTAATATGCGCCAGATATGATGGATAGATCTCATCCTGGATTATGACTGTTCAATACATTACCACCCTGGGAAAGCGAACAAGGTGGCAGATTCCCTAAGTAGAAAGGATCTAGTGATTCTATCAGTGATGATAATTTATAGGGATCCAATATTCTTAGACTTCATAAAGATGGAAATGGGAATCATAAAGAAGTGAACATCATCAATACATTCAAAAATTATTGCTCAGCCATCTCTTTAGGAAAGGTTAAAGGATGATCAAAAGGATGATGTGGGAATTTAAGAGAAAGTGGAAGCTATAAAAAAGATAGAAATCCTTGGAGTTTAATGTTAATGAAGAAGGAATTTTTCCATCTGGGAAAGGACTATGTGTTCCATCAAGTCCGAAGCTGAAGAAGGAACTTTTGGATGATTCACATAGTTTAAATTTTTCTATTTACCCAGGGAGCACAAACATATATCAAGATCTCTATGAAAACATTTGGTGGGATAATATGAAAAAGGAGATCACTGAATATACATCAATGATGCTGGTGTGCTAGAATGTGAAGGAAGAGAGGCGGAAATCTAAGGGGATGATACAAATATTTCCCATACCAGAATGGAAATGGGGGAACATCACCTGGACTTTGTCACCGGACTTCTGAGGACATCTAAAGGCAAAAATGCAATCTGGGTTGTTGTGGATCGTCTTGCAAAGACTGCAAACTTCATTTCTATTCGGGATGATTTCTCATTGAATCAACTGGCACAGATATATATCAGGGAAGTGGTAAGGCTACATGGTGTGCCACTATCTATTTTGTCTGATCGAGATCCAAGATTCACCTCTATGTTTTGGAAGAATCTTCAACATGCTCGGAATACTGAATTCAACATCAATAGGGCCTATCAACCTCAAACTGATTTCCGGTCCAATCGGACTATCCAAACACTTGAGGAAATGTTGAGAGCATGATCAATGGACTTTAAAGGAGGATTGGATCATCATCTTCCTCTAGTTGATTTCTCTTATACTAACTGTTTCACCTCGAGCATCCAAATGGAACCATATGAAGCCCCTTATGGGAAAAGGTGTAGAACAACGCCATGTTGGGATGAGGTCGGTGAGTGTAAGCTGCTTGGACCAGAAATGGTCGAGGAAATGGTGGAGAAGGTGAAAACCATTCAGCAGCATTTCAAGGCAGCCTAGAGTCGACAGAAGAGTTATGCATATAATCATCGATGAGACATTGCGTTTAAAGTTGGAGACAAGGTTTTTCTACACATATCTTCGTGGAAGAAGGTCAGGAGGATTGGAAAGAAAGGGATGTTATGTCCAATGTACATCAACCCCTTTGAGATTCTTTATCATGTCGTGGTTGTGGCCTATCGACTAGCACCTCCACCTACCATGGCCAAAGTACTTTATGTCTTTCATGTATCCCTCTTAAGAAAGTATATACCGGACCCTTCACATGTACTCTCTTCTGAGGTGGTACAATTGGAGGATGATCATTCTTATGAGGATCAACCAGTGAATATCATAGATCATAGAGAAAATGTTCTACCAAATAATAACATGCCCCTTGTCAAGGTGTTGTGGCGAATCCACATGTTTAAAGAAGTGACTTGGGAATCAGAGGAAATGATGATGCTGAGTTACCCACATCTGTTTTAGTGTGGGAAAAATGAAATTTTGAGGGAGAAATTTCTTATGGGGGGAATATTGTAATGACCCAAAGTTTCATTAATGGAAATCCCACTTGATATAGTTAAATCTATCTTTATGTAAAATGGTTATATAAAATTTTAACTTCTTTGGTTTTATGTTAAGAATTGTGACTGTTACTTTTATAGCCGTTGAATAGTGATCACATGATTTGTATAAATATAAGGATTTAAAAAATCCAATTTAATAAGAAAAAAGATGTGATGGCCTGAACCATTAGAATTTCTCCATACTAAGCCCATTTTTCAGAGCTCGGAAAAGAGGTGGAGTCCTTGGGCTTTGCTCTAGACTAATCACATGCCGAGCTTCATCATGTCAAGCTCGAATGGGACCGTCTATGGGAAAAGTGGAAGTCGATAGAGATTTCCACTTGAGAGATGTTATCTGAGCCACCCCAAGAGTTTGTCACCATCACACACCTTTCCCATAGGTATTATGCTACTGCATTAAGGGGTTATGTAACAAATCTCAGTAATATGTTCAGTTATAATTTTTTTATATAATAATTAATATACCTTCTTTTCATTATTGATACATTGTAAATAGAATTTAAAGTACAAATAGTGTTTTTAGTTATTTTTTAATTAAGAAATATATTTTATTAAATTAAGGGATTTCTATATTAAATAATATTTTAATAAAATATTATTATTATTATTATATTAATATTATTATATATAAATGATCATATTTTTTTATGAATGCAATTATAATTTTTATTAAGGATTCAATGCCATTTCTGTCAAAACCCATTATTTTTTGATATATGTTGGTTTTTATTGTAAAAGTAAAAATTAACATATTTAAAAAATTATTTAGATAAAATAAATGATATTTCTGGAATCAGGAAGTCGAAATTATCCAATGGTGAATTTTTCATAATTTTCTGAGATAGTCAAATTTTTGGGTAAAAATTAACTACCCTTTAAATATATAATGTGTTTTATGACATCATAATGACCTGGTAGTAATGTAATAAAATACTATAAGAATTATATTCGGCCAATATATTTTTTACCAAGAAAATAATGTGATTTTGGGTTTTTTTGACTTACTTTTCAAATCATTAATGGACCTCTCAAGACTTATTAAATATCTTGTCTTTTTAAATTATTTTCAATGGGTGTGTTACTCACCTCCATATAAGTAACCACATTATTTAAAGAAGTACAGACATTGGAATTATAATATATATTTTTACTCTTCCCTTTTCAAAAAAACATGGGCAAAACCCATGACCTGATTTGTGGTTTGGATTAGTTTATTGTAAGGGGTCCCAAACCTAAATAATAAAACATTCAATCACCTTTTCTATATAAACCCACCCAAGCTCTGACTTCTTCCTCACTCAAAGCCTTTGGAGTTCGTCCAACCTCTACCCTACACTCTCTATAATCTTCCCAGGGTTCCCCAAGCTCCCATGAAGCCTCTTTAAAGCCTTTCTTAATTCTTTGGAAGCACACTTCCAAGTAAGGGTGTTTTTATTCCTTCTCATTTTGACTAATTTTCATTAAGTTGTTTTCCCCATTTAATTTCAATTATGAATGTTGGGGTATGGTTTTGAACCTCCCTCATACTTTCCTCTTTCTTTTTGAATGATGGGAGACCCCTTTCTCTCTCATTAAATGCCTCCCATGTACACCTGTTATTATGCCGGAATTCTGAAAGGAACTTATCTCTCTTCATTTACATTCAAGCAATAATTTTTTATCATGAATCTAAATTCCATTACAGTTGTTGGTACATGTATCTATATGACCTACATACTTTCCATAAAATGTAAATATGATGAGTATCCACTTTCTCTCTTATCAACCATTTTTTTTGAATTCTTATGTCACGTCGTTGCGCTGCAGATATCACAACGATTTTCTAAGACAATGCCATTGTGTAGTGAATACCATACCCATTTCTCCATCAAGGTTATTCACCTTTATTCACATTTACTTATTGATTTAAATGTTTCATGTTTTAGTTCAACATTACTTTATCATGGAATAAATGATTATTTTTTATGAATCAATGTTTTATGATCCATGTGGCACACGTATGCATAAAATGAAATGTTTAAGAAGGGTGCACCATTATAGAACTCCAATGCATTGGGTAAAGTATAGTATCGTGATATATCATGTGCAATGAGGGATGAAGCATGATAATTCAAGTGCAACGAGGGTTTACTCGTGATTTATGTGCAATGAGGGTTTACTCATTCTCCATGTGCAATGAGCCTTGGATCATGCTAATTCCATGTTAAGTGTTGTTGCCACATTTCCATGTTATGATTATCAAGATTTATCAAGACTTTATGTTCATGTGTCTCTTGTTCTCTATTGATATGTCTATTTTCTAACATGTATTGTACTCATAATGTATTCAATCATTATTCCCTTACTGGGCTTTATAGCTCACCCCTTTTCTTATTCATGTCCTCAGGTTATCTCATGCAATGCTAAGTATGAGGGAGTTTAGTGGTCATGTAAAGGATGTTTTGAATAAAGATGTTGTATTTCATGTTTTAAGCTATTATGTAATGATCCTAAGCCCCAATGACACTAGACCACATGATCATACATGTTGTATCAAGTGAATAGTTTATGTAATAAAACTGGTTTATGTTTGTAATAAAATTAGGGTTGTTATATTTATATTCTATATTACATGACTTGAGTGTTAGGGATTTTAATAAATTTCTATTAGTAATATGGGTGTTATGCAGTTTAATTGGATTATGTCAAGACTTGGATTTTTTTATTATTGTATTTTAATGTGGACATAGGTTTTGTGAATTTCAATGACATGTATATAATATATAGCTGGTTTTTTCTTTAAATTCAACATGACTTGAATTTTGGTGTCTTCAATTTAATTTCTATATCCCATGACATCATATTTTTCTTTTATGATGACAATCCGAATTTTTAATGAAATAAACCCTTCCCCATGATAATTAATGACCAAACATAATTGAGTGAGGGGACAAGAATGTTGGAAACATTGGTGGATATTATTTTTAGAATTTCTTGTTGATTCTATAGTAAAATATTTTGACATCCTTAAATTTCCCATATTTATAGGAATGAAGCCATATTTTCGTCGTGAAGTGAAATTATCACAAAATTTATCATGTTAATATATAATAGAAATTATTTTTTAGTTAAATAAATATCTAGAACTACGATAGGGATCAATGTGTCACAACATATTCAATAAATATAGAATTCCAGAACATGATGTTCCAAGAAGTAAAAGACCATATACTTGATCTTGATAGCATATGAGAAGAAGTAATTTACATTACATCAAATTATCTCTCATGTGGGTCTTAGGTCGTATAATATTGATAAACTTATATAGATTCAGGTCATGTAGGATGGAACGAATTTAATGATGTTTTTTTGTGTGAAAAGAGTATAAATTCATAATATATTAAAGGTTTTAAAAAAGACTACGGGGTGCTAAAATTTAATGTTATTATACCTGAAGTCAGACTATGAAGTGGAATTCATGGAACATACACATATTTCATGTAGATTTTAATAACATTCATTTCATTCTATGGGTGTTATTCATTTTAAAATTCATTATATAATGACTTCTGTGTTTTTTATTTTAAATTATTTACATCCAAGAATTGGGTATTGTGAAATTTCACACAATTATAATAAGAAATTTCACAATATGTAGTTTAATTTATTTATACCTTTACTTCTGTGATGTGTAGTTTAAATTCATACTACCTATAATTTGGGTGTTGTGTATTTTAAAGTATTTATGATAGGACTTGGGTGTTGTGTATTATAAATCCATTATTCTAAGGAAGTTACTTATGTTGTCATTTGGAAAATTATTTCTAGAGAAAGATTTTACAAATGGTGGTTGTGATGAGATCCCTATAAATTACTTCTCTATTGAAATATCTATTAGGAAAATCCTTTTATATATACGGTCTCTCCCATTTAAGCTCTATTGTTGGTAAAATCTTAACTAGTATAACTTCTATTTTTTGAACCAATACCAACTCCCCTTGTAGGAATGAGAGGAGATATACCATTTTTTAAAGCTCATGAAATCTATTTCTTATTAACATACATATTGAGAAATATATGAATCCTCTCCTCATCATTTCAATTTAACTCACTAAGACACTTTATGACTTTTTATTTCAAATTATTTTACCACATATAAATATTTAGAGTGAGGGTAACTAGATTTATAGGGGAATCATTTATATTATACCATATTATGTTGAATGTTGAATATATTTTTTAGCTGGTTATGTTGTTGTATTATATTCCTATAGGGCATATAATAGTTTTTTGGGCATTACTTCGTATCGTTTCTATAATTTCTAAAGAATATTTGAATGAGTATTATTTAAATTTTATATCTTCACATTTAATACAATATTAAAAAGAGATAAATTGTTTGTATAAATGATATCCTCTTGATATAGCCCCTAAAAATGGAATTAAAAATAAAGACACAATTTTTTTTAATATAATGTTGGGGGCACCAAATCTGATATTGATCTCAGAAATTGTATATATAATTCTTTAATTTTTATGAATATCCTTGAGTATTATCTCTTAAACCCATATGGATAATAATTTTGTTGCAGAAATAATTTATATAACATTATTGGATGTTTCTTTGAGATGTAACCTAAAAAAATTTATTCCCCACACGATAAATAACTATGAATATTTGGTAGAATGCAACAAAATTGGTTGTTTAGGGCTTAGTTTTTCATATAATATTTGGGAATTATACTTCATGGTGAATTCCACATAGTATTGTAAAATAACTTTTATGGAATAACCAATCCACCTAATTAGATGTGATATAATAATTCTTGATAGATGATTTATGTAGAGTCTTTATTGAATTCCTCTAATATTATGGGGGTATATCTTATTGTGAAAGATAAATAGAAAAATCAATTGATGAAATATTTTTATATGACATTATATTCATTCATCCCATCATTAATGGTGAAATTTTTTATCAAAATGTAATATCATACATTATAGATAGGTCTGATGGGAGAGTCCCATTTTGAATTTAGATTATAATAGGGAGCCTCCATCCCATAAACAAATGTGGGATCATTTCAGCTTGGGGAAATACTAGATTAATTAACCTACTGATTTTCACATATAAAAACTAGGGAAACATCCCATTAGTGTTAAATGCATTATGATTTTTCATCACAGTTTGCATCAAATAGGGATGCATATGAATTCTCTAGTGAATCAGTACAAGCATTCATCAAATTATGTATTTATTATAAAATAATTTTACGTATAAATTTCTCTATTAGATCCATCATATAGAAAATGTGTGTGTGGGGGGGGGGGGGGGGGTCATTCATCTATCACAATTATATAAATTTTTGGATATTTATAATCACTATATCTCAATTTCCGTTGAATTCATTTTGGTAATCTAAAAATATATGTTGACTTGAAGTCCATAATTAAGGAATTATTATTTTTCATCATTCTTGTACAACAATCAAGTTGTAGGAAGTAGTAGTATTGGATTTCCTTAGCCGAGAACAAAATAAAATCAAAAAACCAACCAAGTTAATTTCTTGTAATTCAAATCTATTCAAGGATAAACATTGAGAGGTCTCATAAAAATATAGCTACCATGTTTGGGTTGTGTAGTGGTTATAAAAACAACATTGTTTGCGACATCAATATTTATTGGATTTTTTTTGTGTTGAATGAAATATAAGTAAATTAGCTATTTCATTCCCTATGATTTTATTTTGTGACACAAATGTAATATTATATTATAATAACATGACCTCCAATGGATCCAAGATCTTTTTCAGTAAAAGTAGGTTGATAATAAAATTTGGTGGCTTCACACACTAGAATTGGTGTAATTTATGATTCTTTTGGTATTTACTATTGAATTTTAAAATTAATATATGTGAAATGTTGTTTTTATCAATAAAAAAATATTGTTCCATAATATTTTGAATCATTCAACTCAGATAGTAGATGAAATTTATGGTCCCTTAATCATTATTAGATAAGACAAGGTCACCAAATGATCACTCCATGATTGCCACATAGAGTATGATTATCTTCCTTCATTATTGTCTAATTGAGATTGGTGGGTATATTAAAAATTATTTTATCTTCTTGAAGTATTACTATTAGTTGTCATAAACTCAATAGGAGATAGTGTTATTTATTACCTTGGTGATGGGGAAGCATTTTCCAGTATGGTTTTATATGTATTTTATAATGTTGGAAATGTGTCCCATAATCCCTATGAATAATTTAGGTTAACAATGATTATTAATTTTTAGAAAAAAATTATTACATTATGATCCAATGTAAATTTTATAGTGGTGTATTACAAAGTTGTGTATTTTTTCTTATGTTAATATAAAATTTCACATCAGCGGGTTATCATCAAGTTTTTTCATTGCAACAAGTTTATGATCATGTAAAAGATAGTGATGTGATCATAAATCTATTTATATTTGAACACCCATTCATTGATTGACATTTTTTATATTCTTTATAGGAAGTTATTGATGTTCTGATACATAACCCATTGATATGAAGTTCCAAAATATATCAAACCTATGGGCAAGTCATTGTAGAATAATGTTAGTTGAGGTAATCACAGAGTAATGCATTCCACATTTTAGGGTAATCATGATCTGGATGTACGTTGAAAATAAAACCATAAATAAAAGGTTTTATAAACTTATATATTTCATTAGTAGGAAATCAATGACTGGAATTGGAAATGTTTCCTTATGAAAATTCTGGTATTCATCACTAAAACTCATATAGACCATCATATAATCATTTTTCCATTATATTTACAATATTGGATTTCCATTTTTTGAATTTTACCTCTTAGATGATATAGAAATTAATAATCATGTCATCTTGAGATTCCATTATGGATGTATGTGAGGGATGCGTTATACTAGATGCATGTTTGAGAACTCTATGGTCATCTAGAAGGCCCACAAAATTAGTATCCACATTAAGGTAAAATCATGGAATCTCCATTCAATTATAGGAAAACAAATAATTATGAATCATTTAGAATTAAATATAATTATCTCTCTCTCCTATGGTCATAGAATCACTGGTATATTTTGGTCATAGGGTGTCTTCTATTTCTAGATTTACCTATCATTGAAAATTGATGGTCCTGGAGATACCTTCCACATATAGTGGAAAGGAATATATATGGTCATTCTATTCAGAATACATCTCCACATTGAGAAAATTTTATTCAAAACTGATGGATAATACATGGGTATCTTCATTCCTTATGAGGGATATGAGGCTACCATGGTGTCCTAAGTGTGCTAATGTATGGGTTTAATAATAGATATAATTTTAGGGATTACATTATTCATACTTCTCTTTGTAAATTTAAAAATAAATATAGATATCCAATATTTCAAGATAAATCATACATTTATTTTTTTCTCCATGGGATAAACATGGTGAATTTTTTGTTTTGTTGGGGTGTTAATTAGACTGTCATTTTATAGGCATACTACCTCAATCGGTTTTATGGAAATTACATATTCCTTATAGAGAAACATAAAAGGGTTTTTTGGGGAACTTAATTGGCCATTGACGTTAGAAACCTTCAAATAACCCTATATTGTATGCTTTAATTAATAATTTTAGAGACATTCCCTATGAGAATAGAGTTAAAAATACTCAAAAGGGGAACCATCACAAAAATATATTTTAATTAATCAATCTATAGGTTACTTCATGATATGGAGTAATATTGATTGTGCTACCACTTGGATATATAGACAACGAGTCCCAAGAAAGACATTATATATCATGTTCACTAGGGTGGACATGATGAATACATGAGATATTCAAACCCTAAATTTGGTAATGAGTTTAATCATTTTAAGGGGATTATTTTCCCAATTTTTATACACATAATGGTTCCTATTTATTGTGATAAATCCTCATTGATATATCCCAAAAATCTAATAGTTATCATTGGGTTAATAATAATCTAGGAACCATTAATTATTGGATTATTTCTAATGTCAATGTTGATTAGATTTCTAGTGAAAAATAGAGGAATTATATTCCTATTAAATATATTTTCCCAATTTTTTACAATGAATGTGATGTAGGAGTGACATTACAATGTGATGGATTTGAAATATTAAATATTGATTATAGAGACATCTGTCTGAACAAAATGGGGAAACTATAGGCACTAGATACGAACCTCCTTTTTCTCTTTTATATGATGGAGAGAAACTAAGATTTAGAGAATTTCTGGAATTACTAATAGGTGTTTCTAAATAAAATTATTCTACATTATATGTTTCTACACTCCATTATTTGGTCACCAATTAGTATATACCCAATAGTCTATAGTGGTTGTGGTAGATATATTATAAAATTTAGTAGAGGTTTTGGAATTTCTCATCATTGACTAAGTTTACAATATGGGACAAGATGGTCAACCCACACGTCTGGGATTGTAAGACAGTACTATATGTTCCAGTCATTTTACAAAAATATAAAAATTTGGATTACTCCTCCATGACCATTTCATGTCTTTATTTTCCTTTTGGACATACTAATGATCTCACAAAGTTTTTATTTCAACATATATGAATATGGGGGTTATATGGATGATATATTTGTATGGACCACAACTGTGACACCCCCTATTTGCTTATATTATGTAGCCTATAACTTCTTTTACATTTTCAGGTACTAGGAACTCTAGTTCATAAATATATTCATCATCAAATAAGGGGTCACAAATTTAAATAAAGGTAATATTAGAGAATTGTATTTCATTATCTGATCGGAATTCTATTTGGTGGGGTTGTTCTTGTACTCCAGATGATGAAGGAAAAAATACATGATATTTAGGGATAGTTTGAGGGTTAGATTATAATATTATCTATATTTCATATCATACATTCAATTTGAAAACCCATCTAGATATAGTAATTTTAAGAGACTCCCTTTAGATGATGCAGATGGTGTTGAGACCATGGCATTTTGATGCAGTTGTCGTCAAAAAAATGAAATTGGCCTCTTCAACTATCTTTCAGGTCAAGGATTTATTGATATATTTTCTAGAACTATCAGAAGATAATTCTATCAAACCATATCTTTTGGTTTTATTGGTGGAGAATTTTGTAACATTCACCATCTATTTTTCTAGCGTCATAAATCTTGAATCATTAATACATTGAACAATATACATGATGTTAAATAAATCACATTTAGTGTGTCCCAACATATGATGAAATGGGAAATAGTCTATAATGTTATTAAGGTCAACCTCATTGGGTTCCATATTCTCGGATATCATGGGATTATTTTTTTATAGGAAAAAAACAAGGATCATATTTTTTTATAGAAAATGTATATTTTTATACCATTACATAATTCATGTGAAGACATTTTCTCTTTATTCCTCTTTTCAGTGGATTTTTTTCTATTCATTCCAATATTATGTAGGCACAAGTGATGAGAGTATTATTGTGGTGCTCTAGAAGGATCTAAAGTAGGTCAGAGTATGACAATGACATATTCTTCTATCCCAAATCTTCTTTACTTATTTTATAGGAATGGGCCAATATGTGAACAATATTAAATGAATGAAATGCGATAGATGATGATCAATGTCAATAATATCCCAAAATTCACCAAAATATTTCAATGGGGTTTACATGGTATTAAATTCATCACAAATAATATCTATGAAGATATCATCCAATGGTCATGGGAGTGTGGAATTCTAGGCCTCTATGTTAATATTTTTAATTTTGATGTGATGTTAATGACATGTTAATTTTTATAATATTGTATTTTGTGTGGTGGATATACATAATATTCCTTATTACAAAACTGTATTGATAGAGTAATTGAAATTTAAGGACTCTTTATCATGTGATATACCATCCCAGAAATCTTCTATACCATCCAAGGGTTGTCCCTGATAGAGTCTATAAAAAACACCTCAATTTTTCTACATCTTATTAGACTCTGGGTTTCATAAAAGGCCAGTAATAAGGAATATAATTTTATATTTTTGATTATAAATCTATCATTCCATTTAATGTTATAAAAATGGGATTCCCAATATCATGAGGGAGAAAAACGTCATAAAACCGTCTAGGGTAAGGCATCCTCTAAAGTAAAAAAAGTTGGGCCACTATAAAGTGTATTTGATTCCGTAAGTAAGAGAATTTGTGTTTTTAAGAAGTTTTATATGTACAATTATTTTTATTTCCTATTAGGAGTGAGAGGTGGGAAACGATTGACGTAATAAATGAAAATTCATTTTCTTCTGAATTCCCATTTGTGATATGGGGATGGTTATTTCAATAAGGGAGGAAATTATTTTACATTCTTGATACCTTTATTTTGGTAGTTGTTAATCTAGATCATGTCCAATTTATATTTTCATCTTCCACTATTGTGGTAAAATTAACTCCCACAGACCTAATGGGTGGGAGGAGAGAAACATTCCCTTATTGGCATGTTATACGTGATCATTACATTTGCATGAGATATTCATTAATGAGACATATAATATTATATATCCCAGAATAATATAATATGAACCACTGTTTTATGGTATGGATTGTATAAATTGATGATATTGAGTTCGATTTGACTATATACTTCCCATTATCCCAAATGGAATAACATCAAGGGGTGACATTTTTCTATTTAGGAATGCAAATTATGGCTCTTCCTATGATTCTATGTATATGTAGCCTTTTTTAGTGCATCATTGTCACAAAATTATTTTGAATTTTTTTATCATTTTTTTATCTTAATCCACTTATAGATCTACATCATTCATTATATTTATATGTATGACTTTCTGAAAGACATTTTGCGCGACCTGAATAATCTTATAGTTATATGAGTAATGGTCCTAGTGGGGTACACCTACATCATTGTTGAGAGTTATTTCAAGTTATTACCCCACCCTTTAATATCATTTCACTTTTTATTATTATGTAATTTTCTATGTTTTATCATTATTTTATATTATTCCCCTAATTTCATTCTATGAATAATGACATAGATGAAATATCCAACCATTTTTTTGAGTGACCCATGAATGAGATGGGTGTGTTGTGTGATTATTTGATGGTGTGGGTTTATGGATACTAACTACTAATAACAAACCATAAGAATAATAGTTTTCTCTATACATATGTTAATATTTCCACCTACCTTATGGGATGGGTCTGAAATAAGGCCACTACTAGGAATTCCAACCCCAGTTGATGATAAGACGAATTCTAGTGTGAATATAAAGGAAAAAAATACTCTTAAAAACATGATGAGGTTTATTTTGATCCATTGAAAATCTCTTTTGAACCTATATGGGATTTTATTACCATGGGGGTAGCGGTGGATGAGATAAAAATTCTCCAAGATGTATAGGTCATGGTTTTTCCTAGATTGTTGTTATGAATAATACAAATATTATTTTCTTTATTTATTAAAATTCCACTCATTAATGATATGGGTGTAGAATATTCAAATAAAATGAAGATATATTCATTGATAAATATATTAAAAATTAACATTTCAGAGATCTCATTTTAATTGTATCCATTGATTATTTTACCTATTTCGGAGATTGGTGTTGTATACTATTTGTGTCTCGATTTCTTCACTCAAGGAAACATAATCTATTTGAGGATAAAATATTTTTTTTATACTGAGTTTCTTGGGTGAACATTATTTGTCTCTATGACTCCTACTACCACAAAAAAATTATCAGAATCCATCACTAGATACATATACTAATATGGGGATTTGAAAAAGTTTAATGATCCATACAATCACCAACTTTATTTGATTACATATTATGGGGATTCAAAAAATTTATATTGGGGGGTATTAACCTGTAGAGGAAATAATTTCATTGGAACTTGTATCTCTTCTCGGATCTTAGGTACATATCCATTAATAATGTGGCTAACATTATTTGGATATAAAAAATATTCATAGCCTATAACTTGTCTAGATATCCTTGATAAGGGAGGTGTTTATCCTTTATCAATTTGAATGATTATTATAGGTTCTGTTATAGGGAAGGCATGTAAGTCTCCTTAATTCACCCTGGATATCATATCTAGATATAGTGCCATGCCAAAAACAATTTGTGAGGTGTATCATTTTCTAATCTTTTCACTAGTCAATGCAAATTTCTTCCCCATCATAGGTGGAATTATATAAATACATAGACTAATGTGGTTACATTTCCATGTACAATGAATTATATCTTTTGAAAGGAAAGGATGCTAGTCATTTCTCTAAATTGCATTTAGAATGATGTGAAGAACTACTTGTAGTTGAAGGGGAAATTTATATGGCTAACTATGGGTATATATAACCTCTCATAATAAAGTTTATCTAACAATGGTTGGTTTTCCTTCCACAGGTTATACATCATCACGAGGATGTCTTCCATTGTGCATAGTGGGGTTAAGATTCCAATAATCCATTTCAGTGCTACCATGAGGGGTATAGTCATGATAGGTATGTCCTTCTAAATTAGATTAAGAGTTAGTGAATTATTGAGATACTTCAATTATTCAATATATGGAATTATGGTTTTGTAATTGATCATGGTAGTAATATCATCCTCATCTTGCATCATTTGTTGAAATATGTTGACCGTCAATTTATGGTTCTGTTGGGATATGAGCCTATTATGTAGCTAATTTTCTAATATATCAATATCTATCAACTATTATGGGAATATAATCCACCTATAGAGTAAATACTAGAGTATAAAATGAAGATTTTGTATTATTGGTAGAAAAATTAGCCTGGATTTTCGGGGTCTCCAGAATACATTGTTTACTCTTTATTGAATAGATAATATGTTTCAGATTAAAAATTGTATCCACCAAAAAAATGTTCCAATGAACCATGGGAATGGTATAAATGCTATGATCACCTTGTAATGTGGTATATGAATGATTTTGGTTCAGTCTTCTATTAGAGATATATATAATATGATTTTGAATCCTGTCAGTTATTAGAATATTATGTTCAACACTTCAATTTTGAGATGGGAATTGAGCCTGACATGCGGTGAAAGTAAAGACATACTGATTAACTATAATTATTTTATTAACTAAGACATGATTTTGATTTTCATTAGGAAGATAACATCATATTTAATTAACTAGAGCATGAACTCATACAATGTTTTGTGTATTGATGAGTGAGAGAACTGTATTTATAATAGGGATATGAGTATGTTCCAATTGATATACCTTTAACAGAAAATTTTAATATTAATACAAGATTATAAAATGAATATTTTCATAAATTCGAGTAGTTTTATTGTTATGTTGGATAGTCTCATATGCTATTTTAGGGGTTGGAATAGTGAAATGTATCAATCAATATATCAATGATGAAATATATATTCAAATATCCAATTTTTCTTCTAGGAAATATTGGAACATATTAAGAGTAAGAATATGAATATAGGCCTGTATATTTTTTATCCCTTGGAAATGGTGGAGATATAATTAATTTAAGTGTTATATATTCCCACTTTTTCATCAATTTTAAACATGAATATATTGATGGCATCTATTTTTGGGTGTGAGAATAGGTTCCTTCACCTATTTGATTTTAGAATATGCCCACATTCTGGGTATGCATACTAATGTATGAAAGGAAATATAATAGGTTCCACCATAATATATTGGAAGTCATAATATAAAAAATATGGGGTATGATCTTAATCAATGTTTGTACCTAGAAAATACTATTAGGATTCATTAGTGGAAGCATGAATATGGTCCCACTACATGTGATAAACCACATTCAACACATGTTCAGATCTCTAAGGAACCAAGATCATATATTATGGGAAAGAAACATGAAAAGATGCAAATTAAAAATATTGTATAGGGGTATTAGAAGTAATATTCTTGTTTTAGTCTAAATAATCCCTCGTGGGTTACTACAAAAATAGAGTTTTTTGGTTAACTTCCCGGTCAAACATCTTACTAGATGGAATGTTTTAATTTTGTGCTTCTGATAATATATTTGGATGTGGGTGGTAATGCTAAAATTGTACATCAACTTCACTGTGGTTATCATTAGGATAGGTGGGATGGAATGTTTCTGTTCATAGATACCATTGTTTTTTCACTACTGGTGTGGTATTGTTTTATTCTGGGGGTATTGTATGATAATCCCATCCAACACCTAGTATTAGATTAATTTAGTTGGAAATTCCATTCATCAGTTTTTAGAGGTGGAAGATCTCAATGCAGCTTCTCTATCATATATTTTCCCTGATGATGTTTCTATTTTTTTTGAAATTTAGGGTGTTTCTGATAAGGGTATCTATAACTATAAAGGTAACAAGATACACAATTACATATTAGAACATAATCACAAGATGAAACATTCTTAATTATCTAAATAATTGAAACATAGTTCTTTATTAATGTTGATGATAGATTGATGGAGGATCAATTTAATATGAGATGTAGAAAAAAATGGAATATAATATAGATAACCCATTTTTTATTGAATCATTCACATGGGTACACCATTTTTATTTCCAATTTAAATTTTTGATTTGAATGATCTGGCGTATGGTCAACCCATTTTCGTTTTTCAATTAAATACTCACATTGAGTTCAATATTTTCGGTTTCAAATTGATAATACCAATGGATTACACATCAATATTGAGATATTTTCATGTACACAGAATGTAGGTATTCAATGTGGTTATTTACCAATGATACATAGTAAATAAAAATGGTTGGAGTGGATGGGCGGATGAAATCATCACACCCAAGAAGGGGAATAATTTCCTTACATGGAAATCTCTTATAAATTTATGATATGATCATGAGTCTTCCTCTGATCCAGATACATGACTGGGTATGTTAATATTTAAAATTTTTTTGACATCAAGCAACATCATGAACTGTCATATTCTGTTGACTTGAACATCTCTATGTAACATAGTTTCTCTATCAATGATACTTATTACTCAATAAGATGTTATGTAACTTGTTACCCATTATTTATTAGTGATTCTGGTTTCGGGATTTCTAAACATTAACGCTTCATGCATAGGTTCTCAAGAGTTTATTTCCTTGTATAAAAAATGTATGATTTTACAGTGTTGGGATCTATCCCATGATGTATCATCCTGCATGTCCTTATTAGTGGAATCCAAACCCATGTAGTTATCTTCCACTGCACATAATATGTAAAACCAATTAATGTCATGTTACAAGGATCGATCCACATAGTTTAATAATATATGAATATGAAATGATGCTAAATTAAATCTAGCAATGATTGGTGTGGCTATTAAGTATGAGAATCTTGTTCTTGTAATCCTAGATGGGAATATGGACTACTATAGATGATTTGGATTCAAAAGGACCCAAGACTTTGGAAGATGACACCCTTCAGGGAAATAGAAAAATGGTTATTGATTGATGTGACGAGGAGGATATATATGTGATGATATCACCATCGAGGATATATCCCAAAAAATATGGATTGATATCACAAGTAATATTTTTTAGTGATTGTGGGGACTATCATGTCTAATTCCAAATGAAGATGGATTGATCATACTAGAAATATATACTTCAGAATTGTATCCCCATTGGGGGTATGTCCTAGTGATGATGGATTTGAGGACCTAGAATGAAAATGGAAGTCTAGGTGATGGAATTATCATTGATATAGCCTTATGAAAATTTTCATGTAGTGAATATATCCCCAGTGAATGATATTTCATTTTTTATGGGAGTACGGGAAGGTGAGGAAAGGATTATAATAATGAATATGGACTTATATATATGAATGGTTAATTATTTTGGAATTGATCCTCTTGGAAGAATCATACTTATATCATCTATATATAAATCCTATCCCTTATAATTTTACTATGATAGTTTAAATTCATATGATAAGATAACACCATGCTCTTGGATATCATGTGTTATGGACTACTATAAGGAATTTTTAAAATTATATTTTTAGGGAGCAGTCATCGGACTGGATTTATAAGTATCTTTTGATGCATAGAATCATAGTCTATGTAGTTCATATTTTAATAATATATGTTGAATGGTTGTTTCAATGGTATAATAATGAGATATGATAGGAATATGAGGCTTACCTGAGTTGTTTCATCAAAATAATATCACTTTGGTTGAAAGAAGTTATCCTTAGGCCTTTTATCTAATGAGGAACCCTATGTTTGAGTGAACTTTATTGGGCTAATGGATGTCCATTATATGTATACATCCTCAAGTGGGTTGTGTTCGGTATGATATACAAGAGATAATTTAATATTATAAACATCATATAGGTGTATAATATTCAATTTATGTGGGGTATTCACACTGACCCTGTGCTGAGATGATTCATTTGAAGTATTTCCCTTTCAAGAAAATGTTAATTTCAAAGAGTATTACACTGAAGAAGGATTCCAATAATTTAGGTATTTTCGTTAGGCTATCATCATGATCATTTCATGTCTCTAGGAACCTATGTGTAGTGATATAAGTGATATGGAAGGTATAGTAGTTGATCAAACTCAATTAATTGGGGTATTTAGTTGGGGATTACATTCTAGGGATTCAACTGAATAATTTTGGTCTTCCACAAGGAAATGTGAATTCTATAAATCATGTAATTGGATAGTAATGTTGTGATGATATCATAGAATTTATTATTAATATAACTTCATATAACGAAAAGAATATATTTTTTCAGATAAAGAGAAGAAGCCCTAAAAGGGAATCCTATGTATATGGAATATAATTGGAATAAAAGTCCCTATAGTTCATTTACCATTCAGTGTTTTACCACATGATAAGGAAATTTACAATTAGGTGTGACATATACATTTAGGATATTGATATATAAGAGGTAATTCAGGTACTTTTTGTGGGGATGAGTAATTTTAATTTTTTCATACATATCGTTATTATTATAAAAACTAATTTCTTATAGTTAATTTCTTCCTTACCTTCTAATGTGTGAGGAAGGAAGATTAGACCCATAAAAATTATTGGAATTCAAATAGAAGAATATTGGATGATAGTGAGGGATATTCCTTCTTTGAGAAAAGGGAAACATGTAATTAAGGGAGTTATTAAAAGTGTGCAATGAAATTGGTTTTGTGTTATCGCATAATAAAATGTCCATCTTACATTATTATAAATATGAAATCATTATATGATTTCATGAATAATGAGTAATTTACTGATCAAATATCACATCAATTTTCTATAAGTTTGTTCTTTGATGAATGGTATATTTGTTTTTTAATAAAAAAATACGATATTTCATAATGATTTACATAATGAATTCCTATAGATAAAAATATTCAATATCTCAAAATATTATTAATAAAATGTTTCATATTCTCTATAATTCCCTTTTCTTCAGCAAGTTAAATGTTGAATTTTTTTACATACCCCTATATAATCACATAATTATAGAAAGAGTGAGTGATATCAATGATTTTCTAGTGGAGTATTATCCTCATATGTATTCATAGGTTAATTTATGACATGCAACTTAGTCTCATGTCATGAATAACGTTCCTTGGTGAATCACATACGAACAAAAATAATGAGATATGTCTAAAATGGACTTATTTTATCAGGGATTGGTTTGATAACTTAGTTGTCATGAAAATATCACATGACTCTGTGGAAAAAATGTATAGAATAGTAACAGTGATACCCTACATTCACATAAAACATCAATATTTTGATCCATAATGGGAAACATAATCACATGTGTCCTAGCAGCATGGCCACATGATTGACTTCCAAATGAGCCTTGTTCATGTATTTCCTCATCTACGTGTAACCTTTGACATTAAGTGAGCATGTGTCCAAAGGGAGGTGTCATGTGAGCATTCCTAGATTATGTGGTCATCTGACACTAAATTTAAATTTAGTAATGTAACATGACACAATAAAACCTAAATGATCATACATTCTACACATATATTTTTTTTGGTATTTCCAAACATTATTTTTTGAAATGTTTTTCTAGAGGGTGTCAACAACCACAAATGTTCGATGATTTATTCTATTATCCATGCCTAATGACATAATGAATCCATAAAGGGATATAGATGTCTATATCCTCATTTCCCAAATTTATGATATTTTCCAATAGAAGGTGTGATAAAAGAGATAAGTAATTTTTATTGTAATATACACATGAATGATTGGAGGGTTAGATCCATTTAAAACTCATGTAGTGAAATCAATTTTCTATATTGAGAATGTAATGAAAGGGTAATAAAATACATGATGAGCAATGAATTGATCACATTTTATCCTCACTACCTAATGTATTAGACCATTTTGTTCTATAGTATAATATGGGAATTAGTGATAAATCAATCTCATTACTACATACATTGATTATTACATGCTGATAAATACTTGTAGAATAAAAATCCCCAAGTACATAAAGTGAATAATCAGATGAAAAGGTATATGGGTCTTAATACTCATAGAAATAGAAATGATCCTGAGAATTAGCCTTCTATTAGGGGGAATTTTCAAATATACATAAAGGAACAAATGATGTACTTTGTTTTTCATGTAGAAATATTGGATACTAGTAAAATATATATTCCTAAAAGAAACATGGAGAAGAATTAGTAATTATCTAGTGAAATATTTATATATATAGTATTTTTTTATATGTAGCTTTTTTTAGTCATATCTATATTAAATTATAAGAACAATGAATATTCAGAGTGATTTCAAGAGAAGAGGTGGATCAGTGAGTAGCCAATATTTGATGACATTCTACATTGGGTAAAGGAGACCACAACTTTTGTAAACAACAATAATGATCACGATATTAAATGATTGTTATTATATATCCAATATAATGAATAATATAATTCATATAGACTGACTATATATAGATGGTATTATTTATAAATTTAAAAGTAAAATATATGTCATTAATAAAAAGATATATGTAATGGTATGGTTTGTTTAAATAATGGTCCATATGTATTAGATTACTAAAACCAACTACAAAAAATTGAAAATGAGTTTCGTTAATATAACATATATCCCTCCTTATTTTCAAATGACTAACTTGGTCTAATAAAGGATAATTCATTGGTAAAGATCAATGAATATAAATATTTTTATTATTTCAAACTAATTACTTTTTATATACGTTTTTAATTTTTTTTCACGGTATTATGGTCGATCAACCTTTTGAAGAAAAGGGTGAAATGGTTATAATGATTCTTGAATTGGTACATTGTTATGCCCGATCACATTTTCTAATAGAATATTTATGGAGGTATTAAATATTTAATTACAATTACTCATGAAATAATATATACTTATAATTATACTCAATGAGGAATAATTCAAATTAATTTGATAATTTCAATGATCATGAGAATAATGTATTTTCATATTGGTAAAAAGTTGAATAATCATTGATCTCATCATTATGGGGAGTATCATAACCTAAGGTAAATTTATTTTTTAGGTGATTTTTGATTTCAACTCAACGAAAATATCCTCGAATAGCATAGAGGAATTGTTTTAGTTAAAATATAACCAACACTTTACATGATAAGGTAAGTTAGATAATGAGTCTTGTATATAATTAATTATTCCTTTGTTTAAATGCCTTAAATAATAAGACATAAATATTGGGAATGTTATGAGATAAATCTGACAGTATAATATCATATGAATTAATGAAAAAAATGAAATTTCTATTCTTCAACGTACATTTAAGGATATTTAAGATGTTTTTGAGGATGTCTATAAAAAACAATCACCTTAGGGAATGATTATTATCATTAAATGATATCCAACATAATCATAAGGATAACACATATATGATGACCAATGGATATAGTAGTTTCCAGAAGAATGTTTATATTTCTAGAGTGAGAGAACACCATCAAAAAAATTTGGGGGAAAATATTGTATTAAATGAATTTTATTCTTAAGATAATCATGAGTTCATGTAAGAACATATTAAAAAATATTTTTCATAAGACACATTTACTACATAGAATCACTATAGTGGTTGGAGATTCATAATTATTTGTTTTTCTGTTAATTAATGATGGTGACCCACTATTTTTCGATAATAATGACCCTCTATCCTATAAGAAGTTCATAGAGATCTCAAGTTTTGTAATATGGAAATAATTCATGACCACTAGGATGGATACCATGTATCAAAACCAAATACATGTTCAGGTTAATTTCCTAATTGATATAATGATTTATGTGTGGAAATGGGGATTCAACTAAAAACTGGACAAGGAAGGTAATGTGTGTACATATAAAGAAAGACTAGTGGCTACAGGGCTTAAACCTTTTCAAGGTATAGACCATGATGATATCATTTCTCTAATCTGAATCTTTAAATAAATTGTAATGATACATTCTATATATTATCTCATCTGCTATGAGATTCTGAAAATTTATGTCAAAATAGATTTACTAAATGGAAAACTAATGGAAGATGTATATAAGACACAATAAGAATGGTTTAAAAATATATATAATTCCAATACAATATGAATGTTTAAAATATATAATTATAAAATAATGAAAGTATCCAGTTCATGGAAAAATATACTTTAACGGATACATAAAATAAAATGGTATCACACATAATAGATATGATCATTGTTTCTATAATTGTATTAGTGTGAGTGTGGTTATTTTTAAAGTACTATATGTTTCAAACATAATAATTATTAGAAATTTCATACTAGTATTCTTGTTTGTAAAGGGATTGTAATGTAATTACATTTCCATTATAATCATAGATGAATTAATCAACATTCATGGGATCAATATCATTTCTGATAGATCTAAGAGCCCTATTCAAATATTTTATGGTACATACATATACCATAAACTGATGATATTCCATATGGATGAATCCAAAAATGTATTTCATCTGGTTTCATATGGTACACAACTTTCTAAGATAATAACTCCTCATACAAAAGAAGAATGTGAGAGGATAAAGAGAATGTCATATGCTTTTGTAGTGTGATCCATTATGTTTTTTATTTCAGGTTCAATAAATTAGATTTCTTATACCATTAATGTTTGAGGATAAAATCAATATGATCTATGTAAACAACATCCAATTTTTATTGATATTATTCCCAATTCTCAACAGTGTGTAAAATATTTTTTCACGATATATAAAGTTGATTATGATCTATTCATTAATGGATATAATGATGCTAGTTTCCAAATAGATTTGAATGATTGGAATTCATGGTGAGGATATTTCATCAGTATCAATAATGGATTTTTTTTCTTGAAGAGTATAAATAGTCTAATTTTTACAAATTCAATAGAGAAATCAGGTTATTTAAATTTTCTGATTCTTCCATGGACGTTTTTTGGATATAAAACTTCATTAAAAATTATGACAACATTCAAAATTTTAAATAAATTTTTATATTATGTTATGATAATATTATATTGATGGTTGTCTCAAAAGAACCATGGTCACACCAATTGATGAAGTATATAATATAGAAGTTTCTCCTCATAAGTGATTTAAATCAAATGGATGAGGTCATGATAACAATATTTTCTATGGGAAAGAATATGATAGAACCCTAGACCAATTCATTATCATATAATATTCATTAATATCATGTTTCATATTGAATACTGAAGGTTGATAGAATTTGGATCTAATGACTGAGGGAATATGTTGGAGATTATTCCTAGTACTAAGTTATACAAAATTTATCCTTAAGGTATTCAAATTTATTTATTATTTGTAATATTTATATCACATATTATTTGTTCCTCTATGTAACATAATATGTGAAAATTTCTTAAGGGTATCTTCCATACTAAATAGTCTGAACAATTCTATGCTTTGATGAGAACCCAAAAGCATTGTGATATTATTCTAAAATATATTTTCAATGAAAATACGATATAATTAAACTAAAAAATGATGTAGGATATTATGGGTGGCTATTAATATGACTTGAGATAGTATCTAATGTTGAACTCACTAGGAAATATTATGAAAATATGTTTATAAGAATATGGAATAGTAGTAGGAAATCCACTTTAATATGTTTCATTAGACTATACCACATATATATATGTGTAATGATATATATAAATTATTATTATTATTAATTATTTTCACAATTTATATTAATTTATGTACTAACTACATCCATGACATTTTATATTTTTGGAAAGTAGTGTTCTTAGGAAGTTTCCTGATTGATATTTCATGGATAAATAATCTTAAAAATGAATTTTACTTTATTTTTTTCAATAGATGTTGATATATCAGACCATTTTATGTGAATGGAATTCGCAAATTATGTCTATAGACATTTAGGGTTGTCTAAAATTTCATTTCTAAGGGGTCAAAGAGTGAGTCATTGAGTATAAAAGTTGATTACACTAGTGTGTAACCTACATGATTAGAGATATTGTGAATAATGAATTATATTACCTTGTTTCTTTTTCTGCGAAGTTATTTTTCTTTATAATGTAGCATATCTCCATGTGGGTTCCATAGAATGTTGTAGGATTCTATCCATGTTTATTTCCATAGAGAAAGAGGCCTAGAGTGTCACACAATATATATATCAAAAACCTCAATTAAATTATATATTATTTTAACATGTTGAATAAATATTATTCACCCAAGGTGTATAATAATTATTAAAAATATTGTTGATCAAAATTAATTAATCACTCAATTTTCACAAGAATAAATGTGTGTGTAACATTTAATAAATATGTACTTTCAATTTTAGTTAATATTTTTTCTCATAATTTTCAACAAGTAGTGTAGGGATACTTATTTATTTAATTAAATATTTTTTAATCGAGGCTTGATTAATATTTAGAATGATTAACAGAGTGAGTAAAATGATCAAATGATAAATGATATATTAAATATTATTTGAATAAATATTTTTTTCAATTTACATAATAATATTTTTTAATCATTGAGTATACTTAACTCCTTGTAAATAAGATAACAACAATATTAATTTTACAAGAACTTTTATGTGCTCTATGGGAATGGTAAAGGGATAATTTATAATTAATATTCTATGACACTATCCATTTTTAAATATAATTATATTATTCTTAACCTTAATTTTTTTATTCCCAAATGAATTATATATAGAATTCTATATAATATGTATAGAATAATTTTTATTGAATGCTATGATGAATTGAGAGAAATACACTTCCTCCACCGTATTGAGTCTAAATAGAATAAAAAGAATTCTTCTGACCATCAATCAATTAATTTGGTGAACATTTATGTAAAATTGATGAATAATAATCTATAAATCAATAACCTTGTGATTTCCAGGTTTACCTTCAGAGGTTCATGGAGAACATGTGGCTAACAATTTTTATTCCCTTTAATCCTATCACCAAAATGATCATACACAAGGAAGTGTAAAATTGAATCTTTAATGAAGAAAGGGTTGAAATTGTTGAGTCAGATTATTAATTATTACTTTTTCATTCCATTATTTTCAAAAATCACAAACCATCTATTAAAATATTTTGTCCTAATTTTTTATACTTCGATTGTTTTATTATGTATTTTTTGAAATAATTGTCATTTAACATACAAATAAAATGTTCCAATATTCTAAGAAGATTTAATTATCATTATTAATTGTGTACATTAGTCTGAGAATGAGTCCAATTAATCAAAAACAACTTTAATCTGAAAGGAAGTTAGAATTTTGTCTTGTATATCATACAAAAAAAAAAGTAACTACCATCAGGGGGATTTTGATATAGTCGCAATTAAATAGATCCTCATAAATTTTATCTTATTGGAAAACAATAAATAAGTCCATTAAACAATCCTATGTTTATAATAAGAATATTTAACACTAGTTTCTATCATATGGAATACATTTATCACATTAATGCAGCTAAATGAAAAAAGAGTTGGACATTCAGTTATTCCAGAGCATTGTGAGTTGTTAAAGAGGCATATGTCCATGTTCTTTTCCAAAAACATATAAATATGATATTTGGAGATTTTCCTATAAATATTCAGTCATATGAAGAGTTAGAAAATAAATTATGTTTTAAATTAGTCTGTCTAAAATTGTATCTGAATGATCATCTCAATCCAAATATTTTGTAACAATTTAGAGGGTTGTAGTTCTATAGAATCCTTCTCATGGTTGTTTACTTTAGAATGTTTTTATTTTTAAATTGCATAAAATAATTTAGAAAATAAAGGAATTATAGGGTTAGAGAGAAGGTGAAACTAATACCTCATGTTAATAGATTATTGGCATTTGAAGATAGACACTGCTCAACGTATCGAGGTTGTCCGAGGATATGATAACAAAACTTATTTTGAACATTGTATCGAGGGATTTCCTATAAGAAAATATAGACATGAAAATAGCTATAAAACTATGGATTCATTTATTCAATGTTAATAACTACCTTACAATTATGGTTATAATGGTTATATCACCTAATATAGCTTATAAGTCATTCTTACCATTACAAGATATTGTTTTACATTTTTTCATGTTTATTTAGTAATTCGTTTAACAGAATTGTAGTCATTGTACATATATTTATATTATATTTTTTATTATTATAACTATGAATGTGATAACCTAAATAATTTTATATAATCATATAAACTGTTATTTGATTAATTTACTAGGATTTCATACACTTTCTAGTTCTGATTTCATTATTATGGTCATTAGACAAAATCCGAGTCTGTTATGATAACATTAATAGGACTCTGTATTATTTTTAAATGATTTTATAAAATAAAATTCAACCCCAAATCTATTTAATTCCATCATAATATACTATTAATATCCTAAAATTTATATAGAGTCTGTTTATATTACTTATATACATGATGTGATTTTATATTCTTTATGAAATTCAAGTAGTTTATATATTGATATAAACATTTTATTTCTAATAATTGTTAAATTAATGTGTATTTGCATAATTTGGTTTCTATTATTTTAAAATGGTAGGTATAATTTTTGGATATCTTTATTATTTCAATCATATTCAACCACCTATATTTTATGGAAATAAATATGAATATTACATAGATAGAATGATATTTTTTTGATCAAAACATTTGATAACTAGTTGATGTTTACTTGAAAATAATAGATTAATTATATGGTTTTTTCTACATTAATTTTATTTAGATGTTTGAATATAATATTAACTATAATGTTATAAATTATATATTATGTTCTATGATGGGGAATATCTACAGTCAGATTCATATTTAAATCTACCAATAACATTTAGAGAAAAATAAGGGTAACACATTTTTGTCGATCCTATGTTATGGAAATAATTACAGCTATTCATTGAGATTATTGTAATATGTTAAATTTTATATAAGGATATTAAGTATCCATGATTAAAAAAGGTTCTAGACTATTATAAATAAACTATATTTTGTTAGATAAAATCTTCTTTGTAATGTGATTTTGTGTGAAAAGGTCATAGAAATAATTACCAATGAGTAGAATTTTTAAAGAACAATTTCATTATGATACACAAAATATTTCTAATCTTACTATTGATGATTTTATAAATACCATCATGAAATATGATTTACATTTTAAAAGGGATCATGATAAATTTAAATATAAATATGGTTTTGTTTCGTCAAATACAACATCAATTGTACCTTCTAAGGTTTTGTATGCTAAGAAATTTTTTAATGCTTCAAGGAAGAAACAAATTAATGTGAAATCAGATTCTATTACATCAAATAATTAATAGAATGACTAATAGAATCATGTGATAAATAAATTTAAGACAGTTGGAAAGAAACATTCCAAAAGTGATATAAGAATGGTCCTAATGATAATGAGTACAAGAAGGATTCTAAGGTTACATGTTATGAATTTACCAAAGAATGACACATTTGGTCTGATATTCTGTAGTTGAAATGAAAATATAGGAAGGAAATAATTGTAAAAATATATAATGAGAAATAATATAAGTCAAACAGAATGAATTTTTCGAATGATTTTGACAAATGGAGTGCCAATGGTGGAGACTTATAAGAAAAATATTTTGATAAGTATTTTTTCAAACAATGAAAAACTGTTCTTTTTCTTAATGCACTAATGGTAAATAATTTTCTAATGGATATGGTATATAAACCAAAATCCATTAATAATATATATCTAAATTTAAATTAATCTATAGAGAAAAATTATAAATCATCTGATGAATAATCTTCCTCAAATAGAAGTTAATACTTAAGCCAATTATGGTGAAATTTTTAGATTTGAAAAACAATTAGAAAATGAAAACTATAAGTTTTTTAAAACAAGATAATGCTTCATATACAATTTTAAATACATATTCAGGAATAAATCAGGAAAAATGATATATGATATCTTTTTGATGACATTGATAGAAATATTTTTTTTTCAGAACAATTATTTTTAAATGTTTTTTAGAGAGTTATTTCTGTAAAAATATAAAAATGATTAATATATCCTTAGTTCCATCACTATTAGTAATTTGGATAATAATTTCATTGTAAAAATAAAATATAAAATGTTTTATCTGGAGAAACATTTGTTAAAGTTTACAACCAGTATAGAAATCATTGAAAATTTTTCAAAACAAATTCAAAATCATTATTATAATTCTAAAATAGTTTCGGAATATATAATCCAGTTTTTAGTATAAATTAAATTTTACTTAAAATTAATCAATTTTTCAATGATTTACAAAGGGGTCATCAATAGAAAAGTCTTTTTTTCATTAAACATATATCAATATTTTTTTCATAAGGCTAATCTTTCAAAAAAATTCAGGTTACCAAAAATTTTGTATTCTATTTATACCAGAACTGAGTTGGTTTGGGTTCTAAGAAATGAATATTTTTGTTTTAATGACAATATAAATTGTACTAAGAAAAAAATAATTTGGTAAAAGGATATTATATGTTCTATGAACATGAATTGAATCAAATATTTCTTTATGAACATAATTAAAATGAAAGGATGTAGAGTAACATTCAAAGTGAGTTCTCAAGGATGAATTATCATAGTTGGTAACATTGTTGTTCTAGGAAAACCGTTTTTTCTAATGTTTTATATTTTAAATGAATTTTGATCAACATTTTAAGAATAATTCAATTATGTCATGAATGTTACCTTTTGTAATTTAGAAATTATAAATGTTCTATACACAGTTCCAAGGAAAACATTATTTGTTATGATGATAATTATGATAATGTTTACACACTAAAAGTAAAATACTTTATGATCTAAGAATTTCCTTGAATTAGTGGATTAAAAGATCATTTTTATTTATGGAATAGATTTTTAGGATATTGTAACATTGAAAATTAACTATGTTTACTAGGAAAGTACTTATCATGGATCTACCCGAACATTGGTTTGATACGTAAATATTTTGTGACCCATATCAATTCAGTAAGAATTATTATTAAATTATTCAATCTATCAGTGAATTATCGACTTATATTTCTTTATTATTTGTGAACATGGACTTATATGGTCCTGTAAAAAACTGTATGTAATGGTATAAAATAATATGTATATGTTTTATTGGATGAATACACTAGCTAAACATGGGTCAATATACATTCAATGAAATCTAAGGACTTTAGTTATTTTAAAAAAATTATCCAGAGTTCAAAATGAAAAAAACACACCCCATGAGAACTATTCATAGTAATCATGGTGGAGAATTTGATAATTTTTATTTTGAAACATTTTGTTGTAAGAATGGTATTGAACATATATTTTTATCACCTAGAACACCCTAGATAATTCTTTTTATCGAATGATGTAATAGAATTGTTAAGAATAATAAAAGTACCATGATGATTGGATACTCATTTGCTAATCATTGTTCGTATGTAGTGGTTAGTACTGCATAGTATACAATAAATCATGTTTCAATTATAAAATTTCGTAATAAAACTCTTTCTGATTTTTGTACTTGAAGAAAACCATAATATTGTTAATTCAATTATTTTAGTTGTAAAGTATTTATATTTAATAATAACGATAATATAAAAAAACTTTTCATCCAATTATGATGAAGGATGATTTTCATATATGTCCACTTCTTAAAAGGATTGTAGTTTTTTAATAAAAATCATACATTGTTTAGTATACTGAACAAGTTACGTTTGAGAAAAACCAATCAATTTTTTTCATAAAACATCAACCTACATCCTCAGTTATTATTTCTAAAAAAGATTTTGAATATTTTTTGGAATTTATTCTCATTACGAAATAAATCATGATATATTATTTGATGTCATTTCTCTGTAATATTTTATACCTATTTTCGATGACCATACTTCTGAAAACCCATGAAGTGAGTTGTTTCTTAGGGGTAATCCTAGGGAAAGTATCATTGGTGATGTAGATCATCTTGTTTGGACTATATTCACATTATTAAATGAAATTGAACATCCATATTTCCAATCTCATTTTGAACATAATAATTTGGATGATTATTTTGGTTATTATTATTTGATGAAAGACGTCCAAAATGATATCAATGAGTTTTAAATAAACATAGTATAGATAAAAGATGAATGACATATAGAAACATATAAAATTGGAGATAAATGTGGATTTCACAATAAAAATGACGAAAATGGAATTATGATTTAATATAAAGATATACTTGTTGCTAAAGTATATAATTATTCATTGGGAATTTTTTATAAACAAGAATATTACCTGCTAGAATGTAATGATTCTATTCTAATAATTTTAACCTTTGTAGAATTATTTAATTTCAAACTATTTCCAATGAAGGTGGAGTTTTCATTTCATAATTGATATGTATTGGATGATGTTTTTTTATAAAACCCCCATTATTTTTAATGTAAAAAACATCCATAATATGTTTATAAATTTAAATAATAATTATATGGTATTAGACAAGCCCCTAGAAATCAATATGACAGATTAACTGGATTTTATTATATGAAATTTTTTAAGGGATGTACAAATCCACATATTTTTATAAAAGAACATAACAAAAATATTATTATTATAAAAAATTATGTTGATGAAATTATATTTGTTTCAAATTAGAAATATTTTACATATTCTTCTGCAGATATTATGAATTTTAAGCTTTAAATTAGTATGATGAGTGATTTAACATATTTCCTTGTATTTCAAACATGAAAAAATTCATAAGGAACTATTATTTGTCACTATAATAATATAAAATATCATCCTAAGATATTTGGATACTATAATACTAAATGTATTCGTACTCCCATTAGTACCTCTAATACTTTAGATCTTAATGAATATGAGAAATTAATTGTTTAAATGATTTTTAGAGTTATTGTAGTTCGTTTTTTACATAACAGCAAGTAATCTAGATTTAATATTTTCAGTATTCTTATTTGATAGATATCAAGTCATTAAAAAATAATCCCATGTTAAATATTTTAAAATAATTTTTCCTTATCAAAAGTTAACTATAAATTTAGGCATTTTATATTCATCTAGAAATAATTTTGAACAAATTTTAGTTTGAATAATGTCTTTGGTAATGTTGAATGGGTAAGAGAAGTACATTTAGAACTTTTTATTTCCTAAATGATTTATTAGTTTCATGGGAATTTAAGGAACATAAATCAGTATCAATTTACACTACACAAGTAGAATATGTGGTAGCTTGAATTTTTTCTTTTTGTTGTTTTTTGATTTCTACACACACTTAATAAATCTAGAGTGAGTTTTACTAAAACTAAAAAACTTTTTCATAATACAAGTTCATCCAATTTAAGTAAAAACATAGAAGATCACTGATTTTTTAAACAAATAGATATAAATCAGCTTGTCCTTCATGATCATATACTTGAAGGAGATATAATTTTACAATTCATCAGAACATTAGAAAAAAATCCACAAATTTTGACAAAACATCTTAGATCCAATAGATTTTAATTTACTAATAGAATATGGGATTGGTCAATTCTAATCAATAATTAATACCAACTTCTTATTTATCTATATCCTTTCATAAATACACTCCTTTTATTAGGGGGAGTATATGTTTTTTTACAAATGTAATGTTTTTCTTAATAACTTTTTTCTTTTTAAATTGTTATTTTTTAGAAATTTTGTATCATAATTAGCATTACAGACTTCGTCTTTTATAAAAAATTCTGAACTACAATTCTCAATCAGTTTTCTAGACTCAATAAATATTATAAAATTTATAGACTCAAAAATTGTTACAAAAATATTACAATCAATTTTATTTTGAAACAATAATATTTAGTTTTCTACTCAAAACTATCATAATAAGTTTATTTAAAAAAATAAAGAAGAGTAGGTCATCCGTACAAATAAAATATTTATCAATAAAAGGTACTCTTATATTATTTTAGTTTTTTTATTGTCTCATTACTTTATTTAATAATTTTTATTGTTGTTTTTATACTATTAGTTATTCAAAACCCATCATTAGATTTAATTTTTTTTTAATAATTCACAATCTAAATGATCATCATTCTGATAATAGATTAAAAAAATTGAGATATCATATAAATAACAAATAATTATATAATTAAATATTATTCTTTAGATCAGAAAGAGTTTCAATATCAATAATTTCTTTCATTATATAAGAAATATTTATAAAAATTGTTCTTATATAAAGGTGTTTCACTTTGGGACCCACATATATATTCTATACATTTCACTCCCAAGTTGATGCATCCATCAAAAGTGTCAGTCAGATTTTTTTCCATTACTTCTAATCATCGGTCTCATAGAAAGTTCCAATGGAATCCAAAGAGGATTTTGACAATTGGTGTTTTTAGGTCAATTTTTTTAGAAATACATTTCTTTGTTAAATATGATTATACTCTCAAGAGAATTATTGTTTATCAAGGATTAGAATTATTCTGCATAAAAAATCCTAATAATGATTATTATTTACAATATCTTGTTCTTATTTCAAAATTCTATGATTCTATAAAATATTATACTGAAAATGGTAATGAAAATGGTTTACTTTACTATTTATCATAAGAGGGTAAACATTCATAAAAAATATTGGAAGACTTGGTATGTCTCCCTATAGTAGGAGAGAAATTTTACCATCTCACTAGTTACCAAACATTTATGGAACATTTAAGGAGAACAAATATAACGATTATTTATTTTATTTATATGTGAATGTTAGAGAAGTTTCTCACCCCTCAGTAGAAAATAGAGACATTTCATTGTGTATGAATGATTATTTTATCACTATGAATGGTGAATGGGATAATATGAAATTTTAAAATGTTTTGTATAGACTATATTGATAAAATAAGTAATATTGGTATGGTAGAAATCATATTTATTATAGTGTACAATATCAATATATCTTCCATAAATTCAGATATTGCTACGTTCTCAGCTTTTATCATCAGGTTGATAGTGAACATTTTGTAAAATATCATTGTGGATAATAAATCATATCAAGTTTGGGAAAATAGTCCCTTTATAAGTTAAGATATGGTTACGAGAATGGAATTATATTTTAATTTTTTCGAAAATAATCTTTTTGGAAATGATTATTGTGCTACTTCTGATGGTCACCATCAAGAAAAGGAAAATCTCCAAATTTGTTTGTTCTTGAGCATTCCTCTATTTGGGAATACAAGATATGGTAATAAAATAGAATTTATTTACTTTATTAGGATATGTTATTCCAATTTTTCCATGTGCTACATGATGTTGAAATGTTTTAAATAATAAATTATGATATATTTTATGAGTGGGAGTACACATTAGTTGCTTTTGAATGAAAATAGTTTAATGTGTGGGTATACTCATTGATTTTATTGAATGTGAATTTGTTATTTGAATGAGATGTGTATTGAAATGGATGTGTATTCCGTCATTGCTATAACATGGATCTTGTTTCCATTTATAGTCCACAGTCACAGATCCCATGGATCATGTTTTACAGTATAATATTAGTTAGACATATATTCATCTTGGATATTGAATTCATAGAATGCCATGGGAATTTTTACACCTTAGATTCATCTTGTTGGAATCACATTGGACAAGCTCTATTTATGTAACACTTGGAATCCACTAGTGATAATACATAGATTCGATTGATCTTCTCACATGCCTTGACAAGGATTCCTTGATCTTATATACCATATATCCAGCCTCGAAAGGTATGAAACAAAATTATATGTCTTGGGAGGAGAAATATGATATGTATGATTATATGTCTTGGGAATAATCATTCTGAAAATTATGGATATACTAAAAATACATTATTATTTGGTATATAGGTTATATAAAGAATCCTTGGTTTACAATTTATGTCTAGATATATCGAGAGGTCATGGTTGTTATTTCTCTATTTATGTAGCTGCCTAGTTATACATGCATGACCCATGTATTGTTGGGATCTTTGGAATCCTAGTAATGACCACATGATTTGTAGAAGATATTCCATGGGTACATTACCTTAAGTTACTACATTCCAGTTATATGTATTTTATATTTCATTAGATATTTATATTTTACATCTAGTACTCGTAATAGACTTATGTGTGGTCACCTACTGGGTTTTTATCTCACACCCTATTTGGGACACCATTAGGTACTTAATAAGACTTCATGTATGATGGAAGGGTCCATGGAAACAGACCATTGTATGATACATGATTTTGTTCCGCACATATGAGATGGGGAGCATCAGACTGAGTTGGGGATCATGATGTTATTTAAATTTAAAACTTTTTGGTCTTTACGGTATTTGATTAAATTATTCGATTGTACTAATATGTACCTTTTTTTGTTGTTTTTTAGTGAAATTAATGGGATCATCCTAATCAATATATTGTGTTAAATATAGAATTATTTATATATATTATTGTCTTATATTTATATATTGTAAGAATATTATTATTAAATCTATTCTGCTATGTTACACTCTGGTTATGAGGTAATAGACTCTCAACAGAAACACCAATAGACCTTTCTTCTGGTCACCAACCAATGGCATTCGAGGTGTTGCACTTTAGTACATTTGGCCAATCAATATTTGGGAACTATTGATTGTAATATATTACTAGGATGATTCAAAGTGGTATCAGAGCCTTCTACATTTTTTGGATTATTATTTCGTGAAAATAAAATGGATAAAAATGAATTGAGATTTGGTAATTTGTTTTTCTTGCGTGTAGCTATGACAAGAATTGAAAAAATAAAAAATTTCTGGGATGTAAATTTGGGTTTTTTGGATTTTGAATATTATAATTGATTTGTTTCCACCATTGGTTGATTAACTTGAATTTTATGTGATAATTAATATTACTACTAGTTATATTTTTTTCAATCCAATGTGATGAGCATATTCCATATTATGAGTAATTATAGGAACTTGATAGAAATAAGATTTCATGCATCATTTCATTCCATATATGGTACATTTTGTTTTATCATAATGTTTTGATAGGTGTCGTGATATATATTCCTGTTACTATGATAGAATTCGATGATGTGGATTGGATCACAAGGGTGGTATTCAGAGTGTCAATCCTAACTGAAGCTGTGTATTATGGATTCAGATATAGATGATACAACATGTATTCAATTGTGGCACATAGAGTAATTGACCATGAGTTGTATAGGGGTGAAAATGTTGTAGTGGGGATTGGGTGGATTCCATATTTTTGTTAATGATGACTACGTGCCGTTTTGGAACATCATTTGGAGGACCATTTGGTATGATAATTAAAATGAAATGTTAAATTGTTATTAAATGAAAAATAATTGAAATTTTAAATTTAGAATGTTAATTGTACCTTAAATTTCAGTGTTAAAGACCAAGTACCTTGAGATACATTTTGAAATTTTCTTCTATATTCCATGATTTAGGAGTAGTTTTTGTGGTATAAGATATTTATAAGATGGTTCTGAGTTTCTCAATGCTTTTAAGATTTCATCATTGATATTGAATATATTTGAGGAGTTTTTTTGTATTGTAGAGAAATTACACTACGACGACCTCCAATATTTGTCTAGGATGGTGGAAAATACCACGAAATAGAGGAGGTAAAAAATGGGATACCTATGGATCCTCCTTCTGTTCCATCTGCGAAACAATTTTTGTTTTGAGAAAGTGGTGATGTAGTATAGTTTTTTGTGTGATTCATTCCCTTGATGTAGATATTTTAGGGAGAAATATATCCTACCTTTTCTATGGAAACAACATTATCCCTTGTTTTTAGGGAATATTGGTCCACATCTAATTATGTTAATTCATTAGACTATGTTATCAATCATTGATCATCTATAGAAACATCATGAGATGATTGTTAACGTCACAAACTATATAATTCATGGAGCAGTGAAGCTGTAGTGGGATTATTTGAAAAAGGTTTATGCGCATCATGATATTGGTTGGTTGTATTTACATATAATTTTCATTGAAATCATTTTCCCTAAGAATATGATAGTAGAGAATGATAGTGTGTTCAAGTTTCTATATATGGGCTCGATGACATTTATGGATTACTCGACATTCTTTATAGAGCTACATTGTTTGGTTATGACATACAATGTTGATGATTTATTCAGGGAGAGATGCTTAGGGTATGGTCACCAACATGATGTTCGATATTAGGTATATTTTATAAGATTGACCTCTATTAAGAGTATGGTATATCAGGATAAAATTATTTAATGGAACATGAGGGATGTTGGGGGTTCATAATAGGGTAGTGTAGTCTCTATACTAATTGGATCATCATATTTAAGATCGAAGAACCGTTGTGGGGATTACAATGAGATGAGTAGTGGGTAGGAAGTTAGAACTGGTAGCTAATTTTTCTATTATTTTAGTGGAAGATGGTTCCACAGAGGAATTATTATGATTACAACCCATTCTAGTTCTGGTATTATTGTAGAATGGGCCTGATGCAGCATTTGTGTTGGACCTTCCATCCAATAGTTAGCTTTAGGGGGTCATCTCTTACCCCAATTTAATAAGTCAATTTAACAGAACCCTATTAGGTAAGTAGGTGGATTAGTACAAGTCAATTTGGATGTTGTGGTGGTGTTCATGGACTGGGAAACTAGCCACCATTAGTAACAAGATTACATAGTAAGACTAATCCAATTATAAAGGTTTTATCACAAGGTCATGGTTGAATTCAGATATATTCTTTACAAACAACCCCTCTAGGGTAGGGATCCATACCATCTATGGGGATAGGTAGAAATCTAGTAGCATGTATGTTAGTATCCTATTTTTATGAAAGATCTTCCTCTCCAAGTTTCATATTTTAACATGTCGTAGAAATCATAGAGATTCTAATTTAGTTTTCTAAAGGATTTATCACTTTAAAGACTCTATTGGAGATCAAAATGGAGGTCCGGTTGGTGGCTTATCAAGCCTACATTGAATGATATTAGAATAATGTGACTTTCACATAAACCTAATGTGAATTTTATGCTCACAATATTGAATTGATGTCTAGGAGGGCCAAGATGGACCAAAATATCATGGGTTTGGTAGGATAAAAACCCATATTACTAGTTTATATCAGGATGATGAGGCATCACGTTAAGTGGACTTTCCCCCAAGTGGTTTAATATTTCTGGAATGTGTTCCTTTACTAATTTCATGGTTTATCCCTTCATAGGGATGTTGAGTTGATCGTCAAGCTAGTGATTAGAGATGCACTGGTTTCCATAACACCAGACTGCATTGCTACGATAGAGTGGTAGGTGCTGAAGAGGTAGTCATAAGAGTTGATGGAAAAGTGGTTTATGTGTCCCAGTACTTTACTATGCTGTTCGCTAGTAATTTTTGTGAAAAAAAGATTCGTACTCATAGGCTGTGTATAAATTAATAATAATTGAACAAGCATATGCTTACGAATTAGTTTCCCCTCCCATGGATAGATGATATGTTTGATCTGTTTCGAGGAGCTCAGGTGTTCAATAAGATTCACATGGAGGTGTATGACTGTTATGGATAGACCATTCATGTATCATTATATGTGACCAATAACATGTTGGATAGAGTTTTGTTGAGGTAGCTATTAGACTCAGAGCGCCTAGTCATTCGAGAGATTGTTGAAGGTGAGGACGCACCTCCTAGTTTGAAAATGGGTGAAGATGGTATATTTTATATCCATAGTTACATTTGGGTTCTAGTGAAAATACATGAATATATTATGTGACAGTTCCATGTCTCAGTTTGGGAAAGGAATCCCTATGTCCCAAAGATGTATTGTGACTTACATCGTCTATACTCATGGATGGGTATAAATTTTGAGGTAACTGATTTTGATATTTGTTGTTCCACATATCAACAGGTGAATTCACAAAATCAGAAACTAGCTAGACCTTTACAGGAGTTACCTATTACCATTTCAAAATGGGTTAATGTCATGATTGATTTCATAATTGGATTACTGAGGTCACCATGTGGTAGATATTTTGTTTGTGTTGTTATTGAAATTATCATGAGTGCTTCTATTTTCCTACTTGTCAAGGATAATATTAGTGTTGTCGAGATAGGGATTTTATATATACGTGATATAGTACAATTTCATATCTTCCTGTGCACAATAATTCAAGATAGGGACACCCTATTTACATATATATTTTTAGAAGAGTTTGTAGATGGAATTGGGTACACATGTGTATCTTAGTATGTCATACCTACCTCGGACGAATGACTTGTTAGAGTGTATGATATATGTTATTGATGACATACATTGGGAATGTGTCTATGATTTTGGCAGCTATAGGGAGAGGCATACACCCCTTATTTATTTTTCTTACTATAATATCTATTATGTTACAATAAAGATGGATCGCAATGCTAATTTTCAAAGTAGGCCATTCTAATCTCTCCTATTCTAGTTAGAGGCATGTGAGGTAGCTTTTCTAGGACCACGTATAATGTAGGATACTTATGAGCATGTCTAGCTGATTTCAAAATGGATGGATCTTTCATAGTTTCAAAATAAATCATACGTTTATTACCAATGATGTCCTATAGAGTACGAGGGTTGGGATCATGTTTTGTTATGTCTCACTATTATTGGGACATGTAAATATTAAGAGATAAGGAAAACAATCATTGAGATATTTCAGCCCATTTTTGCGTCTCAGAAGATTCGTGCTGGTAGCATATTGGTTTTAGTTACCTGGAAGTTAATGATCCATGAATGAAATATTCCATGTATATAACCTTCACTATTATTATTCAGTTACATCTCATGCATGTCAATCAGATGAGGTTGAGTTATATCCACATGAATCTGTTAAGGAGAATCCTATTCATATAGTTGACATAAGCACGAAGATTGTCAGAGTCTGTTTAGTTACTCTATTATGGGTGTTATGTCACCATTGTTGCTTATATAATGAGACTTCAAAGTGGGAGGCATGCATACATTCCCAATGTCAAGATATGTACACAGATGAATCTTGACCAACCTTGAGAGGAAAATTTAGGGATGAATTTCTCTTTTTGGGGAATAATGTAACATCCCAGATTTTTGTGTGGGGTATGGATAATTTTATTTTTAGTTTTACCATTAATTACATCATATTGTGAATACCCTTTGAGATTACCTATGTTTCATGGGAATCAAGGGATTGTTTGGATCCTGATTCCCTACTATTTGGAAAAAATGTGTATGATGAACAGTTAGTAGAAACATTCTGGGGAAGGTTGAATGATTTCTCCAAACTCTAAGTAGACAGATAATTGGATGGAGGATACCTCATAGTTTGAATAAACCTATGGATGAGGACTCATTCCCATGAAAAAAATAATGAAATTTTGATAGTGGTTGAGACATAGTTTTTGAACCATTAGTCAAACCATACGACCTTGAATTTTCATGTTAATTTAATGAATTCCCACAAAATAATCCTTTATTTAAATTTTTTTATTTCTTCGGGTACATTTGTCCACATCTGGTTGGAACACTCTCTGAATGGAAAGTCATATTTCCCCCCCTCTCTTTTATCTTATATCGGAATCGATCAATGTTGGTATCATTGGATCTGCATAGTTGAGTATTCAATTCAATTTGTGTTATTCCTTTTTACTGTTGGTATAAGATGCTCTACATTGGATCTTGACAAAATGTCATAATTTAGTATTTTCAACCATTTTGCATTTGTTTTCTTGATGTGATTAAAATCAGGAGTTGATATTGGAAGAGAACACTACTACTGAACAATGGTAGTCAGTCCATAAATTTCTAGTTTGGTTTTGTTCTATACTAAGCTAGTTTCCGTATTCCACCCACTAAACATCTCAATGGGACCAAAAAATTAAACTTATTAATTGAATTTATGTAATTGGAACATATTAAAGATTACCTTTAGCATTCTTGAGTAATGTTGAAGGTTGTTTCCACAACCAAGGCTACCAATAGGGTTTTCCTTTTAATTTCCTTGAGTTTTACCTTTATCTAACCACCCAAGGTTAGTGTTATTGAGATTACATTATTATAGGAATCCCATATATGATAATTAAATATGTTTTATTTGTTTTATTATGCGATCTTATACATCTTTTTCCATGAGGTATATAATGTGGAATTATTTCAAATGATGAATTTTGAAATGTTGTATCACTGGGTAAACTCTTTGGTTTCAATTGAATGATAGTGGATAAAGAATAATGTATACTAATTGGTTGAATTGAATGTGAAATGGTGTATGAAACAAGATATAAATAGAGAATATAGTAGATATATTGGTTGGTATACTATGGATTCTAATTCCATTTAGATTCCATGGTTTCTTCATACATGGATCTTGTTTTATGGTCGAAGATTTGTTGGACCTATATACACCATGGATCATGATTCTATAGAATGCTACAGAATATATGGCCCTAAAATTTGTCTTGTTATAATTTAATTGGAAATGCTCTGTTGAGATGTTCCTTGGACTCTTGTATTGCCATTAAAAATTTCTCATCACGATTCTACATGGACTCGACAAGGATTATTTTGTTTATTATAACATTGTTGCAATAATTAGGGTTCAAATATCTTATTCAATGTCACGACCATTGGAAATTTAGTATGTATGATTATAAAACATGGATGTGGCTATTCTCATTGTTCTTTTAATATGGAAATGTAGTGATTGTTTTGTTCACATGTTATATAGAAAGGTCATGGTAGGCATGATTTGTTTGGATATATGATGAAGCTATGGAATTTATTCAAATATTTTTTGAATCTCCCTTTTTATAAGATATTTACCTACGTGTTTCAAGGATCCTTGAGTGGATATATAGAATCAGTTTATTTTTAGTAGTTAATCATGGGCACTTTACATTTATTTAATTCTTACGTGTGATATAAATTGAATTCATATTTCACTTGTAATATTATATATCCATGACATGTTATAAACCTTTTGGTTTATGCCTACTAGGATTGTATCACACACCCTATCATGGCCATAATTTCCTAAACCAATAGAATTTATGGAAGCATATAGGGACTACGAAAAACCTATAGAATGATAGTTAATTTTGGGCCATGCATAGGTGCATGGGAGCAGGAGACCAAGTTGAGGCTTGTGATTCTATATTTAGATAGAAAATTTTAATCTTTTTGGAATTTGATACATGTATTATATTGTACACATGTGTATATTTTATTATCTATTTTGTATAGATAAGAAATTTTTCACCATAGTCTATATATGATATTACATATGAAATTATTTATATATATTCATGTCATGTTTATTTATCTATTTTCTAACGTTTATATTTTTCCACTAATGATTATTATTGTCATTCTTCGTTGTTACACCCAGTTATGAGGGAAATGTGTCCCCACAGATAAACAGTAAGACGTCTCTACTAGAATTCATCCTCTAGTATTTAGAGAGATATATTTAATCTATATGTAAAACTTGGATCCTGAATCTTTTGAGGGGAATCTAGGTTTTGGTTGTTACACAATATCATTACACCACTTCAGAAATGTGTTATTTGTACCATCCATATTCATCATTTAGATAGTTTATGATTTCATTGTGCAAGGATAGTAATGAAAATAACTACCTTTATTCATTTTTTATTCCACATAAAATATTCAAATCCCTTGGATTACTATTTATTAAATATCACCTACATATCAATAATTTTAATCATGTATATATTTTTTCTTTAAAATATATATCATTTATACATATGGTGTTTAATATAAATGTTATTTGATTATCTAGAGAAATATTAATATATTTGAATCTCTTAATAAATATTGATACTTTATCAGACAAATTTGCTTTATTATATCTATTATTTTAAATATTTGTAATTCTTTAGACATGCTCAACATGGGTGATGGTCGGGTTAGAATAATCCCCTTGATGCGTTGGTAGTCTCATGGGAAAAATAAGTTGGTTTTCCTCAACTAATGTGTTTGAACCTAGTATATTATAAATTTTCCTATGGATAGATCATGGTGGTAATGTTATCATGATCCGAGGAAACATGATGTGAAATAATTATCATTACCTTCATTTATATTGAGTTATTATTATCCAATGTATATTCACTAAGAAAAAATATATGGATGTGTTTTATTCTTATTTTATTAATTAAATAGAATGGGTTTTCTATTATGTACATTTAGATGCTGATTTTTCCTTATCAAATCATGATATTCAATTAATTAAAATGGATTATGAGTTCTGTTATTCACCATTCCATATTCATTACACACTACCTCTCGGTTTAATGATTTCATGGTATAAGTGTTTGGTTATTTAGCGTAATTAAATTCTTGTTCTTGTTGTTTATGTATTCACTCTGATATACATAACCCTTACTGATCATTTTAGCTAAAACATATATTTCCCTTTCCCCAGGAATCCAGGAAGTCTACTATGAAATATATACAATAATATATAGAGTGGGAATAAAATTTTCTCGAAAAACAATTATGTTGTAATTAGTGTACTAATTTTTAATAGAGGACTCATACATATACCATGTTTACAAATAATATTACACCCTTTGGTCCTTTGTGATTTTATTCATTGTATTCATGGTAATGTAATTGTGGTAGACATCGACTTCGATATTACTAGGTTCAGGGTACTATAGTAATGATTAAAGATAAAAATTACGTAATTAATTAATTTAAATTATAAATCGTAATCTTGGATTCCAATATAATGTGGTATTATATATTTGTGAAAAGTGTGAAATATATAATTATTCCATGAGATTAAGATATATATTCACATATAATTAGTATAATATATGCCAATGAAGATGTTAGGGTTGATCTAGTTCATAGACTATACAGTAATTTACATTGTTGTGAATGATAATGATGTATATAACTCCCTAAATATGTAGGATCATCCTACAAAATCTATGATTTGGATTCAATATGACTGAATATTCATGGTTTTAAAAGGATGGACCTTAAAATCCCAAATCAATGAGATAAACCCATTCTTTCCCAAGAGATTTTACAAACATCTATACATATGATGGTCATGGAAGTGTATAAAAAAGATATAGATATATAAAAGATGGTAAACAAAATTCTAAGTTTCAATGATGAAATCAATTGAATGATAATTTTCATGAAATGATTATATGAACCATTTATAACATAATTAAAGATTGAGTTATTCGATTGTGCAGAGAGATCATCATTATTTCTCTACCTTTATAGAAAAAATATGTATAGATATTTAATGTATAAGTTTTAGTCGGATAACATGAAGTGGGATATTACTGAATATATATCATGATATATCATGTCCCACAAAGTTAAGGTAAAATGATAGAATTCTATGGGAATGACGGAGCCATTACGTATACATATACAATAAATGGTGAATGATTCTATGTATTAACATATTAGTCTTAATAATATGTGTAAATTCCTCACAGCCACTAATGATAGTGTTTATCACCTTATTAAATCTACAAATTGAATTTCTATTTGAAAAAATCATTAACTATTTCAAATTTTCATGAGATATATAATGCAGGTGGTAATGATGCCTAAAGTAAACCTTTAAAATGCACCATATTAGAACATTAGATTTAACTAAATGTTGAGAATAGATCTCTAATAACCATTACATATCAAGCTACGATTTAACAACAATTTTATCATTAGAGTAATGGTCAATTTAAATGGACTAGTCTTGCTTTGTAAAATATTCTAAGAACTAATTCAATGGATTCTAAAGAGGTTATGATTAACAGCTTCCATTGGTAGAGTTTTAATATAATAAGAATTTATATTATTATAACGCCCTTACATGGGTGCCACTCAACAATGTCCCGATCAAGTTCGCCACATGACATCATGTGTGCCTCTTTGTATACTAGAGGCTACCGACTAGAATGGAGGGTCTGGTTAGTCATTTGTGGGAATCCAATACCCTCATTTATCAAAGTAAAATTCCAGTAGATATAATTGAAAAAATGCAGAATCAAATATATAACCAAAAAAATACTCATATCACAATATAACCAAAACGAGAAAACAATAATCAAATAAAATGAAAAACATGCTATACCAATATATGTGTAATTGTCTTATAATAAAACTGAAAATAAAGAAACTATTTCTCCCCAAGTAGGTTCCGAACCATTTCCGAATCCCTTATACAAGATCCATCCCTAATCAGCCACCTATCCAAGGGACATTTGCCTTATCTGATCCTGCAAAATATATAATCTATATGGGTATGAATAAGGCACCCGAATAGGGTGTGTGTACAACTTAGTAGGCCACATCCAACAGTGACTAAAAAATTTACCATCAAAATATTTTACATGAATTTCTATAAAAAAATATGTAAAATAAAATTATAAGTAGTTTATCACATTTTAATGTATTTTTATCTAACTACATTAACTCCAGGGTTCCCAAGGATAATCGTACCTCAATACTAACTTTATATTGTACTAGAGAGTGAATTGTTCCCTCGGTAATTCCATATCATAATACATACTTCAAGAGAAATCATGAGGTTTTCAAGGTTCTATTATATCTCTGTACTTGATTTGAATAATGTCGTAGTTTGAATATTCTCATTTGAGGCCATAACTCAGAGTTCCATTATTTAGATTATATAATGTCACTTTTATAATCCACATTTACAATGTTTCAAATATCAACAATTTAAGTCTAATGACCATGTTATAGTTGTTACACCATAATAGAATGATTGTGTTCCCATTCACTTTAGACATATGTATAATGACCATGTTACCATGTATACTTCTCAATATAGAATTACCATGTTCCTATTCTCTTGGATCATAATTATGATGACCATGTTACCATTTTTATTTATTAATTTAGAAAGACCATGTTCCATTTTTTATCAAATAATTAATTTAATAATTATTTATCCACCACAATCCCATTGATATTTCAACAATTATCTAAACACATCCATTCCATTAGTTAACTCAATAGTTAACTAAGTGAATCAAAACATTAATAAATTTATCAATTAATTAATAAACATCACAATTAATATTTACATAAATAATTTTATATAATTAGTTCTCTCATTCCAATGAAAAATTTCAATAATTAATCCTAAAATTATTTATCTAGATCACATTATCAAAATAACCAAATAAATCCACAAATGAATATCTCAACATAACTATTTCAATATATATTAATTAATTATTAAAATAATTACCTATATTATAAACTCTACCTATTATAATCAATTTACACAATGTAATTATCAAATTGTGCATCCCCTTTGTCTAATGATTATTTCTACAATTAATCACCTATTTCCACAAAGCATCGATATATCAATTGGTCAATCTATTATATTCAATTCAATAAAATCAATTTCTGAAGATTTCTTGAAATTATAGAATATTCATTTACATATCCAATCCATAACTATGTGACTTCGATTTTTACCATCTGTCTCAATTTTTTGACAGATGTTTTCTAATAGGAAATCTCCAAAATTCTTGCTCCACAACGATGTAGATATGAGATTAATAATTTCTATCCCAAAATCAAGATCAATGGTATCATGATCTTATTAATCTAGATCTATATCTACAATATTAAATATTTATCTCACAAATTAGGTTTACATTTAAATAATCAGGGAATAAAATCCACGAAAAGTCTAAGGATGGAGAAATAATAGGCTTCCAAATTATATCCGCATAATGGGAGAAGAGAATATCTTCGATTTGGGATTTGGATCTTCAAGAATGGAGGTATAATAATATAGTAACCCCTATGGAAGGCTTTAAAATCCACCAAAATTTTCATGTCCCGAGCCCAAATGGAAATAGGGATGTTCCCGGGGTACAATAAGAATTAAAACTAATTTTCATATTATTTAAAACCGCCCACATAGTTTTCTGAAGTAAGGGCACATGATAAGTTGAAGTTGTGCACCAATGTTGAAGACCTCTCTTCAATGGATCATGTGATTTGCAGGGATAGATTCATAGTTTACCATAACTGTCCGCAAATAGTGAAGAGACCCATTTTCACATATTATCATAACAACTCCATCCAAACACACCCCTTTTCTTAATTCCAAATAAAGGTAACTAAATAGAATGAAAATTACATGAATATGTGGCAAATATAAGTAAAAAAGGCCAGGATCGTAGAATACCCCACCTTATAATAACTCGTCCCCAAGATAAAATTACAAGCCTTTCTAGGATTCTAAGCCAAAAATAGTGGTCCATTGAACCCTCATATCTTATTCTATTTCCCGTGTTTCCTCTTATAAATGTCCTTATTTCCATATCACATTAACTATCTACAAATACTTTCCTCGCAACACTTTCTCAATGAAATCCAAAAAACAAATGAGAAGATCCTCAAAGGATGGACATATTCAAAGGAAAAATGCATCCAAATCGATCACAAGATAAGGTTCGAGGCGATATCATTGAAGTTGTGATACATGGAAAACATATTAGATATCATTGTATCTCTTTTAAATATCCAATTGGTATGCCACCGACCCTATTCTCTCAACTATCATAAACGTTCCAACAATCATAAGTGACAACATTCCATGCCTATTTATTCCACAGTGACCCAACCTATGTGACAACCAAATGAACACATGATCAACCTATTTAAACTCCAAGGGTCATCAACATCCATCAGCATTAATAATTTATATATTCTAAGAGTTAACCATTCATTTCAAAATCAATTGTACATGATGAGATGTCTCCTTCATGAGACTCAGTCCCAATAACTCTAACTCAAAAACCCCTTTCCAGCATAGTGATTATCAACATCGCTTATAATAAATATCCTTGAATATTTCCATTTGTATAGTTTATTGAAAACCTTTTTCCTAGTCGAACTCCACTAAATCCAAGTGATTTCCCTTAAAATACCTCAAATTTAAGAACACATTCCAATAGAATATCCTCAAAAAAACTTTATAGTATATATTGACATCCCATCTTTCTATGGGTGGAAATTTACAGTTAATAATAACTATGTGACAAGTGATTTATGCAAGACCTTCTAGATGTGTGATGTAAAGCATGAATCATGATTTTAATTTATTGTATGTGTAACTCCATGTAAAAAAACTATCTTATGAACATACATTTCTCCAAACCGTTATTCTATAAAGGTTTCCCATATAGGCATGAAACGTTCTACCTTTTATATAAAATGATGAATGACCCAAATAGCATCATTCTTCCTAAGTTTCTATGATAGAAAAACCAAAAATTTCATGGTCACATCATCCCACATCTATTACGGAATATACATTGGTGGTAGCAAACCAATATGATATTGGTGATCCACCTTCACCTGCTAATAGGTGAAGCATCTTTTCACAAACCCTGCTATCTCATTTTTCATTCTGGACCACCAAAATTTTCCTCATAGTTCATGGAACATTTTAGTCACTTTTGGATCCACCGCCCACTTCGAGGCATGAAATTCTGATAGGGACCTCCCTCAATTGCTCATAGGGACAACAATTCAATTCCTCAAATAGATGTTATCATACTCAATTATCAAACATTCTAGAGATGTCTCCCATTCTTTAAATCATTACCTCTTGGATAAGCACTCTGGATCTTCAATCTATATGTCCTTAACCCATATCAAAAGAGTAAAATCCTATACAACTGAATCAAGATTCATCTTCTCCTAACTCTACTGAACCACCACATGTATTTCAGCTAGCGAGATCCACATATAAAATTCTACACTCAAATCTTAAACAATATGAGTCATATATTTCCATATCAAGGCCTCACATATACTATTTCCCTTCCTTGGCATATATACTAGTACAAAAACAAAACACTACATATACGTATCCCATCTTTTCTGCTGATGATTCAAATCACACTATGAAAATATATATTTCATGTTCTTGTGATCTATATATATTTTGATCCTTTATATCATAGTATCATAATGCCATCACATAAAACCGTAAACCACTACCTCCATAATGAGGTCGTTCGTGAGGTATATTTGCTCAGAATGCCTCAACTACTGAGAAAACATTTCTACAGATCGGTCTCCCTACATTATTATAGCTCCATTTCTGATCATAGATGAGTCAAAAATAACCATATTACCTAAACCTGAATCAGGTAGGATAAATATCGGTTCCAATGTTAAGTGTATTTCCAACCCCTAGAATGATCTTAAACAAGACTTTGTCCATTCAAACAATACTAATTTTTTGGTCAAGCCTCAAATCGGTGATTCCATACTTGAAATTTCATGGATGTACCTCTGATAATATCTAGAAATTCACACGAAGATTTTGATTTTGAAAATGTTTATGGGATTCTTAGATGAAACCACTGCATGAACCATCTCTAGGCCCACTAACACACCATCTTCAATGATTTATCTCCCCATGAAGTGTACCTCGTCAATCCAAAACATATAGTTAGATAGATTGGTGTATAACCAAATATCTCTCAGTCTACCCATGCTGACGTGACGATGTTGGAAATGATCATCAGGAGTTTTGGATTACACCAGGATGTCTTCTACAAACACTACCACGAACTGATATAGATACGGATGTAAGATACTATTCATCAAATACATAAACACTATTGGGGCATTTTTTAACCCAAACAACATTACAAACAACTCATAAAGGCCATAACTGCTTCTAAAAGTTTTCCTCCATGTAATAAAAGTCCATACTCTCAATTGATGATACCCTGATCTCAATTAAATTATTGAGAAAACACAAGATCCCTTCAATTTGTCAAAAAAATCATTGATACATGTCAGGGTATATTATTTCTTTATAGTTATTTGTTTCAACTTCTTTTAATCAACATGTAAGTGTAAAATCATATCATCCTTCATTGTGAACAAAATATATGATCCCTAAGGTGACATACTTGGATGGATAAATCCCATAACCTCCAACACTTCTAACTAAGTCTTGGGATCTTGAAGCTTAGTCAGTGGAATTCTATATGGTGGAATAGAAAATGGATCATCCCCCCAACATGATCTCAATAGTGAATTACACATCTCTATAAGGTGGTTCACTAAGAATTATTCAAGAAACACACCCTTAAAAATCTCGACTACTAATGGTACGAAATCATACCTAACACACCAATCAACAAAAAATGGCTAGAATATTGGATTGTTATCTCTCCCAGTTGCTGGTTAATTAGCCCTACTCACCTGCCTTTATATCCCACTATCGACAATGAATATACTTTTCACTTGATGGAGACAAAAGAATCACTCTCCTATGGTAACATTCGATGTTGGATTGGTATGAGACTATCTAGTAAATAACTATAATAAAGTAAAATCCCAACAGATGAAGAACATTAATATCCACTAGGAAATGATATTCCCCTAAATCTAGTGAACATCCATTATAAAGATAGATTTCTATAGAATGAACTCCCAATGGTGTTTCTATAATCATTACCCCACACACAAACCCACTATTACGCAGAAACCCTCAAAAAAATATGTATATATAATGGAAGGATAGGAACCAGAATCAACTAAAGAACTAGATAGATTAGAAGATACTATAATAGTACCTCTCACTGTCGATGGTCGAGCCACACTATTATCATTTATTAGTTGTACTGTTTGTAATTTTGATGACCCTATACCGTATGATGTTGTATATCTCCCCTTGGTAGAACCACTTTTCTGATACGAGAACTCCTACCCAAAATCACCATGGACACTCCCTCTACTCTATTGTGCATTAGAAATCCCAGTACCAGCTCGATATCGTGTAGAATAACCTCCTCACACACTCTGAATCCGCCCAGATGCTCCTACAGTTCCACTCTGTCACTACGACCTACAAATCTCCTATATAATTCCTATCTTTATACAAGATTGACACTCTCTTAGTGGTCGGTAATAGTGCAAATTATATTGTCCTGGCCTACTGTACTGATGGTAGGTCGCCCCAGAAATGTCCTATCCCCTAGACCATCATATATACGTACTCTTCTTCCCACTACATATGATTAGGTTTTCAAAATGGTGCTTCCTTCCCAAATAAGTCAAACATCCTGATCTTCTATAAAAAACATGTTGTCCAACACTGAAATCCTCCCTCAGGTAATATTAATCTACGCGAGCCTGATCCACCACTTCCAAAAACCTCTTCGGCTTGAAGATAATCACCTAGGGTTGAATCTCACACTTAAGTCCATCCTAAAAACGTTTTTCGATAGCTTACTCATATCCTACTAATGTTGGAACAAATCATTTTAGATATGTGTAGCATAAAATATAGTCTGTTCTTGACATGATTCATAAGGATAGATGCGTGAACATAGCATCTCTCCATGGTTTCAGTGTATCTGGATAAGTGTGCTCCTAGAAACACTCCAAGAAGTCCTTACATAATGTACCACCACTCTATCTAATTTGTGCTATAATGTCTGACCGGTTCTTAAATGTTCCCTGTAGCTTTTAAGTGGCCAATTTGACCCTCTTCTTAGTTGGAGTCTCCAAATGGTCTAGTATAATCTCTATGGAATCAATCCAGAATTTAGATCCGTCTGGCCCACCCTCTCTAGTATAAATCAAAGGGTGTTGCAACTGATAATGTCATCTCAACTAAGACATTATTTTCACAACCCACATTGAGTCTCATTCCACGAATTCAATAAATAATGATATAATATCTCGAAACTACTGTACATTAACATTTGCTGGCACGATCGGTACCACATCTTCCCCATATGTGATAACATTCCAAAGCATTGTCCTCAGTCATACCCTAAATAAGTGTCACACAAGCATATTCTATTCAAATATAAACACACATCTTAGATCTTATAACACAAATTTATAACATTTACATAAGAAGAAAAAATAAAAACAACCCTTTTCCCCCTCCCATACACGTGGTCAAAACTAAGGATCTATTAGTACCATTAACAATCATACTCCTATTGTTTTGTTAAAAAAGGTAAACACCAACTAATAATCAAGTTTCTCATTTAGAAACCCAAAAATTCTCATTTCACATAATTTTAAAACATTTTTCTATTCATGTTACACACTATTTTTTAATTTTGATATGAAAAATAAGGAAATCATTTCGAGTTCAACAACATACCCACAACCCATTTTCTGTGATAATCCCTAAAATAATGCATTTCACAGTAACCCTGAGATCCTAGACTGATGCATACAGACTCAACCTTCATGACATTTGGTCCATGAAACAATTCTAAAAATTTCTCAGAAATAAAAAAAACATCATAACAATAATGAATCACCAAAGGTGAAATTAAAATAAAATGTAAAAAACATCAATAATAACAATCCCACCATGAATACATGGGTTTTACCCCCATACATGGGATTTTAACTCCCATTCTCATACTAATTAAAAATCCCTAAATATTCCTAGTCTCCTATCACCATTTCCCAAAATTGAATGATAAAAGGAGAAGAAGGAAAATTTGACATCTGATACCACTTTGTAATACCTTGAGCGAGGTGCCACTCAGTAGTGCCCAAATCCAGTTCAATACATGACCTTAATCACACCTCCTCATACAGTAGAGGCTGTTGACTAGCAGTGATAGTCTGGAAAGTAATTCATGGGTAGTCTAAACCCTCATTTATCAGAGAAAAATTCTGTTTGTAATAAATGAAAAAATGCTGAAGCAAATATATAAATAGAAAAAATACTCATGTACGAAGATAACTGACAAGAAAAAAATATACTCAACTAAAAAAGAAAAACATTCTATAAAAATTTAAGTGTCAAGTTTCTATAATGAAATTTAAAATAATGATTGTGCGTCTCACCATGTGGGTTTTAAACCATATCAAGTTCACTCCTCCAAGCTCCATCCCCAATAATCCACCTATCCCAGGGTCCTTTCCCTTGTACAGATCTAAAACAATATTATTTATTTAGTTACCAACCAAGCATCCAGAATAGGTTGTGAGTACAACTAAGTAGGCCACCATAGATAGTGTCTAAAACAATTCCAATCAAAACATAGTGAATTTAGTTCCCTGAGGAAATAAGTGCAATAAATTAATATAAAAGTTTAGCACATTTTCATTTATTCTTATCTAATTACTTTAACTCAAAGATTCACAAGGATACTTGTACCTCATTACTTATATCATATCATACCAGATATTGAGTTTTACTTAGGTTGTACCATATCTTAATACCTTCTTCTAGATAATGCTCGGAGTATGCAAGGTCATATGATATCATAGTACCTGATTCAACTCATGCCAGTGATTTTTTATTCTCATGTGATGCCATAAATCAGAGTACCATTATTTCTATTATATAATTTCACATGAATAAGCCACATATCATTAGTTACCAATATCACAATGGTATATAATATGACCATGTTACCATACTTACCCCCCAATAGAATGACCATGTTCCCATTCTCCTTAATCTTATTTATAATAACAATTTACAATGTATGCTTCTCAATTTAGAATGACCATGTTCACATTCTCTTCACTCATAAGTATGGTTACCATGCCACCATTTGTACTTATCAATTTAGAATGAATATGTTCACCTTATTTAAAATATAATAAATTTACCAATTAATTATACACCCAAATACAATTACCAATTCAACAATTATATAGACACATATATTCCATTAGTTAACGCAAAAATTATCTAAGTGCATCAAACCATAAATTAATATATTAATTAATTAATCAACATCACAATTCATATTCCACAATTAATTTTCTATAATTAATTATCTCATTATAATATCAACATACCATAATTAATCACTCAATTCATTATCTATATCATAATATCAAAATCAAATAATTAATCCTCAATTAATTATCTCAACATGTCCTCTTCAATATACCGTATTTAATCACCAAATTAATTACCTATATTGCAACCCAAGCCTATTATAATCAATTTATAGAAATTAATTATCTATTATGGTATCCCATTAGTATCCTGATTAATGCATTAATAAATAACATATTTCAAAGAAGCTTGGATAAATTCATTTTTCAATCTAATTGACCCCATTCAAGAAAATTAATTTTTAAATATGATATAAATTATACTATTTTAATTTACATATAAAATCTATGACTATGAGAATAGATTTAGACAAGCCTCCTCGATTAATTTATGAATGGTTCCCCAATAGAAATCCCCAAAATCTGAGCATCATAATGAAATAGATATTATATATCAGATCTAAATCCTTAAAATAAGATCAAATATATCACGATTTAATTAATATTGATATTGATCTACAATATTAGGTCTAGATATCACCTATTGTGTATAGATCTAATTAAATATATAATAAACTCTTCTAAAATATCATGGGAAGAGGGAAAATAATTATCAGGATGAGATCCCCTTTCCAATAGTAGATTGGGTCTTTGATTTGGGCATTGGGTCGTAAAGATTGGAGTTTTGATGACCTTGGAACTCCTATGTAATGCTCTGGGATCACCCAAAATTGTCATTTCCAGAACCTATGATATAATAGGGGTATGTTGGGGGATTAGGTGGTGGTAAACCTAATTTTCAGATAATTAAAAATCATGTGCATAGTTTCCTGGGTAGGGAACACGGTTAGACAAAACCATATGCCAACCATGTGGACCTTAAAATCCACGGTCATGCACATTCATGGGTTTGGGCACATGGTTTATCAAATTGTGTGCCAACTGTGCATACCTCTCTACTTGTATTTTCATGAATAGTTGTGATAGGTGCACTATTTACCCTTACCAATCACAAACCACACATAGACTCATTTTCAATTTTTTTCAAAAAAACACCACCAAAACACACACCAAGTCATAAATATAGAAAAGGTACATGAAAAGAACAAAAAGTATCTGAATTTTCACACTATATGACTAAAAAAATCAAGGGATCTTAATTTTATAGTATTAAAATTATACAATATAAGGATCGGTATGATAAGAGGTAATAAACTCTAATATCTTGGTATTAAGTTAGAGAGTGTAATCATGAAGCACCCAATTGTTTGGTTGTGATTATTAGCTTTTAATTTATGGTCATTTGTATTTATTGAAAATATTAAACCATCATCAGAGTAGGCAATGATAAGGGTTTTGGAGAATATGATAGAATTGTATGAGGGGGTTTTGGGTGTTATTAATCTAGGAGATAATTCGTTAATGATGGAACATTGAAATGAAAAAAGAACAAAAAACGACAGGTGATAATGCAAATGATGTAATTATATGCCTTGATGATAGGAGGGACTATATCATTGAATTTATAAATATAAATATATTTTATATTCACAATGAATGATGATGAATTTATTATGAAAAATCTATCCAATGGAAAAAAATGAAATATTCTAATAATTTTATTGTTTCTGTTAGTGTATTTCATGGAATGTTCTAATACATAAGGATTATATATCGATTACATGAGATGACGGAGTAAATGTAACATCATTATATTGTGATAAAATTATAAATTCTATGATGTGGATGAGGAAATTACTATAATGTTTTTCATTTATCTGATTACAACAACAGAGGTTTTTAGACATATTTCATTTCAATAAACAATATTTTTACTACTCCAAAATATATTTTCCCTGTTCTATTAAAATATATGAAAATTGGTAGGAATTAAATCAATAATGTTATTAATAAAATTTAAAATGTTATAATATGAGTTAAAATGTAATAAAATAAGAATATTTTGTATATTGAGGATATAAATAATTTTGATTTAGTAAAAAATGAAAATTTTATTATATTAAAAAAATTGATATTAAATTTGTAATTTTGATAAATATAAAAATGGAAACACCTCACAACTAGACTATATATTTTTTCATTTAATAAAATATAGCATTGAATAATATTTTTCACATTCCCAACTACCTAAAAAATATGAAATATTTTATTATGAAAATATTATATGTAGAAAATTGAACCATTATAATGTATCCATATAATTGGAAAGTGTAAATAGAGATAGTTTAATTATGAAAAATATATATAAAGGTAAATAAATGAAAACTAGTAGATTGAGTTTTCAATAAGAATCATATATTTATTATCCATAAATGATTTATAATCACTTGGTATTTTTTTTATTCCAATCCTAAGATGATCTTCAAGATGTTTGGTTTTATAGTAATCAATTATGGATGATGTTCAAGATCCTTGAAATTACTATGAGATCAATACTTTTTTATTATCGCCTCTGATTTCCATTATTTCTTATCTTACCCAAAAAACATATTCAAATAAGTTAATAAGGGTTTTATGTAGTTATTTTATTGATATAAATATGTGATTATGAGTGAAATAAATATTTATTTTAATAATGAAGCTTTCTTTAAATAATTTTATAAGTAAAAATATTCTTTTTGAAATTATTATTAAACTTTACATGTCATTATAAAAAATTAATTTTTACCCCCATTTGAGTTTGAATTTTATAAAAAGGAATTCAAATTTGAATACATCATTTCATAATTTTATTATTGTGATTTGTTTTTAATTTTCAAAAATGTTTGATATTCTGGTGAATAGTAAAAAATATAATTTTTTTCGAAAATTATAGATTATATGACTATTTAAATATTTAATAATCAGATAAAAATTTATATAACCTTTTCCTCGGCCTAATATTTATTGAAGGAGTAATTTAATCCATTTAAAAATATTATTTTGAATTTAGAAACCTAGGGTAGAAAATTTATAAAATAAATAAATATTATATCCATATAAAAATCATGTTTTTAATTTCAATTAATTATGTATTAACATAATAGAATTTATTCTTGTCTTGCTTTGAAATACATATAGATCTTATATGATTATTAATAACAAAAACAATATCATAGGTATAAAAAATATTATTAAATTTATTATAAAACCACTTTCATCATAACAAATATAATTTTAAAAAACACTCTTAAATTTGTTAGATGTTTAATATTTTAAAAAATAGATTTATATATTTTGGAAATTAAATTTAATAAAATAATATTTTATATTTGGAATCATAAGATAATATTATATTTGGAGTCCAATTTTATGTTCAAGAATAAAAACTAATTACACAGTTTAAATGTAGTCACCATGGTAATGACTAAAAATAAATAAAGTATTAAACTAGGTAAACATATAAAAAATCATCCAAAAATATTTCAAAATATTAAGATGGTGACTTTTAACCATCATATTCCCCCACCATCACCTTCTCATCATAGTTTGTAAATGTTGATCCCATATACCTCTAAATTTCACATTCATTTTATATTATGTGTGAAGTATTAAATCAACTTTCATTCTGTTAACTTATAGAAGAATCCTTCTAGAAACCCTTAAAATAAAAATAAAAATGTTTAATACATCCCATTACTCTTACTCATTATATTCCAAAATAAACCTCTAATATGTACTTAATATTCAGGTCCATATGAACTTTCTAATTCCCAATTTATTGGTTGAAGTGATGAGTGTTGTTTTTTCATCAATATAATTCAGTATAAATAAGTTACAAGGGTAAAATATTTTCATTAAAAATAATTTAGAAATAAATTTTAAGTTATTGGGATTGTGTGAAGTTATTACTCTAGAATTTAATTTTTTTTATATGATGAATCATTGAAAGGACGGAAACAAATATCCTATTGTTGATAATGTTGATGTTTAGATAATCTATTCGGATAACATGAGGTAATCCGTCAAAATAGTAATTTAGATTAATAGAGTTTGTTATTATTATGGATAAATTTTAATTTTATAAGACATAAATTTCTTAAATAATACACAATATATAATTTTTTAGAAAATTCTATTCTGTATTTTAGGTTAACTACAAAATGAAAAAGAAATATTTTCAATTACATTATTCGATTGTGTAGATGTACCTATGAAAGATGTTTAATGAATGTTATAGTTTGGGAATAAGTCAAAGTTATGAATATAATGAATGTAATTTTTATGGTCATATTAATCTTTATGAGAATCATTCAGAGGATAATTTTTTTTTTGAAATTTATTATTTCCTTGATCAAAAAATATCCATGATTTGTAGCAACACCGTTAATCATCAGAAATCTCACAATTCAAATATGAATGAAATATTTCCCACAAAAAAATAATTTTTGACTTAAATTTTTGTTTAATGGTAGGAAATACCACATAATATATTCTTCTTTTGATTTCCATTATATAATTATTATATTATTTGAAGAATATATGAAGAAATTGTAATTGTTACTGAGAAAAGGAATCACTATATTATAAAGATTCCAAATTTCATAAAAGTTATCACTATATGAAAAAATAATGAATCAATCAAAGTGAAGTCATATTTTAAAAAACATAACACTAATCCATGTTATTTTAATATATTCCTATATATCAATTTAATAATTTTACATCATATTTATGAATTTGGGATTATCCATACATTAATACAGATGTTACATAATGTGATTATTTTTTCAACTAGTTTATCATTTATAACCATTACATGTAAAAATGATATTTTAATAGGGATATAATATAAATTTATTGAAATCTAATGATAGAACACGGTAAACCTATAAATAAGGATTTGAATAAAAATTGTTAAGAGGAAGAAGAAAAAATTAATTACACAAGATGCTATATTAGTGGTTAATGAGGAAACATTAAATCTATCAAATGATTTGGTGGTTTTTGAGTATATTGAAGCAAAGTTCATTCAAAGTAATGTTGACCAATAGTTAGTAGGATTGAAATTTGGAAGTATCTTATGTTACATTCTTTGATTGTATTAAAGACATTGGCTGTTGAAAAATACAATATATATAATTTATTAATAACTAATCCATGTTATAAGGATATAAATGAATAGAAGGAGATTAGAGGTCTCACTCTCATGATGAAATAGATTTTTTATATACAATGTTACTAAATATCAAGTGTTGAATAATACAGATGTTAGATTCATTCAACATTAGATGAAATATGTTTTATCTAAGTGTAGGTGATATAATATTAAGGAGATCAGAAGTTATGTTAAGTTGTTGTGATGTAGTAAAATAGAGAATGTGTTTTTTTTAAAATGGATTTTCAGATACAAAAATAAAATGATCAGTCAAATAATTATTTTTTTGTTTCAATGTAACAGTAATGTTTTAGTGATGTTGATTCCAGTAAAATTGTTTTTAAAAAAGGCGAATATATTGAGTTAATTTTATATAATTCATATTTCCATAAGATATAAAGGAACATTAAATTTTAGGATAATCCCATTTTATTTTAATGATGATGAAACCAATGTTCAATCATTTAAATTTTATGATGTATTGTTCATGAGTCTTGATGATATTTTTCTAGGAGTAGAGGATATTATAATAAGATATTTATAAAAGTATAAATGATATCTATCATTCATATGTCTTGGATAATTAAATTTTGAATATTTAAGACATTAAATTAGAAATAGTTTCAATTATATAGACAGAATTAAAAATATTTATAAGAGGTGGGTGGGTCCTAAATGGGGGAAACTATTTAAATGATTATATGAAAAATGATACGAATCAGAGTAATATTTTGAAAATATTCTAGGTAAATAAAATGATAGGGTGAAGAAGAATTGTATATTGAAAACTATTATATATGTCAAAGTGATAAGATGATAACAAAAAGGAATTATAAATAAGTTTAAATTGGTTTCTTGAATTTTGAAAATAAAAAAATAAAAATAGACCAAGTCCATGAAACTACATTAATTTGTTTCAAATGATAATGTGCATGATGGTAAGATATCTGGATATAATATTATAAAATCCTAAATACATGGTTGATGTACATATAATTGTCCTCAAAAATAATATATAAATTCAAACACATATAATTTAGTAGGACGATGTCCAATATGATGAAGTGAAAACAATATTGGATTATTGTTATTTCCGAAGAGGATGAAGGAATTATATTATAATGTTGGGATTTTTTTAAAATTTAGTGGGATGATTGACATTTTCATGATAAACTATGTGTTTCTGGTGATGAAGGCCTCAAACACCACGTAATTGATATTAAATGTAGTATTGTATAATCTATAAATCAGTATAATAATCAAACATAATAAGAAATAGGGTTAACTATTTATGAATGAACCTATTAAAAATTCTTATGTGATTTTGATTCATTCTATGTCTCCAATTATCTTGAATGTAATTGATGTGATTTTATAATCAAAACACATAAATCATAAACAATACAAAATATCTAACAATATAAATACTGGTAAACAATTAGGTTTGTTTTTTATTGCATAAAATCTATCTTACATGGATTCAACCCCTCTACCCACAATAATCAGGAATAGTCTCCTAATACTAAAAATGATCATAGTTTCACATCTTGATCAAAATTAAGAAAGAATATTTATACTATTTATAATCATATGAGAAGACAAAATGTTGATAGAAAACATATTAAGAAAATAGTTGATAATATTTATATTTTTAGTGTATGAAATGTAATTTCATTAAATATGTTTTTAGAAGAGTTTTTAGAAATAACAGAATATGGGAAAGTGGATATCATGATACATTGGGGCATTATATATAACCTATCATGTTGGTATTATAGATTCCCATATTACACTTCTAATGAACCAATCCCAACAAAATGGATTTTTTTGATGGATCAATTTTTAGAATGATCAAACATTATTCATAACATGTAATGAACATAAAAATTGAAAAATGAGAACATGATATCTCTTATGAGGAACAAGAGACATCAAACATGACACATATGGATGAAGTACTAAGAAATAAGAATAATAGTCGAGCTGTTGTTTTTTCATGGCAATCAAATTTCTAATGAAGAGATATAATAAACAAAAAAATTTAATGAGTCACATGTGACATATTTTTTTCATCACAGAAATGAATTATTCATCATTGATTTATTAAAATAGGATTTAATATAATAAACCTTTTAATTTATATATATATTTCTTCTTACAAAACTATTTTGTATCAGTTATCTTACATTACATTAAATATTAACCTTAATTTAATTTTTAATGTTAAAATATTTTGACAAAAAAAGGAAATTAATTATCATATTGCCAATTGACATATAATTTTTTAAAATATTAAATGGATAAAACAATAGTAAATAAAAATTCCATTACATTAAAATTTCCTCTATCATGAATTTTCAAGAAGATCATACTGTCATTAATAACTATAAAAATAATATAACAAGCTATAAATATGAAAAAAATATTTATAGTAAAATTAGAGAATATGAGGGCTTGTTTTCGAGTTATATGTATGGTTATATGTAAGAATAATGTAAAAACCGACTATATACATTACATATTATAATGACTTAAAAAAATTAATTTTTATTTATTCCTAGATATTTATATGTTAGTGTTTTTTATAATTGGGTCATAAATCTAAAATAACATCCCCATATATTCCCAACTGAACACATTTAATCAGTATCAATGTTTACCTTTATATAAAAAATGAGTCCTATTTTCATTTCAAGACAAGCCATGATGAGTTCCAGCATGGCATATATTTATTCATTTCCCAAGAGAGAACCTTGTAAAAAAAATTTGAAAATGTGGGATGAGTACAAATATATCTATAAAGTACATAAAAAATGAACTAATATATTATTAAATGAATAGTTAGAAAACAATTTCCTTTTTAAAAATAATCTTTTGGCAAAATATGAACAGTTTCTAACACAATAATTAAAATTTTTTAACCATATATTTTCATTAAAAATTAATTATGAAATATGAAATGTAAAAATACTAATTCATTAGGATTATTTGGAGTCATTGAACAACGATAATATTTTTTTCACAAAGATAAAATTTTCCATCTAAAAATATCATACACATTCATTTAAAGAAAAAATCATTATCTTACCCTGATAAATCATATGATTAAAATAAATATCAATAAAAAATGTTGATAAAACATGTAGTATACTTGGGAATGATTTTATTATCACAATTAAAAATGGGATAACCTTTACTTATTCTTATATATTAACCATCGATGTTACACCTAATATAACTGTACTGATTATAATAGGAATAACCATATATATATACACACACATATATATATATATACATATATATATATTCCCATAATCTATTTGGAGAATCATACATAGTTTAATCTTGCCCTTTGAAAAAGAATTTGAGTGCAATAACTGGTTCATATGATTTCTGTTTTTATTAGAACCACCCATCATAATAGGCAATTGCAATGAACCAAGTCATAATACATATAATGTTTCCTCATAAAAATTATATATACACATACTTGAAATCATTTTCTAATATTGACATATCCTTTCCATTTGAAAATCACTTATGAAAATTTTAAAACTATAGGAAGTATGGTATTATTTTAATAAAAAGGGAATTATTAAAAAGGAATCCTTAAATAAAATTAGTCTTACCATGGTATGAATGGTTGATGTCTCTATATATGTTAAATTAGAATTTTCCTTTTTTTCTTCATTAATGAACATTAAAAAATTACATAAAAATATTACTTTTAAAAACATTTTAAAAAAATTCAAAAAAAAACCTAATATTTCATTTGTAATTAAGTTATATTAATATATGTAAATCAATTAAAAAAATAAATAAATAATGGTATAGAGGATAATGATATATTCATGGGAAATGTTGACTGTTTTTTTAAGAAGTGAGTCACTTAGATTAAGTCAGACTCATCGCATACGTTACATATATTCTTTAATGATAAAATTATGTTATTTATTATAATTATTTAGAAAATATTTAATTTTATTATTCATTTTTCCTCTCGTATTACAATATTATATAAATAAATTATGTATTTATTTTCATGTTGGATTTTTTTGATGATATTTAGTTCAAAAGTCCATAATGAAATCTATAGGTTGAATGTGTAGAAAGTGGTCACTATTCCCTAATAACTAAAATACTAATAATTTAATTATTAACATTTATATATATAATTAATAATTATAAAACCAATCAAGAAGGTTGTTTATGAAATTTTAATGATATTACAATTTGGTGGATAGTAGGTTATATGTGTTCATGGCTAATATTTCCATTTAGAAACAATCATTTTTTGAAATATGGAATGTATTAATTTTTATTAACATAATGATAATGTTATCATAATTATAATATTAAATAATAAAATATACTTATATATATCAACCATAAGATGTGGGGATGAAAAACTAGCAATATCATTTGGTGGAGGTGGAAGTCCACAAATACACACGAACAATGTTTTCATTTTATATAGAGTGGAATGTTAAAAAAAACTATATGATATGTTTTATTAGAAGAATGAAATATATTTCTTAAATATTATATACAATCACTAATTATATACTTATAACCATCTGTGAGAGGTGGAGATGGGAGACAAATTACATCGGTCAGTGAGGTGGCAGTCCATAGCAGACATGAACAAGTAATTGATTTCCTATTTGATAGAGGTAAAATATAGATATATGTTAATCCATTGAAATAATAATATCTAAGTATATTATATGTAATAAATTTATTACATCACAATTGATTTAAATTATTTTTATGAGGTGGAAACAGATGTATGACAAAAATGATTAGTTAGGAACTACACATATTCTTCATTCAAACTCCTTTCTAATCACCTCACAGACACAAGGGATGGTATTATATGATATATAAGGAAAAAATAATGTGGGACTAGATTTTATGAAGGAATTTGTGTAGTTAAAGGACTATAAAATGGGGCTTTCATTGTGAAAAAAGATAATGAGATAATTCCTTTTATTAGATTGGAGAAGAAACTCATAACATTTATTAAAATATTAAATTAATGTAGTTTAATTTTCAATTAAAAATTTCCCCAAATTGATAATATAAAAATATAATATAATTTTTATTATATATCCTCCCCTAAGATAAAAATTTTCAATGTTTGATCTCATTTCTACCCTTATCATTTTTTAAACCCATCACTAAAACTTTTAAAAATTTCCATAAGATTAATTTTTTCAACCATTTATTTGTTCATAATTCACTATAAAATGAGAGAAAACACATAAAATGACCATGGATTATTTTTTCAACCATATCCCACTAGGTTCTCCAAAATAAGTCATTTATATTATTTTAAATCTAAAAGAACTCAGTTCTTAATTTTAGGTATGAATTTTTCCTTCAGGTTTACATTTGAGAAAAAGGAGAAGAACATGTTGAGTACTAATAACATATTAGTTACAAAGCATGGTTGGAGGTTTCATATCATGTAATCCTAGTAAATGTCGTTTATATTGGTTTGGAAGGCCTTTTAATGATGTGTGAGGCGTATTGGTAGAATAAGGACAAACTTTCATACGCATGGCATGTATTCACAAGAACACATTGTATAATTTTTTTGGATAAAATATTCATTAGCCTTGTATTTTGTCTTTCAAAAATATGGATTACTTCATGTTCTCTGACAACAGCTATAGAGGAATATTTCACTCTTAATCCATCATTTTAAGTCCAATTTAAACACTATTAGATGCGTTGGAATCCCCTCAGTGAGTTTTTGATTCATCTTGATCCATTGTTCATGATTTAATCTCTTATCCTAGTTATCATGGCATGAGAATGTATGCTCGTCTTATAGATCTACTCGATTCTAGGCAAAATTAGAGGTCGACGCTAGATTAGGAGAGTCGTACTAGCATGAGGTAGGTGGTCTTAGGCCATTTCCTAATTTTAAATCTATTTATTTTTGAAAGAGAACCACACTCTAATCTGTGGGTGTCACTGTGATTTATAATAGAACCTTGTTGTGTCTTTTTGGTTTTTAGGAAAAGGAATAAGTATTATTAGTCATGTACATGGTGGTATATCTTGAATTTAGGGCCACCCCATGTTTGTTTTTTTCATGAATGACTATTTATGTCCATTTTTTTATGATGCAAATGGTTTATGACTTTTTCTCCCATTATGTGTTTTTTAGAATGGTTTTGGTTGAATAAGAGACATTCCATCATGAGAAAATTAATTCTCAGTCCTAGTGATTATTTAAATTACATAATGAGATGTATATATGATATGTTCCCATGTGATTTTTTTATTATCAAGACCTTGTAATAGTTTAATTTACATGTATTTCTTATTACACGAAATTTCACACATGAGTTGTTAATTGTGATTAATACATAAAATAAATTAATATCTATATCATTATTATTTTTGAATATTAATCACATGTCAGTATTTTGGAGGCAATGACTTATAGAGTTGGTAATTTATTGACATTATATTATATACATTAGGTTTTAACTTTTATATATCTAATGAAATGTTTAATTGAACTTCTTATGGTAAAAGGGTAAATAGAAAGGTGTGACCAATGGATTAAGATTAGAATTCCATTCACGGGTTCATGTGACAATTCTTCCTTATACCTCAGCTAACTCATGGATCCTAAGGGATTCTATAGAAGTACTCAAAGGTGGTTATTCTTTTATGTCGTGACCAAGCCACATATATAGTATGCGGGCTGATGGAGACTATTTTTAAAAGTAAAATGAGTCATGGAATGATGGATACCATCGATGGATTCTATGGGAAATATTTATATGTATTAGGAGATTCATGGGTCTTATTTATAGGATCCAATTATGAAACCATTGAAATAAACTCGAACCACACCAATGGTGAGTCTAGGTTCTTGATAGGATAGTATCAAAGTGATCATAAGATGTAGGTGGTTATGCACTAGAAGTAATACTTAAATTCTAACTTATGAATACCATGTAATGTGTAGTACCCCCTGATTTTTGGTATATGGCTGTTGGTTATGATTTTTATGTTTCTTATGTGCATGGAATGAGTTGGGAAGAGGTTGGGAGAGTATGGAATTGTTTTGAATGAGTTTAGAGGCTCTACATAGGGAGCACGGTTTTAGAGAGGTTATAGGAACCGTGTAGATGCTCCAGGAAACCGTGCAGGGGGAGACAATAGAATTCACATGGACTTTGCATGGTCTTCCAAACCGTGCGAGGCAACCGTGAAGACCCTTGCTCTCGAGGAAGTAGCATGTGCATGGTTAGCGCACGGTTTGCCAAAACGTGCGGGCTAACCGTGTGGCCACCTAAAATAAGGGTTTAAAACCTTAGGTCACTCGGTATTTCCTCATTACTCTCCAACTCCTCTCCCACTCGAGCCTCACTCGGAATTTTGGGTCCTCAGGGGTTGAAGGTGATCTTCCACTGATTATTTAAGCAATCCTAATTGGTTTCGTGGTGGATTGAATGTGGTTTCTCCCGCGTTAGTCTCTCCTCTTGGTTTTCATATGGGTTCCTCTAGATCCACATCTCCCACCTTCTTGGTTTTCAAGATCTACATTTTTTTTGTGTAGATGTCGGGTTGTGGTTTCCTAGGATGATGGTTTTAAGGCTTTTTAAGGCTATGGAATGGGATCTAGGGAGGTTTATGTGGTGCATTCGCCAGATTTGAGGTGATGGTGTCTGTCGAATGATATCATGGGAACCCTAAAGGTAGGTGTCTTGTCTCTCGACACAACATGATTTGAACAAGTGGTTCTTCATTTATAATTTAATTTTTTGTGATGAAAAATTAATTGTGATTTTTTGTGTGAAATTGGTTTGGAATCCCATGGATCATGTTTTGGCGATTTTTGGGGAAAAGGGGGTTTTATGATTAAATTCTATTCTTGTGTATTATAAATTGAATATTTTAAAATTGAATGATATTGTTGATTTGTGAAATGATTGATGGAAATGGGTTTCAATTAATAAGTTTTTTTATTGAAAGGCAGTTTGGCATGTAAAATGATTTCTAATAAATGGTTGATTTCATGATGTGGAATGATATGCAATGGAATGGGTTGATTGCATGATGTTGTGACCATGGTGGGCTTTTTCATAGTTTGTCTTGATTGAAATGTAGTGTTAATGTTGGTGGGATGTTTCACTATAAGTGGTGACAGATGGTGGTTGGAAGAAGCACCATGTGGGTAGTGGCCAAGAAATACCTCTAGTTGTGAATAGGTGAATGGGTTGGACGGAATCTCCACCATTTGTTTGTGTTTGGGGAGTACCACTAGGTGTGAATGGGTGAAGGAGTTGGACAGAAGCTCCACTGTTTGGTTTTTTTGGTTGACTTCTGTGCATTGCGTTGCAAGTTGGAAATTTTTGTGCTACGGTTTGAATGATAAAAAGGCTTGTGGCTTGTTTTGTTGGCTTTCCCTTGGTTGCTTGTTTTGGGTGTGATGGCTTAGTAAGAGCATTTATGGCTTATGGAAATGATTTTTCTTAGGATTATTTTATAAACATTGTTTTATATAAACGTTCTAACGATTTTATCCTAGTGGAATGTGTAGGGAAGTCATTTGGGAAAAAACTACAGAGTTTTAGTACTCACCCCCTGCTTTGGCACTTTGCTGCCTTTGCAGATGTTGTGTACCATGACATGGTCAAAGGTAAGGCATACCCCTCCTTTAGTGTTCCCTTATGATTTCTAGGTGGAGCTTGGAACGTGGAGCTTGGTGTAGAGCTATGGTGTATCAGGGCACGTGGTGCTTTATTGTTTGGTCTTTCACGTAGTACTCTGATATTTTTTTATTTATTTTTTGTTTTGGGATGTATTGTGGAACATTTGGGTGTCTTTTGAGAATTCATGTAGGATTTTTTTATCGACACATATCATATAGTGGTGGTTAATGTATGGTTTGGTTGGTTCTGTCTTAAGGAAAAATCATTCCCCAATTCGATCATGAAGCCCGCAGCATTTATTGCCAGTCTTTGGCGTCTTGGGAATGTAACTTATGGACATATATCCAACACCAATCCTCATGCAAATGAGGTAGGGGTAGGGTGTTACAAGTGGTATCAGTTTGATTGGTCCTCAGCTTTCAACTGAGAGCAGTTGATCGATCCTTGGTGTTGATCATTGGTTTTGGTGTTGACATTCGTTCATGGACTATCCCTTGAGTCGAGACGGTATCAAGGCGTAGGAATGTCGGATCATGGAATGTATAGCATAAAAGGAGGTAGCTAACCCTCTTATGCGGAATTTCAAGTGAATAGGGAGTTGGGTACACAAGTGTTTTGGAGACACCTATAGGCATTGTAAATCTCATTATCTTGGGTGTAACCAATGAGATGTGTACAGAATATATGGTAGAAATGAAATCCCTTTAGGATTCATATTTTATAGGGGTATAATAAATTATGGGCTGAATTGAGAAATGGTTATGAAAATGTGTGAAATTGTAATGTGAATAAATTTGGTATTTTGAAAATGGTTTGGTTTTCAAAATGGTGAAACACAGAAAATGTGGAAATGTAGAAAGACACATTGAGATAGTATTGAGTAATGTGATTTGAAAATGGGATTTCATGATATCTACAGAAGTGAGACTCAAGGTTGTCTATTTTCTGTTTATAGAAATGGAACCGGGTAGGAATCGTAGAGACCAACCGGAAGTGGCTGATGAGATCATGGTTTCACCTGAGCCTCACATGAAGCAGCAAGTAGTGAAAAGTATAATGCAAGCTTTCCAAGATGTGGAAAGTTGAAACAAAGCGGATGAACCCGTGCTTGGGGATCATACAGTTCAGTTTCATAAGCAGAATCCACCCATCATCAAGTGTGATTCAGGGCCATAGAGGGCAGAAGCATGGCTGAATAGAATGAACACGATTTTAGAGTTTGTGGGAATTATGGTAGTGTTAAAAGTGAAGTTGGACACGTATATGTAGGCAGATTTTTTTATTCAGTGGGAGGAGTTGGTATCCCAAGTGGGGATGGACCACGGTGTGGCATGGGAAGGAATTGGGGAATTTTTTAATAAACAATTTTAGCCACATATGTTCATAATTCTGAGTACGATTGATTTATTCAGTTTGAATAAAGACTTATGTCTGTGATGGAGTATGAAGCTATGTTTATGAAAATAGTGATGTTTTCACCCGAGGTGGCGGGTAGCACATCGTTGAATGAAAGAATCATCGAAGTAGTGTTAAGGAAAGAAATTTTTTAAAAGGTAGAAGTACTATGTATATATGATTACATAGAGATGGTGAATAGATCCTTAGTGGCTGAGCGGGATCTATTGGGTGCTCCGGGAAGAGGAATCATAGTGGGACCCATGGGGAATAGTGGGATCTCTAATGCTAGGTTCAAGCGGAAGAGGGACACTTATTCCTAGGGTAAGAGTATGGCAAATAATCCGATGGATGGATTGGTGAGTCTTCCTCCGAAACCCTAGAGGAAATTAGGATGTTTTCAGTGTGGTTAGACGAGCCACATCAAGCGAGATTGTACGGAATAACCTCGAGCATGTCATAATTGTCAGAATATGTGGCATCTGCAGTGTTATTGTCAGAATGCGCTGAGGTCGGGTGTGCATGACACTCCTCAGGGGTCGCAAACATCGTATGCATCGACAGGATGGGGACCGCAGCACACCCCTCGTCAGCAGAGTAATGTGGGTCATGGTGATTCTTGGAATTCCAAGATGCCTCAGCAGGGTAATAATGGTAAGAGCGTGGAAAGAAAACATGTTTTGGTAGTTTAGAAAGTTGTGGTGGATGATCAATCGGGACTATCCATGATGAAAGGTACTATTCATTTAAATTCTGCCTTGATGAAAGTGTTGTTTGATACGGGTGCTTCACACACTATAATTGCTGCACTTGTGGTTGATTTTTTGGGTTTAAGGGTAGATATGATTCCCCCGGTTTTAAAACATCAAACTCCACTAGGTCGAAGAGAGTGTCGCAACTTATTGTGTAGAGCATGTTGTATTATTGTGTGTGAGGTTGATCTAATGTGGAATTTCTTAATTCTTGAGATGGAGGGGTATGATGTAATCCTTGAAATGGATTGGCTGGTGTCTTTCAAGGACCACATTGACTGCGATGAGTGAACATCAACTTTTACGACAGATGATGGTGTTAGACATCTCCTTGGAGACAAGAGGGATGAAAGGCAAGGTGCAATAGGTTTTTTGGCCCGAGAAGGTGGAATGTTATTGTGTCAGTTGGCGGTGTTATCATTTGGATTGATAATGGGTGTTGAGAAGAGTGTTCTTTTGGTAGTGGTGGATCAGTTCATGGATGTTTTTCATGAAGAATTCTCTAGTTTACCGCCCATAAGAAAAGTGGAGTTTATGATTGATCATATTCTAAGGACCAGTCCTATCTCACTTTCGTCTTATCGGATAGCCCCTACTGAATAGATGGAATTGGATGTCCATTTGGAAGAGTTAGAAAACAAAGGGTTTATCCGGCCTAGCACATCTCTGTGGGTTGTGTCGATGTTGTTTGTGGAAAAGACCGATGGAACTTTGAGGGCTTGTGTTGATTATCTTAGACATAACCAAGTTACGTGAAATAACAGATATCCAATTCCATGAATTGATGATTTGTTCGACCAGTTGAGGGGAGCCTAGTGGTTCTCCAAGATCGACAGGAGATCAGGATATCATCTATTGCGGGTGAGGAAGAACAATATTCTTAAAAAAGCTTTCATAAATACACATGGCCATTGTGAATATGTGCTTATTCTTTTTGGTCTAACGAATTCTCCAGTGGTGTTCATGTCATTGATGAATCAGATATTTTAGAGTTATCAAGATTCATTTGTGGTGGTGTTTGTAGACGATGTTCTGGTATATTCAATTGTAAGAACCTGATTCTTATCATTGAGGTATGAGCTTCTTCTTTTTCCTTTTCCTTGAGTTTTTTTTAGAAAATATGGAAAATGGGGAAAAATCCTATATTTTGGAACTAAACGCCATGTACTTTTCCACACATAGTGTACTTTTGGCCGTGTGGGATGGGTACACGGGGCGGGTAGCCATGTCGACGACGAAGAGTGTAGGAACCGACTACATGCCATGTAGTGGTCCTTTACACACCATGTAGTCAGTCGGTAGGCCAAAACAGTAACACTGTTGAGAAGCTGCTAGCTGGGCAACAGTACATGTCATGTAGTCGGATGTAAATGTCGTGTACGCATATCGACAGATGAACAGTGTGGAGATCCCACTAGTGGAACATTTAAATGAAGGAAGTACACGCCGTGTACTTGGAAGTACAAGCAGTTAACTTTTTTTTTGCTTAAATGGGAAGTAGCCTCCCTTATTCATAGGGAGGGATTAGAACCAGATGAGTGGAGCGGAAGAGGGAGGCCAAACCTTGGGAGTTCCTCCGATCGAGCACTGGGAATCTGATCCTGCTTCTGTCGATCTAGTTGGAACCGTGCGGGTAAGGCCTCTATTCTCCTAGAGTGTTACTTAACAATTACTTCCCTATCTAGAGTTATTTACAGTTGAATGAATGTTTTCTGATCGTATATCTACTCCGTTCTTAGGCATTTCTGGGATCGATGTTCATATATTGCGCTCGTTACCGTATAAGGTAGGTGGCTTGGTGTTTTTTTTTCAACTACCGTGTTTTTTGTGCGTTTTCAGGCCACGAACCCATGTTGGTGTGTCGTGTGGATGAGGCCATAGATATTTTAAATACCTATATTTGAATAAGTGATTAAATGTGATATTAAAATGTTGGTTGGGATCATTGCTTAGATCCAGAACCACCCCAGGGGGGTGTGTTCCACTATTTAACCATTTGGCCATGATACACAAGGGTATGCCTTTAATGTAGTAATTGTCGAATTTCCTTGAGTTTAAATTCTTATTTACTGCTTTTTTACATGTTAGGAATGGCCCGGTTACCAGATTAGCATAAGGGAATTGTTGATATTAGCCTATGGGCACTGCACTATTTAGCCTGAGGGTAGTAGTTATTTCGGCCTCTGGGCAACTTCTTCTATGCCTGTGGGCAGCTGATTCTGTGCCGCTGGGCGACACTACCTACGCCTGAGGGAAAAATCTGTTATGCATGAGGGCAGATTCTTGTGTTGTATACCCTTTACATGAGGGTAGGGGTTTACGTGTCTAAGGACATTAGCTATTTACATAGAATATTCACTGTGGTGATATTTTAAATTAAATGATTAAAATGATATTAAAATGCCAATATAGTTGGTTAAGTTGGATACATTTTGTACTGCTTACATTTATTTCATTTTACTACTACACACTATTGTTTCATGTTTTCACATAGTTGGGAATGGGCCGTTGGTGGGGGACTGCTGAGATATATTTCTCACACCTTGTTTTGGTTCATGCTTTTCGGCCCAAACACAATACGTTTTTGAAGGTGTGGATAGGGGAAAGAGTCCCTATACAAGTACATAACTATTGCTATGGAGTAGGAGGGCATGGGACCGAGCCTAGGCTCGTGATTCCGCTTCCAGCTGTTTTGTTCAGTATTGTTGTACTCTGCATTTTGTTGTGCTGTATTGATGTATAACATGTTATGGCTATTTTCATAGAACTTGAGACATGTAGCATCATTATTTATACACTGTTGGTTATATCCACTACAGTTGTTTTGTTCAGTTATGTATGTTTTACTGCATCCGTAGTTTGTTGTATGTATTATTTTCGTATGTCCACTGCGCTACACTTTAACAAATGGGGGAATAGTTTCCCCACTATCAGACCTGGGCCCTAACTGCTAGTCGGAAGCTTCGGGAATTTGGATAAATGCGCTTGAGGTCACGTGGAGAACTGGGATCGGGGCACCCGTTGAGTGGCACTCGGAACCGGGACATTACAAAGTGTTATCAGAGGCGGTTCTTTTCTTTGACTTACTATTTTGAGATATAGTCTGGGATAGGATGAATGGTTGTTGGTAATGATCTGTGCTCGGGTGTAGCTAACCCTTGTATAGGGAAAGGCCAGTATACCTCTTATTTTTTCAATTATTTTGATTTTGAAAATTTTACAGTTGATATGTTTTCACCATTGGGTGACACACTTTAGATTGTGCTATTATATTTTATCTATGGTTACTATTTAGTTATAACCCAATTAGATGAGGGTATTCCATCTCATGCATCATATAGGAACATGACAAATATCACATTCCATAAATATTTTCCATTCCATGTAGGTGCATTAAAAATTTTATATCGTTGTGATAGTTTTTGTGCTAGAAAAACATGCTGTTGTGATAAATGCTTGATAATACCTATTTTGTGATAGGGTATATTCTTGTGTGGGCTTGTTTATAGAATGGATGCCAGAATTTTGTTTTTGGGGAGTATGGTCCCCCATTGACTGGGATTTTGTGGACCATTAGCTATTTATTTATTTATAACGCAGATATGATGTCAAACATTGATTCGTGGGGAGTATGGGCCCCCATCGTTCGGAGTTTCACACTTGTTACAGTATTTTTTAGGGTTATAGAGATGTTTCTGAGGCATACTATCCGGAAACCCAGTATACACGCCCTGTAGTACTTTATACACACCGTGTACACTCTTCTGTTCTGGAAGAAAAATGAACTTTTTAAGTACACAACGTGTACCCAGAGTACACGACATTTAGTCTCTTCCCATGTCACAAACCGTGTGGCCGGTGACACGAGGTAGGGAATCCTTGGGTAAAAAACGTTGTGTACCGAATGTAGACACCGTGTAGTGGTTACCCAGAGTCTGGCCATGAATCTAACAACACGGGTCGGTGAACTCCTTTACAAAACATGCCATGTCAATTATGAACATGCCATGTAGTGTGACCTGGGGACTCGATCGTGTAACTAACAACACGGGATGGTGTCACCGCTCATTTAACATGTCATGTACCTGCGGGACACACCATGTAGTCTTGTCCGAGGATAGACCATGTGGACATAGCCATGTGGTGGGGAAACGGGGTGGTTTACACGCCGTGTGTGGGTGTAACAAGTCGTGTAGTTGCACGCCGAGTAGTCGGCCATGTCACAAAGGACACGGGCAGTTGGGAAATAACACCACAAAAACTGTGTAGATATTATACATGCCATGTAGATTTGTTCTACTAGAGCCATGTGGCTTAGCCGTGTCGAAGGACCCGGGAAGGGGAAGAGATGTCTTGTAAACACTGTGTAGTTAGTATACACGCCGTGTAGTCTTGTTTGGAAAATCATGAAATGCCTTATTCCCCTTCTTCCCTTTGTGGTTCCTTCATTTTTAGTCTTAATAATCTTGAATCTAAGGCGTGCTTTTGAACTTGTAGGGTCATTCCGCCTATATGACCGTGTGTTGTTCGCCAAGAGAGCGGTGATGAATATAATCCAGAGATGGTGGGCCATGGGCTACCAGTTGATCCTCTAGCAGAGCCAGATGCAGCACTAGCCCTTACGCCATACATAAGCACTGAGGAGGAGTTCCGTGAAGGCATTATGCAGTTCATGCAGACCTTTCATGGAGCTCTGCCGGCTGCCAAGTATATTGATGAGCTGATGCGTATCTTCCAACTGCAACATCCACCTATGTTTTCAAGGGATGAAGGACCATAGGCTGCGTAGTTTTGGTTGGGGTCGATGCAGACTATTTTCAACAATCATGAGACGCCTCCAGGGCGGAGGGTCAAGCACGCGACTTACATACTGTGTGATACTGCAAAGTGGTGAGGGGATGTTACCACCTAGTAAGAGAATCACAGGGACATGGCGTGGGAATAATTTCTAGCAGTATTCTATAACTTCTTCTTTCTAGTGACATTGAGGACAGATAGTGCTCGGGAGTTCACGAATCTGCAATAGGGCTCTATGTTAGTGAAGGACTATTCTACTCGTTTCACTAAGCTTCAGCGTTTTTCACCTGTACTAGTGGGTGATGCGATGTTGAGAGCCAGAAATTTTGAGGATGGTCTTTGTTATGACATCCAAGTGCCGGTGAATGATTTCATGTTGCATTTAGTATAAGAAAATTTGAACCAGGCGCTGATTACATAGAGAAACCTGCGGGAATCGAGTGGTGTGGGCTAGGGCGGTTCAAGACTAGTTACTGGTATTATTTCTACTGGAAAGAGGAAGAGATAGATGGACTTCTCTCAGGGCGGTAGTACCAGTCGGGAGAATGCTTCAGGTGGTCAGGTTATGTGCTACCACTGTGGAAGAGAGGGGAACAAGAGACCATAGTTTCCACGAGTCCCAGTGGAGTGTCGAGCTAGTGGAAAGATGGGTCATCTTCAGTTCTTTTGTAGGGTGTTTCCACTAGTGGCTAGTGAGAGGGGTTATTTGTAGACTCCACATGTAGGAGAAGGACTAGTGGATTCTTACCAGTCGTGGAACTAGAATACGTTAGGGCGTGCAGGCAGAGATGGTGGTCGTGGTCGTGGTATCCAAACACCAAGAACTCAGAGGCAGTAGGGTGGGATAGCTCAGGGTAGCCAAGCTGTGTCACAAGGCTGCAGCACTGGCGAGGCGTATGCAGTGCAACAGACCTAGCAGGAGCAGGATCCCAGACCATCTACAGTCAGAGGTACTATTCTAGTAGATTTTTTCTTATCTGCAGTACTTTTCGATACGGGTGCTACACATAGTTTCATATATATACCTTTTGTTGAGATCCTTGGGCTCAGTGTTTCTTCTTCTTTTGATATCAGTACACTAGACACTTCGTTGGGTACTAGAACAGCTGGTGTGCGTTAGTGCAAGGAGTTCCCCCTTGAGGTTGGTGGGTGTCACTTTCTATGGGACCTCTATGTCTTAAAGAAGATATCTTATGACATCATTCTCAGAATGGACTGGTTGGTTCTCTTCCGAGCCTTTGTAGACTGTTATCGTCATAGGGTGAGTTTCAAGTCACCAGAGGGCGGAGAGTTTCTATACAAGTGCTAATGAGATGTTCAGGCGAGTCGAGCTAGACCAGAGCATCATGCGCGAGGTTGAGTCACAGCCCAGATTTCGAGCTAATATTTGGATGTTCAGGGGGCTCGTCAGATGTATTTCCCTCCAGTTGTTGATCATTTTAGGGATGTCATCTCGGATGACTTTTCAGGCCTACCTATGGAGCGAGGGGTGGATTTCACTATTGAGCTCATGCCAGGACCAGCACCAATGTCCATTCCTCCTTATAGGATGGCTACACCCAAGCTGCAGGAGCTCAAGAGGCAGTTAGAGGAGTTACAGGAAGAGTGGTTTATCCGACCCAGTACTTATTCATGGGGTTCTAAGGTCCTTTTTGAGAATAAGGATGACGATACCCTAAGACTTTGCGTGGATTGTCGGAAGATGAACCAGTTGACGGTCAAGAACCTATATCCCTTTCTGAGGATTAATGATCTTTTTGATCAACTTCGTGGAGAACGACTGTTCTCGAATATTAAATTGAGATCTGGATATCATCATCTACACGTGAGACCATCAGTTATACCTATTATTGATTTTAGGAGCAGATATGGTCTGTACGAGTATTTGGTTATGCCGTTCGGATTGAAAAATGCGCCATCAATTTTCATGGCTCTGATGAATCGTGTGTTTCATTTGTATCTTGATTCTATTGTGGTAGTATTTGTGGACGACATCTTGGTGTACTCTCACACTCAACATGACCATGCCACCCATCTTGAGATCATATTTAGTACATTGAGAGATAATCGTCTATATGCTAAGCTCTTAAGGTTCCTCTTTTGGATGGACTAGATTCACTTCCTAGGTCATAGCATCTCAGAAGCAGGCGTTGCGGTAGACCCAGAGAAGGAGAGAGCCGTAGTTTCATGGAAGCAGCCTAAGAAAGTGTTTGAGATACATGCTTCTTAGGGCTGGCTGGTTACTACAAACTCTTCATATAGGACTTCTCCTGCTTAGCTGTGCCGTTGACGGGTATAACAAAGAAGGGTGTAATGTATGTTTGGTCAGAAGCTTGAGATACAACCTTTAAGGACCTGAAAGGAAGGATGACATCAGCATCAATCCTGATACTCCCAAATATGGGGAAGAGCTATACAATTTACTGTGACGCATGAGGTATTGGGTTGGGAGCAGTGTTGATGTAGGGAGATCAAGTTTCTGTATGCGGGTCTTAGCAGTAGAGGCCACATGAGAGGAATTACCTGAAGCATGATCTCTAGTTTGCGGTTGTTGTGCACGCATTTCACTATTGGTGACATTATCTATTGGGAGACCATTTTGTGGTTTTCACCAACCACAAAAGCCTCAAATATCTTTACTCAGCATGACCTGAATCTGAAGAAGACGAGGTGGGTCGAGTACCTACCATCCTTCGATTTTTATCTTGCCTATACACCTGGTAAAGGTAATGCAGTAGTGGATGCACTGAGGAGGAAGACTTAGGCATAGGCTGTGTAGGAGGCCAGTGGTGAGTGGCAGCTTATGGACATGTTCTCGGAGATGCATCTGGAGGTGCACAACAATTTGGGTAAGACTTATCTTTCCTCGTTAGCTGTGACATCTACCCTCCTGGACAGAGTGAGGATGAGACAACTATCTGAACCAGAAGGCCTTGTTCTAAGGGAGTCGGTGGCATGTGAGGACCCTCCTCTCTGTTGGGTGATATGCGATTTTGAGGTACATCGTTTCCATGTACGATTATGGGTTCCATGGGATATACGAGAGGAGATGATGCGGGAGTTTCATGCTTCAGCTTGGGAAGTTCATACCGGGGTTACCCAGATGTACCATGACTTGAGAAGTCAGTATTGGTGGCCGGGTATGAAGAGAGTTGTATATGGATTTATTACGAGGTGTTCCACCTATCAGGAGGTGAGAGCAGAGCATCAGAGACCAGCTGGACTGTTACAGTAGTTACCCATTCTGGAATGGAAATGGGATGATGCCGTGATGGATTTCATGACTTGTTTTCCAATGTCACCTTAAGGAAATGATGCAGTGTGGTTTGTTTTGGACATACTCACGAAGGTAGATCGCATTTTTCCAATCAAGGAACCCTTCGGTGTTGACTATCTTAGAGGTCTGTATATCCGAGATATTGTACGTCCTCATGGGGTCCATCGTTCTATCGTTTCTGATAGGGACGCCCACATTACATCTCATTTCTCGTTGAATTTTCAAAGTGAATTGGGTAAAAAGGTGATTTTGAGCACAGCATACCACCCTTAGAACGATGGCCAGTCAGAGCGTACGATTCATGTGCTAGAGGACATGTTGTGTCCATGCATCCTAGACTTTGGGGGCTATTGGGAGGATCATATACCCCTTGACGAGTGTGCCTATAACAATAGATTTCAGGCGACTATCGAGATGGAAAGATACGAGGCTTTATATGGTAGGCCATTTAGATCACCTTTGTTCTGGTCAGAGGTAGGTGATACAGCTTTACTGGAACAACGTCTCTTATATGAGACTTCTAAGCCGGTCCAGTTGATTCAGAAACGGATGTCTACCGCGCAGTCTCGTCAGAAGTCATATGCTGATCACCGTAGATGACCTTTGGAGTTCGTGGTCGGGGATCAGGTTTTCTTGCATGTTTCACCGAGGCTGGGACACAGATAGATCAGGAGACATGGTAAGATTTCACCGAGGTATGTGTGGCCATTTGAGATTATTGAGATAGTCGGGCTGGTTTCCTATCGGCTGTAATTACCGTACCGGTACCGAGCCATGCACGACATCTTCCATGTTTCTCAGCTGTGTCTTTATCATTCAGACCCGTCTCACACCTTTCAGCCAGTGGAGGTTGAGCTTCATATGGATGCGTCCTTTGAAGAGCATCTGATTCGTATCGTTGACAGGAGCACGAAGGTTTTCCGAGTCCAGTCAGATCCTCTCGTACGGGTGATATGGTAGCATGGTCGAGTGCAGGATGATACATGGGAGCGGGAGACCGATGTACGTTTTCAGTGGCTGGATTTATTCACGGATAAATCTTCTCCACCCTTAGAAGGGCAATTCAGGGACAAATTGATATAAGGGTATAAGTTTGTAAGAACCCGGTTCATATCTTTGAGGTACATGCATCTTATTTTCCCTTTTCCTTGACTGTTTTTGAGAAAAAATGGAAAATTTTGAAAAACCCTAAATTTTGGAACTACATTCAGTGTAATTTTCCAAATGTCGTGTACTTTTGGGCGTGTGGGATGGGTACACGGGGCGTGTAGCCATGTCAGTGATGAAGGGTGTAGGAACCGATTACATGCGGTGTAGTGGTCCTTTACACGCCGTGTAGTCAGTTGGCATGCCAAAACAGTAAGGCGGTGGAGCAGCTGCCAGCTGGGCAACAGTACACACTGTGTAGTCGAGAGTACATGTCGTGTACGCATGTCTACGGATGAATAGTTTGGCGGTGCCGCCAGAGGAACAGTTAAATGAAGGAAGTACACACCGTGTACCTGTAAGTAAACACCGTGTACATTGTTTTTTTCACTTAAATGGGAAGTAGAATCCCCTGTTCATAGGGAAGTCTTAGAACCGGACGAGTGGAGTGGAAGAGGGAGGCCGAACCTTGGGAGATTTGCCGATCGAGCACCGGGAATTCGATCTCGCTTCTGTTGATCACGTTTGAACTATGCAGGTAAGACCTCTCTTCTCCTAGCATGTTTCATACCAATTATTTTTATATCAAGAGTTATTTGAGGTTGAATGAATGTTGTCTTACCTCAGATCTATGATATTCTTGGGTGTTTCTGGGATCAACATTCATATATAGCACTCCATGGCGTATAAGGTAGGTGGCTTAGTGTATATTTTTGCAACTGCCGTGTGTTTTGTGCATATTCGTGCCATGAACCCATGTTGGGGTTTCGTGTGGCTAAGGCCATAGCTATTTGAAATACCTATAATTGAATAAGTGATTAAATTCGATACTAAATGCTGGATTGGATCATTTCTTTGATCCAGAACCACCATGAGGGTGTGTTCCACTGTTTAGCCGTTTGGCCAGGATACCCGAGGGTATGCCTTTAAAGTAGTAATTTTAGAATTAACATGAGATGAATTTCTTATTTAAGGATTGTTTTAATGTTGGGAATGGCCCGGTTACCTATTTAGCCTGAGGGCATTGTTGAGATTAGCCTCTGGTCATTGCACTATTTAGCCTGAGTGCAGTAGTTATTTCGGCCTGAGGGCAACTTCTTCTGTGCCTGTGGGCAGCTGATTCTTTGCTTGTGGGGGACACTACCTACGTCTGATGGAAAATTTGTTATGTATGAGGGAATATTCTTGTGTTGGATACACTTTACATGAGGGTAGGGGTTTACGTTTCTGGGGATATTAGCTTTTTTACTTAGAATATTCACTATACTGATATTTTAAATTTAATGATTAAAATGATATTAAAATGGAAATATAATTGTTTACATTGGTTACTTTTGGTACTGCTTACTTTAATTGAATTTTACTACTATACACTATTGTTGCATGTTTTCACACAGTTGGGCACGAGCCTTTGATGGGTGCCTACTGAAATATATTTCTCACACCCTGTTTGGGTCATGATTTTCGGCCCAAATAGATTATTTTTCTGCATGTGTGGATAGGGTGAAGAGTCCCTATATAGGTACTTGACTATTGTTGTGGAGTAGGAGGCCATGGGACCGAGCCTAGGCTCGCGATGCCACTGCGATCTATTTTGTATTGTTTTACTGTAATCTTAATTTTTTTGTACTGTATTGATGTATAACCTATGATGGATGTTATCATAGAACTTGATACATGTAGCATCATTATTTATACATTGTTGGTTGTATCCACTACCGTTGTTTAGTTCAGTTGTGTATGGTTTACTACATTCATTGTTTGTTGTATGTTTTATTTCTATATGTTCGTTGCACTACACATTGTCAAATGAGGGCATAATTTTCCCAATATCAGACCTGAGCCCTCGCTGCTAGTCGGCAGCCTCTGGAATTTGGGAATATGTGCTTGAGGTCACGTGTCGAACCTGGTTCGGGGTACCCGTTGAGTGGCACCCGGAATCGGGACGTTACATCAATGAAAAGGGTGGAGCATGAGTAGCAATTGGAGATCAGGCTAGGGATCCTGAGGGGTCATTGGTTGTATGAAAAATTGTTAGTGTGACTTTTGGATATAGGAAGTTCATTTTCATGGCCATGTGATTTCTGAAAGGGGTGTTTTACTGGATCCAACAAAAAAATATAGAGGCTATTATCTCATGGAAACCTCTAAAGAATTTGTTTGAGATACAGAGTTTAATTGGTATTGTAGGGTATTATCAGCGTTTTTTTCATGATTTTTCATGTTTGGATTCGCCGATGATAACTTTGACAAAAACAAATGTTCCGCTCTATTGGAATGAACAATGTCAGTTCTGTTTTGAAGATCTAAAGGGTCACCGTACATCAACACCAATCTTGGTGTTGACAGAACTAGGAAAAGGGTATGTGGTGTATTGTGATGGATCAAGATCGGGGTTGGGGGTGCATTTTCATGTAAGGGAATCACGTGGTTGCATATTGGTAACAGTAGTTGAGAGTGAATAAGGAAAACTATCTGACTCTTGATTTGGAATTGGTAGCAGGGGTGCATGCTTTGAAAGTATGGTGTCATTATCTCTTTGGTGAGAAATTCATGGTATATACAGAACATAAGAGATTGAATCACATTTTCTCACAAATGGATTTGAACACGCTGAAAAGGAGATGTGTGGAATATCTATAGATGGTTGAATTTGACTTAATGTACACACCAGGTAAGGAAAATTTGGAAGCAGATGCATTAAGTAGATAATCATATGCCTAGATGATGAAATAGGAATTAGACTAGTGGAAGTTGATGTCAGTTATAGCCGATATACAGGAGGAATGTGAGGACCAGGGAGATTGACTGGTCTACTTTTTGGTTTTGTTGATTCATAACATGGTTAAAGAGGCACAATTATTTTATTCTAATTGTGTGACCATGGGGTTGAGACTCAACGGTGTGGAGACCATTGAGGGTTGGAAATTGAATGGAGATTTAGTTTTGTGTGTTTGGATCAGATGGTTGTACCAGTTTCTTATCATGAGGATCTTCTCAGGGTGCATCATAATTCTAGGTGGGTTGTTCATCCTGAAATTCCGAAAATGTATAAAGCATTGAAAGCACAGTTTTGGTGATATAGTATGAAAAGAAGAGTGGATGAGTTTGTTTCGAGATGCATGACATGTCAGCAGGTCATGGTAGGGCATCAGAGGCTATAAGGAATGTTGTAGTCTATACTAATCCCTGTTTGGAAGTGGGATCAAATAGCAATGGATTTTGTCACAGGTCTCCCAAGAACGATCAGAATGCACAATTCCATTTAGGTGATAGTGTATTGTCTAATGGATTTAGCCCATTTCATCCTGATTTGTGAATCTCATACGGTGGAGGATCAATCCAAAATCTATTTCCAATTTGTTGAAAAGAGTCACGGTGTTCGTGTTTCGATTTTATCCGATAGAGATCCAAGGTTTACATCTCATTTCCAGAAATCCTTGTAGTAATCCCTTGGGACATGCTATACTATGAACACGATGTATCTCCCTCAGATGGATGGTCAATCCAAGAGGATGATACAAACTTTGTAGGATATGTTGCAGGCTTGTGTTATGGATTTTGGTGGCTCATAGGAGGAGAAATTGTCATTGGTTGAGTTCTCAACCAATAATAGTTATCAGTAATCTGTATATATGGAACTGTTTGAAGTGTTGTATGGGCGGTCGTGTTGTTCTCCACTATGTTGGGTGGAAATAGGTGAGTCATCAATGGTTGGACTGAGACTTGTTCTTTAGACTATAGAGAAGATCAAGTTGATCAAGAAGATAATTAAGATGGCTTAGTTTCATCCGAAATTGTATGTGGATCATCGTCGATGGTTATTGTCGTTCGAGGAGAGTGATCATGTTTCCTTGAGGATCTATCCTAGGTTGGGACATCATCGGTTTGGGAAGCAGGGACAGTTATCTCTGAGGTATATTGGACTTTTTGAGATTCGTTATTTGGTTGGAGAGGTGGATTATCATTTGGCTTTTCCACCTAGGATAAGTGAGGTTGAAAATGTGTTTAATGTGTCATAGTTGAAAAAGTATCAGTCGAATCGTGACCATGTGATTCGATGGGATCATGTTGAACTAGAATCAGATGCTTCATTGGTGCACATGCAAGTGCGGGTTGTGGATAGGAAAGAGAACGTAATGTGTGGTAAAATCATAGGTTTAGTTTGTGTCTATGGAAGCATGGTCAGATTCTAGAGAAGACTTGGGAGCAGGAGAAAGAGATGGTGGATCAGTGGCCCAAGCTCTATCAGCAACTGGTGGTTCCCTACGTTCTGAGGGCGAAAAGTCAAATGGTGGGGAGAATGTTGTACCCCTAGTTTGATCTTTGTTTTATTTAGTAATGTTTTTATGTGTTTTAAGTGCATGGGAAGAGTTGGGAAGAGGTTGGGAGAGTTTGGAAAGGTTTTTAATAAGTTTTGAGGCTTTGCATTGGGAGCATGGTTTGAGTAGAGTTAGGGGAAACCATGCAGATGCTCTAGGAAACCGTTCAAGGAGAGACAATATGATTCACATGGCATGCACACTCATTTATAAACCATGCGAGGAAACCATGTGGAACCTTTCTCTCGAGGTATTAGCGTGCGCATAGTCAGCGCACGATTTGCCAAACCGTGCATCCACTTAAAATTGGGTTTTAAAACTCGATTTCACTTAGGATTGCCTAATTCATCTCCAAATCCTCTCCCACTCAAGAATCACATGGGATTTTGGGTCCTCAAGGGTTGAAGGTGATATTCCACTAATTCTTAATGCGATAATAATGGGTTTCTAGGTGTTTTGAAGGTGGGATCTCCCAGGTATGTCCCTCATATTTTTTTCCTTGTAGGTTCCTCTAGATTCACATCTCCCTCTTTCATGGTTTTCTATATTTACACTTTTTGTGGGTAGATCAAGGGTTTTGGTTGCCTTGGATGATGATTTTAAGGACTGTGATTGTTAGGGAAGTGGATTTAGAGGGTATTTGGTGGTGCATTTTCCAGTTTTGAGGTGCGTGTGCTTGTTGGTCGATTTCTCGGGAACCCTAAAGGTTGGTGGCTTCACTCTCAACTCCACTTGGTTAGAACTAGTGGTTCTTTGTTTACAATTAATTTGTTGTGCTGAAAAACTAATTGTGAATTGTTGTGTAAAATTGGTTTGAAATCCCCTGGGTGATGTTTTGGGGATATTTGGGAAAAGGGGATTTTATGATGAAATTATATTCTTGAGGATTTTAAAATACAGATTTTAAAATGGAATGCTCTGGTTGATTTGAGAAATGATTGATGGAAATGGTTTTCAATATATAGGATGTTTTATTGAAATGTGGTTTGTCATGGAAAATGATTTTCAATAAATTGGTGATTTATTGAGGTGGATTGATAAACAATGGAATGGGTTGATTACATGATGTTCTGATCATGGTGGGTTTATGATTGGTTTGGATTGATTGAAATTTTGAGTTAATGTGGGTGGGAAGTATCTCTATAAATGGTGGTGGATAGTGGTCGGATGAACCACTGTGTGGGTAGTGGTCGGGAAGTACCGCTACCTATGAATGGGTGACTAGGTTGGATGGAAGCTCCACCGTTTGGTTGTGGTCGAGAAGTACCACTAGGTTTGAATGGGTGAACAGGTTGGACGGAAGCTCCACTGTTTGATTATTTTCGTTTTTTGTTGTAAATTGCTCTGCAAGTTGGAAATTGTTTTTCTGGTCTATGAATGATGAAATTGCTTGTGGAAGGTTTGGTTGGCTTTCCCTTGGTTTCTTGGTTTGGGTGTGATGGCTTGGTAAGTGCATGTTTGGCCTACAGAAATGGTTGTACATTAGATTATTTCATATAAATTATTTTATATTAAGGTGCTAACTATTTTATCCTAGTGGCATGTGTAGGGAAGTGATTTCAGGAAAACCTACTCAGTTTTAGTACTCACCCCCTTCTTTGGAATGTTGGTGTCTTGCAGATGTTGTGTATCGTGACGTGGGTAAAGGAAAGGAATCACCCTCATTTAGTGGGGCATCATGATGTCTGGGTGGAGGATGGAGCTTTGAGCTTGGTGTAGAGTCATGTTGGTATCATGGCATGTGGTGTATTGTTGTTTGGTCTTCTTCATAGTAATCTGATATTGTGTTGTTTGTTTTGGTTTTGGGATGTATTGTGGAACATTTGGTTGTCTTTTGTGAATTCACGATGGAATGTTTTATTGACACGCATCATATAGTGGTGGTTAATGGATGGATTGGTTGGTTTTGTCTTAAGGTAAATTCGTTCCCCAATTTGATATTGAAAACCTCAGCATTTATTTCAATCTATCGGCATCTTGGTAACGTCACTTAAGGCCAAGTAGCCCTCACCACCTTTGTAAGACAATGAGGTAGGGGAGTGGTGTTACAGAAAGACAACATTTATAAATTAAATATTTAAATTTAATGATTTATGAATCATCTTCCAAGCCAAAGAAAAAAACATGGATTCGGTCTTCTCTTAAAATTTTTTAGATAGCCTTATGAGATATATAATGTGATTACATTTACATTGGGGTTTTTGAACTTATGGTTGATCCAGAGATGAATATAATTCAATGTAATTGAATTTTCAATGAACATGAAATGGTTGTTAATGGAAACTAGTTCTTGTACGATTGATTACTTTTGAGTACTTCATAGTTAACTACATTCACTATTTTATACTACCTATTATATATATTCACTGACAGATTAGCAAAAATATTTGGTGGTTTCCCACCCGGATTTAGTTTCACGCCTTGTTTGGATCATTTTATTTGAAAAAATATATTATATTGTTACATGTGTCCATAAGGGCATGATCGCATCTCCAGGTACATTATGTGTTTCGTTAGATGAGAAAAGAATGGGACCAAGACAACACTTGTGATTCTTCTATGCTATCTTTTCTTTTTTTACTTTTTCACCTGTACCATGTATTATAGTAGTGTGTCCTAATTTGGATATTTTCATAGAATGTTTTACACGTAGAATCATCCTTTGTATGCTATGGAATATGGGTAATTTGATTATCAGTCTTTTACTATTTAAATATGTTGTATGGTATTTCTACTTCCTCTAATGTTTTATTATTATGTTCTACTATGTCATACTTTGGAAATGATGGTATCGTTTCCCCACTATCTAAATTAGGCCCTCGCCACATGTCGGCATCCTCATGCATTTAGGAAAATTAACTTGAAGTCAGATGACTAACTGAGTACAGGTCAACTTTGAGTTGAAACTAGACCCGCGGTATCACAATGTGGTATAAGAGGATGTTTATTCTAGTTTGTCTTAATATTTGGTGACAATAGTCATTGATAGGAAGGAAATAGAGTTTTTTTAATAAAATACTCCCATGAGTAGGTACCAATAATACATGGAAAAGATAAACATTCCAAATATTCTTATGATATTTGGATTTTGAGTTGTTACATTTCATTAAACTTCACCATTGGGTGAATCACATGTATTGTCATTTTATTATTGATGCCATTATGGTTCTATTTTGTTGAAATTCGATGATATGAGGGTATTCCATATCAAGCATCATATAAGAACATGTAAGATATCACATTCCATGCATTCCATGTAACACCCCGAGATTTTATGAAAAATATTCTTTTTAATTTCACTAATGTCTTGTGTTGTACGCTACACCAAATGGAGATTTCAAAACACACATCCTTGACTTGCCTTGCATTACACGCAATCGTGACCTTCCCCGTTAGCTTGTGTAGTATGCAATAACGTGTTTTGCTAAACAACGATATGCTATTAAAATATTATTAAAACTAGCCGTTATGAATAGTAATAACCACTTTTTGAAATTTTGTAAATTTTATTTTTCAAAATGGAATTAATTTTTGGATTCGTAATATTGAAATTAGCTTAGGGTGAAATTTTGGTAATTTTCAGATAACATTCATATTTTGATGAATAGTGGAAATTACTAAATTTTGATTAAAAACAACTTTTTCAATCGAAATAATTAATAGTGATAAATTATTAATTTGAGTGGTTTTAAAGTATATTTAGAATATATTTTTACAATTTAAAACAATGTTGTTCATTGGATGTAATTTCACATTTAAACCAGACAAAAACAAGTGTCAATCTTTTGATAATTATTATCTCTTAAGAACATGCTATTTGTTTTAACGACGGGAATTAATTTTTAAATTAATTAATGCAACTGATATGTTTTGAATTTGGTAAAATAGAAATCATTTTTGAGTTCATAATATCAAATATATCTTAGGCCTAATTTTTGGCATTTTTCTGAAAACATTCAATTTTTGATGAATAGTGAAACCACTAAGTGGTAGTTAAAAAACTGAATTTTTCAAAAAACATAATTTTACCGCTTATGTGAGTGGAATTTCAAAAATCTGAGAGACACAGTTGATGTCAATAAGTAAAATATGGTTCAATGAGATGAAAATAATTTTTTGGTGAATAGTACCTTTTTACCTTTTTTACCACGGTTAAAAGTAAATAGTGTAATTAAGGGTAGAAATGATATTATTATTACCCTAACACATTTCCTAATTCTATTGGACAAGTGTAATTCGACCAAAAACAATCTTAGGAATAAAATATGACCATTTAGGCCCACTTGGATTAGACTAGGACATTTATTATTAATTTATTTAAAGAAGGGTTAAAAGAGTTAAAATCAAAGTTTATTTACTAAACCATTTTTAATATAGGTTTATACATAAGATAAATTCGATTTTAAATTTTCATTAGAAACCTAAAAATATTTCATACATAATGGTATTTTATTTGTAATTTTTAGACATCATATATTTTAATTTATTTATGACACAAAGATGATGCAGTAATTATCTTATTAATGAAATATTGACATAATTGATGTTATAAATTCCAAAATAAATGTAATTTAAGACTTTTTATAAATTCCACTAATTTTATAGGTTAATATTACATGTTATTATTGATGTAATTAACTTTGTTCAAACTTATCATTCTGTTATGATTTTCAAAAAAAACAATTACTAAATAGTGTCAAAATTGACATAAAATAGTTCTTAAAACAAATATTATATTATTAATTGTTATTGTATTCCTAAAAATCTAAGTATCGTCCAAATGACTTATATATGGTTATATATATTAATAATAAACAATTTGGGGTTCCTTTGGGTTCATATTGTACGTTTATTAACCTTATAGTGTAAGAACACAAGAATACATGGTAAAAGTAAAATTATTTAACTTAATGTTAAATCTAAATGATAAGGTTACAATAGGAACCTAAATTTGTCTAAATTCTATTGGATGAGATTATTTAGACCCATCCCCACCTTATCCTTGAAATAAATCAATTTGGATCTATTTAAAACCGAACTTGACTTTATAATAAAATAATAGTTTTAGTTATTCCAAAGGTGCCCCTCTCCTCCCTTATAAAAGGGCACCTCCTCCCTCTCTTACTCACACAACATTGAGCCTTCAATCACGGCCAAACCCTGCCCAATTATCCTCTCCACTTCCCTAGAAACATCCTAGAGGTTCTGGTCATCCTCAATTACCAATTTTAGTGCCCTAAGAAAAGGTCTCAAAGAGGCGCTTCAAAGAAGAGGTAATTTCCGTTACCGATTCTTTCAACTTTATTTCTTATTCCACATCTTCTTCTTAGGTTGTTTCATTATGAAGTAATAACATCAGTATCACTCATATACTGATATTTTATTATAAGTATGAAACAACCCTATTTCACCATCTATCCACCCTACGGAAAATAAAATCACCGCGCGTGCGTACGTACGGAATACCGTCTCCACGCCGTGGTGTAATCTGTTTTTACACCAACAACTTACATGGATGGGTATTATGGTGTAAAGAATAACTATAAATAGTTATTATAACATCATAATGATTCTGATATATTGTATCATCCACTCCAATTCAATTCAATAATTATGGAAATGATATCATCGCTCGTGCGTACGTACGGACTACCGTCTCCACGATGCGATGAGATTCATTCTCCATGTTAACCATTTAAGAATGATTATAAAGTATATATATGCAATAATAATGAAATATATGACATTATAAAGCTACTGGATTTATGTGTATATATATGTATGTCATCTACTTAATTCCACTCAATTCAATAAGGAAACGAAAACAGCGTTCATGCGTACGTACGGCCTACCGTCTCCATGAACGATGTATTTCATTCCATTTATCGATCCATTATATATATGTATATTCTTAATATATATTATATATAAATCATGTTTTATATTCTATAATTAATTAATAATGATCTATGTAATCATATGAATAATTACAAGTTAAAACACGAATGACAAATGAGACGATTTTACCCAAAACGATACTTTAACATGAATTTACAAAAGAACGGGTAATATAAAGTCATAAGTGAACAATATATGATATAATAACAATGAATATGATTATGTAATAATTCAATTACATTATTTAAATCATTATACAGGAGGTTCGGACACATATGAAGCAAATCAGACCTAAGGTAAGGGAAATATCACAATCTCATTTTTATCCGAGATTGTTTATACTTTGGTATTTACTGGGGTGTATTTTATCATCCAAATCCATGTTTCCCCAATATGTAATATTTATATCCTTATACAATAGTTTATATGCCATTTTACCCATCGATGAGTTTTTAGTAAAAGATATGAAAAGAATCTTTTGTCATTTTTTGTATGAGGTGCTTTTTGACTTTTCCGACAAAAGTACGTGAAGAATGTTTTCTTTTAACTTATACGAAATGAATGGATTTTTTCCAAGAAGGTTTTCTTATAATTTTTCAAGTTTATTTTTAATCAACTTCTTTTAGTTATATTTTTATGAAATGTTAAGAAATGAAAAGTGTTTTTGAAGTAGAAAGGATATTTTCCTCAAGAATGGAGTTCAAGTGTTTTATCAAAATTATTTTCCATCTAAGATAATAAAGGTTTCTGTTTCTATCCCTATTATTACATTGATTTTATTATGTTGTGATGGAATTATGTTTATGAATTATTTTATCTTATATGAATTATTTTATGATTTCACGATGTTTAAGATTCCCATTTTTATTACATGGGTTATGCTACGATGTATGGTAAATGATTTTGTGGCACACATAAGAATGGTATCATTATGAGATGGGTGGGACCTATATCTCCCTCCAATACATTGGGTAAAGATTTTATATCTCATGAGATAGACATGTCTGGAATGGTAGTTTATACCGGTTCAGTGAAACAGGACTGAAACGAGGGTGACTCAGTTCAGAAAGGGACTTTGTCCATTAAGATATTCTTGGCAATGAGTCTTGACTAAAAAGAAATGATTCTCTATGATTATGTGTGAATGACACAAAGTTTCATGTTTTATGTTATTATTATTGTGATTGCATTTCACTGCCATGATTTATCCCATGTTATGAAATTATGATCTCTTTTGCAGGTTAATATTTCCAAATGTTATGTGTTTATGTATATGATGTGATTGATATTTCTTTTGTTTACCCTTAATGAGTATTTGTGCTCACCCTTTTATGTTTTCTTTTTCCCAGGATATAAAGAAAGGTTTTAGGTATTAAAAAAGGAAGATCTTTATGGGAGATGTTGAAGATATTTCATAAGGATTAGAAGATTATATTCTGAGTTTCCAAAGACACTAAACTATTACGATCCTTGTGTGTGTGTGTTTGTTATATACTAAGTATTCCACAAATGTAATGTAATGTCAATGTATGTCAAGCTTCAGGTCTCTACAGTTGGTATCAGAGGAAAGGTTTAGTAAACCTTTGGAAACTAGGATGTTAGAACGTTAGTGAGATCCCTAGAAATATTTCTAAGGTATGTCTAGGGATGCCCCTAAGGATAAGTATACGTATAAGATATAGTCCTAGAACTATGGTAACTATATTAGATTAAACCAAAGATGTTAGATATTGAAGTTACTCCCCCTTTATTATAATTTTTTCCTCTCACACTATTATTTTTGGGTTTTAGAAAATGGCTGGAAACAAGATGATTCACGATAATGGAGGATATGATGGACAATGGAATGATATTCTTCATGAGAAACCAAACGAAATGGGATTTGGAAGTCTAAACATCATTATTATGACGAATCAGCAATATCATAATATGATCAATAAAGTTAAATTTGGTATGTTTCTTGACTAGGATAATAAGAGAAAGATAAAGTTTCATGATGATCATAGAGGAATGAAAGTTCAATTTTCCCTATGTAAATCATGTGGGAAGAGGCATCAAGGAGAATGTTTCAAAGGAACTGGAAGATTATTTGGGTGTGGAAAATAAGGACACAAAGCTGGTAAGTGCAAAGGAAAAGGTTCAGTTAACACCAGGGATGAGGATAATGGTATTTCTACGATATCAACAATGGTTAAATGTTTTAAATGTGGAATGTATGGTCATTATGAAAACCAATTCCCTAAGGGAACGTCTCATGAAGAGAAACAGTATGGTCGTATGGGTAGTATTTATGTGGATGATGATGAAGAGACTACAAATGATATTGGAGATGAAAGAATTGTTGAAGCTCGGTCAATGGTTTAGGAATGTAGTGGAATGATTACATGTTTATCATGTGTCATGTTGTATAAGTAATCTCATGCTACTATGGAATAAAGAGACATCTATGGATTGTTACACTGTTGTCTTTCTTTGAGTTTTGAAAGTGTATGATTAATGATACCAGTATCCATGAAAGGTTATTCAGATATTTTTGGAATGTAGATGATATGCGCATAATGAAGGGATTAGGAGAAAATTAAATGTTTGATGGTATTCATGAGCTCATGACTGATATAAGGAGAAGGTTATATCATGGTTTGAGTATATAGAATTTTTGGATTTCGGTATGTGGAAAGAGTTAACTTTTGACTGAATTCACGTTTTCACTAAGGTTCAATGGGTATTCATTTTTCAAGAGAATACATCATTAAGGTATTAACATGGTTGGAATGTGACCAACAAGATATATGGGGGATAAATGATGGTATTCACATGCTTGGTTGACAACATTTCAAGTAATCGTTTTCTTTATACTATGAGATTGGAAAGAAGTATCTTAGATAAGCCAAAAGATTAGATTGGATTATGTTGGACATAAGTTAGGATAATACTTTTTTTTCAATATTATTGATGGGATATTATAGTAATATAGCTTTAGAAAAAGGATAACCTGCAGGACGGGCGACATCCCATCGCGTCGGACACGGCTGTGGGAATCGAACCCACAACCGAATTGCGACTGGCCTTTATCGCCTACCACTGGCCTACAGGAAGTCCCTGTTTAGTAGAAACTAGTTTTACTTTATTAAGTGGTATGATATATGAAGTATAAGTTCATTTTTGGAACCATATATGATTAACCATAAGATGTACTTATAACTTTTGCTAACCTTTTGTTTGAAAGAGATGGGATGACCAATCATTCTATCACATGATCTGCTAACACATCACGAATGACAAATTCAACTTCATTAATTTAATAGATGAAGAGGAAATTGTCCAAAGAATTACAAACGGTGAGACTATACCAAAATCACAAAGTATTTCTTCTAATTCCAATTTCATCAACTTTAGGGAAATGATCTTGAATACCAGAAATGTTGTCTTAGTGCTCTTATATCTGATGAATCAGATGGTACCTTAGATCATCACAAATTTATGGCTTTGTGATTGCTAGCTTTTCCATAGCCATGTTCTCTACCACTCTCCATTAGAACATGATGGTTAGATTTCTCTTCCATATCCATATTTTCACCTATGTGGAAACCCAGTGATTAGTTTATTTGGGTAACCGTTACGTTTCATACTTTTGTTTCTAAAGATTGGTTTTGTTATTCCTTTTTATGATGTGGATTTCTATTAAAGAAACTTTGGAATAGTAAACTATTTATAACCCCAAAGAATTTTGAGGGCGAAATTCATTTTAAGGGGGGTAGAATGTAACACCCCGAGATTTTATGAAAAATATTCTTTTTAATTTCACTAATGTCTTGTGTTGTACGCTACACCAAAAGGAGATTGCACAACACGTATCCTTGACTTGCCTTGCATTACACGCAATCACGACCTTCCTCGATAGCGTGTGTAGTATACAATAACGAGTTTTGCAAAACAACGATATGCTATTAAAATATTATTAAAACTAGCCGTTATGAATAGGAATATCCACTTTTTGAAATTTTGTAAATTTTATTTTTCAAAATGAACTTCATTTTTGGATTCGTAATATCGAAATTAGCTTAGGTTGAAATTTTGGTAATTTTCGGATAACTTTCATATTTTGATGAATAGTGGAAGTTACTAAATTTTAATTAAAAACAACTTTTTCAATCGAAAAAATTAATAGTGATAAATTATTATTTTGAGTGGTTTTAAAGAATATTTAGAATATATTTTTACTATTTAAAACAATGTTGGTCATTGGATGTAATTTCACATTTAAACCAGACATAAACAAGTGTCAATCTTATGATAGTTATTATCTCTTAAGAACACGCTATTTGTTTTGATGACGGGAATTAATTTTTAAATTAGTTAATGCAACTGATATGTTTTGAATTTGGTAAAATAGAAATCATTTTTGATTTCATAATATCAAATATATCTTAGGCCTAATTTTGGGCATTTTTCTGAAAACTTTCAATTTTTGATGAATAGTGAAACCACTAAGTGGTAGTTAAAAAACTGAATTTTTCATAAAACTTAATTTTACCGCTTCTGTGAGTGGAATTTCGAAAATCCGAGAGACATGATTGATGTCAGTATGTAAAATGTGGTTCAATGAGATGAAAATAATTTTTTGGTGAATAGTAACTTTTTAACTTTTTTACCACGGTTAAAAGTAAATAGGGTAATTAAGGGTAGAAATGATATTATTATTACCCTAACACATGACCTAATTCTATTGGACAAGTGTAATTCGACCAAAAACAAACTTAGGAATAAAATATGACCATTTAGGCCCACTCGGATTAGATTAGTTCATTTATTATTAATTTATTTTAAGAAGGGTTAAAAGAGTTAAAATCAATGTTTATTTACTAAAACATTTTTAATATAGGTTTATACATAATATAAATTCGATTTTAAATATTCATTAGAAAGTTAAAACGATTTCCTACATAATTGTATTTTATTTGTAATTTTTAGACATCAAATAATTTAATTTATTTATGAAACAAAGATGATGCAGTAATTATCTTATTAATGAAATATTGACATAATTGATGTTATAAATACCAAAATAAATTTAATTTAAGACTTTTTATGAATTCCACTAATTTAATAGGTTAATATGACATGTTAGTATTAATTTAATTAACTTTATTCGAACCTATCATTCTCTTATGATTTTCAAAAAAATCAATTACTAAATAGTGTCAAAATTGACAGAAAATAGTTTTTAAAACAAATATTATATTATTAATTGTTATTTTATTCCTAAAAATATATGGTTCGGCCGAATGACTTATATAAGGTTATATATATTAATAATAAACAATTTGGGGTTCTTTTGGCTTCATATAGTATGTTTATTAACCTTATAGTGTAAGAACACAAGAAGACACGGTAAAAGTAAAATTATTTAACTTAATGATAAATCTAAATGATAAGGTTAAAATAGGAACCTAAACTTGTCTAAATTCTATTGGATGAGATTATTTCTACCCATCCCCACCTTAGCTTATAAATAAATCAATTTTTATCTATTTAAAACCGAACTTGACTTTATAATAAAATAATATTTTTTGTTTTTCCAAAGGTGCCCCTCTCCTCCCTTATAAAAGGGCACCTCCTCCCTCTCTTCCTCACACAACATTGAGCCTTCAATCTCGGCCAACCCCTGCCCAATTCTCATCTCCACTTCCCTAGAAACATCTTAGAGGTTCTGGTCTTCCTCAAAGACCAATTTTAGTGCCCTAAAAGGAGGTCTCAAAGAGGCGCTTCAAAGAAGAGGTAATTTCCGTTACCGATTCTTTCAACATTATTTCTTCTTCCACTTCTTATTTGTAGGTTGTTTCTTTATAAAGTAATAAAATCAGTATCACTGATATACTGATATGTTATTATAAGTATGAAACAACCATATTTCAACATCTATCCATCCTACGGAAAATAAAATCACCGCGTGTGCGTACGTACGAAATACCGTCTCCACGCCGTGGTGTAATCTGTTTTTACACCAACACCATAAATGGATGGGTATTATGGTGTTAAGAATAACTATACATAGTTATTATTACATCATAATGATTCTGATATATTTTATCATCCACCCCAATTCAATTCAATAATTATGGAAATGATATCATCGCTCGTGCGTATGTACAGACTACCGTCTCCACGACGCGATTAGATTCATTCTCCATGTTAACCATTTAAGAATGATTATAAAGTATATATATGCAATAATAATGAAATATATGAAATTATAAAGCTACTGGATTTATGTGTATATATATGTATGTCATCTACTTAATTCCACTCAATTCAGTAAGGAAACGAAAACAGCGTTCATGCGTACGTACGCCCTCCCGTCTCCATGAACGGTGTATTTATTTCCATTTATCGATCCATTATATATATTTATATTCTGAATATATATTATATATAAATCATGTTTTATATTCTATAATTAAGTAATAATGATCTATGTAATCATATGAATAATTACTAGTTAAAACACGAATGACAAATGAGACGATTTTACCCAAAACGCTACTTTAACATGGATTTACAAAAGAACGGGTAATATAAAGTCATAAGTGTACCATATATGAAATAATAACAATGAGTATGATTCTTTAATATTTCAATGACATTATTTAAATCATTATATAGGAGGTTCGGACACTTATGAAGCAAATCGGACCTAAGGTAATGGAAATATCACAATCTCATTTTTATACGAGATTGTTTATACTTTGGTATTTACTGGGGTGTATTTTATCATCCACATCCATGTTTCACCAATATGTAATATTTATAACCTTATAAAATAGTTTATATGCAATTTTACCCTTCGGTGAGTTTTTAGTAAAAGATATGAAAGGAATCTTTTGTCGTTTTTCGTACGAGGTACTTTTTGACTTTTCCGACAAAAGTACGTGAAGAATGTTTTCTTTTAACTAATACGACATGAATGGATTTTTTCCAAGAATCTTTCCTTATAAGTTTTCATGATTATTTTTAATCAACTTCTTTTAGTTATAATTTTCATACATGTTAACAAATGAAAAGTGTTTTTGAATAGAAAGGATATTTTCCTCAAGAATGGAGTTCAAGTGTTTTATCAAAATTATTTTCCATATAATATAATAAAGGGTTCTGTTTCTATCCCTATTATTACATTGATTTTATTATGCTGTGATGGAATTATTTTTATGAATTCCTTTATCTTATATGTATTATTTTATGATGTCACGATGTGTTAGATTCCCATTTTTATTACATGGGTTATGCTATGATGTATGGTAAATGATTTTGTGGCAGACATAAGAATGGTATCATTATGAGATGGGTGGGACCTATATCTCCCTCCAATGCATTGGGTAAAGATTTTATATCTCATGAGATAGACATGGCTGGAATGGTAGGTTATACCGGTTCAGTGAAACAGGACTGAAACAAGGGTGACTCGGTTCAGAAAGGGACTTTGTCCACTAAGATAGTCTTGGCAATGAGTCTTGACTAACAAGAAATGATTCTCTATGATTTTGTGTGAATTCCACAAAGTTTCATGTTTTATGTTATGATTATTGTGATTACATTTCACTGCCATGAATTACCCCATGTTATGAAATTATGATCTCTTTTGCAGGTTAAGATTTCAAAAATTTATGTGCTTATGTATATGATGTGATTGATATTTCTTTTGTTTATCCTTACTGAGCATTTGAGCTCACCCTTTTATGTTTTCATTTCCCCAGGATATAAAGAAAGGTTTTAGGTAAAAAAAGGAAGATCTTTATGGGAGATGATGAAGATCTTTCACCAGGATTAGAAGATTATATTCCGAGTTTCCAAAGACACTAAACTATTACGATCCTTGTGTGTGTGTGTTTTTTATGTACTAAGTATTCCGCAAATTTAATGTAATGTCAATGTACTTCAAGCTTAGGGTCTCTACAGTCCAACCATTCCATATTGATAGAATTGCAGATTTTGTATTGTTGTGATAAATTTAATGCTGGATATGAATGTGGTAGTGATAGATAACATGATCGATATTCTTGCAATTTTGATAGGTGTACTTTTACGTGCAATGGTTTAGATCAAATGGATGATTAACGTTGGTCCTTGAGGTGTATATTACCTCTTAGATTAGAATTTTTTGGATCATGTTGGTATATTAAAATGATTTTTTTAATAATATTCAACATATATGGATGCCAAACAATGATTTTCACGGATAATGGGCCCAAAAAAGTCAAGATTTGGCTTAAATTTGGTTTAATTTTAAAAAAATGGGGTTCCTGGAATATTTTAGAGGTTGACTATATGGGAACCCAAAGAACACGATGTGTGGATCTATGAAAGCATGCCTTGTGTTCATCTATTCGGGGATAAAGACTTTTCTTAAGTACACTACATGTACAATATGTACATTTCATGTGGCAGACGACTCTATGTATGGTCGTGTTAAAGGGAACATAGAATTACAATTTTTTTAGACAGTGCACGCTGTGAACTATAGGCACACGTCGTGTAGTGTTACATAGGTAGACCCGATGTAGTTCTAGAAATAAAAAAGTACATGGATAGAAGGGGGGAATCAACAACACGCTATGTTCAAGAATGAGATAGTGTGTATCATGTGTGGTTACAAACCATGCCGATAGTGTGGTGGATTTTATCAGGGTAGATAGGTAGTGTCACATTAATATGGTACTATCCATAAATATGTAGTGCAACATACCCATCAAAAGAAAAAGCCTGGACCCTCTATTGTAAGAGGTACTATTCTAGTTTCCTCTATTTCGCTTCTACACTTTTTGATTCAGGGGATTCATATAGTTTCATATTTGTTCCCATTTTGGATATCCTAGGGCTATATGTTTTTACCTATGATGATGTTATGATTCTAGGAACTTTTTTAGGTATTAGAATGACTTGTGTGCGTCTGTGCAAGGTGTTCCCCTTGAGGTTAATAGGTGTCACTTAGTATGGGATATCTATGTCGTAGAGATGAAATTATTTTATGCAATTCCTAGAATGGTGTGATTGGCCTCCATTCAAGACTTTGACGATTGCTATTGTAGTAGGGTGAGTTCTACTTCACCGGAGGGTGGACGGATTCTATATAAGGGTGAATGAGATTTATAGGTGAGTCGAGTTGGACCCAAGCATCATGGGTTAGGCATAAAGATACCCCAGATTTGTGAGATATATCTAAACCACTAGAGAACATTTAAGGTTGATTTCCCTTCAGAAGTTATTTATTTAAAGGGCATCTTCCCAAATGACATAACATGTTTATATCTAGTGAGAGAGGTAGATTTCATTATCAATCTAGTGCTAGGATTCACACTAGTATCCAATCCTCCATATATGATGGATACATTTGAGTTACATGAGCTCAAATGGTGATTGTAAGATTTAGAGGCCCATGGTTTGATCCAACCAAGTACATTGTCTTAGGGTTCAATTATCCTTATTTTAAAACAGTGAATGATGTTAGGTATCCGGGGCCTGCAGCGGAAGCCTGTAGGCCGGGGATTTTAAAATTTTCATCAGTGAGATGACAAAACTTTTCATCGCCGATGGTCCGAGCCCCAGAGAGGTCCTCGGATCTCACGTAGATTGTAATGAACACAAAATTAAAAACAAAACTTACCTGTTTCAGATCTAAATCCATTTTCGACCGCAACTTGTCGCCAACGGTTGTTGCCCGAAGGATCCAGAGCAAGATCCCTCTAGATCATCCACACACACTTCAGAAATCCGTAGGAACACCAATCGTCGAACTCCTGTTGCAAGCGCAGAGATCCGACGATATATTCAACATTCCGACGATCACCACATCGTCGATCTTGCGATGCGTGAGGAGAAAATCGATCCGAGCTCAGATCAAGAGCTTCTCTCTCTAGAGAGTGGAAGGAGATAGAGTCTGTGGCCATATGTGCATTAATTGTTATTGTGCTTGAGCCCCTCTCCACTATTTATAGCGGATTGTAGAAATTACCCGGTTGGGTTCCCCAACCTCCGTTAATTCCGCGTCTGCTAAATAAATAACTATGACAAATTAAAACTTCACCAATATTATTTATTTATTTTATCACATACTTGAAATATATATAATATATTAAGTGATAAAATCTGAGCCATTTAACTCGACTCGTTGTCCCACTTAATATTAAGAAAACCTTGAATATTAAAATAATATTTGTTTGATTAATATTTTCTCATATTTACGAAACAGGTAAATACATTAAATAAATTCAATCCCAAATATTCATAACCTGAGTATTAATGAATTTATTTAATTCATTTGTTGATTGACAACATGGACAATGCTTGGACCCCATGGCAGGGCCCACTATGTCCATTTACCTATTCAACTAAATATAGGGAATTCTTGAATACACTATTGTGTGTAACCCTCTAAGCCCTTATCTCAATAGTATTGAATAAAATCCTCAGACCAAGAGCGAGGTTTAGTAACCCATAATTGCACCTTAATAGATAAGGATAGTCATTGAAATGACTAAAAACCCACGAACATTTACTGTGTACTATAATCTCTTTGTCATTAAAAATCTCATAAGGTAGGACACACTCTTGTGTCATCATCCTTATCTTGCTTTATTATTTGTTGATCTATTCGGATAGATTATACTTCATACTTCATTGAAAAAAGACTTATTATGGTGGCACCATCTTGATAAAGCAGACCTTAGATATACAACTTCCTAAAATTGGAAGATAAAAATCTTTTCTTGACCATTGAACCAACGTCATACCACCAACGACGCACCCAACACAAACTACCTCGCCATAACATTACTGCCATGGTTTTCGTTTGGAATCAAAGTATGTAATTAATTGATATAAATTGGTAATGGTCTCATGTTAGGAGACCAATACCCATGTCCGTAGATAGGAACAACCAATAACACCCAAAACATGTGGTTTTCCTATTGTCTGGTCTATCCTCATGGTCTCACTACTAGGGATCACCATGTGCGAACTTCATTAGAAGAAGTCTCAATGCTTATGAGCCCCCTTCACCTGATAGTTATACATCTATTGTGTCCAGTCAATAAGTTTTATCTAGACTATATAACATATATTTAAGATCAATGTCACTGTATCTCGAGGTACTCATTATATCTTGGGATCTTCTATAACCTCTCTACATGACAATTAACCTTTGGACATTAACATTATCATAGTGGATGCAGAAAAGTCTGCATTATAATGGTAAGATATCATCATGCATATCTAACTGTGCACATGATACGGTAATCAAACGTACTACATAGTTGGGTCTAGGGAACCCACTATTTCAACACTCAAACATGCACTAGAGCAAACTTTCTAAATAATCTTTCTAGTTGGTCACATGATAAATACCATGCTTCTACTAAGTAATGGATTTTACTACTAGGCCATCCACTTTTTCACCGCATGGCTTATCCGCTATATGAAACCTCATATGATTGAGAAATACTTCTCCTAATAAGGTATCTATGAGTATATTACTTTTTTCTGTTGTCACAACTTGACAACTTGTCTATCTAGAAAATTATAATTCGTATTATGAGAATACTTTTCTTACTAGGTGACAATCCTTGAATGGGGGAAAATCATTGCGATTTATAACTACTTCTTAGCTTCATTAGAAGCTGTAATGTACTAAGTATTTATAAGTATGGATACCACAAGCTTTTAGGAGCTTGACTCACTCATCTCTTTTACCTAACTGTGATACTAGATCCAATTGATCTATAGACTACTAGTATGTGTCCCACCATAACTTTTATACATTCCTCTCCTTATTCATGGTAAATATCATTTTAACTTGCCGAAGTACTAGTTGATAGTTCTGACTGCTTCACTTGCAGTCTTCTTGTATATAATTGATATCTGCCTATAATAAATAATATCCTAGAAGTATCAATTATTTTACATATTATGGAAAATGTGATTGATCCATTGCTAAATCATTTTCTATCAATTCACAATATTAATCTCTTCCCATTTTTCGAACATATTAACATGAAGAGTTCAAGACATGTGACATTGGCAACAATTTTGAACTTGAATTGTTTCAACTTGTATTATTCAATACAATGTCACTATTTGTACGATTGACTAGGACCAAGAAGCCCTTGGATCTACCTGAGTGGATCATGTTCCCTAGAACATAGGTTTCGACATGAAGTCAGTCATTAGAGAATTTCTTTTAACCAGATATTATCTAACTTTAAGAACAAAATCTATTTTCTTTATGTTTCCGAACATATATCATTTGGAAAACATTGGTGATCCCACTAACCTTTGGTTGACACAAGGAAAATATTCATTTATGATGAATGCTCAAATATCTTGTTGCTTAATTTAATCCAGGATTGGATTTCAGTAACTTTCAACCCTTATTGGCATCATTTAATGTCATCATCTCTTTCTGTTTTTGTCATATAGACACCTTCCACGAAAAATGATCTTGAAATCTAATGACCAATAAAAAGATCTTAGATGTTCAGCTATGACAAGAAAATTCTAATAGATTTAGGCGTACCGACATAGAATAACCAATCATGCCTTATTGGTACCATACTTGTATCATCCATGTATCATTTCATTTGAATACCCATCGCAGTATTTAATTTATAAGCCCCTTTTCAATTTGATACATGGAATCCATTATTGAATTTTTGTTGATCTTTTCAATCTTAGCTCATTGCCTTATACTACTTACATGTAGTATTTATTATTCTTAAAGAATAATATCTCACTAACCATGGTGAATATAAAACCATCACCATGGTTTCATTCTTCATACGCAATATGTGTATCTAGAACATGCTAATTCCACATGTACTTGTGGAACTTGTTCCTTATGAAAACCATTTATGCATCCCGACCATTATCTAAGTCCAAGTCAATTTATCTCAATTATATCTAATAGATATTTTCACCATTGTATATAAATTTAGTCTAATACTTGACAACATCTTTTCTATCTTAGGGATTTGGGTAATATCTTAAGAAATTGTTAGGATAATTAACTTAGATGCACAATGTGTTTAACTTGATGCAGGTTTCTTTAAATCCTAACAAACACTTTGCATCGAAACAAGTCCTATGACATAATGGGTTTTCCATCATAATATGACTTGTATGATATCCATTTGTCATTTTAGTTGGCAAATTGGTTATGGGTTTACGCTGTTATTTTCAAATCACATTTTGAAATATGATGGATGCTTCCGTATGATGAAACATTGATACAACTTAAATCATAACTTTGATGTGTAACATGTGTGTTTAGGAATTGATCCACACTACATGTTTGTTGATAAATGTTAATATGTATGTATTTATTATTGACCCTCTTTATGAATGTCAACACGGTGATGTAGATAAGGCAACATGCCTTTAGGAATTACTCCACGCTACATTATCATGGTCGATGATTTCTTGGTCAAGATATTATTCGGCATGCCAATCCAAAGTAACTCATATCTTCTAACCAAACATATACTTCATTCGTACATTCCTTAATGACTTAAAGGAATCTTATGAAGTATCTTTACCTCTAGCTTTGTTTGTAAGAGCCCACACTCTCGTGTTGAACTATCCTCGAAAGATTTGAGGTGTACCTTTATTTATATAGGTTTCATTTTCTAAAATAAATATGTCAATTATACTATATTTTTTTAGCTATGTCGAGCCTAAATACAATAATTAGAATATATTTGACGTCTACTTTTAGTTTTACATGATAAATAATCACATTTCCACAACTGGGTAGGTCGTACATCATATATTCATCATGTATTGTCATTGATTCAAATAAAAATGAAATATTTGTTGAGTATGTTACCACAATAAGAATTCATTCCAAAATCATGGAATAATGTCTCATCATGTCCAAATTGGCACATGAGATTAATGTTTTTGGTTATACTCCACAACTTGTTCAATTTCAATCAATCACTTGGAAATTAGAAGTTATGTGTTTCTCACTACTAACTTAGGAATCAACCTTTCTCAGCTGATTGGAGAAGACGCTTTACTTCTACTAATGTTTCTCTACTTACAAGGTTATTGTATTTCAATAAATATATGTGAAAAGAATATTGTATTTTAATACCCAAGAAGTATTCTAGAAAACAATACTTTTATTTGATGAATATAAATTGAATGAGAAGCGTGTACATGCTTCTTGTATTTCAGTTTTTAAACTTCCATGAATTCATTTCATTATGTGATGTAAATAACCACCTCTTCAATAACAAACCACTTTTCATTGAATGACATGACGAAGGTGTATTTGGCATAAATATCCATAAGCCTTTTCACCTTGTCATTCAATGTATTCTCCATAAGAATAAAATATGGAATTATCTCAAATATTCTTATTACATGGCGAATATTTATTTTAAAGGTAATGAAGTGCTTACTCTATGAAGTTCGTTTGTATCCTTGAAAGAAAATAGAGTAATTGTTTTTAAAAGGTATAAGAAATGGGATGGGATGAATGATTGTGAACTATCATTCCCTTTACACAAATGGAGTGCGACTATCATATCAAAATCTTGATTCACATTCTACATGAAAGGATCTTGGAGATGTGACTACAGGTGATCATCATCCATGTCTTGATGTAGCCACCACAACAAACATCAGAATTTGATGATAGCATTATGAAAGAACCATCATAAGCTTTATTCGTGAGTCTCTTGAAATCAGTGTTTCTCCCTCACTTTCTGAGGTGTCTTAATAGGTTGGGACACAAGCACCTTGAATTTCCATTGTAGTACTAATGTGCACAAACACCTATAATACATTTGGGAAATTCGTGCTTAGTTTAGACATTAAAATTTTATAATATTTATTCCTGTTTTGTTTTGGTATTGCGTTCCATTATCTGTAAATATACTTTATTAGATTGTACTTTTATGTGATTACCTAATCTAACATTACTGATTATTTAATCATTAAATGTCTCCCACTAAATTTTGGAAATCTTGGAACCCTATATACTAGAATTGGAATAATCTTGAGTAATCTAGTGTCAATGATCATTAAACCTCACTCATAGTCTACAAGATAGGGCTATGCGACTACTCAGTGGGTCCATGGTAGGATTTTAACTAGCCAACCACATTAGAATGCGGTTCCTTGATCTGTTGAGTGAATTCCCAGTTTCAAAAATCATTTACTGATTTACACAATGCTTGCCTACAAAATTACAAAAAGCTAGCTAAGGATATTCCATTACTGCAATTTTTGTTATGTCAACCCACCACATGAATAATAACTCCCCGGTAGTAAGAGCACCCTCAGCTAAGGCATGAACTAGTACTCAAACACCCTATTTTGTTCTAACTCGAATGGTGGAAGGCTGTTTGTTAGTTAATATTTTCTTTGAGGGGTTTAATTTTTTTCACTCTCTCGACAAATGTGATCCATTTCTATTATACTTGTTCATCTATGATGTCGCGCTCACAACTGAACATCAATAGGAAAACATACGACGCTTCTATAGGAATTTTATTATCAATTATTTTATGTATTATTTCCCAATGTTCAAAAATCATAATATAATAATCAAACACATAAAAGAAATCATCTACCTGACTAGTCTTGAGAATCTAAACAACCAAAGGGAAACTTACATTAGTCGATGCTTGACTCAAAATGTAGCTTGACCCTTGTCTTGTATATTTGCTGGTCTTCTGCAGTTTCACCATGTCTTGGTGGGGATGACATCACTTCATGGAGTACCTCCTCATCTTTGTAGAATCCACGTGTTGTCATGCACCATCATTATCAATGTGCACCTCCTCATCTTTGCAGGGTCCACATCATTCACCTTTGCATCATCTCTGTCCATGATACATGAATACTCACATGCAGACAAGGGGGACTGGGGTACAAATGTACATCAAATCAATTGGATACGTAGGTCCTTATACATTTTAACCTAAAAATAGACGATGTGCAGACTGTCTTGGAATTGATTTTCAGACACTGCACACATTTAAATAATAAATTAAATAAATAATTTAAAAGCAGACATACGGGGTCAATGCTCAAGACCAGTTGTCAGGTATAAAATATTGCGCGATAAAAATTAAAATTCATAAATATGTATGACGGTTATTAAACTAAATGAATTAATAAATTGAAATAATTTAATTAATTATCGGTCATGTAATTAATTTAATTTTAATACTTAAAATTAAATATATTAATTATTTGATTTAATTACAAAATTTAAATTAATTTTAACCTCAAAAATTAAAATATAATATTTTTAAACCATAATTAATATATTAATTAATTTAATTTTATTTATTTAATTAATTATATTAATTAATTAACCAAACCCTTGAAACATTATTTTGATCTGTTGTGGGTAGCACTGAACTTGCGCATGCCCGTAACAGGTCGGGTAAAGCCTATACATTGCTACTGCTGGACCGGGAATGTTCATTATGTCCGTAATTGACCAGAAAATCTAGCCCAGACCTGTTTCAGGGCGTGTCAAATCAAATCAGGCCTCGTGTACCTACTGTTCTCGGATCCCTCTCCATAAGCAGGATGGCGTGCAACCTATGGTCCTCGACATTAGAGATGGAGGCTGGCCATCATAGACCCGCGAAAGTGGGCACAGACTGCCAGCATGCTGGAGGCAATAATGGAGGCGGCCGCGACTGGTAGGAGCGACGCCCTGCTGCTGTGCGTCGCCTAGGATGTGCGTCATGTCGAAGCTATTGTGTGCGGTCTTCATGGAAAATCTTGGGAGGTATGTTGTGCAGTGGGTCCACATGCAGGCCGGGACGGGGCGGCATCACTACAGGAGGTCAGTGGTGGGGTGAGAGATGGGTGGAGGTGTGATGGGTGGAAGGGGCACAACGTTATGAGCCAGCTTCAAAAGGAGGAGGCCACGGGTCCGGTGCAGGCTAGGCGGTCGGCGCACATGTGGCACTGCATGAGGGAGGGTCGGCTTTGCATGAATATCGGCGGGGGGGGCTTGTCTGCGTATAGGAACCGGCCACGCTGGGGGGTGCGGCTGCAGGCTGCGTGCTATGTGCTACGGGAGCAAGCAGTGCCTGCATGGGGGGAATCCTCTTGTGCGGCATCCCAAGGGAGAGAGGCACAACGCTGCAGTGCCCCATGCTGTTGGAGTGTCCTGGAGGCACTATAGTGTGCCGCCTGGGGAGGAGGGAGAGGGTCCACTCGGAACCCCTGTATCTTGATTTTTTTGATTTCTACGGGCCGCCCCTAGCCCCTTTTTTATTTTTGTATTAAATCACAGCAAGACCCAAGGGTTTTTCTTTTCTTTCTCCACGTGGGAAGACCCCCTTTGTGGTCTTCCTTTATTATTATTATTTTTAAACATTATAATGGATTATTTTAGCATTTAGATATAATAATAATAATATTATAATATTATTATTAAATATATATTTATAATTATAATTATATTAGTTATATTTAAAATAATTATATTTTTAATAATTATAATTTCTTGAAAAACTTGCATTATTTCCGATAAACAGAAATAATAAAACAATTTTAAAAAACGAGTAAAACACGAACATGATCCATTCCATAAATTTGAATGACAATATATTGGTTGTTCGGAATCGGATTGAATCGTGGTTCGATCTGTTTTTACCGTTTTAAACCCTCTACTTACTTTTATGCAAATTAATATTATTTGGCTAAAAAAATCTACGCGATCCCTATGATACCACTATTAGGTATCTGGGGAATGTAGCGGAAGCTGGTGGGCCGGGTATTTTAAAATTATCATCACTAAGACAACAAAACTTGTCCTTTTTAATGTTCCGACCCCCGAAGAGGTCCGTGGATCTCGCGTATATTGTAAAGAGAACAAAATTAAAAAGAAAACATTCCCGTTTCGGATCTAAAGCCGTCATCGACCGCAACATGTCGCCGGTGGTCATTGCATGAAGGATCCATAGAAGGATCCCTCTTGATCATCCACAGATGCTTTAGAAATGTGCAGGAAATCTGATTGTCAAACTCCAAGTGATAGTGCGACGATCTAATGATATATTTGACGTTCTAACGATCACCGCATTGTCGATCTTGCGATGTGTGAGGAGAAACTCGATCCGAGCTCGGATCGAGAGCTTCTCTCTCTAGAGAGCAGGAGGAGAGAGATGATCTAGCCAAATTGACATGAATAGTTATTGCACTTGATCCCCTCTCCTCTATTTATAGTGGATTGTGGAAATTAACCTTTTGGGTTCCCCGACCCCCGTTAATTCCACATCCACTAAATAAATAACTATGACGACTTAAAACTGTGTCAATATTATTTATTTATTTTATCACATACTTGTAATATATATATATATATTATATTATGTTATAAAATCTGAGCCATTGAACTTGACTCGTTGTCCCGCTTAATATTAAGAGAACCTTGAATATTAAAAAAATATTCATTCGATTAATATTTTTTCATATTTACTAAACTCATAAATACATTAAATAAATTAAATCCCAAATATTAATAACATCAATATTAATGAATTTATTTAATTATTTTGGTGATTGAAAACATGGACCATGCTCGGACCCCATGGTGGGGCCCACTATGTCCTTATACCTCTTCAACTGAATAGGGTAGATTCTTGAATACACTATCGTGTGTGACACTCTAGGCCCTTATCTCAATAGTAGTGAATAAAATCCACAGAACAAGAGCTGGGTCTAGTAACCCATCATGGCCCCTAAAGAGATATGGATAGTCATTGCAATGAATACCAACCTACAAACATTGACTGTGTACCATAGTCTCATTGTCATTAAATATCCCATAATGCAAGACACACTCTTGTGTCACCATCCTTATTTTTATTTATTATTTGTTGATCTATTCGGATGGATTATCCTTCCTACTACTTTGACCAATGACTTATGAATGTGGCACCATCCTGATCACCCAGGCCTGAGATATACAACTTCCTAAACGTGGAAGCGACATATCCTTTCTTGACCATTCAACCAATGTCATACCACCAACGATGCACCCAAGATAAAATACCTCACCATGACATTACTTCCATGGTTTTCTCCTTACATCAATGTAAATAATTAAATGATATACATTGGTAATGGTATCAAGTCCAGAGACCAATACACATGTTTGTAGATAGGAACAACCAATGACACCCAAAACATGTGGTGTTTCTATTGACGAGTCTGTCCTCATTATCTCACGAATAGATATCACCAAGTGCGGACTTCATTAGAAGAATTCTCAATGCTTATGATCCCCCAAGACCTGATAGTCAAACATCTACTATGTATAGTCAGTTGATGTATCTATAATATAGAACATATATTTATGATCAATGTAATTGTATCTCATGGTTCTCATTATTGTTTTGGATCTCCTATAAACTCTCGACATGACCATCAACCTTTGGACATTACCATTATCATAGTGGATTCAGAAAGGTCTGCACTATAATTTTATGATATCATCATGAATATCTTACTAATCACATGATACGGTAATCAAAAGTACTACATATTTGGGTCTAGGGCACCCACTTTTTCAACGGATGATACCCTCATTCTATATGTGGATCACCAGAAATGGTACCAATTAATAGTTAAGAACCAGTATCCTCTACCGAGGATAGATGACCACTTCCACTATCTTTGAGGATATCATGTCTTCTTAATGATTGACTTTTTATCTGGTTTTCATAAGATTCATGTTATAACATCTAGCACACAATGCATATCCATTTAGAGCAGCTATGGTCTTTAATGAAGTGGATGAGGCATTGAGTAATAGGAATCAAATATAGGTAGTAAAATATTATAGAAACGAGTGAAAACTTATGGAGTTATTCTATGAGATTCACTTGAAAGAGAACGCCAAGTAGGGACAAAAGTTTCATTCATCCTTAGTTGTTACCTCTACCCTACTTGACAGTGTGATGATGATGCATATATCAGATTCTAAAGGCTGGGTCCTATGGGAGAGTATGTCAGGTGGGGACCTTCATCCTAGTTGGATAGTAGGGGAGAATGATATCTTTCATGCACATGGGCTTGTTTGGGATCCAGTGGATATATGTGAGATGTTATATGGGAGTTTAATAATTCATCTTAAGTAGTACATCTTGGAGTCACCAAAATGTATCAGGTCTTATGTCTTCAGTATTGGTGGCTGAATATGAAGAGAGGGGATGTTGGATTCATTATGATGTGTTCCAACTACTAGTAGGTGAAGGCAGGACACCAGTGAATGGTTGGACTTTTACAATAGTTGCCTATATTAGAGTGGAAATGGGATGATTTCACGATGGATTTCATGACAGGTTTAATGAGGTTGCCTCGATGTAATGATGTCATATGAGTTGTTGTTGACAGACTCACGAATGTTTTATATTTATCGCCGATCAAGGAAATCTTCAGGTATTATTAGTTTGGAATGTTGTACATATGTGAGATTTTATGACTCCACTGGGTCCCAAATTTTATCAAATCAAATAGGGATACTCATTTTATGTCTCTTTTCTTGGAGTATATTCATAGGGTGTTGGGTACACATGTGCTTCTTGGAGAATTATACCACCCTATGATTAATGGTATGTCAGAGCGTATAATACATGTTCAGGATGACATGTTGTGAGTATGAATCCTCGATTTTGGGGTTTCTAGGGAGAATCACATTCCCCTAGTAGAATCAATCATGAATAAAATTTATTAGTGAATTATAGATATGAAACCCAAAAAGGATTTATATGGATGTCCATTTCATTCTCTCTTACGATTGTAGGAGGTAGGTGATGTAGCATTACAAGGACAACATCTCACATAGGATACTTTTGAGCAAGTATAATTGATTTAGAAGAAAATTGAAAGTGCATATTCTCATCATAAATATTATGTTGTTCAATTTAGATGACATATAGAGTTCGAGGTAGGAATCATGTTTTATTTCACGTTTCATAGAGTAAGGGACCTAAGCGGATCAAGAGATAGGGTAAGCTTTGACCAAGGTAAATCAGGATATTTGGAATTATGGAAGGAGTTGGGCCACATGAATATCAGTTATAGTTACCTGAAAGGTTCTAGGATATGCACAATATATTTATTATTTATCAGTTGTGACATTACCCTTTAGACATGTCGGAAAATTCTCAGGCTGAGGATGTTTACTTTTTTGGATGCATCCTTTTATAACAACTCTATATGATTTTTGGATCATTGAATGATGGTTCTCCCTGGAAAGTATGTTCCTTTAGTACAAGTGTTATGACAACACAACTTAGTTCAAGACAAGACCTAGGAGATGGAGGCCGATGTACGATCACAGTGGATAGATTTGTTTATGGATATTTCTTCAACACCCTTGGATGGGAGATTCGGGGATGATTATCATTACAGGGGTGATTGTAAGAACCCAGTTCATATTTTGAGGAATGAATCTATCTTTTTGGATTCCATTTTACAAAAAGAGGGAGAATAGGATGAGTACTGATTATAGGACTATTACAAAATGTGATTTGGGGTTACACAATGTGTAATCCTACTATATAATTTATATGGATATCGACATGATTTTTCAAGATGTGTAAGGGGTTTCGTTAGAAGAAGGGGAAAACATAATATACATGACATGTATTTTCAAGTACACGCAATGTACTTTTTTTATTAAACATGTAGTATCCTCATGTTTTTTCAGGTAGATAGAGGTATCACTCCGAGATTATGAACAACAACCCCAGATGATGATTTCCCTCTGGAATCATCGTCTGAACTCCGATTTGAACACAATCAAGTGCATTAGAACCCCCTCAGTGAGTTATTGATTCATCTTGAGCAGTTATTTTTCATTTAATGTATTTAAATTATTATCGAGGATTGATAGTTTTCAATCATTTTTTATCTACATTTATTTAGGTAAAATTAGTGGTTGATGCTGGACACAGAGTGTGGTAATAGCATGAGGTTGTTGGTATCAAGTCTGTGGATAATTTTCAATATGTTTATTTATAATGGAGTGTTATATACCCATTTTTTAGTGTCTCCTGGATTTAGAACTGAAACTTTTCACAGACTATTAGTGTTTAGGTAATTCAATATGTGTTCTTAATATTGTATAGGGTTGGTAAACATGAATTTAGGGCTACCCCATGAGAGTTTCTTCCCTTTAATGGGTATTTATGGCCATTTTCCCAAGGATGCATTTGAGGAATGCTTTTTCTCCCTCCATGGATTGTTTAAAATAAAGTTTGTTGAATTAATGACTTTCCCAGAAGGAATAAATTATGATCATGCCTTGTGATTGTTTAAATTATATGATAGGCTTAATATATGATATGTTCCCATGTGAGCTGTTATTAGTAAGGAAATTTAATGGTTAAATTTACACGTATTTCTTCTTATGTGAATTATTCCATGTGAGTTGATGATCGTGATTAATCCATTTAATATTTTATTTTACATTTCTGTCTTATTTTGAGAATTGAGCCAATGTGAGTATTTGAAAAGCCATGCCTTATGAGGTTTTCCTTGATTGATGTTATATTAGATTATTTGTGTTTTGACCTTTTCATGCCAAATGAAATGTTTAATTGAACATATAGTGTTTAAAGGGTAAATTGAAATGAGTGGACCATGGATTTAGATTAAAATTACATGGATGGGTTCATGTGAATATAGTAACATATATCTCTAGTGACTCATGGATCTTTAGGATTTTCCCCTATGGACTAAAAGGGGGTTATACTGTTAAGACATGGGTGAGACATAAATGTAGTGTTCGGTCTCATGAAGACTATTTTTAAAAGATAAACGAGTCATAGAATGAGGGATACCATGGACTGGTTCTATTGAATATGTTTGTATGTCTTGGGAGATACATGGGTCTTATTTATAGGATATAAGGACAACCTAGTTGTCATATAATCTTTCCACACCTAGGGTGAGATGTGGTTCCTAATAAAATTATATGAATGGGCTCATATGATGTAGGTGGTTTTTCACCAATAGAAATACTAGAATTCCAAAAGAGAAATGTCATGGGCATACTCAGATTATTAAATGAATATTTAAATAGACTGACTTATGAAGCATATACCATGCCAAAGAACAATTTTGGATTCAATCTTCACTTGACTTGTTTAGATATCCTTTAGATGAATTTGATATACTTACATTTTCACGGGGATTGCTGGGCTTACGACGGATCACGAAACATATTTAATTCAATGTAATTGAACTATTAATAAACATTAAATGATTATAAATTTAAACCATTGATTCTACTAATTTTTAATTTTGAAAACTTCCTATCTTACCATATTCACTAATTTATCTTTCCGGTTATATATATTCACCGATAGATCAGGATAGTTCATGGTTGATTTTCTACTGGGATTTCATCTCACACTATGTTTGGGTCATACTTTTGGTCTCAATTAGATTATATTTTTACAGGTATTGATAAGGGTATGATCCTATATATAGGAAATTGATATGCTTCTTTGGAGATGGAAATCATGGGTCCAAGATGAGGCTTGTAATGCTTCTGAGTTGTCCTATATTTTTTACTTTTTCACATGTTCCATATATTAGTACAGTGTATCCAATTTTGATTGTTTTTCTAGAACATGAGACATGCATCTTCATCCTTGGAATGCTATAACATATGGTTATTTCTGTTATTATTCTTCCTTTGTATACATCTGTTGCGTGGTATTATTGCTTCCGCTATTATTTTATTTTTTTATTTAGTTGGGTTATATAATGCCAGTGAGGGAATATTTTTCCAACTATCTAACCTTTGACCTCACATCTAGTCTAAATCCTCTCATATTTGAGAAAATGTGTTTGATGTCATGTGACTAACAGAGTGTGGGGATCCTTTGAGTGGCATTAGGATCTGGGACATTATAAAATCATTTCATAAAATATTAGTTATTGTAAAATATCATAAATCTCAAATTTAGAACTATTCATTTACTTTGACATTAATAAAAAAGGAATTCAAATAAAAGGCATCAACAAACTATATAATATATCATTCATCTATAAAATTCTTGGCTAAAATAAATTTATTCAAATTATATAACCTTTTATTTATTTATTATCATTTATTTTATTTTTCCATTAATTGAAAAATTAATGTGTCAACTTTACGTAAGAATTTATGTTAATAATTAATTTACTAAAAATTATAAATAATTTAGTTTGATGGATATAGATCATTTATATTTAAAATTAATATTTATAACTGACCATATTCCTTACTTTTTTCTATTTTGAAATGTAATAGTTATTAAAAACAAGAATGTGAGGTTTTTTACTTTACTTTACATAAAATATTATAATGGTAAAAATAAAATTATAATTATGAATAATATTATATATGAAATATTAGACATTTATTTAGTATTTGAAAAAACAAATAAAATTATTTCATGTTTTTGGATCATTTTATTTTCCATGTTTTTTTATTTTTATCTTTATATTCTCGATTTACCCTTAAATGCGGTAAAAAAAATTACAATGTTTACTATTTATATAGTTGAAAAATAAAATGGAAATACCTACCAAATTAGGATCTTGTATCTTAAATTATAATTCCAATTTTAAAAATTAATAATTACAAAAAAAAAAGAGTAGTGGAACAGTTCATTTAAAATGAAACTTGAAAATGTGATGGAAATTGTTTTTTCATAAAAATGATTTTATCTTAAAATTGTTTTAGAAGATATTTAACATTAAAATTCATAAAAATTATTATAATTATATTTTACTTACAAAAATAAAATATTAATATTTTAAAATAATAAAAACATATAATTTTATATTCATAACACATTAAAAGATAACAGGTTTTTAAATACAAATATATTTTTTTTTTATTCACTTAAAAAATTAAAAAAAATCCTAAAACGATACAAAATTAATCCGAAAGAAATATTTAGTTGAGAATTTAAAAAATGTTATATTATTTAATAAATACAATTTCAATAATTTCCATGTAATATAAATATAATTTTCTCACAAAAAAATAAAACATATTATTTATGTAAATACATATTTTTGAAGAAGAAAATAATATTACTAATAAATTCACTGATTATTTGAACAAAATTAATAAATATTCTATAAATTTTTATGGGAATTATATACCTCAAAATTAATTTATAAATATAAAATCCCTATAATACAATATCTATGTTATAATGATCAAATTATATAATACTATTTCTCGTTCTATTTAAGTAAAATGCTGCATATATTGCGCACTAGCCAACATAATATTAAATTTAAAATCATAATATAATACTTTCTCTCACATGTTTAATAAATTTTTTCCCTTGACATTTGAATTTATATTCAGTAAATAAATGGATTTCCATCCGACTATACATTTGATGAAATCTCACATCATAAAAATGGTTAATAAAATTACATTTTCATACGAGTGAAAGGGTAGTAAGATGTTCATCTATAATAACACATAAACATATTTTCATGTCAGAATAATGTAGTGGAATGTGAATATATATATATATGTAAGAGAACACTAATACCGAAGGACTAATAGAGAGTGACAGTAAACATGACTAGGATAAAAGTAACAACAGCAAGGTCAAAAATATATGATGGTAAATGAGACAATCAATTAATCAGATGTGAATGTAATAGGAAAAAAAATTCAAAATAATTTAACCTTGAATTATGTAATTTCATTGCTTTTTATACTTAATGAATAAGTAAATATATTTATGTTGTATATATATTTTTAAAATTCAATCAATTTTTAACAAAATATCAAATACTTCTGCAAATGATGATTACTCAAATGAATTCAATATCATGAAGTACTAAAATAAAATTATATTAGATCAAATACAACAACAAAAGGAAAAATGTTCTTTCTGTTGTCTTTATACATTAAAAAAAGATTATCATAATGTAATATAATTCCTAATATGAATATATATTAATATATAATTAATCTCTAAATCCTACTCAAATATTCATATAGATAATTAGATAAATAAACAACCTTAATATTATTAAACATATTCAATACTAGGATTCAAACACCAAATTATCCGATATATTGGATTAAATATTCTTCTAAAATAATTTTACTCTTTAAATCCAAATATTATCAATCCCTATAATTCTTTCATGCCAAAAATGGATATCCCCCAATCATATAACCTTTAAGATATGATATTAATTTATATAAATAACCATAATCATAATAAAGTCACATTATAAAAATATATGTTTCTTAAAAATAATTTATCATTTACTGATCATTTGAAACCCATTACTATTTTGTATTCCATAACCATATATGGTTCCAAGAACAGTATATGTCTTCCAAAATAATGTAAATATTATAATCAATAATTCACAATTCAATTTCATGTTTATATATATGGAAAAACATATATTCTTAAAGAACATATAATCAAAAAAACCATTTCATATTTACTAGGATATCAAATAGTCCTGCGGTTGGATCTACACCCCTGTCATCCTTTAGTTGTGGGTTCAACCCCTGCAAATTTTTTGATGAAAATATTCACATTTTTGAGATATATGTTATAATTTTTATAAAGCTATTTGAATATAATTAATATTACATTCCAAAAAATTGAGAAACATCCCCAAAAATAACATTAATCATGAACGATCATTTAAACAATCAATTTTATCAATACATTTACACACAATTTCGCAAAATTAAATTGGTATTAATCCTCAAATGACTTTTTAAATGTTAAGAAAAAGGGATAGAATACCTAGAACATCTATAAACAAATAAATAATTTATCGAAATGTAATCAATCAACATAATAAAACAATAAATTTTAATCCAAGAATACTTGTGATCATAATTATATCAACATCTACAATATAACTCATAAAACCATCTATGTATTCACCTTAATAATTGAATAATATTTATTTTTAATTAATCCTGATTCTCCATATAATTTTATAATGGATACTCATTAAAAAAATATGAACCATAGAATAATATTCAACAATATAAAGTCAAAAACAATGTTAAAAACATATGTTTTAAATGTCATCTGTAGTTTGATTAAATACATCAATATTAACATTTGGAATTGATAAAAATATATCTATTGAATCATATAGATCCATTTCATGATGCTCACCATAGGACAAAAATTTTCCTAATTGCAATAACCCACACATTTTAAACATTTAATTGATTTGTTTGGAATAAATTATCCATCTTCATTGAATTAAATAAACACTCATTTTCCTTTGAATAATATAACATTATACCATCCTATACATATAAAAATAATATTTCTCATCCACTAAGAAATTACCTAAAAAATTTATTTTCATATTTCCAACAAAAAATGGTGAATATATTTACTTTATTATCTACATCTCCAAAAAATCCATGTAACTCCATTTTTTTTAAATTTTTTGTGTTAGAAAAACCATTATTTCCATGATTTGATTAATTATTTTAAGAACAATGAAAATATATTTCACTTAATATCCTTTATATTTGGTTTAACTTTCCAATAACCCTCAAATTTTGATTTATTTTCTCTTTTTGATTTGTTTCCTTATTGTTCCATCTATTCAATAAAATAAATAATAATCATTAGCTTCATATCAATTATAGAAAAAAATCTTATAAAGATAATTTACAATATGATATCCATAACCATAATATTTTTTATTTAACTCTATCTATCTATCAAACATATAATTAATTATCCATAATAACATAATATTTCTAAATATATTTTTCTTTTATCTTATTCTCAAATAAAATCATAACATATAATTTTATATAAACATATTCTATGGTATGAGCATTAATTCCAATCATGATAGATTACATATTCTGGTAACAATGATAATATTTATTTTTCATTCAATCCAAATAATAATTTTAGATTATACTTTTAGATATTTAGGTAATAAATCATTCATAACAATCCCATATATCACATAGTAAAAAAATCTATTAATTATCCATTTTTACAGTTTTTATAAATAGTGATTCATGATTTATTTTACTGAAAAATAAACATGACAGTCAACATGACATATTTTTTTCCCTTAACCATCCCTAAACCCCATGAAACACATTTTCAAATACTATATTATAACAAAACATTGATTATGGGAAATAAAAAATAAACAAATAAAATTTTAGTCAATGAATAAATTATAAAATAGACCTTTTTCAAACTATATATTGGTAAAAAAATAATCAATTTCACTCAAATGTTTTCAACTTCACATCCAAAATATTAAAAAAATCATAAGAAACCATAACTGCAAAAAGTAAACTAATGTAGTTTCATTGATATCTTGATATACTCAGAGTGTTTTTATCACAATGTTATAAATTTATCCATTAAAAATTTTCTTAAAAGATAGTTTAATAAAAATATCATTATAATACCTTGAGAAAACATAACAACCCAATAATAACCATATAAATAGTATTAAAAATATATAGGTTATATAATATTTTATTTCCATTCCACTCTTATAAATGGGATAACCTTCATGGCCAAAAATATATTAACCATTGTTTTTATAGATAAAATTAACAACATTGCTTCAATTATTATAACTATCAAAGATATTCAAATAAAGTATTCAGATAAAACTAATAATTTATCTTTATCCACTGATCAGATGAACTAGAGAGATATAATGAGATTAAACACCATAAATATATAATAGAAACACATGCCAACAAAAAAATCCCATGAAAAATACTAGAATATATAAATCTTCAATAATAAAAATATTCGTTACACCCAAAAGTAAGAAAACTAGAGATCTATAAATCCATTTTCTCTTAAAAACCATTTTGAAAATAATTTGATGATTTAAAAGGAGGTTATTCCATTCTCAAAAAACAAGATAATGTAATGAAATAGTAAATTTTAATAACGATTATGGTAGATGAAAATGTCAGGATCATTATATATGTTATATTAGGACATTTATTTTTTAAATTTTTTCAATGAATGTAAAAAACATTCTATTAAAATTTTAATTTTGAAAACCATTGAAATATAGTCAAAATATTAATAATTATTTCATATAAGTCACAAATAACCATTTAAATACGGAAATATAATATTTTTGAAATTATTATCATTGATGAAAAAGAGTGTTTTATGGGAACATTTAAAGAGGAATTTTAAAACAAAGTATCCTTCAATGATCCTAAATCATCATATTAATTATATAGATTATTTAATAATTAATTTTTTTATATTTATCTACTTTGTTGAATTTTTTTTAATGATTATCATTTAGCTAATCTCAATTATTACCATGTTATAATAATTACATATAACATTATGTTCATGGAAAATGTTTTGATGGTATTTGGTTCATAAGTCCAAAAACGTTTTTGTAGGATGATTATGGTCAAAGAGGTAGTTATTGAAATACTTAGATTTTTAATAAAATATTTTCTTTAAATATTTTTAATTATTCAACAACTTGAATTTCATGAACTCATGAGTGTAAAGTAACCGTGATATTCTATTAGTATAAAATGACAATTATAACCGAGATGATTAGTATTCATGAATAAATAAAACTAACGTATTAAAATGTATGATGAATTCATTTGCTACAAATTATAAATGAAAAAAATCATTTATATATATATATTTTAAAATTAATTTAATTTCTTCTATTATACTCAATTAATGTATTATATATTTCATTCATACAAAAATGTATTTGATATTGATCCAATTGACATTCATTACTTTGGCTATGAATAAACCATATTTTATGTATAAAAACCTATCTTAAAAAAAGGGTAATTTTAACAAATTTTATTGGAATCACCTTTTTAAAGTAATATTTTGACAAATTAATAATTTTGATATGAAAACCTTAAACTCGTCTTTAGAAGTGGGATATAAATTTATTTTGGATTTATTTTTTGATATTTTTCTTACTATGGATAGATTATATTATTTCATTGTTTGAAAGTATATATAGAACATATTTCTATCAGTTAATATAATTTAAGTTTTTGGATTCAATTTTATATTTAATTTAGGTTAAAAAACATTTCAATCTTTTATAATGTATTAACTTTTAAAACCCATTTTCTAATTTTGACAGTGATAATAATTTATATTAATTAATAAAACATTTGTTTTTTAAATATTTTAAAATGGATTCCATATTTGGAATCATTATTTCCGAATTATGTAAAGAGATTTATGTTATATTTGGTATTTTTAATAGTGATGTCAGTAATTTTTTTAAAATGGTAAAAGGTTAAATTAAGAAATTAAAGGTAAAAATAAAATTATAAAATTACCCACAAACTTTTCCTAATATCCATGGATGAGTTTTTTTACCAAAATCTTCATTGGGTATAAATGGTATCCATTGGAATCCAATTAGAGGAGATTAAGACATTTAATTTATTTTATTTACATAAAGGGTTAACATGTCTCAATACAATTTTTGTAATTATATAATTTTGAATATATGATAATACATAAGATAAAAAGAATTATAATTACTAATTTTAAATATATTTTTTTTAATTTATTAGGTTTTTTTTAGTTTTATGGAAATAAAAAATCACTTTAATGTTTTATACATTGATGATGCAAAAATTATTTAATTGAGGAAAAATAGATAGACTAATATTTATTCAAATGATAATAACTACTAACAAACACAAACACATGAAAAAGTATTTTTGGTTAAGATTATGTTGACCATAATCTTCCAAGGGTTGATCTGTTGACCATTTGGATCCTTATTGATGTTATTATGACACTTATATTTTTTTATTTAATGTGGTGTTAATTTTTTCACAATAATGTTTTAATATGTATAAATTTTTTTATCTTGGATTTTACAGAATATATATACTACTAAAAAAATTATTTTGTAATATAGTAGAGTAATATTAATCATAATATTTTATTTTTAATTTTTATTCATAAATTATGTGTATTAAATAATTACACAAAACTAATGTTGTAATTATTTTTTAATAGATATTAAAAATAAATATTATAAAAAATATTAATTTATATTAATTTAGCTATAATTAAAATATGCAATGAATTTTATAGATTACCATGACCCTTAGTAATATAATTTTTTTTTAAATTTATCATTTTATTTTAATATTTTTTAAAATCAATGAATTTAATAGTGTCAAAATTAAAACTATTTTTTTATCAAAATAATTATTTATTAAATTATATAAAAATAATTTATTTTTAAAAAAAATATTATAAATATTATATGGTCTAAAATGTTCTATGGTATTTATTTATGGATTACATGACATCAAATAATTATTTTTTAGATAATTTTATCAAAAAAATATTTTTTACCGTAGTTAATAAATAAATAGGATAATTAGGTGTTAAATAAATTTATATTTTTTAAATTGATAGCCAAACATGCCTAAAAATTATTGGATGATGATATTGAAACCCTAAATAAATTATTTTTTAAATTTGGACTTTTTAAGGTTTTTGGACATTGTTTCAGTTTAATATAATAAATCATTGTTTTAGTTTCCAAATGATCCTCTCAGATCAATTAAAAAAGGTAACATCCGCCTTCATTTATTCACAACTAATTGAGAACCCAAGCATGAATATTATATCAAATTTTCCATCTTCAACTTACCTTGTAATATTCTAGAGGTTTTGTTGTTCTAAAAATGCAAAATCTAGTTCTTTAAGATTAAATTTTGAGGGAGCACGTTGAAGAAGAGGTATTCTTCTCTTCTAATTATTTCAAACATCTTTATTATTAAACATCATACTCATTATTTGATTCATTATAAAGTAATGAACATAGTATCAATTATGTACTGATATATTTTTATGACTATGAAATAACCATATTCCACCAAATATCCATCCTCTGAAACACGAAATCCCCATGTGTGCATACGTACAACATATCGTCTTAACGCTGTGGTGTAATCTATTTTTCATGACTACATTACATGGATGGGTATAATGATGGAAATAATAACCATATATGATTATTATAACATTATATTGATTCTTAAATATTATAAATCATCCATATCAATACCGTTGAAAAAAATGGGAATGATAACGTAACTTTTTCATAAATTTGGCCAACTGTATCCTAATGTGATGCAATTAATTCAACATCATCCTCATTAAAGAAAAAATATATAAATTATTTTAATTAATAAATTTTTTTATATTATATTAATATAATTTTTAAATGATATATCTTTTACCAAATAAGAGTAACAAGAACCTATCTGATGAGACATGTGTATGAAAATGATGATATTAATACCTGAGGGATGATGGATTATGTTACTAAAAACAGATGTTAAAATGATCGTATATGATATCATAATAATTACTATGATTCATGAATAAGTAAATTTATCTATTTACATCAATATAAATAAGGTTCAGATACAAAGTAAATTGGATCTTTGTTAAGGAAATGTTTTGTAATCTCATTACTATTTGAAATTGTTTACACGTAAGTATTTACTAGGGAATATTTATCATCCACATCCATAATTCCTGAATATGTGTTCCAAAATATTATTTCAATAAATTTACAATTTTTAAAGTCAAATTTACCCAATGGTAAATTTTTATTAAATTATATGAATGGAATCGTTTTTCATTTTTGATAAAGGTCCTTTTTGGATTTCAGGCAAATTTATCAGAAAAATATTTTATTTTAACTTATACAGTGAGAAAGTATTTTTAAATTTTAATAAAATATTATTTCCATGAAGGTTCAATTAAATCATATCATGTTTATTTTCAATTAAATTCTTATCTTTTAAATTTATGTGTCATTTTGAGGAATGGAATTTTTTTTTTGAAGAAATGATATTTTCTTGAAAATAAATTTATTGTGTTTTGTCAAAATTATTTTCCAAATAAGATTAAAATATTTAATATGGTTATGTTTGTATCCCTATTATATATATGGGTTTATTGAGTTCATGTTGGAATGATATTTATGAAAACAATTGGTTTTATATGTATTATGTTATGACGAAATGATGTTTTAGAATCCGATTTTACACCTTGGGTTATGCTATAACGAAAGATATATGTTTTCGTGGAATGTGTATAAATGATTATATTATGATATGGGTTGGAAATATATCTCCCACAAATTCATTGGGTAATGATATATATCTTATGAGATATATAGGACTAGAATGACAAGTAAATCTTGTTTAGTAAGACAAGGATCGAATAATGAGTTAACTCTATTCAGTAATGGAATTTGTCCACAATGATGGTATTGGAAATGATCCTGGACTAATATGTCTTGATTTCATATTCATATGTGTATCCCAAAACAAATTATGCCTTATTTTATGAATTTGTGTATCACATTATTTGATTCTTATAAAAGTTTATGTTTTATCCCATGGCATGATATCACGATCTTTCATATGTAGTGTAATATTTTCAAATGTTAGGTTATTATGTGATTTGATGATGATATGATTGATAAATCCCTATAATACAATATAGATTATATGAGCTCTCCCTTTCTTATAATTCTTTTACATAGGTCATAGATAAGGTTAGTAAGTAAGATATGTCAAAAATATTTCTAGTTATGAAAAAATGAGTAGGCGACAATGTATATGTCTTATGAACCTGTTTTTTATGATTCCATGTTTCTAAATCCACAATACCAATATGGTCCAGGAATGGATTTGCTATATTTTATAATGAATATTATTCAATATTAATATTATATCCTTGTATGTAATTTATGGGTCCCTATAGTTGGTATCATTAGAATGGTATAGTTAAACATTAGAAACTAGGAAGAGAAAACCATGAGAAGAACTCTAAGGATACGTTGAAGTATATATTATTATCCATGTGGTTTTGAAATGAAAATTAATAAAATATGATTAAACATAAAATTTTCTAAATTAAAATTTTATTCATTATTTTGTTGTTTTCCCATTACGGTTAGTGTTGCTTATACTATGCTTCTTGGTTTTAGTCAATGAGTATATCTGAGAGGAATAATGCTAATGCATAATGTGATGAGAAATGAAAGGATTATCCTCCAATGTTAAATAATGTTATAAGATATGGAATGAAAACTCTTATTGATATATTCATATAAATTTATCAATCTATGAATCATGAAGGACATCTAAAAAAATAGAGGTAGCAACATTCAGTTGAGTCCTTCTAGAGTTATCATCCACCTTCATTCAGTGGTTAATCTGATCCATAAATTGTTGAATAATTTATTAACACCACTAAAAAATATTTTCTATTCTCCAATGTTCAATAATATGATAATGTTACCATGGTTAAAATTTGTTTGGAAGGTGAACCTGATCCATAGTGGAATCATATCAAGAATATCTGGAAAAGAAAAGAAATTTAATCCATGGAATGGTATGAGTTCAATAATATATTTTTAATTAGTTCATTCCTCATATTCTTCAAAATATTATGGATAATGGGTTACATGAAGTTAATTAAAATGATAATGAATTCATTTGTACAATCGATGAAAATTTAACAAGACTTGCAAGGTAATATTCTGTAATAATTATCTAGTCTCAAAATAAATTGATCAATTCATGAGTGGATTAAATCAATGATTCTGAAGGTCATAAACCATAAAATAAGTCAATATCTGTAAGGACATAGTTAAACATGCTAACAAGGATGAGATATTTATTGGAGTAATCCATCAATCCTATGGGATTGATGGGAAGAGAAAAATAATAATTCAAAGGAAAATAATAGTCCACACTGAAATGATGAGAGTTTTCACGTATGTTGAATGTGAGAAATGGAAAATGGAGGAAATTTCCATTAAGGGACTAGATGTAATGTCTCGGATCCAGGTGCCACTCAACCAGTGCCCTGAACCCTGTTCGCCACATGAACTCAAGCGCATTTCCCCAAATGCCAAAGGCTGCCAACTAGCCGTGAGGGCCCACGTCTAATTGTGGTGAAAATATGCCCTCATTTGTCAATGTGTAGCACAACGGAATGAAATAAAACATACAACAACAATAGAAGAAATAATCCATACACATTTAATATAAAAACTGCAGTAAAGTTAACCAACAAGATATATAGATATGATGCAACATGTCTCATGTTCTATGAAAATAGCCAGAACATGTTACATAGCAGTACAATAAAATACAGAGTACAACTAAACATAACAAAACAACTGCCATTAGCATAGCTATCCTACGCCCGGTACCATGCTCCCCTACACCTCAGTAGCAATCAAGTACTTGCATAGGGACCCTTGCCCTTATCCACACCTACAGAAATGTAATCTGTTTGGTCCAAAAAGCAGGACCCAAACAGGGTGTGATAAAAAAACTCAGTAGGCACACACCAAAGGCTCGTGCTCAACTATGTGTAAACATGCAACAATAGTGTGGAAAAGTAAATTTAATAAACTAATAAGTACTCAATGTAACTAACTTACCAGTTATATTTCCATTTTAATATCAAATTAATAATTTAATTTGAAATATCACCACAATGAATATTCTAAGTAAAATGCCAATGTTCATAGACACATAAACTCCTACCCTCATGAAAAGTGAATCCAAAAAAAAAATCTTCCCACAAGCATATTAATATTTCCCTCAGGCATACGAAGTGTCGCCCAGAGGCACAGAATCAACTGTCCATAGGTACGGAAGAAGATTCCCACATGCTGATAGTACAGTGCCCACAGGCTAATCACAACATTTCCCTTAGGATAAAACACGTACCGAGACATTCTCAACATATAAAAAACCAGTTGAAATATAATTCCTATTGAGGAAAAAGTAATGAATAAAATAAAGTTGGTATACCCTTGGGTATCCTAGCCTAATGGCTAAACAGAGGAACGCACCACCGGGGTGGTCCTGGATCCAAGCAGTGATCACAAACAGCATTTTATCATCACAATTAATTACCTATTCAATTATAGGTATTTAAAATATCCACGGCCTCATCCACAAGACACTCCAAATATGGGTTTGTAGCTCAAGAACACATAAAATGCACAATAGATGGAAAATAATCACCAAGCACCTACCTTAAAGGCCAATGAATGATATACGAGAACGTCGATTTCAGAAACGCCCAAAAACGTCATAGATATAAGGTAAACGAATTCTTATTCAACCTTTAATAAATTTTATTAGAGGATGAATTGTCAAGAGACACACCAAGAGAAGGAATCTCTTACTCGTGCGGTTCCAGGGAGATCCACGGTGAAGAAAACGGATTCCTGACAAATGCTCGGCGGATCTCCAAAACTCTGGCCTCCCTCTCCCGCTCCTTCTTCCCGTTCTAAGCCTTCCCTACAGATAGGGGTAGCTAATGCCCATTTTATGCGATCAAAACAATGTACATGTTATGTATTTCCAGCACACAATGTGTACATCCCATTTTTTAACTGTTCCTATGGCACCTTCCCGCTAGCGTTGCATTGTTCACCTGCCAACATGACAACACAATGTGTCTGCATGAGTACACGGCATGTGCTATCGCACAGCTGGCCACCACCTTACTATTAATATTCCGACTGACTACACGGCGTGTAGTTGGTCTTTACCCCCTTCATCGCTGACATGGCTACACGCCCATTATACTCATCCCACGTGGCCAAAAGTACACGGCGTGTGGAAAAGTACAGGACGTGTACTTCCAAAATATGGTATTTTCCCCCATTTTCTTAATTTTCTCAAAAACACTTCCGGAAAAGAGGAAAGAAGAAACCCGTACCTCAATGATGAGAACCGGGTTCTTACAAACTTTCCCCCTTAAAGAAATTCTTCCCTTAATCTCTCATCCAATGGTGGTGAAGATATAGCCATGAACAACTCCATCCATTGAGCACGTACATCGGTCTCCCACTCCCAGGTTTCATCCTTTTCTCAACAATGATTCCATAACACCCGTATGAGAGGAAGTGACTAGCCTCAGAGAACCTTCGTGCTTCTATCAACGACACAAATTTGATGCTCCTTGAAGGACGCATCTAACTGAATCTCAACCTCCTTGGGCTGAAAGACCTGAGACGGGTCTGAATGATAGCAGTGAAACTGAGATACATGGAAGATGTCGTGTATGGCCCGGTACCTCTGACGTAACTGTAACCGATAAGCAACCATCCCAACTCTCTCCAGAATCTCAAATGTCCCCACATACCTTGCTGAATGTTTACCCTGTCTCCTAATACATCAGTGTCCCAACATCAGCGAAACATGCAAGAAAACATGATCCACATCCATGAACTCCAAAGGTCGTCTACGGCGATCAACATAATATTTATGATGAGATTGTACGGTAGCCCTCCCATTCTAAATCAACTGGACCTTCTTAGAAGTCTCCAGCATGAGACGTGGTCCCAGTAAACTACTTCACCTGCCTCTAACCACCATAAGGGTGATCGGCACAACCTACCATATAAATCCTCGTATGGCGCCATCTCAATAGTCTTATGAAATCTATTATTGTAGGGAAACTCGAATAGTGGTATATGCTTCTCCCAAGAGCCCCCAAAGTATATGACGCATGCACGCAACATGTCCTCAAGCACTTGTATCATACGCTCGGACTGGCCATCGGTCTGAGGGTGTTAAGTTGTGCTTAGAAGCACCTGTGTACCCAGTTCCCTATGAAATCATTGCTAGAAATAAGACGTAAAACGTGTGTCCCTATCTGAAATAATAGAACAAGGGACCCCATGAAGACATACGATCTATCAGATATACAACTTCTCGAGCTCGTCAACTCTGGAAGTCTCCTTGATCGGAAAAAAGTGAGATACCTTCATGAGTCTGTCCACAACAACCCACACGGCGTCATTGCCATGAGGATACATCAGAAAACTAGTCACAAAATCCATCATGAAATCATCCCATTTCCACTCCGGAATGGGTAACTGATGTAACTGTCCGGCTGGCCTATGATGCTCTGCCTTCACCTACCGACAGGTGGAACACCTCGTAACAAAACTAGATACATCTCCTTCATACCTGGCCACCAGTACTGACGTCTCAAGTCACGATACATCTTGGTAACCCCGGGATGAACTGGCCAAGATGAAGCAGAAAACTCCTGCATCATCTCCTCGGGTATATCCCAAGGAACCCATACTCATCCCTGGAAACACAGAACCTCATCATCGCCTATCGTCCACCCAGGAGGAGGGTCCTCACTTGCCACCGACTCCCGTAGAACTAGGCCTTTTTGAATCAGATAGATGTCTCATCCTTACTCTATCCACGAGGGTAGTAGTCATCGCTAAAGAGGAAAGATAAGTTTTTCCCTGATATCGTGTACCTCCAAATGCATCTCAGAAAACAAAGACATGAGCTTCCGCTCACCATTGGCCTCCTACACTGCTTGGATCTGAGTCTTCCTACTCAGTGCATCATCTACTACATTACCATTACCAGGTGTATAGGCAAGCTCAAAATAGAAGGTCTGTAGGTATTCGACCCACCTTCGCTGCCTCAGATTCATGTTACGTTGAGTAAATATTTACTTGAGACTTTTGTGGGGATTGAAAACCACAAAACATTCTCCCAACAGATAGTGTCTCCAACAGCATAATGCACGAACAACTGGAACAAACTCGAGGACATTCATCGGGTAATTCATCTCATGTTCCATCAACTACCGAGACCCATACACAACGACTTGATTACCCTTCATCAAGACTTATCCTAGCCCAATAGCCGATGAATCATAGTAAACAATATAGCTCTTCCCATGATCTGGGAGCATCAGGATCAGTGTTTCTGTCAACCTTCCTTTCAGACCCAGAAAGGCTTTCTCACAAGCTTCTGTCCAAATGAACTTTACACCCTTCTTAATCAAACTCGTCAATGGAATTGCTAAGAGGGAGAAGTACTGGATAAAACGTCTGTAGTAACCAGCCATCCCTAAGAATCTCTGTATCTCAATCACGTTCTTAGGCTGCTCCCATGAAACTAATGCTCTCACTTTCTCTTGGTCTACTAAAACTCCTGCCTCTGAGATGATATGACCTAGGAAGTGAATCTGGTCAATCCAAAAGTGTCACATTGAGAGTTTAGCATATAGTCGATGCACTCTCAGTGTACTCAATACGATCTCAATATGGGTGGAATGGTCATGTAGAGTGTGAGTGTACACCAAAATTTCGTCCACGAATACTACCACAAAAGAATCAAGATAAGGATGGAAGACACGATTCATCAGAGAAATGAAAAATTTTGGCGGGTTCATGAGTCCGAACGGCATAACCAAGTACTCATACAAACCATATCTGCTCTGAAAAGCTGAAGCGGTATATCCGATGGTCTCACGCATAGCTGATGATATCCTGATCTCATGTAAATATTTGAGAACACTCGTGCTCCACAAATTTGATCAAAAAGATCATCAATCCTCGAAAAGGGATATCGGTTCTTAACGGTCAATAGGTTCAGCTTCATATAATCCACACAAAGTCTGAGGGTAACGCCTGCCTTCTTCGTGAGAAGGACCAGAGAACCCCAAGCAGAAGTACTGGGTCGGATGAAACCATTTGCATGCAACTCCCCTAAATGCCTCTTGAGGTCTTCAAAGTATGGTGTGGCCATCCTATAAGGATGAATGGACACAGGTGCTACCTCTGACACATGATCGATAGAGAAATCCACCTCTCCCTCTGGAGGTAGACCTGAAAATTCATCTGGGAGGACATCCTTGAAACGATCAACCACTGGAGGGAAATCTGTCTGACAAGTACCCTGATCATCCAGATATAATCTCGCAATTTGCGATGTGAGTACACCTCACCCACGATGCTCTGGTTCTTCTCGACGTGCCTGAACATCCCACTCACCCCTATATAGAATCCTTCCTCCCTCTGGTGACGTGAAACTCGCCCTACGATGATAACAATCCACAAAGGCTCGAAAGGGAACCAACCAGTCAATCCCGAGAATGACATCATAAGTTGTTATCTCCAAGACATAGGGCTCCAAAGGAAGTGACACCCAACAAACTCAAGGGGGAAGTCCTTGCACTGACGCACACCTGCCATTCTAGTCCTCAATGGAGTGTCTAGCGTCATGGTATCAGAAGAAAAAGAAACACAGAGCCCAAGGATCTCCACAATAGGTACAGATATAATCCTATGCATAGCACTCGTATCAATAAGTACTGAAGAAAAGACAGAAGCTTCTATAATAGTAGCTTTGACTACAAAAGGTCCGGCATCCTACTCCTGGTGGGTCTGTTGCACTACATATGCATGCCCAGTGTCACAGCCCTGCGACACAGCCCAGCTACCCTAAGTTGTCCTGCCCTGCTGCCTCTGAGATCCTGGTGTCTGGCTACCACGTCCATGACCACCATCTCTGCGTGCATGCCCTGACGTATTCCAGTTCCCTGATTGGTAAGAAGATGCTAGTCCTACTCCCGCTAGTGGAGTCTGCACAGAACCCTTCTCACTAGCCACTGGTGGAAACGCACAGCAAAAGTGCTGTAGATGACCTATCCTGCCGCAAGCTCGGAACTCCAATGGGTTTGGTGGAAAATGTGTCCTCTTGTGCCCCACTCTACCACACCGGTATCACATGACCTTGCCACCGGAAGCATTCTTCTAACTGGTACTTCCACCCTTAGAGAAGTCAATCTCTCTCTTCCTCTTACCAGTAGAAATAGTACTAGAAACTAGTGCTGAACCGCCCTTGCCCACACCACTAACTTCATGTAGGTTCCTATCTATAATCAGCGCCTGAGTCACAATAGCATGTATAGTAGGCAACCTGAAAACATTCAACAGTGCTCAGATGTCATACCGAAGACCATCTTCAAAGCGTTTGGCTCTCAGCGTCTCATCGCCCACCAGAACGAGTGAAAAAATCTGAAGCTCTGTGAAATGAGCAGAATATTACATCACCGAAAAAGTTCCCTGCTGCAGATTCGTGATCTCTCGAGGTCTATCTTCCATCAGCGTCTTTGGGAAGAAGAAGTCATAGAATACTGCCTGAAAATTTTCCCACGCCATTTATTTGTGATGCTCTGACTGGTTGGTAACATCCCACCAACTCTTTGCAGAATCACGCATCATGTATGTCGTGATCATGACCGTCCGCCATGGAGGCATCTCAAGATGCATGAAAATAGTCTACATCAATCCTAGCCAAGACTCTGCAGCCCGTGGTCCACCATCCCCTGAAAACATAGGCAGATGCGGCTACTGGAATATATGATTATGCTCAACCATAGATGTGGCAGCCTGTGGTGCTCCCTAAAAGGTCTGCATGAACAAATTAAAGCCTTCACGGAACTGCGCCTCTGCTCCTGTGTCCAGTACAAAATCTAGCGCCTCATCTAGCTCTGATGGAGGATCAACTGGTAGCCCATGGCCCACCATTTCAAGATTATACTTGTTTCCACTCTCCTGGCAAAAAACGTGTGGTCGTCTCGGTGGCATGACTCTACAAGGTCAAATGCGCACCTTAAAACAAGATTACTAAAGACCAAAAATGAAGAAACACAAAATGAACAGAAGAATGAAGGCATATAAAATTTGAAAAACAAGACTACACGGCGTGTATAATGACTACACGGCGTGTAATTGACTTCCCTTTTCTTACCCAAGTCCTTATACACGGCTGAGCCACAAGGCTCCCATTGAAAAAAACTATATGGCATGTATAAAATCTACACGGCGTGTATGTTGAAATTTCCAACTGCCCGTGTTGCTTGTGACACGGATGACTAATCGGCATGATACTACATGGCAAGTGACACCCTAACACTGCGTGTACACTACCCTGTTTTCAGGCCACACTGCTAACTCTACTCTGTCTATCCTCAGGAAAGACTACACGGCGTGTTCCCACAGGTACACGCCGTGTTCTGGACGAGCTTCTCCAACCCATGTTGTTAGTTACATGGCCGAACACATGGATCACACTACATGACGTGTTTTAAATATACATGTCGTGTATACGAGAGGATAACACCGACCTGTGTTGTTAGTTAAACGATCGGGTCCCCATGTCACACTACATAGTGTTTTTTTCATTGACACAACATGTTCGTGACACGATTACACCGACTCATGTTTGTTAGTAACATGACCGGGTCTCTGGGTCAACACTACACGGTGTGTATAGAATCTACACAGCGTGTTCAACCCAAGCTCTTCCCTTCACCGTGTCGCCGCCCACACAGTTTGTGACACGGGAAATGACTAAACTGCGTGTACACTGGGTACACGACATGTACTCAAATAGTTTCTTTTTCATCCCGAACAGAAGACCATACATGACATGTGAAGGTACTACAAGACGTGTATACAGGGTTTCCAGAGAGTATGCCTCAGAAACTTCCCCAGAACCCAGAAAATACCTGAAAACAATGCCTAAGTGCCAAATTCTGATCCGTGATGGCCAATAATCCCCACAAATCAATGTATGACTTCTTTTCTGTGTTATAACGTAATAAGTAGTCAATGATGCACAAACTTCCAGTTAATGGCGGCCCATAATCCCCAAAACCAAAATTCAACATTCATTATATAAACTGTCTCATATAAAATGCCCTATCACATAGCAAGTATTTATCAAGCAGCTATCACAGCAGTATGCTTTTACTGTCACAACATCTATCAAAACAACATGCAATTTCTAATGCACCTTCATGGCATGGAAACTATGCATGACATGTGATTTCTAGTATTTTCCTAAATGATTCATGAGATGGAATACCCTCATTGCATCGGGTTGCAACTAAATAGAATCCACGGATAAAATATAACAGCACAATCCCAAGTGCATCACCCAATTGTGAAATCGTATCAACTATAAACTGCAAAATCATTAAAATTGCCATATGAGTTAAATTGTCTATTCTCTGTACATGGGTTAGCTACTCCAGAGCAAAGAATATTACTAATTACCCTTCCCATCCTATCCCTGACTAAGGCTCCAGATAGTAAATCAAAGAAAAGAAAACCCCTATGATACCACTTTGTAACGTCCCAGATCCTGGTGCCACTCAACAGGTGCCCCGAACCCGGTTTTCCACGTGACCTCAAGTGAATTTCCCCAAATACCAGAGGATTCTGACTAGTAGTGAGGGCCCCGGTCTGATAGTGGTGAAACTATGCCCTCATTTTTTAAAGTGTAGCTCAATGGAATGAAATAAAACATACAGCAACAGCGGAAGCAATAATCCATACACATTTAATAGAACAACTACAATAATGATAACCAACCAGATATATAGATATGATGAAACATGTTTTATGTTCAAAGAAAACATCCATAACATGTTACATAGTAGTACAATACAATACATAGTACATCTAAACAGAACTAAACAACAGCTGGTTGCATCACGAGCCTAAGCCCGATCCCATGCTGCCCTACACCACAGCTGCAATCAAGTACCTGGATAGGGATACTTGACCTTATCCACACATACATAAACGTAATATATTTGGGCCCAACAGCAGGGCCCAAATAGGGTGTGAGAAATAATATCAGTAAGCACCCACCAATGGCCCATGCTCAACTATGTGTAAACATGAAACAACAGTGTGAAAAATTAAATGCAATAAACTAATTAGTACTCAAAGTAACTAACTTACCAGTTATATTTCCATTTTATTATCCAACTAATAATTTAATTTAAAATACCACCACATTGAATATTCTAAGTAAACAGCCAATTTCCACAGACAGGTAAAATCCTTCCCTTAGGTAAAGTGAATCCAAACAGAAGAATCTTCCCACATGAATATGGATATTTCCCTCAGGCGTACGATGTGTCACCCACAGGCACAAAATCAACTACTCATAGCCACGGAAGAAGTTGCCCACAGGCTGATAGTACAGTGCCCACAGGCTAATCACAACACTGCCCTCAGGTTAAACCAAGAACCATACCATGCCCAACATATAAAAAATCATTTAAAATACAATTCCACTTGAGGAAAAAGTAATGCATAAAATAAATATGGTATACCCTCGGGTATCCTGGCCAAACGGCAAAACAGAGGAACGCACCGCTGGGGTGGTCCTAGATCCAAGCAGTGATCCAAAACAAAATTTTAATATCACAATTAATTACCTATTCAATTCTAGGTATTCAAAATAGCCACACGACACCCCCAAATATGGGTTTGTAGCTCAAAAACACACAAAACGCACGATAGTTGGAAAATAAACACCAAGACACCTACCATAAATGCCAACCAATGATATACGCTAACGTTTATTTCAGAAACGCCCAAAAACATTATAGATCAATGGTTAAATAATTCCCATTCAACCTCAAATAACATACATTATAGTAAGTATTGGCAAGAGACACAATAAGAGAAGGAAGCTCTTACTCGTGCGGTTCAAGGGAAGTCGACGGTGTAGAAAATGGTTTCTCGACAAATGCTCGGCGGATCTCCAAATCTCCGGACTCCCTCTATTGCTACTTCTTCCCATTCTATGCCATCCCTACCAACAGGGGAGGCTACTACCCATTTTACCAAAAAAAAACAAAAGTACACGGCGTGTACTTCCCATTTTTTAATTGTTCCTCTGGTTGTTTCTCGCCAGCGTGGCACTGTTCACCTGCCAACATGACAACATGACGTGTTTTCATGAGTAAAAAACATGTGTTGTCACACAGCTATCGACCAGCTTACTATTCGCATGTCGACTGACTACATAACATGTAAGGGACCACTACACGACGTGTAGTTGGTCTTTACACCCTTTGTCGCTGACATGGCTACATGCCTTCTGTACTCATCCCACATGGCCAAAAGAATATGGCGTGTGGAAAAGTACACAATGTGTACTTCATAAATATGGGATTTTCCCCATTTTCTTTATTTTGTCAAAAACACTTAAGGAAAAGTGGAAAGAAGAAACTCGTACATCAAAGATAAGAACTGGGTTCTTACACTAGAAAAATTTTTCTCTGAGGAAAATAAGGTCATTGTAAAATTGAATGCCAATTTAATGAGAAACATATATCTGAGGATCCAAATAAAAAAGGCTACATATAAAGAACCTCTTAATCATCAATGTAAGAACTGTAAGGAAATGTGGCATTATGCCAATAAATTCCCTAAAAAAGTGCTATTGATACTGGTAGATGTCAGAAAACACTTAAGGACAAGAAAAAGGAATGTCACATGTGATCCCTATATGTGATGTGGTGTTTGATAATAAGGTGTTTAAAGTTACACTTACCATCTACTCTATAGTGTAAATTGTTTTATTTTATTCTAGATTCACCAACTATTTTATTTCTGAAATTTTTTCTATGGGTGTCTCTATATTACCTTATCACAACCCGCCTTCACCAAGATGACTGAAGTGACAACATATTTCCAGACCCTTCCTTCTTCATGTTGATAGATAGATAATGAACTCCAAGGCTCGCCTTCAATAGGCCTCGGAGTGGTGACTAGAACCAAGGGTATATAATCACACACAAGATGAAAGGCATTGCCCTTTTTCTTTATTAGGATCGGGAGATAATATAGGAAATCCCAACAACACCAAAATTGTGGGGTAAATGTTAATCCAAAGAAAACCATTCCCAAATGCATGTTACAAAAGGATATTCCACAAAGTACAAGGAGACTACAATGGTAAGGTACCAAAGAAAAGAAAAACAACAACTTCAACTGTCCCAATGTTTGGGGTAGTAAAGCCCTGCACGAACCCTAAAGTCCTCACGAAAACCTGAATGTATTTTTATATATGTAGGGTGATCATACAAGTATACTCAGTAGGGAACACCAAAGACTCTTGTGCACAAGTGGGGAGGCATTCTAATGCCCTGTGAGAAAAGAGATAACCAAAGCACCTATCAAGGAAAACTATCAATCCAAGCCTCACCAAGCACACTCCCCAAATAACTCATGTCAAGTAATGTATAGTAATAGAACATCAATTTTGGGTACCCCGCGCCACATTCCCAGTGGTTATGGAAGACATCCTATGCATCGAACCAATCCTTCCATTCTCACTGCAGTCTCATTGTCACACCCCGCCCACACACTCCTGGGCCACAACCACACATCCCGCCTGCAAACACCTGGGCCACATCCACCATCCTGCCCGCAAACACCTTGGCCACAACCACCATGGATAACCATGCCCCCAAACAACTAGGCCATAACAACTATCGCCACGCCCGAAGACACCAAGGCCACATCCCAAAGATTCATGGGAAACAACCAGCTCGCTCACACATGGGCCAACCACCACAACTAACCTTCCCAAAGATTATTGGGCTATAATGGACATCAGGCCATCACATAATTCCCGAAGAGTATTGGGATATTTGTGTAAGGGGGAAGAAATGGAGCTAATAAACAGCAACTCATAGGAGTGTTGGGAAAAACAACCTCCCCCATGAAATGGGGGTGTTCGGTACTAAGTGCTCAACTTGGGTGGGGCATGAATAAGAAACATAAAACATCAATTATATGTATAGGTAAAAATCATTCACCCCAACCTAGGGTTTCAAAATCCATCCAAATCAAAAACACCCTCGTTACATTTCATTCATAAAAGAAATGCACAGAACTCACATCCATGTCAAAACTCATTCCCAAAACCAATTCCCCATTTAACCAATTCTTGTTTTCATGTTCAAGAGATCCCATTTAAGTAAATTATAAACTACTAGGAAAATAATAGGCATAACCACAAGCTAGATAAAGAGAAATAGCCAAACAGCAATATTAGCATTCAGACCCAGTTCTCTTGTAAAGTCACAAAAACAAAGGGATCAGTGAGATCCCTCAAAGTACTGAACCAAACCAAGCCATGAGATACGGCCTCACACAGCTTCATATTCCCATCCAACAACTATGCCACAACAGAGGATCCAATCCTCATCCATGTCACCCTATAAGTATCAAGCAGAACTAACAGAAATTCCACCAAGATAGAACACGGATTTTTCCAGACTCAAGTACATCATTCACTAAGTTTTCTTCTTTATGATTGGTTAACCGGGGTGATCACAAAAGTTTTTTATTCACTATAAATTCATTTAATTTCTCATGTTCACATAATTATCCTAATTCCTATGTTGGAGCAATTCAATTCTCACAGAATACAAGGATTCATTATTGCGTAAGGAAAGACCACAAATGGCCATGATTTTCAGTGAGCATAGCCCATAAAGTTCTAAACATATAGAAGTTATAAAAGAGTACTACAGAATTTACAAACGCACCACATCATTATTTAATATTATGTTTATTAACATGGTTAAATTTGGGTTTCATCCATTCCCATAGAAATAGTAGTGTACCCACCCTGCATGATACACAGTATGGAGAGACTAAGGAAAACTCTACTTGGTTATCAAGGATCGAAGTTCTTCTCCATTCACCAAGAACTGGTGATGCGTGACTTACAGGGGAGGATCTTCAGGGACTCCAAGGATGAGTAGAAAAAATCAATCACATGCACACCACATTCCTCGAGAAGGATGGACTCCAGCATCACTATGGAGAAAAAATAAATCCAACCAAGAAGGGGAATGAAGAAACTCTAGCGTGATATAAAGACGAGATTATATTTTTACGGGATAAGGAATTTTGAACAGCTCTAATGTCGGATCGTGGTTTCCTTTATGGTTGGGAGGTTACACACTATGGGATTAATTCTTATTTAATTATTCCCATCAGAATATTGGTCATAACGGCTATGCGTTAAACAATTTTCTTTAATAAAATGGAAATGCGTAACAGGGGTGGAACTGGAAGGTATGGGGAAGGGCGAGTCACCGAGGAAAATCCACACATTTTGGTAAGTTAAGGGTTTCCTGACACTTGGGAGATTTTAGATATTATTCATGGGCGTCCAATGGATTCAAAAGGGGCATTATATCATCTTTACGTTAAAAGATATGTTGCAGGAGTGGAAAAAGTGGATAGTCAGAAAAAAGAATGAAGAACCTCAGTGAGGACACACTGTCATGACATCACCCTCACGGTGCCACTATCACAGTGCCACCATGACCGATGTGTGGCCGTCATGGTTCCACCATGACCAGTGTGCGACTCTTAGGGTGCCACTGTTACCGATTCCCTCGTGATTGATGCCACCATTTCAGTGGAACCATGTTTTGGATTATTAATGGATTTGGTTGGTCTGGGCCAGGACATCAGACACCTCTCAAACTATTCTCCCCCACAAGAATCCAAACTAGACCCGATGAAAAGAGTGGTTTTGAACAACTACCTAAAAAAACCTCTCAGAAGTGAACCACATGAACATTTAGGAATGCCACTTTCTTAAGTATCCAGGTAACATTCGATGGTCAAACGGTCTAGTCATAAGGGTTTTTTAGTTTATTCTTCCTTTTGAAGATATTATATTCTTTGGGTGGCATTGACTCGCCTGGATGGGTTTAATCTCATCCACCTTAATGTGTCTCGATTAGAGATCAGGACTTCCCCTCCCCATAGTCAGGACTGTTCACACACTTCCACAGAATAAGAAAAGCTGCATGTTCCATAGTTAATAAGGTAAAGCGTTCCATCCCCAAAAGTAAAAACAAACAGAACATAACTCAAAACCGCTCTAGGTACTGGGCACACATCTACGTCTCCCATTCCCAGGTACATTCCTCGAGACCTCCATGCCTCCACAACCTACGAACCAAAGTAATGGTCCATCCACATAGAAACTTCTCCTCATGATCCTCAATCCTCACTGGTCCTTCCACAAAAGTCACGTCTCCCTTGATATACATCTTTCCCCAGTTGAGGATGTGTGAAATTTAGTGTAGATACCGACGGATTTGTGACACATGGAAGACGTCATATATTATCAGTAGTGGTGATGGTATCACTAGATGATAAACAACTTCTTCGATCCATCTCAACACTTACAAGGGTCCGATGAACCTTGAAAAATGCTTACACCCCCTGCTGAACCTCTATTGTCCACGCCAAGGGGAGACCTTCAATAATACGATTTCCCTGACCTCAAACTCTAAGGGTATCCTCCTATTATCGGAATATGACTTCTGTAGGTCCTGAGCCACCTTCATCATCTGTTTTATATGATGAACCTTCTTCGTCATGCTCTGCACCACTTCTGGGACAAGATCACCTGTTTCCCCAATCTCGGTCCAGCACACTGGTGAGAGACATGGCCTTCCGTACATGGATTAGAACGGAGCCATGAAAATTTTATAGTGATAGATATTATTGTAGGGAAACTCTACCAGAGGCATGTGTCTCACCCAAGATCGCCCAAAATCTAGAATACATGCTTGTATCATATCCTTAAACGTCTAGATGGTGCGCTATGTCTGTCCATCTGTCTGGGGATGGAAAGCAGTGCTAAGACATAGTTGGTTTCCAAAAACATGCTGCAATCCCCTCCAGACTCATTAGGTAAACTGTTTATCCCTACATGAGACTATGGACTTTGGAACTCCATGCAATCTCACCACCTCATCCATGTACCTTCATGCTAAGGCACCCACTGCACCCGACTCCTTGATCGCCAGAAAGTGACCCGATTTCGTCAACTTGTCCACCACTACACATATAGTGTCGCAGCCTCCATGAACCTTGCTTATCCTTGGGATGAAATCCATTGATATGTCATCTGAAATCCACTCGGGGATATCTAAAGGGTGTAACAGACTTCATGGAACATGGTGTTCAGCCTTCACCTGCTGACACATGAGGCACCTGACAACAAACTCTTCCACCACCCGCTTTACCCCGAGCCACCAAAACTGACTCCTCAGACCCTGGTACATCTTGGAAACTCCCGGGTGAACTGCAAGGGGTGAGTTGTGTAACTCAACAAGAACCCTCTCGCGCATCGCCTCTAGAACAAACAACTTCCCTTGGTAATGAATCTAATTCTGACCATCCTTCATCCACCCTTCCAGAGCATCTGCAGACTCTCGAACCACATCCTTCTACGAATTCCTAATAAAGGCATCATCCACCACATTCCCTTTTCTTAAGGTGTATGAGATCTCAAAGTCTTAGTCCTGAAGGAACTCCATCCACATTTGTTGTCGTGAGTTCAGGTCCCATGGGAGAAGATATAATTCAAGCTTCTCTGATTTGTGAAGACCACGAAGCACTCCCTGATGAGGTAATTCCAACAAAACATTAGTGAAAACATGACTTCTGCAAGCTCCAAATCATGGGTGGCATAACAATACTCATGGGGACGTATCAGTCATGATCCATAAGAGATCACCCCTTGTCATTGCATTAGAACACACCTGATGCCTTGTCCTGAAGCATCATAGAACACCTCATATTCCTCCCCTTCTTCTGGAAACCTCAGTTTTGGGGTACTTACCAAATTATCCTTCATATTGCTGAAGGCTGCCTCACACCACCCATTCCACAAGAATGCCCGGTCCATCTTGGTCAAAGTCGTAAAAGGTGTAGAATATTGGGAGAATTTGGGCACGAATCATCAATAGTAACCTGCTAGTCCCAGGAAACTATGAACCTCTGCCACGTTCTAGTGTGCTACCCAAGAAAAAAACATATCGACCTTTGACGGCTCCACTTATATTCCCTACTCGGACACCACGTTCCCAAGTAAGTTAACTTATCACATCCAGAACGTGGACTTGGACAACTTCACATAGTGTTGGTGCTAGCAGATGACTTCTAAAACCATTCTCAGGTGCTCAGCATTATCCTTATCTGACCTTGAGTAAATCAAGATGTCGCCAATAAACACGACTATGAAATGATCCATGTATTTCCGGAAGATAGAGTTCATGGGCCCCATGAACACAGCTAGAGCATTCGTAATTCCAAAAGGCATGACCAAAAACTCAAAGTTCCCATATCTGCATCTGAAGGCTGTATTCGAGATGTCACCCTCCTTCACCCTCAACTGGTGATATCCCAACTGTAGGTAAATCTTGGAGAACCACACTTCCCATTTTAACTGGTCGAAAAGGTCATCTATCCTCGGGAGAGGGTAATGGTTCTTGAACAGTACCTGATTATGTCTCCGATAGTCTATGCACAGCCTAAGACCACCATCTGCCTTCTTTGCGAATAAGACTGGAACACCCCATGGTGCACACGTGGTCGAAAAAAACCCTTCTTCATCAGATCATTAATCTGAATTTGCAACTCCCGTAACTCTGAAGGTTCCATCTGGTAAGGAGCCATCGAAATCGGATGGGCACTAGGTTGCAAGTCTATCCCGAACTTAACATCACGTCGATGCGTTAGAGTCGCCACCTCGTCATGAAAGACGTCTATAAACTCAGAGATGATACATTGAACATCTACCATTTCTGCATCCACCGACTCCACTGATAGCTCATCTGACAAGGAAAGGAGGGTCTCCTCTCGCCTGCTACTTTTCTGGAAACCCCGCTCACCGAGGAAAGTTAAATTACGGCCGCCCAAATCTGAAAACACGACCTTTTCTCGGAAGTATTCAATGACGGAACATTCAGAGAATAGCCAGTCAATGCCTAGGATGACATTGTATGGATGTATCTGCAATAGTAGAAGATCCTTGATAGACTGATGTGGCCCTATCATCAATCTACACCCTCGGCAAACATAAAACATGTCAGTATGACCTCCGACAGGAGTGCTCAACACTAGGGGAACTAGATGTCTCTCAATGTCTAAACCCAGAGCATGGGCCAGACTGGGTGCAACAAAGGAGTTTGATGCTCTTGTATCGAACAGGGAAAAAGAAAGAGTACTAAACAGTATGATCGTACCTCGAACGACTTATTACTCTGTTGTAACTTCTTCCTCTGTGACGTTCAACTACCCATTCCCAGCTCCCCTTCCACTCGACCGTCGGACGCCTCCCCGACCGCGCCCTGGTCGAGGTCCCTAAGTAGAATCCTGAGCTCAGCCTCCTCCTGCAATGCCTGCCCTGGGAGGAGCGGAAGCTTGCTGCACCTACTGCTACAACTGAAAGGGCCTAGCTGGAAACTACTGCTGATGAGTTGGGAACTAAACCTTCCCACCCTCTCTGTACTATACTCTTTCCGATCACTGATTATGATGGTGTCCATGGTTTCAACAGATAATGCATCTCATCCCTTGTCCTAAAAGGAAAGGTAGAGGGTTGGGAGATCGGAACTGGAACTGCTGAGGCCTGCTTCCGGGTGGTCGAAACCTAGAGGGCCCTGATGCTGGAGGCCTCCTACTGACAGCTTTCTCCTTCAACGATCCCATCTAGATTCCCTATCGCGATACACCTCATAGTGTGTGTGTCCTTTCCACCACTTCAGCCTTCTTCTGGACCTCCAAGTACATCGGTAGGGTGAAGTGAGTAACAACATACTTGAGATAAGGTCAAAGTGACACCACAAAATATCTCTCCTGAGAATCCTCATCCATGAAAAATGTAAGGATAAAAGTGAAGGAGATCCTAGAACAGGATCCCCAACTCTCTCACTCAAATACTCCCCTGCTAGAGGGAGAGTAGTTCCTGCCTCTTCTCAGCCTTCATCGTGGAAGAGAGAAATTTCTCCTGGAACTCCTTCTCGAAGTCAGCCCACGTAACCTCGGCCTCCCTCTTCTCCCCAAGATAAAGCATCCACTACTGACACACTACTCCATCCATCTGGCATATAGAAAGAGTAACTCAGTACTCCATCTAAGCCCGGATCAAGCTGAATGTTATCACAATCTCCTCTAGCCAGCTCTCTATCTCCATGTCTAGGAATCTACCCTCGTACTTCCTGAGGGATTTGCCGCTGAAAGGCATGAAGCATCCTCTTACAATGATCGTTCTCCTCCTCTCAGTCATCCCTCTTCTGATCAGCCAAGTCAACCTCTGGTGCCTCGATCGCCCTCAATACTCATGGTCGTCTCCTAGTTCCCATAGCTGCAAGGTAAATAAGCAATGCCTAAGCCCGGGTAGTGTAGAATATTTGTTCTTAAATTTCCTTAGACTTATTATTCTTTTAAATCCCAAAAATATCCATAAACATAAGAAAAAAAGTCATTATGATGAAAATAACATCCCCAGGGTTTCTACCCTGCAATTAGTGTGGCTTACTTGGTCGTTCGGTAGGCCCAGAGTCCTTTAATTGGATCACGGGGGGCCCTAAAATCCCATTCCCTAGATGATCTTCCTTGACATATTTCACGCACCAAGATCACCCAACACTATTGCCCTACCATCCTATGCAATCCACACTGTGCCTAACTCCATACTCTATCCAATCGCTCAACTTCCTCTTATACCATTCCGTCACGATGCACCTTCACCAAGATGAGGGATGGGATAGCAGATTTCCGAACCATTCTTTCTTCATGTTGAAGGATAGATAATGACCCCTGAGGACCGCCTTCAATAGGCCCCTAAGTGGAAACTAGCACCAAGGGTATTGAATCACACACATGATGGAAGGCATTAACCTTTTTTTATTTATTAGTATTCGGAGATAAGATAAGAAATCCCAAAAACAACAAAACTGGGGGGTAAAAGTAAATCCAAAGAAAAACATTCCCATATTCATGTTAAAAAAGTAAATGACACAATGTACAAGGAGACTACAAAGTTAAAGTACCAAAGTAAAGAAATATAGCAACTACAATTGTCCCAATGTCTAGGCTAGTACAGCCCTGCACGATCCCTAAATTCCTCCTAGAAACCTGAAAGTGTTTTTATATACGTAGGGTGAGCATACAAGCATACTTAGTAGGGAAAACCAATGACTCTCATGCTCAAGTGGGGAGGCATTAAAATTCCTTATGATAAAAGAGAAAACCAAAGCACCTAGCAAGAAAAATTATCCACACAAGCCTCACTAAGGCACACTCCCCAAATATCGCAAGACAAGTAATGTATAGTAATAGCACATCGATTTTGGGTACCCCACACCACGTTCCCACTGGTTATTGAAGACATCTTACACATCGAACTAATACCTCCATTCTCCCTATAGTCCTACTGCCACACCCCGTCCGCACACACCTGGGCCACAACCACACATACCGCCCGCAAACACCTAGTCCAAAACCACTATCCCACCCACATACACCTAGGACACAACCACAATGGGTTACCATGCACCAAACACCAAGGCTAGAATAACTACTGCCACGCCCGAAGACACCTGGGCCTCATCTTGAAGATTCTTGCGAAACAACTATCCCACACACACCTGGGCCAACCAACAAAACTACCTACCCTATAGAATCATTGGATATAATGTACCTCAGCCCTTTAGAGCCTTCTCGATGTGTCTTGGTCTATTTGGTAAACTGAGCAGAAATGGAGTTAATAACCGACCACTCATAGTAGTGTTGGGAGAAACACCCTCCCACATGAAATGGGGGTGTTTGGAACCAAGTGCTCAACTTGGTTGGGGCACGAATACGAATCATAAAAATATAAATATATATATAGTTAACAACCACTCACCCCATCATAGTGTTTCCAAATCCAACATAAGCACAAACACCCTTGTTATTGTTCATTCATAAAAGAAAAGCACAACACTCACGACCAAGTCACAACTCATTCCCAAAACCAATTCCACATTTAAAACATTCTTGTTTTCATGTTCAAGTGATCCCATTTAAATAAATTATGCACTACCGGGAAACTAACAATCATAAACACAAGATAAAGAAAGAGAAACATTATAAAAAAATATGAGTATTCACACTCGGTTCTCTTATATAGTCAAAACAACTCACGGATCAGTGAGATCTATCAATGTACTGGAAGAAAAACTAGCCTCGAGATACATCCCCACACAACTTTAGATCCCCAACCAACTACCATGCCAAAATAGAGGATCCCATCCTCATCCATGTCACCCTATAAGCATCGACCAGAAAAAACAGACATGGAAGCAAGATAGAACAGGGAATTTTCCAGACTCAAGTACATCATTAACTATGTGTTATTCTTTCTATTTGGTTAACCAGGTTGATCACACAAGGTTGTTTGTTCACTAGACATTCATTTAATCTGCCGAGTTTACATTATTAAACAAATTCCAATGTTTGCACAATTCAATTATCACAGAAGACAACGGTTTATTAGTGCGCAAGGAAATACCACCAACAGCCAGGATCATCAGTGAGCATAGCCCATACAGTTCACAACATATAGAAGTTATAAAAGAGTATAGTTGAATTGTCAAACACACCCCATAAATCTTTAATATTCTATTTATTATCTTTTTAGGGTATGTTTTCATCCATTCCCATAGAAACAGTAGCATACCCACCCCGCATGATACACAGTAAGGAGAGACAAAGAACAACCATACTTTGTTGATCAAGGGTCGAAGTTCTTCTCCATGCGCCAAGAACTGGGGATGCACGACTTGTAGTGGAGGAACTCTAGGGACACCATGGACGAGCAGAAAAACTCCATCACAAGATCACCACAAGCCTCATGAAGGAGGGACACTAAGCGCACCGGGGAGAAGAACGAAATACATCCAAGAAGGGGAAGGAAGAAACTCTAGCTTGATAGAAAGACAATATTATATTGTTATGAGATAACGAATTTTGAACCGCATTGAAGTCAGATCGTGGTTTCTGTTGTGGTTGGGAGGTTATACATGATAGGATTAATTCTTATTTAATTAATCCTATCTGAGACATGGTCATAACGACTATAGGTTAATCATTTTTCTTTAATAAAAAGGTAACATGTAACATGAGCGGAACTGGATGGCACGGGGAAGGGCGTGAAAGGGAGGAAATACTACAGGTTTTGGTAAGTTAAGGGTTTCCAAACACTTGGGGGATTTTAGATATTATTTATGGACTTTAAAATTCTTTTAAAGGGGAATTCAATCATTTTTGAGTTAAAATATATGTTGTAGGAGCGTAAAAAGTCGAATGTCTGAAAAAAGAATGAAGAACCTCAGTGAGGACACTATGCCATCGTCACGGCACCCCCATCACAGTGTCACCCTCAGGGTGACACCCTCATGGCTTCACCCTCATGGTGCCACCATATTTGGTTCCATAGTCACAGTGCCACCGTGACCGGTGTGCGACTATCACGGTGCCACCGTAACCGGTGCCCCCGTGACCGGTTCCACTGTAACCGGTGCCCCCTTGACCGGTGCCACTGTTTCGGTGGAGATTTTTTTTGGTAGTTTAATGGACTAGGTGGGTCCAGTCTATTACATACCTCAACATTTACATGTTGTGATAGCATTAGAAACTCATAATGGCATAATCATTGCATCAAAATATTATATTTATTATTTGGTTGATGTTTGTGGGAATGTGCTTCCAGAAAATCGTGTGATACTTCCTATAGTGAAATTTAATGTGATTTATGGCTTGGATCAACTTTATATATATGTTGCTCATATCAATTGACAAGGAAGGGAAATCACAATTCATATTCTAGTTTGATATATGGTCATCTACCAATGCAAGGATGAGTCTAACCTGTCAGTGAAAATAATTTCAATAATATGAGTCTTGATTTATATAATTTATGGCTATATATCTCAAATGGTTGGGGTGAATATAAAAATTATGGATACACACATTTTATGGGAATATTTAATGCCTTTTCAAAATAATATCTCATTCTTCCAACAAATTGTAACATTGAGTTTTCAAATGAACTCATACAGTGTGGAATCACTATTTCAAAGACAACTTATAGAATGGACCTAATTGAGTTTCAATAATTGAAAAAGAAACTCCAAGAGAATCGTGACATGGAATTCATATTCTCCAGCATGTCACCTTGGGGGAAACCTATTCTGTTTTTTAATAAGAAATATTGACCAATGAGTCCCTACATTGATTATTGATAACATATTAGGAACCATATCTAGATAAAATCTCATCTTTCAAGCATTGATGACATATTAGACCAACTACCCTGAGATCAATAATTTTCCAAGATTGATCCTCATTCAGGATACCATTAATTAAGGTTCTAGAGGTAAGATATACCAAATATGACATTCCGTACAAGTTATAAACACAATGAATTTATAGTGATGAATTTTTTATTAATAATTCACCATGTACCTTCATGGATCTAATGAATATTGTCATTATAGAATATCTTAATTAGTTTGTGTTATTCTCTATAGATGATATTCTTGTCTATTGGGAGGGTAAGGAAGAGAATGAATATCACTTGATAATTTTACTGAACACCCTTAAAAAAGAGATTTGTTATGAGAAATTTACCTAGTATTAATTTTGGATTAAAAAAGATTAAACTTTTCATCACATAATCTAATGAAAGGGGACATATTTGGATCCATAAAATATAAAAGTTATTAACTTTTCATAGATAAAAACAATGGTAAGTGAGATCCATTGTTTTTCTTTCTTTGGATAGATATTATCAAAATTTTGTGAAATATTTTTCACAATTTTCTAATACACTCATCATGTAGCCTCAGAAAGGAGTAACACTCATGTAGATAGAGAAATGGGTAGTGAATTTCAATGAGCAAAAAAATGTTTATCTTGTGAAACTATTCTTGTACTTTATTATAGAGGATAATGGTTTTTGATCTATAGTTATGTATCCCAGAAGGGGTTGGGCTATGTTTTTATGGAAAATAATATGGAGAATGATTATGCCTCTAGAAAATAAAAATCCATGAGAAAAATTACCCAACTCATTATTTGGAGTATGATTGGGTAATATTTTTACTAAGGATATGTATTAATTATCTTTATAAAGATTGGTGTGATATTTATACTAATCTTAAATGTTTAAATTATATTTTCGCAGAAAAGTATCTGAATATGTGTCAAAGAAGATGGTTGGAGTTGATTAAAGATTATGACTACTCAATACACTAACACCATGTGAAAGGGGAAATGATGCTAGATGCTTTGAGTTGAATGGACTATGATTTCCTATCTATGATGTGGATAACAAATATCTAATATTTAGTAATTTGAAAAATATGCATCTTGGTTTTTTAAAGTGGACCAATATTATCTTTCTCAAAATAATATTCAACTATCTATAAATGTAATGATTATGTAAGTGCAAAATGAAGATATATAATTTCCAAATAATTTGGGAAATGTTTTTGAATTTAACCTTGATTGTGATAGAATAATAAGGATTAAGATCACAGGTTTTATTCCTCATATAAAAGAATTAAAGAAGGATTTGATGGATGAGGCTCATAGTTCATCATCCTGAATTCATCATGGATGATCAAATATGTACAAGGACCTAAAATATTATTTATGGTGGCATTGGATGAAAACAAATGTTATTTAATATGTTTCTGAGTGCTTGGTTTATCATAATTTTATGGGTGAGAGACATATGTCTAAGGGGATGTTACAACTATTAAACATACTGGTATAGAAATGGGAAAACATCACTATGGACATTGTCATCAGACATACCAAAAAATTTATATTACATAATTCTATATGGGTTATAGTTCATCTCCTTATGAAATTTAGAAAACGTCATTGCTATTATAGATATTTTCTATCTTCATTAGCTTTCCGAGAGATAATTATTGGAAGTGGTAAGATTACATGAAATACAACATTACATGATATTTGATCAGGATCTGAGTATTACCTTAATGTTATGAAGAAGTATTCTGTAGGATCTAGATATATATTTAAGTGCCAATGATGCTTATAATTCATATATATATATGGCCAGTTTGAGTGGAAAATTCAAAATCTAGAAGGCATGCTGAGGGATTTCTTTATGGATTTCAATGGTGGTTGGGATAGTCACCTACCTTGGATTTAATTTCCATACACTAATATATTTCACCCTAATATTTATATGGCTTCATATGATACCCTTTATACATATGTCTTATGTATTCAACAATAGATATGAGCATCTCAGAGTTCAAAAAAAAGTTTTGTTGAAAACCAAAGAAGAGACCATTGTTTGATGTGGTTATAAGGTTTCTCTTGGAATACCACCCTGGAAGAGAGTAATGAGATTTCGAAATAAGGGAAAGCTAATCCCTAGGTATATCGGTTCATTCCAAATTATGAATTGTATTGGGAAGATATATTACTTATTAGCACTCCCACCAAATCAATATGAAGCTCATAATACATTCCATGTGTCTCTTATGAGAGAGTACATACCTGACCCTTCACGTGTACTAAATTCATAATATGTACTATTGGAGAAAGATTATTCTTATTATGAAAAACTTATAGAGATTCTGGATTGCAGTGAAAAAGTTCAGAAAAACAAGACCACTCACTTGGTTAAAGTTTTATGGAGGAAGAACCAGTTTTTCGAACCTAGGTGGGAACTTGAGGATGTGATGATGGAGAGGTATCCTCATGTGATATAATCCAAGTGATGAATTTCTGGGGTGAAATTTAGTTTAATGGGTGTCACATTTAAGACCAGAATGATTTTATAAAATATTTTCCTAAAATAATTCTAATTTTTCAAAATCATGAAGTCCATGAAATTTTGAGTTTAAATGAATCTTGAGATTCCTTTACTATAAAATGAAAATTATTACCATGCCGTTATGTTTTCTAGAAGAAAATTGACTAATATAAGAAATTGTGTGGTAAAATCAATGGCAACCAATTATTTATACAAAATATAAATCAATTATATATTTGCAATTTTAAATTGATTGAATTACTATTAGAAAATTAATTTAATGGAATATATATTTTATAATATATAAAATATTTTAATAGTCATCAAGAAAATATCTTTTTATTGGGTATGAATAAACCCTATATTTGGTATAAAAACCTATATTTTCCAAAAGGGTAATTTTACTGCCTTTAAATGGGGAAATCTTTTTAATGTATATTTTGACATATTAATAATTTTGATAGGATATAATAAAAATATTATTTGTAATAGGGATATAAAAACATACTTTATATTAAATTTAATTTATCTTTTTTATAACATTAATGTTTTTTGTATAGTGAAAATACACTAAAATTTAAAATAAAACAACCTTTTTAATGGAAAAAAATTATATGAAAAAATTATATTATTTAATGGTTTCAAAGAAAAAAATTAATATATTTTTATCATCGAATATATTTTAGATCATTTTAATATATTTACATTTTAATTTATATGTAAAAACATTTCAATATTTTACAATGCTTTTACTTTCGAAAAATGTTTCTTATTTTAGGAAACATAAATAAATTAAAATTATTATGTAATAATTATGTATTTTGTATTTGTGAAAATTTATTCCACATATTTTATCATTAGGTATAAATTATGTAAATAAATATATTTTATGTTTGGGTTTTATGAATAGTAACATCAATAATTCTTATTAATACGGTAAAAAGAAAAATTGTGTAATTCAGGGTAAACATAATATTATAAATTTCCATAAAACATATCCTAATATCATTGTATGAGTTTATTTCAATATAAATAATAACTGGGTTGAAATGGTATACCATGGAATCGACTTTGATGATATTATAGAATTTATTTTATTTCATTTAGAGAAAAGTTTAATATGACTCACTCAAATTTTAATTACTATATAATTTTTAATAATAAGTTTTAAAAAATATAAATTATATTATAAACTAATAATTTGAAAGATAAAATTATTTTTTATTATTTAAATTTATTTTTAAATTTTAGAAAATAAATAATTACCTTAATAGTTCATATATTGATTTTTCATGAAATATTAAATTTATGAAACATTATAAAAAAAGTTTTCGTTAAAATGATAATAACCATTAATAGTCAATAATATTTCACAAAAATATTATTGGTAAATAATATGTCAACCATAAACAACCATTGGTCTAGTTATTGACCATTTGGAGCCTTATAGAAGTAGTTTTGACACGTATATTATTTTATTAAAAGTGATGTTAAAGTTTTCACATTCTTGTTTTAATAAATATAATATTTTATTATTGGGTTTACCAAAGATATATTCTACTAAAAATATTCTTATGACATATATTAGATTTATATTCATCATAGTAATGTATTTTAAAATTTTATTTAACAAAATATTACATTAAATAATTAAACAAAATTGATGTGGTAATTATTTTGTTAATAAGGATACAAATTAATGTATTTAAAAATAATAAAATAAATATATTTTTACATAATTAATATATCCAATGAATTTTATAGATGAACTTGTCTCCTTAATAATATAATAAAATATTTGTTTCTATGTTATTTTTTTATTTTCTGTTTTTTAAGAAATCAATGAATTGAATAATGTCCAAATTGACACTCTTAATTTTTTTCAACATAATCTATTATTAAATTATTTAAAAATAATAGGACGTTTTTCAATATATATAATAATTATGATATTGTGTAAATATTTTCAAGGTATTTATTTATGGTCTAATTGACGTCATATAAGTAAATATTACCACCTTTAAATATTAAAATATTTGTTACACTAGTTATTGATTAAATAGAATAACTATGTTTTAATTAAAATGATAAGTTTTAAATTGAAAGGTAACTAGTGTAAATTCCATTATTTGATGATATTACAAACGTAACTCATCTCAAATTGAAAATGGAGACATTTTTCATGGTTTTCTATGTGGTTGGAGTCTATTAAAATTTATTAATTTTAATGTTTCCAAAGGTGCCCCTCACCTGATCTATAAAAGAGAACATCCTACCTCATTTCATCACAACTCATTGGGCCATTAAACTTGTTCATGCAGTACGATTTTCTATTTTAATATTTCCTAGTAACATTTTAGAGGTTCTTGTCATATCCAAATATGAACTCTAATGCTTTAAGCGTTGATTTAGAGGTAGCACGTTGAAGAAGTGGTAATCTCCTCTACATGTTCTTTCAAAAATATTTATTCTGGTACTTACTATTCATGAGTATTTTCACTATAAATTAATAACTTCAGTATCATTTATATACTTATATTTTTTTATTATTTTGAAACAAACGTATTCTACCTTAAATCCATCCTTTGAAACGTGAAGTCGCCATGTGTACATACGTATGGCTTACCATCTCAATGTCGTGGTGTAATAGGTTTTCTCCACCAACTTACATAGATGGATATAATGATGGCCATAATAACAATATATGATTATTTTAACATTTTTTTATTCTGAAATTTTATACACCATCTACATCAATACTATTCAACAATTATTGGAATGATATCGTCGCTTGTGCATACATACAGCCTACCCTCACCAAGTTGTGATGCGATTCTTTAAACATGCAATTCATTAAAGAATTATCATATAAATGAATTTAATAAAAATATATGATTTATATTATACTAATATATTTTTTAATTGATATAAAATATCGAATAAGTATCAACAAGAAAATATCATAAAAAACATGGGTAAGAAAATAAATAAGTTAAAGCACGATAGATGACTAATAAAGTTACTAGAAAATGAATGATAAAATGATCATATAAAATATCATAAAAATGAATGAGATTATAAAATTATTAATTTAAATTATTTAAATAATATTATATGAATTTTAGTTACATACAACTGATATCAGACCTAATGTAAGTGATAAAATTTTAATCTCAATATTATTCGAGATTATTTATACTTAATTATTCAGTAGGGTATATTTATCATCTTCATCCATGATTTTTAAATATGTATTAAAAAATATTATTTATATAGATATAATTTGATTAATTTCAATTTTACCCGTTGATTAATTTTTTTAAATGGAATGAATGGAATATGTTTTTTTCATTTTTGGTATGAGGTAATTTATGATATTTCAGTAATGTATGAGAGTAATAATTTCTTATAACTTATATGGGATGAATGGATTTTTAAATTTCCCTAATTTATTTTTTCCAGGAAAATTACATTAAAATATCTCATGTTTATTTTCAAATAAATTCTTCAATTTTAAAATGGGGTTTCATTTTGAGAAAATATTTTTTTTAAAATAAATAATATTTTCCCCAAGAGTTAATTTCAAGTGTTTTATCAAAATTATTTTTTATATAAGAAGACATTATCAAAAAGGGTTCTGTTTTTATACTTATTATTCCTATGCTTTTACTTTGATTATTATTGGATGATAATTATGAAATACATTGGTTTTATATGTATTATTCTATGATGTAATGTTGTCTTAAAAAACACTCATATTCCTTAAGTTATGTTGTGATGAATAATTTTTGTTTTTGTGGGACACATAAGAATGAGTTCATTATCTGATTAGTGGGACCTATATATCACTCCAATGAAATGGTTAAATATTTTTTATCATTATCTATATAGGAATGGAACATAAATTCTGCCTCGTTGTGTATTACATGGATAGATGGAGGAATGAACATGGTTCAGTAATGGACTTTTTCCACTATGATAGTATTTGCAATAATCCTTGACTAATATTAATGATTTTATATGCTTTTGTGTCTTCCAAAAAAATTGTGTCTAATGTTGTGATTTTTGGGATTACATTCATTCATTATTTTGAACATTTATGAATTACCCCAAGGAATGAAATCACGATCATTCATACATAGGAGATGATATAAAAATGATATATTTGTATGTGTTGTGATTATGAAAGGATTGATATCTCTTCCATTAAACTTACTAAGCATAAGAGCTTACCCTTTCATATGTTTCTTTTTCCCAAGTAATGAAAATGGGTATTCATTAAATTTTTTCAAAAAGGTGTCTACTAATAAAGGAATAAGCGGGAGACATGTTATGCCTTATGCACTAGTTGTTTATGTTTCCTAGTTTCTAAAGGCACTGTACATTTATTATCCTTTTGTAGCTTTGAAATTTTGTTTAATAAATATTATTCAATTCTGAAGTAATATATATATATATATTTATATTTATATGTAATGCATGGGTTTCAATAAAAATACTTCACCTACAATATAATATTAATTATATTTTTATCATTTTTAAAAATTAAGTATTCTCTTAGTACCATGTATATAATATGGTTATGAAATATGATCTATGTTATAATAATAGATACGGTAGGCCGTACAAAAACATGAATAACTTTTCAAATTTTCAATGATTCTTAAATAAAGTATATAAATTACATTTTACCTTTATGGAGTGATAATAATATCCATAATATAATATTAAATATTTTAAAATACTTATATATATAATTCAAATGATGTGGTGATGAAAAAAGAGTCACATTGATTTGGGGAGGTTTTAGTCCACATTTACACATGAATGATATTATCTATTTAATGTAAATAAAAAGGTAATAATATATTTTATAAGTTCTATTTTAATAATGTTAAATATTTTCATAATAATATATAATTACGACAATGTCACCTATATAAACAACCATGAGAGCTGGTTATGGAAGCTGGGTTATAACAGTCTGTTATCCGGTAGTCTATTATACACACAAGCGATGGATTCCATTCACATTATATAGTGGTTGGAGACTAATATAGGATATGAAATTAATATAATCTAATCTAATTATATATTAAACAATTATTTTATTATATAGTCATGGTGGGAGAGGAATTTATAGTGGGGGAAGAAGAAAAAAATGAAAATGATCATCTAAGAACTATACCCCTTCTTCAAGAAACCTCCAATTAATAATACCTTAAGTCCACTATGGTATTTATTAAACAATAAATAATGATGCTAAAATGTGGGAACAGATGTTATGTTTTTATTTCAGTTGATATGTTCCAAAAAATTGGCTTTGAATTGTGATGTAATTATAAAAATAGATAAGATTTCAAAAAATAGGGGTGGGGCATTCATTGAATATCCCCAAATATTAAATCAATATAAATTGATTAAAATTCAAAATTGATCAAAATTGATCAAAATTGATTATATAAAAATCTATGTTAATAATAATTGTATAAAATATCATAAATTAATATCTATATGAGTTTGGATAAAACTTTCATCCAAATCCTTTAGTTTTAACCCTTCATTAACCTATCTAACAATTACTGTAATATTAATGTTTTTTACCATTTAATGGTATACAATTTTTATATAAAATGAAAACAAAACCTAAATTTATCATGGATAATTCAATTAACCTTTTTTTTAATTTGACCAAAACTATTTTTTATTAGAATTAAATAATTTAATAAAATTTTAATTTATAGGATATATCATTAATGACAATTTTCGAGCTATTCATATACATTTATTGTGTTAAAATTATGAAAAAATATGAATTGTAATAATATATATAAAAATTTATATAAATTACAATGATTAAAAAAATACTTGGGTCACATTTTTTGTTTCATTTCATTCTTCCTTTAATAATTTTTTTAATTTTTTATTTTCTAATTTAATCATGATTTATTATATTCCTATATTTTATGAATTTAAAGAAAATATTTCAACATTTAAAATTACAAAAACATTAAAGTGTAGAATATTAATTATTTATATTTCAATTTTTAATTTCTTACTAAACACATCCTCAATTCTCCCCCATGTTAAAAAATTTATACTCATTTAGAACAAGAGTGTGACAATTTTGACTTTTCATTCAATGAATATTACAATGTCCACAATCAAATCTAAATAGAAAATAAATTCCATAATACTAAATCAAGGATTATTATTGAGAAAAGTGATCCATATAATAAAATTATGTCAAATCTTATTTTCATGTTCTATTCATTATTGTTTTATTTATAACATTAATTACCAGATTTATTCATAAAAAAATTAAGAAAAAATACAAAGATTAATATAAATTATTGAATAGAAATAAAAAGAAAATATTAATATTATTTGGATCCAATGATTATAAAAATATAATACTTTTTTAATAATGTTTAACAAAAATGTGGTTAAATTTAGTTTATAATGAAACGGGGAAAATATGACAAAATGGTTTTTTAGAACATTTCTCATGTTAGTACAATTTTTAACACATAATTAAATTTCAAAATACGTTTAGTAGAATATAATTTTATTTTTTAATCAAAATAAATTATTAAAATTTTATTTAAAAAATACAATTTTACTTTTTAAATACATTAAATGAAAATAAAATTTTCAATAATAATCAATATTTTCAAAATTCAATGAAAAATAAAATTTTTAGGATCTTATAAAAATTTCAAACAAATATTATTTTGAAAGGATGACTGAAATAAAAATATTATATTTCTAAAATATGGTTTTTAAATATTCCCAATATTAATTATTATATTTTATAATAAAGGAATAAATTTTTAGGGAAAAATAATTTTGAAGAATAAAATATATGTAATAAAAAATTGTGTTCCTTTTCCAAAAAATAATCAGTACATTAGTAATGGGTTACACCTTCATATATTTAATAATTACTTTAATCATATTAGTAAATTTAAATTAAATTTAATGTTTATTACGACCAGATTTAATTAATAATTTTTCACAACCATATTGAGATTTTGGTTGTGTTTTTTGAACACTATCGAACAAAGTCTTTATTTTTAACATATCAGGACATTATTAACAAAGTTAGTTAATTATATATTTATATTTTAATTTATTATATATTTGTAAAAAATATTAAAACACCATGAGGTTTCTGAATATAATACTCTGTAAATAAATTTCATTTAATCGATAACTTTCCTTCAATCAAACATTGATTTTGAATGAAATACAATAAACTATTAAAATATAATTAATTAAATTTTATGTTATATAATAAAAATTAAATTGTAACACGTGAATATGAAAAAAAAATTAAAAAATTTATATTTTTTAGAAATTCATATATAAAATTATTCATTATCAGCTGATTATGAATTAAAATATTAATCATTTAAATGAAAAAGATATGTTTTTTCTAAAAGATGTATTTTTTCCTAAAATAGAAACATAGCATTTTTCAAACGTATTTTAATATCATGTTTTCCAATTTGAAAATATTTATATTAAAAATTATACTTAATTACTAAAACAGTAATTTGAATTTATTTCTATAGTGGATATTTGGTAATTTTTTAAACGAATATTTATTGAGGAATAGTTAAATAATTATGATTTTTTTAAAAAACTATCTTTTAATTAAATTATTTTATAAAAATTTATATTTTATAAAATTATTTTTAATGTAAAATTAGTTAATCGATATTATAATTAATACATTTTAGGACATTTCAATGATTTATAATTTAAATTATAGTACATATAGTTTTTATACTTATGAAATTATTTCTTTCAGAAAAACTTTTTATGAAAATTATAGGTTTTAATTCAAATTAAATTCATCAACCTATGTGAAATATATTTGGGAAAATAGATTTCATATTTTTAATTATTGTTATAAATATTATATAATATGTTCAATTAATATTTGGTCATAATAATTAGAAAAAATTTTAAAAATTAATTATTTTCTCTAAGGGTAAAATGGGTATATAAGGGGATATAAAAGATAAGTGTTAAAATGAACACAAAAATGTTAAATTCCAAATTCCCTACTATATGTCATTTTTATCCCATTTAAAGATATAAAATGTTTCATTTTGGTTCCTTATTTCCTTTTAAAAGTATTTATACAATTTATTCTCTTCAAATAATCATTGAGCGTCCTTCCCAACACTTATAAAAGGGAACCCACTCTCCTCTAAACTTAACACTTGAAAAATGGTTTTGTTGGGCCAATAAATGAACAAATCCCAACGTTACATCAGTAAACATAAATGAATTTCCTTTTATTGATCATAAAGCTAATCATTGATGGAATTATTATAAAAAATGAGTTTGGTTGAAGAAAAGGTATAGTAATGTAAAATATGTTTTATTTTATATTTACTTAGTTACTTCTTAAAAATCATAAAAAAAATATTATAAAATAATGACAATAATTTCTCCCATATACTGATATATTATTATATTATCTTCAAGACCAATATATAAATATATATGGTTCCATCCAAAGAGGAATGTAACTTTCAATCATGTGTATGAAGGACTGTCACCTCGTCAACCAATGAAAATTATTTTCTATCACCGCATGTAATAGTTGGATTTAATTATGGGATTAAGGTTTAAAAATTAAAATATTAATCGTGTATAATTTTGGATTTTCTCCTCCACAAAGCGATGTGAATCATTTTTTCATTTTATTATTTCAAGGTTATTAATAATTATTAATTTAATGTGTTTATATTATGTATATTATATAATAATGATTCTTTAATGGTGATATATTATTTACCGTTCTTTCATTCCACTCTAAAAATAATGAAATTAGAGTTCGTGTGTATGTATGACCAACTATTTCCATGAAAGGTGTAACACATTTTTCTGACTCTATATTATGTAAACTATTATTATGAAATATATAATTATCAAATATTACATTTATATAATTATTATAAAAAATTAAATTATGGAATCAAAATTAATTTTAGAGTGCCAAAACTAAAAATCTAATAAATACAAGAAAAATTATATATTTATTGCATTAAAACTTATTGTAGATAAATATTTATTAAAAATATTTTATAAATAATATACAGAATGATATATAATATTCTTTCCCTATAATATATATATAGTATGTAAATATTATTTATAATATATTTTTGTATACATATAATGGAAATTAGACATGAGTCAGGGGTATCTCATCTCAATTTTACTTTCAGGAGATATACCCAAAATTTAAAATATATTTATTTATTTGTATTGAATATCCTACCAATTTAATATGTTAAATCATGAATATATTTATGTTCATTTTATTATCATTTCATTTTAACTTATTTTTTTCATTGGGGGTATTATTCAAAAGTAATCAAAGTGGTAAGGGTTGATTTCACAAGAACATCATTATTCGAGATGGATTATTTTTATGTATCCCTTAAAAGAGTAGATTGATATTTCCTTATATTAAAGCCAATATATTTATTTCTAAAATAGTTATTCATTTGAGTTTCCTAGTAATTTAATACATACAAATTATATCACTTTTGATGAATATTCAATGCATATAAAAAATATAAAACCATGATCCATAATGGATTTGTGTCACTAGAGATATAAGGCCCCAGCCTTAAACCGTACTTAATCTTGAGTTATTACAAGATTACACGTTGAGGATCTTTTCGGGTTTAGAGTTTTAGAGAATTAGATCATAAAACTTGCATTACATTCCACATATAAACAAAGTGGTTACATAAAGATAGTATTCTTCATTCCCATCAATGGAAACACATTTAAAATAAAACATGGATTATTTCTTGACACATCCTTGACTCTATCATCTTATCATGTACCTTTCCCTTGACCTGTGAAAAACATTTCAAAAACTTGGGATGAGCGTAAAAACTCAGTATGGGTTATAAAAACATGGAAAGGAAACATGAGTTCATATATACATAAGAATGAAATCATACTTTACCCATAAAACATAGGCACTTTAACATACCTCATAAAAACATGAATAAATCATATAAATCATAATACGTAAAGGTAACTTGAGGCATTCATAACATTCTTACATAGGGGGTAACCCTCTTGGTTACGTTTGGAATACCCATCACAGTATATTCCCTAAAATCTCTTCGGAGAAACCTTAACGTTTCACTCCTTCGCGTTACCCAATGCATTGGAGAGCTATAACGGGCTCACCCGCCCTTAGTTTATCACGGAACCACCCGTCTTCATAATAATGCCCAAGAACCATAACATAATCATATCACATAAAACATGCATAAAGGAAACATAACATTTCCACATTTCAATCACGAGATATCAATACAACACATTGATATAATAAAAACATTATGAAAACCATTTTCAATACCAAAGTAAAACATGGTATTTATTTTTCTTTTAAAAAAAAGGTATGGCTTGTAGAGGAAGCCAAAACTCAAATAACGGTTACGACGGCGGAGAAGTCGTTGTCGCCGCATACGTACGACAAAAACATTCCCTTTTGTCGTTTAGTAAACTCTTCGTATAAAAAAGATTCCTTTTGAGTAAACGTAAAAGTCAAAGGGGTTTATACACCGTATAAAAGAAAGTTGTGTATAAAATAAAATATGCCTCAATGAAAGGAGATTGAGACGAAGTCCCATACAAAGATAATTTTTTAAAAATGAAATAGATATATTATGTGTATTCACTATAAGTACACATAAATAAAGTATAAATACAAGATACGACATAATAATATAATGACACAATTTGAAAGTAGGAGATTAACCCAAAGAATGGAAATTGGGTTAAGAAGTTCCCATACCTCGTATCCGACTTGACCCGACCGTTCTTTAAACTCCTGAATAATAAACTTGAGTTAATCTCTACTTGCTTATGAATCTTTTTCAAGTTCATTATTCCTTTTATACCATGTTATGAACATCATGTAATCATTTAAGTTAATAATGTTCATTTTGTCGGTATTTGGTTCTTAAGTCAAAAATAGACTTCTTACACTTACATGTTGTTATTTTGGTCAAAGGTTCATTATATCCAGAATGGTATTCATGATGTAGATATCATATATGTCATATATATCCAGTACATACATGCATTTATAATATTACATCACATTTAGAGGTAAGAAATGAAATGCACCGTTCATGGAGACGGTAAGCCGTACGTACGCATGAATGCTACTTTCATTTCTTTGTCATATTAATGGAATTAAAACTAAATGAGAGGTATGTATATTTTAATTCCAGAATTATATTCATCATTTAGATATATCATTAATTATATATATCCATTATATACATGTACTTTTAATAATACATTACATTTGGGGATAAGAAATGAAATGCACCGTTCATGGAGACGGTAGTCCGTACGTACGCATGAATGCTACCTTCATTTCTATCTCATACATTAATGGAAATAAATAATAATGATATGTAGGTATATTATAATTCCAGTATAACATCATATATAATAACATTGAATCCATCCTTTACACGTCCCACATATGGTATTAACGAATCAAATCACTTTTAGGGGGCGGTAGTCCGCACTTCCTTAAAATGAAGATATCGTGTTTTACCCATAATGGAAACCATAAAGGTATGCCCAAAATGAAAAAAACCAGAAGCTTAAGGAAAACATAAACATATTATATATCATATATAAAAATAGTGACATCATAATGGCCACCTTTGAAGGTGTTAAATGAGTATTGAACAATCATCGTTTCGGGAGGCAGAATTTCGCCATCCACGGAAACCGTATGTTCTTTAACCATTTGATGTAGTTGTGTGAGAGTGTAGATCAAATAAATCTTATAACAACATCCTAGTATATTGAAGATACTGGTTTTGTTATAAAAGAAGTAAATAAAAAGAGTTTAGGGGGTTGGAGAAGCAAAATAAAACAAATGAACATGAGAGAATGAATTACCTTAAAAAAGTGTAACTCCTTTTGATTTGAGCCTAAAGGCTTCTTTTGAAAGGATTCTGCCCAAAGGGAATCCTCTAGGATGAGGAGAGGGATGTGGATAGAGAAAATGGGCAGGGGTTGGCCGAGCCAAAGGCTTGAAGAGTGTGTGAAATGAGGTAGAGGTGGGGGCCTTTTATAAGAGGAGAGGAGGGGCACTTTTGGAAAGTTAAGAAACATTACATTATTTGAAAATGTGTTTCGGTTTTAAAAGGTCCCACATTGATAGAATTCGTGGATAAGGTGATAAGGCATCGAAATCCATTCATCCAATTGGTTTTGGACATGTGTAGTTCATAGATTTTATTTTATCTTTCCATTTTATTTAAATCGTCAAATAATGATGTCATCGCTGCATCATTATTATGTCATAAATAATTAAATTTATATAATGTCTAAAAATTATAAACAAATTACTATGATGTAGGAAATCTTTTTAGCTTTCCATTGAATATTTATAATCAAAATTTGGACTTGTATAACCCCACTTAAAAATTGTTTTCGCAAAACATATTATGTTTGTGTCATTTTCACTTTAACATTTAATAAAAATATATTATTGTCATTTTCCAACTAAAGTGGATACATGGGGTCCCCAAGTTAGGCCATGGCTTGTCTTGGTCGGCCATGACACAACCAATGAGGTTGGGACATGTGTCTAGGTCATTTTATATTATTAAAGTATTATTTATACCTTAAGCTACACTAATTACCACTAATTGCGATTAAAAACTTAATAAGTTACTATTCACCAAAAAATTATTTTAATCTCATTGAACCACATTTTACTTCTTAATGACAACCATGTATGTCGGATTTTCAAAATTCAATACACATTAGTGGTAAAATTTCATTTAACTGAGAAATCAGTTTTCTTGATTACCACTTAGTGGTTTCACTATTCATCAAAAATTGAAGTTTTTCAGAAAATTACCAAAAATTTACTCTAAGCTATATTTGATATTCCGAATTCAAAAATGAAGTCCATTTTACATAATTCAAATCATATAAGTCACATTAATTAATTTAATAATTAATTCCCGCTGCCAGAGCAAATAGCGTGTTTTTACAAAACAATAAGTATCAAAAGATTGACACCAGTTTAAGTCTAATTTCAAATCGAAATTGATTCCAATGACCACCATTGGATAAAATGGTAAAAATATATTCTAATTTCACTTTAAAACCAATTCAAAAGATAATCTAATCATATAAATAAATTAGATCAAAAAGAGGTTTTGAATTAAAATGCAACATTTTACATTATTCATAAAAAAATGAACTTTATCAGAAAGGTACCAAAAATTACACAAAGTAAAATTTGATGTCCCGATTCTTAATAAAAGTTTTATTTGGTCCAAAAGAATGTATAAGAGTTATCAAAACTATATTTAATGACGGTTCACCATTAAAAGGTGATAAGTGAACCTTTAGTGAAAATTAGAGTATAAAAGCCTAAAATTGAACTCTTTCCGTATTTTAAGCCTTTATCTTTTATTGGGTAAATGTAAAAACATCTAAAAACATATCTATTCATATTTTAGTTATTTCTATTCATTCCCGCCAGTACAACGACTACTTGTTAACTAACATAATATTATTATATTACTAGTGTGCTACGTAAGTTTCAAAGAAACTCATCGTTGCGTATCGGGTACGCTATCGAACATGGCAACCCCTTTTAATTAAAATTCATATTTAATTCTCTAATATTAATAAATATGAAAATTATTTATTCTTTAATTACCTGGGATGTTACATCCTTCCCCCCTTTTGGGAATTGCGTCCTCGCAATTTTATTCACTTATCAAAATAAGTGGGGGTATTTATCCCTCATAGCATTTTCGGATTCCCATGTTGCCTCTTCAATCATGTGGTTTTTCCACAAAAACTTTACCTGGTGAATCACTTTATTCCGTAACACTTGCTCCATGTGGTCAAGAATCTAGACCGGTTGTTCCTCATAAGATAAGTTCTCTTCCAGCTGAACTACCTCTGGACTCAAAACATGAGATGGATCTGGCATATACTTTATCAACATCGAAACGTGAAAAACATTGTGTACCTGAGATAAACTCGGAGGTAAAGCCACTCGGTATGCAACTGATCCAACTCTTTCCAGAATTTCGTATGGTCCAATGAACCTTGGACTCAACTTTCCTTTCTTACCAAATCTCATAACACTTTTCCAAGGAGAAACCTTGAGAAAAACATGATCACCTACCTCGAAAGATAGATCCTTCCTCCGGTTATCCGCATAACTCTTCTGCCTGCTCTGAGCTGTTCTCATGTGTTTCTGAATCAGCTGAACTTTTTCTGCCATTTCTTCTACCAATTCTGGTCCCATCAACTTTCTTTCAACCACTTCATCCCAGAAAGCTGGAGTTCGACACCGCTTCCCATATAATGCCTGAAATGGTGCCATCTGTATACTGGAATGAAAACTGTTATTATATGAAAACTCAACCAAAGAAAGATGCTGGTCCCAACTTCCCTGATAATCCATAGAACAAGCTCGTATCATATCCTCCAATGTCTGAATTGTTCGTTCTGACTGCCCATCTGATTGAGGATGAAAAGCTGTACTAAAATTTTAATTCAGTACCCAACGACTTCTGAAGGCCTTTCCAAAAGTTAGAAGTAAACCTGGGATCACGATCCGATACAATGGAGAGAGGAACTCCATGTAACCTGACTATCTCTTTAAGATACAAACGGGAAAGTTGATCAAGAGAGAAAGTATCTCGTATAGCAAGGAAATGAGCAGATTTGGTCAAGCGATCAACAATAACCCAGATTGCATTATTACCTCGAGATGTCTTTGGTAATCCAACAACAAAGTCCATGGATATATTCTCCCATTTCCACTCTGGCACTGGTAAAGGATGAAGCATCCCTTTCGGTAACTGCCGCTCTGCTTTAACCTGTTGACAAGTCAAACACTTCACAGTAAAATCAGCAATATCTCTTTTCGTTCCATCCCACCAGTAATACTCCCGCAGATCTCTATACATCTTAGTACTGCCCGGATGAACTGAAAACGGAGAACTATGAGCTTCACATAACAACTCTCTCTTCAACTGTGAATCACAAGGCACACATAACCTCTTCACAAACCTCAAAACACAAACACAAACTTATCCAAGAACTCATGGAAAATTTTATTCATAAGGTCCATGAATACAGCAGGTGCATTGGATAACCCAAAAGGCATAACTACAAATTCATAATGGCCATATCTAGTACGGAACGCAGTCGTCTGCTTCTTTTACTTTCAACTGATGGTACCCCGACCTCAAGTCAATCTTCGAAAAATACTGAGCTCCCTGGAGCTGATACCACTTCATTCGATGGCCCAACATCTGCTGAAGTAGTTGCAAAGGATTTCACCACCCCTTTCTGCTTGTAGTCTAACTGCTTCCCATCACTCAAGCTCCTTGTCGGACACTCGTTTGCATAGTGACCCATCTCATTGCACTTATAACATTTCACTAACTGTAAATCAAATTTGTTCTTACCATCACCTTGATCCTTTTCAGTGCAATCACGAGCCTTATGTCCCATCTTACCACATCGGTAGCACTTTCCAGAATTCAGAAGACATTCCCCAGCATGCCTTTTTCCACATTTATCACAAACCGGAAACTTAGTTCTCTTACCATCAGACTTCTTTGAAGAATTCTTACCTTTCTCCTGCCACCTCGGTCTCTTCTTCTGCTGGTTGTTATAGAACACTTGGTCATCGGCAAACTCCATTTCCACCTTCTCAGCACATCGAACAAGCTTTTCATAACTTTTAAACTCTCGAGAAGCTAATGCCCTTCGATACTTTGGCTTTAATCCTGAGTAAAAACGATTGATTTTACTATCAAGGTCCCGGATAAAATTGGGAGCATACCTTGCCAATCGAGTGAACCTTTCTTCATAGGCAGCCACTGAGTCTTCCTCTTGCCTCAATTCCAAGAATTGCTTTTCCATCCTAAGTCGAACAGCCTTAGGAAAATACTTCTCAAGAAACATACCTTTGAAATCATCCCAATCAAGAGCATCAATCTCATCGGCATCCCTGATATTTTTAACCATAGACCACCACTGATCTGCTTCACCCTCCAAACGGTAAATAGCAAGACTAACCTTTTGATTGTCTGAACACCCCATGACATCAAAAATCTTCTCCAGTGCTTTAATCCACCCTTCAGCTAGCACAGGGTCAGATGATCCTCTGAATGATGGGGGATGTTGCCTTATGAAATGTTCCACCACTGACATGTTCCTCTGCGGTTGATCTGGCTGATCTCGTGCATGGATACCACCGCCATTTATAGCCTGAGTCAACTGTGCCATCACTGCAACAAACTGTTCAGTTCCGATTCCGACCATTTCTGGATGCTGATTCGGAAGGTTATTTCCTTCTGTATGCCTTCCTAGCACTGCCTCCCTGTTTCCTCTGCGGAAAACCATTCTGAACATGGAAATATCTTAGGCGAAGCAACATGGTAATCTGTAAATGCTATATCATTTCAATCATATTATAATTTAACACTTTTCTAACTCCTAAAGTTGTCTAAACCGACCTCTGATACCAACTATAAGGCCCCAGCCTTAAACCTTACTTAATCTTGAGTTATTACAAGATTACACGTTGAGGATCTTTTCGGGTTTAGAGTTTTAGAGAATTAGATCATAAAACTTGCATTACATTCCACATATAAACAAAGTGGTTACATAAAGATAGTATTCTTCATTCCCATCAATGGAAACACATTTAAAATAAAACATGGATTATTTCTTGACACATCCTTGACTCTATCATCTTATCATGTACCTTTCCCTTGACCTGTGAAAAACATTTCAAAAACTTGGGATGAGCGTAAAAACTCAGTATGGGTTATAAAAACATGGAAAGGAAACATGAGTTCATATATACATAAGAATGAAATCATACTTTACCCATAAAACATAGGCACTTTAACATACCTCATAAAAACATGAATAAATCATATAAATCATAATACGTAAAGGTAACTTGAGGCATTCATAACATTCTTACATAGGGGGTAACCCTCTTGGTTACGTTTGGAATACCCATCCCAGTATATTCCCTAAAATCTCTTCGGAGAAACCTTAACGTTTCACTCCTTCGCGTTACCCAATGCATTGGAGAGCTATAACGGGCTCACCCGCCCTTAGTTTATCACGGAACCACCCGTCTTCATAATAATGCCCAAGAACCATAACATAATCATATCACATAAAACATGCATAAAGGAAACATAACATTTCCACATTTCAATCACGAGATATCAATACAACACATTGATATAATAAAAACATTATGAAAACCATTTTCAATACCAAAGTAAAACATGGTATTTATTTTTCTTTTAAAAAAAAGGTATGGCTTGTAGAGGAAGCCAAAACTCAAATAACGGTTACGACGGCGGAGAAGTCGTTGTCGCCGCATATGTACGACAAAAACATTCCCTTTTGTCGTTTAGTAAACTCTTCGTATAAAAAAGATTCCTTTTGAGTAAACGTAAAAGTCAAAGGGGTTTATACAACGTATAAAAGAAAGTTGTGTATAAAATAAAATATGCCTCAATGAAAGGAGATTGAGACGAAGTCCCATACAAAGATAATTTTTTAAAAATGAAATAGATATATTATGTGTATTCACTATAAGTACACATAAATAAAGTATAAATACAAGATACGACATAATAATATAATGACACAATTTGAAAGTAGGAGATTAACCCAAAGAATGGAAATTGGGTTAAGAAGTTCCCATACCTCGTATCCGACTTGACCCGACCGTTCTTTAAACTCCTGAATAATAAACTTGAGTTAATCTATACTTGCTTATGAATCTTTTTCAAGTTCATTATTCCTTTTATACCATGTTATGAACATCATGTAATCATTTAAGTTAATAATGTTCATTTTGTCGGTATTTGGTTTTTAAGTCAAAAATAGACTTCTTACACTTACATGTTGTTATTTTGGTCAAAGGTTCATTATATCCAGAATGGTATTCATGATGTAGATATCATATATGTCATATATATCCAGTACATACATGCATTTATAATATTACATCACATTTAGAGGTAAGAAATGAAATGCACCGTTCATGGAGACGGTAAGCCGTACGTACGCATGAATGCTACTTTCATTTCTTTGTCATATTAATGGAATTAAAACTAAATGAGAGGTATGTATATTTTAATTCCAGAATTATATTCATCATTTAGATATATCATTAATTATATATATCCATTATATACATGTACTTTTAATAATACATTACATTTGGGGATAAGAAATGAAATGCACCGTTCATGGAGACGGTAGTCCGTACGTACGCATGAACGCTACCTTCATTTCTATCTCATACATTAATGGAAATAAATAATAATGATATGTAGGTATATTATAATTCCAGTATAACATCATATATAATAACATTGAATCCATCCTTTACACGTCCCACATATGGTATTAACGAATCAAATCACTTTTAGGGGGCGGTAGTCCGCACTTCCTTAAAATGAAGATATCGTGTTTTACCCATAATGGAAACCATAAAGGTATGCCCAAAATGAAAAAAACCAGAAGCTTAAGGAAAACATAAACATATTATATATCATATATAAAAATAGTGACATCATAATGGCCACCTTTGAAGGTGTTAAATGAGTATTGAACAATCATCGTTTCGGGAGGCAGAATTTCGCCATCCACGGAAACCGTATGTTCTTTAACCATTTGATGTAGTTGTGTGAGAGTGTAGATCAAATAAATCTTATAACAACATCCTAGTATATTTAAGATACTGGTTTTGTTATAAAAGAAGTAAATAAAAAGAGTTTAGGGGGTTGGAGAAGCAAAATAAAACAAATGAACATGAGAGAATGAATTACCTTAAAAAAGTGTAACTCCTTTTGATTTGAGCCTAAAGGCTTCTTTTGAAAGGATTCTGCCCAAAGGGAATCCTCTAGGATGAGGAGAGGGATGTGGAGAGAGAAAATGGGCAGGGGTTGGCCGAGCCAAAGGCTTGAAGAGTGTGTGAAATGAGGTAGAGGTGGGGGCCTTTTATAAGAGGAGAGGAGGGGCACTTTTGGAAAGTTAAGAAACATTACATTATTTGAAAATGTGTTTCGGTTTTAAAAGGTCCCACATTGATGGAATTCGTGGATAAGGTGATAAGGCATCGAAATCCATTCATCCAATTGGTTTTGGACATGTGTAGTTCATAGATTTTATTTTATCTTTCCATTTTATTTAAATCGTCAAATAATGATGTCATCGCTGCATCATTATTATGTCATAAATAATTAAATTTATATAATGTCTAAAAATTATAAACAAATTACTATGATGTAGGAAATCTTTTTAGCGTTCCATTGAATATTTATAATCAAAATTTGGACTTGTATAACCCCACTTAAAAATTGTTTTCGCAAAACATATTATGTTTGTGTCATTTTCACTTTAACATTTAATAAAAATATATTATTGTCATTTTCCAACTAAAGTGGATACATGGGGTCCCCAAGTTAGGCCATGGCTTGTCTTGGTCGGCCATGACACAACCAATGAGGTTGGGACATGTGTCTAGGTCATTTTATATTATTAAAGTATTATTTATACCTTAAGCTACACTAATTACCACTAATTGCGATTAAAAACTTAATAAGTTACTATTCACCAAAAAATTATTTTAATCTCATTGAACCACATTTTACTTCTTAATGACAACCATGTATGTCGGATTTTCAAAATTCAATACACATTAGTGGTAAAATTTCATTTAACTGAGAAATCAGTTTGCTTGATTACCACTTAGTGGTTTCACTATTCATCAAAAATTGAAGTTTTTCAGAAAATTACCAAAAATTTACTCTAAGCTATATTTGATATTCCGAATTCAAAAATGAAGTCCATTTTACATAATTCAAATCATATAAGTCACATTAATTAATTTAATAATTAATTCCCGCTGCCAGAGCAAATAGCGTGTTTTTACAAAACAATAAGTATCAAAAGATTGACACCAGTTTAAGTCTAATTTCAAATCGAAATTGATTCCAATGACCACCATTGGATAAAATGGTAAAAATATATTCTAATTTCACTTTAAAACCAATTCAAAAGATAATCTAATCATATAAATAAATTAGATCAAAAAGAGGTTTTGAATTAAAATGCAACATTTTACATTATTCATAAAAAAATGAACTTTATCAGAAAGGTACCAAAAATTACACAAAGTAAAATTTGATGTCCCGATTCTTAATAAAAGTTTTATTTGGTCCAAAAGAATGTATAAGAGTTATCAAAACTATATTTAATGACGGTTCACCATTAAAAGGTGATAAGTGAACCTTTAGTGAAAATTAGAGTATAAAAGCCTAAAATTGAACTCTTTCCGTATTTTAAGCCTTTATCTTTTATTGGGTAAATGTAAAAACATCTAAAAACATATCTATTCATATTTTAGTTATTTCTATTCATTCCCGCCAGTACAACGGCTACTTGTTAACTAACATAATATTATTATATTACTAGTGTGCTACGTAAGTTTCAAAGAAACTCATCGTTGCGTATCAGGTACGCTATCGAACATGGCAACCCCTTTTAATTAAAATTCATATTTAATTCTCTAATATTAATAAATATGAAAATTATTTATTCTTTAATTACCTGGGATGTTACAAGAGACATGATAGATAATAATTTTATTTAATGATTGATAACAAAAATATCCCATAATAATCATAAAATTTAGTAAAAATTAAACACACACAATACATAAACCTTTCTTAATTCCATGTCGTAATGAAACATATGAAAGGGTAAGCATAGAAGATTTGTAAAGCTAGACATGAGAGATATCAATCGATGATCAAAAGAAGGCAAAAGATAATCATAGGTGTTTGAGATCATTGGCAAGATATAAACGCTTCATACCTAATCTATAAAATATCATAAACAATAGTCATGCAATAAAACATCACTATTTCAATTAAACACATCTTATGATTGGGAAATCATCATAATTCAATCATGAACCCTATGTTTATGTACACTACATGTGGAACCATCATAAGTATAAAAATCATTTCATATATAAATGTTCACTATATTGACTATAAATTCATGGTGGATCAAGAATAAATATATGATTCCCATAACATAATTAATTTTTAATCATCACATTTTTCTCATAGTCGATCTATCACACTGACATGTTTCCCTTTTGTGAATAAATCACATTAGTATTTTTCTGTAAATGGATCACTCACATAATTATGTTACCCATAGCTTTCTGGTGAGATATTTTTCACTACCCATTTAATATAAAGAATAATATAGGTCCCACTTATTACATATTCTAAATCTTAGTGCATTAAAAAATAATTAAGCCTTCATTATATCAATATATCATAACATGTGAAAGTAAATCATGTTTGATAAAAATTTATTAAACCCATCATGCCATAACGCATGAAAAAATTTATTTCTTAATCATTTCATCATCATCATCATAATCCTAATCTATCCAGACAAAAAAATAATTAAATTAATATTAAAAGGTATCACCTATAAAGAATGTAATCCAAAAGGTTGTCGTCATTAATGAATAGATGTCCCATAAAAATATCATTAACCATTCACCATGAATACATCATTTTCAATTTGAAATAACATTTATAAAATCTGAAAAATATAATAAATATAAAAAAAATAATATTCATTAAAATGGAATTTAAATAATTTAAAAGGATAGAAAAAATAATTGAGTGGTCATGATGGTGAAATAATCCATTTATCTCGTACATGTGAAAATAAATATCACATTAAATTTTTCGGTAAAAAGTAAAAAATAAATCCTTCAAAAAACAATATTAAAATTAATATTAATTTTATTTAAAAGGACCAAAAAATATGAAAGTTGTTAAGAAAAAATTTGAAAATAGTAAAAACATTCAGTAATTTTTTAGACAACATATATATGATATAAATTGTATTTTTGAATAAAAAGTGAAATATAGTTCAGTTTTATGAAAAAAATCATTCAGTATAGTTAGTTAATACATATAAGAAAACAAATGGAAGAAATATATTTTCCTAAAATAAAATTATGAGAAGTTAATAATTGAGTTCCATTATAGGAAGACCATTATTGTTTATTGTAGAAAATTAAATCATAATCAATTATAATAATCAATGCAATTGTAACATAGAATTTTAATCAGATGTTGACATATTATTTTTATCCCTGAGAATTTAAAATATTAGATTTATTTTTAAATAAACATAAAAATAATAAAAATCATCATATATGATATTAATTGGAATTATACACTCAACATAAGTGAAAAATATAATGAATATAGAATGTGTCATATATAAATAACATTGAGACAACAATCCCATACAAGATTTTGTAACATTTGAATCATAAGACCCATGAAATAATAACATTACATTAAATATTAAATATATTTATAATAAAAAAAATTAAATATATAACATTTCAAAGGTTATTTATATACACATAATAATGGATGATATGTAAGATAACATATGTCTCAAAGAATACAATTAGGGACAATAATATTTTTCCTCTAGTATCTACATTCTTTGTACACATTCAGACATCTTGTATATTAAATTTATGTTTATTATACAAATATTATATAATCAAAATACTATATATCTTACAATACATTATTAACATTTAACATTTTTTATTATCATTTTCTTGTTAATGTCATATTCTTGGTAACAAAAGCTTCATTTTTCATATATGTATTGGTTTGGTATTCTTTCCATATTATAGTCAACATTCATCCAAAATGTTCATGATTTAAAAAATTATCTAAATGTCATATATATTCATTATATACATATTAATATTCATCCAAAAAATTAATATATGGCAAATTATTTACATTGTTCAAAGAGACTGTAGGTCGTATGTATGCATGAATGTTGTTACCATTTTCTCAATAGATGAAAAATTTAATGAAAAATATTACAACAAATTTAAATAATAGTTTTTTTTTAAATATCATATATTTTAATTAAATATTTTATTATTTACATTCATTTCCAAATAAATCGAAAATTGAATCACATCGCTATGTGAATGTGGTAGTCTATATGTACACATGGATAAAATTATTATTTTCCAATGCATTAAATAATAAAACTTTATATGTGATGTTATATTTACAAGAGTCTAAAAATTTCATTGTTATTATTTATTAAAATTAATTTAATCTGTAGTATGAAGTTGTGGAAAAAAAATTACATTGGGTTGTGAGCATACCGTCTTTTGTATACTCTATTGATTTTTTTTGTTTCCCAATTAATGAAATAGAATATTGATATAGGTTAATAAATAATCATACTAATCTGTATGTATTTGGTAGAAAAATGATTCATTATTTTATAACTATTATTTCATGAATAAATATTTTAATATAAAAAGAAAAATTGAATGTTCTTATTGATGATGAATACTCTTGCATAAGACCGCCAATTTTCTCTTTCTTTTTATGGACCCTATGGATTTTTTATTTGGAAGATTAGATAGTGTGGAATGTTTCAACAATATTTGGGAGGTATTTATTCTTGTTTTAATTGAAATATTTTTCTTATGAGATGTGTATAAGTGGGGTGATGCGGTGGAATTTTATAAATGAAGAGGAGTGGCATATTTTTAAATGACAAAAACTATTCTATAATTGCAAACCACTCCTAACAGATCTGATAAAAAAAACATAATTTTTTGGAGAGAATATATGGTCAAGACATTACTCTACTACAATAATACACATGTTTTATAAATTTAGTTACTTAACCATTATGTTTACTTTATTTAAACATTTTAGGTTTCACCATGGTAACTATTTTTTTTATTTATATAGGTAATTAATCCATCATGAATAAATATAAATAATACATATTTCATATCATGTATCAAATGATTCTAATTATAAAATATAATTTATAAAATTAAAATCACATGTGGTAAAAAAATAAATTGTATCATAGACAAATGTAATGCTCAAAACCTTGTTTTTACATTTACCATAGTAATAAATTTTTTACATTTTTATTATTCAATTAAGATAAAAAAATGTGATTTTTTGATAATATTAATTATTCTGAGTCAATACGGGGAATACACTTTAAAAAATTCAATACATTTATCTTATATAATTTAATTATAAATTATTCCTTAAGAGGAGATGAAAAGCTATTTTATAAAGATAACATCTTTCTAAATATAAATTATTTTAAGTATAAAAATCCAACATGAATTTTTTTAAAATTAAAAAAATAATTCTTCTATATAAAAAATCAACTAATCTTACTTTTCATGCCATTTATTAAATATTTTATATTTATAAATATTTTAAATGAAAGGGTTTTTGTCATTTAAAATCAATATTTTTCACAATTAATTGAAAAAATTATTTTAGAATGTTCTAAAAAATAAAATCTATGATAATTTATAAATAGGGATTTATAATACAGTGGTCATATTTTGAAATTAATTTTCAATTATTTTTTAAATTTTTTTTGAATACGTTTTCACAACATGATGAATTTTTTTTCAGAAAAATAATTTTTTATTGTTTATAAAACTTGATTAAGAATTACAAAAAACAATGTGAAAATATTTTGTAAATTATTTCATGTTTTATTTAATGTATAATATGTGATATTAATAAAATATAATTTTCTACTTATTTATGATATTATTTTTTAATATAAAATTACTTTTTGTGTATAAAAACTTGGTTCTCATAAAAGAACATTTCTTTTCAAATAAATTTATTTTTATTTCCATTTATAATCAATATATAATAATTAAATTATTTTTTTCCATTTATAAACCATATATTATTTTTTATATAGTAATTTTTATGCATACCCACAAATTTAATGGAAATTTTATAATAGTCTATTTTAAGTAAAAAAATATCGGTATATTGTGGTTTACTGAAACCATGTGTTCCAAGTATCACAATCTATTAATGAAATTTAATTTATTGAAGTGAAATTATTTAATAAAATAATTGGTTGTTACATTATCTCACCGCTTAAATAAATTAAATCCCTCAAATTTTAAATATTATATAGTGTGTTCGTCATTTGTATGTTACATTATAGAAGACCCAGATTTTTAAAAGGATAAATAATATTTCTTCTTTCTAAGAGGGAAGCATTATGATGTTCACATGGGATGACATACAAATAGGATTACAAATTTGATATCATTGGTGGGAACCAAAAAGATGGACATAGTAGAGATAATTAGGACCCAAATAAAGATAGAAAGTGTTTGAAAATATAATCATGGTAAATATAAACGCTAGAAAATGATAAATATATGATGAGTTAAATGACTATTAATTCAATAGAAATGAATGAAATATGAATAAATTTTGAATCCAAATATTTTTCCTATAGTAGATGTAATTTTTACTATCAATAGAGTGACATGATAAAATATTATAATTTTTTTCTTTCTATTTAATAAACTAAATCTTATCCTTTGGTTGTGATTTAAACACATACTACGTCATAAAATCCTCCACAAAATAAGGATGGTGTTTTTTCATTCCTAAAGTAGTTACATATATCAATATCTATAATGGAATTATATGTCATTCTGTATATCTATATTTATCATGAAAACATAAATCATTAGAAAAATCTATCCAATATGGATAAATTATATATATTGAAAAAATATATTACTCTAAAAAACTCATACAAATATTTGGAAATAAAATTCAACAAATGGTTAACTATAATACCCATCCAAAATATACCTGAACAAAATTGAAGATCATATATAATAATGATTTTGTCTCACATACATCCATGATCATCTTAACAATATCCTTTAAATAGTTTTAGTCACTCATAATCATTCAAAAAAAATGTATAGGCAGAATTAATTTTCCAATATAGGGTCCAAATAAAATAATATATTTTTCTAGAATATGATTCACTATTTATTCGTAAAACTATACCCTAATATTAAAAAAATTCATTATATTCTATGGTTTATCCTTAGAGTATGATGATAAATGCTCAAAATAACATTAAATGTTACTAAAGGTTGTAATATAAAATTTTCATATGGATTTTTCATATAAACGTTGACATGAAATTAAAAAAACTGTAGTGGAGGATAAGCATCGCCTAATTATCATGATTAACAATAGCTGTTATAATTGTACAAAAATACCACTATCTTATTTCTCCATAAGTGTAGAATATTGTAATCCTCATTATCCCTCTTACTATTTAATTGATTCATATTATACCCAATCACTATACATATATGGAACTCTTGTATGGGTGGTTTATTATATTGGTCCCTCTCCTCATTCCTTTCCTTGAATGGATTTTTCACATTATGTCTGCATTCTATTTCTTAGTAGACATGTTTCCATATTTTGATACATATTTTAGTTCCATTAAATAATTACTTATGGTGTTACCTTCTATATCTTGTGTCATTTATGATGTTTAAATGTTTTCTTATATCAAGTTGATATCACACTGCTACATTCCTAATATATTCATCAAATATTTCTTATCACCAAACTAGGATGGTTTCCAAAATAAATTTGTAATTTGAGTTCACATCATATAATATAATTATATCTTAAAAGTTCTTTATATCTATGTCCCATAAAATACTTGATTCCAATCCACTAAATAATTTATTAAATTTAATTTCAGAGTTGATAATTAAACCATAATCATACCTTGGATGGCCTGTAAAATTATCCACATTAGTACTAATGGGATCCACATTCATTTAATTAAACACTTAAAATTATGTCTTTGTTTTAAAAATAAATTAAAATATAATTATTGATATAAATTAATTCCCATAAATTCATCCCATTCCATAGAGTAATTTTCCTGATCCTAACTCATATTATTAATATGATTATAATATAGATCTATTTTTCCATCAAAATGAAAATTAATTTTTAATAATTTTTATTGTTTCGATCATTGGTGAATTGAATATATATTTTCCACACAATCAATTGATTTTTCAGAATCTAGTACATCATAAGTCACATAGACGGATGGTGGAATTTGTCTCATGAATGATTTAATTTCATGTATCTATCCTGTTGGAATTTTTCTATATTCAACATTACCCATTTTTTCCAATTATATATTGAATTATTTAATAGATAATAATCTAAAGATATATTGTACATGATTTTAATAAATTTTGGTGATCATGAAAATAGGTTTTGAAAAATATATCAAATTCATTGCTCACACAATTCTTTCTAGTTAAGGTAATTGATTAAAATGATAAATCATTGTGTTATCATAAATAATCAATTTATTAAACCACATAAATATGAAAATTCATTTATACGATGTCCACATGATGAAATATTAATTTTAAATATATGAGTCCTTATGATTACCCTTTAACATTCATGGTCACCATCAAATCAAATAATTAACTATGGTTCATTATGTGTTTTTTAATTTTCAATGCATATCCCATGGTAGTAGTCAATTCTGATTCATAGAAAGGAATGTAGTTATTAACCCAGATAAGATTGAGTCAAATAACAATGATCCCTTTTCATAGATACTAATATTTGGTTCAATTGAACTGGTTCCAAATCCAATTGTAGTATCAAGACAAGGATATAATTTCATGGAAACAACTCTATATATACTACCCTAATATTCCATTATATCTTCTTATAAATATACTAGTATTTTGATTTATCACTATAGTTTAATATGATCTATGAAGATAGGTTTTAGGGATATCATTAAATATCGATATTATATAGAACCCACAATCTTAAAAATTCTTCATATGTAAATTTAAATATGTATTCTGTAGATATAGAATGGGAGTATAGATCTATTATATTCAACATGAATAAGCAAATAACTTATCTAAAGTGGGATAATACTCATGATGCATGTATGAATGTTGTGCCTGTTGAAGAAGTTTTCAGAAGTTCTACAATTTCAAAAAATCAGGTCACTCAAATTATTGGTTTTCTTATAATATTTGAGGATTTATTTTTGATTGCGGATTTTGATATGGATTCCCTTTAAACAAAGTATTGATCTATGTAGATTCTATTAATCGGTTAACATCACATTTATCAACGACGATAATTATTTTTGTAATAGTGATCATATGTCTATGCTTTGTTAGTGATGGGGTCTAATCTACTAGAGACATGTCCTGATTGGATGATGATATTTTCATGTTGTCTTAAGCATAAAGGGGGATCTCTATAAAACCTGGTAATTTGGGAAATTTATTCTCAAAGAAAGAGTGTTCATCCTACATCAATGGGATATAAATTTTAGTCCCATCACCCAAAGATAGATCCTGGATCAATTTTTTTTAAGATTACATGGTCTCAATTGAGTTTCTTGAAACCCTTTGATCCGTAGTGATCTTATAGCATGTGTGATGAAACTACTTATGTTGGTATTTCATACTATTAATGGATAAAATGAGTTCCTTGATTTTATATTTGTTAAATCCAACATGGGGGGGGGGAATTTCCACATGTTTTAATTTTTTTGGATAATGATAAAAAAAGTTATGAGAATAGAAGATTCTAAATATCATCCATCATTAAATGAGGTATACTAAATTATGGGGCACTCTACAGCCAACTATTGGGTCATACAATATAAAGATCTAGAATTCTGCTGCTGATAAATTTATGTCATTAAAATAGGTATAGATGTAAATGAAGGATAATTATATGAGATATTTAAAGGAAAAATAATACAATATATAATATTATCAAATTTAGATCGATGAAAATCCTCAAAATCCAAAATGAAGTTAAAACTTTTCAGATTTATTCTAAACTGACTCCTAGTAGCTGACTCCAGTTGGTGTTGTTTTCTTGGAAACTCCATTATCTACTATGGAATATAAATGTGAACATGGGGGGTAATATATGGAATTGTAAAATACCAATGTACTTGGTGTCCTCATGCTCAAACAATTCCACCACCAAGGAAAGTGTTTTTTGGTTAAAAACTTCTATTAATGTGACCTCTTTGGGGGCTCAAAATGATTCAAAAATTTTTGTTCATTATGGGGAAATTGAATTGGAGAATAAGAATGATAAATGTGATCTTGGGAGAATAGTGAAATTAAATGAAAACTCTAGGGAATCTCATCCTCCTAAATCTCTTCTTGTGACACTTATATGGATTGTGGATGTGTGTCATAATTCCCTAGTTGATCTATTTTCTTTAGAATATCATAATCCCTCAAATAAAACTATTAAAGAGTTATCCAAAAAATTGTGCATGGTCTAGTTGAATGTTTTTGAGTTAACTTCCTTGATAAATGGTTCTATAAATTATTTCCAGAAAACATGTGTTAAAATGGATAAATATCAATAGGAAGATAATGCTTTTTTCAAATTATCCTACCTCCAAGAACACTCCAGTGGGGATTACCACTTCAATAGGAATCAATTTGGGGGACTCTATCCAAATATATATACATCATCTGATAATGATGACATATTTTATGATCATAATATTAGGCATGTCAAAATAAAGACCTTATCTAGGCAGAATCAGTGTTAATGGTGATCATTTTGATATAATTAAAGGGTGGAGAAAAATAATGGAAACTCTAAATAGAAATTAGGTTCAAGATTATTTTTTTGGTTCCTAAACTTCAATGAGTAAATAATAGTAAAATATTAAGGTCTCTTCATTTAAACATACAATATCACAAAACCAATCACTTTGGGATCACTATACCAAATATTTCATTCTTTCTCTACTATTCTGGTTTGATTAATATTTTTTACCATCTTGATAGTACCAACATATTTAATCTTATTATGCTAACTATATAGGGTTTTCCCACTCTTTTCTAGTATAATATTAAATTTTTATCAATGAAGGGATGCTGATAAAATTTTATGCACAATATCATTAGGAGATCATGGTCTTCTATTTTAACTATATTGAGAATATGTATCATGAACGATGTAGATTATGGTACTAAATTGAAAACCTAAGAGTCCAAATATATGATTTTGGGATTTATATTGACGGTTTCAACAACATTATCTTACCTAGTGAGAAGATTTTTGTTATTAATTCATCCCCTTCCCTCATGTATTTTAGAAATTGTATTAAGTAAATTATTTTCTATAGATTAACCAGTTTAGAGAAAAGATCACTTGGTATATGGGGAATCACAATAAGATGGTAGATATCATGTTTAACTATGAAATTAACACTGTCTTAACTCTGGGTAACTGGGATGTAGTTTCATGTAATTCTTTAAACATGCCAAATTTTATCCATTACCCCATAATGTTTTATCTAAACTCCATAGGGGTAAAGATACCAAATCAATTCAGATTCAAATATTATTTGGACTCTTATTATGGATGAGATATAATTATCATGGAGTTTTGGACATCCATATATTGTGGTGATTATACTAATTCATTTTCTTTGATGTTGAAACTATTGAGGTAAAAAAAGGGTTGGAGATGACAAACACTTAGTATTATGGAAGAGGAAGTTACAACACTAGATACCTTTCATTAATAGTTTCATAAGGAAACTAGAATTTTTTATTTCACCCAAGATATCTCTCAGGTTCATGGAATTTATTCCAAGATGAAATATATTATATGAAGGAATAAAAAGGATAAAAAATAATCCACTAAAATCACAAGTATCAAAGAGAGTGATAGAAACTAATTTTGTTTCAACAACCAAATTTTTTTTAAAAGGATTGTAAGCCACATTTATTATTGATGGAGGGGGTCATGTCATTAATTAAATATTCAATCTCTCGGATTCAATTGTTGATTACTACTCTATACATTTCAATAGACCTCAAATAAATATGGTGTTTATTGATGACATCAGTCAAATAATTTTCATCCTTGAAGATAACACCATGATCACTTGTATACCAATATAATTTTAGATCAAAGATACCATTTACAGATTAAATTCTGGTAGTGCTACTGTCCCTGATGGCCTTAATAACTTATTCTTCCATAAGTATAGGAATGTTATTCTTGTGGTTGAATGAAATTTTCCCCCTATTTATTTAATACTAGAATCATTCACTATGGTTTCAATGATCAATATATTTATTTGATTCTAATTATGAAAAAATCTTATGAGATATATTTGTTTAGACCCATTTCCCTTAGGAACACTATTTATAATATTATTGGAATGTTCTATTAAAATGTTTGACAGCCATCTCTAATAAAATTACCTCTTGGATTAAGGGGAGTTTTTTCAAGGGAAGAAGAATTCATGAGGTTATTTATACATCTATAGAATGTGTAAATTACCTATGGCATCATATAGGAGTGGTAATATTTCTCTAAATCATGATATTAGGAAATTGATTTACACAATTTTTTGGAAATTATTTTTTAATGTTATTGATTCTATTAGGTTAAATGATACATTCATTAACATAGTGAATGGTATTTTTGGATATAAAATCAACTCAATTATTGTCAATGTTACTCTTAAAGGGTCATTGAATGTGATTAATAGGTTATAGACAAGGTGACCATCTCTCAGTTATTAATTTCTAAATTTATTAATACTTCTTCAGCAGTCTTCTCGGCCATTTGGTTGGTCAAGGACTTCTCAATCCCATATAGGCCTCCCGGTCACTCACTACTCCATCTAATCTCTTATTTGATGACGATGTAATTCAATTTTTTATTGTTAGAAAGAGTAAAATATATGTTCTTAGTCATACCCTTAATCATTATTATATAATTTTAGGAAAATATATCACTTAGGGTAAGCCTTTTATTTATTTTATTAATGGATTTACATTATCAAGAAAATATAATGTCTCGAAGAACATGGAGATTTGTATGGGCTCCATTCCATTACCATATCATGGGGTTCCATTATTATGGGGGAGACTAAAGTATTTCTATTTCATTGTTCTTGTTGGTCAGATTAAAAACCAAATCTAATCCTAGAAATGTAAGCCTCTCACAATGGATGGAATTACCTTAATTGGGAACCTTACAATCATCTCCATAATGGATTATTCCATCATGATGTATAAATAACCTACAGGGTGGGTGGTATATATCAATGACTATATAAAGAATTTAGTATCCAGTGGTCTTACCATAAATAAAATACATACACTATCCATTGGAAAAAAATAAACTAATTACTAATGGATGTTTTTGAATAAAAATTATCATTTACATTTATGTTTCTTTACAAGCTTGATTTTAATGGAACCACCTCACTAGTAATATTACACCCTTGATTTTTCACAATTCTAGATTCTTGAAGAAAATTAAGTAATGAAATATTGAATATATAGACTCATACATGTGAAATATAGTAACGGACTCCTATAAGAATATCATGGAATTCTCTCATTGTATTATTAGTAATAATTGTTCTCTCAAATTTTGGTTGGACAACTTTACAAGCTCCTCTATTATAGAGGAATTTAATCCTTATAACTTCTCACCATACTCATAAATAAATGTTTCAAAATTAAATGATTCAACCCAACAAAAAATACAAGATGTGTTATGAATAATTATAAATTTCAAAACATTTTTTCAGGTGAAAATGTTCTGATTTGGGATCTACCCAATAATGGTATTCTCAATAGTCAACTATTATACAAAATTTATTATAAAATATTCATTGATGAATTTTATTTGATCACAAAAATCCACAAAAACATTATCATACCCTCTATATAGACTCTTAATTGAGGGATTTTAGACAATATAATACCTATTGATAATTGCTTTCAGTTTTTAGTGTATCTATTTTTTCCCACTGTACCATCTTTTTTCAATATAGTTGAGACATGAAATATCTTTTCATCTAATTTGAAACTGATTAGAAATTTTGTAATGCTATATATGTTATAATTAATATTCCATTTCCAAGAGTCTGGATACTTTATATTCTTATTCATTATGTTATTAGACAAGCACTATATCCCTAGCTAAAAAACACTTTCTATTTGTTGTGGTTGATCTGATTCACGTGGTATAGAATTTTTAAGGATTAGATGAATTGGGGAACACTATTTCAAATTAATTACATGATTTTGAAGATAACGGTATCAATTGGAAATTATAATTTGATTCATAGTAATAATTGTGAATATGGTGTTATAGGTTTTGTTGTCCTGAGATGATAATGTATTTATGGATATTGTAGAATATCGACTGAAACCTTGTAAGTTATTTGGATACCTCAATTTTATAGTTGGATAAAATTCAATTTAGATAGGGATTCAAAAGGAATCCCAAGTCCTTTTGGATATGGTTTTACCATTCATGATCGTGTTCCAAGGAATATTTTAGATTTTTATGGTTCTTGTGGTTTACAATTATCACTTGAATATGACCTGAGTGGCATCATTAATTTGAAAAACATTTCATGTTCTATGAGCAATAGAAAATTATTCATTTAACATTATTAAATATTAATCATCCAATCCAAAACAAATAGTACATTCTATCTAATATGGAGTATAACTAATTTATGGAAGGAATTTATAGTCACCTATATGGGCTCAACTTCAACATCGCATACATCTACATAGTGGAAGATAATATGGTTGATCATAAAACCACTAAATGAATTGGTATGATTATTACATGTCTTGATAATATTCCTTTAGAGTGATTTTCACTGGAATAATGAGAATATACTAGAACACAACTATTTATAATTGTGTAATTTTTATTATTAGAACCCCTAGACACTCTGTCTGAGGGACCTTGTTAAAATTTAATTAAACTGTAGTTTTCTAACCCAAATCTCCAAGGATTGAATTAACATTTTATTTGATACCAACTATATATAACTAGGATTTCTATACATAAATATTACATCTCTGTATATTTATATTGAATATATTTCCCAAATACATGATTATGGACCCAAAATATTATGTGTATTTGGAGACTAGAAACATAGTCCTATTATTTTAGGAATGATCTTCAACATCCAATGTAAATATCATCCAATTTATTAAAATAGATATTAATAACCTACATAAACCAATAATTTTTTTTACCAAGGGATAAGAACCATCAGATAAGGTGATCATAGATGTTGAGTAAGGGGAAACATGGGAGATATCAATCAATGATCATAATAATTCATAATATTAGAATAACCCCATGAGTAATGAACAAAACTTATAATTTCATTAATCAATATGCATATAATCATTAACATCGATCATGGAATAAAACATTTTATTTTAAACAAATGAATCATAAGAGTTAGAAATCAATATAAAAAATTCATGAAAATTATCCCTATGAATATTCTTATGGAGTAAATGTATATATTTAATCCATTCAAAATATAAATATTTACTACCAAGACTATCAAATAATGGTGGATGATGAATTCATACATCTTTTTATTACATCAAAAACCATGAATCATCACGTATATCCAATAATTTATTAAGAACACTGAATTTTCTCCCATACTGGATAATGAACATCATTTTTAACCCCATTGTAGATCAATCACGTCATCATGTTTCCCATAATGATATCATGACAAAAAATTACTAATCATTTATTTAGAGGGAGATATAGGTCACACAGATCAAAAAATCTATACTGGGTGGTGCCATAAAATAATTAATAATTGTTCGTATCGACATATCATGGTCGACGTATAAAAATCATGGTTTATAAACATTTAATCACCACATTATATCATATCCCATAGAAAATATAATGGGTTTCATAGTCGTCTAATCATCATAGTCATAAATATAAACCATCAAGAGAATGAATAAGTGTGGTAATATTATTTTATATTTCCATTAAATCATAATTAATACCAAATGTTATCATCATTGATGAATTTAAATTTTATAAATGTTTCATTAAAACTTTCTTGAGGAAAACATCTTTTTTCATAATAAAATCACTAATCCAAAATATAGAAAATTTACCAAATATCAATGAAAATATATTCATTGGTAATAAACCTGAATACATGTAATGTATTTTTTAAATAAAATAGTGGTCATGATGGAGGATTTTTTTTCAGGTTGTACACATTAAAATAACGATCCATTTATCCTTTTTGGTAAAAAGGAAAAACTACCTATTTAGAAAAAGAAAACTATAAAGACCCTAACTTTTATTAAAGAAAATTTATAATGATCAAATTAAATTTATTATTATGTGAAATAAATATTTAAAATTTGAACTACATTGATTTTATGTTTTTTAATTTACATAAAAATTAATGAATTGCAACCGTTACTAATATTTCCCTTGAACATTGGTCACTAGATTAATATAATCATAGTTCTTGAATAAATCCAATTTACTAAGAAAATGGAAGAGATGTCCTCATAAAGTAGAACTTCTCCATAAGAATCCCATTTATTGTAGCTTAGAAAGTATGTGGAATTATTGGGCTCCTCTCTTTACCAATACCAAGACAAGCTTCAACATGTTATGCTCGAACAGAACCACCTACGGGAGAAGTGGAAGTTAATTGAGATTACCACCCGAGTAATGTTATCTGTGCCACCCCAAGTGTCTGTCACAATCACACACCCTACCCTTAGGTATTATTTGAGTGTTAAAAGGTGTTATGTAACATTACCCTAGCACCATGATTGTGTGCTTTATTTTTTGTATAAAGAATATACATTTATTTTGTAAACCGGTTTAAATGCACAAAATAGTATTTTTACTTACAAAATATTTTTCTATGAATTAATGGATTATTATGATTTAAATAATTCTTTAGTAAAAATTATTACAAAATTAATTTTTATTAAATTTAAATGATCATATAATTTTTTATGAATACAATTGTAATTTTAATCAAGGGTAGAAATGTGTTTTTTGTAATAATCCTTGAATTTTTGATCAATATCAGTTTATATTTTAATAGTAAAAATTCAGATAATTAAGAAATTTATTTAGATAAAATTAATATCATTTTTGGAATCAAGATGTCGAAATTATCCAATGCTGAATTTTTCATAATTTTATAAGACATTAGGATTTTTGGGTAAAAAATAAATACCATTTAAATATATAATGTGCTTTATGTCATCATAATGTCCCAATAGAAATATGATAAAATAATATAAGAACTATTTTTGGCCATTATATGTTTTACCTTTAATGTAATGTTATTTTATAATTTTTTTGATTAATAATATGTTTCATTAGCGGACCCTCCAAAACAATTAATACATTTTAACATTTAAAATGACTTCCTTGAGAGTGTGACTCGCCTACATGTAAGAAAGACTAATATTTTAATATATTCAGCCATTGGCCTTATAAAATAACTTCTTCCACTCCAATTTTTAACTAACCATGGTAAAAAACATGGTCTGGTTTGAGGTTAGGATTAGAATAATGTGTGGAGTCCAAAACCAAAATAATAAATAATTCCATCTATTTTCTTATATAATCCCACCCAAGATCCCACATCTATTTACTAAAAACCATTTTAAAACGTTCAAAATCTTCACTCCTCTCTCCAGTATCCTCCCAAGGAGCTCCATTCTCTCAATAATCCTTTCTTACGATTCACCTCTGCCTTTGGGATCACACTTCCATGTAAGGGATTTCTTCCTTTTTCATTTTTGTCCAAATTTCATTATGATGTTATAATAATTTTTTCAATTTCAAATGTTGGGGTATGATTCCAAAACACCCCCATAATTCCCTCCTTATTTTTTAATGATGATAGACCTATTTCCCTTTAATTAATGCCTCTCATATACACCCTATATGATGCCAAAATTTAGTAATGAATTTCTTTCTTCTCATTTACATTAAAGTAATTATTTTATATTATGTATCTAAATTAAATTACCTATGTTGAGACATGTATATATTTTAACCCCTTACTATAAACTGAATTTAAATATGATTATATACCCCTTTATCAGTCATAAACCTTTTTTTGAATTATCATGTCATGTCATCATGCTGTAGAAATTGCAGCACAATTTTACAAGCCAAAGTCAATGTAGAGTGAATACCATGCCCATTTCTCTATCAAGGGTATTCACCTTTATTAAAATTTAAATATTGATTATATATTTTAATTTATGTATTCGCTATTCCTTTATCATGGAATTAATGATAAAGTTGAATGATTCTATCTTGTATGATCCATGTTGCACACTTTTGCATGAAATGGAATGATTAAGATGGGTGTACCCTGATAGTGCTCCAATGCATTGAGTAAATATTAGTATCATGATACATCAAGTGAAATGAGGGTTTACTCATTATAATTCAAGTTCAATGAGGGTTTTCTCATTCTACATGTGCAATGATCCTTGGATCATTATAAAATGATGTTAAAGATTGTTGCGACATTTCCATGTTATGATAATCATTCTATATCATGCCTTTATGTTAAGGTTTCTATTATGATCCATTTATATACCTATATCATAACATGTACTAAATTAATTATATAATGAATTTATTACTCCTTTTCTGGGATTTATAGCTCCCCATATTCACATTTATATCCTTGAGTTATCCAATGAAATGCAAAGCATGAGAGAATGTTGTTGTCATGTAAAGGAAGTTTTCAATAAGGATGTTGTATTTTTATGTCTTATATTGTCATGTAATTTCTATAATTTCCCAAGACACTAGTACTATTTATCATTAGTGTTTTCTGAAGTTCATGTTAATGTAATAAATCATTTTTAAATGTTAAATAAAGACCAGTGTTGTTATTGTTTTTATCAGAGGATAAGATTAGTTATTTTTGGGATTAGGATTAGAAATCCATAGTGAAAGCCTTTGGGATAAGACTAAGTAAAATACAAATATCCCTAAATGTTGGTTATTATTGAGTATGTGGTTTATCCCAAAAAAATCGATGAATTGATACGAGCTGGTAGAGTCGGATCAAGCACATATGTATCCAGTGGTAAAATACAAAAACACATCATTGATCATGACTTGAAATACAAATAGTGCATGACAATATGACATAATGCACTCTTGGATACAAATATCCTAGGGGATATTCTTTTTGTAATCTATATGCTTTCTATTAACCATTATTAAGTCAATCAAAAAATTCAGTTACGAATATATGTTGGGAAATAGATAAGGGATAACATAGATTGAAGCCAATAAATTCTTATGTAATGGAAATATAATTAATTAATAAGTCATAAATTTTTTTATTTGGATTATCCATTATTCTTTACCATTATCATTTCTATTATTCTAGCCAATGGAAATTAACAAGAGTACTAGGGCTGACAACGGAGGTGGAGATCAATGCGATAACTATTCTAATGTGATGCCCAATCTGAGAGGATCGAGAATAATGAACTTTGTCAGGATACTATATAAGTTAACTCATTTTTTTAATATCAACATTGGTCATGTGGAACATTCAAACCCGCTATGAAACAAAATGTCACCGTTGAGATCTTTATGAGACAAAGTCCTTCTACTTTTAATGGATTATCTGATCCCTCAATCATAGAAAAACAAAGATCAACTCTATTGAGAATATATTCTACATCATTAAATGATACATATAAAAGATGGTACATCAATAATCTTATCACAAGGAGGGTGAAACTAATTATTGGTAGGCAGTGATCAAAAATATGAAGCATGAGGAGGATATTGAGGTGTTGGTATTGATGGATTTTCATAAAATGTATTTTGATAAATACGTTCCTTGCTACCTCTGACAAAAGATAGAAAGGAACTTCCATGACCTCAAGGAAAAAAGACAACTAATCAATTAGATCATATGATAAAAACATCACAAGGCTTTGATTATATTCCTCTTGCTTTGTCGTTACCCCAAAATGAAACATTGACTGCTCCATTGGTGTGCTAAAACCTAGCCTACGGAAAGCCCTACAAATCTGTTACATCGAGATCAATTAGTAAATTGTATGATGAGCCCCCAAAGTCTAAATGGATATTGTAGAAAAACAGTAGTATCATGAGGACAATAAGATTAAGTAGGACTCTAATTCTGGGGGTCATATGGATAAATCCAACGGTGCTAAGAAAATCCAGCACCCCACTAGTCAATGGTTTGGAAAAAAGAACCTCATAATTTTCCTGAAGGGGGAAAGTAAATGCTTTATGTGTGAAATCGAAGGGAACCTATCCATAAACTAACAAAAATAAAACCTAGCAGCTATGAAAGAGGAGAGGAATTCTCTGTTTGATCATCAACGTATTGTTCGTTGCTTCAACTACAAAGACCCCGCAAAATGGTTCCCTAATGCAATGTTTATTGGAGGCAACCAACAACCTCCAAGGTAGCAAGGGAAATATTTTTCCATCACTACATCCTAAGCGAACCCCAACAAGTAATTGGGGATAGGTATGGCCATTAATCATTTAGGAATAGGGAATTTGCTTTTGGATTTTAATTCGATACATTCTTTTATATCATGAAAGATTATTAGAACAATCTCAAATACATAACAAATCGTGGATGTAAAGATGTCGGTGAGAATGTAAAATGGTGAAATCATTGTATCCCATATATATAATTCCTCCCATATCATAATTTTTTGATTTAGCATCCTAGAAAACATCATCATACACCCTCTGGTGGAATTTGAAAAAATTCGTGGTATGGATTGACATTCTATATATAAAGAAAACATAAATTTCCAAGAGAGGGAAATCACACTCCAAATGGAGTATCGACTCCTGATTCTATACAAGTGCAAGGAAGAGGATAAATCTCCTTTATCACCATCGTCTCAAGAATGGATATTACTACCCTATGAGAACAAATATCGTTCTTAGATTATCAAGTCTAAGGAAGACCCCGTCCTGGAAGACATGCTTGTTGTGTTATAATTCATAGAAGTGTTTCGTGAAGAATTACTTGTTCTTTTTACAAGAAGAGGTGGTGAGTTCTCAATTTATCTTATAAATGTGGTATTTCCAATATCCAATACTCAGTTTAGAATGGATTTTTTCGAGCAGGAGGAGGTAAAGAAAAAACTAAAGTAGAATTAGTATAAATGATTTATACTCCCATGTGCATCACCATGGGGTGCATGAATCCTCTTCGTCAAGAAGAATGATGTGTCAATGCACCATTGCATTGATTATCTTGAGCTCAAAAAAATCACGATAAAGAACAAGTATCATCTTCCATGAATTGATGACATGTTTTCTTAGCTACATGGAGTAAAATACGTCACTTTGGTGGATATGCAGTAAGAATATTATTAAGGGTGAATAAGGAAGATATCCCCTAGACTGCTTTTCATACAAGGTACAAGCGGTATGAAATTATAGTAATGCCTTTCGGACTCAATAATGCTCTAGAAATTATCATGGACATGATTAGTATTGTCTTTAGATATTACACAGAAATATTTGTGGTAGTCTTTATAGATGATATTATAATATACTCCAAAACCCAGGAGGAGCATAAGGAGTATCTAAGAAATGAACTTGAGACCTTGTGAAAGGAGAAGATCTATGAAAAGTAAATAAAGTGTGAGTTCATGTTAAAGGAGGTCTCATTATTTTTTCCTATCACCACAAAAATGTGAAATCTGTGGATCCCTCCAAGGAAATTGTAATTGTGGGTTAGATGAGGCCCACATTGGGGAAAAATATCCATAGATTCAAAGGGCATGTTGTATATTTTGTATAATTTGTGAGAAATGTCTCATGATTTTAAAACCCTCTTACAAAGATAACCTAGAAGGAATCACGTTTTCTTAGAGAGATGAATGCAAATATACCTACAAGGAATTGAAATGGAGTCTTAACATTGTTCCCTTTCTCCCAATACCAAAATTCCGATAACATTTTGTGGTTTTTAGTGATGATTTGAAGAAGGGAGTGGGTTGTGTTTTGATTCCAAATGACAAATTAATTACCTATGCTTCAGAGAAACTGAATGTTCTAGATCAAAAAATTCCCAGAGAGGATCCGGAGTAGGTTGCATTGATCATTGATTTAAAAATTTTGTAGCATTACCTATTTGGGGAGAAGTCTGAAATATACATGGAACCCAGTTTCCTCAAGTATATATTCACATAGTAAGATAGTAATATGAACCAATGAAGATGGTTAGAGTTGATCAAAGGATATGACTTCTCAATCCATAAGCATCATATGAATGTTAAAAAGGTGGAAAAATATATATGTAAAATGGACCAAGAATTTAAAACATTGATGATAATTGAAAAGGATCCATTTTTCATAGATTTGATGATGATGGAAATGGGAATCATAAATAAGAGACCATAATCAATATTTTCATGAATGATTTCTCAAATGTCTCTTTGGGAAAGGATAAAGGATGCTCAAAGGAAGATGTGAGAATTCAGAAGAATGTGGAAACTATCTAAAAATAGAAATATTCATAGTACATGGTTAATGAAGAAGGAATTGTGATATTTTGGTCAATTATATGTGTTCCATCAAATATAGACATAAAGAAATAACATTTGGTTGATTTAAATAGTTCAAATTTCTCTATTCACCCTGGAAAAAGAAAGATGTATCGAGATCTCTGATATCAATATTTGTGGGATAAAATGAAGTAGGAGATCATTGAGTATACATAAAAGTGCCTGGTATGTCAGCAAGTGAAGGTAAAGAGGCATTAGTCTAAGGGGATGATGAAACCATTACCCATGCCAACATGGAAATAGTAGAACATCCCCATGAACTTTTTCACTAAACATCCAAATATATCGAAATGAAATAATGGTATCTGGGTTGTGGTGGAACTTATTACAGCGATTGAACACTAAATATCAATTTAAGTGGATTTCTCATTTGATCAACAAGAATGGATATATATCAGATAATTGGAAAGGATTCATGGAGTACCACTATCTAATGTACCCAATAGAGATCCTAGATTCACATCTATGTTCTGGAAGAATATTCAACATACTTTAAATACTGACATGAACTTCAGTGTGACTTATTATCCTCAAACTGATTTCCAATATTATCAAACTATACAAATATTTTATGTCATATTTAGAGCATTCTAAATGGACTTCAAATGAGTATGGTATCAACATCTTCCTCTAGTTGAGTTCAGTTACAATAATTGTTTCCACTCATGAAATTAAATGGATCCTTATGAAAACCTATATTGGAAGAGGTGATGAAAAATGTCAGGTTGGGATGAATTTGGAGAGAGAATACTCTTGTGTCCAGATATTGATGACAAAATGTCATAGAAGGTTTAGATCATCTAGAATCACATTAATTCTACACAGATTCGACAAAAGTATTATGTTGATAATCATCGACGATACAAATATATTTATGTCAGAGACTTGTAATTCCTCTAAATATTAATGTGTATGTGAGTTATAAGATTTGGGAAGAAGGGAATTCTTATTCCAAGGTAAATAGTCCCCTTTGAGATCGAGGATCCCATAATAGCAGTGACCTATCGACTAGTACTCCCATGAATGCTCTAAAGTAAATGATGTATTTTATGTATCACTCGTGAGAAAGTATATAACATACCCATTTTATGTACTCAATCCAAAGATGGTAAAATTGGATAATGACCTATCATATTAAGAGAATCCAGTGAAGATCTAAGATTGTAAGAAAAAATCTCTACAAAATAAGACAATTCCCCTTTTCAAGTTGTTGTGGGGAATCCAAAAGATTAAAGACGCAGTGTGGGAATCATAGGAAGTGATAAAGTAGAGTTATTCAAATCTGTTTAGTGTCGGAAAAGGAAATTTTGAGGTATAAAATTATTAAGTGGGGGATGATTGTAAGACCCAAACTTTTATTATTGAAAATTTTTCTAGGTCTAATAAATTGTCTTATTATGAAAAATGGTAATATAAAATATCTAATTAATTGGTTTTATATTTCTTTACTTCAAAAACCCATTATGACTGATTACAGTTGCTAATATATACATTGAACAATGATAACATGATTAGTATAAATATAGTGTTTTAACAAATCAAATTTACATAGACAATGGAAGATACGACATCATCTACTAGGATTTCCCCATACTAAGTCCATTTTCCAGAGCTTAGAAATGAGGTGGAATCACTAGTGTTTTCTATTAACCACAACCAAGCTGAGCTTCACACATTTAGCTCGAACGGAACCTCCTGCGGGAGAAGTGGAAGTTAATAGAGATTACCACTAGAGGGATGTTAACTGAACCACCATAAGAGTCTATCACTATTACACACCTACCCCATAGGTATTGTGTGGGTTTTATAAGGGGTTTTGAAACCGAAGCCTAGCATCATTAATGTGTGATTTAATATTTTTATAAAAAATATACATTTATTTTGTGAATGTGTTTCAGTGCACAAATAGTATTTTTTTTGTTAAATTATATATTTTGATGAATTAATAGAATTTTTTGAATTAAATAATATTTTTATGAAATATTCTTAAAAATTAATTTTTATTAACAATAAATGATCATATAATTTTTTATGAATATATTTTTAATTTTTATCAAATTTTGAAACATTTTTTTTAAAAAACCCATGAATTTTCGATAAATGTTGGTATTTTATTTTAATAGTAAAAAAGTAAAATATTTAGAAAATTATTTAGATAAAATTAATTTTATTATCAGAATCGAGAAATTGAAATTATCCAATGGTGAATTTTTTATAATTTTATGTGACTGTCAAAATTTTGGGTTCAAATTAAATACTGTTTAAATATATGATGTGTTTGTGACATCATAATGACCCAATTGTGATGTAATAAAATATTATAAAAATCATTTTGGGCTAATATATGTTTTAACATTAAAATAACGTGATTTTATATGTGATTGATTAATATTATGGTGTCTTAGTGAACCCTCCAAGACATAAAAATAATTGAACATTTAGAATGATTTCTTTAAGATTGTTACTCACCACCACATTATAAAGCCTAATATTTTACGATGTTACTCCATTGGCCATATAAAATAATTTCTTCCACTTTCCTTAGAAAAAACCCATAGTCGAAAACCTTGGGTTGATTTTCGGTTTTGAATGGTTTAGTGTGTGGTGTCCAAATACTAAATAATAAATAATTCCCTCTCTTTTCCTATATGAACTCACCCAATCTCCCACTTTTCTTCAGAAAAATTCCTTATATCACGTCCATAATCTTCCCTCATTTCTCAAGAATACACACAAGTCACCCCAAGCTCCCAAGAAGCCTCTCTCAAGCCTCAGGTAATCCTTTGGGATAACACATCCATGATAGGGGTTTCATCCATTATCAATTTGTCCAAATTTCATTATGTTTTTAAACAATTTTTTCGGTTATAAATGTTGGGTAGGATTTATAACCTCCCCAATGCTTCCCTATTTATGTTGGAATGATGATACACTTCTTTATCCCTTGTTAATTACTTCTACGTATAGCTATTACCATGTCGATATTATGTTTGGAATTTCTCTGTTCTCATTTACATTCAAGCAATTATATATAAATTAAACATATAAATTCCATTACATATATTTGGAAATGTATCTATAGGAACCACTTACTGTCCATTTCATGTAAATATTATGTTATACCCCATTATCTATAATAAACTATTTTTATTAATTATTCAGTCATGCTGTTAAGATGCTGAAATTGTACCGCAATTTTCCAAGTCGAAGTCATTGTGTAGTGAATACCCTGCCCATTTCTATATCATGTGTATTTATATTTACAAATATTTACTTATTTATTATAGTGTTTTGTGTATTTATTACACAATCCTTTATCATTTAATAAATGATGTTGTTGAATTATTCAATGTTGTATGATCTATTTGGAACACTTATGCATGAAATGAAATAATTAAGAAGGGTTCTCCCTAATAGCCCCTCAATGCAGTGTGTAAATATTAGTATCATGATTCATCATGTAAAATTATGTTTTATTCATGCTAATTCATGTGTAATGAGGGTTTACTCATGCCCCATCTGCAATGAGCCTTGGAACATTCTAATATCATGTTAAAGGTCGTTTCCACATTTCCATGTCATGATGATGAAGCTATATCTTTACTTTATGTTCATGTTTCTATTTTTATCCACTAATATGCTCGTTTCCTAACATGTACTATATTATTTATGTCATTAATTTCTTACTCCCTTACTATGCTTTATAGCGCACCCTTTCACATGTATGTCGTCAGGTTATCCCTCGCAATGATAAGTATGATGGAATATTGTGTTCATGTAAAGCATGTATTCAATAAATATTTTTTATTTTTATGACTTAAGATTTCATGTAAATTCCTAAATTTTCAATACACTAGACTACTCAATCATCCTAGTTATCTTAAGTGCAATTTTATGTAATAAATCATGTTTTAATGTGTAATAAAGAGTTATGAAATGTATATTCAATTTCCTACTTTTCATAAAAATTTAAATAAGATAAAAAATTTAACTAAAATATAACTGTATAATTGTAAAAATATTCTTATAAATAAATTTTCAAAATCATGGGCATGGAAGGAAAATTAATTTCGTCAAAAGAAGGAAATACAATCATTTTTTCTTAAAACTATTATTTTAATATATATTGTTAATAATGTGATGAAAATGAGTTGAAAACATATATAATATTCGGAAAACGTGAGGAAAATAAAAAAAATTATTTTCATGAGTGTTATACCACAACAGTTCTTCAATAAAAAATAATAATACATTATTTAGATAGGCACTGAGATTGTAACATAAAATTTTGACAACTTTTAAAACATTTCAATCGTGATACCAATGAAATAAATAACATAATTAAGATATAATAATCCTAAAAATTTTAATTATACGAGTCGTAAATGGATGTTATTGTAATTGTAAAAACCATATAAAAGAAATATGGGGTGAATATGGAATGTGTGTCAATGAAATAAAAGTGAGACTAAGATCCCATACTTACATTGAAAATTATTGAATCATAATCTCGATGAATGTATAAAGTTCAATTAATCATAAAATACAATGATAATAAATAAACTCATGATATAAAATTTCACATTTTCATTATATAAACCCCTTAAAATAATATAGCTTCATAACATTACATATATGCCACTAGAGACAATTTGAGACAATAATCACTTACTTAATATAATGACTTTCATCGTAGACTTTGGATATGTTAAATAACAAATATTTTTTTGTTATATAAATTTTCCAAAATCCTAATAATATATATCATAACATATATGATTTAATTAGGACAATTTATTTCCCATTTATTAATAATTCATAGTTAAAATAATATTTGTGGTAATAAAAACTTCATTTTTTATGTATATATTGTGTTGCAATTTTCATCCCATTTACATTAATCTTGGTTACCTTATCCAGGGACTGTTAAATATTATAATTAATTAAATAAAATTCATTATATGAATATTTATATTCATCCATTAATGTAATAGATATAAAATTATTAACATCATTTTCAGAGATGGTAAGGTATTCATACAGATTATGGTTTTTTACCTTTACTCAATAGAAAAAAAAACCCAGGTAAATAATATATCACATATCACAATAATTTATATGTAATAGATATCTTATATAATCCTTATATATATCATTATTACAATCCATATATAAATTAAAAGAAAAATGTTTTACATGGATTTTTAGAGGAAGTAGTCCACATGCCCACACAAACGATGTTATCATTTTAAAATATATTAGAATGTAATAAGTTATATGTTATATGATAATTAACGTTGTATAAATATGTCAAAAAATATCATAAATAATCATTATATACATTAATATCCCCATCTATGAGAGAAAATGAGGGAAATCACATTACATTGTTTCTCAAGGTGGGATTCCGCCGTACACACGATGAATGGTTTAATTTTCCCTTTGATAGATTATCAGATGAATATAGGTTTAAAATTTAATATAATTAAATCTTAGTATTCTCAATATAATTTTTATTATATTGTAATTCTTAATAAATAAATTATGTTGGTGATAGAATAAGTAAAAATAGAGAGCATGGTGAAGATATTAATCTACAATTAGGAAAACCACATTTGGATCTTATACTACAAACACAAGAGGTTGGTATTTTGGAAGAGACGACATTCTAGAACTTGTAAAATAATATTTGGGAGGGGGTTTGGTAGGTATTGGTCGATATAATTGTTTCTTGAGGTGTGATGAAGTGAGTAGAGGCGGTGTCCCTTTATAATTGAGGAGGAGTGGCATTTTTTGTAAAAACCAAAAACAATTCAATAATGGAAGTCACATCCAACCCATATTTTAAAAAAATTTATGAAAAATTTATTTGTAGTACTATATAGTAGAGATTCACCTCCACCAAATAAAATTCAATATGTTGTTATTTAACGTCTAGGGTACATACATTTATTATTTAATTTATCACAAGAGTAAGTTGTTTTATATTTATTTTCCTATGTAATTAATCCACTAAAACAAAAATAAAATTACATTATTGGATACTTTTTACCCAATAATTATAAATATTAAAACCATATTTTCTAATAATATTCTAATTTATATACAAAAAAAATTTAATATAGGAACATGTTGCATGAAAAAGTGTATTTTAACATTAACTGAGATAGTTAATATTTTATTTTTTTAATATTCATTATGAAAATAATTACAAAATAAAATTCTTAATAATATTTATTATTCAATTTAAAAATATGGAATATATTTTAGAAACATAAAAACACAGATGTGGAATAATTGAATTTTAAATTAAACTAATTGATATTATTACTAAACTATAATATAAAGGAGAAATGTTTATATGTATATATTTTTTTAAAATAACAAATAAATTAGAATATTATATAAATGAACTAAATTGAATTATTGATAATATTTGTGAACAAATATTACTTTTAATCCCATTTTAAAATATAACTTAACCTCTTAATTACATGAAATGACAAGAAATTTTTTAATATAAATATGTTTTTTCACTAATGATTTGAAATTTTCATTTTTATAAAATACTCTATATTTCCATGTAATATATATTTGAAATTATTATTTAAAAAAATAAATTTACTTTTTAAAAAATATTTTTCTAATGATGGAAAAATTAGAATTAAAATTATTGTGAAGAATAATGTGAAATCACTTTTTAGAAAAATAACTTTTGAAATCCTAAAATTTGTTTTATTAATATCCAATTCATAGACGATGTATAAAATTCCCATACTTTTTTTTGTATTTTCCAAATGACATATTTAAAGAAATGTGTAAACCCTAAAAATATCATCTAAATAAAAACGTTAATGATGTGATCCTTGATTGAGACTATTTGAAGTTCCCCTCCCCAGTCTTAACGTAATTATGTCAAGATTACACCTTCACATGGTTTCTCTATTATCCATCCTATGTAGGGATGCACATGCATGGTAGTTATAGAAATTGTTAAAGTCTCTCGAACATCCAGGTTCGGATGCCCATGCTATTGGTAATACATCATACTCTAAATCCCAATCTAGAGCTGCTCCATGTCATGTTTCTAGTAGCTTCCACATTAAAAATACAACATATGACCAAATTCTAATATGCTGTCTTGATCCAATACTTCATAGAACAAAACCACTTCAAAAAAAAACAACAAAAATAAAAAGCACTCAAACTGCCATGAAACAGAAAATTCAAATTTCAAAATATACAATGATACCACCTCAGGGCCCCAAGCATTGAAACCACCCTGAGTAGTGCACAGACTGTATCCCCATCACCAAAGGATCAGCACTATCATGAATTCATTTAATAAAAACCCATCAGACAACGTTCAATCATCCCAATCTGTACACAACAAAACCTCCCCCATTATTTCTAGGTTACCTTCGAGAACCATCCCCCAAAAATCCTTGTCGCCTCCCCAATCAACACCACCATCACCTTCATCCAAAGAACCACACAACCAAGATTGATATAAGATATTGATGTGCATTACTAATGAAAAAACCCAAAGAAACTTGAACAAAACTAGAATGTAACACATATCTCGTCGGTAGATCATACCTTCCATCTAAATTAATTCATTAATAGTGAATATTTTTATGTATTATGTTAAAAAAATTTCTTGTGCATAATAAATATTTTGGTCAAAAAAAGATCCCCTTAATTTTTTATATTTTTAATTTAGAAAATATAGATAATAAATGGGTTCTTAAACATATGTTTTTCATAATTTATACATTCCTTTTAATACCAACCAATTTCATTGTATGGTTATGATATTTGGGTTTAGATAATAATACAAATACCATTTTATTGTTCACTAAAACACAGTGCTGCCTATAACATAAGATTTAAATGAAATTACATTTTTTTTAAATTATCTTTTAAATTCATGAGGATTCTAGTTCATGAAATACTACAATATTCCTTTATTTGGTTTTGAGGATGATATAAAAAATTATTTTATGAAAAGAAAACATTATATCCATTATAAATCAAAAACCATTTTTTATCAATGGATTCTAAAACTATTTTCCAAATTGTTTTTAACGTTACCCAACTGATATATTAATGAAATTATTACTCATGTATGAATATTTATCTTAATTCTTTTCAATTAATCTCATTATAATTTCACAAAAAGTACTTTTTTCCCATATTACGACATTTATAAAATATTTTTTAAACTATAAGAAATGTATGAAATTATAATTCATTAGGACCCATTAATTATTTTAACATCACATCACCATATGCAATGATTTATTTAATGAAAATATGTATCCTATAATTCAATATATATTTATATTATGATATTAACTTATAGTGTGGAATATATATTCTCCTCATTAATGTTTTAGAGAAATTATATATTAATTCTATTCATTATGGAAAAGAATGATAATTTTACTTATTCTACAATATAAATATGTTTTAGTGATACCAACCTTGTTATTTCATTTGATGGATTATGATTAGTACTTCCAGGTTATAATATTTTGATATCATTATCAATAGTACTCTGGATTGTTTATGATTATGTTTGTTTACTAGTGAATGTAGTAAAATCCTTATGAATGTTTTCCAATATGATTGTTTATTTTGGTTATTTTTATTTATTAGGAATGTTATTATTATTTTATATATTAGTTTTTCAAAATGAATATTTAACTAACAGTGTTTGTTGTCATTCAAGTGAAAAATGAATTGGACATGGTGAGTGATTTGTGGGGAACACTCTGGACCCTTGATGAATTGGTAGGTATAATGTGAGCAACTAACATTGGTATATTTTAGATGATTTAACATTTAATAAATATTTCATGGGACATTTTATTGAACGTATTTTAATGTTGTTTGAAATTATACATTCCATCATTATGATAGTTTTAATTGATGCCCATTTTTTATTTGATTCATTATAAAAAATATGGAAATGTTTGTAGCTCATGTGACTATTTGAATCGAAATAATTTACATCATTAGGTATTACTTCCATAATATTATACATGATCATGTTATTAAATAAATATAATATATTTATGTTTTTCACTTTTCCAAGTTGAATATGACTTATTTATTAAATATAACCTCTATTGAACTTATACATGTATTTAGAATTAAAGGACCCCACATTATTTTTCTCACATTCCCTAGGATTCCTTGAGTTATATTATGATAAATATATTGGGATATTCTAATGTCAAAAAGTGTTCCCTGAAATAAATTTTATATATTCTTTTATGTATTCAAATTTCATGTCTGTTTCAAGTCTCTAGCTAGGTTTCAAAGAATAATAATCTATTAGATCATTTGTGATGTGATTTATAATATAATGGAATCATGTAACAATGAATCCTCTAAATATGGGATGTAAGGGTTAGGGTATTTTGAGTTGGTATCAAAGATGATTTAATTAAGTCTTTGGGAATTAGATTCAGGGGAAAATATATTATGGAATATATCCCTATGAATAACATTTAGGATATGTCTAGTAATAGGATAACATCTAAAAGTTCTGTGAGGAAGAGAATATATTGATTTTGTAAAAATACACCACATTCATTTTAATATATGTGGTTGTGGATCAATAATAGTTCTACAAAGGGTTAATAACATGGAAAATGGTCCATTGGTAATTGAAATGATTATAACATGGTTCATGAACACATGAAATGTTGTACACATACTCTGAAACTTTAGAGGGATCTTCATAGGCTAATTTATCAGAAATAACCTTAAATTAATAATGAAGAAAAATACATGGCATGAAAGATCAGGGAGGCCAAAAATAGTGATGCTAGAGAGAATAACCTCTAATAATGTCTAGAAATTTAGAATGAAGAGAGCCAACGCTTGAAAAATAAATGGACATAATATTCAAGTTCATTCATGGGGCCAAATAGTTGATAGGATTATTTCCTTCAATCCATGCATAATGCAAAGAATTATCCACATTTATTAGTGATTTTCATCAATAGATAGGGTAATTGATCAACCATGAAACACCAATTCAAACTTTTTCGGAGTGGAGGATATTTTGATAGTCAATTTCCACAATAGAAAAATGATGTTTTCCTTTTAGTACATTTCCAATCATTCATTCATAACATATGCTTCCATATAAAGAGATCCAAATTATCTAATAGACGTACTAAAGTCCAAGATAATTTAACCCACATGATACCAAATGATAGTACCACCAAACATGAATCCATTGCAACACGAGCTTCAAAATTTTGTTTCTATTGATGAACATGGGGAACCAAGTGGATATAGTGATCATGGGAAGTGATTTTCATCCCAGAAAGAGTGGTAAAACAAATGTGCATACCATTCCTATGAGATGGAAAATTCATATATTGTTTAAGAATAGGTGCTAGATCGATCACCATGTATCATGTCCTAGACTACGGTGTCCTATAATAAGAAAAGATGTGCTCCTAACTGGATATATTTATTTATTCCCATATACATAAATAGTCTACCACCATGAGGATCATCATCACCTTATTCTCCACATATTTTCGTGTAGATCCCTTGTTATTGAGATGAAAAAACCTTTCGCCAATATAATCTTGTGGATGGAACCCGATGAAATCACATAACATACTCCAAATAGACAAATCACAATCATTTTCATATAATATTTCGGTGGTATATTCCTCCTTGATGATTATTACAATAGAAAAATTTTGAGGCTATCCTAATAACTTATTTTTTGGTCTCCTCATCATTGTGGAGTAAATTGTTTTGAATTCAGATTATAATGAAATTTAATTTTGGAGGGATTTCATTGCACTATATAGTGGTATCCGATGAATCGTGTTTTGAATTATCATGCAACATACTACTGTATGATTTCTCGGAAAATAATCCCAACATTAATCCCATAAAAAAAAGTAACAACGGACACCATTCGTGTGAATATTATTAAATAACTAATTAAAAATGGTACCATGATAGACATGATCTTGTTCAGATAGAAACATGATTTCTTGTATGATACGTCTCGAATCAGGCACCTAGGAAATCCTTGTGTGTTACCAACCAAATTATAATTCCAAAACCAAATATTTCTATGTCTAATAATCCATCAGGAGTTGTTAAGGATGAACAATATGTATTCTTGATGATATTTCGAGAAGAAAACCCACCCCCTTGGAAACCTTGGGTCCTTACCAAATTTATTCATGTGCTCATTCCCTTTCATTTTATAATCCATTATGATGGATTTAAAAATATTTTTATAAGATAAAATCATTGTACAAAATATCTTATGAAAATGATATTAGATATACCACAAATGTTTAACTTATATTATGTTTGATAATTTTTTTTAACTAATAAATCATTATTCAAAAAGTTATGATGAAATATAGTATATTACATTTTTCTAAAAAGGTACTTAGTGGATGAAATTTAATCCATATCAATGCGATTAATATATGTAATTATTTCCATCATGGGAAAGATAATAAAAATTAAATTCATGCTACATATAGTGCTTGTAAAATTATAAAAATATTTGTAAATATGACATATGATAGATCAAATTACCATTACCATTAAAAAAACAAATTATGAAAAATGTGGTATTATAATTTTATACTACTTTATCAATTATCAATATTATTTTTTTAATCAGACTACAAATCCATTTATTGATAAGAAATATATTTATTGTAACGTCCCGACCTGGAATCCACTAAACCGGTGCTCTGAGCCAGTTCCCCATAAGGCCTCAAGCGCTCCTCCATGTACGCCAGAGGCTACCGACTAGTAGCGAGGGCCTAGGGTGTGATAGTGGGGAGAATATGCCCTCATACGAGAGTAATAAATCATCGGAAATAACTAAGTATAATACACAGAGAAAAGTAAAAAGAGTGATGAATAAGTAAACAACAAAATAGAAAAAGTTGTAATAGTAAAAAGTTGCAAATGCCTGAATAGATATGAAATACAATACAATCCTGGTAACCCACTGGTCCGACCATACAGATACATGTACAAAATAAACTGAAAGTAAAATTATAGGCCTCTACTACTAACTCTGAGCAAAACCACGTACCCGATCTCCATACACTGTTGCACTGAAGCAGCCCGATTTGTAGTATCACTCGAGCAGCTCTGCCTGATCATGCAACAATAGGCCTCAGCCCTATCCACCTTGCAACTCGTACTCAACCATAAAAGCAGACATAAGGTCTACACGTACAACAATGTGTACGTGCAGGGGTGAGAAATAATCTTAGTAGGGCACCCTGACAGGAAACCTATAATTGTGCAACTAAAAGTGTATGCAACAGCAACATTCCCAGCCTAGATGGAACAGAACAAGGTAATTAAAATAAACGTGCAACCACAGTCGATCTCAGGGGTATGTAATCCCTACCAACCGGAAAAGTGCAACCATGGATGTCCATATCTATATACATACACATGTATAGTCCCATACCCAAACACAAATACATAAATATGAAGAATCATGATTAGGTTATTCAAATAACAAGAAACCACATCAACAGTCGATCTGTGGGACCTTTAGCCCGATCTACTAGTCATCCTGTGCAAGGGCATTGAGAAGAACATCATTCCACTAAAGCCATGTATCATTAAGTCGATCTATGGGTCTGTAATCCATTCAAAATATACCTGCTTCAGCCAGCATCGTAAATATATCTCTGAACAGGTTAACCAAAAACAAGTAACTAGTTCAATATAATTCAATTCTGAGTTTCTCCAAGACTCGGACTCGACTGACCATCTCCAATACCAAAGCCACAACAGAAACCACAATAGGCTATCATCTAGTGAAAGATAATAACAAATCCAAGCATGTGATGTATCTTCGCGCGTTTAAGAGAAGAAATCACCCTAGTGAATATACAAAGTAACCACTTTCCTCAGACATGTGAATCATTTCCCTCATGAAAATAGAAACAAAACCCTTAGGTGACTGCCCTCATGCATAACGAATAGTGCCCTCGAGAATATGGAATCTCACCCTTAGGCATAAATAATATTTCCCTCAGGCATGGAAGCTTCTACCCTCATGCATGAGAAACGATTCCCTCATGCTAAACAAAACTTCCCTCAGGATAAACAAGCACTGCCCTCAGGCATAACAAATGTTACCCTCAGGCTAACAACCACTGCCCTTAGGTTAAACAGAATACAGCCCTCAAGTGTTCTATAGGAAACCAAGTAACCGGGCTAATCCCAACAAACAAACATGCATTTAAATAAAATTCCTCTCAAGGCAATTCAATAAGAATTATTACAATGGAATACCCTCAGGTATCTGGCCAAAAGGCTAAATAGAGGAACACACCCCCAGGGTGGTCCTGGATCCATGCATCGATCCCGAACAACGTTTTAATATCACATTTAATTACATATACAATTATAGGTATTCAAAACATCCAAGGCCTCATCCACATGACACCCCAATGTGGGTTTGTAGCACAAAATACACACAAATGCACATCAGTTGGAAATTAAACACCCAGCCACCTACTACCCAGGAACACAAGGAAATGGAGGCACCCCAACAGACAAGAAAGATTCCTCACGTCAGGCTCAACAGCCACCAACCAGGATGCAACTCTGGTAACCAATAGAACATCAACAACCCAAGTAAGATATAAACAAACATATGAGGGTTTCCAAACACCCAACACCACAGTAAAACATAACCCCACATTATTACTAGTTTGGAAAATTTTCTAGATGACACCCGAACACCTTCTTTAACCCAACCCGACGTAACAACTCAGGTCGGTCAATCAACGGGAACCCACCGGGACCCACAAGTCAAACACCAAGGAGTCGTCCTACATGGGATCCTTAACAAAGAATAATCCTACATGGAATCCTCCAATTAAGAACAAAATAGGCAACCCATAACAGGGGTACTCTCAATGAAAACATGAAAGAGTTCCTACAAGGGCTCCCTTGTTCAGCACACAAATAAGGAATCCCTCAGGGGACCCTTAGAAGCATCTGGTCTCACGACCTCTTAGTCCAGAAGGGATTGTCTTACAAGGGGAACGTCCTATAAGGAAAAGGTTACGAGAGATATCTCACAGCTCATCTCATATTAAAGGTCTCTACTAAGTTGGTCCGAACACCCAACCTAGCAACCTCTCCTCGTCTCACCCTCAGGTGATGACTAAACTCGATAACCAGAGGATAATCCCCTACATTTATATAAAAAAACCAAAATCCCATTTATATGACCCCTAAATGTAAAAAGGATTCCCCCATCATGATCTACGTGAAGAAACTCTCACAATAGACTACTCACATTCCCAATGCTGATTTCTAGAGCATATGATATCCCTAAATTATCAAACTGAAGCAGTACATGGCCAGAGTACATGGCCAGTGCAACTTGGGCCTTCCTGTGTAATAGTAAACGACATGTAAATTTCTGTACATGGCGTTTAATGTTCACAAAAAGTTATTTTGTGTCCATTTTTACATGAACTCAAGCCCATGTACTATAACACTATGTGTACTTTTATGTACACGACATGTACTTCAAAAAAAACCACTAAAACTGTGTTCGATTTCACACGGCCGGTGACATGGCCACCACTACACGGAGTGTACTCAAAGTACATGGAATGCACATATAAAAAAAATTTATTCCCTGAATGAGAATAACACACAGCGTGTTCTCCTGGAACACTCGCCGTGTCTAATGGGGTTTCTGACTGGAAATCCGTAAAAACATTCGATTCACCCGTTTTCGCCCCCGAAACCACAGATCGAGCCCCATGGGAATACTATCAAGAAATATAAGGATTTCATAACTTAAAAAAACTTGTTTAAGGGTTATATATGGTTAAAACATAAATCTACCTACCTTTGGGCAGAAACCGCTGAAGCCTCGGTTGATTTCACGGTCCACGGATGTCGCACGCCGACTCAGCGCGTCGAGGGCTTCAAATCAGTACCCCTCTTGGCATCCAACTCTCACTCTTACTCAATATCCCAATTCCCCCCATGGTACACTGCCAAGGAAGATCACACATTGAACGTGCGCAAGGAGGAGGAGGAAGGAAGAGATAGAAAAGAAAAGAAAAGGAAGAAAAAGGGGTTCGGCCCGGCCTCGACGCCCGACATGAGTTTATGCCTTATCTAGGATAAACGCCCCATTCCGGACTCAATGGCGGAGACAGAATCTCAATCTGACGCTCCATTTAACATTTATTTCCAAACAAACTTGTGAGAATAATTTAATATTTAACTTAATAATATTAAATATTAAATATTTAGCAAAAATTCGAACAACTCATATTTCTACCAAACTCTTGTCCTAGGGTAAAGACCCTATTCCAAGACCAATGGAGTAGTTAGAAAAATTATTCGAGATCATCTGGTAGAGGAAAATGTCTATTTTACCCCTCTTGAGCATCCCAAATCAAAAATTCAAATTTCTACTCAAAAACTATAGTTTGGAAAAACACGGGTTCTTACAAAATCCCCACAATAAACCTTCTCGTCCCCGAGAAGTCGAGTGAAATAACCAGTAGCCATGCTCCCAACCCGAGAATCTGCACAACCAAGCTAGATGGATCATCCAATGACCAACCTTATCGCATTAACAACCACTTCTACATGGAATACATTCAACTATGTCTGATCTGGTACTCCACACCATAGGAATACCCTTATCATCTACTTAAAAGTCAATTCAAGCCCCAAAGGCCACTCGAAAACACATTTTTTAACCTAAACAACGAAAACCACTTTCAAAGGTCAATGGTGCACTACCCACCATATGGCTTTCCATACACCGCATTGAGAGAACAACCAGAGCACATTCCATCTTCAATTGGGATGAACCTTAAGAAAGAAAAATATATCGAGTTAAGGTCGAAGCTCTCTCAGCATACTGAAGATGAATCAAGATATCACATGATCATCTCTAACAAGAGTACACTAAGATTTTACCAAAGGCATGTCCAGCTCCCTCCAAGCCACGCTAACATCCTGCCAAAACCGGACCAGGATTCAAACACGGGTCAAACATCCTCACACAGGTTTCCCTAGAACAAAACAGACATCAACCGACAAGGGTTTGAGTCAAAACTAAAACACAACCTAAAAGGGCTCTGATCCTCTCCATGAATTCTCAGAAGGAACTACTCCCTAGATTTCACAACCCAATCAGATGAAAAACTAAACTGACGCTCATCAGGTATCTGTATACAACAAATACCACAATGAGGTCCAGTTCACAAGAAACGCCTTGGTATCTATCAAAAAAATTCTCAACGATCCGACTAGATACCCACAGACCTAAGAAACAACACCCAATAATGGGTTAAACAAAAAGGCCTCACGTGCCACATAAACCAACTGGGGTCACTACACCACTTGTGCACAAGGACTAAGTCATCATCTTCAACAAAAATACCTCAATGGAGATCCACGTAACCTACCATTAGAGTGAAAAGTATGTGTAAGCAGACCAAAAGGTCTCAGTCATCAATAAAAACACACACTAGATGGCCTATATGATGTGAATCATATGTTCCTAGTAAGTTGCATGAGACACCTCTTGACTTAGCTAGCCAAGAGTCTAATTCCATCCATGGCATCATACTAATGGCCTAGAGCTAGAGATATATAGTAAAACAAAACATCACATTGCATGTGCATCGCTCAACGAGAAAATATTATACAACTTTAACATCGCAAAATCAGAACAACATTCCCAAACCCTGGCAACGAGGACTTCTTATCGGAACAAGTGTTCTCGACGTACGAGCCTGATACCCATCACAGGTTACAACACATTACTAATACTCCTATCTACCATATCCCAAATAGTAAATACCAGGAATGAAAAACACCTCTGATATAACTTTGTAATGTCTCGACCCGAAATCCACTAAACTAGTGCTCTGAGCCCGTTCTCCATAAGGACTCAAGCGTGACTCCCCGTATGCCAGAGGATGATGACTAGCAGCGAGGGCCTAGGGTGTGATAGTGGGGAGACTATGCCCTCATACCAGTGTAAGAAAACAACAGAAATAAATATGTATCATACACAGCGAAAATTAAAAAGAGTGTAGAAAAAGTAAACAACTGAAATAGAATAAGATGTAATAGTATAAAGTTGTAAATTACCAAACAACTATACAATACAATACAAAAATAGTCACCCACTGGGCTGACAATACAGATACATTCAAAAGAGAAACTAAAAGTAAAAGTACTGGGCTCTGCTACTTACTCTGAGCCAAACCACGTACACGATCTCGAGACACTGTAGAACTGCAGCAGCCCGATCAGTAGTACCACTCGAGCAGCTCCGCTCGATCAAACAACACTAGACCTCATCCCTATCCACCATGAAACTCGTGGTCAACCTAAAAAAGCATACATAAGGTCTATGTGTACACCAAGGTGTACGTGCAGGGGTGAGAAATAATCTCATTAGGGCACACCGACAAGCAACCTATAACTGTGCTGCTAAAAGTGTATGCAACAGAAACATTCTCAGCCTAGCTGGAACACAGTAGGGGAAGTAATCAAAACGTGCAACCACAATCAAACTCATGATATGTAATCCCTTCCAACTGGGAAAGTTCCCCCATGAATGTCCATATATATATATACGTACACATGTATAGTACCATACCTATACATGTATACATAAATATGAATATCCATGATTAGGTGATTCAAATAACAATAAACCACATCAACAGTCGATCCTTGGGACCTTAAGCTCAATCTCTTGGACATCATGTGAAAGGGAATTGAGTTGGATGTCATGCCACTCAAGTTGTGTATCATTAAATCGATCTCTGGGTACGTAATCCCATTGACATATACCTCCTTTGGAAAATTCCGAAAATATATCTCTGAACAACTTAACCAAGAACAAGAAACCAGTTCAATATAATTCAATTATGAGTTTCTCCGAGACTCTTCCTATACTAAACATATCCTATATGAAAGCCACAGTAGAAACCAAAACATGCTATCAAAAAGTCATATATAATAACAATTCCAAGCCTGTGATGTATCTTGGAAGGTTCAACAGAAGATATCACCATAGTGAATATACAAAGTAACGACTATCCTCAGACATGTGAATCCTTGCCCTTCAGAAAAGTGAAACAAAACCCTCAGGTGACTGTCCTCTGTCAAAAAGAATAGTGCCCTCAAGCGTATGGAATATTGCCCTAGCCATACCTAATATTACCCTCAGGCACGGAATCTACTTTCCTCTGGCATGAGAAACGTTCCCCTCAGGCTAAACAACACTTCCCTCCGGCTAAACAAGCACTGCCCTCAGACACAAGAAATGTTACCCTCAGGCTAACAACCACTGCCCTTAGGTTAAACAGAATTTAGCCCTCAGGCATTCTATAGGAAAGAAAGTAATCGGGCTAAGCCCAACATACAAACATGCATTTAAATAAAATTCTTTTCAAGTCAATTCAATGAACATTATTATAATGGCATACCCTCAGGTATCCGACCAAACAGCTAAACAGAGGAAAGAACCCCCGGGGTTGTCTTGGATCCAAGAAGTGATCACAAACAACGGTTTCATATCACATTTAATTACCTATACAATTATAGGTATTCAAAAAAGCCAATGCCTCAGCCAAACGATACCCCACCGTGGGTTCATAGCACAAAATACAAACAAACGCACAACGGTTGGAAATTAAACACCAAGCCACCTACTACCCTATCACACAAGGCAATGTAGGCAACCAAACAGATAGGAAATAAGCCTCACATCAGGACCAATATCCACAAACAAGGAAGAACCTATGGTAACCACTATAAAATTAACAACTCAAGTCAGATATAAACAAACAAGTGAGGGTGGCCGCATGCCCAACCCAACACTATAAAACATAACCCCATAGGATTACTAGTTTGGAACGGGTTCTTGATGACACTCGAACACCTTCTTTACCCAAGCCCGACGTAACAACTCTGTTCGGTCAAACAACGAGCACCCGCCGGGTCACTCAAATCAAACCCTAAGGAGTCATCCTACACGGGATCCTTAACAAAGAAGAATCCTACATGGGATCCTTGAATGATGAACAAAATAGGAAACTCATTATAGGGGTCCTCTCAAAGAAAACATGAGAGGGTTCCCACAAGGACTCCCTAGTTCAGCACCCAAGCAAGGAATCCCTTTGGGGACCCATAGAAGCATCCAGTCTCACGGCCTCTTAGGCCAGAAGGGAACATATCACAAGGGGAATGTCCTCTAAATAAAACGTTATGGGAGATAGCTAACATCTCATATCATAATAAAGTTCTCGACTAAGTTGGTCCGAACACCCAACCTAGCAACCTCTCCAAATCTCACCCTACGGTGACGACTAAAATCGATAACTAGAAGAAGATCCCCACAATTTAGATATAAATCACCAAAACCCAATTTATATGATCTATAAATGTAAAAATGATTCCACCATCGCGATCTACGTGGACAAATACTCAGAATAGACTACTCACACACCCAATCCTGACTTCTAGAGCATAAGATATCCCTAAATTACCAAACTGAAGCCGTACAGGGCCAGAGCACCTTGGGCCTGCCTGTGTAACAGTACATAGTGTGTATTTTACTGTACATGACATTTATGGTTCACAAAAAGTTATTCCATGTACATTTTCAACCGAACACAAGCCCATGTACCACTACACGGTGTGTACATTATTGTACACGGCGCGTACTTCAAAAAAATCACTAAAACCGTGTTCGGTTTTACACATCCGGTCACACTACCACCACTACACGGGGTGTACTCAAAGTAAACAGCATGTACATCAAAAAACATTGTCTTCTCCATACAGGAAGAACACACAAAATTTTCTCCTGAAACACACACCGTGTATACTGGGTTTTCCGACGGGAAATCCCTAAAAAAGTCTGATTCGCCTGTTTTCAATCCCAAAACAACAGATCGAGCCCCATGGGAATACAACCAAGAAATATAAGGCTTTAAAAACATAAAACAACTTGTTTAAGGATGATATGTGGCAAAAACATAAATGGACCTACCTTTGGGTGGAAACCGTCGAATCCTCGGTTGATTTCACAGTCCATGGATGTCGTACGCCGACTCAGCGTGTTGATGGCTTCGATTCGGTACCCCTATTTCCACACAAATCACACTCTTTGTCAATATCCCAATTCCCCCATGGGAAACGGCCATGGAAGATCTCACATGGAACGTGTGAAAGGAGGAGGAGGAAGTAAGAGAGAGGAAAGAAAAGAAATGTAGAAAAGAGAAGGAATAAAAAGGGGAACGGGCCGGCCCCGACACACGACATGAGTTTAAGCCTTCTCTAGGATAAACTCCCCATTCTGGACTCAATGACGTAGACGGAATCACAATCCAATGATCCATTTAAATTTTATTTCCAAATGATCCTGCATGAATAATTTAATATTTATTTTTATAATATTAAATATTAAACATTTCGCCAAAATCCGAACAGCTCAGATTTCCAACAAACTCTTCTCCTAGGGTGAACACCCTATTACAAGACCAACTGAGTAGTTAAGAAAACTTATCAGAGATCAGATGGTAGGGGAAAATGACTATTTTACCCATCATGAGCATCCCAAAGCAAAAAAAGCAAATTATGGCTCAAAAACTACATTCTGTAAAAACATGGGTTCATACATTCATTCTGTGGATACGATAATTATCACATTGGGATTTAATGATATGGTGATGGTTGTCATTTCATTTTATCATATCTCAAGAGATGGAGATATATTGTGGTCATTAATTCAGAACACTAAATATGAATAAGAAATGAAAAACATTGATTGGATTAAATTTAATGTATACTTCTAGGAAAAATCATATCCTTAGGTGAAACGACTGGATATGGAGAGATAATTCTTGAGTTTAATAAAAAAGGAAGGAATTTGTTTCATTGTATATATCCAAATTTGATAGGTTATAAATGAATGTTGTGGATAATTTAAATAATCCAGATGTAAATATATACCATTTATTTTATGGTCTTAAGTTGATCCTATGAATGATATTAGTCTCCCAAAAATTATCTTCATATGAAGATATAGTATCATGTTATACCATGATAGAGAAATAATTCCTCCTGAAAAATGAAATTTACCAAATGAAAAATAAAAAGAGGATGTAACCAAAAATGGACCAGCGGATGAATAGAATGAAGTATTTTCAAACATATGATAATTGTGGAAATGAATACCCTAGTATTGGTATGAAGTGAATGTGAATTGTCATTATGTTTATAAGGAATGAAAATCAGGTATGGGATTGTAGGGGTAATAAATCCACATTTAATATTATATTTTTCTAGAAATATATAGATGGGAAGATGCACAATTTAATTCCCCAAGAATGAGGGGAATATAACTCAAAATAAAGTAAGGGATAAGGTCAACCATTTTTTATGATTATAGATAATGTGGTATGATTAATGATATTGTTTATTTTTATTCATAATTTATATTGTGATATTGTTTTACCTGGGGTATTTTTGTTTTAAGAATCATGAAATTTATAAGGATTTTATAATAGTAGTTTTTCATTACGGATTTGAGATGATACGCTGAATCATACAGATAATAGAGAAATGTTATTTTATAGTATGTATAGAGTGTTATATGATACAATAATTAAGGGACGATAACTGGTTATATGTTTTTTATGTTGTGTTTTAAATGTTTTGATGTAGAGAAAGGTGATTGACATAAGAATAGTAATTGAGATAAATTGGTGACCATGAAAATGGATATTAATTTAGTGAAAAATTAATTTATGAGGGGGTTTACCAAATTTTTTGTATTAATGAGAAATACTCAAAAGAGTGTGATGTCACTAAATATTTATGGTGATTTTGGATAGCAGTTTATTGTAACAGAAAATATGATCAAGGTATTACCAAATTTTTTATTTCATTCAATGATTCACTTTATATTGTATTGTGATAATTTCCAAATCAATGTATTTAGATTTTTCTATTTGAATTGGGTTAGATGTAATTTGGTGGAGTCCTTATGTAAACTATTTAGAGATTTGAGTATGTGTAAATTTTAATGTACTATTCATGATTTAGAGTTTAATATACTATGTTTCCTATGTTTTACTAACCATTTTTTGATTTGCAAAATTTTTAGAAATAAATGGAAAGTAATTACACTCTTTTATAGATTATATGATGTATTAAATAATAATTTATTTAAATAATGTATAAAAATAGATTTTTTAATATTCATATATTCGTGTAAATTCAAAGTGAAAATTGATCAAAGCACACCGAGATAATGAAATTTTTTATTGTGAAATAAAAAAATATTCATTACATACAATATCGGGTGTTCTCTATTATGAAATAAAAAAATTCCATCAATATTATGAAAATGAACTTGAAATGAAAATTTTATCCTATTAACATTATTTTCATCACAGATTTATGGTTTTGTGTTTGTTAACATTCATATAAACTTGATTTCTATCACTCTTTATTTATCCTTGGGATTTAAATTCCACCTTTATGTATATATTATCACAAAAATATTTTCCTTCATGGAAATCAAGTAATATTTTATTCTAGATGACCTTGAAAATTTTATTTTTTTTATAAATAGGTTTTTTATTAACCCTTTTTATGATGTGGGTTTCAAGTAATAGTTATACCAATAATGACCAAAATAGAATTGAGAGTGAATGATATTACATGGGAATCAGATTTGAAATAATTAAATTTTATAACATGTTCCGCTTTAAATAAATTTCAATTATTTGAAATCTTATGTCACACACAACACAATGTTTGAAAAACCCCAATATACTTTTAAAATATTATTAATTAATTCTAAAATTATATCCTAGAAGTTAAATTTTTTCATTATTAATTTGAGTAAATATGTACTAAAAATTATAATTATTTTATATATTTGTAAATAAATTTATTGGTTATAATATAATTATATTTAAAAATAATAATAATTTGAAAGAAAAACAAATTTTATTAAGGAATACTATATTTGTCTTCAAAAGAGATTCATCGTGTATTGAAGAATATTTTTAAAATTAACATATCCCTATTTTATAAAGTATATTTTAAAAAACAAATTTCATTTTTGATATATTAATGTGAAAATTATATTACTATGATTTTTTTATAATATTACGACCAAATGAATATTTTGATGAATAGTAAAAAAGACTTATGTTAAACAACCCCTTCTCATTCAAAGAATTTATATATTTAATTTAAAATATTTAAATTAAAATAATAATTAGTTCAATTATATTATATTAAATCCAATTGGGGTCATTTGAATTAACAATAGGTATAATCTTAATAAAAAAACATTTTAATGTTATCTAAATGCTTCTATTGGAAAACGGGTTTTTTCTTATATTAGTCGGTTTAAATTAAATTTATTTATCCAAACATTTTGAATTGTATTTGGAATAATGTCTTCCTTTTTTTATTTTATATTATTAAAATAAATAATATTTTGAACTTAATTTAATCCGTAGTGAATAGTAAAAACACTAAAAACTAATTTCATCATTTATGGTAAAAATTGTTTTACCTGGGGGTTAATATAAGAAAATAAACTCCAAATTTACATAGTAATATTAATTATTTATATTTATTAGCCACATTTCAAACTTATCTCATCTAATATTCTATAATTGTCCATTTTATTGAATTGTGGCCTACAAAAAACATGGATACAAATTATTCTACTAAAATTTAAAATATGTGACTTTCCACCCACTTATAATGTGCACCCCTCCCCTATTATCATGACCCGCTACCCACAATGTGTACCCCACCTAGGTCGAAAATATGATAATGGAGATAGTGACCCCCCATGTACTCCCTATTGTTGGACCTGGGTTGGAGACTAGCACCACTGGTATAGAAAACGCACAAATGGAAGGCATTACCCTCTAAGGGAACACAAGTGAAATATTGAGAAAATAATGACACCAAAAAAATACAACTTAGATTAGAATATAAATTAAATCCAAATTAATTATTTATAATGTCATGAAATAACTACTATAACTAAAACTAGATAATGCATGTAACAAAGGAAAGTAAAATGGCAGTGGCCATGAAGCCTAATGTGATCATACAACCCCAAGCTCTTTGTAATCGGACTGATCTCAAACCTACTCGAAGTGAAAAAGAAAAAAATTTATATATATACATAGACTGAGTATAAATTTATACATAGTAGGATCCTCCCTGTAACCTCTTGTTCAAAAGAAAAGAGAAAATCAAAAAGAACATTGAATGACAAGTGAAACTAAATCATCACCTAAACTAGTTTATTATCTTCCCATCCCCACCATGGATACTATCACTAAGAATCTCATGAAAGAGTATATAACTAAATAAATAATATTAAGTTAACCATACTACCACATCTGCACTGGTTTTCATCATTTCCTAAATGTCACACGTCCTACGCATTTATCTTCAAAAGGGTTGCCCGCAGAAACATGTGAGTAGCACCAAAACATGCACCTCATGCAACATAACCACAACATCCATGTAACCAAAAGTAACCAGGTAGTTTTCTGAATCCACCCTAGTTTTCATAACATGTATCATACATTAGGTATTATACCTCGTGTCATTTTAGCCAATACTCCAATTTAGGATCCTCAAGCCTTCACAACTTATACATGTTACACCAATAGTAGTCCATATGAAACTATGGATAGAATATATATGTTAGAATAACCTCAAGCCATTACAGACCTATAATCATTTATATAATGAAATCAAACTATGGTGTATACCATCAAAATTAACTACCAAGAGAAGAGAGTCAGGCAAAAGGGGATAGTAAGTTATCTATCCTCCCGTCAAGATGTTGGGGAAATCACTCCCAAGGGCCAGAGTCCATGGGATATCATTTTCTCTAATTTATGGGGGTGGAGTAGCGTTTAGGAAAACCAAAATTACATAATATATTATATCTCAAAACCACACTATGGGAATACCCTATTTTTAGACTGATGTAAAGCTAACGTCCCTTGGACTCCTGGTTGGCACTGCAATGACTAGGTATACTATAAGAACAAACCCATTTAAGAGATAAATTAGATTACATTATCCTTCGTAACCATTTCACATTATGTAATTTAATTATTTATCAAAAAATGAACAATAACCATATACCACATTACATTTTATTATCATTCAAACCAAGATCCATGACATCAGGGAATAACCAAACAATGGCCATTGTTCTATTAAATTGAATCCTCAGCATTGCATCCTAGAATGGTGCTACCCCACAGGTTTACATCATTTCTTCAATCATTTATTAAAAACAATAGTACTTTATTATAATTACCTAGAATTATAGAAATTCATTTTAAGATACCAAACACAAGGGCCTCAACATGTTGAGTAGGTGAAGTACCCGTCGGGTATTTTCCCCTATAATAAGAGGGTTGATCCATCCATCATTGAGAATATAAAAATAGAAAGCACATGGAATGACCTGTACATCAAGTCCTCTATTAGAAAGAGGGAAAACAAGACCAACTACCTTATGAAGTGGGGAACATAAAGAAGATAAAAAACAACATATTCAATTACAACCACTTTCATATCAATGGGTATGCCTAGCTTTGGCCCCTTTCATCATCTCTTGCATCATCCCAAATAAAATCATGCATAAAATGATGTAACCCACCAATCTAGGCATAAAGTAATTCCACCACCACATAGACTCTATTCCACTAATATCTTAACATCTATCCAGGATCGCATCACAATCGGTAGGAAAAAAAGAAATATATCAACCGGGCCCTTGAGCTTAAACAAGGCATCAATCCTTCCAATACAGAGAGTTGACATGGCTCTATGGAACAAGGAACATGGAATTCTCTTGTTAGAGGGTAACATAGAACCCTTGAATGGAATTATCCTTATCAAGTTATAAATTCATTATTCCTTATTTAGTTACCTGATTCATTTAAACAAGGATAACTATGTCAATTTCATTATCATCAATGTATAACAACCACAACCAGACTCTCTATACATGTCTCCTTATATGTGAATGATTAATTTCTAAATAATCCATAATTTATGTTCTTTACCAATTCCCATCATGACCAACATGATGAAAAATAAAGCATATATGTCGCACTACCATTTAAATCAAGTGGAAAACTTCTATCACTGTGTAAACAAATAATATAAGATTGATTACATTTATTTGATTTGGCTCAAATATTTAATATGTCAATTCCATTATCCCCCAGTGGAATATGTTGTGATTACATTACTACTACAAATAAATAATGTAGTGATTACATGAATCCCCTATCTCAAAATTTTTATAGCTTTCTTTTCATGAGAATGGGCCAACTGAATGGATCCCGATCACCTCTCCCGCAACAACTACATCCACCTAATGATGTAGAAATATAATCGCATCAAAAAACATGCATGAAAGGTACATTAAAAGGATATAGAATATTTTACTAAACATGGAAAAGTGAAATTGGTGGAAATATATCAAAGAATGCACAAGAATGAAGATAAAACATACATTACGTCAAAGAGAGATCAATATATGATGCTTACACCAATACAATGGGTGTAAATGCAGTAGAATAAACTCAGGGGAAAACCCGATCCAAGTTTGACACCATAATCCCATGTATCATAAGGAATTAATGATTCATGGATCCTCATAACTATAAAACAAGATGAAAGAATAAGGTGGAATGCATCTTAGCCTATTTAAAATCTATATAGAGCATAAGTTTAGATACAGTTAATATTTTTCATTAATGGATGATCTCATAAAGACTATGAAGTTTAATTGAGTAAAGTCACATAGAAATTTAGGAAAAATAATATAGAAGTAATGGGATTCTAATAAGACTTATATACCTTAAAAAGGATTTTGAGTGAGTTTTATGTCAGGGAAAATGCCAAATGGGTGAAACTATATAATGTTGGAAACATTGTGCATCAGTTGATCTGGAAACACATTAGCACCTATTAATAGATGAATATGACAAGATAACCCTGAAAAATGAAGCTGACTCACCAAAACCGATAGATGATGATGTCTAACGGCCATAGACCGATGAAGATGACTCCATGACACTGACAGATGAAGATGGATCACCAACACCGATAGTTGAAGATGGATCACTGACATTGATAGATAAAGATTGGTAACTAAAAAATGATGATGACTCACCGACCGTAATAGAGTATGATAAATCACGAACAACGAAAAAAGAATTTGAATCACTGAAAAAGTAAGATGAAGATGAATCACTGACACCAATAGATGAATATGACTCACTGATAGACGAGTATCTGATAATATAAGACGAATCTCCAAAAAAATGACTCACTTATAGTTAATGATTACTCTACAATAGATTAATAATGGATAGATGAATATGACTCACTGAAAAATGACTCATTGACAATTGAAGATAACTCACTGACAGATGACTCACTGACAACACTTTTCATATCTGTCTCATCGACTTCACTATTCAAATTACTGGAAATTTGGAAAAGTGTTGGGAATAAGACACTTTGACCTCCCAATAAAACGTGAAACACTATATTTTATAAATGTAATGGACCAAATATTTTCATTACATTAAATCAGATACCTCTCAAAACATTCTCTCCCTTGAGAATCCAAAACCATCCCAGAGAGGAAAATGGAAAAGGGCTCAAATAAACAAACTTTGAGATAACATTAAAGGCTCTCTCAACCATAGGAGATCTACCACTTAATCAAAAGAACAATGTGAATCAATGAATAATACTAAAAATATCTCCTAACTACTCTCCTAGGGGAGATACCACTCAAAAAATTTATAGTCATAACAAAAAACAATATAATCCATATCATAATATGGAATGGTCTACAGATAAAAGATGAACATCATTATAAGAAAGGAGATAAATATAAAAAAGCTCGAGGTACTAAGCAGGTATCTATGAGAAATTTTCTTATGTACTCTCCTCCACACCACCATGCCACCACAAGACACAAACCAAGATGATTACATACCAACACAATACATTCTACTTTCGGACCTCAATCTCAACAGTTATATCCTCGAAGGTGGAATCATCATCAACATCAATATATCACAAATCCATTAAGTGCGAGTTGTCATGAAGATAATTAAATAGCTATTAAACATGAAAAACAACATGTATCCTTCTTATCTGCTGGGGAAGTCATTCCCGATACGATATGGATCTAACATGATCCAACACCAAAATAGTCCCAAAAAACTTGAGAAAAAGACTATGCCCATGACCAGTCCTTCATTGCTCACGATGGGGATTCACTTATAGAAACATGTGATCCCCCATGTCAAACTACAAAGGTCTAATCCAATGATCAAAATAAGATTTTTGAAAATATTATACTGCCTTCATCATTTCATGAATCATATGAACCGTCTCTTTTTATATTTTACTAGTTTTAGCATGAAAATTACAGACACTCTAACCGTAATCCTGCACAGTGGAGAACAAAAAATTCAACCATACAGGGATTCAAACGGTGCCATACTGATGGTGGAGTTGAATCTATATTTTTAAGAGAACTCTACCATGGGTACATGCCTCATCCATGAAGTTCTGAAATTAATGACATAGGAGGGTAACATTTATTCAATAATATTGATGGATTTCTTTGTCTTAACATCCATCTATATATGAAAAGCTGTTCTAAGGAATAACTGAGAACCAAAATCATAATGGAGTCCTCTCCACACCCTGGAGGTAAAATGAAGATATCGATCAAAAATGATCTTCCTAGGGAAATTGTGGACTCTCACGACTTCCTCTATATAATACATCGACAAAACCTCCACTGATCTCGACTCCTTGATTGCAATGAAGCGCACAAGATTTTTCCAAATGATTCACTACCACCCATATAACATTCTAGTATCCCTGAGAACTAGGTAAATTGGTATCAATTTTTATCATGATGTTCTCCCAATTCCACATTGGATCACCTATCATATGGAGAAAACAAAACGGAACACAATACTCAACCTTCTCCATCAGGAAGACCAACCATCGAAAAAACACTCTAACTACACACATTAACCCAAGACCTGAAAAAAAACCTCATATATTGGTACATCTATGTCACCCCAGGATGTACTGATGATGGAGATCTGTGGACCTCTCGGATAACCATATAATGTATCATCAAAGGAACTAAAATCCTTACCTGAAATAAAACCCAATCTTGTTCATCCATAGACCAAAAATCAGGGGCCTCACCAAAAACAACTCAGTATATCTAGACCACAACTACAAGATCCCCCAACAATGAATAATCTACCTTCTTCACAAAAGATGATTGCATCATGATATGAAAAAGAAAACAACTACACCAACGACTCCCATGTTGTGATGTAATTACTAATTTTCACCCATTACTCTCTAGGAATCACCTTATCCACCAACTACATCACTTCACGACATCATGCTTAGTACATTGGATTCAAAATTATCTTTACTAGATGTGTAAAATATTTTGATGTCATAGTCCTATAATAACTCCATCCACCAATTGTTTCCCAAGTTCATGTATCATTGGGAGAAAACATAACTTAGGTTTTAATGATTAGTGAAGACCTAAAAGTGAAATCAGATGAAGTAATGTCTCCAAAACAATAGGTAAAACACCAATATTGTATCCTCGAGATAATTGGATGAAGAGTTACACTTACGGGGATGTAACTGCTGAGACCTATAATAAATTATCTATCTATGATGCAATAAAACACAACCCAACCCCAAATGTGAAGCATCCTAGAAAATTTCAAATTGAACCCATTGTGCTGGAAAAACCTAGAATAGGAGCACTGAATAACTTCACATTCATATACTCGAAATCTACCTAACACTGATCAGTCCATAAAAATACCAGAGTCATTCTAGTCAATGCTTTTAGAGGATTAAGAACTCGAGAGAAATAGACAACGAACCTCCTATAATGGCCTGCATGATCAAGGATACATAACACTTCCACCACTCTCTAGGGTGATTCCCAGGACACAAATACTTCTATATTCAATGATTCCACAGCTACTTCCCACTACGATACATTATTCCCTATGAAACCGACTTCTTGAGCCCAAAACTAACACTTCAACAACTTCCCAAAGAGCTACAGCTAACGATGAACACATAATATAGAATGTATATTATATGTATTCTTCACCTTAGACACAACGTAAAAACACATTTTGTCAATAAAGACCTCCCCAAATATATTCAAAAACTCAAAGAACACAATACTTATAAACCACATGAATAGAACTTGATAATTAGTCACACTCAATGGCATCACAAAAAACTATTGATGAAAACTATGAAAAAGGAAAGTAGTCTTCAGGATACGCTCATCCTTTACAAGAAGTATATTATATACTGAACACATGTCAATATTCGAGAAACAACATTCACCGTTTAGTCGATCGAAAAAATCATCAATCTGCGGAAGATGATAGTGATTATTCACTATCACATTGTTCAAGTGGTAATAATTGATACACAATTAAAAACTGGTACCAGCCTTTTTCATTAAAAAAACTACTGCACCCAATAGGGACACACTCAGCTAAACAAAACTGCACTCTAACAGACCCTCGAGCTATATATGCAGCAACTACAACATAGAAGGATCCATCCTATATGAATACATCATTATAAGAGATGTTCTGGGTTGTAGCTCTATCATGAAATTGATCTATCATTGATGGGTTAACACTAGAACCTCCATAGAAAATAGATCATGGTACTCTTCCATTACCCTGGGAAAAGCCAACTATCGAACATATGAATAACTAAGCATCAGCTTAGCCTTCATGTATAAAAAGGAAGAAAAATTACTCTAACCTATCAGAGGGTCTCACATACCAAAAAATACCCCTGGCTCTCTATCAACGTTGAATGAAACCACCTTCCTCTTAAATGAAATCCATGATACCCAGCACCGAATATATCCATTCCATACCGAGGATGAAATAATATCCTTGTTTACTTACAAATAGGAAATCTCCCCTTGATAGGTCCTTCCCCAAAACTAGCTCCCAATATATACATACTTCAAACAAGTCAGGTTGACCTCTATCTAGCATAGTCAATGCCAAGGGCTTTGGAAGTATAAGTACCTAATTTCCCAAAGCATGGACAAGGGTAGGTGATACGAAGTACTGTGTCACACTGGAATCAAACAAGAAATACACCCAAGTAGAAAACAGAAAAAGTGTACATTGAATGACATCCAGCTCACCCTGGCGCTGGCAATGCTAAAGCATGAAGCTGACTACGACCATCTCCACGACCTATCTGACCATGCTGATGATCACCACCATGAACACACTATTCTCTTTGGGGATAGGTAGCATCCTAGAGATGTTTTATGATGGAACCTTTTTCTCTCTGCTGATCCAAAGCTGCTGCAACCTACTTCTCCTACCTCAGAGGGAACTGCCTCAATATAGGTGATAGAGGTGGAACAACTGATGTACATGAACAACTATGAATGTTTTGGTACTATTGTTGTTGATAACCTCATCATGCACTATAAAAACAAGAACTTGAACCCTTGTAATAGTTATGAGTGTCGTTGCACCTAGAGAAATAATATACTAATTGCTAAGACCTACCTCTTCATTAGGAATCATGACGACTCCCTCCTGATAACGATATGATTCTAACCAATGTTTCCTCAATGAACATTATAGTTGATAGAACCTTAAGACAAGTCTTTAGCTTAAAAGGGGTGACCTGGAACTATATATATGGATTAAAATACTCCACCAAATACATCTCCCTAGCCACCTCATCTAAAAATATGTATGAAGAATATCAGAAGTGGTTCCTAAAAAGGATTCCAACCTCTCACAAATTGAAGCTTCCTTGTCGAAGGGCATATAGATTCTAGTGAATTTCCAGCTTTTCGGTCAATGATAGAAACTCGATAATGAACATGTCTCGGAAATCCATTCACGAGACTGGTGACCCCTCGTGATCCATGAAGAACAATTACCACCACGGTCTTGAGGCTATATATATCATCATAACAAATAATGACACCTGGTGCCCCATCTGAGAATTGATCAAACTAAAGGATATCTCTACCTCCTTCAACCAGTCTTCCATGAATGCTTCTAATACAGATCCCTCGTACAAATACAAACATCATCTATGAAACTCTCGGAGTGTCCTCATTAAATATTCTTCATTGTCAACCTTTACATTATGGTAATCAGCTATAATAGCCTACTGAACATCTTCTTTGGGAACATAAAAATGATATTGACTTCGATCCATAGTTGTAAAATAAAAAATAGATTGATCTCTTGAAACAAAAATAAATAATACTCTACGTTAATTAATTAATTTTTTTTCTTCTAATCATTATAGGTTAATCAATCCCAAGGTTTACCCATTAAAAATTTGGCACAAAGAAGATGAAAAATGATACTTTCATAAGTCTCTAGCCTAGAACCATCATCACATCAATTTCCAGCCAACGTAAAATTAATGGTTTATGAATCAGATCACAAGGGGCCCTAAATACATGTGTCTTCGCTGAACTAAAGTGTTTACAATTCTGTCTAAACATAGCCAACACTATTTACCATCCAACCCCTGAAACCTCACATGTTCCAAACTCTAAACCACAACATATCCCTCAACAAAAACATTAACAGCACTCTTTCATGAGCCATACCCTCAAATTGTACACCTATTAGGCAGAAAAATAAATATAGGAGATAGTGACCACCCCGAGTCCCACCTCTAGTAGGCCCTAGGATGGAAACTAGAACCAAGGATATAACAAAAGTAACAAATGGGAGGCATTTCCTTATTATAAAACACCTGAAAAATTGAAAGATAAGATAGAACCCATCCAAATACATCTTGGATTACAATATAAAATAAATCCCATGTACACAAATTTATTTTCATTCAATAACTACTACAACTAAAGGGGAAAAATGCATGCACCAATAGAAAGTAAAATAGCATCAACCATGATACACAAATAGCTCCTACAACCCCAAGATTTACCACCGACTCCATGTGAACTGAGAAATAGTTTACATATATGTTGGGTGAGTATAATATTATACTCATTAGGATCCTTCCCAAAGCCTCTCATACAAATGTAATGAAATCATGCTAAAGCACAGTGAACAACAATGGAAACCACCTCATCCCCTAAACAAGTATACAATGTTCCAAGCCTCAAAATGTATACTCTCATTTAGTATCACATACAAGAGTATATAATATTATAAATACTACTAATGGTACACAAATACAACTTCCCCACTAGTTTTCCACTTTTCCCCAACACCGCACATCCTAAGAATCTCTCTCCTAAAAGGCTTTCCGGTAGAAATCTGGGCGAAGCACCAAAACATGAACCTCGTGCAACCCAACCACCATGTCCACATAAGGAAAATTAACCATGTAGTTTCTAGGATCCACAAAAACTCTCATAAAATGTATCAAACATTAAGCATTATAACTAATTCCATTAGAACCCATACACTGAGTAAGGATCCTCAAGCCTTCATTACCTATACACATTACACATATAGTATTCCGTAGAAAACTATATCCATAATATATGTGTGTGAATGAAAATTAGCTTATATATCCCTATACAAACATATATATGGAAAACTAACCATCATGGCTACCATCACAAGTAACTACCAATAGAAGACACTAGGGCTAAAGGGGGTAGTCATCCATTTGTCCTCCCATTAGGACGTTGAGGAAAACACCCCCTTGGGCCTTCAATCCCTAGGGCGTCAGTTTCTTGAACCGACATGGTATAATAGAAAACAAAAAAAATTACAAAATTTTATATAGCTTACAACCACATTATGGGAATATCCTATTATTAGATTCGACTGCAACTAACGTGTCTCGAACTCCCAGTTGCCAGAGCTAAGACTAGGTATTCAATAAGCACCAAACCATTTAAGGAGATAAATCTGATTTTATTATCCCTATTTATCTACGACACATTACATTAATTAATTATTTTTCAATTAATTAAGAATTATCATTTATCATAATACACGTAATCTTCCTACCAACCATGATCCATACCCTCTGGGCATAACCAAACAAGTTCTGTTGTTCCTTTAAAATAAAACATCTTCATTACACCCCAACAAGGTACCACACCATGAGTTAACATCATTATTCAATAATTCATCAACGGAATTGTAACATATCTTTAATTCCCAGGAATTCTAGATGAACATTTTCATCTACCATAAATAAGGGGCTCAACACCGTGAACATGTGAACTATCGGTCTACTCTTTTCCACCAATATAAATTGTGTAGACCCATCCATACTCGAGAACCGAAACATGTAAAGAACGTGGATTAATCTATAATTAATTAACTCTTCTAGAATGTGGGTATGAAATATTAGATACCAGAATATGTGGGGTTATTATAGATTATAAAAAATAATAGATTCAACAATATCCTCTTTCATATAATCAGACAAGCCCATCAACATCCCGTTTAACAAACTCAGGCATCGTACCTTACACTCACATGCATAAAACAATGCATCTCACCTCTCAAGGTGTTAACTCCATACAAAACCACGGTTCCTCCCTACCCACATAAAAAATATCCATTGTGTCTATCATTACAATACATAAGAAAAAAAAGAAAACATATCAACTGGGCTCCAGGCCATAAACATGGCATCCATCCCTCTAACATAGTGAGCTCTCCTGGCTCTAAGGCACAAGGAACATAGCCATCACAAGTAAGAATGTAACTCAGACTGCTAGATATGGATAACCTATATCACCCAACCAGTTCATTATTACATATTGAATTAACCGATTCATTTAAACATGCATAACTGCATCCATTTTATTATCATCAAATCATAACAATAACAACCATATTCATTAAACATGCCTCATTATATTTGGAGGATTAATTTACAATTAATCACAACATTACAGCTTTTACCATTTCCCATCATTAATGAATTGAAAAATAGAAAATAATTGATATCACAAAACCTATATAATCAAGAGGGAAACCTTTATCACATTATAAATCAATAACATATGCTCGATTCCAATTATTTAATCCATTTCAAATATGTATTATGATAGTTAAATTGTGATCCAATGGGATAAAACATTCTATCTCTACCATTGAACATTAATATAACAACGATTACATGAATCCTTTACCACAAAACCATTCTGACATTCGTTTCCCATGAACAGGCCAACACAACAGATCTTGATAGCCCTCTCCCACAATGGCTGCATCCACCTGAGGATATTGTGACACAATTTCATCAACCAACACCCAAGGATGGTTCATTAAGTAGATAAAGAATACATTTCATAACATGGAAAGGAGAAAAAAGAGTAAATAGAGCGAATAATCCACAAGAATAGAGATATAACATACCTTCTATTGATGATGGATCAACACTTGATGCTTCCACTAAAACTGGGGGAGCCAATGGAGCAGGAATAACTCTAAGGAAAACCTGATCCAAGGTCCACAACACAATCACACATCTCTTATGGAATGAAATTTTCTACATACCTTGTAACAAGAAAACAAAATGGTATATCAAGGAAAAATATATCTCATCATTTTGAAAATATTCAAAGTGTAGCAGTTATAGATACAGTTTAGATTTTCAATTAATGGAAGATCTCATTAGGACTTTGTGGTTTGACCAAGTAATGGTAAAAATACCAATAGGTAAAATAATATAGTAATTATGGGATTTGATTCATCCTTACATACATTAAAACAATTCTTTTGAATGCAATTTATGTCAATGAAAATTTCAAACGGGAGAAGCTGTAGGAAGATGGAAAGACATATCTTCTATTGATCTGAAAACAATATAGCACCAACTAATAGATGAATATGAATCACTAACAGAGGAATATGAATCACCGACACCAACAGATGAATAATACTCTTAGAAACCAACAGATGTAGATGAATCACTAACACCGAATGATTAGGATTACCCACAAACACTAACAGATGAATAGGACTCACCGAAAGATTACTCATTGATAGATGATGATTACTCATCGATAGATGACTCCACAATAGTTGAATATAACTCACCGATAGATGACTCCATAACAGTTGAATATTAGTCATTGATAGATGACTCCCCAAAAGTTGATGAGGGATAACAGAAAAATGTGTTACCTACATCACTTTTCACATTTGTCTCATCGCCATCACTGTTCACAAAACAACAAATTTGGAAGAGTCATGGGAATAATTCACCTTGACCTACCATAACACCTCAACCAACAGATTTCAGCGAAATATACCAGAGAATTCTGATCCATTACACAATTCATCATCACACATAAAAACGCCTTTGGATAAGAAATTCTATTAAAAAATTCTTTCCTTACAAACATTACAAAAACAAAAAATCCTTTTATTTATGAAATAAATAATATCTGAAGGCTTGAGTCATAAACATAAGTAAGTTTTTTTGATAAAGATGTATTTTTCATAAAAGTCTATTTGAATTTTGTTTCATCTACTAACTAATATATATCTCTATAAAATATGATATAATAACTCAAATATTATATCCCATGAAAAAATATGTTATTATGTTAATGTAATGACCTATATCCATGTCCTCTTCCATCAAATGAGAAACTTAAATGTAGCTCATGTATATGGATGACTACCACCACATGAACTGATGTAATTCATTATTTCGTCACCACCTCTCATAGATGGAAATAATTATGGATTTAATATATATATTTAAATACTATATATATATATATATTACATATTTAAAATTATTGTTTTATAATATAATAAATACCATCATACCTTACAATCGATTGGAAATTGATAATGTCACCTGAGTGTATATGTGGACTACAAGCTCTAAAAAGTGATGTGAATTATTTTTATTACTATTTTAAAATGGATTGTGATAATTATAGATTTAATAAATATATATATATGATATATAAGATATAATAATAATTATTTGATGGAGAAATGTTATCAACCATTATTTATATACATCATTCATGAAAGTGAATATAATGTTAAAGCATATGTATGACTGATAGTCTACATGAATGGTATAACTCCTCATTTTACCACTTTAGTTTATGAACTACTAAAAATAATTATATAATAATTATATATGTAATTTATGTAATAGTAAAAATTATTTAAATGATGAAACCATGACCAATGTTGAAGTATAGAAAATATAAAACCAAAACATATAAGAATAATGAAGTAGTAGTTCCTTGAATGACTGATTTTAACGATGAATTTTTAATAAAAATGTGAAGAAAAGTATTAAGTAAATTATATATCGTATAATATATATTTTGATGGTTCTAAAATATATTAATAACAAATCAATATCTACTATAAAGCAGTTCATAAATTTTACAAAGGAAATCATACATGAAGAAAATGTTTCTCAACTCACTATTACAACAATGAGACATATTCAATATTCGACGATTATTTTAATTGGATTTAAAAATAGAGACCATATTATATTTTATATCATGAATTTGTTTATATTCTATGTATTTATATTTAAATTATAATTTTATTATTTAATGGTGGTTGTGATTCAAATTAAACTAAAGTGGTAACAGTTGTTTTCCCAATTTCATCATTATTTGAGATTATTTACGATAATGTCTCCATTAAGGGAATAGTTTTATATTTCCTTGAAAAACCTAATTTATTTTATTCTCCTATATTTATTGACGAACTTTTTAGTTTATACTACTATTTTCCTCTATTGGTACTTAATATTATTGAGGATTTTTTTTCAAGAGACACCATCTTTATTTCTATGTTCAGTCAAAAATACTTTTTATTCAATATCCATATTATCTAATTTGTTTCAAAAAATATTTTTAAAATTATCTCACTGGTTAATTAAAGAAAATTTAACCCATTTTTTTCTTTTAAATATGAATTTAATGGAATATTTATGTCATTTTCCAAATTAGTTTATTTTTATTTTTTTTAAAACTCTATGAGAACATTGTTTTTTAACATATACGGAATATAAAAAATTATCTTATTTCATAGAAACTATCATATTTAAAGAATAAATTTTTATTTGAACTGATTTCTATCAAATAATTTTTTTTATAATATTTTTGGATATTTAATTTTTGGACAATGACTTTCAAAGTGAAACAAATATTTTCCTAATGAATGATTTTAAATGAATTTTTATGGTATCATTTTTCCTTAATGACACCAAATATAATTTTAATTATGTTATATTAGTAGAATGTTTTAATAAAACAACCCTTATTATTTTTTATATGAGTGTTTTTATTAGGTTTTTTATTTTTATAACATTCTATATAGTTCTCTAGATGGATTCTAGTTATGTTATTTGATTTGGGAAAGTATTAACTATCAAATAAAAGTTTTCCAATTAAAAATTTTACATTTATTAGTTCTATTCATTGTAGATATTTTTAAAATTTGTCATTTTATTTTTTCATTAAGAATTTTTACATGACTATGTTTCTCCCCTTTCACATGCAGAGTGCATTGGTTGTAGTACGTTATGAATATATCACACTATAGTCAATCTATGATTTAGTAGGTATAATGAAAAAAAACATTATCAAGTATTTGGTAGAGGCCGTACCCATTTATATAATATTTCATGGAATAAATCCTTCACTATATTAATATTATTTAAAGAATTATTAATTCCCTTATTATGAGATTATTTATTGATTTCAATGTGCTTATTCAATTAGATAAAATATCCACGATTATGTTCTAATATCATGTGATTATATATATGGTATTATTTTTATCCTTATTTAATTTTAACATATTCTTCACCAGGTTCATTATATATATGTAAATTTCATGTGTTTTAGTTATTAACCTGCTATATTGAAATTTCCACTTTAATTAATGACATCTTATGTTGTATGCATACCCTTTCTGAGAATTATAGATCACCCCATTCATATGTTTCCATTACTGATGATTACAGAATGATTTATTTGATACATATTCATGGATAAAAAAGTATTAATATTGGTGTTATCAGTGAAAATTAATGATATTATTTATAACTCCATAATATATTATAATATTTAACTTTTAAAATAATGTAATTTTTCCATATATTTCTTTATTTGAATCACCATGTTAATCATACATTACTCACACCGTTTATTTTAGATAGGTTTTGATGAAAAAATATTTCTATCTTTCTAAACACAAAACCACGATTTTATCTTGTGTTACAAGAAATAATAACTTCCTTCAATGGCTTATGTTACACACAAGAGTGGTTTTACCGAACCAAAATATATTATTACAATGTCAGTAAAAAATATAACATAGCAATTAAATTATCATTAACGAATATGACTAAATTTATTATAAAAATTTATTTTTTATTTTATAGGTTCCCAATTAATTAGAAATACTATTAAAATAATATTCAATAAAAAGTAAATATTTTAGTAATACATTTTTTATCCTTTATTTGTCTTGGACATAATAAATATTGTTAATTATAATTATTTGATGATATTAAATAAATATATATATATATATGTTATATTCAATAAATTACTTTTTACATTCATGGAATAGATTTTACATGCATTAGATACTGACAAATCCAATTTTATGCATAAAATCTATATTTCATGAAATATCTTTTTTACCCCATTTAATGGAGAAAATACATTCAATGTAAAATTAGAAACATTAATAACTTATTTTTAAAAAAAATTAAACATTGTTTTTAAATAATAATTTCAAAACTAGCATAGATTCATATTTCTCGATAATGTTTCTTTTTTTCATGAATAACTACCAATACTGAACAATAATTAATAACTTGTTTTTAATGTAAATAATGGTTTCTGCTAAATTTTACTTTTTATTATTAAAATGTTTAGTCAAACCAATTTGACATCTATAAATACAATTTATTACATTGGGATAAATTTTAAGTAGAAATTTTACATTAAAACATTTCAAACCATTGTACACTTCAATTTGTAAACCTGCTTTCTCATTCCGTCTTTATGACTATTTTTAAATTTTTTTCAACCACTTATATTATTGAAATTTAGAAAAATGGATTACATATATTGAATAAGAATAATTTATATTTCTATTAAGGTAAACATTGTTTATTAACAAAAACAATAGTGAATTAAATTAATATTATTTATAGTTTTTAAGTGACATATTAGAAAAAAATGTTACTAAACCTGAAACATAAGTACCGAAATGACCAGTACACTTGTCAAAATTACATTTTACAGAAATATTTCTATCTAATACTCCATATTAATGATTTATTATTATTATTTTTAGTGGGACATGATGTAGGATATACCTCCCAATAATTCTTACCTTTTTTAATTTCATGAATTCCACTCAACCTGCACTGTAAAAAGTCGCACACACCTCCCATTAATTAACATGTATAAAAACACTTGATTCATCATAACCATTCAAAAATTATAGTAAAAAATTCCTACAGACATCATAGGTGTATCAATTTTGTCATAAATACCTCCAAGGTATGTTTTTGATATAAACCAAAAGAAGTTACTTAGAGAAGAGGTAATATTTCTCAAGAGAGGCTATAAATTTATTTCATTCTTTTCAACAACAATTATTATATCAAGTTTATATAATAACATTAGTATAATAAATATACTTATATATAGTTTTATTATAGTAATAACCTACACCATCACACACTTCCATCAAATATGATAGACAATCATCATTCGTTTAGATGGAAGAATATCGCATCGTGATCTAATGTTAGTCGTTCTTCCCTTACCACCTCTCAAGGTTGCAGTATAATGATGGATTTATAGTTTAAATTTTATATATGTTTTATTTAAAATAGTTTTATGCTTATGAAATTAAAATTTAACACATATCTTCATACATTCCATTTGGTGGGAATATGGTAACACTATTTTTTGACGTGTGGATTACAACCTCCTCAATGTGACATGATTCATAAAAGCATTATATTTAAAGTATTCAGGATTCTTAATGCATTATGTATTATATAAATGAAATATTTATTCAATTAATGACACAATAACCAATAATTTAATAATCATTTCATATTTATTACCCCTTGACACACTAAAAATGTGATAACGTCGTTCTTTGACATGTGGACCACCCCCACGATAGGACGTGCTTCCATTTTCATTATAGAAATTATATATAAAATTATACATGATTAAATAAAATCTTAATTAATTTATAATGATCATTTTGTAAATATAAACGTTACTCTTCATATTATACTAATTTAATTGAAAAATTTGAATGTTACTCATGCATACGTATGACCTACCATCTCTATAAACGTAATGTTGGTTCAATATTTATAATCCTACTTCAGGATTGATTATAAAAGTTTTATTTATGAATAAATTTAATAATTATTCAATTATTATTATTATATATATTTCATAAAATATTCTCCTTGGATATATTCAACCAAGAGTAGTTATTTCTGACACATTACCCAAATATGGTCAAAGAATACCACATAAACATAACTAATTTTGTAGTTGAATAAGAATTGTTAATAGGTGAAATAAAATATATATTAAACATGATTTTTTTTAAACATATAAATAATTAATATATATATTTTCATTATTGAATATAGTATAACCCATTACAATTTGGACTCACGGTATGGGATTTTGTCTTAATTTATATTTCATTGAGAATTATTTGTTATTATGCCCCCAATTAATTCTATATAGCACATATACATTATATTTGACATGTAATAAAATGATTGAATTTCTATTCATGGTATATTATCTTTAATGTTGGATTACATCATCCACTATATTTTCAATCGAAAATTACCATGTCGTAAAAGTTAGTGAACAATCTTACATACTTTTGTGGTTGTTAATTATATTTTTGTGAATCCAACACATTAATATAATAAATTTTAATTGGAAATTATATTTATTTTGAAATCAATGTTCAATTATTATATATATGATTATTTTTAAAAAAATTTACACAATTTTTACAAATATTTTTAGTTTTCATGTTTGTATGATTTATTTGGAAAATATTTATAAATTGTTACCCTGTAATGAATGTGCATATTTTATAATGAACATTGTTAATTAATTAAATATATTATTGAATATATATAAGTAATTATTTTGATTTGTAAGACATGGGTTGGAGACAGTTTATGGTAATTCCCTCACTGCATCAGTAGTCTCAGGTGGTGAATTCGTCGGCCAAACATGATGGGTTAAGAAATGGAATGCTAAAACATCTTTTGTAAGGACTTATAGGTAATGTTACCACGTACCTATGAGACATGATGTTTAATAAATAATAATTTAATTCATTTATAATTCATTCATTTTTTATTATTATCAAATATATTTTTTCATTACCATTGTCAATGGATGCATTTAATTGTCTATTTATTGATTAAAAATGAAATTGTTTCAATCATGTACCCTTTATATTGATTATACAATAGTTAATACTGATGGATTCAACTATCCATAACCCTTACTACGAATTTTTGATCATCCATATTTTTCCCTATTCCTAAGGATATTATGATGAAATCATTGAATTAGTTTTCAGTTATTTCGTTCATTTCTTTTCATTATGTATTAGTTTTCATTTTCTATTTCCCAATGTAATATATTTATCATGTATGAGATATTATTTTATAGAACTAATAAATTGATCGGTCCTTTGGGAATTGATTCTTTGAAACCATTCTATTATAATAAGGTAATGTACTGCGTCTGAGCATCTAGGGTTGCAGTATTATAATTTGTATCAAAGGATGTTTAGTATAAAATTTTGAATATATTTTTTCGAAAAAATAAATTAGGTAAATTCTCCTTGTGATATATATTGCAGATTTGTATTTAAGAACATCCCAATGAAACCATGTTTATGATTATCATATTCGATATTCAGAAATATTTAAATTTATGTTATGTATTTCCCTATTGTTGGGATGAGACATTATATTTCATAAAGATATTATCTAAGATAATATATTTCATTATTTACAAATAGACCATGGATGGAAGAATTTTACCAATACTCCGACATAATATATAGTTTTCACTACTTAGGGAACCAATATGGATGGTTTTGGAAGAAAAAAATCATATATTTGTTAATCCCAGATTGGTTATAGAAAATAAACAGGTCATGATGAAGAAAACTATTCCATAATGAGATTCTATATGATGCTTCAAATTATTCGATATGATACCTTAAAGTCCATCAATACTAAAAAAACAATTAGGGGGAAATGGATTAAATCTATGGAAATTATATTTATGGCCTTGGGATGTAGTAAAAAATGGTTACACTTGTGGTGTATTTAATCAAAGGCGATGCAAAAAATAAAGTTCATTTATTCAAAATACAAGTATGGAAGAAGAAATAGAAAATGTGGAATGAAAATACATTAATGGGATATTATTCATTAAATATTTACCTCATGGGAAAAATTGTTATACGGATAAAGTTCCCTATATTAACAAAAATTTAAGAATGAAGTGTTATAGATTTGAATCCACCGTTATAATGTTATCCAACCAAGTTATTTGTTATATTCATAGCCCATTGTGTATGATTGGCCAGTTATTTGAAGGGCTTGAGCTGATCCTCCAAAAGGATATAGTCTCCCAAAAATCATCCTCACATTATGATATAATTTTACCAAAATTGAAAATGGATTTTCAAGGGTCAATATACTCAAGGGGAATTATGAAAATAAATGGATATCTAAAAATCATGAGAAAAAGAATGAATCAATTAAGAATATGAATAAATATCCATTGTGTGAGAAATGATGAAATAATCAACCTATGAAATTTTTAAAAGTTTATGGTGTCTTTTATATGTTTGTATTAATTGGTCATCATGTTAAAGAATTCATGTTGAAAAATTAAACTAGTACTACTTATTGTTAAAACTTTAAGAAGATATGGTAATATGAAATCCAATTCCCCCAACATCAAGGGAATATACCATGGAAGGGTCCAAAGGATCATGTACATTAATATGACATTATTACAATTGAAGTGGAATGGTTAACGTTATTATGTAGTTAGATCCTTTAGTAATTTAGTATATGTTCTTTATAGATGATATGAATCTTTTTAGTGTTAGGTACTTTATTTGTATTATAAAACGTAAATTTCCCATAAATTATTTTGAAGAATATGTGAAATAGTAACAAGGAATAAGAAAAATTATTCAATGGAAAGTTGATATTCTTGGAAAAAACATGCTTAATGGAAATATTACCCTTAATATGTTTATAATTTTGAGACAATTACATTGGGATAAATAAAGTATTAATTTTTATAAATTTAATTTGTTATATTTTTACTAATATAGAACAGATTAATGATTATTACAAAATTTTATTATGCTATCATTGATGGAGTTTAAAACACATTTGGATTTATGTAATATTTCCATAACAATGGTATAGTAACAGAAAGATAAATAATGCATTCTTCTGATAATTTTTAATGGTAATTAACATTATTACCATGTTTAAAGACGATACATGATAAATATATTCACATATTTTTAATTTTTATTATTAAGATGAAATTGAAGTAGTTTTGGAATGTTCATCTTATAAATTTAGTTTCCGTTAATTTAAAGTGTTACATCATAATATTTTTAAGAAGTTAACAATTTATGAAATGGTTTTAGTCAATCATTAGACATGGTTGTATATGATAGTTTTTTTACTTCTCCAAATGATGAAACACATGCTAAAAAATATGTATAATATATCAATATATAACAAAAGGATAATATATTGTTTATATAAATGTATAATTACATATATTCATAGATAATGAATTAATTCTGTGACATTAGTAAAATGGTCCTCAAACAATATTTTCCATTTCAATTAATTTTTTTTGTTCCTAGATTTATTTATATGTAAAAGAATTATCTTATGATAGACAAAACATTTAGTTGTTTAGTCATTACAAACAACATTATTCTTATATTTTACTATAAAGAACCTAAAATTTAGCTTCTATTTCAGACAACAATAAAAAAATTTATAATTTTTATTATCTTTCTCTAATTGATTTACCAATGAAATTATAGAACAAAAATAAAATTATTTATATTGATTAAATGAAAAAAAATTGTGACAAGGGATAAACCCTTAATCTTAATGGACAAAATTACTTAATAACTTGTTAACTTCTATTAGATGTACATATATATAACCTATAATCCATTGGTTATATTTTTTTTTATTTTTTTCAGCACATTATGTAAGAGATATCTCCCAATAATTTTTACCTTTTATATCTACAAGAATGTCACACCTCCTCTTATATAAAACGAAACTCATCCCTATAACTTTTTCACAATAATAAATCCTATTGAATTGTTCAAAATATATCCAAATAATATCCCAACATCAAAAAAAGAATTATAAATGCCTCACATTGGGCATAAATACAACCAAGGAAGGATTTTCATATAATCTAAAATGAGTTTCCCGAAGAGACGGTAAAATTTTTCAATGAGGAATTTAGAATTATTTCTTTATCAACTACTTTAATTATTCTTAAATATTATTTATATACTATATATATTTTAATAAATATACTAAGATCTATTAACTTAAGGATAAAACAAAAACATACACACACTTCCCTCAAATGTGATACACAATCATCATATCAATGTATGAAAGATCACCGCCTCACAAACATATTTCCTTTTTTTCTTCCATTACCAGAATTAATTTTTGTGAATAATGATAGATTTATATTTTATATGTGATATATGGATATTTTTAAATTATTATTTCTTATATAATTATAATATAACATTAATCATCATTAATTCCATTTTTTGTGAATATACCATCATTGTTCTTGGACGTGTGAAATACTTCTTCCACAATGTGATATGATTCCTTCACACAATAAATTTAATGTATTAAGGATAGATTCCATGATTATATATTATAAAAAATTAATAAGTATGATATTAAATTAATAATTTAATTTTCATTAATATAGATTATCATTTTTTATATTACCATTTCACACACTGAAACAGTGAAAATGTTGTTTGTGGATGTGTGGACCACCGCCACCTCAATGTGACGTGATCAAATTTTTAGAGACACTTTTTTTTCATTAAATGGATATTAATTATTTATATATATATTACCATATCTAGATTCTGTTATGGAATTTGATTTTGAGGCCCGGTGTTCCCAAAAATAATTTATTTATAATATTAAATATACATTATATTACAGGTGTATATTTACCAAATGAAAGTGGGATAACATCAATGTGGATGCTTCTATAAGAATTATGAGACCACCATTATGTTTGTAGAATAGTGTTTTCCCAATGTGTGATTGAAAATAGGACATCATGGGGCATTAATACATCTATCCCATTAGAGCTACATTTAGTGGAAAAATTAATTAATTAATTTTATTTTATTTTATTTTTCCTAAAAGAATGATAAAAAAGAATAGTTCTCTTAGGAATCCTCTAGGTTATGATTCTTTAATCCAAGGTGGATTCTATGTATTATCCCATTCCTTCTATTGGGGAATTACCTTGGATTATGAGTAAAAAATGGATCAGAGTAGATCAAGACACAATAAATGCACTAAATTAATTCTATCAATGGTGATTTCATTCTTCAATGATGAACGATCCAATCCCCTAGTAGGGCTTATAAATTTTAGGATTATAACAAATTTGATTAAAATTTATTTTGTGGATCAATCACTTTCTTTGATTTACACCAATTTTGGCCTAAGCATGATATTGTGTAACAATATAATTACCTAATCATTGTATTCTAACTCTGCATATCCCCATTTTAGATTATTGACCAAGAATTCTTGGAAATTTATGTTTAATCGTTGTTGTTGGTACATTTATCCCAAATATATTCATTTTATTCACCTTTAGGACCATCCAGTACTTGTTTTCCATTACTATTGGTATTGAGCCTAATTGGTACCCCAATGTCTTGAAGAAGTGATGTTCGAGGCTTGAATTGATAAAATGATGATAGATCTGATATGATTTCAGAAGGTGGGTGATTATTTTGTCGACTGAATATCAAATTCATTGAGGAAGAAGGAGTAGTGGTGTACAAGTTGAGTGATGATTCAACATCATGATGAATTCCAATTTCCATCAATTGTATGGTCAGAAGTGATAGATTTGGAAAATATCTACCATTCTCTTGTCAAATCATTTAAAGATATATGGAGGATTTGCCAAATTAAATTTATGGAGCATGGATCTGGATCGAGGAAACAATCATGAATACATATTATGTATCATGATGCATAGATTCACTGTAGAACCGTGGTGGCTTGGGTTTTTGAAATTCATAAGAATTACCTGTCGTGTATATTCTAGGGACACCATGTACCCCAATTACAGGAGGAATGAGCGATATTTTGAAGAACATGGCCAGACACAAGCCCTATTACTATGTATGTGTACATGATAAGAGAGATGGGTGAGAACCTATGTGAGACTTGTGATGTGTATTAATGTAGGAAGACATGTCGTAATGTACCCAAATATGGGGTAGATACATAGACATGGACATGACCATATATAGGACCCCAAGTGGTTTGGTACATCCATGGGTATCTCCTTCAGAATTTTTATCCCTACACAGCTGGTGAACTTTTTTACTTCTAGGATAATAACTAAGTGATAATGTGGGATGACACATTTTGTGGGTCACCTATGAACCGTGTACCCATTTTCTCCTTTTGATTAAACTAAAATCTTTCATATCTTATTTTTTAGAGTTTCATTTTTTCTAATGAGTATCCTATCCGACATGTTTTTTTAGGGTAGAGTGTAATTATCCCCTTGGATATGGTTTCTGATATATTATGTGAAATTTTATAGGATTGATTTTTGGGTAAGAGATTCTCTATGATAGTAGTAATCATATAAGATCACCAGGGGATTACTAAGTGGAACCCTCTAGATGGGATAGGAAAGGTTCCTCCGTGAATTTTAGAGTTAAAACCTATAGTTGGGTCATGAATGGATTGTCTAATAACCAAATGAGTAGAACCATCCATATTATATGGTCATGGTTCCTCGATGAATTCTAGAGTGGTACCCTCGATCATTTATGTGTATGGTTCCTCTAATGACTTATAGAGTGGAACCCTCCAGGAGGGCTGTACATGGGCTATCCACCTACTTGAAGATTAGAAACCACCAGGAGGTCTTATCAAGGGTCCCCTACTAAACTATATAGTGGAACTCTTTAGATGTTCTGGTTTTGGTTATTTTATAGTCTTCTAGAATGGAACCCTCTTGTTGGGCTGAGTGTGGGTCCACTACCAACATATGGAGAAAAACTATTATACAGGGAAATCTATGAGTCCTATACCCATTCCAAAAGGGTAACACTACACCTAGGTTGGGTATGGGTCTAATACTATTATATTGGAACCCTCGAATATGACCTCAGATTAGGTACACTACATAGAAATTATGGCCCCAAAACCATGATACGTATTGGGAATGTTTGTATTTAAATGTAAGGGTACTTCTAGGAAGATATGTGATTTATTAGGCATCATCGATGGTCTTTTTTAAATATTTGTGACTCTTCCTCTTGGGTGGAGAGTTAAGATAGAGATCCCCATTATCTCTATTTTGTATTTCTTTTGATTGAGCATATTTGGACACATTTTTACCCATATAATTTCATCTGGTTAATCTCTTTATGATATGTAAAGATGAAAATAGTATTCTATGAGATTTCCAAATATGGAATCTCATTTTTAGATGAATAAACTCTATTTCTTTGGGAGGAGAAGATTTTACATGTAGTTCATCTACTCACTATGTTGGCCCCCTGTTCTTGGATGATGATACAATTTCCCTTGTTTGGGTTGAGATGCATCCAATTTAATAGCTAATGTATATATATTCCATTGTATACCTCCCTTCACTCAGTTTTACTTTCAGGTGATCCTTATAGGTATCTATATATTGACCCCTATAAGTTATTTTCTCTCAAACATGTTTCATCTTATGTAGATGATGGAAAGGTTGGAAGTGACATCGGAGGAGCTTTATCCTATCGAAGAACATGGAAAACATATGGTGGTCATATATTGAAGGTCAAAAACTGGGTTCTCTAAACAATTTAATTTCTAGTTTTATTTAATGGGACATATTTCATGTTGGTCATGTATTTTGACCCTTTACATTTCTGTTTACTATTCCAAACTCATTTTCTATAATGAGGTATTACATGCATGGTTGTTTCCCTAGTGAACTTATTCGTTAATTTTTATTCCTCTACACTTATTATTAGAGATGGATGCATCTTTTCAAACAGATAAATAAGAAAATTAATTCTCAATATTTTTATTCTATCAAAATTGGTCTCCATCCATTGACCAATGGATTTGTTGGTTTTTAGGGTAATCCCAAATATCCTTCTTAAAAAAGTAAGACATTAGATTTTGAAATGGAGTTGATTATCATCACCCAAACCAAGCCACTCTAATGAACAATTGAACATTTTAGAGTATTGAGGACTTCATAAACTAGATTTGAGGTGTCATATGGTTCTAAAAGATCAAACTAAGGTCTTTCTACCATCAATTGAGTGTTCACGAGGCTGATATTTTAAATATGGAATTCTGATGTCGGGTGGGAAACTGCGACATACTAGTGATTCCGATGGTGTGACGAATTCCCCTACATGTTTATGGATTTAAAGAAAATGGTTTTCCGGCCACACTTGGACCATAATGTGGTCATGTTCATTGAAATAATACTCAAATACTCTACATAAGATGAGTAACATGATGAGCACATAAGGTTGGATCAAGAATGAAATTGAGATCCTGATCATTATGACATGCTCTCATAGTTAAATTCATCGATTCAAGCGGTTCACATTTATTTGAATTTCCATTCATAGCATCTTTTAGACATGTATCCAATGATGATCTATGTAGCTCTTTCATGGAAGCTACCTAGGAGAATTATAGATGGGTTTATTTTTCATGTTTTGGAGAGATATTATAGGGGGTTTTAAGTTGAATATTCATATATTATAGTCCCATTGACCACCCTAAGGTAGAATGTGAAGCTATTTTACATTAATGTGTATTGTAAGAGAGTATTTTATGTGTTAAAGATGAGGATGACCAATACTCCTATGCTGATACAAATAGAGGAGCGTGTGGAGTACATAGTGTATTGTTATGGCTCAAGAGCTAGGCACGACAACAATTTGATGCATCAACTTTGTGTTATGAAATCCATGTCATGGTATTTGAGGCCTTGTGGGATGAAATATTTTACTTAGTACCTAGAGAAAGAAATGGTTTTCTTCACCATAAGTATTAGGATGAAATATCTTCTATGAGAGCGCTTTTTGGTTTACAAAAAACATTAGAGTACATTGTGCATATTAACACAGAGACACAAGAACATTACATAGTGGATCTAGTTGTGTTTTGAGTAAGACATTGAATTTGTGATAGATAAGTATTGGGAAATATGGTAGTATATTCCCTAATCAGGAATTCCTTGGATCACCTGGTGCAAGTGGCATTCTTGTAGTTAGCTTTGCTACAGGTGACCCTAATGAAGCATGAGGGTACATCATTCTACAGTTGCAGGTGTTGAATCCTCCACTTAGCTAGAGTGTTAGGGATATATATAATGGAGACACCAACTGCATGTTCTTATGTATTGAGATACCCATAGTGGATTCACCAAATTTACACTCCAATGGATGTAATTAGATCATCTCTTTTCAGGGATAGATGGTTGTTTCAGTCATTATAAGGGAGGAGGTGGTGTGAGAGTTCCATACTTCTCCACTAGTTATACATATTTGTACATGAAAGATGTGAGGAGACCTTTTATAGTAGTTTTTGTTGTCTTGTATGATATGGATTGTAGATTATTTGGCCTCTCTATGCCTCAACTAGTAGTTGGAGGTTGAACTACATATTTTGATAGGATTGTTAAATCCCCTTGAGAACCATTAGTGGATGTTGGATGGAAAATCCATACACTTTGTGACTAGATTTCCAAACATAGTGAACGGACATGATGATATGTAGGTTATATTTTTTCGACTCTGGAATTCTTCATACGTCCTTTTTTAGGAACAAAATTTGATGGAGTGTTTGGGGAAGTTGTATCTAGATGAGAAAATTTTTATTTCTGGGTTATGCTCAATGATTATCTCTAATCGCGATGTGTGGTGTATCTCATGATTGTGAAGTGGAATGTATAAGGCATCTAGAACCTAGATAAGGATGAGTATGTCTTTTCAACCCTAGGCCAATGTGTAGACCGAGTTCACTTGTCATGAACCATCCATGAGGGCCCATGTCGTGACTACCCCAAGCATGCCTTCCATAGTCCAAGGGCTGGTGACTAGCACTAGAAAAGAGTATCCCTAAAACAAGAAAGAATTTCCTTTTAAATTGTATAGACATACAGTCCAAGAACACAACACGAAGAAATGACAATGTAAACTGTTGTTGTAAATGAGTGATAAAAGTAAAGGATCTGGAATAAAAGCCCAACTAAAATGTACAAGTATGACTGAAAAGTTAAAATACATCTGAAAAGTGAAAAACATCTCTTGGATCATCCACCAAGGATCCTACCTGGAGGGTAGGTATAGCTCACGATCAGTAGTCCCTGCGTCACATCACACCAAATGGTCCACCTTCGAGTACCATCCAATCATAGCTCCCTCATCCCCGATCAATGTTGTCCATCATCTGCACAATACACTACAATGTGCGAGCATAGCCCGTGAAGGGTGAGTATGACAATAATCAGTAGGGACCCCATGACCCCTGTAGGTCAAACAATGTTTCACAAAAAAAATACCTCAATGAAAGGACACAATCTCAAAGCACGAAGCAATAGACATAAACTCTACATAGGTATATACCCAATCATATAACCAAATTATCACGATATACACATCCCATACAAGCGGGATGTATAACACAAAGTTAACACCACGAAGGTAGAAGTACCACACTATTATAACCATGATGATAGAAGTACCACATAAGCAACACCACGAAGACTACACCAAAATGGTTGGAGTACTACATAGGTAACACCATAAAGATATAAGTACCTCATAGGTAAAATTATGATGATAGAAGTACCACACAGGTAACATCATGATGATAGAAGTACCACAAGTGTAACACCATGAAGATAACACCATGACAGTAAAAGTCTCATCTCCCAATCATGTATAACTTAAGTACATAAGTACAGATGATTAGTTGTAAGCCAGATCATCTTATTATATTAAGAGGCACTCCTACTAACCCACATAGGATCAATTGGTAACTTACCCCCGCTAAACCACATTGGATATGACCCACACAAGATCAGTATGCACTGGCCCACAACAGATTTCCGAGCGCTGACCCACATAGGATCCGATAGAAGGTGACCCTTAAAGTATTGATAGATGCAAACCCACACATGATAGATGTTATTTTATCATGATACAGGCTGCCTCAGGAATCCTTTCACCTAAAGTGCTTGAGTTCCATAGAATCATAACCTTGAGATATTTTTCATACCTAAACCCCCACAAACCACTGCAAAAGAATAACCCAATGGAACTCCATGTCGTAAGGCTTCCAATACGACGAAGGTGCATCAGTCGAACACACGGTCTGTGAGTTATAAGCATTTTAGTTCAGAGGACTTAGTTGGATTCGGGTTTTATCCAACCCAGACACACACCAACGTTCTCCAAAAGACAAGAGGAGTATAACAAAAAGAATATCTCACTCCATGGGTAATAGTTCCACATACAGTTTGTTAAACGGATGCCCAAATTTCACAATATGCCCCCATTAGTGTTTTTGGGACAAGTTCAGACCAGGTTCGGACTGACTCGATCTGGGATGACATGGTTGGGATGGGCCATGACTGGATTGACCCACTAGGGAGGCATGACCCGGCCTCAAGGGGGAATCCAATCCCACATGGGGGAAGCTCGGCCTACAAGGGGCTAACCCGACCCGCAAAGGGGAATCCCGTGCAGCAACGAGGAAACCTATCCCGCAAGTGGATGCCCGACCCGAAAGGGGGCCACCTGACCTGTAAGGGGAAGCCCAGCTAGCTAGGGGGCAGCCCGCCAGTCTGAAAGACGGTGGGTTCTGCCCTAGTCTGTATGGGTGGTGAGACCACGAGTCTCCATTATGGCATAAACTCCATTTATCTTGTGGAGTGGTGACACCACTTAGGCATCGCCCAATCCGCGTAGAACACACCAGAGGCACGGGTTCCCGCTCCATTTCAGCTTTGGCTGTGACCCCTTTTGCTCACCGGTGGTGCGCTGGTCACACCTCCCTTCCCTTATATGAATGGATGATGTACCAACCAACTTTTATGACCACTATGGTTAATTATATGTGGATGGTTCCTCTTGCAGCATGAGTGCACTACCATCTTCCCTTGTGCGTAGGCGGTGCTGACTGCCACCTTCATCCTCTACATCATCAGTCACGACCCCTTTCTCATTGGTGGCATGTGATGGTGCACCACACCTCCTACATGGCCAGCTAGTGCCATCCACTCTAATGATTGTTCTGTATTAGTGCTACTACATCCTTATGTGGCACGTGACATCATACCACCTCCATCGTAGATGATCGGTGCCACTGTGTCAGCGGTCTTTTACGAAGGGCACAAGGGTTGTAATGTGGTGGAGGGTTCGAGTCGGGTTTTTTAGGTCAGCACCCTCTACGTTAGCTTGTAATCTACATGAGGGAGAATGAAAGATTCTAGACCTCTTGAAATTAAAACCAAAAGTAAAACCTACACCATGAACTATGGAGAAATGTCTGTGGTTGAGGAATTTGGTTTGTGTTCATCATACTTCACAAATAACCTCCATTGGCATTTCTCAATCGTTGATATTTAGTTCAGGATTTCAGTGTCGTTTGACACCACTAACCGGAACTGGCTCCATACTCCAAGTGATTTGCTTTTGGCACTTTACCATCTTTTTGTTTCTTGGTGAATCAGTGCTGACACCTTTCCCCAAGGTCAAAATAAAAAGAAGATGGGGAAGCTATGTAATGTAATTGGGAAATAATGGGGGCTCTTTAAATATGAACCTTCCTAATTCCCCAATGTTGATGTTACATAGGATAGAATGGTCAAGCCATTTATTTGCATGCAACGTCGCTGGTCTCACATTGCTACTTGTTCGTTGGTGGAAAATAATGAAAATAAAATAACAATGTCATTTTATTTATTTATTTTCAAAAAATTCCCAAAATCTAACTTTTTCACCAGACCAACTGCGGTCGATGTGAAGCCTCCCTTACGTAAATTCTGGCATTGTAGATTAAATGTTGCCCTCTACTTTTTAATCTGAGCACTGGTTCAAAGGATAGAAAATTCCCCTCGTGCGTTAACTGAATGTACATTATAAGAAGATTTTAAATTAATTCCGGGCCCATCAGGCCATGGAATCATGTGTCACCAATTATTAATGACTAGAAATAATTCCATATAATTATAAAAAAAAATTATATGGAAATCAGTGTCTTTAAATTCTCTTTACCTTAGGGATTTTCATCCCAAAAAACCACAACCTATAATAAGAAAACAAATGGTGGTACTGAGCATGAATTTGCGCCTCCCGCTCCCATGTGCTCTCCAAGAGGTTCTCGTTCTTCCAGTGAACACACACCCGAGGTATCGACCACCCAAGAAGGAATTGCTCCAGTAAATCCTCAATCTCTACTGGAAACTATGTAAATGTTTCCCAATCATTGAAGACACTCTTGCCATGTATGATGATGTGAGATGGGTCATGCATGTATCTCCTTAGTTGAGATACACGGAATACATCGTTCACCCTCTCCAATGGTGGTGGATGTGAAAAGCAGTATGCCACCTCGCCTATCATCTGAATAATTAGAAATGGTGGGATAAACCTCGGTGATAACATTTCACCTCAGAAAAATATCCAAAGTCATCATCGATGAGAGACTTGAAAGAATACGTGGTACCCATCATAGAATTCCAACGGTCCTTGCCTCCTATTATCATAAGACTTATGTCAACTCTGTGCAGTGTTCATCCACGCCTAGATTTTTTCAACTTCTCAGTGGTAGCCCATGCCAGCATTGGACCCATATGTATTGAATCCCCTTGGTCTGTCCAGCAAAGAGGTGATCTGCATGGAAGAACATACAAGGCCTCAAATCATACCATACCGATGGTAGAGTGATAACTATTATTTTATACAAACTCCACCAAGGGCAAGTGATTCTCCGAACAATGGTCAAAATTTAGGACGCAAGCACGAATCATGTCCTCCAGTGTCTATATGGTCTTCTTTGTATGACCATCCATCTGAGGGTGAATGGTGGTTCTAAAACATAGCTGAGTCTCAAAGGCCTCCAAAAATCCCTTCCAGAACCAAGAAGTAAAAAATGTATCATGGTCAAAGGCAATAGAAGATGGCACCCCTTAAAGTCATACAGTCAATTGTACATAGAGGCATCCCAATTCGTCCACTAATCCCTGATCTCGGCTAGGTAGGTAGTATTCCAACGTGGTGAGTTGTTATCGATAACATAGATGGAATCATGTCCCCTAGACGTACACAAAATCCTTGTAACAATGTACTTAGAGATTCTATCCCCCATCGACTCTTGCATGTCATGTACATGTGACAAGCCTATTGGAACCCGATGCTCGGACTTCACTTACTGACAAGTGAGGCATCAAGAAAAAAACACTTCCACATCATTAATCATCCCTCCCCACCAGTGCCGACACCGATGGTTCTGGTATATCTTCACCACACTAGGATGTACCACTAGTGGGTACATATAGAACTCCGTACACACATACACTCATAGTTCCCCTAGTACCATGGTATGACCTCTAGAGAAGATGATGTTCTCCTCACCTTCAGAAAACCCATCAGGTGCCTTCCCTGAGGATATCTGAGAACATCGAGCCTCATAGTCAATGTCCCTAAGTATTGTATCCCCTAATCACTGAATGAATGGTGGTGTGACTGTCCTAGACAGGTAGTATGCTACTCCATCTTTATCCACGAAGGATATCTGCAACATGAATAGATTCCCTATCAACTCACTCAAAAAATGCAGATCAGACCTCATGCTGGCTAAATCGTTTACCATATTCCCCTTCCTAGGAGTATAGATGATCTCATAGTCATAGTCCTTGAGGACCTCTTTCTATCGACATTTCCTTAGGTTCAGGTCCTTCTAAGAGAAGATATACTGGAGACCCTTTTGATCAGAGTAGACTGTATAATTTTTTCCTATCAAGTAATGTCCCCACATCTTCAAGGAAAAGACCATTTGCTGGAAACTCCTGGTCAAGGGTAGAATAGTTCTCCTCATGCTGTCTCATTTATCATAAACCATAAGTAATCATTTGTTTCTCCTACATCTGGAAGCATCCATGTATCGTTTCTGATGCGCCACAGTAGACAACATACCCAACACCCTCTTCTCATAGCCTTGAGATGGTGGTACTCATCGGTCTCTGTCTCAACTCCTAAAGGCTCTATTGAAACATCTCCATCCATAGAAAAGGATCCCCCTTCTCCGTCAATGCTGAAAATGGTGCGAAAGCCCTAGATAATTCAGGTACAATTGTCTTGTAATACCTAGCCAATGTATATGTCCCTCTCCCTATATGGAGGTAATTCTGGAATCATATTTTGAAATGATGTCCCCACACTCTTCCAATAATTTTTGGGAAATGAAAAATCAAAACTTCTGTAGCCATAGGGGTAAGGCTGTCCAACTCAAGAGTGATCTGCTGCACCCTCCTATGCATGAGTTTATCTTGTTCTTCCTAGGATTCCTTTTTTTCCGACCACCGAAAATGCTATTCCAACATTGTAGTTAAACCAAAACCTTTTTCCCTTATGTTTTCAATCTTTGTATATACTGTGGATGTCCACTCCATAGCCAAAATAAATTCATAAGGCCTCGACCCTTCCACAAAGCGGATCCAACCGAATCTCTCGCGTTAAGGGTCAGATCATACCGTCGGCCTAAGTGTGATTATCAAGTCTCCTCTCAAAGGAATCCACATAAGTATGGTTCATGTCAACAGATTAACCAGAATCTCTTGGTCTTAAACAATTTTTGTAGAATGAATGAATGATTTGTTCCAATGTCAATTCATACGGTGAATTATAGTAGACATAGACCGTACCCATAATTTTTCCTAGAGCACTTGGGTAACACTCCTTAACCTAATGTAGCTACTACCTTCTCTTGTCCTCTAGCTCTCTGAGCCTAGTGAGGACCACATTAGGTTGGTGGTTGTAAAAAGTTGACATGTATACCATCTCATGATACTCTTCTAGCCCCACATCCAAACCTGTTTCCTTGCAGATTCATATGTCCCTATCACTTCTTCTTCCTGAAACATTTTTCATGGCCATGTCTCTGAGACTGGCATTAGTTTCCGGATTTCCCAATGCTAAAAATCACTGGCTATATCCATTCATCTCATAAATGTTCAACCACAATGATTCTCCCTATCACCCTAACAAAAGTATAAATGGATAGGGGAATAGTGTTGGCTCGGATGTCCCTAAATGCACCTCGCTCAGAGGTCAGATCCCAGAATCACTGGCCGAACTATAGTCTTCGAGTACATGGTATGGTCGGTACATCTCAATGAATAGTTAGCTTTCTATATGTCATTCTTCCAAGATGTAGAAGCTCTATGGAACTCTCATTTCTTAGCTCTTTATGGAAAGCGACCCCCTTAGTTGATGAAGGTTCTCAGGATTTCCCATAGAAAAGTGACCTCTTCATAAGATCAGGGTAATATAAACCCTATCATCAACATATTGTGCCACATAGAAGGATCTCTAACCAGACCACCATCTGATCGAATGGTGCCATGGCTAGGTGGAAACTCATCCACCTCCTCAAGTTAGTCGTTGGCAGACTGTGAGTCAAGCTCACATAGAAACCTGAGGGGAATCTGATATTGAATCTTAGGGAAGGTAGTAATCCTTTATGTGTCCTTTAACGGTACCGCAGGTTGTAACTCCTATAAAATGGGAAATGATATAGTTGGCACACTATTCAAAGGTACCATCTCAGGAAACTATCCATGTATCGAATCCACATCACCATGAAGTCCATACTCATAGTCCCGCACTGATAATGACTTGTATCTAGGATCATCATTTGATTTGCTGGTGTCCCAACTATGTGGAAAACTCTAGCCACAGCCTCCTTCCAGTCCTCAGCTCCCTAGGTATCTGTCTCACCTAGATACCTCGGAGGCCTATACCACTAGAACTCGTACAACATGATTTGTCGGCGTATACATTCCTCCAATGAGGTTAGTTGTAACTTCTTCCCAACAGGTTGTGGTAACGTTGGTACACCACCTGAAGGTGCCAACAAAATAAAAGAGCCTGCACCGAGGCCTTATTGCTCAGTGGGCAGTCATCGCATACTATCATGCAAGTCCTAGCTGGCTGTCTACCTGGAAATATACTAAAAGAATACAGGTGTTCCACGATAAATAATTTATACTTAATGGGCTGACTCAAAGTGATAACAATAAATATTATCAAAAACACACACAATCTTTGTTTCCATACAATTAGTCGGAAATCAGAATTCAGGGTCCTGGTGTATGGATACGTCAGCCATCACACGAACACTAGAATTCCCAAACTAAAAACCACACAAATAACACGCAACACTATTCCCACAATGAAAAGATTAGAGTCGTAGTTATTTGGTAGAACGGACTCATCTGATACCACTTATTCATGACCTATCCCTCAGGGCCTGTTTCATTACTTCCCCATTCCTGCCTTCCATAATCCAGGGGCTTTTGACTAGCACTGGAAAGGAATATCCATAAAACATGAAGGAATTACATTTTAACCTATATAGATAGTTATTCCAAGAACAAAACAAGAAGAAAAAATGAAGTAAACTACTATTATAAAAGTGTGCTGAGAGTAATGGGGCTGGAATACAAGCCCTACTAAAAATTAAAAGTATGAAAGAAAAGTACAAATACAACTAAAAAATGAAAAAAATCTCCAGGATCACCAACCGTGGATCGTACCTGATGGGTCGGTACATCTCATGATCAGTAGACCTTGCATCACATCAGGCCAAATGGTCCACATCCGAGTGCCATCCAATCCTGGCTCCCATAGCATGTATAAATGATCTCCATAATCTGCACAAGATACAACAAGGAGTAGTAGTAGACCTTCCATGGGTGAGTATTACAATACTCAGTAGGGACCCTAAGACCCCTATAGGTCTCCCGGAGTTCCACAATAGAAATACCACAAAGTAAAACCTAAATCTCAAAGAACCAGGAAATAGTAATCAAATATACTTAGGAATATTCCCATACATATACATATGTTATGATGATATAACCATTCCATACATGAGGGATGTATACCACAAAGGAAACACCACGAATGTAGAAGTAACACATAGGTAACACCACAATGATAGATGTATGACATAGGTAACACCATGAAGAAAACATCACAAAGGATAAAGTCACACGCATGAAACCCCACGAAGATAGAAGTACCACACATGTAACGTCACGATGGTAGAAGTACAACATAGGTAAAATCATGAAGATAAAAGTACCACGTAGGTAATAACATGAAGATAACAACAAGAATATAAATAACTCAACTCACAATAAGGTATAACATAAGTACCAAAGTAAATATGATTCTTCATAAGATATATCATCTTATTCTATTAAGAGACACAACTGCTGACCCACACATGATAGATAGGTAACTAACCCCCATTGAACGACACGATATTTGACCCACATAGGATTGGTTTGTGTTTCCCCACACATGATCACTTGGGAGCAGATCCAAATAGAATTTGATAGAAGCTAACCCACACAGGATCGATAGATGCTGACCCACACAGGATCAATGTTCTTTATTCACGTTATATCCTGCAACAAGAATCCTCATACCCAGTGCACTGAAGTTTTGTAGAGTCTTCCCTTCGAGATATCAGTCATACATAGACCTTCACTATATTCCACAAAGAAGTAACCCAATGGAATGCAATGTCGTAAGGGTTCCAACATGAAAAACGTTGCGTAAATCAGACGCCATGTATGTGAGTTATAAGCGTTTTAGTTATGAGGGTCCATATGGATTTGTGTTTGATCCAACTAGGACGTACTCCAACATTCAAAAAGCTCAAGATATGTATCCCAAAAGTACCATCTCACACCAAGGGTCCTAGCGCCATATAAAGTTCATCAAACGAACTCTTGCATTTCAAGATATGGCCACTTTAGTGTTTCTGGGTCATGTTGGGCACGTGTCCATGCCAACCCGGCCTTGGATGGCCCAACCTAGTTTGGGTTGACCTGACCCGGTTTTGGAAGACCCGAGCTGGTCTGGGTCTGACCTGGCGGGGCTGGGCAGCGGTGGGTTGGAACACTGGGCCGCGGTCGGCCCGGCCCGCAAGGGGGGCGTGACCCTGCCTGCAAGGGTGGAGCCCGACCCAAATGGGGGAGGCCCGGTCCGCAATGGGTCTGCCACACTCGCATGGGGCCTCCCATCCCTTAAGGGGGTGACCCGACCTGTACGGGGGTGGCTCGGCCCGCAAGGGGCTACCCATCCCTCAAGGTGGAGGCTCGCCGTTTCGGCCCGCTGTGGGGTCTGCCCTAGCCGATGAGGGGGGTGAGACCCCCGGTCATCAAAATGTCCAAGAGTACATTCATCTTGTGATGTGGCGGTGCCACATTGGTGATGCATAGTCACCGAAGAGCCCACTAGAGGTGCATATTACCCCTCTGTTGTGGCTTCGGTCGAGGCATCTTTTACTCATCGGAGGCACGCTGGTCGCGCTGCCATTCAATTCCGCGGTCAGTGATGTGCCATCCGCCTTCTATGAACAATGTGACTGACAAACCATGACCAATTCCTCAACCATCATAGGTTCACAACCCTCTTTCCTCGCAAATGGCTGGTACGAGCCACCCCCTCCACCCGCTGCGTCTTTGGTCGGGATCCCTTGTTCATAAGTGGCACTCCATGGTGCGCCACACCTCCTCCGTAGACTGCCAGTTCCAGCTGCTCTGATGACAACTGTGGCATAGTTTCATGGACACCTCTTTTCGTGCGGGATGGATCGCTGCCTCCTTCATAGCCGGTCGGGGCCGCCGCACCGATAGTCATCCAAGGAGGGTGCAAGGGTAGCAAGGTTGTAGAGGGTTCAAGCCAGGTTTCTTAGGCCCGTACCCCACCATGTTATCTTGTATTATACTTGATGGAGGAAAAAAGATTCTATAAATCTTGAAATTAAACCCAAAAGTCACCCTACCTCAAGAACGATGGGGAAATACATGTGGTTGAGGAAGTGGGTTGGTGTTCGCCATACTCTGCAATTTACCTCCAATGATGTCGCTCGATTGTCGATCTTCAATTTAGTGTTTTGGGGTAACTTGTCACCACCCACAAGAACCAGCTCTATCCTCCAATGGTTTGGAATCTCGAAACTTTACCAAAAATTATTTTCTCAATGAAGAAGTGTTGACATCTCTCCCTAATCTCCCAATAAATAGGATAGGGAGTGGGTAAGTAATGACATTGGGAATTAATGGGGGATAATAAATTAGGAACCTTCTTAATTACCTGACATTGGTATTACATATGATTAAATTGTCAAGCCATTTATTTGCTTGACACGTCACTATTCAAACATTTCCCCTTGTCCATTACAGGAAAAGATTGAATAAATAACTATGTTATTTTATTTATTTCATTAAAAAGTGTCTCAAAAATCTATGTTTCTCTCCAAACATACTGTAGTCAAATTTAATCCTCCCTTAAGAGAATTCCAACAAGGATGATTCAATAGTGCACTCAAATTTTTAATCCAATCAGCAGTTCAAAAGATAGAAAACATCTCTCGCCTGTTTACTGAACCTACCTTAAAAAAGTTCAAAAATTCATTCTGGGCACACCAGGCCTCACAATCATGCACCATCAATTTTCGAAGACTCATAATAATTCTATATAATTTTTAAAAAATATAGAAAATATGGGGCTTTATAGCACAATCCATGTGTTAGAGGATCTGATAAGGTATTACAAGTTAGACATCAGAATGAGCTAGTATGATCACTTTACATTGGTGATGTTTGGATACAACAACATTTACCACTCTACCATTGGCATGTATAATTTTTACACCTTTTAAGGGAGACCATATTTTTCACCATTGTTCATGAAATAGATTGGAGACACATCTCCTGTGGGACAAAAGATGAAGTCGGTGTAGTTGGAGAAGGTCCAGGTCATCTATGAGTGGACGAGGACATATCAAGATAGGTAGAAATATTTTGTAGATATCCATCCCATTCCCTTTATTTTTGATCAGGGAGACCATCTTTTCCTAAGTGGCTCTCCATGATGAGAACTGTGGAGGATTTATCAAGGTTAATATTTATCCTTGAGGATAATCAGGTTGTAAAAGATCATATATGGGGTTGGCAAGGTTTCTCATTGACTCTCCCTACCCCATATATAAATATGGTTCATGACGTCTTCCATGTGTCATTTCTAGGGAGATATGTGCATTCCCCCATTCATACCATCAACAATGGTTGATATACATCAAGTATGTAGCCTCTATTTTGGATACCTGATGGAAATCGAGGATTGATAGGAGATATACATGTGTTGATAGACCATCCCATTGGATCACATTTTTTGGGGGCATGAGAACATATAGGAAAGATTGTGGGAGTGGGGGAGCCAGATGTCAAATCAGTATCATGAATTTTTTATTTACTTTTTATTTTTGGGGTTGAAAATCTAGATGGAGGGAATCATGTAGAGGACAATTTTTTTTCATGTAATATTTATTAATATGTATATATATATATATTCAATTCATGGCACTAAGACAATGTGTGATTTTATGGCCCTTTGTGACTAAAATTAATATAATAAAAATATTTGTGTATTTTACATTACATGAGAATTGTTTCTTGAATAAAACAGTATAAATTTTAAATAATATCTCCTATTAGAAAAATAAGACCATTTTCAGTCTAGAAAGTGGTTTTTACCATATATAAACCTGTAATAGTTTAGTGTGGGGTGATCATATATATCACCCATTGACGATAAGTTTGGAGTTCAAATTTATTAGTCAAATTGATTAAATAATTATTTTGACCTAAATAAAATTTCTATTAGAATAATACCATGAATATTATTCCTACATTAGGAATATAAACCCTATTAGTATTCCAGAGCTTCATAACCTCTTTCTATTGGTTAATCACATTAGACAATGATGAAACTCTGTTTCAGAGCAGATCAAGACTCAACGAACAAAATGACTTCCTTCATTCATAGGTGAGAACTTTATTTAAATACATTATATACAATCTCTTGGTAGGACCCATAAATTTTTGTATTATGAAAATATTTATTAAAACTGATTGAGAGGATTATTATCTTTCTTCGATCTATGCAAATTATTTACTAAGCATGAACATTTTTCCTGATTAAATGTCAAAATACTTGTATTCTAACCCATGATAACATCATTACTGTTCCTTGATCAAGATTAATGAGAAATAATCATTCAAATGTTTATTTTGGTTCCTTTCTCCCAAATTGAAATGTGTGATTCAACGGTAGGAAACCATGTTATTGGTTCAACATTTTCAGGTAGTACTGAGCCTTATTTGGCCACTCAAATTTAGATGAATCAATGTACGAGGAATAAATAAATGAAACGAGGATAGATCTAGGATGTTTTTGGGTTCCTGGTGATTTTTTGGGGACCCGATATCAATTCCATGGAGGTGGAAGGATCAACATTATACTTGTTGAACAATGAACCACCGTCTTGATAGAGACCGATGTTCGGCCACTGGATGGATAGGAACGACATACCCAGATGAGATTTATGAATCATGGGTGGATAGTTTGTGATAGTTGTATTGGAACATCTAGATTAAATCCATGGATATTGGATATATATTTCTAAAAATTTCTTGACTAAATTCCATTGATTAGGATGAGCAAACACCCTATATCTCCTTGGTTGTAGTGACTATTGTTTTTGGACTTAAAAAGAATAGAATGATGTGTATAATCACTACACTTCATGTACCACTTTCTAGTGTGAATGCTCCATGTGGTGATTCACACATCTATGACCTTTCCACAAGCCTGATGACATGGGCATGAATAGAGAAATGGGTGACACCGCAGGTGAAGAGGCACCTCTTGTACTAATGTTCCTAGATTGGAGGATAGTTACATAAGCATAGGGTTGATACATGAAAAAAACCATGAACATGTAGGAGATCCCAATTGTCAATGGCATGTTGTGTATATCCCCAATACACCATGTATCCCTACATGTTTGATGATCCATGAATCATTAGGGACACAACCTCGTGATGGAGAGGGACCAGACATTATGTTGGACCCCATACACTTTGTACCCCTTTTCTGCATCTGAGGAAAGACCATGAATCCATATATCCATCATTTAGACATTAATTTTATTTCATGTCTACCCTATACTAAATATTTTCGCAAATATAATTACATCATAACCAAGTTTTGGATATTTCATATACGATGTGGAATGTTTTGTGAACAATTCTTGGATAGGCAATGCATTATGACAACAATGAGCACACACGATCTCTAGATGAATCCTGAGTAGAACCTTGTTGTTGGGATAGGTATGGAACCTCGCTGATTTTTTATGTGGAACCCTCCAGAAAGGATATTTATGGGTACTCAATAGAACTCTTGAGTGGAACCCTCTTTTGGTGTTGGATAGTGGTCCTCTATAGACTTCTAGAGAGGAATCCTCAAGCTGGGATGGGAATGAGTCCTTTGTTGACTTCTAGAGTGGAAATCATTACTAGAGAAGGGATTTTATACTCTACCAACATCTAGAGTGGATCCATCTTGATGGGATGGAAATGACTCCTCCATCGACTTATTGAGCTGAACCCTCATGTTGCACTAGACATGGTTCATATACTGACTTATAGAGTGGGATACATCTTATTTTATTAGAATGAGTAATCTAGTGACTCTGAGAGTGTAACAATGTAGCTGGGTTGGGCATGGGTCCTCTACCATTAGAGTGGAACCCTCCTTTTATACTTGGAATTGGGTGCTCTATATAGAGATTTCCACCCCTCGACATTGAGAAATAGTAAAAAAAAGCATGTATTGGCTTGGTCTGATAATTCTTGGAAAGCACATGAGATATTGTGAATCATTGATGGTTATTTAGAACTAGTGGTCCCTCTTATTCCTTGCAATGAGCTATGAAATTGAGATCCACTTTCTATCTCATTTAGGTTTCTTTTGAATGAGTATATATACACATATATATCCATACATTTAGATTTTGTATGTGAATACAGCCAGTGTATGCCATGCATTTTCCAAGTATAGATTCTTGTGTTTTGATATGTTTACTCTCTTTCTATTGGTGAAAAATACTTGACATGTAGTTTAACTAATCACCATGTTGATCACCCTATTCTTGTTGGAGTATTTAATTTATCGGTCAAGGTTAGATATAAATCTTATTAATTATCTATAATATTTCTATTATTACTGAATATCTCACTACTCCCCCATTATATATTGGTGTGGCGTAATGGGTATGTATATAACCACGCACAAAGGGGTTTTCCTGACACGTGTTGTATCTTATGTAGATGAAAAACAGGATGGTGGGGGAATTAGATGTTAATAGGGATACTCGGTACATTGTATCATGTATGTTGGTTACATTGTGGAAATTAGGTACTAGGATCTCTCAAAATTTTACATTCCAGGTATTTTAGGACAGGACATATTTCACCTTATGTTTTTATTTATTCTCATTACATTTGAGATTACACTACCATACTCTAATAATGTTTATACGTTTTACATGCATGGTTGCTTCCATTGTATTATTCATATTTCACTTTTATTACTCCGAAATTATGTATCATGATTATTGCGTATCTACAAACATTTATTTATCAAAATTCCTCCTCATTGTATTTATTCCTTTAGTCTAGGTATCCATCCCCTAACATATGGAGGTAGGCAGGGGGGGTATTAGTCTTGAGCCTTGTTATGTGTTATGTTGTGATACCATTTTAATCAACATAATTCTATATAAAGTATACATGATTCTATAATATGTTATTTAAGATATAATGTTCATTTTGGAGATACATTGTTTACTTCCTTCTATCCATAATAATCATTGAAAAATTTGAACTTTAGTAACGCGTATGTATGACCTACAATCCTTATGATCACAAAAATTGTTCATTTTTAATATCCAATCATCATAATTGATTATAAAGTAAAATTGATGCAAAAATATGATAATTATTTCATGATATCTATTCTATATATGTTATATAATATTCTTCATGATCATAGTCATCTAACATTAGTTATTTTGACACATGATCCAAATATGTTCCAAATATCGAACATAAATTAATTTATTTAGTAATTTTATATGACATGTTAATATGAGAAATATATCAAATAATATACTTGGAAAATTTTCTCATGTTTTAAATAATTATCATAATTGATTATTCAAAATATTAATGTCACATGTGACATGTGGAACTCAAGATAAGTGATTTTGCCTCAATTTAGAATCCATTGAGACTTATTTTCTATTATGCACTTATTAAATTCATTATGTGTTATATACTATCCACATGAAATGTAGACGCATAAATCAATACTTTTTCTTGGTATCTTAATTTTCACTTTGAATAATATCATCCAATGGACTTGGAATTGAAAATTACTGGTGGAAATATTTCTTAAGCAATATCACATCCTTTTTTGGTTGTAAGTATTCTCTGGAAGAAATATCTTAAATTTGTTAATTTATCAATGTATATTATATAATATCCATATTCTTTTATGATGTGTATGATTATTTCTTAAACTATATTACATTATTTCAAAAAAATTATAATTTGGTTCTTATATGATTTATTTGGAAAATATTGATAAATATATTTCCTTTACTCAATACAAATATTTGATAAGGAACATTTTTTATGAATTAAATAAATTATTCAAAATATATTTATGGAATGATTTATATTTTTATGAAATGGGTGAGGGTCTATTTAAAGTAAGCACCTTGGAGAACGACTTGTCTCATGAGATGAATTAGTTAGCCAAACCATATGGGTTTCAACTAGGTTTTCTAAACCATATTATAAATGGTCTTGACTGTGTGGAACCACGTACCAAAGAAATATGTCCTCTAAAATTTAAGAAATAATTTATTGAAAATTAATTCTTTATTATTATTATTATCCTTGTGATTTTTTATTTCAAATTACTTATAGACTGATTTCAATTCTAGTTTATTGAAGAAATGGAATGTGTTTTAGTTATTTACCCTTCCATATTTATTATATATTTTTATTCATGATATGTATATCTATTATGAAACCTTAATAATAAATTGATCCCAACAATATTTTTTTTACTTTCCCCAAGATATAATGAAGGAATCTATGAATTAATTCTAAAGGATGATGTTCATTTCATTTACTATTGTATCCTTAGTTATTTTCTATTTTCATTATTTTATGGGAAAAATTTATGTTCGCAATTTTTCAAAAATATCTAAACATGTTTATCCTTTATGATTTGATTCCCTGTAATCCAGCCAATGAATAAATTAATGCACCAGCTCTATGATTTAGTGTTCTGAGCATTACAATATTTTATGTTTTGAAATGGATTGTGAGATTCAACTATGTATATAGATTTCCATTACAACTAAATTATTCGATCCTTTGGGATGTTCTTTCTTGTGTTGACACCAATTTAATGAACATTTCACCAACTCTTGGCTACTTGGATCACAATATCCACATATGTTATTTTTTAGTCATTTCATATATCAATATTAAATATGTACATTAAATTTGTGTAATGTATATAAAAATAAAATCATTATAATACCAATATATGAAATAATTATATTGTGTAATATAAAGATAATACATATATATATAAATATATATTCATTAATACTATTATTTTCACTAAATTATATAATGAGTTTTTTGTAATAAATTTTCAATTACAACTTGGTTAATATAATTCAATATCAATAATATAAATAAAGAAATTTAATAACATTGTATTAAAATAATTTATTGTTAACAATGATAAATTTAAAATAATAATTTTTTAATATATTTTGCATTAATTATGATAAATTTAAAAAATAAAATTTAAAGTTTCATTCGTTAAAAATATAATGTTCTAATATGAAAATTGACACTCATTTAATTAATTACATTCTATGTGATAATATGATGAAGTATTAATCTATGAATAGTAATTGTTTTATAAAATGAATTATTTCAACTTAATTAAGGTTCTTATTCATAAGATAAATTTTTCTTATTTAGAAATTGAATAATATTAATTGGATTATATTGGTTTAATAGGTAAATAAACAACAGATAAAGAGAATAATATTATTTTTACGAATTAAAACATGTTTTCCATTTTATTTATAGTAAACATAGTAATGTAAAAAAATATGTTCAAAGAGTATAAGTAAGGGGTAATAGACAATAAATACTATAACAATTAACCTAATTTAGTTTAAGATTTAATTATAGTCCTCCTGATATAGTATATTAGAAAATTGTCTATATGGATGAACTATCCATGTAAAAATATATTATATATAGATTAAGGAATGACTTTTGGAAAAAACATCTAAATATAATTTGTAAATGGAAACCTTATATATCCACCTACACATACATATTCATCTGATTATCTCCATAATAATTTCCAAAATTATATCTCTATGAGTCTCTATACCATTAGAAATCCTTTTTTAACATGAAAAATCATGAGAGCAATCATTTTTGTGATGCTCTGTAAATAAATCCATTCACGGCATATAAGGGAAGCTGGTTTAGGAAAATAATATTTGGGACTCCCTTTGGGTGTAATTCATAAGGGCGTAGTACTGTGATGTGGATTTTAATGGGATCCTTGGAATCTAGTTATCAAATTTTGCATGGTTCGTGCTATCTCACCTTCAGCTTCTTCGTGGCTCGGCTTAATGGATTATCAAGAAATGAGAGGTTACTTTCTGGAATGTTGACTAGGTGGGAAAGATGCTAAAATTCTTATACATTCCTTATCCCAAGATGTCCTTTATGAAATATAGTATTCAACATTAATTTACATGGTAGGTCCTTAATAGTTACCAATGAGAGGTGTTTGAGGGTATTATGTTAGATGAGGAACTAGCTCGCTGCTACTTCATGGGATCATGTTTATGGAGGTTTGATTATCGGGACTAGATGAGGATGTTTCATATCGAGAATGAACACAATGAGTGTATTTCAATGAGTTGGTGTAGTAAACATCCATTGAGGTATAATTTCCATATATGGTGTATCTGAAACAAGTCATTGCCAACAAATAAGAATCTCCAAAGGAAGGTCATACCATTACCCGCTCGTCGCTTTTGTTGTTAGAACCCAAGGGAAGTGTCATATTTTCACCTCCTTTTTCAGAGCCGTTGGGCGTCATATTTTTGTTCCTTCATCTCTTCTCACTAACACATAGAAAATGATTATCCTGACATCAATGGCTTCTTGGCATCATGGTTTCAAAATATGTAAATCATGTGAATGGAATGAAAACTAAGGGACATTTTTATATATTCCATATGTTGGAATATATGGGGGTCTCACAATCGGGTTCGTCATGGTACTCATCATTAGATTGTGTTCTAAATAATGGGTCTTGGGGAAATTATAGTGGAATTGGGTTCATTTATGAAGGGTGGATAGTTTTCATCCACTGTTTGTATTCTTTTAAACAATCCTCATTTGCAGGTTTGAGGATTAGGGTAGTGTATTAGGTGGAAACTCTTATTATAAGGATTACAGTTAGCATCGAAGGATCATTAATGTATTGGATGATAGGAGGCTTGGGCGTCCATCAGGATTCAATAGGATCAGTCCTATTTTACTTTAGTGATTATTATGAGCCGAGATGTTCTTTGGGGGCAGAGATGTAAGAACCTGGATCTCAGTTTCTAGTATGTTTTTCCTTTTCTGGTTGTTTTTACGAAAAAGAGGAAAATCTGGAAATTTTCAAAGTACATGCCATGTACTTTATGAGTACATGCTGTGTACCTAGAAGCCGAGCAATTCCATGTGCTAGCCTTGTCCGGGAAACACACACGATGTGTAGGGGTGATGTGGAGGCCTCTTAAACCAGAGTACAGAAAGACCTAGTACACGTAGTGTACTCCAGAAGTACAAGCCATTAACTCTCTCTTTTTTCATTAAATAGACCAGGGTCACGCCTAATCAACAGTATCATCTTCTTATCAAGGTTCTTTGATCGAGAGCGTCCATACAGCCGCGAACATCCCCCGAGCCCTCGAGCCTCCGTATGTTTTCCTAATCGACTATCATCAATTTCATTGGAACCGTAGTGGTGAGATCTTCTTTCTTCTTGAGTTTCATTCCATAATTTTCTCTCAATCATAAGATATCGTGGGTTGAATGTTTTTTGTGTTTTTGTAGATCTATGAAGTTCTAAGGAGAATACAGCCATGTGCTGCATGTATATTGATATCCTAGAATCAAGGTAGGTGGTTTGTGCAGTACCTTTCGATGTATTTGATTTTTATGTGCAAATTTCCATCAATACTCATGAACGGGGTATTGTGTGTTTACTGTTTCACCCCAGCTGTTTTTATTCCTTGCTTATAAGACTGTGTAGAGGAAATTTGATCATTTTTTAGGATAATTACTATGCTTGGATGGTTTCCCATGCCTTGTTCTATTTATGACATTTGATTCTTGTTAGACTTTGGATATTAAACCTGTTTTCCATGCCTTGTGACCGTATGATGGAGTGATATTCTTGACATGCTTGTTTTTCTATTGATTGGTCAGCAAAGTAGCTATATAAGTTTACATTGGCCTTATAGAATTATTAAGCACTGATTGGGATGGGACAGTGAGATCTTGGGGCTATTGACTATAACGTATAGACCGAGTGAGCTTCTAATAGAGTCTTGGACAATATAGACTATAATAGATAGACTGAGTGAGTTCCTGGAGAGTCTTGTATATTATAAACTATAGGGGATTGACCGAGCGAGATTCCTGGAGAGTCTTGGATATTATAGAGTATAGGATGGAAGAACAAGTGAGCTTACACATAGAGTCTGTACTTGTTTGAATTTCTTTATACCATTCCAACCTAGAGGATTAATTGATCGATCGAGCTTCCTCAGAGAGTCTGTGATAGACCTGATATTATAGGAGGAATTGGCCGAGTGCACTTCCTTCGGGAGTTTCTAGACCATGGGGCTATAAGTTTTTTAGACCACATGATATTACTCAGAGAGTCTGTGACTACCCTAGACTACAATGGGAATTTACCGAGTGAGCTTCCCCAGAGAGTCTTATAATTTTCGAATGACCAAACCAGAGGGGTTAGGATGAGTGCACTGCCAACAGGGTTGATGGTACCTCTTGGATAGGACCAAAGGGGTCAGCTGCATGTACTTCCCTGAGGGGTTCCTGATGTGGTTATCTATTTACATCACTTCTACTTGTTGTTATATGGATTGATTACTGTTGTATATCATCCTGTTACTTCTTACTGGTTACTACATGCTGTTTACTGTTACTGTTTGCTGCTTACTGTACTACTACCTGCCATATGCTCACTGACTGTTTGGCATAGATCTTCAGGTGGTTGGATACTGGGATTTAATATCAAATCCTATTGGGCCATGCTTTGGGGCCCAAACAGACTATGTTGTTGTAGCTATAGATAAGGGCAAGCGCTCTTTGACTTCGTGTACTTGATTATTTTGGAGTAGTATAGCATGGGACCATGCCTAGGATTGCGATGCGGCATAGCTGTTTCTCTTTTCATTTGTATATGTTTTGGTACTGTTTGTATTTCTAGCATTGTGTACTATTTGGTTGCATTCCTAGATACGTATCATGAATCATTACATATATACATATGTGCTCTAGGTGTTTATTGTTTTATTCTTCCACTATTTCTTATTGTTGGATATTTACTGTTGCTGCTATTGCATGTTTTGATTACTTCTACTGTGTACTCTTCCAATGAGGGCTTAGTTTTCCCAATATCACACCCAGGTCCCTCTCTTCTTGTCGGCAGCCTCTAGTATTTGGGGAAAATGCATTTGATACCATGTGACCATCTGGGTACAGGGCTCCTCTGGGTGGGTTCTGGAACCGGGATGTTATAAAGTGGAATCTGAGGGAATTATTTACTCTTGATATACTTTTTGGAGCCTTTAGCCATGGATTTGATGGATTCAGTACTTGGAAATAAGTTGTGTCCAGGAGTATCTATCTTGTGTATATGGAAAATCGAATTTACCTCGTATATTGAAGTTTTTGGTTTTCCAATTTTACAATTGATATTACTTCACTTTGAGTGACTCACATGGTTTATGTTGTTATTGTTATTGCTATTGTGGTTTTATTTCTATCTCAACCCGATGAGATGAGTGTATGACATCTCATGCATCATATAGGCACTTGATAGAAATCACATGCCATGAATTCTTTCCATGCCATCTAGGGTGCATAAGCGATTGCATGTTTTTTTGTTAGATGTTGTGTAAATTATGTATTCTGTTGTGATAAATTCATTTACTGAATACCTGTAGTTTGATAGAGGATTTGTTTGTATTATAAATTGCTTAAATGAACACAAATGTTTTTTTCTTGAGGTGTTATGGGCCATCATGAATCGGAACATTGAAGATCATTGACCTATTTTTCAAGTATATGACTTCAATGAGATTACAAGATTTGATTCGCAGGGAGTATGGGCCCTCAAAGATAGGAATTTGGAACCTCCATGTTTGATTTTCTGTGTTTACAAACTTCGGTGCAGTTTCTAAGCTACTGCTCGGAAAAAACTTGAATACAAGGCATGTACTTTATGAATACACACCATGTAGTTTTTAAACAGTGTCATTGACTGTGTCATCAGAAACATGGATTTGTAAAATTACATCTGGAACATGCCATGTACGGTAGGTACACACCTTGTAGTAGTGAGCCGTGTTCATGACCGTTTCACTAAGAAAAAGGGTCGGGGATGCTCGTGTCGTACACACCGTCTTTTGTATGAACACACCATGTAGAATTGTTCTAGGTACTCGGATGCGTCACTAACAACACTGTTCGGTGTTATATTCTCCTATATATGCTGTATTTGTTTGGAACATGTTGTGTAAGGTTCAGCCATGTAGCTGGCCGTGTAACTAACAACAGGTTTTCCAAAACCTTATCTAGTCCATGTCTTGTCCTTAGTGAACATGCCATGTAGTATAGGGTTCTGAGGACCGTGTGAGTTAGCTATGTAAAGAGACTCAAACAGGGGAAAGGAGTTAAAGTACATTCTGTGTGTGGGGACAACACACTGTGTAGTCTAGGGTGTTACACAACCAGCTGTGGAAGATATACACGCCCATTTGAATGGCATTAAGGAACACGCCGTGTAGTTTCATACACTGAGTGTATTCGTGTTTGGTAAACGTGAGTGTTTCTATCTCCTGACCATGTTTTGTACTCTTCTGTTCTCTATACAAGATAATCTTGATTTACGGTGTGATTTTGATCTTTCTGTGCTATGCCTCTGAGACGTCCTTCCATTGAATGTCAGCTGCGAGACGGTGAGCAGACACCGGATATGGCCGATCAGGGACCTCTTGCAGATCCTCCTGTTGTGCCAGCCATGGCACCGGCAGTTATACCCGTTACAGGTGACGATGTGCATTTGAGGGAGTACTTCCTAATGATGATTCAGACAATTTTGGGAGTGCCGCCTCATGCCTTATCAATGGATGAGTTGACGTGTGTTTTCCAGTAACTACATCATCCTACTTTCTCAGGGGATGGAGGACCCCAGGCTGCAGAGTCATGGCTAGAGGTCATGTTGATGATCATTGAGCACCTGGAGATACCACCATAGAAAAGGGTAATATTGGATACCTATATGCCCCGAGACACCGCCAATAGGTGGTGGGAGGTGATATCACAGTTAGGGTGTAGTAGAGTATGACTTGGTATGAGTTTTGGCACATCTTCTACAATTACATTTATCCGGAGGCCTTGAGGTCAGACTGAGCCTGGGATTTTATGATTCTCGAGTAGGGATCTCTTTCCATTATGGAGAACTCCTCTCGTTTTACTGAGATACAGTGCATCACTCTGATTCTAGCTGGTGATGAGTTTTTCCTTTCTAGGATGTTTGAAAATGGTCTCAGGTTGGAGATCTGTTCCCCTGAGAATATCATCATGTTTTCTTTGATATCCTCTTTCATCAACCAGGCGCTGATCACTGAGCATAATCTGAGAGATTCTGGAGCAGTGGGCCAGGATGGTTCGACATCCAGAGTCAGTGTTCCTCCTACTTATTGGAGGAATCGCCGTAAGGAGTCTGGTCGAGGAGATCAGGGTAGGAGAAATGTATCTTCAGACAGCCGGGTTGTATGCTACCAGTGTGGTATGAGTGGACATTCTTTGCCTCAGTTCCATAGAGACCCGATGGAGTGCCGATCTTGTGGAAAGATGGGCCATCTTCAGCATTTTTGTCAGATCTTCATGCCTACAACTAGTGGTCGGGGTTCTTCTCTGACCCCACATACATGAGATGTATCACCAGTTTCTCACCTGTCTGGGAACTGAAGTTCTTCCGGTTATTTGGGCCGAGGTGGAGGTCGTGGCCATGGTGGTCATTCACCAGGTTACCAGCGACAACATAGTGGATCATCACAGAGTGGTCTGCTTGGGGCACAGGGCTGCGGTACATGCCAGCCATTCACCATGGAGTAGACCTATCAGGAGAAGGATCCCTACCCTTCCAAAATTCTAGGTACGATCTTAGTGTCCTTAGTTTTATCTTCATCCCCTTTTGATGCTCGTGCTTCACATAGCTTTATCTATGTTTCTGTTGTGGGGAGCCTTGGCCTCTGTATCTTTTCATCTGCCGACATATTGACTCCAGATACACTTTTGGGAATGAGGACATCTTGCATACGTCAGTGCAGAGAGTGTCCTATTGAGATTTCATGGTGTCACTTCTTATGGGACCCTTATATCATATAGATGACATGCTATGATTTCATTCTCGGTATGGACTGGTTAGTACCATTCCAGGCATTCGTCGATTGCTATCGCCATAGGGTGAGTTTTGTGTTACCAGAAGGAAGATATTTCCTTCATAGATGTGAGTGGGATGTCCAGGCGGATAGATCTGGACCAGAGAATCATTGGCTAAGAGGAGTTATAGCCCATATTGCAAGTCTTTATCTAGATAATTAGGGGACTTCAAAGTTAGAACTTCCTCTAGTGTTGGATCATTTCAGGGATGTCTTTCTAGATAACTTTCCGGGTTTTCCTCCAGAGAGTGAGGTTGACTTTTCTATTGAGCTCATTCCAGGAGTGGCACTGGTGTCCATTACTCTTTATATGATGGCTACACCTGAGTTGAAGGAGCTCAAGAAGGAGTTGGAGGAGTTGCAGGAAAAGGGTTTCATCTGACCTAGTACTTCTCTTAGGGGTGTGCATGTCCTATTTGTGATGAAGGCTGACTACACCCTTAGAATTTGCATATATTATTGAATGTTGAACCAGTTGAATGTCAAGAACCGATATCCTTTGTTGAGGATCGATTACCGCTTTGATCAGCTTCTAGGAGCCCGAGTGTTCTCGAAGATTGATTTGAGGGCCGGTTACCATCAGTTGTAGGTTATACCATCGGATATACCTCTTACATACATCAGGAGCATGTATAGTCTATACGAGTATATGGTCTTTCCATTCGGTCTCACGAATGCACCCGCATCTTTTATGGCACTGATGAACCGAGTGTTCCATCAATACTTGGATTCCTTCATGGTGGTTTTTGTGGTGGAAATCTTGTTGTACTCTCACACTCGACACAACCATATTACCCATCTTGAGATCGCTCTGAGTCCACTGAGAGAGAATTAGTTATATGCTAAGCTCTCGAAATTCCACTTTTGGATGGATAAGATTCACTTCATCGATCACGTTATCTCATAGATTGGAGTATTACTAGACCTAGAGAAAGTTAGAGATTTAGTTTCTTGGGAGTAGCTGAAGAATGTATTTGAGCTGTGGAGTTTTCTAGGGCTCGCTGGATACTACATGAATTTCATATAAGACTTTTCACACCTTTTTTCATCTCTAACAGGTATTACCATGAATTGTGTGATGTTCTTAGGGTCATATTCATGTAATTCATCCTTGAAAGAGATGAAATGGAGCTTAACGTCAGCACCGATACTAGTCTTTCAAATGCTGATAAAGAGCTATATAGTCTATTGTGATGTATTAGGCATCGGACTAGAGCTGTTCTTATGCAGGGAGATGGATTTGTTGTGTACATGTCTCAGCAGTTGAGGCCACACGAGAGAAATTACATAATGCATTATCTAGATATGGAATAATTTGTTCATGCCTTAAGCTATTGGAGACATTACCTTCTGGGATAGCACATTGTGGTTTCCATCGACCACAAGAGTCTCATGTTCATCTTCACTTAGCGTGATATAAATTTGAGACAGCACAGGTGGGTCGAGTACCTTCAGTCCTTCGACTTTATCTTTACTATATGCTGGGAAATGGAAGTGCAGTGGCTAATGCGTTGAGTAGGAGAACTCAGATTCAGGAAGTTCAGGAGACCAGCAGTGAGTGTCAGCTTATAGATTTGTTCTCTGAGATACATTTGCAGGTGCACGACAAATATGGGCATAAATTTCTATCTTCTGTAGTTATTACATCTACCCTTCTTGATCGGGTATGGATGAGGAAAATATCGGACTCAGAAGGCCTAGTCCTATGGGAGAGTGTATCAGGAGAGGACCCTCTTCCTAGATGGATAGTGAGCGAGGATGAGATATTGCATTTCTCAGGACGCGGTTGGGTGCCAGTAGACATACTGGAGGAACTGATGCAGGATTTTCACTCTTCAGTTTGGGCAGTTCATCATGGCATCACCAAGAAGTATCGGGATCTACACCACCAGTACTGGCGGCGAGGTATGAAGAGAGATGTTGCTAGGTTCGTTTTGAGATGTTCTACATGTCAGCATGAGAAAGAAGATCATCATTAACCAGCAGGGCGTTTATAGTAGTTACCCATTCCAGAGTGGAATTGAAATGATATCATGATGGACTTCGTGACCGGGTTACTAAGGTCACCTCGAGGGAGTGATGATCCTTGTGTTGTCGTCGATAGGGTTACGAAGGTGTCTTACTTCTTGCTAATCAAGGAGACATTCATCATTGATGAGATGAGGCAGTTTTACATCCGAGAGATTGTATCTACATGGAGTCCCACACTCCATTGTTTCAGATAGGGATGAATGTTTTACTTCTCAGTTCAGGAAATGGCTTTATAAGGCTTTGGGTACACATGAAAATTTGAGTACAGCAGAACATCCCCAGACAAATGGCCAGTCCGAGCGTACGATCCAGGTGCATGAGGATATTATTTGAGCTTGCATTCTAATCTTTGGTGGTTCTTTGGAGAATAATATTCCTCTTGTTTAGTTTTCCCATAATAATAGTTTTAAGGAGACTATTCAGATGTCACCTTACGAGGCTTTGTACGGTCGGCCATGCTGATCACCTTTGTGCTATCTGGAGGCAGGATAGGTAGCTTTGTTGGGACCTCATCTTGTTCAGAAAACCTCAGAGCAGATAGAGTTGATTTGGAAGAGGATTGATACAACACAGTCTCAATAGAAGTCTTATGCTGATCAACGAAGACGACCTCTAGAGTTCAAGGATGAGGATTAGGTTTTCATGCATGTCGCATTGAGGATGGGACACAAGTGGATTCAGAGATAGGCTAAGTTGTCACCACGGTATGTCGTGCTGTTTGATGTGTTGGAGAGATTTAGTCCAGTTTACTATTGGTGGAAGTTACCTCAGAGGTATTAGGCTATTCACGACGTCTTCCACGTATCTGAGCTCCGACGTTACTTTGCATACACTTCTCATGACTTTCATCCCGAGGAGGATGAGCTTGAAGTGGATGCATCATTTGAGAAGCATCTTATCAGGATTGTAGATCGCAGTACGATGGTTATCCATGGCCAGTATGTTCTTTTGGTATGGGTTCTATGGCAGCACGGGTGAGTATTGGACGAGACCTGGGAGAGGGAGGCAGATGTACAATCGCAGTGTGCGGATATGTTCGGGTTTTTTTCATCTACACCTCACTAAGGAAATTTAGGGACAAATTTCATTAAGGTGGGAAGTTTGTAAGAACCTAGACCATCATTTTAGGTATGTTTTTCCTTTTCTTTAGTTTTTAAGAAAAAGAAAAAAATCATGAAATTTACAAAGTACACGTCGTGTACATTATGAGTACCCGCAGTGTACTTCGATGTCATGTAAGGCCGTGTGCTGGTCGTGTCTGGGAAACACACATGGTGTGTAGGGGCGATGTGGAGGCTACATAAAGCAAAGTATGGATAGGCCTAGTACACGCCGTGTACTCCAGAAGCACACGCCATGTACTTTATTTTTTTCATTAAACAGACAGGGTATGCGACTAATTGACATGATCGTCTTCTTCCCAAGGTTCTTTGACTGAGAGCATCCATATAGCCGTGAATATCCTCCGATCACCTGAGCCTCCATCATTTTGCGGAATCGACCACCACCGATTATGTTGGAACCATAGCAGTGAGCTCTTCCATATTCTTGATTTTCATTCCATGATTTTCCATCTTTCTAAATATATCAAGGGTTGAATGTTTTGTTCGTTTTCATAGATCTACAATGATTTAAGATGAATCATGCCTTGTGGTTCAACTATATTGATCTTTTATCATCATGTTTGGTGTTTTTTGCTTTACCTTTTGATGGATTTGAGTTTTATGTGAATATTTCCACCAATACCCATGAACGGGGTATTGCGTGTTTACCATTTTTTCCTGTTGTTTTCCCGCCTTGCTTGTATGCTTGTGTAGAGGTATGTTGATCATGTTTGAGGATAATTGGTGTGCTTGGATGGTTTCCCATGCCTTGTTCTATTTAATAATTTTGGGTCCTGTTAGCCTTTGGCCGTTATACCTATTTAAAATCCTTGTGACCATAGGATGTATGGATATTCTTGACATGCTTGTTTATTTTACGACTGGTTAGCCAAGTAGATATATATCTGTACTTTGGCCTTGTATCATTATTATGAACTGACTGGAATGAGACCATGAGAACCTGGTGCTATAGACTTTAATGGACAGACTGAGTGAGCTTCCTAGAAATTCTTGGACATTATATACTATAAGGGATAGACCGAGTGGGCTTCCTCGAAAGACATGGATTTTATAGACTACTGGGGATAGACCGAGAGAGATTCCCAGAGAGTCTTGGATATTATTGACAATAGGAGGGTAGAATGATTGAGCTTCCTTACAGAGTCTTTACTTGTTTGAATTTCCTTAAACCATTCCAGGCTAGAGGAGGAATTGTCCAAGAGAGCTTCCTCAGAGAGTCTATGACAGACCTGAGACTATAGGAGGAATTGACCGAGTGTGCTTCCTCAGAGAGTTTCTAGACCTTGGGGCTATAATAGGGTTAGAGAGCATGACCTTCCTCAGAGTGTCCCTAACTACCCTATACTATAAGGGGAATTGAAAGAGGGGGCTTCCCAGAGAGTCTAATAATTATCGTAGGACCAAACTAGAGGGGTTAGGCTGAGTGCACTGCCCAAAGGGTTGTTGGTACTTCTTGGATCGGACTAGAATGGTTGGCTATGAGTACTTCCTAGAGGGGTTCTTGCTTTTGATAGCTATTTCCTTCACTGCTGCTTATTGTTCAGTGGATTGATTACTATTTTATATTATCTTGTTACTGCTTACTGATTACTGCCTGCTGTTTACTGTTACTGTTTACTGCTTACTATAATACTACCTGCCATATGCTCATTGGCTGTTAGGCACAGATCTTCGAGTGGTTTCTTACTGGGATTTAGTCTCACACCCTATTTGGGTCATGATTTAGGGCCCAAATAGACTATGTTGTTGCATGTATAGACAAGGGTAAGACCCTTTCGACATCAAGTAATAAATTGCTTTTGAGCTGGAGAGCAAGGGACCAAGCATAGGATTGCGATGCTACATAGCAGTTTATCTTATCTTTTGTACTTGATTTAGTACTGGTTGTATATCCATCATAGTGACCTGTTTGGCTGATTTCTAAGATATTTATCACGAATCATTTCATATATACATATGTGATTCAATTGTTTATTGTTTTATTCTTCCAATTTTTATTTTTTTGGATATTTTCTACTTCCACTATTGCATGTTTTGTTTACTTATGATGTGTACTTTGCAAATTAGGACATAGTTTCCCCACTATCACAACCATGGCCCTCACTACTAGTCGATAGCCTCTGGCATTTTGGGAAATGTACATGAGGCCATGTGACCAACCGGGTACGGGGTGCCTCTGCGTGGATTCCAGAACCGGGACGTTAGAGGAGATGCGGTCACCTCTTTCTGGTTTGATGGTTTAACAAAGGTAGGGTTTCAACATTTTCGAAGCTGAATCATATTCTGAAAATCTGGTTAGGTCAATTTAGGGGAATTATTTGATTCCATGGAAATTAATCTAGTTGGTTCTAATATGAATTATAATGATTAATAATGGGAATATCATTCACCAAATATGGATGGATGATAAACTTGTTCTGGACACTCTTCCCAACCAGGGAAGATTGGAAGAGGAGATTGTTGTTTTTGATAGGATAGATTCTCTATCTTTAGATTGTATGGTTTTTCTCAAGGGGATTACCTTTGTCTCCATCATTTTCAGCACCCAATATGGGTCTTCGTGATCATAAATATTGTTTATAGAGAGATACATTATTTAATAAATAATTGATTTTCAGTTATATAATTTAATTATTGGCCTCTCCTAATTCATTTTTATTTTTATTTTCCATCCATGTATCATTAAATATAGTTTTATACATTATAGAGATGTTTTTTGGTTATTTTATTCTTATGTAAATGTAACAATACTAATATGTGATAAAAAACTCTTCCTCATTAATTTATTAAAACATGTTCTTGTTTTCATCAGTTATTCCAAAAACATGAACGTTGTTATAATGTTAAAATTATAAATTAAAAACAAAACATAAATTATTTTAATATTATGTGATAATAAATATTTTGAGATGTTTTCAAAATTTTGTAATTATAATTATTCCAAGTATATTCCCCAATTAATTCACATATTGTTTTAACTCAATAATAACCATCAAGGATATTTTTAAGCATTATATATGAGTCATAATCATAATTTAAATGAAATTACAATGGATGTCATGAAAAAAGAAAAAAAATACATCATTATAAATATTTTTTATATAATAAACATAAGATTATGTAATTGGAATAGAACCTATTTTCCAAAGCATGACTTGAAAATAGAATTGTTGACACCCAAATAAATATTTTACAATTGACCAATAAATATATTTTGAATAAATTATTAAACAAAATTACATGACATATAGAATATAACGTAATGGTTATTATTCATTTGATAGATAAGAGTACACTAGAACAAGATGAGGTCTAATATTATGTTTTATTTTTTAATATCACATTAAAATAAAAATTGTGTATTACTAAATAACAGTATGGGGAAATATTATGATACCTATCACTAAAACACCATTATTGTTTTATTAATATATCAATTTTTGGTTTAGATTTATTCATTTCAATCCACCACCTTTTGGTTCATAACACAACTGATTTGATTCTTATAACTATTGTCGACATTATGGTATAGTGTTCAATCGAGAATAATTCACATCCAAACTGATATTATTTATATAGTTTTATGTTTGTCATTTTCTACACTTCAATAATTTTATATTTATTTTTTTCATTAAAAAATTCTTAAATATATTTCTTTTTATCATTTTTGAAATGGATAATTTTCTATTTAAATTGATTTTTTTAAATGTAAAAATGACCAATTTTTTAAAAATTTAGGCATAATAATTTTCTGCCATGTTTTTTAATAATGAATTTTCCATTCCATTTTTTATACTTCTAAAAATTAATTTATATTCTCATTTTTTAAAAAACTATTTCCTTTAATAATTATAGAAAATATAATATTTATTTCTCATTTTTAAAAGTTATTTTCTAATGATTTTATAATGTTTTTTTTCATCTATGTTACAATATGTTAAATTTCATATGATCCAATAAGTATATTATAGGATGATTCCATCCAAATTTCTTCTAAGAATATTCTATGAATAATTTTTTTGGAAATATTCTTGAAATTCATTTATCACTCAACAGTTAATTAAGCAATGGATGGTTTATAAACGGTTCCACATTTGTGTGGAACACATTTTTGTGGTATATCATTATATCATGGTTTTTTCCAATAGAGTCCTCTAATGTAGTGGTTTATTTTTTATATCTCTTGATAACATGATAAGATATAGGTTATTATCCTATGTCCAAAATTTAATGGGAAACAACATGTCATCTCTTGTCCACTATGTTATGGTTTTTCATTATCAAGTGTATTATTATTTAAATTATATGGGAGTCAATCTTGATATATTTTCAGATTTATAAAATTGTTCTCTTCCATTTTCTTTTCTTATGAAATTTTTTCATTCCATGTTCTCATATACCATTATTAATGACTCATATTTCTATACTCCCATGATTTATATCAAATTTTATGCCTAAATACTTATATATTTATTCATGATTTATGATTACTCTTTTTACGAATATTATTTTATTATATTACTTTCAAGTAATTGTTTTATGTTTTCATGGAAATTTGATCAGTACATGCTAACTTGTGCTATTTTATTGATATCCCTTATGTTCAATAATTAAAGAGAATTTTACCTCACAATATCATATGTTTTTATTTTCAATCATAACATAGAGGATTATTTTACATGATACACCTATATAGCTGTTCATAATAATGATCTTTGATACAATATTTTGAAATAATTAGTTTGATAAAAATTTAAAAACTTATTACTTATAGAAATTAAAAGATCATTTTATAAGGTAAATCATTTGAAATTGTGATATTACAGTATATATATATATATAAATGATTTATGTAGTATGAACTATGGATCTATGTGTACTAATGAAGATACAACAGTGAGGTACTATATAAGAAGTAAAATTTAAAATATATGGGATTTAGACCCATATAATTGAGAATTTGATAAATAATTCCTGTAATAAATCAAATTTTGGGACTTTGGTGGAGTAGATTTAAATTAGATGAGTGTTAAATGGTGGTAGGATAGTATATTTTGAAGTGGTCAGATGTCAGATTGCCATTAAAATAATTATTCAGCAATATTTTAGTATATTTTTCATTTTTAAAAAATTGGTTATTGTGTTTATTGTGGTACAAAAAATACTAAAATTATATAAACACAGAAATCAATTATTATAAATTTAAAGGAAATTGATAAAATAAATTACAATGAAAATGGGTAAAATATAATTATTAAAATAACATTGATTGTATTTTGAATAGTTTTTTTGGATAATTAATATTCAATTAACCTAATTAAATTTATGAAAAATATCGATAAACATTATTTATAAAATTCATGTAACACTTAATGAAGTCAGTTGAAGAAACTCAAAAAATGGTTATGTATTGATATGAAATACAAGTGTAACAAGATTTTGTCAAAAAAAATTATTGACCCATTTTATTACAATAAATATTTTATTTAGAACAATAAAATAATGGGAAATTTTAATTTTTCTAAATTATTAAAATGAATGATCATTCATACATTGATTATTACTTGGTACAAAATGATGATGAAATCATTTGAAGGTTAAATGATAATATTTCTACAAATTATCATTATTTTGAAAATTTTATTCATTTTCATAAATTAAATTAATCACTATTGATTAATTATTAAATTAATTATATTGATAATAGGTTTTATAAAATATATTATCATTCATATAATTTTTTTAGTAGGTATGTAGTGAGAATAATTTTTTTTTAATCATGCAGATAGATTTTTCTAAAATTGGGATTTAAACAATTTGTTGAAGGATATTAGAATTAATTTATTCAAAGTAATAAAATTTATTTTTATACAATGAATTACATATTTTTAATAATTGCTTATAATTTTATATATTTGGAAATTACAAATTTTTAAATAATAATTTGTGGTAAATTAACATTTTTTCACCATTAAAATTTTTTTAATATATTAAAAGCTTGTAAATTTAATTACTGTTTCTTAAAATAAAAAAAAAATTATTATTTTATAATATGATTGAATTTGTTCATAAAATAAAGTTATATAAAAAATTATTCTTATATTATTCAAATTTCTAATCAAAATTGCATTATAATATTTTATTTATATGGGTATTTATAAGTGTTCCACTACCCTCAATTACAAATGGGAACCTCCAATCCTCCCATATCCACAAACATTTATCACATTACCAACAACAATATATTAAAAATTCACTTTCTGACAGTAATCACCAACTCTTCAATGTTATCATCTCACTAAAAACCAAACTACAACGGCTTAAAAGGTGCTCCATAAGATGTTACCTAAAGAATTTTTAATCAAATTATTAATGTTTTATCATGTTACATTCATCATCTATATCCACAAAACATTATAATAAGTACATATTGGAGAATTTAATTTTATTATTTTTTTTATAAATTAAAATATTTATATATTCCATTTATTGGGAAATGAAATCATCATGTGTGCACATGTGCATCTAGTATCTTCAACGATGAAATGTATTTAAATTTTCACAAGTGCCTTTATTGATTATTTATACATATATATTTAACGATTTTATATTATATATATGAAATAATAATGATTCAGTAAGGATAAACTATTATCCAATTTATTCCCTCTATTAGTATGAAAATGGAAACATTATTCTTGTATAGGTGAGGACAGTGACCTCCACGATGAAATGTATTTCAATTTTAATTATCAAAACTAATGAAAACTTCTAAATATGGAATTAATTATTGTATATGATTTTTTCGATTAATTTTTTATTATTTTATGTAATAGTACTATCTAGATACCTTTCATTCCATCCATTTAAATACTAAAATACCACCCATGTATATGTGAGAACTATAACTTCCATGAAGCTATATATTTAATTTTTAATCACTACCTTATATAGTGGTTATGAAATTATAACTAATAAATAATAATTAGTTTTTTAACAAAGTTAATATTCTTGAACAGAGAACAATTTTCAATGGCATGAACCATAAAACTGAGATATCTATTAAAAATTGTATAGTTAAATGGAAAATAATTATTATAATGAAAAATTGTTTCTAAATGGTGTATGATATATAATAATTTAATTATATATATAAAGATAAATGTAAATATTGAAATTTTTAAAATTTCTAGAAATACCGAATTTATTATATATAATGATCATCAATGTTCAACCTAGTTGATGTCTGGGGAATGAATATTAATATTCACAATTTATATTTATTAGGTTATACTACTTATACAATAAATATGTTCTTCTACGATAAATTTTGTTAATTTTTTTGATATGTACTTACTATTTTCATAGATATTTCTTATTTTCACAAGATCACTTAATCGGTTGATTATTACCTCAAATTATATATGATTTTAGGTGTTTTCATCTCAATTTCAACATGATAGATATTATTTGTACCTATGTTATTTTATAAAAATTGTAAAAACACATTGGGCATAGTATTTCATGATTTTTTATGTTAGTGGTATTTATTTTTCAATTTCTTGTTATGTATTTCAAGGTGTAACATACCGATCCAGGTGCCATGTATCGATGCCCAGAGCCAGTTCTCCACATGCCTTATTGTGTGACACCTCATATGTCGGAGGCTACCAACTAGCACCAATGGTCTAATATCGATCATGGGGAGACTCTAATATCATTTATCAAAGTAAAAAACCATTTAAAATAAAAAAATTGCATAATAATATATAATCATGAAGCATACCAATGTTACAAAAACCATAATATCGAATACAAAATTTAACTATAATAGGAAACTTTCTATTCCAATATAAGTGTCGAAGTGTCTAAAATGAAATGGAGTTAATGACACTAACGACTCCCTAGTGTTTCCTGAACCGTGCCCCGATCCCTCACCCATGCTCCATCCCCAATCAGAAATTTAATCCAGATTTTTTTTAGTTAACCTATTTTGTAACAATAATGTTTATTCGGGTAACGATAATGAAACCATAGTAGGGTGTGAGTACAACTCAGTAGGCCACCGCAAACTAGGTCGATAATAAATATAGTAAATAATAGTGTATATAGTTTTGTAAATAATTAAATGTAAATAATAAAGTATATAGATTCCATTTATTCAATTATACTTTATTTAACTACATAAACCCATAGGTTCCCACGAACAATTGTATCTCAAAACCGACTTCATCCCATTTCCATTTCTGAATCATTTATCATATTCAATTCACAATCATTTTATCACAATGGAAATTCATTATCTGTTTAATAAAAATTTTATATGGACAATTGGAAACATAGTACAATACCAATAATTTTCTGTAGAATGTCATGTCTAGAAGCCTCATAAGTATTTGGAGCATCAATCCCTATATCACACCCCATGGGTATTTGGATCCTTAGTCCCTGTCACATAAGTGAATATTTTATTACATAATTGGTGAAGAATGACATGGTTATCACCATGTGAGTAATTATATTACCAGTTTCCATCTTACACCTTGTTTATCATTAGCACATAGATATAATGGAAATAAAACATAATGTCATGTACCCTGTGAGTATTTATAGAATCTGTCCATGTCTCACACAACATTATCAATCCTACAAGAATATAATGTGTCCAGAATGTTTTGTCTATTTCCCCATTTCTCATTCATTCAAAATATATCTCAATATGACCATTCTAATATTTCAAAAAAATTCACGGTTAATCAAAATTAACCCCTTATCTCATTTCACATCATAATGTCACATTAATTAATGAAATAAATAATTAATAAAATTATAATAATTTCATAATCGTATCGTTGCATTAATTCAACATCTGTTTAATATAGTCAATCTTATTATTTAATTCAATAATTAATTTATCACAACAATATTATTAATTTTTTCAAATATTAATTAATCACAATAATTACATTAGTTAATACAACAATTTACTAGTCACATCACATTCATTAGATTAATCATCAATTAAGTTTTAACATCCATAACATATATTAATTTCCACAATTAATTAATCATAACAATCCATTCAATTAATTCATTAATTAATTGGTCACATCAACTCTATTAATTAATTCAATAAATGTAAAACCATATAATGTACATTAATTAATTCAATAATTAATTTATGATATCATTAATCGATATCTAATAATTAATTCACCAATTAATTCTTGACAATTTATAAATAAAAAATTCAAAAATTCAATCAACAATTAGTTATCCATAAATACCATTTCTAGTTCAACAATTATTTTTTCATATAAATCCACTTAGTAAATTTCCAAAAATACTTTTTACTGTGACTCCCATTAATTAATTAATTAATTAATTAATTAATATCTTCAAACTAAATACCCTATAAATAATTAAACAATTGATTATTCAAATCAACAAACTCTACATCTAAAAATTAATTTTAAAATTTACTATCCAATTTCCACAAAGCAATATCTCATAATAAATTCATAAATAAGTTTTATATGAATATTAATAATATAACAATCCCTTTTAATTCACAAATTAATTAATTTTAACTAATAAAATTTTATCCACTCAACAAGTACTGTTAATTAAATCAACACTTAATTAATCCGTCTTATTCAATTATACCAACCCAAAAATCCCAATTAATTAATTCTCAAATTAACCTTAATTTATAAACTTTTTCAACACACTGGTGCCCATAAATTAATTCCCAAATTAATTAATATAACATATGCAATTTCATCAAAACACCAAACCAGATTAATTAATTCCAAATTATTTAATCACATTAATTATCATTGGATTAATTTTACAATTTATCATATATTAAAAAACTCATTAATTAATTCATTATTAATTAATGTCATTCATCCCCTTAAATTAATTCTCTAATTAATTATACATGTCCACTCCCATTAATTAATTCAAAATTAATCAATTATATTCATCCCAGTCAACTACTTCTCCAATTATTTAATCCATTAATTTAAATCAATATTTAATAATTTATTTACTATCATCATTCAATAAATCAATTAATTAATCCATTTTCAAAAACATAAACATATCTATAAATAATTATTTTTTTATTTATTCAATTTTAAAAATATCTATCTCACTATAATTAATTTTTAAATTCATTATCTTGATTTATAAATTAATAATCCCTACCATTCCTACTTATTAATTAAATAATTAAAAAAAAATTCAACAAGATTTATAACTCAATAATTAATTGAACAATTAACTATCTAATTCAATCCCACTTACTGGAAAATAATTAAATATTTAATTATTCATGATTTAAAATCCCAATATATCGATATCAAATTACTACTAATTAATTAAGTCACCAAATTAATAAATATAACCAAAAAAATTCCTAAACACCAATTGAAATTATATAATTTAATACACATAATTTGTATATAAGGAAATTGGATTTGAATTTCAAACTACCTACCTCATGAAAAGTGACGAATGCTTGCAAATAGCGATCCCCAATTTGAAGTGGATCCATGCAGAAGATGATAAAGAACATCATCTATATCTAAAACCTAAATCCATGATTAATAAACAAAAGCTCATAAATATAATTTTAATTTCAATAATCATATATCTAGATTCAATAAATAGAAATCAAGATCTGATAGTGGATAAACATATTTCTCGTATCGGGGAAAAGGATTAGATAACGAAGACAGATTTAAATGAGATGAACACCCATTCTTGGGAGGCGCATGAAGGGAATTTGATAGGAGATGGAGGTAATCTGATGAGTTTAAATCCATGGTCGAGGTGTGCGGAGGGTCCGCATAAAAGAGTGTGGATCATAAATACGATGTTTTAGAGAAAGGGGTGATTAATGTTATGTGACATTGTAGGTGTTATTCTAAAAGGACACACATGATAATTACAGGACGTGAATCCTCATTTCATGTCATGTAAATTTTTTTGACATATTTATATTGAAATAGCTTTAAACCCTAATGAATCTTTAATTTCATATTACATGTGTTGAAATCATACAAATGGGGAAATATTATTTCCCCTGGAAAAATATTACATGATGGCATATCGAATTTCACGTGGTGAAATCTTATTTCCTTTCTTGCCAAAATGTTTTTTCCGAAGCTCTTCCCTTCCCCGTGTCGCCGCCCACACAGTTTGTGACACGGAAAGAGACTACATGACGTGTAATCAGGGTACATGATGTGTACTCAAAAAGTTCATCTTTCTTCCCGAGCAGAAGAGCGTACACGGCGTGTATAAAGTACTACACGGAATGTATATAGGGTTTCGAGACAGTATGCCTCAGAAACTTCTCTGGAACCCAAATAAATACTGAAACCAACACCTAGGTGTCATATTCCGACCCGTGGAGGACCATACTCCCCACAAATCAATGTTTTACATATTACCTACGTTACAACAAAATAAGCAGTCAATGTTCCACTAAATTCCGGTCAATGGGGGCCCATACTCCCCTAAAAATAATGATTGTAATCCATTCTATGAACCAACTCACACAAGAAAATACCCTATCACAAAGTAGGTATTTATCAAGCCTCTATCACAAAAACATGCTTTTATAGCACAACAACTATCACAACAACATGCAATTTCTAATGTACCTACATGGAATGGAAACTTTTCATGGATGTGATATCTAGAAAGTGATTATATGATGCATGAGACGACATACCCTCATCTCATCAGGTGGAAAATAAATAGAGACCATAGATAAAATATAACATCACAATCTCATGTGCGTCACCCAACTATGAAAACATATCAACTGTAAAATTTGCAAAATAAAAAGAATTAAAAAAATACTAGGTAGATAGGATTTTCTCTAAACACTGGTTAGCTATGACCGGGCATAGTTTATTACTAACTAACATTCATCCTATCCCTTACTACGGCTCCAAATAGTATGTCCAAAAAAAAGAACCCCCTATGATACCACATTGTAACGTCCTGGTTCCGGGTGCCACTCAACGGGTGCCCCGAACCCGGTTCTCCATGTGAACTCAAGCGCATTTCCCAAAACTCCAGAGGATGCCGACTAGCGACGAGGGCCTAGGTCTGATAGTGGGGAACCTATGCCCTCATTTTTCAAAGTGTAGCACAGCAGACATACGAAAATAAAACATACAACAAACAGCATAAGCAGTAAACCATATACAACTGAACTAAACATTGGTAGTGGATACAACCAACAGTGTATAAATAATTATGATACTTGTATCATGTTCTAGGAAAACAACCAGAACATGTTATACATCAATACTGGACAACAAAATGCATAGTAAAACAAAAAAAACAAAACAGCTGATAGTGGCATCGTGAGCCTAGGCTCGGTGCCATTCCCGCCTACCCCACAACAACAGTCAAGTACCTGTATAGGGACTCTTTCCCCTATCCACACCTATAGAAATGTAATCTATTTGGGCCGAAAATCATGACCCAAATAGGGTGTGATAAATATATCTCAGTAGCCACCCACCAAAGGCTCATGCCCAACTGCGTGCAGACATGAAACAATAGTGTGCATTTGTAAAATGAAATAAAGTAAGCAGTGCGGAAAATTAACTAACATAACCAGTTATATTTCCATTTTAATATTATTTTTAATCATTTAATTTAAAATATCACCATAGTGAATATTCTAATTAACCAAATAATGTCCTCATACACGTAAACCCCTACCCTTGGTTAAAGAGTATCCAACACAAGAATCTTCCCTCAGGTAGAATGGGTTTTTCCCTCAGACATAGGTAGTGCCGCCCACATGCATAGAATCATCTTTCAACAAGCACAAAAGAAGTTTCCCTCAGGCCGAAATAACTATTGCCCTTATGCTAAATAGTGCAGTGCCCACAGGCTAATCTCAACAATTTCGTCAGGCGAAATAGGTAACCGGGCCATGCCCAACATGAAAAATATGCAGTAAACAAGAAATTATTCTTGAGTAAATTCTTCAATTACTACATTCAAGGAATACCCTCGGGTATCCTGGCAAAATGAATAAACAGTGGAACACTCCCCTGAGGTGGTTCTAGATCTAAGCAACGGTCTCAACCAGCATTTTAATATCACATTTAATCAATTATTCAAATCTAGGTGTTTAAAAAAGATATTGCATCATCCCCATGACACCCCAACATGGGTTCGTTGCACGAAAATGCACAAAACACACGATAGTTGGAAAAACAAACACCAAGCCACCTACCTTAAATGCCAAAAAGCACTATATACGAACATAGATCCCAAAAATTCCCAACAACAACGTAGATCTAAGGTAAGAATAAATTCATTCAACCTCAATATATCTCATGATACAGAAATAATTGGTAAGAAACATTCTAGGAGAAGTGAGGGATTACCCTCGCGGTTCCAACGTGATTGACAAAAGCGGGATCAGATTCCCAGTGCTTTATCGGAAGATCTCCAAAAGTTTAGCCTCTCTCTTCTGCTCCTCTCATCCGGTTCTAAGCCTTCCCTATTAATAGGGAAGGCTACTGCCCATTTAAGCAAAAAAATAAAGTACACGGCATGTACATCCAAGTACATGGCGTGTACTTCCTTCATTTAACTGTTCCCCTAGCGACACTACCACACTATTCATCCTTCGACATGCGTACACGACATGTACTCCCGACTACATGGTGTGTACTGTCGCCCAGCTGGTGGCTGCTCCACCGCCTTACTGTTTTGGCAGGCCGACTGACTACACGACGTGTAAAGGACAACTACACGACATGTATTCAGTTCCCACACCCTTCGTCACCAACATGTCTACATTCCCTGTGTACCCATCCCACACGGCCAAATGTACACGGCGTGTGGAAATGTACACGACATGTGGAAAAGTACACAACGTGTAGTTCAAAATTTAGGATTTTTTTCCATTTTCTATATTTCCTCAAAAACACTTAAGGAAAAGAAAAAAATAGAAGCTCATGCCTCAATAAATAAGAAACGGGTTCTTACACATCCCACCACTATTCTCCCTCCTTACATGCATTCCCCTCTTTTACGTAAAACAACTATGTAGATTCCTCAACATAATGAACATTTCACAAATCACATATTAACATGAACTACACATTTCTGAAACTAATGTGAATTCCTTTATAGACATTTTACACTTTATCAATCCATTATCAAAGTTCCATGAAGTATAATTACTTACAAGAAATAGATTTCTTATTAGACCACATAATCACCCATGTCTTTTATGTTTCCAAAGACATTCGAATTCATAAACAAACATGAAAGGTACTGTATATTAAAAAAATATTAAAACCATTATAACAATGAAGAAAAAAAATTTAGGAATTAAAAATCCCATTTAATCTCATGTTCACTCTAAAACCCAATTTGAAAATCGCTTCAGAACTCTGTAAAAAAAGCACGACATTATCCATTTATGAAAAAAATTCCTAAAAGGCCACATGTCTTTGGAAATACCAATTTCACATTCCAAAAATATTGGAACACTAAATTAATGAAGTGAGACCATTTGTGTATACACACATATATATAAATAATGTTCACTTTATATAATCATATAAGTCAATAATTTAATGAATACCATGTAACAATTATAATTCTATTTAAATATCATAGAATAGGTTCCATACCTCCGACAAGATGTTCTTTGATGGCCTTCACCCAAACTGACACTTCACACTAACAATGACATGGATATATATATATATATATATATATATATATATATATATATATCCTTAGCTACATTGAACATTATCCTCATTCTAAGAGTGAATTTGTTCAAAGAGAGCATTTATGCATATATTCCTTACACTGTGCAGGTGAAGGTAGGCATTCGAGACACCCAAAACTCAATACTGCTTCTTCAAGACACAACACAGACCATAAAAATAAACAACAAATCGAAAATAAATAAAATATTAATTATTATTAATATAAAATAAAGAAATTGAGAACCCCTTACTCATTAAACATAGATAATCAATTCTCCTTAATAGTGGTGGAAAGAACTAGCTTCAATAGGAACCAATGAACCCTAATCATTAATATTTGACAAATAAAACCCCCAAAATCCGTTAAGGGTTCGGAATTGGGGTGAAAACCCCCTAAAATCAAGGAAAAATAATAAATATGGTAAGGATAAGGGAGAAGAGGCACACGGTAGGAGATGACATCAATCTTCGGAAGACAGAGCTGTCACTAGAGGTAGAGGGAGGCACTGGAAGCCCCTGAACAACATGGGAGCATGATGTATAGATGATGAGGATAGTGTGAGGTCACAGATGATATAGGGATCCACCATTAGAGGATCATGTCAAAGGGAATGTATAAAAGGGTTGGTTTGCAGAAAGAAGGCCGACTAGGGGTTTTCTTGGTGGTACAATATGGAGAGTAGAAGGAGGGGTTCGTTGGGAATGGGTTCATGTGGGGGGTGATGTAAAATTACATGGGTGGCCACCCCTAAAAAAATAAACTAATAATAATATATAATGATAATGATGATAATCATAATAATAATAATCACAATAATATTATCATTATTATTATTATTAATACATCTAGTTTATTTTATTTTACCTTTTTATTATTTTATTTTATTTTAACTCTACTTTTTTATTAATTTAATCTTTTATTTGTTTCGGATACCGAGAAAGCTACACAGCGACCCGGGTGAAGCTACATGATTTCCTAACAGTGCTCTGCCCATTTGTCGAATGCTTTAATTCCCATAAAAACTCATATGTTTTCTAATAAAAACCAGATAATAGAAATTGTTCTTCCACTAGAACCATGAATAAATATCCAAATCCAACAAAATAATTAAATTAAATAATTTCCAGGGTTGGGGGTGAAACGTTTCTCCACCAAAAACACTTTTTTCACCTAGAAAGTCACACATCCAACTATGGAATCAAACACCAGTTTGAAATGGAACTAGGACATTGAAATGAATAACTCTACATGAAATTTCATTATACATGTCACACTAGACCATATATTTGTGAAACCAGAAAGAGAACCATTTGGGAGAAGGGGAGGGTTTTCTCCACTACAAGAATTATCCTAGTACTGACCAATGAAAAAAATAAAATCAAAAGGGTATCCAATGTGGTCTCCCAACTATTTAAGAACTGGCCACCTTAGACAAACCATGTGACTTCTAGCATGGTCAAACTATAGAACAACCAATGAAAACCGATGAAGGTGCCAACAATGTAGACCAAAAACTCCCACGTAGACTAACTAGCACAACCACCAAGGTCTCCAAATATAATCCAAAAAACCATTATTACTAGGGAAACCCAATGAATTAATTTTTATCCATGGATCTATCCATACCAAAATTCATCATTTCAACAAAAACCATGCATCTCCAAATGATAATGAACCATAACCAAACCCACTCCATATAGGATAATCACTGAAAGACGACCTGTCATAGTTTCACATTTGAAGAGAAACTATAGTTGAAAAAAATAAGGTGAGACCAACTTTTATTCTTAAAACCATAGGATAAGTCACAAGAAAAATGGAGAAGTTATTGAAGATATATTCAATGAGAACCTAAACCATCCCCATTTTGAAATCGAAGATTAAACTAAACTGAGGTCACCCCCACCCCAGATGATTCATGACTGCATAAAAAGATTGCCTCCAAGACCAATAGAATTTGATCTGATTTCCTGAAACATAAGTTTCCCCATAGTTTGGAGTTTATTATTATAAACTGAATCTTCCACTTTTAGTAGATAGACTTACAGAACTCACATTCGGATGACCCACGGTACCACATCTAAGGAAACACCTTTCTATATGCCTATAAGAATGAGACATTATTTTTTTATGCTAAGAAATGTGTGAAAAAAGCAAGATTAATTGGGTGTGTTCCATAATTAGGAAAGTCTCTAGCTCCACCACTCAATTCAATGTCTGGGTAGAGTCTAAAATGAGAATATGTGGAGAAAAAAATCATTCATAATTTCCTCAAAAACCAAAATCAACTCACTTTAGAAAATTCATGACACTAAAAAACAACAAACTCGGATGGAAATCCTTCAAAGGTTGATGAAAAGGTGCAATTATGTACTCAAACTGGCCAAAATAGATGAAAAAAATAGTGTGTATAGACAAATAAATTATGTAACTCATGAGATGGCTTGTTAGAAACATTTTCCCTTGGTTTGCTCTCCTCATCAGATGTGAAAGTTTCCTAAAGAACAAAAAGGAATCAGTCCTTGAACCATGGACTGAGACCCCAAAAAGGAGAAACATTAACTGATTTCGTGATGTTATCTTCCAATTAATAGGAACCAACAACTTTTTATTCCCAACTTAGGCCTTCAATGTTTGTTTCTCTTTCTATACACTTACGATCTCTACCACATTCTTTTCCTTAACCTACTTTGGTATAATATATTAGATGAAATCGGTCTTAAGAATCTTCCAAAATATAACATAATTCTATGACACTAGGATTATGCCCTACAAAAATCCAAATTAAATCTTCAAATTAACTCGAACCAATTTGGGCTCTCATTGATTTGGGATTTTCAAATTACCGGATAACACCAAATATTTCACCAATTTTTTCTGCTTCCTTCAATAGATCATGATCACTATGAAAGAAGGGGGAAAATATAATTAACTCAATTCAACCACATTGCCAAGAGTCAGGGGAAGAAATGAAAATTAAAATAGATTCATTAGAACCCTATGGGAAATTTCTCGGTATCATACTAAAAAAGAATCCTGCATCTCTATCAAAATGAATTATAATTGAAAATACCATACTTCAATCGCTGACTAAATCTAAATATATAATTAGTATACCAACCCCAATGTTGTATGTAAAAACCATGATCCAATGAAAAAGGATAGTAAAAATCTAAATAGAACCATAAAAAATTTCTCACTCAATTTTTTAAACATTGATAACACCAATTTTTTAAAAATATTTTTCATCATGAAAAATACCATATATACAAACCTTTAGTATTCCATGAATTCCTAAATATATAAACCCCTTGGAAAGATCATAAACCAATAGAAAATTACCAGTTATCATCCCTATTCCACATTTGTACCTCAATATATATTATTACACATAGGAATATCAAGGGTCAATTAAAAACAAATATCATTTACCAAACACATCATTCAACATAATGCAAAAAATCTACCTAATTTGATAAAGTCTCATATCAAAAAATAATCACAGTTCCAAATATATATAAGTTTTCCAATTTAGATTCCCAACAATGTTTACTAGATACCAAAAAAACATCCAAAAAACATCCCAGTTTTTTCTTTAAAACAGGACATTATGTTAAAAGAATATAATTTCTATTTCAAAAACTACTTTGCCTCTCCATAACCACCTTACCTTTTGAAAAAAAAAATCATTTAAATTTTTTAAATCCACTAAACTAATCCAAAACTAATAATGAATATATCTCACATCAAATCACCCAAAAATAATGAACTAATGTCTATGTCATATAATCAGCATGGATTAGAAAACCATTCTACTAGTGGGAATAAACCACATTAAGTATCCTGAAATGTGATATTGGGATATAAATGTGTTGTTATCCATGAAAGAAAAAATCTTAAAAAATGCACCCCCCCACTTTTCATCCCTTATCCACATAGAATAGGAAAAAAAAATCAAATCCTGGACTACCATGGAAACTACAGGCTTGGGATGGGAAAGGGTTTATGATGTCCTTCCCACACCTACTACTTGTGTCCAAAAACCCATAATCACCAAGCTAATTACACCCCAAATAATAGGGGACACCTCAGATAATGTTTTCCATGAACCAACTCGAGTCAACCAAGAACAGGTAATTTGAGTCGGCCCTTGACAAGGCCCAAAGGGCATGCCTGATATGCACATGCTAGTAACAAGTACCGAACATTAATGAAAAATAGTTGGGAACAATTTCGCCATTAAAAAAATTAATTTAAATATAAACTAAGTAAAAATAAATAAACATGGTAAAATTATTCAAAAAAATAATAAATATCCACAGAAAAATATACCTCCAATGAAAGTCATGGTTCAACACCAAACTCAAAACCATGCTCACCCCATGAGTTATCCAAACTATACGATACTTAAACTGAAAAGATATAGCAGGTTTTACTACTGAGTTTCCTAGTCGTAATGAGAAGTATAAACAAAACCGTTTTCCATTACATTTGTGAAGAAATAAAAAATGACCTAGTTTGAAAATAAGACATAATATAATCTGGTTGTCCATTATTCTCAAATCAAGTTAAAATTTTCATTTTCATGAAAATTATTTATCTTACACTATATTTTAAAAATATGATCCATTAATGAATTATATCATCAAAATGAATTAATACTAATTCAGATTCATATATGGTTTTTAAAGAGGAGACCTCAAGTATGAAACAACATAAATAAAAATAACAACATAAGAACCATGGGAAATACCTATGTTACTAGAGTTATTTGGGGACCTAGGATCCTCGTACATCAATGAAACATGGTTTATAAACCAAAAAAATACACATTGTCCTGAATTAGACATTATGAGGGGACTGCCCAATGGACTATTGGAATCCAATAATCACAAATGTCCAGTAAGTGTTTTAGCCGCCATCCTGCAAGAAAAAATTTCGACAAACCACTTCTGGAACATCTATTGTACTATTCTTTATAAACCTACCTAGGTACTCAAGGTTTCCCATGTGATCTATTTCACGTTCGGTAAGGTTTTATCAAGAAAACACAAACAAATATAAAACATTATTTTTCCAAACTCCATTCAAACTCTCACCATCGTTCTCCCTCATTATGAACATACCCCTCTTATACATCACACAATAATAAAGAAGCCTCAATAGTAGGCACATATGATAAAAGATTATTAACACCAAAAAAAATTCCCCAGCTAGTGGGAATGCCTCATGAATATTTTCCAATTTCTCAAATCATTCGCAAATATCCAAACAGAATTATTTTCTTACATGATATACTTTAAATTTTTGAACACATAATCACCAAACACATCATTTTTTCTTAAACCATTTGAAATATCAAACAAATAACCAAGAAACAATATATTTAAATACCTGATTAAATCCATGATTATAATGAAGAAATAATTTTTTATAATGACCTATCACCATTTGATCTCATTTTCACATGAGGACCCTTTTTTTTTGAAATCTCTTTGGTATTCTAGAATAACATGCATGTTTTTATTATCTTACAAAAAAATCGACCGAAAGGCCACACAATTATGGAAATTCTAATTGCATGCTCAAGACATCTAGGAGAATATTTCTAATGAACCATGACCATTTCTATATATAGACACACACACACACACTCATATATATATATATAGCTTGTTCATTTCATATAAAAAATGAAACCCAATTAAAAAACACCAAGAAATAATGGAAATTTTAATTAATGTTGAATTCATAGGGAACCTACCTTAGACATTATTCTCTTTAATGGTGTCCACCTGAACTAACACATCACAATAACACAGACAATAGATATATATATATATATATATATATATATATATATATTTGTGTGTGTGTGTGTAAATACCCCTAGTTGAATTTCACATATTCCTCACTCCACGAGGGGTTATGTAGAAAGAGGTCATTGAGGAATACATGTCTTACCCTATTCATTTATTTGTAGGTGTTCTTGACACCCACAACTCAAAACCGCATCACCATGACTGAGAAAACACTATAAAAATTACAAAGGAACTAAAAAATCACTAAATGATTTTTTATAATTAAGCTGTGTTAATGAACTTTAAACACCATTACTCGAAAACCATGTTGAATCAACTTCCCTTGACGGTAGTGGCCAGAAACATCCTCTATAATAACCAATGAACCCTAATCATCATGTTTCCAGAAAACACCCCCTAAAAATCAATATAGGGTTTTGAAAATGTGTGCACTCCACAAGAAGTCAAAAAAACAATAAAATGGTGTAAGGGGAAGGGAGAACCGGCTCATCGGTGGAGACCGAAACCCCAATTAGGTGGAAGAGTGGTCACTGGAGGATGAGGGAGGTTCCTGAAACCCTCATCTAGCTAGTGAGCACGAGGCACGAAAGATGAGCAGAGGGTCGGGTTGTGCAATCCCTATGGAGGAGCCAACATTGGATCACGCTAGAGGGACGACTAATGAGGTGTGGTTCACCAGATGGATGTTCAGTGAGGGGGTGGCTTGGTCACATAACATAGAGATGAGGATGAGGGTTTTGATGGGTTTGGGGCGAGGAAAAGGGGGAGGTACAATTAATGTGGTGACCAACTGTAAGAAAAAATAAAATAAAAAAATATATAATATATAATGACAGTGATGATAATATTAACAGTTGTAATAATAGTAATAATAACCATAAAAAATATTATACTAATAAAAAAAATAATCATAATCATAATCATACAAATAATATAATAATCGTTATTATTATTATTAGTACAATATTTTAGATTGTATTTCACCTTTTTATTATTTTATTTTATTTTTATTTTTACTCTACAATATTATTCATTTAATATCAATTTTTTGGGAAATAGACATGCTTTATGGTGACCCAAGAAAAGCCACACAATTTTTAAACTATGTTCAGCCCGTGCATTGGAGGCTTCCATGGAAAGAAAAAACTCATTTTTTTCAAGAATAACATGGTAATTCATATCTGGTATGAAACTGAAGACAAATAAAATATCCAATTCCAATAAAATAATTAAATGAAATAATCACCTAGGATGGGGTGTAAAATATTTTGTATTTAGATTAATTTATTTAATGATATTAAATGATTAAATTTTGGATATTCCATCACATGAATCACAAATCAAAAGTTACTCAAATAGCAAAGGAACTCCATCTCAATTTTTTTTCTTTTAAGACACATAACTTATAAACCACCCATTTCAATTTGGTGGTATGGCAGAGTCTCAACTATTGAAATCTTTTGTTTTATTTGAATCCTTTGAATGCGAGGTTACCACATAACATAAAGTGGATTTTAAAAAATTACAAAAAAAGAATTTGGCCAATAAAAGATTATTGCCTCATTTTTTCTTCATTGATACAGAAGTTATTTTATGAACCTACATTATTTTTCAAGGTGTATATATGTCCAAAGTGATATATTTAATTATAAATCTACTTATTTTAGTAATATTTTAATCTGCATGTAATGTTTTTCTCCCATGTGTATATTGATTCAATGTTTGTATAGTGGTATGATATTATTTTTAAATTCTCATTGTTTATCCAAATTGTTTACGATTATAATTATATTGATGAAATATTATGACACATATATATATCATTATCATTATATTTCATCACTTATACCTATTCATGATATATTTAGTTACTGGTGCCAATATTTCCAATCTTTTCAAAATATGTTGATTAATAGAGTTTTTATTAAAACATGAAATTACTTATCACATCAGCAATAAATTTGTTTCCTTCAAAATCAATGTTTTCTAAATCTAATTTCAATTTATTTTAATATTTATTCAATATATTTTTAATTGAAATTTCTTTTTAATGTCTTTTATGTATAATATTTATTTTATATGGTATTCTATGAAGAATTTATATTTTTTATGGTAATTTTTAATGAAAATGGATTTCAAATATTTTTAACATTTTTAAATTTTTTTTAAATTAATAAATTATTTTTCTCTTTTATAAATGTGTAAAATAAGTTTTAAATTTTTACATATGTTTGAAATTTTATTTAAATAAATTTTTTTTTGAATGTTACGACCCGTCCTCGAGGCCCGTGTTGTGACTACCCCAAGCCCGCCTTCCATAGGCCAGGGGTTGGCGACTAGCACCAAGGCGTAAATCCCGAAAAAAGGGGAAGGCATTACCTTTGTAAAGTAAACAAGCACCACAGAGTAATCAAGCGGAAAAGTAAACACTAAATAAAAGATACTACAACAGTAAGTGCGGAAAAGTAAAAGGGGGCCGGAAATATAAGCCCAACTGTAAAGTACAACTGAAAGGGGAAAAACATCAACTGAAAAGTAAAGCCGCAATGTTGAGCCGTCCACTGGAAGTCCCACCTAAAGGGTGGGTACAGAAAGCCTCCACTGCTCCTCGGTTCTAGCCGACCGCTCCGAGTACGTCCCGCCCAGTGGTCCACCTCCAGGTACCATCCTGCTCCGCAAGCCTCCACCACGATCAATGTTGTCCATCGTCTGCAACCAACACAAAGTAGTGCAGGCACAGCCCGTGCAGGGGTGAGTATAAGCTACTCAGTAAGGACCACGAGACCCCCGAAGGTCTCCCAGAATCCACAAAGGATAATCCACAAAGGAAAGATACAATCATGAAGTAACATCTGACACGGCTTAGGTATATGCCCATACATATACCTAAGTCATCATTTCTCGCTCGGCTCCAACATCCGAGATCAAGTACAACCCAATCCACACAGGAAAGCAAAATGTGAAATCTACACAGGATAGCTCAACACAATCCATAAAGGAAAGTAAAATGTAAATCCACACAGGATAGCACAACACAATCCACAAAGGAAAGCAAACATGGTTTCAGCTCACACAGGTATACTTCTTCGAATGACGATAGAGATGATCACTGATCCATCTCAGTCGTCAGACCCACAAAGGATCGATAGGTACTAACCCCCGCAATGACCCACAAAGGATCTGACCCCCAAAGGATCAATAGGTAACTAACCCCTGTAAAGACCTACACAGGATCGGGCCCAGACAACACCTGTAGGAGCTGGCTCACACAGAACCGCTGAGCGCTGACCCACACAGGATCGGACCCACACAGGATCGGTAGCACTGATCCACACAGGATCGCTGAGTGCTGTAGTCGTCGTCGTTGAACCCACTGAGGATCTCTGCACAGTCTTCGTCGTCACAGTAGCAGTCGCAGCCAGCTCTAGGGTTCCCACACACAACATGCTCGTTCGGGAGGGTCCACTCGAAGAGCCGAGAGGCTGATACATCAACTGACACATAGTCCAGAGTTGATGTATCCAAAAGTTTTGTATCGCCAACAGGAACTCAACGTTGTAGACGGCGCGTCAATCGGACGCCCGGTCTGAGAGTTATTGGATTTTTCGTCCCAGGGGCCCGTTTGGTTTTGAAGGAAAAACCAACCCGACCATACTCCACATGTGTCCAAACCTTGGGAGGAGTATGCCAAAAGATCCATCTCACTTAGATGAATTCAACAAAGTCGACGACACGTCAATCGGACGTCTGAAGCTCATGATATGAGCGTTTCCGCTCCGAGGGCCCAGTTGGTTTCGTGTAAGAACCAACCCGGCTGAACACAAAGTATTATGAAACCTTGAGTGTGATATACCGAAACGACCGCCTCGATCCAAGGATCGCATCACCGCTGCCAGTGCGTTGTTCGGAGGCCCGTAGATCATGTTAGGGGCAAAAGACAGAAAACGGTCTGAAGACGGGGGGTTTGGGCACGGACCGACCCAGCCCAACTCTCCCCCCTGGGTCGGCCCGAACAGGGTCGACCTGACCCGGTTCGGCGAGGCCCAGCCCAGCCAGGGTGCGACCCGGCTGGTCGGGTCAGCCCAGCTCGGCTCGGCCGAGCGGCCGAGCGAGGGAGCCGCGGGGCGCTGCCCCCGCGGGATGAAGTTGTCGCAGCCCCACATGGGGTCGTGCTGGATCAGCAGACACGGCAAAGCCGCGTCTTGTGTGTGCCGGACCCATGCAGTCATGGTTCCGCTGGCCACCGCCACTGCGGCTTCAGCCGCGACGACTTTGTCTGGGGGCGCGCCGGGGCACCGCCGCCTCAGGCTATCGGCGCCGCCGGTTGGTTCCGCGGGCCACCGGAGTTGCTCCGGTGGTCCGATTCCATTTCCATTTGCGTCGTAGCTCCTCCCGGGTCCAGTACATCACTGTTGAAAAAACGAATCACCTCTGTGGCATGTTTTGTCGTCGCCCGACAATCTGCATATCAACGATGAACTGCGGAGGGTGGTTGGACAGTGTCTGTTTGGCCCGCACCCTCCGAATTTGGTGATAACAATCGGGAATAAAATTTTCAACATGTGAATAACAAGCAAGGTACAATTTTAATAGAAATAAAATTGAACGTGATCTGAGTTCTTTGTTTTTAAAAGAAACAATCACGGGAATTAAAGATTGTTCTCAAATAAAAATCCCTACCTCGCCGTAGTCGTCGAGCGCGCGTTCTTCGCGGAATTGATCGTCGCTGATGGAGGTGATCGTCGCGTCGCGGAAGGGCGTCGCGTCGTCGCGGAAGAGCGTCGCGTCGTCGTGGAACTTGTCATCGAATCGATGAACTCCGAGGATCAAAAACATATAGATTTAATTAATAATAATTAAATCCATATTGTTGTTATAATCCACAAAGAATTTAAAAGGAGCGCAACCCCCTACCTTGTCATTGACAATCGAAGGTTGTCGCGGGGATGGATTGTCGCAGAAGAACATCGCGTCAGAAGAATCGCCGGCGTTGTGGTACTTGGCATAGCGTCGTCGATCTCCAAGGGCTCGGCCTTCTTCATCGCCCTTCGTCGAAGGCTGGCGTCATTCGCATTCTTCACGTTCTTCACGTTCTTCACATTCTTCGCGTTCTTCGTGAACGAGGATGAATAACATGAGGTTTCGGTCAAATCCTCTCAACGAACAACACTTAAGAAGAATAGCGTTGGTCTTATTTTATTAACATTCCAACAAACGAAAAAAAAAGTGATAAGTTAAATAATGACCCATTAATTCATAGAATTAATTAAACGAATAAAACCGACCAAATTAATAGGAGCGTTTAATTTTTTAAGAAACACTCCAGTTGACATTAAATCAATTGGGGTTTTCACGGGTGCGTTACTTAGCCGAAAAAAAACAGTGGGCTCGTGTGGGCCCCAACCCACAAATATTCTACCAAGAGGGTAGTATATTTTGAACTATACCCTATCCTCTTTAACATAGCTTAAGCAGATTTAAGTGGATTTTAAGTGGCTTAAGTGAAATAAAAATAATGTTGTCGCACCACTTTATTTTATTTCTTAACTTAAAGCCCAAAAAATAAAAACCACACCCGAGCAAACGTAACTCTAGAAGAGGGGTTTCTAAACATGTACCAGTGCTGCGATTCCATCGGTGACCTCAGAATTTGATTCCGAGCACCCGTTCAAATATTAGAAAAACCCGCTCGTTCCTTCACTGAACGTACCCGAGCCAAACTTCAGAAAATGATTATGGGCACACCGGGCCTCGGAATCAGGTGCCGTCAGAAACTGCGTTCTTGTAAAATTCCAAAGAAAATTAAGAAAAACATTTCCTTGAAATTTACGGGTCTTTATATCACTCTCACCTCACGTCTTTACGTCCCCGTAAAGATACATCATAATCTAGGGAAACAAAAGTGGGTACTGAGCACGCATCTGAGCCTCCCGCTCCCAAGTGCTCTCTTGGAGGTTCCTGTGCTGCCATCTGATGCACACAAGAGGAATTGACCATCCACGTAGGACCCGCTCCTTTAGATCCTCGATCTCCACCAGGACCTCTGCAAAAGTCGCCCCATCATCCACGTCTAGCTCCCTATGGTCAATGATATGTGTCGGGTCATGCACGTATCTCCTCAGCTGGGATACGTGGACAACGTCGTGCACCCGGTGCAACTGAGGTGGTAGAGTCAGGCGATAAGCCACCTCTCCAATCCTGCTGATGACCTGGAATGGTCCGATGAAGCGTGGTGACAACTTGCCGCCTCAGCCAAATCACCGTAATCCACGTCGAGGTGAGACACGCAAGAAGACGTGGTCACCATCGTCGAACTGTAATGGCCTCCGCCTCCTGTCAGCATAAGAATTCTGCCAGCTCTGAGATGTCCTCATCTGCTCCTGGATGACATGGACCTTCTCTGTCGTGTCCCGGACCATCTCTGGTCCCACAAGTGCTGACTCCCCAGGGTCTGTCCAGCACAAAGGAGATCTGCAAGGTCTGCTGTAAAACGCCTCATATGGTGTCATCCCGATGGTGGAGTGGTAGCTGTTGTTGTACGCAAACTCCACCAAGGGTAGTTGGTCCTCCCAGCTACGACCAAAGTCGAGGACACATGCGCGGAACATGTCCTCAAGATTTTGAATGGTCCTCTCCATCTGACCATCCGTCTGAGGGTGAAAGGAGGTGCTCAGATGTAGCTGTGTCCCGAACGCCTCCTACAACCCCATCCAAAGCTAGGATGTAAAGCGAGCATCTCGATCGGAGACGATAGATGATGGCACACCGTGAAGCCGTACAATCTCCTGATCGTAGAGACGCCCCAAGATCTCCACTGAGCCCTGCTCTCTGATGGGTAAGAAGTGAGCCGACTTGGTGAGTCGGTCGACAATCATCTAGATGGAGTCGTGACCTCTGGAAGTGCGTGGAAGTCCAGTCCCGAAGTCCATATATATATTGTCCCACTTCCACTCTTGGACCTCCAAGGGATGTACCAAGCCTGCTGGTACCTGATGCTCTGCCTTCACCTGCTGGCAGGTGAGGCATCGAGAAACGATCTCTACCATAGCCTTCATCATGCCTGGCGACCAGTGTTGTCGTCTGAGGTCCTGGTACATCTTTTCCACTCCAGGATGTAACGCCACAGGATAAGTGTGAAACTCTCTCATAACCTCCTCTGGTAAAGAAACTGGTAAAAAGGTATGTCCTCTAAAAAGGCTGTCGTTCTCTACTCCAAAGGAGAAACCATCAGGTGCCTGTCCTGAGGATATCTATGCACGCCACGTCTCACAGTTAGCATCCCCAAGCTATGCCTCTCTGATCTGCTGTAGTATTAAAGGAGTGACTTTGAGAGACTGAAGGAAGGATTCTCCAACTCTATCCACGAAGGATATCTGCAAAGCGGCTAGCTTCTCTGTCGCCTTCTTAAGTAGCTGAATGCCCGTCCTCCTGCTGAGAGAATCTGCTACCACGTTCCCCTTCCCCGGAGTATAGACTATCTCAAAGTCAAAGTCCTGGAGGAACTCGATCCATCGTTGTTGTCTCCGGTTCAGGTCCTTCTGAGAGAAGATGTACCTGAGAGTCTGATGGTCAGAAAATACTATAAAGCGTTCGCCCATCAGGTAGTGTCGCCATGTCATTAGAGAAAAGACTACTGCTTCTAACACCAGGTCATGGGTAGCGTAGTTCTGCTCGTACGACCTCAACTGACGTGATCCATAGGCGATCACTACCCACTCCTGCATCAGGACACTTCTGTGTCTAGTCCCGGATTCATCGCTGTAGACTACGTACCCTACTCCCTCCTCAGGCAACCTCATGATGGGTGCACTGGTCAATCTCCGTCTCAGCTCCTGGAAGATCTGTTGACATCTGTTTGACCACACAAAGGTTTTCCCCTTCTTCGTCAAAGCTGAGAGTGGTGCCACAACTCTGGAGAAGTCTGGCACAAACCTCCGATAGTATCCAGCTAGTTCCAAGAAACTCCGCACCTCCGTCACACTCCTGGGTGGCTCCTAATCTGGCACTTCCTCGATCTTTGCAGGATCCACTACAACTCCCGCCTCAGAGATGACGTGCCCCAAGAAGTGGACCTCACATATCCAGAATTGACACTTCAAGAGATTTCCATAAATCTGGTGCTATCGGAGTGTTTCTAGTACAACCCGTAAGTGATAGGCGTGCTCCTCCTCAGTCGTCGAGTATATCAAAATTTCGTCGATGGAGACCACGACAAATCGATTGAGGTATGGCTGAATGATCCTCTTCATGAGGCCCATGAACACTGTTGGAGCATTGGTTATACCAAATGGCATAACCAAGAACTCATAGTGCCCATACCGACATATGAAGGTCGTCTTCTGCACATCCTCGTCTTGAACTCTGAGCTGATGATAGCCTGACCTGAGGTCTATCTTCGAGAACCACCGTGCTCCCTTGAGCTGATCAAAGAGGTCATCAATCCTCGGTAGCGGATACTTGTTCCTCACTGTCACCTGGTTCATGCGATTATAGTCGACACACATTCAAAAGCTCCCATCCTCCTTCTTGGCTAACAATATCGGGGAAGCCCAGGGTGAAACACTGGGTCAGATGAAACCATTGCCCTGTAAGTCCTCGAACTGTACAGGTAGCTCTCGAAGATCAGCAGAGGCCATCCGATATGCTGGAGTGGATATTGGGGTTTTCCTGGGGTACAAATCAATATGAAAGTCTACCTCTCTGCGAGGAGGTTTCCCTGGAACGTCGTCGGGAAAGACGTCCTCGTACTGATCCACCACTACAGGAAAACTAGGACTCCGCACATCAACTGCTCCTAGGATGAGGCTAGCCAACTGATTAGTGATGGGATGTCCTCTCCTCTGTGGAAGTCCATCCAGTGCTGCGAAGGCTCTCTTCTCACCGGTGAAGGTGAACCTTCTCCCGTTGGTGCGTACACATCGCACCTTGCACCTAATACAGTTAATCTGTGCATGGACTGTAGATAACCAATCCATGCCCAAGATGACGTCGTAACGCCTCAACGCAGCAACAAGAAGATCCCAGCTGAAGCTCTCGCCTCCCATAGTAATCTCACACTGCCGGCACCAGTGTGTAATCGTCGAGTCTGCTCCCGTAGGAGTCTCTAGCCGAAAGGATCGAGACAACGACTTTGTCGGAATCTCCGAGCTCCGAACAAGGGCAACGGCTATGAAAGAGTGACACGCTCCTGTGTCTATAAGAACTACAACAAGGGTGGAATAGACACAGATCGTACCTCGAATCATCTCGGGCGCGACGTGGTCGTAGGCCTCCACTGCCTGGAGCTGTGCCTGTCTCTGCCCTCCAGTTCCAAGTGGTCGGGGCGGGCCTCCTGGTGGTGGTGGTGGTGGAGCCTCAAAGCGTCTCCCACCACCTGTTGCTTAGCCAGCTCCTCTGCCTCGTCTGCCTCCTCCCTGTGGACCGCCACGGTCAACCCTCTGCCTCTACCTGGGTGGCCCCTCAACTGTCTGCTGCTTCTCGGCACGGTGGGTCGGGCAGTCACGAGCCATGTGACCCTGCCCGCCGCAAGTGCAGCACTTCATGCCTCTCGAAAGACTGGCTCCGCGCTGTGTGCCCCGCACTGCTGAGCCAGTGTCCTGAGGCCGTCTACGTGAGTGTCTGTTCTGCCTAGACCCTTGAGTCATCCGTCGACTGCTCGCTGTGGAAGACTCGGCCACGTGCCGTCATGCAGTCGGTCTCACCGTTGGAGAAGTCTCACCAAGAAAGATCTCGATCAAAAGGGCATGCTCCAGTACACCTTCCTCGGTCGGGATGCTGAGGGAGATCAGCGATGCCCTGATCTCGTGTCTCAATTCCTACTCAATGGTCTGGGCCAGGAAGAACGGGTCCCATACCATGTCGGTCGAGTATCGCAAGAGATCGGTGAATCTCGCCGAGTAATGGGTGACCGCCAAGCTGCCCTGCTGCAGCTGAAGAAGCTCCTGGATGCGCACCGCACGGAGGGTGGTCGGGATGAACTCTGAGCGGAAGAGGCCCTTAAAGTCTGTCCAGATGAGAGAGGCCTCATCGTTCACCTGGAGCATAATGATCCACTATCGTCCTACTACTGCGTGCAGTAGACTCGATGTGAGGATCATCATGAGGTCTGCTGGTGTCCTCACTAGCCTGAAAACTTGTACCACTGCCTCCAGCCAGTCCTCGGCTGCCTGGGGGTCCGTCCCCCTGCGGAACCTCGGCGGTCGCTGGCGTTGGACTCATGTTGTGCACTGAGGCAACGTGCATCATCAGTGGCTGGTGCTGGAAGCATCGGTGGCTCGGCGGGTAGAGGTACCGCCGGTGCCTCCGCCGTCAAAGGGCCCTGTACAGAGGCCTCGTCGCTCGGCGGGCTGTCGTCACGTACGACTCTCGGAACCCTAGTTGGCTGCCATCGTGGGGCCATCCTGAAAAGGAAACAGGTGCGCCATGGTCAGAACAGTATACCTGATGAGCTGACACAAATTAATCACAAAGAAAATTTGAAACACACATGAAATCAATGTTTTTGTGCATTAAGTCATAAATTAGAAGTCGGGGTCCTGCTGTACGGATACGTCGGCCGAAGCACCAACACTGGGCTCCCTGGACTGATAACCACACCCAATACGCTAAAAACTATTGCTTCACATTGAAAAGATTAGAGTCTGTGGTAGAACCGAACTCCTATGATACCAATTTGTCACGACCCGTCCTCGGGGCCCGTGCTGTGACTACCCCAAGCCCGCCTTCCATAGGCCAGGGGCTGGCGACTAGCACCAAGGCATAAATCCCTAAAAAAGGGAAGGCATTTCCTTTGTAAAGTAAACAAGCACCACAGAGTAAGCAAGTGGAAAAGTAAACACTAAGTAAAAGCTGGTACAACAGTATGTGCGGAAAAGAAAAAGGGGGCGGAAATACAAGCCCAACTATAAAGTACAACTGAAAGGGAAAAAACAGCAACTGAAAAGTAAAGCAGCAACGTCGAGCTGTCCACTAGAAGTCCCACCTGAAGGGTGGGTACAGAAAGCCTCCACTACTCCTCGGGTCCAGCCGACCGCTCCGAGTACGTCCCGCCCGGTGGTCCACCTCCAGGTACCGTCCTGCTCCGCAAGCTTCCACCACGATCAGCGTTGTCCGTCGTCTGCAACCAACACAACTTAGTTCTGGCATAGCCCGTGCAGGGGTGAGTATAAGCTACTCATTAGGGACCACGAGACCTCTGAAGGTCTCCCAGAATCCACAAAGGATAATCCACAATGGAAAGATACAATCACGAAGTAACATCCGACACGACTTAGGTATATGCCCATACATATACCTAAGTCATCAATTATCGCTTGGATCCAACATCCGAGTTTGAGTACAACCCATTCCACATAGGAAAGAAAAAGGTGAAATCCAAACAGGATAGCTCAACACAATCCACAATGGAAAGTAAAACGTATATCCACACAGGATAGCACAACACAATCCACAAAGGAAAGAAAACAGGGTTTCATCTCACACGGGTATACTTCTTCGAATGACGATATAGATGATCACTGATCCATCTAAACTGTTAGACCCACAAAGGATCAATAGGTACTAACCCCCGCAATGACCCTCAAAGGATCTGACCCACAAAGGATCGATAGGTAACTAACCCCCGCAAAGACCCACACAGGATTGGGCCCACACAGGACCTGTAGGAGCTGGCTCACACAGAACTGTTGAGCGCTGACCCACATAGGATCGGACCCACACAGGATCGGTAGCACTGATCCACACAGGATCGCTGAGTGTTGTAGTCGTCGTCGTCGAATCCACTGAGGATCTCTGCACAGTCGTTGTCATCACAGTAGCAGTCGCAGCAAGCTCTAGGGTTCCCGCACACAACAAGCTCGTTTGGGAGGACTGCTCCATGATCCGGGAGGCTGATACATCAACTGACACATAGACCAGAGTTGATGTATCCAAAAGTTTGTATCGCCAACAAGAACTCAACGTCACAGACGACGCGTCAATCGGATGCCCGGTCTGAGAGTTATTGGCTTTTTCGTCCCAGGGGCCCGGTTGGTTTTTATGGAAAAACCAACCAAACCATACTCCACCTGCATCCAAACCTCAGGTAGATTATTCCAAAAGATCTGTCTCACTTAGAGGAATTCAACAAAGTCGACGGCACATCAATCGGACGTCTGATGCTCAAGATATGAGCGTTTCCGCTCCGAGGGCCCGGTTGGTTTCGTGTACGAACCATCCCGGCCTAACCCAAAGTATTCTAAATCCTTGATTGAGATAAACCTAAACATCCGTCTCGATCTATGTATCTCATCGCCGCTGACGGTGCGTCGTTCGGAGGCCCGTAGCTCAAGTAACGGGCAAAAGACCGAAAACGGTCCGAAGACAAGGGGTCTGCGCCTGGACCGACCCGGCCCAACCCCTCCCCCCCCCCCCCCCCGGGTCGGCCTGGCTTGGCTTGGCCGACCGGCCGAGCGAGGGAGCCGCGGGGCACTACCCCCGTGGGATGAATGAGTCGCGGCCCCACGTGGGGCCGTGATGGATCAGCGGACGCGGCAAAGCCGCGTCCCGTGTGTGACAGACCCGCGCGGCCGCCGGTCCGCTGGCCGTCGCCGCCGCGGCTTCAGCCGCGTCGGCCTTGTCTGGCGGCGTGCTGGGGCGCCGCCGCCTCCGACTGCCGATGTCGCCGCGCCGATGACCCGCGCCGCAGGTAGGTTCCACGGGCCACTGGAGTTTCTCCGGTGGTCCGATTTTGTTTCCGTCTGCGCCGTAGCTTCTCCCGGGTCCCGTACTTCACTACGGAAACAACAAATCACCTCTGCAGCATGTTTTGTTGTCGCCCGCCAATCTGCACATTAACGAAGAACTGTGGGGGGGTTTTGGACCATGTTTGTTTGGCCCGCACCCTCCGCGTTAGGTGATAACAATCAGGAATAAAATATTCAACACATGAATTACAAGCAAGGCACAATTTTAATAGAATTAAAATTGAACATTATATGAGTTATTTGATTTTAAAAGAAACAATCACAGGAATTAATGATTGTTCTAAAAAAAATCCCTACCTCGTCTTAGTCGTCGAGCGCGCGTTCTTCGCGGAATTGATCATCGCGGAAGGGTGTCACGTCATCGCGGAAGAGCGTCATGTCGTTGTGGAACTTGACGTCACGTCGACAAACTCTGAGGATTAAAAACATATAGATTTAATTAATAATAATTAAATCCATATTGTTGTTATAATCCACAAATAATTTAAAAGGAGTGCAACCCCCTACCTTGTCATTGTCGAGCGAAGGTTGCCGCGGGGTTGGATTGTCATGGAAGAACGTCGCAGAAGAAGAATCGCCGGCATCGTGGTACTTGGTGTCGCGTCGTTGATGTCCTAGGGCTCGGCGTTCTTCGTCGCCCTTCGTCGAAGGCCGATGTTCTTCGCGTTCTTCATGTTATTCACATTATTCGTGTTCTTCGCGAAGGAGGATGAAGAACTTGAAGTTTTTGCCAAATCCTCTCAACGAACAACACTAAAGAAGAATAGCGTTGGTCTTAATTTATTAACATGCCAAAAAATGAAAAAAAGAGATAAGTTAAATAACGACCCATTAATTCATAGAATTAATTCAACGAATAAAACTGACCAAATTAATAGGAGCGTTTAATTGTTTAAGAAACGCTCCTGTTGACCTTCAATCCATAGGGGTTCTCGCGGGTGCGTTACATAGCGGAAAAGCAACGGTGGGCTCGTGCGGGCCCCACCCCACAAATATTCTACCAAGAGGGTAGGATATTTTAAATTGTACCCTATCCACATTAACTTATCTTAAGCAGCTTTAAGTGGATTTTAAGTGGATTAAGTGAAATAAAAATAATGTTGTCACACCACTTTAATTTATTTCTTAACTTAATGCCAAAAAAATAAAAACCACACCCGAGCAAACGCAACTCCGGAAGAGGTGTTTCTAAGAAAGTATCGGCACTGCGATTCCATCGGTGCCCTCAGAATTCGATTCCGAGCACCAGTTCAAAATTAGAAAAATCCGCTCGTTCGTTCACTGAACGTACCCGAGCCAAACTTTGGAAAATGATTATGGGCACACCGGGCCTCGAAATCAGGTGCCGTCAGAAACTGCGTTCTTGTAATATTCCAAATAAAATTAAGAAACACATTTCCTTGAAATTTACATGTCTTTACATCACTCTCACCTCATGGCTTTATGTCCCCGTAAAGATAGATCATAATCTAGGGAAACAAATGTGGGTACTGAGCATGCATCTGAGCCTCCCGCTCCCAAGTGCTCTCCTGGAGGATCCCGTGCTTCCATCTGATGCACACAAGAGGAATCGACCATCCACGTAGGACCCTCTCCTGTCGATCCTCGATCTCCACCGCGACCTCCGCAAATGTCTCCCCATCATCCACATATAGATCCCAATGGTCAATGATATGCATCAGGTCGTGCACGTATCTTCTCAGCTGGGATACGTAGAAGGCGTCGTGCACCCGGTGCAACTGAGGTGGTAGAGCCAGGCGATAAGCCACCTCGCCAATCCTGCTCATGACCTGGAATTGTTCGATGAAGCATGGAGACAACTTGACGCCTCAGACAAATCTTTGTAATCCACGTCGAGGTGAGACACGCAAAAAGATATGGTCACCATCCTCAAACTCTAGTGGCCTCCTCCTCCTGTCAGTATAAGACATCTGCCGACTCTGAGTTGTCCTCATCCGCTCCTAGATGACCTGGACCTTCTCTGTCGTGGCCCAGACCATCTCTAGTACCACAAGTGCTGACTCCCCAGGGTCTGTCCAGCATAAAGGAGATCTGCAAGGTCTGTCGTACAACGCCTCGTATGGTGTCATCCCGATGGTGGAGTGGTAGCTGTTGTTTTACGCAAACTCCACCAAGGGTAGGTGGTCCTCCCAGCTGCGACCCAAGTCGAGGAAACATGCGCGGAGAATGTCCTCGAGAGTCTGAATGTTCCTCTCTGTCTGACCATCCGTCTGAGGGTGAAAGGCGGTGCTCAGACGTAGCTGTTTCCCGAACGCCTCCTGCAACCCCATCCAAAGCCGGGAAGTAAATCGAGCATCTCGATCAGAGATGATAGATTATGGAACACTGTTAAGCTGTACAATCTCCTGAACGTAGAGACGCCCCAAGCTCTCCACTGAGCCCTTCTCTCTAATGGGTAAGAAGTGAGCCGACTTGGTGAGTCGGTCGGCAATCACCCAGATGGAGTCGTGACCTCTAGAAGTGCATGGAAGTCCAGTCACGAAGTCCATAGATATACCATCCCACTTCCTCTCCGGGACCTCCAAGGGATGTACCAAGCCTGCTGGTACCTGATGCTCTGCCTTCACCTGCTGGCAGGTGGTGTATCGAGAAACGATCTCTGCCACAACCTTCTTCATGCATGGCCACTAGTGCTTTCGTCTGAGGTCTTGGTACATCTTCGCCACTCCAGGATGTAATGCCAAAGGAGAAGTGTGAAACTCTCTCAGAACCTTCTCTCGTAAAGCAACTGGTTCCAAGCTACGTCCTCTGAAAAGGATTTCGTGCTCTGCTCCAAAGGATAATCCATCAGGTGCCTGTCCTGAGGATATCTGTGCACGCTGCGTCTCACAGTCAGCATCCCCACGTTGTGCCTCTCTGACCTGCTGTAGTAGTGGAGGAGTGACTGTGAGAGACTGAATGACGGCTTCTCCATATCTATACACAAAGGATATCTACAAAGAGGCTAGCTGCTCTGTCACCTCCTCAAGTAGCTGAATGCCCGTCCTCCTGCTAAGAGCATCTGCTACCACATTCCCCTTTCCAGGAGTATAGACTATATCAAAGTCATAGTCCTAGAGGAACTCGATCCATCGTTGCTGTCTTAAGTTCAGGTACTTCTGAGAGAAGATGTACCTGAGACTTTGATGGTCAGAAAAGACTGTAAAGACTTCACCCATCAAGTAGTGTCGCCATGTCTTCAGAGCGAATACCACTGCTGCTAACTCTAGGTCATGGGTAGCGTAGTTATGCTCGTGCGGCCACAACTGTCGTGATCCATAGGCGATCACTGCCCAATCCTGCATTAGGACACATCCGATTCTGGTCCCTGATGCATCACAGTAGACTACGTACCCTACTCCCTCATCAGGAAACCTCAAGATAGATGCTCTGGTCAATCTCTGTCTCAGCTCCTGGAAGCTCTGCTGACATCTGTCTGAACACAGAAAGGGTTTCCCCTTCTTTCTCAAAGCTGAGAGTGGTTCCGCAACTCTGGAGAAGTCTGGAACAAACCTTCGATAGTATCCAGCTAGTCCCAAGAAACTCCGCACCTCCGTCACGCTCCTGGGTGGCTCCTAAGATAGCATTGCCTCGATCTTCATAGGATCCACTGCAACTCCCGCCTTAGAGTTGATGTGCCCCATGAAGTGGACCACACGTATCCAGAATAGACACTTCGAGAGCTTTCCATAAAACTGGCGCTCTCGGAGTGTTTCTAGTACAACCCGTAAGTGATAGGCGTTTTCATCCTCAGTCGTCGAGTATATCAAAATTTCGTCAATGAAGACCACGAAAAATCGATTGAGGTATGGCTGAAAGATCCTATTAATGAGGCCCATGAACACTGCTGAAGCATTGGTTAAGCCGAATGGCATAACCAAGAACTCATAATGGCCATACCGACATCTGAAGGTCGTCTTATGTACGTCCTCGTCTCGATCTCTGAGCTGATGATAGCATGTCCTGAGGTCAATCTTCGAGAACCACCATGCTCCCTTGAGCTAATCGAATAGGTCATCAATCCTCGATAGCGGATAATGGTTCTTCACTGTCACCTGGTTCAGGCGACTATAGTCGACACACATTCGCATGCTCCCGTCCTCCTTCTTGGCAACAATATCAGGGAAGCCCAGGGTGAAACACTGGGTCGGATGAAACCCTTGCCCTGCAAGTCCTCCAACTGTACACATAGCTCTCGAAGCTCAGCGGGGCCCATACGATATGGTGGAGTGGATATCGGGGCTGTCCCGGGGTAAAGATCAATATGAAAGTCTACCTCTCTATGAGGAGGTAGCCCTAGAACGTCTTCCGGAAAGACGTCTGCATACTGATCCACCACTGCAGGAAAAATAGGACTTCGCACGTCAACTGCTCCTAGGATGAGGCTAGCCAACTGATGAGTGATGGGCTGTCCTCTCCTCTGCGGAAGTCCATCCTATGCTGAGAAGGCTCCCTTCTCGCCGGTGAAGGTGAACCTGCTTCCGTTGGTGCATACACATCGCACTTTGCGCCTAATACAGTCAATCTGTGCATGGACTGTGGATAACCAATCCATGCCCAAGATGACGTCAAAAGGCCTCGACGCCGCAACAAGAAGATACCAGCCTAAGATCTCGCCTCCCAAAGTAAGCTCACACTGCTGGCACCAGTGTGTAATCGTCGAGTCTGCTCCTATAGGAGTCTCTAGCCGTAAGGATCGAGCCAACGACTCTGTCGGAATCTCCGAGCTCTGAACAAGGGCAGCAGCTATGAAAGAGTGACTCGCTCCTGTGTCTATAAGAACTAAAAAAAGGGTGGAGTAGACATATATCGTACCTCGAATCATCTCGGGTGCGCCGTGGTCCTAGGCCTCCACTTCCTAAAGTTGTGCCTGTATCTGCCCGCCAGTTCCCTGTGGTCGGGGCGAGCCTCCTGGTGGTGATGGTGGTGGAGCCTCAAAGCGTCTCCCACCACCTGCTTCTCGGCCAGCTCCTCGTCCTCATCCGTCTCCTCCCTGCAGACTGCCATGGTCGACCCTCTTCCTCTGCCTGGGTGGCCCCTCAACTGTCTGCTGCTCCTCGGCATGGTGGTTCGGGCAGTCACGAACCATGTGACCCTGCCCGCCGCAAGTTTAGCACTCCCTGCCTCTCGAAAGACTGGCTCCGTGCTGTGTTCCCCGCACTACTGAGCCAGTGTCCTGAGGCCGTCTACGTGATGTTATGGTCTTTCTGGACCCCTGAGTCATCCGTTGAATACCCATTGCGGAAGACTCTGCCACGTGCCGCCCTGCGGTCGGTCTCGCCGCTGGAGAAGTCTCAGCAAGAATGCTCTCGACCAAAAGGGCTCGCTCCAGTACTCCTGCCTAGGTCGGGATGCTGAGGGAGATCAGCGATACCCTGATCTCATGTCTCAATCCCTACTCAAAGGTCCAGGCCCGGAAGAACGGGTCCCGTACCATGTCGGTCGAGTAGCGCAAGAGATCGGTGAATCTGGACGAGTACTGGGCGACCGACAAGATGCCCTGCTACAGCTGAAGAAGCTCCTGGATGTGAACCGCACGGAGGGTGGCCGAGACAAACTCTAAGCGGAAGAGGCCCTCAATGTCTGTCCAGATGATAGAGGCCTCATCGTGCACCTGGAGAATCAAGCTCCACCATCGTCCTACTGCTACGTGCAGTAGACTCGCTGCGAGGATCACCATGAGATCTGCTGGTGTCCTCACTAGCCTAAAAACTCGTACCACTGCCTCCAGCCAGTCCTCGGCTGCCTGGGGGTCCGTCTCCCCGTGGAACCTGGGCGGTCGATGGCGCTAGAACTCATGCAGTGCACTGAGGCAACGTGCATCATCAGCGGCTGGTGCTGGAAGCATCGGTGGCTCGGAGGGTAGAGGTACTGCCGGTGCCTCCACCGTCAAAGGGCCCTGTACCGAGGCCTCGTCGCCCGGCGGGCTCTCGTCATCTACGACTCTTCGAACCGTAGCTGGCTGCCGTCGTGGGTCCATCCTGAAAAGGAAACAGGTTCCCCTTGGTCAGAATAGTATACCTCGTGATCTTACACAAAGTAATCACAAAGAAAACTTGAAACACACATGAATCAATGTTTTCGTGCATTAAGTCGGAAATCAGAAGTTAGGGTTCTGTTGTACGGATACGTCGGCCACCGCACCAACACTGGGCTCCCTGGACTAATAACCACACCCAATACGCTAAAAATTATTGCTTCACATAGAAAAGATCAGAGTCCGTAGTAGAACTGAACTCCTCTGATACCAATTTGTCACGACCCGTCCTCGGGGCCTGTGCCATTACTACTCCAAGCCCGCCTTCCATAGGCCAGAGGCTGGCGACTAGAACCAAGGCATAAATCCCGAAAAAAAGGGAAGTCATTGCCTTTTTAAGGTAAACATGCACCACAGGGTAAGCAAGCGGAAAAGTAAACACTAAGTAAAAGCTGGTACAACAGTAAGTGCGCAAAAGTAAAAGGGGGCCGGAAATACAAGCCCAACTGTAAAGTACAACTGAAAGGGGAAAACAACAACTGAAAAGTAAAGACGCAACATCGAGTCTTCCACTGGAAGTCCCACATGAAGGGTGGGTACAGAAAGCCTCCACTGCTCCTCGGGTCCAACCGACCACTCCGAGTATGTCCCGCCCGGTGGTCCACCTCCAGGTACCATCCTGCTCCGCAAGCCTCCACCACGATCAGCGTTGTCCATCGTCTGCAACCAACACAACGTAGTGCGGGAATAGCCCGTGTAGGGGTGAGTATAAGCTACTCAGTAGGGACCCCGAGACCCCCAAAGGTCTCCCAGAATCCACAAAGGATAATCCAAAAAGGAAGGATACAATCACGAAGTAACACCCGACACGGCTTAGGTATATTCCCATACATATACCTAAGTCATCAATTCTCGCTCGGCTCCAACATCCGAGCTCAAGTACAACCCAGTCCACACAGGGAAAAAAATGTGAAATCCACAGAGGATAGCTCAACACAATCCACAAAGGAATGTAAAACGTAAATCCACACAGGATAGCACAACACAATCCACAACGGAAAGAAAACATGGTTTCATCTCACACAGTATACTTCTTCGAATGACGATAGAGATGATCACTGATCCACCTAATCCGTCAGACCCACAAAGGATAGATAGGTACTAACCCCCGCAATGACCCACAAAGGATCTAACCCACAAAGGATTGATAGGTAACTAACCCCTACAATGACCCACACAGGATTGGGCCCACACAGGACCTGTAGGAGCTGGCTCACACAGAACCGCTGAGCGCTAACCCACATAGGATCGGACCCACACAAGATCAGTAGCACTGATCCACACAGGATCAGTAGCACTGATCCACACATGATCGCTGAGTGCTGTAGTCGTCGTCGTCGAATCCACTGAGGTTCTCTGCACAGTCGTCGTCGTCATAGTAGCAGTCGTAGCCAGCTCTAGGTTTCCCGCACACAGCAAGCTCGTTCGGGAGGGTCTGCTCCACGAGCCGAGAGGCTGATACTCATCAATTGACACATAGTCCATAGTTTATGTACCCCAAATGTTCCGTATCACCAACAGGAACTCAACATTGCAGACGGCGCGTCAATCGGACACCCGGTCTAAGAGTTAGTGGCTTTTTCATCCCAGGGGCCCGGTTGGTTTTTAAGGCAAAACCAACCCGACCATACTCCACCTGCGTACAAACCTCGGAGGGATAATTCCAATAGATCTGCCTCACTTAGAGGAATTCAACAAAGTTGACAGCACGGCAATCAGACATCCGAAGCTCAAGATATGAGCGTTTCCACTCCGAGGGCCCGGTTGATTTCTTGTACGAACCAACCCGGACGAACCCAAATTATTCTGAATCCTTGAGTGTGATATACCGAAACGACCGTCTCGATCCCAAGATTGCATCGCCGCTGAGAGAGCATCGTTCTGAGGCCCGTAGCTCATGTTACGGTCAAAAGAACGAAAACGGTCCGAAGACGGGGGGTCTGAGCCCGGCCCGGCCAGGGCGCGACCCGGCCGGTTAGGTCGGCCCGGCTCGGCTCGACTGAGTGGCCGAGCGAGGGAGCCGCAGTGCGCTGCCCCCGTGGGATGAAGGTGTCGCGGCCCCACGTGGGGCCTCGCTGGATCAGCGGACGTGGAAAAGCCGCGTCTTGTGTGTGCCAGACCCGCGTGGCTGCGGGTCCGCTGGCCGCCGCCGCCGCCGCGGCCTTATCTGGCGGCGCCCCGGCGCGCCACCGGTAGGTTCCACGGGCCACTGGAGTTGCTACGGTGGTCCGATTTCATTTTCGTCTACGCCGTAGCTTCTCCCGAGTCCCGTACTTCACTTTGGAAACAACGAATCACCTCTGCGGCATGTTTTGTCGTCGCCCGCCAATCCGCACATCAACGAAGAACTGCGGAGGGTTTTTGGACCGTGTTTGTTTGGCCCGCACCATCCATGTTAGGTGATAACAATTGGGAATAAAATATTCAACACATCATTAACAAGAAAGGCACAATTTTAATAGAATTAAAATTGAACTTGATCTGAGTTCTTTGTTTCTAAAAGAAACAATCACGGGAATTAAATATTGTTCTCAAATAAAAATCCCTACATCGCCGTAGTCATCGAGCGCGCGTTCTTCGCAGAATTGATCGTCGTGGAAGGAGGTGATCGGCACATCGCGGAAGGGCGTCGCGTCGTCGCGGAAGAGCGTCGCGTTGTCGCTGAACATGGCGTCACGTCAACGAACTCCGAGGATAAAAAACATATAGATTTAATTAATAATAATTAAATCCATATTGTTGTTATAATCCACAATGAATTTAAAAGGAGCGCAACCCCCTACCTTGTCATTGTCGATCGAAGGTTGTCGTGGGGTTGGATTGTCGCGGAAGAATGTCGCAGAAGAAGAATCGCCGGCGTCGTGGTACTTGGTGTCACGTCGTCGATCTCTGAGGGCTCGACGTTCTTCATCGCCCTTCATCGAAGGCTGGCGTTCTTCGTGTTCTTCACGTTCTTCATGTTCTTCGCGTTCTTCACGAAGGAGGATGAAGAACTTGAGGTTTCTATCAAATCCTCTCAACAAACAACACTTAATAAGAATAACGTTGGTCTTATTTTATTAACATGCCAACAAAAAAAAGAGATAAGTTAAATAAATACCCATTAATTCAAAGAATTCGTTCAACGAATAAAGCCGCCCAATTAATATGAGCGTTTAATTGTTTCAGAAACGCTGTAGTTGACTTTCAATCAATAGGGGTTTTCGTGGGTGCGTTACTTAGCGGAAAAGAAACGGTGGGCTCATGCAGGCCCCACCCCAAAAATATTATACCATGTGGGTAGGATATTTTGAATTGTACCCTATCCACTTTAACTTAGCTTAAGCAGCATTAATTTGATTTTAAGTGGCTTAAGTGAAATAAAAATAAATTTGTCACACCACTTTATTTTATTTCTTAATTTAAAGCCCAAAAATAAAAAACCACACCCGAGAAAACGCAACTCCGGAAGAGGCGTTTCTAAGCAAGTACCGGCGCTGCGATTCCATCGGTGCCCTCAGAATTCGATTCCGAGAACCGGTTCAAAAATTAGAAAAACCCGCTCGTTCGTTCACTGAACGTACCCGAGCCAAACTTCGGAAAATGATTCTGGGCACACCAGGCCTCGGAATCAGGTGCTGTCAGAAACTGCGTTCTTGTAAAATTTCAAAGAAAATTATGAAAAAAATTTCTTGTAAATTTACGGGTCTTTTACATTGAAAATGTTATATGAAATTAACTTTGAACAAAATAAAATTTTCCTTTACAAAAATTCGATGTCATCATTCAAAATTTATCCACATCCAATATAATATCCTTTGATATAGTATATGAATTATTTTGTATATAATAAGAGGTCACCATTTATCATCATTATTTTAATATTTTATATTAATGATGATCATTTTTTGATTAAACTGATTTCTCTTCAATGGGAAATACCAACATAATAATATAGTGAATCATAATTCGTTTCACAAGAAATTCTATGATTAAATATGAATAAAAAATGTATCTTTTTCATAAGTTATTATATAATTTAATATTTATGATACCCATTTCACATCATGGGTTACGATATGATTAATTTTTAATATATTGTTGAATACATATGAATTATTTTTTTATGTGATGGGGTACACTAGAATCTCTCTCTAATAAAGTGGTTAATAATTTATATATATCATTTGATAGACATTGTTGTAATAAACAGTGAACACAAAATATTAATGTAAGGTTTCACATATAATGGTGGTGTGTCACACCAATGTGGTACCACCACATATTCATGAACCTGATTACATGTTCAAAATGTTATGCATAATCCTGACTACTTGTTCAGAATTTTATACATTAACCTGATTATATGATTAATATGTTATTGGTGAGATAGATTATATATTCACAATGTTTTTAGGATCCTGATAAAATTCTCAAAATGTTATGCATTGACCTGCTTCCATGTCATAGAAGATAGTGTCAGGGCCTAATTTTATGGCCATCACATAATGGGTGATAATGTTTCTATTTATTCATGTTAAAAATTTTAAAAAATTATTTTTTATCAATAGGTTTTTATCTTAATCAAATGTTATGCTCTCTTATGTCATGTCTTTATTTCTTTATAATTCATATCTTTTTAACATCTAATATTTATTCCATGATATATGTTTAAGATCATTGATATAATTGGTATGGATGTCCAATAGTATGCTTTTGTTTTCATAAAAATATGCTTATGAAATTCTTATGTATCTTCTTTATTTACCATTACTCAAAATTTCAGCTCACATATTCTTATGATTCATTTCCACAGGTTTTATTGAATTGTTCAATGTAGGGTATTCCTATGAAGATAAATGAACTGTAAGATACTTATGGGATTCATTAACAATCATTCACCACGCTATAAAAATTATGTTTCCATGTTTCAAAGGAACTAAACTATTAATTCCATTAATAATGTACATTTATAATGTAATTAATACTCGTAGAAATGAGATAATATCAATATATTAAAATTTGTGGTCACTATAGTTGTAATCAATGAAATGTTTAAGTCAACCATTGTTAATTAAAATAAGATCAGTTTAGTGAGTTCAATTATAATATTTATAGAGATATCTCTAGGGATGTCTCTAAGAGTAAATCTAAGGATAAGTTAGTGTTTAAGAAAATTCATACAAAATTTGTAAAGGATTATGAGAGTTGTTCCATGAAATTACACCCCTGTGTAAATTCTAGAAGTTGATGTGGATATGTAATAGATGTACCAAGCCTTTATAAAATAGATAACACTTTATTGATCACGACTAAATTTGGAACTGGTGCCCAAAAATGAGAATTATTTCATAACTCGTTTAACAATGCAGGAATATATTATTTAAAAATTCAAAAGATGTTTATAAAATATCAAGACCGATTTATGTAGAAGATTACTATGGATAACTTTGTATAAATATTAGGTTTAATTGATTACAGAAAAGTATGTCTTTATTTCTTTGAACCATTATGTGATTTTTCATAATTATTTGGTTTCCCACTATGATTACTGTTTCCCATACTATGATTTTTGTATTTATTCATTGATGGTAACCATAATGGATAACATTAAAATTGAATGTGATCAACTATTTTATTATGGGAATTCAATTAGGATGATGGTAGGGGTAAATGATATTATGATTATTCATAATTCGTTTCAAGGAATTATGATTAACAATGTATACCTAATCCAACAATCAAACTCATCATGAAGAGACATAAAGAGTTCACAAAGAGTATGGGAAATTAATACCATGGTGGAAAGAATATTTTGAAAAAATATTCCATGAATGTGGGATAAAACACCCATGTAAATGTCTTATAGGAAGGGAAATATATTTTTACTAGGAAAAATAATGATTCCAAGTAATAAAATATAAAGAACAAGTACATACCTTGATATGTGATATGGATGGCAATATTGGTCTCCCTATGGAATTATAAATGGATGAATTATTTAAATATTTAATTTTAAGGAATTATGAAAATTGATTTACAAAACTGAATGATTGTGAAGATAATCAATAAGGGGTTATGTGTAATTATTATATTGTCGATGATGATGTTTCTATAGATTACATGGGAAAGGAATAAAGTTCTAACGAATTAGACAATGAATCATTGTTAATTGTTTGATAACGTAGTGGGATTAATAGATATTTTATTTATAAGAAGTCATAGATTTTATTATCAATAGTATGAAATATATAATTTTCTTTTAGTATATGATTTTCATTATGTATCCAATGGAATATTATTAATGGTATTGTTGAAAAATAGAAGTGATTTATTGATGGGGATAAATTTTATGAATAATTAATGGTAACACTTAACCTATTCATGTGGATATTAAAATGATGTTTACTATTTAAAAATAGATGATGATATAGATAAAGTAACTTTGATAGTATTTATAACCTCATAAATGATAAAGGGTTTGACAAAAACATGTATTATAAAATCCCTGATAAAGATATCATCATTTTTTGGATTTAAGGAATATATCAAATTATATTTGGAATAAAGAATAATTCATGTTTTTAATGTGGATTTATCCTAATTCAGGTTAATAAAATGTTTTATGAGATTTAATGATGAATGTATTTATAGGATCATATGTGCATACCACGAGATTCATTATGATATATGAGGGATAAAAATTGATCGAATATTGAATAATTTAGTGACATTAATTATAATTTTTTTTCCAATTATATAAGAATTATAATGTAAACCATTTATGGAATGGTTTACGTTAAACATCATATGAGGTAATGTAGATTAATTTATTGTATATCCATATAATGATTTATCCATATTGGATAACATGTAGATATCATTTTTGTTGTGGTGATTAATAAAGATAGGAAAAATGGCATATTATTCTATATATGGATCTATTGATCCATTAGTTTTTCAGACACAAAAAAATTAACCTATTCTTATTTGATTAATATATAATGTTAAAAGTTATTGAGGAAAAACTTATGGATGATATTGGGATTATGTAACTGATTAAAATAAATTACAAATATATTCTTCTGAAAATACTTCAACTCTAGGAAAATTATCTTGAAAGAAAATATTATCCTCTAATAAAAATTTTTATGATATCAATCACCCTTTCCATTCATTCTTGGTTTATATATTTGTGATCCTTGACATTATATGGACCATTTTCTCTATTAGTCTCTATTAGTATTTGTGTTTTAATTTTGTCATATGTGTCCGTGTTTTCTCTTTCAAGCTATGTTCTTATTTAGGGATACAAAGCTATGACTCTCATTAGGTTACCATTATATTTAAAAAATTCACTTTTCAAAAAAAAAACATTTTACAATTTGTTTTTAAGATTAGAAATTGTATCAAAACAATTTTCTATTATTAAACCATTAATAACCCAGATGAATTTTTATGTATAATTTCATTATATCAGGGGTAGAATGTAAAACACTAAGTTTCTATCATTTAATATTTCCCTAACAAATTGAATTTTTTTAATGGATTTCATTCAGTTCTATACCATGAAAAGAATTATTTATAGACAAAACCACATAAAAATTGTTCCACATAAAACCCAAAGTTCATATTGTGGTACATTAAAAACTGATTTTTCCATTAGTTACAAACAATAACATGTTTATATTTTTTTACAGACAACACTGATTTTAGCTTTTGAAAGACACAACACTGATTTTAAATGAAATGAGAGATATTATTAAAATATTGTTATAGTTATCACCTTAGTATTGGAATTTCATGTATGAGAAAGAACATATAAATTATATTAATATGAAAAAATTAATTAATTGGTAAAAAATTAATTATTAATAAATTTAATAATTATTTAAAATTAATGGAATTTATTTTCAAAAAATTAGAACTTTATAAGTAATTTGTTTTATATCAAATAATTTAAATACAAACTTTTAATGATTTATTTTAATGAAAGAAATTTATTATATTTTTAAGAAACATTTAAAAACACATCCTATATGTTTTATAAACAAGATATAAGATCAAATCCAATATTATACATAAAAAGGATGAATTTCTAAACAAGGTATATTTATTAACTTTCAATAGTGAACATATTTAGAAAACCATTACACATTAATATATTATATTTGAATAAATAAACTTCATTTTAGAATTTGAGATATATAATATACCATTGAAGTGATTTTATTTCTTTTTTTCAATGAAATTTTATTTTTTATGAATAGTAAAAAATTCAGAAATTTTAATTGATAAGAGAATTTTAAAAAAAATTAAATAGGTAAATTATATGTTAATAAAGTTCTAAATTATAATTTGGTCAAATATCAATCAATTAATAAAATTAATTTAACATATTAAATTTCACATTGGAATTGGATAAAAAACATTTTAATATTTTGAAAAAAATCTTAACAAAAACTAGTAATCTAATTTAATCTCTATAATTAATATTAAATTAATTAATACCACTTATATAAATTGATTTAAAAAAATGCACTCATTATATGGAATCAGAAAATTAATAATATTAAATTAGTGATAAATAATATTATTTATAATTTATTAGAGAAAGAAATCATAATTTATTATAGATATTAAGAGAAAAAAAAGATTACTAGGGGAATTAAATTTAAACATATAGAGAAAATTAAATATCAACAAGCCCAAAAACCATTTTATATTAATATTTCAACCATTATCTACCTCATTTAATGTATGGTGAATTGGTGATGAATTTTATTTGTTAAAAACTTGGGTAAACATAACTTCCTTTCAAAAATGACGCTTCTATCTTCTCCAGCGCTTATAAATGGCCACAATAACATCCCTGATTTTCACACCTCTCATGCTCAATTGGCTTGAGCGGGTCTGACAATTAATATTATAATTTCTCTCCCCTCATACTCGATTTATCACTTTGGGATGAAATAAAATAAAGGATGTCCTTCTGTGAAAACCAGAAGAAGATACCCCGAAGAATTGGTAATGTTCATCGATGATCCTATTTGTTTAATTTCTTCTTTAAACCCATTAATTTATTTTTATATCATAACATCATATTTTCCTCCATATCTTAAATATTATGAGATATTTTTATTTGATATATAATACATACACCCAAACATTCTTCTATCAAATTGGTTATGAAATCATTGATCAAGTCTACGACGGACTACCACCTCGTGAACTGAGAGCTGTTTTTCTTCCATTACCACCTTTAATGGTTTGGAATAAGGATGGAAATATATTTTTATATTATATATATATATATATGATATTAAAAATTTATTTATCGTTTTTTAGTTATTATATAACACATAACTTCATACTATAATTTTTTTTTTGTATTTTGATAACATTGTTCGTGTGTACGGAGGACTGCCTCATTACCCAGCAATATGATTCATTCTAGCTAAACATGGATTTTATTAAGGATGGTATTAGTAATAATATTTGATATATGTTAAAAACAATATCTAATTTTATGATAATATTCATATATACCACTTACTATTTCTTTCAATATTATAACAGAAGGGAAACATCATTCATTTATACATATGACCTATAGTGTCCATGAATGGTAGAACACATTTCATATAATTTTTTTTATGTGTACCTATTAATTCATATATAATGAAAATATATGATATTTATATCATGGTTTAAATTTTTAAAATTATCAAATCTTGATAAAAGTATCAGAACCCAATACTAGATGTCAAAATGAATACAAAAAACAAAGAATTTATTACCTGAAACAAAACATAATAAGAATATTGTTAATAAAAGGGTAACATAGAGTCACAAGAAATAATATTATTTAGGATATATATGAATATTGATCTATTATATAGGTATTAAAAAATTATATTTATTATATATTTTTTATGAAATCTTACAAAATAAGTCTAGATTTAAGGAAAATGGATATATATTCTCACTTTTATTTACATGAGACATTAGTAATATTAAACACATATTTTTTTGGTGTGGTGTAGATACTGAAAAATGAAATTTTATATCATTTATTTCATTTATTTCGTTATATTAAATGTTTTAAATGATGGTATTCTCTCACGGTTTAACGATTCACAAGTTAATCAAATAGTAAGGGAATTATATCACACATTTACATTCATGAGGCACATGTCATATTCAAAAACTATTTGTTGACCTCACCTGTTTTGATAATATCAATAATGTTTTAAAATGTGTTTATAATACTATATATATGTTAAATTATTTTGACAAAAATATCAAAATAATCATTGGAATATGTTATTCAACGTTTATCTATGTTTATGCATGCATTAAAATAATTTTAACTCAATCAGAATAAGATTTGCATAGAACCGATAAGTGTTAAGAGTGTGAGTCCCTGATATAGAGATACCGATATAATAGTTTTACAGGTATGCACAAGTAGACTGATAGAGACCTACAAGTACATAGTCTACTAATTTGTAAAGTTCACCAATAGTCCAAGCTTCCTGTGACACAAGGCCACTGGTACAAAACTACCAATATGAAGTCCACTGACAAACATACACAGCCACCGATACAGACAGAAAATGTCCACTAATACACACAAATACCGACAAATATCTACTGATAGAAGTATGCTGATACAGACAAACGGCTACCGCTACAAAGTCTACTGATACAATTTTGCTGATGCAGACAGATGGCTACCACTACAATGTCTTCCGATATAAGTCTCATGATACAGACAGACGTTTACCGCTACAATGTGTACCGATACAAGAATTCCACTAGTACAAAAGGTCTACTGATAAAATGAGCTACAAATAGAAAGATCTACTGAAACATATAGATACTGTTATAATGATTAACAGCTACCAACACAAAACATACTGACTCTAGTTCACTATTACTAGCTCACTGATGGAGAGAGAGATACCAATGGAAACCAGTCACCATTTCTCTAAACCCTACTTATGATTTTTTATTAATAATGGTCATATTTGGTGTTTCCAATGCAACTTCTATTAATTAAATAATGTCTGATGAATGTCATGGAACCATGCCTCGTACCTATAGAAGCAATCATGATTTTTTTCACACCACATGATCTATAAATGTAATGACAAAACCCACCCAAAAATTTTTGTGGAAAATAAGTTAAAAAGATGCTGAGTGTTGTGATATATGAAGATACGCATCTGATACAAAAAGAACATATGCACTATTGCTTAAAGAAGGGAATAAATTTTGTTATAAGCTGAGGGAAATTGTTGTCCTGTAAATACTACTACAACATCATGAAAAACATCAATACAAAGAAATCATGGAACAGAACTATGACACACTATTTCTTAGAAAAATTCATAGGACTCAACCAACATTTTCTCATTCCAAAAGGAGTCCAGAGCTACATTTCTATCACACTGATCCTTTTAAATCCATCTCATATCTTCTTAGCTCAGTTGTGATTTTTTATTTACCTTTAGAGTACTCTGTGTGATTTTGTTCATCTTAGAAACACATTGAATCCTGGGAAAAATTGAATGATATCTAAAATCCTCTCTCAATCCTTCTTAATCATTTTTGTTCCCACTGTGAATTTTGGTAGAGGTTAAGTGTGACCGGGATTTCCTGTGTGCTGTTGTTCTATTTTTTCCAAGAAAAACTGTGGTGGGGTTTTTAGAACCTAGACATTATAAGTACTATTGTATACCCCGATCTAGAGTGTGGATCATAGTTCATATATATCTATTTGAGGGGACTATGTCTCAGCTTGATGTTGATCATCATGGTTAAAACTACTATGCATGCTTATTTTAATTAAAACTATATAGAATATTCCGCAACTAATTACATTAAATACAAATCTATTATAATGATTAATATGATATTTAAACTTGAAAGTGCTGTTATGTTTTTTCAGACAATAAATTAGTTTCCAAAGATAAACTAATCTTTAGATTATGTTAACTGAGAAATAATCATTATTTGAGAAACTAATTTAAAATTTTAAGCTTTATAAATTCACTACAGTTTAATTTATTATTTAATTTGGGGGATTTTAATAGAAATATTTTTAACTAAAATTTTAATTAGAACTCAATTCCCCCTATTGAGTATCCAATCCGACCAACATTTGGTTTTAGTGGTTGTTCTTAATAATATATTTATAAACACTCTGTTTTCAACCGTGATTTTAGTTGTATCATAAGGATCTTAAATTTCTGTTAGTTCTAAATATTATATCTTTTAAATATATTTCATAAAATCTAATTATGGATAATATACTAGATGGTGCACCTACCAAAAAGACACCATTATTTAATGGTGTTAATTATTCCCAATGGAAACTGAAAATTAATATTCATCTAGAGAGTATCAGATTTGACAAATGGACTGCTATAGAGACTCTGTATAAGATCCTAGAAACAGAAATAACTACTTGGTATGAACATACAAAAACAACTTACATTATTAATTGTAATGAAATTAATTCCCTATAATGTGATTTAAGAGTTGAGGAATTTAATCGGATATTATCTTGAAAAAATGCTTATGAAATCTAGAATACTTTAGCTATTTCCCATGAGGGAAAAACTAATGTTAGAAAATGATATTGAGTACCTACACTATAATGTTTGATAAATTTAAAATTAAGCATGAAGAACCTATTTCTTACATGTACCTCAGGTTCAATGAGATAGTTAATACAATGAGCTCACGAGGAAAGGTTGTTCTATTTAAAGAGAAAATCATGAGATTACTCAAATTCTTTCTAGAAAGATAAAGAGGCACTTCCGTTTCAATAAGAGAGTCATGTGATATATGTTCACTACCAGTTAAGGAGTTTATTGGTAAATTGATGATGTCTAAAGATGAACTAAAGGTAAACAATGTGAAAGATTATGAACATAAGAATAGACCAGTGGCATTTAAGTCTACTACCTCAAAGATAATGGACAAAGAGAATGTTCACATTCCTACTGAAAGCTCAACAATTAGAGGTTCAGATTCAGACAACGATGCTGAAATGGCTCAAATAGCCAAGAGATTCATGAAATTCTATAAGTAGAAGAAAATTTTCAGAAAACCAAACTATAAGGGTTAGTATGAAAAAAAAGGTGATTGGAAGAATGATCAGAAGAAAGTTGATAAAGATGATGAGATTGTCTGTTATGAATGAAAAAGGAAAGGACATAAAAAATCTGGCAATCCAAAATTGAAGTATAAGAAGAAATATGACGATATGAATGAAAATATTAGAAATATATTATATAAACATGGAGTGCTTCAAAAAACAGTACAAGTGAATCTAAGGAATCTGGTTCTAAAAAGAATAATGGCAACATGTGTTTTATGACTAAAACATCTGAGGTACATGTCTCAACTGTGCTGAATGATTATTATTATGGGAATGAAAGTCATTAAAATAGTGATAACAATATGTCTAATTCTTAATTATTTGAATAATATAATATATTATAAGATACTTGTAATGAGATGAAGGATAAGTACAAGTCATTAAAGAAATAGTATGACTTGACAAGTAATGTTAAATACTATCTTAGTATAAAAAAGGAAATGAATGCTCAAATGTTAAAGGAGTATACTCAACATAAATTGTTTAATAAGAAGAATAGAATAGATTTACATACGTACAAAAATTGAAAGAATAAATATCTAAAATCCATGGAAAACTATTTGCACCAAAGTTTACTACAATTTTAGGCTATCAACCTGGACAAAGAAAGCTTCTTAAGAATAAATTTATTCCTAAATCTGGAATGTATGCTACTAGTTCCAGTTTCGGAATTTACTATGCGTCAACTAGCTATTCACAAATCTTTAGATCAAAAAAATTATATCTTTTAAAATCTTGTGAATCTAGTGATTGTATGAGACCCAATACACTAATCTGGGTACCAAAAGTTTGGCATGCCGACTTGTTTGGAAACAAGAAAATCTGGGTACCAAAATCATTTTTTGTATAAAACTATTTAGTAGGAGACATGGTTGAAGTGTTTCTATAAAAAGGTATGGTACTTGGACAGTGGATGTTCAAGGCATATGACTGGAGATTACTCAAGTTTCAAAAGTTTAATCATGGTTGATGGAGGGCATGACACCTTTGGTGATAAATCAAACAGAAAAATCAATAGCATTGGCCAAATTAGTAATAGTGTTTCAATTTTAATTTCCATGGTTATACATGTTGATGGACTAAAATATAATCTGTTAAGAATTTTTCAGTTGTGTGATGATGGTTTCAATGTTTAATTTTAAAATGATGCTTGTAATTTTTTTAATTCTATAAATGGTTTAGTAATTTCTTTCCTTTAGAAATGAAAATGTTTATGTTGTAGATTTATGTTATTTAGCCAAATAAAAGGTTACCTGTTTAAATGCTTTTCATAGAGAATATTGGCTATGGCACAGAATATGAGGACATTGCAATGTCCATTTACATATGAAACTGACTATTAAAAATTTACTTAGAGACCTACCTCAACTAAAATTCCCATCAGACAATGTTTGTACTCCCAGTCAAAAGGGAAAGCAACATAATGTTTTATTCAAATCAAACAAAGAAGTATCAACTTCTCAACATCTCGAGTTGGTTCACATGGACTTGATTGTACCTTCCAGAAATTCTAGTTTAATTGGATAACACTATGTTTATGTCCTTGTATATGACTTTTCTAGATATACTTGTGTTTATTTTCTAGATCACAAAATTGAAGCTTGTTCTTACATTATGAAATAATCCAAGTCTATAGGAGACATTAGTGGACTTATGATTAAAACCCTGAGAAGTGATCATGTTCGTGAGTTCGATAATCATGAATTTGAATCATACTACTCACATAATGGCTACAATCATAATTTCTCTGCCCCTAGGACACCTGAATAGAATGGTGTAGTAGAAAGAATAAATATAACCCTTGATGAAATTGAATGAACTATGCTCAACCTGTTTATTTTTGGGCTGAACCTGTGAATACAGCTAGTTATATTATAAATAGAGTCTTGATTAGGATTGTTTTTAAGAATTCCCCTTATGAAATATGTATGAATAGGAAGCTTAAAGTTAGTTACTTCTGAGTTTTTGGTTTCAAAGTCTTTATTCTCTATAATAAGGATAATCCTGACATGTTTTCTTTTAAATGTGATGAGGGAATCATTCTAGGTTACTCTATTACTAGTAAATCCTATTGAGTCTTCATCAAAAGAACCAATTGTGTCGAAGAATTTGTTCACATCCAATTTGATGAAACTGATCTTCATGAACCTAAGTCTTATAATGAAAATCATGTAGAAGATTTGTCTATGCAGGACCTTAATGATAAAATAAGTGAACATATGGTAAAGACAACCATTTCTGGAAAAATTCCAAAATCTTTTTCTGGTGAACCCGGGCATATATAAGATCCTTAAATTTCTAGTCCCACCTTTACTAAATCAACAAGGATTCTAAAGAGTCATCCTTTAGATGCTATTTTAGGTAATCATGATAGAGGGACACAGACTATTGCTTCTCTTAGAAACCATGTTGAACATCAATCCTTTCTTTCACTGTTAGAACCTAAAAAGATCAATGATGCAATCAATGATGAATTTTGGGTAATGGCTATGCAAAAAGAATTAAATCAATTTGAAAGAAACAAAGTTTGGGAATCAGATGATTGACTGAATAAAACTTTGACCATAGGAACTAAATGGGTTTTTAGAAATAAAGTTGATGTATCTGGAAATATCATTAGAAACAAAGCAAGAATAGTTGCACATGGGTGTAGTCAAGAAGAAGGAATAGAATATGAGGAAACCTTTACACCTATAGCTATATTAGAAGCTATTATGATTCTACCTTCCTATGTAGATCATCTAAATTTCATGTTATATAAAATGGATTTTGAAAGATCTTTTTAAATGGTTTTATAATTGAAGATGTTTTTGTTGAACAACCACTTAGGTTTATTAATCCTATTTTTCCAAATCGAGTTTTCAAGCTTTCTAAAGCTATATATGGTTTAACACAAGCCCGAGGAGCTTAGTATGAAAGAATTATTAGTTTTCTTATTTCAAAATATTTTTCTATAGGGATTTCTGATCCAAATATCTATATTAAAATAATTTTCAAAGATTTTTTGATAGTACAAATCTATGTTGATGTCATTATTTTTGGATCTTCTAAAAATACTTTGTGTATTGATTTCTCCAAGAGTACGAAAAAATGAATTTGAAATGTGATTAATGGGAGAACTCAAATATTTTCATGGATTAAAAGTTTTTGAAAATGAAAATGGTATTATTTTAAATCAAAATAAATATACAAAGGATATTTTAAAATGTTTTGGTTTGGATTGTATTAAGGAAAGTGATATACCTATGAGTACTAGTTGTAAGTTAGATGCTGATGAAACTGGAAAACCAGTGGATCAAACCAACTACAGAGGTATGATTGGGAGCCTAATCTACCTTACTGCTAGTCGACATGGAATTATGTTTAGTGTGTGTATGTGTGCAAGATTTCAGGCTAATCCAAAAGAGTCACACTTTCTTGCTATTAAAAGAATTTTCAAATATCTTAATCATAGTACTAACTTAGGATTATTTTATCCAAAAGGAGAATCATTTCATTTAATATGTTATTCAGATGCTGAATTTGTTGGTTGTAATATAGATAGAAATATCACTTCTGGAACATTTCATATTCTAGGTAAGTCCATCATATCATGATGCAGTAAAAAGCAGAACTCTGTTGAATTTTCTACTGCTAATATAGAATATATTTCTACTGGTAGTTTCTGTGCACAAATTCTATGAATGAAACATACATTAATGGACTATGGATTTCAGTTTAGACATGTATCTATAAACTGTGATAACACTAGTGCGATTAACATCTCTAAGAATCTCATGTCTCACTCTATGACCAAACACATTGATGTAAGGCACCAATTTCTGAGAGATCATTTCCAAAAACAGTTATATTACTCTTGAATTTATAGGTACTGAACATCAATTAGATGACATATTCAGAAATCCTTTATGTTTAGATAGGTTAAGTTTCATTAGAAATGATTTAGCCATGATAGAATTTTTAGATCCAAATCCTCACAGTTAGCCAAAACCTAACTGGTATGAACCTCACTATTATACATCACTGGTAAGAACCTCATTGTTATACCTCACTGGTACGAACATCACTGTTATACCCCACAGGTATGAACCTCACTATTATACCTCAATTTTATACCTCATTTGTATGAACCTCATTGTTATACCTCACAATAATGAACCTCACTGTTATACCTCACTAGTATGAACCTCACTGTTATACCTCACTATTATGAACCACACTGTTATACCTCACTGGTATGAAACTCACTTTTGTAACTCACTGGTGTGAACCTCACTATTATACCACACTAGTATGAACCTCATCTCTATACATCACTGTTAGTGAGCCTCACCGATAAAAATACCTCACCGTTAGGAATCCACACCGGTATGTATTACCGTTAGGTTTGTGCTGTTTTTTATAATTCATATCTTTAACTGCCAGAATCTGTATTATCTGTAATATAATTATTATGCTTTATTAATTTATTTTTTTCCCTAAATGATAAAACATATGTTTTGACATCATCTCAATCCACCTAAAACCCTTTAACTTCAAGCCTTTGCTCCCAAATCTTCATTTCGTTCGAACCCAAAGCATTGTGATTCACAGAATGGAATGAGTGAAGAGAACATCAGACATCGAAAAGGATGATGAGAAGAATGCCAAGAGACATAAAGGAGAGTCTAGTGGTGGCAGTGAAGTGAATAAAACTACAAATATGCACCTTTTTCAAATGGAAATAGTAGTTGATAATGAGATATGTGCGGAATTGTTGATGACTAGTAAGTATTTAGTTCTAGAAGTTCTGGAAGAACATAAATGGATAGAGTTCTTCTCGAATAACAATGGTCTTTATAATCCAAAGCTGGTAAATGAGTTCTATGAGTTTGTCCATTTTGAGAAATCAAAAGCTGATAATAGGATGTTATCAGTAGTGAATGGAAAGACAATATATTTTTCTTTTGTTGTGTGGGATGAGTGAATGATAGTTATACATGAAGGAGAGTTTGCGTATTCATCGAAATCTATAACTCCTACCAGTGACATCTTTGATTATGAAGCTGCTTTGAAAGAACAAATTGTAAATGGGACACCAAGAAAAGTAGTTTCTATAGAAATGGATGGAGAGAACCTGTTACTATTCAATATCAACCACCATGTGCTAAGTCCATGAAGAGGGGACATTGAAAATCTGAAATACCCAGATATTTAATTGTTGCATTTGCTGAGGCATGGTGTCAAGGTAAATTTGGGAAGGCTTCTGATGATTCAAATTGAAGATATGACCAGGCCAAAGTCAAAATCTAATTCTCTATTATTTGTAAAGCCTATTTCATTGATGATCAAGGTAAGAGGTGTGGCTATGTCTCAGGATGAGGCTGTGGTTATGAAAGAAAACATTTGTATTACCAAAACTGTTTGTCAATACATGAATATCAATTAGAATTCTTGGAGAATAGAATGGTTCAATGATAATGGGAAGCTGTATGATAAGTTTAATCCTATGGATCATCCTTATAGGCCTAAGGATGTGAGGGATCCATTTCTAGGACCTGATGAAGAGGAACCTCAGTATAATGATGATATTGATGAAGTGGATACCTTTGTAGCTGATGGAGGGGATCTAGGATTGCCTCCAATTCCAGTTGCAAAAGTTGTATAATTTGGAAAGGAAACAATATTGGGAGTAAGCAAGGAAAAATCCCCTATTTATGAAGAAGACCACTTTGCTCTAGATAATGAGAAATAAGTCCATGAAAGTGGAGAACATGTTTCTGATATCCTTGATGAGAAAACCTTGAGTTTGAGCCCATTGATTGGAAGTATTGTTGTCCCTATAGAGGCTGTTCTGGTTGAGAGGGCAGAATCTGCACCCATTCCTAATGAGAATCCTGTTGGAGAAATGGAAATGCTTATGGGGAATTATTCTGAGTAAAATCAAGCTGTTGAGGGTTCTTTTTCAATACATATATAATATAATTCACAAATTGATGGGGAGAATCCAACTAGACTTGGAAATGTTTCAGTAGCTATTGATATTGATGACTGGGTAGAAGACTCAGGTTCTGTAGTTTGTGGGCTGGACTATCCAGATTCTGAAGATGAGACACCCATCAACAGACCACAATTTAACTATAATTCCATTCTGAGTTATTACCTGAGGATGTGGTAAGAAAATATGATCTAGACCAGATGAAGTCTGGTCTTAAGACCTCATTTGTGGAAGATATAATAATAATCGAAACATATATAATATCATCCATTCAATCTGTTATGAATGACTCTGCGACTAGTATTGTGTTAGAAAGGGAACCTGTAGTTGTGCCTAAAAATCTTGTTACTAAGTCTGATCATGAATCTTTAAAGGCAGAGTTGAAGGAGACTTGGATTGCATCTGTATCAAATAGAAAGATCTATTTTGGTGAAGAGATGATAAAAATGGAAAATTCATTTGAACTCTTTCTTGGATGTACTATTTTAACAACTATGACAGAGATGGTGAATGAAGTCAAAGTGTGTCTTACTCGGATTGAAACTTGGACAGAGGTTTTTAGTGCTTTGAACGAATCTCGTGATTCATTCAATACCTTGGCTATTTCCCAAAACCATGTTGCGGATGACATAAATTATATCAAGAGTGTAGTAAATACGTTTTTGGAAGTGTTTGAAGCCTTTAAAAATAATATCCAAGAGAATTACAGTACAAAATATTTAGTTTTCAAGAATTTCATAAGTAGTTTGACCCAATATTTTAAGGACACTGTTGCATTCACTGTCAAAACTCTAGGTTCACCGAGTGCTTCAGTAGATTTTTAGCAATTTAGAGCTGTTCTGAAAGTGGAGTTTGGTCAGGCTAGTAGTAGTAGCTCAGCTGATTCTCAGGTACTGTCTACATCAAGTGATATCAGAAAATTTTTTCAAGAGCATATGAGGGATGCTACTACTGCCCCACAACAAATCAAATAAAATATTGATCTATACTTCCAGAAATTTTATTCCAAGCATCATCTCAACAACCATTTCAATCTTCTGTTAGAGAACATGAAACTACCTCCAGTCACTCAAGATTTTAGGGAACAAGTGATCAAGATCAGGTGGTTGAATCATGCTCTAGAAATGTTTATGGAGAATAACAATAACTTTATCACTATTATGGAGAGAGGAGGATGAATCATTATGGACATTATGAATCTATTGCTGTAATTTTTCCATGTCGCCGATACTATTATCATTCCACCTCTAGCTCTGACTGCCTCTACTCAATTAGCATATATTCCTCAGATGACAGCATCTCAAGCTATCCGACGCTTGACACCATTGATTACTCCGAGGAGTACCCACTACAGGCCATGAACAGTCTATGTTGCTCAACCTCTAGTGGTGCTTTCTGAAGTTCCCAAGCCTGAGTCTACCTCTGAACCCAAATCCAAATCCAAAGTGGACATTCACAAGGAGGATTGAATAGTTTCTAAGACATTTAATAAGAATCAATTTTACTCTTTTTGACTCAATTTTGTATTTTTCTATATGTTTTTCCCCATGAAATATATAGGATCTTATTCTCTTTTACCTTATGTTACATCTTTCATCGTTTATTTCCTACTTCTTGCTTCTTCCAAAGGGGGAGAAATATAATATAAAGGGGGAGAAATATGAGAAATATGAGAAATATGGGAAATATGAGCACAATATAATTTTAAAATAATATAATTCTACCTCAGGTACATTTTTTTATATCTCTGATACAGTTGTTTGAATCCTCTGATACATTTTCATGTAATACTCTATTCTATGATACATTTGAAAATGTCATTACTCACACTAAGAAGCGAGACTCAATGTATTTTATACTGATATCTTAATGATTATTTTGGATTATAGTACCATAACATGTGGTTATAAAGAAGGGGGAGATTTTTGACCTCACATGTTTTGATAATCCCAATTATGTTTTAATATGTGTTTATAATCATATATATATATATATATATGTGTGTGTGTGTGTGTGTGTGTTATATTATGTTGTCAGAAATATCAAAAATATCATTGAAATATGTTAATAAATGTTTATCAATGTTTATATATTCTTTGAAATAATTCTAAGTCAATATGGATATGATTTTCATAGAACAGATAAGTGTTAAGCTTGTGAGTCACTGATAAAGAGATACAGAATGAATAAGACCACCAGTATGCACAAGTCTAAAGATACAGACCTACTGGTACATAGTCTACCAATAAGTAAAGGTCACTGATATACCATGATTCATGTGACACAAAGTCACTAGTACACAACTACCGATATGAAGTCCACCAATACACATACACAGGCACCGATACAGACAGACAAAGTCCACCGATATAGACAGATACCGACAGACACCTAATTGTACAAGACTGCTGATATAGACAGACGACTACTTCTACAAAGTCTACCAATATAATTCTGATGATACAGATAGATGGATATAGCTATAAAGTCTATCAATATAAGTCAGATGGTACATACTGACGACCACCACAACAAATTCTACCGATACAAGAATGCCACCAGCAAAAAAGAGATATCGATAAAATGAGCTACCGATGGAAAAAGATACTGATATTTAGAGCTATTATTATAAATAATAACAACTACCAACATAAGACATACTGACTCATGTCCACCATTACATGATCACTGATGGAGAGAAAGCTACTAAAGGAAACTAGTCACAATTTTTCTAAACTGTAGTTATGTTTTTTTATTAATAACTGTAATATTTGGTGTTTTTAATGAAATTGATATTAATTAAATAATTTCTGTTGAATTTCAGGGAAACATACCTCATTCCTGCATGAACAATCATTCTTTTCTTTGGAACACTTGAGTTATAGAAGGAAAGAAAAAAGCCGCGCATAAAATTCTGTGGAAAAGAAGTGGATATTCTGCTGAGTGTGGTGATATACGAAGATACACATGTAATAAAAAAAGAACATATTCACCAGAGTTTAATGAAGAGATGAATTTTTTTGCATGCTGAGGGATATTGCTTTTTTGAAAATTCTACTGCATCCTAGAGAAAAATATCAATAGATGGAAGTCAAGGAATAGAACTACGACAATCTGTTTCTCAGAAGAAATTTAGAGAAGGACTCAAACAACATCTTCTCAATCCAAAAAGAGTCCAGAGCTGCATTTCAATCACACAGAGCCTTCTAAACCCATCTCATATCTTTTTATCTATGTTGTTATTTTCTCGTTTACCTTTCGAGTACTCTATGAGATTTTGTTCATCTTAGACACACACGGACTTTTGAGCATAACATGAGGATGTATAAAATCCACAGTCAAACTTTCTGAATCCTTTTAGTTCCCACTGTGAATTATGGTAGAGGTCATGTGTGACCGATAAAGCCTATGTGATATTGTTTTGTTTATTCCCATGAAGAACTATGTTAGAGGTCGTAATAGTTTAGTGTCTTTGGAAACTCGGAATATAAACTTCTATTCATGTTGAAATATCTTCAACAACCCTCATAACGATCTTCCCCTTTTTTTTTCATTACCTAAAAACTCTCTTTATTTCCTAGGGCAAATAAAACATAAAAATGGTGAGCTCAAATCCTCAGTAAGGGAAAGCATAGATAACATAAACCAATCCATAATCATTCATAAGCAAAAACGTGAACATGAAATTTAAACATCAAAATATTGAGGAAATACATAAATCATGGAAGTTTGTAAGGCATATATCATAATAGAACAACAACCGTGATAAAATATAATGGGAATGAAACATGTAATTGTGGGAACCATTCAGTACATGTTATGAGTTCAATAGTAGCCAAGGCATTTCTGCCAAGACCATCTTAGTGGACAAAGTCCCTTTTTGAATAAAGTTCACTCCTCATTTTAGTCCTGTAACACAGAACCAGATTAACTTACTGTTCCAGCCATGTCTATCTCATGAGATATAAATCTTTACCCAATGCATTGGAGGGAGATATAGGTCCCACACATCTCATAATGAAATAATTCTTTCTTGTACCACAAAATAAACATACTTCATTCATAATAACCCAACGAATAAAATGGGTTTCATAAACATAATTCCATAATCACAGAATCCATATAAAATAAATGGATATCATTTCATAATAAGAAAAGTGAAACCATGTAAATCATAGAGACATTATACTTGAAACATACACATATGGAATAATGTCATCTTAAATGGAAAATGGTTTTGTTAAAACACTTGAAATGAATTCTTGAGGAAAATATCCTCTAATATTCAAAATCATTTTCTTTTCACAAAATTCCATACCCTTTTTAAAATAAAATTATTTTGTTGAAGATAGTTATAAAATATTTTGGAGGAAGCTTCATGAAAATATTGCATTATAAAACCTTAAAAATCATTTCATGCCGTATAAGTTAAAAAAAATTCTCCTCGTACTTTTGTCGGAAAAGTCAAAAAGTACCTCATAACGTAAACAAAAGAAAGATTCCTTACATACCATGTATTAAAAGTTTATGTTTCTATTTTAACCTTTTCATTTTGATTTAACTTTATGTTAAATAATTTTTCTTTTACCATGTCTTCTTGTTTTATTACGCTATAAAGTTAATAAACATACTATAACCAGCCAAACGAACCCCAAGTTGTTTATTATTAATATTTATAACCTTAGCTAAGTAATTTGGCCGAAAATTAGTTTTTTAGGAATAAAATAACAATTAATAATATAATATGTTTTTTAAAAACTATTTTATGTCAATTTTGACACTATTTGGAAATTGATTTTTATGAAAATCATAACAGAAATATTAGTTCAATAAAAGTTACTTATATCAATACTAACATGTCATAATAAAATATAAAAGTATTTTAATTCATAAAAAGTATCAAATTACATTTATTTGGGTACTTATAACATCAATTATGTCAATATTTCATTAATAAAATAATTACTGCATCATCATTGTGTCATAAATAAATTAAATTATTTAAAGTCTAAAAATTACAAATAAAATACCATTATGTAGGAAATATTTTTATATTTCTAATGAATATTTATTGTCCAATTTATCTTTTGTATATCCTTATATTAAAAACAATTTACTTATTAAACATTGATTTTAACTAATTTAACCCTTCTTTAAATAAATTAATAAAAAATATCCTAATCTAATCCAAGTGGGCCTAAATGGTCATCATTTATTCCTAAGGTTGTTTTTGGGTGAATTAAATTTATACAACAGAATTAGGACATGTGTTAGGGTAATAATAATATCATTTTTACCCTTAATAACCCTATTTATTTTTAACCGTGGTAAAAAATGGTAAAATGTTACTATTATACGAAAATTATTTTCATCTCATTGAACCACATTTTACTTATTGACATCAACCGTGTCTCTCGGATTTCTGAAATTCAACTCACAGAAGCGGTAAAATTATGTTTTATGTAAATTTGCAAATTCTCCTAGGAGGTGGGTAAAAGACGGTTAAAAGTTCAATAAAATTTATATATGTCTAAAATTTTTATAAAATTTCTCTAATGAATTACATTGAACTTATATAGCTATTATGTGTCAATTTTTACCTAAAATAAATATAAATAAAATAAATAATTATATAAATAAAAAGTTGTTTTTTAAATAGTAACCTAGTGTTTTCACTATTCGTCAAAAATTGAAAGTTTCCAGAAAAACACCAAAATTTCACCCTAGGATAATTTTGATATTCCAAATCCAAAAATTAAGTCCATTTTGAAAGATGAAATTTACACAATTTCAACAAAGTGGTTATTAATATTCATAACGGCTAGTGTTAATAATATTTTAAGAGCATATCATTGTTTAGTGAAACTCGGTATTGCATACAACACACGCTATCGAGGAAGGTCACGATTGTGTGTAATGAAGACAAGTTAGGGTTGTCTGTTGTGCATGACTCCTTTGTTGTAGCGTACAACACAAGATATCAATAAAATTAAAAATAATATTTTTCATAAAAGCTCAGGGTGTTACATTCTACCCCCCTTAATATGAATTTTGACCTCGAAATTCGTCAGTGTAGTAAATGGTTTACTACTCGAAAGTTTATTTAACAGAAACCCAAATTGTAAAAAGGAATACCAAAACCAATATTTAAAAACTAAAGTATGAAACATAACGGTTACCCAAATTAACTAATCACTGGGTTTCCACATAGGATAACAAAGGTGAAAATATGGATATGGATGAGAAACCTAACCATCATGTTATGACGGAGAGTGGTAGAGAACATGGCTATGAAAAAGTCAATAATCACAAAGCCATAGATTTGTGATGATCTAAGGTACCATCTGATTCATCGAAAATAAGGGAACTAGGACAACCATTTTGGTTTTCAAGATCATTTCCGTAATTTTGATGAATTAAAAGAAATACTTACATGATTTTGGTACAATTTCACTGTTGTTATTGAATTGAACAATTTCCACTTCATCCCTTAAAGAAATGAAGTTGAATTTGTTAATCATTATGTGTTAGCAAATCATGTGATAGAATGATGGGTCATTACATCTGTTTCGAACAAAAGGTTAGAAAATAGTATAAGTCCATCTTATGGTCAGACTAATCGTATATGGTTCCAAAAAATGAACTTGTACTTCATATATCATACCTCTTAATAAAATAAAAATAGTTTCTACTAACCAGGGACTTCATGTAGGCCAGTGGTAGGCGATAAAGGCTAGTCGCACTTCGGTTGTGGGTTCAATTCCCGTATCCTTATCCGAGGCGATGGGTTGTCACCCATCCTACAGGTTGTCCTTTTTTCTAAAAATACATTACTATACCATCCCATCAATAATATCGAAAAAACTTATATCCTTAAACAATACTAACATCTATCCAACATATTTCGTTCCAATCATTATTCTTATCCATAATACTACAGTCCACTCTAATAATATAGTGAAAAGGATTAGCAGAGATTTCATATAACAACCATGTTAATACCATCATTGATCCCCATATATCATAAGATATGTATTGTTGGTCACATTCCAAATATTCAAAGGCCTTAATCATGTATTCTCTTGAAAAATGAATACCCATTGAATCTTAGTGAAAACATGAGTGCTGTCAAAATTTAACTCTTTCCACATACCAAAAACCCAAAATTCTATATACTCAATCCATGATATAACTATTTCCTTATATCAGTCATGAGCTCATGAATACTGTAAAACATTTTATTTTCTCCTTATCCCTTTATTATGAGCATATCATCTTCTTTCCAAAAATATCTCAATCACTTTCCATGGTTACCGGTACCATAAAATTATTAAAAACCACAATAGACCAATACATAAATATTCCAATATTCCATGATACTATATACAACATTATTTTGGAATCCCGTTACATAAACACTTAATCATTCCACCACATCGTTGTCATATTCAACATCACCAATAGTGATCGCATGTGACTTCCCTTTGTCCGTTTCCTTAAGTGGTTGCTCATGCCGATCATCATTATGCCTTGGATTAGGGCATTGATTAGCATAATTCCCCATTTCATCGCACTTGAAGCATTGAAGTGTTAGTGGTGCGTTCTCTGTAGTATTTTCTTTATTCACACCATTAGAAACCCTTTTTCCATTACTTCGACACTCAGTTGCTCGATGACCTTATTTTCACCACTTAAAACATTTTCTAGTCCCATTAATACAATCTCCACCATGCTTCTTTACACACTTTGAGCATAAGGAAACATTGATCTTCTTTTCACAATTATTCTGAGATTTCTCCTTGAACTCCATCTTTCGTTTCTTGCCAAAACCATGAGTTGGATATTTAACACAATCTTCTATTTATAACTTAATAGCACAATGAACAATTTCTTCATAGCTAATGAAGTATCTTATAGATAATTCCCTTCGAAGATTTGGTTTTAAGCCACTGAATAATCGATCAACATTACTTTCAGGTTGGATGATAATGCCAGATGCATACCTTGCAAGCCTTGTAAAATTCGCTTCGTATATACCAACAGATTCATCCTCATTTTTCTTTAGTTCAAGAAACTCCTTCTCCATCTTTGATCGAAGAATACAAGGGAAGTACTTATTGAAAAATATGTTCTTGAACTAGTCCCATTCAATGGACTCAATTTCATCTCTTGGCCTTGTATTCTTGATAAGATTCAACCATTGATCAGCTTCACCATCCAAACGATATACTTCTAAGACGACTTTGTCATGTTCAGAACATTGACGAACTGAAAATATCTTTTCAGTCGTACTGATCCATTGTTTAGCAATAAGTGGATCGAAAGACCCACTGAAAGAAGGTGAATGTTGCCTCATGAAAGACTCAATTGAATATTGTTCCCCTCTCTGATCATTTGGAAGTCCAGAATGATTCATAGATTGTGTAAGTATAGAAATATGATTTTTCACTCCATCTCCCATAACATTGGTTTGTTCAGGAGGACAATCATTGCATTTTCCATTACATTGATCAACACAGTTTCTTCGAGTTCCAGCCATCGTCTAAAACCCAAAAAGAATAGTGTGAGAGGAAAAAATCATGCTAGGGAAAAAAACATAATAAAGGGGGAGTACCATCAATATCTAACATCTTAGGTTAAATTCTATTATTGTTACCATTGTTCTAGAACTATATCCTATACATATACTTATCCTTAGGGACATCCCTAGACATACCTTAGAAATATCTCTAGGGGTCTCACTAACGTTTTCACATCCTTGTTTCCAATGGTTGACTAAACCTTTCCTCTGATACCAACTGTAGATACCCAATTCTGGACGTACATGGACATTAAAATAATTTTGTGGAATACTTAATAAATAACAATAAAAAGACACACACGGACCGAAATAGTTTAGTGTCTTTGGAAACTCGGAATATAAACTTCTAATCATGTTGAAATATCTTCAACACCTCCCATAATGATCTTCCTCTTTTTGTTTCCTTAACTAAAACCTTTCATTATTTACGGGGGAAAATAAAACATTAAAATGGTGAGCTCAAATGCTCAGTAAGGGAAAAAATACATAACATAAAACAATCCATAAACATTTGGAAGCAAAAACGTGAACATGAAATTTAAACATCAAAATCTTGAGCAAAGACATAAATTATGGAAGTACGTAAGGAATATATCATAATTGAACATCAACCATGGTAAAATATAATGGGAATAAAACAGGTAATTGTGGCAACCATTCAACACATGTTATGATTTCCAAAGTAGCCAAGGCATTGCTGCCAAGACCATTTTAGTGGACAAAGTCCCTTTCTAAATCGAGTTCACTCCTCGTTTCAGTCTTGTAACACTGAACCGAATTAACTTACCATTCCAGACATGTCTATCTAATGAGATAGAAATCATTAACCATTTCTTTGGAGAGAGAAATAGGTCCCACCCATCTCATAATGAAATCATTTTTACTTGTGCCACAAAATAAACATACTTCATTCATAATAACCCAACGAATAAAATGGGTCTCATGAACATAATCCAATCATCACATAATCCATATAAAAGAAATGGATATAATTTCATAATAATAAAAGTGAAATCATGTAAATCATAGAGAGATTATACTTTAAGTATACACATATGGAATAATGTCATCTTAAATGGAAAATTGTTTTTATAAAACACTTGAAATGAATTCATGAGGAAAATATCATTTCTTTTTCAAAATCATTTTCCTTTCACAAAATTCCATACACTTTTTAAAATAAAAGTATTTTGTTGAAGATATTCATAAAATCTTTTGGAGGAAGCTTCATGAAAATATGGAATTATAAAACCGTAAAAATCCTTTCATGCCGTATAAGTTAAAAAAACATTATCCTCATACTTTTGTCAGAAAAGTCAAAAAGTACCTCGTAACGTAAACAAATGAAAGATTCCTTAAATACTATGTAGTAAATGTAAAAAATGGCTAATAAGGACATTACACATACATAAAAACACTTTTAGAAAACATGTACATGGAAGATAACAATAACCCCAGTAAATACTTACGTATAAGAAATCTTAGTTAAAAATGGGATTTGCATAATTATCCCTTACCTTAGGTCTGATATGCTTCGTACCTTTCTGAACCTCCTGTATAATGATTTAAATAATGTCATTGACTTATTACAGAATCATATTCATTGTTATGATATCATATATGGTACACTTATGTCTTTATATTACCCGTTATTTTGTAAGTTCCATGTTAAAACATCGTTTTGGGTTAAATCGTTTTATTTATCTTACATGATTGGACTTGTTGTTCTTGATATTATTACTTATAGCCAGATTTAATTAATTCCAGAATTTAAAACATGATTTACATATAATATATATTTCAGTATATACATATATATATGATATATCAATTAAATAAAATGAAATACACCATTCAAGGAGACGGTAGGCCGTACGTACGCATGAACGCTGTTTTCGTTTCCTTATTGAATTGAATGAAATTAAGTACATAACATACATATATATAAACATTAATATAGTATCATTATTATGTCATATATTTATTGATTAATTATTATATATACTTTATAATCATTCATTAATGTTTAACATGGTGAATGAATCTCATCGCTTCGTGGAGACGGTAGTCCGTATGTACCCACGAGCGATGATATCATTCCCATGATCATAGAATTGTATTGTAGTGTATGTATATTATTTCAGAATCAATATCACTTTACAATAATCATATATAGTTATTATTTACACCATTATACCCATCCAAGTAAGGTGGTGGTGGAAAATAGATTACACCACGGCATGGAGACGGTATTCCGTACGTATGCACGTGCGGTGATTTCGTTTTTCATAGGATTGATAGATGGTGAAATATGCTTTTTTCATAACATATCAGTATATGAGTGATACTGATGTTATTAATTCATAATTAAACAACTAATTAAGAAGAAGTGGAAGAATAAATAACGTTGAATGAATCGGTAACGGACATTACCTCTTCTTTGAAGCGCCTCTTTGAGACCTCCTTTTAGGGCACTAAAAATGGTCTTGGAAGAAGACCAGGACCTCTAGGATGTTTCTATGGAAGTGGAGATGAGAAATTTGTTGGGGTTGGAAGAGCGTGAAGGCTCAATGTGGTGTGAGGAAGAGAGGGAGGAGGTTCCCTATATAAGGGAGGAGAGGGGCACATTTTGAATAACTAAAAATATTATTTTTTTTATAAAGTCATATTCGGTTTTTAATAGATCCAATTTGAGTTATTTTGAAGCTAAGGTGGTTATGGGTCGAAATACTCTCATCAAATAGAATTTAGACAAGTTTATGTTTCTATTTTAAGTTATCATTTAGATTTAACATTATGTTAAATAATTTTTCTTTTACCATGTCTTCTTGATTTCTTACACTATAAGGTTAATAAACTTAATATAACAAGCCAAACGAACCCCAAGTTGTTTATTATTAATATATATAACCTTATCTAAGTCATTTTGCCGAAACATATATTTTTTGGAATAAAATAACAATTAATAATATAATATTTGTTTTAAAAACTATTTTATATAACACCCCAAGCTTCTACGGTATGCTTTTCTTTGAATAATGTGATAGCGTGTGTTGTAGGCAACACCGAGTTCTAACACACCATAACCAATCAAACTAGACGTTATGAATAGTAATACCTACCTTTTGAAATTATATATATTTTATATTTCAAAATGGACTTCATTTTTGGATTCGGAATATCGAATTTAGCCTAAGGTGAAATTTTGGTTCTTTTCGGATAACTTTAATATTTTGATGAATAGTGAAAATTACTAAATTTTAATTAAATACAACTTTTTTAAACAAAATAATTAATAGTGGTAAATTATGAATTTGAGTGGTTTTAAAGAATATTTAGAATATATTTTTACCATTTAATATAATGTTGGTCATTGGACACAATTTTACAATTAAACCGAACATAAACAAGTGTCAATCTTTTGATAGTTATTATCTCTTAAAAACACGCTTTTTGTTTTGACAGCGGGAATTAATTTTAAATTAATTTCTGCCACTTCTGTGTTTTGAATTTAGAAAAATGGATTCCATATTTGGAATCAGGATGTCCAAATTGTGTAAATAGGTAACTTTTATTTTTAGACATTTTGAATAATTACTGTGGTAAATATTTTATTTACCATGGTTAAGGGTAAATCTGGTAAATAAGGGTTAAAAAATAATATTATAGTAATACTAAATTACCCTAAAACGTGTCCTTGCCTTATCGGTTGATACATTTTCGACCATAGGAATCTTTGGGTCGATTTTGGGACCCCATGGTGACACTTGTGGGTGATAGGGACACTTTTGTTTAATTAAGTTAAAATGAATACAAAAATAACACAAGAATATATCTTTTAGAAAAACAATTATTACATAGGGTTATATATGTTGGATTTTAGATTATAAATATTCTTTAGAAATATAAAAGGATTTACTACATAATTAAATTTTATTTATAATTTTTAGACATTAAATAATGTAATTAATTTATGACACAATGATGATGTAGTAATTACTATAATAGTGAAAAATTAAAATAATTGATATTATAAATACTCAAATAAATATAATATGAAACTTTTAATGAATTAAACTAATTTTATAGGATAATATGGTATTTAAGGATTGATTTAATTGACTTTTTTCGAAGTAATCGATCTGTTATGAGTTTCAAAAAAATCAACTATTGAATAGTGTCAAAATTGACATAAAAGAGTTCTTAAAACAAATATTATATTATAAATTGATATTAAATTCCTAAAAATCTATGGTAAGGCCAAGAGACTTATATAATTATAGGTTAATAATTAATGGACCAGTTGGGGGTCTCGTGGATTTATATAGTAAGTTTATTAACAATATTTTATAAACATACAAAGAGACATTGTAAAAGTGAAACTAATTAATTTAGAGTTAATACTTAAAGATAAGGTTAATATAAGTACCCAACCTGACTAAATTCTATTGGTTTAGTTTTGTTTGACCTATCCCCACCTTAGCAGTTAAATAATCATCTTTTTAGCCATTTGAAACTGAATATGAATTTATTATAAACTAATATCTCTAGCTTTTCCAAAGGTGCCCATCACCCCTCTTATAAAAGGGAACTCCTCCTTCTCATTTCTTCACACCTTCAAGGCCTTTTGGTTCGGCCAAACTCTAACCAAATTCTCGCCCAACTTCCCTCACTACAACATAGGGGCCTTAGTTTGATCAGAAAGCCAACCTATGGATCCCTTTTGATCAAATCAAAAGGAAGAAACCGAAGAAGAGGTAATGATTTCACCACCCTTTTCGAAGTTCATTTCTTCTTCCACATCTTCTTCCTTTGTTGTTACCATTCTAAAATAATAACTCTAGTATCACATATATACATTGATGTTATTATAAATATGTTACAACCATATTCAGTATTCTATCCACCCTTTGAATAACATGTCACCATACGTGTGTACGTACGGCTTACCGTCTCCACGTCGTGGTGTAATTGTTATTCAATATTATATTATTTTTATGGGTATAATAATGATGTCTAACTCATGTAAATAATAAATATAAAATGTTAATGATTCTGTATATATGATATACCATCCATTTATATATTATTTTAATATCAGAAGAATGATATTTTCACTCGTGCGTATGTACGGACTACCGTCTCCACGAACGCGATAAGATTCATTCTCAATCGTATCCATTCAAGTATAATTATCATTTGATGATTTAAAAATGATGTTTAAGGACTTGATATCATTCTGGATATGAATAATATACAACCTATCCTTTACAAACATGTCTTACGTAACAAAACATATAAAAGAAAACAAGTAATTTAACACCCGAAACAACGATAATACTAAGATATTATTTTCAAATCAATATTAAAAGATCATATATGATATCATATTAATGTATATGATTCTTGTATAATTTATAACAATTATTTCACCATTATATAGGATGTTAACCTACCCCAACCAAGGAAAAGTACAAGGTAAGGAATTTTCTTATCTCACTTTCAATTCCGTGGGATTTCCATTGTTCGCCACTAAATTATTGAAAGTGGTGTATTGTGTACTGACATTTGATATATATTATCATGATTATCTTTATATTCATGTTATTATGTAAATCATTTGGTGTATATTAAATTTTGTTCATACGACTCAGTTGATTACAACGTGGTAAGGGGTTTTCATCTCACTCCTTATTCCCGTGGGATTCATGTAATATTGCCACCATTACCTTTTGTGTGGTGTATGTACTGCCCATAATTATATTCTTTGTGTAATAGACTTTAATTTATGTGTACTTACCTATTCATTGTATGATACCTCTTTCATGGCTTGTATGTTTCATAAGTTACCAAATTGGTATCGGTTATTTCACAATCTCTTCATTATCCGAGGTTGTTTATATGTAATAATCTACTGGGATCTCTTTCTCATCCACATCCATGTTTTCTTAAAAATGTATTTCAAAACATTTTTATTATTTACAAGAATATGGGTTAAAGTCATTTATACCCTTGTTTGACTTTTTATAAGAGGAATATTTCCGTCATTTTCAAAACAAGGTCCTTTATAACCTTTTCGACAGAATTAAGGTAAGAATGTTTTTTTAACTTATACGGCGGGTGTGGTTATTTTCTGCCATTATAAAATCTTCAAAGCTTTCCTTACAAGCTTATAATAATATTTTCAAGAAAATGTTTTTTTATATGGCTCTTAAATGATTTCAAAAATAGAAAGAGATATTTCTCTAAAAAGTGTTTTTATTTCATCTATGTCAACATACTTTGATGGATTTTACGATTATTTGAAGTCGATTTACTATGATACAAAACTTCTATATTGTTTTGAAGGTTTTTTGATATGTTTGACTGTGGATGTGCTATTTTTATACCATTCATAGTTAATGGTGAAATTATTGACATTTCGTATTCTAGTTTTAATACGAATGTTTATGTTATGTTTAAACCATTTCATATGGGAATACATTGGAATTAATATGTGACAGGTGGAGCCCTCTATATCTCATCGATTCATCGGTAGGTCTCATGAGACAATCTAGTGTCTTGGCACAAGTCCTTGAAAAAAATCTTATTTGTAGTCTTGGCACGAGGCCTTGGCTATGTGGTTATGATAGTCTGGCATTATGCATTCCAACATTATGAAAGTAGTTATTGATTTTGCATGTGATTATTCGATTAGTAGAATATCCATGTGAATAATTAAATGGAATTATTTCATTTTATTTATGCCATACTATGTTGAAGTTCAAGTTTAAAAGGATTTTGTTTTAGTAATGCATTGCCTTAAATTTTTATGCTTCTTTTGAATGTTCTGCTATATTGTTATACTTACTTGGCATTTGAGCACACCCATTTTCTATGTTTTATTTTTCCCATGATGTGAAGAAGTAAGTTATGAATGCCCTGCAGGGACATTATGAGGGGATAATAGTGTTGACTGTGGAGACATTATGTTGTTGTAGTAGTTTTTCATTTTATGATGTAATGTAAAACTTATAAATTTATCTAGTGTATCCAAGGCTACTAAACCAATCGGTCTTTCGAGATTCGATCTTTCTTGTGATCATGCCAATGTTATATAATAATGCACCGACTCTGGGTAACTAGGGTCGGGGTGTTACATTTAATGTCAATTTTGACACTATTTGGTAATTGATTTTTTTGAAAATCATAACAGAAAGATTACTTCGAAAAAATATATTTAAATCAATACTAACATGTCTTAATAACATATAAAAGTATTGGAATTCATAAAAAGTATCAAATTACATTTATTTGGGTACATATAACATCAATTATGTCAATATTTCCTTAATAATATAATAACTGCATCATTATTGTGTCATAAATAAATTAAATTATTTAGAGTCTAAAAATTACAAATAAAATACCATAATGTAGGAATGATTTTAATCTTTCTAATGAATATTTATAGTCGAATTTATCTTTTGTATAACCCTATATTAAGAACGATTTACTTATTAAACATTGATTTTAACTATTTGAACCCTTCTTTATATAAATTAATAATAAATGTCCTAATCTAATCCAAGTGGGCCTAAATGGTCATATTTTATTCCTAAGGTTGTTTTTGGTTGAATTACACTTATCCAATAGAATTAGGACATGTGTTTGAGTAATAATAATATCATTTTTACCCTTAATTACCATATTTACTTTGAACCGTGGGAAAAAAAAGAAAAAAGTTACTATTCACAAAAAATTGCATTCATCTCATTGAAACACATTTCACTTACTGACATCAACTGTGTCTCTCAGATTTCTGAAATTCCACTCACAGTAGCGGTAAAATTATGTTTTATGTAAATATTCAAATTCTCCTTGGAGGTGGGTAAAAGACGGTCAAAAGTTCAATAAAATTTTTATATATTTAAATTATTATAAATTGACTCTAATGAATTTCATTGAACATATATAGGTATTATGTTCCAATTTTGAATTAAAATAAATTTTAATAAAATAAATAATTATTTAAATAAAATTTCGGTTTTTAAATAGTAACCTGGTGTTTTCACTATTCATAAAAAATTGATGGTTTCTAGAAAAATATCAAAATTTCACCCTAGGATAATTTCGATATTCCGAATCAAAAAATGAAGTCCATTTTGAAAGATGAAATTTAAAAAAAATTCAAAAAAGTTGTTATTACTATTCATAATGACTAGTTTAAATAATATTTTAATAGCATATCATTTTTTAGTGAAACTCGGTATTGCGTACGACACACGCTATCGAGGAAGGTCGTGATTGTGTGTAATGCAGCCAATTTAGGGTGGAATGTTGTGCAAGATTCCTTTGTTATAGCGTACAACACAAGATATCAATAAAATTAAAAATAATATTTTTCATAAAATCTCGGGGTGTTACGTTCTACCACCCTTAAAATGAATTTTGCGCTCGAAATTCTTCAGGGTTATAAATGGTTTAATACTCAAATTTTATATAATAGAAACCCACATCGTAAAAAGGAATACCAAAACCAATCATTAAAAACTAAAGTATGAAACATAACGGTTACCCAAATTAACTAATCAATGGGTTTCCACATTGGAGAACATAGGTGAAAATATGGATATGGAAGAGAAACCTCACCATCATGTTCTGATAGAGAGTGGTAGAGAACATGGATATAAAAAATCCAACAATCACAAATCCATAGATTTGTGATGATCTAAGGTACCATCTTATTCATCAGATATAAGGGAACTGGGACAACATTTTTGGTTTTCAAGATCATTTCCCTAAAGTTGATGAATTAAAAGAAATACTTACATGATTTTGGTAAAATTTCACTGTTGTTCATGAATTGAAAAATTTCCACTTCATACCATAATGAAATGAAGTTGAATTTGTTATTCGTGATGTGTTAGTAGATCATGTGATAGAATTATGGGTCATTCCATCTACTTCAATCAAAAGGATAACAAAATTTATAAGTCCATCTTATGGTTAGATTAATCGTATATGGTTCCAAAAATGAACTTATACGTCATATATCATACCACCTAATAAAATAAAACTAGTTTCTACTAACCAGGGACTTCTTGAAGGCTAGTGGTAGGCAATAAAGGCCAGTCACACTTCGGTTGTGGGTTAAATTCCCACAGCCTTGTCCGACGCGATGGGCTGTCACACATCCTGCAGGTTGTCTTTTTTTTTTCTAAAAATATATTACATTAACATCTCATAAATAATATCAAAAAAACATCTATCCTTAATCAATACTAACTTATGTCCAACATAATACATTCCAATCTTTAGGATTATCCATAATACTGCAGTCCACACTCATAATATAGTGAAAATGATTACAAGAGATTTCATATAACAAGCATGTTAATACCATCGTTGATCACCATATATCATATGATATGTCTGGTTGGTCACAATCCAAATATTCGAAGGCCTTAATCGTGTATTCTCTTGAGAAATGAATACCCATTGAATCTTATTGAATACATGAGTGCTATCAAAAGTTAACTATTTCCACATACCAAAAAACCAACATACTATATACTCAAACCATGATATATCTATTTCCTTATATCAGTCATGAGCTCATGAATACTATCAAATATTTCATTTTCTCCTTATCCCTTAATTATGTGCATATCATCTTCTTTCCAAAAATATGTCAATCACTTTCCATGGTTACACGGTACCATAAAATTATTGAAAACCAAAATAGACCAATACATAAATATTCCAATATTCCATGATACAATATACAACATTATTTTGGAATACCATTACATAAACACTTAATCATTCCACCACATCATTTTCATATCCAACATCACCAATAGTTATCGCATGTGACTTCCCTTTGTCCTATGCCTTATGTGGTTGCTCATGTCTATCATAATTAACCCTTGGATTAGTGCATTGATTAGCATAATGCCCCATTTCATTGCACTTGATGTATTGAAGTGTTGGTGGTGCGTTCTCTGCAGTCATTTCTTTATTCACACCATTAGCAACCCTTTTTCCATTACTTCGTCACTCAGCTGCTCGATGACCTTCTTTTCAACACTTAAAACATTTTCTAGACCTTTTAAGACAATCTCCACCATGCTTCTTTCCACACATTGAGCACGAGGAAACATTCATCTTCTTTTCACCGTTATTATGAGATTTCTCCTTGAACTCCATCTTTTGTTTCTTTTCAAAACCATGAGATGGATATGTAACTCCATCTTAAATTTCTACCTTAACAGCACAACACACAATTTCTTCATAGCCACTGAAGTCTCTTATATGTAATGCCCTTCGAAGATTTGGTTTTATGCCATTGATGAATCGATCAACTTTACTTTTCGGTTGGATGATAAATCTAGATGCATTCTCTGCAAGCCTTGTAAAATTCGCTTCGTATATACCAACGGATTCATCATACTTTTTCTTTAGTTCAAAAAACTCCTTCTCCATCATTTTTCGAAGAATACGAGGGAAGTAGTTATTGAAAAATAAGTTCTTGACCTCATCCCATTCTGTGGACTCAATTTCATCTCTTAGCCTTGTATTCTTGATAAGATTCCACAATTGATCAGCTTCACCTTCCAAACGATATACTGCTAAGATGACATTATCATGTTCAGAACATTGAAGAACTGAAAATATCTCTTCAGTGATACTAATCCATTGTTCAACAACAAGTGGATAGGAAGACCCACTAAAAGAAGGTGGACATTGCCTCATGAAGGACTCAATAGAATATTGTTCCCTTATCTTCTCATTTGGAAGTCCAGATGGATTCATAGCTTGTGTAAGTATATAAATAATATTTTTCACTCTATCTCCCATAAAATTAGTTTGTTCAAGAGGACAATCATTGCATTGTCCATTACATTGATCAACATGGTTCTTTCGTGTTCCAGCCATTATCTAAAACCCAAAAAGAATAGTGTGAGAGGCAAAAATCCTGCTAGGGAAAACAATATAATAATGGGGGAGTACCATCAATATCTAACATATTAGGTTAAATTCTAAGATTGTTACCGTAGTTCTAGGACTATATCCTATACGTATACTTATCCTTAGGGAAATCCCTAAACATACCTTAGAAATAACTCTAGGGATCTCACTAACGATTTCGCATCCTAGTTTCCAAAGGATGACTAATCCTTTCCTCAGATAACAACTGTAGATACCCAAAGCTTGACGTACATGGAAATTACATTACTTTTTCGGAATACTTAATACATAAAAAAAAGTCACACAAGGACCGTAATAGTTTAGTGTCTTTGGAAACTGTGAATATAAACTTATATTCATGTTGAAATATCTTCAACAAATCCCATAACGATCTTCCCCTTTTTGTTTCCTTACCTAAAACTTTTCTTAATTTCTTGCGGAAAATAAAACATAAAAGGGAAGAGCTCAAATGCTTAGTAAGGGAAAAAATAGATAACATAAAAAAATCTATAAACATTTGAAGCAAAAACATGAACATGATATTTAAACATCAAAATATTGAGCAAAGACATAAATCATGGAAGTACGTAAGGCATATATCATAATAGAACATCAACCATGATAAAATATAATGGGAATAAAACATGTTATTGTGGAAACCATTTAGCACATGTTATGTTTTCCATAGTAGAGAATTCATTGCTACCAAGACCATCTTAGTGGACAAAGTCCCTTTCTGAATCGAGTTCATTCCTCGTTTCAATCCTGTAAATCTGATCCGGATTAACTTACTATTTCAGCCATGTCTATCTCATGAGATATAAATCTTTACCCAATTCATTGGAGGGATATATAGGTCCCACCCATCTCATAATGAAATCATTATTACTTGTGCCACAAAATAAACATACTTCATTCATAATAACCCAACGAATAAAATGGGTTTCATAAACATAATCCCATCATCACAAAATCCATATAAAAAATGGATATCATTTCATAATAAGAAAATTGAAACCATGTAAATCATAGAGACATTATACTTGAAACATTCACATATGGAATAATTTCATCTTGAATGGAAAATGGTTTTGATAAAACACTTGAAATGAATTCTTGAGGAAAATATCCTTTATTCTTCAAAATCATTTTCTTTTCACAAAATGCCATACAATTTTTATAATAAAATTATTTTGTTGAAAATAGTCATAAAATCTTTTGGAGGAAGCTTCATGAAAATATGGCATTATAAAACCGTAAATATCCTTTCATTCCGTATAAGTTAAAATAACATTATCCTTGTACTTTTGTCGGAAAAGTCAAAAAGTACATCGTAACGTAAACAAAAGAAAGATTTCTTACATACCATGTAGTAAATGTCAAAATGGGTAATTTGGACATTAAACATACATATAAAAACTTTTATAAAACATGTACATGGAAGATAAAAATAACCCCAGTAAATACTTACGTATAAGCAATATCGGATAAAAATGAGATTTGAAAAATTATCCCTTACCATAGGTCTGATATGCTTCGTACATTTCAGAACCTCCTGTATAATGATTTAAATAATGTCATTTACTTATTAATGATTCATATTCATTTTTATGATATCATATATGGTTCACTTATGACATTATATCACCCGTTTTTTGTAAGTTCCATGTTAAAGCATCGTTTTGGGTTAAATCGTTTTATTTATCATACGTGTTTGGATCGTTGTTCTTGTTATTATTACTTATATCCTAATTTACAAAATTCCAGAATTCAAAACATGACTTACATATAATAGATATTTCAGTATATACAAATATAAATGATAGATCGATTAAATGAAATGAAATACACCGTTCATGGAGACGGTTGGCCATATTTACGCATGAACGCTATGTTTGTTTCCTTATTGAATTGAATGAAATTAAGTAGATGACATACATATATAAACACATTAATACAGTATCATTATTATGTCATATATTTCATGATTACTTATTATATATACTTTATAATCATTCATTAATGGTTAACATGGAGAATGAATCTCATCGTGTCGTGGAGACGGTAGTAGGTACGTACGCACGAGCGATGATATCATTCCCATGATCGCGGAATTGTATTTTAGTGTATGTATACTATTTTAGAATCAATATCACATTACAATAATCATATATATTTATTATTTACACCATTATACCCATCCAAGTAAGGTGGTGGTGGAAAATAGATTACACCACGATGTGGAGATGGTATTTCGTACGTACGCACGCGCAGTGATTTCATTTTCCATAGGATTGATATATGGTGAAATATGGTTGTTTCATAACATATCCGTATATGAGTGATACTGATGTTATTACTTCATAATTAAACAACTAAATAAGAAGAAGTGGAAGAATAAACAATGTTGAAAGAACCGGTAACAGACATTACATCTTCTTTGAAGCGCCTCTTTGAGACCTCCTTTTAGGGAACTAAAATTTGTCTTTGAAGAAGACCAGGACCTCTGGGATGTTTCTGGGGAAGTGGAGAAGAGGAATTGTCAGGGTTTGGCCGAGATTTAAGGCTCAATGTTGTGTGAGAAATAGAGGGATGAGGTGCCCTTTTATAGGAGAGGAGAGGGGCACCTTTTGAATAACTAAAAATATTATTTTATTATAATGTCATATTCAGTTTCTAATAGCTCCAAATTGAGTTATTTCGAATATAAGGTTGTGATGGGTCTAAATACTCTCATACAATAGAATTTGGACAAGTTTAGTTTTCTATTTTATCCTTATCATTTAGATTTAACTTTATGTTAAATAATTTTTCTTTTACCGTGTATTCTTGTTTTCTTACACTATAAGGTTAATAAACATACTGTAACAAGGCAAACGAACCCCAAGTTGTTTATTATTAATATATATAACATTATATAAGTCATTTTTCCGAACAATAGATTTTTTGGAAAAAAATAACAATTAATAATATAATATTTGTTTTAAAAACAATTTTATGTCAATTTTGACACTATTGGGTAATTGATTTTTGTGAAAATCATAACAGAAATATTAGTTCTAATAAATTTAATTAAATCAATACTAACATGTCATAATGAAATATAAAATTATTGTAATTCTTAAAAAGTATATTATTTTATTTATTTGGGTATTTATAACATCAATTATGTCAATATTTCATTAATAATATAATTACTGCATCATCATTGTGTCATAAATAAATTAAATTATCTAAAGTCTAAAAATTAAAAATAAAATACCATTATGTAAAAAATATTTTTATCTTTATAATGAATATTTATAGTCAAATTTATCTTTTGTATAACCCTACATTAATAACGATTTACTTATTAAACTTTAGTTTTAACTATTTTAACCCTTCTTTAAATAAATTAATAATAAATGTCATAATCTAATCCATGTGGTCCTAAATGGTCATATATAATTCCTAAAGTTGTCTTTGGTTGAATTAAACTTATTCAGTATAATTAGGACATGGGTTAGGGTAATAAAATTATTATTTTTACCCTTAATTACCCTATTTACTTTTAACTGTGGTAAAAAAAAGTTAAAAGTTACTATTCACCAAAAATTATTTTCATCTCATTGAACAACAATTTACTTGATGACATCAACAGTGTCTCTCGGATTTTTGAAATTACACTCATAGAATCGGTAAAATTATGTTTTATGTAAATTTGCAAATTCTCCTAGGAGGTGAGTAAAAGACGGTCAAAAGTTCCATAAAATCTTTATATATCTAAAATTATTATAAAATGACTCTAATGAATTACATTGAACTTATATAGGTATTATGTCTCAATTTTGACCAAAAATAAATGTAAATAAAATAAATAATTATTTAAATAAAAATTCGGTTTTTAAATATTAACCTAGTGTTTTCACTATTCATCAAAAATTGAAAGTTTCCAGAAAAATACCATAATTTCACCCTAGGATAATTTCGATATTCCGAATCCAAAAATGAAGTCCATTTTGAACGATGAAATTTACAAAATTTCGAAAAGTGGTTATTACTATTCATAACGGCTAGTTTTAATAATATTTTAATATCATATCATTGTTTAGTGTAACTCGGTATTGTGTACAACACACGCTATCGAGAAAGGTCATGATTGCATGTAATGCAGCCAAATTAGGGTTACGTGTTGTGAAAGACACCTTTGTTGTAGCATACACCACAATATATCAATAAAATTAAAAAGAATATTTTTCGTAAATCTCAGGGTGTTACAGTACCTAGATAATCTGAGTACTATTATAAACCCCAATCCAGGGTGTGGATCATAGTTTATATAAAACTATTTGAGAGGACTAAGTCTCAGCTTGAGACTGAACCTCTTGGTTAAAACCGTTGTGCGTGTTTATATTAGATAAAACAATATTGAATATTCAGCTACCAATTACTTTAAATACAAATCTAATTTAAAGATAACTCTGATAGTTAAACTAGGAAATTTTTCTATGTTTTGTTAGCCAATAAATTAGATTCAAATGATAAATTAATCTTCATATTAAGTTAACTGAGAAGTAATCAATCCTTGATAAACTAATTGAAACCTTTCAAGATTTATAAATTCAATACATTGTAACTTATTATTTAATATGGGGGATTTTAATAGAAATTATTTTAACAAAAATATTAATTGGAACTCAATTCACCCTCCCTATTGAGTATCCACTCCAACCAACACTATTTTTTTATGTGGTTTATATAATAACCTGTGAAATTATATATCATTCATATTTATAATTTCTGGATAATTATTGTTTCAATTTATGTTACTGTTTCTCCTAGATTACGATTCAAATATTACAAAAGAATAAAGGGATTTTGTCTTAATTTTCCTTCTTTGCAAAACGTGAAATGTTATTCGCATATATTATTTTACAATGATTATATATTAAATATTTTTCATCTTATATCATGAATCAATTTATTTTCAAAATATTTAATTATTTCTGTCTTTAGTCAGAAATCAATTTTATTCAAAATCTATGTTCCCAAAAAACATTTTCAAATAAAATTAATTGATTATTTAAGACCATTTCAAATGAAACATATTAAAAAGATTTTTTTTGTCGTAAAAGAATTTTAAATTGTTTTTGAACCATAATTTTAATGTTTTCAATGTTGTTTTCTATGAAAATGGGTTTCAAAATTTTTAATAGTATAAATATTGTATACAATATAGAAATTATACTTTTTCCTGAAATGTTTTACATAAATTTTAAAAATTTTATTCAGTAGTTTTAAATGATATTTTAAAGGAAAATCATTTTTAAAATATTTAATGAATGTTATTTTAAAATAATTTCTATTTTACATAAATAATTTTCTTTGTTATATTTTTAAATTTTTCTCCATCATATTTTATTTCCTTTGATAGAGTTTATTCATTACAAGGGATGTGATCCAAGGACACCATCATTATTGTTTCTTTTAATCATTTATGTCCAAGACGTTTTTTTTATATGAATCACATCTCACATCCATGTTTTATACAAGGATAATGTTATTATGTAACCTATATCTTTTCATGGGTTATGCTATAATGATATTTTTATGGAACCTATGTCCTTTTCTTATGTGGTGATATTATGAAATGTTTATGACATCGATTTCAATTCAAGTGTAATGATATGATGCGTTTTTATGATCATGAGAAACCATTATGTGCAATATGATTATGTGATATGTGGGACCTATATCACCCTTCAATGAATTAGTTAAATATTTTAATATCTCATTAGATATACATGGTTGGAATAAAGACTATACATGGTACAATAAGACATATCTTCCACATGGGATGGTGTCATGTCCCATATAGGAGGGGTATTAGCCTATGGGTGATCCTGATTAAAAATTCATGATGTTATGAATGAACATTATTATATGATTGTAATTTTATTAGTGAACATGATTATATTTTCAATATTCTATTTAAAACCACGATTATATGTTTAAAATGGTCTACATGAACCTCATTATATGTTCACAATGTTTTTTGAGAAACTGATTAGATGGTCACATTGTTATTTCTAAAAATGATTAAATGTTCATAATTTTATATATAGTCCAGGATTCATATTCATAAGTTTATGCGTGGGATGAAATTTATGTCCCTAAAATAAAGAGTGATCTTATTTCAAAATATACATTTTCACAATTCTATAAGCGGATGTTTATTCCACAACTCAATGTATTATTGTAATGCTATTTTCTCTTGACATGTTTTTTTTCATAAGATTCATGCCTTATTAAGTGCCAATTTTTATTCAATGATTTTTTTATCATCATTGATATGAGGGTATGGTTTTTTTAATATTATTATCAGGTTATGATACCCTTTTGATTATGTTATTCTTATGTATCTCCATCGTTTACTATTACATAACATTTGATTTCAACATTTCTTAGATATTTATTCCTCATGTTATAAAGAATGGGTTTAAGAAAGGTATGCTAATGTGGAGTAATAACGGGGATGATATTGATTATAAATGTTGAAGATATTTCAAAAACATGGAATATTATGTTTTCAAATATCCAATGGCACTAATTTATTATAATCATTAATCATGTACTTTGAAAATATAATGAATATTTGTCACCACCCACCATCACCAAAAGGAGGGAAGGGTCAGCAGATTGCCAGGGCCTTCCTTCTTTATGTTGAAGGAGAGATAATGACCCCCTAAACCCACCTTCAATAGGTCCCGGAGTGGCGACTAGCACCAAGGGTATAGAAATTTCTCACAAATGGAAGGCATTACCCTTTTTATTTTATAGGATAGAGAGTTAAGGAGAAGGAAACCCACCAACACCAAGGCGGAATAAATGTAAATCCAAAAGTAAACCATTCCCACATGCATGTTTCAAAAGTAAAAGCCACAAGGTGCAAGAGGTGACTACAAGGTAAGTACGCAAAAGGAAAAGAAATCAACAACTGCAACTGCTCCAATGTTCCGAGCTAGTAAGGTCCCGCGTGATCCCCTAAGACCTCTTGGAAACCTGAAAGCAGTTTTATATACGTAGGGTGAGCATACAAGTACACTCAGTAGGGAAAACCAAGGACTCTCGTGCACAAGTGGGGGAAACGTGGTAATGTCCCGTGAGAAAAGAGTAAGCCAAACACCTATCAAGGTAAACTATCCACCCCAGGCCTCACCAAGGCACACTCCCCAAATAACAAAAGTCAAGTAATATATATATAATCAGAGCACATCGATGTTTGGGTACCCCAGGACACTTTCCCACTGGTTATTGAGACAGCCTACGCATCGGACCAATCCCTCCATTCTCACCACATTCCCACTGCCACACCCGCCCGCATCCACCTGGGCCACAACCACACGCAGTCCCACTGCCGATATCCCACCCGCACACACCTGGGCCTCAACTGCACGCAGTCCCACTGCTGAAATCCTGCCCGCACACACTTGGGCCACAACTGTCACACTTAACCATGCCTACAAACACCTAGGCCAGAACAAAAACCACCATGTCCGAAGACACATGGGCCTCATCCCGAAGACACTTGGGAAACCACATGCCGAACACACCTGGAAAACAACCACAACACCCCGCCCGAAGGTTCTGGGGATAATAATGGACCTCAGGCCATCACAGCCTGCCCGAAGATAACTGGGCTATCCGAGAAATTGAGCAGAAAAGTAGATAATAACCAGCCACATAGAATAGTGTTAGGAAAAACACCCTCCCCCATGAAATGGGGTTGTTCAGCACTACGTTCTCAACTTGGGTGGGGTGTGAATAAGAAACACAAACTACAAGTATATATATAGGTAACAAGTACTCACCCCAGTTTAGGTTTTTCTAACCGACCTATGGAACACAACACCACTATATCCGAGTCACAAGTCACGACTCTCGCCAGCAAAACCCATCGTCCCATTCTTGTTTCATGTTCAGTTATAATGTTTAAGGTTAAGCACTACTGGGAAACTAGTAGGCATAGGCACAAGTCCAGAAAAGTAAACAGTCAAGCAACAACCAAAAAATCCACACCTGGTTTTCAATAATAAAGGATTCCACCCCAATTTGTGATATACATAAGTAACCACTCGGATTTAAAAATCACAACCACCGAATCCATACCAACAGGAGATCCCATCCCCCAAAATCACACAACCACTGAGAGTATAATAGAACAGGGGATCCCATCCCCTCACACATCTCCAGCAATCAGCCCGAAGGGAAATCAACCAACAACCACCACCAACACAAGCAGGGCCTTGCATGTATTTTCAGATTTAAAAGACTTAACACACTCCATGATTCAAATTCCCGTGTGTTCTAACCGGGAGTTATCACAGATGGGTTTATCTTGGTGCTTCCAATTTATTCAGCCGAATATACGTGATTAACAAATTCACTTTTCACAGAAGAAGATTACAACCACAAACAGGACTTTTAAAACATCAGCAGGGTTCATTAGTGCACAAACAACGACCACCAACGACCTCGATTTTCAGAAGGCATAAGCCATCACAACTCAACAGGATGGCTATAAAAGAAACAACATCAAAATACAAGACATCGTCAACGATCACAGCCCCCCTCCTTTCTTTATAGAATTCAGTTGTTATCTTTAATGAAGTCTGTTTTATCCAATTCTACAGAATCAAAAGCAAACCCACCCCGCATGATACACAAAAGAGAGAGGCAAAGGAGAAATTTCCTACTTGTTTGATCGACGATCGACTCTTAGGCGAGGCGCTGAACTTTTAGGATAACGATGCGCCCGATGCAGCAGAAGCTGCTTGTGAAAAGCCGTGGTCCATGAAAAGAGAAACCACGGCAAACCCTTGGTTTATAAGAGCCGGGGACAGTTGGGGTGAAAACTCGAAATCGCGTAAGGTGTGTGGGTCGTGGGTTGACCACGCGGATCCATTCGTCACAAAAAGGGGTCGGGTAGTTTAAGCCGACTCATGAATTGATTAAGTATTTAATTATAACTCTTATTCACATTATGGGTCTTTAAAACATTCTTAAACAAGTTAGAATATGGTTTAAAACCCTATTTTCGCAATGGGGCGCTACTGGAAACAACTTGACAAGGCCGAGTGATGCCAATCGGGCTCACCGATCGGCCTCACCTATTGGTCTCACCAATCGGTCTCACCGATCGGTCTCGCCAAGATGCCACTCCTTTAGGACCCAGATTTTGGCAAAGGGAAGAACCAATAGAGTCTGGGTCATCACATCAGAAACCTCTCAAACTATTATCATCCTTGAGAATTTAAACAACCCAGAAGGGAAGGGCTGGTACGAACAACCACCCCAAAAGATACCTCTCAAGAGTGAACCTCGTCGTTAACTAAAAACACATCCTCTCACGAACCAAGCAACAAACCAAGAAAAACTGATTGGGCATGTGGGTTGGGGAGTCTCCTCCCTGATGTCAAGATATTATACTCTTTGGGCGGCACTGACTCACCCGCACGGGTTTAATCGCATCCATCTTAATGTGTCTTGATTAGGGGTCGGGTTCTCTCCCTCCCCATAGACGGGGCTTTTTACACACAAACAGAGGAAAGTAAACCAACACATTTCATTTCCAAAAGACAAAACGTTCCACCACAACAGGTACAACAAGGAACAAAACTCAAAACAACTCTGGGTACTGGGTACGCATCTGTTCTTCCCTCTCCCACGTACTCTCCTCAAGCCAACCATGCCTCCACAACACACGAACCAAGGGGATGGTTCGCCTATGAACCACCTTTTCATTGTGATCCTCGATCACCACTGGTCTCTCTACAAAGGTCATGTCTTCCTCGACATCCAGCTCGCCCCAATAAAGGACCTGTGAATGGTCATGCACATACCGACGGAGCTGGGACACATGGAAGACATCATGTATCCTTAGTAGCAGTTGTGACAACGCTAGCTGGTAAGACACTTCGCCGACCTGCCGTAACACTTGGAATGGTCCGATAAATCTGGGAGAAAGCTTACTCCCTTTGACAAACCTCCGCTGCCCACGTTGAGGAGAGACCTTTAAGAACACATGGTCCCCAACCTCAAACTCCAAGGGACTCATCCTGGTATCCGAATACGACTTCTGTCGGTACTGGGCCACTTTCATCCTTTCCCGTACGAGCTGAACCTTCTTTGTCGTGCTCTGCACCACCTCCGGACCAAGGATGCATGCCTCTCCTACTTCGGTCCAACACACAAGCAAACGACATGGCCTTCCGTACAAAGCTTCAAATGGGGCCATGCCAATGGTAGAGTGGTAGCTATTATTGTAGGAAAACTCTACCAGATCCATGTCTTGCACCCATGATCCTCCTGAGTCCAAAACACATGCTCGCAGCATATCCTCCAAGGTCTGGATGGTGCGCTCTATTTGTCCATCCACCTGGGAATGGAAAGCAGTGCTAAGGCATAACTGGGTTCCAAACTCATGCTGTAATCCTCTTCAGACTCGCGAGGTAAACCGTGTATCACTATCCGATACTATAGACCTCGGGACTTCATGCAACCGCACCACCTCATCCACGTACTTTCGTGCCACAGCGTCTACAACACTTGACTCCCTGATCGCTAGAAAGTGAGCGGATTTCGTCAACCTGTCCACTACCACCCAGATTGTGGCATACCCTCCCTGTACCTTGGGTAGTATCATGATGAAATCCATTGAGATGTCATCCCACTTCCACTCGGGGACATCTAGAGGCCACAGTAGGCTACCTAGAACTCGGTGTTCAGCCTTCACTTGCTGACACACTAAGCACTTGGCCACAAACTCTACCACCGCTCGCTTAACTCCAGGCCACCAAAAATGCCTCTTCAAACCCTGGTACATCTTGGAATCTCCTGGGTGTACCGCCATGGGTGAGTTGTGGAACTCACTGAGATCCTTGCCGCACATCATCTCCTGAACAAACAACTTTTTTTTTTGGAAAAGCATCTGGTTCTGACCATCCCCTGTTCATCCTTCCGGAGCATTTCTCTGGTCAACTTGGTCACGCATCACTTCACACTCTAGGTCTCCCCACTGAGACTCCTCCACTTGCTGAAATAGGGATGACTGCACTATCATCTGATACGGGTAGCCTCTGCCGCTATCCATCTTTGCATGCAGGTGCAAGGAGGCCAACTCCCCCATTACATTCCAGGCGTCCGCCGACTCTCGGACCACATCCTTCTGCGTCCTCCTACTCAAGGCATCGTCCACCACATTGCCTTTTCCATTAGTATAAGAGATATTGAAGTCGTAATCCTGGAGGAACTCCACCCATCTCCATTTTTTCAAGTTTAAGTCCCGCTGGTAAAAGATATACCTCAAGCATTTGTGGTCCGTGAAGACCACAATGCATTCCCTGATGAGGTACTTCCGCCATAACTTTAGCGCAAAAACGACTGCTGCAAGCTTCAGGTCGTGGGTGGCGTAATTACGCTCATGGGAACACAGCTGCCTGGACCCATAAGAGATCACCCCTTGTCGCTGCATCAACACGCACCATAGGCCCTTTCCTGAAGCATCACAGAACACCTCATAAGCTGCCCCTTCTTCTGGTAATCTCAGCACTAGGGCACTGACCAACTTCTCTTTCAGATAGTTGAAGGCTGACTGGCACTACTCACTCCATACGAAAGCCTGGTCCTTCTTGGTCAGAGCCGTCAAAGGGGATTCTACTTGGGAGAAGTTGGGCATGAATCTCCGGTAGTAACCCGCTAGCCCGAGAAAATTTTGGACTTCTTCCACGTTATTGGGTGTTTCCCAAGAAACAACTGCCTCAACCATTGATGGGTCGACCGCTACCCCCTGGTCAGACACTACGTGCCCGAGGAAGTGAACTTCTCGTGTCCAGAACTTGCATTTTGAAAACTTCCCATAGAGCTAGTGCTGTCGGAGGACCTCCAAAACTATCCTCAAGTGCTCTGCATGGTCCTCCTCTGATCTAGAGTAGACCAGGATGTCTTTGATGAACAAAAACACAAACTGATCCAGGTACTCCCGGAAGATGGAGTTCATAAGCCCCATGAACACAGCCAGGGCGTTCATAACACGGAAGGGCATGACTACGAAATCGAAGTGTCCATACCTGCACTTGAACATTGTCTTTGGGATGTCGCTCTATTTTACCCTTAGCCGGTGGTACCCAGACCGCAGGTCGATCTTCGAGAACCATCCAGCCCCTTTCAGCTGGTCGAAATGATCATCTATCCTTGGAAGAGGGTAGCGATTCTTGATCGTCACCTTATTCAGCCTCCTGTAGTCTATGCAGAACCTAAGACCACCATCTGCCTTCTTTGCAAACAAGACCATAGCACCCCATGGTGACGCACTCAGACGAACATAACCCCTCTTCATCAGATCGTCAATCTGTAACCGCAACTCCTGTAGCTCCAAAGGTGCCATCCGGTAAGGAGCCATCGAGATTGGATGAGCGCCGGGCTGCAAGTCTATCCCGAACTCAATATAACGTCGAGGGGGGTAGAGTCGTCACCTCCTCAAGAAAGATGTCCATAAACTCACGGACGATCTCTGGCACTTCCACCATTTCAGCATCAACTGATTCCACTGTCAACTCAGTCAACAAGGAGGGGAGAGGTTCATCTCTCCTATTTCCCTTCGGACTGCTCTGCTTGCCGGTGAAGGTAACACACTGGCCGTCCATGTCCGAGAAGACCACCCTTATTCGGAAACAGTTGATGAAGACACACACAGAAAATCTCCAGTCGATGCATAGGATGAAATCGTATAGCTGAATCTGTAGTAGAAGAAGATCCTTAACCGACTGGTTTGTCCCTATCATCAGTCTATATCCCCGAAAAATGAACAACAGGTCGGTCTAACCTCCAACTAGTGTGCTCAACACCATGGGCATTAGAAGACTCTCGAAATCTAGACCCAAGGCACGGGCTAGACTGGGTGCAACGAAGGAGTGCGAAGCTCCGGTATCGAACAAAGCATAGACAAGAGTGCTAAACAAACTGATCGTACCTCGAACAACCTCTGGACCTGTTGGTACTGCTTCCTCTGCATTGTGAAACTTTCCACGCCCAGATCCCCTACCCCTCGGGTGTCAGCCACCTCCCCGACCACACCCTAGTTGAGGTCCCTGTGGAGCGCCCTGAGGTCGGCCTCCTCCTATGTCTGCCCTCGGAGGAGTGGGAGCTCGCTATCCCTACTGCAGCTGCTGGAAAGGTCTGGCTGGAAGCTGCTGCTGGGGCGGGTGCTGGGGATGACTTCCACTGTTGTACTGCACCAGGTCTGGGCACTGACTCCGGAGATGCCCAGGACCCCCACAGATGAAGCACCGCAGTCCCTGGCCCATAGAAAAAGGGAGAGTGTCGGGGGATTGAAACTGAAACTGCTGCGACTTGCTCCCTGCGGGTCGGAACCTAGAGGTTCCTGAAGCTGGAGGCCTGGTGCTGACGGCCTTCCCCTTCAATGGTCCCAACTGGATCCCCTCTCACGACACTCCTCCTAGAGCATGCATCCTCTCCACCACTTCTGACTTCTTCTGGACCTCCATGTACGTCAGTAGGGTAAAGGGAGTAACAACATACTGGAGGTAGGGTCGGAGCGCCTCCTCTAGACGTCTTGCCCGAGACTCCTCGTCGAGAAAGAGGTCCGGAGCAAAACGTAGGAGGTCCTTGAACTGGACCCCTAGCTCCCTCACGAACATACTCCCCTACTGGAGGGAGAGTATTTCTTGCCTCTTTTATGCCTTCATCGTCGAGGAGAGGAATTCCGCCCGGAACTCCCTCTTGAAGTCCACCCAAGCCACCTCAGACTCCCTCCTCTCCCCCAGGTAAAGCGTCCACCACTGACACGCCGCTCCCTGCATCTGGCTGAAGGCCAGTGGAACCCAGTACTCGGTCAGGGCACGAATCAGGCCGAAGGCTATAACTAGCTCCTCTAGGCAGCCTTCCGTCTTCATATCGGAGGTGCTTCCCTCATACTTCTCGAGGGCCTGTCGCTGGAAGGCTCGAAAAGTCTTCTGCCACTTGTCGTCCTCTTTCTCTTGATCAACATTCTGCCGATTGACCAAAGTAGTCTCGGGGGCCTCTATCTCCTGTACCACATGTGGTCGCCTTCCAGGTGACATAGCTGTATGGTAAACAAGGAATGCCTAAGCTCAAGCAGTGAAAAATATCATTCTTAAAACTTATTAAAATTTAATTTATTCTTAATACCCAAGACAACCCATAAACACAATAACACAAGTCATTAGGATGCATGTACCTTTCCTAGGGTCTCTACCCTGAAATCAGTGTGGCCTCACTTGGTCGTTCGGTAGGTCCAGAGTTCTTGCATCGGATCACAGGGGGCCCTAAAATCTCGTGTCCTAGCCGGTCTTCCCTAGACTAATTCACGTTCCAAGATCACCCAACACTGTTTCCTTACCATCCCATGCAATCCTCACTATGCCTAACTCCAGAATCCATCCTGTCTCTCAACCACTCCTCTGATCCCATTCTGTCATGACCCGCCTTCACCAAAAGGAGGGAAGGGTCAGCAGATTTCAAGGCCCTTCCTTCTTTATGTTGAAGGAGAGATAATGAAACTCGAAACCCACCATCAATAGGTCCCGGAGTGGTGACTAGCACCAAGGGTATATAAATTTCTCACAAATGGAAGGCATTACCCTTTTTATTTTATAGGATCGAGAGATATGGAGAAGGAACCACAACAACACCAAGGCAGAAGAAAAGTATAGCCAAAAGTAAACCATTCCCACATGCAGGTTTCAAAAGTAAAAGCCACAAGGTGAAAGAGGTGACTAAAAGGTAAGTACCAAAAAGGAAAAGAAAACAACAACTGCAACTGCTCCAAATTTCCAAGCTAGTAAGGTCCCGCGTGATCCCCGAAGTCCTCCTAGAAACCTAAAAGCAGTTTTATATACATAGGGTGAGCATACAAGTACACTCAGTAGTGAAAACCAAAGACTATTGTGCACAAGTGGGGGAAACGTGCTAAAGTCCCATGAGAAAAGAGTAAACCAAACACCTATCAAGGTAAACTATCCACCCCAGGCCTCAGCAAGGCACACTCCCCAAATAACGCAAGTCAAGTAATATATATAATCAGAGAACATCGATGTTTGGGTACCCCGTACCACTTTCCCACTAGTTATTGGGACATCCTACGCATCGGACCAATCCCGCCATTCTCACCGCAGTCCCACTGCCACACCCGCCCGCACACACCAGGGCCACAACCACACACTGTCCCACTGCCAAAATCCCACCCGCACACACCTGGGCCTCAACCGCACGCAGTCCCACTGCTGAAATCCCGACCGCACACACCTGGGCCACAACTGTCATACGTAATCATGCCTGCAAACACCTAGGCCAGAACAAACACCACCACGCCTGAAGACACCTGGGTCTCATCTCGAAGACACATGGGAAACCACCTACCACACACACCAGGACAACCACCACACCACCCTGCCTGATGGTTCTTGGGCTAATAATGGACCTCAGGCCATCACAGCCTGCCCAAAGATACTTGGGATTTCCGGGAAAGGGAGCAGAAAAGGAGCTAATAACCAGCCACTAAGAATATTGTTCGAAAAAACAACCTCCCCCATGAAATGGGGGTGTTCGGCACTAGGTGATCAACATGGGTGGGGCGTGAATAAGAAACATAAAACTACAAGTATAGATATATGTAACAAGCACTAACCCATGTCTAGGTTTTTCTAACCGGCCTATGGAACACAACACCACTATATCCGAGTCACAAGTCACGACACTCCACAACAAAACCCATTGTCCCATTCTTGTTTCATGTTAAGTAAAAATGTTTAAGTTTAAGTACTACTGGGAAACAAGTAGGAATACGCACAAGTCAAGAAAAGTAAAAAGTCAAGCAACAAACAAAACATCCAGACCTGGTTCTAAACAACCAAGGATTCCACCCCAATTTGTGATATACACAAGTAACCACTCAGATTTAAAACTCACAACCACTGAATACATACCAACAGGAGATCCCATCCCCCAAAATCAGACAACCACCGAGAGTATAAATGAACAGGGGATCACATCCCCTCCCACATCACCAGTAATCGGCCTGAAGGGAAATCAACCAACTACCACCACCAACACAAGCAGGGCCTTGCATGTATTTTCAGATTTAAACGACTTAACAGACTCCATGATTCAAATTCCCGTGTGTTCTAACTGGGAGTTATCACAGAAGGGTTGATCCTAGTGCTTCCAATTTATTCAGCCGAATATACATGATTGACCAATTCACTTTTTATAGCAGAAGCTTACAACCACAAAAAGGCCTTTTAAAACATAATCAGGGTTCATTAGTGCACAAACATCGACCACAAACGGCCTCGATTTTCAGAAGGCATAAGCCATCACAACTCAATAGGATGGCCATAAAAGAAACATTATCAAAATAGAAGACAACATCAACGATAACAACCCCCCTCCTTTCTTTATAAGATTCATTCGTTACCTTTAATTCGGTCTAGTTTATCCAATAATACAGAATCAAAAGCACGCCCACCCAGAATGATACACAAAATAGAGAGGCAAAGGAGAAATTCCCTACTTGTTTGATCGACGATCGACACTTAGGCCGAGCGTGGAACTTTACGGATAACGATGCGCCTGATGCACCGGAAGCTGTTTGTGAAAAGACACAATCCAAGAAAAGAGAAACCACGGATAACCCTTGGATTATAAGAGCCGGGGACGGATGGGGTGAAAACGCGAAACCGTGTAAGGTGCGGGGGTCGTGGGTTGACCACGCTGCTCCATTCGTCACAAAAAGGGGTTGGGTAGTTGAAGCCGACTCATAAATTGATTAAGTATTTAATTAAAACACCTATGCACGTTACGGGTCTTTAAAACACGCTTAAACAAGTTAGAATAGGGTTTAAAACCCTATTTACGCAAATGTGCACTACTGGAAACGACTTGACAAGGCCGGGTGACACCGATCGGTCTGGCCGATCGGTCTCGCTGATCGGTCTGGCCGATCGGTCTCACCGATCGGTCTCCCCGATCGGCCTCACCGATCAGCCTCACCGATCGGTCTCACCGATCGGTCTCGCCGAGATGCCACTCCTTTAGGACCCGGATTTGGGCAAAGGGAAGAACCAAGAGTGTCTGGGTCATCACAATATTCATCAAAATTTTTGAAATATCCTTTATATAAATTCATGGATTTTTATACTCATATATATTTATTTAAAAATACGAAATGATAATATGATATTAATTTGTTTTATTGAATTTATCAGTTAAATATGAATAAATGAAGAAAATTTTAAAGATATGTGATGAAAATTAAACATTGTAAATGTATAAATTTTTTTTTGTGAAAAATGTATACTGAATGAATGTGTAATTTTGTTTTGTAAATATTTTATTTTTTAATGGATACGAACTTATATTTTAAATATATAATCCATAATTCACATTGTGACTGTAGGACAATTAATTCAATTCCAAAGATGCAATTTCTAGACTTTTAGGGGTATGTCCTTTCACAATAATTAATGGTTTGTAAGTTCTATAATTCAATTTGGTTATATTTTGGTCTCATGATGTTCTAAATAAATCAGTTTTTTGTAAATAGAATATATATGTTATTAAATTAAATAATAGAAATTTTTTTAATTAGTTTATATTTTTTTGGATTGATAAATTTATTTTAGAATGTCCAATCATGTTATGTTTAGGGTTTGTTATGGAAATTATAATACGAGTAATCTATTATCTTATTGAAAATTGAGAGTGTATTGTAGAATCATATGTGTTCTGAATATGGTTGTTCGATTATATTATTAGTTTGATAGTATAATTTGGGAGATCATTTATATGTGGAAAATAATAAAATTTATGCATTGTAATATATTATAAATCATATATTAACAACTTATTATTTTAAATACATATTAGGCATGGTGAGTCGAAATTTATAATGTATAAAATAATATATAATTATTCTAATTTTGTGAAGTAGTATTCCATATATATTTTAATAGTGATTATGATATTTTAATGTTATCTATTAGTTTATTGAATAAAAATCACTCTTAACATTGAAATTCTAAATGTGGTGATTTGGCTATTAATGGTTTTGTATAGAAAAATTATATTTATGTAATTTAATTTTAATATGAACTTATAATATTAATACATGGGAATTTTATGATATTAAAATCATTATAAATTTACCATTGAGTGCCTTAATTTTGGTTTATAGGGAACTTTGATATGGAGTTTTTCATGAAGGGTCAACACGGGATAATGAAATTTGTATGATGTGTACATAATTAAAAATCTATCATTATAATAATAATATTACAAATTTAATGGACTAATAATTAATTTTTTGGGATGGTAGAAGTTATGGTTGTAGTTTTGGATATGAATCTATGGGTATCCTTTGAGTGGTTAACTCTATTTGTGTGTTAGGTAGTCACAAAATTATTAATCCATGTTTTGTATATAATTAGGGCGTAATGTGATTTACTATTTTGGGTAATTAGGTCTTTGAGACACATGTATGGATTTATGGGTATTAAAAATTTACAATAAAATGTATATCCAATTTATACTAAATAAATTATTCATTCATGATGAGATGTTATTGATTTCTTAGGGATCAACACAACAAGTGGCATTTATTTTAGTGATATTAGATGAATAAATAATTTTTTATATGGGTGAATTAGAATGTTTAAGAGGAGGGATGGTCTCTTGATACATTGAGAGGTATTATAATAATATTGAATTTATTTTTATATGGGTCTGATATGGGATTTATTCAAAAGGTTTTGGTTTATGAAGTAATATTTAAATGGTATTAAGACTTTGGGTATCGAATTAGAAGTGATTATCTAGAGTAACATGGATTTTATAATAAGATGACAAATGAAATTTGAAGTGACTAGATGGAGTTTTCTTCCGAGGGTTACATGAATGCGTGAAATACCCTAAAAAAGTATGCCATACGGGTGTGGTGTACGATGAGTGGTTTATGGTGAGACATATAGATGTGTTATATTTTAGTGGTGATTATTGGAATTTAATTAACCGCAATGAATTCCACTTTTTCTATTTTAGATAACCTTCCCTGGGTTGTAAATGTTTTTTTATGTTTATCTAAGTTCGACATGAGATTTAAGGCATGAAAAAAAATAGTTTATGGATTATAATCCTTATTCATAATCAGTTATGCCTTTTTATTTTAATCTCAATCTAATTGGTCTATACAATTAGACAAATTAGATTTAATGTTTACTATTTAAGTGTTAGTTTTCATAATATAGGTAATAAGATGTAATAAACACATCTTTTTGAATTAAAATCCTAGGATATTAGTTGTGTTATACCTAGTGTTCTTGTATTCTTTTCCCAATTATAGTTTTGGTTATATGGGCATAACTAGTGTATTGTGTTATCTATTGTGTGGTTATACTCAAGGAATTTTTCTTCATTACACCATTCCAACTATATGGAATCCATTTTAAATGGAGATAGATATATTTTTATCATTCTATTGATTAGATTATCTTATTTAGGGTTATTATTTTTTCCAACACTAAGAATATTAATATCCCCCTCAAATTTGATCCAACTTTGTTATAACCCTACCAATTTTTTTATTTTTTTCATAGGGATACATGATTTGTTTCGTATATTCTTTGATTTATATTCAATTCCCAAAGAGGATGGACAAGTCATTCCCCATAAATGATCTAAATGATAATATTCAATTTTTATGATTCACATAGATGATGTGTTGGAAGTGTGAAATGAGATTTTTAATTACACTACTATTTTGTTGGCATTGGATGAATCAATTGGAATCTAGTACTATATTGTATAAGACAGGACATGACAACATAGATTGTGTGGTATGTTTTGTCTGGTATGATGTTTCCTTCATTAAATATTTAATATATTTATATATTTCTAGTATTATGGTTTTCCAACTAATGGAATTTAAATATGATCTTGAAATATGTATAATTTAACAAGGGTCACTTTTTATATTATAACTTTTTTATTTACTACGATTGGTTTTAAATTGTGATCCAATGTGGTTTGTTTTTGTGAAGCTTATTTAAAAATAAATTTGTTATTTAATATATTTATAATTTTTTTATTGTAGATTATATATTCTCCCCAATATTACTCATCGACACTCTCCAGTAATCATTATATTTTACTATATGGTGAGGTTTCTTCAAGCTCTGATGATGCTCCATAATATTAACAATTAAGGTTAACTAGACATTGTACATTACATAAGCCTCATGTTATTTGAATGTTCCATGATTGTCGTTAAAATCATTGAATTTACTACCATTTTAGAATATGGATAAATATATTATCATTAAATATGTTACAATACATGGATGGTACATCACTCAATGATGACATGATATTTTTATATAATTTTATAAAAAAGTGACATTCAAAAACCAATGAATTTTTTAAAATTTATTTTCACAATTTTATTTATTATATTCAAAAATGTTACATTACATCCCCATTTTTATTAAATGATATAAAATGAAATGTGACTATGGATATAAAATATTTCTTGGTTCACTATCAATATTGATGTATGTGAACAAAATCGAAATGATGTGTGTATTATTGTGTGTTAAATAAGTAGGTAAAAAAATCATGATACTAAAAAAATATAATAAATGGTTGTTGGGTATTAGTTCTCTATTATATCATCTAATTTTATGTTTCTAATTTTATAACAGACTTATTGGTTCAATAAAATAATTTTCCAAACTATCTAACAATTGTTAACAAAAATCAGTATATATCCAAATTAATATGGATTTAATTTTCATACGATCATAAATTTTCATTGACAATCAATTTGTTAGAAAAATATTGTAATTTAAGATTATATATATTCATTTTTTACAATGGTTTTATTTTAAATTAAATATTTTATAGAATTTAAATTTACTATCATATTAAAAAAATTCATCTAATAAATTGAATACTCAATTGATTTGTAAAAATATTTAAAAAATTCACCTTTTTAGTTAAATGTATAGAGGTAACTTTTTTTGATACAATTTAACTGAGTATTTATTGTGTATTTTTCTTTTTATAAATGTCAATCAATTATCAAAATTTTAAATTTTTTTCTAAAATTCCAAATTATGATTCATACGCATGATTATGTAAAAATTTATAAATTAAGAAATAAGATAATTGATTAAAAATATGATAAACAATGATTATTAATTTCTAAGGGAAGTTATATTTTGTAAAAAAAGATATGTTATTTTAGAAATAATTTATTATTTTATTCATAATAGTTATAATGGATTTCTTTTTTATATTATATGTTTTTATAATAAATATTGTTTCTTTATTCACTAAAAATATATATTAAACAAATTTTAAATTATTTTAGAATAGAATATAAAAATATATACTTGTTTTCAGGGACATTATTTTGGGAATACCCCCATATAATTGTATTTAAACAACTGGATGCATATCATGTTTCCAATTATCTCATGAAAATAAAAATAGAATGAATATGAAATAGACTTTTTTGATTCATGATGTCATAATCGAATAACACATTACATAAAAACAAGAATAGAAAAAGATTAAATAATTTAATGCACTTTAAATAGGTTTGGTTATATGGTATAAAAAGAATTCAACTCACTTATGAATTTTATTAACCTAAAAAATTAAAATAAATATGATTAAAAAATCAACTTTAAAAAATTAATATATCATTATTATCATTGAAATAATAAATTAGATGTAAATTAATGATCTATAGAAATTACCACTAACTGTTTTACCTTACTGTAATAGTTATTGAGAAGAGGATCTTTCATTTGGATCTTGATATGTGCACTGAATGTTCTCTACATTTAATGACAATGATGGGGATCCCTTGAAACTTTACAAAAGGGCTAATTATTCTGTAAAATGAAGGAATATAAATTGAGGTCATAGGTACAGCAGCTTAGAATGGGATCTCCCTCTCTCTTATCTACCACTTAGGTTTTTTCCAAATCTAAAAGCTCGATGATAGTCGAATGGTGAAGGGATTTATAGATAAATAAATTATTTCATATATTAAGAGTAAATTTTCATGTGCAAGTGTATTAGGTGACGAGTGTTAATGCCTCTATAGGGTTGTGCAGGAGTCTTGTGAATAAACTCAATGAAGTTAGTTGAGGAAATTAATTAACTGTTCAGATGAGCCCTAAGAGAAAACATGATTCATTAGAGGTAAAATCCAATGTCTAGGAATAACAAAAGAAACATTAAAATTCAATGTAATATCTTAATAAAAAAACTCAAACAACGATCATAAAATCCTAAACATGATAACTATAAAATTTGGAATAATAGAATACATGAATACATGTCAAGAAAAAAAATAATATTTTCCTTAAATTTATAATTGAAAATGGATGATAATCATTGCATTTATTTTTTTATAAAAATATATAACAATTATTAACCATTTATAAATAAAATATAATGTGGTTATGATATTTCACATTGTATAATTAAATTTGATCGATTTTCAACATATTTAAATAACTACTAAACATGGATAATGTCATAAAATTAGTTAATATATAGGTTGAATTATTATACATGTATCTCAAATTGACACAAAATTTTTAAAAAATAAAAACTTATCTAATAAAATATACTCTAATATATATATATATATGTGTGTTTATCTACCATAAAAAACTAGATCATTAGAGAAATGTAACCTAGATTTCTTGTCATTATAACCAACAATAAAATAATTTCATAAAAAATGACTAGAAACAATATTCATTTTTATAAATTTCTTCTTCAATAGCCTTGTATAATTCAATATATTTATAATCAGTTGTTATGAGAGGAATTATAGACTATATACTTTATGTCAAAAAATGGGTCCTCAACATTTATAAAAAATGGAGCTTTTATTTTTATTTTTGAGTGATAATGTTTCGTTCATTGTTATAATATTTAAAACCTATCACTAATTTATTAGAATAAGCATATACAGCCTAAAAATAGATTATTAGGATGTAAATTTCATACACTATGATTTCAGTATGGAATGAAAATATGGTTTATCCTAATTAGTCCTGAACCTATTTTTTGTATAAACAGAAAAAAGAACACTCACTTTTATGAAAATCATTGTATTTATAATTATACCATTAATAATGGAATATGGAAATTTATTCATTTGATTAAAATAATTATTTTATAAAGGCAATGGTGATAAATATTGTGGAATTTATTAAGATAACGGTATACTAAAGTGGGTATGATAACTAAACATTAACCCTTATAGAATGTATGACACCAAAGAATGTTTAAATTGGTAGAGGATTTGATTTTTTATATCCCTAATTATATACCTTACTATGAACTAACATAATCATGAGACTATATAGTAAAAATAGTATTCAACTGTGATTTGATATTAGAGATGTGATTTGTGTAATTACAAATAATCATCACATAATCATCATAGTGAAAATGATACATCATTAATTATAACAAACTAATTAATAAAACATGCATAAATTTTTATCCAATTAAAATAATTATCTAACATTAATGTATAAAATTTCATTTACCACTTGGTTGGAATGTTTCTTTAAACAAAAAAATTATTAATTTATCAAACATACTTTGTTGGTCTTGAATTCTTTCTTCAAAATTTTGGGAGTATTAATATATAAATTCTTATCAATATCACTATGAATAAAATAAATTTTGACATCAAAATACCAAATATGGAGGTCCCAATAAGATGGAAAGGAATGTACTAAATGAATAGATTAAATCTATTTAATAGAATAAAAAACTTTTATTTAATAAATTCACAAATGATTAAGGAATACCATTTGATTCAAATATAGGCTTATATAATAGTTTCCTATGTCGTGATTTATCTCCAATCCTTTTGAAAACTCAGTTACACAAATAAAAATCTCAGATGATTGACTGATAACAATGAACCTGGTATTGTCTCTTTTCTTATGTAGCTCATCTCATCATTCATGGTAGTAATATAATGTCAAGATTATATTTTATTAACATCTTGTTTATATATTATGGGATCCATGGTTATATGATTCTAACAACGGTTAAAATAAAAAGTGGTAATTCTAAAATTTCCAAAATTATAAAGATTCCAATTAATCCCCCTTTACTATATTTGTATAAGATGGTAGTCATTTTGTGTAATTTATAGAACACATTATGAATTATAATAAATTCTTGATTTCGGATAGGACTCATGAAGATGATAAGGTGAAGGGTTCTCAATAAAATCCATAACGTGGGATAGGTTTTTATTTTCAGAATCCTCATTTTGATATTAATTTAAAATATTTATAGTGGGAGACTTTTAATTTTGAGAGACTAACTTTGGGAATATGAAATCATGAAAAATTATGAAAATTTTATACCAATTTTTATCAAAACTGACATTATAGAACATAAACCCATTAATATAGAATATGAGTATTAACTTATGTATTTTATAATCCAACTTATCCATTTTAGTTATATAATAGTGTGTGGAATATAATATATAAAAAAAATTATAATAAAGGGGTTTCATACACCTTATTTCTTTATAATTATTAAACTAATTAATTTTTGAATTAAATATTATAATGAGATATGTAATAGTTGTTTTATATTCAGCTCAAAAATATATCTGAAGGACTAAACATGAAATAATATTGTTGAGCCTCTTTATAATTTTTTGGTTCTCTCCCATGTCCAGACCATTATTTTTGGGAGTATCCCTATGAGTGTTTTGTCTAATGATCTAGTGAGACTCACATTATTGAATAAAATCAAATGTAATGTATTTTAGTAAATTATTAGTTATATTTTTTTATATTTATTCAATATATATTTTCAATGGATTATTTTCATGTTTTGATAGATTCATAGAAATTATATTTCTCTTCGAGGATAGAGATATATATTATTTTTAAAAGGAACCTATGAAAGGGAAAAATATAAGCCTCCTCCATGGATTGTATTTATGGAATACCCCCACATTTCATAATTAATTTATTTTAATTAGTTTATTTCGATAAAATATTATTTAGTGAAACCACATTTAATAGAGTTAAATAATAAAAATTAATCACATAATGGATGAATATTTGGTTTAATATAATTTTGATAACCCTTAATACATATCATTTCATGTCCCTTAGAGTTAACTTTCCATAATATAATATTCCATAACATTGTATTCTAACTATCAGCATCATTTATATTTCCAAAATTGTAAGAATAAGGTTTTACCTAGAACCCATAATGTTCATTAGCACTAGAAATTATAATTAATAAAACATGAACCAATATAAATTTAAATAAAACCTAAAACATATTTAGAGGTTAAACCTTACTAAACTAGAACCCAAATCATGTAATAATTTTATATAGGTCCGATACTCAACTAACACCTTGTTAGGTGAAATAGAATTTTCATGATTCTATTACAAAATAAATCATCTATCTCAATAAACAAAAACTCATTAATCTTGTTTCTATTTTTATATTAGATGTTTAAAAACATGTATAATTAATTTAATAATTTATTGAGTGAATGTAGGGAATTATTTGAAGGATAAAGTATCTCCATTTAAAATAATTTATTAATTATATGTTAATGGATTTCATGAAAAATTTTAAACAGAGGTATATTTGAGAAACATAGCCATATTTAATGAAAATGTGAAAATGCATTTTAAAATTATAAATCCTAACACACATTTATAAAATTTAGTTATTTGAAATTTTTAAACCTATATATACATAAAACCCATTGTCTCTCAGTATACGTATGAAGACTTGTGAACCCCCCCACATACGCCTATTGTTGACAATCTCCCACCTCTTATTGAATTCCCCAATTATAACCACCCCAACCATTCTCTAATATTCCCATTATTTAGTCCAACACACTACTAAATCACAAATTTTCCAAATCCCAAAATCAACCTAATATTTCCTAGACACACACTCCCTTGTGTGTTGTTAAAACCTTGATCATTAAAAACATTCCCCCCACACAATCACATAATCCCAATAATGGGTGGGTTGGTATCATTGAAAAGTATTATGAAAACATCATATTATACAAAACATGTGAGTAATTCACTATAGTTTTTCCACACAATGGTCCCTTATATCTTCTACTTAGGATATAAAAAACATTATAACCTGGGGAATGAAAATATAAGCATGGGGTGACTTAAAAGGATATTTAATGCGAAAATATAATCAAAATATCATCAATTTATTGATAATTAACATATGGTAAAACATAATCATTTGATAAATGTATTATTAAAAAAAAGGAAGAAATAGATTTTTACATATGTCATTAATAAAGGAAATTTATCCTTAACAAAACAAATATGTACCATGGTCCAATAGTGTTATATAAAAAATATGATGCCTAAAGTATGATCACATGCATCAAACATATAAACATGTAATGTCATTAAATCCTATCATATTCTTGAATTTTGGTATAATAATAAGAATAAAAACCATTCCGAGAAAACATATTATGTCCACTACATTAGCAACAAACTCATTATGTACACAGATTTAAATTAGAGAAAACTCATCATGCACATTCGTTTGGGAATAATTTCATTTTTCCACACATTACTCTTATAAGGACCCAGCCTTAAACCTTACTTAATCTTTAGTTATTACAAGATTACACATTGAGGATCTTTTCGAGTTTAGAGTTTTAGAGAATTAGATCATGAAACTTGCATTACATTCCACATATAAACAAAGTGGTTACATAAAGATAGTATTCATTATTCCCATCAATGGAAACACATTTAAAATAAAACATGGATTATTTCTTGACACTTCCTTGACACTATCATCATATCATGTACCTTTCCCTTGACCTGTGAAAATCATTTTAAGAAAACATGGGATGAGCATAAAAAGCTCAGTATGGGTCATAAAAACATGGAAAGGAAACATGAGTTCATATATACATATTAATGAAATCATACTCTACCCATAAAACATAGGAACATTAAAATACCTCATAAAATCATGAATAAATCATAGAAATCATAAGACATAAAGGTAACTTGAGGCATTCATAACATTCTTACGTAGGGAGTAACCCTCTTGGTTACGTTTGGAATACCCATCACCGTATATTCCCTAAATCTCTTCGGAGAAACCTTAAAGTTTCACTCCTTCGCGTTACCCAATGCATTGGAGAGCTATATCAGGCTCACCCGCCCTTAGTTTATCACGGAACCACCCGTCTTCATAATAATGCCCAAGAACCATAACATAATCGTATCACATAAAACATGCATAAAGGAAACATGAAATTTCCACATTTCAATAACAAGATATCAATACAACAAAAACACATTGTGAAAACCATTTTCAATAACAAAATAAAAGAAAAGTAAAACATGGTATTTATTTTTCTTTTAAAAAGAAGGTATGGCTTGTAGAGGAAGCCGAAACTCAAATAACGGTCACGACGGCAGAGAAGTCGTTGTCATCGCATACGTATGACAAAAACATTCCCTTTTTCATTTAGTAAATGGTTCATATAAAAAAGATTCCTTTTGAATATACGTAAAAGTCAAAGGGGTTTATACACTGTATAAACGAAAGTTTTGTATAAAATAAAATATGCCTCAATGAAAGGAGATATAGACGAAGTCCCATACCTCGTATCCGACTTGACCCGACCATTCTTTAATATCCTGAATAATAAACTTGATTTAATCTCTACTTGCTTATGAACCTTTTTCAAGTTCATTATTCCTTTTATACCATGTTATGAACATCATGTAATCATTTATGTAAATAATGTTCATTTTATCAGTATTTGGTTCTTAAGTCAAAAATAGACATCTTACACTTACATGTTGTTAATTTTGTCAAAGGTACGTTATATCCAGAATGATATTAACTATTTGGATAACATATATATCATATATATTCATCATATACATGTATTTATAATATTACATCACATTCATAGGTAAGAAATGAAATGCACCGTTCATGGAGACGGTAAGCCGTACGTACGCATGAACACAACTTTCATTTCTATTTCATATTTCCGGGAATGGAATCATAATGATATAAGGGTATATTATAATTCCAGTATAATAACATATATAATATCATTAACTTTATCCTTTACACATCCCACATATGGTATTAATGAATCAAATCACTTTCAGGGGTGGTAGTCCGCACTTCCTAAAATGAAGATATCGTGTTTACCCATAATGGGAACCATAACGGTATTTCCAAAATGAAAAAAAACAGAAGCTTAAGGAAATCATAAACAAATTATATATCATATATAAAAATAGTGACATCATAATGGCCACCTTTTAAGGTGTTAAATGAGTATTGAACAATCATCATTTCGGGAGGCAGAATTTCGCCATCCACGAAAACCGTATGTTCTTTAACCATTTGATGTAGTTGTGTGAGATTGTAGCTCAAATAAATATTATAATAACATCCTAGTATATTGAAGATACTGGTTTTGTTACAAAAGAAGTAAATAAAAAGATTTTAGGGGTTTGGAGAAACAAAATAAAACAAATGAACATGAGAGAATTAATTACCTTTAAAACTGTAACTCCTTTTGATTTGATCCTAAAGGATTCCTTTGAAAGGATTATTCCCAAAGGGAATCCTCTAGGATGAGGATAGGGATGTGGAGAGAGTAAAGGGGCAGGTTTTTGTTGGGTCGGAAGAACACCCCAAGGAGGGAATGATGGCAAGAGGGGGGTGAATTGCCTTTTAAAAATTGATAGACAAATTAAAATCAAAGTAAAGAATGCAGCGGAAATAAAAGAGGCAAGACACACGAAATTGATAACGGAGTTCGGCCAAAACCCGGCCTACGTCTCCGCTCCCAACTCAACCGTTGAGAGATTCCTACCGCTTTCTTTTCAATGGTTTTAGCAAGAAACCCACTAGGCTTTGAGGTAGCACTAGGACCTATTACAGCTTGCTTTTATTGGTTGAGCAAGAACCCAATGCTTTTAATGGTTAAGCAATAAACCACTAGTCTTTTTACGGGTGAAGACTAGCTCACCGATCTCAAGCCTTTTTAAAAGGTAAGGCTTGACAACCTCTTCACACCTTAGTGGTGGTGTGAGAACCCAAAGAAAGGGAGGTTGAGAAAAGGGTTGGGGTTTGTAGGCACAAACCCAATTTTAAGCTCAAAATAAATAAAACAATAAAACCCGTAATGGAGAAGCCTTGGGCGCCTTTGATTGATTGATGATGTTTGAGGGCCGCTTCCAAGCTTCTATGGAGGTGCTCTTGGATGTGGAAGTTGTTGGAGCACTTTGGATTCCCTTGGAACAATCCGTCGGAGCTTCGCCAAAGATGTAAAAATGTGTACGGTGGCTTGGGTGAAGTTCCGGGGCTTCCTAGGCCTTTATTTATAGGCTAGGAACCCTCAAGTATCCGTTGGAGGGCTTTGGAGCCGTTGGAAAAGGCCTCGGAGCCGTTGGGAGGCTTTTGGAGTTGACTGGTCAAAGCCAACGGCTAGTTTGACCAGTGCTACCGGCTGGCCGGTGCAGGGCCACCGGCTGGCCGGTGCCTTGACAGTGGCTGAGTCTTCTTTTCCAGGCACCACCGGCTGACCGGTGCCAGAGCCACCGGCTGGCCGGTGGTGAGGCAGAAGCGAACCCTGTTCATTCTGGGTGCCACCGGCTGGCCGGTGCTTGGCCACCGGTTGGCCGGTGAGATGGCAGTGGCTCCCTCTTGAGTGCAGGTGCCACCGGCTGGCCGGTGGTGTGCCACCGGCTGGCCGATGGTCTGGATTTCAGACCAGTTCTGCCTTCTTTCTATCTTGGCCCAATTCCTTGGCCACCTGATTTGATTCCTATCAATCAAAAACACTTGAAACAAGATTAGATAAATATGAGGATGATTGTGATCATGAAAATAAAACCTTGAGGGGTCCGAGAGGTACAACAATCTCCCCCTATTTTGATGATCACAATCACCAAAACAATTAATGTAAAATACTGAAATTAAAAGGAAATGCTAAGCATGATGAAAATGATTCTCCCCCAATCAATCAAGAAATTTATCCCCCTTTGTGATTATCAAAATAGCTTGGGGCATACAACTTGATTGAGGGAATTTGAGATTTTAAAAACAAGATTTGAGATTTGAAAATCAATTGAGATTTTTGAAATTGAAATGAAAATTTGAATTGAAAATTTTGAATAACAGTTTGAATTGAATGTTTTGAAACAAAAACTAATTGAAATTCGAAATTTGAAACCAAATGAAATTTTTGAAATTGAGAAGTTTGAATCAAAAAATCGATACCAACTGTTGGATATTTAAAAAATGAAAATTTAATAGAAAATTTGAATTTCAAAGCCAAGTGTTGAGTTTGAAATGAAAAATTTGAATACACAAAAAGGCTTAAAAAAATCCTAACTCCCCCTAAATAAAAACAATGAATCACCGGGGAGAGGGATTTTGGAAAGAGATGATTTTAGGCCCGGAGAGACTCGCTAAGAGGGATTTTTCAATCCACACTTGCCTCATGGCGGGTCTTCTCCTATAAAATTCGTCCGAATAGAAAATCGATTTGGGTTGGCCGTACCGGGCGTTTTTACAATCACACTCATAAATGAGATGCCCGGTTTTCTTGCAATAATTACAAAATTTGTAATCGGAGCTCCCCCTTACAAAAACAGTTTGAGCATGGGAGGAGGAGGCTCGGTTGGTATAGCCAAGTCCATTGGTGGTTCGGGAAACCCTTTGTGAACCAAGCAAATTGTTCAAATTTTGTTCACCTTGGGTGAACTTGGCTAGGGTCTCTCTAAGGTCTTTGATGGTTGATTCCATGGAATCAACATTTGGAAAATTTTGGATTTTAAGGGTGAGTTCCTCCTTCTCTTTGAGAAGTTGGTCTTTTTCGGAGGAGAGTTTTTTGAAATTCTTTTTTAAAGCAACAAATTTTGATGAAAGCTCATGAAAACCTTTTTCTAATTGGTCTCTAGCAAATGAGAGTTCTTCATAAGATAAATGATTTAAAGAATTGGAATTTGAAGAACATGAGGAAGAGGAATCGGAAGAAGTTACCTCATGGAATGCCATTAGGCATTTGTTACCGTTGTCGCTCGAGGAGGAGGAGGAGGATGATGAGGAGTCACTCCATGTGGCCTTGAGGACCTTTTTCTTTCCTTTCTCCTTGTGTGTGGCCCGTTTCTTGTTGAGTGGGCAATCGGGCTTGTAATGGCCCTTTTCGCCGCACCCGTAGCATTTCACCTTGGGCTCGGATCTTGCGGTGGGTTCTTGCTTTCGATGCTTGCGGGATTTCTTCTTCTTCTTGTGCATCTTCATGAACTTGTGCATTTGGCGGGCGAGATTCTCCATTTCCGAGTCGCCGCTTGATGATGAAGAGGATGAGGAGGAAGAGGATGATGAGGAGGAGCTTACTTCTTTTTGTACCTTGAGGGCAATGTTCTTTGGAGTTTTGATTGGTGTGCCCTCCTTTTGAGCTTGCCTCCTCATCGTGATCTCATAAGTCATGAGAGATCCGATGAGCTCCTCTACCGGCATATTTTTGACGTCCTTAGCTTCTTGGATCGCCGTCACTTTTGGTGCCCAGGAGCTCGGAAGGACCCATAAGATCTTCTTGACCATCGTTTCTGCAGAAATATTATCTCCAAGAGACTTTCTACCATTGCACACGTCAGTAAATCGAGTAAACATTTCAGAAATTGATTCATTTGGGTGCATGGAAAAAGATTCAAAATCTTGTCTATACATGTCTAACCGAGTATCCTTCACTTTATTAGTGCCCTCATGGGTCACTTCCAATAGTTTCCAAATCTCATGTGAAGTGGTGCAAGTGGAAACTCGGTTGAACTCATTTCGGTCAAGGCCGCAATGTAAAGCATTCATGGCTTTGCCATCAAGCTCAAAATTTTTAATATCGGCGGGGGTCCATTTGGATTCATCGGGAGAGGAGAGGGTGTAACCTTGCATGACAATTTTATATATGGGAAATCCTATACTTCTAAGAAAAGTGGTCATGCGGGTTTTCCAATAATTATAGTCGGTTCCATCAAAAAATGGAGCCCGACCCAAAGAGTAGCCCTCGGGGGCGAAAGAGGTGGATGCCATCACAATGGATCTTTGAATTTGAAACCTTTTAAGGTATTACTCAAATTATCCCTCTGATACCAATTTTTGGGTCGGAAGAACACCCCAAGGAGGGAATGATGGCAAGAGGGGGGTGAATTTCCTTTTAAAAATTGATAGACAAATTAAAATCAAAGTAAAGAATGCAGCGGAAATAAAAGAGGCAAGACACACGAAATTGATAACGGAGTTCGGCCAAAACCGGGCCTACGTCTCCGCTCCCAACTCAATCGTTGAGAGATTCCTACCGCTTGCTTTTCAATGGTTTTAGCAAGAAACCCACTAGGCTTTGAGGTAGCACTAGGACCTATTACAGCTTGCTTTTATTGGTTGAGCAAGAACCCAATGCTTTTAATGGTTAAGCAATAACCCACTAGTCTTTTTACGGGTGAAGACTAGCTCACCGATCTCAAGACTTTTTACAAGGTAAGGCTTGACAACCTCTTCACACCTTAGTGGTGGTGTGAGAACCCAAAGAAAGGGAGGTTGAGAAAAGGGTTGGGGTTTGTAGGCACAAACCCAATTTTAAGCTCAAAATAAATAAAACAATAAAACCCGTAATGGAGAAGCCTTGGGCGCCTTTGATTGATTGATGATGTTTGAGGGCCGCTTCCAAGCTTCTATGGAGGTGCTCTTGGATGTGGAAGTTGTTGGAGCACTTTGGATTCCCTTGGAACAATCCGTCGGAGCTTCGCCAAAGATGTAAAAATGTGTACGGTGGCTTGGGTGAAGTTCCGGGGCTTCCTAGGCCTTTATTTATAGGCTAGGAACCCTCAAGTATCCGTTGGAGGGCTTTGGAGCCGTTGGAAAAGGCCTCGGAGCCGTTGGGAGGCTTTTGGAGTTGACTGGTCAAAGCCAACGGCTAGTTTGACCAGTGCTACCGGCTGGCCGGTGCCTTGACAGTGGCTGAGTCTTCTTTTCCAGGCACCACCGGCTGACCGGTGCCAGAGCCACCGGCTGGCCGGTGGTGAGGCAGAAGCGAACCCTGTTCATTCTGGGTGCCACCGGCTGGCCGGTGCTTGGCCACCGGTTGGCCGGTGAGATGGCAGTGGCTCCCTCTTGAGTGCAGGTGCCACCGGCTGGCCGGTGGTGTGCCACCGGCGGGCCGGTGGTCTGGATTTCAGACCAGTTCTGCCTTCTTTCTATCTTGGCCCAATTCCTTGGCCACCTGATTTGATTCCTATCAATCAAAAACACTTGAAACAAGATTAGATAAATATGAGGATGATTGTGATCATGAAAATAAAACCTTGAGGGGTCCGAGAGGTACAACAGTTTTGTCCGAGCCAAAGGCTTGAGGAGTGTGTGAAATGAGGTAGAGGTGAGGGCCTTTTATAAGAGGAGAGGAGGGGCACTTTTGGAAAGTAAAGAAATATTACTTTATTTGAAAATTTGTTTCGGTTTTAAAAGGTCCCACATTGATATAATTCGTGGATAAGGTGATAAGGGTTCTAAATCCACTCATCCAATTGGTTTTAGACATGCTTAGTTCATATATTTTACATTATCTTTCTATTTTATTTAAATCGTCAAATAATGATGTCATCGCTGCATCATTATTATGTCATAAATAATTTAATTTATTTAAGGTCTAAAAATCATAAAAAAATACTATGATGTAGGAAATCCTTTTATCTTTCCAATTAATATTTATAATCAAATATCTGATCTTTATAACCCCATGTAAAAATTGTTTTTGAAAAACATATTATGTTTGTGTCATTTTTACTTTTACATTAAATAAAAAGTAATTTATGTCATTTCCCAACAAAAATGTCTCCATGGGGTCCCCAAGTTGACCCATGACTTTTCTTGGTCGGCCATGACACAACCAATAAGTTTGGGACATGTGTCTGGGTCATTTCATATTATTAAAGCATTATTTATACCTTAAACTACACTAATTACCACTAATCACGATTAAAAACTTAATAAGTTACTATTCACCAAAAAATTATTTTAATCTCATTGAACCACATTTTACTTAATAATGACAACCATGTATGTCGGATTTTCAAAATTCAATACACATTAGTGGTAAACTTTTATTTAACTGAAAAATCAGTTTTCTTGATTACCACTTAGTGGTTTCACTATTCATCAAAAATTGAAGTTTTTCAGAAAATTACCAAAAATTCACCCTAAGCTATATTTGATATTCCAAATTCAAAAATGAAGTCTATTTTACAAAATTAAAATCATATAAGTCACATTTATTTTACAATTAATTCCCGCTACCAGAGTAAAAAGCGTGTTTTTACAAAACAATAAGTATCAAAAAATTGACACCAGTTTAAGTCTAATTTCAAAGTGAAATTGATTCCAATGACCACCATTGGATTAAATGGTAAAAATATATTATAATTTCACATCAAAACCAATTCAAAACATAATCTAATCATATAAATAAATTAGGTTAAAAAAACAGTTTTGATGTAAAATGCAGTATTTTTTACTATTCATTAAAAAATGAACATTGTCAGAAAAATACCCAAAATTCACACAAGGTAAATTTTGATGTCCCAATCATAAATAATAAGTTTATTTTGACAAACATAGTTTATAAAATTGTCAAAATATAGATTCAAAAATGGTTTTCCATCAAAAGGCAGTAAAACAATCTTTAAAGAATATTAGTGTATTCCATGCATAAGATTGTATTTATTTTCATTTTAAGCCTCTATAACACTATCTTAATCATTAATAGACATAGATAAAAATATCTATTATTCATTACTTAGTTGGGATGTTACATTTTCCCCCCTTTAGAAAATTGCGTCCCCGCAATTTATTTACTTATCGAATAAATGGGGGTACTTATCCCTCATTGCATTTTAAGATTCCCATGTTGCCTCTTCAATCATGTGGTTTTTCAACAAAACCATTACCTGGTGAATCACCTTATTCCGTAACACTTGCTCCCTGTGGTCAAGAATCTGGACCGGTTGTTCCTCATAAGATAGGTTCTCTTCCAGGTGAACTACCTCTGGACTCAAAACATGAGATGGATCTGCCATATACTTTCTCAACATCGAAACGTGAAAAAAATTGTGTACCTGAGATAAACTCGGAGGTAAAGCCACTCGGTATGCAACCGATCCAACTCTTTCCAGAATTTCGTATGGTCCAACGAACCTTGGACTCAACTTTCCTTTCTTACCAAATCTCATTACATTTTTCCAAGGATAAACCTTCAGAAAAACATGATCACCTACCTCAAAAGATAGATCCTTCCTCCGGTTATCCGCATAACTCTTCTGCCTGCTCTGAGCTGTTCTCATGTGTTTCTGAATCAGCTGAACTTTTTCTGCCATCTCTTCTACCAATTCTAGTCCCATCAACTTCCATTCACCCACTTCATCCCAGAAAGTTGGAGTTCAACACCGCTTCCCATATAATGCGTGAAATGGTGCCATCTGTATACTGGAATGAAAACTGTTATTATATGAAAACTCAACCAAAGAAAGATGTTGCCCCAACTTCCCTGATAATCCATAGAAAAAGTTCGTAGCATATCCTCTAATGTCTGAATTGTTCGTTCTGACTGCCCATCTGATTGAGGATGAAAACCTGTACTAAAATTTAATTCAGTACCCAACGACTTCTAAAGGCCTTTCCAAAAGTTAGAAGTAATCCTGGGATCACGATACGATACAATGGAGAGAGGAACTCCATGTAACCCGACTATCTCTTTATGATACGAACGGGAAAGTTGATCAAGAGAGAAAGTATCTCGTATAGAAAGGAAATGAGCAGATTTGGTCAAGCGATCAACAATAACCCAGATTGCATTATTACCTCGATATGTATTCGGTAATCCAACAATAAAGTCCATGGATATATTCTCCCATTTCCACTCTGGCATTGGTAAATGCTGAAGCATCCCTTTCGGTAACTGCCGCTCTGCTTTAACCTACTGACAAGTCAAACACTTCACAGTAAAATCAGTAATATCTTTTTTCATTCCATCCCACCAGTAATACTCCTGCAGATCTCTATACATCATAGTACTGCCCGGATGAACTGAAAATGGAGAACTATGAGCTTCACATAACAACTCTCTCTTCAACTATGAATCACAAAGCACACACAATCTCTTCCCAAATCTCAAAACGCAATCATTATCAATGTTGAATTCAGGCAACATACCTTTCTGAACCAGCTCTACCTTTTTCTACAACTCACTATCTTGCTTCTGTGTTTGCTTGATTCTATCTGATAGAGATGATATCACTGATAGTTGAAACAAAACATAAGGACTTCCTGCACCAACAACTTCTATGCCAAAGTTCATCAAATCCTTAACCAAAGGATCACGTTCCAAACACAACATTGTTACTGAAGCATTACATTTTCGACTCAAAGCATCAGCCACTTTATTTGATTTTCCCGGATTGTAATGAATTGTATAATCATAATCCTTGATTAATTCTATCCATATCCTTTGTCTCATGTTCAATTCTTTCTGAGTGAATATATACTTTAAACATTTGTGATCGGTATATATTTCACACTTTACTCCATACAAATGATGCCTCCAAATTTTTAAAGCAAAAACAACAGCAGCTAATTCCAAATCATGTGTAGGGTAGTTTACTTCATGAGTTTTCAACTGTCGTGAAGAATAAGCAATTACCTGATCATTCTGCATTAGGATGCAACCAAGTCCTTTCAATGAAGCATCACTTAATATAACAAACTCACCATTCCTGGAAGGTAGTGCCAAAACTGGAGCATTCACCAATCTTCTTTTCTATTCCTGAAAACAATCATCACATTCTTTTGTCCAGATAAACTTAACACCCTTCCGAGTTAGCTTAGTCATTGGAATAGATAAACGTGAAAAATTTATAACAAAACCTCGTTAATAGCCCGCCAAACCAAGGAAGCTACGAATCTCGGTTACATTTGTGGGTCTTGGCCATTCTTCCACAACTTTTGTTTTTGCAGGATCAACAGTTATTCCATATTTAGAAACCATGTGACCAAGGAAAGAATTTTTTTTCAACGAAAACTCACACTTGCTGAATTTCCAATACAGTTTATTTTCTTTTAAGGTTTGAAAGATAACACATAAATGTCTTTCATGCTCCTCATTACTTTTGGAAAACACCAAAATATCATCAATAAAAACCACCACAAACTTATCCAAAAAATCATAAAAAATTCTATTCATTATTTCCATGAATACAGCAGGTGCATTGGTTAGCCCAAAAGGCATTACTACAAATTCATAATGACCATATCTCATACGGAATGCGGTCTTAGGAATATCTGCCTTATTTACCTTCAGTTGATGGTACCCCAATCTCATGTCAATCTTTGAAAAAAACTGAGCTATCTGGAGCTGATCAAACAAATCATCGATATGAGGCAAAGGATATTTGTTCTTAACAGTGATATTATTCAAGGCTCTATAATCAATGCAAAGTCTCATAGAACCATCTTTCTTTTTAACAAATAAAATAGGATCACCCCATGGTGATGTTCTAGGTCTAATGAAACCTTTCTCTAATAAATCTTGCAATTTCTCCTTCAACTCTAAAAGTTCAATTTGTGCCATTCGATAAGGGGGTTTTGAAATTGGCTTAGCATCAGGAACTATGTCAATAGTAAACTCAACTTCTCGATCTGGTATTATTCCAGGCAACTCATCAGGAAAAAAATCAGGATACTCATTTACCACTGGCACATCATTAATCTGAACAGTTCCTTTATTTTCAAGGACGTGTGCAAGGTAACATTCATTTCCATATTTTACAAGTTTCTCAGCCTCTTGATATGTTATCAAAAGTAAGGGTTCATTATTGTAAACAAACTGAAAGTCTTTCTGAAAAGAAACTTCTTTAGCTCTACAGTCAATCTTAGCAAAGTAAATAGAGAGCCAATCCATACCCAGGATAACATCAAACTCTACTAGAGGTGGAACAATAAGGTTTGCAAGTAGGTTCTTTCCAAAGATAAGGATAGGAAGATTCTTATAAATTATTTTTGCCTCAACATTTCCCCCAGGTGTTTTTACCAAAAGTCTAGGAGTGATTTATTGAGATGGTATTCCCATTTTACCAGAAATGATTTTAGAGATGAATGAATGTGTAGACCCCGAATCAAACAACACTCTGGCATAATCTGAAAAAACAAAAAAAGTACCTGATACAACTTCATTTGATGGCCCGACATCTGCTGAAGTAGTTTCAAATGATTTCACCACCCCTTTCTGCTTGTAGTCTTGCTGCTTCCCATCACTCAAGCTCTTTGTCGGACACTCATTTGCATAGTGACCCATCTCATTGCACTTATAACATTTCACTAACTGTAAATCAAATTTGTTCTTACCTTCACCTTGATCCTTTTCAGTGCAATCACGAGCCTTATGTCCCATATTACCACAACAGTAGCAGTTTCCAGAATTCAGATGACATTCCCCAGCATGCCTTTTGCCACATTTATCACAAACTGGAAACTTAGTTCTCTTACCATCAGACTTTTTTGAAGAATTCTTACCTTTCTCCTGCCACCTCGGTCTCTTCTTCTGTTGGTTGTTATAGAACAATTGATCATCAGAAAACACCATTTCCACCTTCTCAGCACATCGAACAAGCTTTTCATAACTTTTAAACTCACGAGAAGCTAATGCCCCTCGATATTTTGGCTTTCATCCAGAGTAAAAACGATTGATTTTACTATCAAGGTCTCGGATAAAATTTGGAGCATACCTTGCCAATCGAGTGAACCTTTCTTCATAGGCAGCCACTGAGTCTTCCTCTTGCCTCAATTCCAAGAATTTCTTTTCCATCCTAAGACGAACAGCCTTAGGAAAATACTTCTCAAGAAACATACCTTTGAATTCATCCCAGTCAAGAGCATCAATCTCATCGGCGTCCCTGATATTTTTAACCATAGACCACCACTGATCTGCTTCACCCTCCAAACAGTAAATAGAAAGACTAACCTTTTGATTGTCTGAACACCCCATGACATCAAAAATCTTCTCCAGTGCTTTAATCCACCCATCAGCTAGCACAGGGTCAGATAATCCTCTGAATTATGGTGGATGTTGCCTCATGAAATGTTCCACCACTGACATGTTCCTCTGCTGTTGATCTGGCTGATCTCGTGCATGGATACCACCACCATTTATAGCCTGAGTCAACTGCGCCAATACTGCAACAAACTGTTCAGTTCCAATTCCGACCATTTCAGGATGCTGATTCGGAAGGTTATTTCCTTCTGTATGCCTTCCTAGCACTGCTTCCCTATTTCCTCTGCGGAAAGTCATTCTGAACAAACATGTCTTAGATGAAGCAACATGGTAATCTTCAAAGTCTATATGATTTCAAAAAAAGTATATATATATTTTTGGATAATCATCTAATAAAATTCTAACTCCTAAAGTTATCTAAACCGACCTCTTATACCAACTATAAGGCCCCAGCCTTAAACCTTACTTAATCTTGAGTTATTACAAGATTACACATTGAGGATCTTCTTGGGTTTAGAGTTTTAGAAAATTAGATCATAAAAATTGCATTACATTCCACATATAAACAAAGTGGTTACATAAAGATAGTATTCTACATTCCCATCAATGGAAACACATTTAAAATAAAACATAGATTATTTCTTGATACTTCTTTGACACTATCATCATATCATGTACCTTTCCCTTGACCTGTGAAAATCATTTCAAAAATACTTGGGATGAGCATAGAAAGATCAGTATGGGTCATAAAAACATGCAAAGGAAACATGAGTTCATATATACATATGAATGAAATCATACTTTACCCATAAAACATAGGCACTTTAAAATACCTCATAAAATCAGGAATAAATCATAGAAAGAATAAGACATAAAGGTAACTTGAGGCATTCAAAACATTCTTACGTAGGGAGTAACCCTCTTGGTTACGTTTGGAATACCCATCACAGTATATTCCCTAAATCTCTTCGGAGAAACCTTAACGTTTCACTCCTTCGCGTTACCCAATGCATTGGAGAGCTATATCGGGCTCACCAGCCCTTAGTTTATCACGGAACCACCCGTCTTCATAATAATGCCCAAGAACCATAACATAATCGTATCACATAAAACATACATAAAGGAAACATGAAATTTCCACATTTCAATCAAAAGATATCAATACAACACAAACACATTGCGAAAACCATTTTCAATACCAAAATAAAAGAAAAGTAAAACATGGTATTTATTTTTCTTTTAAAAAGAGGGTATGGCTTGTAGAGGAAGCCGAAACTCAAATAACGGTCACGACGGCGGAGAAGTCGTTTTCGCCGCATACGTACGACAAAAACATTCCATTTTGTCGTTTAGTAAGCGCTTCGTATAAAAAAGATTCCTTTTGAATATACATAAAAGTCAAAGGGGTTTATACACTGTATAAAAGAAAGTTGTGTATAAAATAAAATATGCCTCGATGAAAGGAGATTGAGACGAAGTCCCATACCTCGTATCTGACTTGACCCGACCGTACTTTAATATCCTGAATAATAAACTTGAGTTAATATCTACTTGCTTATGAACCTTTTTCAAGTTCATTATTCCTTTTATACCATGTTATGAACATCATGTAATCATTTAAGTTAATAATGTTCATTTTTTCGGTATTTGGTTCTTCAGTCAAAAATAGACATCTTACACTTACATGTTGTTAATTTGGTCAAAGGTTCGTTATATCCAGAATGATATTAATTATTGGGATAACATATATATCATATATATTCATCATATACATGTATTTATAATATTACATCACATTCAGAGGTAAGAAATGAAATGCACCGTTCATGAAGACGGTATGTCGTACATACGCATGAACGCTACTTCCATTTCTATTTCGTATTTTCTGGTATAGAATCATAATGATATAAGGGTATATTATAATTACAGTATAATAACATATATAATATCATTAACTTTATCGTTTACACATCCCACATATGGTATTAACCAATCAAATCACTTTCAGGGGGCGGTAGTCCGCACTTCCTAAAATGAAGATATCGTGTCTACCCATAATGGGAACCATAAAGGTATGCCAAAAATGAAAAAAAAGAAGATTAAGGAAAACATAAACATATTATATATCATATATAAAAATAGTGACATCATAATGGCCACCTTTGAAGGTGTTAAATGAGTATTGAACAATCATCGTTTCGGGAGGCAGAATTTCGCCATCCACGGAAACCATATGTTCTTTAACCATTTGATGTAGTTGTGTGAGAGTGTAGGTAAAATAAATATTATAACAACATCCTAGTATATTTAAGATACTGGTGTTGTTACAAAAGAAGTAAATAAAAAGAGTTTAGGGGGTTGGAGAAACAAAATAAAATAAATGAACATGAGAGAATGAATTACCTTTAAAAGTGTAACTCCTTTTTATTTGAGCCTAAAGGCTTCCTTTGAAAGGATTACTCCCAAAGGGAATTCTCTAGGATGAGGATAGGGATGTGGAGAGAGTAAATGGGCAGGGTTTGGCCAAGCCAAAGGCTTGATAAGTGTGTGAAACGAGGTAGAGGTGAGGGCCTTTTATAAGAGGAGAGGAGGGGAACTTTTGGAAAGTAAAGAAATATTACTTTATTTGAAAATGTGTTTCGGTTTTAAAAGGTCCCACATTGATATAATTCGTGTATAAGGTGATAAGGGTTCGAAATACACTTATCCAATTGGTTTTGGACATGTGTAGTTCATAGATTTCACATTATCTTTCTATTTTATTTAAATCGTCAAATAATGATGTCATCACTGCATCATTATTATGTCATAAATAATTTAATTTATTTATTGTCTAAAAATCATTGAAAAAATACTATGATGTAGGAAATCCTTTTATCCTTCCAATGACTATTTATAATCAAATATCAGATCTTTATAACCCCATGTAAAAATTGTTTTCGTAAAACATATTATGTTTGTGTCATTTTTTACTTTTACATTAAATAAAAAGTAATTTATGTCATTTCCCAACCAAAATGTCTCCATGGGGTCCCCAAGTTGACCCATGGCTTTTCTTGGTCGGCCATGACACAAACAATAAGGTTGGGACATGTTTCTAGGTCATTTCATATTATTAATGCATTATTTATACTTTAAACTACACTAATTACCACTAATCGCGATTAAAAACTTAATAAGTTACAATTCACCAAAAAATTATTTTAATCTCATTGAACCAAATTTTACTTCTTAATGACAACCATGTATGTCGTATTTTCAAAATTCAATACACATTAGTGGTAAACTTTTATTTAACTGAAAAATCAGTTTTCTTGATTACCACTTAGTGGTTTCACTATTCATCAAAAATTGAAGTTTTTCAGAAAATTACCAAAAATTCACCCTAAGCTATATTTGATATTATGAATTCAAAAATGAAGTCTATTTTACAAAATTAAAATCATATAAGTCACATTAATTTAATAATTAATTCCCGCTGCTAGAGCAAAAAGCGTGTTTTTACAAAACAATAAGTATCAAAAGATTGACACCAGTTTAAGTCTAATTTCAAAGTGAAATTGATTCCAATGACCACCATTGGATAAAATGGTAAAAATATATTATAATTTCACTTCAAAACCAATTCAAAACATAATCTAATAATATAAATAAATTAGGTTAAAAAAACAGTTTTGATGTAAAATGCAGTATTTTTCACTATTCATTAAAAATGAACATTGTGAGAAAAATACCAAAAATTCACACAAGGTAAATTTTGATGTCCCAATCATAAATAATAAGTTTATTTTGACAAAAATAGTTTATAAAATTGTCAAAATATAGATTCAAAAATGGTTTACCATCAAAAGGCAGTAAAACAATCTTTTAAGAATATTAGTGTATTCCATGCATAAGATTGTATTTATTTTCATTTTCAGCCTCTATAAAACTATCTTAATCATTAATAGACATAGATAAAAATATATATTATTCATTACTTACTTGGGATGTTACAACTCTCATGATAATTAAAACATAAATAATTTATTATTGGGTGATATATGAACTCTTCCTTCCCCATCCATACATATTTGTGCCATATGAAATCATTAATTCATAAAATCTCAATGAACCCATAGAATGAAAATGTGATTCATATCCTTTTCGAATAGAATAATAAAATAAATAAATTCATAATTCCATCAATAATTATGACATGATAAAATTATATAATATTAATGGATATAAAAAGATGTTCAATAAAAATATAGGTTAATATTATTCAATTATGATAATAGAGTATATGGTATTTCTATAATATAGTTATAGGTTATATGAATATATTAATAATTTTCTCAACCAATTGGTTTATGGTATCTTGGTTATCAATATTCAAAAAATATTTTGAAATATAGTGTTTTCAGAGAGTAAATACATTTAAATAAATACCACAAACGCTCGATGATAACACAAAAAATGTTACTAATTGACTTCATTTAGTTTAAGAGAATTTATAGGGAAATTATTGAATAGAAATTTCCCTAAAAACATGTATTATATAAAGATGAAATTGAAGTGAATGTATATGAGTATGCAGACTATATTTTTATCATTTTCATAAATTCTGATGTTACATGACATTTTTAAAATTATTTTGTTTAATATGAATCTTTAAAATAATTTTAAGATATAATATTTTGATAAATAACCCTCAATAAATGGTGATTGGAAGAAAAAATAATGGATATCTTGGGGCGATATGGATTGTTTTTTAAATCAAATGATCATGGAAGGAAACCATTTTATGATTTTAAAAAAATATATTTGAAACCAAAATAGTAAAAGGGGATTATAAATATACTTTTTTAAATGTGTATTGGGAACATTTAGTGTTAAATGAGATAAAACATGACTGGGGTTCAAAACATAATGGAGAATATTTTCATGAATCAAAATATAGAAATATTTCTCCTAAACCACAGACTAGTTTGTGTGGACTCTTCATGTGCATCCATGAGACCCAGGTTCAAATCTGGGAAGAGGTGTATTTCCGGGTTACTGTTGTGCTACTGTAGCAGAAACTGTAACAGCATGAACTATTCTCCCTTACACCATTGTTTTGGTCCTTGAGTAATTTTTTAATCATAGCCCCCAATGCCTTCAAGCCATTAATGATTTCAGTCCAGCATAAGGAAATTGTTCCACCTTATGGAATTCAGTCCACCTCGAGTCCTTCAAACAACATGATGTGTAGAAGAAAACATGAGATATTCTACAAGGAACTAGATATACAAGAGGATTCAAAGAACTCACATTCACCATTGAGGAGATATTAGATTTTAAATAATGAGAGGGTATGGTTATTGAAAGGGGTACTAAGACTATGTATCTATGTAAATGAAAGCTATCCAAACTTCCATGTGAAGGTGGAGAGCTAATCACCATGCAGATGCATAGTATGGGATGTCTCCAGTAGTTATAGTTTTGGCTGTAATATCACAAAGCCTATGGGCCCTATAAGGTTTCCCCTTCAACCCTACAATGGTTTGTTATCAAAAAAATGAATAAATATTATAGGTTTTCGGGTCATTCAATTTTGAAAATATATATATAGTGGGGAATCCGTAATTAATCAGCTAAGAAATTATACTAATGAATGATACAATTTTTTGGAATGACATTCTATAATGTTCAATTACTAGAATAAAAATTTAATATTACACTATAGAGGTTATTAATGTAAAATAAATTGAAATATTCGACTGATAGAAACCAATATGGAAGTAATAATTTTAGTGAGTCAAATTATATATAAGTAAAGGGAGTTTTGTAAAGAGAACCCATTACAACCTTGGTATCTTTTGACACAAAATCTATTAAAATAGAAAAACAATATACTGATCTAAAAAACAATGAATTTAATTAATTTTTATTTCAAAAAATTTATTATGAGTTAATCACATAATATTATAGATATCATAGTGAACAATAATAAATATGTATTAGGAAAATAGATTTAGGACAATTAACCACTTACTATTGTGGTAACATAATAATCCAAAGTAAATAAGAAGGTTACTACCAAATAGAAATTTAAATATTATGAAATGAAATATATAAATTATAATTTAATGGAAATAAGGTACACGATTCGACAAAAAAAACTAAATATGGGTCCCAATATTAGAAACGTTTTATATAATTGAAAATAGATAAAAAGAACCATTAAGGCTTAATAAATACAGTAATAAAAACCCCTCAAAAGAGTGATATTTAGAATGATCATAAATTAACTAGAATTAAATATATATCACTATATTATATATATAATTAATAATATACATATAACATTAATGAAATTAAGTGTTTAAACAAATAATGACTCAATATAATGGAATTTTAGATGAATAACCATTATCTTAAATCCCCCTTAGTTGAATGATCATGAGAGGCTCACACATAGAATATATTTATCTTAATGACTATTTTTAGCATCGTATTCAAATGTGTTACCATTTATAATATTATATTATAACAATGTATGAAAAATATTTTACCAGATCATAGTTTATTTTTATTAACAGATGTTTGGATTTTTTGTATTTTTTGATTTCATAGAAGATTCTTGATTATGGGAAAAAACCAATATTACTGGGACAAAGTTAATAATATTTAAATAACCAAATAAAGAATAATGTTTTCAAAATAAATATTCTATATATCCAATTTTAATAGGATAATGATAAAGGTATGATTCATTCAATGTGATATGATGATGAAATAGTTTAAGAATGTTTAACCATTGAAGAGAATTATATTAATAAATATATTAAATATTAATAAAACCGTTTTATAAAAATTTAAAATTTAAAAATTATTTTTACATTATGTTAAAATTATATAACATTTTATTGTAATTCTTGATAAAAACTTTATAGAATTGTTCATGTAGGTGATAAAACTGAGAAAAATATGAACAAACTACAATGAATTAGTGATTAAAGACATGTTTTTAATTAATGTTAATACAAATATTAAAAATTATTTAAAATATTATAATTATCATTTATATTCATTAACATTGTCCTTACATCAATCCATATAGGTGGTGATTTGTATTGGAAGTCATCATTCATGGAGGTAGTGGTCCACATGTACTCTTAATTAATGATTACATTTATTTATTAATTAGATTTAATGCAGATATATAATAGAGACATGTAGGGAAAGAGACTCAATTTTTATTAGGATGAATGAAATATTTTTAGTGGGTTTTTAAGGTAACCTAAAAATTAACTAAAGGACCACTGTCTTATATGAATAACAAAATAAGGTCTGATGACTCAGTGACCTGAAGGCTTGTACATGGTCAAAAAGCATTGAGGGAGTAGTCTACATCATAAAATGACACTAATAATACATCACGAGACCCCTGTTTAGTAATAATCAAACTAAGATCCATTGTATAATAGTTTCATTTATCTCTTTCCATGAACTTTTCATTCATTCAATACTAACACATTGTAGTTGGGTGCACCTCCTACCCAGGATATGTGAGGACTGCTGGATGATATGTGTTATAATGCTAATATATCTTATTTGTGTCCCACCCAACGATGCATATGTGGACCGTTCTTGCATCACTTTCCAATTTCCCCATATCCAAAAATTGGTCCCATGTGTAGATGCTCACATTTCATGGCATCCCACTATCCCACTTTGGTATTCCATGGGGACATTGCTAGAAAATATAAATCATCATACCTATCCCTCAAATCCACCCTGCTATGCATACCCATATTGCATTCATATTGTTTCATGTTAAGCTATTTTATTCTTAATGAATTGAAAATATTGAAAAATTGTATTTATATGAATATAATAACATTTAAATATAGTTATAACAATTATATCATTACATTTGGGAGGAATGGAAATGTTTTTAATGGGTTTATTAAGAAACATGCACTAAGGACTATAAAATACTCATTTTTAGAACACAGTTTTTTTCATGAAAAACTAATTATAATCATATGAAATGGAATAAATAATAGATACAAGGTGATTATGAACCTCATAAATGATTATCTGAGGACTTAAAAGGTAAAAGTTTGGGATGAAGTTGGAATGTTTATGTATAATATCATTTGGTTGAATTGAGCCCATATCAAAATAGAAGAGAAGTGTAATTTTGGATGTAGCCATTAAATTTCAAAAAGAATATGACACTATTAAATTCTCAATGGTTTGAGAAGATAAAAATAATAGAACCTAGGTGGTTATTTTAATCCACATCTCATCTAAACACATACTGGAATGAATTTTTATTGTTTTGGTTCATTTATATTTAATAAAAAATTTTTTTACCATTTTTACATGTACAATGATAACTAATGGTCCTAAAATCAATAATTAAGGTATAATAGAAAAACAAATATTGGAATTATAAAATTATATAAATATGATAATTTATAAAATATGGAAAACAAGTTATAAAATTAACGCTTTATGGTTTAGAAAACTAAATTTTATAATTTCCACACATGTTTCCTAACAATATTTTTTGAAAATTTTTTTTTTCTAGAATAAAATTTAAAAAAATTTATAATTATCAATGATATTAATGTTAATAAAATAATTTATTTTTTTATAAAAAATTAAAACTATTCAGGCAATAATGAAATCAAAAATATTTTTTTATTCTAGAAATATTTATGAAAATTGAATGATATTAATTGTTTTTTAGTTGGAATAAAATGTAACATGAGGTATTATATTTAAAAATACGTTTTATAAATGAGTAATTATACATCTTAAATATTTATTTAATTATTTAAATTTTTTAATATTTTTCAACTTCATTGTTAAATATTTCTACACTCGTAAAATATATTTTTTTTGTAAAACTGTACAACTAGAAATTAAAATTAAAAGAAACTATTATATAAAAAACTCAAATAAATTGAAAATTAATATTATAAAAATGAAATTATAAACATAGATAACTCTTTATGAAAATTAAATTTATATAATTTTCTTTTATATTAAAATTAAAAATATAATGGAAATATACTTTTACTAATATATTCCAGTTTGAAAAATTATATTTTGAATAATATATTGTATTATCTTATAATTTATTAACGTATATCAATTTACTAGTATTTTTTTATAATATTATTTTCATAATTATTTATATCGAATTTGTCATGGATCTGTTTTTATTTTTGGGGATTCATGTGATATGAAGAATTCAACATTTTAGCACTTTTGAAAAAAAGATGCAAAAATATTATTGTATACATACCCCCAAATAAATATCATCATTCAAAATTTTAAGTATTACTCATTAATGAATGTAGGTGAAGGTATTATTTAAACAAATATAATCCTAGATTTAACATATAATATAAATCGCATAGTAATCGCTTAATCTATATTATGTTATATGTTTTCCTCAGACAACATAAACCTCACATACGATCATATACTCAAGTATGTATATAACCCAATCATACATTCTAAATAAATCAAACCCTTCCACAAACCATATGAATCTATAATAAATTAAAGCATACTGAACCCATACATTATTCTATAAAATTTCAATATCTATAAAACACAAATGGAATTAATTGATGTGAAAATAGATTATAAAAAATTCAATATATACTGTTATCCTAAATATATGATGAACTTACCCAAATATATCATGAAAAAAATTAAATCAAAAGATTACTAATATTATATAGCCCACTCTTTCAAGAACAATATACACATTATTATTTCAACATAAAAAATATCTTAATCATAATTGTTATTCATCCCTTATTCATGTGTAATTAAATATCAATCCCATAAAATAAATTATTGAGGTTGTTAATATTCTTTAATTTCTGTTTAAAAAAAATGAAATCAATAATACTAAAGTAAATTACAATAAATTTCCATATAATCCTCATCAATGTAAAAATATTCTATAATATCTTTATTAAATACTTCTTACTAATTAAAAAACCTATGTGTAATAAGAATTAGTTTTTGTTAAGATATTTTCCTTAATTATTTATCTAATACTATAAAAATAAAATTTTCCATGATAGTATGAATATTATATGATTCACAATCAATTGATTATTCTAATCCATTAAATTATTATACATACTTGTTTCTAGATACATAAATCTATCGTATTCATTCTCAGGATACTATTTAAATAAGATAATTAAACCAAAATGGTTATTATAATATAATAAATATGCACATGAATACATCAATAAAAATATTTATTCCTTTATAAAACACTTTTTTTAACATATGATACTTTGGGATGAACTTAGGACTCTCATGGATCATTATAAAATTATCTATAGTCAATTTCAAATTAAGTTATCTAACCAGATTGTTTAACACTATAATCTATCCTTCACAATGGTTTTCTAAGGATATTGTGACTAAACCATATTATATATCCTCAGTGTTAAAATGAGGTATATAGTTAAGCCCCTTTTTCTTTCACATCATGATGAACTAGTTAATACCCAATATTCAATTTTTTATGTTAATACCCTTGTGTAAATCTATTTAATAACCTATATTCAATTTTAGTATACATGCATTCATTCCATTTCTAGGGAAACCATACTATCATAACTTCACAAATACATGAGGACATTATCATACACATTAACATATCCCTTAGAATTATCCCTTGGGTTTTCACTAATGTTCTCTAATCCACATCCCAAAATATTCATTATTAACTAATTATTGGAAAATTTTTATTTATACCTTTTATTTTTTCCATCCTTAATATATCACCCTTGATGGAATTTCTATCCAAAAAATAAATCATGACCAATAAATTTAAAATATCATAAAAAACATAACTAGTAATAATAGAAACTAAACTCCACTCAGAAAACAACTGAAATTCCCCAAAAAATAGATCTCATATGTTAGAGGAAAAGACAATTATCTGAAAAAATTGGATTAAATATATGTCGAGATGGAAAAATATTATCAAAAATTTATTTGACATAATATCATTAATATAAGGATTAAATGACACAAATAAACACACAATATCTACTATTAATGGTTTCATGTATTTTATAAGTATATTCATAAGAACTATATTTTATCATAATTTCTAAAACATCCTTGTATTTGTGTACCCACAGACTCGCATATAGTCTTATCATATGATATAATCATTATCATAACCTAAGGAATGTAATTAATAATTAGTTGATATAAAATTCCAAGTTTTAAGAATAATCTCATAAAATTTAATGATGGGTTAGATCATAATAATTAGAGAACATTTTAGAAAGGGGAAATATGTAATTAAAAATAAAATGTAACAATATGATTTCACAATATTTCAGGATCAACGGACATGTAATTTCAAATTAAGAAATATATTTTCTAACAAAATAGTGTTATATAACCAATAGGTTCCATGGATAGTAATCATAGATATTTGATATATGAATATGACAATTAAATGAATCATATCATAACAAGGAATTATTGTACAATCATAAACATATTATAACTTGTGAGAAAATATATAATTCCAACACCAATATGAAAAATATCATTAAATACAAATATTAATATGTTGAAAACAAATTCTCACATTTCTTTGTGTGAGAAATTATGATGTCCACGAATCCATATACCATTATACATCAAAATTATCCAATGAATTAGAATGAGATTTCATACCCTGGATTTATTATCCATACATATGAATCTCACTTTAAATTTCACATTTGTTGTCTATGTATGAAATGATCAAATGAAAATGGGTTTCATATCGTTTTAAAATGGAATAAAATAATGAAAAAATATAAATTCTATCTTTTATCTAAAAATGATAATCCCATAAAATATAAATTGGAATACAAATATATTGACTAAAATCCTAGGTATATTCCATTAAAAAATAATATGGAATATTGTAAAAACTATGTAAAGATAAAGGTTGTATATATTAGATAATAATTTCCTAAAACAATCAATTTATTTTATCTAAGTGAACACCCTTATTCAATTGAGATAGAAATAGAGTGTTTATAGAATAATAAGATTGGATGAAAATCATAAATGATCAACAAAGGAAAAAAATACAATGATAGTAATGGGTTTTAATTATTCTAATCCACAAAATTCTATCAAACAATTATGAACTTACTTTATGAAATTGTATTTTCAAGGAAATATTTTATTTAGATAAAAATGAAAATAAAATAAAACAAAAAATATAGATTCTATAATAAAAATTTTTCATTATTATAAAAGGGAATATATGGGTCACCATCAAATGAATTTTTATTAAAATAATAGTATTTTATTGAGAACTATTCAATTATAAAACACTCCATAATTTAAATTATGAAAAATATAAACATTATCCTAAGTAAAATTTATTTTAAGATTAAATAAGTTATCATTGATGGAAAAACATTTTAATATTTTAAAATATATATTTCTTTAAATCCACAAAATAATAAAGGAATAATAAAATTTCTTTTAAAAAAAAGGGAAATGGTAAATGTGAACAAAACATGGGATAGTACATAATATTGTATTTAAATATAATTTATAACATTATTAGTGATAAAAATATGGACATGGAGTGGATACCTTCACTAAAGAGAATGAAAAATATTTCAAAAATGCTATACTAGTTGAGAATGAAATTTATGAAAATTAAATGTTTTGAATTAAAAGATATTTCAAATACATATGTGGTGATAATGAACCATGAAATAAATTCATATGGTGCTTGAAAATTGTACATGTCAAAATATATTTAAGAAGAGTCACTATAACTCTAAAAAGTGTGTTTTGTTAAAAAATAAAATATTAGTATCTTTGGATTCAATAATAGTTAAATTGAGGACCTAATTAAGTTATCAAACACCATAAATTGAAAAAACCAGAGAATGAAATTCATTAGGAATTAATCTCACCATATTAAATATAACATGTTTTAATATAAAAATTACTTCTCAATAAAAAAATATTAGGACGATAAAACCCTCATGATGGTGGTTACGGAATAAGAAAAATAATAAGAGTGAAAAACTATGATATTGAAATAAAAAATTCTTGTATTTAAATATATAAAAAAATAAATTTACTAAAATAGGTTAGTGAATATAAAATATAGTCGTAAATATTATTCTTAATATAAAAATGTCTCATGTAATTTAAAATACAAACAAAACCCCTTAAAAATTAAGATACACTTCAACCGTAACCCATTAAAATTATGACCTTTAAATTGAACATGAATTTCCAAAAATAAGATATAATTTATTATATTATATATATATATTAGGTAATATATGTTTTATTTAAATTAAACCAGTTTGATAACTCAAAACATGTATAATTATAATATAAATTATGATAGAATACCCCTAATTCAAATCACATATAGTCTAATGTAATGAGACTCCTATAAAATGAAAATTCCCATCAAAATAATTTATTTATAATCACTATTAAAATAATTTAACCTTTCTACACATCATTAATAACCACCTATCATGAATATGTTACATAGTTATTATTTATTTTCATCATATTATTTTATGTTTTTTATTTTTATTGTTTTATACATGTTTTGTTGTCAAAAGGTCAATTATATCTCATTGGTTAAAATTTTACAACTATCTGATTATACATGTAATAAAAAATCACTATTTTAAAATTATTCCATAAGTTCCATATCATTTGATGAATGATATTAAATTGTTTATCAAAATTGAAATGGGGATCAATGATTTTCAATGTTTTAAACTTGTTACAGGTGGTAAATTAATAATGACATTAAATAATAATAGAAACCATAAATTTCATTATAAATATTAAATAAATTATTATTACTTGTTTTTTTCATTACATAACATAAAATAACTATTCATGACATAATAACTATAAAATCCATCACGTATGTTGTAAAACTGACCCAAACAATAGTGAGACATAATTATTTAGAGAGTAATGGAACGTATTTATATAATTTGAATATCTGTTTTAATAAATATTAAAAAATTTCATAAATGTCACTTAACATCATTACATTTATTCTTTGAACTATCTATGTATGGTGGTTATAGAAAATGAAATCCAACATTTGTGGTGGTGATAGTCCACACTTATCCATGATTAACATTTCAATTTTCAATGAATGAGATAGAATTATAGTATATGATAAATTATCACTTTCGAATTACAATTTTGATTTATTGAACTTATTAATTTTTTAAATACATCATTGTTACCATCCATGAGAATTATAAATGAAAATTAAATCACATTCCTTTATGAGGATTGTAGTATGAATATACACATTATCGATATTGTTTTCATTCATAGTAGATGCAATGACTAAAATAATAGTTTCTAAAATAATTTAATATCATTACAATATATGCATAATACTTTTTATTATATTTTGTTTTTTATACTATTTTGAAAAGTTAAATTAAAAAATATATGACAAAAGTTTAAGAAACACTTAGGTTGAGATCCTAGTATGTCTACTGAAAATATCCTTAAAAATTGAGGCAATAGGATAAATAATTGAATCTATATTATTATGAACATGACATAATCCGATAAGAGGATAAAGAAGGACGAATTTAATGATGAAATTTAAGGGTATTTTTTGTAGAATTATGTGGTGGAAGAGCTCCCTATTTATAAGTTAAGTTATGTATAACTATTGAAGAACCCATTACATTTCAAAAATTATACATCACAATTCAATGTCCAATTGATAAAAAATTATAAAAAGTGGAAGAGAATAGGGTTTTTCAATACACCTCTAATCCAAACACTTAATGTCCTGGTTTTTAAATTATTTTGTTATTTTGACTTACTAAAACAATTTTTACACATCTACTGTTTACATCGATTACTAATGCTTTTAACTGTTAAAATTATTTATAATGAAAAAATTATAATAAATCTTATTTCTTGATATTTAAATGCTGATTTCAAATATCATAATCGTTTAATGAAATAAAATATCAATGATTTATAAAATTTAATTTCATAATTAACTCACATTAACTGTGAATTTTTTTTTCTAATAACCTTTTTTTATGAAAAAATATTATTTTTAGGTTTCAATTATCAATATTATTAATTTATATAACATGAGGTAGTTTATTTTAAAAAAACATATTTTTTTCATTAAATACAAGAGAAAATATAATTTCAGTGTGATGTTATTTAATTAACAACAGAAAATTTAAAATTTCTTTTTAATTTGATGAAAATATTTTCTTTTTTTATATAAATTAAAAAAAGTTTTTATAAGTTCATAATAATATTTAAAATTCATAATTTGACATAAAATATATAAAATTTTTAATTAAAATATCACTTAAATTTCTATATCATTCTTTTAAAGTTATAAATCCAAACGATTCATCATTTTCCATAAAACTGTTATTAACTAATAACATAGAAATAGTCTATTTTTAAAAAATATAGACAAATAAAAACTATCAAATATTAACATATATAATATCTAAATAAAAATAATTCAAAATAATTAATATTCTAAAATTTATAAAATTTTAATTTAAGTAAAAATATAAATTATAATGGAAAACATTCATAATTGAGAAATGAAGTTTTAAAACAAAAGTGCCCTTAGTCCTATTTTTATAAATTTTTATTGGTTTTAGTTATTTTTTAATAGATGTTTTATAATTGTTATATTTTAATAATATAATTCATGTAAATTAATGAGGAATAATTCTTTGGTGATGCGTATGAAAGAATCAATAAAAAACTATTACTTTTTGGAAAAAAATATTAAAGATGTTTGGGTTTTATAAAATGAAAATTTCTTTACTAGAGAAAAATATTGGAAACTAGAAACCAAACCACTATAGTATACTAAAAATTTAGAATACCAATAGTAAATCTATATATATTTAGACAATATCATACTTATATTTAGAAAATTATATATAATTATAATTTAATAATTAGTTAACATAGATATATATTTTTATATTTTCTAATGCATATAAAATAAATTTAATATTTTATACTAATTATTTTAATTCTATTGTATAGAATTTTCAATATTATTTATTTGTTCTATCTTATTAAAAACATTTTGTTTTATGATATCATAAAATTTATTATAATTAGTTCTAAATCATTATCAATATTTGTTTATTCATATATATAGATATATATAAATACATATACTTATAGTATTTATAATTTTCTGTTCTATTATATGTTTACTTTGTACACAAACACACACAGATATATATATGTGTCTATGTGTCTACAATTGAATATGTTTGTGTATGTAGTCTAAAATAACATTATTATAAATATGTGTCTGTGTAAATGTGTTTATGAAAAAATATAAATGTAATAAATATATATATATATATATATATATTAATATAGATATATATATATATATGCATAAATTAATATATTAATTAATGTTGTTTTACTTTTTATTAATGAATATATATTTATATATTAAAAATATATATAAATTACTATATATATATGTGTGTGTGTTTGTGTGTGTTAATTTATAAATTAACGTTCATTTATATAGTAATTATTGATTAATACATTTATGTAAATGTATACATTGTTATATTAAAATATATATGTATATGTTGGAATAAATATACTTATATTTACAGATATATATATATATATTATTTTTTTAATTTCATTTTATTTTATTATATTAATATTATAAGTACCCATCCATTAACATATCATATTCTAGTGTCATCAAATTAGATTTCACTTTCCTAAATTCCCAACTATGTTATAAGTTTATAGATTTAGGGAGTTAGTTAACAGAACGTACATAATAAACAAATCTATATTACAAACATGACAGTTTGACTCTATATCAATTTTCTTATAATATTACCATTTTAAAATAAAACATATTATTTTTCTATAAAAATTAATTTCGATGTTCAGCCAAAACTCATCATTTCCCTTAACCATACCTAAGTCCTGTGGAAAATTATTTTCAAATACGGGATGACCATTAAAAGCACAATAAATAACATATGACTGAAACCTATTTGTTTTATTAAAAACATGAATAACCAAGAGACATATTCTTTAAAAATATGTTTTTACTAAAAATGACATTATTTTGTTTCATTAAATATATATTTATCATACATTTTTGAATTATAGATGTCCATCAAAAGTCATTACCAAGCATTGTAAATTCATATAGGTTCCTAGGGACATCATTATCGTAAAATCTATACTAAACCCTTACAATTAGAATTACCATGCAGTCGACATCTAATATAATTTTCTAGTGAAAATAATTTTTACCCATTTCATTGGAGTTATATCTTTTAACACTCATCATATAAGCTACAATGTACTCTATCGATGCTATCTTGGTGCACCCATAATATAATTTATATTTGGCATCTCTATGTGCTATTGTGGGGAATAATCCATCTTAGTTATTTTAAAAGAACCATGAAATGAATTAAACTATTGAAAAACACTTTTATAGAATAATGAAATACATTTTTAATATTAAAATTCTGTTTTAAACTAAAAACCCTTTTTCAATTGCAAAAATATAGGAAAAGAGGAAAGAGTGGTTTTCCAAGAATAAAACAAGAATGCTTGTTGTTGGAGAGAATCTTAATATAAGGAAAATGGATTTATAATTATATTTAATTATAAATATTAAAATAATATGTTATTTTTATATTTTTATAAAAATATTACAACATTCATTCAAAATATCCTTTTCAAAAAATCATTGGAAAAATTCAAAAACGACCAAAATTACATTTGCTTACAAAACCAATGTATTAAAATATAAAAACCAGACTCATAATAATTTAACGACATTGACTTAAAAAATTAATTAAAATTATAAATTAAAGGTCAAAAAAATTTGGTTCATTAATGTAGGATGATCCATTCATGTCGCATATGAGTAAAAATAAATTATATTAGTTAATTGTAAAAATAATTACAATAAAAAATTTAAAACGGGATATTTTATATAAAAATCTCATACAACGAATGACATTCATAATATATATTCTTTATCCTAAAAAATAAATATATTTTTTGAATTTTATACCTTCATAACAACCTTTATTATAAACATTATCCCTTTATTTAATTTTATAACTTCTTATTCACAATTACATATTCAATTTAATTCTTGTTGGGAGCTTTGATGTTATTCGACACATATTTCAAAATTCACAACTGTAAGAAATAAATGGTAAATATGACCATTATTATACCTATATAAGATAAAAATATAAAAATATTTACTTATATTTTAGAACAATAATTCATTTAAAACTAATTATGTAATTTTTTTCTGAATAATTAACTGCATTACAATCATAAAGACGATAGTCCGTCCGTATGAATGAGTAATGCTTCAATTTTACTCAAATCATCAAAGAAATAAGTAATGATTTTTTATCTTTAAAAAATGATAAAAATATTAGAACAATAATATTAATCATTAAAATATATATATATATATATATATATATCCTCCATGAGATGTAATGTTGAAACATAGTTCACATCAATTTATAGAGGTGGTAGTCCACATGTATGCATGAATGATACATTAATTTTTTAGTGAATAGATTCATAATATCATAAAGAATATATTATGTTTTTATAATTATAAATTTTTTTGGAATATAATATAGTTAATTTAATTAGATCATTTTAGTTCATCAATGGGAGATAGTGATGAAAAAATTATTACAATGGTTCAGGAGGTGGTGGACAATTTTACACACAAATGATTGTTTTGTTTCCATTTTAATGGAACATGATATGGATATAAGGTGCACTATTAACCAAATAACATATCATTACATGGAGGATATTTTATATTGTTTTATTAGTGATGAATAATATTTTTATTAGGTTGAAGAAAAAAACAAAAATTGAAATGCTAAATTAAATAGGATACATCTTCTTTGAATAAATATATTTTCATAACACATTATGAAAAGAAACGAAGTTGTTCTTACCACACCAAGACTTATAAAATGATTTTGTTTTACTCTATGAAGGAATTTACAAAGGTTTTGGCATAATAAAATTGATTTTGAATTGTAATGTATGGGAATAAGAGGATCACTTTTATAAGAGAGGAGAGGGTCACTATTAGAATTAAAAAACTATTAAATTTGTATTAAATAGAATTGAAATAAAAATTTCAAAAATATGATTTATTAAAAATATATTATTTTAATGGTAAAAATACTTTGGTAGAATAATTTTTACGTATGTTTAGGTTACGTTTTTACCCATATTATTTGTTTTTAACCTCCTGTTAACCCCATTAACATTTACTAGAAAGAGTTACCCCAAAAAAATATTGACGAAAGAGTTACCCCAAAATTGACCGTTTTTAATATTATCAACAATATAATAACTATTTGGCTGATTCTAATATTTTTTAAAAAATATAGCATTTATTAAAAAATATTTATTATAATATAAAATTTACCTCGATGATTTAAACTTTCGATTACAATAATTTAAATAAAATAAGGAAACAATATATATTTAGAATTAATATTTTTGTATATCAATAAAATTTAAATTTCATCAATAATAATCATATTTCTTGTCAATTATCTGAAATAATATTTATTGTTATATTTTTAAAGTCATTTTTCTAATTTTCAAATAATTAAATAATTACTCTTTCACGGTTCTAAAAGAATTTAATCTAATTATTTCATAACATTAATTTAAAAATTAATAACTAGAATGAATATAACTAATATATTGCTAAAAATAATATTTATAACTCAATATATCAACTTTTAATGTAAATGTTTAAAATATTTTAATTAATAAAATCAATAGTTTGACTTTTTTTACTTTTCCTTTAAAAAAATAATAAATGTCATAATCTCACGAAAATAAGAAAATAATCACATATCAGTAAATATTGGTTGATTATTGATTAAATAGACACATAAGATAAAATAAAAGTATGTTTTAGTGACAATTTGTAATCCTTGTCTTTTTATTTACAACATTAATTGCTTGATTTACCATATAATGCTGAAAATAAAAATTATTAACAGCAATGTTCACATTCAACCAAAATAAACGGTAACTATATAAAAATATTAGACTCAATGATTCCAAATAAGAAATAAATTTTTTAAAATGCAAGACACAAAAGTGCAATAATTTAACAAAAAATTATATAAAAAAACAATTACAAATAAATTCCATAAAAAATGTCCTTTGGAAATAAAAAATGTTGTTTGGTAAATTAAAATATAAAATTATGTTAAAAACCCAAAATTGGATCATTATAAATAAAATCAAAACATTTATATTTTAAGACTTCCAAAATAATATATTTCATTATATATTTTTTAAAATTATATAGTCTCCAATAAAACATTTTCATTTTCCTATTCAATGAAAATTATTTATTTTCATAAAATTCAAAAAAAATATTTTTAATATTAATTCAACTATATTTAATAAAAATAGTAATTAATTTCTCAAAATTATATATATAATTTGATAAATAAATCATTAATGAAAACAATATAATAAAAATGCTTAATAAATTATAATTTTATAAGTTTTAAAAATAACAAAATATATTTATATGGAATATTATATCTAAATTATGAATAATAATATAGTTGAAAATAATATATTCTATTATTAAAGGGGTTGTTACATTATCCCCAATTTTAGAAATTAAGTACCCATATTTTTAATCTCATATTAAGTAATTGGGGATTCTTTTCCCCCAATTGATATTAAAATTCTATTGTTCCTTCTTAAACCACATATTTTCTCGAAAATAAAATATCCTAGGGAAATGGAATGTTCTATAAAAGAAATTCACACATTAATTAATCTTAATAGGCTATTATTGATAATAATGCTTCTTTTCAAATAAAAATACCATAGGGAAGAAATCATGAGATGAATCTGGATCATACACAATTAACAATGAAATAAGATTAACAATATGATCATGTAATAAACGAGGATGCATTGAAAAAAGATAATATAGTGATCCAACATTATCAAATATTTAATATTGTCCAATGTACAATGTACATAGATTCTCATTTTGAAAATTAGATAACAATTTTCAATTTAAAAACGTATTGAAAAACATAATCAACCACCTCAGAAGACAAATAATTCCACTATTTATCTATATAATTATTTTGTGTGCTCTAAGAATCCCTCCTATATTACTAAATTAACTTCACATTCTCAACCACTTTTTGTACAAATTATGGTGCTATAAATTTAATTTCACCAACAACATCAAAAAATATTTGTACATTATATCAATTTTCCTATATTTTTTTGAAGAAAGAAGGATTACATTAATTGCTATTATCAGTAGTAATACTTAATCAGAGCCAAGAAGGGAAATTGTCTAGCCATAGTTGATTGACATAGAAGGGGCCTGAGGCCGCCATCTATGGACCACATTGTTTCCTTCTCTTTTGGTAAAGTAGAATGTGCAGTAAGAGAATCCTTGGTGCAGCGAGTGGATTATTATGATGATAAAGACAATGGCATGGAGTCTGATGTCACCGTGGTTAATAGCATTGATGACCGAAAGGTATTCAGACTCGATGATGATATCAGCCCATCCACGTTCCACAACGAGCATTATCCCTGCCAGTATGTCATAGGCCTCAGCAAATGCAGGTTCCCAGAAGGCATGATGTGGTTCATATTTTGTTGCAATGATCTACCCCAGATGATTTCGAGCCAGGAGGTCGAGAGAAACTGGCCCATCCTTAGAGAGAGAAGCATCCACTTTACACTTAAGACTCCCATCCTGGGGGGGGGTCTAGTGAGGGGAACATAATGGGGAAACTCCTTTAAAAATGTGTCCTTTGCGGTCCTTCCATCCCTCAATCCAAGAAGTGGTTCATTCAATCCAGAACTCGGGAGGCTTATGAATATGGTGGAAAATCGAATCATTACGCCGAACACAAATGATCCAGGCTAGGTTGAAATGGGATCAGGCATCAGACGATGAAAGAGAAAAACACTAGCACATTAGAAGATCAGGAGTTCAGAGGCAATGTCTTGTGAAGCATCCGAAGCTGAGCCCCATTTATTCCAAATATCCTTGGGTACCATATAGTTAATGATGGTGTGCCAAGGGGTTTCAAGAATATTTGGTAAAAAGAGAAGGATTCAGCGCTGGACATATTTCAGAAAACAAGGAGGCTCCTAGTAGGGAGGGTGCCCATGCACACCTGCCACAAAAATTGGCAAATTTTTGGGGGGAAGTTATGTTTCCAAAGCACATTACATGGTCCCTCATCATGGGCACGAGAGTGAATTCCAAGAGATATTCTATACCCAAGTCCCACCGTGAACTCATCAGAAGAATCATTGGTCCAAAAAAGATGGTTGGGGCTGGCATTAGGGACCCATGGGATGCTCAGAATAATTCTTTGGTCTCTTTCATTCCTATATTTTTCCCACACACCATCTCGGGCCCTGGTCTGAAAAGAGGTAGTTGACAATGGAGAATTAAAGACCTGGTTGAATGGGGGATGTGACCCGCACACCATACATATCGAAAATCCAGGGATCGATCAAGATGTTGACAGATGATCCATTTCAAATCATCCAACCCAGTCCTTTTTCCAGGAGATTTCGGGCCCCCAAAATAATTCTCCAGAGGAAGCTAGTGCGGGGGCATGAAAGGAGCAACGTATGTCCGTGTGGGGAAATTATTTGGCACAGAGTACCCATGCACATAAATATGAAGGATAGTTATGAAGGATCTATCCTTGCTTGGACAACAATGCTTAATTGAACAGAAGAAGATTCCTGAATCCCATCCCTCCCTCCGACTTGGGTATGCAGAGTTTCTCCTAGGCCAACCAATGGGGATTATTTCTGCCATCATTTTCTCCCACTAGAAGTTTGTAGTATGTGAGTGTTTCATGTTGACGATGGCCCCCTGGAGCATAAACATCGACAATAATTAGCTGGGGATAGACTGAATGGCAGCTTTAATGAGGGTTCCTTTGCCAGATTTGGAGATGCTTTTGTGAGGTCCACCCTTGAATTTTTTTCTCAATCTTGTCCACGATAGTTGCAAAGATATCTTTGTGGACCAGTCAATATCCGTAGGGAGTCCATGGTACTTAAGGTATTTATCGACCAAATGGATGCCTACATATGCACAAATCTCAGATCTCTTGGATGAAGGCACCGTTGTGCTGAATGAGATTTCCTATTTTCTATAGTTTACAGACTGTCCAGATGACCACTCATATTGCTGGATCGCTTAGCTGATCACTCGACATTCATTAACAGTGGCTATGGAGAAAAGGAGGCAGTCATTAGTGAAGAAGTCATATGATACTTTTGGGATCTCACGACGGACCTTTGCACCATGAATTCACTTAGAGGATGCAGCCCTGGAACTAAGGTTAGAGAAAACATCATCCAACAAAATAAAGAGAAAAGGGGAGAGAGGGTCTCCCTGGCACAGTCCTTGGGTTGGGGTGAATCCTCTGGTGAGCTCCTAATTGACCATAATTCTGAAAGAGACGGTCGAGATGCAGTGCATGACAATTTCTGTCAATTTAGTACAGAAGCCCATTCTCATCATCACAGCTCTAAGGAACTTCCATTCCACTATCATATGATTTGTTCATATCCAGTTTCAATGCCATTGTACATCTTTTCTTAGTGGAGTGTGTTTTCATATAGTTGAAAAATTCATGAGCCACAATTGAATTTTTAGTAATTAGCTGCTTGGCCACAAAGGCGCTCTGGTTTTCTGTGATAATATCAAGAAGCCAAGGACACAACCGATTGACAAGGATTTTTGAGATGATCTTATAAGAAACATTGCAGAGGGTAATATGTCTAAAATAAGGGATCACCTTAGGTTTCTTGATTTTGGGGATGAGTATGAGGACTATTTCGCTGATGGAGGAAATGGTTGTATTCCCCGCCCAGATGTTTTTTTATCATTTTGCAGATGTCGGGATCGTAGATGTGATAGTATTGTTTAAAAAATGGCATGAAAACCATTCGGACCTAGGGCTTTAGTGGGGTGGATATGCTTCAAATCCAGGTGTATCACATCATTCGTCCCATATTTTGTAAGCTTCCGGTTAATATCCTCGGTGATCATAGGTTTGATGCATTCTTCCACTTCAGCAGACATGAAAGGAGTACCCGTGAAGAAGAGGTTCTAGAAATAGCCTAACAACGCTTCATGAATGCCACAGGTGTTAGAAACATGGATTCCATCATGTTGTGAACGCCTCCAAATAGATTTTTTTAGCACCTAGAAGACGCTTTCAGGTGGAAATACCTTTTATTAGAGTCACCCTCTTAAATATGGGTGTCACACGCCCGCATAGCCCAAAAGAATTCCTTAACACGAAGGGCCTCGTCCAGCTCTCTTTGAGTGGAACTAATCCTGGAAATGATTTCATTGGATGGGGGTTGCCTGAGTATGTTGTGAAACTTCTTTTCAAGGACGTCACAATGACTATCAGGTTGGTGGAATGTCTTGTTGCTCTAAGATCTCAGGCCAGAAGAAACCGGTTAGAGATTGAGGCCAACATCTTCTTGGGAACTCTTCCAGCATGATCTGACCACCTCTTCGCATTCTTGGTCATTTCCATAGAGAATTCATTGGAAATCCAAATCTGAAATCCATTAATATTTTTCACATTTCAGCAGTGGTACAGGAATGTATTGAAGGAAACCCTTTGGTATTTACCATTCTGCTTTATATAATAACATGTTAAACATTTTAACATAATTTCAGAAATTTATCTTTTCATTTAGCCTCACCTGAAATAAATTTGATGGAAAATTTACCTGTTATTGATTCATAAATGAATAGAAAACATGTAACTATGAGGTTCTATCATCAATTATGTGATCAAAAAATATTCAAAAGGAACACATATTAAATTTACTAATAATAAAACACATTTTATATCAATATTTAATTATGGAAACATATATTTGTTAACCAATTCCAACCATTCTAAAAACTCATGGAATTATATTTCAGTTTTATAACTATTATCATTCAACATTGAATACACTAAAACTTGAAATGAAAACAGAGTATATTCTGGTATACATAAATTCATGTACAAAATTTATCAACTCACTAATCAAAGGGTAATTTTTGAAATCAATTATGATTAATGTAGAATTATATTTCATACACAATACATGTTTTACATTGTTTTCTTTTCAATGATGATAAATAATAATGTAGTCATTATCCTTAATCAGTTCTAGCAAAATTCTATATCACCTATATACCTATTTCTGGGTGAATATATAGTTCAAAAAATATATTATCATTGTATATTTCACACATGGATCAAATAAAATGATTCATATAGATATTTAATTGCAAAACTATATTAGTTAATTCCAAATAATGTGTATGAGAATTTACCTAATGATGTTTTAGTTTCTAGGAATCATAGGCAAATACATATTCATTTTTCGTCATAATGGTACCAAGTCCCTTTTGTGAAGCATCAAATTAAATAAAAAATCACAATCATTAGTGGGAATTTTAAAAACATGGACATTCACTAATCATCTTTTTTATATATTGAAAACAATCATCAGATTATTTTCCGTAATGAATATAACTCCATTTAATTATAATAAAGTTAGTTGTAAAGATTTTAAAAAAATGAAAAAACCCTCTAAATTTAACGTACTAAAAAAATAAAAAATATGAGTCATGCTGAAATTTTTTGGTCATGAGAACCCTTAAATATAAATAGTTTATTATGATTAGATAGTTATTTAATATTTTTAAAAATTAAATTATGAATGTTTTTTCACTAGAAGTCACATTTAATAATGTCTCAATATTGTTTAATTTTCATCAAGGATTGGGAAACAGTGCTTGGGGTATTTCAGGATCCTCATGAGTTTTTAATATACTAATATATCTTCAATAATCACAACCAAAAACATATCCCAGTATCAATGGAAGACTATATTAATAGGATTGATAAATATATCAATTGTATTAGGAAACCCAAAGGGAATAACTAGAATCCCATTGTGCATGTATCTAGACTGATGTAAAATATTTAGAATATCTTCTAATTTAACCTTCAATTAACGGAATCCCAACTAATGATAAATCTTTAAAAAATACATCACATACAATATCAATTCAAAAAAACCTTCGATATGAGTTTAATTAATCATGTTAATAACAATGATGATATTAAAAGATATATAATCCATACAATGAATAATGGACCAAAAATTGTTTTTAATAAATAGAATATAATCACCTCATGTTCTCGTATGTTTATGAATAATTTTTTTTCCAAGAAACTCATGAATTTTTTTTTTGTGTTCCAAATATTCTATATGAGCTATTTGATAAGAGGGTATGAAACTTTTTTTAGCATTAGTAACTATTTCAATAGTTAATTCAACCTGTTGGTCACCAATAAAATATAGTAAATCATTTGGATATACATGATTATTTTCATTAACTACTAGGACATAACTAATCTTCACCATTTCATTCCTTTCAATAATATTTTTTATTTAACATTCAAAACCATTTATAATCAATTCCTCATCTTCATTCTAAGATATCCATGAAATGAAATCATTATAAAATATTTCATGTATATGTAATGTAGATCATCATGAGAAACTAAAAGAAAATGTATAACTATAATAATATCAAACCCTATCATGGGAACTTCAATATGTTTGGGAAGAAAGTCACTTCAATTTATAATAATATGAATATTTATATAAATCTAGGTTTTAGTAATTTTTTCAACAAATGTATTCACTAATATTTATAACATACTTTCAAGAGGTGTTATTCTTAGTATTCTAGAAAATTTAAAAAAATTATGGAAATTGATAATTAGAAGACAAACATGGCATTTGAGTAATTTTAATATATATAGGTGATATTTCTATCACTAGTTCATTAGATGGCCTAGAACCAACTATAAGAATAGAAAAATATTTTTCCACACCTTTTTTAGTATAGTATTAATGATTTTAATCATAACTAACAAACATCAGACAGAAATTTTCAAAACCACTCAACTAATTGAAAATATAATACCTATCTTATTAATTGATACCACTTATCTAGTTCATTGACATATTATAAATCTATTATTTATAGTCACAATCTTTATGAAAAAACATACAATACTAGTAACCCAAAACTAAATTTACCAGACATTGTCTAGTATAGCATTTACAACACTTATCATAAGAAGATATAATTATTTTATTACATATGTGTTTCTTTGATGAATTATTCCCCATTTACAACCTTCTAGATTTTTTTGTTCTTTTTGTGGTGTAATTGATGATAATTAATGAACTACATGTCTAACTTTTGAAAAATTGAACAAGTGTCTCATAAATTCATAATCTATGGGAAGCTAATGTTATTCAATATTATGGTTTAAACTCTGAGTAAAACTGATTAATCATTCTATATTGACACTGAATAGAATCTTATACATAAATTTACAATTATTTATAATTAATCTAAAATGTTGCTAAAAAATAATTATTTGTTTTCATCAATTCCAAAAAACTGTTCTTTATACCTATTCAAACCACCATAGGGATGTATTTTTCAAAGATGATATTCTTAAATTGTATCAATCAATGGAATTAAATTCATCTCTATATCTCATGGTTATTCAATTCCAAATACCACTATGAATCATCTTCACCTTAAAAATAATTAATATAAATCGGTACTTTTGATGTTCTAAACAACCCATAAAATCAAATATATTCTCCAAGGCATCGATATAACCTTCAGCAACCCCTTGGATTTAAGGTACATGGAATTAAAAAGTATTTTTTCTTATTAAATAGACTACTATCAGCTTTTTCCACTTCAGTATATTAGGATTCTATTGATCATGGATCCTACAAACATTAATATGTTTTTCCAACTGATCCATCATACAAAAAAAATCATTTCTATTTCTAACCATTTTGGGTTTCTGATTTTGGAAGGATATCGTCCTCTTAGTCCCCTTCTACTATAGCATACCTATTTTATATATGGAAAACAATTATAATTGATCATTATATAGTCAATATAACATGGTAACCCTTAAATTATATATTATTGAAATAAAAACATTTTGTCAAATCCATTTGAGGGTATTCAATTATCTATACCCAACCCCAAGGTTACCTAATACCTTATCTATTACCAACTATATGATTTAAACTATAAAAATCATATATTCTAGTGTCTTTAAAATTCCTATATGTTTCCTATAATAATAATGATATTTTGGGATTATAGAATTTGAGATTTTGGTAACAAATATTCCACAATAAATAAATATATTAAAATTGTGACACTACTACTAAGTTTCCTCTATTTCACTACATTATAATTTTAAAATAAAATATGATTTATTTTTATGAAAAATATTCTTGACTTTAAAATTTTATTCATCATTTTCTTTTCGTCATAGATACACTATGTTCAAAAAATTTAAAATCCCATATGTGCAAAAAAAAACACACACTTATGTAAAAAAACATTTTAGATCTGTCGAAAAATATGAAATCCCATATAAAATAATAAATAACATACCTTTTATATGTAAAATCATTATTTTTTCCTTAAAAATTATTAATCAAATACAATTTAATATCTAAAATTTCCATGAATACACATTGGAATGAATAGAAAATTCATGTAGATCACTAGGGAAAACCTCACCATAAAACCCTTTCTAAATCCTTTCAATTGAAAATAATGTATGACTAAAATCAACTATAATTATCTATAGAACATAATATATACACAATTAAATGGAGTGCTCTCTACGTGAATCCATCATATATGTTATAACTAGATCACCCATCACTGCCTAGGAGAATAAATCATATAAGTTATTATGGGATTCCCTCGAACTATTAGAGATCTTAACCCATTATAAATTATATCCAACAACCATATCAGAAATAAAGCCCTTCAAAACACTTTTAAAAAAGGTGAAAAACATTTTGGATATAAAAATAATCTTTCATAAAAAATTCCAATTTTCTATACCCAAATACAAAAAAAAATGTGAAATAATAATTATATTAGGATACTAATAAAAATGATGTACGAGAATCCAATATTCAAATAATGGCTATTATGATAGAAAATTTAATTAATGTCATATATCGTAACATAGAAAATATTTCTTGAATTTTTTTAAAATAAAGTCAATTGTTTTATAAAGATATTCCTTTTTGATAATAGTTAATAAATAAAAAGCATCAAAAATTCATATTTTTGACAAATAATTTTTATAAATTTAAAAATAATTATGTATAATAAAAAATATTTTATTTGATAAGAATTGTGAAAAAAGGGAAAAATGATGGTGGAATATTTTGTTCCTTCATTTTATGTATAAATAATACATTACTTTTGGCATTAGTAAAATGATTTTAATAAGGAAATTTATAAAGGGATTTAAAAAATCCCTTACCTTCATTCTGACTCATCAAGTACATTCATTAAATTTACGAAGAAAAAAACAATGTTAACTTTATAATTTATTAATTACCTCTTTAATTTTTATTAATCAATTATTTAATTTAATAATGCGTTATATACACCCACATAATAAAACAAATTAATATCTAGTGTTTTGATGATATTTAACATATATTTGAAAAATGACTTTTTTAGGTTGACTGTGGTCAAGGAGGTCATTATTAAACCATATATATAATAATAATCAGTACAAAATTAAAAAATCTATACATTAATAATGATTTAAAAAAAATAATTTAATATATTTATGAAAACCAAACTATTTTAGCATCATAGTGATGGCCGTCAATATGTACGCATGAGTAACACTTACACTTTTTAACAAAATTTATGAAAATAAAGAAAATGTTATTTTTGCATTACAGAATGATCATTATATGTATAATATTATATTATTAAATTAAATATTCTTATATATATCATCCATCAGTTATGATGATAAACAATAGTTGGTATTAATTCATGGAAGTGGTTATCCACATGTACATGCAAATTATGTTATAATATTTCTATAAATGAAATGGTAAGAAGGTAAATGACATATGATCTTTTAATTATGATAAATATGTCAGAAATATTATATATGAAAGGTAAGAAGGTATACGTTGGATATTGGAGTTGTTATTTTAAGATAATAAATGATATGTGTCCTTTTAAAAAGGTAAATTAAATATTATCTTCTATGAAGGAAAATGATATATGGCATTAGGATGATGTTATGTCACATTTGTACCCTTATCAGTTGGTTTTGACCCCTCGTTAACCATAAATGGACAAAACTACCATAAATGGATCATCATTGAAATTATAATTTCTATACTGATAGCATTTCTCAACATAATATTATTAAGAATTTTATATCTTTTACTAAAATATTAATTATTATAATATGTCATTAATGTCAATTTTTAGAACTATACCTTACATTATTTTTTAAACATCAATAATAAATAAAATATTCATAAATTATATATTTAATTATATCCATAGCATCTAATTGTAATATCAAATGTTAGTGTATCTAATTAATTACCTCAAATTTAATTTCTTTTAATATTTTTAATAACATTTATTGTATTTTTATTTTTATTTTATAATTAAATTTTTAGTGTTCTGTAATCATTTATTGTAATTATTTATTCCCTAAAAATTAAAAATGAATTACCATAAAAAAGATAAATATTTTATATTTCAAAATAATATTTATAAGTGAACAAATCCTATTGAAATAAAAATGAAGAGAATATTGTATTAATAAAAATAATAATGTGAAATTTTTTATTTTTTATTAAGAAAAATCTATTATCTCTTATAAATAATAATCTTGGGAAGTATCCTACATACATGTCACTAATTTAGGGATCCTCATCTCCCAAAACATTTATTTCTCCCTCAAAACCCTAAAAAAACTCATGGTTTTATTCCGCCTATTGGGAATTACCTTGGCTATGAACCCAATGCCCTCCCGACTCCCCAACCCAACTCCCATTCCTGAATCTCTGCTCTAGCCGTGCCTCCACCTCTGGGTACCACCGCTAGCGTGTGATCCACCTCCACGTGCTCCGCCTCCACATACTCCGCCTCTATTTTCCCCACCCCCACGTTCTCATAGTGTACAAATTTTCATCCCCTCATCTGACTCCAGGCATCTAACTCTATGTCATTATTCCAAACACAAACCAGCTCATGTTATTCCATGAATTATCATAAGGTTCCAACTACCGCTTCGCTCCCCCCTCTTCTATCATTTTGAATCATTATCAAAGACCTCATTCTAAAAATGAAATGGATCATGCTATTACATGAATTCTCGAAGGGTTCTAGGTAATTCATCCACTCACCTCATCCTTCACTTTCCAAAAACCTCAAATATCATCCAGTAAATATCTTTCTCCTCTTATATAGAGGTTCATCATCTCAAATCCCCCCATATAATTATACAGTTCCTACATAACAAATAGGACATTGTTCTCTAGAAGAATAATTCAAAGTATTTCGGTAACACTACATCTATTTCAGTCCAAAAAAATATCATCTTTATGCATATTGGACAACATTGAACATAAATTTATTATTTTTATTAATTATTCCACCAATTATCAGGATACATGGTGATCTATACCATTGGAACCCTAGGACACCCCTGCATCCCCATCAATGTTTCTATGTGTATAACATTTCTTTGTTTCTATCTATTATCATGCTCTACTGAGTGAGATTTGGTTTTATAAAATTGGTATTAATTTTGGATTACCTAAAAATTAAGCACTTCTTTCTTTGATTCTTCACTTTTATATTTTAGAAAAGTAATCCATTATACATAATTAAATAAAAATTTCCATAAAATATCTATTCAACTAATTTTTTTCTTGACTATCAGTCTCAAAATTCCATTGGGAATCACATATGACCCTTTTAAAAATAAATTCCATCATACAACTACCACATTAAATTTCATTACATCTTTGTTAATTGTAAATTTCATTATACTATTATTCCCAAAAGTACTTGTCATTATAATCTTAATATAACATTTCACATTAACATTACCAACTTTATTATGATTTTACAAGTTATTATTGTTGATATTTACAATATGAATTGATAGCAGTTTCATCAGATCCTACTAATGAAATAACGTAAAATAGGTTGTCAGATACATATTAATGATTACATTTTTTTATTATGAAAATTATGATTCATTCTCTCTATGGATTTATTTTATGTGGAATGATTTATTGATTTTATTTAATGTATCTTCACATCATTCTTATTTTATAATATTTTTCTAATTTTTAAATGATTTAATTTAATTTTTTATGTTTTTTTTATTATATAATTATATTATTATGGATTGGAAATGTAATGATCAACTATCTTCTCATACAGTTCAAGATGAGGTGTACATAGGTTAACATTGGCATTACATAGAAATTGGGAGTTGGTATATCATTTATATTTTTTTTTCTATATTCATGTGATTACATAAAGATTATTTTGATATGATATTGATAACAAAAAATATAGAAGATTCCCCTAAATTTTTTATAAATCATTACATCACCCATTGTTTTGTATGAATCCCAATCTCTGAAGGTCTATGACAATGAACTAGGAAATGCATCAACATTCATTCCATCTGACGACTACCATTTTTAAATTCCATGATTCAATGTAAATTATATATTTCAATTTCATGTTATTCGCTATATTATATATAATTAATTTCTAAATACATACATTCACACTACCAATAGTGGATTTTTTTTATTTTTTAGTACTTTTCTTCTTTATTTTCCTACATGAATTTATTATAGTTTTAGTGGGTCCTACCGTAGAAACATCAACACACATGTTGTTATAAATTTATTAGTATATAATTGATTTTGTTTCTTAAATTATGAATAATTATCTATATTAATTATTTATAAGATCCACTATTATTACAATTATTACTTATATAAAAGTTATCTGTGAACTGCTTCAACATTCATTCCATTAGATGACTACCATTTTAAAATTCAATAATAATGTGTAAATTTTCAATTTCATTGACATGTTATTCCCCTACTGCATCCAACACATCCATATCTCGGAGAAAGGAAGACTAAATTGTGAAAATTCCACATTTTATGTTGAATGTAGGACTGCATAGATTAATGAATTTATATTTTCGGGTGATTTTTGGATTTTATTGTGTCTGTTTGTATCTGGTTCTCAAGAACCTCTGATTTTTTCTATCAGGTTATGTTTTCAACATCTCCTTGTTCCATAATATCCCTATTATTATCAAGGTATCTTTAATTTGCAAAAAAAATTAATGTAACGGAGTTATTATTTACATATCTCTTGTGGTTACTTGAAAATATGGTACAAATGGGAAATCTTCACCATCTAGAAAGAATAAGAATATATTTGTTGATGAATTTTAAAAAACTATGAAATCCACACAAATGCAGATGGAATTGTCTGAGAAGATGCAAGAAAATTCTAGTTGTGTGTGTTACCTTTTTTGACATTATGTGATCTTTGATTGAAACTTTTAATTCATCCCTTTATTAAGTATGTTATTCCCAATGTTTGGTGTTAAAATGATTTATACTATGTGCTATCATGATAATATAATATCTTTGGGATCGTTCATTATTCTAATAAGTTTTGATTGTTTTATCCATTGATAATATTAATCTCATTTACATCCAGGTAGATTAAGGTGATATACTTTAATTGAAAATCAGATGGCAGCCAGTATATTGGCAGTAAAATCCCGTATTCATTTAAAACACTACAACTTCATGTTTTTAATTTATATCAACTTTATAATTTATTAATGGGTCAATGGAATGAGTGTCAACTCCACCTACTATTTCCATGGAAACTCCTCATTGTCGCATGGATTCTTTTCTCTATCTTGCAAACATGCCGAATGTTGAAGGTAGAAAATGTGCTCATCCACATTTCCAAACACAATTTCATAATGAGGATCCAAATTATGCATGTAATTATTAACAAAATATATATTCATTATGGTTTCATAATACAATATTTATATATAACTATTAATTTCGAGTCAAAAAAACTTCTTTTATATGTGTGGCCATGTTTTTCATATTCATGAGACAGTTTTGCAACATGGTGAGGGTAAATAAGTTTTCTCTTCCATCCAAAATTTAAATTTTATGTTGTGAGATACATCCTTAGTACCTAATATTCAATAATTGTATCTCGTTAAATGATTGTATCTACAAGTTATTCCCTCTCCAGGGTCACATCATGTGGTATAAATGGTATGTAATAGTTTACAATAATTTTTTTGTTATAATTTAATTTATGTTTCTCCATATTCTTATTTAATGTTATCAAATTTATTGTATATATGTTTTATCAGACTATATTTTTTAACATTAGTTTTTATTGTTTATTTATTTAATTATATCTAGTTAATGTAAACATGATTTGTTTTGTGTTTTATGATTTGATGTAACAATAATTCTCCATGTGTTCATGTGTTAACAACATAATTTTTTTTACCCTAATATGGTTAGATTCTTTTTATATGTTGGGTTACCATATTATTAGAGTATTCAAATTAGGAACAATTTACCCCCTTTTCTATATTACCTACAATCAATTAATTTGATATCAACATTTTTATGGCAGACTAGTAGAACTAAAAATATATGTTGGTTCTAATAGATGAAAACAGAGATGATCTCATCATAGATATGAATAAAGATGAGATATATCCCTAATAAAATGATAAGAATGGTGATTTATCTGAGAGAAACAGATTTCATGTAATTTCATAAAATTTAGTGACTAAAGGACTCTAAATATATTATTTACTAAATTATGGGACAAAAATCATTGTTATAATTTCAAATATTATAACATGAAATTATCAATCATATCATGATATATCTATTGATTATGTTATTTATTTTTTAAAAAATTTATTATATTCAACAGTTTTTCAAGGAGGCATCATGTCCACAAGATATTGAATTGGGCTATAATAATTTGAGAATTCATGTTTAATATTAATTTTTTGATGACATGTTATTTTTTTTATTTGATGTCATACTCAACATCTAATTTTATGTTCTTTTTATTAGTGTTATATAATAGAATTTTTAACTGTTTATAATTTTGTTAACACTTTTGATAGCTCTATCTATATTAGGTTTTCCATCAACTAAAATTCATTTTTATTTTCAAAAACGTTGTTCATCCCTAAACTTGTTTCTACATTTCAATTTTCGAAGAGCATCTCAACAGGTCATGAAATACCACTTTAGCATATAGAACATTTTCTTTCATATAGGAATATTCATCTTCCATATTCAATATTAATTCCTTTTAATATCACATAACATCTTCTTTGGTGAAAATACATTCAATCTATTACGTATGAATAAAAAAGGTCATTTACAAAAGGAATTTAATTTCCTTAAATGATTTATTTCGGGGTTGGTTATTTCATATGTATTTTTAATATTTTGGAGACAAGTTCACTTCATTACATGTGAAATAATTATTTTAATTAAATTTGATGTTTAATTTTTTATGTTTTTGTATTATAGTACAATATAACAGCTAAATACTTCATAGGTAGTGGGTTAAAACACATGACTACTAAATTCTATCATAAACCATTCTATTTTGGATTTATGTGGAAAAAATAAAATCGTCTATTTTCAAAGATTTAAAAATAATTTTTTCATGAATATCATGATTTATATATTATTGAAATTATCTTATTTTATTTTGGACTCTAATTAATTATTTTACCTTAACATTTATTTTTTTTATTCAGAAAATTCATGTTATAATATTTAAAAAAATTCGATGTAGAAAAGTATTTCCCTATAATTTGATGATGGATATTTGTACAATGTGATTGATTTTCTAGGTGAAATTAATACTGATGTTGTAATATATGAATTTAAAATTTCCATTTGTATTTTAATTAAATTCAGGTAATTAAATTATCTAAACTGAAAATAATTTTCTTTTCTTTATGTATTCTCATATATGTTAGGAATTGTATTTATTCAAAATGTTTTCTACTATCATAATGATGCCTCTATATTCTGTCTAACTGTATTCCAATATTTAGTACCACTATTTTTTATTTATATATATATTCATTATTCTTATTCTTTATAAACATTGAAATAGTTTTTTTTCTTCTTGGAAATTATTTTTGAACTGTATTGCTGTGTGAAAGAATAGGTGAGTACTATTATTATATATGTTATAATATCATTAAAATGGCTAAAAAAATTTTATAATAAAATATTGGATAAATATGGAGGAATTGGACTCATCAAATAATTTTAAGGTAATTTTTATAGTGAAATTGTAATCCACATCATATTATTTTTAACATTAATTTCTTGATTTAAAATTTATAATGGTAATAACAATTACTAATTATAATATTCATATTTACCAAAATTGAAAAGGGAAAGATTTAACAATTTTATTAACAAAAATTCCATAATTTGGATCCAATTTTCAAAATTTTAAATGTAGAATTGGTAGAAATTAATTTAAAATTAAATTTTCAATACAAAATTAAAAATGGTTTTTAGAAAATTATTATTTTTAAATATAAAATAATTTTATACTAATTTAAAGAATAAAATTTAGTTCATAAACATCAATTAGGAAATTTTGAATAAAATAGAAAAAAAAAATATTTTAAAACTAATCAAGATTAAAATATTTCATTTTAAATAAATTAATAGAAAATACAATTCCCAATAAAATCAAGATTTTTTCATTATTCATTGAAATATATATATATTCATAAAAATCCATAAAATTAACTCAAAGGAATATTTTTCAAGCTATATTATAAGGTAAATCTAATTATGAAAATTTAATATTGTATAATTTTAATATTAATTTTTAAATAAAATGCAAAAGAAAATGTTTTTGTAAAACCACTTTCTTTATAATTATAAAAATTACGTAATATATTGATTGTAAATTTTGATATATAATTATTGAATACTACTAAACATGAAATTGATCTACTTTATCATTACCTATGTTGTAACATATGTAATGCTATGAAAATATTTGTATAAATATATTAATATATAATTTAATAGATATGTATAAATAAATATATATATATATATATATTTTATTATATTTATGTTTATTAAATTTTATATTAATGATATTTTTGAATTGTTATTAATTAATTATAATTTTTATTATTTTTTTTTGTTTCTATATTAATTGATATGTATATATGTGTATATAAATATTCAATAAATAAAATTTATTTTTTGTTTAATAATACAATAATTATAATTTTATATTTATAAATTTGTAAACATGTATATATATATAAATATAATTATATATATATATATATACACATATATATATTAAAATTTATTTTATCATCTAATATGTATTTTTGAGAGTATACATAATTATATATTTATGTATTTTTTTTAAATATTAATTTACACACACAAAAATATATATTATTATATTTCTATATCAATTAATATATTTATATATGTTTGTGTGTGTATATATAATTGTAAATATATTATCACACAAATAATTATATATATATATAATAATATATTCATATATGTGTATATATGAATGATCATAAATTATTATTAATATATATATCAAGATCATGAAATTTATTATATTATTAATTACCTTTTGAGATCATTAATCAGTTATTATTAACGACTATTTATTACGTTTTTTTGATTAATTATAATTATTTTTGACATTATGCTTGTGTCTTTATTTGTATGAAACTAGTTATGTATATGTGTTTTTATATATATGCATGAATATTAATTTAATATGAATGAAATTTATTTTTAACATTTTATAAAACTAGTATAGAAATATACCAACATAATAATATTTAATTCCTTATTTATTATTCTTAAATTTAAAACATTGTTAATTAATTATTATTCATATTTTTAAAAAAATTAACAATTTACCACATTTTTAAACATTATTTAGTTATTAATATGTGGATAAATTTGAGTTTATGAAAAACTAGGAAAATTCAGCGATGATTTAATATGTGGAAGAATATTTACATTTTAAAAGGATACTTAATTGGACATATTTTATTTTTTTTGGAAGATTAATATTTTTGGCATTATAAGACATGGATAGAAATGAAACAATTGACCTAAGTATAAAATTGTGTGAATTGCTTATTTTTTTATTGACTACCATAGACCGAACATCACATATTACATCATAAATGACTTCTCACTCTACTCTCTATGTCATTTCTCTCATGTATTCTGTATTGGGATACATGTGTAAATAGCTCCCTAAGACTAGGACCCACTCTTTTTTCATATCTTTCATAGTGGCTTCTATAACATTAAATGTTGAAAAACATGAATCTATAAAACACGAGGTGTCATTAGTTTCGTAATTTTTTGGGTTTTATTTCAACCTCTATTATTCTGGTCTTACGTGAAAGAGCATTACATAGTTATAAAAAGTGAAATATTTGACTCTTCCTTAGTCCAACTATGCCATGATTGGAAATTATTTGGATTCCTTCAATTGACATTATTATTTTCATTATTTTCACCACAACGATTGGAGAAACCCCTAAAGTGATAATGTTCTTCCTTAGAGTAAAAATTGGGTTACTATACTCTTTATTAGACATTAAAGATTATTTTTACTCTTCAATTTTATGGATTCCTACCATAAATCCTATCCTCAACAACTTTTTGATATGAATTATCTAATGATATATAAAAAATAATATATTATTATTCATAAATATAATATAATCCAATGTATGAAACATCAATAATAATTTTATTAAATTCTCTAATATGTTCTCTAATTGTAGTTTCATCACTCCTATAAGAAGTATACACCTCGTGTTTTTTATACCAACGACTAACTAATGAATTAATCATCTAATTTTTTTTATTTTTGACATGATACTAGCAGCTGAAGATTCATATGAAACATATTTGAATACAATATAACCTAATGATAATCATAGAAAAAATTTTGAAGTAACTAAAACATCATCATGCACATCTTGGTAGGTAGTAGTGGTATTTCCATTAGACAACCAACTAATATTGGGAGTCATGGGTCTATACAGGGTATTGATAAGCCCCTACTAAACAAAAAGTGATTACATCATGATTCACCTATGATAGAAATTATAATCACTGTTTAATATTCATTATTTCATAATTTACATATTTAAGTTCCTTTTATATAGGCTTTAATATAAATTACTCGGTACAACATTGATTGTTCTACCTGCATTAAATTCCCTATGATAAGCTGGATATATTTTGGGTTTCCATTATATCCATTCTATTAGAAAATAAAAAAATTGAATATTTATTTGGGAGAATCAATGGGGGATAATCCTTGAACATATGAATGATAAAACAAACCAGTAAATATGATTATTATTAAATGTTTTCTATACCATTTTGAACATGTTTTCAAGTAAATAATTCAAATGAATCATGAATTTTATTAGGATAATGAATATTAAATAAATTACTTTTGATCAATACATCCAAGATAAATAATTCATTAAAAAGAAACCAATTTTATCTAAGAAACATGAAATAATAAGTAAATTCATTAACATGTCAATTTACAACAGATTAGTTTACCTTCTCAAGATCATTAATTAGAAAAATAATTTTTTCTACATCTATATATGTTTCTAAAAATAATTACTCAGTGATAGTGTGCATTAGATATCTACTAGAACACTACAATGTGATTTAGACTATTCTGAATTATTGGTACAAATATAATGTGCATGAAAAAAACATCTCAAAATAAGATTTCTCTCCTTCACACTATCTAATAAATATCTCTAGGGTTTTTACTGAATATGTTGTTGGAGAGAGATAGAGAGGGAAATTCAAATACATTTGATCAAATAGGAAATGATGTATTTCATGAGGTACAAATGGACTTCTAAAAGTATAATAGTCTAAGAAGGGTTTTATGACCCAAGGGATGAGAAATAGATGCATTGACGACCTTAATGAATCCATTGCATGAAATTAATCAATGGAAAAAATGATTCATGAGAAAAAAACGGATCCAAAAGATGAATAATCTAATCAAAAAACTCAGAATCTATAAAGGTCATTGTTAAATTCCCAACCCTAATGAATAATGTCAATATTCTTGCATCCATGAATAAATTAAAAGGTCGGATTAAATTAAATAAAGATTACATACCATATTTCTAATATAAGAAATAAATAAAATATTATTTAAAATTTAATGTTAAATTAATTGACAATTCATGAAACACATTTATATAAAAATATAATTTCATATATATATATAAATATATATATATATAAACACAAACTTAGAGATATTTATATTCAATTTTGAATACATATTTTTTTATCAACATATGAAATCATATATTGTTTCATAAGGACAAGTTCTTTTAGATTTTACAAAATTTATATCTATTATGGTTTAATGAGAAATGTGATATTCAGAAATAATATCACAACACCACATATGGTTCAATACATATTATGTGAAAATAAAAGGGGGAATCAAATACACATATATGGTTGAATGAGTAACAAATTACTATGTGGTCATGAATTTGAATTTTTTAGAGGTTGATTTCAAATTAAATCTTCTAATGATATGTACCATGGGAAAACAAATTCCATGGAACATAGTGATATGGAATAAAAAATGAGAATGGTTGTCTCCAAAAATTCATGGATCGTTGATTGATTTAAATTCCACTAAGATAAAACCAAAAACATTAAATGTTTATTGAAGAAGAAATGAAAATAACCATGTCGAATGTAACCATGAGTAAAATATGGAAAACATCGACTATGTGATACAATATTATAAAATAGCTATTCAACATATAATGAAAATGATTAAAATGGATACTAGATGCCTTTACTTGAAACATATTCTTTAACTTCACAACTCTATGAACTACGTGGAAGTAATTCATGTTGGCCCCACATCAATTATTTCACACTAACCCTATCATTGAGGGTTTCACGTCTCCATGTGGATGTACATGTAGACACAACCTATATAACATGATAGTTCAATACTATCAATTCTAGAGAGATATGAATCCATATTATTTAATTATTACAACATGTTCTGTGTTTTAATTCAAAAAATTTTGGTAAATATTATTATTTTTTGTTTATTCTCATATTCAGGACTCCTATTAGTTTATTAAATATTCAATAAAATTGTTTTTTTATTATTTAAGTGAAATTAATTTTTTTTCATCATTTATAGTACTGTTCTCCTAATATATATTTTGAATTCAAATCTTTTGGTTTATATTAAAGTAGATAAATCAGTTTTATGTATCAAAATTATCAAATTAACACTATAAAAATGTGATGTTTTATGGGTATGTTTTCTCACCTCATATTATTCCTTATATTATGAAATTATACATAGAGACTATACAATTAAATCATAGCCCCATACCTACATCACAATAGCTAATTTCTTGAAATAAACTATTTAAAATGGATCTATGAGTATCAATTTTCCAACAAGCCTCTCATGTTCATTTTCATGTGAATCAATATTTTCAAACATCATTACCCTTCAACATTTATTAAGATATTATTATTTTTAATTATTTTAAGGGTTTTAAAATGAAAATAGTTTGGTTTCTAAATTATATTATGAATAGGATGAAGTGTAACAAAGGTATTTTCCTATTAGTTTCTACCTGAAACATGATGTTCTAACCCTACAAAATGTATTAATATACTAGTAGATAATTAGTGGAGATTAAAATATGGAATTACATCTATAAAATCATAAAATATATAATAGACAATATTGAACTGTCTTTCCAATCATAACTTAATTTTTTAATTGAAATATCTCTCTAAAATTATTTTTAATGAATTCCATTGTATAATTTTTTTGGGTGAGTTTATCAATCAATCGTTGAGTTGATAGTTACAACTCCACATGATGGATTTGATCACTTCAACCTGTTATAGATTTAAAAGTATTCATATATATTTTCTATTTTTCCTTTCATGTATTTGATATTATCTCCCTTACTTTTATCCTTTTAGTAATATTAATTTTTTGTGGTGGTGTTCTTATCATGAACATATAATCAATTTGATTTAGAGATCGTTATATCATTTTTTTCATTACCAAATTCATTATAAACATCCAAAACAAAATGTATCTAATATTTTTTCTAAAAAAATTCAACAAGAATAGCCTACATAACAAATAACTGGACATTTGGTTGTGTATGAAGATAAAAACATCTAAAATACCTTAAACATTGTTACCAAAACCATACTAACCCTTATAAATGTGGTCTAGTAATTTTAAAATGTAACAATTTAATGTTGAATAAGACCGTAATCTACATTGATTTAATTTGAATGATTTCATGGATAATAATAAAATATTTTATTATTAGAGTGGATGAAAAAATAATGTTACCACTCTATCCCTTAATGGACATACCATTATTACATATGTTTATTTCCATGAAGATATTTTTAGTAAATATTTTATTTTTATTTCTTCCATAACTAGGTGATAATGTTCATAAGAAAATATATTGATAGTCAACATTTCATAGTATTTAATCTAAAATTAAAGAAATCTACAACACTAAATTTTTATTATGAATATTATAAACCAAAATAAGACTTCATACCTTTAAGATGTGTCTTGAAACTATGTCCTAATACAGTATTGTTGAATTTAATAAGACATTCTGGGATATTTTATACATTAATGATAAATTACTGGATGAAGAAGAAGATAATATTATATTAACAATTGTTTAAGTGTCAATAACATATTTAAATGAATCTTTGTTATATGTTTTTATTACCCTAATTCTTATTGAGGATAAGTTCTCTTTTTTATCCTTTGATCATAATATGAATTGAACTATTAATAGTGAGGTCATGCTTTGATCATGAGAGTTATGATTTTACATATGGTTATGTGATGACATGGGATACACCGTAGTAAGAATATATCTCAATCCATGATTATGGAATCTATAAATATAATGACTATATATTCTAGTTGTAAAACCCAAAGAAAATTAAGGTAAATCTATCCAAAAATAAGAATAACTATAATGAAAATTACTATGATTCATTCTTTTTAGTTAAATAGTATTTTGAAATTGTGTTTTTTTAATTCTTATGGTCTTTATTTCTTTCTATATTGGATGCTTGAAATAATATCATCCTTTTACATGTTCCATAAAATAGATTTCTTCACTAAGTTGATGGAGATTGATTCTTATGATTTCTACCTAGATAAAAATAATAGAGTTTAAAATATGAAAAAATGTTTTTGGTCTTTAGAACATCATAATGGGATAATAAAACTCTAGATAAAGCTATACTAGAACCATACATAATAGATACCACAAATTTGGAATCCTAGATTAAAAGTAGTATACTTTTAGTTCTAGTTATTGTATTATACAGATTTATCATAGATCATTTTCTATGTTTAATGGAGCTCTTCTGAATATCTTATACACATTAGATGGTAAGAATCACCTGAAAGCAATTAATTTTTCTTAATTACCAAGATTTTTATATTTTTACCCTTTATCATATGAGGAATATGAACATATTGTCTATGTATTTTATTTAAATTACAAAAAAAATTATATTTCGTAATTTGATCCCTATTTGTCATATATAAAGTGAGGATTGTTTGAATGGTACATCTATGAGGCTGAGTTTAGTATGTAAAGCTAAAATGATAGAATACTTTTCTAGGTGTACCCACTCTGATCATTGAGAACCCTCATAAAATATTACTCACAATAGAGTATATTACTTTATTAAAATTATATATTATAAATCCCAAATGGACATGATTTACAAATTCGAAAACAAATATTATAACATTCCATCATAAAAAAATTATATTATATTATAGAGAGTAAATATTGGATGAAATATAATTCTCTAAGATTAAATAATCATTTTTTAGATTTATAAAAGAAATTTAATGAGTTTTTTTCGATGAGAGTGTCTATAGGTACCGAATAGTTGTTGAAACGAACAAAAATAATATCTTTGATGATAGAATGAATAAGATGAATCCATATAGGGTGATATGTATAATATCCCAGGATATTTTACCAATGTTATTGTTAGATTGGTTTTCCACTATGGTTGCACTCATCATTAATTATTTAACATTTTTCATTAATGAATTTTAAACATTATATGATATTTGGATAGCAATGAAAATGTTAAATAATTAAATTAATGTTTTTAAAAAAACATATGAAAATCCTATGAATAATAATCTTGAACCAAGGGAAGAAAATTGAATCTACAGTAGTTTTCTAAATGATGTTAATTTATTGACATTGTAGATTGAAACAAACCCATTTAGTAGAAATTAATCATATATCATGATGTCTTGTATCAATGTTTTTGTTTTCTAGAAGGAAATTATTTCATGAAATATATAGCATCTCACCTTTTTATCACAAAAACATTCATTACATTTTACAAAAATGAGGATCTTTAAGGTTTAGCGTCTTGGAAACCAGGAACATAAAACATGAAAGAATAAAACATTATTCTTAAACACTTGAAAGGATTCTCCTCATATTCATCCTAGGATCATTACTGCATCTTATAACATGGGGACATACATTAAAAAAAGGGTGAGCTAAAGGCCCAGTAAGGGAAAGAAGAGAAACATGTAACATGTGAACTTGAGATACATCATCTATGTCATGAAAAATAACTTTATGGCGTGAGAAAGAATCATGTGGCATATCATAATAAAAATAAAATTTTTCATAAATTTAAGATGTGGCTTCAAAATTTAATATTGACAATCATTTCATTTCACTATGGTCCATCCCCAAGGTGTCATTAAAAATTACTAAGGTTATTCACCAAGGTATCAGTCTAAAAAGTCATCTCTAGAGATTAAGTCTTTACCCAATGCATTGGAGCACTATCTGGGTGAACCCTTGAAATGCCTTTATTATCATTTGAGCCACATATATCATCATTAATAATTTCATAAACAACCCATATATCATAAAAGAAATGGGTTTCATTTAATAATCATCACGTTTTAAAAACTACTTTAAAGACATGATCTTTATTTCACTTTAAACCCACAGAAAAGGGAAAGCGGGTTTCATGTATGTAAATACCAGAATTTAAAATAGAAAATTTTGATATATATGTGAATACCCTTGTACAAATAAGAGCTTTGAGTAATCACTTAATAACATAAAATAATTTTGAGATAAAGAGGGAGGCATTTTTAGACGAAAACTGTGCAGCATAACATCTATGATACATGGTTTTAGAAAACATTGAAAAGAGAGGGGACATGTGTCACCCACTCTATAGTGATACATAAAATAGTAGGGGAACAGTATATATAGTATTTAAGAACATGGTAATGAAATTTTAATGATATACCATATGAAACGAAAAGCTTGAAAGGAAGACAAAAATAAGATTTCTCTTATGAGAATTCGGTAGCCTAACAGCGTCACATAAAACATCCAATAATGGATTGATGGGATCAAATAGGGTCTCTAATCATATGAACATAAATGATCAGTATGATAGATATAGAGATCATACCCCAAAATAATAAAAATTAACTTGAATGACTTGACATGAAAGTATATCTTGAAAACGAGAAGGGTGAAAAAACCCCGTAGAAATTCGGCATCCTAACAGCGCCACTTAAAATTTAAAAAAACGGATTAACGAGATCAAATATGGTCTCAAATCATATGAAAATAAATAATAAGTACGATAGATATAGAGATCATACCCCAACATAATAAAAAGGAACATGAAATACTTGAAAAGAAAGTAGATCTTGAAAACGAGAAGTGTGAAAGAACCCCTTAGAAATTCGGCAGCCTAACGGTGCCACTTAAACATCAACAAAAATTAATTGATGAGATCAAATAGTGTCTATCATAATATGAACATAAAAGATCAGTATGATAGATTTAGATATCATACCCCAACATAATAAAAAGTAACTTGAAAGACTTGACATGGAATTAGTACTTTGAAAAAGGATAATGGTGAAAGAACCACATAAAAATTAGGCAGCCTAACTGCGCCACATAAAACATCAAAATACTGAATTGATGAGTAAAATGGAGTCTCTCATCATATGATCATAAAATATCATTATGTTAAATTTAGATATCATACCCCAAAATAATAAAAAGGAACTTGAAAGACTTGACATGAAAGTAGATCTTGAAAACGAGAAGGGTGAAAGAATCTGTTACAAAAATTTCTGCAGCCTAACGACGCCACATAAAACATCATTAAACGAAATAAGGAGAGTAAGAGGGGAATAATCATTATATGAACATGAAAAGTGAAGTAAGAGTAGTATAAAAGAACATACTTTAACATAAGAGCATGAACCACAAAAAAATGACATAAAAGAGATTTCTTGAAAAGAAAGACAGAGGTCAGATCCCTTAACTTAAAACCTAACTCTTAAAACTCAAAGGTTGGAACCTTTAGGGCTTCGTGGCACTTTGGGAGGACTCATTGTGAGGTAATGAGACCAGAAATTCGTTGGGGGAGAGTGGGGAGTCGAAATGGATGAGAGGATGGCTTGGTATTTATAGGGAAAGTGAGGGGACAAGGCATTAATGGCCAAGGGACACCTCAAAAGTGGTTTTCTCAAAACCATGTGCTCTGCCATGATATTTCCCATGATGTTAGGCCACATGGGCCTCCCAATACAATAATTCATAACCTTCGGTTGGCAAACCCTTAAAAACTCTCATGACATAATCATTACACAATTATGATGTCATTAAACATATCGAAACCCAAAAACGGTATTTTTACTATTCACTGAAAATTCAACTTTCTCAGAAAAATCCCAAAATTTCACGTTAACCAAATCTCAATGCACTGATTTAAAAAATGAACACCATTTATAAAAATAATTTTTTAAAATTTTTTAATTTATTTTTTATATAAATACAATATTCCCCGAAAATTAATTTTTTTTCAAAAAAATACCCAAAAATTACCTTAACATAATATTGATTATCTGAGTTCAAAAATGAAATAAACTTTATTAAAATAATTTTCTAAATATTTCTAATTTAATATTTAATGAAAAAACACTATTCACCCGAAAAAACTAATACTTGAATAATAATTTTTGAAACCGTTATTTAACCATTTTACTGAATCACATTACTTAATCAATGTGCCTAGATTATATTAATACTTTATTTAAGTGAGATTACTAATACATTTGGTCACATTACTAATCCTAAGCATAAAATCACTATTCATAATTTACTATTCATTAAAAATTAAGTTTATCTTATTAGACTGTAAATTTTGTACTGAACATAATTGTAGAAGACCATTTTTTGAAAATCATTACACATTTTTAATTATTTAAGTCTTACATATACATTTTTTAAAATATCAATTTTCATAAATTCATCAAAAATACGCATACTATATTTATCCGGTCATTTGAAAATTCATAAACTTCATCATAAGAATAAATCCAAATTTTTATTTAAAACAAAGGATTACACAAGGCAGTTATGGTCCCCTTACATAGCCCCTTATCAAACCAGCATAGGACCTAAGTGTAAGGTTGCTAAGGTGAGAGAATCTAAGGGAGGCTCGACCAACATCGCACGTGTAGTAATTTCAATCAGTTTGAACTTCTCGCAAAGGCGATTTTGTTCTAACATCACTCAATGAAGATCAGCTTGGGTTTGGTCCACAGCAAAGCCCAGTGGTTCTACCTTCTTCCCAAGTTATGTTAGATGGGATTCGATCGGTCCAAGACTACTAGGTGAGGCCATAAAATCTTCTTTCTATAATAATTAACAATGATTACTTGTATTTAGAGACAATAATTAAAACTTTTAGTTTCCAGTAGTCATATTGACCATTGGTCATATGCCAGTCAAAACCCAATGGTCTCATTTTAATTATACTCATGTTATCAAATGAAACATTTCTGTTGAGTATAAAAATAAAATAAAATAACACATAAAATTAGGAAACAAGATTTCTTCCAAATTTCGGTTCATTACAATCTCCCCCCTTAAGAAATTGCGTCCTCGCAATTTTTAAAATTGCGTTTTGAAATTTCATTGAATGTCCCACATTGGAAAAGGAGTTAGTAAAACTATTACCTTAAAAGAATGAAATGGAAGTAGCAAGGTCACCTGAGTTAACCCACACTAGGATTAAATTTAGGAAAACATGGACATGGAGGAGAAAACAAAGGGTCATGTTCTGAGGGACAGTGATAGAAAACATGATTATGAGAAATTTAACTATAAGAAAATCCTTATGATGTTTGTAAACAATCATTGATTACCTAGTAGGAAACGTAAACCAATAATGTTTTTTACATTCTTTTTCATAATTTTGAGGAATTCATTTACTACATATAAAATATACCTATCTTTTTGTAGAGTTTCATCCATTAATAACTTTCTACCAAAACTAATCTTTTCTCCAAATGATGAGAATTCAAAAACTCTTGGTCTTATCAAAATCACAAGAATCATCTTCTATAGAATCCCATAATCCAAAAAAGATTAACTATATATTTCTTCTATCTTTAAACATTATCCCAAAAACAGAAAGGTTAAGGTAAATCAACTATTCAAGAAGAAAGAATCCCATAGGAATGGAAACAACTTTTAAATCTTCAATGATCCATGGTACTACCCAAAGTTCATCATAGACTATTCCATAAATAACGGTCCTTAAAATTCCACAAAATAAACCAAACTAAGATTTAAACCCAAATACAAGAAGAACTTGATAACATAGTCTTCCAAAATAAACATCATTGTTCATCTCCAAACAACATAAACCACTCCTAACATCTTATAACAAAAGATGCTAACCTAAACATATTTTACCCAAGATATGTTAATAATTTCCATAAGTAACCTAAATTACTATAACTCCTCCATTAATTCATCGATTCTTCAAAATATAAGTCAACCTTACTCCTCAATGAAAATACTGTAGTAATCTATTTACCTCGATCATATAGGATCCCCAAAATATTGAACGTCTTCCAAAATAATAATCATCTTTCAATACCCTAATCATCTATGTCCTATTAATATGAAAATAATCGCATTTCCAATCACATTGGTTGTTGGGACATGTTCTTCCATTTCCCACCATTAACTATGAAGAGAATGTATAATTAGGGGCTTTAATACTTAGCCAATAATCAAGAAATTGATCTTTAAGCATATAAGGATAACTTGTAGAAGAAAAGTATGCCCTAACTTTTGATCCCCTAGGTTCCCATCTAGGTTAACCATGACCATATATTCTTATGTGAATATCTATTTTATTTTATCTTTGTTCCATTAACAATGGTTCATACTAAGCTTATGAATATACCAAAGCATATCCCCCCAGGAGTGTCGTAACCAAGAGTGCATCAAGGCCCGTTGTCGTGTACCCGTTCTGGTTTGAGTCTAGCTCAAGGCGGTGTTTTCAGGTTTTACCCCAATGTAGATCTATACTAGAGCCACCTCTACCAGCTCGTATCCAGACAGGGATGTATTTGCTTGTCAACCCCTAACTCAATAATCACCAAAATACCAGGTAGATTTCGTATATTTAAAATTTTCTATGGGATTCTTCCAAAAGTTTTCATATCCTAACTTCCACAAATAACTAAACCATACTTTGATACCAACTATAGCATCCTGCCTTTTTATCAAAAAAACATTCATTACATTTTACAAAACCGAGGATCTTTAGGGATTAGTGTCTTGGAAACTGGGAACTTAAAACATGAAAGCATAAAACATTCTTCTTAAAAACCAGGAAGGCTTCTCCTTATATTCATCCTAGGTTCATTACTACATCTCATAACCTGGGGACATGCAACAAAAGAAAGGGTGAGTAGAATGCCTAGTAAGGGAAACAAGATAAACATTTTACATGTGAGCTTGAGTCACATCAACTATGTAATGAAAAATTACTTTAAGGAATGAGAAAGAATCATGTGGCATATCATAATAAAAATAACATTTTTCATAACATTAAGATGTGGCTGCAACATTTAATATTGACAATAATTTCATTTCACCAAGGTCCATCCCCAAGGTGACATTAAAAATTACCAAGTTTATTCACCAAGGTATCAGTCTAAAAAGGCATCTCTAGAGATTAAGTCTTTACCCAATGCATTGGAGCACTATCTGGGCGCACCCATGACATGTCTTTATTATCATGTGACCCAAATATATCATCATCAATAATTTCATAAACAACCCATATAGCATAAAAGAAATGGGTTTCATTTCATAATCATCACGTTTTAAAAACTACTTTAAAGACATGATCTTTATGTCACTTTAAACCCACAGAAAAGGGAAAGTGGGTTTCATGTATGTAAATCCCAGAATATAAAATAGAACATTTTGATATATATGTGAATACCCCGGTAGAAATAAGAGCATTGAGTGCTATCTGGGCATAACCTTGACATGTCTTTATTATCATGTGAGCCACATATATCATCATTAATAATTTCATAAACAGCCCATATAGCATAAAAGAAATGGGTTTCATTTCATAATCATAATGTTTTATAAACTGCTTTAAAGACATGATCTTTATGTCACTTTAAAACCCATGGAAGGGGATAGCAAGCCTCATGTATGTAAATACCAGAATATAAAATAGAAAATTTTGATATATATGTTAATACCCCTGTATAAATAAGTGCTTTAAGTATTCACTTAATAAAATAAAATAATTTTGAGATAAAGTGGGAGGCATTTTGAGACGAAACCTATGCAGCAAAACGTCTACGATACATGGTTTTAGAAAACATTGAAAAGAGAGGGGACATGGGTCACCCACTCAAAAGTGATACATGAAATAGTAGGGGAATAGAATATATAGTTTTTAAGAACATGGTAATGAATATTTAATGATATTCTATATGAAACGAAAAACATGAAAGAAAGACAAAAATAAGATTTCTCTTACGAGAATTCGGTTGCCTAACAACGTCACTTAAAACTTCCAAAAATGGATTGATGAGATCAAACAGGGTCTCTCATCATATGAACATAAATGATCAGTATGATAGATATAGAGGTCATACCCCAAAATAATAAAAAGGAAATTGAAAGACTTTACATGAAAGTAGATCTTGAAAACGAGAAGGGTGAAAGAACCCCTTATAAATTTGGAAGCCTAATGGCGCCACTTAAATAATCCCAAAATTGATTGAAGAGATAAAATAGGGTCTCTCATAAAATGAAAATAAATGATCAGTATGATAGATATAGAGATCATACCCCAACATTATAAAAAGGAACTTGAAATACTTGACATGAAAGTAGATCTTGAAAACGAGAAGGGTGAAAGAACCCCTTAGAAATTTGGCAGCCTAACGGCGCCACTTAAACTTCAACAAAAATGAATTGATGAGATCAAATAGGGACTCTAATCATATGAAAATAAAATATCAGTGTGGTATATTTAGATATCATACCCCAACATAATAAAAAGGAACTTTCATTACTTTACATGGAATTAGAACTTTGAAAAAGGAGAAAGGTGAAAGAACCATTTAAAAATTCGGCAGCCTAACGGCGCCACTTAAAACATCAAAATACTGAATTGAAGAGATAAAAGGGGGTCACTCATCATATGATCTTAAAAGTTCCGAATTTTAAATTTAGAGATCATACCCCAACATAATATAAAGGAACTTGAAATACATGACATGAAAATAGTTCTTGAAAACGAGAAGGGTGAAAGAATCCGTTACAAAAATTTTGACAGCCTAACGGCGCTACATAAAAAATCATAAAATGAAATAATGACAGTAAGAGGGGATATCTAATTATATGAACACAAAAAGGGAAGTAATAGGAGTATAGAAGAACATCCTTTAACATACGAACATGGAGCATAAAAGAAATTACATAAAAGATATTTCTTGAAAAGAATGAGAGAGGTTGGATCCCTCACCTTAAAACGTAACTCTTAAAACTCAATGGTTGGGACCCTGAGGGCTTGGGGGCACCTTGGGAGGACTCCTTGGGAGGTGATGACAAAAGAAATTAGTTGGGGGAGAGTGGGGAGTCGAAATGGATGAGAGTATGGCTTGGTATTTATAGGGAAAGTGAGGGGACAAGGCATTAATGGCCAAGGGACACCTCAAAAGTGGTTTTCTCAAAACCATGTGCTCCCCCATGATATTTCCCATGATGTTAGGCCACATGGGGCCCCAATACAATAATTCGTCACCTTTGGTCGGACAACCCTTAAAATATCTCATGATATCATCATGACACAATTATGATGTCATTAAACATACCGAAACCCTAAAATGGAATTTTTACTATTCACTAAAAATTCAACTTTCTCAGAAAAATCCCAAAATTTCACCCTGACCAAATATCAATGTACTGATTTCAAAAATGAACACTATTTTATAAAAATAATTTTCTAAATATTCTCAATTTATTTTTTAAATAAATACACTATTCCCCAAAATTTTATTTTTTTCAGAAAAATCTCCAAAAATTTCCTTAACATAATATCGATTCTCTGAGTTCAAAAATTAAATCCATTTTATAAAAATAATTTTCTAAATATTTATAATTTAATATTTAATGAAAAAATACTATTCGCCTGAAAAAACTAATACTTGAATAATAATTTATGAAACAGTTGTTTAACCATTTTATTGAATCACATTACTTAATCAAGGTGCCTAGATTATATTAATACTTTATTTAATTGAGATTAATAATCCATTTGGTCACATTACTAATCGTACGCATAAAATAACAATTCATAATTTACTATTCATCAAAAATTAAGTTGATCTTATTAGACTCTAAATTTCGTACTGAACATAATTGTAGGAGACCATTTTTTGAAAATCATTACACATTTTTAATTATTTAAGGTTTACATATTCATTTTTTAAAATATCCTTTTTCTAAAATACATAAAAAATATGCATACTATATTTATCCGGTCATTTCAAAATTCATAAACTTCATCATAAGAAGAAATCCCAATTTTTATTTAAAACAACGGATTACACAAGGCAGTTACAGTCTCCTAACATAGCCCCTTATCACACTAGTATAGGACCTAAGTGTAAGGTGTGCTAAGGTGGGAGAATCTGAGGGAAGCTCTGCCAACATCGCACGTGTAGTAATTTCTATCAGTTTGAACTTATCGCAAAGGCGATTCTGTTCTAGCTTCAAATGATGAAGTTCATCTTGGGTTTGGTCCGGAGCAAATCCCATTGGTGCTACCGCCTTCCCAAGTTCTGTTAGATGGGCTTCGATCGGTCCAAGACTACTGGGTGAGGCCATCGAATCTTTTTTCTATAATAATTAACCAAGATTACTTGTATTTAGAGACAATAATCAAAACGATTAGTTTCCAGTAGTCATATTGACCAATGGTCATATACCAGTAAAAACTCAATGGTCTCATTATAATTATACGCATGTTATAAAATGAAACATTTTTGTTGAGTATAAAAATAAAATAAAATAACACATAAAATTAGGAAACACGATTTATTCAAAATTTCGGGTCGTTACAATCTTCCCCCCTTAAGAAATTGCATCCTCGCAATTTTTAAAATTGGGTTTTGAAATTTCATTGAATGTCCCACATCGGAAATGGAGTCAGTAAAACTATTACATTAAAAGAATGAAAGGGAAGTACAAAGGTCACCCGAGTTAATCTACACTAGGATTCCATGTAGGAAAACATGGACATGGAGGAGAAAACAATGGGTCAAGTTATGAGGGAGAGTGATAGAAAACATGATTAGGAGAAATTTAACCATAAGAAAATCCCAAACTTATGATGTGTGTAAACGGTCATTGATTACCTAGTAGGAAACATAAACCAACAATGTTTTTTTACGTTATTTTTCATAATTTTGAGGAATTCAATTACTACATAGAAAATAAACCTACCTATATGTAGAGTTTCATCCTTTAATAAGTTTCTAACAAAAATAATCTTTTCTCCAAATGATGAGAATTCAAAAACACTTGGTCCCATCAAAATCACAAGAATCATCTTCTATAGAATCACATAATCTAAAAAAGATTAACTATCTATTTCTTCTATCTTTAGACATTATCCAAAAAATAGAAAGTTTAAGGTAAAACAACTCTTCAAAAAGAAAGAATCCCATAGGAATGGAAAATACTTTTAAATCTTCAATGTTCCATGGTACTACCCAATGTTCATCATAGACCATTCCATAAATAATGGTCCTTAAAATTCCTCAAAATAAACCAAACTAAGATTGAAACCCAAATACAAGAAGAACTTGATAACATAGTCTTCCAAAATAAGCTTCATTGTTCATCTCCAAACAACATCAACCACTCCTAAAATCTTATAACAAAAATAGCTAACCTGAACATATTTTACCCAAGATAGGTTAATAATTTCCATAAGTAACCTAAATTACAATAAGTCCTCCTTAAAGTCACCGATTACTCAAAATATAAGTCAATCTTACTTCTCAATGAAAATACTGTAGTAATCTATTCACCTCGATCATATAGGATCCCCAAAATAGTGAACTTCTTCCAAAATAATAATCATCTTTTAATACCTTAATCATCTACGTCCTATTAATATGACAATCATCGCATTTCCTATAAAATTGGTTGTTGGGACATGTTCTTCCATTTCCCACCATTAACTAAGAAGAGAAAGTGTAATTAGGGGCTTAAATACTTAGCTAATAATCATGAAAAGGAACTTAAAGCATATAAGGATAACTTGTAGAAGAAAAGTATACCCTAACTTTTGATCCCCTAGGTTCCCCTCTAGGTTAACCATGATCATATATTCTTATGGCAATATTTATTTTATTATATCTTTGTCCCTTTAACAATGGTTCATACTAAGATTATGAATTTACCAAAGTATATCCCCTGGGAGTGTCGTAACCAAGAGTGCAGCAAGGCCCGTTGTCGTGTACCAGTTCCCGTTTGAGTCTAGCTTAAAGCGGTGTTTTGGGGGTTTGCCCCTATGTACATCTGTGCTAGAGCCACCTCTACCTGCTCGTATCCAGACATGGATGTATTTTCTTGGAAACCCCTTACTCAGTAATCACCAAAATACAAGGAATATTTCGTATATTTAAACATTTCTATAGATTTCTTCCTAATGTTTTCATATCCTAATTTCCACAATTATCTAAACCATCCATTGATACCAACTATAGCATCCCACCTTTTTATCACATAAACTTTCATTACATTTTACAAAACCGAGGATCTTTAAGGTTTACTGTCTTGGGAACCAGGAACATAAAACATGAAAGCATAAAACATTCTTCTTAAACACTTTAAAGTCTTCTCCTCATATTCATCCTAGGTTCATTACTACATCTCATAACCTGGGGAAATGCATCAAAAGAAAGGGTGAGCAGAAGGCCCAGTAAGGTAACCAAGAGAAACATTTAACATGTGAACTTGAGATACATCAACTATGTCATGAAACAGAATGTTAAGGCATGAGAAAGAATCATGTGTCATATCATAATAAAAATAAAATTTTTCATAACTTTAAGATGTGGCTGCAACATTTAATATTGACAATAATTTTGTTTCACCAAGGTCTATCGCTAAGGTGTCATTAAAAATTACCAAGGTTATTCACCAAGGTATCAGTAAAAAAAGTCATCTCTAGAGATTAAGTCTTTACCCAATTCATTGGAGTTCTATCTGGGTGCACCATTGATATGTCTTTATTATCATGTGAGCACATATGTCATCATCAATCATTTCATAAACAACCCATATAGCATAAAAGAAAGGAGTTTCATTTCATAATCATCACATTTTAAAAACTACTTTAAATAAATTATCTTTATGTCACTTTAAACCCACGTAAAAGGGAAAGCTGGTTTCATGTATGTAAATCCCAGAATTTAAAATAGAACATTTTGATATATATGTGAATACCCCTGTAGAAATAAGAGATTTGAGCGCTATCCGGGCGCACCCTTGACATGTCTTTATTATCATGTGAGCCACATATATCATCATCAAACATTTCATAAACAACCCATATAGAATAAAATAAATGGGTTTCATTTCATAATCATAACGTTTTAAAAACTTCTTTAAAGACATGATCATTATGTCACTTTAAAACCCACGGAAGAGGAGAGAGGGTCTCATGTATGTAAATCCGAGAATTTAAAATATAAAATTTTGATATATATGTTAATACCACTATATAAATAAGAGCTTTAAGAATTCACTTAATAACATAAAATAATTTAGAGATAAAGAGGGAGGCATTTTGAGACGAAAAATATGCAGCATAACGTCTTCGATACATGGTTTTAGATAACATTGAAAAGAGAGGGGACTTGGGTCACCCACTCAAAAGTGATACATAAAATAGTAGTGGAACAGAATATATATCATTTAAGAACAAGGTAATTAAATTTTAATGATATTCCATATGAAACGAAAATCTTGAAAGGAAGACAAAAATAAGATTTCTCTTATGAGAATTCGGCAGCCTGACGGCATCACTTAAAATATCCAAAAATGGATGGAAGAGATAAAATAGTGTCTCTCATAATATTAAAATAAATTTTCAGTATGATAGATATAGAGATCATACCCAAAAATAATAAAAAAGAACATGAAATATTTTACATGAATGTAGATCTTGAAAACGAGATGGTGAAAGAACCCCTTAGAAATTCGGCATCCTAACGGCGCCACTTAAAACATCCAAAAATGGATTGAAGATATAAAATAGGGTCTCTCATAATATGAAAATAAATGATCAGTATGATAGATATAGAGATCATACCCCAACATAATAAAAAGGAACTTGAAATATTTGACAAGAAAGTAGATCTTGAAAATGAGAAGGGTGAACGAACCCCTTAGAAATTTGGCAGCCTAACGGCGCCACTTAAACATCAACAAAAATGAATTGATGAGATCAAATAAGTTATCTCATCATATGAACATAAAATATCAGTATGATAGATTTATATATCATACCCCAACATAATAAAATGTAACTTTCAAGACTTGACATGGAATTAGAACTTTGAAAAAGGAGAAAGGCGAAAGAACCACTTAAAAATTCGGCAGCCTAACGGCGCCACTTAAAACATCAAAATACTGAATTGAAGAGATAAAATGGGGTATCTCATTATATGATCATAAAGAATCAGTATTATTAATTTAGAGATCATTCCCCAAAATAATAAAAAGGAACTTTAATGACTTGACATGAAAGTAGATCTTGAAAACAAGAAGGGTGAAAGAATCCGTTACAAAAATTTCGTCAGCCTAACGGCGCCACTTAAAACATCATAAAACGAAATAATGAGAGTAAGAGGGGATCATTCATTATATGAACATGAAGAGGGAAGTAAGAGGAGTATAAAAGAACATCCTTTATCATAATAACATGGATAATAAAATAAATTACATAAAAGAGATTACTTGAAAAGAAAGAGAGAGGTCAGATCCCTTACCTTAAAACGTAACTCTTAAAACTCACAGGTTGGGACCTTGAGGGCTTGGGGTAATGTAGAGAGAACTCTTTGGGAGGTAATGAGACCATAAATTCGTCGGGGGAGAGTGGGGAGTCCAAATGGATGAGAGGATGGCTTGATATTTATAGGGAAAGTGAGGGGACAAGGCAATAATGGCCAAGGGACACCTGAAAAGTGTTTTTCTCAAAACCATGTTCTCTCCCATGATATTTCCCATGAAGTTAGGACACATGGGGCCCCCAATAAAATAATTCATCACCTTTGGTCGTCCAACCCTTAATATATCTCATTATATCATCATGACATAGTTATGATGTCATTAAACATACCGAAACCCTAAAACGGTATTTTTACTATTCACTGAAAATTCAATTTTCTCAGAAAAATCCCAAAATATCACCTTAACCAAATATCAATGCTATGATTTCAAAAATGAACTCCATTTTATAAAAATAATTTTATAAATATTTTTTATTTATTTTTTAAATAAATACACTATTCCCCAAAAATTCATTTTTTTCAGAAAAATCCCCAAAAATTACCTTAACATAATATCGATGCTCTGAGTTCAAAAATGTAATCCATTTTATAAAAATAATTTTCTAAATATTTTAAAATTAATATTTAATTAAAAAACACTATTTACTTGAAAAAAACTAATACTTGAATAATAATTTATGAAACCGTTATTTAACCATTTTATTGAATCACATTACTTAATCAAGGTGCCAATATTATATTAATACTTCATTTAAGTGAGATTACAAATCCATTGGTCACATTACTAATCCTATGCATAAAATCAATATTCATAATTTACTATTCATCAAAAATTAAGTTGATCTTATTATACTCTAAATTTCGTAGTGAACATAATTGTAGAAGACCATTTTTTGATAATAATTAAACAATTTTAATTATTTAAGGTTTACAAAAACATTTTTTAAAATATCCTTTTTCTGAAATTCATCAAAAATATTCATACTATATTTATCCGGTCATTTGAAAATTCATAAACTTCATCATAAGAAGAACTCCCAATTTTTATTTAAAAAAAAGGATTACACAAGGCAGTTACGGTCTCCTTACATAGCCCCTTATCACACCAGCATAGGACCTGAGTGTAAGATGTGACAAGGTGAGAGAATCTGAGGGAGGCTTGGCCAACATCGCACATGTAGTAATTTCTATCAGTTTGAAATTTTCGCAATGGTGATTCCGTTCTAGCTTCACACGATGAAGTTCGGCTTGGGTTTGCTCCAGAGCAAAGCCTAGGGGTGATACCTCCATCCCAAGTTCTGTTAGATGGGTTTCGATCGGTCTAAGACTACTGAGTGAGGCCATCAAATCTTCTTTCTATAATAATTAACTAATACTACTTGTATTTAGAGACAATAGTCAAAATGTTTAGTTTCTAGTAGTCATATTGACCAATGGTCATATACCAGTAAAAAACCAACAGTCTCATTTTAATTATACTCATGTTATGAAATGAAACATTTTTTTTAGTATAAAAATAAAATAAAATAACACATAAAATCAGGAAACAATATTTATTCAAAATTTCGGGTCGTTACAACATATGAAGCTAGTGCACAAAAACCATTGGGTTATAACATCTGTTCCAAATATATTGTCTAGTTACATCCTAATAATGTCTTCATTGAACCTTCATTATAATAACATGTATAAACTGACAATTATATTGGTAATGAACCAAAGGAATAAGAATTTTATATTAGAGAGAATTAGTTTACATGAGACAACACTGTGATGATTATCAAACTGCCTTCACAATTCAATCATAAAATATTGACTATGTTTCTCATTATTATTCAACACTATATAAAAATTTATAAACCCAATACTTTTAATAATTTATAAATTTACAATGAATCATTAAATTTGTGAGCATCCATGAATGATGAGATGAATTCACTTCATAATAATTGGATATTAGCTGTTGTGACTAAACTATTAAAAGATAAATTAATTTTTTAAAATGGATTAATAAAATGAAATTGTAAAACAATAAATAGATAAAAATAATTAATAAATCCATGTTAGTTGGTAAATTTTACATTTAATTAAAGGGATTGGACTATATTGTCGGTTTTCGAATGTTTTTAAACATCCATCTATGAAGATTTTTCTTGAATTTTCTATTATGAATGAAATTTATATTTAACAGATGGAGAATAGACATACCATTTTTCATAGAAAATATTTTTAAATAATTAATATACTTTCTTCATAAGGATTTATAAAATATTTTAAATTGGTTTTTCTTCTTTTACTAAATTATTTATTTAAAATACCCCCATTCCATTAACCTTGAGCCATTTTTTACATTATTAAATTAGAATAAGATACAAGGATTCACATCATCACTGAACGACATGTTTATTAGTCTTAAAGAATGAGACAAAAACATTATTCCCATTTTATAATTGAAAAAATATAAAAAATTAAAATTGAATATATATTTCGTCCTTGAATCTTATTCAATGATTCCTTATTTATATCATTATGATGAGAAAAAAATTATTTTAAACTCAAATTCCTAGAAATATTTTCAGATAGTGGATACTATAATGTGTATTGGTGGTATAATTATTACATAAAGGTAAATAAAGGTAAAATATCTCATTTAATTAATAAAATGATTAAGATATAAATCCATTGATAATATAAATATAATAATGTCATGGATAATAATAAATTAATTATCATTAAATTGAATTCCTAATGTTTGACAACTAGATTATGAACGTGTGATATGATATTTTCATATATGTGTACATGTACACTAAAAACCATTTATTAAGGATTGAAAACTAGTCTCTCCATTGAGACAGATTGATGCATCGAGTGTCCATTTATTCCTAAGAATTACCTATAACATCATCTCCAACAATTTTATATTATATTAAAAAAAGTATTAATTCATAAATAAAATTCATTTTTAATAATTATCTGTAGTGTGTAAAGAATAATAAGTATAAAGATTTTCCCATATAATTAAATAAAAAACACATTAACCCAATTTATATAGAAACATTATATGATTTAGTAAATAATCTTATTCATGCTTCTATGAATACAGATATTGAAGATAAATTTCATATCTGATGAAATATTTTTTTAATATTTATATAGAAATATAATTACCCCAATATTAATAAGGTAAAAAATATAACCATCAATTCAGAAAAAATTGAGTTCTTATAATCAAAAACACCATTTGGAAAATAGTAGAAAATTGCATCAATTAATTTAAAATAAATCATTATAATTTTTTTTAAACCACTAGAAACATTTAGAATAATATAAATACAATAAAAATTGGGTAGATATGGGAAATTATATTTAGAATATATATATATATATATATATATATAATTCCTTTAGAAATTATAAAAGTTATTGAAAATGATTATTTCAATGATAAAAAACAAATTACATCAAAATAATTTAAGAACTCATGGATAAAATAAAAGGCACATGAAAATTATGTGAGATAATATTAAGTAATTTTGAAAATATATTTTAAAAATTATATACGTGAAGGAAAAATATACCTGATCAAAAAACCTAGGATCAATTTTTTAAAATTACATTTATTGATTTACATAAAATATAAATTTATATTTAGAATATAAATTGATTCTCATTATATCTCTTAAGGATAATAAATTATATTGAATTTATGAGTGATACATTTTATGTTATCTTCAAAAAAATATATATAATTCAGGAATAATGAGATTGTTAAATAAATTAATACATCCTTCGTAACATTTTATTTTAATTACCATGAAAGTGTAAAATATAATTTAATATTTAATTTAATTTAATTAATATAGTTTAATTTGATTTAAATAAATTGGGAAATATATGCATCACATAAAATAAAACATGTGCATCATTTAAAAAATAACTGAAGGGACTTGAAGTTGAGATGAAATTTCATACCTCATGGTTCTACATAGTTAAATATGATTTAATTACCTATATAATAAATTTATAATTAATGTAGTCAAAAATAATACCTATATTAAAAATATCATTTATTATCCCCTAATATCATCCTATAGCCCATTTTTAATTTTTTTCTTATTATCATCATTTTAGGTATTAATTAAATCATTCTATATATATATTCTGATTTGATGTATATGGTACTCATGTTGTGATAACAATTATATCATATAACGAATTTTAATCACAATATAATGATTTTATGTATTTATATTATAAATTTTTATAATCATATGTGAAGAATATTAATGAAAATTGAGTCACACGACATTGTGGATGTGAGAGTCCACACGTATGCACAAGTATAATTATGAATTTTTAATAGGATAATTCATTTGGATTAAGATGAGAAAATAATTTTATATAGTCCAAATTATTTAATAATTTTAATATATATCCAATAATTCCATCATCATTTACATCCATGTGAGGTGGTGTTGGAAACCAAATTATAGTAGTTCATGTGGTAGTGGCTATCATACACATGGGAGATGGATCTATTTCCAATTTGAGGAAGAAGGTGATGAAATAATATTATACCATATACATAATAAATTATCATTATATGGGATATTAATTTTTTTATTATATTTTAATGTCTAAACAATAATTTAAGGTAGTGAAATATCGATAAAAAAAGAATTTGTTTTGTTAGGAAAATTACATCTTCATTGAAATATATTCTTTATATATAATATTAAAGATACTAGTGTTGATCTTTTATGAATAAAAAAATACTAAATTTGAAAAAACAATTGTGGAAATATTTTTGGTAGTTTTGTTTCTTTAAAAATGGATCAGTAGGTATAATTTTTTGAGGACCATATTTGACCTTTTATAAGTTAGGTGGGAGGAACACATGTCATTTTTGAAAGCATTAAATATTATTATGTCACATTATTCGAATGTTTCATAAAATGTGAATATTTTTAAAGTGAGATAGTATATGATAAAAATATATTTATAAAGAAGTATTTAGACATGTTTTAATGAGATTGGAACCCATATATGTTTGTATTTTCACAATGATTAATGCTTTTTATATGTAACCTAGATAACCAATTTTGACAATTTTTTCTATTAAAAATGTCCAAAAATAAATCTCCAAACAATATTAAATTAAATATTATTATTATCAATATGGTTTCCATTTTATATTATTTTATTCATATACCTTTTTTATTCATTTAAGAATAAACCCGCAAAATGTGATGGAAGAAATTTTTTCCTCAAAATGTATTTTTTTTTTAAAAACCTTTTCTGTCATTTAATCAATAGCTAGTAATCTATATTAGTTAAATTAAATTAATTAATTTCTATATTAAATATATAAATTTTATTTAAGAAATTAATTAGTAGTTTTTATTTTAATTAATTAAAATATCTACACATTTTTAACTTAGATACAGTTTTATAAAAAAAATATATCTTTTATATATAAATAATAATTTCATCAATTTTTTAAAATTGATAATCAATAAGTGGATAATTAAAAATATTATAAAAAAATAATAAAAATAAAAAAATAATTAATTTAAAATATATTTTTAATAATTCAAATAATCAAATTTCAATAGGATAATTCCAAAAAATATTTATAGTATTAATTTTCCATAGTACGTTAAAAATTAATATTCAACATATCAAAATAGAATTTTTGTGCTATGAAATATTTTAATTCCAACTGCACTTTAGATTAATTAAAATAATGTTTTCACAGAATACAATTATGTATCAGGTGTTCCATTTTTATGATCGAATGTAATCTTCATGAAAATAGAATAATTATTTTATTTTCATTATAGATATAATGAAATTGATAAAATGAAATTTGATACATGTATTCATTTCAGCCATGATATAAGTGGTATGAGTTTTTTAATTTTCTATGTCGATGACATGAATGTCATCGGGAAAAAAATAATTTTTATTATTCATATATATGATCAACATAATTCTATTTTTTAAATAAAATATTTATGAAATTAAAAATAGATTCTTTGAATAGAAATTGATAGGAATTAAAATGCTAAATATTGGAATCAATATTAGTATATTTATATTTAATTTTTTTAAATATAATCAATTTGAGAGGATTATTTTGATTACAATACCCTTGGTCTAATACTTTTTTTTGTCCCCGAAACAGTCCCATGTTAGTCCAGCTAAGGTAGATTTCATGTGTATCCTCCCTCAAGATAAGATATTTACATTAAATTGGTATAAAATTGTTTTTCCTTGGCAAGATATCTATTTTTATTAGTGTACTCATTACAGGAATAATAACGTTCTAATAAAATCTAATTTTAATTCTATAACATAGGTCCTGATTTATTTTCAAAATCTTCATATTTAGGAATTCAATGAGTAAAAAGTGATATATACTCTAATGATATTATAGTCATTGAAGATTATGAATATACTTCTATTAAACACACAGATTAATAGAATACATGTTTTTTTTAAAAAAATCATCTAGTTTCATAAATTTTTATTTGAAATATATCATTAGTAGTTCTACTGTCCACCATTGAGTCCCATTACAATATTTTCATTAAACCGATTGAAGATGTTATTTATTTTATTGTATTAAATATAGTTTTTTTATTTTTTTCTTTTAGTTTCATTGTACAAATTAATAGTGAATATTCATTGAATATCTTACTAAACTATGATTTTAATAGTAACATGAAGAATATAGTTATTTGGATTAACATTGATAGGCATGTAATTAAGTATATGGTATTGTGTGTCCTAAAGATACTAACTGGGAAAAATTGGGTAGATAGTTTTTCAAAATTTGTTACCTTCTTTAATATTTACCATAATTGGAATGTAATGAAAACCCACCACATTCAATATTTTATGTTTTCAGAAAAAAAATTAGAACATCATATTAATTGGTTGGTTTATAATTTTTTAACAACTATTGAATGTTCAGTAATTGGATTTTTATTGAAATTTTCATTTATATATTATTTCTTGTCTTCATATTTAATCCAAAGATTAGGTTGAGTATTTTTTTTTGAATTAATATCCATGAAACACTATTCAAGTGAAATTATTTTATTTCCATAATATATTGTTTTATTCATCCAATATTTTAAATTAATTTTTACTATTTTTTCCATTGAATAGAGATATATGGATTGTTGATCACATTGATCCAATGGTCCTGATATAGTTGTGGTATGTTTGTATCTTCTGTTTTTTCAGTTATAAAATTCTCATCAATTGGTACCATATATCAAGGGCCTTCCTAGTTTTTCATCTTTCCCTTACTAGATTTTTATAGGATTGTTACTAAAAATATACATTTCATCATTCCTATACTCGTATCACTCCTCTATCATACCTCGCCTATATAATCACCTTAGCATCATCATTTCCTCATATATTATTAATTTTCAATTACCATGAGTTTTTATTTTTTCTTAGTTCATTCTCATAATAGAATAAGTAAAGGTTTTATTTAGATTAATATATTATTTAGAATGAATTTCCCTTAATTGGGTTTTAAAAAAACTTCAAAACCCATTATAAATAATCAATGTCTCTTTTAATGTTATAAGAAAATTTTACATATACACTCACTTCAACACATTTAAAACATAGACGATGAAACTAATAAAGGAAACATGAAACAACAAAATAAAAAAAGTGGATGGAAATTGCTGAGGTATATGAGATATATGTAATGATTTCTCAAAAAATATTCCATCCCATTACTTTATGGTAGTATATTCCCTTATGGGTATAAAGTGACACTACCCGTAACCAAAATGGTATTCCACCATTAAAATTGTTTCTTATTTCTATGGTTGGGTTCATGTCATCTGGACCATTTAAGGTAGATATGTTAAATCCCCAATGGAAAATCAAGAAACAACTATGAGAAACACATAGTTTAAGAGCCTATAATTGAGGTTACTATAGAATAAATCCTAACATGATTACAATATTTCGTAAGGAGTCATGGTATACTATCATAGATCCATGAAAATGAAGAAAAATTGATTGAAATAAAATGGTTATGGGGGATTACGCATGAAGATAAAATTCTAATTCATGTAAAAACTCTAACAAGTGATATACATAATTTTTTTTTCTAGTTGAAATTAAATAATTAAATCTATTTAAAATGTATTAATAAATAAATTTTATTTTAATTAATATTTTGTAATAGAATAGTAAATTAAACAATAGAAATTGTAATATAGAAAATGGAATAGTAAACACCCCTAATAAAGTATAAATAATAGTTAAACATCGTATATGAGAATATATAATATATTTATATCATTAAATAATTAATTTTCTTTTTGAAAAATATAAATTTTGAGTGGGTATATTTGTACGTAATACAAATTTATTTAAAAATTTATAACTAATATAATTATTTAAAGAAAATTATTCTTCATAGAATATATTCATGGATTAATATTTTGTTTTATTATGATTATAAGATAAATTTATGAGACCTTAATTAAATATTCAATGTACAATAAAATCAGTTAAATTTTTAAAAAACCTATATTGAAATTAATGATGATTTTAAATTAAAAAATAAATAAATTCCTCATATTTAAAAAATTATATTCATATAATTCAGGAAAAAAATATAATTCTAAAAATCTAAAAACTTTTGGGGAGAATTTTTTGGAATTTTAATTAAATAAATGAATTTGTGTCGACTCGTGAAATACCATAATTTATGGAAAAAGGTAGATACATGAACTGATGAGTCTTGGATGACATATGGAAAATGTAAGAACCCCTGGATTTAACTCACATGTATTGAAAACTTTATTTAGTCCCACGAATATTCATTATTTTTTATCATCAGTAAAATAATAAACTATGGAATAATCTATTGGGAAACCCCACCTATCATCCTTTATAAATACAAACCCTCACCCCTCTTCTTCCCACGCATTCCAAGCTTTTATTATTTTCTACATTCTACCAAATACACATCACAAGACTCTTCCCATTAAAAAGACATACTTGTGTAACGAAAAATCCAAAACCACATGCCATAAAGATGTTCTCATGGAAGATAATTCAATAGGTTAAATTCATATTTTATTTTATTTTATTTTAAATTATTTTTATTTTCATATAATCAATTAACATACACATATTAAAGTGGAATAAAAGATTAAAAATCTTATATATACTGGAATTTTATCATGTTTTGGGAAATATTCATCATCATACTTCTTCTCCACTCCCATTGAATTTTAAAAAAAATCATGATTCGTGATGAGCCGATTTAACAACATCGTGGACGATAATTTTTATATTTCTTTTACATACTTCAATTTTCATTAATAAACCATATAAATGGTCTGAATATGTTGTAATAAGTATTATATAACATATATTTTGGTCTATAATTATCATTTATGCATAATATTTAATTATATAAAGAAACTAGATCATGATGATTAATGAATCTCCAATATGATCTAAAAGAATATTATTAATGTTTTATCTAATGAATCATCATATGATCTTAAAAATTTATTAATGGTATAATTTAATGTTTTAAAAACCTTTAAATACAATTTCATTTCACTTTTATTGTTTCTCAACCTTTCTACATGTATATCTATAAAGAAGAAACTATGGAAACCATGTAATGAGCGTAGCCAAAATAATGAAAATGAAAAAATAGAATTAATAAACATGTGAAAGGATGTTATTAAAATAATATCACGTATTATAAATATGAATATGTTTTTCCATATATTCTTACCATTATTTGAAGAATTATACAGGTGTTTTTGACATGTATAATGTAAAAAAATCCTATGTTTGGGAAATCTTAATCAAATTTAAATTCTTTGGGTTAACCTTATAACACATTAATTTTCTCATGATATAATTATTTTTAAAATTTCAATTGATTATATAATGTTGTAATATGATTATTTAAAATTTATATAATTATTCCTTTGATTTTATTAATTATTTCATCAATGATCTGGTATTTATATGAGACTCTTTAACAACAAAAATGATTTAAATGTTTTATTATTTATTCATATTAGTAATTTAATATATTTATGTTTACTCAAAATGGTTCTAATGAATGTATCTATACTGTCATTTAATTTTAAATTTCAAATAATTATTTTGAAAATTGATATAATTTTTCTATGTTGGGTTATTTCATTTCCAATCTTGTTAAGTGTCACTTTTGAACAAAATCAATATGAAAGATTGTTTTATTTATTGTGTGAGTAATTTCACCAAAATTAATGACACTTTATTACCTTCATGATAAACATATATGTTTCTATATTATTTCTTTAAAAATATAATTTCATTATTATGTGCATGATTATTACATTTTTAAATAATTTTTAGGAAAATTGTATATTTTGATATTTTAATATTTTAAGTCATGTGTTTCATTTAGTTATCAAGTGTTTTATTCCATATAGGTTTATTGGAAATTGTTTATATTGGTTGGTGCCCATTATGTCATGATATATGTTTTTTTGAGCCCATTATATCTCATGATATTAAGTTTGAATCCCTATTATATCTCAAGATATGTTTGGTTGAGCCCATTATATCTCAAGATATTATGGGTGAACCCCATTATATCTCTACAGTACATTGGGTACTCTAGACATAGAAGTTGACCAAATAGTTAATCCATGTGTAAGGGTGAATATAAGAGTGATACAGATAATATGTCGCATAAAAACATCATGAAGTTTCTATGCATGCTACTAATTTTTTATGTATTGTGATTTAATGGATTTTATGTTATCACATGATTAGTTATTTCCTTATTTATATCCCATATTCATTATTTTAGTTCTCACACCATTATTTTTAAATGTTTTCCAAGGTTATAAAGTTGGGTAAGATAATTAAGGATGTTTTGATGGATATTAGGAAGATTTTTAAAGAAATCATGTTTTATTTTTATTGTTTTTTGTTTTAAGAACACTGATACTATTTTAGTAGAATCCTATTTGTATTAATGTGGAATATTATGTATTTATTATGTGAATAAAATATAAATATATAACACTATAATATCCTAAATCTGAAAAAGTAATACCATGATTAAAATTCAAAATTATGCAATTTATTAATGGTAGGTCCTTATAGTTTCCATCAAATTATTGATTAGATATCCTTATGTGTTGGGATGATGTTTATAGAATAATTTAATGTTTTTTATTTTATGGTTAATTTTAAATGATGTAAAAGAGAAATATTTTAATGTTTATTAAACAATGACATTTCTGTTCATAATGTTTATCCATAGAAGAAAATGAGGAGCTGATGTAGGAAGGCACCAAGAGGATGATATCTTTCCAAATTTGTACTCAGGAATAGAGGGAATTGGAAATGAGTAGTTTTTTTATAGTAATGGATCATTTGACATAGTTGATAAATGTTGGTGGTGTTTATTATAGAGAGGAATTGACCATCTATGAATGAACATATCTTTTATCATTAATTTCATGAGGCAACATCCCCCATAATTAAGTGTATTATCTGACTTAGCGGCAGCCAAAGGATGGATCAATGCTTTGAAAAAGATATTTGATGCCATGGGATTTTTAGAATACAAAATGGCCCCCATAGATATTTTTCATTTTGAAGGTAATACTGATCAATGGTGGTCTATAGTTTAAAAATTTAGAAAAAAATATCCTCTTATATTAGAATGTGAATCTTTTCATTTTTCTTTTTGTGGAGAAATATTTTCTTATTATAGTTCAGAGAATAACAGAGAAAAATTTCACATAACTAATGTAGAAAGATAATGATTAAGTGACAACATAGATGCCAGTTTTATGAGACTTTCCAGGAATTGATTGATTATACTCGAGACATTTAAAGAAAGATTAATATATTTTTATTCTAGTTTGAAAACGTTTTTACGAAGATATTTGGCTTCAAGTTAGATTAAAATGTATGAGAAATTTTTTATTTTGCATAAAATGATTTTTTGATATTTTCTCACATGTATTTTCCACATAATGAAATGAATAATAAGTAGTCAAGTTATTGGGATGTGGGGAATAATTAATTAACTGAATATAGAGTTATTATAATAAATTTCACTTCTAGTGAAAAGTGTTTTAAAATTAATCATAAACAATAAATTATATATTCTCGGAACTGCTACAAAAATTGAAATGATTTGAACATGTCAGGTGTGTGAAATGAAAATGATCAAAAAAACAACAGGATGTCTTTAGTGAGGGGATTTAATAGTAAATAATTGGTTAATTTTTCTAATGTCTATCCAATGTTTTCCACAAATGAGGAAAAAAAGAATGATTAGAAGTCTAAGGGTGTGGAAAAACTCCATGAGACCACATCATTAGATATTGATCTATAAAATGATGTGGTATTGGGTAAGGGGAGCATATTATTTTTCGAAGGATGACCTGGTGTTGGGGTACCATCAGTTGAAATAAGAAGAAGAGATTTTGAAGAATGCATTACATAATATATATGGTAATTATAAATTTGTATTAATGTAATTTGGGTCAAAAAAATAAACTTTAATATTCATAGATCATATGAATATAAAATTTCATGAGTTCTTGGATGAGTAGGTGGTTGATATTATTGATAATGTTATATAATGTTAGATGGTTTAACAATAAACTAAACTCTACTTATATAGTCGGGGCTTGTCTTAGTGGTAACCACCACTCAATCCTACATGAAAAATGGTGGCTAAAACCCCATTGGGTGCATGTATTGTATTAGTATTTTTTTGGGTATTGTAGCAGCGTTGACACTGTTGCAATGACGTGCACTATAGCGGCATCATGTCACTGAAGCAATGGTTTGGGCACAGTAAGAACGACAAGAACTGTGTGTTACTGTAGTAGGTGGTAATGTAGAAGTATTATTCATAGAATGGGACATATGCCAAAATTTTGGGCCTATGGGCCATGTAATAATCTATGTTCTAACTAGGCCTTCGGGTTATGTAATGGGTCTCCCTATACAGAGTTAAAAGAGGTCTTTTCATTTCTTTAATAATAAAAATTATACTCCATCCCCAACCATTTAAAAAACTAAACTCTACATAATATTAACAGGAGTCTTGAAAAAAAATGTAATTAAAAAAAATCATTCTGAACAAAACCACATACATATATATTATGTAAGATTAACACTACCATTCCTTGATTAATAATCCAACCATAGAAAATAGTGTTTTAATGGGCATAATATGGAGAAATAAATTTATATGAGAGTTTATATGAAGGTGTTGGGTTGAATTAAAAAAATATATATTTTAATGATTATATTATATCTAATATATTCGAGAGGGAAGGGTTGAGGAAATCTATTTCATGATTTTAGGATTATTGAGTCCAGTCAATGGAACAAGGAGCATCCAATTTGTAGTTAGCAATACCACATATCCTAATTTCACCACAGTATTTATATGTCCATATTATAGATTATGGGGAGGGTATATGGATCATTATTTATATAATTTTCTCACAATAGCACATTCTAATCCCAATGGGGTGGTTGATTGGAATTAATAGAATAGTGGGTGATTAATAATAAAATTTAAATTATTATATATTCTGTAATAGGTAATCATGTAATGTACTAATAATTATCTTTTTCTAATATTATAGTAAAATGAAAATTTGATCATTCAAATTATTCTTCAGATTATTCCCTATCATGGGCCATTTATTAAATGGAAAACATTCCCACATTAAGTATAAATGTTTATAAACTAATATATGTCTATAAATTTGTTATATATATTTGAATCATCTATTCATGATCATCATATGTAAGATCCCGTGTTTTGAACCAGGTTAAAAATAAAAATATTTCTGAAATTCTTTTACGATTTATCAATGGGACATTCTTTTTACACCGAGCTATGTAATTTTATTCATAGTGTTTGAACACCTAAAGGTGTTGTTTTATCTCGAACATTGATAGATGTTTTGATGTAAAGGGGATGTTGCACGGGCATCAAACAATTTTTCTAATTGTGCAGTGAAACCATGTGTAGTTGTTCTTGGAAGGAGTAGCTTCGACACGGGCAGTGCTAGGATTGTCAAACCATGCATCCGAACCATGCGAGATGGGTGTTAGAGGAATTAGCTGACACACGGTTATTGCACAGTTTGTCAAACTGTGCAAACTAACCGTGCAGGCATATAAACAAGATCCATAAATTGTGGATATTGCCCATTTTTGCCTTTAGATGTCCCTTTTTTCCACCTAAGTGTCCATAACTCGGGATTTTTCTTCTCCTTATGTCAGAGAAGGTTCTCACATCATTTTGTAGGCGATCTGAAGGCTTCTCTTGGAGAATCAAAGGTGGTTTGTTGAGGAAGGTATATGTTCTTCTTCATTCTTGTTCGGTTTCTTAGATCTACTTAGATCTACATCTCTTATTCTCATGATTTATTGCTTCTACGCCCGTTATGGGTAAATATATGTTTTTGGATGACAAGTATGATGTGTTTTGGTGTTGGTGTTTCTAGGAGAAGTGATCTAAGGTGGGTTCTTGAAGAATCAACCCATTTCTCTTGAGGGTTCTTCGTTCGTTGTTGTTTCTGTCAAAACCTGACGTATGACCCCAAATCATTAACACATGATTTTTGAACTATATATTCTTTAAATAAATTTAGAATTTGAATTTCATTGATTTTGATATTTTGATGAATGACACTTTTTATGTTGTGGAATAGTTCCGCCCACAAGAGATAAGTGAAGACCTGAACTTATGTTGCATTTAATCATGTTTGGAAAACTTGGTTAAAGTGATATGTTTAAAAAATTAAACTATTGGAATTAGGTGTTCGTGTAAATGGATAATTAATTGTATACTTAATTTTCATGTCTTGAGATGGAATGATTTTGTTCCCTTTGCTGATTATTCGGAATAATGAATATTTGACATGTTCGGAAGATAATTTGGAAAATGGTAATAATTAATTGATGAATTTATTATTACATGTTAAATAGTAAATGGTAAACTAATTGATGATTGGTTAACGAGATATTATTTAATTAATTAATTGTTGAATTAATTATTTTGCAAAAATTATTTAAATATTGTGTATTGATTGTTTGTTACAATTTTTGGCTAGGAGTACCTTCTGATGAATTTTAGTTTTCCATGCCTTAAGTTGTCTTTGATGGAGTTATTTAGAGATTTGATATATTGTGTGACATGGTCACTAAATTATCATGTCATTGTTCATCATGTTTTGAGATGATTATGGTGAGCTTGTAGATTGTTAAAGTCCAGGATAAACCATTGTTTGAATTGACGGGTTCAGAGTTGTTAAAGAATTTGGATAATTAAGTGCTGAGTTAATTATCTAGTTATCTTGGAAAGAATAATTTAGTGATAAATAGTGATAAATTAATGAGATGTTGAATGGATAATTATGTTTTGTCTTATATGAAGAGATATTTGTTTTAATTAATTGTTAAATTAATTAACTGTTTGGTTTTGTGGTGTTAGACATGGTATTCAACACCAATGATAAATATATATGTATGATTGATGGATGGGTTGTGAGACAAGGACTAAGGATCCAAATACTCAAAGGGTGTTAGACATGATGTTCAACACTAATGATATATGTATATGTATTATTGATAAATGGGTTTTGAGACAAGTACTGATGCTCCAAATACTCATGTGGTGGTAGACATAGTGTTCTACACCCAACTTGCAAGAAAATATTCTTTAATAGGACAGGGACTGATGATCCCAATATCCATGGTTTGTGAGACATGTACTAATGCAACAAATACCCACAAGGGTGCTAGACATGATGTTCTACACCCATTAATTAACATTGGACAGTGGGTCTAATTATTCGTGCATGAAATGAGTTAATGGGTAATGAAGGTTGTTGTGACATGATGATTTGTGAATTGTTTATGAGAAAGGGTTTAGACTTTTTAATGAATTGGGTGAACCACTATTAGTGGACAGACCTAGGAGCGAATCACTATTTTAATGGATGGACTTATACATAATATATGAAAGATTAAATTGAATAACATATGATGGGTTATCCAAACCAAAACACAAGATTTGATTCAGTTTTTTCTTTGAGTATTTAGATGGTCTTTAGAGACATCTATGGTGAGTGACTTATACGAGAGACGTCGGGCATAGGCCGAATCTCAAGTCTTTCAAAATTTATTTATATTGGAATAATTGATAAACAATAAATGGTTATGTAATGATTTTTTAGTATGCATGACAAATTTATAATGCACGTTCTGACACCAGATGGGGATGAAGTAGGTACTTGAGTATATAGTTACATGGTACTGCTTAATTTATTTTACGCATGCCTTTAGGTGTCTTAAATTATTTATTAAATGTCTAGATTTAGTGTAGAAATGGATGGTCCTGACATGTTGAGATTTATATCTCACACCCAACTCGGGCCGCCATTGCTCTAGGTACCTAAGTAGATTATATTTGGTTGCAGGACAATGATGTGTGTATTTACATGGGAGTTAGGAGCAGAGGACCGAGCGGAGGCTCAGGATGCATGAGGAGATCGCACTTGGGGCATTGAGTCATTATTTATTTATTTCTATATTGGAATGTAAATCATGTTGTTTTATTCACTGGTTTTTACTTTTGTATCATTATCATGTCATGAATGCATCTAACATATAATTTGGTGTTGGCCACTTTTATAAAATGTGTATTATTTGTCTTTAAGTGTTTTTCATTTATGAGTTACTGCTTCCTCTATTGTTTGTTATCTACACTGATATACCGCAGTGTAACTCTAAAAAGAGTGTATAGTCTCCCCACTGACTATCCTTAGACCCTCACTGCTAGTCGGAAGCGTCTAGTGTATGGGGAGACATGCTTAAGGTCATGTGGCGACCGTTCTAGCCAATAGTCTAGCCACCGGTTTAGTGGAAAGTCAGGTCAAGACATTATGAAGTGGTATCAGAGGTTTAGGTTTTCATTCTTTTCATTTGTATTACTGCTTTTGGGTCAGTAGATAGGAGACTAGTCATGTTTCTGTGCTTGGGTTAATAGACGTGCATGGGACTGATCACCTAATGTATGGGAAATAACTAAGTGTCTCGGGATGGTAATTGATATTTTTACTATTAGAGGTTATAGTTGATATGATTTACCCTTGAGTGACTAGTGTATTTTACTCTATTTATTGATTTTGAGAATTTACCAACGAATAATTTTCTTAGCCTGATATGGAAAGTAAGTTTCATACATGCATCATCTATGTCACTTAGAGGATCACATGTCATGCATATAACATTCCTTGTAGTTGCAATAGTAGGATTCCTGCTAATTTGGATTGTGTTCCTTCGGTGTAATTCCATGTTTTATTTTCTTTAGCATGCCTCTTTAGATTGCATGTTATAGTGATAGACATATCATGCTTGAGTGATTATATTCCGTATTGCCTTGGTTATTATCATGTTTTGTTGTTGTGACATGCTTCTGTGTAATAGCATGTTGTTGAGTTATTGCTTATGCTAATGTGTTAGATAGGTTTTAATATGTGAAAGGGGTGCTAAAGATAAAATGTTAAATAAATTTTGATTGTGATAAATGGGATCCAAAATCCAGCGATAAGGTGTATGAGCACCTTATTGATTGGTAGGTGTCCACCCATATAATTTGGACCATTATGTTGATCATTTTTATTTCTGAATTTACTTTGGTATCGATTAATGAGAGACAATTTTCAATCCATGGAGTGTATGTTCACTTCATGAGTTGGTAAATGATGACTCATATTAAATGTGATGTCTTGATACCATCTGAAATGATTATTAATGTTAATGATGTTTAATGTTGATTTGAAATCACTTGTATAACTTCTAAAATAAAACTGGGTCGAAGTAGGTCAGTTGGGGAGGGTATCTATGAGATAATATGTTTGGGTGTTTAAATTTTCAATACCTATGCATTTTCATTTGGGTTTCTTTATAGAGAACCTAGGTTGGTTAAAATGGGATCCTCGTAGGTCGCCTTATCTTCTTAAAAAGAATTTATAATGATATGTTTCCGAAAAATGATGGGATGTCTACTAACTTAAATGTTTTAAAATGGAAGTTTTATGAAACGTGAATATTTTTCCTTGGGAAATTTTCAAAATAGTACTATGTTGTTTTGATTAAATCTTTTAATGATTAAATATTGAATGTTATTAAATATAAGAGGCATGGAAATTGAACATTTTGTGGTGTCTACTATCTAAACCCCTCATGTAAAGGGTAGTTCAAACAGCTCTTGAGTTTCCTTGGAATGGAAGCATGAGTACATTTTGTTGGCATTCTTCACCTTACCAATGGTCTTATGTTTGACATTTGATCCTAGTGACTTGTTTGATGTGACCCAGTTTAGGGTTGACACCTTTTCTTTGTAAGGGGCTAACCTGCGGTTGGTAGCGACCTCAAAACATAAATGCCTTGCTTGAGCTATGTATTTTCTCACTCTTTGGGAGTTGTTGGGTGCCGTTGTCCCATGTATGACTTCTAGTTTCCTATGACACCCTTTTTCCAAAAGGTGGTGATGTGTTTATTTGAACTTATTATGGGATTGAGCATCGATTAATGCACTTTGTTATCTGGTTAGACATGCCTCATGCATGGTCGACTAATTTGTTGGCCATTTGACCATTTGTTCTTAGTAATGGATGAATGGTTATGGATTCGTCCAGGAAAATGGTTGTATGAGGAAAAATGACTCCATAATAATTATTTTTGAACAATTGAGTATGGTCTTGGGTCAACTCCACATAGAGTACCTTGAGAGTTAAAGAATCAGTTTCATTTTAATACATGGATATGTATTCAAATGACCCGGGTGTTTGACACGCCGATCTTGTTGTTAATCGAACACAATGGTGAGAAGCTGATCTTTTCTTGAGACATCATGGTAAATACTATGGTTGGTATTTCCACTTTTTTCATGATTAATATGTTGGTAGGTGATTCTGAGATTTTAGAATAGAGTTTTCTAGTAATGGTTTTACCAATCTTCTTCATGACCTCAGTTTTCTCTTAGTGCGCACTTCTGGACACGACGAGCATGTCCCATATCTTGACCTCGTCATTGAGACACTAAGATAGTTTTAGTCTTGTTCCACACTATAGTTTAAATGTTTTTGGGCTTGATGAGTAGTTTCTATTTGGATAATATGCAGAATACATTGATTCTTTGGGCTACTTCCTTTTTGGTGTTTGGGAATGGTTGTTTTTAAAATAGCCTTGCAATGGCTTGACATAGAAAATTTACCAGATGTTGGTTATGTTCTTCGATATACCGACAGATGGTTTTGGAATATATTTAAAAGAACGTTGTCAGAATAAATGTGAAAGTGGCTTTTGGGTCCGTGGTGACTTTGAGTGAAGCATGAGAAAATTGTTCGACCTTCTAATGACCAAAGATATAAGATCTGTTTCGATGTTTGAGATTTAGAGTAATATTTGGATCTAGTTGGAAAGGCTTATCCATCAGGTTTGGGAAGGGTTAAAGATGTGTTTTCTATTGGAAACACAACACGTCACTTCTAATGAGATGAAATGACCTTGGTAGGTCAGTTGTTTTAGTAGTGGTTCCCGATGGCTCTCGGGGATGAGATGTTTTTAGGGTGGGTATAATGTAAGATCCCTTCTTTTGAACCGGGTTATAATTACGATTGTTTCTGAGATTCTTTTCTGGTTTATCAACGCGTCATTATTTTTAAACTGAGTACCAGAAATTTATTTTGAGGGTTGGAACACCTAAAGATTTTGTTTTTTCTCGAACTTTGATATAAGTTTTGAGGTAAAGGGGAATTTGAACGGGCGGCACACAGTTTGTCTAACAGTGTGGTCAAACCGTGTGTAGTTTTTCTTGTAGGTAATAAAATATGCATGGGCGGCACACGGTTTGTCAATCCAGGTGTCCAAACCGTGCGAGAAGGGTGGCTAAGGTAGTATCTAATGCACGGTTACCGCACGGTTTGTCAAACCGTGTGAAATAATCGTGCATGCACTTAAACCAGATCCTTAAATAGTGTATATGTCTCATTTTTTGCCTTTAGATGGCTCATTTTTCTTCTTAAATGGACATAAAAAGGTATTTTTCTTCTCCATAGGTCAGAGATGGTTGTCCCACCATTTTGGAGGTGATACAACGTCTTATCTTGGCGAATCGAAGTCGATTTCTTGATGTTGGTAGATGTTCTTCTTCCTTCTTGTTTGGTATCTTAGATCTGGTTAGATCTACATCTCCTCTTCTCATGATTTCATAGATCTATGCTCGTTATGGGTAAATCTATGTGTGTGGATGACAAGTATGATGAGTTTTGGTTTTTCTATTTATAGGATAAGTGTACGCTCGTTATGGGTAAATCTATTTGTGTGGATGACAAGAATGATGAGTTTTGGTTTTGCTTTTTATAGGATAAGCGAACTAGGAGGGTTCTTGAAGAATAAACGTGTTTCTCTTGAGGGTTCATTGTTCGTTGTGGTTTCTGTCGTAACACAAGGTAGGGTCCCAAATCATTAACACTTTATTTAAGAATTATAGATTATTAATATAAATTGAGAATGTGAATTTCCTTGACATAGATATGTCTATGAATGACACTTTTGATGGTATTGATTAGTTCCACCCACATGAGATATGTGAGGACTTGAACATGTGTTGAGTTTAAGCATGTTTGGAAAACATGGTTAAAGTGATATATGTAAATAGGTATATGATTGGCATGAGGATATAGAGTATAAGGATAATTAATTGTAGAATTAATTATCATGTCATGAGTTGGAATGAGTTTGTGTCCTTTACTAATTATTGGGAATATTTAATATTGGACATGATCAGAAGAAAAGTTTTGAAACTGGTAATAATTAATGTATTAATTAATTATTACATGTTAAATGGAAAATGATTAACTAATTGGTTATTGGTTAAAGAGATAATATTTAATTAATAAATTGTTGAATTAATTAATTTTCAAACATTATGTTAAGATTTTGTATTGATTGATTGTTATGATAGTTCTCCAGGAGTACCATTTGATGCGTTTTAGTTTTCCATGACTTATGTTGTCTTGGATGGAGTTATTTAGAGATTTGATATATTGTGTGAGATTTTTAGTAAATTATCAAGGATTTTCTCAGCATGTTTTGAGATGATTATGATGAGATTGTAGTTTTTTAATGTCCTGGATGAACCATTGTTTGAATGGATGGGTTCATATTTGTTAAAGAATTTGGATAATTATGTGCTGAGATAATTATTCAGTTATCCTGCAATGAATAATTAATTGTTAATTAATTATAAATTAATGAAATTTTTAATGGATAATTAAGTGTTGACTTATCTGAAGAGCAATTTGTGTTAATTATTTTTTCAATTAATTAACAGTTTGGTTTTTTGGTGTTAGACATGGTATTCCACACCAATGATTGATGTATATGTATGATTGATGGCTGGGTTGTGAGACAAGGACTATGGCTCCAAATACTCACAGGGTGATAGACATGATGTTCTACAACAATGATATATGTATATGTATTATTGATAAATTGGTTTTGAGATAGGGACTGATGATCCAAATACTCCCAATGTGCTAGACATGGCATTATACACCCAACATGCAAGCAAATATTCTTTTACGGGACTTGGACTTATGCTCCAAATACCCCTGGGTTTTGAGAAAAGGTCTAACTCTCCAAAAATCATTAGGGTTATAGAAAATATGGTCTACACCCATTAATTAACATTGGACCGTGGGTCCAATTGTTCGTGCCTAGAATGAGTTGATGATCAATGAAGGATGTTGTGACATGATGATTTGTGAATTGTTTATGAAAAAGGGTTTAGACATTTTAATTAATTGGGTGAACCACTATTAGTGGACGTACCCAATAGAGAATCACTATTCTATTAGACTGACAAAGACATAATATATGAAATATTCAATTTAATAACTTATGACACATTATCCAAACCAAAGCACAAGCTTGGATTCAATCTTTTCTTTGAGTATTTAGATAGTCTTTAGAGACATCTGTAGTTAGTGACTTATACAGGAGATTTCGGTCGTAGGATTAATATCAAGACTTTCATACTTTTTTTAGATTGGAATAATTGATAAACAATAAATGGGTTTGTAATGATTTTTGAGTATGCATGACAAATATATAATGCACGTTCACACACCACCTGGGGGATGAAGCAGGAACATGAGTATATAGTTACTTTGTACTGATTATATTATTTTATGCATGCCTTCACTTGTTTTAAAATATTTATTAAATGTTTAGATTTGGGGTAGACACTGGTGGTATCGGCCTTCTGAGATTTATATCTCACACCCTACATGGGCCGCCCTTGCACTGGATACCCGGATATACATTATTTAGTTGCAGGACTATGTTGTTTTCATTAACATGGGAGTTAGGAGTAGAGGACCGAGCAGAGGCTCAGGATGCTCGAGGAGATCGCCCTTGGGGCTTTGAGTCATTATTTATTTATTTCTGTTTTGAAATGTAAAGAATGAAATTTTGTTCATTATTTTTAACTATTTTATCATTAGCATTCCATGCATGAATCTGCTGTATAATTTTCCATTGGCCACTTTTATAAAATGATTATTATTTGTCTTCCGCTGTTTGTCATTTATGATTTAATGCATCCTCTATTGTTTATTATCTAGACTAATATACTGCTATGAATCTCTGATAAGAGGGTATAGTCTCCCCAATGACTATCCTTAGACCTTGCTTTATATAGGTAGCCTCTGGCGTTTGAGGAGATGCGCTGGAGGTCATGTGGCGACCGATCCGGCCACTGGTCCGGCCACCGGTTTAGTGGTGATTCGGGTCAGGACGTTATATCATCCAATGGATATATTTTATAATAATCACAATATAATTCAAATATTATTGGATTTTTTTGAGAGATATACAATACATGATGTTATAGTTTAGACTGTGGTAATCATTTATGTTTTCCTTTTCCAAATAGGTAAATACAAGAGTTGTATGGGATTTCCAGGGATCTATTTACTAGTAAACCTAAAGAAGTAGCACAGGTCTGTCCTCACGTAGTCAAAATGGATAATTTCATTAATTTAATAAATATTTATATGATTAATATACCTAAATAATTCAATACTATTGTCACACATACATTAATACTTTATATATTATCTAAATTTTCCAAAAAGTTTTATAATAACAACATTGAGATGATTCTCTACGATATCCTCTATCTATTTCCCAACATTGAATGAGAAAATATGTTTGAAAAACATTCCATTAATTTTATAATTGAAGGGAATTAAGATATTATGTCCCAATGACTAATACAAGGTCTATATCAGATTGGAAACTCATTTCTATAAATAAAAATATCATAGGTAAATCATAGAATCAAAAAGTTATTTGTTTCACATGTGGAAATAATGGTGAATAGAAGATAAAACGAAATGTTATTAATTATAGGATACTACTTCACGTGTGATCATTAAATTTATTTATTTATTATTATTTATTCATTTTTAAGTACAACGTCTCTTATATATGTGAATAAAATCACAAGAACCTTGTTTTTAGAGATTGATTACAAGAATAATGTTTCATTCTCAAAAAGATAAATTATTTTTGATCCATTATTAGTGATCATTCATGCAAGACATTATTATTTCGATTTCGGTATAATGTAATCAAATTGAACATATTATTTTTAAATAAATTTATATCAACTCCCCATAGAAAAATATATATCAGTATTTCTTTATGGAGAATATTTTACCATATAAATCAATTGATTATTTAAAAAATATTGATTCATATACATTTTAAATCAATATCTATTGATTAATATATATATCATACGATGTAAATCTAATTGTGGTATAGTTGTTTTTTGTAAAATTAAAATGATAGTGGTTAAAAAATAATTATATATGAGATGGTTACAATCTATCTTAATGTGAAAAACAAGATGTAGAAACACAACCACTATTATATATATATATTTCTATTAAATCTATAAGAATAATTTAAGTCCCAAAATCTGTTTAAATTAATTTATCAAATCCAAAATAACTATTGTAAATTAGAATATATATGGTAGATTTTTATACATCATGATATTCTTTTAATAAATTAATTAATAATATTTAATCCTCCATTATGTCTTACAAGAGTGTATTATAACCATGTATTCATTGATTGTTAATATGTTGACTCATGGTATTCAAAAAATCACATTAGTTAATCTATCATATTTTTAATAGTATTAAAATTTTGTAGCTTTAATGGATTACATATATTGATTTTTTTCATAAGTTCTTCCATGATATATTTCACAAATTATAGATCCATCAACAATAAATATACAACTAAATTAACTAATAGATATCATATTAACTAAAAAGTGATGAAGAATCCATTTTCCTATATAACTATTATTTTATGGAAAAATATTCATTTAGAGTTTACTTTTGATGAGAATTAATATCAATAAAAAATTATGTGAATAATGGTTAGTAATCCTACTTCTATAAAGGATATTAAAATCCATTATTAGTTAAGGTAAACTATCATTATATTAGAGGGAATTATATATCATTTTGTGATAGTGGGAGAAAACTACAATTAAATTATTGTTATGGTCTAGATGAATATATATTTCTAATTGAACATATATTTCATTGTGATCCATGGGATGTGTTATTCCAAGATACACATAAAATGTTAGAAACTAAAACAGATCAAGTGGTTTGTATTAACCATGGTGGGTGAAATATATATAGATGTATATTTTTCATAATGAATGTTGAGACCTATTCTGTAGTATTATATAAAATCATTATAATGTTTGAATAAATGAATTAATTTAATAATGGAATATTTGGACAAAAAATTAGAGGCATTATATTTTTTCGGGTACTAGACAACACTTTATTACTGATTATTCAACAGAAACTATATGTCGATAGTAAAATTTAGATTCAATAAATGATTATTAATTATTAAAATCATGTTTATGGAATATTCTATAAAAAATCCATTATTGTATTCATCAAAAAAAAAATTAATTTCTACTAGTCATATAAATATTACATGACCATTATATTGATAATTCCACTATCAAGGCAAATTTCATTAATGAATACACTTTAATAATGTGTCTGTTTGACATAACAAAAAGAAATGGTGACCCAAATAAATTCAAAAATTATATTAAAAATTTCCATATCCTTTTATGTACATAATTAAACATAGTTATCATAAAATAATTAGTTGTTACAAGTGAATTTCATATTTCTAAAATGGGTTAGTGGAAAAACTATTGTTTTCCACAATAGATATGTTTTTCACATATGGAAAATTTGGTTAGTCATATCAGTAAACAGAGATTAATATTTTCACTTCATTAATAACATAAAACGGTAGTCCAATTCAATGGAATAAGATAAATAGAGAGATACATATTGGGTTACATAATAAGTAATGGTACAAACTTTTACAAGATGGAACAATTCATTACAAACAATTTTTCCATGTCACATGGCATGGAGTATCATCATGAGAATGTTTATTGGGATACGAGTGTGTTTAGAATTAAATTTTACTTGATTATTTACATGGAATATATCAATTATTCAACGATATGTACTAATGCAAGATTAAAATGTTTAATGGAGTTAAATGATCAAGCTATGCTAGTTAAACAACAAAAACATATAATTAAATCCTTTTACAATACATAGTAATATATAACTATAAGAGTTACTAGTAAAAGTTTAAATAATAATACAAATTTTATAGGGATATAATTTATTTTTATTATTTTGATAAATTTGGATCATTGATTACGAAAATGATTATGTAATAATCCAGGAAAACATATTTCATCAAGTGGGTAAAAAATTTATTATAGTAAACTACGTTGGGGATTTAGTTATAGTATAATAAGTGGGTTTGAAAAAATTTGATAAATTTTTTGTTTTAAAAAAAATAGTATGTGTATTTTGATTACTATGATAACCGATGTTTGTAGAGTATGAAATTATTATTGTTTATAAAACATCAATAAGAAGTGGATACACTGGTATATTAAAACATAATTTGTTTTTTTCAAAGTATTGATGTCAACATAAGAAACTATTATTCGAAGAAGTTATATATTTCATCCCTAGATATAAAAACATGAGAGAACCAGCTGATTTACCCATATATAGTAGATAAATTTATCATATTTGAGAACTAAAATGTCTGTTTGTAGATGGATATGGGGATTTCCAGTGTCTATTGGTGTTTGTTACTTTGAACCAATAACATCTTATTATAGACTAGTTATATATTGTGAGAATGTAATAGTAAGAAATACACTTTAAGATAGTGATAATTATCCCACATACAATTATTATAGAAATAGCATAGTTCACATATCGTACATAATTGTATTTGGTACTTACCCCCTATGATGAAATCCATGAAGTGTTCTCATAGAATTCATAAATATTGTTCTTTGATTAGACAAAATTTTATAAAGGGATAAAATATTTAGTTATTTGTAGGTTTTTGTACTCATAAGTGGATGATAATTCATCTCATGCTTATTAAACCATGTAATATCCTTGATGGAAGATTATTAGAATAGATCCACACTTATGAATTCTATATGTATACTTGACATTGTATAGTTATGTACGAAAACACGATAAATGTTTCCTAGAAAATAATATTATTCTTAATTAATTTCATGTATTCCAAACATAAATATATTTACATATAACATGATGAAATATTTTCATGATGAAGTTCTATTACATCCCAACCATCTCATGCCATGATCCAAGTCATCATATCAAATAGGTCTCATGTAATACCATGGATTATCTCATAGTACAATATAGTATTTAAATCATAGAGGTCACTAAATGGACTAATGAATCTTACAATATGTAATATTTGATATTTCAATGATACTTTTCATTACTGACACACAACCCATGAATAATCCCCTGATGTTGACCTTCCTAACTCTACATTAGGTAATGATCACTTAACTATCAATTTTTATAGAGATTTTTCCATAAATATAATAGAGCACCTTACAAAAATGGGTAGTAATATTTATTTATTTATTTATTTTTTTAAATAGTTTCATGAACTATCCCTTTAAACCACAATGTCTTCCTTGTAAACCTCGTGCCTCAAACTCGGGTTGTTCTTCTACACATCCGACTTTATATTAGCATTAATACCATTTTTAATGAACTTTCCTATATAGGTAATCATACGGGTCATCCAACCCCCTGGGTCCTATTTAATATCATGGTTTTCTTCCCAACACAACATATGTTATTACCCATTGGGGTGATTTATTAGATTAATTTTAATGGAATGCAATGGATTATTTTGTTGAGAATTAATATTTATTTTTTCCCATTACAAAATAATGTAATGGATTATTCTAATGAATATTAATCTTTAGAATAAGAAGTAATACTTTTTTAGTATTTATTGATAGAAAATAATTAATTTTCTTATTTTTGTAGAAATTAATTATTTAATAATGTATATAATATTTATATTCCCCATGTTTTTCTCAATGTAAGAAATTTTTATTTCATAAATAAATAACTTTAATATGTACTAAAATATTAAATAAATGTTTTCACATCAAAAATGAAAATAGAATATTATATATATATAATAATATTTATTCATATATTTATTTAATAATTCAATATATGACTAGGAGAATAATATACAATGTTTCATATCATGTGGTCAATATAATTTACTAGTTAGTGAAATATTATTTATTATTATGTGGGCTTGTGAACACCGTCAGATCAAATAATAAAAATATTTTTTTTATGACATGTGGATCATTATAGGTCTACATATGTATTAATTTACAATTTCACATTGATAAATATTTAACATGAACTATATTATATAAATATAATTCAATGTAATTTTTGAAGTGGTTGTTGGTTGTTCTCCGCATTCATTACCTATAGAATTGTCTCCCAATGCATAATTTCTGAATAGTTCTCTCTAAAACATTTTATATCATCTACCGCTATTTTCTTCATCTCAAATAATGAATAACTAGAGTTTTTACTTATATATAAAAGGAATACAAAGACATAATGTCGAACAATAAAATATGAGTAATAATCTTCACTACCATATAGTGTTTCATCTGCACTGTTCGAAGGTCAAAAGAACACATGTGTACCACTTTTACAGGCAAATTATGTAGGGTAGACCTGATGAAATGATGATAATCCATCCATTGATCAAATGATAACCATCATAAATGACAAAATAACTAAATATTGAGGGTATCCTTGTTCACGTGATTTGGATTAATTATAATTTTAATTTTAAAATATCCCTAATGATTCTATCAACCATAGTAAATTTCATCTATAAAATTATTTTGGTCATGTCATTAAATGTTATATAAATTGCTGATTATTTATATAATTTTTAAAAATATTAGTTCGGAATTTAAAAATAGGAATCACTACTATAGTATAAAAAAATTACAATACAAATGGTGAAATCTTTAGAACATATTTTTGAAGAACAATATCTGGAATGAGATAATTATTCTAAGTGCACTATAGTATAATGGAGTGTTATAAAGGATAAAAAGGAATTGATAGAAATAAAGATGTGTGTGTTTTTAAAATGAATAATTCCTAAGAAAATTTTATAACAAGTAGTAAAAATGAAAACATATATGGTCAACTAATGATCATATTATCTTATGAGATAAAACAATCCAATATGCCTATTATAGTAAACATTATATTATTGGACCCCCCCAAAATTTTCTTCAGTTCCACCTATTCTCATGTCAATTCAAAAGACATTTATAATATTGATGCTATGTATGAGACATTATTTCTTCTAGGAGATGTAGATTAAAATTTTTTATTACATCTATAGTATGATGAAAAGTGAATATTAACATGATCTATGATGTTATTTTTATTGGGAAAGTTAAATTTAATAACCAAAACATGAGTATAAAAAATGTTTAATGTAACAAATCAATCTAACATGTCTATGTGGATTTAAATTCTTGTAACTAATAGATAGATGTGATAAAAATGAATGTATTCATGTGTGGAAAGTTGATTATATTCCAAATTTCATGAGGGCTACATAGGTTCATTTGGAAAGACCAATAATTTGAACATTATAATATATAGAATACAACATTTTAGTATTGTTTATAGATAAGATATAATACGTGTAGAGGTACTCCATATTCATAAAATTTGTTCAATAGTTTTATGCTTACAAAAACTGAAATCATCATATTCATATTGGAAAAGTAGAAATCTATAATAAATAATCCACTCTTATTCACTCATGAATGTTAGAGTTAGTAGTGGGGGAGGAAATGTATTTTTTTTATCCAACTAAACCTGGTATTTGAGTTCCTTTCCACATAGAAATTGGGAACTAGAGAATAATTTTGTATTCCAGATAAAAGATCTAATTTTCTCTATATTATGATATGAACTAGAGAGAAAGTTTTCTTTTGAGTGATATTTTTATGATAATTCAATTGATATCTATGAATGTATTATAGGAAGGCTTTGAAATATATTATCTCGTTCTTGAAGGGATTGGATGATTCAACCTTGTGATTTGGGGTGGATAATACATTAAAATTATATATTAATGTAGAATTTATATGGGATTCAAAAAATTATGGTATAAAAACTTGTTTTTTTAACTTATTAGGGAAATTGTTCTATTATATCTCTTCGAAACAATACTTTTGTATCTTTCTCTATAAAAGAATAATGGACAGTATTGGATTACTTGATGTGATTACTAATAAGTATCATATGTTTTTCCAGGGGTATAGTCTATTTATGAGATAATTTGATTGTGGTTATGTTGTCAGAAAATCATATTTTTCATGTAATGGTTAATAATTTTGAAATAAAATTCCACTTCATTTGGAATATAATGAATGAAAATATGATTTATTTTCAAAATATTACTTAATATGAAAATTTTACTGTCATTTGTTTTTAAATTTGATTTTCTATGAATTTCTAATGAAATATTATGTCTTTGTGAGACATGGTAATTTGAATTGGTCATAATGAACATTATTTTATTAGGTTGTTGAAGGAAATTGTAATGTATACTGAAGTGTATTAGAGTTTTCATCAGTTTTATAACGTAGTATTCATGTGGAGGATTATAGGTATGTGAATACTATTTTAATTAAATAGCTGTTAATTATCTAAAAGATATATTGTTTTCAAGAACCATTTATGTCTCGGTATCCTTGATACTTATTCTCATCATATCTCGAATGAGTGAGAGGTTTTTTTTAATGTGATTTTATTTTATGCAGAATTTTTATTTGGGAATATCACTATTTTCTATTAATATTTACCATATAAGTAACATTTTTTTTTTATTCCACTAGTCTTCCGTTATCAATTTCGTGTCTATTGTATTGTTAATCTATGAGTTTTCTTTTAGGGAACTAATTAATTACCTGATGGTGTGTATTATCATTACATTGATAAGGTTAGTTATGATTAAATAATGTTTTGATTCACCTAGTTTTTTCGATTAAACCTTTCCAATGCCCATCCTTATAGTGCAATAACATGATTATTGAAGGGTACCTGACCAATGATCGTTGATAATGTAATTTTAACACAAAAAATGAATGAAAAAAATTAAATTGGTTCCCTAGTGTAAGGAAATAGAAATCACTAATTAAAGAATTCCACCTCTCTTGATTTCAAATTACTAATTTTTCTCTATTTTACAAAATCCCAAATCATCAAAACAATTGTATTTTTCATTTAAATACTTAATTTAGGGATTATGGATCATCATTAGGGGTTTGTCACTTAGTTAATATTTACACTATTTTTTTATGTTTCTTTGTTTTTATTATTTAGTAAATTTGTGTGTACCAATTGAAATTCCATAACACCGTATGGGATTTTAAATTAGTATTGTATCTTTTGGGAGAAGATTCCACTATCTTTTTGTTGATTAAAATTCTTGAAAATATAATACATTATTCTAAAATTTGTTTTTTTTATTTTTTATCTCGATTCTAATTCCATTTTCACCAATATTTCACCCATGATAATGGAAAATTGGATTATCATTTTTTTGATCCTGATTTAGAGAAGACATTAAGAAATCATGGGAATGATTATAAAGAGATCTATCATGGAAAATATATAGTGACTTGAGATTTTTCAAGAACACTGGAGGAGAAGTGGCCACTTATGGACTATGAAACACCATAATATTTGGGAACTCTACTGATTATTATAGTGTCCCGAGTCATCACACCATAATTTGATATTATGATGGACATTATCCATATGATATCATACTCAATACTACTTGTTAAATTGATTCATGCGTATCTAAACACACACATTTAGAGCTCTCCTATAATTTGTGAATTTTTTTTAATAATATCTGAACTAATGTGTTTATGATTAGATTATACAGATTATCACTAAAAATGTTATAGAAGAGATTCAAATCCCCCTCCAAATATCATCACTGCATGGAATGGTTCAGTGAGAAATTTTATATCATGAATACTCCCACCATATAAATAAATGAATATAAATGATGATATTTTTAATTTTAATCAATTTTAGTTTCATTAATAGTATGTTCTTTTTAAATTTTTAAACAATTAAACATAAAATTTATTCATCGTGGCATTAAAATATAGATACTGATTTAAATCTTTTATAATGTCATATCAAGAGTAAATTGGTCTATTATAAATACTACAATGAGAGGGAGACTATTGAAGAATTCACATGATGACTGTTACAATCATTTGGATGAAATGTCAAGAAATAACTTCTAGTGGTAGTCAGAAACCACCTAGATTGGAGGTGAGAACATAGTGGACATTATATGTATGGGCTTTAAAATATATTTTATGATTAAGAAAGTTGAGATGATGTTGGATTCTCAGCATCGCTAAGGTACATATAATTAAGATTTCAGTTATAATGATTGTAGTATAAAAACAAATTCTATGATATAGGGAGAAAAACAATCATTTCATGTTTATAAATAAGGATAGTATGGATTTCAGGAATAACCACAAGAGGTTTACTCACCATCGATGAAAATACATTTGTTGGATTAAAAATTAGCTTCATTCAAAACCACCACTACAACTATTATAAATTAAATTATTATACTGTAAATTAACTAAAAATTTGGATTACAAAATATGGATCATAATGAAGGCCACATTACAATACATATTAGAGAAACGATTAGAGTACTTCTACAAATTTCCATTGGACCAGACTCATATGTAGACCTTATATCTAGTTGTTTGGGAATAAAACCAATCAATTAGAATAGCCCCAAACCATGAATAGGATAAAAATAAAATCATTTGGACATGGGAAAGAAGAATAATGATGATGATAAACAAGAACAAGCAGTGGATAAAACAGCACCATAAAAACCATGTCTACCTTTTATAGAGAGGACAAATCAGGACATGTTAGATTGAAACTTTGGTAAATTTATGGACCAATTTATAAAAAAATAAATTTACATTATTTTTTCAAATGAAAATTTCAATATTCAAATGTACTACAAAATTCATGACTATGCTAGTGACCAAAAAAAGATTCCTAGAGGTGATTAGAATAATAGTTCGCTCTAGTGTATTTTTAGTATGGTATCAATTTATTTACTTATGAACCAACATGATCTCAGTATTTTTATCTCCCATATCATTATTGAAGATAGTAAATGTGGAAATTATATATGTGCTTTATTTTCAATATTTAATATCATCACATAAACGACCTACAAGGTCATAGGAATGGAAAAACTGATGGCAATGACAGTACATCAGAAAATACATGACTCAATAGTGATATCCTCAAGAGGGATGGTCAATGAAATTATTTTTAAGTTGACATGTTTATCCTTAATATAGATTGTTTTGTGCTTCATATTGATGAATATAGTACATATCTCATTCATGGGAGAGTGTTTTTAGTAACATAATGAAACATTATTGAAATGAAATATGATGACAAAATTTTTAGAGTCTCTGGTGAATAAGTAGTTTCATAATCCATATAGAAATTAATAACTATTATGTGACATATGATCATGATTTTTGAGAAGAAAAAATACCAAATGCTAAGGGTATCCATAATATATGGGAAGTAAAATTTATAGTTTTTACTATGAAAGTGGATACTCTAATTGAATGTTCTATGAAAATAAACAAGAATATGATGAGTTAGACCACTGAAACTGGAAGTGAGATCAAATCAAAAAAATATATTTAAAAGGAAAAATGGTTTGGATACAACATGACCTTCCATTTAGATCATCAAGATTGATAAAAAAATCATAGATCATGATTATGGAAATCAGGTAAGATCTACCATCTGTAAGAGGTATGATATTTAGATAAAAATGATGGGGATAAATTTATGAGGATTGAACATAACTGATACCATTAATAGACCCTTACCAAGTACCATAATTTTATTCATATTCTTCCTGATCTAAATATGAAATGGTTCAGTTCGAGAAAATGACATGAAACAAATTACATTACTGATGGTGAACTGAGGTTTTACAATTTTTCATTATTTATTTTATATTTTAAGGAAAATACACTCTCACCAAAATATTATAAATTTTATTGGAATGAAATTTAATTAAACCTATTATTATTATTTTTTAAGGACCGTTATGAAATTTAAATGCAAGAGAGATTATATAAAAGTAATATAAGAATCATTTTAAAGGGAATAAGTATTATGATTATGAAATTTTCTACTCTATTCTATGAATTGAAAATTTTTACATAATAAATTGAAATTTTCATCCCCACACAAGATTATCACATTACCCAACAATATTACGAGATATAAATTGTCCTGGACAGTCACTATATAATGAATGTATATTTATTTTGTTATTATTTTGAATGAGAAAAATGAGAAAGAATTTATATAGAAGAGATTTTTGATTATGAGTTAACAAACCATGACATATAAAAGTATGTAAAATTGTGTAAACCAATTATTTTTTGATATTTTTACATTCCTTTATATTTTTTAATTTTCACTAATTCATTTCATTATTAATATACATCTCTATGAGTGATTGTCGCAATCTTTCTTCAAATTTTTTAGACATCCTCTACGATGTATATTTCCTATCATTCATTTCATTTATTCACCTAAAAACATAGGCATATTTTTCTTTATAAATATATTGGCATCTTATCAAGGATATAAATGAATAAAATAACTTATAATGGGATTGAGAAAAAAATATTATCCCTTTATCATTACACCAACAATGTATTGATAACTTTTAATCATATATGAGCCATGAACATCCTTGTTTGGAAAATATCTGAGTTACAATCAGATAATATCCATTCATATTGCCCTCTAAGAATATTTTTGGATATATGAAAAATATGTTGGGGGGAGAATATCCATGGTGGTTAGGGATATGTTTCTTTGAATTAATATTTATAGGATTGTTTGATTGTCATCTAGGGAGTGGATGTAATATTTTTCATTATTCATTATAGAAATTATCATGTCTTTCAAAGAAAGGTGAGAACAAAAATAGAAAAAATGGATAGGGACTTATGAAAAAAATTCTACATTACCATACTGATGATATTTTGATCTTTTTTTTCATGCAGTATATGTATTATTTGTTCAAAAAATAAATTTCCAAAAAAAAGAAATTTTTATAAATGAAAAAAAAATATTAAAAAAGAAATAATGGTTGATTCATATATTATATTATGTGTATCATGATCCCAAATTGAGTTTTCTAGTGGAATAGGGAGATGATATCTATATATGAGGATTTTATTCATGTCTTTTTTATATCACACATAATGATTTAGTGTTGAAAATACTTTTTTTAATTTCATTTTTTATAAATTACCCACCCACCCAAAGGACTTAGAGTTATTTGAACCAACTCGTGAACCCCTATTGATTAATTTTGATCTCTATATTTACATTGTGGAGATAAAATATTAATTGTAATAATATAAAAAGGGACTGGTTCCTAAGGTATATCAAAAAATATATTGACATTGTTACCATTATTATGAGTAAATTCAATTAATGTGATTTCAATTGAAAATTAAATTCATATTTAAAATGAATTTACAAATATAAAATATTGAATAATAAATTGCTGTTATTTTAACAGATAAAAGTAAAATAATTTGTGGACTTTTTTTATAAAAATTTGAGGTATTAATGAATTTTATTATGTGACAATCGGATATTTAATTAACTATTTGATAATTTTTTTGAAATTGAATATAATTCTACGTAAAGTGTACATCTATTTTAGTATTATGAGATTCTATATTTATGGATTAGATTGAATTTATGTGTGTGGGTATTAGATATGTGTATTTTATATATAAATAGTTCGGCTTCTTTACATTGAATTCAGTGAGTAAATGATTATTCCTTCCAATTCAATATCTACATAAATTGTTTTATATTTTATTGTAGGATAATACATTTTTGTAGAGAAGGATAGAAAGGAGAAAAATATTTGAGCTAAAATAAACTTAAATTCATGAATTCTAACATTTCATAGAGCATAAAATGGTTGCAGAACATAGAGGAATCCATTTTTACATCTGTAATCATTACCCAATATGAATTCTTGAGGGAGATTAAATCACCTTAAATATTTCTTTTCATGATGTAATTCACATTAAATGAATATATTAGACATCATATATATAATACATGATGTGAATCTTTTTAAGATTTAAGTACTTTTAATATGCCCACTAATGGAAATTACATGTCGTGTAATCCTTACAGGCTCCTAACTGATAAAAAATGAGAAACATGGATATTATAAGTGTCAATGTTTTGAGGATGATCATATTAACTCACTTATTAGACACACTTTCTAGGATAGGGGTAGAAGGATAGCTTGATGGGCGAACACTACAAGAGGATGGAGCACATGATCTTGATCCCTTCATCTATAATATTCTTCACCTCAATTATTCTGCCAGTATACATGCTTCTCATTATCAAAATTTAATGTATTAAAATATAGTTATTATATTTCAATTAATGTTATGGTAGAGGATGTTTATTGGGATTTATTTCTATTTTAAATTCATGTTTTAGATTCTACTAACTCTATTTATTAATTACTATTATCGTTCTTTTGAAACTACATGACTGTTGTAATAAAAATCAATGTGTTTTATTTTGGTACATCATTTAAATAGCATAGTTTGTGTATGAAAATTACACGGATTAGGTTGGTTATGTATAAATATGGTTCCGAGTTTCTATATTTCTTATTGAAGCTATTATATTTCCATTATAAAGGTGAAATCATAGGATTTTTGTAGTCTACCAAGATGAAGGATCCATGTAGACCCAATTCTGACACTAAACATGGATGAAACCACAATAAATTGAATCCCTGGTGTGATAACATAAAAAAAGAACCTATCATGGATCCAATCCATATTTTAAAACATTTTTATAGATGAAAAATTTTAATATATCCAATCAACCAATATATTATACTTTAAATTCTATTAATTAATTTTTAACATACAGATCATCCCCTAGGGTTTGATACTGGGTCATTCCAAGTGCAACATTTATATTTGTTCTTATACACTTTAGTATTTCATAAATATCTATTTACTTGTTGGAATTTAATGATGACCTATGGGATATCAAGGGAAGCCCCTATTACAGACTCCCCTTTCATTAATAATGGGTTTTAAAAAAACTCCATATTATTACACACTAAGAGACACAAATAAAATCATCCATTTCATAACCATGATCCACAACCCAACACTATTTCCTTTATCCAAAAATATGTCACATTATATGTGGCCTTTCTTTTTTATCTGGTTTTAAATAAATGGCCATTTATTTTTTTTAGATTCTCAACAATGTGATGTTTTGATTGAAATATGATATAGACTCTACAATACAATGATAATAGTAAAAAACAAAAATTAGGAAATGTGAAAATTTTTAATTATATTATCAAGAAACATCGACCCTTTGGTATAGATTTTGAATAATTAAATTTCAGAAATAAAACGATTCATCAATTATAATAAAAATATTAAATAATATATCTATTAATAGTTCATCACTTCAGTAACCAAAATTTAATTATGTAATTATATATTTACCTCAACATTTATATTTCCCTGAATTATAATTAAAAATTACTCTATAAACAATCACCATGATATTTTTTCATACGGGTTTTTTCTATATGGTAGTCACACCCAATATTAGTTAAAATAATATAAAAATTATAATTTAATTGTTACCTTGTTTCATGTATTACATGATTCTGATAAAATAATTCACACTATTATCTCATTTTATTATTATCATCATGCAATTTAACTTCACGTTTCATCTCAGAAATATTTTATTTGGTGACCATTTTTCATTTGAAACAAATTGATCAGATGTTTCTTTAATCTTTTACGTCAAACATTTCAAATATTCTTTTAGTAACTTTATCAAATATAAAAACATATTTTCAAAACAAATAATGAATTTTAATCATTGATTTGAATTATTGTATCTAATAAAATGATATCATAATGAGACTATTATATAGTTAATGTGTCCAAAATTCTTATTTTTTCCTTTCTAAATCATTTATGTCCCTAAATAATAAAATAGATATGCTTTAATGACATTTTAATTTATTCAAAATAATATCATAAATACGATCCATCATATTATTTCTGTGGGATTTGTTTTGTAGGCATTATCTCTAATAATTACAGAAAACATAAAACTAAATCTACATATTTCAAACCCTATATTTAGATTAACTTGTAATAATAAAATACATACAGAATATACCATTATATTTCCTTATTATTTAGTAACCTAATAAAAACATACGATGAACAATATTATCATGAAAATATGTTTTTAAAAATAACCCACACTTTTTTAATACCTATGACTTCCAATAGTATGGGTTATAATCTAATTTATTCAATATCATAGTTATGATTTTATAGAGATTCGTAACTTGAATTTGAGTTGAAATGTCTATAATTGAGACACTACATTTTTCAAGTCATTGGTGTATTATTAGTGTATATAAAGAGATAATCCATCAAAAAACATATGTGAAATAGGGAATTAAAATATAACAATAAGGTTCATATTCTAAAAAAATGTAATATTTAATTTCCTCAACAAAATGGAAAAAAGATTAACTAATAACAGAAAATTAGTTTCAAATATAATTATTATAAATAAATAAATAAATAATAACATATATAAAATACAATAATATTAGAATTAGTATTTTTTAATTAAAAATGCATTTTTACAAACATTCAAGGACCCAGTTAATAAATTTCCTCAGTTTTTTCATATTTCAAAACATAAAAAAAAATTCAAATAACACTGTTAATTAAATAATTTATTATAAAATAACATAGTACATCATGATTGAAATATATATAAATTTTATATTGAATTAATTCTTCCTGAAAAATTTTTCCTGTAAAATTTTTCTTATAGAAACTATCATCTATAAAACATGGATAAAACATTAAAAAAATCATGTTCATGATAAATTAAAAAATATAAATGACATAGGTTGAAGAAATTTAGAACTAAACCCATCATATGATTCTAATAGATTATGTAGTAAAAAATATTATCAACCCCTAAAAAACCAATCAAGATTCATTAATCTAGAAAAATGATTATATATTAGGCTTTATAAAATCATTAAATTATGATGTTAAAACATACTAAAAAATTAATAAAAATTTAAAAATAAATCTCTATAAAAAACTATAAATAATTAAATATCTAAAGAGATAAATAATTTAACTAGAAATCTACCTCATAATATATGATCTATATATTCATAAAATATTCATAAAATATTTTAACTATTGTGAAGTCTTCTTATATAATGAACTTTAAAAAATCCAATAAACATGATTAATGATATTCAATGATTTATGTTTTTTAATAATTAAAACCAATTGTTAGATTCATGTTTGTGATCAATAAAACAAAATAATAACTTCATTTTTACTAGATGAAATAAAAATAATTTATATGATCCTTCCCTCGTACTATATTGTTAAATAAAGAATGGAAACACTTTTTTTCAATTGAATATAAACATCCAAGGGTATAAAACCCAGCATAGGTATAAATAGATTCAACTACGATTTTATAGGAACCCACTATGTAAGAGGGTTAATCGTTTTGTCTTCAGACATATATATTAACAAAAAATTATATTATGAACTATAGATTAAACATCATGTACTGAATAATTAAATGCATAATAGCCAAATGAAATAAAAAACATGTGATATAATAAATAACTTCCTTTTTATCATTGAAATATATATTCCAATATAATTTAAGTCATCTACCATGAAAACAAAAATAGTTCCTACTTTGTAAAGTTAGAGTCATCTTATTTATTCTCATAAAAACAACACAACATTCTCTTTTATTGGTGTACATAGGAAATGATTACTATAGAATTTAAATTTTCATCCTTAAACATACAATTTTTTATAAATATCCTCAAAATATTCATACAAATTTATATTACATTTAGTAGTTTTTTTTTAGTTTTTTATTCTCTTCATTAAATTTCATGATCATTGAATTAATATTATATTTCTCACATAGAAAACTTTTTTGATCCTTAATAATTTTCTTGTCAGTATCACAAATAGTTATTAACTTATCTTGTATATTATTAATTTTTATCTCCAAATTTCTATCATGAGGCTTAAAACATATATATCACCAATGTGAAGACCAAATATTAATCATAATTCTAAATTCATCTATTATTTATATTAAAAAGTAATTCCTTTTTACTTTGTAGATTCTCAGAAGTCATGTGAAGAGAAATAATGGTTTGGGGAGAATTATATATTACTGTGTTTATTTATTAAAGAAGTGTTTCTTGTTTTATATTCACAAATGTAATCTTCATAAGAATATAAAATTTTTGGATCTTCTCCAAGAATCTGTACAATTATTTATTTTATTCCTAAATTTATCATATTTTCATTAATTCATCATAATTTGGATATATTCTTCAGGTGACCATTATAAAATCCAAAATAAAATTTATGATTTTAATGTCTAATATGAAATTTTTTATTAACATTTCTATTTTACATGATTCTCTTGAATCTATAAAATCCATATTTTTTCTTCTTAATTTATTTGTTGATTAATTTTATATAATTGGTTATCCTCTCCTTTCAATCGGTCAAGGAACATGATTCTAAATCCAAATAAATAGAATAAGTAACTACTTTTTTTACTTTCCAATATTTCTTATTTTGATCATCCTCATTCTCAATATTTTCTGACTCACGTTTATAATTAATAATTAATCCAAAAATAACTTTATGTTTATATTCCATGAAATTGTTATTTTATTCAATGGAAACTTAATTCAAATTACATTGTGAAATAAGGAATTCAAGTACACATTCAACCATTGTAGTGGTTTATAATTCATATCCACATTCACTTATTGTATTTATAATACTATTGATTATCTTGAATAAATTATTAGTAGTTTCTTCTTCTACCATATTGATGTAATGATATTCATGTCATTACTTTCCCGGATTTCTTCAATTTGTCTTTTTTTTACAAAATGTGTAACATAAAAAATGATATATATATATATATATATATATTATGATTTATAATATATAGACACCTGAAAAAACACAATTCTAAAAAAAACCATGACATGAATTATTTATTACCATACAATTAATCCTACACATTACTATATAATTACTAGTTAATGAATCTTGGTTAGTATTAAGTAGTTTATATTGTTTTGTTTGATAATATAGTGTCTGAAGCTCAGATTCATATGGAAAATTGTTTTCTTACATTACTGTATCTATAATCCCTACCAAAAATGTTAGGTTTTCAATGAAGAATCCAAAAATCATTCGTATTATGACCTCACATCTATAATTTTTATAGTCCCATTATATGGTTATGTCTAGAATATTCTATAGAAAAAAATCTATAAAAAAGAGACCAATATATTATACTCATTTTTTGGCCCTAGATGGATAAAATGATGTAGAAGAGGCAAGGTGAATTCAATGTCACAAATTTTTTAATGAAACTAAAATATAACTGAGGATTTCAATGGATATGTTAAAATAACTCATCACAAAAAATATTTTAGTGAGTGATCTGTCTAATACGAAATTGTAAATAAGGTAAACTACACAAATTTATATTAATTTGGCTCATATTGATCTGGCATATACTCTTCACACACTCCCCAACTCATCCAATGTTATTCCATCCACTATAAACTCACTTTTTCAGGAATTAAAAAATCCAGTGAAAATCATTACATTAATAAAATTAAGGAAAAAACAAAAAACAAATCCTTTTGTATACGTGGAGGCATAACCAAGACCCTAGCTTTTTCACAACTAGAATAAAAACTCAGAACTCCTCAATTATTCTGGGGAAAAAGAACAACCCATATGATATATATTTTTGTTAAGATTATCACAGAAATTAAATTTTATTTTAATGGATACATAACCATGTATGAGTAATGGGAAATTTTGATATAGACCATAAAATATTGTTGACTATAGAAAACAAAAAATATAAAATGAATAAATTTATGAAAGATGAAAAAAAATGATAATATATAAACTAGACGCCTAATCCCATGAGTATTGTGGTACAAAAATCATATTCATTAAATAAATTTATTGCCCAACAATATAACAATAATGGAACTATATAGATCTTAAACTATTAACAAAACATCAACTAGAAATTTAATCATTTAAATTTTTATTTACGTCATAATTTTATATAAATTAATTGTAATAGATAATTCCTCTATAAAAAATATCAATGATTGTTTTTGACATGATTGGTCCCAAAATATAATTTTATCCACCGATTAACAGATTGATATAACACTGAAGATATTGTTTCTAATGTCTATAGATCACGCATATATGATTAAATAATTTTCAAAACCAATTATTTTAAATTAATCCCAACATGAAATGTATCTTTCCAATACATATTTTAAATTTAGTCTTCATATATTATAATTTCATTTAAAAAATACAGATCACGTACTTATTGTAACGACCAGAAAAATGTACTTCATTTATTTACAGATCGTTTTCCTCCTAATAACTTATTGTTATGTTTTATAATATAATCACATTAAATTACATTAGATCAAAATAAATGTTTTCAAAAAATATATAATTATTATAAAAAATTATCGTACATGGAAAATGATTATTTTAATTAAATAGTATGTTTATAAATCCCTTTTTAAATGTAAATGAAAAAATAATTTTATTTTTTTATTTATCAAAAATTTCACAATGAAATTTCAGTATTCGTTCCCTATCTGCTATTATTTTTTATAAATAAGTATATTTATATTTAAATGATAAATTTCGCTTACATAGATAATTATTATGGTTAAATTATCATCATTTGTGGATTTCAAATAATAAAATTAATATAGGCATAATTTTGAGAAGTTTTATAAGAAGTATGATTTTTTTATAAATAGTAATTTATTTGATGAGTAGTGTTGGATGAATGGTGATTTTGGATGTATTTTATTTGAAGTGTTATTTTGATGAATAGTAAAAAAATATTTTATTATTAAATAATTTTTCCCTTGATATTATTTTCCAAAATCCATCATACATGGTTTTAATCAGCATGAAAAAATATGGTTCAATTAGATGAAATTAATTTTCTAGTGAATTGTAACACCCCCTTATGAATAGTAATTCGTAGTAAATCATCATAAAAAATATAAACTGCTTCCAAGAATGTAGAAATATAATTTATACATCCTAAAAGAGGAAACAATTATCATAGTAAAAATATTGGTATTTTTGTATTTCAAAAATATATTATATACAATTTTATAATAAACATAAAAATTTAAAATGGAAATTTATTTTCTTAAAATGTAACAATAAATTGATTATGTAACACCCCAAACCCAGTTACCCAGAGTCGGTGCATTATTACATAACATTGACATGATCTCAAAAGATCAAGTCTCGAAAGACAGATAAGTTTAGTAGCCTTGGAATAACTAGATACATTCAAAAAGTTAAAATTTACAACATGAATAAAAATAAGACACAATTATATTTCTTTACGAACCTCCAAGCCTCCTAGATTATCCCTAATAGTCACTCCAAACTAACCTCTTCATATCATGGGAAAATGAAACTTTAGTAAGGGGTGATCTCAAATGCTCAGTAAGGGTAAGTAATACAACATAAAATGATATAAATTTTATGCATGTTAAATAATTGAAACCACATGGATTTGCCAATATTAATCATGAATACTATTATGGCAAGAATATGAGATGAGTAAACAAAGCCATAATAAAGCATAATCATGGGTATTCTACTAGTCGAATGACCACTTGGACCATCAATATTATTTCCATAACGAGGGAATGTATAATTCCGGACATTATGAAACATTTTGTCAAGGCCTCGGACAAGACGTCTAAAAATGATTAAGGCTTCAGCCAAACCATAAATCAAATTGGGAAAGGGCCACAACCAATTCCATGCATAGTTGTCTCATGAGACCTACCGATGCCTCAAGGAGATATAACGGGCTCCACCCATCACTTACTAAGTCCGATACATTCCTCATATGAAAATGTATAAACATATCATAAAAATTCGTATTAAAACTATCATACGAAATATTAATACTTTAACCATAAATCGTGAATGGTATAAATATAGAACATTCATAGTCAAACATATCACAAAAACTTCAATACAATATGGATGTTTTGTATCACAATAATTAAACTACAAATAAACTTAAAATCCATCATAGATGAAATCAAAACCCTTTTTAGATAAATATCTCTTTCCATTTTAAAATCATTTAAGAATCACATAATTATAAAATAAAATATTTACATTCAAAATATTCTTATAATATTGTAAGGGATGATTTGACATGTTTATGATGGTAGAAAATAGATGCATCTGTTCTTTAAGATAAAATAAAAGACATTCTTACCTTAATTCTGTCAAAAAGGTTAAAAATGGCATTGTATGGAAAATGACGGAGAGATTCCATTATAAAAATCTTATAAAAAGTTAACAAGGGTATAAATAACTTTAACCCATAGTCTATAAAATGTTAAGAATGTTTTGAAATACAATTTTAAGAAACATGGAGGTGGATGATAAAGAGGTCCTAGTAGATAATATCATATAAAAAACATTGGATAATGAAGAAATTGTGAAATAAGCCATTACCTTGTACTTTTACTTAGTAGATGGTATGTTAAAATCATGTATAATAGTTAAAACATTGTTATTAAATTATACAAGAACCATATACATAATTATGATATCATATATGATCTTCTAATAATTCTTTGTTACTAATATTTTAGTATTATCATCGTTTCCAGTGTTAACTTACTCATTTTCTTTTATATGTTTTGTTACATAAGTCGTGTTTGTAATGGATAGGTTTTATCTTATTAATATCCAAAATGATATAAAGTTCTTAAAAATTACTTTAAATCATCAAATGAGAATTAGTCCTGAATGAATATGATGGGGAATAAATCTCATTGCGTTCGTGGAGACGGTAGTCTGTACGTACACACGAGCGACAATATCAATCTTTTGATATTCAATTAATATACAATTGGATGGTATATAATAAATAAAAAATTATTATTATGTTATATTTATTATTTATAGGAAATAATCATTATTATTATACCCATCAAATAATGATATATTGTATAACAATTACACCACGATGTGGAGACAGTAAGTCGTACGTACGCATGTATAGTGACATGTCATTCAAAGGATGGATATAATACTTAATATTGTTGTACCATATTTATAAAAACATCACAGTATATAGAATATACTGGAGTTATTATTTTATAATGGAAATAACAATGAAAGAAGAAGTTAAAGAAGAAAGGAACTTGAAAGAGCGTGGTGAAAACATTACCTCTTCTTCGAGTTCTTCCATTGGATTTGATCAAAAGGGAACCTTAGGTTAGCTTTCTAATAAAACAAAGGACTCTAGGTCGATGTGGGGGAAGTAGAGAGAATTTTTTTGTAGGGGTTGTCCAAGCCAAAGGCTATGATGGTTTGAAATTCAGAGAAGGTGGAGTGCACTTTTTAAGAGGGGTGAGGGGCCCCTTTGGAAAAGCTAGAAATATTATTTTATAATAAATTCTTATTCGGTTTATAATGGCTCCCAAGTATATTATTTAATGTTTATGGTGGGGATAGGTCGAAAACCACCCAACCAATAGGTTATAGATAGGTTTAAGTCACTTTATTAACATTATCATTTAGTTTTAACTCTTAGTTAGTTAGTTTGACACTTACCATGTCTCTTTGTATATTTATATATTATATAGTCAATAAACTTAATATAAACTTCATGTGATTCCCAAGTAGTCCATTAATGATACACCTATCATTATATATGTCTCTTGGATGAACCATTGATATTTAGGAATAGAATATAAATTAATAATATAATATTTGTTTTAAAAACACTTTTATGTCATTTTTGACACTATTGGGTATTTTGTTTTTGATAATTTCATAACAACATTATTACGATGAACACAATTTATATAACTAGTCCTAATATCTTATAGTAACCTATAAAATTAGTGTAATTCATAAAAAGTCTCAATTTAAATTTATTTTAATATATATAATGTCAATTATTTTATTAGTTTACTAATTTTTTAATTACTGCATCATCATTGTTTCATTAATAAATTAAATTATTTAGTGTCTAAAAATTATAAAAAAATATCATTATGTAGGAAATATTTTTAGGGTTTTAATTAATATTTATAATCTAATTTATCTTATGTACAATCCTATATTAAAAATGTTTTATTTATTAAACATTGATTTTAACTCTTTTAAATCTTCAATCGAAATTAAATTTTTATTAAGAGAAGAAGAAAGTACACTAAGAAAACTACATAGGTCTAAAGTAATATAGACTGAGGGCATCCCCTTTGATCAAATTAACACATTCAGCCTTCAAACTGTTAATCTGGAAGATATGCACGTCTGTGGAACAATGGTTATCCATAGAAGCCAAATAGTTTGTGACCTAAATAATAATAAATGTCATTATCGAATCCAAGGGGACCTAAATGAATATCTTTTATTCCTAAGGTTGATTTAGGTCAATATAAACTTGTCCTGTAGAATTAGGATATGTGTTAGGCAATATTAATATCATTTTTACCCTTAATTACACTATTTTCTTTTTGCCGTGGTAAATAAAAGTAATAATTTACTATTCACCAAAAATTATTTTTATCTTCTTAAACCACATTTTACTTTTTGATATTAACCGTGTCTCTCGGATTTTTGAAATTCCACTCACAGAAGCGGTAAAATTATGTTTTATGTGAATTTTGATATTCTCCTAGGAGGTGGGTAAAATACGGTGAAAAGTTCTATAAAATTATATATATATATATAATTATTCTATCTTCAATGAATTACATTGAACATATATAAGTATTATGTATCTATTTTTTCCTTAATTAAATTTAAATAAAATAAATAATTATTTAATTAAAATTTGGTTTTAAACTATAACTTCGTGTTTTTTCACTATTAATCAAAAATTGAATTTTTTCAGAACACTACGAAAAATTCACCCTAAGCTAATTGCGAGATTATGAATCCAAAAATGAAGCCCATTTTGAAAGATATGATTTATAAAATTTCAAAAGGTGGGTATTACTATTCATATAGGCTAGTTTGATTGGTTTTGGTGTGTGTTAGAACTCGACGTTGCGTACAACACATGCTACTATATTATTCAAAGAGATGTGTACTGTGAAAGATTGGGGTGTTACATTCTCCCCTCCTTCAAATAATTTCACCCTCAAAATTTATAGAATAATATTTCATGGAATGTATCAGGTTGTTCTTCATCATATGTTTCTCAGGTTCCCATGTTGCTTCTTCCAACTTACGGTTTCTCCACAAAACATTTAACAGACGAGTCATCCGATTTCTCAGTACTTGTTCTCCCATATCAAAAATCCTAACAGGATCTTCGCAATAAGACAGATCGAGTTCTAGTTCTAATTCATTATAGGTGAGTACATGCGTTGTGTCATGCATGTATTTCCTCAACAGTGATAAGTGGAACACATCGTGAACTTTGGAGAGACTTGGCGGCATTGCCAAACGTTAAGCTACAACCCCAATTTGTTCTAGAATTTCGAAATGTCTGATTTACCTAGCACTCAATTTTTCCCTTTTTACCGAAACATATAGCTCTCTACCATTGAGATACCTTCAAGAAAACATGATCTCCTACCTGAAATTTCAAATCCTTCCTTTAGTTATCGGCATAGCTCTTCTGCCTACTTTGAGCTTCTTTGATGTGGTTTTGGATTACCTTCACCTTTTTCATCATTTCCTCCAGTAGTTCTGGGCCTACGATTTGTCTTTCACAAACATCATCACAATAGGTTGGTGTGTGACATCTATTTCCTTACAACACTTCATATGGTGACATCCAAATACTTGAATGGATTATATTGTTATAGTAAAATTCCATCAGAGGTAAATATTGATCCCACAAACCCTGACTGTCAAGTGAGCATGATCTCAACATGTGTTCTAAGGTTTGAATAGTCTGTTCTGATTGTCCATCTGTTTGAGGGTGGTAGGGAGTGCTCAAACAAAGTATAGTATCAAGGGATTTATGAATACATTTCCAGAATCCTGAATTAAAATGGGGATGGCGATTAGAAATAATTGATAGGGGTACTCCATGAATTCTCACAACTTCATTAATATATATCCTTTCTAGACATTCATGTGGTACATCATCCCTTATAGCAAGAACATGTGCTGACTTGGTAAGACGATCAACAATGACCCATATTGCATCATTCCTTATAGGAGTCTTTGTTAGTCCCATGACAATGTCCATTGTGATATTATCCCATTTCCACTAAGATATTGGAATAGGTTGCATGACTCCTTCAGGATGTTGCCTTCTAACATTCACATGTTGACAAACCATACCTCTTGAAACAAAATCAGAAATATCCCTCTTCATGTTGTCCCCCAAAAAATTTTCTTTCAAATCTCTATACATTTTGTTTTTCCAATTGTGTATAGAGAAATTGGAACTATGAGAATCATCCAACAATTAACTTTTTAGATTAGGTATATTGGGAACACAGAGTCTCTTCTCAATTTTCAAAATTCTATCCTCATACACAAAGTCATTCAATATCCCATCTTTCACAGCTTTATTCTTCTTTTTAAACACTTCATCATCGGTCTGAGAATTCTTTATCCTTTACAGTAAATATGGGGAATCCATTTGAAAAAGCATTGATGATTCACCTTCAATGGTGATTACTATTTCCATCTTTACTAAATCCATGAAAATAAGATCCATTTCAACTCTCATTGTTTTCAAAACGCCATGATCCTTTCTGATCAATGCATCTATCAACATATTTTACTTCCATGGGTGTTATTGTATCGTACAATCATTATCCATGAGTAGTTCGAGCCATCTCCTTTGCCTCATGTTGGCTTCTTTCTATGAGAAAATGTACTTTAAACTCTTGTGATCCGTATATATCTCAAATTCTTCACCATAGAGATAATGCCTCCACATATTCAAAGAAAATATTATAGCTTCTAACTCAAAATCATGAGTATGATAGTTTTCCTCATGAGTTTTTATCTGTCGTGATGCATTGGCAATAACCCTATAATTCTGCATAAGGACACAACCAAGTCCTTTTTCGATGCATCACTATAAATAACGATCCCATCATTCCCCAATGGTAGAGTCAATATATGAGAATGGACTAATATTTTCTTCAGTTCTTCAAAGCATTCTTCACACTCTTTTGTCCAAAAAATTTAACCCCTTTACATGTGAGATTCGTTAATAGGTTAGCCAATCAAGAAAAATTCTGGACGAAACGCCGATAATAACCTACTAAACCAATAAAACTACATACCTCAGTTATAATCATTGAGGATGGCCATTCTGGGATTTCCGTGGTATTAGAAGGTTCTATAGATATTTCATCCCTATAGAAAATATGGCCATGAAAATAGATCTCATGAAGCCAGAATTTACAATTGCTAAACATCCCATATACTTCATGTCTTCTAAGAGTCTTCACGATAATTCTCAAGTGATTTTCATGCTCTTCATAGCTTTTGGAGTATACCAAGATATCATCAATAAATTCCACCACAAATTCATTGAGATATTCTTTGAAAACTCTATTTAATAGATCCATGAATACAAAGGGTGCATTAGTCAATCCAAAAGGCATTAATATAAACTCATAATGACTGTACCTGGTTCAAAATGTTGTCTTCATAATGTCTTCCTTTATCACACACAACTGATGGTATCCAGATCGAAGGTCAATCTTTGAAAAAGTATAGAGCTCCATGTAGTTGATCAAATAAATCATCAATGTGTGGTAGGGGATACTTGTTCTTTATTGTTATGGAATTGATTTTTCTATAGTTGATACATAACCATATAGATACATCTTTCTTCTTAACAAAAAAGATAGGGGCTACCCATGGAGAAACACTAGGTCAAAAAATTCCCTTCTTACTCAATTCTGATAGTTGTTTCTTTAGATCAACTAATTCCACAGTGGACATTCCATATGGGGTCTTTGATATAGGCCTTGAACCATGAATTAAATCAATGGAAAACTCAATTTATCGTTCTGGTGGATGTCCAGGTAAATCTTCTGGAAACACATCTACATATTCTTTCACAATAGGTACATCCTCTATTTGAACATTCCTTTCCTCCCGCTATGTTATTTAATTCTCTTCATCCCCGATAATTTAATTTTATTGAGCTACTAGGGGTGGATCTTGGTAAGAATTAGGGGGTGATGATTCTGCTCTAAAGATAAGGTTTTTCTTATCATCATCATCAAAAATAGTAACCTCCTTCTTCGTAAAATAAATTTTTGCATCACGGTCTGAAAGCCAATCCATACCGAGGATTATATCAAATTCAATCATAGGTATGATGATGAGATCAACAGATAAAGAACATTTTTGTGCTCTAATGGGGACTGATTCACATAAATTTGTTGCAATGATACTTCCCTTAGGAGTTTGGACTATCATCTCCCTTATTAAATCAAATTGTAAATATCTAATTTTATTAGAAAACTGGAATGATATGAAACAATGCGATGATCTAGAATCAAATAATGAATTTTTTATACTTGAGAAAACCATTAAATTACCTTCCACCACATTTTTCAGAGATTCTACCTCAGCAGTAGTGATATCATATGCATATCCTTGATCCATTGGCATTTTCTATGGTATGTTCGATTGATGCTTAGGGAAATCATTTTAATAATGTCACATCTCCCTATAGTTGTAGCATTGAACATCGATAGCTTCTTTCTTCCCCTTGCAATCACGAGCTTGGTGGAATTTTTCACGACACTTGTAACAGACTCTGATTCACTTCAAGCATGTACCGAGGTGTTTCATCCCAAATTTATTTCAGGATGGATATTCAACATTTCTACTCTTCCCCTTATTTCCATTCCCAGAGTGATCAGCAGATCTCTTCTTTTCTGGCTTTGCTTTAATGTCGTAAGACATAGAGAATTCTTTTTCTGTCTTAATAGCGCATAAGACAATATATTTTTATGACGAGAAGGATTGTGACACTATTTCTTGACGAAGAAATGGTTTTATCCCATCAATGAAATGCCCAATCTTACATTTTGGGTTATGTATATTATCGGCATCATATGCCACTAACAATGTAATGTTAGCCTCATACATTGCAAAATTCTTATCCTCCTTTTGTCTCAGACTAAAAAATTGCCTTTCCAAATCTTCTCGATGGTCACGAGGAATGTATTTTTCTAAAAAAAATCATTAAACCCCCTCCATTACATATTTGATACTTCATCATCTTCCTTGGTGTTTTGAATCAATGACCACCATCGATCAGCATCTCCAGTGAGGTGGTAAACTGCCATGATAACCTTTTCCCTTTCAACATTCCCCAAAGCATGAAATATTTTCTCTAGGGAACTTATCCATTTCTCATCTTCCAATGGATTTGTACTCCCATTGAATTTTGGTGGTTTTTTCCTCATTAAGTGATATAACATTGATCCTCCACGGTGCAGATTAGTGTTCTCCATAAGGGTAAGGTTATTATTCATAACTTGAGTGAGTTGTCCCATTACGGTGATTAGCTGATCAGCACCTGTTGCATCACCAGCTCTACAATATTTATCTTGAGCCCGAGGGAAATCCCTACATGGAGTGCGTGGATTTATACAGTTTTCGTTCATTCCAGTAGGCACCATTTATAAACAATAACTTAAACTAGATCAGTTCATGAATCAAAATACATAATTCCATACTTGTAAAACACTTAACATAAATTTAACTATTTATGGATATAATCCAAAATCAAAAAAATGATTTCGTTGTGAATTATATACTCATAAACCATTCATAATGGTTTGTAATGGAAATGAGAATTATTCTATGAATATCACTCAGGAGTTTTGTAACCATGAGTGCAGCAAGGCCTGTTTTCATGCCCCAGTTCCCGTTCAAGTCTAGCTCAAAGCAGTGTTTTCAGGTTCTACCCCTAGGTACATCTGTGCCAAAGCCACCTCTACCAGATCGTACATGGACAGGGATTTATTTCTATGAAAACTTTCAAAATCTCTATAATACCAAAATTCTTGGAAATTCATCTATACAAATCCTCAAATTCAATCTTAGGGCTATGTGCTCTAATAAGAGTTTATCTAATTCTAGTTTCCAAGGATTGTACTAAACATCCTCTCATACCAACTGTAATGCCCACACCCTAGATACCCAGAGTCGGTGAATTATTACATAACATTGGCATGATCCCAAAAGATCAGGTCTCCAAAGAATGATCAGTTTAGTAGCCTTGGAATAACTAGATACATTCATAAAGTATAACTTTACAATTTGAAAAGAAATAAAACAAAAATATATTTCATTAGAAACATCCAAGCCTCCTTGATTATGCCTGCTGGTCCCTCGTAACTAAATTCTTCATATCCTGCGACAATGAAACATAATAAAGGGGTCAGCTCAAATGCTCAGTAAGGGTAAGTAATACTGCGGAAAATGACATAAATATTAAGCATGTTAAATAATTGAAACCACATGCCTTTACCAATAATAAACATAAATAATTTTATGGAAAAATTATGAGTTGAGTAAATAATTCCATAATAAAACATAATCATGGGTATTCTACTAGTCTAATGACCACATGAACCATCAATATTATTTCCATAAAGAGGGAATGTATAATGTGGTACATTATGAAACATTTTTTCAAGGCCTCGGCCAAAACCATAAATCAAATTGGGAAAGGGCCTCATCCAATTCCACGTCTAGTTGTCTCATGAGACTTAATCATGCATCAAGGAGCTAGAGTGGGCTCCACCCATTACATACTAAGTCCAATACATTCCTCATATGGAAAGGTTTAAACATATCATAAACATTCATATTAAAATTATCATACAAAATGTTATTAATTTTACCATAAACCATGAATGGTATAAAAATATAACATCCATAGTCAAACATATCACCAAACCTTCAATACAATATAGAAGTTTTGTATCATAATAAATCAACATCAAATAAACTTAAAATCAATCATATATGAAATCAAAACCCTTTTCAGAGAAATATCTCTTTCTATTTTAAAATCATTTTAGAGTCACATAATTAAAAAATAAAACATTTAATTTGAAAATATTTTTATAAGCTTGTAAGGGACGATTTGACATGTTTATGATGGTAGAAAATAGCCGCACCTACCGTATAAGTTAAAAAAAGACATTCTTACCTTAATTCTGTCGAAAAGGTTAAAAATGACCTTGTATGGAAAATGATGGAATGATTCCATTGAAAACATCTTATAAAAAGTTAACAAGGGTATAAATGACTTTAACCCATAGTCTATAAAATATTAAAAAAAAATTGAAATACATTTTTAATAATCTTGGAGGTGGATGATAAAGAGGTCCTAGTAGATAATTACATATAAAAAACCTCAGATAATGAAGAGATTGTGAAATAAACCCTTAACTTGTACTTTAACTTAGTCGATGGTATGTTAACCTCCTATAAAATAGTTAATAAATTGTTATTAAATTATAAAGTAACAATATATATAATTATGATATCATATATGATCTTCTAATAATGCTTTGTTAATAATATTTTAGTATTATTGTCATTTTGGGTGTTAACTTACTCGTTTTCTTTTATATGTTTTGTTACATAAGTTATGTTTTTTATGGACATGTTGTATCTTATTCATATCCAGAATGATATAATGTTCTAAAAAATTACTTTTAATCATCATATGAGAATTAGTCTTCTATGGATATGATGGGGAATTAATCTCATCGCGTTCGTGGAGACGGTAGTCCGTACGTACGCACGAGCGACACTATCATTCTTTTGATATTAAAATAATATATAATTGTATGGTATATCATATATAAAGAATCATTATCATGTTATATTTATTATTTATTGGAATTACACATCATTATTATACCCATAATGTAATAATATATTGAATAACAGTTACACCACAACGTGGAGACGGTAAGCCGTACATACGCACGTATGGTGACATGTCATTCAAAGGATGGATAGAATAATGAGTATGGTTTTACCATAATTATAATAACATAACAGTATATAGAGGATACTAGAGTTATTATTTTAAAATGGAAATGACAAAGAAAGAAGAAGTTGAAGAAGAAAGGAACATGAAAGAGTGTGGTGAAAACATTACCTCTTCTTCGGGTTCTTCCTATTCATTTGATCAAAAGGGCTCCGTAGGTTGATTTTATGATCAAACTAAATCTTATAGGTAGATGTTATGTAAGTTGAGAAAATATTGGTTTAGGGGTTGGCCGAGCCAAAAAGATTTGAAGGTGTGAAATTGAGAGAAGGGGGAGTGCCCTTTTATAAGAGGGGTGAGGGGCACCTTTGAAAAAGCTAGAAATATTATTTTATAATAAATTAATCTTCGGTTTCTAATGGATCCAAAGTAGATTATTTTATTGTTAATGTGTGGATAGGTCGAAAACCAATCAACCAAAAGGTTATATACAGGGTTGGGTCACTTTATTAACCTTATCTTTTAGTTTTAACTCTTAGTTAATTAGTTTGACCCTTACCATGTCTCTTTCTATTTTTATATTATATAGTCAATAAACATACAATAAACTTCCAAGAGACCCCCATGTGATCCATTAATGAAACCCTAGTAATTATATAAGTCTCTTCGGCGAACCATTGATTTTTATGAATACAATATAAATTAATAATATAATATTTGTTTTTAAAACGTTTTTATGTCAATTTTGACACTATTGGGTATTTTGTTTTTGATAATTTCATAATAGAATTATTACTTCAAAAATAATTTATATAACCTGTCATAATATGTCATAGGAACCATGAAAATTAGTGGAATTCATAAAAGTCTCAAATTACATTTATTTTCATTTTTATAATACCAATTATTTTATTATTTCATTAATTAGGTAATTACTACATCACCATTGTGTCATAAATAATTTAGATTATATAGTGTCTAAAAATTATAAATAAAATACCATTATGTTGGATATATTATTATATTTCTAATGAATATTTATAATCGAATATATTTTATGTATAACCCCATATTAGAAATGTTTTAGTTATTAAACAATCATTTTAACTATTTTAACTCTTATTTGAATTAAATAATAATAAATGTCCTAATCTAATCCAAGTGGACCTAAATGATAATACTTTATTCCTAAGGTTGTTTTGGGACAAAATACAGTTTTCCAATAGAATTAGAACTTGTGTTAGGGGAATTGTAATATCATTTTTACCCTTAATTACCCTATTTACTTCTAACCGTGGTAAAAAAGTAAAAAGATTCTATTCACCAAAAATTATTTTTATCTTATTGACCAAAATTTTACATCTTGATATTAACCGTGTCTCGTGGATTTTTGAAATTCCACTCACAGAAGTGATAAAATTATATTTTATGTGAATTTCCAAATTCTCCTATGCGGGGTGTAAAAACGGTGAAAAGTTCCATAAAATTTTTATATATCTAAAATTATTCTAAATCCAATGAATTACATTGAACATATATAGTTATTATGTATCTATTTTTACCTTAATTAAATTTAAATAAAATAAATATTTATTTAAATAAAAATTTGGTTTAAATTATAAATCACTGTTTTTTCACTATTCATCAAAAATTGAATGTTTTCATAAAAATACCAAAAATTCAACCTAAACTGATTTTGATATTCCAAATCCAAAAATGAAGTCCATTTTGAAAGAAAAATTTATAAAATTTCAAAAAGTGGGAATTACTATTCATAACTGCTAGTTTGATTTGTTGTTGTGTGTGTTAAAACTAGAAGTTGCGTACAACACACGCTATTGTATTATTCCAAGAGAAGCATACTGTGGAAGCTTTGGGTGTTACTGTTACTTTATTGTTTTATAGTTATACTTTAATTTTATGGGACCTGTATTATTTTTTCATGGTGTTTCAAAACAAGTAATAGTTTTAGAGTTTCATTTTTGATTTAAAATGATTTTCCTTAAAAATAAAATTAGAAAATATATTGGAAATTATTTTTATAAAATGGAGTACATTTTATAATTTAGATAATCAATATATGGTTTGGGTAAATTTATGTGATTTTGATAAAATGTTTTCTTTTTCGGTGAATAATGAATTTTTTTGAGTTTTATTGTGATTGATGACATCATTAATGATGTAATAATGATGCAATAATTATGGTTATCATTTTAATAGTAAAATATGTTTTGAGGTGTCCCATGTGTCCAATAGCATGGGGAAATACTATAGGAAAGCCCATGTTTTTTCCAATTCAACCGATGAGGTGTCCCTTGGAAATTAATTAAACATTCCCCCAATTTTACTATAAATACAAACCTATTCTTAAGTTAATTTAATACCAAATTCCTACTCAACAATGTTATAGTATTTTAACTACCCTTGGATTCCTCCCATGGTTCCCTCCATCATAGAAATTTTTCATCCTTCGAGCATTCGAAGTTATTTTTCAAGGTAATGGAATCTTTCACCAACCTTTTTAAATCTTGACTTCCTTTATGTTATGTTTTCAAGTTTCCATTTTACTTTGTGGGGGTATGTTCTAATAAATCATTCATTCATTACATTTTATTTCCAAATGATGATATACCCTATCCTCTCTCATCAACAGATTTTATGAATATTATGTGACGTCGTTAGGATGCAAAATTTTCATAAAAAAATTGCATCTTCTCTTTTCTTTCATATTTCCTTTCCATGTGTTTTGTCATTCAAATATTCATACCATGTTCTTATTTATATTTTATTCTGTTTTTATACTATATTATGAGTTATTTTAGAGTGTTTTATCCTTGTCTTCTTTCTTTTAATCATTTCTAAAAACATGTCATGTAGTCCTTATGCTGTAGAATTTTGGTCCCAAAATCTCTCTCTTTTTCTATAGAAATTCTCTTGGTTTATATATGTGAATGCCCAAGTATATATTAATTTCTAGGGTTATTCCTCGAGATATAAAATTGGCCTATTTTATTCTAGAATTGGCATATATATATCCGTCACTGCCATTCCTTGTGTTATAAATGAAATAGTGATCTTATTTTTATGCACTTTTAAAACATCACTATTTTGAAGAGAAACACATTTTTTTACTCTCTTTGGGTTATTTATGAAATTTATGACTATTTATATGCGGATCACAAGAATATAAAGACATATTAAATGTTCTCCTTGATAGAGCTCAAATATATTGGGAAATGAATAAAATCTCTAGAGATGAAAAGTTTTAAGATATCATGGTGGAGAACCTTGGTAATTTTTATGAAACATTGGGGATGCACTTTGGTGATATGTTCATGAATGTCTAAATGAATAGTTATAGAAAAATATTCATGTTATGATTCATGTTCTTTTTATTATGATACACCTCTTTTTTTATTGCTAATGTCTTATGTTTTTCTCCATGCTCTTGTTGAAATCACAAGTAAAATGATTCCCTTTATTTCTTAACAATTCATTCAGGTAATCCTTTCCATTAATGTATGTCTCCAGGTTATGAGATGCATTAATTTTACAACAGATGAACTTTTCATGAATCTTTTCAAGGGGGTTTAAAATATGTTTTTATGTTTTCTAGTTTTATTGTTCCTAATTTCCAAGACACTAGACTTTAAAGATACTTTGTTTGTAAAATTTAATGAATAGTAATGTAATAAAAAGGCGGGATGCCATAGTTAGTATCAAATGATAGTTAAGTTATTTATGGAACTTATGATATGAAAATATTAGGAAGAGCCATATAGAAAAGATTAAATATTGGAAATATTCCTGGTATTTTGGTGGAATATTAAGTATGTGGTTTCTGAACAAATAAATCCCAGTTTGGATATAAACAAGAGGATGTGGCTTTGGCATAGATGTACCTAGTTTTGAATACTCTGAAAAGGTGTCTCGGGCTTAGCCTGGGGTATCCCGGTACATGACAACGTTCCTTGATGCACATCTAGTTTGAAACTCTCTTGGGATATGTTTGGTTAATAACAAGCTTTTTATGAATCACTATGATGGATTTATAAGAAATCAAATTGTGGTTTAATAATAATATTTGTTTTAATAATGATTTTTAAGACATAAACATACATTATAAGTATAATATTTCTGAGAGTAAAAAATTTCTAATAAGGTAAAATTTTGAGGATGCAATTTCATTAAGGGGGGAAGAATGTAACGACCAAAAAAATGTACTTCGGTTTTTTGTGTATCGTTTTCCACCTAATAACTTTTTATTAAGTTTTATTAAAGAAGAACATCGAATTAAATCGAATCCAATTTAGAGTTTTAAAAAATGGTATAATTATTATAACAAATTATGGTAGGTAGAATAATGAATATATTATTTAAATAATATCTTCAAAACTACCCTTTTAAATCTAAATGATAATTTTTTTATAAGTGTTTGAAAATTCAATAGGCAGTTTTAGTATTCCTTTTCTAACCAAAATTATTTATAGTAAATAAATATTTTTATATTTTAAAAATAAAATCATTATGCTTAGAAAATTATTATGGTTAAATAAACATCATTTTTGAATTTCAAATGTCAAAATTAATCTAGGCTGAATTTTTATATGTTTTCTAAGAAGTATCTATTTTTTATTTAACAGTAATTTTTATGATGAATAGTGTTTCATGAATAGTGTTTTTATGATGAATCATATTTCATGAATAGTTTTATTATCATGAATAGTAAAAAATTTGTTATTAAATAACAATTTTTGGGAAATGATTTTTAAAAATCCATCACACATGGTTGTAATCAGCGTGGAAAATTTGGTTTAATAAGATTAAAATAATTTTCTAGTGAATAGTAAAATACCCTAATGAATATTAATGCATATTAAATCATCCAATAAACATATCAACATCACCCATGATGGTATATATACAATTTAGACATCATGAAAGTGAAAATAGTTATAATATTGTATGTATTTGTATTTTTGAATGTCATAAATATTTTATTTACTATTTTATAATTAAGATAATAATTTAAAATAAAAATTTATTTTCAGAAAATTTGATCATAAATTGTTACTTTATTTTCTTAAGGTAACACAATAATTTTATGGGACCTTTATTACATTTTCAAGGTGTTACAAAACCAGTTATATTTTTAGAGTTGTATTTTTTAAAAAATAATGATTTTATTTAAAATTTAATTAAAAATATTAAGAAAACTATTTTTATAAAATGGAGTTCTTCATTGAATTCCGATCATTGATTTTAGATTATGGGGAATTTCTACGATTTTTATAGAATGTTTAATTTTTTGGTGAATAGTGAAAATACAGTTTTGAGTTTCTGTGAGATTAATGACATCATTAATGACGCAATAATGATGCATTAATTCTCGTCGACTTGTGAATGGTAATATATGTTATGAGGTGATACATGTGTCCAATACCATAGAATAATACCATTGTAATGCCTATGGTTTTTCTAATACCACCGATAAGGTGTCTGTTAGAAATTAATTAAATATTCCCTCACTTGTTCTCTAAATACAAACCCATTCGTTCATTAATTTCATTCCAAATTACTCCTCAATTAATTTCAAGTTTCTTAACCTCCCCATTAGTCCTTCCATGGTTCCCTCAAGCACTGAAATTTCTCATCCTTTGTTCTTTCAAAGGCACTTTTCATGGTAAGGGAATCTTTCACCCTTCTCTTTTAAGTCATGACTTCTTTTATGTTATGTCTTATAGTTTCCATTTTATTATGTGAGGGGTATGTTATTATATATAATTATTAATTTCCATTTTATTTCCATATGATTAGATACATTTTCCTCTCTCATCAAATGGTTTTCTAGATTTTTAAGTGACGTCGTTATGGTGCCGAATTTTCGTAAAAGAAATCGCATCTTCTCATTTCTTTCAAGATTCTTTTGCATGTGGTATGTCATTAAAATATCCATACCATGTTCTTATTTAAATTTTATTATGTTCCTATATTTTATTATGTTTTATTTTTTAGTGGTTTATCTTTTTCCCCTGTGTTTTAATGTTTTCTACAAAAATGTCATGTAGTCGTTATGCTGTAGAATTTGTGTATCCAAATATCTCTCTTTTTCTCCAGAAACTCTCTTTATTTATTTATGTGAAAACCAAAATCTATTTTCATTTACATGGAAATTCATCGATACATAAAATTTATCTATTTTGTTCTGTAATTTACATACATATAACCCTCTCTCACTTTCCATGGGAAATAAATGACATAATGCTCTTATTTTTAAGAACATTTAAAACACCACTATTTTGAAGTGAAACTCATTTTTTATAACCTCTTTAACTTTTTTTTATGAAATTTATGATTATTATTTATGTTTTCAACATGAAAATAAATACATATTAAAGGTGCACAATGATAGCGCTCGAATGCATTGGGTTAAAAATTTAATCTCTAGAGTTGACAATTTCACGATACCTTGGTGAATAACCTTGGTAATCTGGATGACACTTGGAAGATGATCCTTGGTGATATTTTCATTAATGTATAAATGAAATTTTTTTACTTCATATTCAAGTTATGATTCATGTTTTTTTAATTATGATATGCCACTTTTTTCCATTGCACAAGTCTTATGTTTTTCACCATATTTTTATTGATATCACAAGTAAACTAATTCCCTTACTTTCCTTACTGGGCATTCTGATCACCCTTCCCATTGATGTATGTCTCCAAGTTATGAGTTTCAGTAAGTGTACATAGGATAAAATTTTCAAGAAGCATTTCACGGGGATTTCAAATAGCATTTTATGTTTTCATGATTTGTTGTTCCTAATTTCCATGGCAGTAGACATTAATGATCCTCTATTTGTAAAATTTAATGGAAATTTATGTCAGTTAAAAGCATGATGCCATACTTATTTATTTCACGCATCAAATGATTTGAAAATACATTTTCTAGAATTTGTTGATATAAAAAGATATTTCAAAAATAAATTCTACATGAAAAATAGGGATGATAAATAAGAGGAACAAAAGGAACAAAAAAGAATAATATTTATTAAATGATATCATAAATAGAGTTTTCATCAAGAAATATGACTATACTAAATCTATAGTTCCATTATAATTATATGAATCAATTAAATTGTAAATTATATCAGATTTCAAACTGTTTTTAAATATTTAAATTTCATTATTTAATATTTAATGGTAATATTCCTTTTGGAATCCATGACTGAATAATGTGTTACAATGGGCTTGTTTGTTCACTAGAAAACTTGTATTTTCACTGTAGTATGTGGTATGGTCCACATATATTATTGGGTTTGATCTTATGTAGGAGAATTAATATAAAAAATATATTCCTTTATAGGAATGGTATCTACCCAATTATAAGGGAAATGATTTATTATCATAAGAGGTGTATATGTGTCTATAAAATAGAGTCTCAATATAATGGAATAACTAATTATAACCATTCATAATAAATCCAATCCTTCTTTAAAATGGTATTCCTATAATGAATTTAGAATAAAGAAATTGAATTTTTTTGAAGCATAATAATAAAAATAATTTTATTACTCTATTTCTTATAAATAATTTTCAAATAGTACTATCCAAAAATTATTTTTGTCAAGTATTGAGAAACCATTGTATAATAATTAGTAATCTATTGTATCCCAATTTATTATAGACTTTATGGAGCTAGATATAATATTATACAAGGTAACAATGTATTATGACTCAGAAAACTCCTACTATAATCCCATGAATGTTCCACATCATATATCTAACAATATGTCCCCAAAAATTTATTAGAGTCAATTTTTCGGACATAGATATGGAAATTATCAACAATGAGTATAATAATTGGATCTCAACAATAATAAAATGTTGAAAATGGGATTTATATTAAACATGAAACTGGGAAATTGGAGTGTAACCTATCAACTACAAATACCCCATATTTATATATTAGATTCATCATGTTTCCCATATATGAAAAATGGATCATGGTGATCTCATTTGTTGGGGGGAAATTCTCATAGCTTTAAAAGATATCCTCCTTAATTCATATCAATACATTACAAATGAAAATATGACATGGTATTCCTTGTAGCATAATTACATCCTTGATGATGTGGAATGCATGAAATTATCATTTATCATGTTAATTCATAAAAAATGTTTTTATAATTGATCAATTATAGAAACATTATATTTAAATAATCATGTTATAACACTTTTTGGATGAAAATATGAAAATTGATAATGTTATCCCAAAAATATCTGATATCGATAAGAACACAACTTCTTTATAAAACTAAAAACATCACTAATCCAGATTAAAGACAATATATATCTAAATTTTATACTGAAATAGAAATAAAATTATGAGAAATTGAAAAATAATTTTGAGGAAAATAATCAAATGGGTGAGAAATCCATGGTCCTTATGTTGGGTCTAGTGGATCCATCTTCTGAATGAAATGGAAAAAATGTCCATGTATTTCTCAAAAAGGAATGGTGTAATTAATTAAGTAGAATGGGACATGATATCATTATGTAATATCAGGACACAAAAAAATAGGCTATTATCTCTGTAATAAGATTCGTGGAATCAATTACTCATAAGAATAAATTATAGCCATGATCATAACAAAATTGTTCTAGGGATAACACTTCTTTGTGCATAGACTCAAGTACTAAACATCATGTTTTCAATAAAAAAATATTTCATCAATAGGATTGAATCAATAAAATATGGTACATCTTTATATTTGGTGAACACTATGTTAGTAAACATATAAGGGAATGGAGTGGTTGATCTTGAGTTTATATTGGGGGATATCATCCCCATAAATGATCTCTTTTAGGTCACTAATATTAGTAGGGAAATAAATTTGATAATATTTTTAATAAATCATGAGTTCATGATTTTATTTTAGAATGACATTATTGATCTATTAAAGGATGTGATATTTTTTTTAATGGGTTCCTTGTATAATATATTAGTTAAGATGAATATAAATTTTTATTTTACTGACTTTAGTAAGTGTTTCAACTATGCAATCATCCTTAAGGACACATTAATTATCTAAAAATATGTGGAATGCATGAAATTGAATTGTTACCTGGCATGGATAAAAAATAACATTAATGTTTGAAATTCTTGAAAACTAAAATATTTAGGAAATAATTTATATCTATAAATATTTAATTAAATTTTTTTCGATTTAATACATAGTGATGTAAGAAATTTTCATTTTACATTGATCATAGGAAATAAAATTTACTTCATAAATTTTATTTGAAATTATTCAATATTTTTTCTATTTCTATATTATACATTCTAAAAATGATGTTATAGATAAACTTTCATCAATAAAAATGATTTTGAAACCCAATGTGCTATTTTTCCTAAAAGAAAAAAATAAAAAAAGGAGTCAAATACTATTTTCCGTAATTAATTAAATCCATAATGATCATACATGAAGTGACCACTACCCATGAACCTTAACAAAATGGTGTAGTTGAGTGAAATAATATAACATTATTGGAATTTTATATTTCTTTGTTGTATACCATGGGCCTTTACACTTGTTTTTAGAGAGAGGAATCATTAATATCAAATCACTTTCTAATTTGGGTTACCAAAAAATAGAAATTTATGACTCTCTCTAAATAATGAATGTAATGGAAAATCCTATATGATTAAAATGCATGGATTTCTTATGAAATTACAAGAGTAGGTGACCCTGAAATAAAATTTTTGATAAAATATGTATTAATAGAATAATTTATTGATTTGAAGAGAATTCATTGACTTATAGATCCAGGGATTCATATTCAAAATATTATTTTGTTATGTATATAGTAATTGAATCAATATATAATATTTTGAGTAATTGAGGATAACCACTTAAATAATGAAAGTTAAAAGAGAGTAATTTGTCTCAAATAAAGGAGTATATGATGAATATATTGTCAATTAGGTTCATAAATGTAGAAAACCTCAAATACCTCTATTATATATATATAATATCTCTATGAACTTTTTCTAAGAGTACCTGTTCATTATTGTCCCACAAGATTTAGGTCTAATCAATATAGAGTATTCTTCCAAAAAAATCAACGTGGTTATGTCATTTTTTAATCTACCTCATTAGAATAATGAAATAAATTAAATAATGGACTCAATAATCAAGAAAAATATTTATATTTTATATTATATTCTATAAGATTCACATTCAATCAAATATAAGATGGTATTTTCAATTAAATAAAACGTTAATAGTTCAGTTGATAAATAGAAAGAAAGATTTGTAACCAAGGTGTTTAATAAAAATGAATCAATCAATGTTTTTGATAAATATCATTCCATTTATAAGAATGATTAAATTTGTATAACTATATCTATAATATATATATATATATCCCTTATATTCAAAAAAAGGATGTCAATAAAACGTTCATAAATTGGACAATTTGATGAATAAATATTTATATAGATCAATTTAAAGTATTCATAATACCTAATAATAAATGATTGTAAAATGGTATTATCCTAATATGGTTTAATATATGTTCCAAATTAATGAAATGATAAATTTAATGAAAATTTGTTATAAAATAGATTTTTTTGTAAACTATGATGATAAATTTGTTAATTGCGGTATCCATAATTGCATTGATTGTGTTTCTTATTATATGTCGAAAAAATTAAAATATTAGGCATTGAAATGAATAAAATAGATGAGTATAATTGTTTTTAATTGGAATAATTAACAAAAAATAATTAAGAGAATCTAATGTTACTCTGGGAATGAAAATTTATATAAACCATGCCTAGACAAACATAGGTGAAACGATTGTTATTCTAGGAATTATATTTTTTATTAATAAAAATTACATTCTACCTAATGAAACTTATTATAAAATAATATCATAAATTTATTAAATAATATATATTTTTACTTTTTTATATGTCATATTCTTATATGAGTTTTTATGATACCAATTAGTGCCATCTATTTTGGTTAATTCGAATATGAAATATTAATAAGTTGTCTCATGTATTTCATGACATGAACAATTCCTGATTTTGCATATACTGTTGGAAAATTGAGTGTCTATATGTGTAATTCTGATTATACACAAGGGGATGTAGAAAAAATAGTTACCATGTATCTATAAAACACTGTGGATTGTTGTTTTTTTTATTGGATACCCCTAAGTATTGTAAGGTTAATCTGATGTGTTCTTGTTAAATAAATTTCTTGATTACTCTTCTATAAAAGTATAGTTTTTTACACATGGTGGTGGAGAAATATCAAAATGTTCAAAGAAAAAGACTCCTATAATAGACTCCATAATGAATTATAAATTTCATTCACAATAAGAAACTCTTAAAGAATACTATTGGATTATACCTATTTAATAATATCTTATACTATGGCCAATGATGATTTATCAATTTTACATACACTATGATAGTCAAGAAATATTTTATTATGACAATAAATAAAACATTTTAAAGAAAAATGACACACATTATTCTTAGAAATATCTCGGTTAGATAGTTGATATAGGATGGTTGCATAATTCTATACATGGTTATACAGGGAAAATATTAGTAGACCAATATCAAAAGGTACTTAAAAGGGAGTGGGTAAACAAAACATCCTTAGGGATGAGTTTAATTTCCTTTTCAAAAAGTCAGTAATGATACTTCATCAATTTATCATGTTGTACCATAACATGTATATGTCCAATGTAATTAATTATAAAATATGATTGGGTAATACTGAAAGGTATATTACATACCATTAAAATGGTGTTTAGATTCCTTATCTAATTAAAGGGTGAGTTTTAAAATGTTTATGATCTAATGATTTTAAAAAATTGTTACATGGGAACAATTTTTAGTTAATAATTTTAAATTTTTGTGTGATGCCACTTGACTAATATTATGAATTTGGAAGTCATATATACATGAATGGATAAGTTAATCATTGATATAATGAATTCATTATAGTGATGGAAATATAAATTATTTCACATATAAAAATTTTAGAGTGGGGCTTATAGAAATAGTGTATGACTATGGATCTAAAATAGTTGTTAAATGATAAGTGATACCTGGAAATAATGTCTATGATTAGATCAGGATCTTTTTAATTTTAACAGTATTTTAAAAGATGAATCCTATTAATAAAAATAGTTACATATTTAAGGGAGTGTCTACCTATTTTTCTATTAATCATTGGTTTTTCACTTCTACGTATTGGAAAAATTTTATGAGATTGATATATTTATTCAAATCCATTACAAAATATAATTATGATTATTTTAATAAATTAATATTTAGATATTTAAAATTATGGGGGTTTGAAATATTTTAAATTTTTTTAGAAATAATCAAAAAAATTATTTAATTTTTAAAAATATAATTGTTTTTGGGAATACCACGATGAAAAATGTGTTGGGATGAACATTTGAGTTCACTAGAAGAACTATTTTTTTACTATATTGTGTGTTATTATCCCCTTATTTAGTAAGGTGTAATCCAATGTATGAGATTATGTGTGGAAAAGTCATTCCTTTTCTAAAATGTTATCTAGTTAATTCTAAGGGGTTTGATTACTTATATAAAGGAGAGATTCCATGAATATAAAATTTATTACCCATAGAATGTGAAAATTAATTAAATCCATTTTAAATAACCCCAATCCTTCATTAAAATTGATATTAATCCAAATTTAATCAATATTCATTGATGTATTTTTTTGTGCAACAACAGAATACATTTATTATAAACCTCATTCAAAATATTAGTCAACGATAATTCTCCAAAATTTACTTATTTCAAGTATCAAGACATCATTTTTTTTCATAAAAATTTGTTATCTATTAACACATCATATTTTCACCTTTGGGGTTTAACTAAACTCTTAAAGAGGGCCCTAATGTTTCATACCCCATGAAAGTCATTCTACTAACATCAAAATTAATATCGAAATCCATTATCATCAAATATATCCATAACAAACATAATATTGAACATAATTTGACATTAATTCATGTGAACTGATATTGATAACTTTATTATTCAAATTCATTTCATTTTATGTGATCCATAAGCATATATTTTGATAATTCATATTACCAAAAAACCCACTCTACATGAAGTCGTTCATATATTCTAACTACCATTAAATCATATAACTCATTCAAAAAAGATCCCTTTAATTTTTCTTCATCATATAGTGTAAACATCAAACAATTTGATGAAATAATCCAAAACACATAAGTATATTTAACCAGAAATCATGTTTTATGAATTTTGGTGAAATTTAGGAAAAAGGTCTTGGTAAACATTATTTGATCTCATAAACTACGTTTTATAGATAGTTATAGAAATAATTTGGGTTTCTAATTTAATAATTAAGATTATTCATTGTGTATTTGTGTAGAATAACGTCAATGTATATATCAAGATAATCTATTACCATAAAAAGTAATTAGTGCATCATACTATAATCATAAGGATCTCATATAGAAAAACAAAATATTGAATGTATTACGAAAAGATAAAAATAACATTGTCAAGATTTTTTTTCAAAATAAATTTTCGTTTCAAAACTAAAATAGTAGTAATCATTATAAAATATCACATTTTTCCTTTAAAAATAAGGGAAAATAAAATACAAAAATTCACAAATAATGAAACTATGTTTGGATCTTAGTATAATATCATGTATAACAGGGTATATGGGAAGGTGTAATATAGGAAAATTCCCTTTATGATTAATTCCCAATGTTTCCTCTTTATAGTAAATACCTCTTCCAGAAAAATGAAAGGACAGATCAGTGTGTGAAAAGTCCTTATTTGAATAATTATCAGTGAAGGTAATGTGTTAGATGATGACAATCCTTATATTTTATATTCGAAAATAGTTCCATTTTAGTTATTTCCTCATACAATGTTTTTATTTTTTTAATATTTGTATATAAATTTATATATAATAAGAAATATGTTTAATTAAAATATTTCTATATGTGATATTTCATTAATTATAGTATTCCAAAAATATTATAAAAAATTTCAATGAATCCCCCTTTTAAATGGGTGTGTCTTTGCCCATATTCTCAAAATTTATTAAGTGGTATTGATAAATATCTTATCCGACATTAAATTATTAATATTTTGAATATAAATATTAAATAATGATAATAAATAATTCTTAATAAAAACTATAGATAATAAATTATTAATTAGTTATATAGTTAATAGTTATTAACAATATAATAAATTTTCTATTTTATAATGTAATTATTATAGCTATTGTAATGTTTTATAAGATATCTGTTTCAAGACTCCCCAATTGGAAAAGAAATTATTTTTTTGTCCCCCTATGTAGATAAATTGAAAATTATTATTTAAAAGATATATTCTTTCATGTAAATCCATTATTGTTTAATAGACTTGTAAATAAAAAAATATAATTTTAATTAATCATGGGTGGTTACAAACACACATAAATACATAGGAACTACACCCATCTAGGGGATTTACGATCAGTAATAAATAAAGGATTATAAATCATTGAAATTAAAAAAAAATATTCTTTAGAAATCGTCGATAATAATATTATTATTAACAAAGTGATCATACTTATGTATGAGGACCCAAAATAGAAAATAATAAAGTCATAATATTATTTAAAAATGTTAATTTTCCAAATATTTTTATTAATAATTTAAAGATAATTATTAAATAAGAATACATTCCTGATAATAAAGACTTGATAAAAAAAGTCAAGATTTTTAACTTTTATTAAAGGCTTAATATAAATATAAATGTTATTATTGATGAGTAATAATAATAATATTATTATTATTGGTGTAATGTACCATGATTATTAATATTGAGGTAAATAATAAAAATGATAACAAATTTTATTAATTATTAATATTTTATTAATAATAATTAATTTAATAATATTATTTATATATTTAATAATTATTATACTCATAAAAATAGAAAAAATTAATAATTTTATATTATTATAATTATGTCACATAATATTTTTGATAATAATTATTTTATAAAAATTATTTTTATGAAATAATTTCTATGTTCAATTATTTTAATTCTCTTAAGTGAGAGACTTAAAATTAATTTAAAATTTAATTATAATTTATGTTTTTTATTCTTTTAAATTTAGTAATTTTAATTTTTAAATATATTTCTTGAAAAATCAATATTTTCTATTTTCTATATTTTTGAATTTCTAACATATTCATCAATTTTTTCAAAAAAAATTACAATTTTCATCCTATGTTTTGAATTTCATTTAGATTATAGTTTTTATTTATAATTTATATTATTTTAAAGTCATTTACATGAAACATAATAAAACTAATTGTATATCTAAAAAGTGAATTTGGAATTTTATAAAATAAATACTATATCATCAATCTAAGAGAAACATAAAATGTCATGTAAACACACATATATATATATAGAAGCTAATGGAATTTTGTAAATATAATAAACAATGATAATTTACATTTAATAAACGTATTTTTAAGAATATAACATTAATATTTCAAAAAACATTTGTGCATTATTATTATAAATAATGACATTTTTAAGCACATTGTTTTTGTAATTTTTTAAAATATTTGTCAATATAATTATATAATTATATTTTTATATTTTCTTTAATAATATTTAATTTTGGCATTCTTATATTAGTATTATATAATTATGTTTTATTTTGATGTGTATCTATAATAATTCTAATCATTAATGTTTCAACCATGTAAATTATTTATTTTTTTATTTTGGTAATTATTATTTATCCAATTATTTATTTATATTTAATTATTTTTATGTATCACACAAATTGTACTTACAGTTTTAAACTTTTTTTTGTCAAATTCAACTGCGGGAAACATTAAAACAATTAGGTTTCTTGATAATTTGTTTAAAATATTATTAAATGTAAAATATGTATACAATATTACTAAATCATAAAATATAGAATAAATGTATAATAAATAAATAAAAACAAAATAAATTTCATCAATGTATTATTCCATGATTTATTTACACGACATAATCATTAGTGATTTAATGCATAATAATGACACCTTTAAAAATTATTATGAAAAAAATATATTATAAATAAAATTAATATTAAATATCCAACATTGTCATTAAAAATTTGATTAAATGGAAATAAAAGGCATGTAAAAATATAGGAGTAATAAATTTCCATTACTAAAATAATTTTATGAAACAATTGTGTTTCATTACATCTATATTATTTTATTTCAATACTTTTTTTAAAAATGATTTTATATTCAATTATTTTTATTCATTTATTTATGTTTTAGATGTAATTTATATTTTATTTATACATTATAATTTATAATATTTCTATATATACTATATTGAACATGGAAAAAATAATTTTGCTTTATATAGGTAATGATGAAAGGTTATAAGGTATAAACTATAACTAAAATCTATGAAAAAGATTAAAAACATGATAAAAATATAATCAATGGTTGCGAGTAATAATAATTTGGTATATTTGGTAAATATTATTAATTCTCCTTATAAAAACATTATTCATTACAACTATAACATAGACACATTGAAAAATTAGTGATTATTATTATTATAATGTCTCTTAATATTTATTACTGTATTTTTAAAGTTAAAATAAATATTTAATAACATAATTTATATATATTATTAATTTAATTATTAATAATGAAATTATTATTTTAATAATTTCTTAATAGTTATGATATTAATGTATAATTTTTTTGAATTTAATAAAATTTTATATTGAATGTACATTTATTTTTTATAGTATATTAATAAAATTCATTTTATTTTTCACTATTTCTTAAATATTCAGTTTCTATTTAAATTTTTTCATAGATTGTACTCATAATTTATATATTATAAGACCTCAAATTTGACCTCTTCAACAAAATATGAATATATTAATTTTAAAGAAGGCACCATTAAATGAATATATAATGTAATCAATAAATACAATATAAATTATACATAAAACTAGACTAAAAGAATAATAATTATTTGAATATAAAATAAAATGCATCAATATAATAAATAAAGTATAATTCACAAGAAAAAACAATTATTACGTAAATGATAATATTTATACTATAGAAAAATTATGCAAATAAATTATAATATAAAAAATATAATTGATATTTAGAAAATTTTCCCTTAAAAACATTAATTAATATATATGTAATATTTAAAATATAATAAACAAACTTTTTAATAAAAAAATAATAATATGAATAAAATTGATTTATACGTAAAAAAATTTATGTTTTGATTGAACACATTTTTTCCATAAAAATTATTTTAATTTTTTTAGTTTCATGAAATTATTTTAAATTTCAATTGTTTTTTATGTGTTATGGAATTTAGTAATATTGTACTCATTTATTCCATGTTCTTGTTTTCAATATTAATTCCATTAAAAAAAGATAATTAATTTCCAATGAATAGAGAAAAAATATGTGTATAAGGATGTCACGACCCGACCCTACCCGGGCTCGAGCTGCATCTACCCCAAGCCCGCCTCCATAGGCCAGGGGCTGGCGACCAGCGCCGAAGGAACAATAACTCGAGGAGGCCTTTGCCTAAGCACCTACACACACACACGCAACAAACTCAATGCAATAGTGAAGAGTAAAACTAAAGACAAGCAAAGAATATTAAAGGGGCAACTGCTATATAAATACCACAAAGTGCATCGACCTCAACAAGTACAAAGTACAAACTGAAAAGAAAAGGAAAAAACACGTGCCCAACCCAAAAGTGCCACAACCTGGCAACAGGTAAACAAAAGAAACTGCTGATGGGTCTCCCACCTAGAACCCGACCACGAGCACCGCACGCGGTCCACGCTCCGAAGCTCCTATGCTCCACTGAAGGCACGCTCCACCTGTCTGTCGTCTGCAAGGGCACACCATGTGCGGGAAAGCCCAAGAAGGGGTGAGTATAAAAATACTCAGTAGGATACCCTAAAGGCTCGATGGAGCAACAAAAGGAGGTATCGAAGGGTGAGTAGTAGAGCGAACAGGAATGTAAAGGAGTACCACAAAGAGTGCAGTAAAGAGTCCCGCTCAACCCAACAAGAGGAAAGAAGGCAGACTCATCCAGACACAAGGAGCAGGAAATGGTGAGAAGATGGACTTCTCGTCGAGTCTTCGTTACCTATAGTAGGAGAGTAGACTCGTCCAACCTTGAGAAGCTAAACACGGAAAGCATGTGGCATACCCCGCACGTCTTCGCCTCTCCAGGAATGAGAGTAGCCAAAACCATGAAGTGGGTACTGGAAACAAGGTATATACATATGTATGCTCTGTCAAGAAGCCCAAACAAATTTGTAAGGGGATCTCCGTCCCATAGCTCAGCCCAAGAAAGAGTAGCCAACAGTCCCAGAAGTAACACCATCAATGCCTAGCATCCCGTACGTCTGCCCCGAACCGCAAGCCAAGGGGCTCAATCACCACACCTTGACACTATCCTCTTTGGGAGGCACTGACTCGCCCCCACGGTTTTAGGTCATGTCACAACGATGCGTCTTGGTGGGCGAAAGTGCACCCCGTACTTGAGAGTTCTGGGGGAACGTCAACCACAACTCGTCACTGCCCCGCAGTCAAGAGGTCTGCTCAAAGTCGACAGGCGACCCCCTGCCCAGCCCCGCAGGAGGATCCCAGGAAGTCAACGGGTTCCAACTACAGGGATACACGGAAAGTCGACGGGTGCCTCACTTCCCAGTCCCCTAACAGGGTAATCCAATGGAGGGCGACCCGGCTAAAGTCAGAGACGAGACCACTGCCCAGCCTAGCTGGAGGAAACCCGGCATTGGGGACCACTGCCCAGCCCAGCTGGAGGTAAGCCTGGTATCGAGGACCACTACCCAGCCTAGTTGGAGGTAAGCTCGGCATCGGGGACCACTGCCCAGCCCCGTAGGAGGTATGCCCAGAACTGCTCTGGCCATCCCTGCTGGATGGTACTGCTCGGTAAACACCACTGTACTAGCCATCCCTACTGGATGGTAATCCACTGGCGAGCCCTGATTGATACAACCTCAGCCCTGCTAGAAACAACCTCATCCCTACTGGAAACAACCTCAGCCCTGCCGGAACAACCTCAGCCCTGCTGGAAACAACCTCAGCCCTGCTGGAACAACCTCAGCCCTACCAGAGACAACCTCAGCCCTGCTCGGAACAACCTCAGCCCTACTGGAACAACCTCAGCCCTACTGGAAACAACCTCAGCCCTATTGGAACTACCTCCTGGGTAGAGGATCGGTGCCCGCGTAATGTTTTGGTCACACCGAAACCACAAGCTCTACCAGGGAACACGGAACAATGGGAGAAACTCCCCAGGCCTGACAAGCCAATCCCGCTCCAATCCGCTGAGTCACTGTCGAAGCGGACCGAGGCACCTCAACCCAAAAATTGGGGAAAACACCCACGCTGTACGAACACCCGTAGTCACAGACGGTGTCGTAGTCCGGTGAAAGGGCTTAGTACTGAAACCCCTCACAGCCAAAGAAGCAGTGGAACCAAACCATCTCTGCCGGCCAAACCATCGAGCACAAGAACAGGGGGAGATAGCCCAACCCTGTTGGTCAGACAAAAGAGAACCAGGCCAGGGGAAACTCCGACCTTCTAGTCAAACAGACGAGCACAAAGCCAGGGGAACACTCCACCCTGCTGGTCAAACAAAGGAGCACAAAGTCAGGGGAACACTCCACCCTGCTGGTCAAACAAACGAGCGCAGAGGGACCCTCTACGTCGCGAGAGGTCTAAGTACGCAAAGCAGATCATGGCACGACGTGTGGACCGAAGTCAACCCCAACTGAACGCACAAACATCCTCAGGTACGAACAACAACATGTACCTCCAAGCGCTCCCGTATACTCCCGGAGTATACCTCATTCCCGCCCAAAGGCTATCGTGCACATGGCACCCAGTGTCAACGTGAAGGCGTGACTTAACAACTCCACCTCAAAGGCCCACGCACGGCCAAACACATCTCATGAACCATTTGTATCACTGTCCCAAGAGTGCGCGATCACACGCCAAGGGTCTGCTACAACAAGGTAGGGCGAACCACCACTGGAGCACCTTCCATGCTCCACATTCAACAAGATCGCGCAAGAGGCTCCGTACAACCCAACGGATCGCACCGTTGAAATCCTCATGGAAAAACACGTGTGATCGACTACTTACTCACATAAAATGGATATCCGACAAAAAAGTCACCAACACCGCCTCATGCCCAAACGACGTCCCGTGATCCTGAGCCTCGGCTCCAAAAACAGTCAGGCACATCACACCATTGTGATGCTCTCGGGAAAACACGTCAAAAGCACTACTCACTTGAGTGCAACGGATATCCGAAGAAAAAGGTACATCCCGGCGAACCACACAAGAGCGATGCCACGTGGGACCCGCATCCCGATCCCGAAACTCAACGAACGAATCGCACCATTGCGATCCTCTAGAAAAAGTACATGAAATGGACTATTCACTTGTCCAAAACGGTTTCTCGGTGATAAAGCTGGAAATCACTGTCAACTCCCAAAACGACCCTCACAGGGCCCGCACCATCGTGCAGAATTACAGCGGGCATACTGCGCCAATGTGTTGCCCTCGGAAGAACACACAACATCGACTGCTCGCACGCCCCGAACGGACGTCCGAGGAAGAAGTCGGTACTAGCTGCACGCAGCTCAAAAGATGGGCCGCAGGGCCCGCGCCTCATCTTCGACCTCAATGCCTAAAACCACCCTAGAAGGCTCCGCCTCGATTCCAGGGTCCCAACGCCACTGACGGAGCTCAAAACGGACGTCAGACGCATCCGCGCCGTCCAAAACAAGAATCCCTGAAAGAAATGACAAACCACTTGAAGACGGGTCGCGCCTACGAGGCCCCTCGTTTCGGGAATTAAAAATTCCTAAAACCATCTCAAAAATACCGTCTGGTCAATACGGTTCCACTGCCGCAGACGGTACTCAAAACGGACACCCGTAGCGAAAAATACGGGTGTCCGAACACCGGGGGGGGGGGGGGGGGGGCAAGCCCCTAGGGCTGGACCGGCCGGTGCGCCCGGCCTGGGCCGGCCTGCGGCTTGGCCGCGCGGCCGGTCATAGCCGCCACGTGAAGACCCGCATGGTGCGGGTCTTGGTCGCCGCACAGGGGTCGCACGACGCGACCCCGCGGTCGCCGCACCCGGCCGACCGTGCCTCGCCGGGTGCTCAGCCATACACCGTGGCCGACGCCCGGGCTCCCCGCCGGACACCCGCTGACGCGCCCCGCGGACACCCCAACATACACCCCGCCGCGCCCCGCGCATCCACCGGACACCCGCGGACACACCGCTGCCATGCCCAGCACCACCACTGGACACCCGCGGACACCCCTGCCGCGCCGTCCACCCTCGCCGCGCCGCCGCTCAAACCAGCCGGAAACCGAAAACCCAAAAAGTTTGGGGGATCATGGAGGATTCCACGGAGCTCAGAATTTGAATCCGAAAGATGCGTTGGAAATGGAATTAACTCTACTATGTATTCATGGGGTTCGTTCGAAAATACAATAACGAATATATAGTATTAAACATGCTCGAAGTAGGTACAAGAATAGAAAACTCAAACGACAAATCCTACTTCGCGGGGCTTCGCCCGAAGCTTCGCGACGATCCGCCGGCCACCACGCCTCTCCGAATCTGTCTCACCGGAGTGTCTCTCCAGAGGTGGAGGAGGAGAGGGAGAGGAGGGGCTGCCAGGGGGAAGGGGTAGGGGAAGAGGGAGGGGTGTGTTAAGCGTTTAAATAGAAAACGCTTAAACACCCGCCCGTCAGCCCGAACCTGAACTCCCGACGGGGTCGAGGCTAAGCCTCCCCTAGGGTAAACAACACCTCCTGAGCACAAAGGAGGTCTCGGAATTTTAATCTGAGATCCCATTCAAAAGTTATAATATTTAATGACCGAAGCCACTAAATTACGAAAACGCCACTAGAGCCATTTTTCACAAACGGACCGCGCCCGCGAAACTTATACCCCTCTTAGGGTAAACGGAACATTCGAAACACAATGGTGCCCTCGGTTTCCCAATCTGAGCCACCGTTTAAGAGATACCTGCATTTCGACATTAAACGAATTAATTTAATGTATTTAGTCTGTTTAACGTTCCAGAAACGAGTGAGGGGTCCAAAAATCCCGCGCCGACAAGTTTTATGTCGTTCCTAGGGTAAACACCCCATTACGGACCCATCCATACACTCAGATATCTGATCCAGAACTCCGTTTGGGAGTTATCCCATTTATTTAGCATTTCTAGTGTGAACGCACTGAAAATTTAATTCCGGCCACCCCGGGGCTCGGAATCGCACGCCGTCTGAAGGCGCTGACCTGGAATATCATCAAGAATATTCCAAAGTCTTTCACATAAAAAACCGGGTTCTTACATCACTCCCTCCTTCATGATTTGTGTCCTCGAAAAGCAAAACTAGGGAGCAACACAGGGTATTAAGCCCACACCTGGCTTCCCATACCCAGAAGAACCCACGCATAGCTCTGCGTCACCGCACACAGACCAAAGGATTGATCTATCCATGCGAGGTCGGCCCTTGATGATGTCATGCACCTACTCGAGACTTTGGGGTTAGGGTAAGGCGGTAGGGTACCTCTCCATCCCTTTTCATGGTCTCAAACAGCCCGAAGGCTCTCAAGGGTAGCTCACCTCCCCGGTCAGACCTCTACATCGCACGCCGCGAATGGAATCACTGCCCGCACCTGAAACAAGGCCCGGTGATTCCCTCCTTCAGAATATCAATATGGTGAAACACTCAACGATATCTGGTCACAAAAGGTTCCAAAGTTGATGTTCTCTTACACGCTCAAAAGGAGAAAGATTCAACACCATTGACTAAAGGAAAAGGTCTCACGCCTTTTTCCTTACCAACAGAGGGTCACACCAGACGCCCTGCATCACCCTGGTAAGACATCAAACAAGGAGCAGGGAGAAAAGCCTTTCACACGCAGATCCCAACAATTCTATTGCACAAAGTAGAATAGCTGTAGAGCATACCTCTTATCACTTCATGCTCTCCAGGATAGTAGACATCCAAGGACTGCGGCTGCCCGCGGTCCCAACAGTCAGCTCCCGGAGCCTGACGTGGACCGCCTAGTGGTGATTGGGTGACGTCGTAACGTTTTCCCCCACTACCAGCTCCTCCTGATCCTCTGATATCACCACCTCTCTAGGTACTACTCTGATCACGGTGTTGCCTCTGCCGTGGTGGTGCACCTGCTGCCTGCCCGAAGCTCCCAGCAACTCGGGTCGGGCAGTCTCGTGCCAAGTGACCTCGACCGTCACAAGCATAGCACCGACTCTCTCTGGGCTGAACTGGTGCCCTGCGGTGCCACTGTGGTGTACGACCACGCCCCTGAGTCTGGTAGTCAAAAATCCATCTGCGTCGAGGTCTTTCTTGCCAACGCCCACTAGCTACAGCAGACGTCTCAACCCCAACCTGTCTGCTGCAGACACCAACTCCAGAACGTGATGGAATCCCTCTATCACCAGCGCCTGCATTAGATCCCTAGCATATGTGGAAATGCCCAAGGGTACTATGATAGAATGAATCTCTCGGAAGAGACCCTGCTCAAACTTTTTCACTCGGAGGTTTTCTCACGGACCAAGTCTGGGTAAAAGCATGCACAGTCTGCAAAACTTGTCGCGTACTCGGCCACTGTCATCCCTCCCTGCTGAAACTGCAGGAGCTCCTGAATCCGAACGGAGTGCAAGCAGGAGGGGAAAAACTCCTCATGAAACAAAAAATGAATGTCGTCCCATGAAAGTGATGACTCGTCAAGAAACTGAGTCACCAGACTCCACCAACGCCAAGCTGCTCCACGAAAAAGGGTTGTTGCCAAAGCCACTCTCTGATCTGTCGGCATCTGCACAAGCCTGAAAAGGCGAACCACTACCTCGAGGCATACCTCTGCTTCCTGAGGGTCTGGCTCACCACTGAACCTCAGTGGTCAATGCTGCTGGAACTCGCGGAGCGCGCTCAACCTGTGCTCCAGCTCAGCCTACTCTGCTTAAACTGCCTGCTGCTCAACAGGTGGGGGGGATGCTACCGGCCCACCCGGAGAAAGGGGCTCACATGATGGGTCCTGGACTATGGCCTTGTAGCTCACAGGGTCGTCGTCATGAACCAATGCTGGTATCCTGGATGGTTGTCCTCACGGAGAAATCCTGAAAATTATCAAGTAGTACCGCAGTCAGATTAGCATATATGTATATACCAAAAACAACAACTATGGGGATCTAACTCAATAAGGACAGTCATGACTCGGTCCTATGTGATGCACAACCAAATCTCCCTGAAACGAGTGTCTCAACATGCCGAGTCTACAAGAGGGTTATCAAGGACCTAGTGAATGGATACGTCGCCGCTGCACCATCACTGGACTCCCTGGCATGAGAGCCACTCTCGAGACAAGTTAACACTGCTGACCTATATCCCAACCAATTCCTCTTTTAGGGACATCTGCACAACATCCCAAGGAACGAAATAGCTCTGATACCACTTTGTCATGACCCGACCCTACCCGGGCTCGAGCCGCAACTTCCCCAAGCTCGCCTCCATAGGCCAGGGGCTGGAGACCAGCGCCGAAGGAACAATAACTCGGGGAGGCCTTTGCCTAAGCACCTGTAAACACACACGCAACAAACTCAATGCAACAGTGTAGAGTAAAAGTAAAGACAAGAAAAGAAAAGGAAAGGGGAAACTGCTATATAAATACCACAAAGTGCATCGACCACTACAAGTACAAAGTACAAACTGAAAAGAAAAGGGGAAAAACACGCGCCCAACCAAAAAGTGCCACAACCTGGCAACAGGTGAACAAAAGAAACTGCTGACGGGTCTCCCACCTGGAACCCGACCACGACCACCACACGCGGTCCAAGCTCCCAAGCTCTAACGCTCCACTGAAGGCACGCTCCACCTGTCTGTCGTCTGCATGGGCACACCAAGTGCAGGCAAAGCCCAAGAAGGAGTGAGTATAAAAATACTCAGTAGGATACCCTAAAGGCTCGAGGGATCAACAAAATGAGGTATCGAAGGGTGAGCAGTAGAGCGAACAGGAAAGTAAAAGAGTACAACAAGGAGTGCAGTAAAGAGTCCAGCTCAACCCAATAAGAGGAAAGAAGGAAGACTCATCCAGACACAAGGAGATGGAAACAGTGAGAAGATGGACTTCTCGTCAAGTCTTCGCTACCTATAGTAGGAGAGTAGACTCGTCCAACCATGAGAAGCTAAACACAGAAAGTATGTGGCATACCCCGCGTGTCTTCACCTTTCCTGGAAGGAGAGTATCCAAACTCATGAAGTGGGTGCCGAAAATAAGGTATATACATATGTCTGCTCTGTCAAGAAGCCCGAACAAACTCGTAAGGGGATCTCCATCCCATAGCTCAGCCGAAGAAAGAGTAGCCAACAATCCCAGAAGTAACACCATCGATGCCTAGCATCCCGCACGTTTGCCCCGAACTGCAAGCCACAGGGCTCAATCACTACACCATGACACTATCCGCTTTGCGCGGCACTGACTCACCCGCACGGTTTTAGGTCGCATCACAAGGATGTGTCTTGGTGGGGGAAAGTGCTCCCCGTACTTGAGAGATCTGGGGGAACGTCAACCACAACTCGTCATTGCCCCGCAGTCGAGAGGTCTGCTCAAAGTCGACAGGCGACCCCCTGCCCAGCCCCGCTAGAGGATCCCTCGAAGTCAACGGGGTCCCACTACACGGGTACCTGGAAAGTCGACGGGTGCCTCACTGCCCAGTGCTGTAATAGGGTAATCCACTAGAGGGCGACCCGGCTAAAGTCGGCGACGAGACCACTGCCCAGCCGAGATGGCGGTAACCAAGCATCAGGGACCACTGCCCAGCCCAGCTAGAGGTAAGCCCATCATCAGGGACCACTGCCCAGCCCAGCTGGAGGTAAAATTGGCATCGGGGACCACTGCCCAGCCCCGCTGGAGGTAAGCCCAGAACTTCTCTGGCCATCCCTGCTAGATAGTACTGCTCGGTAAACATCATTGTACTGGCCATCTCCACTAGATGGTAATCCACTGGCGAGACCTGCTCGATACAACCTCAGCCATGCTGGAAACAACCTCAGCCCTGCTGGAAACAACCTCAGCCCTGTTGGAACAACCTCAGCCCTGCTCGAAACAACCTCATCGCTGCTGGAACAACCTCAACCCTGCCAGAAACAACCTCAGACCTGCGGGAAACAACCTCAGCCCTGCTGGCACAACCTCATCCCTGCTGGAAACAACCTCATCCCTGCTAGAACAACCTCTTGGGTAGAGGATCGGTGCCCGCGTAAAGTGTTGGTCACACCGAAACCACAAACTCTACCAGGGAACACGGAACAACGGGAGAAACTCCCCAGGCCTCACAAGGAAATCCCTCTCCAATCCGCTGAGTCACTATCGAAGCGGACCGAGACACATCATCCCAGAATGTGGGGAAAACACCCACACTGTACGAACACCCGTAGTCGCAGACGGTGTCACAATCAGGTGAAAGGGCACAGTACAAAACCCCTCACAGCCAAAGAAGCAAAGGAACCAAACCATCTCTGTCGGCCAAACCATCGAGCACAAGACTAGGGGGAGACCGCCCAACCCTGCTGGTCAGACAAAAGAGCACCAGGCCAGGGGAAACTCTACCCTGCTGGCCAAATATACAAGCACAAAGCCAGGGGAACACTCCACCCTGCTGGTCAAATAAACGAGCACAAAGCCAGGGGAACACTCTACCCTGCTGGTCAAACAAATGAGCGCAGAGGGACCCTCTACGTCACGAGAGGTCTATGTACGCAAAGCAGATCATGGCACGCATGTGGGGCCCACACGACGTGTGGCCCCAATTCAACCCCAACTGAGCGCACAAACATCCTCAGGTACGAACAACCATATGTACCTCCAAGTGCTCCCGTATACTCCCGGAGTATACCTCATTCCAGCATAATGGATTTCATGCACACGGAACCCAACGTTAACGCGAAGGCATGACGTATCAACTCCACCTCAAAGGCCCAGGCACGGACAACCACATCTCGTGAACAATTTGTATCACTCTCCCAAGAGTGCGCGATCACACGCCAAGGGTCCGCTACAACAAGGTAGGGCGAACCACCACTAGAACACCTTCCATGATCCATATTCAACAAGATCGTGCAAGAGGCTCCGCACAACCCAAAGGATTGCACCTTTGAAATCCTCGCGGAAAAACACTCGAGATCAACTACTTACTCGCCTCAAACAGATATCTGACGAAAAAGGCACCAACACCGCCTCACGCCCGAACGGCGTCCCGTGATCCCGAGCCTCGGCCCCGAAAACAGTCGGGTGCATCGCACCATTGCGATGCCCTTGCGAAAACAAGTCAAAAGAACTACTCACTTGAGTGCAACAGATATCCAAAGAAAAAGGTGCATCCTGGCGCACCACACATGAGTGGTGCCATGTGGGACCCGCATACCTGTCCCGAAACTCAACTAACGGATTGCACCGTTGCGATCCTCTTGAAAAATACACGAAATGGACTATTCACTTGTCAAAAACGGTCGACCGGTGATAAAGCTGGAAATCACCGTCAACTCCCGAAACGGCCCTCGCGGGGCCTGCACCATCGTGCGGAATTACAACGGGTAGACTTCGCCAATGTGTTGCCCTCAGAAAAACACACAACACCGACTGCTCGCACGCCCCGAATGGACGTCCGAGGAAAAAGTCGCTACTAGCTGCACGCACCTCAAAATACTGGCCATGGGGCCCACACCTCATCTTCGGCCTCAACGCCTGAAACCACCCTGGAAGGCTCCTCCTCGATGCCAGGGTCCTAACGCCACTGACGGCGCTCAAAACGGACATCGGACGTGTCCGTGCCGTCCAAAACAAGAATCCCCGAAGGAAATGAAAAACCACTTGAAGACGCTTCGTGCCTCTGAGGCCCCACGTTTAGGGAATTAAAAATTCACAAAACCTTCTCAAAACGAACCTCTCGTCAATACGGTTCCACTGCCGCAGACGGTACTCAAAACGGACACCCGTAGCGAAAAATACGGGTGCCCGAACACCGGGGGGCAAGCCCCTAGGGCTGGACCGGCCTGGACCAGCCGGTCCGCCCGGCATGGGCCGACCCGCGGCTTGGCCACATGGAGCGGGTCTTGGTCGCCGCATAGGTGTCGCATGACGTGACCCCGCGGTCGCCGCTCCCTGGCAACCGTGCCTCGCCGGGTGCTCCGCCAGACACCCTGGCCGACGCCCGAGCTCCCCGCCGGACACCTGTTGTCGCGCCCCGCAGACACCCCGACAGACACCCTGCTGCGCCCCGCGCTTCCGCCAGACACCCACGGACACCCCGCTGCCGCGCCCAGCGCCTCCACCAGACACCCGCGGACACCCCTGCCACGCCATCCGCCCTCGCCGCACCGCCGCTCGAACCCGCCGGAAACCGAAAACCTGCAATGTTTGGTGGATCATTAGGGATGCCACGGAGCTCTGAATTTAAATCCGAAAGATGCGTTGGAAAGAGAATTAACTCTACTATGTAATCATGGGTTTATTTTGAAAATAAAACAACGAATCGACAGTATTAAACATGCTCAAAGTATGTTCGTGAATAGAAAACACAAACGACAAATCCTACCTCACGGGGCTTCGCCCGAAGCCTCGCGACGATTCGCCGGCCACCGTGCCTCGCCGAAGCTATCTCGCCGGAGCGTCTTGCCGGAGGTGGAGGAGGAGAGGGAGAGTAGGGGATGACAGGGGGGAAGGGGTAGGAGAAGAGGGAGGGGGTGTTAAGCGTTTAAATAGAAAATGCTTAACCACCCGCCCGTCAGCCCGAACCCGAACTCCCGATGGGGTCGAGGTTAAGCCTCCCCTATGGTAAACAAGACCTCCCGAGCACAATGGTGGTCTCGGAATCTTAAATCTGAGATCCCGTTCAAAAGTTATAAAATTTAACGTCCGAAGCCGCTAAATTACGAAAATGCCCCTGGAGCCATTTTTCACAAACGGCCCGCGCCCTCGAAACTTATACCCCTTCTAGGGTAAACGACACATTCTGAACACAACGATGCCCTCAGATTCCCAATACAAGACACCGTTTAATAGATACCTGTGTTTCGACATTAAACGAATTAATTCAATTTATTTAATCAGTTTAACGTTCCAGAAGCGAGCGAGGGTTCCAAACATCCCGCGCCGACAAGTTTTATGTCGTTCTTAGGGTAAACACCCCATTCCGGACCCACCCGTACACTTGGATCTCTGATCCGAAACTCCGTTTGGGAGTTATCCCATTTATTTATCATTTCTAGTGTGAACGCACTGAAAATTTAATTTCGGCCACCCCGGAGCTCGGAATCACACGTCGTCTGAAGGTGCTGCCCTGGAATATCATCAAGAATATTCCAAAGACTTTCACAGCAAAAACCGGGTTCTTACATAGGAGAACATTTTATTTTAAAAAATGAAACAATTTATTATTTAATTTTAATATTAGTTTAAATATGAAATCTAATTATATTTTTTAATCATATTTTTAATAATATAAAAATAATTTTATGGAATTTCATTATTAGTTTTTCACTATAATATTTTTATTTCAAAAAATATGTTGTCTATTTTTTATAAAAATAACAAGGATGTTTTGGTTTTTTATTTAGAGTATTTATTTGTTTATATAGTGAAATTTACTTTTTCATGTTACATGATTTAATAAGGAAAAATATATTAGTTTTTTTATATGGTTTTTATATTATTAAATATTTTTTCATCTTTAATTATTTTAATTTCTAAATATAATTAATTTAAACATATAAAAACATATTCATTTTAATGATAAATTATTTTTAATAGAGATTTTTTTTTAATTTTTAATTTTAAAAATATATTATTCTGAAAATAATATTTGTTTTTAGTGATCTTATTTTTTATGAAAAATATTTATTATCAAAATTTTTAATCGAGGGTTTGTATTTTTTCATGATATATTTGTTATAACAAATTATTAATTTTTTATAAATAATTATTGATTATGTATGAAATAATAATTAATTTATGTGACTCCCTTAGACATTAATTCTCAACACCATCCTTTTATGATCCACTTTTACTTTTCCAAAAAGTGGTTTAATTTTAGTTTCAAGATTTCATTAGTGGGTCTTTGATTTATTTTATGTAGTTCTCATGATTGATCTGATTTCAAAAATCATAATGGATTCAGTTCAATTTTTAATATTTATTTTCCACTATGTTCTCTTAATGATTTATATTGGGGAACAAGATTTAATTTCTATAGAAAGATTAATGAAGTGAATAAAAATCCAAGGATGCACGATCATTTAAATGATCTGATCTCCCTCTTATATAATGCATACCATGATGAGACGAATTTATATATTACTGTAAAGGATCCTCTAGTTTTGTAATGTTTTTTTCTAGATTTTACTATAATATAAGGCTAAAATATTTCATGGAGAACAATATAAATTGATTAATTTTTCATTTTATTATTTTAAGTCTATATGTGAATATAAATCAGTAATTAATAAAATTTCATCACAATATAAATTAGGTCGAAAAATTATTATTAAAGTTTTTATTATATAAAAAAATATCTCTAATTTTAAATCATTAGAAATTATTCTAAAAAGGAAGACCAATTATCATGGATTTACAATATATTCCAAATTACATATTAACCATATTTTTTGATAAAAAACATAGAAATCCATCTAAAAATTCAGGGACTTTTGACCAAATAATTTGTTCATACTCCCAAAATTGACTGAGATTACTAATAGTCATGGTCATGGAATTGATTAATGTAATAGTTGACATGGTAGGAATTTTACTGGAGGTGGTTTTAAACACATTCAAAAAATAAAATGCCACCACATGAACTAGTAAAATAATTAAAACACGCTAATAAAGAAATTAAAAATTTAAGATAAAAGTAAGTTTTCTAACGTGTCATAATGGATTCTTTATCACATACCTATGATATACTAAAATACGATGTTTTTGTTCAATATCAATCAATAATATTAAATGAGAAATTTATTAGTGAAATTTTCTCTATCGATACAATGATGTTAAATTATACCATAAATAATTATGAAATAAAAAATTAGTTTGTAACCTCTGACGTCTTGGACCAGTTGACCACTAAAATAGTGTCTGGACGGATCACCACATTGCCTCATGCACATCTCCCCAAATTCATGTGGCTACAGAGTATAATAAATGAGCTATATGTTTTTGTAATGAGATTATTCTATTAGTACAAGAGTAAACCTATAGGAATCAATAACATAAAAGTAGTGGAATAAGTTTAATAACCAAACAAGAAGTAAATAGTGGAAGGATAATAAGTAACAAGTAGCAATATTAATTTCATAAAAAATGATGAACATTTTATATGTCTCTAATTAATCATCCAAAAAATGTTCACAAGGAATATATACCACATGTGAAAAAGTAAATAATAGAAAATGTATTCCAACTAGAATCACAAGACACATCTTTTTTTGGGGCTCACCTCCTTATAAGAAGCAATAAAGAACATATACTGTGGTTAATGTCCTTATCCACACCTATAATAATATAATCATTCTGAGATCCCAATGTGGCACGAATAGGGTGTGACACATTATTCTAGTAGCCACCAAACAAGGTCTGTGCTATCTAGTCTATGAATATATATATATATATATATATATAACAATATTATGCATGAATATATATAATATGAAAAAAATTAACTCAAAAGTAAACATTATTTAATCTAGGATACCACTTAAATAAAGTTAATTTAATCATTTATTTTAAGAAACAAGTCCATAATTTAATAGTAAGGCATATACCATTTATAAGCCACCTCATTTAATGATTTACAATCATTTAATAAATATGTTTTGAGACAATGTCAATAGCCCAAAATCCCCACTTGTGATGTACTCAAGGATTCATAAATAGTCAATCCATAATTTATATAAAATACCTAATCCATGAATTTTCATTGACATGGATGACACACCGAAAAACTCTTTTTAGTTATTTCATAATTAATCAAATTAAAACCTGATCACATCAATGACATTCCAAAATTGGAATCTTAGTATCTCTCTAGACAAAATATCAATCAATACCTTATTAGTCCCTCCATTGAGAACCAATAATGAACCCATATATCACTCTAGCTAAGGTATAACTTCTATTCACATTAGGTTATTCCTGGGAGTACTGATAAGGGAGTCCATGTATCACCAATAGCCATATGATCAATTCTCGTTTAGTCCATCCATGGAATTCATATATGAATGCATATATCACTCGACATATAACATTCATTCCCAACATGTTCATCCGTTGATGTATAAGTATCACCAAATCATATATAATTGAGTCCCCTCATTAGTCTTTCCTTGGAAATACATATTAGGAGTATATGTATAAATTGAAAATTAGAGTGAAAATACCAATGATTCTATCCATGGCATTTGTCATCCAAATCCATCTGTCACCAAATGAATATAAAATTCATTAAAATTTTCAAAAAAAAAATTATTTCAAGGGTTTTCAATCTATCCAATCCTTTTAAATATAAACAAAAAAAGTAAATCATGTCATTGGAAAATGTTATAAGGAATTCTATTCAGCTTCCCATGTGGAAATTTAATTATAACAAGCTTCAAATTTCTAAACAAACCGTAATATGGAATGTCTTCATGGATATGGAATAAATTCCCTGATATTTAAACTATCAATTCAATGTTGATATAATAAGTATATTAATAATTCAACTCAAATATTCTTCAATAATTCAAAAACATTTAATCAATTTCATTTAATCAAAAAAATGAAACATTACATGTTCAAATGAATTTAATCTCATTTTAAAATCTCCTCATAAGGTCGTTAAAAGTAAGGAAAAAAATTAAACTTATTTCCTATTATATATTGTCATGGGTATTCCAATTAATCACAATGAAAACATTTTATATCAATATTCTCATGCTTAAAAACCCTATTACCTAACAGAGCTTCAACACATCTTTGAAGGGAAATTCATTAAAAATAGAAAATCAAGCTTAATTGAGATATAAAAAACATGGTCCATGGGACATGGAATCCCTTCACATTAATCAATTCCAATGAAACTTATATTTAAATTATAATAAAAATTCAATGATCCAATTGAAATCCCAAGGAAATGAGATTGTAAAGGTCACACATAAAGGAGTTCATGTACAAATTCCAGAAAGGTGACATTTATATTAACAACACACGCTAAGTGGTAGTTATATTCATGTTTCTTAACCTATAATAATTTAGTGATGTTCCAGTTTAATCAAATAGTGCATACATGTTGATTACAATATATGTTAAAAATTAAATTTAAGGAACTCCTTGAGAATTAGGTTGATGAAACAATGGAATATATATAAATCACAACATTATCAAAAACCATGAGACCACCCACTACAAGTCTGTAGTGGATAGCTTATCAAGTAACATCTCTTAATTCGACTCAGACCATGATAATAAGAAAGAATGGATAAAAATATAAAATTGAGGAAACATATCATGCACTTAAATACAATAGTTGATACATATCTAAATGAATGCTTGCACTAAAAGATTCAATATTAAACTAAAGGCAATCCATAAAGGCAGATAGAGCATGATTTAGATGACTAAAAATGGTGTTATCTCCATTGTTATATTAGGATTGAGGAGAAAGTCAAGGGGAATTTGGGAGAATCTCACCTGGGTGGGGGATAAAAAGGATAAGAAAATATAATATCATTAAGGTAAAAAGAGTCATTTTATCCTTTACATCTAGGTTGCACAGTTTGGATGAACGGTTTGGCCAAACCCTGTGCCATCCTTGTGAAACCTCATGCTTAAGAAATCACCTCTCACAATTTTTGCTATAATTTTTACCTAAATATATGAAAAACATGTGATGAATAGCGTGAGGGTACTCTCTATGTGTCACTAACTATGCAGGACTGCCACCTGGTTTGGAAAAACCATATACATCCCGTGTGGGGAACATCTCCACCACCAATCATGGAAACATGGTTTTCTACTACCATGCTTCTATGTACGGACACACAACCATGATATTTTGGAGCCTAGAACACATGAAACTCAAAGATACCACCAAAGGACCACATAGTATTTTACAATAGTGCAAAAACTATACATATATTTTTTCCAACACTTAAAATTATGCTCTAAACCTCGGATTACCAAACATCACATATATTAATAAACAAAATTCAAATTACCATGGAATTATATCCAGTAAAAAAATTAATCTCAAAAAACTACAACCATATAAATTATATTTCTCAGGAATCATTTGGGAAATAAGAAATATACCACTGGCATGCAATGGTTATCATAAAATTTTCAAATGGTTTCATTGTGTTACCAAATGTTGACACACCTCAAATAATTTCTTAAGAACACGATAATTATAACATGAAGAAAAAAGAAAATATTCAATTATTTAGGGAGATACTGAAATAGAATTTAACCAATCCCATTCATCTAGAAAGACAATCACATTTTCATCTCCTTAAACATATTACTGATTGTGTTCCCAAACCATGTACTTATTATGGTAAAGGGAAAAATTAAAAAAAATAGAACCTCCACCATCATAATTTCCTATAAATAATGATGCTTGTATTCATAAAAATAATTTTACAATGATTTGTTTAATTTTTTGATCCCAATCCCATCTCAGATCATAACAGGGAACACCTTGAAATGAAACAACCAAATTTTGATCCACCAAATAGGTATTCATCAAGCTAGAATTTCAAGTTGTAATAATATACCTTCCCCAAAAACTCCCCTCAAACAAAAATTGTGCTTCAAAATGGATCCCTATAACCATACATATAGGAATGATCAAAAACAGGTCGATCCACTCTGACAGAATTATCATAAAAACACCCAGATTAGATAGCTGATTTGTTTATAAATCGAACAATGATGACTTATTCCAAGGCATCATGTGTTCACTTTTAGAACACTCACCTAAGACTATAATAGATATTTAGTGAGACTTCAATATCAACCCGTCACCTGATCATTGAATTTTTAAAAAAATTATCAATAGAAAAAGAATAACATTGATCCAGTCCATTGGAATGGTTTGACATTACACCGTCACATGTAGGATTGAATGTAAGTCTGGGATATCTTCATATTCAACCAACTACGGTCCAAGGAACTATTACATAGTAGTCCATACCCCATGACATAAGTGATACATTTGTTCAAATACATGACATCTATGTAAGAACATTTACTAATCTCAGAGCATCATCTTCCATGAATTTACGTAAAAGTAAGATGTATGTGTCCATGATCCCATCCAAGTTGTTCCTAATAAGGGACCCAAGTATCACTAATTACTAACTGAGCCATAACAAATCCCATGAATCCAGTGTGAAACACATGTAGATATCAATATCAATCCCACTAGCTTTCAAATTTTATAATGACTTTAGTTCAATTCCCTCATAGTGCACCAAAGATGATGTCCAGATACGTAACATGTTCATATATATGAAAAAAATAGGTAATGTGTTTTTATTAAAACAAAAAGAATATAATTCAATTATCTAACTAATTAAACACTTTAAAGAAGATAGATTTCACCTGAGGATGCATCATCTTTCAACTAATAATAATGTATTTTTAAATTGAGACATTCCACTATCAGACAATATTTAACACCAATGACCATCGAAGAACAATAAAATTTCCCAGGCATTGCATAAATATCCAACCACATCAACATTGTGATGCTCATCATAATCCAATATTATTTAAAAACATGAAATCCACAAAATCATTCTATGAATGATGACCATTTCCCCATGGTCCTCTTCAGATGAATTTTTTTTAATTGGAAGGGAACATAATTACCAGAATAGACAAAATGCTCCCCACCTTATGACTGTCTTTATCTCCAAATGAATGGATAAACTATCCTCTCACAAGCATTCTAGATCATATTTACCTTAATGAAAACCTTATACTCCTCCGAGTCACAGTCATTTACTAAAAATCATTTTGAATGAAAACTAAAACCAAAACAATCTTCATGTAAAAAAACTTGAACCTATAAAAGGACCTTTTAGGCATTAAGAAAAAATTTATTACATAACACCCAGGTCACTCCACTATGGAGATGAATAGATTACATTCTCAATAAAAAAAGTTTCAATTATTTCATCATTCTCAATCGATCTGTTGAATCATTTAACAACTCGGTGGGTATTGCGAATACCAACACATACTACAATGATATTTCCATAGAAAATAACACATCCCAAATACTATCCATAGGCTAATATACCTATAAACATGAGTATTATTAGGTTTCTATAATATAAATAGCTTATGTTTTCATCTCATATATGACTATAAAAAAATTTATGGCATCTTGAGTCCCCCTCCAAATGAGAACATATTCACGAGACTTAATAAGTGGTTGACTATGATCATGGATTTTATAACTATCTGAAATCAACAAATTCTAGTTTCTCATACCCATAACTAGGGTCATATACCATATTACCACCAATATGACCAAAGGATTCGTTTAAAGTCCAAAATTAAAAATATGGACAATGACCCCCTGAACAACACCAAGTAACAGAAAACTGATGTTATTATGAAAGGCATTTTAGATCTATGGGTACTATCAACCACATAAATCCCATAAAAATGGAATAAACTTCGACCGTATCCTTGGATCATGCAAACTAAAAATCCCTATGGTGTGAATCTTATCATCCAATACATTACTAAAAGAAGAAGGGATTATAGAAAATGTTCACACTTCTATTCCAAGGTAACTCAAGGAGAGATTTAAACAACCTGTATATGAGTGTTTAATAAAAGGAAACCACTTCAGGTTCCATTTTAATATAATTATATTGTTTCAATTTCATCCTTTTAATGATTAGGGGATTCATTACTAAGAATCAAAAATCAATTCATGAGTAAAAATAACATAGTACCTCAATTAAATAATAAATTAAGGAAAAATAGTAAATTCTTATAGAACAACCATGTTAATTTTTTTACATTAATCGACCACCCTTTATAGTTGGGAAATTCATCAAATAAATTCATGTTTAATAGATATGTGCACCTACGAGGTCCCCATTTAAACTACATGGGTTATTAAAAAAGAGTCACCATATCATTTTTTAGATTATAAAAGTTTGAAAACACCCAATCCAGGTAATCTCATATGAAAGATGCCCGAACCAATATACATATGTCTAGTTGTGCAATTAGAAATGTAATCAATCCCAATTGTAGAGGAAAATAATTTATTTTAGATTAATTTAAACTACCCTATCACTATACCCATCACAACATATACTACAAGGTTATATAAAATTTTCATATATGTGGGTAGCCCTCTACAAATTTGAAATCTCACTTAAACATTAAAGGTTTGAATTTCACTTAAGTTAATTAATTTCTTTTTAACATTTGAAATTTATAATCCTTTTTCATTTTTAAGAAATATATATATAAGTATAAAGCATAATCATTTTTTTATTACCTAGGTTCCCTTATTTCATAAATATTAAACCCATAGACCACACACCTAAAATATGGATTCCATCATAATCGTAACAATTATATTTTGTTTATTCAACCATTCGTAAGTATAAAACCTATCTACGAATGTCATCTCATGAAGTAAAAATTAAGAAACATAAAATTATCATGGAATAATGGAATATAGACAAGTCATTCTAAATACATCAGGTGGTTTCAAAAATTATCAAGCATGGAGTGCTAATAAATAACATAATTTTGTAGAAAAATATGCATGATATGAAAATACATGACATGGAATATAGCATACATGATAGTAATCAAAATCATGGTATGACACCCAAATCATGAAATCAAAATCATCATGAGATCTACAAATGAATAAATATAGCATGAATTGTGGTGTCCTATGGGCCTATAATGATTCATGTAATGCTACATCCTTTCCATACTAGGAAATGGGGAAATTACAATGATTCCATAAATCAATAAGAAACTAAAATACATAATTTAGTTATGTTGAAATGACATCAACTACAATAACATGAAAAATTAATAGCAATCCCACCATTGGACACATAGTCATTTCCCCATGGGTGGGGTGATTTTTCCCGAGTACAATTGTTTACCAAGTTAAAACACATACTTTGTCTTCTCTCTACAAACACAAAATATTATTATAAATTGAAAATATCATCTGATACGACATTGTGACATACCTTCCTTACTAACTAGTAAACGGGTGGCTAGAATGGTCACCACAAGTAATCAAGGACATCTCCCCAATGAACGATGACAAGAACTATGTGTGAGTCCCATTGTATGTATATGGATATAATATTCCATCATTACAAGATTGTAATTTAATATAATCAATAACCTACAAGTAAAGGAACAATTATAATAACCAAACCATAAGTAAGAAATATAATTCTAATATGTAAATAATACTAGAATTCATCTCATGTATAAAATGATGAATATATATTTTGTCTCTAATAAATCATCCAAAACATGTTCACAAAAAAGATAATTAATACATGTAACTATAGTAAAAAAGGAATAAAGTATACCATCTAGCCTCATAAGACTTATCTATGTCCCATTTTCCATTGATCATAAGCTAAAAAACATGATGTAGGGAGCTTTCTGTTATCCATACATGAAACCATAAAATCTAGCCGGGTGCCTAAGGCAGCACGAATAGCATGTGAGACATACTCCCAATAGGAATCCACCCATTATTGGTGCCACCAACTATTTGAATATATATATATATATATATATATTACAATATGTTGAAGTCATATATATAACATCTAATGGAATTTCTCAAAACTAAACATATTATAAGCTAGGTTCCAATTTAAATCCATTTCATTTAATCTTTTCATTTATCAAACAATTACGTGAATTTATAGTCAAGACTATACCATTAATAATAATTTTCATTTAATGAATAAATATTATTTAATTAATATGTCTTTAGATCCATAATTTATCCCTATGTGACCTATTATTATATGCCCAACGATGCCTAAAAATCCCTCCTTGATGTATAAACAAAGATAAAATCTAGGTTTGTTCATTGTCTGTGTATATTCTTCATAAAACTCATTTTAGTAATTTTATTCCAAATTAACATAGAACCTAAGACCATCAACGAAATTACTATTTTGGAATCAGGGTATCACTTCAAGTATAATATCATTAAACACCATATAATCCAATCTATAGAAAACATCTAATAAACCCAGTTATCGCTCTAGGTGAGGTATTATGTTTCTAACAATCGAGTCCCTCCTTAGTGGTCCACTATGGGATCTCAAGTGTCACCCATTAAAATATGATTCATTAAATTTGAGTTTGTACATGTTACTAACCTATGAATCCATGCATCACCTAACACATAATTGTTTGACCATACGAGTACATACTTGGGTGTCTAAAAAACACCCATTAGTATTACAATAAGGCCCCGCAAGAGTCTCTCCTTGGAAATCCATATCATTAGTCAAAGTATTTCGTTAACATTAGCCTGGTAAATACCAAATTAGTCCTCCCATTTCATTCATATTTTGTATCCATGTGTCACCTAAGGCATATAACACTAAACAAATTTAAATAGTTCCTTTATACCAAGGGTCATCACCCTATCCAAAATAATTGAAACTCACCTCAAAATAAGACATCAGTCATTATACATACATTGAATGTATTCTATTCAACTTCTTATGTGGGTATTTAATTATAAGAATCATCACATTCATATACAATCCATCAAAAGGAAATGGTATAGGGTAATGGATTGTATTCTTTACAATTTGACCAATCAATTCAAAACTTATATAAATATACCATTTATAATTAATTCCAAATATTAATAAACATTCAACAACATTTTGTTGAATTAATTTAAATAGGAGAATTCAAACTAAGAATATGTCATTTAAAACTCCCCTAGTTGGGTGGATAAAGGGATGGTAAAAAATGGTAAGGTTTACCTCTTATCAACTAACATGGGTATTCCAATTACTCAATGGGGGAAATATATAAAACAAGATTCTCATGATTAAAAATACTCTTTACAATAATATATTTTATTCACCTGAAATGATAAATTCGTCTAAAATGGAAAAATGACCTTAATAATGGTATTAAATGAAAGGCCCATGGGTCATGAAATCCCATCCCACAAATAAATTTCAACACAACAGATATTATAATTCAATTCATAATTCAAAGTTCTAATTGACATCCCATGACAAAGGGAGAATCAAAAGGCTACACCTCACGGTTTAATTATACACATTCCATAAAATGGTCCATTTAAATTCAAAATTCAACCAAAGGGGTGGTTTCATTAATGGGGTTAAATATGTAATCATTTAGTGAGTATCTTATATAATCTAATAGGCCATACATGTCAATTAACATCTAGGGTCAAAACAAAATTTCATTTACCGCCATATAATTCAGAGTGCGGAAGAACTATATAGAGTCCCATGCCTTTTACATATTACATTTCATGATTTTATGCATAATTATACATTAGAGTACATGAAAAGGATAATTAAGTCTAGTGACTTGAAAGACTAGGTACATAAAATATAAAACATGGGATAGAAAAATCTCTTTATTTAATCACCATAAAGATCTCAAAATTCCATTTGTGCCCTTACATTTTCATAGGGTACCCTAGGGAACACATAAATAATAGGATGAGATGGAAATCCCTATAAGGGAATGAACATAAGGTTGCATTATAGGAACATGAGTTATGAGGCCTGGAATAATGATATCCCAAGTATAGAACTTATGAAATTTTATCATATAACAATGGGATCATATAAACATGGAATCATATAAATGTCGAAGAATCATAAAACATGTCATTAGTACTAGTCAAGGATAACCGCCAATTCAGTTTCCCATTGTTGTACGGGTCAAGGAAAACTGCTAATCCAGTTTCCCATTTTAGTACGGGTCATGGCTAACCGCCAATCCCATTTCTTATCGCATCTCATGAGACATAAAGTTTCCCAATATACAAGAACACTATCTAGGTGCACCCATCTCAACATTTTCTGGTATATTCTTTCCACAAAAATAATCATACACAATCAACCATACATAAACAAAAGGGTACACATGTAAATATTTGGGTACCAAAATCATGACATAAATCATAACCAACGGGTGTAGTATCATGCGTGAATCAATGAAAGAAATGGTTTAGAACATAAATGGACGTTCATAGGTTTAAATATTAATATAACATGGTAATTGATTTCAAACATAAGTGAAAACATTTAAGAAATGTATTTGAAAAACATTAGCATTAAAACATTTTTTGCGGTTTTAAGGAAAATACTTTAGATTATTTAAAATAGAAAAGATGAAAATATTTTATATAAAACCATAATTTAACCAATAAGGTTTTAAAAATAAAAATAATAATTTTATAAGGATAATTGATGCTTAAAATAGTTGATAGAGTGAACTTGAATTTGGATAAATATTCAGGAAGTTCCCTTAAAATAGATTTTCTTATCAGAATGTTCGGAGGGAATATTTTCAGAAACATGTATATCCCGAAAAAATAAAGTTGAATGGGTCTTTATAAAATAAGTTTTTAAAAATAAAAAAATTATTATATGTAAATAAACATATTAGATAATTACTTTTTATATAAAGACAGATAAAGCTACCTAAAATAATAAAGAAGGACCAGGTGGAATTCATTATAGTTTATCTACATAGTGTCATGTGTACCAAAGAGGTATTAATGAGAGATAAAAGTCATTTATCATAACATATAAAACCTAAGGGTTGTATGAGGGGATTTAGAAAACATACCCCATCATTTGGGATTACACATAAAAAGACATAGCATAGAGGACAATCTTGATTAAGAGGGAAATAGAGAGGACCCCTTACCTTAAATCTGTTGGTGTTCTCCACTTGTTATAGAAGACCTGAATAAAACAATTAGGTTTATTAATGAATAATTATGGAACATATTATTTATTTTACTGGTTTAGTATAATCGTTTTATGTTAATTTATAACCATTTTGATTGGTTTTGAGGTTCGATTTCATTATTCGAGCTCATTTTCTTTAATTAGTTTTACTTACTAGTTCACTTATATTCATGTTTAGATAAACATGTAAGATGAATGTGGTTTATAGGAATTGAATTTATATGTTATTAATGAATATAAATGAGATTACATGGTTTAAAATTTAATTTTTTTACTTAGAGTGATGTTGAATTCTTATATAAAACCATAGTGATAGCCATTTTTTGTTAATTGGTGGGTTTGATTACAAATAACATGTTTGGATTTATAACTTAATACCAGTTGTACAAAACAATTATAGAACAAAAAATTGGATATATTTCATATTAAATAGTCCGGATCAACCAGAACACAAATGGTTTTGTGACCAGCATTAAAGATGATAATAGAAATTGATAAACAGTTGTCCTTGAATGTGCTAAATATTCACGTATCAAACGTTGTTTTCAATTCATTCAAAGAAATGTAGTGAAAGGAGGGAATATAATGAAATATCTCATTAGCATAAAGAATTAAAGTACATGAATGTTACTATATTTATAATACTTTTTGGGTGAAGGGAGGTGATGAAATAAATCAAAAGAAAAGAACATAAATGAAATGACAGAATTGGAAAGAGGAATTTACCTCTTGAGACGTCCTCCTTTGAGAACCTCTCAAGGAGGGTGATATTTTAAAGAGGACATGGGTTTTTGGACATGGGGGAGGATCTTGGGGAGATATTTGTGCAGAATATTAGAAAGGCATAAGTCTTGAGAGTAGTGAAGAGAATAGAGAGTGAGGGGGGGGGGTTAGTGGAGGATAGGAGGGTTTTCATTATATTATAATCATTAGTTTATTTTTTCACTCATGACCATAAATAGTGATGACCCCATGACCAAAAAAAAGTAATAAATGCATGTGAATTCGAACCAATTGGTCTTACATTAGTAGAACATCATCAACGACACAATAAATCCCTTATTTAGCATTTATCGTAAATTATTGTATTTTACAAATCATAAAAAATTTATGTATTTTAGAAAAATATAAAAAATTCACCGTAACCATTTTTCATTGATTAAATTTTTGAAAAGAAATCAAATTTTCAAAAATTATTTTCTAAATATGATTATTTTAATATATAATTAAAATCAAAATTTATTATCAAAACCAGTTTTAAAACATTCATTTACTAATTCTAAAATACTGTTATATCATATATTCAACATGAATATTATTTATATATTATCATAAGTAAGGTTACTATACATTTGGGTATATTACTATTCAGAAGGGTATGCTACTATTCATTAGGGCAAGTTACTATTCATCAAAAATTAATTTTTCCTTATCGGACTCCAAATAACTTATTGATTGCAACTATGTATGTTAGATTTTTGAAATTCCAATCAAAGAAGTGAGAAAATTATGATTAATGGTCACTTAACACATAGTAGATCAATTTCTCGTGTTTTCATTTGATTTTATGACATATTTATAAGATGGGAATTCCCATTGAAAAACATTGGGTCGTTACATTTTTCTCCCCTTAAGAAATTTATCCCTCAAAATTTCATTTAACAATCTTGGCTATGTTCTAGTGGGGGTACTTTTCATACTTTTCATCCTTCAGTATCCAAGTTTCCTCATAGTATAAGTATTTTTAACATATTACATTGACCAGATGAGAAATATTTTTGCGTAGAACATTGTCTATATGATCTAAGAACTTCATTGGCAGCTACTCATAGGGAAGATCATCCTCCAACTATATCACCTATGAATAGACTACTTGTGATGGTTTTGGTATGTACTTCTTTAAGAGGGATAAATGAAATAAATCATGTACTTTTGACATAGTTGATGGATATCTAGTTGATAGGCCACCACTCTAACTCGATCAAGGATCTCGAAGTGGCTGATATACCTACGACATAACATCCCTTTCTTTCAAATCCTCATTAATTAAGTCCATGGAGATAAGAGTAGAAATAAAATGTCTCCAATATTAAAATCAAGGTCTCATCGATGATCATATGCATAAGGTTTGTGTCATCAATGGGCTTCTTTGATATGCTACTGAATTGTTTTCACCTTCTCAACTATTTCTTCAGCCATTTCAGGTCCTAGCATTCTACGCTAACTGACATCATCCCAACACGTCGGGGTTCTGAAACATTTCCCATTAAGGGATACATATGGTGCCATTCTGATGGTCGAGTGGAAGTTTTGGTTCTAAGAGAATTCAATAGGTTGATGAAATTTGTCCCATCCTCCATTGAAATCAACAGAACACACTCTCAACATGTCTTCTAGTAGTTAAATAGTCTGATTAGATTGTCCATCAGTTTGAAGATGATAGGCTATACTGAAGAACCATTCAGTTCTTAGAGCACATTGGATAATTTTCTAGATCTTCGAGGTGAATCTCAGATCACGATCGGATACAATAGATAGTTATACTCCATGAATCCTTACATTTTATTTGATGTAAATACATGAATTTTGATCAAATGAGAAGGCATATTGAGTCATGATAAAGTGAGCTGTCTTTGTATGATGATCCCCAATGAACCATATAACATTGTTTCCTCTTGATGTCCTTGGAAGTCTAGTGACAAAGTATGTGGTATAGTTCTCCCACATCCATGATTGTATGGGAAGTGGTTGAATAATCCCTATAATCTTTTTCATATTCATCTTCACTTGTTAACATAACAAGCACTTTGATGTATATTCAGAAATCTCCCTTTTCTAATTGTCCCAACAAAATATTTCTCATTGATCTTGATACATAATTTTGCTCCATGTGTGGATAGAGAAGGTTGGGCTATGTGCGTCATTTAGAAGCTCCTTCATTATATTTGGATAGGATGGTACATATAATCGTGTCCTAAATCAAACAACTCATTCCTCATCAATTTTGAAATCGGAGGATTTCACATTTCTGATAGCTTCCACCATTTTCTGAATTTCCACATCTTATATTTGAGCATCCATTATTTTCTCCAAGAAGGATGGTTGAGGAATCATTTAATAAATTATTTATTATATTCCTCCCTTAATGATTTCCATGTGAATAATTTTCAAATCTATGATGATCAGATCCTTTTCAATTCTCATAATTGATAATTATATATAATCCTTTCTACTTTGAGTGTATGCCATCTTTTTTGCCTTACCGAGATGGTAGTGGATTGAGAAATCATAATCCCCGATGATCAGTACTTATATTTGTTGGTGCATATTAATGTATTTTTGTGTGAAAATATATTTAAGACTCTTTTGGTTAGTATATATCTCACACTTCTCCCCATATAGATAATTCATCCAGATATTCAATGCCAAGATCACCGCAGCCAACTCCCGATCATGTATAGGATAGATTTTTTCATGGATTTTCATCTTCCTTTAGGGGTATGCTATCACTTTTTCATCTTTCATTATCACACAGCCTAAGACCTTCCTAGATGAATCATTATACACCACAAAGTGTCATGTAATTGTTGGGAGTGTGAGTACTAGAGTAGTAATAAGCCTCTTTTACAACTCCGAGAAATAGTCTTCACATTATTGGGTCCAGAAAAATTTTACTCCCTTCCATGTAAGCCTGGTCATTAGGTTTTATAATCATGAAATGTTCTTCGAAAATCATCGATAATACCTAGCTAGACCCAAAAAGTTGTAGATATCTGTTACCAAAGACAGTCTCGGCTCCTATTGAATTGACTTTGTCTTGGAAGTGTCTATAGATATCCCATTGCGGGTGATAACATGCCCTAAGAATGACACATATTCCATCCAGAACTCACATTTACTATATGTTTCATATAACATCTCCCTTTACAATGTCATTAACACAATATTCACATGTCAGTCATGTTCCCCCTTCCTCTTGGAATATATAAGAATATTATCAATAAAGACTACCACAAATTTTTCGAGTTAATATTCAATGAATATATCCATTAAATAAATGAAACTTTTTGGTGAATTTGTGAGTCCTATGGGCATAACTAAGAACTCATAGTGTCCATACCTCAGTCGAATGGCAGTTTTTGGAATATATTCCTTCATTACCGTTAATTAGTGATATCCCAATAAAAGGTGCACCATAGAAAAATAACATTCCCCATGAAGATGATAGAACAACTCATCAATTAGGGGTGGATGATACTTGTTATTTATCGTGATTTTATTTTTTCCCAATTATCAATGCAGAGGTGCATTGATCCATCAATCTTCTTGGTGAATAGGACCGGTGAACCCCACGGTGAAGCACTAGGGAATATAAAACCCATATCCATATTCTAATGTAATTGATTCTTTGGATATTCTATCTCTACATTGGGAATTATGTAAAAATTATTATAGATAGTTTGAGATCCGGTGATATGTTCAATTGGGAACTCAACCTATCAGTAAAGAGGAAGACCATCAAACCCTTTAGAGAATACATCAGTGTAATTCCTCACAATGGTCATGTCTTCATGCATGATTCTATCTTTTATCTCAATCATTTGAGCTAGATATTACTCTTCATAGGGCAGAAATATACCAACTTGAGATGATGATTCTAAAACAGAATCATTTTCATTATCATACATGTAAATAATAGGATGATTCTTTACGATGTGAAGAGTGATCTCCCTTTCCTGACGGTTGATGTTGCCTCTGTATAAAGATATCCAATCCATGACCAAGATAGCGTCGAAAAATAATAAAGGTAGTATGAAGATATGTACAGGGATGATCAATCCACAAACATTTACTGGGGAGTAGTTATAAATCATGGATGCAATAATGACCCAAATTTCTTTTCTCAGTTATTAAATTCCCAATAAATTTTGAGGTAGTGTTTGAATAATTCTACAAAACATTCAAGATATTATAGAATTTTTAGAACCAGAATCAAATAGAATGTTGGCTATTCATGAATTAATTACTAGAATTCCTATCACTACATAGTAGTTTGGCTCCACCTCAGCAGTAGTGATAGCCAAATCCCTTCCTTGTCTCCATGGAGGTTGTTGCTGATTTCCACTGACAACCCAATGCTTAGGGTAATTGCTTTCATAATGTATATGCTCCTTGATGTTGTACGACTACATTGTATGTTGAGTGTTGAACTAAAAATTGTCTTCTTCTTCAATGTTAGTGCAATTTTTTATATCCCTTCATCAGTTCCTGGCCAAATGACCAAAATTTCCACATTTTAAGCAATTCTATGTTCCCTTCACACAGTTACCAGGACACTTCTCGCAACAACATTTACAATGGGAAAAGTCAGGATTCTTTCCATCATGAGATTTTTTAATGAACCACCCATGTTCTTCTCCATTTTACGAATATTGTCACTTGACCCATGATACAACCAATAGTCTCCAATTTCCATGTCAGCCATGTGGGAGCATCAAAAAATATCCCCATAACTATTGAAGTCTAGAATTCCCAAAACATTTCATAGAATCATCTTCAGTCCACTAAATAAGTAATCCCCCAAGATTTCGGTGTTCAGAATAATGAAATAGGCATACCTTGAAATCCTTGTAATTTTGGTTTCATACTTTTTGATGGAATCATCTTCCATCAACATGAGTTCAAGGAACTCTCTTTCCATCTTGAGATGGAGGGTTTGGGGAAAATAGTTTTTTAAAAAAATCCTCAGTAATTCCTCCCAATAATTGAAATAAATTTCCATATCGGACATTTTATACTTGATCAGTTTTAACCACTTGTCACCATAACCATCAAAACGATAGACCGTTAGTACAATATTATCATCTTATAAGCACTAGGGAACGAAGAATAGCTTTTCAACAGAGTTAATCTACTATTCCATGAGGTGGGAATCATGAGATCTACTAAACAATGAAGGCCATTGACACATGATGGATTATAAAGAAAAAATCCCTTCCAAAGAGGAGGTTGGAATTCAGCATGATTCAAGTCATTATTCATAACTCCATCTCATTGAGAAAGTACTTCCATGATGATTTGAGAACCCACTGTCATCATATTAGGCATATCATTTGGGAAATCATAACATTGCCTATCACATTGGTTGTTGGAACATGTTCTTATATTTCCCATCATTAACTACGAAAAATAACATATTATTATATGTTATGATTACATTACTATTGACCATAAAAATGATACATTGATCATAAATGGATAAACTTTTAAAGAAGAAGTATATCCTAACTTATGATTCATCAGGTTTAAATCTAGGGTATCCTAGATCTCCGTCATAACATATATTCTTATGGGATTTTTTTGTTCCTTCATAATGGTTTGTACTAGGCTCATGAATCTACCAAAGCATAGCCACAGGGTGTATCATAACAAAATTTGCAGCAAGGCATGTTGTGTGCACTAGTTGCTATTTTAGTGTAGCTCAAAGTAGTGGTTTTAGGTTTTTCCCCTAGATACATATGATCTAGATCGCCCTTATTAGCTCGTATAAATATAGGGATGTATTTTCATGATAAAACACTTTTTCAATACTCTCTAAAATTTCGGGATGCATTCTTATACTTAGTCTCATCCTTAAGGTTCTCAATAAGGTGCTATATAATTAATATCCAAAAATAAATAGACCATCCTTTGATACAAAATATAGTTACTGAATCCTTTTACAAATATCATTGCAAGATTTTATGTATAATTATACATAAGAGTACAATCCAAGGATTGTTAATTTTAGTGTCTTGGAAGACTAGGTACATAAAACATAAAACATGGGGAGAAAAAACATATAATTATTTAATATCCATAATGAGATCCTAACATCCTTGGATTCCTATCATCTATATAGGGTACCCAAGGGAGCAGATGAACAAATGGACGGGCTGAAAATCCTAGTAAGGTAAAGGGTATAAGGATACATCTTAGGAACATCAGTTAGGAGGCATGTCCTTATGAAATCCAAAGAATAAAACAAATGAAATCATATAATATAATCATGGGATCATATAAACGTGGAATCATATAAATGTGTCAAAATAATAAAACATGTCTTTAGTATGGGTTGATGCTAACTGCCAATCCCGTTTCCCATTTTATTATGGTCATGGTTAACCGCCAATCATGTTTCCCATTTTATTACGGGTCAAGGATAACTACCAATACTTGTTCACATAACATCGCAAGAGAAATATCATTACCAAATGAATTAGTCCACAATTTGGGGGAACCCATCTCAAAATTTTCATGAATAATATTCAACATAAATAATCATAGGTAATCAACCATACATAAACATAAGGGTACCCATGGAAAGAACTGGGTGCCCTAATCAAAACATAAAGTATAACCAATGAGCGTATCATGAGTGTGTCCCTGAATGAAATTATTTATAAAATACATGGAAGTTAATTGGGTAAAACAATCATATAACACGTTATGTGATTTCAAACATAAGTGGAAACAAATAAGAAATTTATTTGAGAAACATTAGCAATATAACATTTTTGTGCGGTTTTGGGGAAAATAATTTAGAGCTTTTAAAATAGGAAGTAGACAAATATTTTATATAATACCAAAATTGATACATGAAGGTTTTCATAATAACAATACTTATTTTATAATGACAATGGTTGCTCAAAATATAGGACAAATTGAAACTAGAATTTGGTTAAAAATTTGGGTCTTCCCTTAAAACACGTTTTCTTACCAGAAAGTTCTATAGAGGAAATTTATTAAAAACATGTATATCCACAAAATATAGAGATCAAATGGTCATAATAATTGAATTTTTTGAAACTAATAAGAAATTTGATGATCTAGATAACCATATAAGATAAAACCTTTTTGATATAAAAAATATAAATCTACTCATATGAATAATGAATGTTTGGGTGGAATTTGTTACAGTTTATCAGCATGGTGTCAGGTATTCCTCAGAGGGATTGATGAGAGAAAAAAGGGGCTTCTCATCACACATAAAACATGAGCTAATTATGGGGGAGGTGCAAAAGCAAACTCCATCAGTTGGGATTATTCTTATAAAGTCATATCATAAAGGACAATCTTGATTAAGTGAGAAATGGGGAGGATCCCTTACCTGAAATCTATTGGTGTTTTCCACTTGTTATTAAAGTTCTAAATAAACAAATTATGATTTTAATTAATAATTCGAGAACCAATAATATTTTTAATTGGGTTTTTGTAATAATTTTATGTCCTTTTATAACCATTTTGATTCGTTATGAGGTTCAATTTCATTGTTCATGATCGTTTGTTTATGTGGTTTTAATGATCAGTTATATTATATTCATGTTTGGATAATTAGGTAAGATTAAAAAATCTATCCATAATTGAATTAATATTCTATAATTGAACATACAAGAGATTACACGATTTCAAATTTAATTTGGTTACATATAATGAAGATGAATTATTATAGAAAACTAGAGTGACAACCATTTTTTGTTTATTGGTGGGTTTGATTATAAAGACCATATTATTATTCATAACCTAATATGTAATGCCCCTACCCTAGTTCCCCAATGTTGGTGCATTATTACATAACATTGGCATGATACAAGTTATCATTTCCCGAAAGACCAACCAGTTTAGTAGTCTTGAAATTACTAGATACATTCATAAGATTGAAATTACAACATGAAATAAATAACATCAACAACATTTTTTCTTATTTTAACACTCTTATATCCAAATACTATCGCTTTAGTTAAACCATTAATAGGTAGTAATTAGGTCATATAGATACATTTCCCAACAATTGTAATGGAATTTAGATTCACAATACAAAAGTATTGCTTGAATTTAAATGAGGAGAGAGAAGTTCCATTCGGAATTTCGGCATTGTAACGGGTGTACATGGGAGGCATTTAATGAGAGAGAAAGGGGTATCCCATCATTAAAACATAAATAGGGCATTATGAGGGAGGTGTGAAGCCATACCCTAACATTCATAATTGAAATTAAATGGAAAAACAATATAAATAAATTAAACAAAAACGAGTAGGTAGAAAAAACCCTTACATGGAAGTGTACTTCCAAAGGCTTGAGAGAAGCTACTTGGGTGCTTGGGGCACCTTGGGAGGATTATAGGGAGAGTAAGACAGAGTTTGGAAGAACTCCAAAGGCATTGAGTGAGGAGGAAATGGGAGCTTGGGTAGGATTATATAGGAAAGTTGAGTGAATTCTTTATTATTTATATTTGGGACCCCTTACATTAAACTATTCCTAACCACAAATCAGATCATGGTTTTTGCCCATGGTTTTTGGAAAAGGGAAGTGTAAAAAAATATTTTATAAGGACAAATGCCGAACTTCTTAAAATAATGGTGTTGCTTATGTGGAGGTGTGTCACACTTTCATGGAAAATAATTTAAAAGACAAGATGTTTAATAAGTCTTGAGGGGTCCATTCAAGATTTGAAATGTAAGTCAAACAAACCCAAAATCAAATTGTTTTAATGGTAAACTATATATTGGATGAAAAAAGATTATAGTATTTTATTACATAACTATTGGACATTATGATGTCATAAAACACATTATATATTTAAACAATATTTAATTTTTTTAAAAAAATTTACTATCTCATAAAATTATGAAAAATCCACTGTTGGATAATTTCGATGTCCTGATTCCAGAAATATCATTTATTTTTTCAAAATAATTTTCTAAATATGTTAATTTTCACTTTTGAAATAAAAACCGACATTTATCGAAAATTCATGGATTTTGACAAAAATGGCTATCAAACCTTAATAAAAATTATAATTTCATTAATAAAAATTTATGATCATATATATATAATAAAATTAATTTAATAAAATTAATAATATTTTATTAAAATATTATTTAATTCAAAAATCCCTTAATTTAATAAAATATATTTCTTAATTAAATAATAACTAAAAACACTATTTGTACTTTAAAAACTATTTACAATGTATCAATAATGACAAGAAGTTATTTTCATTATTATATGTAAAAAAAATAATATACATGAACATATTACTAGATATTTGTTACATACCCCCTTAAAACAGCCGCATAAGACCTAAGGTTAAGGTGTGCGATGGTGACTGACTCTTGGGGTGGCTTAGATAACATAGCTCGAGTGGTAATCTCTATCAACTTCCACTTTTCCTATAGATAGGTCCGTTCAAGATTTACATGATGAAGCTGAGATTGGGCTTGGTTAAGAGCGAAGCCCAAGGATGCCACCTCTTTTCCGAACTCCGACAAATGGGCTTCGTATGGAGAAATTCTACTGGATGAGGCCATCAATTCTTTTGTCTGAGTAAATTGGATTTGTTAAAGCCATATATTTATACTAATAATTTGATCACTGTTCAACAACTATAAAAGAAATAGGAATAATTCGTAACATAAAACAAAATAATTTGACATTTTATATGAAAGTTTTACATAAAGATACATTTAACTAGATCAAGAGGGATATCCATTAACAAAACTTTCAGTCGTTACAATATTCCCCCCTTAAGAAATATCGCCCTCAAAATTTCTTTTTTCCCACACTAAAACAGATGTGGGAAAGTCATCTTCATCCTTTCCTCTGATTCCCAAGTCACATATTAAAAATCATGGTTCCTCCACAACACCTCGACAAGGGGCATTGTCTTATTTCGTAGAACTTTTTCTCTTTGATCTAATATCATCACTGGTTTCTCCTCTTATGAATGATCATACTCCAACTATACCACCTCAGATGAGAGTACATGTGAAGGGTCTGGTATGAATTTTATTAATAGGGATACAGGAAATACATCATGTACTTTGGCCATGGTAGGTGGAAGTGCTAGTCAATAGGCCACATCCCTGACACGATCAACAATCTCAAAGGGGCTGATGTACCTTGGACTTAACATCCATTTCTCTCCAAACCTCACGAACTTATTCCAGGGAGATATGCATAGAAAACCCATGTATCCAAATTTAAACTCAAGGTCTCGTCAACGATTATCTATATAACTCTTCTGTCGACTCTGGGATGCCTTGATTTGCTGTTGAATGGTTTTCACCTTCTCCACCATTTCCTCGACCATTTCCGGTCCAAGAAGCTTAGGTTCACTGAACACATCCCAACACTCCAGTGTTCGTCACCTTTTCCCATAAAGGGCTTTATATGGTGCCATTTGGATGCTCATGTGGAAGTTGTTATTATAAGATAACTCAACCTGAGGAAGATATTGATCTCAACCTCCTTTAAAGTCGTTTGAGCACGCTCTCAACATGTCCTCAAGTGTTTGGATAGTTGGCTCAGATTGGCCATTATTTTGAGGATGATAGGCCACATTTAAGTTCATTTCAGTATTTAGAGCATGTTGAAGACTCTTCCAGAGCATAGAGGTGAATCATGGTTCTCGTTCAGACACAATAGATAGTGGCACTACATGCAGCCTTACCACTTTCCTGATATATATCAGTGATAGTTGATCTAATGAAAAATCCTCTCGAATATCAATGAAGTGTGCAGTCAATGAATGATGACCCACAACAACCCAGATTTCATTGTTTCCTTTGGATGTCCTCGGATATCTGGTGACAAAGACTATGGTGATGTTCTCCGATTTCCATTTTGGTATGGTAAATGGTTACATCATCCCCTTAGAATTCTACCTCTTTGCCTCCACTTCCTGGCACACCAGGCACTTTGATGTATATTCAGCGATCTACATTTTCATATTATCCCACCAAAGTTTTTCTCAGAGATCTAGATACATCTTTGTGATCCCTGGGTGAATAGAGAAATTTGATCTATGTGCAGCTTCCAAAAGTTCCTTATTCAGCTCCGGACTTGATGGAACACATAGTCTTTTCCCAAATCACACAATTCCTTCTTCATTAACATTAAACTCCAAGGATTTTCCCTTTTTGATAGCTTCCACTTTTTCTCGAATTCCCACATCATCTTTTTGAGCATCCTTTAACCATTCCGAAAGAGACGGTTGAGCAATAATTTGTGAATGGATTGATGATCTTCCCTTATTTATGATTCCTATGACCATATTCATCAAGTCTAAGATTATTGCATCCCTCTCAAATCACATCATTGATATAATCGTTGGGTCATTTCTACTTAGGGAATCTGCCACCTTGTTTGCTTTCAAAGGGTGGTAATGTATTGAATATTCATAATCGTTGATGAGCTCTATCCATCTTCTCTGGCATAGATTATGCTATTTCTGTGTGAATACATATTTAAGACTCTTGTGGTCAGTATATATCTCACATTTCACCCCATAGATATAATGCCGCAAGATTTTCAAGGCAAAGATCACCTTCGCCAACACCTGATCATGCATTGGATAGTTTTGCTCATTGATTATCAACTTCCTTGAGGCATATGATACCACTTTATCATTCTTCATCTGCACACATCCTTAGACATTCTTCGAAGAATCACTGAATACCACAAAAATTTCTCCACTTGTGGGTAAAGTTAGCACGGGCACAGTGATAGGCCTCTTTTTCTACTCCTTAAAGCTTTCTTCGCATTCATCACTCCAAGAAAAATTTACTCCCTTTCATATTCACTTGGTAAGAAGGTTGGACGATCGTGGGAAATTTCTCACAAATCGTCGATAATTTCCATCTAACCCTAAGAAACTACGGATATCTGTTACCGATGTTGGCCTTGACCGTCCCTCAATTGCATCTGTTTTGGAGGGATCCACAGATATCCCATTGCTTGGGATGATATAGCCCACGAATGAGACCTCCTTCTACCAGAACTAACACTTTCTTTACTTTTCATAGATCTTCTCCTTGCGCAAAGTCTCTAGTACAATTCTTAAATGCTCCTCATGATCCTCCATGGTTTTGACGAATATTAGAATATCATATATATATAGGCTAACACAAATTCGTCAAGGTAACTTCTAAAAGACTCTATTCATCAAGTTAATGATGATTTCTAGATCATTAGTGAGTCTAAAAGGCATTCTTATGAATTCATAGTTCCCATATATTGTATAAAAAGCAGTCTTGGGGACATCTTCCTTCTTCCACCTTACATGATAATATCTTGACCGCAAATCTAACATGGAGAAGTATTGTGCTCCACACAGCTGATCAAACAAGTCATCGATCCATGGTATAGGATACTTGTTCTTTATCGTGATTTTGTTATGTTCACAATAATCGATGCAAAGCCGCATTGACCCATCATTCTTATTGACGAAGAGGACCAGTGCACCCCATGGTGAAGCACTTGGGTGTATAAACCCTTAATCCAGATTCTCCTGTAGTTTTTTCTTCTGCTCTTCAAGCTCCACGACTACCATTCTATATGGAGTCTTGGATATTGGTAGCACCCCTGGTATATTTTCAATTTAGAATTTAGAATATCTTCTAGGAGGAAGACTAGGAAGTTCCTCAGGAAACACTTCAGCGAATTCCCTCACAATAGGATTTTCTTCCAGGATGATTTCTTCCTTGGACTCAATCATCTGAGCCATATACGCATTCTCATAGGGATGTAATATCCATTCTTGAGATGATGGAGCTAAAGGATATTCATCTTCCACCTTACACTTGTAAAGAATCAGGGGTATATTTTCCATATGGGGTGTGATTTCCCTCTCCCGACAGTTTATGTTGGATCTATACAATGAAAGCCAATTCGTGCCAAGAATTGTATCAAATTCCACCAGAGGGATTTTGAAGAGGTTCGTTGGGAAATTAGTTCCAAAGATTATAATAGGGGAGGTCTTATATTCATGGGATGCAATGATTTCCCCATTTTTTGTACTCACCGACATCTTCACTTCTATGATTTGTGGTGGAGATGGTATTGTTCTGCAAAACTTTTGAGATATAAAAGAAATCATAGAAACTGTATCAAAATGTATATTCGCTATTCATGAATGAATAACTACTGTACCTATCACCACATTATTGTCAGGGGTCGCTTAGGCAGAAGTGATGGAATAATCTCTTCCTTGCTGCCTTGGAGGTTGTTGGTTGCCTTCGAAAAACCTTGGTTTAGGGAACTGATTTAGAAAATGCCCCGGTTCATTGTAGTTATAGCAATGACCAATGTGTGGAGTTTCAAATGGAGCATTCCTCTCCTCTGTCACAGCTATGGGTATTTCTTGCCGATAGTTAATAGCTAGGTGCCCTTCTCTTCCACACCTAAAGAATTTCCTCACCCCCTTGAGGCAATTTCTAGGGTGCTTCTTTTTGCACTTTTGAAAAGTGGTGTGCAGGATCTTCTTAGCACCGTTGGATTTATCCATCAGACCGCCAGCATTGAAGTCCACCTTACCCTTCATGTCCCAATGATACCCCTGTGATTATCCGATCTGCATTTCGACCTTGAGGGCACATCAGACGATTTCGTCATAGCTGTCGACGTCACAGATCGCTAATGCTTTCTACAGGCTAGGCTTCATCCCACTATATTAATGTCCATCCTTGCATTCAGGGGTCACAATAAAACTGGAAGCGTATCATGCAAGCCTTGTGATGTTTGCCTCATATACTCAAACAGATTCTTTATATTTTTTCTTGAGGGAAAGGAAGTCCCTTTCCATCTTAAGCCTGAGGGGGTACGGAAAATATTAATAAAAAAAAACTTCTGGAAATCCTTCCATTCCAACTCCTGGATCTCCTCCTCAGACTACGTATTTTTGATCAATGTCCACCATTTATCAGCTTCAACATATATAAGATATTCCTCCAGGAGAACCTTCTCTTGTTCAGAACATTGAAGGATGGAGAAGATCTTTTCAATGTATTTGATCCATTGTTCAGTGGTTGTGGGATCAAATGATCCACTAAAAGTAGGAGGCCCTTGTTTCATGAAGCTCTCGATTGCGACTTGTTGTTTCTTAAAGGGGTTTAACATTCCTCTTGACCCGTGTTTCTATTCAACGCTTTTATTTTATGAGAGAGAAGCATGGCAAAGTTCACGATTCCCTCTCCCATTGGATTGGGCAACTCATTAGTACAGTCATCACACTAATCTTCACATCATTTGTTAGCCTGAGTCCTCCTATTACCAGCCATTGGTTGTAATAAAAGGAAAGTTAGGGGTAAGACATAAAGGGTAATCCAAAGACAATATTTGATGACTTATAAATAAACTCTTATTTCCTTAACTCAAGAGTCTATAGGCTTTAATAGCGGCTTTTCATGATCTAGTTTCTAACATATATTCTTAGCGGAATTTTTTTAATTCCCTTAATAAGGGTTCACAATAAGCTTGTGAATTTATCAAAACATATCCACGGGAGTGTCATAACCAAGAGTGAAGAAATTCCATTTGTCATGCACGAGTTCCTGTTTGAGTCTTGCTCAAAGCAGTGTTTTCAGGTTTTACCCCTAGGATACATCTGTGCCAGAGCCGCCTCTACCTGGTCGTATCCGGACAAGGATGTATTTGCTTGATAAACCACTTAATCAGTACTTACCAAAACATAGGGATGTTTTTATTACACATAGTCATGTCTCTAAGGCTATACTAGGGTTTTCTAATCCTAATCCCAAAAATAACTAAACCTATCCTCTAATACGAACTTTGAAGACCCTGCTTTTATTACAAACCTAAACATGATTTGTTACATAAACTATTCACTTGATACAACATGGATGATCGAGAGGTCTAGTGTATTTAGTTCTTAGGATCATTACAAAACAACTTAAAACATGAAATACAACATCTTTATTTACAAATTCCTTTACATGACCACTGCATTCCCTCGTACATAGCATTGCATGGGATAACCTTAGGACATGCATAATAAAAGGGGTGGGCTATAAAGCCCAGTAAGGGAATAAACAAGGAATACATGAGGAGTAAAATACATATTATACAATAGGCATATCAATAGATCAAAATAGATACATTAACATAAAGTCATGATAAAGCATGACAATCATAACATGAAAATGTGGCAACAACACTTAACATGGAATTAGCATGAGCCAAGGCTCATTGCACATGCAGCCTGAGTAAATCCTCATTGCACATGAATCATGAGTAAACCCTCATTGCACTTTAATTATCATGAGTCAATACTCATTTCACATGACGTATCATGATACTATACTTTACCCAATGCATTGGAGTGCTATAAGGGTGCACCCTTCTTAATCATTTCATTTCTTGCATAAGTGTGCCACATGAATCATAAAACCTAGATTCATAAAATATAATCATTTAGTCTATGATAAATGTATGTGGAATTCATACATGAAACATTGTAATCAATATTTAAACATACATAAAGGTGAATAACCTTGATGGAGAAAATGTCATGGTATTCACTACACAAATGGCACTGGCAACGAAAATCGGTGCGATTTCAGCAGCATAACGGTGTGACATAAGAATTCATAAAAATGGTTGATGAGAGAGAAATGGGTTCCTCATCATATTTAAATGTAATAGAAAATGAGGATGTCATATAGATATATGTCCCAACAATTTTAATGTAATTTATATTCATGATACAAAAGTATTTCTTAAATGTAAATGAGGAGAGAGAAGTTCCTTTAGGAATTTCGGCATAGTAACGAGTGTACATGAGAGGCAATTAATGACAAAGAAGGGGTTCTCCCATCAGTCAATAATAAATAGGTCAGTATGAGGGAGGTATGAAACCATACCAAAACATTCATAATTTAAAATAAAGGGGAAAAACAACTAAAAAAATTCAAAAAAAAATGAGAAGGAAGAAAAAAACCCTTACTTGGAAGTGTGAATCCGAAGGCTTGAGAGTGGCATGATAGAGGCTTCTTGGGAGCTTGGGGAACCTTGGGAGGATTATAGAGAGTGTAGGGCAGAGTTTGGATGAGCTCCAAAGGTGTTGATTAAGGAGGAAGTGGGATCTTGGGTTGGTTTATATATGAAAGGTGAGTGAATTCTTTATTATTTATGTTTTGGACCACTTACATTAAACTAATCCAAACAACAAATCATCTCATGGTTTTTCCCATGGTTTTTAGAAAAAGGAAGAGGGAAAAAATATTTTAAAAGGCCATAGTATGAACTTCATAAAATAATGGCGTTACTTATGTGGAGGTGAGTAACACTCCCATGGAAAATAATTTAAAAAGACAAGATGTATAATAAGTCTTGAGGGGTACATTAATTCTTTTAAAAGTAATACAAACAAACCCAAAATCACATTATTTTAATGGTAAAACATATATTGGTAGAAAATAAAGCTTATTGTATTTTATTACATCACTATTGGGTCGTTATGTTGTCATAAAACACATTATATATTTAAACAGTATTTCATTTTTACCCAAAAATTTGATTGTCTATGAAAATTATGAAAAATTCACCATAGGATAATTTTGACATCCTGATTCCAGAAATATCATATATTTTATCTAAATAATTTTATATATATGATAATTTTCACTTTTAAAATAAAAACTGACATTTATCGAAAATTCACAGGTTTTGACAGAAATGGATTTCCAACCACAATAAAAATTATAATTGCATTAATAAAATTATATGATCAGTTATATATAATAAAATTAATTTCATAATAATAATAATATTTTATAAAAATATTATTTAATTCAAAAATACATTAATTTAGTAAAATAGATTTCTTATTTAAATAATTACTAAAAACACTATTTCTACTTTAAAAACTATTTACAATGTATCAATAATGAAAAGAAGGTATATTAATTATTATATACAAAAAAATTAATATAAATGAACATATTACTATCGATTTGTTACATAACCCCTTAAAATAGCAGCATAAGACACAAGGGTAAGGTGTGCGATGGTGACATACTCTTGGGGTGGCTCAGAAAACATCGCACGAGTGGTAATATTTATCAACTTCCACTTTTCCCGTAGATAGTACCGTTCGAGCTTGACATGATGAAGCTTAGGTGTGGCTTGGTCAAGAGAGAAGCCCATGGACGCCACCTATTATCCAAGCTCTAAAAAATGGGCATCATATGGAGAAATTATACTGGATGAGAACATCGCTTCTTTTTTCTGAGTTTATTGGATTTGTTAAAAACCAATATTTATACTAATTATGTGATCAATGTTCAACGTCTATAAAAGTAATGGTCACGATTATATACTTAAAACCAAAAAAGTTGACATTTTATATATACGTTTTACATAGAGATAGATTTAACTAGATCTATAAGGATTTACTTTAATGAAACTTTGGGTAATTACACAAACCATACATCTTGACCCAAAATCATCAATCTCTCTCTTCATGTTGTCCCACCAAAAATATTCTTTCAAATCACTATACATCTAGGGGCTCCCATGGTGTATATGGAAACTGGAGCTATGATAATCATCCAACAATTCCCTTTTTATATCATGTATATTACGAACACAAAGTCTCTTCCCAAATTTCATAATTTCATCTTCATATATGATGTCACTCAATCTCCCACCATTCATAGCTTTAATCTTCTTTTGAAACTTTTCATCATCAGTCTGATAACTCTTCATTCTTTATAGTATAGATGGTTTGGATGTAATTTGAAAATGAATTTATATTTCAACATCCATGGTTATTTCCATATCCATCTTTACAAGATCAATGTATATAGGATCCTTTTAAACTTTCATATACTTCATAACACCATGATATTATGTACTCAAAGCATATACCACCATATTTTCCTTCCCCGGGTGGTAGCGTGTAGTGAATTCTTAATCCATGGGTAGTTCATGCCATCTTCTTTTCCTGATGTTGAGTTCTTTCAGTGAGAAAATATACTTCAAACTCTTATGATTAGTATATATCTCAAAATTTTCACCAAATTAACAATATATCTATATCTTCAAGGGGAAGATTACAGCTTCTAATTCACGATCATGAGTGGGATAATTTATCTCATGAATTTTTAGTAGTTGTGATGCAAAGGAAATAACTCTATCTTTCCGCATAAGGACACAACAAAATCCATTCATTGAAGTGTCACTATAAATAGCCAACCCATCATTCCCTGATGGGAGAGTCAAGATAGGATCAATGATTAATGATCTCTTTAATTCTTAAAAAAATCATACTCTTTTGTCCAAAAAAATTAACCCATTTACCCGTGAGATTGGTAAATGGGTTAGCCAATTAGGCAAAATTATGAACGAATGATAAATAATAATCTGCTAAACCAATAAAACTGCATACCTCAGTTATACTCATCGGTGTTGGACAATCATGGATTGAATTGGACATTGATGGATAAATAGAGATTCCATCTAAAGAGACAATATAGAAAAGAAAAGAAATCACCTAGATCTAGAATTCATTCTTGCTAAACATTACATAAAATTCATTTCTTTTAAGATTCTTTAGAATAATGGATAAGTTACTGTCATGATCTTTTTTTAATTTTGGATTATACTAAGATATCATCAAAAAATACCACTAAAAATTAATCAAGATATTCCTTGAAAACTCTATTCATTATATCCATGAAGACAGAGGGTGCATTAGTCAATCCAAAAGGCATTACTCTAAACTCGTAATGCATGTAGCTGGTTCGAAATGCTATTTTTGGAATGACTTCCTTCTTCACACACACCTGATGGTATCCAAATCGAAGGTTAATATTCCAAAAATATTGAGCTCCATGAAGTAGGTTGAATAAGTCATCAACGCGAGGTATGGGATACATTTTCTTTATTTTTAAATCTTTTATCTCCTTATAGTCAATGCACAATCTCATAGATACATCTTTCTTCTTAACAAAAATGATAGGGGATCCCCATAGGGAAACACTAGGGTGAATAAATTTGTTGTTACTCAATTACTCTAGTTGTTTCATTAGATCCACTAAATCTACAGTGGCCATTCTATAAGGGGTCTTCGATATGGGCCTTTAACCAGAAATTAAATTATTGGAAAACTCAATTTATATTTCTGGAAGATGTCTACGAAAATCCTCAAAAAACACATCAACATATTCTTGCACAATATTTAGATTCTCTATTTGAATATTACTTTCCTCATCCATAGTTATTTCATTCTCTTCCTCCCCAATAATTGAATTTAGTTGAGCTACTAGGGGAGGATCTAGATAAGAATATGGTGGGGATGTTTCTACACTAAAGATGAGGTACTCCATATAATCATCTAAAATTGAAACCTCATTCTAATTATAATAAATTTTTTCATCATGGCCCAAAAGCCAATTCATTCCAAAGATTATATCAAATTCAATCATGGGTATGATTATGAGATCAGTTGATAAAGAACATTTATATTCCCTAATGGTAACTGATTCATAAAACATTGTTGGGATGACACAACCCTTAGGTGTTTTGACTGACAACACCCATGTTAAGTAAAATTAAAATATCTAATTTTCGCCGAAAACTGGGATGATATTAAATAATGTGATGATCCAGAACCAAATAAAGCATTGTCTAAACATGAAGAAACCATTAAATTACATGCCACCACATCTTTTAGAACTTCAACCTCAGTAGTTTGATCAAAATTCACGGCCTTGATCCCGTGGCCTTTTCTGAGGTAAGTTCCTTTTGCTCTATGGACATTCAATTGCATAATTACCCTTTTCTCAACAATTATAGCATTTAACATTTACTGCCTCTTTCATCCCCTTGCAATCACGAGCTAGGTGGCCTTTTTCACCACACTTATAACAGACTCCCATTACCTATAGGCATGTACCGTTATGTTTCTTCCAACAATTACCTCAGGATGGATATTTATCTTTTCCTTTCTTCAACTTATTTCCATTACCAGAGTGTTCAAAAGATCTCTTTTTCTCTTTCTTTACTTTAGGGTTGTAAGACAAAGAGAATTCATTTTATATCTTGATAGCACATTATAGAATATCTCCGTATGATGAGAAGGATTGTGACACTAATGATCAATGGAGAAATTGTTTTAACACATCAATGAATCAATCAATATTAATCCTTGAGTTACGTATATAATTTGTTGTATGCCTTGATATCCTTATAAATTTATCCTCATACTTTGCGACATTTCATTCCTCCTTTTGCATTAGACTCAGAAATTGTCTTTCTATATTTGATAGATGGTCATGAGGAATGTATTTTTCAATGAAAATATCTTTAAACTCCATCATTCCATGTTTAATACTTCTTCATCTTACTTTTTGTTTTGAATCAATGACCACCATTGATCTTCATCTCCCGTGAGGTGATCAACTACCATGAAAAATTCTTCCCTTTCTCTACTACCCAATGCATGAAATATTTTCTCTGAGTAATTTATCCATTGATTAGGTACGAATATATTTGTAATCCCATTGAATATTGGTGGTTGTTTCCTCATGAAGCATTCTAACATTGATCCTCCACATTGGGGATCAGGTAGCTCCATACGAGTATGGTTATTATTCATAACCTGAGTGTGTTGTCCCAGTATGGTGATAAGATGATCTGCACCAGTTGGATCACCAGAATCCCTATAATTATCTTGATTATAATGGTAATACCTACATATATTATGTGAATTGATACGGTTTCTATTCCTTCCACTTGGAAACTTTACTAAATAATGGCATACAATAGATTAGTTTATGAATTGTTATTCAAAATTCCAAACTTGTAAAACATTGAACATAAATTGAACAGTTTATGGATATAATCCAAAATCATAAAAATGTTTTCCTTCAGTATGAATACACTCATAAACCCTTAATAATTGTTTATAAAGAAATTTAGAATTATCTTAAACATATCCCCCTGGATTGTTGTAACCAATAGTGATGTAAGGCCCATTGTCATGCACCAGTTCCCATTCGAGCCTAGCTCAAAGCAGTGTTTTTAGGTTTTAACCATAGGTACATCAATGCCAGAGCTTCCTCTACCAACTCGTTTCTAGATAGGGATGTATTTCATGGAAAACTCACAATATTTATACAGTATCTAAATTCAAGGATTTTCTTCTATACTAATCATCAAAGTCTGTCTTAGGTTAATGTTCTCAAATAAGTGTTTTTCAAAATCTAACTTCCAAGGTTTATACTAAACACAATCTAATACAAACATTAATGCCCTGACCCTAGTTACCCTGTGTCGGTCCATTATTACATAAAATTGGAATGATATAAGGAATCATTTCCTGAAACACCAATCAGTTCAGTAGCCTTTGAAGTACTAGATAAATTCATAAGTTTTACATTAAATCATTTAATAAAACACATCAACAAGATTGTGTCCCTATTTAACACACATATATCTTTATCCAATACTTGTATGTATACCATTAAATAATTTTTCAATACAGGGAAAAATAATGTTTTAAAGGGGTGAGCTCAGATGCTCAGTAAACATTCATAAATAAGCATAAGCATTTAAGAAAATGTATAAGATTAAAACAAAATCCTTTTAAACTTAATCATTATCACACTATGGAAATTATAAAACATATAATTCCATTTAAATATTCACAAGGATATTCTACTAGTCGAATAATCACATGCAATATCAATAGCCACATTCATTATGATGGAATGCATAATGCTAGACATCATTACCACATAGTCAAGGCCTTGTACCAAGACTACAAATATGATTTTGTCAAGGACTTATGGAAAGACACTAGTTTGTCTCATGATACATAAGGATGAATCAGGGAGCTATAGCTGGATGCACCCGTCACTTACTAAGTCCAATGCATTCCTCATATGAAAAGGATTAAACATTACATAAAAATTAATATTAAAACTAGTATATGAAATATCAATACTTTATCCATAAACCATCAATGGTGTAAAAATGACACATATATAGTAAATAATATCATAAAACCTTCAATACAATATGGAGGAATTGAATCAAAATAAATTGACTTTTAATAGGTTTTAAATCAATCAAATAATGTTGACATAGATGAAATCAAAACTTTTTGAGAGAAATATATCTTTCTATTTTGAAATCATATAGAAGTCATTAATTATAAAAGAAAACATTTATTTTGAAAATATTCTCATAAGCCTATAAGGGAATCTTTGACAATATTATAACAGCATAAAATATCCACACCTGCCGTATAAGTTAAAAAAATGCTCACCTTAATTTTTTTTGAAAAGGTCATAAAGTACCTTGTTTGGAAAAAGATAGAAATATTCCTTTCAATTTATATAAGGTAAAAAGTGTACAAATGAATTTAAACCATTGTATCTTAAAAAGTAAAAATGTTTTGAAATAAATTTTTAAGGAAACATAGATATGGATGATAAAGAGGTCCCAGTAGATACTTAAGTAAAAACATCCTCGGATAATAAAGAAATTGTGAAATTAACCATTACATTGTACTTGTACATGGTCGATGATATGTTAACCTCCTGTATAATAGTTAAAACATTGTTATTAAATTATAAATGAACTATATAGCTATATATTATATCATATATCATTCTATAATATTTCTTTGTTAATAACATTTCAGTAGTATCATCATTTCGGGTGTTAACTGATTCATTTTCTATTATATGGTTGGTTACATAAGCCATGATTTTTATGGATAGGATGTATTTGATTCCTAAAAATAATGATAATATGTTCATAAATATTACTTTCTATCCTAAAATAAAAATTATTCTTGAATTATTATGATGGGGAATGAATCATATCGCTTTTGTGGAGACGGTAATCCAAACATACGCACAAGTGATAATATCATTATACTGATGGTCAAATCGTAAGTAATTGGATGATATATCATATCTAAATAATAATTAACATGATATATTTATTATTTAAATCATTTATACTCATTTAGATACCCACCTAAAAAATTATGTGTTTGAATAACAAACTACACCACGATGTAGAGATAGTAAACCCTGTGTACGCACGTATGATGACTTTATCATTCATATGATGGGAAGAATAATGAATATGGTTGTCCAATTTTTATTATAACATCACAGTATATATAAGATACTAGAGTTATTATTTTAGAATTTAAACAACAAAGAATGTAGAATTGTATGGAGAAAAGAACATGAAAGAGGTGATGAAATATTTACCTCTTCTTCAGGTTCTTCATTTTGATTTGATTAGTAGAGCTCCATAGGTTGGATTTCTGACCAAAGGAAGGAAAACATGATGAAGGGAGGAATGTTGGGACTATATTTTGGCAGGGTTTGGCCGAGAGAAATGGATTTGGGTAGTGAAATTAAGATAAAGGAAAGTACCCTTTTATAAGAGAGGTTAGGGTCACTTTAGGAAAAGACTGAAATATTATTTTAAAATAAAATAATTTTTTGTATTATAATGGCCCCAAAATGAATTATTTCGTGTATAAGTTGGGGATGGGTCAAAATCCTATCAACCAATTGGTTTTAGAGATGTTTAGGTCACTATATAAACCTTATCATTTAGATTTAACTCTTAGTTAAATTGTTTTAACTTTACCTTGTCTCTTCGTATTTTTATATTATATGGTTAATAAACAGACTATAAACTTCCAAAAGTACCCCAAGTTGTTCATATATATACATAAACATATCTAATTCCTTTGGATGATCTTTATGTTTTTATTAATATTTTATCAATTTATAATATAGTATTTGTTTTAAAAACTCAATTATATCAATTTTGACACTATTTAGTAATTGGTTTTTGTGAAAATCATAACAGCATGACTACTTTGAAAAAATTATTTAATCAAACCTAAAATTTCATATTAACCAAAAAAATTAGTTAAATTCCTCAAAATTCTAAAATTACATTCATTTGGATATTTTGAATATCAATTATTTTAAAAATTCATTAATAAGGTATTTATTGTATCATCATTATGTCATAAATAAATTAAATTATTTATAGTCTAAAAATTATAAATAAAATACCATTATGTAAAAAATATGTGTTATCTTTATAATGAATATTTATAGTATAATTTATATTGTGGGTATCCCTATATTAATAATCGTTTAATTATTAACCAAAGAATTTTACTCTTTTAACTCTTATTTATATAAAATAATAACAAATTTCCTAATCTAATCCAAGTTTAACAAAGGGGATCATATTTTATTCCTAAGGTTGTTTCTTTTCGAATCACACTTATCCAATAGAATTAGGACATTTGTTAGGTTAATTATGATATAATTTTTACCCTTAATTACCCTATTTAGTTTTACCGTGGTAAATAATAGAAAAAATTTACTATTCACCAAAAACTATTATTATCCTATTGAACCACATTTTACATACTGATATCAACCACATCTTTTGGATTTTTTTAATTCAATTCAGAGAAGTGATAAAATTATGTTTTATGAAAATTTTTAAATGCGACTAGGAGGTGGGTAAAAGACGGTAAAAATATCAATAACATTTTTATATATCTAAAATTTTTATAAAATGACTAAAATGAATGAAATTGAAATTATATAGGTATTATGTATCTTTTTTTACCAAAAAAAAATTAAATTAAATAAATAATTATTTAAATACAAAGCATGTTTTAACGAATAACGTAGTGTTTTGCACTATTTATCAGATATTGAATGTTTTTAGAAAAATACCAAAAATTCACCCTAAGATAATTTCAATATTCCGAATACAAAAATGATTTCTATTATGAAAAATAAAATTTATAAAATTTCTAAAAGTGGGTATTACTATTCATAATGGCTAGTATGATTAGTCACGGTGTGTGAGAATCCCAAAGTTGCATACAATGTAAGCTATTTCATTATTCAAAGGGAAAAGTATTGTGGATGATCAGGGTGTTACATAATACCATTTTTACAAAAGGATTACAGAACCAAAAATAATTTAAATAACATATATAATAATCTTGTACAAAAATATGACAATTTTTTTCCTGAATAGAATTAAAGATGATGAAAGAAATTGATAAACCGTTGTTCGTGAATGTGATAAATCAGCGTATCTCAAACGGTGCTTTCATTTCAGTGAAATAAAACAATAGGGATATTAGAGATGATAATAAAATATACCATTAGCATATCAAAATTCCATTACATAATTTTTATTGGATTTATCATACTATTTGTGTGAAGGGAGGTGAGGAAAGAAACAAAAGGAAAATTAAATAAAGGAAATGAAGGAATTGGAAAGTGGAATTTACCTCTTGATACTTATTCCTTTAAGAACCTCTTAAGGGGATATATTTTGGTATTTTATAGAGGCATGGGGATTTTGGACGTGGTGGAAGATCTTAGGGAGTGATTTTTGCAGAATATTGGCAAGGCACATGTCTTTAGGGGAGCGAAGAGAGTAGGGTGTGCGGGGGGGATTTTATTGTGGATGAGAGGAGGGTTTTGATGACATTATAATCATTAGTGTAATATTTCCACTAAACACTAGAAATATTAATGATTACATTACAAAAAAACATTAATAAATTCTTGTGTCTTCAAACCAATTGGTCTTACAACAATTATTTTTCATCAATGACTCAAAAAAATCCATTACTTGTCATTTATCTTAAATTATCGTGTTTTCCTATTCATAAAAAATTCATGTGTTTCAGAAAAATCCAGAAACATAACCCGAAAATTGTTTCAATGTGTAGTATCTAACAATGAAATCCATTTTTGAAAAATAATTTTCTTCATGTGATTACATTAATATTTAATGGAAATCATAATTTATTATCAAAACCCTATTTTAAAACATTCATTTACTTATTTTAAAATATATGTATATCATATATTCACCATGAATATTATTTATATATTATCATAGGTAAGGTTACATTTCATTAGGTTATACCACTATTCACATTAGTATGTTTCTATTCATAAGGTTTTGTTACTATTTCACAAAAATTATGTTTTTTTATACGACTCAAAATAACTTATTGATTGAAACTTGTATGTCAGAGTTTTTAAATTCAAAACACAAAAGTGAAAAACATATATTTAAATTTAACATAGCACTTATTAGTTCATTATGTTGTGTTTTCATGTGATCATATGACATATATATAAGAAAGTAATTTCCATATAAAAACATTAGGTCTTTACAAATGAAAAATATACTAATCACAAAAATATAACAAAAATCATGAGACCACTTTGAATAATTCTATAGTGATAGATCACCTAGTTAAAACTACATATTCAACTCAATTCGGGTAAATAATGGAGACTATGTGAAAGACAAAAATTTGGGAAAACAATATTGCACATAAATAACATATCCAATACCCGACTAAATGAGAAATATAAATTTTTTTATTAAGAACATGTTGATGTGGATCTATGAAGACTGATATAGAGTGATTTTGAAGTTGGATAAAGGTGTTATATCTATTCCTAGATTATGCATCGAGAGTTAGGCATGGATATATGGAAAGAATCTCGCATTGGTTGAGGAAGAAGAAAAAGGAGGAAAATAAATTATAATCTCGTTGAAGAAAAATTGTTCATTTTACCCTTTAAAAATGGGTCTGGCAGTTTGGCATCTCAGTTTTTCCTAACCATTTTTCAACCGTGAAACACCCCCTTCTTATGAAATATCCTCACACAGTTTTTCATGCATGAATTTCCAATCCATGAACCAATAGTGTGATGAATAGTGTAAGGGTATAACCTATGTGGAACTAACCATGTGGGGACCCATCACACGATTTGGACTAACCATACACAACCTAATCGAGGCCCATATCCATCACTAATCAATGTCACACGGTTTGACCCTAGTTTCTGCATGGTTTCAGACAAACTGCACTACTCTATAGGCCACCTAACCCTGATATTTTAGAGTTCAACACTCATGAATGTCAACAAGACCTCCATGGGACCCCTCGTGCCTTCACCCAAACCAAAAAAAGTACATCGAAGTGTTATAACACTCATAATTACATTCGGAGTCTCATTTTACATAACAGACCATCCAGTATTCAGAAATATTGAAATTAATTTAGAATTACATCTAGTCCAAAAAAACATGTGACACTACAAAAACTTTTATGATGTCTGTCATTATAAGAGTCATTACATTCCTATGAATTTTTTTTATAATTTCTATAATTTCTATTAGTTTTTTTGGTTTTATTCTTATATATATATAATTATTATTCTCTTAATATTTACGTATGTGTTTTTATTTATTCATCTCTATATTTAAAACATACAAATATTGAATATAGAAAATATTTTATTATGGTTAAAATTGTATCTGCTTATGATAGAACCTTAATGGGTAGTGAAAAATAAATGAAATATTTTATAACATAAAACAATTTTCTACCAGGTGAAATAAAAAATTATAAATACTAATTTTTCAAAATTGTTCCCCAAAAAATAATATTAATTATTAAATGTATGAAGGAATATAAATATAATATTTTGAGTATGGATGAATTAGCCACTCATTTCATTTTTTAATGATAATAGTAAATGATAAAAATTTGGTTTCAGAGAGAGTATCAAGGTTTCCATTTATGGTATTTCAATATAAATATATTCACAAATGAATCACAGATTGAAATCCATACGTTTACTGACCAAGATATATTTACTATAGTATATGACTATTTTTTCCATACATGATCAATTATGTTTTGAAAAATCATTAAATATATACACGATTATCATTTAGTGGATATAATTGATTATATACCTAATGATTTCTCATTCAATTTTTTAAATATTTATAAAACTACCACCATAACAAGATGGTACTAAATAACATGTTATTAGGTTAAAAATTAAAAGTGATATATATTCTCCAACTGATATACTATATATACTATTTATATGTTTTATGATTTTTATTTAATAATATACCAGACATTCCCATGTTTACATATCATTAAATAAAAACCTGGTGTTTTTGGGATATATTTCCTAAATAATATTTCTATGGGGAATTTGTTTCTAAGAACCTGGATATCTTTTTAGGTATGAATCTTGTTTTCTTATGTTTTCGAGAAAGGGGGAGTTTCTGGAACTTCAGGAGTACACATTGTGTACTTATAAGTACATGCCGGGTACCTGGTTGCCCCGGGTGATCGTGTATTGACAGTGTAGTGGCCGAGTACATGGCTGTGTGTGGTGACATGGAGACCATCTAAATTGGAATATGGATAAGGCAATTACATGCTATGTACATTTGAATAATATATAATGTAATTTTTTTTTCTTTAAATGGACCGAGGACATGTCTAATCGACAATACCCTCTTCTTCTTCCTATGTCTCATCTAAGAGAGACCGTATGGCATGAATTTTATCTATTACCCTAAATCACAATCCATTTTTCAAATCGGCTGCTATCAATTGTGTTGGAATTTCCATAGTAATCTATTCCTTCCTCTCGAGCCTCGTTTCCTGATTTAAAATATTTCACGAGATACTCATGTTTGACTATTTTTTGAATTTTTGTAGATCTACGACATTCTAGGAAGATTCTAGGCCTCAGGATCTTAAATATAGATCTCACAACATCGATGTAGGTGGTTTGTTCCTTTCGGTAGTTAGTTTTTGAGTTATATGTTCCAATTTTCCCCATACCCTTATTAGGGGTATTGCGTGTTTATGGTTTTTAGCCCTTTCATTGCCTGTTATGCCTCTCTTGACTGGATAGGGGTTAAATTGTTTTTGGGAATAGGGTTATCATTTCCATTCTATGGATTTTTTTCCAATGTTTTCTTGTTATTGACCGTTTGGTCTATCCTTTCTTGTTACACTACTATTTTGTATTCCATTCATACTGTTGTTATAATGGAGTGATGATTTATCTGATATGTTGTGTCATGCCTTGTAGAAAATTAGCAAAGAAGTATTTTTAGGATTATTATGGCAGATTATTATCGTTTGTCTTTGATTACATTACACGGGGATGTGGGAACATGGTGTAGTGAGACCATAGGTGAAATTGAGATTGAGGGATTTCCAAGAGATTCTATTATAATTATCATTCTTGGAGACCATAGGATTGATTGACGATAAGTTCTCCCTCAAAGTTTCTATAGTGGCATTACGAGACCATAAGAGGAATTGACATTGAGTGCTTCCTCTGCCTATCTGTAGTTTATAGTTAAAAGACTATATGGGGAATTGATGGTGAGATCTTTCTCATAGATAACTTGATCACACATTACTATAGGAGGAATTGGCAGTGAGTTCTTCCTCATAATGACTTTGTTATATCTTATCTTCTAGTTGAATGAGAGGGAATATTTTGTGAGAACATTTCCAGAGGGTTGCTTGTTTTTTTAATTATTGGTTGAATTGTTAAAAGAATATTTTTGTAAATGAAACTATAGGACTAGTAACTTTTAGTACTACCTTGATTATTTATCCTTTATCTTATTGCATCTCATATATATTCACAGACTTATAGGCATAGATCATGGGTGGGTGGCTACTTGGATTTGTCTCACTCCCAGTTTGGGTCATGCTTTGGGCCTAAATAGAATATTTTCCAGCAGTAATAGATATGTGCAGGTTCCATTCAACTTCAGGTACATGATTACTGCAAATATGGGGAGCATGGGACCAAGCTAATGCTTGTGATTCTGTTGGTGTTTATTTTTATTCCTTGTACATAGTTTTAGTAATGTATTCTTGCATTGTTATGTGATTGGATATGCATCATGCATCTTTTATGTTTGGGTTCGAGTTATTTATTTCATCAGTCTTCCGGATGTTTATTTTTGTATGATATTATAATGATTCTGCTATTGAGATCTATTTATTTCCACTATGTTACACTTTAAATGAGAGCATATATTCCCCATTATCAAACTTAAGGCCCTCGCTTCTAGTCGGTAGCCTCAGGCGTTATGTGAAATGTGCTAGAGACCATGTGAGCTACCGTGTACGGGGAACCTTTGGGCGGCATCTGGAATCAGGGCGTTACAAAGATGTATGAGAGGGATTATTTTCTTCTTGGATTTCTATTTGGAGACTACAATTAGTGATAAGACAGAATAGGTAGTTGGTAATATGTTATTCCTGGGACTAGATAACCTGTGTATAGGGAAAATCCAATTTACCTCATTGTTGAAATTTTTCTAGTTTTTCAATTATTAAAGTTTATTAATATCACCGTGGGGTGATTCAAATGTATTGTGATGTTATTGTTGATATTATAGAGGTTCTATTTCTATTTCAACCCAATGAGATGAGGGTATGTCATCTCGTGCATCATATAGGCACTTGCTAGATATCACAGGTCATGTGTTCTTTCCCTACCATTTAGGGTGCATTACTAATTGTATGTTATTGTGATAGATGATCTATTAGATGTGTATGATGTTGTGATATAAGCCTTGATTGAATACCTACTAATTTATTGGATATTAATAATATGTATGATTTAGTTTGAATGAACACGAAACATTGGATCTTGAGGGGTAACAGACCCTCGTGGACTAGAATTTGGTGGATCATTGCTTTGTTATGTTTATATATAACATGTATAAGATGAAAAGATTTGATTTGGAGGGATTATGGGCCCTCACAAACAGAAATTTGTATCTTTAATGTTGTTTCATATTTTCTCTGGTGTTTTGAAGTAGTTTCTGAGGCTTAAAGCCTCAAAGAACCAAGAAATTCATGACATGTAATGATGAATACATTCCATGTGTCCTATTCGGGAAAGAATTTTTTTTCTTAAATACATGATTTTTACTTATGTACAAGTAGTGTAGTCTCTAATTGTGTCAACGGGTTTGTGGGTAGAGGCACTAGGTTGGGAAATCATTTTCATGTCACGTCCAGTACATGATGTACACATCATGTGGGGTAGACCACGTGTCCACCCGTTTGACTAATGAAATGGATTAATAAAACATAGGTTATACACGCTGGGTCAGCTTGAACATGCCATGTAATATGTCCCTTGTATCCATCCATGAAACAAACAACACGGGGTGGTGGAATCCTTCTAGTATACGTCGTGTCCATCTAGAACATGGCGTGTAGAGGAAGTTGTGTAACCATTCATGTGATGAACTACACGGGTTGGTGATGTTCATCTACTACACATTGTTTCTGTCACAAACTCACAATGTAGTCTTTTTCTAGAAGAACCATGGGGAATTGTTGTGTAAGGGAACTCAGGCAGGGGAAGAGGATTCAAGTACACACTATTTGTTTGGTGAAAATGTCGTGTGTATGGGGTGTTACACGACCTAGGTTAGTAGAAGTACACACCCATGAGAAGGCATTAGGGAACATGTCATGTAGGTGATATACAAATCATGTATCCATGTTTTCAAAATCATGAATTCTTTCTTTATCATGTTCCCTTCTTGTACATATATGTTTCAGTCCATGATAATAATTGTCTAAAGGGTGTGCTGGACCATGCAGAGTCTTGCCACCGAGACGCCCTCTTGTGGTGCACCAGTTATAGAGAGGTGATCAGACTCTGGACATGGGTGATCAGGGACACTGTTAGAACCTCATATAGTTCCAGTCATGGTACCAACCATCATTCCAGATATAGGTGCTGATTCACTGTTCCGATTGGGCATTAGGAGGTTCATGAAGACCTTCAAGGGAACACCGCAACATGCCCCTTCAATTGAAAAATTAATATGGGGTTTCTAGAAGTAGCATCCTCCCACCTTCAAATGGGAAGGAGGACCTCAGGAAGTAGATTCATGCTTAGAAACCATTCTCTCTATCTTTAAGCATCTGGAGACACCTCCATAGTAGAGGGTGAAGCTCGCTACTTATATACTTTGGGATTCCACCAAGATATGGTTAGATGTGATCTAACAGGAAGGACGCTAGTGAGTTATGACTTGGGATGAGTTTTAGTGTATCTTCTATGTTTACATCTACATGTATAATGTGTGGGCTGATTGAGCCTAAGATTTTATGAGTATGAAAGAGGTTACTCTTTTGGTTATGGAGTATTCTTCTCTCTTCATAGAGCTGCAATTCATTACACACTTTCATGGGGAAGATTAGTAATTCCTAAAAATGATGTTTCAGAATCTTCTCAGGAAAGACATTCAGGATCTGGTAAACATATTCATATTGAATTCCACCACTTTTATATTTCACCTAGTGCTGATCAGAGCGCATCCTGAGGTATTCTGAAGATGTTGGTGAAGGTGGTTCGACATCAAGACATGGTACTTCTCTAACAAGTTGTAGGAAGCACTACAGGGATTCTTCATGTAGAGATCCAAGTCTGTGGGATACACTGTGTAGTAGAGAAGTTGTATTCTACTAGTTTGGAAATGTTGGGCATACTAGGACACATTTCATGAATGAACTAGTGGAGTGTCGATCTTGTAGAATGATGGGTCATCTTCAGTGCTTATATTAGTTCTTTTCACCAGTAATGGGTGACATTGGATCTTCTATGACTCTTTGTGCCGCTGAAGAACAACTAGTTTATTATTAGTCTAGGAATTGGAGTTATTCCGGTCGTTAAATCTGAGGTGGAGGCCAAAGTCATCATAGCCAGTTGTCAGTCATCCAGTGACAATAGGGTGGATCAGCTCATTATTGTCAGGCATGGTCATAGGACCGTGGTATAGGCCAAGCTATTGTAGTGGATGAAACCTAGCAAGAGAAGGATCCCAAAACCTAAATAGTTTTAGGTACTATTATTATTGCCTTAGTTTTATATTCTTCTCTTTTTAATATTAGGGATTCCCATAAATTTATATCTATTATTGTTGGGGAGTGCCTTGGGACTTGTACCGTTACTATTCCTGATGTCTTGATGTTGGCCGCTCCACTGGGGACAAGAACGACTAGTGAATGTCAGTGCAAGGAGTTTCTTCATGAGTGTGGTGGGTTTCAATTCTTCTAGGACCACTTTGTCTTAGAGATTACATTCTATGAGACCATTCTCATAATGGGTAGGTTGGTTCCCTTCTAGGTACATGTCGACTGCTATAGTTGTAGAGTGAGTTTCATATTACCAGAAGGTGGATCATTACATCAAATAGAAAATGGGATGTCCATGAGAGTAGATAAGGACTTGAGCATCATGGGTTGAGACGAGTTAAAACCTCGTTTTCCAGTCTATATCAGGATGAACAGGGGCATCATTGTAGTGATATCCTCTAGTGGTGGATCGTTTCAGGGATGTCTTTCAAGAAGAAGTTTCATGAATTCTTCAAGAGCGAGAGGTATACTTTTCTACTGAGCTGGTGATAGGAGTGGAACTTATATCCATTCCTCTTTATAAGATGGCTACACTAGACTTACAGAAGCCCAAGAACCAGCTAGAGGAGTTACAAGATAAGGTGTTCATCGGACCCAGTACTTCTCCTTTGGGGTATCCTATCCAGTTATCAATAAAGGCATCCAATACCCTCAGTCATTGAGTGGATTATCAGAAGATGAACAAGTTGATAGTCAAGAACAAACATCCCTTGTCGAGGATTGATGATATCTTTGATCTTCTTCAAGGAGCCCAAGTGTTCTCAAAGATTGACTTGAGATCCGATTACCATCAATTGAACATTAGACCATCTGATATACCTCTAATAGCCTTTCAGAGACGGTATGGTCTATATGAGTCTATGGTTATTCCATTCGGTCTAACGATCACACCAGCTATCTTCATGAAACTGATTAACTGATTATTCCATCCGTAATTGGATTCATTTGTGGAGGTCATCGTAGATGATATCTTTGTGTACTCTCACAGTCAACAAGACCATGCCACACATCTTGAGATTGCTTGGAGTACACTAAGAGATCATCAGTTATATGATATTCTCTAAAAAATTCCACATTTGGATGGACCAAATTAACTTCATGGGTCCTGTTATCATAGATAAAGTAATATTAGTAGACTCAGAAAAAAGAGAGAGTAGTAGTTTCCTAGGAGAAACATAAAAATTTCTTTGATGTGCAGAGTTTTCTAGGGATTACTGGTTATTATAGATGCTTTATACATGAATTTTCATGGTTAGCAACGCCACTAACTAGCATGAATAAGAAGGGTGCAAAATACCTATGTACGGATTCTTGTGAATCAGCCTTCAGGAGATGAATGGATGGTTGACATCAGCCTTGATACTAGTTTTTTCAGAGCCGAGAAAGATAAAAGTTTTCTATTTTGACGAAACAGGTATCGGGCTAGAAGTAGTTCTTTTTTAGGGAAAATTTGTCATTGCGTACATGTCATAGAATTTTTGGCCACATGAATGGAATTACAAAACACATAATGATGAGTTCCCTGTAGTTTTTCATGCTTTATGATGTTGGAGACACTACCTATTGGGAGTGAATTTTGTGGTTTTCACTGACCACAAAATTAACAAGTATTTCCTCCCACAACATGACCTAAATCTGAGACAAGGAATGTGGGATGAGTACCATCTGTCCTTTAAACTTGATATTGAATATACTCCTGAGAAAATAAACATTGTGGCTGATGAATTGAGTAGGAGGACTCAGATACAATTATTTCCAGGGGCCATCAGTCAGAGGAGTATTATGGATCTATTCTCCAAGACTCATTTCGAGGTGCACTATTGACAGGGGAAGACGTTTGTTTTTGTTGTGGATATTACCTCGAATCTACTTGATCGAGTGAAAATGAGAAAACTATCACATTCTGAAGGCCATGTCATAAAATAGAGTGTGACTAGAGAAGACCCCATTTCTAGATGGGCAGTATGAGAGGATGAGATCTTGGGTTTTCTTGGGTGCGTGTGGGTTCCAGCAGACATATGGGAGTAGTTGATGCGGGAATTTAATTCCACAGGTTGGGCTGTTCATCCTGGTGTCACCATGATGTATCATGATCTACACCATCGGTATTTGTGGCCAGGTATGAAGAGATATGTTTCTGGTTTTTCCATGAGGTGTTCCACTAGTCAGTTGGTGAAGGCGAAGAATCATCGACTCGGAGGGCTTTTACAGTTGTTACCCTTTCCCAATTGGAAATGAAATGATGTAGTGATGGATTTTATGACAGGTTTGCTGATTTCTCTTCAAGGGAATAATGTATTATGAGTTTTCATTGTTATACTCATGAAGGTATCTCAAATCATACTAATCAAGGATACATTTAGTGTTGATGAGCGGGAACAGTTGTACATATGATATATTATATGTTTACATGTAGTTCTACACTCGATTGTTTTAGAGAGGGGCCCTCTCTTTACTTCTCAGTTCTGGTAGGGATTACAGTTGGCTTTGCATACATAGGTACTACTAATTATAGCTTACCATAGCTAAATAGATAGCTATTCCAAGTATAAAATTTAGGTGCATAAGGGCATGCTTCGCGCATGAATCCATAATTTTGGAGGTTATTGGGAAAAGCACATACCTCTTATGGTGTTTTCCTAGAATAATAGTTTTCATGAAACTATTCAGATGTCACCTTATAAGGATTTTTATAGTAGGTCATGCCAATCACCCTTATGTTTTCATTATGTAGGAGTGGCCACTTTGCTGGGACCTCATATTTTCCAAGATACCGCAGACCATATAGAGTTGATTCAGAAGAGGATGGATAGTGCAGAGTCACGACATAATTATTATGCTTATCGGCGGAGATGACCTCTGGAGTTCGAGGTTTGGTATCAGATTTTTTTATGTGTCTCTCCATAGATGGGGAATTGGAGGATTGTGAGATATGGTAAGTTTTCATCGAGATACATCACGATTTTTGAGGGTTTGTAAAGGGTTGGTCCAGTTTCCTATCAGTTACAATTATATTAGAGGTAATGTGCTATGCATGACTCACATCATGTTTCTCAACTATGACATTACATCTCAGACCCATCTCCTATCATTCAGCCTTAGGAGGATGAGCTAGTGGTGGACGCGTCGTTCAAAGAGAGTCCAATATAGATTTTTTATTGAATTACAAAGGTTCTCTGTGGCCATTGATTTCCTCTTGTACGAGTTCTTTGGCATCACGAGTGAGTACAAGATGTGACATTGGAGGGGGAGGTCGGTGTACGATTGTAGTGGCCATAGCTATTTGAGGATTCTTCTTCTATGCCACAATGCTAGTGAAATTGCAGAATATATTCTTATATGGTGGGATGTTTGTAATAAATTAGGTCTTATTTTTAGTTTTGAATCTTATTTTTTGATGTTTTCAGGAAAAGGAGTGTTTTTGGAATTTCAGGAGTACACTTTGTGTATTTATAAGTACACAATGTGTACCTAGTTTCCCCGGGTGACCATGTACAAGCCATGTAACAATCGAGTACAAGGCCATGTGTGGTGACCTAGAAACAGCCTAATGTGGAGGTTAGATAAGGCATGTACTCGTTGAATACTTTTAATGAACATGCCATGTACTTTCATTTTTTTCATTAAATGGACCGGGGTCGCATCTAATCGACAAAACCCTCTTTTTATTTTTCAGTCTCATCCAAGAGATACCATAAGACAAAAATCTTCTCTGATCCCCCAAATTGTTGTCTGTTATCTGAATCAACTATTATAGATTGCATTGGAATCACCACATTATTCAATTCATTCTTCTGGAGCCACATTTCCTAATTTCTCCCATTTCATGAGATATTCTCGGTTGAATTTTTTTAATATTATTGTATATATATGTATTTCTAGGGAGATTCAAGGCCTGAGGTTCACGTATATTTATCTCACAATGTAGAGGTATGTGGTTTGTGCCATTCTATTGTTAGTCTTCGAGTTTTATGTTTAAAAGTGCCCAATAGACTTCTTCGGGGTATTGCGTGTTTATTGTTTTTAGCCCTTTCATTTCCTATTATAACATGATTTGTTGAAAAGAGGTTAATTGTTTGAGAATATGGCTATCTTTGCCAAGATATTAATGTTTTATCTTGTTTTCATGTTATTGAACATTTGATCAAGCCTTGCCTGTTAGTCTACTGTTTTGTTTTCCATTCCTTGTGTTGTTAAGATGGAGTGATTTTTTATTTGATATGTTGTGCAATTCCTTGTAGAAAATGATAAAAGTAGTACATAAGTGTTTTTTGCCTATTGATTATCAATTGTGAATGATTTATTTACAAGGGGCTACAGGAACCTCGTGTAGTGAGACTATAAGGGAAATTGATGTTTAGGGCTTTCCCATAGTGTCTGTTATATTTATCACACTACGAGACCATAAGGTGGATTTACATTGAGTGCTCCCTCATAGAGTCTATAATTTCATTATGATTCCCCCAGAGGAATTGATGTTGAGTTCTTCCTCAAAGTGTCAATATTTTATCGTTAAAAGACTCTATGGGAATTGATGATGAGTGATTCCTCGTAGAGTATTTTTATCTGACATGACTATATTGGGAATTGACGATGAGTGATTCCTTAGAGAGACATTGTAATATCTTCTGATGTAGATAAACCAGATGGAATAGGTTGGGAGGAATTATCCAAACGGTCACATATTTTTGTTATAATTTGCGGTGGTATTGTTAAAAGAAAATGTTTGTAAATGAAATTGTAGGACTAGTTACTTTGAGTACATCCTTTCTTATTGTTTATTTCCTTTATTTCCTGCCATGTATATTCGACTATTGTGATTCATAGATATTGGGTGGTTGACAACTGGGATTTTCTCACACCCTATTTGGGTCATGCTTTGGTCCCAAACAGAATATATTGCTGCTAGTATAGATAAGGGCAAGTGCCCTTCTACTTTAGGTACTTGATTGTTGTGGAGCTCGTGAGCATGGGACCATGCTAAGGCTTGTGATGCTATTAGATTTTATTTATCTTATTTTTACCATGGTTTAGTACTTTATTATAGCATTGTGAATTTTTTGGCTTCTTTCCGAGACATATGTATCATGCATCATTTATACATGGGTTCCAGTTATTTATTTATTCAGTATTCTTCTATTAATTATTGTATTCTTTTACTAATACTTTCGCTGTAGATAACTATTTATTTCTCCTGCATTATTCATTCAATGAGGGATTAGTTTCCCCATTATAACACCCAAGGTCCTCACTGTTAGTCAGAAACCTCTAGTATTAAGGGAAATGTGCTTGAGGACATGTGACCAACCGGGTAAGGGGCACCTCTTGGTGGCTTCCAGAACCCGAACATATCAATTTTCATATTATGAATTTATTTATATATATGTAGATAATGATATTGAACATTAATAAAATTATTTTAATAATTATCAGGTCTCGTTGTGCACACATATGGATCAATATGTTAATCATGTTCATAATTAGAATGGTATACCAAAATAATTTTTAAAATATATACAATTTATTGTAATACTAAATTTCCTGAAAATAAAAATTACTAGAACTGTTGGGGATATCAAATTTTACATAAAACAAGATTTATTTAAATATAAACATGGATATGATCATTTAAAAATAACTTTTCCCTGGATCTAAATAATTTAAATAACAAGTGTTTTCATTGTTCTATTTATGTATCTATTATACCACCAATAAGAAAAAATGTATCCCAAAATAAGGTTCTATATTTTTGTGGATTTTGAATATAACTAGTTTATAATATATGTTGAAACAATGAAATGGTATGTATTTACAACATGATTTCTTTATTTTCATTATGATAAAAAATTATTTCCAAAATTTATGGAGGAAACAAATTAACATTAATAATAATATCATGGATAATGATATCATTATTATACAATAATACTTATAAAAATAATAGTGAATTATAAGATCATAGGATCATCAATTTACAAAATCATTTAATTAAATTTCCTAAAAATTTTAATGATTCAAGATGCATAAGAGAATCCTAAATACATATTAAAGATTCACCAACATGAATATCCACCCTATAAAGTGAATATTAGTGTGTTAAAATTAGAAATATTCCGATATTGAAGCTTTTTATGACACATTTAGAATGGATAGTAATCCTAAACATTAGAAGGAAAATTAACACAAGTGGGTTTATAATTTTAAATAATATAAAATAAATTGTTTCAGGAAAAAATTTTCCAAAAATTATATATTTCTAAAATAATTTATATACAGTAAAATTAAACATTGGTATAAAATAAAAATTATAACCTATATTTTATAAAATTTAAAATTGAAAAATGAATTTATTCTAAAATATTAATAATTAAGGAAGAATAAAACAAATATAAGTAAAATTTAAATATCCAATCAGACATGATCTCCTAAAAATTTTAAAGATTCAAAAAACAATATGAAACGATAAATATACATTTAAAAAAGTATTAAAATTTAAATATTAAATTATACAAAACGATAGGTGAATTTTTTATGAATGAATTACTAAGGAAACAACATGTATTTATATGAATTATAATGATTAAAAAAATATTGAAGTAGTAAAATAATTGATAAATAAACTTTATCATAATCAATATATAATATATAATATATGTATAATTTATAATTATTTAATAATTTATGTAACATAAATTATATTCATGTTTATTTTTATTAAGGTATGTTTTAATATATTAAATAAGCCATTAATTTTTTATTTAAAATTGTAATGTTAAAAGTACGTAAGTTATATCAATTTTTTCTAAAATGGAAATCATTTTTTATAAATAAATATATATATATATATTAGAAAGGGATGAATTGTCTATATTTTTCAATAAATTAAATTTTATATGAAGATTAAAAATTACATTTAATTTATATATGTAATGTGTTATGAAATAATTTTTATCACAAAATTGGTAAATAATTTATAAAATATTTTTCAAATCATAAAATGTATTTAATAAGTATAATTATTATTTTTTAAAATTAATAAATATTCTTTCCAAACCTATAAATAAATTTCCAAAATAAAAATTAAATTTTTATTCAAATAAAAAATTTGATTCATTCGTTTTATTTACATTTTCCAGTGATCTCTTTTGGTTATTCATTTGTCTAAATGATAATAAAATCTTTATTTTATAATCAAATTCAATAAACAATAACTTTATTTAATACTACGCATAATTTTGTTCCATGACAAAGAATTATTTAATATATTTTTCAAATATACCCTTCCCCATCACTTATAAATATAGTTCTTATCTATGAATTTATCATTACATATAATGCCTATTAATTTTCTAAATCATTAAAAACTATCCCTAAACCCTCAATAACATATTTTTGTGGCCTTAGTATATCCAAATGGCCCACCTATAAAGATTAATTCCCATTTGAATGTATTATTAATAGGATCTCATGGATTCAATATTATGATGGGCTTTAAATTATTAAATATAATATTAAATAAACTACACGACGCACAAAAGAAGAGAATAGTGAAATGTTCATGATAATCCCCTCAAAAAAATGATTATAATATTCATTAATGTTGACTTTCCAAAATTTATTAAAAAAACAAACTCAAATACTCTAGAGGTTTAATGTATACTGACTAAAGAAGAAGGTTAAAGAGAAGACAGTTAATATTAAATGATAGGTTTTCATTAATAATGATAAATAAATCATCGCATCTGAGAGAATGCAAAATCAATTTTCTGGATCTTTCTTAGTATTTCTAGTACTACTATTTAGCATAATCTAGAACCATGTAATCCTACTGACCCCTTTTTCTGAAAAAAAAAATCAATAACAAAACTAGGTGATTTTTTTATTATCTCTCTGAAAGAAGAATATTAGATAGCTCTAAGTCTCTCCTTTCCCATAACAACATTAATTTTCCTCCAATAATTACCATTAAAATTTATAGTTAATGACATATAAAATTTAACCTATTCTTAATGTAATAAAAAAATTAATAATAATAATATAAACACATGAAACATGTATAAAAACCTAGTACTCACTGTTTTCCATTAACTCTAATATCCACCAAAATAACTATACACCCATTTTTGACCTTTCAATCAATGGTGTATATATTAGGAATTTTTTTATATGTATTGTAAAAGAAACATATCATGAAAATGTAACTCCCTAACATGAATTTATTTTGGATTATACACAAGATATCAACTACTTCACAATGAAATTCTAAACAATTAAATAAAACTCATAATTATATCATCATGATTGTTGATTAGGACCCTCTTTCTCCAACTATAGATTTAGGTGTTAGATTATTTTCTAACAGTATGTTAGAGAACCTCTCCTTGGGATGAGAATGTTACCATGTACACAAGAGTGGGTATATCCAAGTTTAAGGAATTCCCCCTTCATGTATTTAATTTATTGTCTACTACATCCTCACACTTGATATTTTCTTACTTAAATTGACATTACCATCCTTTAAAAACCAATATGTCTCTTTTAATTATAAAAAAATAAATTATATTGGTTTTGAAGTAAACTCGGCCATATATGAATTTTTATCACTTTGTCACCTTATATCCATTTCAAATGCATATTAATTTTTGGATCCTATCTTTAATTTGATCCCATCTTATCTCCTAGATTTGTCTATTCCAAAACATCTCCGTTTTGGCCTAAATCAAAAACCCTAATAGTCTAGAAGGGTTTTCAGGTTGATAGTGATCTTCAAATTAACTTCCCAACATAGCTATAACATGTTAATATTTTTGAGATATTGTATCATTAAAATCAATGTAGTCACAAAATATACTGGGCGGAATGTACTACAACCTCATAGAAAATCCTCCATCAAAACTATTATATGAATAAATTAATTTATCTGTCACATCAATTTTCCCACATTCAATCATCATTAAATGTTAATCCATATTATCTATAATGTTTTAATGCTCCAAGATGTAGCTAAAACCCAACAATGAAACCACCATAAATTTAATATTTATGTTCTTCCTAGTAAAACCATATAGTGAAACAATCCCCTTACACCACAACATCATTCTTTATGAAACCTAAAACATGACACTACACATTGAAGAATACCCGGATTTATATTTTCCTTTATCCAAGATATATGGTCCAACACATAATGGTAGGACCGTGGTGTATAAAATCAACTACAATTTGATCTAATCAGGTCATTAAAAAGGAGATGTATATCTACGTTGTAGTGATTAATTATTCCAATATTTATCCCAATCTATGAATATTAGGCCATGTATTTTCAATAGATTATTGTATTGATGATATTATAGTGGGTTTGTGAGGAAGATGAATCATAAATCATATAGTAAAACCCTTTTTTATTAAGTGCACAATTCCCTAGGTGTAATGGGTGTCCCACATAATAAATTTCTTGATGGGAATTTGGAAAAAAGTGAACATAGTATATCATGTGATTATAACAATAAAATCACAGATCTAGCAAATCATATTCACCAAATTGTGTTTCCCCTCATCCATTGAGATTCCCTCCCACATCAGCATAGACCCAGCCCCACTGAGATGGTTCTTTATATTTTTCCACATGCATATCCTAATCCTATCCACTGTCATGAATATGGAAGGACATCCAAACTATTAAGATATCAAACTATGGGGTATCCATGTTCTTTATAGTCTAGTTGATGAATATCTTAGGGTAATTCACAATTTTCTAATTCCTAACCCATTAAAACACTTATTCAATATCAACATTACCAAAAATAAAATAATAATTATATTATTTTTATCTTTATAAAATATAATATGACGTATAAAACACACTAAAATAAATAACGAACCTAATATATTTCCATTAAATAGCTTGAAAATGATTACATTTAACTATTAATATTTTATAACATAAATATAGAAACTTGACAATAAAATTAAGCACAGATAAATGATACTTTATCACATGAAAAAAAAACTAATGTGATAATAGAAAATGGTCCACCTATATTACATATATTCAAAATAGAAAATTAATATTTTCAAACAAATTTCTAGAAGGGGGAAAATATCAATGGCCACCAAAGAAATTTGAAAATAACTAATCATCAGTAAAAAATACATTAGATCTTTACAAATAAAATTTAATGGATCAATTCCTTTCATTAATTAAAATCATTCAATTTATCATTGTTAAACAAGCCATGTTTTGATTTACCTCACAATGGTTTTCTCATCTCCTCATTCAAGGTAAAAATGAAATTGAGTTTACCTCAATAATTTAGTACATATACCATACTTATAAAGATTAATAGGAACTATAATCACAATATTCTATAGAACAAAATATCTAAAACTCATGATTTAAAGAATATTAAGATCTATCGAATCCCATCTTATGGGCCATGTATATATTGGGGTATAAAATACATAAGGAACAAGGGGGACATTAAAACTCTAAATAAAAAATTAACGACAAATAAACGTAAATTCAATAACATTTTATAATTCAAACTAACATCTCCTCATAAGAAAAGATAATTATAACATTATAAAAATGAAAAAAATTAGTGTATAAAACCGCATGAATTATTTATAAATTTTTAAAAAATTTATAGATTTCTTTTCTGAAATATTTTTAATTTTTTTGAATGTTGATTTTAGTATATGTCTCACATCCACCCACATACCCCAAATGCTAAAAATTGTTAGTCAAGAGGTGTTTGTTTTGTACACTATAAAAACATAACCCAATTGATATAATTTTATTCCAAGATGGGTGGTAATGAATTGTAACAACCTGAGATTTTATGAGAATTATTCTTTTTAATTTCATTGATGTCTTCTGTTGTACGCTATACCAAGATAATCTTGTGGTATATGCAACACCGTATTAGCTTACAGTATACGCAACACTATTCTTGGATCGTGTTAGACACAATTTCATGTTAATTTGATAATAATTATTCTATGCAACATTGACTGTATATATATATATATTCAATGTATAAAATAAATATGGTTGGATTCTATTATACAAAACAACAAAGGAGTCTTTCTATACACGCAACCCTGACATTGCTTACATTACACACAATCACGACCTTTCACAATAGCATGTGTACCAAGTTTCACTAAACGAGATATTATTATAATATTATTATGAACTAGCCGTTATGAATAGTAATACCCACTTTTTGAAATTTTATAAATATTATCTTTCAAAATGGACTTCACTTTTAGATTCGGAATATCGAAATTTGCCTAGGGTAAATTTTTCGTATTTTTCTGAAAACATTCAAATTTTGATGAATAGTGAAAACTCTGGGTTACTATTTTAAAATCGACATTTTATTTAAATAATTATTTTAGGTCAAAATTGATACATAACACCTATATAAGTTCAATAGAATTCATTTTAGTCATTTTATAATAATTTTAGATATATTAAAATTTTATTGAACTTTTCACCGTCTTTTACCCACCTCCTAGAAGAATTCGAAAATTTACCTAAAACGTATTTTTACCACTTCTGTGAGTGGAATTTCGAAAATCTGAGAGACACGGTTAATATCAAGGAGTAATATGCGGTTCAATAAGATAAAAATATTTTTTTTGAATCTTAACTTTTTACTTTTAGTTACCATGATTAAAAGTAAATAGTGTAATTAAGGGTAAAAATTATATTATTATTACCCTAACACATGTCCTAATTCTATTGGATAAGTTTAATTCGACCAAAAACAACCTTAGGAATAAACTATAGCCCTTTAGGTTCAATTGGATTAGATTATGACATTTATTATTATTTAATTTAAAGAAGAGTTAAAATAGTTAAAATCAATGATTAATAACTAAAACATTATTAATATAGGGTTATAAATAAGATAAAATCGATTATAAATATTAATTAGAAATATAAAAATATTTCCTACCTAATGGTATTTTATTTATAATTTTTAGACATTATATAATTTATGTTCATTATGACATAATGGTTATGCAATAATTACTTAAATAATGAAATATTAAAATAATCGATATTATAAATACCCAAAAAAATTTAATTTGAGACTTTTTATCAATTCCAATTATTTTATAGATTAATATAGCTTGTTAGTGCTGATTTAATAGACTTTTTTAGAACTAATAATGCTGTTATAATTTTCACAAAAACCAATTACCAAATAGTGTCAAAATTGAACTAAAATAGTTTTTAAAAAAAATTATATTATTAATATTTATTATAATCCTAAAAATCTAAGGATTTGACTAATCAAATAGATAAGGTTATAAATATTAATAATTAACCACTTGGGATTCGTTTGTCTGGTTATAGTAAGTTTATTTACCATATATTGTAAGAAAACAAGAAGACACGGTAATGTTAAATTATTTATATTAGAGTTAAATATAAATGATAAGGTAAAAATAGTAACCTAAAATTGTCTAAAACCAATTAGTTGAGAATTGTTTGACCTATCCTCACTTTAGCTTCGAAATAAATCAATCTGGAGCTATTATAAACAAAATATGACTTTATTATAAAATAATATTTTATGTTTTTCCAAAGGTTCCTCTCCCCTCCCTTATAAAAAGGGCAGCCCTTCTCTCTTCTCTTCACACCCTTTTGAGCCTTGAATAACGGCCAACCCCTGCCAATTCCTCTTCTCCACTTCCCTAGAAACATTCTTGAGGTTCTAGTCTTCTCAAAAGACCCACTCTACTTCCTTAAGAGGTAGCTTAAAGGAGGTGCGTCGAATAAGAGGTAATCTCTTCTTCTGATTCTCTCGAGTTTCTGTTTTCTTATACTTCGTATTCTTTAGTTGTATCATTATAAAGTAATAACATTAGTATTACTTATATAATGATATGTTATTATAAATATGAAACAACCCTATTTCACCTTCTACCCATCCTACGGAAAACAAAATCACCGCGTGTGCCTACGTACTGAATACCATCTCCATGCCGTGGTGTAATCTATTTTCGACCACCACCTTACTTGGATGGGTATAATGGTGTAAATACATAACTATATATGATTACTGTAAAGTTTTATCTTTTCTGAAATATTATACATACATTTCAATACAATTCCATGATCATTGGAATGATATCATCGCTTGTGTGTACGTACGGACTACCGTCTCCATGATGCGATGAGATTCATTCTCAATGTTAACCATTCATGAATGATTACAAAGTATATATACTGAATAATAATTAAATATATGACATAATAATGATACTTGATTTATTTATATACATATATATATATATATATATATGTGTGTGTTATCTACTTAATTCCATTCAATTCAATAAGGAAACGAAAACAGACTTCATGCGTACGTTCGACCTACCGTCTCCATGAACGATGTATTTCATTCCATTTATCGATATATCATATATATATATGTTTATTATGGAAATATATAAATCATGTTTTACATTCTGGAAATTACGCAATTCAAGATATAATTATTAATATCAAGAACAACAAGTCGAAACACGTAAGATAAATGAAACAATTTTACCCAAAACGCTGCTTTAACATGAAATTTACAAAAGAATGGGTAATATAAAGAAATAAGTGAACCATACATGATGTCATAAAAATGAATATTATTCAGTAATAAGTCAATAAAATTATTTAAATCATTATACAGTAGGTTTGGATACATACAAATCATATCCGACATAAGGTAAGGAATAACTATTCCAATCTCGGTCTTATCTGAGATTGTCTATTCGTAAGTATTTACTATGGTTTTTGTTATCATCCATGTCTCTGTTTTCTAAAAAATTTCATGTATGTTTAAATTCCTTTTTGCCCTTTTTTTACTTTTACTTCATGGTATGTAAATAATCTTTTTTTACCTTACGAGGTACTTTTTGACTTTTCTGGAAAAAGTATGAGAAAAATATTTTTTTAACTTATATGGTATGAATTGATTTTTAATGTTTTATAATGCCTTATTTTCATAAATCATGCTCTACAAAATTTCATAAATATTTTCAACAGATACCTTTTCTTTTAAAATTTCATGGCATTTTGTGAAAAGAAAATGATTTTGAATAAGAAAGGATATTTTTCTCAAGAATTCATTTCAAGTGTTTTATCAAAGCCATTTTCCATCCAAGATGACAATATTTCATATGTGTATGTTTCAAGTATAATGTCTCTATGATTTACATGGTTTCAATTTTATTATGATGAAGTTATATCCAATTTTTTTTATGGATTATGTTATAATGGCATGATGTTTAAGAATCCAATTCTATTACATGGGTTATGCTATGATATATGATTTATTATTTTGTGGTACATGAAAGAATGATTTAATTTTTGATATCTGTGGGACATATATCTCCCTTCAATGCATTGGGTAATTATTTATATCTCATGAGATTGACATGATTGGAATGGTATGTTAATCAGGCTCAGTGATACTGGACTGGATCGAGGAGTGAACTCGATTCGGAAAGGGACTTTGTCCACTAAGATGGTCTTGGAAGCAATGCCTTTTCTACTATGGAAATCATATCATTTGCTTAATGGTTTACCACAATTACATGTTTTCTTCCCATGCTATTTTATCATGATTGATGTTCCATTATGATATATTCCTTGTGTACTTCCAAGATTTATGTCTTTGCTCAAGATTTTGACGTTTAGATTTTATGTTCAAGTTTTTGCATTGAAATGATTATGGATTCTTTTATGTTCTCTATGTTTACCCTTATTGAGAATTTGAGATCACCCATTATATGTTTTATTTTCCTCGGGATATAAATGAAGGTTTTAGGTATGAAAACAAAAGGGGAAGATCTTTATGGGAGATGTTGAAGATCTTTCACCACGGTTAGAAGATTATGTTATAAGTTTCCAAAGACACTAAACTATTACGGTCCTTGTGTGGTTTTTTGTTATGTATTAAGTATTCCGCAAAAGTAATGTAATGTCCATGTACGTCGTGATTTGGGTCTCTACAGTTGGTATCAGAGTGAAGGTTTTGTTAACCGTTGGAAACTAGGATGCTAAAACTTTAGTGAAATCCCTAGAGATATTTCTAAGGTATATCTAGGGATGTCCCTAAGGTTTAATATACGTATAGGTTAGAGTCCTAGAATTATGTTGACGATAATGAATAACCTATGGTGAACCTAATGTGTCATGGATTAAAGAATTTTTGATAAGTTAGATATCCCATAAGTGACTTTTTATGATTATGTGGCTCCTCATTCTTTTAACTGTTTCTTATACTATGGTTTCTGGTCTTAGTCAATGGAGGGGATGAGAAGAAATTCAGTTAATATTGATTCCAATGGAAAAATTGGTGACTATGATCAATGAAATTATGTAACTTATAGAGAGAAATATATTGTGATTATGCCGAATCATTCATCATGATATATGATAAACAAGGTGCACTTAAGTTGTATTCCAATGTCATCAAATAATAGGAAGATGGAATTTTAGGCATGTTCTCATGGTGAGGTGCATAGAGAAAGGAAGATTGATATTTCTAAATAAGGGAAGAAGAACCATGACGAATACTTAAAATGGAGGGGAATATTTTATCTATATGGAGAAAAGGGTCATCGAGTGACAGACTATTGTGGAGTCCAATGTATGATCATCAGAGAACATGGGCATTTCCCAACTCAATGCCCTGACCTAAGAACTTACTTATAAATAATGGAAGGACCTATTCCTTGCCAATCATTGAAGAGGATGTATTTAAGGGCTTATGTATTAGAATTAAATAATAGTTTTGTTGAGGTAATTTTATAGAATATTTAAATATCTGTGTATTGGCCCATTGTGGTTTTCTATAACAATATTTTACCGGAAACAATGAAAAAGTAATTCAAATATTTTAGAAAGTAGATGATATGCGCATAATTAAGGGATAAAGAGAAAATAAATTGTTTGATATTATTCATGAGCTCATGATTGATATAAGGACTAAGTGATATCATGGATTGAGTATATATAATTTTAGGGATATTGGTATATGGAAATAGTTAACTTTTGACAGCACTCATGTTTTCAGTAAGGTTCTATGGTAATTCATGTTTCAAAAGAATACATGATTAAGGTATTCACATATTTGGAATGTGACAAAAAAGATATATCTTATGATATATGGGGGATAAACGATGGTATCCACGTTCTTGTTATGTGACATTTTCAGTAATTGTTTTATTTATACTATGAGATTGAACATATGTATTTTGGATAATCCTAAATATTGTAATGGATTATGTTAGACATCATATAATATTGTTTAAGGATAGAACTAATTTTTTTATATTATTTTTGGAATTTTATAATAGTATAGTTTTAGAAAATGGACAACCCATAGGATGAGCGGAAACCCATCATGTTGGACATGGCTATCGGAATCGAACCCACAAGTGAAGTGCGACATGCCTTTATTGCATACCATTAGCCTATAAGAAGTCCTTGGTTAGTAAAAATTAGTTCTATTTTATTAAGCTCTAGGATAGATGAAGTATAAGTCCATTTTTGGAACCATATACGATTCATCTCACCATAAGATGGACTTATAACTTTTGCTAATCATTTGTTTCAGACGGATGGAATGAGATATCATTCTATCACATGATCTACTAACACTTCAAGAATGAAAAATTCAACATCATTTCTTTAAGAGATGAAGTGGAAATTGTACAAGGCACGAACAATAGTGAGATTTTAAAGAAATAATGTAAATATTTATTCTAATTTTTTAACTTTAGGGAAATGTTCTTGAAAACCAAAAATGTGGTCATACAGTCCCCATATATGATGAATCAGATGGTACATTAGATAATCACAAATTTATTGCTTTGTGATTATTGGTTTTTTCATAGCAATGTTCTCTACCACTCTCCATTAGAACATGATGGTAAGATTTCTCTTCCATATCCATATTTTCACCTAGGTTCTCCAATTTGAAACCTAGTGATTAGTTAATTTGGGTAACCGTTATGTTTCATAATTTCTCTTTTAAATTTATGTTTTGGTATTCCATTTTACGTTTTGGGTTTCAAATAAATAAACATTCAAGTAGAAAACCTTTTATAACAATGTATTAGCTTGTAGTATACGCAACACTATTCTTAGATCGTGTTACACACAATTTCTTGTTCATTGGATTGTAGTTATTCTACGGAACATTGTGTATATATATATATATATATTCATTGAATAATTTGAATACAATTGGATTCTGTTATACGCAACAAAAGAGGAGCCTTTCGATACACACAACCTTGACCTGGCTTACATTACACGCAATCGCATCCTTTCAAGATAGCGTGTGTACCAAGTTTCACAAAACGGGATATTATTGTAATATTATTACGAACTAGCCGTTATGAATAGAAATACCTACTTTTTAAAATTTTATCCTTCAAAATGGACTTCATTTTTGGATTCAAAATATAGAAATTATCCTAGGGTGAATATTTGGTATTTTTCTGAAAACATTCAATTTTTGATGTATAGTGAAAACACTGGGTTTCTATTTTAAAACTGTCTTTTTATTTTAATAATTATTTATTTTATTTAAATTTATTTTATGTAAAAATTGGTACATAATACCTATATATGTTCAATGTAATTCATTTAAGTAATTTTATAATAATTTTAGATTTATTAAAATTTTATTGAACTATTCGCCGTCTTTTACCCAACTCCTAGGATAATTTGAAAATTTACATAAAAAATTATTTTACCTCTTCGGTGAGTGGAATTACAAAAATCCGAGAGACACGGTTAATATCATGGAGTAAGATGTGGTTCAATAAGATAAAAATAATTTTTTTGGTGAATAGTAACTTTTTTCTTTTATTTACCACGATTAAAAGTAAATAGGGAAATTAAGGGTAAAAATGAGTTTATTATTACCATAACACATGTCCTAATTCTATTTGATAAGTGTAATTTGACCAAAAAACCATAGGAATAAAATATTTCCCTTTAGGTCCACATGGATTAGATTAGGACATTTATTATTATTTTATTTAAATAAGAGTTAAAATAGTTAAAATCAATGTTTAATAACTAAAATATTTTTAATATAGGGTTATAAATAAGCTAAATTAGACTATAAATATTCATTATAAATATAAAATGATTTTGTACCAAATTGTATTTTATTTATAATTTTTAGATATTAAATAATTTTAGTTATTTATAACACAATGGTGATGCAGTAATTACCTAAATAATGAAATATTAAAATAATTGATATTATAAATACCCAATGAAATGTAATTTGAGACTTTTTAAGAATTTAAATTATTTTATAGGTTAATATTATATGTTACTGTTGATTTATTTAACTTTGTTTGAACTAATCATGATGTGATGATTTTCAAAAAAATCCATTACCAAATTGTGTCAAAATTGACATAAAATTGCTTTTAAAACAAATATTATATTATTAATTGTTATTATATTCATAAAAATCGAAAGTTCTGCCAAATGACTTAGATAATGTTATATATATTAATAATGAACCACTTGGGGTTTTATTGTCAGGTTTTAGTAATTTTATTTACCATATAGTGTAAGAAAACAAGAAGACACTGTAATAGATAAATTATTTATCTTGGAGTTAAATCTAAACGATAAGGTAAAAATAGTAACCTAAACTTTTCTAAAACCTATTGGTTGATAGGATATCGATAAATCTTTACATTATCTTAGGAATAAATCAATCTGGATCTAGTTTCAACCAAATATGACTTTATTATAAAATATTATTTTATGTTTTTCCAAAGGTGCCCCTCTCCACCCTTATTAAAAGGGCACCACTTCCCTCTTCTCTTCACAACATTTTGAGCCTTGAAGCTCATCCAAACCCTGTACATTTTTCTTCTCCACTTCCCTAGACACATTATGGAGATTCTGGTCTTCTCAAAAGACTAACTCTACTTCTTTAGGAGGAATCTTAAAGGAGGTACGTCGAAGAAGAGGTAATCTCTTCTTCCGATTCTCTCGAGATTCTTTATTATTCTACTTCTTCTTATTTAGTTATATCATTATAATGTAATAACATCAGTATTACCTATATAATGATATGTTATTAAAATATGAGACAACCCTATTTCACCTTATATCCATCCTATGGAAAACGAAATCACCCTGCGTGAGTACGTACAGAATACGGTCTCCATGCCATGGTGTAATCTGTTTTCGACCACCACCTTACTTGGATGGGTATAATGGTGTAAATAAAAAACTATATATGATTATTTTAAATTGATATTGATTTTTAAATATTATACATACACCTAAATACAATTCCACGATCATGGGAATGATATCATCGCCCATGCGTACGTACGGACTACCGTCTCCACGACGCGATGAGATTCATTCTCCTTGTTAACCATTCATGATTGATTATAAAGTATATATACTAAATAATAATGAAATATATGAAATAATAATGACACTTTATTTATGTATATATATATATATTTATGTCATCTTCTTAATTCCATTCAATTCAACAAGGAAACAAAAACAGCGTTCATGCGTACGTACGACCTTCTGTCTCCTTGATCGGTGTATTTCATTCCATTTATCAATCTATCATATATATATATATAATGAATATATATAAATCATGTTTTACATTATGGAAATATTTAAATCAGGATATAAGTAATAATATCAAGAAAAACAAGTCGAAACACGTATGATAAATGAAACGATTTTACCCAAAACACTACTTTAACATGGAATGTACAAAAGAATGGTTAATATAAATTCATAAGTGAACCATATATGATATCTTAATAATTAATATGATTCTATAATAATTCAATGACATTATTTAAATCATTATAAAGTCAGTTGGGATACAAACAAAGCAAATTGGACATAAGGTAACAGATAACTATTCTAATCTCGCTCTTATCCGAGATTTTCTATTTGTAACTATTTACAGTGGTTTTTGTTATCATACACGTCCCGGTTTTCTAAAAATGTTTTTATGTATGTTTAAATTCATTTGTACCCATTTTTTACTTTTACTTCAGGGTGTTTAAGAATCTTTCTCTTGTTTACCTTATGAGGTACTTTTTTACTTTTCTAGAAAAAGTTCGAGAAATATATTTTATTAACTTATACAGTATGAATGGATTTTTACGGTTTTATAACGCCTTATTTTCATAAAGCTTAGTCTACCAGATTTCATGAATATTTTCAACAAAATACATTACTTTTAAAATTTCATGAAATTTTTTGAAAAGAAACTGATTTTGAAGAAGAAAGGATATTTTCCTCAAGAATTCATTTCAACTGTTTTATGAAAAACCATTTTCCATCCAAGATGATATTATTTAATATGTGTATGTTTCATGTATAATGTATCTATTATTTACATGGTTTTAATTTTATTATGATGAAATGATATCCATTTTTTATATGGAATATGTTCTGGTGGCATGATGTTTAAGAATCCCATTCTATTACATGGGTTATGCTATGATGTATGATTTATGATTTTGTGGCACAAGATTGATTGATTACATTATGAAATGGGTGGGACCTATATCTCCCTATAATTAATTGGGTAATGATTTATATCTCATGAGATAGAATGGATGGAATGGTAAGTTAATCCGGTTCAGTGATAAAGGACTAGAACGAGGAGTGAACTCGATTCAAAAATGGACTTTGTCCATTAAGATGGTCTTGGCAGCAATCCCTTGGCTACTATGGAAAAAATATCATGTTCTTAATGGTTTTCCACAATTACATGACTTAATCCCATGCTATTTTATCATGATTGATGTTCTGTTATGACATATACCTTGAGTACTTCCAAGATTTATGTCTTTGCTCATGATTGTTATTTTTAGATTTTATGTTCATGTTTTTTCATTCAAATGTTTTTGGATTCATTTATGTTCTCTATTATTACCCTTATTGAGAATTTGATCCGACCCTTTGTTTGTTTTCATTTCCCCAAGATATAAAGAAATGTTTTAGGTAAGAAAAAATGATAAGATCTTTATGGGAGATGTTCAAGATCTTTCACCACGATTAAAAGATTATGTTTCGAGTTTCCAAATACACTAAACTATTATGGTCCTTGTGTGTTTGTTTTTGTTATGTATTAAGTATTCCACAAAAGTAATGTAATGTCCATGTACATTAGGCTTTGAATCTATTCATGAATAATAATGAAAATGTATCGTAATCATTTCGGTTATAGTAAATAAAGTAACCAAAATATTTTCCCTTGTAATGCTTATCCCCTATAACTATGGATAGCATATCCCCCACATATGAAACACTAATAATCATTCAAAAAATATTATTATAAGATTTAATGGATAAAAAATTCTTGTCATGTTCTAAATTCAAAGTATAGGCTATTCATAGTCATTAATGGATAAATGTATTATTAATATTAATATAGTACTCAATGATAATAGAAAAATAAATAAAATGCCTCGATCATTTTAAATGTGAATTTTCAAATTAATTTATATGAAATGATAAATTACAAGTCTTGGGGGGTGACATGTACCAATATCTCATATGAAATTTTATCAATATAGAATAGGAAATATTAGGTCTAGAAAAGACTTTGTAATGAGAACATTATGAAAATATTCAATTACCCTTTTAATTTGTAATAAAAGTAAATAAATTTACACAAACATTATCAATTAAAAGAATGATTTTTTGGATAATTTAATTAACATGTAGATACAAAGAATAAAGCATGATTCATTGATTTAAAATAATAATGGTTACTCTAATAATTCAATCCCTACATCATATTTATTAAATTTAATCTACATGGAAATTAAATGAAGGAATTATGGGGTTCTTATGTATTTTTTTGAATCATTGATTGAACCATATTAAACAAATTACGGAGTAAATGGAATGATGAATTTAAAACCTTACTCTACCATAACATGAAGAGAATCACCATATGATCTGTTCTTCCTTTTGTTTCAAAGATCTATAAATGAAATTCATTTACTAGAAGAATATGGACCTTGGAAATTTTAATCTCAAATACATTTGAGGTAAGGATTTCACATCATCCTAAAAAAAATACTAAATCCACAATACATTGAGAAAAACATCAGGTTTCCCACCACAAAGATATTGTATTATGGCCATTAATATCAAACATAGCACTTTTATCCTGTAATGGTATTATCATATTGATCCAAATGTATTGTATTGAACCAATTTTTTATTTTATGTATGTTTGGTGTATCTATTCTACTATTCCATACCTTTTAAAAACAATTGTCTTTTTTAGTGAGCACCCATGTATTTGAACACACCAATTATTTGAGTATATGTTCCTAGATATTTTATACCTCATACAAATCTTATTGTTTTCCATTTTATGTTTATGCTCCTAAAAATTAACCAATTAACTTTTTATGTTTTGGGCCACAGTGTATTCTTCTAATTCATATTAGAAAACATGTTGGGTATCCATATTTCAAATAGTACTATGGATATAATGAGAAACTCATCATCTATAAAAACATGGAACCCTCCATTTATAATTCATATTCTTCATCTTATTCATGTTTCTATAAATTATATTCATTATTGTGTGACTCATCCTCCTTCCCATGCCCAATTATATTTTCGATATCTATCATCCCTAAAAAATATATATCACCTCAATCAAATTATTATCATCATGAATCTATTCCTCCTTTCTTGTATTGTTCTTCTTCTTCTCCCATAGAACTTTTATAGTTCTCCAAATATTTAAAATCACACTATGATTCAAAATATTTTGTAACCTCACATTTATACCTATGTGTTAATTTTGATTTTAAAATGATCGTCAATTTCTTTATCAACGTGGCCCCCATCCCTGGTTACTTCTTTAAATTCCATGTATACCTAATCCATATTATCTTGGATTACATGTACTTCAATGAAATAAAATAACATGTCTTGTAGTAATTATTAATCAATCTTTAATGGTTATAGTACCCATGGATGATATTGATTATCCAGTCATGGACATTATATTTCCTAGATTTTATCTCAATTTATTGCGATAAATGTGGCTGTTCAACTTCCAAATGGATGTCTTAAATAATTTTTTTTATTATTTAGATCACAACCTAGAAAAAAATAATGTATAAAATATAATAAAAAAATGAATCAAAAAAAATCAATAAATAATAATATTTGGAGTGTAATTGTTTTTAATGTTGGAATTAATAAGTAACATATCCATGATAATGATTCCCAAAACATGATAGGATCTAAATATACAACTATCCATAATGAATATAAAATAATAAACTTTATTATTACCTAAAAAATGCTAAGATGAAATCAATAAAATGTTGAAAAGTGTAGTATAAATTCATAGACAGAAATTATTATCAAATTCAATAGTTTGAAATTGTCACAATTAAATAGAACTAAAACTAAATGAACTACTATAGAGGTGTGGAATTGGCTATATAAAAAACATTGTTGAATATAGAAGAGTTTATATAAAAAAATTACATTTCATTATTACAGATAAATAAATCATCACTTTTAAGATTAAGTCAAATGTTTTTTCATTGGAATACTTATAATATCTCACTATAAGACATAGAATAAACACGAATAACCCAATGAAACAAATTATTTTAGTAGGGGTAATATATAACCAAACTATGTTCATTATTTTTAATCCAAAATAGAATGGTGTATATAAGTGAGTCTTCCCTATATATTTTACCCTTAATCATGATGTTTTTAGTCCTATAATTATCGTCCATATCTCTCATTAATGGGTGGTAAGAATAAAACTTTTCTCAATATAATAGAAATTAATAATAAAAAACCTAATAGGAATATTGAAAAAATTAATTAGTAATCCCGAAAAATTAACTATATAATTACCCACAACACTAATCCACCCAATAGATATCTTTCAATAAATTATTAATATATAAGAGGTTTTATATGATGGAATATAAAATAAAATTATCATGAAAAAGTTATGACCATAATTAAATTCTTAAAATAGTAAACATTGGATATATAATTGTACATAATTAAAAAGAAAATGGAACGATAAATCATAACTAAACAGACTTCATTGTTAATTATGACCATAATCATTCCACTTTCACAATATGTGAGATATTTCTATCCCTTACTTTCTCATTTAACATCCCCCGTGGTGAGAATGTATGCCTATATATAGTATAGGGTACCAACCATTGATATAGAATTCTTCCTTCTTGTTTGTATTTTAATCTCAATTATTTATTATATCTTGAACTTATCTATGATAAATTTATTCGTCTATGTAGAAAATTTCATCAGATATATATGAAAAATGGAACATTGATTTCATTGGTGAGTGAGTAAGATCTCATGAACATGAAATTGATTTATATTTTCACTATGTCACCTCTTAAACTACTTATCTTGGTTTGATCTTATCTTAAATAAGAACATTTGTTATCTCCCTACATTATATATTGTATATATTTTCCTTTATTCCTAATATCTATTCCCACCCCATATGAATGAAACCATCAAACATGAATTGTCCTCCTCGCACTTCATTTTAAACTCTACTATAGTATTTCCAGTCTGAGGCATATTTTTATGTTCAATTCTTTCTAGATACAGAATCTATGATGTGGATAATAACTACGATTCATATCCCATCATCCATATAATACGTTTTTAAATATTTTCATGCATGTTTCACATCATTTTATCCACAGTGCGGGCACCACATCTCAACCACCAGATTTAATATTGCTTTGTGCCCCATGACATAGCTGAAACCCTAAATCTAAACGTTTATCATTTTACACATTATGTACTTCCTTATCAAACAATTTGGAAGAAAAATTATCTTATATATTAGTCTCTATATTTATTATACATCATCTGATTCACAATACATAGTCATTGATATAAATTTCCATTTATATATATATATTCTAAAGTGGATAAGACACAATAGTAGGACCATAGTGCAACCATCCAACATAATTTCAAGATGAATTAATCCCTATGAATTTTATCCACGGATGATTAATGGTGAACTATAATTCTCCAATGTTTCCCAAATGGTCATTGTGTTTCAATGATTTATTGGATGATGAATATGTAGATAGTTTGTGAGGAAGATGACACAATAATCACCCAATATGAAAACATTTCAGTATGTGCATAGTACCCACGGTGAATTGCACTCCCCTGAAAGTTATTTGGGGGGGGGGGTATCCTCCAAAAAATGAGATATTTATCGACATTATCCTTACATGACAAGATAGAATTTTATCTTGTAGGACTCTGAACCACCAAAATATACAACCCCCATGAAGATGTTATCATTCCATTGTCACATACACCTAAACCTCGTGCAACGGTGGCTAAAATTATACCCCATGTGTGAATTATTGTTCCCTTATTTTTGACTATTTTAGCCCGTCATATTTTTTTATAGATGTCCACTGTGGAAAACATATGTATTCTCTCCCAGATGCGGGATAACTTGTGTTTCTAGATAAAATATTATTACCTAAACCGTTCAATCTTCTAATGAAAATCTATCATAATAACAAAAATTTTATATTTTATTAATTTATTCTAACTTATAAATCACACATATATGTACAATAAAACAAGTATATGGGAATAAAATATATTGAAATCAATGAAATTCTTCTATTAAAAAGTCATTAATTATGTATCAAAAGTTATATTATCATGGAATCACCGAGATCAATGTTGTTAAAAGATATATAAATCTATATTGGAGTGGATATAAAGGGATATTTATTGAATGTTATTATTATTCATGATTATCTATATATTATTTTTCATTACCTATTATTTTATTCAACTTTCAATAAAATTCGAACATTCATTCACGTCTTCTCGTTTTTGTGATTTACATGTACATTCTTATTTCCCATTATTTGATTTTTATATTTCCAATTTTGAAATTTATATGGGAACAAATTCATTATCTATCTCCCTATATCATCTAAGAACATATTCTTAATGTTTTATAATAAATATTTTATTTATATTCTCCATTTTATATTATTTTATAGTGTCTCATTATATATGTTTTGATTTACTTCAATGGACCGGAATTCTGTCATTTTATCTCGTTAAATTAACATATCTAATTTCAAATATTTCACTCACCTCAGTCACTTATTTTATTTATAATTAATAATATTTTGTTTCTATTTTTTTTTTCTGAATATGTTATTTTTATTTCCTTTATCATTCATTTAAAACCATTTTAAGCTATTAATGTTTTAAAAACATAAAAAAAATGCATTCCATCTTATTTTTTATATTTGTTAAAACGACTCTCTAAATTATTATTAATCTATTTGTATATAATATAAATTCATAATTTTTAATTTAATCATATAATAATATATTTCATTATACAATTTCATAATTATATAATTGTTCCAAAATAATTATTTAATTCAATTTCCACATTCCTCTATATTTGTTAGTAGTTTTAAGACAGAATCATTATATGTGGATCAATATATAACTTCCATTGAGTAATTTAATCATCAAATATACATAAACATAAACATTCTTAAAATGTAATTCTATAATGAATACCATATACAACTTTTTTTTATTACTATATGTTAACCAATAAAATAAAATAATACTGATTGGGGAAAATTAATGACTCGACCGTATAACCCTTTATTATATATAGTGTAAAAATCATATATTTCATTATTAAGACTGAATTCTATTTACCAAGATAATCACTTTCAATTATTAGATGATAAATCATTATAATGTATTTGATCTATCGTATTCTATTTTTATTTTTTAATCATTTTATGAATGAAATTATTTATGTATTAATTCTATGGTAAAATATATATGTATGTATAAATAATTATTTGATTTGAGGTACTATATTTGTATGTACCAATAATGAATTAGTTATTGATATAAATATCATTTGATCATAATCATTATTGAGTTGGGGAGTAAACTCATTCGACTCTGTTAATGGAACTATGTTGTAATCCCAATCTTCTATGTTTGTGGGATAGGTGAGTAAAAAAATTTATTTTATTAATGGGTCTTCAGAGTAAAAATAATACACTATGTATATGCTCCTTCAAATTATCCCAATAAACATTTTTTTTGGACTTTGAATTCAAACACATGCTTTTATTGTATGATGTACTCATTGATCTATCATTGACCTATGTTATGAATTTATATACTTATTCATGTTCAACATTCTTATTATAGGTCAGCATAGTTCATGGTTATTTACATATCATTTCACATCCAAATTCCATGGTATAAGTGATACATTGAGGATCATCCCTCTCAGATATTTTATTCCACAATAAATGACTCTAAAATCTCCCCCATGGTCACTTTATATGATTTCAGGATCATTACCAATTAACATGTCACTTCTCTCCAGATCATGTCTCTTCTAATTTTATGTTCTGTTTATTTATCCTCTATGTGTGATTAATACTATTATACCCATTATAGAGTGTTTTTTCTCACTCCTTTTTTATATATCCCAATTTCCCCATTAAATTATATTGTGGTATATTCATTGAGAAATTCATCTATATTGATTATATATATATTTGAAATGTAAAGTGTGTTTCAAATTAAGAGGAATATGTAGCTAAAACCTATATAAAGTAATCCATCATATTATAAATGTTTTTTAATATTTAAATGGCATACCTAATCCTATAAAATGATAAATGTTATTTATGTTCTTCTATATTGGTATCTGAGTATGATATTACTTTTTTTAAGAATCCAATCAAAAAGGGTATATTTAGGGGATTTCATATTTTTATTATATAAAATAATGATACTCAATCTATAATAGCTATCATATATGAACTTTAGATGAATCATAATCATCAAACAAATGGATTTATTAGTAAGTGGCACTATAATAAACCAAACCACTCAAAATATTGTCTTTTTTCATATTTGGAAATAGTATCCCAAATGGTTAGGATTTTTGTACAGTCTATCCCTATAAACGTTTGTTTTATGGGTGAGATATAAAGCCCAAATTATAAATGGGATCATTATTTTCCTTAAAATTCATTGTGGAACTACCACATCCACTCCAAACCCCTTAGGTCCTAGAATTCTCCTCATATCATTTATTTTCTGAAAACACTGATAGAACATTCTAATGTCCATGGATTGTCAAAAACATTAATTCTAGACTACTAGTTCTATAGACCAATGATATTCTTCGACAAAAAATGTATATTGATAACTATTAACATTATCCTCTACACTATGTACTGATACTATACCCCCTTTAAAAAATTATTTTAAATAATTATGAAATTGAAAATAAAAAACCATCAATATAAAATGATATCTTCTAATCAGTGTTAAAATTATTATATATCTATTTAATAATTTAAATCTTACATAAATATATTAAAATATAATATCACTATATTTTCACATAGTTATGTATTTATGAACAAGAAAACCTCATGGGATTATTATATATAGATTCATAAAAACAATAAAATAATGGATAAAAATTACAAAATCCAGGTATACGTCGTCAATAATTTCCATCTACCATTCAACCATATCTCTTTATTAAATATCATGTATAAAACTATTGACCATTCCTAAATCTCTAATCATGAAATATAAACATGTACCAATATTATTGTTCAAGGTGTTATTATAACTTTTTGTTACACCACCAATGGTTCCCCATAAAATATAAAATATTTATTCATACACATGATGCCACATTATAATAAAAACATCAATAACAATTAAAAATCACATTATAGGGTTATAAAAAAGCCACCCATGATTGAATGTAATTAATTAGTCCTACTATAGTTACAAGTATATTCATATTTTAATAGAATTAAAAGATTTTTCATATATCCAACTCAAAATTCCACATCAAGAGCCCAAGTAATATAGCTAGAAATACACCCAACATAGAACCCATAAAAGAGGATTTTATTCCATTACATCCATCCTTAGAAATATTGATTATAATGTTTTCGATACACCAGAAACGTTAAATTTCCAAAATAATGGTTGTCATTAAACCCAAACCTGAAATTCAACAAGATCATATATGGTATTACACCAAACCAATATGTAAAGATTCAAATAGTTTTTAATATAATAAATCCATTCCTTTACTAAATCAATTACCTTTACATAAAACATGCACAAAACAAACCCATGGATGGTATTACACCCAAATAAATTTTCATCAATGATATTTGTTGAAATGACATTCATATAATATAATGGAATTGATCAAGGTTTTCAGAACACCAAACCCACAAAATCCAAAAAATCAATGATATAATTACACGCAATTGTATAAAAACTAAAATATTTATTCTAGAACACCCAAAAAATAATATACTAAAAACACTAGTTAGAATTACACCCAACAACATATATAAAAACCTAATTATATAATATATAAATAAAATAATCCTTTTGAAATTGAACAACTTTCTACAACAAACCATACATAAATAAACATGTTATATCTAATATTTCAAACAAACCAATAACATGAAATTTTAATCCATCTAATTCAATGCTAAATTTTCATACGTTTTTAATCCACCATAACCAATTATTTCTTCATTGCATTCCATAAAAGGACAAACCATATCCAATACTTCACATCAACGAGTTATCTATCAAAAAGGAATATTGTGGGAACCTACCAAGGTGCACTACATAATAATATAATCATCGATACCCTACACACATTCCCATTTCCCATTTTTGTAGCATTTTATTTTATGAACATGCTTAGTGAAAAACATTGAATCAATATACACTATCCATACTTCTTCTTAGGACCTCATGGATCAGTGATCTACTCAATAGACATAATGAAACAAAAAATCATTTAAAAAAGAAACAAATCCACATGAATGAAAATATATGAATTCTACAATATATATAAATTATATATAAGATAATGGGAATGATAGTTTCTTCCTACCTAGATATAATATAATACATAAAATCAAATCTCTCAACGGTATTCTTGTTTAATTTGAACATTTCATAAATCAGTCATGAATCAAAAAATTATAGATTTTATACTAGGGAACATAGAAGTGGATATGAAATATAAAAATGAGATTATATGTTTTTTAGACATACCGCCATATTACCTAATGATAGATAAAACTAAAATTAAATCTTGGATTATAGAAAAATCTATGATGGAAGAGGGTAACATCAATGAGTATGGAGTACGGATTGCCTTGATTCTAGAAAAAAAATTAATTATATTTATATGTTTTTTATCAATAAATATATTTAACTACAACATTAAATATACTTAACAAGAGAATAATTTGGTGAGACCATTAGAATTATAGTTCAAGTCACCATTCAACAACATCATGAAAATTTCACAGTCAGTAATTGTGTCATGATTATGTTCTTCAGGGAGAAATTCCCTAATCATAGACAACCGTTGAGACATGATCCATACTTCATAATATTTAAATTTACATCTTTTTAAATAATGGTCATGTTCTTCATGGTGTAATATCATATTATATGGCCTGAAAGCACACAAATTATTTAAAAACGTATTCTCACATATGACTTGGGATATGATCCCCAATATTTACAATGCAATCCATTACTCCAAAACACAACACAACACTATCCCTTGTAGAATAATTTTCTTCCATCACCAAATTCATGTAATTTATAATGGAAACTGGAAAATTATTCAAACTGTTAAACTAGTGTTTCTTTATAATTTAATATTATTATTATAAAATCATATAATGAAATTCTATTTCTAGAAATAGAAATGGTTTTTTTAAATTTAGGGAAATTTAATACCTTAGAGTATGATTGGAAATACAACTTCTTACTGTGAATGGTGGTAAGAGTCTAACCCCTGAGGATTATCAACACAGGAATTTTTATAACATATATTAATTATATCCAAATGGTAATATGTACTAACAGTATAAATTGGTATTAATGATCTGGTAAGTTATTTTATAGGATTAGTTTACGAAATAAAAAATTATTAAACACAAGCATACCTAGGTTTAATATAAGGTGTAATAGGTTATGACACACGAGGATTAATGTTTCATATTAAGGTGATGGTATTCTATGATTTTGTTATCTGTGATCATTACATACAATATGTCATTGATGTTAGTAATAAACTATATATATCATGAATAACCAATTGTTAAACTATTCATATTACAAAACCACTATCCTTCAGTAGATATTTTGATCCATTGATTGGTAAAAACAAATATACATGATAGAAAAAAAAGAATTTTTCATTATTCAATAATGAGAAAAACATATTAGTTATTCCATGTTTGTAATGTGGGTGAATCAGTGTTGAAATAAAATCATAACAGAAACCAATACAATGAAATTGATTCTATTGGATAAAATTAATTCAATAAAAAAATTTATCTGATAATCTTTTTTTCTAAATATAATGAAATTAATTTTACACGTGTAAAATGAGACAAAATTAGTGTAGTTTCTTATTAATGAAGTATACATGGATTAAAAAATTGAGATTGATAAAAAATATTATAATATGTGTATTATGGTGGAATTGTTTCGTTTATGTAAAATACATTAAAAATATTGTTAGAGTTAATAATAAAACTTATATTTTGATTTTTTTCCTTTATTTACCCGAATTCATTTTTCATCATTGATACTAAATTTAATTTTTGAATTCAAATTTACATATGTGAGGAGAATATAAATTCATAGGTTATAAAATAAATATTCATACAATAAATTATTTTTTGATTAAATGAATATATAAATATATTTAATTTTTTTGAAATAATGTATATAATAAAATAATGATCATTATTTTATGTTATTAACAACTGAATTATGATTAAATTCAATAAGATTATTATATTTAAAATTTGATTAAAAAACTAATAATATAACTAAATTTTACAAATTCAATGAGCCGTGGTAAAAAATAAATAACAAAATATTGAGAAATGCTATAAAAGAAATAAAAACATTAAAAATTTGATGTTCTATTTTATAAATGATTTATATGGAAACCTGAAAGAAAATTTATTTGCAGAATAATCAATGAAATAAGAGGTTCTAATATAATGTAGAAGCTTTATAGTACACCTAAAATGTTATAATAGAGAAATATATAATTTATCATGAACAAATATTGAAAATATAATATTAAAATCACTTAAAATTATTTTAAATAGAATGTAACTTAAATTTAATATAAGTGTAAATTATAATAAGTTATTTTTTAATATATTAGTTATCATTAATCTTTTTTAATCAATTTTTTAATACTATATATACATATTATAAATTTATTTTAATAAAATGGATCAAATTATTTATTATATACATAATTAATTGATATGTGTGTTTTTTCAGAATTTTGTACCTAAATTGTATTTTAACTAAATGTAAAATGTTTTTATATTTATTGTATGTTTTTTGAAATCATTAAAAAGTAAAAATAATTAAACAAGTAACAAAAAAATTTCTCTATAAAAACGTGTTTAATGAGTAGTGTGATATATTAATATGTAATAAATTAAATATATAAACCAAAATTGAATATCTAATGTCACAATGGTATATTATTCTTGTAAGATATTACTTTTTAACGTATATTACAAATTAATTATTCAAATGGAAGCATTTGGTTTTGGAAGTTGTTATGTGTCCATAAAATATATATTTTTCATTCATATTTTTTTTACAAAGAACCATTCTATTCAGATACATTAGCCAAAATAATAATTTATTAAATATCTTATTCAAATATATATCTCTCATTTTCTAATAAAATACAGTCTTACTCTACTCATTTTTCCATTGATCCATGGAATTTTTTCTTTTCTATATTTCATGAAAGCCACTATATAACCTTTTATTGAGACATTCTTAAGTCTAAGTTATTATCAATATATCCTCCTCTGAATTATGAAGCCTCATTCCAATGGAATTTTATAAAATTGAATTAAAGATAGAGGATATAGAAAGTGAACCATGAATCGACGTGATGTGTTCATGATTGATAGCACATATTTGTTGATATTATATCAATATTATATTCACATTATTAATTTATATTTAATTTAAAATAAAATAATTGTATTCATTCTGTTGTGAGCATTTTCTGGAGTTATAATCCATTTTACTATTAAATTCTAATTTATACATACTTTACTCATTATGAAATTTTTAATTGAAATTACATCATCTCTCATGAACTTACACATATATATTATTTAAAACATCTAATGAATGTTATCTATAGAATTTATCTAAACATCCATGGTTTTATAAAATATTTTTCATAGATGATAACATTCTTATAACGGTAGTAAGGGAATCATTTTATATCAATTCCATTGTGATTCATAATTAGTATTTCTCTCTCAATACATTACCTTAATTTAATTGAGTATCTTTCGTTGAATGATTTCTTATTCCACATTTACAAAATAATTTTTTTCTTTATCCTTCACTTTGAAACAATTTTTTATAATTGAATTTTTTTATATAAAAAATGGTAATGATATAATTCCTATAATTATATAATATTTGTTATCTTCATAATGTGCATATTTTATTTCTGTCAATGAATTTTTAAATTACTCCATTTAATTGTCACATAAATAATTCTATTTAAAATTATATATTTTTAAATAATGTTTTTCAATATGATAATTTATTATCTAGTTTATTTTTCATTTCATGTGTATATTTGGTGAAGTGAAAATGATATAACCAAATTTAGATTAATCCATCAGTATACTTATTATGATTCACCATCAATAAAACATAAGTATATACTTTTTAAAATACATTTTCATCATGATTACCATACACATCATTCTTCTAATTGAAATGTGTTCACCTGGATAACCACATAATTTTATTGGCAAGGGAAAACTATAGACATCATTGTATACACCATTATTGTATATTATGTGACTATTTTATACTTCATTAATCTTATTTAATTATTAATAATATAACACTATATTCATCTTTAGTTTCATTTTTATTCTAATTTTATCTATCCACATTTACATTGTTTATATAAAAGTTATGGAGGACATGGATAGGGAATGCTGGTCCATTTTTGGTAAAAATAAATGGTGTATAATATTTTTAAATTTAAAAAATTCCACCAGTTACATGGTATGATGGTACCTGTTACATAATGAATGGTGATAGAGAGGAAGTTGAATCTGGTATGCCAATGATTGGTTGGCGTCCCTACTATGTGGTCCCTTCACATTGAAATTTTGGACTCATTCATTTAACAAACCACATAGAAAATGGTTTTAGACGACCATGTAAACATTTCTTAATAATAAATATATTTATAAATCCTCTATTCTTTAAGGAACATGTGTGGTTCATTCAGACATTAGTAGTATTGTGGGAGGTGTGCATCAATGATATGGTCAAAAAATACCATATTTCAGGTGTATTGTGTTATAGAAGAATGAATATTGAAATTGGTTGGGTGATATATTGTGGACAAATGACCATAGAAGCCTCATGTTGTGTCTCAGGCCAGTCAGTGTTTTGGAGAAGCATAGAATTTTTTTGGGATATGTGTGGGACCTACCAGAAACAAGACCATTAAGAATTTTAGTATCTTATGAGAATATCCCTTATGAACTAAAAAACTATGAATGATATGGAATTTTTAAATTTTTTGGATCATTCAGTATGATGAATTTATAGTGGTACCTAGTCTACAATAGCAATATTGGAGGTATCTTTTCCACCTATGTTATTTGGTTGATCCATTATTCATTATTATTTTTATGTATTTGTGGAACCTTTTCCACCTTCATCTGATAAGTGTTTGTTCACCATCCAGTATATATATATATATCAGTAGTATATAATCCACTTACTAGTTGACAATGGTTTTAAATCATCTAATTAATTTTTTTTCGAGGTGTTATATCATAAACAAAGGTTTTTTACATTCATAGTTCATCATTCACTAATGTAATTTAATATTATTGTTTTGAAATCCACCTAAGATGTTTAACATTTGTATATCATCCCACATAGCCTAGATAATGGTGGTACATCATATAGCAAGAGGGATGATAACTTGGAAACCCAATAAATATTCTAAATTATATTATATTATACTGGTGATATACAATTTTCTTATATGGGTTGTGATGGTGTTGTATCATCCAAATTGTGTGTTTTATTATAAATTCATATTGTTAATGAACATTAGTTTAGTAGACTTGGTTGGGAAAACATTGGTGGTGTCCTACTGAGTTCAAATATTTCTCAACTTGAGAACATCGGTAGTTAGATAGAATTGATGGTTTTTGATGTAGGTAAAGGATATGTCCCAATATTTTTTAATTGGATTAAGAATTTTGTTTAGAGAATAGAGGTAGGTTTGTGAAATTGATTAGGACTAGTTTTTTGCAAGACTTTGTTCTGTAATTTAGTTTTGTACCCTGATGTATGTGATCATACAATGGGATATACCCCTTATTATTAAATGACAAGTATACTATGTGTAACATATTAATTTTTATATGATGATAGTTTTTTTGACTAATTCATAGTTATGATGTTAATAGTATCATTTTTTATTTGGATGACTATTTGGTGATAATTAATTTTCTCATATATATGATTATATATTACATAGAGGGTATAGTATCCAAATTATTAACAGAAAAACTCATCATTATTGTTTATCCTCTAGAATGTAGGGAGACATGTTTAGGTTAATATAGAAATAATGCATCTATAGTGTAGGTAATCTAGGAATGGGATAATACATGGTGATATTAGAGACTTGTTTCAATTTTCATTTAAAACTTTTTATAGTTTACAGGTATATGTTGTTTTATATAATCGTACAGATGTTATCTAATCAAGATAGTATACCTAACCTGATGGATTTCCATATTAGAAATATTTATATTAATTTTTTTGGGTAATTGAGATTTATCATTTTTAATTTCCATTGATAAATATTTTTTTATTTGCAGTGAATTGTATATTACTCTAGACCTATTCTAGAAAGAGGGTGTGCATTCATTAATTAATTTCTCGAAATATGAATCACATTAAAATTTTATAATTAATTTTTAGTGATATTATAGTTATGATGTATTGGATGGTTATTCAATGTATCAATAATTACATATATATTTTTTCCATTTTGAATTATTTGTTGTAATATAATTAAACAACCCATGGATTTTTTATTTTTCTTCTCATGTATAATTTTCTATAACATTGAATTAAGTAATATTATACTAATCTGAAGGGATGGATGGTTTTACTTAAATTGAGTCGATATTCACAAGACCCTTATACTATAGTTTTCTGTTTTAGAGTATTAGTGTCTATATCCTTCTACCACATTCATTAAATGTAGATATAAACAATATGATTGAATTATATCATTATTAATCTCCTTTATGATATAGTAATATATCATTGTAGGGGCCTCTAACTGAGGGACAATTGTGAGACTAATACTATGCCTCGATGATTCTCCACTAAGAGGTTTATGTTTCAAATATTACTTTTATTGGTCATCAAGTCTATGTGATATTAATTTATTTATCAAAATTTACAATATGTGTAGAAATAATCATTTTTATAACCATGATAGACCAAAAAAATGTTCTAAATACAACATCCATGATGTTTTTCTGTACAGGGAGGTTCACGTGATACCAAGTTTTACATAGTCTATATTTTGATGGACATTGATAACCATGGATCCCCATATGAGAGATAGGCGAATGTTGACACTTATATGATTCAAGTTCTAATAAATATTTGTGGGACTATCCATTCCATGAATAATATAATGTAGGGATATTATATAATTATATCAAAAAACTATTATTTAAAATATTATATCTGATTATTTTAAGGATTCATTTAGTTAGAGTGTTTATAAATACTTTTTAGGGGGAATTTAAGTCATGGACTTTGATAATCACTTTAGTTATATGTTTTGGTTTTCACTTTCATAGGTAAGTAATGAAACATCCAAACTCATTCATATTTAGGAATTCTTGAGGTGATTCATTTGATGAAATGTTGTTATATTCATCTTAGAATCCTTCATTGATGCCTTTATAGAAGCCCCATTAAAGAGCATTACCAGATATATGATAGACCATATCAAAAAAAAATTCATCTATTGAATTAAAATATGGGTTTTTGGGTATCATGAATAAATGGATGGAGGAGTATTTATAATTTATAGATAAGTGAAATATATAGTTTAAGGGTTTTTCACTTCCTCTAAGAGGGAGATAAATAGTGATTTGATATAAATGTATAATAATTTTTATAATATTCTCTCATTATAATAAGAATCCAATTGAATTATTTTACTGTAACAAAATGGGGAACCTACTATGTTTCATTTGAATTTCAACATATTTTTAAGAGGTCTATATTTGGACAGACATGGGGAATGGGGGTGTGTGAAATATGTATCATGTTATCATGAATTATAGGGAACCTGTTTATGTTTGATTCATGATGCCTAAGGGTTGGTGATGTAGTGCAAGTAGGGAACACTCCATAGAAGAGTTAGGCCCTATGAGCTGATGAATGGAGATTAGACATTCATTACGACACTTAAAAATCTCTTATTATGAAGTGTTTCAATCCATTTATTGTATGAGATAAAATTATTATGGAATCATACATAGAAACTATGTATTTTTTTATATGAATCAAACCCACTAATATATACTCATCTATTACGTAATTTTGGGAATTATGTAGATTATTTGTATGTGGTTATATCTGTTGACATTCCGTATGGGGTTGATTTAAAGAATATCATGAAATTTACAAAATCACAATAATGATATATAAAAATAAGTTTACCTTGTATTTAATTATGTTGGAGGTTCATATTTTTTCTACGATCCTCAAAATTTATATATTATATATTTATAAATATTTCATCAAAATATGATGTGGATAGATATAATTCACAACCATAATCGGTGATTTTTATACCTATTTCATTATGTGGGATCTATAGATTATCTATTCAGGACATAGCCATTTGTAATTGAGCAGATCACGTGCTAATTAACTAGAAATATTTTGGGATATGTGGAGATAAATCATGTATTATTTATTTATATTATTTATTAGTTTTATAATCTTTTCCACAAATATTAATCAAATATATCAACATTTGAGAGATATAGAGAGGTATAGTTTATGATCGATCTTAGTCTTTGAATATAGGAATTATAAATTCCACTTTATAGGGTGAATTATATATAACATGATTATATAATGAAAAAGATAAACGATTTATTAGTGAAAGGATTTAATAACATTTCCAAAACCCCTTAGGATGCTCTAGTATTAATCACAAAGAATGAGTATTGTATTATATGGTAAAGTGTAACTTACTACAGGTTAAATTAGGTAACGATCAAGAAACATTATCAACATCCTTATATTAATGAATAGCTTTGTCAGTTAGTGTGATCCATATAGATATTTTGTATTTAATTGGGGTCATGATATCATCATAAATATTTGGGCCCTAAACTATTATTCATGCTAATTTTTTGAGTTGATTAGAATAATGAGTCTTACTAGTGATTCCATTCATGTAGAATAATGATTTAGTATAGTTTAATGTTTTGATAAATTAGGTATTCCACATATACAAAGGTTCAAGTATGTTTTAATTTTTTGATGATATTTTTTGTAATACTAGATGAAGGAGTTATATATTGTCCCTTGGAAAATTTACTTGAGTTAGCTATGAGAGAATGAATTATAATCTATTATCATAAAATAGGATTTTAGGATCAGAGTGGTTGCCTTCTGGGGGTAAAAAATATTTAAATTCATTATTTTATTAGACCTAGAGAAAGTGAAAGATATGGTTTATTTGTAGAAATAGAATAAAAACTTTGGAATATATTGTTTCATGGGTTTGGAAGGACAATACCAAATGTTTATTGATGAATTATATCATTTATTTTTTCGATGATTGATCAAGAAAAAAGTTGTAGAGTTTTCTAAGGTATGATTTCTATAATGCATCAATTAAAGAGTAGATAATGAGTTTGAAAAAACATCAATCCTAACCATACCTTTCTCCGGTAATGAGTGTATATTTTATTATGATGCGTTAGAATTTGAGCTTAGAGAATTTATGAGGCATGATATAAGAGTGGATTTAAATGGGTCCACGCAGATGAGGCCTCCAGAAAATAATTACCCAATGAATGATCTTTTTTCAATGGTGGTGTACGTGATGAGATAACAGTTTCACAACCCAATGGGTTAACTATTTCTAGTGTACTCTTACAATATGATCATGATGTAAAAAAATTACATGATGACTTATATATATGATTCTGTAGGTGGGTAAAACAAATGTTGTATTTCTATTTTTATAAGGAATTTATTAGTCATAATGTCAACGTTGTCAGTAATGTGAAATATAGGAAGACTCTTGTAATGGCGGTGTAAGAAACATGTAAAACTTTCTAGGTGATCAGACAATTTTTTATGTATCTTGGTGATATTTTTAAGTATCTAGGCATTAAAACCATTTTGTAGTTCTCTAATACCTATTTACTATTATGTATGGTAAAATGGAGTCTATTAACTAAATTAAATTATTTTTCAATGTAGGGAAAATATATATTTCGCGGTTCCCCACATAAGTTGTCTCTGGATTCTAATGAGGTCCTTTATGTATGTGGTCATATTTCAATTTTTACGATCATGTGTGAGGATCTAACTGAATATATAAACATCAAGAGATAGATTGTTCAATCGGGTTCTATAAATATGTTTCATAGAATCAAAAGGCTAAATTGGTGACCCCAAATGGATAATGATATTATGGGATACTATGTTTACGGTTCACCTATTAGTAGGTGAATGATCAGAATTATCAATACATGGGTCTTCTTCAGCTGCTTCCCATTGGAACATAGAAGTAGGATAACATGATGATGGGATATGTAATTATATTACTAATTAAATATAATTTTTTGGTGTGGTACTTTTTATTAGGGTCTAAATAATGATTGTTTCACATTTACTAATAATATTTAGACAATTTGAATTGATAAAATATATTTTAAGACATTTTAGAGAGATAATATACCATTACAAGGTGTCTTGATTTTTTGTATCAGATCGACACACCCATTAATGAATATACATCAAATATTTTGTTTAAAAGGTTCATGATATTGATGTTTATGTGAGAAATTACTATTATCCTCAGATAGATAGGACGTCAAAGTATACCATAAGGTTGTTTTAGGATGTGTTTTGACCATATGTCATTGATTTTAGTCATTCCTTGGAGAAACATCCTTATATGGTGAAAATAATCCATAACTATAGTTACATATCTTCAATTAAGATGGAATTATTTAGGGCATCATATGGTTGGTTATGTGATCATATCTATATTGGGTAAGGGAAGTTGAGTAAACTATTTTTGAGAAAAGTCTCAGATAAGTGATGTTAAGGAATATATATTTGATTAGGCATAATCTATAGGATTTTAGGTACATTCCCATATCATATTCCAAACATATATTTCATTCAATATTTTTGGATTTTAGGGGCTGGGTATTCTTATAGGTGTCTCCATGTATAGGGAACTAGCATATGAAGTGGTAAAAAATTATGGAACACATGTCCGAGGGGTTATTAAAGGTTTTTAAAAAGATTTATAGATTTTTTTTAAAAGACCAAATTAATAGAGTTATAATGTATTAATTTTATTTATTCATGTATCATAGTCTTCTACTTTCTATCTCATCCCTTCTCATCTCAATAGTGGTAGTGATGTTGAGGTGGAGGATAATGTATTTTTTGAGAAAAATATAAATCAAATTGTGGATTTCTGATGTAAGATACTTTATGGAAATATTTTTTCCATTTTTTACATTAGAATAAAGGATTTAGATATTAGAATATATGGGGTTGAGATTCTAATATACAAGAATAGTCATTCAATATTTTCAGCAAAAATACATAATGATGGATTTAAATGAAAATAATTTATAAACTACTACATAGCAGTGGGGTGTAACCCCTCAAAAATTTAAAGGTTATATACTAATTTAATGTTTACTAAACATTATGATATTTTATTTTATTGAGATCATATAAGGGGTTAGAGGATCCATTTAATAGAAAAAAATTCTCATACCAGGACATATACTAGTTTGAATGATTCCACTATGTATGAAATGAGTTTTTATTAGGTAACTGGTGGAATCATGCAAGGTGGAATTAACTGCTTTAGGTAAAAAATGTGTGTAGTGGCCTTATAATAAGTACATGATGGGTACTACATAGATGGTGGGAGTCTCAATATTACCCTATGTGTACATGTTATGTTTATTTAGTTATATAATTTAGTAAAATGTTTATTAAATTATTATCTGAAACCCATCCACCTTCATTTATTATTAGAAAATTTTCTCTCCATATTTCCATTCTTTCCTTATTTTTTGTGGTTTATATCCATTAATCAATGCAATATTCTTGCATCATATTTCACTCAAAAAATTTTTGTTAAGTAAACCAATGACTTTTTATACTAAATTTGGTTTTATCAATTTCTAGTAATGCTTCATCCTATATACCATTATTTGTTGATATTAATTTAGAACTATGATTTTAGAAAATTGTTTTCAAAACACATTGACTGTTAATTAGGAAGGGATATTCTAAACTCCGGTAGATGGATCTTTTCAAACATATTATTTTATAAAAGTGTAGTATGAAATTTATAAAATATGAGAAGCAACAAATATATGTCGAAGGTTCAAAAATTAACTTAAAACATATTCTTCAATCCTTCAAAAAATTGGTGAGGATTATTATGGAATTAGATATCTTATAAGAAGAGTTCATTAGTTCCATTGTCACTAATGCCCATCGAAAATTTTATTCTTTTTTTAACCATGAATTTTGACTAAGGGTGGGTGATATATGATATATGATTGTAATTATGTGCCTCTACTAGTGTCTATGTAAACTCCTCGGAATAGAGTAGCATGAGAACCTGATGAGTTAGTGTTGTGTAGTTCCGTAAACCCTCATTTTTATTTCTTAATCTACGAACAAATACTTTAATTTCATATTGGATACCAGGTTAGATGTACCAATCAAAAATTACATATAATTCAATAATATAAAAATTCTTATGATGATGATCACACTATTTGAGAAACTAACGATCTAGAGTCTCTTGAAGGTATATACATAAAAATCATGTTTCACATAATTTTTAAAATTTCACTATAATCACACCATTCAATGATTCCTCTAATATTTCTCAGAATTTATTCACATATTTATAATAAGGGTTATATAAAACATTATAAGGGTTGACCTCAAACACAGAGTAAATGAAAAATATATTGATATTTCATTATGATTTAGATCATATGTGTTTGAGAAAACATGACCACGAAATAAATATATTACTTAAATGAAATTGGAATAATAATATTTTTCCATAAGTCTTAATAGAAGGACATGTAAACCCAAATGATGAAAAACATATTAGGTCATAAGAGTTTAAAATTCAGTGAAAAATACTCATCTTCCATGAGAATAAATTCAAATTATAACATATATATGTGGAATAAGCATAGTAAAACATAACATTATGAGCCCAAAACTTGTAATATTGTACACACATATTTTTGTTAACATATAAAACTTTAATAACATTCATTTATGATTTATGTAAACATGGGTAACTATAATCCCATCCATTCCCAAATCATATGAACATAACTAAGAAAAATCACATCCATTCAAAAATATTCTCACCATATCTAGCTGAAATCACCTATACACACAAATCCCTTTCATATAACAAATCACATTCAAATTCACACAAAAATCATGTTGAAATTTCCAGAATTAATCATTTCTACACATGATTCATTATACCATGAGATAAAAATGTTAAAAAATTAATATTGGAATATATAATACCTATCCCTTAATACAATAATAATAAGTACCCATGAGTGTCACAAAAAAATTAAATCATCTATCATAACTAGAATAAGTTATGAAAAAATTGAGTTTCACAAAAAAATTTAGTGATATGGAATAAATTACTTCAAGAGATAGATTAGTTGATACCCCAAAATAAATCAACAGAAAGTAGTAATTCACAAGGTAACATAGAGGGTGAATCATGAAATATTTCTTTAATAGCGATTTATAGTATGGAGATAATGTGTAAAATAGAATTTAAATAATTAAATTTTATTTTTAAAAACATTATTTATATTAGCGAAAAATTGATTTTGATATAGGTATCTTTCTAAAGTTTCTATTGGGAAATTGGCTTGAAAATAATCTCTAGCACTATTTCAATAGAAATATTAATAATATATTAATGAATGAGTCACACTTTTATCTATTTAAAATACAAAGAATAATATAAAATATAAGTTCATGAAGTACTAAACATATAATATTTTAAAATACATTGTTTTTAGCCTACAATGAAAACATTTCTATAAAACTCTTTTTTGAAAAGAGGAAAATACAAATATGTATATAGTAAGATAAAATAATTATTTGTAATTATAAATAATAAGATAAAACATTTATGGAGAAAATTAATATGGATATGAAATATTGTTATTGATTAAAGTGGATTATATTTATTTATTACAACAATGTAGATTAATGTGAATTAACAACATAAGAGAATAATTTTTCAATTTAAAATGTAATTTTACATAGAGATGAAGTGATTAAGAAATTTAATGAAACGTTTTACTGAATAAAATTAAAATATTGTAAATAGTTACTAGAATAATTTATACGATTAAATTTAAGGGAGTTGAGTTAACATAAATAATTACGAATCTTGTAAAATTTGAATCAGTGGTCTTTAAATGAGAAACCAATAAATAGATCTTCCAAATATCTATCATTAAATGAGAAGTATGAGATAAATACATACATGGGTAGTGTATAAAAAAAATAACAAGTGGAATCTATAATATATGTATCAAAAGCAAAATATCATAAAAATAATTAGACTTATGAGTTCATAACAATTGATGCAATGAACAATAAATGAATTTATTATGTGATTAAGATTTTAATATTCTTCAAAAAATTGTAAATACATCATAAAATAAATTTTTGTTATAACACACATAATATTGTCTAAATAAAATATATTGAGAATTAATGTAACCCAATTAAAAATAATAATGACAAAAATATCATGAATTTTTTGGTAATAAATGAAAATATCATCTAAAGAGAGAATGAAATATACTTCTGAATGACAAGGAAAAATGTTATTTATAATTAAAAATTCAATAGATTATTATTATATCATTTAAAAAAGGAATATTTTCATAATTATAAATATTTCTGATGAAATCGAAATTTAGTTAATAAAATTTATATGTTGGATTTCTTCTCTACTGGATTCATTCTAACATTAAAAGATAATATAATCCTTTCGTGGAAACATTATTGATTTTTAAGGGATTTGGGAAACAACATGGAACCAAATCTCAAGAAAATTGGATATGATTGTTTGTGATGGTAATGGGGATGTATAATGGGATGTATTTGAATTTCGGCAGTGTATTTGAATTTTCTATTGAAGTATACTTTTATAAGATAATGGAATATAATTTGTAAAGCTACTTGTTACATAATATAAAAAGATAGTCAAATTTTATACCACGTGGTAGAAAACATTCCTATGACAAAAAAAATATTAGTGGATACTGAAAATGTCCCTACAAACTCATTTAAAGATATAAATCAATGATATTTTTGTTATTTCCTTGAATTAACATTTTTATCATTTTAATACATTACAATGGTCATTAACATTTACCAAGGAAATTAATTTTTTTTAATAAAAATGAATTTTTCCATTTATCTGAATTTGGAAATGATAATGTAATATATGAAATACATTATAATAAATTAATTTACAAAAACATACTATAATTTTTATTCACATAATATATGTTTAATGCATAAAATCTGTTTTTGAAAAATAAAATTTCCTTGAAAAAAATTAAATGTGTATAAACAATAAGGTAGGATACTAATTTTTTAACATTAATTGATTAATTATAAATCTTAGCAGAGTTTTTTAGATTTTAAAAAAATAAAAAAACTAAATTCTAACCACTAAATACATTATTAAAAAAAGGCCAAAAGATATATTTTATTAGGGTAAAATATTACTATTTGTTTCTGAATTTCAATCATAGGATTTTAATTTCCCCATATTATTTTGAAATCAAATATTTCAATATTTAAGTAAATTTAATAATAATTTGTTTATAAATATTTATGCCTAAAATATTTCATGATAATTTTATAAATTCCAGGGAAATGGTTAATATTTATTTCTGTATTCACCATAAAATCATTCCTTTCTGAAAAACATCAGAAATTAACAATTACTTAATATTGACACGATGAATTCAAAAATGAAATTCATTTTATAAAATAGACATTATAAATGAAACAGAAATTGTGGTTAATATTAGGACTCATTATGTTGAAATCAAATGTATTTATACAATGTATTTTGTATTAGAACACATTTTTTAAAAGAGTAATGTTATAAAATATAATTTTTTATTAATTTCATGTTTATCCAACATAAACACAGCTTAAAAATAATAATAAGAGATATTATTATGGTGAGTATTTCTTTCCAGTCACGGTTGGTGGTTTAGCTAGTACAGATTTCTTTGTGATTATCATGATCTTGAACTCATCCTGCATAGGATATCTCTTCAGATATACTTGTTAAATTTTAAATTAGGATATTCCTAAGGAAGACCATAGTAACTCTACTAAATTCACATGAATAGAAAAATTAGACTCATATTTCTTCTAATCATTACACCAACATTCAAAAAAAAATTCATAATTCATTAGTCTCTGATAATAAATAACAATTATACATATCAGTTATAATGGTTATATATAATAATTTTATATATTAAAAGATCATGATTTTATTGTTTTTAATTCTATATGAAAAATATTAATTATTTAATGTAACAATTTTATAAAATCTCATGGTGTTACATCAATCACCCATTAAATAAATTACCCCCTCACTATTTTAAATACCGTAAACAAATGAATAAATATATGGGTATCTATAATGTATTATTAATTCATGTAAAATTTTATAAATATATATCTATATAACTGGGATATTCAATACTAGGAAACTCATATTTTACATTATAATTGGATTATATTTTTATATATTCATTTATCTCGTCCATTTATACTAAATATGCTTCTTTAGTTTCGTATAATGTTTTCTAGGGACATAACATTCATAGACACATTTTTTCAGGATCGTAATTATAAATAAATACTTGACTGGAATTAGTATTATAAAAAAATTATTATAATATGAAAAAATCATAATTCACTTATTTTATGACACATTCATTTATGTCCATGATATATTCAGTTCTATAACTCTATTTTTTCCTATATTTATTTTATTTTAAAAAACTGAAATTCAAAAAACTAATTCCTAATAAATCAAAAGATAAATTTTACTACATTATAATAAATAAAATCATGGAAATATGTACTCCAAAAATGTAACATAACCATTATAATTAAATAAAACAATTTATATTCATTCCTCAACATATATCAATATTTTATTAAAATCCCAAACAACTTTTTTTCCAAAATCACATTCTATCCCCATAGTCATTTTCCAATTAGATATTACAACCAGAGGAGTTATTTTTTATGTCATAAAATTGAAAATAATTTTATTAAAATAATTTCTAATGTTTTGTAACTGGAATGAAAATCAATCTGGGATATCAATTAGGAGTTTCCAACCTGTTTTTCCTTAAACGGACTAGCTCTGCATATAGTGAAGATTGAGTTAACACTCAACCAATTATTTCGAATGTTATTACCTCTAGGTTAAATTGTTTCATCACATGTGTCGACTTGTTTATATTTATACGAGTATATTGATGCTAAGAAACTATTCACTCTATAGTATAACAATGTATAAGTATGTTTCTATATGTCTAAGTTCAACAATATGGATTTCACTTATGTTTTATAGTCCATATTCATAATAATAACATAACTAATAGAATTAAATATCTAAACACCAATATGATACATACAGAAGTTTCATAGACCCAAACACCCAATTACTAGAAAAAAATATACTATAAGAACTAGATTTGATACCATGTGAGAAAAATCAATAAAAACATATATATATTTTAAAAATATAGACATTAATCCCATAGGGATATCACAATCCCCAATTGAAAAATAAAAATGTATTTAATTATTGTCTACACGAAAGGTTATTTTATATATATATAATCATTTCCCTATAAAACTATACTTCCTCCTCAAAATTTCATATGTTATACTCATTTTCATAACATAGGAAGTGTAAAACATATGAAGGTGTGGGATAAAATTCCATGTTAAGGGAAAAGGTATCAGTATTTCATTGAGGGTTGAATAATGGGAATGTAAAAAAAACTATACCATAAATTATTATTTTTTAAAAAATCAATTGGATCGGTATGCATCCTCCAAAAATGACAATTAATGGAAATTTAATCTAAAATGATAAAACATATACAGTGGAATAACATAGCAGAATCATGAAAAAAAATATTATTGTAGGTGGATAACAAATTCATATAACATTGATTTATTTTTTAAGAATAATAAAACATATCATTGTGAACATAGTCATGTGTAATCATGTCTTCATTATTATAAACATAGGTAAACTCAGGTGTGCTCTCACATAATTCAATTGAATAAATATAACTAAAATCACATCGATAAAAAATCCATCTAACTAAACTGAGTATTATTAAATCCATAAAAAAAATATTTTAATAATATATTATCACAATCACATTCACCCTCAAATCTTTTTAACATAGTTAACCAAAGTCATATCCATACCGAAAGTTTGTTAATATTTATAACATCGATTTTGTTTAAAATAATTATTATCTCACTAAATATAAAACCTTATCAGATGTATTTATGAGAGAAAAATCCCCCACCAATCCCTTAATGATAACACACTGTGTTTTACATAAAATCAATATTGTATCATACCATGAAACAACCATATAAAGTAAATTCTTTTGCATATCCTTTTAATGTTGTTTCATATAATAAAACATAAAGTGGTAAATCAGTTGATATCCAAGATTCAGTTAATAATTAATATTATTTTATAGGGTAATTCATATATTAATTGATTAAATATTACCCCAAATGATATATATTTTTTATAGTTAAATAGTATAATTGAAGATAAATCATGGATAAGTATTTCGTAAAACAATCGTAACATTATCGTAAAAAGATGAAGACATGGTCAAATTAAAAAATTTATTTCAAGATGTTTACATGATAAAAATATAGAAATATGTTTATAAATGAATATAAATAATAGAACCATAAAAAATACACATTTATTTCTATATTAAAGACTTATTTGATGATAAAACATAATATTATGAATGTAATATTTTTTAGTATTTTAAAATACCATTGTTTACACCCATATCATAAAAAATAAATAAAGATTATTTTTTAAATGTGTAAATAAAAATTTCAATATCTAATGGGATAATAGAATGATGGATTTCATTTATGAAAATTAAAACATTTATACAATAAATAAAATTGATATGGAAGGAAAATAGTCATTATATATGATTAGAAATTTTCTTAAAAGAAATATACATTTATGTGAATGAATTTAATTAAGGAAGAATGATTGAATGAAATAATTAATTTTACCTATATTTAATGGTATTCTTACATATAATAAAAAATTATTGTGGATAAAAGATAGCATAAAAAAGATCATTAATAAATCTTATAACTCAAAATAAGGAGTTGAGAAATAAAAATCTCTTACAAATTTGGATAAATTTGAATAAGGTCCACTTGAATAATAAAAAATATATATTGATATTCAAATTCATAAAATTTAATGATTATTAAGATATAGATACCTCCATTTAATTTATATATAAAAACCCAAATAAAACATTTTATAAATAGGAAATATATATCAAAAAAGGAATATTGAGATAAGAAAAAATCAAGTGAGTTTAAAATATTTTTTAAGTATCCATCAATGAAGTAATAATGGTAAATACATATAAATCCATGTAATGAAATTGAAAATAACAAATGATAAAATCATGTGTCAAAAATATAATCATTTAATATCAAACGCAGTGGTTATTTAATATAACCTATTAAAAAAAATTATTTGAAAATCCCATCATGAGTTTATTTTTGAATCTAAATCACATGGAAAGGAAAAATAAATTATACATCTAAATTATTTTGGAGAAAGGTATTTTATAATAATATATGAAAATGGAATGTAATTAAAGTTTGTTAATGAACAGTATATGCATAATTTTTAATATTTCTCATGAAATGGATATAATGAAAAATAAATAGTTACCATGGACTCCCCCTTGGTTGGATGTGTTCTATATTTATATAGGAAATTTGTATTTTCATGTAAAAATTATTTATTTAGTTTGAATTTAGAAAAAATATATATATCAGAAACTCGCTAAGGTGGGGGTGTCATTTTTGTGATGTAATTCGGGAAGAGTGATGGGGGTATTTGAATTTTTTGTGTGGATTTAAGGGTGTGGTGGATCAAAAAATGACTAACAATGAATAAATTTTATGGGGATGTTCATAAAAAGCTCATACATTCCTTTTATGTTAATTTTTGAATATTTTTTAACCTTTATTTATCTATTTTCTGTTACTATACATTACCATGATGATTAACATTTAACATTGGCGTTTTTTCTTTATTACAAATTACAATTTTCGTTTAACATATCAGGAACACAATGAACTAAATTATTTATGCCAATTTTGTAGATTCAATTTCAAAATATGATTAACAATAATTAAAAAATAATAAATATATAACACATTAATATATAAATTATAAAAACATAAATTTTCAACAATACATTTAGTATTGCATAAAAATTATTATTGTTTCTGATTTTCATGAAGTTAATTGGTTTCTAATTAAAAACGGAATGTTATATTGATTTCAATGAAAGTGATAACTAAAATCAATATTGATATAACTTAATTAAAATATAATGAAAAAATATATCATTATTTCTATAAAATATTAATTTTTTCAAAATTTCAATAACATGTACAATATTTAAATATAAAATTCATAAAATCCATATGAAAATCATGAAATACATATTAATCTAATAAAAATTATTCATAAAATTTTAGGTAATTATACTATCGTAATAATTTACTTAAATTTATGGTATCAGTAAACAAAAATTACACTATGAATCTAATGAATAAATATTCTTTAAAAATAAACAAACGTTTACCTTAATAAATACAACATATTCCAAATTTTAAAATAAACATCATTATATAAAATTCAAAATCTATAAATTATTGAATATAATTTAAAAAAAAATATGTAAAATATAGAGAACCAATTTACTCATAAATTAATATTTTTATTGGTGTAACTATTTAAATTACATAATGTGATACAATGCAATATTTTTTCATAATTACCATTTTATTATCGTAAATCCTTCATAAAAAACCCCTTATGTCCTCCAATTATAACAAATGTGTAAAATTATAATTTTGGTAGTCACGTGTATTAGATAAACTAGTATTGATCTCATAGTGATTTCAATGATCTTGAACTCTTCCAGCATAAGATATCACGAAATACATACCTACTGATGCTCATCATAGATTTTCCATTGGGAAAATCCAATATAAAGTACCTCATTTCAATGTTTGAAAATTGATATTCAAGAGGAAGTCTCATACTTTTTCACTTTTTTATTATCCTTTATTAATAATATAATTTATTTATTACTTTTTCTACATACCAATTCCATGTATATGTTATAATAATCATGTTCATAATTTCATTTTATTAATATATAATGGTTTATATGTTTTTAAGGTGTGTTTGATTGAAGATATTAATCATATTATTTATTTAATGACTATTTATTTAAAAGATCATGGTGTTATAAAATGGGATAGCCATGGTAAGAGAATATTGAGAGGGTTATTTCTTGAGATCATGACATTTAGGTGTTAAATTATTGTGAATTATAAATACTAGTTATAAGTGATTAATAATATCCTATGGTGACTAATTTGGATAATATTATCCACATATTTATTATTGGTGATATATCATCTTCTCGAGTTGAGATAGTGATCCATAATTCACCCTGAGGTCAATGTATTCATTGTACCCTATCCACTTAGAGCCGACTAGGGTAGGTTAATCATCAACTATGGATATATTTTTGGAATATCATCCACATAGTGATTGAAATTTGTCGTCAATTATTCAAATAGATGTTGTTAGAGATGTTATATCATCCAAATGAGGTGTTTTTTATTTGTCGTGCCCTCATCCACAAAAACAATGTAATATTTTTGCTGGATCATCCACCTGATATGTGTATAATTGGATTTGGGTGATAATCAATGGATCATGGAATAATAATAAAAAACATATAGGATGAATCAATCATCCACAAAATCATCATGAACATTAAGAACATAAAATAACAAAGAATACTTTTGTCATAGTAATATATAACTTCTGAAATATATAGAAGTATGATTGAAAGGGATCAAAGAATAAACAACCAAAATATTCTACCCAATAATGTACATACATTATCTATGGATCATCATCATAATGAGAGTACTCATATTATTCAAAGGTGTCAGATCCTTCATCAATGAGGATAAATGAAAAACCATGAAGAAAAGACGGTTTTTTATCTTGTATACATGAGACAAAGTACCATAAAATTGATCCCCAATCAATTTTATAGACCCTATTTATTAAATTAGGATATTTAGGGCACCAAAGTACATAACATGTAATGTATAATATTTTAATTATTTTTGTTTTTTATAAAAATATTTGAATAATTTATATGAATTTAATGTTCTTGTATTTCCTCAAATCTCTCTATTTTACAAAAATAATATAAGTACTATATAAAAGATCACAACTCTATGTTATTAAATCCAAACTCTTTGAAAATTTAATATAAAAAATTATTCATTTCCATACAAACACATTATCGAAAACTAAATCCATAACTTATAGAAGAAATTTGTGACACTGTGCGATGATCGTAACACGATTCACTGTTTCATTTTCACCCTAACACCGATGTGCTAAACATATTTTGTATTAAAAATTATAAAAATATTATCAAATTGTGCATCATGTTTGATTCAATAATTTTGTGTTTATCACTGTTAAATAGTTCAATGATACTTTTTTTGAAAATTACAATGTAGGTGGAGGTGATTTGGGGGGCCCTTGATGAAGTAAAGAAAAATGGGCCAATATTGCATGGATCCGTGGACATCTGTCCACTGTATTGAATATTACACGAAATAATTGCATCCAAATGGGCTGAAATTTTGTGTTCCTGTCAAAAATTCAATATTCTACATTTCCAATTAAGGAACCCAATCTTGATTCGGCTTGTATGGGGACCATCCGAACTAATCTATCCAAGACCAAATTTGGACCAAGTCAAATGCAGTGCTCTGTATTTTATCATTATCAGGATCTGTAGTTGTCCAAACAGTTCCAAACATTAGGTGGAGATAGTAATGATGTAAGGATAAAACTTTTCAATTTTCTACAAAGCTAGATAAGACTGTCTGAAAGCCGAAATACATCGTGCAAGTGGATTGATGAAATCTGTGTGCCAAAAACCACCTCCCACATTTCCTATAAAAGTGCACCTTGGGATCCTCATTTGCAAGTTCATCCAAGGAGTGAAGTGCTGCCAATTTGGAGTCCTATAGGAGTCTCATAATCACCTTGGAGGTTCTGGAGGCCCCTATCCTCATAGGGGGATCAACAATGAAGAAGGAGTTCAACCTGAGCTTCCTCCTCCTCCCGATGTCGATCTAAAAGTTGGGTGTTCGTTGTGAGGGAACTACACATTGGTCAAGGGAGTTTCAATTCATATATTATCTAATGGTTTTGAGTAATTTGGGTGTTAAACATTTCATTCCATTTATCTTACATAATTTCATATTTCAATGCTTGTTTTGATGCATGCGAATGAGATGCTCTTAAATTCTAACCGATCGGTGTGGGGTTTTGAGTGCGTGATTTGTGTTGTTCTGATTGGACATCACAAGAATCCATTTCATACCCAACTTATTGAGATTTAATTATTCTTTGGAATCTCTTATTCCATGCATATGTACTCGACATTGACAATACGATTGTCACGTCAAGGTTTGGTCCTTAAAGCATTGAAATAAAAGCTTAGGAATTAATCGGGATTCCAATTAACTCCAACCAAAGAATTACTCTAAAACTAAGATGAATCTATATGAAAAATGAACTTGATATGTGTGTAGTTAAATCACATCGACCCTTTTATCTCATATTTATCAAAATCCACTTCGTCACTCATCTTTTAATCCATTTCAACTAAGTCATTGTTTTAAACTGTTTTCAAAACCACCCCCTCTCTTAGTCATTTTTATTAAAAATACACACTCTAAACCTATCAACGCTCATTGAAACCCTATACTATAAATCAACCTTAAAAAAATAATCAATTTGACATGTCATGGCAACGTGGTCAAATTTTGGCGCCGTTTCCGGGGAGTTCTTTGGTTTTTTGTGCGTGTTTTTGATAATTTTTTTTGTAATTGTTGTGAATATTTGTTTGTTTTATCTTCTACCTTGGAATTTGTTTTTGTGTTCTAATTTATTTATTTTGTAGGTTCTTTGTATGATGTGTTATACTCTGGGAGACCTACAAACTTTCGAACCCGAACCGGAGAGGATCCTACATCAACCAAACCGAGACATACAAGACCACACATTGAAGGAGGAGACACCAAATCTTAAAATTATTCTTGATCCTTCTTCTTCTTCTTAAACCAAAGTTAAAATTTAACATAACTTGTATAACATGGATGAAAATAATAGAAAACTAAAAGAACTAACCTCACCTGATGTTGATATCCAACCCACTTACATTTAATTACAAGGTGAGGCACCCAATTTTGAACTAAAATCTGGTTTAATTCATTTATTACCAAGATTTCATGGACTGCCTGGAGAAGATCCAAATAAGCATTTAAAAGAATTTAATACTGTGTTTTCAACATTAGAACATGTTAATGTGGATGAAGAACAAGTAAAACTTAGTGCATTTCTATTTTCATTAGAAGACACGGCTAAAGATTGGTTGTATTATGTTAATTCACCTATTAGAGGTTGGGCGGACATGAAATGACTTTTTCTTGAAAAATTACTCCCAGCCTCTCGAACTGCAACAATAAGGAAAGAAATATTTGGGATAAGACAATATCAAGGATAAAACCTTCATGAATATTGGGAACGATTTAAAAGATTGATTTCAAGTTGTCCACATCACCAAATAAGTGATCGACTTTTAATTCAGTATTTTTATGAAGTTTTAATCCCTATTGATCGAAACATGATTGATGCTGCTGCAGGTGGTGCACTAGTGGATAAAACCCCAATCGCTACAAGGACCCTAATTGAGACTATGGAACATAACACTCAACAATTCAATTCATGTTCCAGTGTACCTATTCGAGGTGTCCATGAGGTGAAAATACTGAATTCGAGAAGAAGGTGGACACAATGTTTGAAGAGGTGAGTACCCTTCTATGACAACTTGTTCTTTCCCAAGGGAAATTCCAATCTCCTACTCCCATACATTGTGGTATATGCTCTTCTGATACCCATTATTCTGACCAATGCCCCCAATTGAGAGAAACTTCTGAGAGTTGTGAGGCAATATTTCCAGGATGCACCTTTAACCAACCCTTTAGGCAAGAACCACACTATCCATCCAACCAAGGGTGGAAGGACAACCAAGACTATAGGAAAGGGGGTTATTCAAACCAACCTCAATAGCAATGGAACCAACAGGGACAGAGTAGTCATCCACCACCACCCAGAAATCCTCAACCACACCAAAGGCCATTCCAACCACCCCCTCCAAAAACCGAGACTAGCCTATAAGATATGATGAAGCAAATGGCTGCCAATAATATCCAATTCCAACAAACCACCCAAGTATCCATACAAGACCTAAAGTCCCAACTAGGCCAACTTGCCAACTCGGTGGGGGGAAATTCAAAGTCATGGTTCAGGTAAACTACCATCTCAACCAGTAGTAAACCCTAGGGTAAAAGGAAATGTTAGTGACATCACCCTTAGGAGTGGGACACAACTCAAAAGCCAAATGGCCCCTCCATTAGAGTCATCCCATCCAATGGAAACCACCATCCCAACTACTGAAAATGATCCAAGAGAAGAAAACCCTTTTCCTGAGAGAATCCCCTCCAAAGGAAAGACTGTGGCTGTTGATGAGCCACCTATCCCAACCATTCCTCTTCCATTTCCTCAAAGGGCTTCCCAACCTAGGAAACAAAAAGAAACCGAACATGATAAAGAAATATTGGAAACTTTTAATAAAGTATAGTTTAACATTCCTTTGATTGATGTTGTGAAGAAAATTCCATGATATGCCAAGTTTCTGAAGGAGATGTGTACACACCGAAGGAGGCTTCATGGTGATGAGAAGGTGAGTCTGGGGATGAATGTTTCAGCATTGATAGAGTCATCACTTCCTACCAAGTGCAATGATCTTGGGACATTCTCAATTCCGTGCACCATAGGGGAGTATTCATGTTCCAACGCTATGATTGATTTGGGTGCTTCTATTAATGTGATTCCTCACTCTATTTACTGTTCATTGCAGGTCGGTGAACTGAAGCCTATTGGTATTGTCGTTCATCTAGAAAATTGGAGTACATCACACCCCTCTGGTGTGCTAGAGGATGTTCTTGTGAGGGTGAAAAATTTAATTTTTCCTGCTGATTTTTACGTTCTTAAAATGGAAGATGATAGGATGAATGGACATGCCCCAATTATATTGTGGGGACCTTTCTGGAAAACCACCAAAACCATAATTAATGTCCATAATGGTACATTATCTATGGAGTTTGGTGGTAATATTTTCCACTTCAATATCCTTGATGCCATGAAGCACCCCTTAGAAGAACACTCCTCTCTCTCTGTCAATTCAATTAATGTTCTCCCTTCCCCTAAAACAACTTATTTTCATTCACCTGATCCCCTTTCAGTGTTTTCTTCATTGATTGAAATGTTAGGTAATGAATCATGCATTGATTATTGTAGAGGTCTAGAGAAATGTCATTCATGTTTGTTAATTGATGATTTCTTGAACACAGAGGATCACATGACCATCGATGATACTTCTAAGCTTATAAAAGATCATTCCTCATCTGAGGATGTTACCATTGAACAATTAGATGAGATCGGTGACTGCTCACTGTCACACACACTTCCATCAATCCAAAATCCCCCAGAATTGGAACTGAAACAACTGCCTCAAGATTTAAAATACTCATATCTTGAGAATGGAAGCAAGTTTCCCGTCATCATTGCTAGTTCACTCCCTCCTGAGCATGAATTGCGAATGCTTGATCTTTTGAGGGAGTATAAACAAGCTTTGGGATGGAAACTTTCTGACATTCCTGTCATTAGCCCATCAATTTGTACACATCCTATTTTATTAAATGATGAGGCTAAACCAGTGAGGCAGTCACAACGTCGAATGAACCCAAAACTACTTGATGTTGTTAAAAAAGAAGTAACAAAATTGTTGGCTACTGGAATCATTTACCCTAACTCTGACAGCCAATGGGTCAGTCCCGTTCAAGTAGTTCCTAAAAAAACTGGCCTTACTGTAGTTAAAAATGAAAACAATGAATTGTTTCCAACTCGTGTGCAGAATAGTTGGCGTCTCTGTATATACTATCACCGACTAAACCAACACACTAGGAAGGACCATTTCACATTGCCATTTATTGACCAGATGCTAGAGAGGCTAGTAGGGAAGTCCCATTACTGTTTCCTTGATGGGTATTTTGGATACTTTCAGATCTATATTGCCCCCGAGGATCAGTAGAAGACAACCTTTACTTTCCCCTTTGGTACATTTGCTTATAGAAGGATGCCATTTGGTCTGTGCAATGCTCCAGGTACTTTCCAACGATGTATGGTTAGTATTTTTTCAGATTACCTATAGAATTTCATGGATGTTTTTATGGATGATTTTACTGTTTATGGATCCTCTTTTGATGAATGTTTGAGTAGTCTTGCTTCTATCCTACGTCGCTGTATTGAAAAGATTCTCGTAATAAATTATGAGAAATGCCATTTCATGGTGCGACAAGTCATACTTTTGGAACATGTCATTTCTGGGGAAGGAATCCAAGTGGAAAAATCAAAATTTGATATCATTTCCTCCCTACCATTCCCTAAAAATGTTTGGGATGCGCGGTCTTTCCATGGTCATGCTGGATTTTATCATAGTTTCATTCATGACTTTAGTAAAATTGCACTCCCCCTCTCCCGATTACTCTAAAATGAAAAAGAATTTGATTTTGATAAAAAAATGTGAACAATCTTTCAATAAGTTAAAATGGAGTCCCATGTCACCCCCGGTAATCCAACCACCTCTGTGGGAGTTACCATTTGAGCTCATGTGTGACACCTCTAACTATGCAGTTGGGGTAGTCTTGTCACAAAGGGTCGATTGAGCTCCGCATGTCATTGCCTATGCCTCACATACTTTTTACCCTGCCCAAGCAAACTACAGCACAACTGAAAAAGAATTTCTTGTTATTATGTTTTCCTTGGATAAATTCAGGTCATACCTTCTAGGGTCCAAAGTCGTTGTGTTCTCAGACCATGCCGCCCTCCGCTATCTCCTAAAGAAACCAGAATCCCAACCACGTCTCATTCGCTGGATGCTCCTCCTTCAAGAATTTGATCTATAAATTAGGGATAAAAAAAGCAAAGAATTTGGTTGTTGACCATATCAGTAGGATTCTCCCATCCTCGGACATTGAATCATCCCCATGTATTCCCATAAATGAATTGTTTCCTGATGAGAAATTGTACCAAGTGCAAGATGATATTCCCTGGTATGTAGAAATTGTAAATTATTTTGTAGAATCTTGCATTCCTACAGATTTCACCAAAAACTAGGCCAACCGTCTAAAACATGAGTCTCGTTGGTACATTTGGGATGACCCCTACCTCTGGCGCACATGTAGTGATCATGTTATTAGGCGTTGTGTTCCCGATAGTGAGTTTCAGCCTGTCCTTAGGTTCTGCCACACACTTTCTTGTGGGGTCCACTTTGGTCCCCAACAGACTGCTTGAAAGGTCTTAGATTCTAGTCTCCTTGGGCCCACATTGTTTCGGGATGCCCACGAATATTGTAAATCTTGTCCTCGCTGTCAAAGAATAGGGAATGTCTCTAAATGAAATGATATTACCCAACAAACCTTACTCTTCCATGACTTTTTTGATGTTTGGGGCATCGACTTTATGGGACCATTCCCCAATTCATTTGGGAACCTTTACAATCTTCTGGCAGTGGATTATGTTTCAAAGTGGGTAGAGGCACGATCCACGAGGACAGATGATTCAAAGACAGTTGTTGAATTTTTGAGAACCCAAATATTCTGTTGGTTTGGATTACCTAGGTTTATGATTAGTGATCAGGGTTCTCATTTCTGCAACCACAGAATGCAATCTCTTTTGTGCTGGTATGGGGTTGGGCATCGAGTGTCTACTGCATATCACCCACAAACGAACGGTCAAGTCGAAGTATCAAATAGAGAGGTAAAACAGATTATTGAGAAAATGGTTCAGCCTAACATAAAAGACTGGAGTCTTAGACTCGATGATTCGTTATTGGATTACCGTACTGCATTCAAAACACCAATTGGCATGTCACCATATCGGCTAGTTTTTGGGAAGAGTTGTCACCTCCCTGTTGAGGTAGAGCACCGGGCCTACTGGGATATTAAACAATGCAATTCTAATCTTTTTGGTGCAGGTATTCAAAGGAAGTTGCAGATTCAGGAGTTGGAGGAAATGAGAAGAGATTCATATGAGAACTCCTGAATTTATAATGAGCGAACCAAGGCTGCCCACGACCGTCTCATCCTTCATCGTCAATTCCACACCGGGCAGAAGGTCCTCCTCTACAATGCAAGGCTGAAGTGGCACCCTGGTAAGCTTCGTTCTCATTGGTTTGGACCTTACATTGTTACTAATGTCTCTCCATTTGGTGTTGTCCAGGTTCAAAATGAAGACACTAAGCAAACCTTCACTGTCAATGGGTAGCGGCTAAAGCACTTCCATGACGCCATTCTAGAGTCCCCAATGGAGGAACTCCATTTTCAAGAAGTGGTCTATGAATAACACTAACCAGGTTTTATCCTTCCTTCCCACAGTATCTTTTATTATAATGGGGACACTGCATTCTCTAGTTGTGGGGGGGTGGATAGATTCCTGGGTTAGTTAGGATTTTCATTGTTTTCTCCATTTGTTTTATATTTTTTGCCTTATTTATGGTATTTTCATTTTCCCCCATCAACAATTTCGAAGTTCCATGATTTGGAGACCATAATGTGGGGAATATAAAAATACCATAACGAAGGCTAAAAAGAATATTTGTATGAATTTAACATCAGGGAGTGATTTTTAGTGAATTGGTTTTCTGTCAATGATATAAATTATCGTATCTATGTGAAACCTTTGAGATTATTGATGCCCATTGTGTGAGTAGTTTTTGGGGAAACTGTGTCACTAATATATCCAAAAAAATTTGCACCAAACCACAAAGTGTGATTATTTATAACTTAATATAAGGTAAATATATGTTGGGTTAATATTTTTCAGCTTTAAATGATATTTCCATACGTTCGTTCCTTATCCGATCTGTTTCATTACTATACTAGATTGACCTATGCGTGTGTACCTAATGTCCGACTGTTGTATGCCCTAAAAATATTGTTGTGTCTTTGGCAGGTCAAAAACCACTCCTCCTCAACCTTTGATCTTGTTATAACTATTGCAATTAGTGTCGTGAGGAGATCAAACAAGGGTTCAGAGATAAGTGTGAGATTTGTTCCAATTGCAAATTCAAAAAACTATAATAAATGAGGGGAGTGATGAAATGTGCAACATATGGGTATATCTAGGTCGGGACCTTATGGTTTGACTTCTGGGAATGATTAAATGAGTGGGTTATGAAATATGATTGTAAAGGATGTAGGACAGGTTCAATGAAAAAATCATTTAAGCTGAAAAATGTTAAAATAACATATATTTATTGGATAGAAAGTGGAAAGAATAGCATGGAATGGTTTTCACACACACTCATGGAGAGTTAGTGTCATTCTTTACTTCTAAATTTTTTTCTCAATTGGGTATCATGAACCTTTTTGAATTTCTCTATGATATGATTTATGAGAAATATTTTTCTATTTTCACTATGAAGAACTCCTTGGTGTGATTCATGCATTGATAAATAAAATTCCCCCAAATGCTAAATCTTCAGGATGTTGTAAATATATATATATATATATATATATGTTCATCATTGTATTTGGATATGTGAAATTTCCAAGGAGTGCAAATTTTAAGGTGTGGGGGTGTGATCGTACCACGATTCACTGTTTCATTTTCACCCTTACAATGTTGTGCTAAACATATTTTTTATTAGAAATTATAAAAATATTATCAAATTGTCCTTCATGTTTGATTCAATAATTTTGTGTTTATCACTTTTAAATAGTTCAATGATACTTTTTTTGAAAATTACAATGTAGGTGGAGGTGATTGGGGGGGGGCCTTGATGAAGTGAAAGAAAAATGGGCCAAAATTTCATGGCTCCATGGACATCTGTTCACTATTTTGAATATTACACGAAATCCGTGCATCCAAATGGGCTGAACGATTGTGGAAATTTCCAAAATTCAATATTCTACATTTCATATTAAGGAACCCAATCCTTATTAGGCTTGTATGGGGACCATCTGAACTACTCTGTCCAAGCCACATAATTTGGACCATGTCAAATGCGGTGTTCTGTATTTTATCAATATCATGAGATGTTGTTGTCCAAACGGTGCCAAACATTCGGTGGAGACATCAAAGAGGTATGTATACAACTTTTATATTTTCTACAAAGCGGGATAAGACTGTCTGAAGGCCAAAATGCATCGTTCAAGTGGATTGATGAAATCTGTGTGCCCGAAACCACCTCCCACATTTCCTATAAAAAGGAACATTAAGATACTCATTTGAAAGTTCGTCCAAGGAGTTATGTGATGCCAATTTGGAGTCCTAGAATAGTCTCAAAATCACCTTGGTGGTTCTGGATGCCCCTATCCTCATCGGGGGATCAACAATGAAGAAGGATTTCAATCCAAGCTTCCTCCTCCTCCTGATGTCGAGTTAAAAGATGGGTGTTCGTTGTGAGGGAGATACACACATGTAAAGGGAGTTCCAATGCTTATATTAGCTACTAGATTGGAGTAATTTGGGTTTCAAAACATTTCATTCCATGTATCTTACATAATTTCATATTTGAATGCTTGTTTTGATACATGCGAATGAGATGCTCTTAATTTCTAACCGATCGGTGTGAGGTTTTGAGTGCGTGACTTGTATTGTTCCGATTGGACATCACAAGAATCGTTTTCATACCCAACTTATTTAGATTTCAATATGCTTTGGACGTTCTTATTCCATGAATAAGTACTGGACCTTGACAATATGATTTTCACGTCATGGTTTGGTCCTTAAAGCATTGAAATAAAAGCTTAGGAATTAATCGGGATTCCAATTTACTCCAACCAAAGAATTACTATGAACCTAAGATGAATTTCTATGAATAATGAACTTGATATGTGTGTAGTGAAATCACATTGACCCTTTTATCTCATATTTCTCAAAATCCACTTGTTCACTCGTCTTTTACACCATTTCAAATAAGTCATTGTTTTACACTGTTTTCAAAACCACCCCCTCTCTTAGTCATTTTTATTAAAAATACACACTCTAAACCTACCAACACTCTATGAGAGATGACCTAGGGTTTACCCTAGAATATAAATCAACCTTAAAAATATAATCAATTTGACGTTTCATGACAACACAGTCATGCGACTAATTAGAATTGAAAATATTTATAAAAGCATGATTTTACATATATATGAATAAGTACAGTTTGTAAGAAATTTTTTTTGATACTCGTCACACATTAAGGTCGGGTCTGATCTTGATCAAACATACTCATATCATTATTTATGAATTTAAAATAAAAAAGTTTCATTTAAATAAAACATATACCAATGTAATCTATTTTTACATGACATTGAGTGACCAGTATCTAAGAAACATGTAACTCTAGTCTAGTCCATCTCATCCATTCATGATTTATTATAATAAACATACTATATTTATGAATAAATCACATGTAATTCATCAGGGAGATAAGAACATCACATGACCCTCATTGAAGTAAATAATAAAATCAAATGTTAATTAACTAAGAATGGCCTTAAATTTTTTTAGTCTATTTAAATCAAGGGAGTTTTTTATCACATTATAAAATATGGAAAATCCCATCATAGCTGACATCCAATAAAATAAATGATAAAACTATATGCTACCACCACTGACTAAAAATTCATCATGTCATTCATAATAAATATATCATAGTCAAAATATTATCATGATATGAATCTTTCATATGAATGGTAATGGGGAGTAATAATAAGAATTCACTCCTTGGAATCTCAATGAATGTATAAAATTCCATTTGATATACTATAGTGGGTCAATAAAAATATTAAGTACTATCATGTAACAACATGAGTTTATGGTTCATATATCATTTATTTTTTTTAATCGAGTGTATGATTATAATATTACTATACCGCCTTATCATAAAACCCCAAAATACTCCATGATAATCAATTATTAGGTAAAATAATTTTAAAACACTGAGGGGATAATATAATTCCACTATTTATATAAAATAAATTATATTATAGATGAATGAATGATAAATTGAAATGTCGTTTTATATCAAATAATTATATATTTTTCACCCATTATATCAAATATATCTTATGACTTATACCAATAGATTCATCATGACACTTATACCATTACTGCAGTAATGATATCCTCAATATATCAAAAAAAATTATTCTATGTCCACATATAAAAACTTTGCATCTCCCCTCTCAATGATCTCCCAAATGATTAATTTTTTTAATAGTGTGTCTACTCTGTCGTTGAGATCGGGGCTACACAAAAATTGAGGTAAGTCTACTTTTTTCATTGTACAACTGTATTTATCCCCCGAAAATATGAAGTAACCCATGTTCAAAAAATAACATCATGATCAGAACAAGTAATTTCATAGAAGTGGATGTGGTAATGTATTATAACTATGTTATCAACTCTACTATAATTGTAAATTTGGAATAGTTCCAATTAATAAGTCCACCTTTTAGGGACGAAGTAGATCCAAATTGAGATCTTATCTCACATTTGACATATTGAAAAATATCATCTAGCTAACTATTTACCAAATATCTGTGTCTCCTCCAAATAAAAATAACATATACTTATTTTTAGTAAAGTATATTAGCATGTTCTTTACAACAATATGGTTACTTTCACTGAGATGGGACTGCTATGTGATGGTTATTCTAAACGTAGAAGTGGCATCACCTGATTTCTTCAACCAAATTGTCATTATATATATATTTTTCTTATATTGGATGAATAATGAATTATTTACATTTAATATTATTTTTTATAAGGTCCATGATTATTGATAATATTCATTGAATGTAATATTATAAAAGAACACATTTTGGAGTTTTTTATGATAAACTACATTATCACTTTAAAATTTATTCATTTTTTGAAATAGCCCAAAAAACTACATTAACATAACTCTGAATATAATCATATATTTTTTAGGATGATTCTCCAATTTCTTTCATTAATAATAATTTTCTGAAAAAATCTTTATAGAATGTATATTTGGTAGGATTTTAATAATAAGATGCATGTAATTTATATAAAATATCATAAATACCATAGCACTCCTTGTAATCCTATTTTACAAATTATATTTATACTTATATATAGTGATACCAGAATTATTAATTTCATTATTATACATGATATTCCAAATCATATAAACAGTCACCTTTCGAGATCATAGAAACTTTATAATAATAAAAGACCCATTTATTACATTAAATACTCTGGGATGTATCACATACATGTCCACAACTATATTATCATTATGAGTAGTGGGTTTACATCAATTTTATCTATCTTAAAATTAAAATGTGATCTTATGGAATGATATATATTAATTGACTCTATAATCATAAAAGTGAAATTGTCTCTTTATATTTGATACAATTATTTTTTCTGTAACCATTTTCCATAAGATATTAATTATATGTATAAACCTTCAATCACTATTTGTTTAATTTTAAAAAAACGTTTTACCATTTGAAACTCACCCATTATAGCTCAACCTTTATGTTTCAATTGTTGTTTGTGCATGTGATGTCCATTTAAGTGTCCATAATGTTTTTCATTTCTCAGAATAAAAAATCTCAAAGGTCCTAAGATATATAGTAGGTTAAAATCTAATGAAAATTACTTAAAAATCATTTGCAAGAAAATCTATATATTTTTTACTTTTAATGAATCATACCAAAACTATAAGGATATTTTATAACATGATTATGTTCTATATTAATGACTTTTTGAGGAACCAACTATAAATTTATCTCATGATGACTTCTTATTTTTTTTCTTATACATATCAAGGTTAAAATTTCATCCAAATCACTACTTCATTAATGTTTTTTGACTCAGAGAAAACCCCATATGGATACACAATCATATTGTGTTGAATATAGTTAAGGATATAATATCAATTATAAAAAATTCAATATTTTTTAGATGGTCATTGAATTCTTGGAACATGTATTCACAAACCAAATATAATTAAAAAATCGTAATACTTTTTCTAAATTTACTAAATTATTCATTATGAATATTTCATATGAATTTTAGAGAAAAAATCGTTTGATGTTCATAAATCTATTGTTTATGGGTGCAAGATTCACTGCAGTTTCTCTATTTTTATTATGATGATCAGTGAGTTTTTCTAGTGGCATATTGTGGAGGGTTATAAGACTATAAAATCATTAATGTATTATTCACCATTTCATGATTTTGAAGAAAATATAAATGGATCCTACATCTATAACTGAGCACGGTCATTCTTCTCAAAAGAAGGTGGTTAATTAGAGTTTCAAACCAAATGACACATATTTACTCACATTGCTCGAGAGGATGGGAGGTCGGTGTCATCACACCATTTTTGCATGATTTGCTTCCTTCTAAAAGAATCTATTATATGTTTGTGATATGTTCGTGAATCTCTTCTAAACCCCATTAAAGAACCAATTACTCTAAATAAATTATCACATTTTCCAATATCTCTATATGAAAGGTGATTTCTTATGAAGATTCCATCTATATATATATGTGGTTATTCAACTATCTCCAATTAATGTGTAGTTGTTTATATTCTATAGACATATTACTAGGCACTATACATATTCATGTAATCCATGGAGGCGATTAATATTTTAGGGATCAGATTGAGCTATTGTTGATAATCCTTTGTATCCCTCCTATATCAGTAATGAAGTCCCAATTTTTTAAACTCATGTAATCTAATTTCATTTAGAGAGGACATATATGAGAGAACATATGAATTGGGTAATGAGATTGATCCTCTTGGAGTAATCTTACAAAACCTAGTGATTTTAGGAATCAGATTCATTATAGTTTGGTCACAATGATGGGACTTTACCCTATGTGGATTCCCTAATTTAGGGGAAGCCATATAATTACACTAATAGTGTCTTAAATATTAGGCTTCCATAATAGTTGGAGATATCGGATGAAATGATATGTCATTTAATCCTCCTTCATCACATATGATCCATGCTCAGTGTGATAAATTAGTGATAGAAATTAATTATTCTCACTACATATGGATGTGTTCCTTATAAACTAGGACCTCATTTTATATGTTCAATATAGAGCATTATTGATTGGAAGGAATCATACATATCCTATTTATGAATTGAATTTGAGATCTCATAAATAATTTTTATCCCCATTCTTCTAGTGGTTATTGAAAAAACATTTGTAAATATTAGGTCCCAATGTTTGAAATGTCTGATACAATGGGGAAACATTCACCGAAGTGGATTATTTACTAAGATCCATCCATAGAAATGTATCCTATATAATATATATATATATATATATATATATTAGATTTCTCTATGTTCGTTTTGATTAGGTATTACACTCTTATTTTTTAATTAAATATTTTATATGGAGCTCAATAATTATGAATGAATCAAGCATATAGTTGTTAGGGAATGAATCAGAGTTATAGTATTTCTCTTTGATTAGGTCTCTAACCATGAGGTTTCACACATATATCCCTTTAAAAGGTTATATTGTCTTGTGATGTATTTCTGACCTGACAAAAATTTCTTCTTTTCATGTATGATTGTCTGTTGGACATGCTTTATGATTTTAATACATGTCCTAGTAATGTTAGGAAAGGTCTCGAGATAGTCACATGATCTAGTGTGACTTTCCCATAAGACGTTTCATGAGATACATGGTATACCTGTTGGACATAACATGATCATGGATGACATGTATGGATAGTTTCACATGGACTCGATGAATCGTATGATGCCCTCGAATGATCCAAGATGACATGTATTGGTGTCATCATGAGACCTAGATGACTTGTGAGGGTGACATCGCATGATCCAGGTAGACATGACATAGTGTAATTTCGATACTGAGTTGGAATGTTCAGTTGACATTCTATGATCAAGGTTGAAAATTAATAGTTCTATCATTTGACCTATATAAATAGTATGGGGGACATCAAATGATCTTAGATGAGATGTCTTTATTTCATCACGAGACCTGGATGACTCTCGTATAGGACATCACCTAATCTAGGATGAAATGTCATGGGGTTATCATGAGACCAATTCATAATATACCGCTGTAACAATATGGTGTGGGAATCATTTCATGATGACATTTTTTATCATGAAAGGCATGTCTCGATTTCAACATAAGAAATGGGTTGCATGACCATAGGTAATCGTGCTGATTGTATAAAATTCTAAACAAATATTGCATGATCTATATAGCATGACGATGGAGTGTTTCATGACTGGGAGTGAAGTCACAATGTTGTCTCATGATTTTGGTCAGTAATACGAAGTGAATGAAATACATGAAATTTGTTTTTTCTATGTATTCAATCTTCGTGGACATTATTTTAGTCTCCATTGCACATGTTCCTTCTACTTATCCATTTCGTGCTTTTTGTTTTACATTGTGTCATCCAATAGATAGGTAAGACTTGCATTTCAGGACTCAGATGAGACAATATAGTTCCTCCACATGATCTATTAGTGATTTCATAAAACTCATAAGCATGATATGTGTTACATTAAGACATTCGTTGATTTTTACGTGGAATAATACATTGTGATCACTTAATTGGAACATCTAAGAAGCCTTCTCCATATGTGATCAGTCATCTATTAACCGGTGTAGGTGCATTTTTATGTGGTGGTGGAAAAATTAATTGCCCTCACCACACTGGTTATATTATACTGTTTGTAGTGTGTTTCTTGAAGAATCATGGCATAGAATATAGATGGATTTGGTGTTACATGATTCGCATGATCCTATTGTTGGTCATTCAGTGGGGAATCTCCTGTTGATAAATCACTATAGGAATGTTCCTCCATTGATAATTTTTTTAGACATAGTCTAATCCAAGGTATTTTATTGATCATGTAGTGATTCCAAATGGGTTTTCTATGATCATGGTAACACATCTAGGTTTCTTAGTTAGATATAGGTACATATTCAAAGGCTTTCATGTGAATTAAGAATAATTTTCATTGGCCTTCAATGAGAAAAATGTGGCTTTTCATGGGGCCTTCTTGATATCAAAGAAACATGCCTTGAATCATTCTTGATATCAAGGGAACTTGTTTTTGATCATTAATGATACCTATTAATCTTTTAAATATTGTTTCTAAAGGTATGTTCTTCTATTTCATGGTGGAATCCATGGGAGAAATGGTGATCACCTAGGGTTTATAACCCATTTCACATGATTATTAGCTTATCCTATCTCTATGAGAAGCATATTTCATTTCGAGTTTTATTTTCTTCATTGTCTAACAAGTTATTGGGATATCAAAATGTTATGTGAGTGTGGTTGAAGATAATCAATATCATTGTCTATAATGAATCTTGTGAATAATAAGTGTTATTGTGGTGATATTTTATCCTTTCCATAGACAACACTTCTTTTTTTTCCTTTCGATCTAGTGACTTGTCATCAGGCTCTTGCGTGACAATATGGGCATATCTACATGGCCATGTTGTGTCTTATGAACAATATGAGCATATCATATGAACATAAATGATTCTATATTGTAACGACTTGACCCCATTTACCCAGAGTCAGTGAATTATTTATATACAATGGCATGATTACAATGAATCAAGTCCCTAAAGACCGATTAGTTTACCAGTCATGGAAAATAGATTACATACATGAATGTTACATTACACATTAGAAAATAAAACACAACAAAAATGATCCTTTGAGAACACCATTAATCCCCTAGAATAACCCTGTTTGTCAATCATAATACACCTCTTGGAATCCAAGGAAAATAAAACATATGAAAGGGGTGAGCTCAAACGCTCAATAAGGATAAGCAATATAGTAGAAGATAGAAAAAATATTAGGCATGTTTAATAATTTAATGCACATTCCATTAAAAATAATAAATATGAATACATTATGGAAAAAATATGAGATGGGTAAATAATTCCATAATAAAACACTGTCATTGGAATTATACAAGTTGAATAACCACATGAACCATCAATAATATTTTCATAATGAGAGAATGTATAATTCAAGACATTCTGAAACATTTTTTCTAGGCCTCAGCCTATACGTCTAAAATTTATTAAGTCCTTGGAAGAAACTATATATAAAAATTTGGGATGGCCTAAACCAATTCAACGTCTATTTGTCTAATGACAACTACTGATGCATCGAGGAGCTATAGAGGGCTCTGCCTGTCACTTACTAAGTCCAACACATCCCTCATATGAAAAGGTTGAAACATTACATAAACATTCGTATTAAAACAACATACGGAATTTCAATACTTTAATCATAAACCATAAATGGTATAAAAATAAAAAATCCACAGTAAAACATATCTTAACTCATTCAATACAATATGTAATATTGTATTATATTAAATCAACTTCAAACAAGTTTAAAATCCATTAAAGGATGTTGACATAGATGAAATCAAAACTATTTGGGATAAATATACCTTTTTTTTAAATCATTTAAAAGTCAAAATAATTTTTAAAGGATGACATTTAAATAAATTTTGAATTAAATTATCCCATACCACATTGAATAATTTAAATGAATTTACATTTTTAAACAATGATGTCCATATAAATAAATCCTTAAAAACATTTTGAAAACATGGACATTAAATAAAATTATTTTGAAAAATAAATATTTAAAACATTTAAAATGGTGATATAGTTAAATAGTCCCATCCATTAAACCACAAATGATTTCCTTTGAAAACCATTTTATGAAATATGGACATTGGTGATATATATGTCTTTGTAAATACTTACTCATAAACCATCTCAGATAATAATGAGACTTAGGAATTAACCCTTGCCTTATACTTTTACTTTGTCGTGGGTACGTTAAACTGCTGTATAATACTTAAATCATTGTTATTAAAATAATCAAGAACCACATACATAAATATTATATCATATGTGATCTTCTAATATTGATTTGTTAATAATAATTTATTATTATCATCGTTTCGGGTGTTAGCTGATAAGTTTTCCTTTATATGCTTGGTTACGTAAGCCATGTTGTTGTTGATATGATGTACTTGATTCATATCCAGAATGATATTAAGTTCTTAAAAATTATTTTTTAATCATAAAATTAAAATTATTCTTGAACGATTATGATGGGGAATGAATCTCATCGCGTTCGTCGAGATGGTAATCCATACATACGCACGAGCGACAATATCATTAAATTGATGGATAATTCATATGTAATTGGATTGTATATCATATATACATAATCATTAACATGTTATATTTATTATTTAAAAAAGTTATACTCATTATTATACCCATCCAAATAATTAAGTGTTTGAATAACAATCCACACCATGACGTGGAGATGGTAAACCGTACATACACACTTATGGTGACATTGTCATTCATAGGATTGATTGAATAAATAATGTGGCTATACCATATTAATAATAACATCACAGTATATAGGAGGAAGTGAATATATTATTTTGGTTTGGAAACAACAAAAAAAGAGGATGTGGAAGAATAAAATAACATGAAAGAGGGCAGTGAAATTATTACCTCTTCGTCGGGTGTTTAATTTTTAGGAATATTATATCAACCAATTATATAGTATTTGATTTAAATATTAATTTATGTAAATTTTGATAATATTTGTTATTTTGTTTTTTTGAATGTTATAACAACCTTATCACATCAAACATAATTTATCTAGTCAACCCTAACATGTCATATTTACCTATAAACCTAGTGGAATTTATCAGAAGTCTAAATTTACATTTATTTGGATATTTATAATATCAATTATTTAAAAATTTAATTAATAAGGTAAATATTTCATCCTCATTGTGTCGTAAATATATTTAGTTATTTAATATCTACAATTTAAAAACAAAATAATATTATGTATTAAGTCATTTTCACATTCTAATGAATATTTATATTTGAATTTATATTTTTTTAACCCTATATTAAAAATGGATTAGTTATTAATAATTGAATTTAACAATTATAACTCTTCTTTAAATAAAATAATAATAAATGTCCCAATCTAATCCATGTGGACTGAAGAGTATCATATTTTAATCCTATGGTTGTTTTTGGTCTAATAACACATATCCAATAGAAAGAGGACATGTGTTAGGGTAATTATAATATTATTTTTACACTTAATTACCCTATTTACTTTTAACTATGGTAAATAAAATTAAAAGTTACTATTAAAAAAAATATTTTATGTTATTGAACCACATTATACATACTAATTTCAACCGTGACTCTCTTATTTTTTTTATTTCAACTCACAAAAGTGATAAAATTAGGTTTTATGAAAATTTGCAAATGCACCTAAAAGGTGGGTAAAAAACATTAAAAACATCAATAAAATTTTATACATCTAATATTATTTTAAAAAGGAATCCAATTAATTACATTGAACTTATATAGGTATTATATATCACTTTTGAAATTAATTAAATTTATATTAAATAAATATTTATTTAAATAAAAATCAGTTTTAAATAATAACGTAGAGTTTTCACTATTCCTCAAAAATAGAATGTTTTCAGAAAAATACCAAAAAATAACCCTAAGATATTTTTTTAAAAATTAGAAAATAATGTCTATTTTACCAAATTCAAAACATTTAATTTTTATTTATTAATTAAAAATTAATTCTCGTTTTGAAAACTAAAAGGCGAGTTTTAAAAAAAAATAAAAAGATCAAAAGATTGAAATGTGTTTATTTCAAATTTAAATGGGAAATTACATATAATGACCTAAATTATATTAAATGATACAAATAAATCTAATTATACTCCGAAACCCTTCAGAAGTATAACTGAACAATATAAATTATTTTGATTAAAAAATGTGTTTTGAATTAAATTTTAGTATTTTTCACAATTCACCCAAATATTCATGTTATTAGAAAAACACCCAAAATTTATTGAAAATAAATTTTTATGTTCGGACTCTAAATAATAAGTTTGTTTTTTCAAATTTAATATATAGAACAGTCAAATTTTTGATTTTATTGGGTTTACCATTAAAATGAGGTAAAATTACATTTTCTAAAATATACTTCCTTTAACTAAAAAAATGAATTTTTTCTTTATTATGTCTATTAAAAAAATAATATGGATATTAAAATTTATGTGGAATATATAAAATTCCAAATGGAGATTATACTATTCATAACTGATTTTGAACAGCTAGTTTGGTAAGTCATCATGCACTCAAACATGGTGTTGTGTGCATCGCAAGTAATTGAATTACATTAAAAAATAATATACTATGAAATCATATGGTGTTACTTTATCCCTTTTTTCATTAAATTGCATCCTCAAAATTTGAAATTTTTCTTCAAAAATAAATAGTTGAAAATACAAAATTACCATTGTAGAAAACGCACATCAGAATTTGGGTCAATAAACATTAGTCTTAGTAAGAGGGAAAGGGAAATGAAAAAGCCACCACCAAATTATGATCTCGATTAAGATAATATTTTTGGCGGTTAGAGACACATTATTGGAGGAAAAACGTAAATATTTATATGGAGTCATTGAGGTCATCAATCAAAAAAGTGTAAAATTGAGGGCCTCAAAGCTATCAATATATGATGATTTAAAATATCATCAGTTCAACAAAACATAAGGTATTAGGATGATACATATTTGATTTCAATAACCATTCCCTAATGATTAAGAATTAATTTATTCATATAATAAGAGGGAAAAATATACTTTATATGTATTATTTTATCCTTCAACTAATTCAAACAAAAAATCATCCTTCACTACAAAAAAGATAATTGAATTCAAAAATATTCAATTTATCCTAATAATATAGGGTTGAAAAAATTATTTTTTTATAATTAATTTGTTCGACTATTTTAAAAAAACTACATTATAAAAATTAGGACATCATGCAGGCCAGTGGTAGGTGATGCACCCTTGTCTTCCATTGGCTGAAGGTTCAAGTCCCATGGCCTTACCAGATGCAATAGGTTGTCATCCGATCTCTAAATTATCCTCTTTATGGAAATCCAAAATTAATTTCAAGAAATTATTTAACCTTAACAATAGTATCCAATTCCAAACATAATTGATTCCATCATTTAGATTTATCCAAAATACTTCTGCCCAAACTCACAGTCCAAAATTTATAAAAAAGGTAAACATAATGAAGATTATTTTAGCCACATAATAACATGTGAATATCTTCATCATGTATTCTTTTAAAAAACAGTAACACCATTAATTACCAGAAAACCTTATTGAATACATTCATGATCCCATATTCCTTATTGAATACTAGATATAATCCATCTATCAAAATTTTTTTTAAAATCCAATAATGGGGGAATATATAAATCATTAATTAGTTTCAAGGTGGTCAATAATATCCAATGTAATTTATCCAAATCAATCAGACATTATTCCAAAATCACTATCTCGGTATCATAACCATATTATGGTTTATCTTTCTCTTGACAATATATTTTCCAGAAAATTTAACATGTTATGAATACACTTTTCTTGGTTCCACACTATCTCAAGTCCTTAATGAAATGGTACTGCAGTAAAATTCTAATATACAATATAATTATTATAACATGTACATCATTAATACAATACACAAATGAAAACAACATAATAACTCTAATCAGTCCTCTTAATCTTCAGCAGTATCATAAAATGATTATTATCCAATAGCAGCATTTGTGGTATACACTGATGATTTGGAAATTGATTTGAGTTGTGTCCCAACCCTTTGCAGATGAAACATCATGCATTTAAATCCTTTTTCTTACCCTTGAAATCACGTACTTGGTGTATTTTTCCTCACACTTATATCAAACTCTCATTCCATTCATGCATTTACCATGGTGATCCTTTCCATAGTAATCACATATGGTAAAATCCTTTTTCCCCTCTTACCTTAATCCATGTTTCTCTCTTCCATCATTTTCTTCTCTTGATTCCCTTAAAATCCATAGGACTCATGGAATTCATTACTTAACTTATTAACACATGATACTCTTCCTTCATATGATGAGAATAAAGGGGATACTATTTCCCTTTTAAATATTGGATTAATACCATTAATGATCTGATCCTTTTTAATCATTCAATCATGAGTATTTCTAAAATTTGAATTCCTTCTACAAGGCACCATTTATAAACATTGGTATACAGTAGATTAGTTTATGAATAAAAATGCTTAATTCCAAACATGTAAAATACAAAACATAATTTGAAAAGATTATTCATATAATATATAATCATAATATGTTTTCTTTAAAGAAGTATTTACTCCTAAATCATTCATAACGTCTTGTAATGAAAATGTGAATTATCATAAGCATATCCCTCTGGAGTGTCGTAAACAAGAGTGCATCAATGCCCAATATCATGTACCAAGACATCTCAGGTCAAGCCCGAAACTCCTTGTCAGAGTTTTCAAACCTAGGTACATATGTTCCAGAGCCACCTCTAACTTCTCATATACAGACATAAATGTATTTCTTGGAAAATACTCAAAATATAAACATTACCAAAATTATTGTAGGATCTTCTATACTAACCCTCAATGAATATCTTAGGATAATGTTCTCCAATCAGAGTATATATAAAGATATTTCCAAATATGTTTCTAAAATTCATATGACACCATCGATAATTCCCCGACCCTAGTTACCCAGATTCGGTGCATTATTTTAATACATTGTCATGATTATAAGGAATGAAGTCCTAAAATACCATTTAGTTTAGTATTCTTGGAAAATATATAATTTACATGAACGTTACATTAATCATTATAAAATAAAACACAACATAAATGATCCTTTGAGAACTCCATTAATCCCCTAGCATAACCCTTCCTACCAATCATAATACACTTCTTGGAACCATGTGAAAATAAAACATAAGAAATGGGTGATCTCAAATGCTCAGTAAGGATATGAAATACAGTGAAAGATAACATAAACATTAGGAATGGGTTATAATTTAAAACAAATGCCTTTACAAATTACAAACATGAACTCTTTATGGCATGAATATGATATGAGTAAATAATTCCACAATAAAACATAATCTTGGGTATTATACTAGTCGAAAAAACACATGAAATATCAAAAATATTTTCATAATGAGGGAATGTATAATACGGGACCTACATATGCATCGAGGATCTATATCGGGTTCCACCTGTCACTTACTATGTCCAATACATTCGTCTTATGAAATGGTTGAAGACAAAAATAAACATTCGTACTAAAAATAGCATAAAAATTGGCAATAAATTAACCATAAAACATGAATGGTATAAGAAAAAAACAACCACAGTAAAACATGTAATTACTCATTGAATACAATATAGAATATTGTATTATAATAAATCAATTTCAAACAACTGTAAAATCTATCAAAGGATGTGGACATAGATAAAATCAAAACAATCTGAGTGAAATATCTCTTTATTTTTTTAAATCATTTAAAGGCCACCTAATTTTAAAAGGAATATATTTAATGACATTTTTGAATCAATATGTCCCATACCACATTGATTCATTGAAATGAATTAACATATAAAAAACAATGATGTCCACATAAATAAATCCTTAAAATCATTTTGTAAAAATGGACATTAATTAAAAATATTTAGAAAAATGAATATTTAAATCATTTAAAATGATGATATTGTTAAATAGACCCTTGTATAAAACCATGAAATATTCCTTTTGAAAACATTTTTATGATATATGGACATTGATGATAAATATGTCCCAGTAAATACTTATTCATAAACAATCTCAGATAATAATGTGATGGAATAATAAACCCTTACCTTGTAATTTTCCTTGGTCAAGGGTATGTTAAACTCCTGTATAATAGTTTAAAAATCGTTATTAAATTATAAAAGAACCTCATATAAAAATATGTTATCATATATGATATTATAATATTTCTTAGTTAATAATATTTCATTAGTATCATCGTTTCCCATGTTAACTAATCCATTTTCGTTTATAGGCTTGGTTACCTAAGCCCTGTTTGCTATGGATAAGATGTATTTGATTCATATCCAAAATGATATTAATTTCTTAAAATTTATTTTTCATCCAAAAATAAAAAAGTATTCTTCAACGAATACGATGGGAAATCAATATCATCACATTCATGGAGACGGTAAACTATACATATGCACGAGTGACAATGTCATTATATTGATGGTGAAATCATATGTAATTGGATGGTTGTTTCTTTCGAAAATGGATATGACCTTGTTTTTTTAAGGTTCAAACTTTCCAATCAGTTTCTAATGGGTTTATTCATATAACCAGAACCATCCAATGATTCTACATCCATTTGGACCTACTTTCCAAAGTTAGGTGCTCATTAGATTTAGACTGATGAGGCTTAAAAAATTTCATTGGTCGAGAGGATGGGAGGTCAGACTCATTACACCTTTTTGGGGGGAATTATTATCTACTCTGGGACTCTCTTATAGATTTATGTTATGTTCATGAATCCTATTTAATTTACCAAACATAAAAATTATTTTTTGCTTTAGACATTGCAATCAATGATTGATATGTATGGGATTTAGAGAATATTTTATATGTATTAGAGTATCATCATCAATGGAGTATCATATATATGAATTAGAGATTTATATTCAATGGTATCCTTTAATACATTATATAGATATCTCTTGGTCACTATTATGACTATACTGGTTTTAAATCCACTTAGTGGGGAACTTGAAGTTTATTATCATTTAGAAAGATAGGGATTGTTTTAGAGTTGGGATCATACCCACATATGGGCTACCTATATATCCTTGTTTGAAAAGGAATCAGAAATCATGTAGTTCGAGTGAATAAGTATGTGGTTTATGCCTAATTAATGGACCAAATAGATATCTCAAAATGGCATTTACCCTCTAAGCTCACGTGAGTCCTGATTGATGTGAGAAACAAGAGGTATCAGGAAACCCTGACGATTGTTCCATGAAAGATGCAATCATACGAAAGGATGTGGGGCTAACATATGTATGACTTCCCAAGAGAAGGTTACATAAAGGTATATATATGGAGATTTTGAAGGACATACACCTGAAATGGAAGGCCAAATTAATAGGGACTTATGATTGAGTTTTATTCCTAAGAAGGAATCCCAAATCATAAGAAAATAAGGTCAGGGCTTACTCTTTAGAAGGATGCCCAATTAAAAGGGAACATATAACCTGGGGCTTAATCCTGATATGGAGGCTGAATGTTAAAGGTAATTATGATTGGGACTTACTCCTAAGAAATAGTACCAGGTGAATGAGACTTGTAACTTGGGGCTTACTTCTAAGAAGGAGGCCCATAGTTAAAGGAAATTAGGATTAGGACTTACTCCCGAGAAAGAGGCCCAATGTATAAAGGAAATTTTGATTGGGACTTACTCTTGAGAAAGAGGTCCAATGTTTAAATGAGATTATTATTGGGACATACTTTTGAGAAGGAGGCCCAATGAATTGGGAATGTGGGGCTTACAGCTAAGGGGGATGCCCATATTAAAGATCGTCTCAACTTAAAGGATGAGTTTGAATAGAGGAAATCCCTAACCATAGTGACATAAAATTATATAAATCATGAGGTTTTGAGATATGTTCCACATAATTCATTTCAGATATGGAATCCAAAAATGGAACCAAGATATAAATGGATTTGAAGAGGGTTTTGAAGGATAATGATGAAGAGGAGAGGTGTATTTGAGTAAAGGAAGTGAACTGGAATGAGGCGCACAAGTACCGTTCAAGCGCGCAAGTCCTGTTCTCACAAGTATACTTGCATGACATGACTCGACTTGTGAGACGAATAATATATAATGTAATACTTTGGAGACATTGAATTGGAGGCCTTACAATCATCTCTAGAGACTTTTAGATGGGGGGCGCAAATGTTTCATTTAGAGGGAAAGGCAGCGTGCAGGTGCCTTATCTAACCATAAAGGTTGGACCCTTAGGCACACAGGTAATGATGATTTTTAATACTTAGGCCTTATTATTCCTCATTAGAGATTCTATTCTAGGGAATGAATTAACTTATCAGTGTTTAGAAGACGTCAGGAAAAGACTTGGGAGACCAGAGCTTGAATCAATGTTTTGGAAAATTTTGTCTCTCAAATGGGGGCCCATGGGGGCTATTAACAGGCCACTGAGCACCTTGGGAAAAAACAATAGGGCACACATGTGACTTGTGTGACCCATATGTGGCGCACAAGTGACTTTGATGACCCATATGTGGTGGGAAAGTGACTTGAGTGACCATAAGGAAACTTGCACAACCCATGCATAAAAGGTTCCTTGTTCGGGCCCTTGTCAGATTTTTATGTTCTTCAAAGGATGAATCTCTTTGTTCTTAATCCATTTCCCTTTTCCATTCATTAGACTCTATGATGGAAAGGAGTGTGAACAATAGTCCCCCCTGAGTGTCGGATCTGAAAAAGGAATGATGATTTGACTCTGAGGAAAATGAGAAACAAATTGTTGCAGTGCGCAAGTAGTAGGCACGTAGGTATTGTTTCGGCACATAGGTTACGGAACACATGGGTATGGCCTCAATTATATATATGGGCTTAATTTTATGAAAAGCATCCATCGTTCGAATGTTTATCGCTCTCATCGTGAAGGTGTCTTGTATTTTCGCTTGTCTGCACTTCTGTTTATTGTGTCACGCTTACTCAGTCTATTTATGACATGCAATCCATTACTAGCGTGGTAAAACTTGCGTGAACATCCTGGACTTGAGTTCCAGTATTAAGATTCCACACCTTAATTCCTTATCCAATTATTTTATATCTTCGGAAATTTTATGAAAAATCAACTTACTTAAATGTTACTTATTCGATCATTGTGTAGATTCAATGGCTCCCAAAAGAGTTGGATCAGCTGATGAATTGGATAGCAAGATAATTGATGATGTGATTAACATCATTTCCCATGACTATTTTGATATCTGTGAGAACACTCTCCCATATTGAGCCATGTACATGAGGAAGTATCATGTTATTTTCCCACAGAGCACTCAGTTACCTTTATAAGGCCATGGTCATCTGCAAGGTGTCAATGTTCCAAAGCCAATGAACTATCTCCCGCATTCTTGGTATCAAAATTACACCAACTATTATTCAAAAAATGTATCAATTGTAGGATCCTTTGTTAATGAAAGAATAATGGAGAAGGCCTACATAATGACTTGTAACCCTTGTGCTCCAGATCTGAAACCTCACAATCTTGAGCTGCAGCCGCATTGTTATCCCTCAATATTCCAAAATTCAAAGATGTATCAATCCAAAGGCTAGAAAAGGAGCTGGGATTTCCGTCTCAGAGAAGGTGTGAAGCTGACTTGGATGTGGGTATATTGGGTCCGACAAACCTGTGCAGAGTTTGTCGAGGATCTGAATGGAACTTCAATATATGAATCTATCTGTGCTGGGCAGATATATGTCTACAGGAATGATAACTTTGTGTCGGAGATAATCATCCGCTGGATCCCAGAAACCAATTCCTTCTAAATGACTCGTGGAGAAGTAGGCATCACTTTTTGGGATGTCTAAAATATCTTAGGGGATCCAAATTTGGGTGATATGTATGATTAATTCATCCCCCCCAAGGTGACATGACTGATTCAGAGAAGAAATCGTCTTTGGTTTGAGAGTTATTGAAAATTTTCCACAAGATCAAGAATTCAAAGTCCTCCAAAACTCATTATATAAAGGATATACTTCCAGAGGAGTGGATAGATATGATTCTTATCAAAATGAAGGATAAGTGCCCCACCTATACTCTTCCTACCAGAAGCCCTAGAATATAGAAAAGGGGTGCTCTTGGCACATTCTGGTAGACCCTGGATGTGGGATAATTTGAAAAGAGGGGGTATTAAGTGGATCAAACAATCCCAGAAAAGACCCGTCTAGAGGGCTTCTTAGCATTGTAGCTCAGTTTTTCTCTTCTTTTAGTTTGAGATTCGATGGGATGTGTCAGGATAGGGTCCTTCGTTGTTGAAGCTATGTTGGCTGAGTGGAAAATGTTTGTGTTAGCCACCCCAATTTGGGTGAAGATTCACAGGTGCATACTCCAGGCCTATATGGGTATGTCTCCTTTGAGAATAGTGGGACCATTCCACGTTTTTAAGGGATGGATCACCACTCACTTCACGACATACCCTATAAAGAGTAGATTACAGGTTCCTAGAAGTTCTTTCTGGCCATTAGTAGATGCATATTTTGGAATTTTTTCATTGTCCATCAACCCCTATGATATGAAGGTGAGGCTGAGCGTGGTTAAGGAATTTAATTTCATTCCTTATGGAAAATCACCAACCGGGTGGTTTGTTGATGATGGAACAACTAGTATGGAATTGAGTTATTACATGTTGTCTTACATAGATGGTATATTGGGCCACCATATTTGACTGATAGATTATATGCGAGGAATATGCTCCATATATATTTTCACATAAATTCAAGTGTCTGCTGCAAATTGTTGTATCCCCTCCTGTGCAATTCTGGTCAGAACAACATCCAATGTTTTTCTGACTACTTTAGTTGCTGACAGCTTTGGAGAAGACCGGTGTAGTGTTTGATCTACCAGTTGTTGGAGTGGCGAGTCACTTGTCCTCATGGTATTCCGAGAACTGGATTGTGTCATACCCTGATGGGGTACTGAATCAACTGGTACCTCATGTGGGGACAAAAAAACTATCAGGAAACAAACCCTTCATCTGGAAGGTGACTCTTCCTCACCTGGAGCTGATTCATTAGGTTCCTCACCCTGGGCTGATTTTCCGGATTTCCGGGATGCGGTGATGAGGCACGACATGGGTTAAAGCGGCATTGTTCTGTATATAATCCTCCGTCCATTGTTAAGAGACCAACTCCATCGAATCCTGGTGAGTTATATCATTGAGGAAATTTATTCACCATTATTTTATAGATCATAAAGTTTTATTTTCTTATCCTTTATCTATGATTGTAGGAGTTGGGAAGAAGTTGAAGTCCAAGATTGTAGGACCCTCCTCGCTGCCTTCTTGTGAACATTCTAAATATCTATAACTAGAGGCTATCCAGACATGGAAGAGTTTATATTGAGATGTTGAAACCGCCTGCCTAGACTTATGCAAAGGGGTACACATCCCTGGAGTAGGGAATCTTCGGGATTCAACTGATATCCTTTTGGGGATATCCCGGATGAAGTGAGGTCTTACATAAAAGAGCTGGAGATTGTCATATATGCCACTGATGAATCCATTCCAATCACCAAGAGGGTGATTGAACTGATGGATCACGGAACCACTGAGGGGATTGGTGCTTCCTTAGATGAGGAGTGGCATGATTACGTGGCTCCCGAAGATGTAAGTCACTTTCCTTATTTTCATTTCAAATTGATTTCAGTTAAAGAATTGTTAATAAATGAAATTGCATTCATCATCTTTCAGTTTGTAAAGAAAGGAACTAATGAGGTTCCTTCACCACAGTATAGCCATGTTGGGACTTCCATCAGAGCTATTGAATCTCCTTGCAAGACAAGAGAGGTATATCCAGGCCAACAAGTGATGGATGAGGAGTTATACATGGATTTTCCTTCTCTAATACTTGTATTTATATGTGATGATGTCAACACAAACAAAAATCCAAAGAAGGAAAGGCATCAAAGGAATAATTCCACTGCTAAACGATTCCTCAGTATTGGTATGTCCTTTAGATAGTCATGAATCCTAACTCATGAAAAAGATTTATCATATTTCTTTAGATTGCAATGGCTTCTTAAATTTCCTCTTTGAGGGAGAGGACTGACCCTCCTCTGAGGACGACAGAGGGTGCTGGTGAATAGTCGCAAATTCATGCTGACCTGGCTCCTCCTGAAGAAGAGCCAATGCCTGTTCTAACTACTGCTCATGTTTCTACTACAAGGAGAGAAGAGCCTACTTCTGGTAAATTAACAATAACTAATATAACGTCGAATGAAAACATCAACTGAATTCCATTTTGTGATACTTTAGGATCAACACCAGCACTAGAACTTTTGGTGGCCACTACAACTGACACTGTAATTTTATCTGAAGAAGTTGTTCGGGGTCATAGGCCACAAGATAAGCGTCACCAAGAAGACATATCTAATACTCCAACTGGTGAAGCTAACTAGGAATCTGAGATATCACTGGATGAAATGATGAAACATGGCACATCTTTTGATGAAATTTTAGATCATGTGAAATTAACATGTGATTTAGAAGACTTTGGAAATGAGTGTTGTTCTTCGTCCTGTAAAAAATTTCTTATTACATCTCCGACCACGGTTGGTTGAAATGTGCAGTTCTGTCTAAGGAAGTTGCTAACCTGCCGATGCCTGAAGGGGGTATAGACAACCCTATTATTGCAGAGACTCTATCTCAAGGGGAGCATAACATGGTAGAGCTTCCTCAAACCCATTCTGAAAATCCAATCGAGGCTAAGAAAAATGGGGAGGATCCTTCTCATGCTATTGATCAACCATTGGGTATGATATAATAATATTTTTGGCTACCCTTAATTTGCAAGACATCTTAATCAACTTTTTATATCCTTTGAAACTAACCAAAACATTCAATTGACTATGTAAGGCCATCAATATCATTGGCTAGATCATGAGGTGAATCCATAGCCTCTACCTCAACGGGATTAGAAAGTGAAGTAACAAGGGTCAGGGGGGAGGAGTAGAACAGGGAAATTCTTTAAGTGCATTAATACCGGACTATATTTCCCCCTGTGATAGTGATGTTGAATCCGACCCGGCTGTACAATAGGTAATCCAATTCTCACATCTCAATGCATGGTAAAATATTTGGAAGATCATATCTAAAGTGCCTCTTTAAGATTTTTCTTCGAATGTACTGAAACTATCATCCTTTTTTGACATGCTGGGACTTGGAGGTTTTGGATATCAAGATATTCATGCCGTTGTGAAACAATTCATCTTAAGGAGGGAGCAGGAGCAAAGGTATCGTCATGATCTGAATAGAGCGAGGTTGTTGTCCAATATCGGCGAATTCGAGGATGTGGTGTCCCGAGATGAGGCGGATCATGATCCAAAGTTGAAGGAGGTAAATCATAAGATCAGGGAGAAATTTTTCCAACAGATGCACCTTCAACTACAGACAAATGCGGTTACTGGGTAACTTTACCAGCTTAACAATTCACTTGAAGGAGTTCAAACGAATGGTATGAAATCCATCGCAGATGCCAAAAATCACTCCATCAAACTGAATAGAGTGAATCTGGTAGAGTGAATGAACTTCAAGTGGCTGCTGATGAAGCTGGGGATTTCGTAAATCAAATGAAGAATTATTTTTAAAGCATCTTATAATTCTTAAAAAACAGAAGAGACTCTAGTCTGTGGATGTCCTTCTAACACTTGTACATCAATGAAAAAACACATTCATCTTCAATTATTTGTGTCTAAATTATCTTTCTAACTACTTTAAATTTTTACCTAAGCCACTAGGCCTAGTAAGACTAGTTTTTTTCTAGGGTGATAGAAATAACCCTACAAGCTTTGCATATTTAATTTCCAAATATTTCCTAAATCATTAAAAATGTATGTTTAGTGAGCTAGGACATAACTTTTTTTCAGAGTTCCCTTTTCTTTTGTGGGATGTTTAAATTATTTCACGTGAGGCATAAAAAGCCTAATGTTTAAGGTCAAACATATTTGACCAAATGGGTTAAAATTAACACAATTCCTTGATAATTGTTTTTGAAAACATATTAACACATTCATGTATAGAGGGTATAAAGTGTAAACTGTGACATGAGAAATTTTTAATCTGATAAATGGAATGGGAAAAGGGATAAATTTCATTAGATAAATTATTTCCTACGAATGAAGTTACCACTATTTGGAAGAAAAAATTTGGGGGGGGGATTATGCAGGGTCACTTAAGGGTGTTGGCTGCATAGTCAAATAATAACATCTTTTGGCAAACAAGTCCGCTATGTAGACTACTTTTGTAAGGCCACCTAAGGGAACATGCTGCATAGTCAGGAAATAGAACTCTTATAAATTTTACTTTTCTATTAGTAAAAAAAGTCAGTGAAAGTTTATAGATATTCAAATTTTCTCAAGTATAGAGTCTGCTGTATGGAGAGAGGTATTGGAATATATAGTGTATATTTCCAATCAATATTTTTAAAGAATTTGATTATTGTCACTCCAACGAAGGTATGACCCAAATGTAGGGAAGAGAAATATAAGCTATAGACATAAATTATTTTAGATCATGAAAAATATTATGTGACATATATGTTAAGGATGGCTATTTTTTTGGATCCCTACATATTGTCGTTAAGACAAATAAAGACAAAAGAGGTTTTACCCTCAATAATAAAGTTCGAACTTTTTGAAAACCCCATTAGGGGGGTTGAATTATGCAAGTCCATTTAAGGGCATTGGATACATAGTCAAATAATAGTAGCTTTTGGATGACAGGTCCGTTATATAAACTACTTATGGAAGGCCACCTAGATGCACATGATACATAGTCAAGAAAAATAATTCCTAGGTATCAGACATTTTGTGACCAGAAGTCAAGAAACATGGTTATGGATATCTGGAAGTATTTAATTTTAGGAGTATGACACACCATAATGGGTATTTTCCAAATCATTAAAGAGATACATAGACCAATTCTAACCATAATCATGTTGTGGCTAGGTCCTAAATTGAGATACTAGACTTTACTACATATCCCATAAGGATGGGAAACAAGGAATACATAGTTATTGAAATACAGTTTAACGTCATGAGGGACAAGAGTGTTGTAGATCATAGTTTAGGGTCATAGATCTCCGACCATAATGAGGAATACAAATTGTGTGTTTTATAAACCTAATGTGAATGAAGACCTGGGTTTTCATACCACATTCATGTTTTCACAGGGGAACATTTCAACCAATGGACTAAAAGTGGAATTTGGGGTTTTGCCTAATGACTTGGGGGTGGGATTCAAGGGATAATCAAACATTACTACATATCCCATAAGTATGGGAATCATTCCAAACGTAGTTCAGGAAATACCCTTTGTATATATTTGGATTGTACAAGTGAAGGGAGAATGTGGACTTTAGTACAATGATGGTTTGACCCAAGAATAATGGTTCGGGAATTGCCATGTAGGCATGTAGTCCTTGGAATATGATATGGTTGGAGATCAATATCAATAATGATTCCCTCTTAGGTGAGGGTGTCAAATACTACGTTAGTTTATTGGCATACAGGACAAAAGTACGAATAGTTTAGGGTCATATGCATGGACTAGTGCTGCATAGTTTAGCGTCATATAGCTAAGATGTTTGACTATTCAGTTTAATGTCTTGCAGTGAGGACAATGGGGGACTGTATAGTTTAACGTCATATAGAAAGGATGATGGTGAACCAATGTGAAGATATTGATTTTTTTTGGGGGGGGGGCTTAACGGATCAACATCATATGGGATGGAGGTGAACCGATGTAAAGATGTTGGTTTCAGGCTTGATGCTCGGTAGGTTACCTACATACCCATCCTATAAGGCATGGATCAAAGCCCACATAGTTTGATTAAGAATATATTGGTGATAAATTTTTACTTGAGGACAACCTGAAGATTATTTTGGGACTTATACGTGGTTAGCGACCCGGAGAGGGTGTTATGGTTGAAGCATACTCTAAGCTCACGTAAGTCATTCTCGGTGTGAGAAACAAGATGTAACAAAAACCCAACGATTCACAATTTAAAATCATATAGGACAAAAGAGAAATATTTTAATGTCATGTTGGATGATAGAAGGACTATACAGTTTAATGTCTTACAGTAAGGACTATGGGACTATGCAGTTTAAAGTCTTGCAGTAAGGACTATGGGACTATGAAGTTTAATGTCATGAAGTAAGGTCTAAAGGGACTATGCTGTTTAAAGTCTTATAGTAAAGACTATGAGGTTTATTTGTGTTAAAAACATTCTTTTTCAGAAATCTTGCATTGGTTGGAGTCATGATGAGTTCTCCATCTATTGATATTAAAGAATAAGCTCCATTGGACTAGACCATATGTATTGATTAAGGTCCTTCCCACCTTGACTCATGATTTGGAGGTTTCATTCCTAGTATCATTGGAGTTAAGAGGACATATACCAATTATCCTTGAATTAATGAATGAATAAAAAAAATTATTGTTGAAATCAAATGCAATTCAATTCTAATAGACTTCCAAGTGGCGCATGGTGTACAACTTTTTTTCCTCCAATCATTCCAATTCATCCAATCTCTTTTGATATTGTTCATCTGTAGATGACATATCAAAAATGGATACTCTGAGCGAAGGTAATTGGACCTCAATGGGAATGACAGCTTTTGGTCCATATACCAATGAATATGGAGTTGACCGTGTTGGAGTGCGGGTGGTGGTCCGATAAGCCCATAAAGCCTGAAAAATTTTATCAGGCCATGATTTCATATCTTTATCCACCATCTTTTTCAATATATTTGAAAGACTCTTTTTGAAGGCTTCAATTTGGCCATTGTCTGTTGCATGATACTAAGATGAATGGTTGGATTTGATGTTGTATTCTGGATGCAACTTCCTTACCTCGGATGAACAAATGTTGGTGCCATTTTCCTTCAATATGGTATGAGGGACTCCAAATCTGGTAATGATGTTAGACATGATGAATCTAACAATGCTTTTTGAACTAAATTAATTGAGAGGTATTTCCTCTTCCCTTTTTGAAAAGAATTCAGCAGCAGTTAAAATATAATTAAACTACATGTATGTAGCCGAAGGGTAAGGTCATACTACATATATTCCCCATGTGGGAAATAGCCATGAGTATTTAGCTGTATGAAGAAACTATGGGGTTTGATGAATGAAATTTCCATATACATTGCAAGAATGTAAAATCCTAGTTAAATCAACACAATCATGTATCATTAAAGGCCAAAAGTATCCAAGCCATAAATTTTATCAGACAGTCAATGTCCAGACTGGTGGGCACCACAAAATCCTGTGTGTAATTCTTTCATGACATCCATTGTCTCTTCACCATCAATACAGCTGAAGAGAATCCCATCAAAACCTCACTTGTAGAGAATTTTTTCTAAGTGATCTGGGCTATCATAAAGTGTATAATTCCACAAACCTCTCAAGACTTGTTCTTTCCCAGCTTTATCAGGTGGTAGTGTTCTATTTAGAAGGTATTCCATGATAGGTGTCATCAACCTTGTAGTACTACCATATGGTTTAGAAATGGGACTAAATTCATTGATTTATTCTATTCTGATATGAACATAAGGTGAAACTGTAAGACGATGGGCAATATTGATGATTTTTTCATCCCAATTGGGATCTACTAGAGCTATGGATACATTAGCCAGTGAATCAGCTTGAGCATTTTGTGATTGCGGGACATAAGAAAATGTCGATTCTGAATGAAATTCCGCAATTAAATCAATGACGTAATCATAAAAAGTGATTAACTCTTATTTTTTGATGGCATAGTCTCCATTGACTTGTTTGATTACCAAGTCTGAATCATCTTTATCCTTTAAGTGATACACCTGTGCCTGAAGTGCCAACACCAATCCTGCGATGAGAGCTTGATACTCTACTTTATTGTCTGTACTACTTTCCAACAATAAGAAGGAATAGGGTAACACTGCCTTTTCTAAGGAAATATACAGAATTCCTAACCCAACATTGTTGAATTTAGGATGTTCCATTTTTTTCACTGTTGGACTTCTAGAAGCACTATTAATGTACATTTCACATGTTTGATGAATATCTTGAATAGAGAAGACTTACTCATTATGAAGTTCAATATCTAAAGATGTATCTTCTACTGAGGGGTGTTCATCAAGGAAATCACCCAAAGCTTGGCACTTTATATCCATTTGAGACACATACTCGATATCAAACTAATGCAAAATAACATCCCACCTTACCAGATGGCATGTATGCATTGGACGACTAAGGATATATATGCACAGGTTTTTGCGAGATACCAATTGGAACTCTTGATATTGCATGTAGTGTCTCAATTTCGGAACTACAAATCTTAACACAAGGAAACACTTTTCAATACTTGAATATTGAGTTTCTGCCCCAAGAATAGTCAGACTAAGATGGTAAAGTATGTTCTCATCCCAATATCATTGTTTTGGTCAAGGAAGGCACCCCATGATCGCTCTAAATATGTTACATAAAGAATAAGTGGCCTTTCTTCAACATGTGGAATTAATACCAGTGCACTCAAGATATATTTCATGGGAATATTTAATGAATCATTACATTCTTCAGTCCACTGTCATGTGACTCCCTTCTTCATTAAATTTGTGAAGAATAAACATTTTCCGGCTAGATTGGCGAAGAAACGCTGAATATTGGCCAAGTTTCCATGATGTCCTCTCAATTCCATCAAATTTCATGGAGGTGACATACCAAGGATTGATTTTTTCTTCTTAGGATCAAATTCGATACCATGATACTATAAAAAAAATCCGATAAATTTTCATGAGGTTACCCCAAAAGCACATTTCATGGGGTTCATCTTCATATTGTGTTGTCGAAGTTTGTGGAATATGATTTGCAAATCAGATCAGTGATTAGAACGTTGTCTGGATTTAACCACCAAATCATCCACATAACATTCACCAAACATCCCTAAAAAGGGTTTTAAGATATGGTGCATGGCACGTTGATATGTTGAACCTACATTCTTCAGGCCAAAGGGAATTACCCGATAGCAAAACACACCTTGAGGGGCTCTGAAGGATGTAGATTCTTCATTTTCTAGAGCGATTCAGATTTTATTATACCGAGAATATCCATCTATGAAGGAAAGTGATTCATAGATAGAAGTTTCATCAATTAAGTGTTCTCTGATTGGAATTGGAAAATCATCCTTGGGACAATGCCGATTAAGATCTCAGAAGTCAATGACAACCCTAATTTGTCCATTATTCTTTTTCGTAGGGAAAATATTAGCCAACCATTTGGGATATAGAACATCTATGATGAAGTTATCCTTGAAAAACTTATACACATCAGCTTTAATTTTGGAGGCATAACTTGGGTGTTTTCTTCTTGCATCATGCTTGATTACTCGATGTTCATCTAGCAAACCCAAATGATGAGTAGCAATATCAGGATCAAGCCCTAGAATTTATATATAATTCCAAGAAAATATATCTCAATTATTCATTAAAAATGAAATATACATTATTTTTCTCTTCAAGATTCATGGCCTCACTAATTAAAGTGGGGTGTGGATCTTCTTTTATACCCAGATTTATTTTTTTGGAGTTCATCCATAGTGGTAGAGATACCTTCTTCAAATGCCGGAGGGGCATCCCTGAGATCTTCCTCTTCTACTTCAATATGTTTTACTTATTTTCTTTCTAATTGCATAGTAGATGATCATGATGAATTTCCATAATCAAGGGAGAATTTAGAATTATAATATCTTGAATAAAAGTCTGCCATTTTAACCCTATTGATGATCAAGGGTCTTCTTGGGTTATAAAGATGAGATGATGGATTAAGAAATTACATCATCATTCATCTCTGACATTGCTATAAATTCTTTTGGACTGTTTGATGTAGAATAGAATTGCTGGATTTTAGCAGATTAAATGAAGACATCTCCTTTTGAGCATTCATCATTTCTTGGTGAATCAACAATTTCTACCATGTTGTCTTTCTTAGTAGCCGTAATTGATATTATGGAAGTTTCCATAAGAGTATTTGGATTTGGGTCTATCCTATCAATTTGACTGATAGGAAACACATAATTTGTACTCACAAGTATGAATGGGTTTACTGGAATCTTTTCCAAACCATACGGAGCATTAATTTTTTTAACCTGTTTTGTCTTGGATATCTCTTTTCCCTCCATGTGATAGAATTATGCCACAATGTATTGAGATTCACATGTTTTTAAGGGGGTTTTATCACCATACAATGTTCCAATTTTACCATTGAAACAATATTTGACACATTTATGGTATGATGAAGGTATAATCGCATGTTTATGTAGCCAAGGTCTTCCAAGAAAATTTTTGAAGGTTGATGAACAACCATGAAATCTAAATTGGATACAAGGTCTCCAAATTGAGTTCTGAGTGTAATATCAACCATAGTTTCTTGTTAATTTTTATCAAATCCTTGCAACATCAATGTATATGAAGATAAATATGATTCAGTGAGGCCCAATCGACGAAGTGTATGAATAGGGATGAGGTTGACTCCAGAACCATTATCAATGAATGCTTGTCAGATGTCTACATCATTGACCTTTCCAGATAAATACAAAGGTCTAATATTACCATGCATAACATCATCCTCATCTTCATTGGTAAAAGATATCACTGCATGTCATTATGTAGGATCATTCACTATATGGTAGACTTCAGCCACAACAATTTCAATTTCAAATTCCTAAGGACATGGAAAAGCCTCAATGAGTGCCTCTCAAAGATCCTTTGATAGATTAATGTCATCCAAAATTGATAACATGGATGTTAAATGGGCCAATTCTTTCAAGGCATCATACTTTTGGTCCAAAGGTATGTGTTTCCCAACATGAACATGTGGTTTTGCAGGTGCCTTAGAAGTTGATGCTTTGGAAGTAGATGCATATTGTATCATGGTAGGAGTTGGAAATACTCCTAGCTTTGGTAGATTAGACCGACGAGGTCTATTTATTTGCTTAGAGGAAGAAGGTGTAACCTCTAACCGATATTCCAAAATAACTATGCCAGGACTGAATCTTCCATGTGTGGAAGAACATCCTTGTTCTTATTGGGCCCGCTGAAGGAATTTTCCATGAGTTTATACTATATATATAGTTCTAACAGGTGTTGGATTGGAATAGTGTCTTCTGAAATATCCATCTCTTCCCATGTATCCTCGTCATCTAGAACTCCCTCTAATTACTCATTTTGATACAGGGAACTCAGGCTCATCAAGATCAAAACTACGACAGGCATACAGATCCTTTAAGTGAATCGTGTTAATAAAACCAAAGATCAACTCTTCATCTGATGAATATTCTTCCTAATTATCCAGTTTAGGTTGTGCCGTTTTGTGGGGAGGTGCCCGTACTATTGAAATATGTGGCATAAAATTATCCAGAGTCATAGACAACATATTCTTTGACAAGATCTCAAATTATTTTGACTACTCTTATTTCTTCGAATTATGCAACCCCTTCTGGGATTTTCCATCCGACAAAGGGGGTTTTGCTGTGGCATTCATAGCAAAATACATAATTAGTTTCTTCAATTGTATTCGTAAAACAGCATGAGATCGGTTGATCATTTTCATGAATATCCAATCATCATATTTCATTGCATTTTTTCTTTTGACATCACGACACTAGCCTTCTTCCTCTGGATCTGTAGCAGTAACACATGCTACCTGGTCTGAAGATCCTTTCAGTTTTACTTATCCCAAATCCCCCATCTTTTGCAGAAGGTCATTAAAGAAAAAACACTCTGGAATGGGATGCCCCAACATATGATGAAATGGTATATAATTGGGAAGGTCTTCATATCCTTCCTTGATTGGCCTTTTAGGCCTTAGAAGTTGAACCAAATTATTTTCTAGAGCCCAAATGAAGTAACCAGGAACTTGTTCATTACAGATAGAATAAACATTATTCTTTAACTCCTCAAATTCTTTTTGTCTTTGACCTATTTTATAATCATGATGATATGACCTCTGTTGTTGACACTAAGGAGGTGGATCCCTTCGATAAGATGAAGGTTTTGAAGTGGAAGACGGTATAGGTGCTTGTTTAAGGGTTACTGTAGTAATCTCCACTCTCTCCATTCTCTTTCCTGGAGCTGATGGAATTAAACGAGTTTTAGCTTTAGTCTCTATAAGATAATCTTATATATATTGAGAGATTGAAGTAAGGACTCAAAACCCTCCTATGTATTTCACAGGAATCAATGGTGTGCGTAATTCATCATGAAATGTTTCCACAAATATTGGAAACAACTCTTCTTCAGTGAGTTCTAAGCTTAATGAATATGTTAATCCCTTCTAGTGAGCAATGAAATCTGAAGCTCTTTCATTTTCCCTTTTCTTACAATTTGTGTGATAAAAAACTGACATCTTTGGTAATATTGATATAAATTGAAGAAGTAATTGTTGATGGAGATCGTACCACCCGGTAATTGGCCGAGACTGAAAACAAATTTCTAGACAAAAGTAGGCCCCTGTAATGACTGCACAAAACATCTGAGCTTCACTGCTTCTTATTATTGAGGATTTCCCATCATAGGATCACAACTAGAAACAGAATGTGTTCAGTGTTGTTCAGGGTATCCCGAATTATTAAAAAATGGGAATGTGTTATTTGAAAAAATTAATGGGGGATGAATTGCATCAACCCATTCAAGGAAAGCGTTTTTTTCCAGTTGAACTTGTGCACGATTTCCCTCCATAGCTTCCAATCAAGTTGTTAATGACTCGATGGTAGTTATTAACATTTAGGAAACATATGTTTGAGCTTGGACCTGAGCAGGTGCAATAACATGAGTTTGGAATGATGTTGTGACTAGTACTGCAAATGATGGTAGCACTACCGGTTGTTGTTGCGCAAGACACGTAGGATTGGACCTATGAGGGTGTTCTTGTAAGGAGGATATTCTTGATCCATCCCAGTAACTGCAACAAGTTCCCTTGACTGGCTGACTCCAGCATGCTATGAAAGAACACTACCTTGAAGTAGTTCTGCATTCAACCTCTTTAACTCGTTCATCTCTTCTTCTTGTTGTGTGAACCTTTCCTCTATTGAGAATTATTGGCCTTCTCTAGATGTAGGTTGGGGTGTAACCTAACTTTTACCCTTCTCATTGGCATGTGCCTTTCTGGAGTATAGAAGGGAATTACTCAAAGGAATATCTTGCCTCTAGGCAGCCCTCTGTATTTTGTTATGAAGACCTTCTTTATTTACTTCTCTATGTACTACTTCATGAATATGAACTTCTTCATCTGATTCCTCTGAGTGAACCTCATGTTCTGGGGGATCAGTGAAACAACATTGATGAAATTTATCGATGCATAACACATTGCATCTCTTCTATCAGAATTTCAGTTATATTGTTTTCTTCCATGTCCTTGATGAGACAATCTCTTTTGTTGATTTGATCCCTCAGGAACCTCTTGATGAACCATAATTCGAGATAATCTCATGAAAATACGGATCTGCATTCCTCTTTTGGTTTCATCCCTAATTGATAGAAAACAAACTTTTGCTGAAGAAGAGATTAGGGATTTGAAAAGGTCCCAAGTCCAACAGACTGGGGCTATTCCTGCTTTTCCTGCTCAACGCCTTAAATCCCATCTATTGATCCTAAGGTTTGGGATAAACGAGTACCCAGTCTAGCAAGCTGTAGTGGTGCTTGAGCTGCTACATCTGAAACTTTATTAAAATCACTCTTTATCTTGCATACTTTAGTCCGAAAATTGGTTGGATGCATCATCTAACATGCAATCAAATCACCTAGCTCAATTTCCTGTTGGATGATTTCTGACTCTTCTGTCACCTGATGATGCATACGCTCTAAATGAGAAGCATGTTCGATATTCTGATTTTCTTGATGCATGTGTATTTTGAAAACATTTTCTTTGTATGCATGACATTGGGAAGAACTAGTTGAGGCATGTTCCTGAGAAAGCCTTTATTTACACACAAAACCAATTGGGTGTGACTGGCCATGGGAAATAACATTGCATGAGACCACATTTGGTGGGATTTGTGGACTGGAGAGTACAGTGAAATGCATTTCTCCATGAACACCCCATCCCCAGATATGAATATCAGATGGGGTATTTGTAATTAACAAGAGAAACATTTTTAGTGCACCAAAGCATGCAAGCTGAAGGGATCTCAGATATTTTTAAAACTTTGGATATCGAGAAACTGAAAAAGATGCGAAATCAATTTGGAGTTGTAACATTTCTATTATATTAACATTATTTTCATATCCTTCATAAGATAATATTCTCAATTTTAAGTGACAAATATTTTTCCACATGTTGAGATGAGTACTGTTAATACAATCTTCCGTCAACATTTCTGGAATATCATACTGAGATTCAGCCAAAGGAAAAAACATGACTGGTACATTACCTTTTGCCAGTTGTTTTCACATATTCAACACTTATTCTTTATCATTCCATGAAGATTCATCTACCTAATTAGACCAAATCCTATGTTTCTTTGAGATTTCATCAGATTCAACAATATTGGTAGAGAATTCATTTACCAAACTTGAAGATGAATGAACTAGGGGTTGTTTGGAGAATTACCAACACCTAGGGCTATATTCTGATTTAGAATGTATTTCACCTGATAGCAGTAAAGCATCAGACATGACTGGATTCACATTTTCAAGTTCCTCAAGATTAGAGGTCTTTCTTGTTATTGCATTGTCCTTTGAAGAATTTTCCAGGCAATGTGAATTACTCATACGGAGAGAACATTCGTAGCAAAATCCAGCATCATGGGGAGAACCACCATGGTGGGTTACAGAAAAAGATGAAACCTTTTGTTCCTTGATCTTCTAGCCACACAGAGGGTTATCATGGCTCTCATCTAAAGAAGATACTTCGACATCAACCGAACTGTAATTAAGCAAGACTTCATGAATAAGTGTCTGAAGAAGACCTTCAGAATTAATGTTGTTATTTCTAGAATTCGAAAATGAAAGAGTAGAATCTTGAGTCGCAATAGATAATAGTCTTATTACATCAAGAACTCTAGCATCGAGCAAGGCCTTATTGCATATTGGCTCTTGATTTCTCTACTGTGATGGACACGTCTTTTTCTTCGATGCCTTCTTACTCACTTTGGGAACCACTTGTTAATGAAAGTGGTTATTATGGTCAGGTGTATGTGCATTCTCAGGAGAAATGGTTAGGTTAGGCTGATTATCTCCATTCAAATTGGGTGTATGTTCCTGACTTGATTGTCCATATAGCATGGTGGAGTACACCCCACAACCCTCCTGGACTGGGACAATGGTGTCTTTCAGTTCCGGAGTGATATGTTGATGAGTAACTCCACTGATAGGGATAGATTTATTATTACTTCCCTATGATGCTGCTAAAGTTGTTATAATATTCTGACAGGCATCCAGAATATGGACGAGGAATTGCTTATATCCTTTCATCAATGTCAAAATGTGCTAGGTGACTTCAGCTGACGGAATGGGAATATATGTCCATTCCATGCTTGGAGTATGTGTGTATTCTTGATCCTTTCCTCCTTTGATTATCAGTGAATTCTGATATTAATCATGTGTGGGGGCAAAAAATTATTTTTGCCTCCTGCTTGTCATTGGAGCTTTCCAATTTACATCTTCAGGTGCTACCAAATGAGACTGTTGGTTAGCCTGATGAATTGCAGGTGTATGTGCCTGCTGATTTATCCCCACCAAATTTGATTGGCATGTTTCTTTTCTTGTAGATAAATGATTCTACTGACTATATGATGAATTATAAATGGGTGTCTATGCCTGCCTATAATACTCCACTAGAATTTCCTGGTAGGATTGGGGTGTTACTGCCAGAGGAGTTTGCTGGACAGTAATATCAGGACATATGGGTTTATATTCCCGCTTGTTGTTTTCTATCAAGTTGGATTGATGGAATTCTCCATAGGGGGCAGAAGTAAGAACCTGCTCCATGTTGACCGTATTTCGCATCTGACGGTTCTTCTTGCATGCTCGAGTCTGAGGAACATGATCTGAACACCTAAAGGCAATACCCTCATCATATTGAGGGTGCAAAACCGCACTTGTCTAGCGGTAATTTTTGATGTGAGACCTCGCTATGGTCTCATGTATTCTTGAATTAAGGCCTTGAGTGACCTTCTCATTCACCTCCCTATAAAATGGGAGGGACTGGTGATTTAGTTCTCGGGATAACGACTCAAAATAGTTGGAGATGGTGGTTGACACCACCTTCTTCTTTACTACTGGTTGTCACTATCTGGACAACCAGGGTGAGTTGTTAACATATAGGGCTTGTCGAGCAACCTCTAAATTGGGAATGGCACCGTGTTAACGATATTCCTTAACCAATGCATTTAATACCCAACGTTGAAGATGATGAGTAGGTGATATCATCCTCAAAGCGGATGAGGATCCAGCAAGAGTAGTGGCCGAGGAATTCACAGGTGTGAACTTTAAAGAATCCATTTCTGTAATGCAGAGACATCTTGGAAAAGAGTTCATGTTTCATATCACAGACACAATCATGATTAGTTTGGCCAGACTACATCTTTTGGATGAGCACATATGTTATTGATTGCTTTGTTGGCCCTCACATTATGTTAAATAGGGGCCTAACAAATAAGTAGAACATAATTTGACTAAGTTAAGGATTCACGTCGGGGTCACCATTTTTTGTTTCATCTAGAAATGGGGAAGAGCTTGATTGTTTGAGGTTCAAACTTTCCAATCGGTTTCTAATGGGTTTATTCGTAGAACCGGAAACATCCAAGGATTCTACATCCATTTGGAACTACTTTACAAATGTAGGTGTTCATTAGTTGTGGACTGATGAGGCTTATGAATTTACATTGGTTGAGAGGATGGGTGGTCAGACTCATCACACCTTTTTGGGTGGAATTATTGTCTAATCTAGGACTCCATTATATATTTAAGTTATGTTCATGAATACATATTAATTTAACAAGCATGAAAATGAGTTTTTCTTTTTGACTCGGCAATTAATGATTGATATGTATGGGATTTAAAGATTCTTTTATATGTATTTGAGGTTCTTCATCAATGGAGAATCATCTATATGAATTAGAGATTCTTAGTCAATGGTATCATTCAATACATTATATAGAAATCTCTTGGTCATTATGATGACCATAATGGTTTTAACACCACTAAGTGGGGAACATGATGTTTATTATCATTCAAAAAGACATGGATTCTTTTAGAGTTGGGATCATACCTGCAGATGGGCTACCTACGTATCCTAGTTAAAAAAGGAATCTGAACCCACCTAGTTAGAGTGAATAAGTATGATGTTTATTCATGATTAATGGCCTAATGATAGATTTCATAATTACCTATACACTCTATGCTCACGTGAGTCATGCTTGATGTGAGAAACAAGAGGTATATGTATAACCTGAAGATTGTGCCATGAATGATGCAATCATAAAAAAGGATGTGGGGCTTACATATGTATCACTACCCAAGAGAATGGCCCATAACAGTATTTTTACTTTATAGATATTTGGAAGGACTTACTCTTGAAAAGGAAGCCCATATTAAAAAGGACTTATGATTGGGATTTATTCCAGAGAAGGAAGACCAAATCAAAAGAAAATAAGGTTGGGATTACTCGGGAGAAGGATTCCCAATTAAAAGGGAACATATAACCTGGGGCTTAATCTCGAGAAGGAGGCTCAAAGTTAAAGGAAATTATGATTGGGACTTACTCTTGAGAAAGAGGCCCAGTTGAAGGAGACTTGTAACTTGGGGCTTACTCTTGAGAAGGAGGTCCTGAGTGAAATGAAATATGTATTGGGACTTAATCTTGAGAAAGAGGCCCAATGTTCAATGGAAATTATGATTGGGATTTACTCCTATTAATGAGTCCAAAAGATTAAAGGAGATTATGATTGGGACTTAATCCTCTAATGGAGTCCCAATGAATTGGGAACTTGGGGCTTACTCCTAAGGAGGATTCCCAAATTAAAGATAATCTCATCTTAAAGGATGAGGTTGAATGGAGGAAATCTCTAACCTTAGTGACATAAAATTATGTAAATCATGAGGTTTTGAGATATTCTATATAGAATTTCTTTCAGTTATGGAATCCAAGAAGGTAACCATGCTGTAAATGGACTTGAAGAGGGTTTTGAAGGCAAAATCATGAATAGGAGAGGTGGATTTGAGGAAAGGGAGTGAATTGGAAGGTGGCGTGCAAGTACTGTTCTAGTGCACTAGTCATAGTCATGAAAGTATGCTTGTGTGACATGAGTCAACAAGGGCGACGAAGAATCCATAATGTAATACATGGGTGACTTTGAATTGGAACCCATCGTATCATCTCTAGAGACTTTCAGAATTGTGGTGCGCAAGTTTCCTTTAGAGGGAAAGGCAGTGCTTAAGTGTCTTCTCTTCCATTAAGTGCTGGACCCTTAGGCGCGCATGTATTGATAATTTCTAATACTTAGTAATTATTCTTAATCTTATGACCTTCCATTATAGGTAAATAATTACTCTATATGTGTTTGGAAGTTGTCAGGAAAAGCCTTGGGTTACCATAGCTTGAATCTGAGTTTTGGAAAAAAAATTCCCGCAAATGGAGGGCTCACATGGTCTATTTATAGGCCACTGAGAACATTGGGAGAAAAACGAAATAAGGTGTTCAAGTGACTTGTGGGACCCATATGTGGCATTCAAGTGACTTGCGTGAACATATGGAAACATACGCGACCCATGCTTAAAAGGTTTCGTGTTCATGCCTTTGTTAATTATTGATGTTCTTCAAAGGATGACTCTCTTTCTGATTAAGGAATTTCCCTTTTCCATTCGTTAGACTATATAAATAAAAGGAGCATCATAAATGGTATATCATATATAAAGAATCATGAACATGTTATATTTATTAATTACATATGTTATACTCATTATTATACCCATTCAAATAATGATGTGATTGAATAACAAACTATACCACGACGTGGAAACGGAAAGTCATAGGTATGCACGTATGGTGAATTTTTATTAATAGGATGGATAGAAAAACAAATATTTTTGTACAAAATTTATAATAACATAAGAGTATATAGGAGGTACTGGATTTATTAATTTATTATGGAAACAACAAAGATAGAGAAAATGTAAGAAGAAAAGAACTTGAAATGGGGTGGTGAAATTATTACCTCTTTTTCAGGTGTTTCCTTTTGAGGTGATCAAATGGGATCCTTAGGTAGGATTTATGATCAAATAATGGACATTGGGATGATTTAAAGGAAATTTGGAGGATATTTGGGAAGGTTTTGTCTGAGCAAATTTTATTTGGGCATGTGATTTTGAGAGAAGGAACGTGCCCTTTTATAAGAGGGGTGAGGGTCACTTTAGGGAAAGATTACAATATTTATTTATTATACATTAATATTTGGTATATAATGTCCCCAAATGAATTTATTTCTATCCTTAGGTGGTTTTGGGTGGAAATCCCCACAACCAATTGGTATTAGAAAAAATCATGTTACCATATTATCTTTATCTTTTAAATTTAACTCTTTGTTAAATAGTTTATCTTTTACCGTGTCTTCTTGTATTCTAACACTATATGGTTAATAAAATTACTAAAAACATCCAAGTGGACCTCATGGGGTTCATTAATGAAATATATAATATTATTTATTCCCTTTGGCTGAACATTATATTATTAAGAATATTATATCAACCAATAATATAGTATTTGTTTTTAAAAAATAATTATTGTCAAATTTGGCACTATTTGGTCTTTTTTTGTGAATGTCGTAACATACCTTATTAGTTATATATATATATATATATATAATCAACACTAATATTTCATATTAACCATATAAATTATTGGAATTTGTCATAAGTCACTATTTACCTTTAATTGGATATTTATAATATCAATTATTTTAATATTTCATTAATAAGGTAATTACTACATCATCATTGTGTCATAAATAAACAAAATTAGTTAACATATAAAAATTATAAATAAAATACCATTATGTAGGAAATATTTTTATCTTTTTAATTAATATTTATAGCCAAATTTCTATTCTGAATAACCCTATATTAAAAATGGTTTTGTTATAAAACGTTGAATTTAAAACTTTTAACTCTTCTTTAAATAAAATAATATTAAATGTCATAATCTAATCCAAGTGGGCCAAATAGGATCATATATTATTGTTAAGGATTTTTTGGGTGGAATTTCACTTATTCAGTAGAATTATCACATGTGTTAGGGTAATTATAATATCAATTTTACCCTTAATTGCTCAATTTACTTTTAACCGTAATAAATAAAAGGAAAACGTTACTATTCACCAAAAAATATTTTCTTCTTATTTAAAAACAATTTACAAACTGATGTCAACTGTGACTCATATATTTCTTTAATTCTACTCACAAAATATGTAAAATTATGTAGTATGCAAATTGAAAATGCATCCTAGAAGGTGGGTAAAAAACATTAAAAAGATCAATAAAATTGTGTACATCTAATTTTATTATAAACTGACTCTAATTAATTAAGTTGAACTTATATAGGAATTATATATCTATTTTTACTTAAAATAAATTTATATAAAATAAATAATTATTTAATTAAAATGTTGGTATTAAATAATAACGTAGTGTTTTCACTGTTTGTAAAAAAATTTTAGTTTTCAAAAAAATACCAAAACTCCATCCTAAGCTAATTTTAATACATAGAATTAAAAAATTAAGTATATTTTACCAAATTCAAAACATATAAGTTTCATTTATTTACTTTAAATTAATTCCCGCTATCAAAATCAAAAGACGGGTTTTTAAAAAGTACAAACTATTAAAACATTGACATGTGTAATTGTCAAATTAAAAAGTGAAATTACTTTTAATGACCAAAATTGTATTAAATGATAGAAATATAATCTAATTATAATTTATATTCATTAAAATTTAAAATTGAACTCTATAAATTATTTTCATTAAAGAAGTTGTTTTCAATTACGAATTAGTATTTTCCACTATTCACCCAAATATAAAACTTATCAGAAAAACACAAAAAAATTTATCGAAACTAAATGTTTTTGTCATGATTATAAATAAGAAGTTTATTTTTTCAAATTTAATATAAAAAAGTATCATATAGTTGATTTAAAAATGGTTCTCCATTAAAAGGATGTAAAATTTCATTTTCTGAAAAACACTTTTTTTATTTAAAAATAATAATTTATTCCAATATTATGTCTATGAAACAAATAATATGGATGTTAAAATTTATTTGGAATATATAAAATTCAAAATACTGATAATAGTATTCCCAACTGCTTATGAACATCTAGTTTGGTAAGTCATGGTGCGCTTAATCTTGGTGTTGCGTGTAACACAAGTTGTTGAATTACGTTAAAGAAATAACGTACAATGAAATCCTAGGGTGTTACATATATGGATTCCAAATTTTCAATATTTTCATAAATGTTTTAAAAAAATCATTTAATGGTTTCTAGGTGCTTACTAGTAGATAAGTCGCATGACATATGGAACTCATCTTGTAGCCATTGCGTGATAAAAGAATGTATTCGTTAACAACACATAAACAAGGGGGTTTTAAAAGGTGCATATAATGATCTACAGTATACCATGGTATTTGAATGTCCCTTTTTAATGAACCTTTTAAGGTCATTTGATCACCTGTGTTTTGCGGGTTCATGTGATCAACATGTTTTTCCACCTTCTCTTCCATTTTTTTGTGCAGAAAATAATACCAATGTTTAAGGGGTTTCACCCATTGTAGATTATACCATTCTCATTTTTGATAGAATAAAAATATTACCCAATCAGGATGTACATCCATGAGGATCGTGACATGGATTTTAGTAATCTAAATTCCCACCTAAATCGTTGGGTTTCTCACCAATTGATGTCTTGGGTGATGTTTTATATTTCATATATGTCTTGGTATTCCTTAGAGTGTCCCCTTAAAAGGGGAGAGGAGAATATGTCATTTATCATTGAGTTAAAATCTACAGTGATATTGTTGTCTACTTCCAGGGAGATACCCTTTTGTATGAGCTTCCAAAATAAATGATCATGATACCTCTCCCCAAGAACGGATCACGTCATCTTTTTTTGAATGTGATTTATGGAAATTATTTTCATGAGATCAGTTCATGATACCTTCCATGAATTAGATCATGTCTGTATAAGCCATGAATATATAATTATTAATTTTTTTAACCCTATACATATTGTTTTCTTGCATGCATCATAGGATCTTCTAGTATACTCACATAATCACACAACTAATATGTGGATCATGTGACCTTGTTGGGGTCACATGATCGCATGTCTTGTGACTGATCACATGGCCACAATATGTCCATTGGTATATAATGAATATGAAATTTTTATTTATCATGTTTTTCAGAAGTACTATATTAGTTTATGTGATCGTGGGTAACTTTATGTATCATGTGGTCCTCATGATTCTGCCAGGCTACAAGAGTTTATTCTTTTCTTTCGACAATACTTTTTAACAACTATCTGATACATGGCACTTACTATAATTCATATGGCTTAAAAATCTCATGAATATTTTGATTTAGGTTTCTAGAGGTTCATGATCATAGGTAACAATAAAAATAACCCACAATATCATGTTTATTATGATAATAAATGCTTTAAGTTGCTCCCCTCATCCAAACTCAAATGATTTCTTTCATTATATTAGCATACACTATACAAATTAATCCTACTGAATGATGTTGATATATCATATCATGAATATAGTATATTTTCCCATTAGTAATAAAATTCAATTAGTTTCATGAATAAAATCATTTATAAAGATTCTCCACAATTCATAAAATGTTCTTAGGGGCTGACTTATATGCGGGGAAACTCCCCTCTCGGTATAGAAATATATAATTTTACCCTCCACCCATCGCTCATATTCACATAAAAATATTTTTTTCATAAATTAATAATTTGATTACTCGATGGATCATAAAATGGGATCTTCTACCTGGTGACCTCTTTTTTCAAAAATTTATCAGACCTTTCTGGTTTAGATAGTGTTGTTCATAATTTCTCAACCAACATCACATTATCAATCGTTATTAAATAGTATTGGTCTACCCATTTATCATCTAATTTTAGTATGATATTCTCATAGAATTTAATATTTATTGGTTACTGGGTAAAAATTTATTTCTTATGCCCTAGGGAGAGTAATTAATCATCCATTGGGATATCTATGAACTAGGTGGGATACCCCCTCTTGGAGAAATGAACAACGTGTTACATGCTGTTTCAGACGTATGGGATGACCCCTAGAAGACACGTGTTTTGGAAAGGGATAAGCTCAATATTGTGAGGTATAATTTAATTAATTATGTTAATATTCAATAATTCATCTCCATCAAATAATGTTTCGTCAATTTCCTTTACTATAGTAAATCTTGGTCGACCATTATACTCCCTCACAAGTGTCCTTCCCTGTAGGTCTGTGATAATGTCATCTCATATTATGTAATCATGTAACCTGAATAATATAAATCCTTGGGATATCCTTTGAGTCGATTGATATCCCCGATCCTTAGGTTGACTAGTTTATTTTCCATTTTCATGAATGGTTATCTTTTCCCAGTAAGGGATTCATTTTCGGGAATCTGAGTTAGCTCATGGGTGATGATTTCTTGGTAAGTAGAGGGATGACCAATGAATATTGTTATTAAAATCGTGGCATGCATTTACCAACTTCTATTCTATATTCATTTGGAATGTATTTTCTATAATATTATGGTCTTTTCAGTTTTTATTCTGCTGGATAGGGGATCACATTCCATTCTAACAACATGATAACACTTCTGGGATCCCTAGTGCCTAGTTTAACCCCAGATTGCTGGACATGTCTAGGGTTGAGGCTAATCCATTAGGCTTTGAAGAGGTCACTAAAAATTATATCATCTTGATCGACTCAATTTTATTTATTATCCTCCAATAATCAGGCCAATTAATGTTAATTGTGGTGGCACTCACGATTAATGAACATACTAGATATCCATTTTTAGTGGGGTTAAATTGTCATTTGTTCATTATCTGATCAATTATGATCCATATAATATCTACTGTGTTTCGTGACAGTTTTCCTTCATTCTAATGGTTTCCCACATCCCCTCAATTTTTTATCAAGATTGAATACTCCGATTATCTTCCAGTTTTGAAAAATATTGGAACACAATGATACCTAACGTCAGAATAACATTCCTTCTATACAAATCTCGGTGTTTGAAGATTATTATAATTCCTAGGCTTGGGAAGAGGACTTCTTAGGTGGATTTCTAAATAGTCATGTTAGTAATGTGGATAGACCATGTTTTTTGACTACCCCTTTGTCCATAATAATAGTTGAACCGATTCATGGTTTATGTATTCTTTCTAGGAAGAGTTCTCATCATGGAGAAGACCATGACATTAGTGTGAAAGAATGAATTGTGTATATTAGTACTCCTATACATGAAACAGATAATAAATATTTTTAGGAATGAATATATGGGTCTTTTATCGCTTTTTCTTCTTCATTAGCTCAACCGTTTGTTCCTCCTTCAAATAAAACCATTCTAGCAGTTACATGGGATGTGAAACAACAAAGGGTGATCTTTAATAATATCCATTTTTATCACTGAGACTCCCTTATAAATAGACGTAGATTAAAAATAATCACTTCACCTACAACTTCATGGTTTGGGGTGGGTGGCTGTGATCCTTATCCATTATTTGAGGCCATGCCGCAAATAAAAATAAATTGGGAGAAATTGGATACATGTTAGAGGGTCATATATGATCTCAATGAAAATAATCCCCTGGATAGCTAATGATGTAATCATCAGAGGCGTTGGGCATGGTCAGTAGGTAATATATATGCTGCTTGTCCTAATGGATGTCTAGACTGCATAGATTGTGAGACATAATGGGATCCTAGCTCACTCAGGTTATGATCATTCAAGTTTATGCTCTTAATTTTGAAATACATTAAAAAGAGGTCAAGATGTGTCTTCTCTTATCAATACTCATTATACATGCACGACAGTTCAATAATCTGGTATAGACGCATGTTGGTATCCCTTGATGAAATTTTTTAGACTATTTCTATTTTTTCAACTCTTCCAATCAAATATTATTTTAGTTTTATCATCCATGTTATTTTATTGAATCATAAAAAAGAGTCTGAAATGTGAATATATCACAATTTATACTACATAATGGAATATATATTCTTTGTATTATATTTATTTTGAAAACAATTATTTAATTTCTGATTCGAATGGAATTTTATTGATCTAATTCTCCATGATTCATCAATGAATCCCTCCATTTCATATTATCAAGTAATCCAGAATTATATGATTTAAATGTTCAATCCATAATATATTTTCGTTTAAAAAATCTAATGAATTCCACAAAACCTGAGGTTACACCTTAATATAACATCTACATAATCATTAGATTAACGGATTCATGAAAGGATTATTTTTGTTGCATAAATATGTCCCATAGGCAGAATTCTATCTCTTTTTTATGATGTTATTGGGCTTAGAGAGCATAGACTGATATTTTTCATAGTAATATGATCGTCCCAAATTTCTTTTTATAATTTTTATTATAATACCCAAACATATTCCTATGATTCATATTGGGAAATACATAGCAGGTGTGGACGTTTCCTTTTATTAGGCCTCCCTCTTATGTGTTTTCAACCTATCAGGGTTTGTACCTTTTCCCAAACATGGAAAATAAAACATTGTTTTGATGTTTATTAGAATCATATATCTCATACCTTCTATTTTTTTAGTTTAGGGTACCCAATATTGTACCATCTTTTCAAATAGTTTAGGTTCTTATATATCAGACACTGAGCTACAATGTAGTTTACAGTCTTGCAACTAGGACTTCAAAAACAATGCAGTTTAATGTCTTTCTTTGAGGACATCAAATATAATGTAACTTCAATTCATTATGATAGGACAAAAATAATTTCCACTTTAAATTCTAGGTTACATGAATTTATTGGTGAATTTATAGTATGGTGATTACATTCCTTGTATTACATGATACACTATATGATTCAAAGATCCTCTATGGTGTTTCTAGGGATCACACATATGGGATTTCTTTAACTATAAGGATGTTATTACTTTAATTATTAGTTCAAGTTTTTTATAAACTGTTATCATGGTTGAATAAGAGTATAATAGCTCTCTTACATGGTCCATGAATGATTTTTTAGATTGTGTGGGTTGATATAGAAATATGTGGAATTTAGTCCTTCTAGATAGTTTGAATATGGGTGGAGTATGTCTTTAACTAAAAGATTCATTCAATATGTTTAGAATGGGGTGTACATTACAAGAATGAACTATAACACCCATAGGTTACTAGGTATTTAATTATGTTTCTATGGACCTGAAGGATCAAATTTTCTTATATACAATGAGTAGATTCCTCAGATTGGTAGGAAAAAACTTTTATACATAGGTTGAACTGTAAAAAAATGCTTTCCCGTCTCATTTCCAATGGTGACCACATATTAATAAACTTAATAATCAATAATAAGATTTTTGGTATGGATTTAATGCTATATAATAACGGTTACGAAATTTTAGGGTAGTTTATCTATTAGGTATAAATCATGGGACCTTTTCTTAGTGGTTTCGATTCCAAGTATGTGGGATTTCAAAAGGTTTTGGAATTAAGTGTCACATTACTTCGTTGAGAAATGGTATAAGATATGATATCATGACATCGAGGTTTTTGAATCCTCTTGAATTTTCTGGTTATAGGTAATTTAAATCATTTTCTAGAGTCATTGGCTCATGAGTATGGTAGGGGACAATCAGTCTAGGAATGACCTAGAACACACTATGTTTCTATGTTCATCCACAATGACACCAATGATCACATGAATTGGAAATAACATTATGTGGAGATATATATTTTATGGATGAACATAGGCCCATATGATGAATCCATAGTTATTTATGTACTGTAAAATAATGGTATACAGAATTTCAGTATCCTTTATGTGGTCAATGGATGGTGTGCGATGATCCAACATGCTGAAATCATGAACTGTGAATTTTGGAAAATATAATATTCAAAAATGATACAGGCACACTACATGTTTTTTTATATTAAAGGTAACATGTTTCCACTACGATAATATATATAAATTAATTACTAATGCAATTTATTTGGATAGGGGGTCTTGTTAGCATCTATTATCTTTTATCGGGGCTACAAAGTGGACCCAATGATCTTTATGATACAATATTTTATTCCATATTTATTTCATAAACTCTTGAGATAAATAGGTTAGTTATAAAATTTGTGACTCTCACTCAAGAAATCATTTATAAGTTTCCAAACTCATAAGTTTTGTCCATTTCTTTCTAGTATTATAAGGTCCCGTGATTTGGACCAAGAAAAGATATAGTTTATGGTCTTATAGCTTTAACCACAATGTAGGTAGTTTTTGGTCATGTCACATATTGACCTGGTATGAGATGAATTTTACAAAACATCCAAATTATGATGCCTATTGCAAATATTACTCTGACATTTTTCTAATTCAGAATTGAAAATGAAGAAAATCATGGTTCAGAGATCCCATGTCCTGAGTAATGATGTTGGAAAATCAAAATGGGAATAGCCCAAAACACTCTAGGTTGACTAGTTTATCTATGGTTACATAATGCACCCATGGATTTGAATTTCCTTCATATGGGTCCAATATATATCTATTTGGTATGTCCGTGCATTATGAATCAATATCATGGTCAAATAGAGAGATATATTTTCTCTTCCATGGAACATGAATGGTTTTTAGTATCTGAATGACTCAATATATGATGTTTGATTTATGGATTGAGGATCATAAAAGATTATGAAATAATTCCATACTATGTTTAACTGGGGTATGGCTCAAATGTTCCATTGACAAGGAATGAGGACGAGTGATGGTTTGTACATTAGAATTTAATTTAGTGAAGATGTATGCCTCATGATGTTTTACTGTCATCTGATTAAGATTTTTTTCATTGTAGTTTGATTTCATGATGAATAGATATTTTCTATATAACTCCAACCCATATGAAGTTAGGGGTGCATTGTAACCCCTTCATATGTTGTCGATGAACCAATGATTTGAGATATGGGTGTGTCTATGTATCATATTCTAATAGTAAACAATAAAAACATAGTTCTTTTATTGAATTTGTCTATGGTGGTCTGACCCACACACAATGATTGGGGGACATTGTTTTTTTTCACGACATAACCCAAAAATCCCCGATATGTTAATCAGTACATATCTCACGAATTAAAGAATAAGCACAAGCATATTCAATGAATATAAAAAAATATACACATGTATGACCCATACACATATGGGGCCATTTACCCATTTATTTATGTATCTGTACCTAGGATTGATGATTCTGACATCAATAGATATCATTTTATGGGACGAATCAATCTACTCAGTGATCTTTAGAATCCAGGTCTTTTAACCTCATTTTGTTTGAATGTAGGATCCCCATAATGAAATATTAATAGTGTATCTTTGGAAAATAATGAATATATGGGAATCAAAATGTATCCTACGATTATAGTAATCAAGCCACACATGTTTCATGAATGGAGGTGTGATTGGAAACAAACAACAATGACAGTGGAACTCTTGAGTGAGGTCCAAGATAATTTGTTGTTGTATATAATGTATGATACATAAACCATGTAGTTTAATGCCATGTGTCACATACATATTTTAAATTCATCATGAACAGATAGGTCATCAACATGTGTGGAATACCATACCAATAATCTTAATCTCAAATAAGCTATGCTCTGTGTATGAAAAAAGGAATAGGAAAAGATTACCTCAAGACAATGAGGTGATTAGAAAAAGTACATGGTTATTTTTATATAATGTGGTTCCTAGTTCAATATATGGGTTCTGTAAATCCTTACATATCTCATTGTGTTAAGAATCAAGTCATATGTAGTTCTAGAAAAATGTACAGTTCAGTGTCATGCAAAAATTTCATCATCCCTAAAATTTAAAATATTGCATCAAATTTGGAGGTGAATCCACATAAAATGAAATGAATATTGAGGCTAGTCCGAATAACATAGGTATTTGAAAAATTATATATCCTTCTATGATATGAATAATTACATATACTGTTCATCAATGGTAGACTCCCAACATTGATCTAACTCACATGATGTGATGGGGACACTCTGTATTTGTTTTGTGCCAATATAGAAAATGTAGGTGAGTTATCGATAAGATGTTTCCTCCAATATAGATTAACATTATGTAGTTATGATATTTTCCATAATGATTAATGTCATTTGGTTTTGAAGGGATCTATACAGTTTAAGATAATGGGGTGGAGATAATTTATGTAGCACAATTTATAGTCATATTTCATGGACATATTCCATACTGTTTAGCGTTATGTGGTAAGGGATATGCTCTAAATAGTTTAGAATCATTTTTTAGGATGATTATTTTTCATTTAACATCTTGTGGGAAGGTTGTGACATTCTTTATGAAATATATGAAAATTATTTCTTAACACAACATACAATGGTGGGGGGTGTAACGTGTTCCCCATCCTGTGTGGCCAGTGAGTAGTCTCCATTATGAAATAACTTATGTATATTATAGGGGGCTTCCTATAATGGTTCTATTATAGGATCATTATTCCTTGGACTCATTTGGTTTCAGATAACTAATAGTGGTTCTCCTTCAAATATACAATAGAAAAGAACAATTTTTTTAATGCTTGCGTGATCTAGTTTTTTTAAACATTGAGGCTCTATAATGTACACAACATTTTCACATTAATCCTCTCTCCCACATCAAGACATTTTGATGTTGATCATCATATGAGATTTTACATGAATGTCTATTAAAAGGATGGGTAACTAGACTTATAGGGATAATACTAAGTTGGTCCCAAATACCAATGAGTTATGAATCTCTTGTGTATTGGTATTCGTAGTTTAATGGTAGTCCCATAAAGCACATTGGACTTTTTCAATGTAGGAGTAATTTTATTTATTGAAAATTTTATGGAGTATACTTGATTGAGTTTTTTATGGACTATATTTTACCATTTAACTCTTCATGATTGAAGGTTGAGAGATTGGAATTGACATTGCACACCTACTATAATTTCATCAACTCATTATCATAGATGTTTCTGTCATTGTCTATCAGTATCATGTGAGGAAATATAAATGTAGTGAGATATGGGACATTAAAAAGTGGATTATTATCTTCATCCTAACATCCACGAGGGGTATTTCCCTAACCCATTCAAAAAATATATTAATAGTCAATGGTACATAAATAAACTTTTTAGTTGTGGATGGGGGATATAACCTACCAATAACCATACCCAGTACAAAAAAGGCCATAAAAATATAGTTGTATGTATAAATTATAAAGGTCTATAGATTTAACATGCATTCCAATTGAATAAATGGATTTTCTTTTAAATTCCACACAACCTTGTATCCTAGTATTCAGGTCATAACCCAGCCTCCTAATTTTGTTAGGGGGTACTAGATGAAGGATATATGAGTGTTGTAAGAGCCTACATTTTCTTCTTCCATGATGGTTAAAATCTAACATTCTTATATGAATCTGATAAGGATTTATTCAAATCAATTTTGTTAAAGGGATTTCATATTTGTTGGACTATCTGGCATGGTAAGCTTCACCACTCCCCATCAAATCATCTCTCATCCAACTCAAATTATTATGTGGATCCAACTTTAGTGATAATAAATTATGGGATTCATCCATTCATCTATGGATATCAGTTCATTAAACACCGTGGTGGTGTACACCTAATCAATATTATCTATTTTAGAGTTGGTTATCAATGATATCTTTCTTTGATATGTGATGTTGAAAAATGCTTCCTCCTAAACAAGGATGGATAAGATTGTGGATTCATAAACCGATGTGTTGGTGAAATCATTCTATGATCGGGGGACATGATGAAATGTTGAATCAAAAGGAAACTCCAAATATATACATCAAACAAAGCCTCCAAGAGAGTCCAATTAACCTTTTTTGGAATATTACACAATGATATACTTTTATTACTCGCTCAGGCTCCTTGTTAATATTTAGGGAGATATCTTTAGTAATAGGGATAGTTCCAAACCATTGATGTGGGCTCTGTGTTTTGCGAAACTATTCATGGAATATTTGGATATTGAGAAAGAGTATGTCAATATTACTATGTCCAAAGAGACAAATACAATCCGTAGTCCATCCTCATTAGGCTTGGGATTTCACATCATTTTTTTGATTGGAATTTAGGATAAACCATCAAAATATATATCCCATGTTCGTAGAGTGTTACAGGCATAGAAAAAATATTCATTAGGATGTTCGATGTCTACGGGTGTACATTATGTTGTTTGATGTTCTGTTATGAAATCCCTAGGGAACATCCATTCACTGAATTTTATTACATGAACTGGATGTCATACTATTATAGAATGACCTCCCATCGGGCCAATATTCTTATCAGCTTTAGATGACCAAATATGTACGTGATAGAATCAGTATGTGAGACCATGTGGCCTTTGTGGTGCTACATGTAATGCTTCGGGTATTGCAATGAATATATTAGTTGTAGGCAGTTCCTCTCGACATCAGAATATCCAATCCTAGTACCTAGCATTGTTTTGATGAGTTAGTAAAGACCCTTGTCATTCCCCATACATTTTTTAATGCGAGGATATGGAAAAGTGATAAATCCATTTTTTCCAAATATATGATGTGTGTCGTTCTGTCCCCTTTTGGAATTTGTACTGGTAGTTATAGGAGGTACTTCTTTTTTCTCTCAAAGGCTTGTTGGATCTCATCATCTCTTTGACAGGTGATTACCTTCTTCATTATCTTGTTGAAGTGGAGTGATTTTTATCTAGGTGAACTATGAAACGATGATTTTAGGTGACATGACCTTGGAGTCCCCTAAAATATTGGAGATTAATGGTGGTCACATCGCTAGAGTAGAACTAGAATTTTGGGTCAACCATGATGCAATAGTTAAGTATCATAATTCCAACGAATATCCTTGATGTTACCAGAAAAGAGAATTTCAATGGATTCATCTTCATATTGTGTTTTCCTAGATTTTAAAAGACTATATGATGATCCGTGAAATGACTAAATTGGTGTTGTTATTTTACTACCATGTTTTCGACATAAATTTTGGTTATTCTCCCCAAAATGAATTAAAATTGGAAATTCATAGTGCATTAGTATTTATCAATAACATTATTTAATCAAATGGGAATGACCCAATAAAAACATATCCCTTTTCGTTTTTTAAAGGAAATGGATTCATCACATTCTAGAGCCATAATTCATTGATTGTACCCTAAATACCCATCCATTTATAAAATCATTTAGAATCTAACAGTTGATTTAGTAAAGAGTTTTATGATCCTTAATGGGAAATATTCCATTTGAAAATGTAAATTATGGTTTCTAAAATCATCTAAGACACTAATATTCCCATTGTTTTTCTTTTTAAGTATTATATTGTAAAGCCATATTGGGTATTTCACCACTCAGATATAGATGGATTTGATCAGTTTGTCAAATTATGCCTCTATATTTTTAGTATGAGAGGGGTGCATCCCTTTGTCTTACAACATGAAACCTATATGGTCATCAGTTATTTAATAATGGTTTATATCCACAACTAGATTGAGATTTGGCATATCTTTATAATTCTATGAAAATAAATATTATTACTATAAAAGAAATGTGATGTACATATCTTACTCTATGATTGGAATGGAGGACATAATTAATAAAAACCATGACAGTAATTCTAATCATAGATTTACCTGTGTGAGGTATTAATTGATGTTTCATGATCTTCTAATGTATTATGTCCTCATTTGATTTATCAAATTCAAGGATGATGATAAAATCACACCCTACCAGTCGATCATGTTGAATGACTGGGCTTAGATGAAACATGGAGTGTTATGGGAGACCTATATTTTTCGGTTGGGCCTACTATAGTTCTTCACCATGGGTCTCATCTTCATGTATTCCCTATTAGGTAATGTGACAATGAAATTGTGTCTGACCACTTTTGTATTGTCCTATGTATCCTCATCTTGTGTTCCTTTTGCCTTCGACTCTCTAATAAGGCTTGATAAAATCATATTCTTTGGATAATTCCTTACGAGAGAATATTTATTCCTTGTCTACAAAATTTAGATAATAAAATATGATATCTTGCTCCAATGTGGTTTCCCTTTGTTGGGGTGATTCCCATGCATTAGATATTATAGTAATGAGCACATCTTGAGTTAGACCTTATGTCTGAGCTAATTATGTCTCTTACTATTGACTCTCTACTTCATCCTAATGGATGCACCAACTAATGGGAGGAAAGTTGGATGTCACATCACTAGGAAACAATTCCATTATTGGTTATTGAATATATGATATTATAGTGGAATGAGCTCTCTTAACATTATTTTGTGACACAATATTTCTGAACATCATCTCATGCCTGGATGGAACATTTAATCAATTATATTATTCTTCAAATAAGAAAATAATTATACATGCCATCACTACTATGGATTTATCCAACATTACATGCCTAAAATCGACCATTCCATAGTGGAATTCATTAAAGACAATGATATATTTGATGTTGGGACCTAGTATTCAATGTAACGGTAATTAGTCATGAAGGAAACTTAGTTATACCTAAATGAGATTATAGCGATGTGGAAACTTAATTAGGATATTATCAAAAAGTTTAAGGAAATAATCGACAAAATTCTTGTTTTAGACGTAGTTAATATCATCCATATGTACTTCAAATACATAGTGAGCATGATCACTTTTTTCTTCTAGTCAATGAATATTTTTTTTTAATGTCTTGAGAGGATGTGTTTGGGGGTTTGGGACATACCCGGATGCTTGGATGAGAAATGTTTTCATATTGATGGTAATACATATAGTCTCTTTTATTCTGATCATTTTCCCTATTCCAAGGGAATGATTTGAAACATTGATTGTTTCCTAAAAACTTCATCTTTTATATCTTGTGTTGTGTCTTCAAAATCATAGAATCCACATTGATATTTCATGGGGATCAGAGGTGTCTATCTATCATCCATCATATTTTTAGTAGATTATTCTAGAAATTTTTGATGTTTGAGAAATAGAGGTGTTGAGTGATTATGTGAAAACATTCAAATTTTTATATAAAATCATACAACCTCTCACTTTTTCATTTCATATAGTTCATCATTTCTACAATTATTATTTTCCTCTATATAGAGGTAATCATATAAATGAATTGATAATGATGGTATCTCCATCCAATAATGGATCCAAATTGAATATAGTTATAGAAAAAAAGTCTGGTCTTATCAACATCTATAAAAATCACCTCATCATGGTAATTACTTTTTGATATCGAGGGCCCATCATTACAATTAATGTTGATAAAAAGAATTCGATTCATGTTTCGTTGTCTCATGAATCCTGAATGTTAAAGAAGATAGGACATCCAAAATTTGGTGGTAGAAAATTTTACAGAACCATTCAAGATATGGATTCCTCTGAAGATATATATTTTTACGATACACTTCTTAGGATTCCACTTGACTATCCACGGACACAATGAGGTTAATAAATTATAGAGAAAGTATTATCTAAGACACTTCTAATATAGAGTGAGTGGGTAAGATATACTGAGGTTGACATGTTTCCCATCTCAATGATTCATGATCTTTCCAAAATTGAATGATTTTACAGGTGAGGTAGGGGTTATCATCATAATGGGGAAACACATGTTCATTTTGATCATCATCATTTATGTTAACTAGAATCCCAGATACTGAGCTAGCCAGACACTTAGATTCGTCTATTGTAGATGGACCGACCCTCTCCAAATGTTTCGGAGGAGAGATATAAATCTCAGTCAATAGATGATTCCATGCGGGGATTTATCCCATGAGTACCTCCTTATGGAGTGGTTTGATAGTTTGTAGATCCACATACTGTTTCAACTACACATCTGATGATGGATATTGGGTAATTTTTACTGATTATTGGGATATGACCACATAATTACATTTCTCGTTGTTAGTGTACTACCATATAGTTGGAAACATGATTTCAATGGTTCTAGGTTTTTGAGACTCCTCTGGTTTAAGGATCTTGTTGCCTTAGTGGGTGAATGAAGGTTCTCCTCTTCGGGAAAATTTCCAGTAGTTATTCCCTCCAAATCATCATCATGATCTATATAATATATTGTGATGATGGTAATGAGATTCTCATATTTGTATTTGTAAATTGTTTTAGCCCCATTACTTTCAATCCAACAGGATGATTCTACACTACCTACTTTAAGTAAGATTCTCAATCCCATTATCTCGATAGACCATTTTTCATTGAAGACCCATTGGGGTTTGATTCCCATAACTATATATTCTTCACATTAGTGTGTATTTTTAATAACCATGAATGATTTTCTTGCCACATTTTCTGAATGGTCACACTAAAAAAATATGCATTTAACAGTGGTTAAATTGGCCTTTATCAGTGTATGAAAATTTCTTACTAACAGAGTGAGACTAGAATCCCTAGGACTTTATCAGAACTAGAAAATCAAGATAATTGTGTACATTAAAAGATCTAAATATGTTCTGAAAATGGATTCCATTAGCATAGCCTATAATATCACATAAAAATGTATACTTTATCTTGAATAAAAAGAACTGATAAAAGGGGATTTATCAGTGCTACAAAATGGAAAAATGGTTTCATTTTATGTTATGATAAATGATCTCGTTATCAGTTTATTAAGATGTGTTGATAAAGGATGTCATTATCAATGTATTTAGTATGAACGATAAATGTAAATACTACATTGTGAAAGAACCACACACTATAAGACTAGAAAGAAAAAAATCAGGTACTAATATATATTCAAAATGATATAAAATTTTAAACACAATGACATAAAAAAACATGATAATATATAAATTTAAAACTTTGGAGTATATTATCACATCACTAAGTACATACTATATAGAACATTCAAAAACATCCATGTCTTTTTTCTTTTACACCAGACCCGGACTCATGTTATTTCTTAACAGACCTACCCAACTTGAGAAAGAGAATGTACCTATTTATAAAAATACTTATTATGATAGTAATAATGGATATAAGTAAATCAAATAAAGTGAATTAATTACAAATAAATCATGGAGTGAAACTAGGAAATCTACATATCAGATTGAGCTGTGCTAAATCCAAGAACGTCACACTATATCATGTTCATCATCAACCATTACATATTTAAAAATTAACTAAATAAATATAAAATAATATTTAAAAATATATTAAATATGTAATAGTAGATAGAATGCATGAGACAACAATCAAGGTTAGTTATATTAGTTTCTGTGATATGATGTGTGTTTTAAACTAAAATGGAAATTATATATTAAAATCAAGCACTTCAAGTCATAATAGTCACAATATGAATCAGATTGAGTAGATTCGGATTCCATTACATGCTAAATTACTTATGTGTAATTGTACTAATGTATCAATGAAATTTAAATTTGTTTTTTCATTTTTAGTATGTCACTTGTCTTTTTTACAAAAAATGATATTTTAAACCAAAAACACAAACTATGATTCATACGTATCACATAATGAATTGATTTTATATGATAATGATTAATACATGTCAAAAATGACTTATGAATGTTTTTACTAAGTTATAAAGGAAATTTGAGTTTGATTTATTTGTTTTTATTGAGTGAATCAATCTTAACTAAAATATCAAATTTATACTGATATCTGTAAATTTGAGTCATAATAAGAACATTGTGCATAATATTTATTTGAATAATAATACCACACATCATAAGTCAGTTATGAATTTTTTTCATGATTTATCAAAAATAATCGGAATGTTTTTTCTTAGTTTTTGTTAATTCGGTTGACTTTTTTTACATAAGCCAATGTCAATTTTAATTAGAAATACACACATGGTGTCATACTAATCACAACATGCATTACATTGAGGTTGGGAAAATTCCTAGACATCCAAAATTAAATATAGATCATTTGACTATTGTTTCAAATCATTCAAAATGTGTTTTCTTAGGTCTGATATAGTCACATGTATTTTTAATAAAATGGCTTTTTTAGTGGAAACATGCACTATGAGTCATACCGTTCAAATTCAATATCATTTTTATAAGATCATATTTTATAAAAGTCACAAATGAATTATAAATAATTTTACAATATTATCAAGTCATTGCAATAATGTTTTCTCAGTTTTTAGTGAGTGGAACTTCTTGAACAAAAAAGACAATTTAAACTGATAACAGACTCTTTGAGTCGTACAGGGAACATCATGTATTATGTTGAGGTGTGATGGATTCCTAAACATAAAAAATCTTATAAGGATTGTCATTAATTTTTTTTAATATAATCCTATTGTTTTATATCAGTTGTGAATAAATAAATTATCTTTGTTACAAATATTAATATCAATTTAAATTAAATATATGGGAATGGAGTCATACATTTCACACCATGTGTCAAATTGATGTTTTCCCAATTTCTACACACCACATGTGAATAATGGAAAATTTTATAATCATTAAAAATGATATAAATTCATTTTACTATTTTTTAGAACATCAGTAGTTTTTTTATAATAAATTGTCATTTGAAACTGGAAACAGACACTTTTATCCATATCGGTCACATCATGTGTTTGATTTTTGGGATACCATTTTCTAAACATTAAAAGTCGCATATTAATTATTTTCCAATATAATCAAGATAATATGATAAATATTTCATGTCTTCCAGTGAGTCAATGTTATTGAACCCAAATTTTAATGTTAAATTGATAATAGATACTTTAAGCCATACCATAAAAATTGTGCATCAGATTGAGGTTAAATTGATTCCTACATGTCTCAAATGACATTTGAACCATTTTCTATAATTATCCAAACAATACGACTGTTATTTCCTTGCATTGTGTATGTTAGTTAATTTTTACTAAAATTTATGTCAATTTTAAATATAAAGGCACACTAAGTGTCATACTAGATACATAGTGCTTCAGATTGAGGTGCGACTAATTTATACATGTCACAGATTTATTATGGATTTTTTCATAATGTGTAAATTTAGTAAAATTGTGTCGGTTGGTTTTGTGTACGTCAATTGTGTTTGATTACATAAATGTATTTTTTAAATGGAAACTCCCACTTTGAGTCATACCAGTCACAATATGTATCAGTTTTATGTGAGATTAATTACTAAAAATAAAAAATTATTAGTTAATCATTTTATTAATTTTTAATTAGAATATTAGTGTGTTATCTATGTTTTCCTTTCATGAAAATTTTTAACTATAATTTTGGTTTTGATTTAGTAATGGGAAGTTTTTATCATACTGGGAATGTCTTGTATAATATTTAAGTGCACATGAATACCAAATATAAAAAATAACCTCTAGATCAATTTTTTAAAGTATCAAAACCATATAAATTCGTTTTCTAATTATTTATCATTTATGTTGTCCTTTTTAATAAAATTAATGTTAATTTTAAAAAAGATAGACTAAATATCGATCCAGTCACAACATGCATGGGACTGAGGTGCAGATGATTCCTACATATCCCAAATGACATATGGATCATTTTACTAAACTATCAAAAAAATCATAATGGTTTTTCTGAAATATGAGTTGGTCACTTGTCTTTATTAATAGAAATATATTTTATATTGGAAACATGTAATTTGTTTCATAACACTCATATTTTCTCTCTATTTGACAAAATACTCATTCATTGACGTCCAAAAATACTTATGAATAATTTTCCAAAATTATCAATTCAATATTATTCTATTATCTTTGTTTATAAAATGTCAATTCTAAAATTATAATAGAATATTTGAGACATATCAGGAACATCACATCTCAGATTGACATGCATTAGATTACTTCACATTCCATATAAGATATGGATTTTTTTAATAATTTACCAAAATAATTATAATTTGTTTACTCTGTTTTGATTCTATCACTTTTTATTTATAATTTAATTAATGTCAATTTTAAATAAAAGAGAGACACTTGGAGTCATACTGGTCACACCATGTATCCTATTTTGGAGGTTATGACACCTAAACCTCACAAATGATGTATAAATCATTTTAATAATGTATAAAAATACAAATTTGTTTGATCATATTTGATTATGTCCCTTGCATTTTTTATTAAAATATCCTACAAGACATGAAACACACAATTTAATTCATACAAGCTATATATTAGGTTGGTTTGAAATGAGAAGAATTCCTACATATAAAAAATGACATATGTATAATTTTCCTAAATTATCAATATATTTCATTCATGTTTTCTTGGATTTCTTTGTGAATTTTTTTTTTAAAACTGAAGTGTAAATTTTAATTTGATAATGGATACATTGATTTATACAAGTAAAATCATGTATCATATTGAGATGAGATAATTATTACACATACTAAATGAATTATTCATCATTTTCAGAATTTATCAATATAATCATAATGTTTTTTCTCAATTATGAGAATGTAATGTGTCTTTTTTTCAAAAATTGATGTCATATTTAAATTGAATGACATATTTGGAGTGATAAAGGTCACACAAAGCATCTAATTGAGGTAAATATGATTCCTAAAAGTCCCAAATTATATATATATATATTTCAAAATATAACAACATTGTCTAAATACATAGTCTCAGATTTCAGTAAATTGATTCTGTTCTTTACAAAAATCCCATTTTAAATTTGAAACAGGAACATTGAGTCATACTAATAACATTTTATATAAAATTGAAAAATGAATAATTCCTAAAGGTAAAAATTTACATATGAATCATTGTTATAAATTATTATGATAACATGAAAATGTTTTCTCAGTTTTCTGTAACTATTATTATTTAACTCAAATGAAAATTTTAAACTGCTAACAGACAAATTGATTCATTCTGGGTAGATAATATATAATATTAAGGTGATACTGAATCATACACATAAATAATAACATGTGGATAATTTTAATAAATTATAAAAGAAGTATGAATGTATTTTATCATTTTAGAGTAGGCCATTAATCTTTTTTATAAAATTAGTGTCCATTTTAAATAAAAATAATCACTTTTTTGTCACATTGGTCCCACCATGTATCATATTGAAATTATGCTAATTCTAACATGTACCAAATGAATTATGGATCATCAAACTAATGTATCAAAACAATCCAAATGTGTTTTCTCAGTTCTGAGTACATCACTAGTGTTTTTTTAATTATATGTAATTTATTTCAAGAATCATGAATTTTGAATCATGGTAGTCATATAATGAGTTTGTTTGATGTGAGACTAATTCCTACAAATAAAAAAGGGAATAAGAATCATTTTATTAATTTATCAAGACTATCTGAGTGTATTTTATCATTTTTATGTGAGTATAAATTTTGAAATAAAATTTAAATTTTAAACTAATAATGTAAAAATTACGTCATAATGGGTAAATCATGTTTCATATTATGGTGAGGATGATTCCAACACATCACAAATAACATATGTACCATTATCTTAATGTATAATAATAATAAAAATGTATTTACGTCGTTTTGATTAATTCAGCTGTCTTTTTTACTAATATTAATGTCAATTTTATATAAAATGATAGACTTAGTGTCATACTAGTCACACGATGTTTCATATTGAGATGAGGATAATTCCCAAATGTCCAATTATAATAATTGATAATTTTACTAATGTAACAACAAAATTTTTAAACATTTTCTAAATTTTGACTACGCCACATGCCTTTTTTAATAAAATGAATTTTTAATATAAAAACACAAAAAATGAGTCATATTGGTCATATTTTGAGTCAGATTTATATGAGGATTATTCATTCACATCAAAAACTACAATTGAATAATTTAAAAAAATTATCAATATAATCATATAATGTATTATCATTTTTTATTATCGCACTTTTCCTTTTTAATTAAAATTAATTTATATTTTGAATTAGAATACGCGTTTTGATTCATAGCGGGGATATCCAGAATCAAATTCTCGTGTGTCTAGTTTATGAATTTCAAGAATTATGTGTTGATTATTATCCAAATGTATCAAAATAAAATTAATGTGTTTCTCATTTTGACTATGTGATGTGGGTTTTAAACTAAAATGTAAATTATAAATCAAAAAAATACAGTATGAGTCATCTTGAGTACACTGTGTATCCGATTAATCTATGGTGGATAGATTATGTGATATGTTCATTTAATCAAATATTTAAATATATATAAAAAAATACAACAAGCTCAATTATGATAGAATACGAAACCTCATAATTCCAAAAACGCTTCATGTTTTTTTAGTACCCATAGTTAGAGGTATGTGGGGTTTTTTATTAATTTTTTATGTGTTTAATGTGAATGGGATGAGTTGGGAAGAGGTTGGGAGAGTTTGGAATGGGTTTGAATGAGTTTGGAGGCTTTGCATAGGGAGCACAGTTTGAACCCGGTTAGTGGAAACTGTGTGGATTCTCCATAAAACCGTGCAGGGGGGAGATAGTAGGCTTCACACGACCTGCGTACATTTTTTCAAACAATGTGAGGCAACCATGCTAACCCTTTCTCTTGAGGTAGTAGCGTGCACACAGTTAGCGCATGGTTTTCCAACCCGTGTGGACTAACTATGAGTCCCCATAAAAATATTGTTTTAAAAACCGGGTTCACTCAAGTATTCTGGGTTCATCTCCAAACATTATCCCACCTAAGACTCACTCTAGATTTCAGTTTCTCAGGGGTTGAGGTTGATCTCCCACATGTTTTGGAATCAAATCTAAGAGGTTTCAAGGTGATTTGATGGTGGTTTCACCCGGGTAAGCATCTCCTCTTGGATTTTTGTGGTTTTCTCCCAGATCCACATCTATATCTCTTGTTTTTTCAAGATCTACTCTTATTCTATGATTATCAAGGGTTTGGGTTTCCTTGGATGTGGATTTTAAGGCCTTTGAATGTTAGGGAAAGGGATATAGAGAGGTTTTGTTTTTGTGTTCACCATATTAGAGGTCCAATTTCTTATGGGACGATTTCTCAAGAACCGTAAATGTAAGTGGATTCTCTCTCAACTCCACTAGGTTATAGAAAGTTGTTTTTTGTTACAATTAATTTGGTTGGATTGAAATTAATTGGGTTTTGATGTGCGAAGTTCATTATAAATACATTTGGGGATTATTGGGGAAAAGGGTGTATTACAATGAAATTCTATTGTTGTGGATTTTAAAATGGGGATTTTAAATTTGGTTTTTGAGATTGATTTAGGAAAATCGATGAGGAAAAAAATACTTTAAATATAGATGTTTTTATCAATAGGTTGATTGGAAAAGAAAATTATTTTCAATAAATGGGTGATTTATTGAAGTGGATTGTCATGCAATGGAAATAGTTAATTTCATGATGTTGGGTCCTTGATGGGTTATATGTATGGTTGTGATTGGTTGAAATGTTGTGCGGAATGGGTGGGAAGTCTCACTATAAAAGGTGATGGATAGTTCTCAGAAGATCCACCATGTGGGTAGTGGTCGGGAAGTATCGCTAGTTGTGAATGGGTGAATGGGTTGGTCGGAAGTCCCACCATTTTGGTTGTTTTGGTGTGAATGGGTGAACAGGTTGGGTGGAAGTCCCACCTTTTGGTTTTTTGTCATGCATTACATTTCAATTTGGAAATTGTTGTGATAGTATGTAAATGATGAAATGTCATGTGGAATGTTTATTTGTCATTCCCTTTGTTCGTTTTGGTGAGATGGCACGGTAAGGGTGTGTTTGGTATATGGTAATGGTAGCACTTGTGATTATTTTATATAAAATATTTTATATAAATGTGCTAACGGTTTTATCCAAGTGGTGTGTTCAGGGAAGTCATTTGGGGAAAACCTACTGAGTTTAGTACTCACCCACTTCTTTAGCACTTTGGTGTCTTCGCAGATTTTGTGTACCGTGGTGTGGGAAAAGGTAAGGCATCATCCTCTTCTAGGGGTGCATTGTGATGTCTTTGAGGACCTTGGATCATGGAGCTTGGTGTAGAACGGTGGTGTTATCTTGGCACATGGTTCTTTGATGTTTGTCCTTCTGCATAGTAATATGATATTGTGTTGTTGTTTTGGATTGGGGTTGTATGGTGGGACAAATTGGTTGTATTTTGGTAATTCTTATTGGAATGTTTTTTTAGCATGCATCATATAGTGGTGGTTAATGGATGATTTGGTTGGTTTTGTCTTAAGGGAAATTCGTTCCCCAATTTGATTGTAAAGCCATCAATATTCATTTCTAGCCTTTGCCACCTTTGGAGCATCTCTTAATGCAATGTAAACCTCACCGCCCCCTCGAGATAATGATGTAGGGGCAGAGTTTAACAAGTGGTATGAGTTTGTTTGGTCTTTAAATTTCATGTGAGACCAGTTTTCCGATCATTGGTGTTGATCATTGGTTTCGGTGTTGACATTTGTTGTTGTATATTCCTCGAGTCAGGATAGTATCAAGATGTAGGAATGTCGAAATATTGAATTTATAGCATAAAAGGACATAACTAACCCTCTAATTATGATCTTTAAGTTACCAAGGAGTTGGGTACATAAGTGTTTTGAAGGCACATATAGGCATTGGACATATCATTGTCGTGGGTGTTTCCAATGAGATGAGCATGGAATGCATGGTAGAAATGTCTTCCCACTAAGATGCATATTTCATTGGGCATAATGATTTATGGTTTGAATTGAGAAATGGTTTATCAACTGTGTGAAATTAAAATGTGCTTAAATTTGGTATTTCAAAAATGGTTTGGTTTTGAATATGGTGAAACATGGAAGATGTGGATAGGTGGAAAGCCTCATTGTGATAGTATTGTGTAGTGTGATTTGAAATGGGATTTCATGATGTTTATAGAGGTGAGACTCATGGTTGTATGTTTTCTATTTATAGAAATTCCACCAGGTAGGCATCTTAGAGTCCAACTAGAAGTGGTAGTTGAGAACATGGTTTCACCTGAGCCTTAGGTGAACTAGAAGTTAGTGTAGAGTATAGTGCATGCTTTCGATGTTGTGGAAAGTGGAAACAAAGTGGATAAACCAAGGCATGTGGATCAAGAGGTTCAGTTTCAAAAGAATAATCCACCCATATTTTGAAATGATTTAGTACTAGATAGGGAAAAAGCATGGTTGAATAGAATGAACTTGATCATTGAGTTCTTGGGAACACTGGTAGAGTTGAAAGTGAAGATGGCCATGTATATGGTGCTAGATCATTCCCTAAAGTGGTGGGAGTTGGCAGTTAAAGTTGGAATGGAATAGGGTATGATGTGGGAAGGATTTGAAATTTTTTTTAATAAACAATTATTCCCACATACATTTAGAATTTAGCGCACGACTACTTTCTTCAGTCTGAAGCAAGAGGATTTGTATGTGATGGTGTATGCAACTATGTTTATGAACATAGTTAGGTTTTCACCCAAGGTGGCGAGTAGCACATCATGGAAGGAATGGATCAATGATGCGGGGTTAAGGTAAAAAATCCATTCAAAGATAGTAGTGATGTGTATGGATAATTATACGGAGATGGTGAATAGAGCCTCAGTTGCTAGGTGGGATTTGTTTGGTTCTTCGGGCGGAGGAAGCATGATGGTACCCATGGGGAATAGTGGGAACTCTAAGGTTGGGTTCAAGCGATGGAGGGACACTTATTTTCATAATGATCCAACTTCGGGTTCATATGACACTCCTCAGGGATCACAGACGTCGTATGCTTCAACGAGATGAGGACAAAAACACAACCATCATCAGCAGAGTAATGATGGTCATGGGGTTCTTAGAATACCATGACACCTCAGAAAAGCAATAAAGAGAAGAGTGTGGTAACAAAGGCATTGTTCGCAGTTGAGAAGGTTGTGGTGGATGATCAGTCGGGACCATCCACAGTGTGAGGTACTATTCTTTTAATTTATACCTTGGTGCATGTGTTTTTTGTTATGGGTGCTTCTCACTCTTTTATTGATGCACGTATAGTTGAGTTTCAGGGTTTAATGGAAACATTGACGCCTTCAGTTTTGAAATATCAAACTATTCTTGGTTGAATAGATAGTCGATCCTTCTTGTGTTGAGCATGTAGTATTGTTGTGTGCGAGAATGAGATAACCTAGAATTACTTAGATCTTGAGATGGATGTGTATGATGTAAACCTAGAAATGGTTTGGCTGGGGGCGTTTAAGTCCCACATTAACTGTAATGTGCAGACATCGGATTTTACGAAACACAATGGTGATAGACATCACATAAGAGGAGAGATTCATGAAAGGAAGTGTGAATTGGGTTAGTTGGGACTAGCAGTGGACATGTTATCATATCAGTTGGTGGTGTTGTCATTGGAATCGTTATAGGGTGTTAAAAAACTGTTCTTCGAGCAGTGGTGGATCATTTCAAGGATGTTTTTCCTGAAGAATTCTATGGGTAACATCATGTACGATAAGTCGAGTTTATGATTGATCTCATTCTGGAGACCATTCCTATCTCACTTCTATCTTACCGGATGACAAATACTGAATTGCGGGAATTGAATGTCTTGTTGGAAGTGTTAGAAAACAAAGGGTTTATTCATCCTATTACGTCTTTGTGGGCATTGCAGGTTTTGTTTGTGGAAATAGTGGATAAAACTTTGAGTCACTATATTGAATATTGTCATCTTCACCATGTAACGATAAAGAACAGATATCCACTTCCATGGATTGATAATTTTTTTGACCAGTTGAGGGTAGACCAGAGGTTCTCCCAGATCAACACGAGGTCCGGATATCATCAATTGCATGTGAAAAAGGACGATCTTCCTAAAACAGCTTTCAGATGTATATATGGCCATTATGAAAATGTGGTTATGTACTTTGTTCTAAAAAATGCGCCCTCGATATTCATGGCATTGATGAGTTGGATATTTCAGAGATATCTGGATTCATATGTGGTAGTGTTTGTAGATGATATTATGGTGTATTTGAAGACAAGGGTGGAGCAAGAGCAGCACTTGGTGACAGTGTTGGGGATCTCTAGGGACCAGTAGTTGTATGCCAAATTGTCAAAGTGTGACTTTTGGATACAAGAAGATAATTTTCATGGCCATGTGATTTCTGAAAGAGGTGTTTGAGTGGATATGGAAAAGATAGAGGTTGTTATCCCATGGTAATCTCCAAATAATGTGTTTGAAATATTGAGTTTCCTCGGTATAGCTGGGTATTATCGGCGTTTTGTCCATGGCTTTTCATGTTTTTCTTCACCAATGATGGCTTTGACCAGATAGAATGTTCCATTCCAGTGGAATGAATAGTGTCAATAGTGTTTTGGAGAGCTAAAGGGTCACCTTACATCAGTACCAATCTTGGTTTTTCCAGAACCAGGAAAAGGATATGTGGTGTATTGCGATGCATCAGGATATGGGTTAGGGTTCATTCTCATGCAAGGGAATCATGTAGTTGTGTATTCCTCATAGTAGTTTAGGGTTCATGAGAAGCACAACCCAACAAATGATTTGGAATTGGAAGCAGTTGTCCATGATTTGAAAGTGCGGCGTCATTATCTTTTCGGTGAGAAAATCATGGTATATAAATTTCATAATAGCTTGAAGAACATTTTATCAAAATGGGATTTGACATGATGAAAATAAGATGGATGGAATATATCTAGATGATTTATTTTGACTTGATGTACAAACTGGGTAAGGGAAATTCGGTGGTGGATGCATTAATTAGAAAATCATATGCTCTGGTGGTAAAATAGGCATCTCACTAGTTGCAGTTGAAGTCGGTTATAGCTGACATGTGGTTGGAATGTGTCGACCATGGTGATACAATGATCTTATTTCTGGATTTGTTGATTACTGAAATTTTTTTCCTTTTCAAAGAGTCACATATATCTAATTCTGAGTGTGTGTACATGAGGTCGAGACTCAATGGTGGGGAGTCCATTGAGGGTTGGAAACTGGATGGAGATTCATTTTTGTGCTTCGAAATTGGATGGTTGTACCAGTTGCATGTCAGGAGGATATTCTCAGGGAATATCGTCATTCTAGGTGGGTTGTTCATCCTAGAATTCAAAAAAATTAAAGCATTGAAAGCGTAGTTTTGGTGGGCTGGTATGAAAAAAGGTGTCGCTAATTTTGTTTTGAGATTCTTGACTTGTATGTAGGTCAAAGCAGAGCATCAGAGGCCAGTGTGAATGTTGCAGTCTTTACCAATCCCTATTTTTAAGTGAGAGCAGATAGCAATTTATTTTGACACATGTCTCTGAAGAAAGGTCAAAAATCACTATGTCGTTTGACTGATAGTGGATCAGATAACGATGTCGGCCAATTTCATCCCGATTCATGAATCTCATACTGTGGAGAATCTGTCCAAAATATATATTCAAGAGGTTGTAAAGAAGCATGGTGTTCAGTTTGGATTTAATCTGATAGAGAGCTAAGGTGTACATCTCATTTCTGGAAATCCTTGCAGCAATCCCTTGGGACCCAGTAGACTATGAGCACTACATATCACCCTCGGACGGATAGTCAATCCAAGAGGGTGATACAAATATTTAAGGATATGTTGTGGTCTTGTGTCATGGATTTTTGTGGCTCGTGGGAGGATCACTTGACATTGGTTGAGTTTTCGTACAAGAATATTAATCAGGCTTCCATACATATGGCTCTGTTTGAATCGTTGTCTGGGCAGCCACGTCGTTCTCCACTATGTTCGGTGGAAACGAGTGAGTCATCAATTGTTGGACTGTGCCTTGTCCAGGAAACTACGAAGAAGATGAAGTTGATCGGGGGGAGAACTGAGATGGATCAAAGTTGTCAGAAATCATATGTGGATCATCATTGACGGTCGATGTCGTTCAAGGTGAGTGATCATGTTTTCTTGATGATCTCTCCAAGGATGGGACATCTTCGGTTTGGGAAGCAGGTAAAGTTATCTCTGAGGTATATTGGTGATTTTGAGATTCATGAGCGAGTTGGTGAGGTGGATTATCATTTGTCTTTTCCACCTAGGTTTAGTGTGGTGCACAATGTGTTTCAAGTGTCGCAATTGAAAAAGTATCAGTCGGATCGTGACCATGTGGTTCAATGGGATCATGTTGATCTAGAACCAGATGCTTCATTGGTTCATGTGCCAGTGTAGGTTGAGGATAAGAAAGATAAAGTCTTTCATGGTAAATGAATTGGTTAGGTTCAGGTATTTTGGAAACATGGTCAGATTCAAGAGGAGACTTTGGAGCAAGATAAAGAGATGGTCAAGCAATGGCCCGACCTCTTTCGGCCAAGGATGGGTTCACTACTTTCTGAGGAAGGAAAGATCAATCGTGGGGAGATTTTAGTACACCCAGTTTGATGTATGTGGCCTTTTTTAGGAATTTTAATATGATTAACGTGCATGGATTGAGTTGGGAAGTTGTTGGTAGAGTTTGGAATGTTTTTGAATGAGTTTGGAGGCTTTGCATAGGGAGCATAGATTGAGCAAGGTTAGTGAAAACCATGAAGATTCTCTAAGAAACCATGCTGGGGGATATAGTAGTCTTCGCAAAGCCTATGAATGGTTTTCCAGACCATTAGAGGCAACCATTCAGACCCTTTCTCTCGAGGTAGTAGCATGTGCACGGTTAGAGCACGGTTTCCCAAATCGTGCAGACTAACCGTACAACAACTTAAAAATAGGGTTTTAAATTACAGGTTCACTCAGGTGTTCCTCATTACTCTCCAAACATTCCCCCACTCGAGTCACACTCGGGATTTTGGGTTCTCTGGGGTTGACGGTGATCACCCACACATTTTGAATGAAAATACCAGAGGTTTCACAGTGATTTGAAGGTGGGTTCTCTTTGGTAAGTCTCTCCTCTTGGATTTTTTTGTTTTCGTCTATATCCATATCTCTTTATCGTGTTTTATTTCTAGATAAACTATTTTTTTGTGTAGGTATAGGGTTGTGGTATCCTTGGAGGTTGATCTTAATGCTTTTGAATGTCAGAGAAAGGAATCTAGAGGGGTTTCCATGCTGCATTCGCCGGATTTGAGGTGCAGTTTCTTGTGGGTCGATTCCTCATGAACCGTAAAGGTAGGTGGATTCTCTCTCGACTCCACTTGGTTATAGCTTGTGGTTTTTGGTTACAATTAATTTGGTTGTCTTGAAATTAATTGTGTTTTGATGTGCGGAGTTGGTTAGAAATCCATTTGGGGATTTTTGGGGAAAATGGGGTTTTATGGTGAAATGCAATTGTTGTGGATTTTAAAATAGAGATTTTAAAATGTGTTATTGAGATTGATTTGGGAAAATGGTTGATGAAAAAACTCTTTGAAATAAATATGTTGTTTTATTGATAGGTTTTTGGAAAGGAAAATGATTTTCAATAAATGGGTGATTTATTGAAGTGGATTGACATGCAATGGAATTTGTTGATTGCATGATATTGTGACCCTGATAGGATATATGAATGGTTGTGATTGTTTGAAATATTGTGTGTAAGTGTGCTATAAGTCTCACTATAAAAGGTTATTGATAGTGGTTGGAATAACCACCATGTGGGTAGCAGTCGGGATGTTCCTCTAGTTGTGAATGAGTGAATGGGTTGGGTGGAAGTCCCACTATTTTGGTTGTTTTGGTGTGAATGGATGAAAGGGTTGGGCAGAAGTCCCACCGTTTGGTTTTTTGTTTTGCATTGATTTGAATGTTGGAATTTTTTTGCTAGTATTTAAATGATGAAATGCCTTATGGAATGTTTATTTATCTTTCCCTTGGTTGGTTTGGATGAGATGGCTTATTAAGGGCGTGTTTGGCTTATGGTAATGGTTTCACTTGTGATTATTATAAATAAACTCTATTATATAAAATTTATAATGGTTTTATCCTAGTGGTGTGTGTAGTGAAGTCATTTAGGGTTAAACTAATGAGTTTTAGTACTTAATTCCTACTTTAGAACTTTGGTGTCTTTGCAGATGTTGTGTACTATGACGTGGGAAATGGTAAGGAATCCTCCACCTCTATGGGTGCATTGTGATGTCTCGGTGGAGCTTGGTTCTTGGATCATGGCGTATAGATGTGGTGGTATCATGGAATGTGGTGCTTTGTTGTTTTGTATTCTTTTTAGTTCTCTGATATTGTGTTGTTGTATTCGATTGGGGTTTTATGGTGGAAAAACATGGTTGTCTTTTTGTACTTCATGTTGGAATGTTTTATTAACATGTATCCTATAGTGGTGGTTAATGGATGGTTTGGTTGGTTTTGTCTTAAGGGAAAATTTTTCCTCAATTAGATCATAAAGTCCACATCAATTATTGTCAGCCATTAGTGCCTTGGGAACGTCGCTTAAGGGCTATTATCCTTCACCTCCTTCTCGTTTTGACAATGTGATGCTTGTTTTGAACTAAAATGTAAATTATAATTTAATAAAATACAGTCAGTGTCATACTGAGAACACAATGTATCAGATTGAGGAGTGGTTGATTGATTATGTGATATGTTCATTTCATCAAATTTATGAAAATATATATATAAAAATATAACATTCTCTATTAGGAAGAAATAAAAAACCTCATAATTACACAAAAAAGTCATGTTTTAGGCTGCATAGGTTCTTCACTTCCTTTAAAAAGGAAAATTGTCCCTCTTTTAAAGAATGTTGTAGATGGATGAAATAAAAATAATACTTTTAAAAAGATCTGTGAAAAATCTAAATATATTTTAGTTAAAAATGAAAATGATATTAGATTAAAAATAGTATATAAAATGATGAGTAAATTAATTAAATATGTAGTATAATTTAACCTTTTATTAATGGTTGTATACATTCTTAACCCATTTCATTGTTCACATTATCTGAGTTATTTTCTTGATGTATAATGTTGAGCATCATGTTTCATTTATTGTTAATATGGTGTTAATAAGGTGTCAATTACCAATATTTGAATGGAAAGTTAGTGATGGAAGCTGTGATGATGACTTTGGTGGTGATGCATAAAGTAATGTTGCTGACATAGTGAAGAACCCACTATGGTTATGACGATTTTCAAGAGTCAATAAAACATATAGAATTGTTATTTAACATTGGATGACATGTTTTTACATTCTCTATAATAATTCAAACGATTGTAGAGATTATTTTAATATACAAATCAGGTTTCAATGAATAACACATTGCTACTACATTTTATAAACCCCATGCAACAATCCATTTCATGATGAATGTGGAAGAACAATCCAATGTATTCTAATTGGATGAATATTGTGAATCAAATTAGATGAATCATTGAGATGTTACTCAAATTCCATGATATATTTTCATGGATAGTGCATCCCTCAAAACAAGTAGACCATGCATCGTGCTTTAATGCATGAAGAATTGATAAATGATCCATGCACCATCCATGATTGGATTAGAGGAATGTGTTGATGATATTTTGGATTCATGATCTAAAAATAATGGAATGAATGAGGGTTGATGAAGAAGAAGATAAGGGGATTAGGATTTTTGTTTTTTTATAGGATATAATTTTGTTTATACATTGTTTTTAACTATGTACATTTGTTCTATGCCTTTCTCAAAAAAATTATCCAACATACAATGCCAATCGAGGACCTGAGACCTCAGGCATATGCAGGACCAAAATGTCTACCACAACCAAGGGAAACCATCTTGGACTTCCCACAAGATGTGCATGTGGACAGTGTATAACCCATCAGGTGTGCATAGTGGGCTCTTGGTGTGTCCCCGATGATTCAAGTGTGGGCACTGAAGCGTGCCCACAGAACACTGGTATGGAGTGGCACCAAGATATGAGGGAAGAGAATCTTGTGTAATGATAGCTGGAGTTTTATATTTAAACCACAAGGATGTCGCTAACCTTTTTCAATGAGAGATGAAAATATAATCCAAGGATAAAATCTGCAATGTTGATCTCATACTAGAGTAGCTCTTCACTGTCTGATCAAGATGAGATCGTTAACATATAAACAGGATGTCCACCAGATCTATGTGGTTCATGACTTATCCACGAACATATGATCTCCTCCGCCGAGGTTTTCATCATCCTCCGGACCCCTTCATCACACCAGAAAAATGGTGCTCGAGCAGAAAATTATTCTCATCGCTCCAAGAACAATTTTATCTCAATTCAAGTCTGCAGTGATCATTAGGACATAAAGAATAAATGAATGAAATTTCACTTTCATGCATGCACCGAAATAATGATATTATACATGGCCAATGAAAATGGTGCTGTGAGGCCACACGATGAAGCTTGAAGACTTCAGGAAGATTATTTTCATGTTTTTATCTTCGCATTAACATGATATTATCAATGATAAAAAATAAGTCCCATGTTTTAATGTAAAACACCTATGACTTGTGCCATACCTCTATCACCAACTTGATATATTCAAACACGAAGTCCACTGTCTTTTAGTTCTTTGAATTCTGCAGATTTGAACACAGAGATATTCTTTGTTCCATGTCAATAAAAGGAGAGGAACCAAGTCAAAAATTGCTACTACCATATCATAAGAGTGAGTTATTTGTTCTAAAAAGAAACAAAGATAAGGAAAACCTCTCGGGTTTGGGAAAGGTAGAGCTTCGTGCCGCTTTGCTACGTGATGAATTGATGACGCACATATCTTGTGTGATAGTGTCCTGCGCGTAAATTATGCAGTAGATAATCATGAACCACCCAATTTTGGGAAAGAAGATGAATATATGATAGGTTCCACTGAACCCTTGTCGTGATTCATGCGTAAATAATATCATGCAAACACACAATCGGTGCTATGTACCCTTGTGATACTTCACGAGGGTTCCCGATTTGTGTGCCTCCATTGTTTCATAAAGAGAAGAAGAGGAGTTCATAAAGGTAAATTTTATAAATACAATGCCCTCAGAGAAGAATAAGATACTCAAGGGACTATTTGTTCACACTAGGAAGAAAGAAAGATCATGCAAGATGCACATTCATGCATAAGCATGATTTTAGATACACAAACAAGCTAAAGGGTGGATCACACCCTTTCTGGTATCAAAAAGAAATTAGCTTTAACACACACATGAAACATAAAATGAAATGATATAAATAATATACTATGTGTGTGCTAGTGAAAAATAATTAATGAAGTGTGAAGAATAAGAATGAAAAAAAGGTTGTGAGGGCATTCATCTCTTCATCCCATGCACACATAAATAAACTTAAAAAAAGAATTTATGTTTGTGAAAATTCAGTAATGAAAAGGAGAGATAAATTTCATGTGAATGAAACAAGATTGTTGAATCTGAAATCTTCATAATTCTGTGTGTTTGGGATTACAAGAATTATTATATGCATGAAAGAAATCATGCATAATCACATGCAGGTGTGTATATTCATATGATGTCAAGTGGGAGGATCCTTAGGGTTGGAATAATCACATAAGTGTATGTTATTATTTCCAAGAAAAAAGGAGATGTTTTAGTTAATTTAGTTATTTCAATAAGGAAGAATAAATTTATATATCCAAATACAAGTGGAATTGGATCCCATGCAATCAATACATAATGTAGATGATAATTGAGATAGAAGCCACATAGAGCGAATGAAAATATTTTATCAGATTTTACTATTCCTGGGGAATCAACAATAAATACAAAGATAACATAGTGAAAGATCATTCTGACCTATCAATATTCCTGAAAAAGTTTTGTGCATCACACGAATACATCTTAGTGAGGTCAGGTCTTTATTAGAAGAAGAAATAAATGCCTGAGCATTATTAAACTAAGGACTGATTAGAAAAGTGATTAGGGTTATTGAGTATGGCCAACAGATCATAACAATGGATGTTAGAAGATTCTTGAAGAGATTCAAGACCAAGTGTGATTGATCAAGCTCATGATAGAAGATCAATTGATCCATCCACATTGAATCAACAAGCATCTCATTTGAGATCCAGGAAGAAGAAGTCTTTTGTTGGAATATGAAGCAGACCTGTGGGACTCTCATTACAATGTGGGAAGGGGTACAAAAAACCTCCTAAAGAGCTCTAAAAAGAAATCGTGGGACTCTGTATCAACGATTTTAATTGATAATAATATTATAGTGGAGAATATATGTTGTGGAGAATAACCAACACAACAAGTAGTATGTCTTTTAACCAATCATTTTAAATCATTGTGTTTAGTCCCTTTACATTGATAGTATCATTTTTGGTAAGGATGAGAGATACATGAAGAGTTGATCTATGATTTGTCCACCCATAGAGGTATAATTGAAAGAATAAATTTGTAAAAATATTTAAAGGTATCACTAATTCACCCTCTCCCGTCTCAGTTATTCACACGGATTTAGGGACTTCAATCGTTATTAGGGGAGTTTAACTCAAAATGATCCATGGGAGACTTTATGAAGTTCATATTTCCGGAAATGAGTGAGTAAACTCAACTGAATATTTAAACCCTGTCATAGAAAAATATACCGAAGAAACATGAAATTAAGATGAAGAATAATCTTAATACTAATGCGGTGACACCATCTACTGAATTTAATCTGAATGGTACAACATGTGATAACACATTTTATTATTCATCTTTGGATGAAGTCTTTTCAAGCTGCGATGATGATAGATTAAATAGTGATCTTCATTATGCACCCAAAAATCATCTAAATAATGTCCCATGATATGTGTAAAGACATATTTTTATAAGTATTAGTATTATTAAATATGAAAATTTATAGCTGAAAGAAGAATCTAATGACCTGGATGATTCATTGGATAAAAGAGTTGTCATATTCAACACTCTAAAAAAATGTGAATGCAAAGGAAGAAATAATTTATCTTTTCAATGAAATAATTTATGAAGTTACTAAAGAATTACAAGGATTTATTTTTTAGAATATATTCGTTGAGATTTTGATTGTTGAAGCTTTCCTAGTATTCAAAAAGTTTCGCAATGTCACAGTTGTGGTCAAATATGCTCAACTAGAAGACAAAGTCAACAAGGTAAAGGGTCTTGCCATCAGTTTTCCACAATTTGGTAATGTACATGAAGAAATAATGACAACATTGATGAATAATTGGGAAAGAAATATGAGATCATTTGACGAGGAAATGAACTCCCTCAACATGATGTGTTTAGAGCTAGAGTTAAAATTGGAGAATAAAAAATCACTCTATGATGTAACATCCCAATTATATTAAAGAAGAGATTATACCACCAATGTTTTCATTAAGGTACATGAATCCAATAGGAATATCAAATAATCCTCTAATAAAATGGATGCATATTCTAAGAAGTAAGAATCCCATTAACTATTTATTTCTATTGCATCTAATGCAGTTGCATCCCCAAGTACAGATTCCAAGAAAAATTCTGGGAACATGGGCATTGATAAATTTTTTGACACATCCATACAAATTTAATGGATGGATGATGGGATGATTAATAATAACAACTCTAAAATGGATTCTCCAATGAAATAAAGACAATTCCAGAAACAACAATGAACTGAATTTAGCCATACTGATACTACAAGAAAAAGAAGGATATTTATTGGTAATTTTTGATGTAATTAGAATTGTGGGAATCAAGCCAATGATTTCTATAATAATATGTTAGCATATGAAATTTATGGAAATCCTGCAATTAGGGAAAGTATATGTGAATAAATTAACCATCCTACAATGAAATAAGAGAAAACTCATAAAATGAATAATCTCTTAATCAAGAATGGAAATTAATATCTTGAATACTACTATGATAATTGTAACAGAATAGGTCACAGTTATGATGAGTGATAGTTTAGTCCTACCATGCCTCATGCATATGTTGATAAGAATCATAGACCATAAATAAGTAAGAAAAAGGAAAAATATTTGAAAAGTCTTCTAATGGGAATATGAAAAACATTGAACTCAAAAAACAGTGTGAGAAACTATTACCAAGAAGAAGTTCAATTCGTATTCGAATAATGTCATCCCAAACAATAAAATATGATTCTATTGGGGAATGAAAGGTTATACCATAGATCACTACAAACAAGGCATGTAAATGAAGGGAATCAAGCTGAAACTCAAAGGAGAATGAATCCAGATAAAGATGGGATTGCCTTAAGATATTCCTCAAGCTAATCTTTATTTGTTACCTATGAAAGGTAACTTGAAGACAATCAATAATTCATGTTGATAAACCAAATAATAAAATGTTAAGAAGGAGTGTTTAGTTATCCAGCCTAATCAATTTCAAATTTCTTGAGAACTAAAAACAGCAGAAAATGACTTTCTAGATAAAGAAAAGGTAAAGGGGAAAAAATTCATTCCACATGAAATATAAATTGAATTTCATGAGAGGTTGTCAGAACTTGAAAACACCTGTGTCTATCAACTAAATTGTGGATTGTGAAAGTAGGAAGGTCATCATGAACTAAAATGGTTAACTATTTTACCAATCCAAATGGAGATGTTGAAAATTGGAAATCAAGATGTAGGGGAAACTACGTCACTATAGGAAGAAGAAAAGACAAATAATCCTCACAATTTGAAGGTTAATGGAATAATTGTTTCCATGATTACAATGAAAAATAAGAATTATTTGAGTGGAGACATCTGCATGAAGAGTACCAGATACATTAGAGCTCCCAGGAATGGAGTTCTTGGGTTGAGAGAAAATTCTCTTCATTTTTTCTCCCATTAAGAGGCTCATATGTGTCATATTTTATTGTATTATATTTTTTTAATTTTTACATACATTGTAGGCAATTGAAGATGATGGTCACTCTTATGATGATTGTATAATGAGAAATATTGACAAAACATGTTGGACACATTATTCAGGATTTGCTAAATAAACAATGTTTTCCAAAGTCGAAGATTATCAATAAGAATATCTTGAAGAATATGTGATGATATTTCACACCATGATGAATAAAAGGGATTAAACACCTTTAGGGGTAGAAAATATGATTAGTAAGATATCAAGGATTATTTCAGGACAAATATAAAAATTAATATAATCTCAAGAAGATAAAACTAAGGCATTCTAATAACACTTTTATCCATTATTTTTAATTTTTTTATCCTGACAATTAAGGGTGGTTCTTGATTGGTGTGAAGATGGGATGAATAGAGGAGCACTATATTTTCACATAATCCAATTAATATGTTTGTTGAAGTATGTACAAGATTTATCATTTTATTGATAAGTCTGATTACATCTATTCCATTTGTTTATAATTGATACTCACTGAGTAAGATTTTAACATGAATGGTTGTTTATAGAAATCATTGAAAACCTTGTGCATATCTATCTTGTTTTATACTATGGGATAACCCAAATAGACATATAGTTGATTTATTAAAGGCTCTTTGATATATGAACCATGTTACAACACACCTCTCTGAAAAATATTCAATAAGTTATTCTATATATGGAGGAGAACTTGTTTTAAAATAGACCCACTAATCCATTACATTTGTTTTTCAATAAGGGGAGAAAATATTGGCATGAATTTAGACCCAATAAAAGTGTTCAAAAGTTATATTGACAAAGAAATACAGATGTGGATATTATTGATCATGGTGTTCCGTTTGTTGTCAATAACATGTCAATAAAGTGTCAATTTTCAATATGTGTATTACAAGGTAGTGATGGAATTAGTGATGATGATTGAAGTGGTGGTGCTTAACGTATTGTTGATGACTCGGTGAAGAACCCACATTGATTAAAATGATGTGAAACAAACAATAGAACATAGAGATTTACTATTATACATTGGATGACATGTTTTGAAAATCTCCATAATAATACAATCTATAGTAGAAATGATATTATGTTCCAAATCATTTTTCATATAATGACACATTGTTACAACAATTTGAGAACCCCTTGGAATACTCAATTCCATGATGAATGTCGAAGATCAATCCAATGACTTCTAATTTGATGAAGGAAATAAATCAATCATGAGATTATTTGAGATATTCCTCAAAGTCTAAGATATGTGTTAATAGAGAACCCATCCCTCATAACAAGAAGGCCATGAATTGTTCTTTACTGCACTAGGAATGAAGAAATGATCCCCATATCATCCATATTATGATAAGAGGAATGTATTGAAATCATTTCAGATTCATGATATAAATAGATTGGAATGAATGATTGTTGATGAAGAAGAAGAACAAATGATGGGGAATTTGGTATATTTTTATGAAATAACATCATGGATATAATTTTTTTTCAACAAAGTATATTTATTATACGTCTTTTCCAGAAATATGTTCCTATATACAATGCTAGTCCCTGACCTTATACTTCAGGCATATTCGGGACTGAAGGGACTACCATGCTAATGGGAAGCCGTCAAGGTCTACCCAACCTAGGTGCATGGGGGTCGTGTATAATCCTAAGGGTGTGCATAGAGGGGGCCCAGAGTACACTCGAGGTGGAAAAAGTGGGTGTAGATGTGCGCCCACTAAACCCTAGTGCATGGCAGCACCAGGAGAAGAGGGAAGAGAATGTTCAGTGTTGTATGCCATTTTGTGATATTTAATATTCTAGGAAGATGCTATCCCATTTTGATGTGGGTCAGAAATACAAACCCAGTATGGAATCTACACTATTTATCTCATTCCAGATTACCGCTTCACTAACTGATCATCACGACATTTATCATGTGTATCAAGGCCATCCATCTGATCTATTTGGATCTGGATTGATCCACGACCATCTGATCTCATCCATAAAGTTTGTCCTCAAACTCCATACACTTGCATGACATCTGGGAACTAGTGCTTGATTTGAGCATTGATCTCATCACTCCATGAACCATTTGATCATATTTCATGTCCATAGTGATATTTATGATGTAATGAACACATGCCAGAAATCTTATTTTCATGCATGCACCGAAATAAAGATACTTTACGTGGGCGATGAAAACCGAGTTTCATGGCCACATCACGAAGCTCAAAGCCTTCAGGAATATTCTTTTCATTAATTTCTCTTCACATAAACAAGATATTATCATTGTGAAAGATGAAGCCTCACATTTGAAATGGAAAGACCTATGAATTGTGCCACATCTCTATCCTTTATTTGAAATATTCAATCCCGAAGATCATGGGATATCAAATCTTGGGGTTAAATTATTTGAACAAGGAGATAAAAATTGTTCCTCACATGTATAAGGATAAGAACCGAGCCAAAGAAATTTTCATCTATATCATAATAAATAGCTCCCATTTCTCTCTAAAAATCGAGCAATAGAGAACCTCTATGGTTCAGGTAATGCATAGTTTCTAGCACTCTAGCTACGTGAAGAAGAGGTGTCACACATCTATTGAGTGAAAGAGCCCCATGCATCCCCTGTACAGAGGAGAAGCATGAACCACACAAGTTAACAAATGAAGAGAAACATGTGCCACATTCCAATAAATATATGACGTGCTTCATTTCTGAAAAAGATTTCGCAATCACACAACCAGTTCTAAGCACCCATGTGATACATTTTGAAGGTACCCAATCCATGAGCTTCATTAGTATTACAAAGAGAAAAATTTGTGTTCATAAAGAGACATTGTACCAATACAATTCCCTTAGAGATTAAGAAGGGACCTGAGGAACATTGTGTTCTCATGTGGAATAAATAATGTTCAAGCATGATGCACATGCATGAATATGCATGATTTGGGATACCCGAACAAGCCAAAGGGTGTATCACACCCTTTAAGGTTTGAAAAAGACTTATGATTTAACAACCACATGACTTATAAAATGGAATGAAATAAATAAGATTTTGTTTGTGTGTAATTGTTAGGAATAAAGAGTCAAGTGATAAGAAAGAGAAGGCGAAATGGGGTGAAGAGTGCATGTATTCGTGAAATCCCATGAACACATAAATAAACATAAAGGGATATTTTGTGTGTGTGAAAATTGAGTAATGAAAAAGAGATAGACAGTTCATGTGAATGAAAAAAACTCATTGAATGTAAAATATTCATGATACTATGTGTCTGGGTTTACAATAAAGATTATATGAATGCATGAAATCATGCATAATCACTTGCTTGTGAGTCAATTTAAATGATGCTAAGTGAGTCGATCCTCAATGTCTGAATAATCACATAAGTGTATGTGATTATTGAAAAGAAAACATGGATAATTGTTAATGTATTTAGTTATTTCACTAAAGAAGATGAAATTTTGATATATAAATACAAGAGATATTCGATCCTATATAATCAGTGCATGAAGAATTTGAGAATTGAGACTGAATCCAAAAAATGATAAAGAAGATATTTTATCTGAGTTGATAGTGTTTCATAACTCATGAAGACATACAAAGATAACATGGTTTAGGGTCATTCTTTCCTATCTGGATTCCTGAAGAAGTAGTGTGCATCACATTCATAGATCTTAGTGAGGTTGGGCCTTCATCAGAAGAAGAGAAAACATCCTGAGAATTTTTGAAGTGAGGAATGATCAGAAATGTTATCAGAGTTATTTAGCAAGGCCAAAAGACCTTAATAATGATTGATTAAGATTATTGAAGACATTCACAAGAAATTGTGATTCATCAAGCTCATGAGGGAGGATCAGCACATATATCCATAGTGAATCAAGAAGAATCTCTTGTGAAACCCCAGAGGAAGAAGTCTTTAGTGGGACCCTGAAATAGGCCAGTGGGACACTAGTAATATATAGGAATTTAAATAAAGAACCTTCTCTGGGACATAGGTGAGTTACAGTGGGACTTAGTTTCTTCAATTGTAATTGATAATAGGATTATAGTAGAGAATCTGTGTTAAGGAGAATAACTAACACAGAAAGAAGTATGTCTTTGAATCGAACCTTCTAAATCATTGTTTTTAGCACTTTCACATTTACAACATCATTCGAGTTAAGACTAAGAGACACAATAAGAGTGGATAGAGATTTTAACCAGCCATATAGGTTTAACTGAAAAGAATGAATTAGTAAAATGATTTAAAGGGATCCCTGGGTCACCAACTCCTCTTCTCAGAGACTCACATTGATCTGGGAACATCATATAATATCTCATGGGCCTGATAGCTTATAAAAAACTACACCAACTAATACAAAGGTTTCCACATGTGTAAGAATAGAAATCTTTTTTTTGTAATATTAAAAACAAATAAATTAAACATAAATACAAAACAACAAATATCATTAATTGAAAATGATTTTACTGTTCGAGGATCAATATTTTCATGCATGAATAAAAGAATAATATTTTTAAATATATTGAATAAACCAACTAACTATGTTCAATATTAACACACTATATATATTTGATAAAATACATATAATGGTGATATTATTTCACATATTGGATAATGTTTTTTTTAGTTTGGGATCTATGCTTTAATTGAAAAATTTAATTATAAACATAAAACATATAGGTTGAGTAATACTATGAAATTTTTTTATTATATTGTTATGTGGTTGATCCATTTTGTGATGTGTCTTTCACATTCATCTTTTTTCCCCACACTAACAAAATAATGAAATATTCCATTTAGAAGGAAGTTGAAAGATCATGTTTCCTAAAATGTATCTTTTAAAAGAAACATGTTATCTCTTATATATATTTCTGTGGATGGTTGAACTAAAAATATATCATCCCAAAATAGCTATAAATGAAAATTATTATTATATACATATATGAAGGAAAAAATAATTATTTTGTGAAAATGTTGAAAACATTAAGCAAATTTTTAGTAGGAATTAACCTTGTCATGATTATACTAATGGATTGAATCATCCATGTTCACAAGGTCAAGTCTTCATGATATCCATGACTATTAACCAAATATGTATTAAATAAAAATAATTAATAAATTAACTAATCAAACTAGATAAAATGTTCACAAAATAAAGGAAAATGAAAATTTATCAAGTTATATATCAACAAACTATATTATTTTCATTCTTTTTCAAATGAATCTAAGATACAAGGAATTTATTGAAACATACATAAATGTAAATGAAACCATTTTATAAGGTTAATCAAAACATCATGATATTTTTAATGACATTTAAATTACATGACATTCACTTATTAAACAAAATTCCCTTATAAAATTTTACCCTTTTTAGTTGGCATACATCTTATATATAAACATTTTCCCTTCTCAATGATACAAAAAATAGCATAACAATTTATATATTCCTATATTATAATAAAAATTAGGTTATCCATTCATTTATAACATGAAAACATTATCCATTAGATTAAACCAAATAGAGTTCAGTGATTGAACTAAAATACATATTTATATTTATGATTTTATGTAACATAAAAATATCTATCTTTCACTTTAACTATTATTCATATTATAAAAGTCCATGAAAACCCATTTAACATATTTAATGATAAAACATCAGTGTGAACCATTATGTATTTTAAGAAGACACTAAAATCTACTATAATTTATTTACCTTGTTTGATAGTATTAAAAATCAGTGGATCCCTTTATAAAATTTAAATGATAATAAAATTTTCCACATCCATTAAGAAATAAATGAGTTTTATATAGATTATTATATTCATTTAAATATTATTGGTGATGAAAAACTCAAAAATAACACTTTAATTATTTGTTCATAAAAATTAGAGCATACTTATTCTAAATTATTTGTTATTAAGAATGTTGAAAAGTTTTTTATTAATGAGCTTCTGGACATGGATCATTTTACAGAAATAATGTTCAGATTGATATTATTGATGAACCTGTGAACACATTTTTTATGGGTGAGCCAGTGAAAAAATAGATATATGAAATTAAGGATATGTTAAACACCATTCCCCATGTAATGATTGTGAGATTTAATATGATATATTGCTGGGATAATTTATTATCAAAACATGTGTATTGAAAAGAATCAGTTTTAGTCTATCTATTTAGATACTGTTAACACAATGTGTCAATTATATAGATTTTAAACGAATTTTTGATATTGTATCATGTAAGTAATTAATGTTTTTGGATTTATTAATAAAGAATATTATTTTAATTTTATTCCATGGTTAGATTGACACCATCCCTACTATAGGATCAAGATCTATCAATTCCAGTTGTCCTCTAGTAGTTCTCTCTTAGAACATTTAGCATTAATGGTTGAGTACAAAAAAATTATTCAAACATTCGAGCTAGAATATATTTTTATTTGATTATTGGATTCACGTTATATGCCTCCCATGTGGCTCCTAGATCCACACTTATTTCTTGGTTGTTTTATATATTATAGGTGTATGATATATTTTTGAATTTCATGTGGTTGTATTGTTGCATTATTGATTATCCTTACATTTTTATTCATTATAGATGTAATGTGAGAGCTCCATTATTCCTGTGATGGCTGTTTCTCCACAAAAAAATGATAGGATTATTGACCTGGAATAAGGAACTATCCTTCCATTTGTGTTTTTATTCACGAAAGTATCTATCCAAATTTATTTTATTAACAAAATTCCACATATATAATATATATTAGTTTTAAGTCAAGTCAATTATAGTATTTACACATTATGAATCCCTACATTAAATTTTTATATAAGAATACTGAATGTGAGCTTAATTTGGTAATTTTATTTTACTAAGACCCTTTATTTATATTGTAGATAATCCATGTGGAATAAACTGCATTTCTAATAATTGTATAGTTTTTTATTGGTGAGGGGTTTCTTTAAAAAACAATTAATATTTTATAGTAATTGGAATATGCTAATATGTGTTTTATCTTGTGACACTTAGTTTGAATAAATAATGAGTAATTTTTTGTTTCTAAAAAAATTACTCCATATAAATTCATGTAAAAATCACTTAAATACATTGTAAATGTTTTTTTCAACATTAAACAATAAACCGTTATACAATGGAGTTTATCTTATGTGATAATTTTTGTATTTATTTTCCAACAATTTTTCTCAAAATCAACATTAATATGATACATATTCTAATCAATTGACTAAAAATGTTATCATTTTCAATCCAATGATTCATCTACTCACCTAATTAGTATATTTCTCTTCCTTATTCTCTACCTCCACCTATTCTATTTAAAATAAATTTTATTTTTTATAGTCCATCTATTGTAAAAAATTGATTTCATCAAATATTATTCTCCTTTTGAAACACACCAAATATAATATAAATGAATTATGATACTAATTTTTACAGGCCAAGTACATTTCTAATGTTATAGAACATACCATAGCACAAAAATTACAAGTAATCACCAATATTTTTTCTGAAAATTTTTTGATGATGTGTACGCAACCAAAAAATATCTAAAAAATTAACTTATATTTTTGTGTATGGATTTTCAAGAAATCATGGTTGTTTGAATAAAATATTTACAATAAAAAATTTTTGGATTTTTTAATGATATTGTAATTAACATTGAAACACGAATCTTTAGGGATGTTGTTCTTTAGATTATTTATTCCCCTTTCTTAAATTTTCAAACATAATATCCATTATCATTATCATTATTTTGATTCATGCACTGCAATAACATTGAAAAAAATAAGTCAATTGTTTTGAAATATTTTATAATAAATATATAATTCTATATATATAATAATATGTTTCCATTTTATGTAATCACATGGATATTTGTTTTCATTCAATGAATTAATTGAAAAATATATCCTGAATTTAGAGACCACCCTATCGTAGGTGAAATCATGTTAAAACATATATTAAAACATATAATTCAAATATTATTGAAAAAGTGGTTATTTTATTGTATTAAAAATTCACAAGACAAATCATTTGTTACTCTTATACTGGATATCCAATAATTTTCCCCAAAAAGGAATTTTTTTGGTGTCTAGGTTGAGTAGCATAAGAATAAATTTATATCTAAAAAAATTATATAAATAAATAAAAAAATATTTTATGTGATCAGATTTTAGAGTTATTACCTTTCCTTGAATGCATTAAAAAATGTTGGTTGTCTATTATTTTTTTCTCAAATAAATCAAAAAGTTCATTTTTTCTTCTGAATTTATTCATTTTCCATGTATTTTTCTTGTATAGAATTGATACTGGGAATAATGATTCAAAATTGAGCATTGCAAAGTCTTCTCTTTATATAGTAGTAATTTAAACACCTATAGAAATTTTCAATACATACTAACTTTAATGAACAATTTTTATAGTTTTTTTGGAAGGAATATAATTAAAATTTACCTTTACAGTCTATTTACAACTATGAATTGAAGATATAAAAAACTAAATGTATCTTATATATACTAAAGATTATCTATGTTTCTTATAATAAATCTATATATTTCAGTTTCACATGGAATGTAAGACATATTTTCAATATTAAATGGGGTCTTTTAATGATGTTGTAATGATAATAAATTGTTCTATAGAACATGTCTGGAGAAGTTACTCACTAAAGATACTTTCATTTGATAGTTGATTAACTGGTTTTCCTAATTTGGCATTATTTTTTCAAATGACTTTATCATTATATATTATAATTACCCACATTAGACCTTTTTTCATAAACTTTTATAGTGTTTTCATATGATTTTTTTTCAAATACATACTCCATGTATCTTTATAATTTTTTATGACCATTATATGGATGATCCATCACAAGCATTGATCATTGTAACAAGTAGATCATTAAGTGGAATATAGAACTCAGTGGTAAACCCTAGAGCTACCTAAATCCCCACTCTCATGTGATATTTTAGTTGTTCATTATTATGAATATTGTGTCCTAGGATATTATATACTGTTCCCATCACAAAAAAGATGTTTGTGGGTGTTTAAAGAGAGAACTCATATACAACTATACCCTAAAAAATATTAGTAATATAAATTTATCATAACTTATTGATTCTAATTTAAGATATTGTGTAATGAGAAAATTGTATTCCTCAGGAAAGGTATTATTTTGAGGGAAAATACTAGACTTAATGCTAGTGGTTCCATGATGTTCTTACTGTGCGTATATTTTTTCTTCCATGGGTTCACATCGATATTTTCACTAATATTGGTCTGTAAATCCTGATAATAAAACAATACCTAGGAAAGCATCTACTTATTCCTGCAATCCATTCATCATCTTATATTTATCTTCTTTTGGGCTTTTATTCTCATAATATGTTAGATGAGGCACTCCAAAACCTACTCCTATAACATTACCCTATTGTTTCCTCCATTTCAAATATATTTAATGTATTTTTTCATATTTTTTGTTCAATATTGACTTCCATTTATAAACAATATTAAAATATAAATATAAATAGATATTTTTATGTAATGTTCCCATAAAAAATAATAAATTACTATAATTTTATACTTATATATATTTCCCTTATACCATCTATTTTCTCTTCCAATAGTTTTCCCTACTTATTTATGTGATCCTCCATACATATAAGATGGAATGGTATGGAATTCAATTCTTTTTTTGATTCATAAATATTCTTACAATCAAAAGGAACATGTGTTGTTTCATATCACTAAAAAAAATTAATTTTGATTTAAAATACAAATTAATTTTTTATATATAAAGTGTACCTTATCTTTACATTATCAAATGGGTGTATTAGTTTTGATGGAAGTTATTTATTTTTAATACTATTTTTTATTCATAAACTAATAATTTTTAATCAAATTGGATAATGTAAATAATGTCAAATAATATATTATAGACTGTAATACACCAGAAATGTTTTTTCATAATAATGACTGATGAATTAATACTAGGTTTCCTTTTTATAAATTTTTCATGACTAACAGTTTGTTGGGGATTTACATTACCATCCATATCCCTATGATGTACATTGGTTGGATGAGTCTAGAAGCCTCTTTGGGATTTTCTAGTTTCCATTATGACTTTTTTGAATTATCTTAAATAAATTAACAAAAAAATTAAATACAAAAACCAAATAAACATGGAATGTATAATAGAAAATTACATTTTAATATACCCATAGCATTTTCTTAATTAAAGGCTTGATGTTTTACCGCAAATCAATGTTTTTTCTACATTCATCCACTTAGTGACCCCAACATAACTAATAAACATTTACATGTTGAGGAAAAATGATATATATGTTTATTAAAACAAGACTAACATTTCATACCAATAGTTATAGATTTGGTAATTTTATTTACCACTGTGTTGTATTCCATTCATTTTATTTTCATCAACATGTTTCTGATCCCCTAATAATTATGCAGTTTCAGCATCAACAGTCTGTTCTACCCCAGGATTGGTAAAATAATCATGTGATGAACACATTGTTTGTCTTCTAAGTAGTTAAACATTTAGTTTATTTTATGTCAATGTAGAAGAGATAAATAATATTATGACATAAATCATAGTAGATTAAAACAAAAATTAACCTTCTATTTGAATTGGCATTGTTTTTTAAAGGTTTAAGTGATTTAGATTCTCAATTAAGAATCCAAATAACCCATCTGTGTTCCCCTCTAACATAAAAAAATGTTTACATTAGTTACAGAATGATGTTTTTGTCATCTACCAATGAATGGTCAATCCTATATCGAATTTAATTCTTACATTATTGTAGTATGAGTCACCATAAGGACAATCAAACAAATATTGTTTGGCAGAACTGAGATATAAAATACATTCACTAATTATGGAATGATTGTGAATGGATAAACCTTTTCCATTTCCCCTCTAAGATTCATAATCATGATGCCCTTTAATCATCTTTCAGTAGACTCATAATATAAAAAAATTCATTAATGGAAAATCACCACTTGAAATGTTGTATAATCCATCTTGTATACTTAATTTATATTAATGAAATATGACATACTGAGATAAAATTTATTACTATAAATGCAATTAGATATTTGGTATTCTTTCACCACTTTCATAACCCAATTTATTTTTATCATATTGTATCCATCATGTGGATTTATAAAACATATATCCATTTTTTACAAAAGCAGTGTAAGATATATCATTTTCATTCGGTCATAGGTAAGTCCTCAAAGTCGTTCCTCAATTGAAATATGATTTTTAGATATCCCCTTATAAATATAACCTCAAAACCATCATATATACTTGTTATTATACTTATTTGATATACATACTTCAACCCTTAATGGATATAATTATCCAATATTATTTTTTGATGATTCAATATATCGATCATCATCTGCCCTACTACATAAATGTAAAGGTGTTCTTACTCCGGATCTGTGATGGTAATTATAACAACATCTTTTCAGAAAATACATTCACCCATAATGTGTCCACTATTATGAGACATTGGGAGACTGATGTTGTGAATATCTTATAGGAAATTGGTACATAATTCATTATCATCTTCCAAAATATTTCACATTTCAACAAAACCTTCTAGATGAATTTGATTTATTGAATTGCCTTTCAAAATATTCATAAACCGTGAAATGGGGTATATCCATATATAATGGAAATGAATACATAGTTTCACCTCTCAAACTAAGTGAACCATTATGCGAACAAACATATCAATGAATGATAGTGAGAAGAACAACAATAATTCACATAATATGATTGAAACCCCTATTTTCTGATTAATAAAATCTCATTTTCTATTATATTTTTTATATATAAACATAAAACATAATTATATTCTTGTTCATGTTTGTCATAAAATATTATGATGAGTACAATAAATTGAAACCTTGGTTGATTAATGGATCAAAACATGACAGTTGTGTGATTTTGATCCATATAAGATCAAATTATAAATTGACAAAACATTTTTGATATTTGATGATTACCCACTAGAACCGTTACAGTCTTATGGAAAATGACAAATTGAAAATTTTCACGTTTGGATTGAGTGTAAGATGCAATAAGAAGAAAAGTGTACCAATTACCCTACAATGGTTCCCAGCCATCATTTATCACCATGTCAATCATATCTAGACATTCCTTGATGTAATATTTATTTTTTCAAGGAAAACATAGTAATGCGATAATAATAATATCAGATAAATGTTTTGTACATGGATGTGTTATATTTATTTCTAAATAAAAAACAACACCAATATGGTAATTTAAATAAAATTGATCTTTTACTCAAAAATGATTTCATAATACTTTTCGAATGTGCATTATAGAAGAAGAAAATCAATATATTATACTTTATCATAATATTTATCACCTTATAGTAGATACAGAGTTATATATTGTTTAGTATTCTAATAAAATGGTTTCATCTATGATTATTATTTATTTCTTCGAGGAAAAAAATGAATTTCCTAAAAATATAGTCATTGAGGAATATTTTAACCAAAATGAATGTCACCATTCATGAGAAATGGAATGCCCAAAATATCCATTAGTTTTATGGCATGAAACAATTTCATACGAAGGAATGCCACTTATCATTATATACAACATTACCCTTAATGTGAATTCCTCACTTCTTTGAGATTTATACATTGTAACATCTATATCCCACATCAATGTTAGATATTCGATGGATGGAGCCCAATATATATCAATATCATTATCGTGTTTCTATGAAAAATATATTAGAAGACACAACATAATGTATTTTATAGTCATTCATATTTATGAAGGATTGTAATAATTTAACAACATGAGGATCCATGTAATATAATTACTACTCTCTAAACCAAAGTTATTGATTCCATCTATAGAGAAGTCAAACATATTGTTTCTTAGATTATTTCAAAATTCCGAATTATCTTAATTAATCTGTTTCAAATAATGAGAATTGTCTGGATGACATAGTTTCCCATATTTAATTATTTTATTTTTTACCATCATAATTATCTCATGGATTCTAGATATCTATATAGATTTATAAAAAATAAATGATAGTTATATACAATATAACTTTTAAAGAATGTAATACATTTTTCTCATATCAATTCATGACTTACATGGAGAATTTTATGAGTGATTCATTGTCCTTTATAAACAATATACAATCATTTGGACAAGCATGTATTTTATATAGATCATCCCATTTGATTGTAGCAATCATTTACCATAAAATGATGGATATATTTGTTCTTTTTCTTCAGGTATTATACCATTCAAGAAACCCTACAGTTCTATAATGTATGTGTCACTCTATATACTATAATATTTCAAATTATATATCTACAATATGTGTGAAAATTTTGTCAATTTAATATAACTATTATAAAATGGTGTATTTTCATAACTATTCATCTTCTCAAAAAAATTGAATAATCACAATTGTCATCATCAACATTAATTTTCACTTATTCCATAAGATCTCCATCATGATTTACATATGTATTCATATAAAATGATCCATTGCCAAAAATATCATATTCATAGACATACATGTTCAGTTTTTTCCAATGTTTAGTCCATCATTTATAGCTACAATATATTATATGAGAAATCCAAATATCTTAAAACTCTTATAGACTATGATTACTTGAATAAAAAATATAAAAATAGATAAATAATTTGATAAGGATCATATGAATTCTCTATTTCAAAAAATGGTAAGAATTTAACTCCACAGTCAAACTATTTTAACAAATGATTTTCATGTATCCATTTTTTATTCATATACAATATATTATTATCATAAGATATTTTTTTTTGAAGAATAGATAAATAAATACTCATATGAAATTAAATATAACATATGAACTTGATTGTTAATTAAAATAAGGTGATTTAAATAATTTATTGTTTTAAATAATTATAGCATGATTTGAAGGAAATGGGTAATTTAACATAATAAAATAATTACTCCACTATGGTAGTTTATATCATCTAAATTCATCAAATATGGTCACTTTTAATAAGTATGGTATGACTAATTCTCATAGTAGTTCATGAAACTTTGTTTCATATCCATAAGAGATGGGGGATGAGTCTTATGGAACAATTTACTATGTAAACTATTCAGAAGATGAGGATTATGATGAAGAAAGCTTTATCCTTAAAAATTTTTAAATTACAACATATTAATATATAATTATATATATAATCCCAAAACAACATTCAAAATTAAAAAAATATTCTTTTTTAATTTTAAAACCCTGCTTCAAATATGTTTTTTAATTTAACCTGAAATTTGAAAAAAAAACATAATGGTATTAAAACCCTTATTTAAATAAAAAAACTACCATTATTTTGATTTTTACATATATTCATAAATAATTGATAATAAATTAAAATTTTAAAACTGTTTCCCTGGAATCATTATAGATATGAAATGTACAGAACATTATAGGTTCTCATTGAAATAACATAATGTGTTTCAAAACGTCGATTAAATTTCAGTTAATTTAAAATAAAAATTATGTTTTATATTTTTAAAACCCCCACTAAAAATAAAAATAATGTTTCATTTTTCTAAAATGAAATTTAATATTGGAATGTCCGTAATAATGAAAAAGAGTCCACCCCCCAGTTTAATGGAATAAATGATTATTAAAATTTTAGTAATAATTTTATAAATAAAAAATGAAGGAATCATTTTTACGAAAACATTTGTATATTAATTTTCAATACTAACATAATTTAACTAGAAAAAGCACCTAAATATTGTGGTTACCATGGTATTCATTAAAAATATATCAAGTTAATAATGATTTACCAAAAACTAGTGACATAAAATATCACAGATGATTCCATCAATCCAATCAGTAATATTCCATATAATTTATGTATGAATCAATAGAATAAATATAATACTTACATTGATGATGATCAAAGCTATTTTCAAAAAGACCATGATGTGTTAGATTTAGGCAGTGTGTGACATCAAGATTAGTTGGGGTTTTAACTTTTCTGAGTATGAGTCGAATTGGTGGTTCTCTCTTACCTCAGGTGATAAGATGGTTACAGATTTGGTTTTTTTGTTTAGAAAGGAACAAACTATAATGTTAAACCTAGTTTTTAGTTTTTATATTCTGATGGGTGTTTATAAGATCATGGGGTGAATGTGGTTATTTAATAATTGAGTCAATGTGAGGATATATCTTTTTGATAGGTTCAACTAATCATTTTTAGTTTAGATTAAGCCAAAGAGGGAAGAAAATATTTTTTTCAAGAGATTTGGTATGGTGAGACTGAAACCGCATCACACATGTTTATCATATTATATAATGATACTAGAGTTATTTTATAAGGAATAATGTTTACATTTTTAAAAGTAATTTATTCAATGAGATTAATGTTTAAACGTGTGTAATTTATATATTTACAATCATTAATTTATATATGTTCATGGATAGATTGTCTATAATCACTCTATATTATTAATATTCTATATTTGAATGTATCGATCATCTATTTTTTATAATACAAAATTTCATTTTTATAAATTAACCATAGAATTCAGATGTATTAGACCTCTGTTCAAGAAAATAAATTACTATTTGGTAAATATATATGTTCTGAAATTTTTAGTACTTTTATTAAACATGAATATAGTTTTAAATATTGAGTTCTAATTGTATGAATTTACCCAGTTTAGTGTTCCTTTTTATACCTTGATATAATAACCTAAAAACATATATGAATACATAAATTTTAGTTATACCTGTATTGTTGCGTTTGTAGAGTGTGATCTAAATAGACCTAGTAATATATCACTAAATATCCACCTATCACATAATTCAATCATAAAAAAATTACAATCAATACACATCCCATCGAAAGGTAATAGACTATAGAATACACTAATCAAAGGGTTTCTTAATAAGGGTGGTAAAATCACAATTCACCATTTTTAGTAATGTGGAATCATCCTTTTAATAACTAGATAGGTAAATCTATTATTAAAAACCCCACCATATTATAAATTAAGTCAACATACATCAATTACCAAGAAGAAAAGATTTAAATACATGTGGATATTTTATTATTCTTGGTAGTAAATCGAACCATGATCTCTTCCTAAAATCAATTTTTGAAATGAATAATAGGTTAAATAATCACTTGGAAACATATATTAAACTATTAAATTGATCCCTTTTTAAAGGAAATAATCACTCGAAAATGATTTTTATTGACACATTCATTATTAACTAATAACCAAACATTTAGAAATCCCATTTAAAGTTTTTATTGAAATGGATCTTAGAAGTAAGATCTAATATAATGAAATATAACTAAAATAAAATAAATAAATAAAACCAATACACATAAGAAACTAGAGTGTAGAATATTTAAGAAATAAAATTTAATTAGGGTGTGGATAAAAACATTCCATAAAAGTAAAATTGGGTATGAAAATATTTATATAATTGTATATGTATAAAAGAAAAAACATATGAATGAGATCTAAAATATATTTTTTAAGGTAACTGGCTCCCATGTAGAACATTATGTGATAATGTTGTTAAACATGTAATGGAACTCAAGCATTCTCAAGAAAATAATAAATGTCCACTAGATAATAACTCAATTAATCTAGAGAAACATATATTTATTTATCATCATATCTAGGGTCTTCGATGTGAAATCCAAAAATAAATTCTCATAGAATACATCCATTCCATTCAAAAAAATAAACCAAAATTATGAACACATATGAAACAATTCTTCTTTTAAGAAACCCTTTCCAAATATCAATTGAAATGAAAAAAAATTTCATTACCTTAATTTAGAAAAAATTTGTAATCTCAAAAGTATTTTTTAATGAAGAAATATCAATTTAAAAACTGAATATAATCACTTATAGAAATAATTAAAATTTCATAAACCAATTTAAATTTTAAAACTTATATTTCATTGTTATAAAAATTTGAAATTACACTCAAAGAGGTTCATATAGCTCTCAATAATAATATCACATATTATATATGAATATATGCAAGGAACAAATATATATATACACCAGTATGTGTGAGTATAATCCTAAATCATTAAATGATAAAATCCACTATAGTTGAATTAAATGAATAACATAAGGCCAAAATAAAACAGAAGGCATATTTTCAAATAATTAAACCCCAATTAGTTAATTTTATGAACACATGCATTACCCAAATAGATTTAATAAAAAACATAAAATAACATTAAAAAACAAAAAAAAACAAATTATGAAAACCATAAAAAATATTTAATTTGTTAATAATATATCTTATACCTTGAATTCATATAAAAAACCTAATCTAGAAGAACCCAATTTGAAATCAAATATATAATACCTTAAAACCCTTTAAAAATAACATAATTAAATCCAATTTAACCCATTTAAAAAAGTTTAAATTTTATAGAAACAAATCTAAAACACCCACGGACGTCAAAATAATAAGTAATAGGGAAATAATTAAAAAACTATTAAGGTATATCATAGATGATGAAAACCCATCAGCAATAGAAAGTGGGATAATTATGGGAGCATAGTGGGAAACCCAGAATGAATAATAAGAGATAATGAATTAATGAATGAAAAATAAAGAAAGGGTGAAAATCATAAATAAATCAACTTATAGATTATATAAATTCAAAAATAAGTTACAGAGAACACATACATGAATTAAAAATGTAACGAGGTGGAGAAGATAACATTAATTGGGTTCATGATACGATTCATTCAAAAGATAGTACACATATCATGTGTGAAAACATGGATTTTTTTAGTCTAGGATTCATTTGAGGCTTGTTTTGTTTTAGAGTTGAATTTGAGCCTTCGATGGACTCAAGACCTGATTAGATCTTTAATTATAGCATGTATTCATAGATGAGGAAACCTAGTAATGGGTGGGTTTCACACAAATCCTAATATATCAGGATCTATACAGTCCTCATTTGGTTTCCTCAAATATATCGAGGAGCCTTTTTTCAGGGCATGGAAAATAGTTCTGATAAATATACTTATTGTTTTTCTGAGATTGTATCTATTTGGGGTCTCTAATATTTTATATGTATTCCTAGGGAATCATATTTCCAAATCTTTTTTCATAAATTAAAATTGATGGTTAAATCAAGGGTAATTGGATTGTTAAAATTAAGATCAGGAACCATGAGATTACATGAATGGATTTTGAGCATTATTCTTTATTATTTTTATGAGTCATGTGCAGAGGTTTGGGTTAAAATATATGGAATAATCATGATATTATGTCAGCCTGCAATATTATTTGATATTATTTTTGCTATTTTTGTTCCAATAAGGTTTTATAATGGTAAAAATATTTTTTAGGACATTATAAATGGGTTTTTATTTAGATGGGTTTGAATAATTTACTAGATGATAATGATTTCTATATTAATTAAAAGGAAGATATCAGTCTTAGAGTTGAGTATGAAAATATTCCTCTTTTAGTGAATAATTCAATATTATTTTTCATTTTGTAGCCTCCAATAGAATAAATAATATATTCTATATATGTTAGGTGAGTGTGAATGACTTGAATCATTGTAGATGAATTTAGAAAACTATTTCACTACAAATAAAACCTAGGTAAGTTCTAGGTAAGGAAGGTTGTTGGATTTTCTCAACAATATTTTAAAAATCCCACATTTAGAAAGACTCTTATTGATGTTTTATTTTCTTCTTCATGAAATAGGGTGAATTCAATATTTCACTATGTATGATAATGAAATCATGGTAGGTTCCAATACCATGGAATCCAATTCTCTATGTGAAATTACAATGCTAGAATCTACTACTCAGTTGATTCATGATAAAACCATAATATCTTGGAATGATTTAGAGGCATTGAACCATCAGTTTGAGAAAAAAAATTTCTTTTAATGATGTTTTATCCATAGTCCTAGATGATGATCAGTCTGTTTAGGAATCATATAGCAGACAAAATTCCCTAGAATATTATTTATAGGAGGTTCTGGACCTCAAATTTTGTCAGAGGAAGTAGATTATTCATTCTCGGAATAACAAAGTGAATGATATTTTGGCTACAATCTTTTCATTTAATGTTAAATCAAAATGTATTTCACGTGTTCATTCTCTGTCAATCCCCATACAAGGAATTGATAAGGTTGTAGTACATTATAATCACATAACAAATTCATGATCATATGGTCATTTTTTGGTATATATGGAAAATATTAATACTTTTTAGGATCCATCAACCTCTATAAATATTCATAATAGGATTTATCCTCTTCAATCTAAGCCCAATAGTTCCACTTATCTAATTCTTAGTGGAACACATAATGGACCTGAATTGAATAAAACCATTCTAGATTTAGGATCTATTTAGAACCTAATTATTACATATTGTATTTGGAAGGTGATTATATTCAATAAGAAAAATTTAGTTCTACTCCTTCACATAGCAAGGAACGTTTTTACTCTTCTCATGCTCGTTCTCATAATTTTTTAGGGAATATACTTCTATATAATTTCATTGTTTTGAAATCTCAATGTTCCCCTATGAACAATGATTCTAAATAGGTGATGTAGATATTACCTCATTTTCATTTCAAATTTCACATGAGACTAGGCCCTATGCAAGGTGACATAGTTAATCATTCCACATATCATTTGGGAGGGAAGTTGGATTTGAATGTAGGGATAAAACCATGTGAGTTGACTCCTATTAAAATATATCACAAGGATCTATATCTACTTTTTGATGGTGAAACTATTGAAATATCTAGATTATGTGATTCTTATCATTATTTTACACAGAATGTTAAAACTAATGTATGTACTCAAAATTACTTTAAACTGCTAGCCATTGAGAGCAGTGAGGAAAATGGAAAAAAGTGATGTTTTACCTAGAGAGGGTGAGACAAGGGTGGATATAGATGTTGGAATTTTAAATAATGGAGGTTATCCACATGTAGAGGTCAAGACATGGAGAATGGGTCCTCACCCTCATGGTAGTGGTGGGAACACTTCTTGTAATATTATATGCACTATTTCTCAAGTGGTTTGATGTTTTTTATTCATAATGTATGTGTGGAATGTGTCGGTCTTATTTTTTCCCCCAATCCTTATAAGTATTTCATATTTATTTAAAAAATGGGTCCTTGATCCTTACCTGTTTAATATATATATACTAAATATATTTATTATTTAAATATATTTGTTATAATTTTTTGATAAATTTTTTATAAATTTATTTTTTTATAATTATATAAATAATTTTTAAACTATTATATTTTTTTATTTATATCATTATATATATTTATATAATTATACAGATATCAAATAAATATATATAAATAAAAAATAGTAAATATATTAATTATTTAAATAAATTTATTAAAAATTTATAATTATATAAATATATATAATTTTTAATTTATATGTATATAAATAAGTTTTTAAAAATATAATTTATCTATTTATAATTATAAATTTATAAATATATAAATATAGTAAATATAAATTAATAAAAGAATTTATTTGTATATATTTACTGAAAAATATATTTTCAACATTATGAATTAACAAATAATATTAAATGGATGAAATTAATAAATTGTTTTAATTGAATTATTAGAAATGAGTACGCTTTCAAAATATTGAAAACATGTATTAGTTATTTTAATTAACCATAAATTATTTAATAATAATATGTTGTATTTCAAAATAAAGATGATTAAATATTAAAAATATTAAATCATAATATATATATATATATAATTGAAAGAGATTTAATTTAAAAGAAAACAAAAAACCAAAAACAAAAAATATATTAAAAGTGTAAAAATAATAACTCACATTAATAATATTAAAAAATAAATTACCCATTAAAAATATATTAAATGTATCTTGTTATATTGAAATTCTAAAATTAATACTAATGTTTTAATAAATTACATAAATATTATGTGTTTGTGTTTCTATATAAGATTTCATTAATTTCATAATATTTATCATTGAGCATTGTTTATAAAAATGCATTAATTATTTATATGTATCAGAAATATATGTAACACATGTCTTATATATGTTAAATTAATTAATAAAATTAAATTCAATTACATCCATTACTAAATATAATTATTCAATATTTTTAAGTAATGTAGATATGTAAATATAAAACCCTAAATATAAGACTTATTTAATGTAAGAATAAATATTTCTTATTTTATAATTCATAATTTAAGAAATATTTATATATTGATTAGTATAAAACAAAATATATATGTATTTATTACTATATTAAATGTATTGACGAATAATTATGTATTAAATCCCTAAAAAATTAAAAAGAAATTAATATCTTCTTAGTTATAACATTTTATTCATTTCAAATATTATATTTAATATAATCTATTTATAAATAATGTATATATATACATTAAACTTTTTCATTTTCAATTTTTATTGTTTCATTAGTAAATTTTTTAATAATATGGAAATTTGTTAATTGTTAATATTTTTATTTAATTATTTAAAATTATTCATTATTTAATCAATATTTTTAATTATTAAAATTTATTTATTTAATATATATATTTTTAATATATAATAATTATTAATACATATAACCTATATATATGTATATTGGATTTATTCATTTTTATTAATAATTGTTTAATTAAATTTGTATTTAATATTTTTGTAATTTTACTCATTTATAATATTCCTTTGTTTATTATTTCATTTTATTAATTTTACATATAAATATATTTAATTCATCAAATTTATTAGTATTTAGAAATTATATATAAATATATTTAAATTATTCATTTTTATCAATAATTATTTTATTAATAAATTTTTCAATTTAATTTTTTTATTTTTCTATTGTAATTATTTCATTTTATTGAAGACCATTATTAGTGCCAAAAACATGATGATTAATGCTACAATTTATGAGTGCTGAAAATAATTATTTGAAAAATGGTAACATTTATCAGAATAAAAAATGCGATGATAAAGGTTATACATTATAATCACCACAAATGGCATGTTTTATAGTAGTGGCCTTGAATTTAAAATATTTTTTATGATGGTTGGAACCGATATGATGACGATAAACAATATTTACCTCTGAACCAGGGGTAGTCTGATTCCCTATGTAGTGATGATGATGCTAAAAATACCCTTTCCTTGAGAGATTGTGCCTAATTGGGGAGGGTATTTTCATTTTTTGATATTTTTGTTAGTTATATTATGCTTATTTTTGAAGATTTACTGAATCATGGGTTGGGTATTGAGATATAAATTCCCCAAGCCCAGAAGGTTGAGGTTTATCTAGAACCACTGTGGATTTCACCACAACCCTCTCAATAGATAATAAACATTGTGACGGTGATTTAGATAAACCCCATCTCTATAGGATGGTGTTTGAAGGATCTTTATTATAATATATATGGGGTCCGATTAGGGATTGATCATCTGAGGGGTGTAGGAAATGCTAGATAATTCCCTAAACCGATTGTGGGGGGGAGTTTCTTTCCCATACAAACACAATTGCAGCGACTATTATGACTTCTTTTAATTGGAAAGGATAGTTTTGTGTATTATCTATGTCTATGGATCCCCTGAAGATAGACATTTTATACTTGGTGTTTTCTAGTGGATTTCAACTTTGAATTATGTGTCTGAAACATGCTCCCATTGATACGAGGGCCCAATTTAAAGTCATTTTGGCAACCCTTACCCTCTAATTAAGATTTCATCGCACCACTGAAGTGGGGAAATTCCATTTTAATGACCAAATTCAATTCATGTTACCCTGTCCCATGATTTTAATATAGGAAATTATAATTTCGAACATTATATTAGGGAGTTCTATTCGTCCAATTGTGTGGTAAAGTTTAACACAACAATCATTTATAATTATTGAATACAAATATATGATGAGGCTATAATGATTTGTATTCACATAATTTTTATGTGGTGGAATCATGTCTTATTTAGATTTGTGTTTTGGTATTTCTATTTTGGACACATTCATGACGATAGCTTCTAAGTCTTGCTGACAATAGATTATTCTGACGGCCGGAAGGTGTCATTCACATCATAGATAAGGTATTTTTATAGCCTTCAGGAATTGATTATTTTCCAACATATTTTTTCATATGTAATTCATGTAGTCATTATCTATCTGTTCTAAAATTTGATTATCAAGAATAATAATGGGACTGAAATATGGTGGTGAGGTTTTTCCATCTAACTCTATCCATATATAAATTTCATCTTCCTTTTCCTCAGAGTTAAACATCATCATCTGGTTAGAACACAAAAGGTTATTCTTAGGGTCCCATAATTGTTGGAGTCGATATCTTCGGGTATTTGAAGTAAAACTATATACAGTTGAAAATAGTTTTACAAGAACATCGTTATAATAAGGTAACTGTGGGAGATGAGCCGGTAAGGGGCACGGCGCTCGGCTAGGGTTTCTCGCACGCCGCCTCCCTCTTCCCAGATCGACATTCCTTCTTCCCTGGTTCGGTGGATTGACGTGGGTTTCTATACTGTCGCGGCCTTGTTTTAGCTCGCCCTGCGCGCACCGGGGTCTTCGTGACTCGGTGTTGATTCTGCGCCAGAGTCCCTGGCCCGACGGTTCGAGATCTGCTCTCTGGCCATCGATCTGGGTGTTTGGAGGTCGAGCGTGGTCTTCTGGGATGGCGGCGTTGGGAGTTTGCTTCGTTTCGAGATGATGAGATGACGCCGGGAGGTTTGTCGGTCGAACTCTGGTTCTTGGAGTTTGATGTGTGTCGAACTCTGGATCTTGGAGTTTGATGTGTGTTCGTTTAAGGATGGTTTTTTCCTGAGATTGTTGATTCTCTCTAATGTTGGTTCGTTTTGATTTTCTCTTTTGAGTGATTTCTGGTTTGCTGGTGATGTTCACCCTCTCGCAATCTGCTTTGCGAGCGTTTATTGGTTTCACGGATGAAAATGGATGGGTTTTGGTTTATGAACGTGGCTGTTTTCTGGTGAAATGGTGTTTCCGACCAGTTTCTGAGCTGGTGGTTGAGGGATGCGGTCTCTTTGAGGATAGAGGATGGGAGGATGGTGTTACTTCGGCGACGACGGGCTCCGGGATGGGCACGCCGGTGACGACGGCGAGATTGGCTTTCCGGCGCTGTGATGATGGGAGGCGGATGGATCTGACGCCGATGCGATGGGCGTCCGCTTCGAGGCAGGCACGTGAATCGAGTTGAAGGGTGATGATGATGTTTAGCTTTTGAAATTTGAATTCGCGGTCTTCGGGAACCGGATACCCCTTAAACCGGCTTCTGTACTTTTGGGTTATTTTAATAAATGGCCAGAGACTTTGTCTCTGGCTGGACCTTTTCGGCAACATCGTTATAATAAGGCATTTGAGTTTTGAGAACCACTCTTCAAAGAGGTGTTTGGGAAAGGGAGATTTCCCTATCTATGGGAGATATCACTACAGGGTGGTTGACCAAAATGGATGTTATGTGTAGGGTCAATGTGACCGATATACACACTACCATGAGGAGGAATATTCTCCTAATGATTTCCATCCACTTTAGTTGATTTTTTTGAAAACCAACGGGTATTAAGAATGTGTCCCAAAAAACATCAAGGACTATTGAATTGAATATATTCAGGATATGATCTTCCTTATACATCGTGGAAGGAAAATTTCAACCTTAATTTTTTTTTTGTGATGATATGTGATAACTATCAGAATGTATTAATAACTATCTTGTGTTGCATGAGTATGAGTCCATTATTGAGAAGTAGTTGGAATATTCCATGAAGCATCCCTGAATGGAATATTTACCAATCCCCTGGAATGTTAAAGTCATAATTGTGGATCCCCAGTCAGAATGAGGATATGAGCTTATCATTGCCATTTGAAATATTCCATTGATATTTTTCGACTTAAATATGAGCCTATCTGTATCACCTTTCCCCTACCTCATTGGCTTGAGGAGGTGGTGAGGGCTATTTGGCCTTAAACGATGTTCCCAAGCCACCAATGGCTGGCAATAAATGACGAGGTCTTCTAAGAAAATTGGGGATCGATTTTCCCTTAAGACAAAACAAACCAACAATCCACTAACAACTACTATATGATGTATGTCAACAAAAAATCCCACCTTGTCTTTCCAAAAGTCAACCAAGCCTTTCTACAAAACAACCAAACATCGATACAACTAGACATGTCCACACAACAACAGAGTACACTGTGGAAACAAAACAACCAAAATCCACCCAATCAATGACACCACCATAGCTCCACACCAATATCCATGATCCAAGCTCCACCAAGGGATCACAATGCTCCACTAATGGAGGGAGATGCCTTACCTTTTCCCATGTAACGATATACAACATCTGTAATGACACCAACATGACAAAGTAGGCGGTGAGTACATAAACTGAGTATGATTTCCCCAAATTAATTCCCTAAACATGCGACTAGGATAAAACTATTAGCATATTTATATGAAACAATTTATATGAAAGAAATCACAAGTGAAACAATTACCATAAGCCAAACACACCCTTACCAAGCCTTCTCACCCAAACCAAACCACCGAGGGAAATTCAACCAAACATGCCACAAACCATTTCATCATTTACACACTAGCACACAATTCCCAACTTGTAAAGCAATGTACATCAAACAACAAAAACATTGGGACTTTTCCCAACCCATTCACCCATTCACACAAAAACAACCAAAATGGTGGGACATCCGCCCAAACCGTTCCCCCATCTTCATCTATCATGACTTCCCACCCACTACTTGACAACCCAAAATGGTAAGAGTGGGACATTCCACCCCAACTCATTCACCATTTATAGTGAGACCTACTGTCCACTTCCACACAACATTTCAATGAAGCCAAACCAAGCATAAAACCCACCAAGGTCACAACCACACACAATCAACCAATTCCATTGCATATCAATCCACTCAATAAATTACACATTTATTGAAAACCATTTTCAATGTTAAACAACATTTTAATAAAACACCCCATTTATTGAAAACCCTTTCCATCAATCATTTTCACAAATCAACCGAGCATCCCATTTTAAAATATCCATTTTAAAATCTACAAGAATAACATTTCATAATAAAACACCCTTTGTAACAAAAATTCCTCAAAACATCACCCAAGGGACTTCTAACCAATTGTGCAAAAAAAACACAATAAATTTCGAGCACAAAAATTTAATGGTGACAAAAACCATTTGCTATAACCATGTGGAGTCTAGTGGGAAGACAACTACTTTTAGTGTTCCCGAGAAATCGACCCACAAACAATCCCATTCAAATCTGGAAAACTCACCACAAAACCTCTATAGATATATTTCACCAACATTCACAAGACTTAAAATCATCATCCAAAGAAACCACAACCCTATATCTACAGAAAACAATTTTATATCTAGAAAAACAAGAAAGAGTGAAGATATGATCAAGAGGAGAACACAAGGAAACCATGAGAAAAGACTTAACCAGGAGAAACCACCTTCAAACTGCCTTGAAACCACTTTGAAATGCATCCAAATCGAGTGGTAGAGAACACTTAACCCAAGAGAACCCAAAATCCCGAATGGGGCTTGAGTGGGAGGAGGATTGCTGTGAAATAGGTTAAGCCCAAGGGAGCCCGGAAATTATAACCCTATTCATAAGTGGCTGTATGGTTAGTCTGATTTGTTTGGAAAACCATGCACTAATCGTGCACACGCTAATGCCTCATGAGGGAGGGTCTACAAAGTTTCCTCGCACAATTTGGAAAACCATGCGCAGGCCATGAAAATACTATTGTTTCCCTTACACAGTTTCCTAGAGCATCCGCATGGTTTCCACTAACCCTGCTCAAACCGTGCACCCCATTAACAGCCTCCAAACACATCCAAAACCATTCCAAACACTCCCAACCTCTTCCCAACTCATCCCATTCATTGTAAACACATAAAGTGGAAAAAAATGATACGTACCTCAAATCGGGGGTACTACATTCTACCAACCACTAGAATTTCTATCCTCAGAAAGTAGTGAACCCGCCCGTTGCCGAAAGAGCTCGGGCCACTGATCGACCATATTTCTGCCACTCCCAAGTATCCTATTGAATCTAACCGTGTTTCGAAAAAACATGAACCAAACCAATGCTTTTACCATGCAAGAATTTCCCTTTCTTATCCACAACCCACACTGGAACGTTCCCCAACAAAAGCATCCGGTTCAAGCTCAACATGATCCCATCGAATCACATGGTCACGATCCGGATGATACATTTTCAACTATGACACATGAAACACATTTTGCACCGCACTGAACCTAAGTGGAAATGTCAAATGATAAGCCACCTCACCAACCCACTCATGAATCTCAAAAGGTCCTATATAACTCGAAGATAACATTCCCTACAACCTAAACCGACGATGTCCCAACATAGAAGATATTCTCAAGATCACATGTTCAGTCACCTCGAACGACAAAAACCATCGATGATTATCTACATATGATTTCTGATGACTCTGAGCCATCTCCATTCTCTTACTGATCAACTTGATCTTCATTGTAGTATCATGGAAAAGGCTCGGTCCAACCATCAAGGACTCACCCATTTCCACCCAACATAGTGGTGAATGACATGGCCTCCAATACAATGCATCAAACAGAGACATCTGTATGGATGCCTGATAACTTCTATTGTAGGAGAACTTAACCAACAAAAACTGCTCCTTCCACGAGCCACCAAATTCCTTAACAGAAGAACACATCATATCCTCTAGAGTTTGTATCGTCATCTCAGATTGACCATCCGTCTGAGGGTGATACGCCGTGCTCATTTTCAACTATGTCCCAAGGGATTGCTTCAAGGATTTTCTAAAACGATATGTAAACCTCGGATCTTTGTCTAATACAATCGAAACTGGAACACCATGCCTATTTACCACATCCCGGATATAGATTTTGGGCAAATCCTCCAATTCATGAGATTTACGAATCAGGATGAAATGGGATGACTTCATCAGCTGATCCACTATCACCCAAATGGAATCGTGCTTTCTGACCGTTCTTGAGAGACCTGTGACATAATCCATTGTTATCTACTCCCACTTGCAAACAGGGATTGGTAAATACTGTAACATTCCTGCTTACCTCTCATGCTCTACCTTGACTTACTGAAAAGTCATGCATCTCGAAACAAACTATGCCACACTTCTTTTCATACTAGCCCAATAGAACTGTACTTTCAAAGCTTTATATATTTTTTGAATTCCAGGATGAACGAAAAACCAGGAATGATGATATGCCCTGAGAAGATAATTCTAACAAGAAACTGTTACAACCATCTAATTCCGAAAACACAAAATTGAATCTTCATTCAGGTGCCAACCCACAATGGACTCCCCACCATTGAGTCTCGACCCCATGGTCACACACTCAGAATCAGATATATGTGGCACTCTAACTAGGCCAACCAAGTCAGGAATCATCACCACTAGAATGAAGTCCACTGTATCTCCCTGGTCTTCACATTCCAACCACATATCGGCTATAACTGACATCAACTTCTAATGGTCTGATGCATGTTTTACCACTTGAGCATATGATTTTCTACTTAATGCATATTCCACTGAATTTCCCTTTCCTGGTGTGTACATCAAGTCAAAATCAAACATATGGAGAACTTCCATCCATCTATTTTTCCTCATGTTCAAATCCCTTTGTGAGAAAATATGTTTCATGCTCTTGTTATCGGTATACACCGTTAATTTATAATCAAAGTGATAATGATGCCACACTTTAAAAGCATGGACCACTACTGCCAACTCCAAATCATGTGTTGGGCAGTTTTTCTCATGAAACCTCAACTGTCGTGATCCATATGTAACCACATGATTCCTTTGTATAAGAATGCACCCCATCCCTGAACCCAATGCATCGCAATACACCATATACCCTCTTCCTAGTTCTGGAGAAACCATGATTGGTTCTGATGTAAGACGACCTTTTAGCTCTTCGAAACACTGCTGACACTATTCATTCCAATAGAATGAAACATTATTTCTTTTCAATGTTATCATCGACAAAGCCAAACGTGAAAAATCATCAAAAAAATTCCAATAATACCCAGAAAGACCAAGAAAACATGGTATCTTAAACACATTCATTGGCATTTTCCATGAGATAACAGCCTCTATCTTTTTCGAATCCACTAAAACACCTCTTTTAGAAATCACATGGCCAAGAAAACGAACATCCTGTATCCAAAAGTCACACATTGACATTTTTTCATACAACTGATGATCCCTTAAGATCCCCAACACTATCTCAAAGTGCATCTCATGCTCTACCCTTGTCTTTGAATACACTAGAATATCATCTACAAAGACCACCACTAATGAATCTAGATATCTCTAAAATATCTGATTTCATCAATTCCAGGAACAAACCTGGCACATTCGTTAGACCAAAGGGCATAGCCACATATTCATAATGGCCATATCTACTTCTCAAAACTTTTTTGGAGATATAATCCTTCCTCACCCGCAGTTGATGATATCCTGACCTCAGGTGGATCTTGGAGAACCACTAGGCTCCCCCCCAGCTGGTCCAACAAATCATCAATTTTTGGAAGTGGATATTTTTTCTTTATCATTATATCGTTAAGTATAAAATAATAAACACAGAGTCTCAATGTTCCATCCTCCTTTTTCACAAACAACAATGTTGCCGCCCACAGAGACCTACTGATCCGGATAAACCATTTGTTTTCCAACTCTTCCAACAGGACATTCAAATCACACAATTTTGAAGGTGCCATCTGGTAAGACATAAGTGAGATAGGACTAGTACCCAGAAGGAGATCAATCGTTAACTCTACTTCTCTTACGGGAGGTAACCAATAGAATTATTCTTGAAAAAAATCCATGAACTGATCCACCCCTGCCGGAAGAACAGTTAGCTCAGCACCCTCTACTGATTCCAATGAAAACACCACCAACCGATATGATAACGTACCTACTTCTGGTGCTAACAAACCTATTGAACCCTTCCTTTCATGCTTCTCTCCTCTAAAGAAATGTTTAATTCTATCTTGTGTCATAAAATCCACTGTTCACGAATCACAATCAATGTGAGTCTTAAATGCCACCAGCCTATCCATTACCAGGATTACATCATACCCATCTATCTCAAGCACCGGGGAATTCCTTATTAGCTCAAACTCACCAAAAAAGATGCCAAATTCTCTACATAATAAGGATTGACACTCTCATTGACTAAGAGGTGTTTGATGTTTTAAAACAGAGGGAATCATTTCTACCCTTAAACCCAGCAAATCAACCACACGTGCAACAATAAAAGACTGCGAATCACCCGTGTAAAAGAGCACTGGAATCAAGGTAGAATTTAAAAGGATAGTACCTCGCACTGTGGATGGTCCCTAATGATCATCCACCACAACCTGATCAGTTATGAACTCATGTTTTCTTACCACACACTGCTCTTTGTTGCCCTGTTGAGGCATCGTGGTATTCTGAGAATAACCCTGACCCACTTCACTCTGCTGAAGAGGGGTATGCTTCTATCCCTATCCCGTCGAAGCATATGATGTCTACGATTCTGTAGGATATTCCCGTGCACCCGACCATGGAGTATAATGACAATAACGCTCAAGATTCCCCATCTGGTTACAGTTATGACATGTTCGAGGTTGTGTCTTACAATCCCGCTGGATATGGCTCATCGAACCACACTGAAAACATCCCGGCTTGCTCTAGGGCTTCAGAAGAATATGTATCGATCTTATCATTCGGATTATATGCCATATTACCACCCTGGGAATAAGTTTCCCTCTTCTTCTTGAACCCAGAATTATGTTCCCCACTATTCCCCATGGGTACCATCATGCTTCCCCCGCCCGGAGCTCCCAACAGATCCCGGTACACCACAAAGGCTCTATTCATCATCGTTGTGTAATCATATATACAAAATAATACTATTTTTGAATAGATTTCATGACTAACCCTACTTCAATGATCCTTTCCATCAATGACGTGATACCCGCCACCTCGGGTGCAAACCGCACGAAGTTCATAAACATAGTTGCATACTCCATCACAGGCAAAAGCTTTTGCTTCAGACTGAAAAAATCAGTTGTTCACTGAATTCTTAATATATTTGGGTTTAATTTTTAGTTAAAAAATTCCTCAAAGCCTTCCCACATCATTCCCTAGTCTGCCCTATCATGGACTAACAACTCCCACCACTAAAGGGAAAGCTCTTCCAACATATACGTGTCCAACTTCACCTTTAACTATACAGAAATTTCCAAGAACTCGAAGATCTTGTTCATTCTATTCAACCATGATTCTGCCCTCTCTAGCACTAAATCACCCCTGAAGATGGGTGGATTCTTCTTTTAAAACTGAACTGCATGATCCACATGCCTTGGTTCATTCACTCTATTCCCACTTTCCACGGCTTGGAATGCTTGCATGATACTTGGCACTAAATATTGGTTCACCTGGGGCCCAGGTGCTACCACATTCTCAACAGCCTCCTATGGTTGGTCTCTACGACGCCTACCCAGTGCCATTTATATAAAAAGAAAACAAGCAACCATGAGTCTCACTTCCATAGACATCAAGAATTCCAACTTCAAATCACATTACATAACACTTTCACAACAAGGCTTTCCCGAAGTTCACTTTTCCCATGTTTCACCATTTTAAAAACCAAACCGTATTCCAAATACCAAATTTATTCACATTGAATTTCAAATAAAATCCATTTCTCAATTCAGCCCATAAATCATTATACCACAATGAAATATGCATCCTAGTGGGAAGTTATTTCTTCCAAGAATGTCATCCCCATCTCATTGGCTACACCCACGACATTGAGATATCAAATGTCTTCCAAAACAATTTTGTACCCACCTCCATGGTAACTTTAATTTTAGGATAAAAGGGTTAGCTACGGCTTTTATGCTATACATTCCATGTTCCAACATTCCTACGCCATGATACCATCCCGACTCAAGGAATGTACCAAAATGACTTTCAACACCAAATCCGAGAATCAACACCAAAGGTCCAACCAAACTGATACCACTTGTAACACCCCGCCCCTACCTCATTGTCTTGAGGAGGCGGTCAGGGATACTTGTCCTTAAGCGAAATTCCCAAGGTGCTAAAGGCTGGAAATAAATGTCGAGGGCTTATATGAAAATTGGGGAACGATTTTTCCTTAAGACAAAACCAACCAACAATCCCCTAATAACCACTATATGATGCATGTCAATAAAAATATCCCAGCATGTCATTCCAAAAGACAACCACGTCGTTTTAAAAAACAACCAACACCAATACTACTAGACATGTCAATACAAAATCATTGTAAGCTGCAGAAACTAAACAACCAAACTACGCTCAAGCCATGACAGCACCACAACTCCACACCACGCTCCACACTACAAGATCCACTACCGGATCACAATGCACAAATAAAGGAGGGAGAAGCCTTACCTTTTCCGACTTCATGATATACAACATCTGCAAAGACACAAATGTTCCAAATTATTGGGTGAGTACTAAAACTCAGTAGGATTTTCCCAAATGACTTCCCTATACACGCCACTATGATAAAATTGATAGCACATTTATATTAAACTATTTATATGAAACGAATCACAAGGAAACCCATTATTATTATCCAAACACACCATTACTAATACATCACAACCAAACCAAACAAGCTAGGGAAAGCCAACCAAACATGCAAAAAACCATTTCATCATTTACATACTAGAACAAAATTTACAACTTGAAATGCAATTCACAACAAACATCCAAAATAGTTGGACTTCCTCCTATCCCGTTCACCCATTCACACTAAAAAAAACCAAAACGGTTGGACATCCACGCAACCTGTTACCCCATTTTCAGCTAGCAGGACTTCCTGCCCACTACCTGACAACCCAAAATGGTAATGGTGGGACTTTCGGCCCAACTCGTTCACCTTTTATAATGAGACTTCCCGCCCACTTACACACAACATTTCAATCAACCCAAACCAAGCATAATACCCACCAAGGTCACAACCACAAGCAATCAACCAATTCCATTACAATTCAATCCACTTAAATAAATTACGAATTTTTTGAAAAATATTTTCCATGCCAAAAAACATTTAAATAAATCAACCCTTTTATTGAAAACCCTTTCCATCAATCATTTTCACAAATCAACCATAGAATCCCATTTTAAAATATTCATTTTAAAATAAAAAAGTATAGAATTTCACCATAAAACACCTTTTTTCCAAAAAATCCACAAAACATCGCCCTATGGACTTCTAACAAAGTTTAAACATAAAAATAATTAATTTCAAGAAACAGATATTAATTATAAAAAATAAAATTAGCTCTAACCAAGTGGAGTCGAGATAGAAGGCACCTACATTTAGGGTTTTCGAGAAATTGGCCCACAAACAATCACACATCAAATCCGGTGAACGCACCACCGAAACCTCTCTAGATTCCCTTCTCTAACATTCACAACCCTTAAAAATCATCATACAAGGATACCAAAACCCTAGATATACACAGAAGAAGTGTATATATAGACAACCCAGAAAGAGGGAAGAGTATATCTAGAGGAAAACACAAAGAACCCATGAGAGAAGAGTTAACCGAGAGAAACCACCTTCAAACTGCCATGAAACCCCTTTAAAACGCTTCCATGTCAGTGGGAGAACAATATTAACCCTTGACCATATCAGTGGGAGAACAATCTTAATCGTGCTCAAATAGTGCACCCCTTTAATAGCTTCCAAATACATCGAAAACCATTCCAAACAGTCTGATCCTCTTCCGAAAAAATCCCCTGAACATTAAACACATACGGAGGCATAAAAAAGGGTATGTACCTAAAACTGGGGGTACTACACTATCCCATAGGATTTTTTGCTCTCACATGGTGGTCCCCTATTAGAATGGATATATGATCCCAATCTGAGTATACATTCCCTATAAGAAGATGATGATAGACCTGTTGAATTAGAGGAGGAATATGGGCTTCCTTCTTTATATCCACTAAAGGATGTAGGTTCATTCATTATTTATTGGATGAAAGGATATGATCCTAGGTTACGAGAGATGTTGGAAGGTATAATGTTGATTCACTAATTGGAATATGAGCATGCGCCAAGGAATGTGGAATTCTCACGTGGGGATCTTCAGTTATATTGGGGATATGATCTTGATCTATTTCCATTTAAGTATGTATCATGTCATATTTTTGTATTAATATGAGTCTATCCGAAGGCTTGTGCCACTCTCAAATGTGGAATCCTAGCCAAATTAGTGATATGAGAACAATCCAATATATTTAAAAGATGTTGTTGGTCATTGTTTATAATATTTTCCCCCTGTCCTAATGAATGTGCCTCTCAAACAAATTGATCTCCAGTTGAAAAGGGAATATGAGGTTGTAATAGTGCCTACTAAATTATTATAACATACTGATAATACATATATATGGGAGAATAAAATTGAGAATGAACCAGAGAAACCACTTTTTCATAATGAAAAGCGTGTTGTGATACCCTAGGGGTATGGGTAGGAATATACTCATATCCCTGTATCAATAATAGTGTGAAATTATTCTAGCAATGTTCGTCAGTTTTTAATAAGATGTAATGGAAGATCAAAAAATTGTTTTCAAGAATTATAGACTATATATTTTATATTTTCACTAAATATTGGAAGAAATCTTATGTGGAAGGGGGGATATGAGCCTATTTTTTACCTCCCTTTTCCATCATAATATTTTTTTGTAGGATTCATGTATGGGGGTAGGTATATTAACTTCCACCATGTTTTATGTTGGGATATGCCATCCAAATACATCTGAGCAAGAAAGGATTTTAGCCACCCCCTAGATATAACCAGAATATACTGCTGGCCTTCATTAGTAGATGTTGGAATATGATCTCACTCTTTATTATCAAGAGATTTCTACAAACTTGGTTTATGACTTGTTTATTTTTCATTGGAATTAGAGGTGAACATTGGTTGGATAGTTTCCACAAATGATGACTAAGTAGCACTGGAAGATGGTTCTTGTTACAATAGTTAATAGGATCCCATCTTGTTGACACTTTACCTAAAGGGAGACATATTTAACTCCCTAATCAACCATCACCATATATTAAATGTGGTGATTTTTGTGATCTATGGATAATCATATAATGTAGTTATTAGAGGAAATGAGATCCAATATCATCACTACAAAATTCATTGGATGATTTTGAATCCTCTAGTTTAACAATGGGATACAATTGGGGGTAGGTTCATGTGTTGGGATCATAAAATTTAAATGGTATTCATTGTTCATTTCATTCTCCACTTTATGATAAATTTTTCATCTGCGTGAGGTATTTCTGAGATCCATAGGGGTAGAATCCATAGATGATATGCTATATCAATTACTAGATGGTGGAATTTTCATTGGCCAGGTCTTGTTTATGAGAGTAGTATATAAAGTCATGAAGGAAACAAGGACCAATTTTAGTTATTAGTTAATAATTTTAGGAATTATATTTTTTCAATAAAATAGTCATGGGTAACACAACTATCATTTATTATTTATAGTCAGGACATTCTACTCGCATGGAATTTCCAGAGTGATGATGAACATATTTCATGAGAACCTCAGTTTTTTAATGAGAGATTAAGGTCAGGATTTTTAGTTTTGATTGTTTAGGATATGAAAATATAATTTCTCAAAATAACTTTATCCTATAATTCAATTTTTGGCAGATATTTAACATCAAGTAATACTATTTTTTTAAAGAATGTTTTTGGAAGAAAATTATTAGACGTGTCTAAAACTATTTTCATTTATGGCATGATGGTTCAAATCAAGATAATATTTTTTGTTTATTTATAATGTTTAGGGACAAACAGGTAGTCATTAGAGAACTTGTTTTCTATTATTCCTAAAATGTTCAATTTTGTTTCAATATTTTTGTTCTGATAATGGTTTTATCTCTTTAAAAGTTGATTTTGGGGGCTCCATGGTTTGTATATTCATTCGCATTGGGTTAAACTTTTCTATATTTCAAAGAAACATCCTAGGGATCCCACATCAATAACATAATATGGTCATACATTCCAAAGCTATGTGGTCACTTGAAAATTCTTACCCAATGAAACTTATGAGCTGATGTTTGTTGAGAGGATGGGAGTGTGGGCTCCTCACAAACTTTTTGGGTTATTGTTTTCATACTTCAAGACACTCTTATCGATTAATGATATGCTCATGAATATCTTCGTAATCATGAAATGAAATAAGTTACACTATCTAATTGATTATGTTTTTAATAACTCTTTGTAGAATTGACGGACTAATAAGAAGTATATCCATATGTATCTAAAGTAATTCACCCATATCCCATTAGTGTGTAGCTTATTTTATTTTTAATAAATATTACTTTATGTTCTAGAGTTTATTATCATCATACGAAGTGATTAATTCTTTTTGGATGGGATTGAGACACTATGAGGTGTCCCACACATACTGCTTAAAAGTGGGATGAAAAATCATGTACTTCATTAAACTCATACAATGTAACTTATTTAATACAGGATATATATTATTGAATTATGGATCTAAGTATCCTAACTGAGATTCATGGAGGAATCCTAGTTATCATTTTTATTATACTAATCATATTAATCGATGTTTTTTAATTCCCTTGGGGAATTCACCAATGTGGATACCCATATTTAGGGGAAATCATATCATGCTACTAATCAGGTTGTACATAATGAGGGTTACCTAACTATTGTAGATACATGATACAAATGATATGATCAATAAAACTCTCTAGTCCCACGTGGTCTATGATTGATGTGAAAAATAAGGGATAGGATGAAATCTATATCACTACATATTGATATAATCCTTATGTGATGGGAAAACCATTTTGATGTCTAATATGGTGTTTGTGCCTTGTGAAGTCATCATATATATCTTGGTTATAGATGGAATCAGAGTTCTCATTGTTCAGTTACCTCCCTAGTCTGATAGTGGATAAGGGTGGATGATCCTCCAATGAGAGATACTAGGTCTTGATGGTTGAAATGACCAATAAATTGGGGTAAATTATATCAATGTGTTTTCTAATTTGATCATTGACCTTATCAATTCATCATATTTATCATGGTTATAGAAGGGATCATTGTTGTTATAGATCTATTTTATGATGGCTTACACATAGAGGTTTCCCTTGGGATGTTTGATATGGAGATCGGACCATAGTAATAATCCTATATAGATTTATTATAGAGGTAATTAATGTTCTCATAGTTTATTTTGGTCAAGGATAAAATATTGAGTTTTCCCTTATATATCCTCTATACTAGGTTATCACGTCCTATTATGACTACTTCACACATCTTGTTTGTCCATATGAAGTGTCTAATTGACATCCTAACATGCATGATTATTTTTGGACATAAATTGGTGATGTACGAAATTTTATTGAGACAATCAAAATCTCCAATTTGACTCTCCAATAATATATTTCATTATATAGATGGTATTTCTAGTGGACATCACATGATGAAGGGTTACATGTCTAGAGACTGTCGCATGAGATTTTTGTACTGCCTGGTGGTTGTTTCATGGCCATAGTTGATTTTTCTTGGTGTCCATTAGATACATTGATGAATTTTCTAAAGGATATAGAATGATACATCCTGATATGAATTTATTACATCATGAAACCTGATTGATTAATCTAGAAGAAATCCCATGATCTAGGAAAAAATTCATTTGTGTAATCCTGATAACATGCTTATAAGACTAGAGGAAATGACTTGATATAGGTTTACATGTCTATGTGTCATCTGATGGCTGATATGACTTTTCTAGAGAACAAAAAATGATCAAGGATAACACGACTTAGTGTCATCGTGAGGCCGAGCTAATATATCTAGGCTTCTCCTCATGGTGCGAGAGACATTTCTTGAAGACATCCTATGATAATGGATTTAAAATATTAATTCATTTACATTAATAGTAGGGAATTTCCATAGGGAATCATATTACATTCAAGAACATTACAAGGGAAAATTCACAACTCATATAGAATGTCGAGGGAGTTTTACATGTGTGGGGAAAATGTCCTAATGTCGTCATAAGATCCAGGTTGGTCATGCGAATTATGTGATAGTTAGAAAATTGATATTCATGATAATTATTCTATCATCTTTTTCATTATTAAAGTATCAATTACAAATTTTCCAAATATTTATCGTGTGTTATCAAAATTTCGGGTTTAGCATGATCTAAACCACATATGCAACATCCAACACATGTCTCAGTTAACACAAAATAAAACATTCGCATGATCAATAAGTGATCACATGAAGTGAATATTCATTCAATGCAACCCCTTAGGAAATTTACTTTATTTTTAACCTGCAAAATACATTGTAATCATGCAATTGGAAAGACTTAGAATTATTCTTTGTACTCAATAAATCATGGATACACTAATTTAGATTCATTGTTTGTACTAAGGGGGGTAAATTTATAGGCATCCAAACCCTAGTTATACACTACTTTTATATTATGTATCTCTTTTTTTAAATTTGGGGTCATGGGATGCATTCAATATTATGTAATTCGCATGATCCTGTCGTGGGACATTTGGGGGGGATAAAATGATGATTGATAACCAATGGAATGTTCTTACATTTCTAATTTTATTGGACCAAACAAATAAATGGAATTTTAATTATTCTGTGGACTTGTGGTTTTACAATTCCATGACAAAACATTTCAGATTATTCATGATATATGAATTCACGTTGAAAGGATTTTGTGTGATTGAAGATGATATATTTGGGGTCTTCCATGTGAAAAAATTAGCTTCTCATGGGTACTTCATGAGATCAAGGTGACTTTTCTTAGATCATTCTGATGATTTGGTGGACTTGTCATGAATAAATCCCATGACCATGACATCTTGTCAAAAGAGATTACATGTTATTTAGATGACTTGTCAAAGGGGCCTCCACGGGATCAATGGTGGTCACTCGGGGTGCATAACCCATTTTGCATGATTATTGTCATTTCATCCCATGGCATTAGGATTACATCATTTACCATTTTAAATCCTTATTTATTTTACAAGTAATAGGGATCTCATGATGCTATACAAGTTTTATCAAAGATAATCCCATTGACCAACTATAATGTGTCAGAAGAAATATAATGTGTTTTGTGGTGATGCATGGGAATTGGCTTTTAAAACAATTATATTTTCCTTTAGAGATGGATACATGTTTTCAAGATCTTGAATGAAATTATGTCCATGTGACAAAGGCCTTATATTGTTTTGACAACTATATTATTATGTCACAAAAATACCATCTACTACAATAGGCTTCCACCTATTTCATATTATCATACTTTATTTAAAAAGGATTTTGGACTGTTTTTTAGATGCCTATTGACTGAAATGTCACATGACTCAGGGGAACTCCACATGAATCCACCACCTAATTAGAGAATGTCTTGATCACATTAAAAATTATATGGTAGATTGAAAAGGTTCACCACATAGTCTCTATCAGGTCATACATTTTTCATGCCCTATCCACATGATCTCTTGAAGGTCATGGGATCACATGTATATTGGGGGTTTATGTGATCCATGTATTTCTTCCACATTCTATTCCATTGATTTTTGAAGAAAATAAGATCCATTTTTCTTGAATTTCCAACCATTGATATTTTTTTGATCATTTGGTGACCACCAACAATGAAAACCTATAAAAAATTCTAATTTTTCATACTTATGACTCATTTGAAACACATTATTGTTCTAAAAAATGTCATTAGTAAATGTAAAAAAATATATAATCCCATCACTTTATTGAGTGTAAATTTTTACAAATCATCATTATGAAGTCGTTCAACATTCCACTGTCAATTTCATAATTTTAGAAAAAAAAATTATTATTTTTTCGTTTTTTATAATAAAAATTATTCATATATACCATGTGATTAATAATTGAATGAGTAAAGAAATCAATATCTATAGGGTCATCAGATATACCTCTCATATATTTATTCACATTGGAAATAAATACATTTGGGAGGGTATATAATAAACACTGATAGTTTTATTCATAATTTTATAGATAAGATTTTCCTTATTCAAAATGTATATACCATATACAATATTTCCTATTTCATAATATATTTTATTTTTATATATAACTCAACTAATGTTCTATTTATATAATTAAAATATATAATTCTCCAAATATGCTGCGGAAATAAAATTTGAGGTTATTATTGGAACTTAAAAATAACAGACTGATTATAGAACTAATCCACCATGAGAAATTAGATCATAAGTGATAACATGAAATGAAAAAAACATTCATCATTCCCTATATGAAGAGGTAAATCACCCTTCTTCAATTAACTAATATATCTCAGATAATATTTTTTAGAAATTTTTTTAATGCACACCTTGTATCTAATACCCTTGATTTATATCTTGATATATTTATCTCTATAACACTCACATTCAGATTCACTGAATGAGTCTCCTTTGGAGAACATATCAACCATAATTATTAATTTAGAACTATTTTTAGGTCTTACCTATAAGAAATCCCAAAATTTTATTCATGAATTCTTCCATAATATGAAAATAAGAATATGTATTGGTCAGTATAATTTATTATACGCTTTTATCAATCAAGTTTAATGAATTTTATTCCATAAAAAATGATAACCCAAAACATCATATAAATTTAGTGTGCTAAATCCCAAATATAAAAAATTAAGAACTTCAATTTGGATAAAAATTCATTGATTTAGTTATTTTTGTAAGAAATGATAATAGTAAAAATTGTTATGATTTTGGATACAAGATTGGATAAATCATTTTCTATAGTAAACATATGGATACTACTCAAATCTGTTCCAAAATAATAACAACCATTAAGGTTTCCCTATTAATTTTCACCAGAGCTCAAAATATACTATTAAAACCTAATCCTTAGGATTAACCATATTCACCATGACATAAAAAATATATTTGAACTGATATTTGGTATTAATCAATCGATTTCTATGTTAGGGTCTTGAAATGTGTTTTATTTGGAAGGAAATCTCATAATTACATTTTGAGTGGATTATTTTTATCTTTCACCAATTTAGTATCAATCACAAGCTTATTAAAAAACAATTAAATTTAATGAAATATTTATTATCCTAAATTCAAAACAATTATTTATTTATTTGTATATTAATTTTGTTTTGGAATCATAATTCCTAAAATAAAATTTTTATTTTAAATTCATGTTAATGTGTATATATTTACACAACACACAGTTCATGTTAATCACCCTAAAATTGTAACTAAACATATTAATACATATCTAAATACATAAAATATATAAGTTACCATAACTTTTTATATAAATTATTATAATTATATGACATTTAATATATCTATATAATTAATCTTATAGAAATGATCGATTTAAAAAACATTTATAATATATGACATAAGAATATTGGATAGTGGGAAGTCTGACCCAAAGTTAATCTACCGATGGATACTTTACTCAATTGGGAATGAAATTTATTATAACACTAAAAAATAATAAATAAATATATATATATATATATTATTTTTTTTCAACAACTAAATTCATGATTATAATACTCACTATAAACAAATGTCAATGTAGATGAAAACAAAAAATTATACTGTCTTTCTAATCATTTAATTCATGGATGGAAGTCTTATTACAAAAACATATAAAATTAATTAAATCATACACAATATTAAAATTTAATAAAAAATATAAACATGAATATTATAAATTTATAAAAAGATAAATAAAATACATATTTTTTCCAAATAATAGATACAAATATAAAAATTTCCTAATTTAATTTATGTATGAAACACATAATTTTCCATTCCTAACAATTATGATTTATTAAAATTTAATAAATCATATTTAATTTTATAAAAATAAAACATTTTAACATTTTATGGTATTATAAAATTTTATAAATGATAATATTATTATCAGTATAAATCTATAATGAAAATTGATTCTTAGGATATGTGATGTTAGATGTCCCAATTAATATTTCATGAAATCCACATATATCATTGTTATAAAAAAATTACAATTTTTTAGAACATTATTCTATCATAAATAATATTATCAACTATCATATATGGTATTATTGAAAAACATGAAATACCTGTATATCAATCCTTATGATATATGGGAGTCATAAACTATAAATTTTACAAAAAATGAAAACCTACATATCATGTTCTACAATATGTCCTCAATAACCGTATAATATGACTTTTAATCTAAAACATATTATAATAACACATTTATTTGTTAATGTGACTCTCTTAGATACCATTAATTAGATAATTCTATGCAATAAGTGTTCCTTGCAATAGAATAAACCCATTATATTCTTGATCTATCGTCAAAAAATAAACATAAAAATAAATAACATTAAATAATTACGAATAACATTACCAAAGATTGATATATATTTTACACTCTGAAAGAGTATTATTGATATGTATTTATATAGAAATATAAACAATTTTCATTCCTCTAAGGGGATTACATGAGTAATGGATCCTCATTCGTAATGAGATGAATCATGTTATTCAATGCTATATGAACACCTTCCTTGATAAGGATTAAAGAAGAAGAATGAATAAAAGAGAGATTATACATTATCTTACATGTATTGAAGTCCAGTAAATTTGGGGAATCTCATCCCTTTTAAAGATTTTATTAATTAAAAAGTGTGTTGGAAAGCAGTCTAACTACATAGCCAATCAGATAAAATTTATTCCCTATTGGTGTTTAAATTACTATTCTTTTAATAAAAATGAATATAACATACATGTATGTTCATAAAAGTATCAATATAATTGATCCATAACAGTTATAAACGGATCTAGAAAACATTTATAAATGAATAAGCGTGATATGAAATATCACATGCCTATCATAATCTATGATATTATCCAATACTTGACTGTAATTAAATAATATACATGCATATAAATATTTATTTGAATAAAGGAATCTAATATATATTATATCCCATCATTTAGTTCCCTTCTAATAGTGTTTCCATGGTATATCATCTACTTTATTTAGGATAGTGGTAGAATATCCTCCACATATAAGGGTGATACTTCATTCATTATAACATTATTAATTAACCATTCATACTATATTGATAGTATATCTATCAACTAAATTAGTGTTTATGTAGATTAATCATTATCACACTGTACATGCTAATTTTAATTCATTTTCCTAGACTTTGAGATGAGGACCGATATATCATTCATCGACATATAGAATTCAGACTATGTGTATATGTTCTAACTCATTCAATTGTTGTTGAAAGCATAAAAACATGAGTATTATATACTGGTTATACCGTGATGTGATAGATTATTAATTAATTAATTAATTATAATTCAATATTGAGGATTAACTAGTACATAATAATATTCTTTGGGGAACTATTAATGGGTTCACTCTGAGTTATAGTCACACATTTCTCAGGTAAACTAGTTCCCAAGAAATCATCATGGTCTATGATATAGATAATCCAAAAGAGACTATTATTGGATGGTTGAGTAGTGAAACGATGTAAGTTCTAGGAGGTTGGACCAATCTAATAGTTTGGACTAGTTTTATGGATAAAATATTACTTTTCATATGTTTTTGACCTTATTTTTAGTTTTTCCTTCCTATTTGAGATCATTTTTATGCAAATATTATACTTATTATATGTACACTATAATATATTGATATAAAAATTTTGTTTTTTTATGTTTGATCGAATGGAGTTAAGTTTTTTATCTATACATTTATATTTTATTAGGATGAATGGTTCATGATATTAATTCTATTGTTATTTATGGTAGTCTATTATAGTGAGAGTGTAGTCTATTTATGATATACATAGAGACTCGCTATTATTTTATTACCTCAACTATATGTACAATAATTCATGTGATAAAAGAGAAACTAATTTGAGCATAGTAGGGTTGAATTGGTCCACAAACATTACATTTACCAAGATAGACTAATTATTTCTTTATTTGATTATGCGTCATACATGTTATATATATCTATATTTAAATTCATAGGTTAATAATGTTATATGTTTTTATTAATTTATTATTTTATTCACCCATATTTTGAACATACATTAACATAAATATAAATATAAATAAATATATATATATATATGTACATTGATATATCATTATGTAATGATTTCACTAGAAATTATATTTCTCTATACTGCATTAAGTAATGATTTATATCTCATAACATCATATTAGTTATTGTTCTAGGAAGTAAACTCAATCCACTAGGTTTATATGATTGGAGACTAAACCCTATCCACATTGATTATGTATTTGGGGAGGTTACGCCATCAAATATTTCTATAGGATTGTGGAGTAATCCAAACACATTATTCTTAATTTTCTAGGGAGTGGAACCAATTCGCTATCATTATGCCCCTAGGGAGTGATCCCAATCAAATGGGTTATTACGGTCTGAGTGACATATCATTGAAATATGTTATGATTTTTTATATGTAAGCATTAACCACATTACTAATTTATATAGCATTGGTTCAGGATATTGTCAATTGATTTTATAACCTTGACCAAGGGTAATGTTAGGATTTTGGGTACATATTTTTATAAATTTTATACCATAATCTATTATTATGTTATCAAACATCCTAATCACTTCAAATTATTTCATGACCTTTATCTAGTAATAATGTAACTACTTCTATAATCATGTCTATCCCTTGTTTTTATAAAATTTTTAACTCCAATATGTATCATGGTTAAAATTATACCGCTTAAATCATTTGTTTTCGCAAGTTTCCTATTGTTACCAATTATCTATGAATTTATATTTATGGATTTGTGAAAATGGTAATTAACTACATATATTATTTTATAAAACATATAATTAATTTTAAATTAATGTTGATATATAAAAAATCAAAAAAATAAATTATATAATTGAGTTTAAGGAGTGTGAATTAATATTGAAATGATGTGTTTTCAATTTTAAAATGATTTATGTGATTTTTTTCATTTGGCGTCAAAGTATAAGGATAATTATTTTACATGAAACATAAAATATGAAATTGAAGATATATGAAATAATTATTTGTTATCATGTAAAATTAAGTTATCATACCCATATGAACTATCTCTTTTGAACACTGGGATTATTAAGACTCTCATCATAGAAGATTTGTGGGGAATTTGATACCATTAAGCATTTTGGTGAGATAAAATAATAATAGATGTACCCCCACATAGGATAATTTGAATGGAATCAATTTTAGAACACTATTCATAATTTCATTCCATCTAATTGAACCAATAAAAGTTGTTAATTTTCATCATGATAAATTTAATCATGAAAATAATATACCATATATAGAAACACTAATTTTTTGAACAATAATGTTACATTATTTTAAAGATAAACATCCTAATAATGTAACAAATAAAAGATAAAACGTTTTATTATGTTTGGAAAAATTTGATTACACATGAATTTTAAATAATTAATCATGAATATTTTTTAATTTATTTTCATCTATTTGATTTCTGTCCATCAATGTTTCAATAGTACTAGTAATACATAGAGGATATATATCAATGAAAAGGAGGACTAAATGCCTAGTGATAGGGTAAATAATGATATGAATTAGAATAACATGGTTGAAAATAATCCTAATCATAATAACATTATAATATAATTCATTATTTAAATTCATGGACTGTGGAAATTAATATAAATGAAACATTAGGTCATAGTGGTCAACACCACACATATTTATTAACCATGTTATCATTATGTTAATGAATAGTATAATAGAATAACCATAACATCGTAATTGTGAACAAAGTGAGAAACATTTTCATGAATATTTCTTCTTATATCATGATATAAATCACATTGACTAATCCATTGGAGTTCTATATGTTTCTGGATGCACCTATCACATTATAACATTTAAATAATCATCCATTCCTCAAATAATGTATTACAGTCCTTTCCAAAAAATAACCCACAGAAATGAAATGGATCTAAATAAATTTTTATAGATAATGAATTCTCATATAAAAATTTGGGTTCCCAAATAATAATTAAATAACATACTTCGTGTAGGAATAATCAAACTTGAGTGAAGAAGAATCAATGCCAAGAGAATTAAAAGTTTTGATTTTTAAATAGATGAGTTCTTTTGGAAATCATTTTCATTTGTCAAAAAATTTGTTTAAAAAAATTTATATCCTAGAAAAGAAAAGGTAAGAAAAAAGAAATAATATTTCGTGAATATTAAAATATCATCCTCATTGATATTTCTCAAGAATGAGGAATAACCCAAATAAATGGAATTGGGCTTGAGAATCTCGTTACCTTATCTCTGAATTATTTATTCACTTTAATATCTTCGATAAAAAAATTTGATACATTAAAAAAAAATCTATAACCTTTTAAAAATTATATATATATTTAATTTATTTTTATTATGATCTTTTATGACCATTAATATAAGTTATAGAGTTCAATTTCCTCATTCAGGAGTGTTAGTTTTCTTGGTCTTCATGTTCGGTTCACTTGTATATAATTATAGAAGATCTTGTATAATAATAATAATTATCCAGAATTTAATTATTATGTTTTTAATAAATATTTCATGTTTAAAAGGTCTTATATTTTTTTATGTCTCCACATATGATGATGATTCATTAAACGAAATTAATGATAAGCATTTACATTAATTTGGTGTTTTCTTGATAATCACAAACTAGTTTTGTTATATTATTTAATATTCTATATATATGTAATTTCAAGGACATAAAAAGAAATATATCATAAAATTTAAAATATTTTTCAACCATTATAATTTATTTATGACCAGATTTGTATATGGTAATTGAAAATGAAAACTTTTCATCCTCGAAGGCAATAAATTAGCAATGCTCAAATGATGTTTTCATATTTAGAATTAAAGGAATATGATAAGTGGTTTTATGATATATTCATAAATTAACATACTAATATTGGAATAATATATAATATATTGGAGTTATTGTGATACATGGATAATGGTATGTGATGAGATAATAAGATAATAAATTCAATTGAAATAAAATTATTTGAAAGATAATGATTAATTCACCACATGAATTCTTCTCCTTGTGACCCTTCTTTGAGAAATCAGTATGGTAATTTGTTTTGTAAAAAAACACATGGGTGTGGGGATGTGGCTTGGGAATAGTTTTGGGATGAATTTGGAAAGTATAAAATCTTTGAGTGTGTGACTAGAATAGGTTGTGATGAGAGGTATTTATATAGATCGAGGGGGGTTTTATTATTATTTTTTAGCAATTATAATAATTTTATTGATAAAAACCACTAATAAATTAAAAAATATCACTAAATATAATAAATTTTTAATGAGATTTCTAGATTATGGTTCTCTCATCATTAGTTCCAACAAAAATGACTTAATAATTTATGTATTTATCTAATATTGTAAATTATCGTATTTCATTATCCACCAAAATGCAAACTGTTTTAGAATACTCAAAACAATTTACCCTAACCATTAATAAATTTGTTGAATATAAAAATTAACTCTATTTTATGACCATAATTCACTATAATTGAGATATTTTATTACTAATCATGATAACAATTTATTCAAAAAATACAGATTTATAAACTAGAAGTTATTTAATGTATTTTTCAAAATTTAATTAAGGTTTAATAATATTATATTATAATCATAAGAAAAAAATTTTAATTTATTAATATATTTTATTTAAATAAGTTTTATTTTAAATAAAATTATTAATTATAAATTTATAAATTTATATTTATGATTTACAAAGATACAAATACTTATTTTATCATTTTTGGAACTTTTATTTAGTAATACTATGAAATAATTATTTCATATTACCAGTTAAACATGAATGGACTTTATATATATTTTCACAGGTGATGTTATTATTGTATTGGATGGATTGTTATTCCTAATGGCCATGTTATGTTTCCTAGTTTCAGGTTACTAGTCCATCAGTATATATTTATTAATTATTATAAATATAACTTATTTAATTATTCATTTATGAGATTAATTTTCTTATTACGATGAATTTTTTATGTATGTAATTTATCACATATAACATAATTATAATAACAGGAAAACTTCCATTGATTTAATATTCGGTTGTTACATTCTTCCCCCCTTGTGAAATTACTCACTTGAAATTTTGTTAAAAATTATTAGATGAGACTAAGAGGGGGTACGTCTCTATCACTGCTTCATATGGTTCCCCCATTGCCTCCTAATTATTATTTTTTGGCCATAGTAAATTGACCAAGTGATTTTCCTTATTTCATAGAACTTTATCTCTACTGTCCATGATTTTCCATAGAGGATCCTCATAAGAGAAACCATTTTCAAGTTATACTAGCTTTGAATTTAGTATATGTTATGTATATGGTTCATAATTTCTGAAGAGGGATACGAGGAATATGTCTTGTACTTCATACATGGTGGAAGAATGAGATAGTTGATTTTCCATAGCTCCGACTTGATAATGAATATTAATGGGGGCAATTTACATAAGACATAGCTTTTCTTTCTCTGCAAATCATGTGAAATGCTTCCAAGAAGATATATGGGTGAGTTCTCTATCTCCAACCATAAGCTATAGGTCTCATCGATTGTTGTTGGCATTTCTATTTTATCGATTCTGAGATACCATGATGTGATAGTACATGTATCTCACATTCTCTACCATTTCATGGAATATTTCATGCCCTATATTATTATGTTTACCAACATAATATCAACATTATATTGTTCTACATATTCTCCCACAAAGGACATCATTTGAATTCATTTGGATTCTCAAGTGGAAATTGTTATTGTATGGGAAGTCTACCATAAGTAGATATTTTTACCATCTTCCATTGATGTTTATAGAACAATATCTAAACCTTTTTTCTATTGTTTAAATAGTCTTCTCTTATTACCCTTTTGTTTGAGGACGATAATCCCTACTAATTATAAAACAAGTTTTTAGAGCATGTTAGATACTTTTTCAGAACATGGATATGAATCATAGATATCCATAAAACAATAGATAGTGGTTATCAATGAAACCTTAACATTTATATAATTTTATCCATGAAATTTGATCAAGTGACATGTCCTCTCAGATTATGATAATTTGTGATGTCTTTAATGGGCGATCTATAACAACCCATATTGGGTTGTTTCCTCAAGATTTGTTCAGAAGTCTGATGAAAACGTATGTTGTGATGATTTACAATTTCCATATTGAATGGGTAGTGGTTGAATCGTTACCCTATACTTTTTTCCATTCATACTTCACTTGCTGGAATTCCATTCACATTGAGGTATATTCTATGATTTCCTTCATCATATTATCCCACCAATAGTGCTCTCATAGATATTGATACATCTTAGCGATTTATTGGTGAATAGGAAAATTCGATATATTTTCCCAATTCATAATACATTATTTATCCCTAGATTGTATTGAAAAAAAATTAGATACAATAATCATATGAATCATTCCTCATAAATTTTCCACTCTGATGATTTTCCCTTTCGGATAGCTTATACCTTCATTTGAATATTCAAATAATTTATTTAGGAATACTTTATCATATCCATGAGGGATGTTTGAGAAAAAAATTTATAATGGTTTGATGATTTTTCATCCTTAATTATTTTCATGGCCATTATTTTCAAATATAGTAATATTTCATCCTTATAAATTCTCATCATTTATAGTGTTGTAGGATCCATTCCACATAGAGAATACACTACTTTATTGTATTTCTAGGATGATAGTGGATTGATCCGCTATAATTGTTGATGAGATTTAAAAATAATTAATGGAACATATTATGATCCTTCTATGTGAATTTATATCGGAGGCTCTTATGATCTGTGTATATCTCACACGAATCCTTATATTGATAATGCTGCAAGATTTTCAACATGAAGAACATAATCACCAACTAAAGTTCATGTGTGGGATATATATAAAAATTAATTTATACTTTTCAAAATGTCATGGATATCAATTTATTATTTTTAATCAATACACATAATAATAACTACATTGAAGCATCTGTGTCTGCAACAAATTGTTCCCATCATGTTGGTAGTGAGAATATTACAACAGTGATAAGTCTCTTTTTCAATTATTTGACGTAGTATATACATTCACATTCCATGAAAAACATTACTCCCTTATGAGTGACCATGGTTAGTCGGTAATGAAATGGTGAAAAATTCAACAAAAATCATTTTTAATACCTAGATAGACCATGGAAACTCTATATGTCCATTAATGATGTTTTATGGGGATACTCTTCAGTTACCGTTGTATTTGAAGGGTCTATAGTTATTCATTTTATATGGAAGACATTCCCCAAGAATGATACTTCTTCCATCCATAAATCACATTTAAATTTCTTGTAATATAGATTCTACCTTGATAATCTATATAGAATAGTATCCGAATTCTACTCAAGTTCCACCATTTCTTATAGTATATCATAATATCATCAATAAAGACTACCGTAAATTTATTGAGGCACTCTCTAAAGTCTCAATTCATTATGTTCATGCATATTTTAGGAATATTAGTGTGTATTAAAGGAATCAATATGATCTCATAGTATTCATACCTCATTTGAAAAGTAGTCTTGGAAATATCTTCCTTCCCCACCATTAATTTGTGATATACAGACTATATATTTACCAGTGAGTAATACATGGAACCACATATCTGATCAAACAATTCATCTATCCCTGGAAGAGTGAAATTTTATTTTATCATGAACTTATTTATATCATGATAATCAATGTATAGGAACATAGATCCATCCATAGTTTTTATACAGAGAAATTATACACTGCATGGTTAAGCACACAGGCATAAGAAACCCATGTAAAAAATCTATTGTGACTGCGTCTTCAGTTCTTCCAACTCACAGGTCGACATTCTGAAAGGAGACTTCGATATAGGTAGAGATCCACTAATAATTTCAATTCAGAAGTCAACCTCACGTTTGTGAGTAAGAATTGGAAAATCTTAGGGGAACACATCATTATAGTTATTCTCAATGGGAATGTATTGGACCAAGATTCACTAAATTGCCTTAATAATTTGATAATGATATGATTTTCACATAAAGAAATAATAACTAAAAATGAGACAATGATTTGGAAAGAGATTAATCATCCCATTTAAACATGTACAGAATTTTAGGATTCCTATGGATGTCAAGAGTGACCTCTATTTCTCGACATTAAATATTGAAATTTTTTAAAGATAGAAAATTTATTCCTAATATAGTATCATACTCTACCAAAAAATGTTAGACTATATTTTTGGAGGTTTATTCCAAAGAAAGAATTAAATACCAAAGAGTTATATACATCAGATTCAATAATTTACCTACTTTCTATTCTCACATATATGTCAGTATCCATATATTGAGGGTGTGTTTGAATAGTTCTATCTATCTTTCATGATATGAAATAATTCGTAGAACCAGAATAAAATAGTATGCCCATTGTTATTAAAGGAATATGTAGTGTTCTCATCACCACATCATTATCAGTCCCCACCTCAGTCTTGGTGGTGGAGTAATCTTTTTATTTATCCATTGTCTTTGGTTTCTATTGTTATTGATTACCCGCAAAGAGTATATTTTTAGTGAATTTTCTTATAGTTACTCTACTCCATACTATTGATGTATTGAATTGTATGAGGTTCACTCATTTACTCTACCATATTTTATAGATTTACGAGGTATCATTGACATTATAGATCTAGGATTTATTTATTCCCACACATTACGAAATTATCTATCTCTTTATGGTAATTACCATGATGATTATTCCCACATATTGGACATGTTATGGGTTTTCATTTCCTCCTACCTTTTTCATTAGATCCTATTTCATGAAACTCTATATAAAATTTCGTATATCAATAGACACGAGACCATTCACAAACTCTATATCCACTTTTTGAGTACCTCAAACAAATTTTTCATAAATCTAAAAATAAAATAAATAATTCCTTTAGAATGGTGGGTTGTAACCCCCCATATAATCTATATATTTTTATGTAATTTTTGATAACAAAACATGAGGCTTACCTTGAATGCATTGTTAATTTTTTTTCAAATTCCATGAACGATTAAACATTCTTTTTCTCTATCTCTATAAATTATCTATCTCTATTTTTATAAATATTTAATGTTAAATATATATTTTGAAATATTTTTTTTAATGTCTTCCCAATTTGTCTCTTCAATTTAATTAGTCATCATTGTGATCTTAATCAATTACCACCATTGAAAAGATAGTCTATAAATATGATAAAATACTAGAGTAAAATTAATCTTCTCAGAATAGTGGAATAAAGAAAAGATCTTCTGCTTTGAGCTGACCCACGTTTCTGTGACTATTGGTTTGGAAGATCCACTAAACATAGATGGTTGTTTCCTCATAAAATATTTTTTAGCCAATTTCATCATATTAGGATAAGGATGTTTTTCCAAATTATTCATGTTATAATTCATATACTGACATAGCTGGGAAAGCATCACAATAAAATTTTGAACTCCACCTCCCAAGGCATTAGGAATGTAATTCGAGAAATTGATGCATTGTCCCTCATAGGGATTTTTTCCGGGTTTATCATGGTTCCCACCATTTTCTAAAATACAGAAGGCTTGAACAGAACATATGTGAAATAGTTAGGAATAAATATATCATTCTTTTGTGATATTAACTCTAAAAAAATATACGTTTGAATCCCGATTTATATAATTTTTCAAAACAAACCATCGTTCCTGATTTCATTTACATAGTCTCATTCTAAGAGTTTTTACTAATGTTCTCTAATAATAATTCATAAATAAATAAAAATGTATGCTGATACCCAATAATGTGAACCAATTTTTTCTCACAAGAATATTACATCATTTTATGGATAAAACACATAATATTTTTACAAATATAGGATCAAACACTTTAGTGTCTGTTTCTGACGCTTTCACCAGGGACGCGTGCATCCGTAACGTAGAGGACGCACTTTTGTTTCCCCGTATTCCCACTATCAAAAGGTGGGCAAAATCTGTTACATATTTAGGGACGACTACTCATTGATCGAAACAGCATGATGGGATGTCGGTTCTTCCTTCTGTGTATTCCTCCTCGGACCTCATCACCTAGTCTGGGTCACCCTCATATATTTAAGACATATTTCATGATGCTCATCCAGGTGCCATATCTTCATGGACACTAGTTAATTACACCACTATTGTCAAGATCTTCCAAGGGGTCTGGTCAGGGAAACAACCTTCGACTAGGAGAGTAGTCCCATTGGAGAATCACTAGCGTGTCTTGATGCTGGGGATTGGAATGTGTGTCTTCTATCCCTTATCACAGGTCTTCTCGAGGGCTTGGAAGCCCGACACATCCCACATCGAATGCAGCGAATTTTATTCCAAAGGAATGTATCTGAGGTTTTTCTTAGCTTCACATGTATTACATAGGGTATTCCATAAGTTTAACGTCCAGCGGAGACAGATCAGAAAAATCAAAACACTTTCTAGGGTGGATCAGATTGAAGAACCCCCTGGAGGGAACACTAATGTTAGGACCATCACCTGGGTGGCTTCTCGAATGCTATGATAGGGAATGGGGAATGAAGTGGCATGATCCCACCTGGATGTGGTGGCTCGGGTAAGAATCAGGATGGGCGAGGGTCGTTGGATTGGGTATCAAAGAGACTTTCTACATATCCTTATGCTTGGGAATCAGTGTCATCATAGTTCGATGAAGTGGTGGGACACCTAGGAGGCGACCTGTGAGAATGGACACATGGAGAGGGCCCAGATGAAGTGTAACCTTTGGGTTAGGTCATGATCCTTCCGAGACACGTGGGCTCGAGGTTAAGGTCATGATGAGACATGTTTTATTGGCTTGAACCTCGTGGAGGCTTCCTACGTATCCCCGTGGAAGGGAATCAAAGACCACGTAGTTCAGGTGGAGAATACAGTTTAACTTCATATGGGACAAGTATGGGGCTTACAATCTAAGGTGGCCCATGGTGTTAGCCAACTGATGTGAATGGGGTCGGAACGACCGGGCGGTGGGCTTGAACCTCTTGGAGGCTTCCTACATACCATGCCTTGGAATGGATCAAAGTCCCCGTAGTTCGAGTAGAATTTAGTTTAACGTCGTGTGGGATAGGGGAATTTGGGGTTATCCTCTGAGGAATCCCAAGGATATGGGGTTAGTGAACTAACATGAAGGGACCTGGGGTCCAGATGGAATGGGTATTAGGCTCTAATATGGCCCAACGTTGAAATGTAACATGGCACACCGACACAGAAATGGTCAGGGCCAATGGTTTGGCGGGCTTGAACCTCCTGGAGACTTCCTACGTACCATGCCATAGCATGGATCAAAGTCCCCGTTGTTCAATATGGTTGGGGCTTACGCTCTGAGATGGCCCAAGGTGCTGGGTCTAGAACCTCGTGGAGGCTTCCTTCGTACCCTGCCTTAGCATGGATCAAAGCCCCTGTAGTTTGGGTGTACAATTTAACGACATGTGGAATGAGGGTGCTTGGCAGTTTAGCGTCCTGCAGCTCGGACGAGGGCATTTGGGGCTTATGCTTTGAGGAATCCCATGGTGTGTCATGGACAGTGCCCACTCTAACCTCACAGGAGTCATGCTCAGTGTGAGTACAAGATGCAGTAGAGACCTGAGGATCACATCGCAAAGGGTGCATCGATGGGAAGTGAGAATGGTCATACGCGTTGAGATGCCCATGGTGCTGGTACATACTATAGGATGGAGGACCAAGGGCGAAAAAGAACAATGGGAGAGGGATTTGTAACATAGATAGAGAGGAGGGGCCTCACTCCCTATCATGTCCTCCGCTGTCCTTGGGGACCGAAGACGAATGGAAGGAGCTCCGTTCTCAGCCTTTCCCTTGGCTGGCCTTGGCGCCGAGGGAGTGGGGCGGAACATGGGTGCTTCCTCATGTATGAATGATTAGGGGATTACACCAGGATAGAATCCCTTTCCCATAGACAAACACCACTCCAATAAATCACCCCCTGTGATGGATGACCCCACCATCCCCGTGGATGTGAGTGGGCGTGGAGAATGTTTCAGGCGGGGGACCCTGCGTGTGATGTACGGAGGCAGGTCACAATTTAACGTCACGTGTTGAGGACGAGGTTCTTTGATGTTTAACGACATGCTTCATAGATGAGGTGGTTTGGCACCACACCCTACGACATACATAACCAGTTCCCTCTTCCCTTTGTGGAAGGTAAGGCATCGTCAAGGTCATGGTGAGGGGGTGTCGCTGAGAAAACCATCGAGGGGTCAACGTTAGCGTGCCTATGTGAAAAAGAAATAACTATTATCATGCCTATGCGAAGAAGCATGTGGTGAAGAAATGCACTAGGAAGGATTTTCCAAGGGACCTTTATGTTACTTCATACATGTATAGAAGTCCTTACGGGAAAACCATGTATGATGCGGATGCCCGGGGTGCGCAAGACACCAGCGAATGACACCCAGAAGGAGGGCATCACGTTTTCGCATAAGAGGATGCCCGAGGAGAATTGAGGAGAATTCCCCTAGAGGATTGCATGCAAACCTTGTGGTGTGTGTGAAATAAAGGGTCCCGATGCAAAAACACCCTGGGATGCGCAAAATCAGGGTTGCTTGTGGAAAATATGGGGGGATGAGGCTTTGCGCATGACTCAAAGGGACTGCGCGTAAAGGAAGGGATTGCAGGAAAATGAGGTAATTTCTCGAAAAGGAAGGAATTGAGTTCAAAAGATGGAGGATTGCGCGCAAATGAAGGTCCCCGAAGGAGCTGGGATTTAGTCTAATCCATGGGGATCTCGAACGAAGGCAGATCCCAGGGCGACCTCGCACAAAAAAGAACCTTACCTGAAAGCCATATTGTGCGCGTGTGGATTTCCAATTACGCGCACGAGAGGTAGTTCGAATTTTTCTGCCCTCAAAATTAATGGAGTCCCCTTATATTTATAGGTATCCGGCGGTGGAAAATGTAGGGTTGCGTGAAATATTTTCATGATGGAGGCGGTGGTGCAAAATATCAACCGTACGGGGCGCGATTGTGAAATTATTTCACGACGGCCCATGGATTTTTTTCGAATCTCAGTACCTTCCACACGGGATAAATTTTTTCATGCACTTCATCCTTTTTTACACAACACCTCTGGGCCCTCCGGACTGGGACTCCGGGTCCGAATACGACTTTTCTTTTTTGTTTCGGAGCTTTTTCTGACACTTACATGTATTTTGGAGCCTACAAATTCCCCCCTCGGAATTGGATCGACAAGGGGTCACAACGATCGGATTCCAAGGGAAACGCCGAAATGTAAGGCTTCATGGGCCTCCTGCGTCCAAAAAATTCAAGCGGCACGCAAAAATCATCCAGGCACGGAATCCTCTTTTCACATGGGAGAAAAACCCCGGCATAGCCTATAAAAACCGGCATGAGTCCCATAATCTGGACAGCGTTCCTCGCGCAATAAGTATTGATCTCTCATGTGTGAAATTGCCTCCACTTCGGCATGAAAACCGCTTGTCTGCACGTAATTCCTCCATGATTTAGCAACCTTTTACCGGAAAACCTAGGATTTTTAACGCAACACTCTAATAATTTGTGCAAGCCACTGATTTTACCCACCAGCCTCCCATATTTCACACCAACTTTCTTGATTTAACGTAGTGCTTCCGAACACATAGTTGAAAGAAGATGGCCACAAACCGGGTCGATGAGGGGGTGGCCACTGCTCGCAGAGCTGAGATGGTTGCAAACCAGAATGTCTATGGTGCAAAAACAGTTGTCTACAATAACCGAAAACTCTTCAATATGCTAACTCCAACCCAGAAATTGTACACCATGTCTGATAATCTTTCATTGTGGGAATTCGACATTCTAGAGGAGGTTCCTCTACCGAGCTTTGAGGATGACACACCGTGATCATGGCTGACCTGAAAATATGTCCTTCCTCGATATATCATCACCAACAATAGTAATTCTACTAGAAATTCAAGGCATATGGATGTCTATGTCATGAATCCCTGGACCAGGACCATCGATGGGGGTGATCCCGTTGCACAGCCCTCGTCGGCCCTCTACACGAGCACTTTCCATCACAACATCACTGGAAAGACCAAGGTTTGTCTTCATGACTAGGACCTGTGATACAAATGAAAATTTACCAATGAGTGGGTCTAGACGTACTGGGTTCGCCACAAATGCGATCAATTTGGGGTCGAGCTGCAACACATTGGTCTATTCGAGGCAGTGTGGACATCGCAGTTCCACTTCTACCAGCAACCTGTGCTTGGACCAGAGTTGTTCACTCGGTGGTACCCTGACACCAACACATTACATCATCACCATGGGGAAGTCGACATCAGTCTCTGGGACATCGACTGTATCAGAGTCCTCCCTTTAGAGGGAAATAAATACGATGAGTTCCTCCAGCCGATGAATATATGGGGTGACAGGTCTCGAACACCCATAATGATGTGGTACCTACTGGTGGTGGCCAAGGAGAAGATGAAGGGCAACAAATTCCTGATGTACATAACTTACATGCACTGGTTCAGCCTGTTCTTGGAGATGGATATGGAGATCATGATCCCAGGGCAGGGGAAACAGTGTCCAACCACGGTTTAGAGGAGCAAGATCAGATCCTACTAGAGGATCCTGAAGGTTGGGAAATAACAATAATAGGGATACATCATCAATGAGGCTCAGGACCCAAATTTATGTTAATCCAGATTCTTCACCACATTCCTGAGTGGAAGGATCTTGCCGGTGCAGGACGCAAGCATGGGTGTCCATCCAACAACTCTAGTGATGGCTGGGATCATAGCTTCCAACAAGAGGTTCAACCTGGGGCTCACTGTGCTGGCTCGGTTGTACTCCATATTTGGACACATCTCGAGTGGGGGATCACCTAGGAGATTATGCGTCCCCTTACAGATCTTTCATTGCTGGGTTATGACTCACTATGGTGGCTACACCTTCCTAAATGCCATATGTCGCCCGACAAATGGCCTGTGACCCTCTCTGATGAATATTGTCAGGGTCATGCCAATGATGCTCAATGAGGAGGGGGTATAGATCCGGATTGTTAACCATGCCAAAATTTCCTTCATTCCATTCCCTGCCCCAACTGGTTAGGTGATAGAGAATGGGAAAGGCTCACTAGAGTAGAAGGAGTACTTCCAGAGCATCAGAGGTGGGGTGCTTGTGGCCCGAATCGATGGGAAGATTTCCTACAAGACTTATGTGTTGTACAGGTTCTCTAGGATGTTCGGATGCCTCAAGAGAATGCCGAAGATAGTATACATAGATGTTTGGAAGGAGAGTCATCCTTGTTTTGTTTACCAGCTATGGATGATGTTCACAACCTACGGCTCCGGTGACATCATCACTTTTCCTCCTACCGGAGTAAACACTAACCTCTCAAATGAGTTCATTGAACATTGTACCATAGCATACCATGAATGGATTCTGCGGAAGTGATTCTGACAGCTCAAGGTCATCAGTGCGGATCCTCAGGGGTGAGAGAGTAGGCAGGGTGACCCTAGAGGAGAAACCGCAGTTCCCCAAGAAACAGGGCATGCGCAAGCCAGGACATCAAGAGTGGGTTCGTTGCATGGAATGGTTGTGCCCTTGATGTTTAGAGTATGGTCCCATGGAGCATCTAGATAAATTCATGGGAAGAAAATAAAATACTTGCTTCAACATTCCTAGGATACCGTCTTCTCTGCGCTGTGGTCGGCCTATCTAACCGTGCGGTAGTATACGAGTACAGAATCCCTCTAGCAGAAGATAGTGTGAGATGGGATCCAGCTGCCAGAAGTTGGGCTAGTCCGAGTTTCCAAAAAAGATAACATCTATATATGTCATGCAAACATGACATCCATGGACTCATACATACATCAATGAGACCGGTGTATGGAGCCACCACTCATGGTGAATGTGATACTCGGTCAGGAGCATGATCCAGAAAGGATTCCGCCGAGGGAAGATGAAAACGATTAATCAGAGGGCTGAGAAACAAGAGAGTGGGCCGAAGGAGAAGGGGAAGGTGAAGGAGTATGAGAAGGGGAGTCCGAAGGTGAAGGGTCGTAAGGGCCGTCCCAACAAGGGAGTCACCGAGAGAGTGGAGAGATCGTCAGCTCCAATATGGATGTGACCAAAAAACTCGAGGTATGATTCAATCCTTATCTTCTCATGTGTTATATTTACATTGAAATCCCTTAATCCGCATTCTATATCTTGTGCAGGAGCATATCAGCGCTGATAAACCATCTCCGGCCGAAGAATGGTAGGAAGCGTCACTGGGAAAAGGCGGGGCACCGAAGCTCGTTATCGAGCTGAAAAGTGCTGAGGGGTCCCCTACCACGATAGCTCCTGTAGAGTCCAGACCACTAGAGTTTGATGCCTTGGGTTTCTGTAACTTTCTTAGTTTGAAACCGGTACACACTGTTAGCGGACTCAACTTATCAGGGTTCTCTTTGTCTGGACAGTGATCACAGCACTGGAGCCTCGTCGGGCCACATAGCCCGGACCATATGTTAATGTGCCAATGGAAAACGTGCAGCCCCATCAAGAAAATTCCTCATAAAATGAGTTGTCACTGGAAATTGGTGAGCAGGGAGTAGCATACATCGGTGGTCCTACCATCGGGGCAGGGCTGGAAGTCGACGCGAGTGCCACCAAGACTGGGGGAGAGAGGAAGGTCTCCCAGACACTGAGGAACCTATTCCCCTGGGGGAAATCATCGAGGAGGACCATGTCTCTACCTTGTTGGCTGTCTTCTTAGTGTATCGGCATGCTAATCTCGAAGAAATTGATGATTCGGATTTAGATGCGGCTTAGGAGATTCGGATGATGCAATGCAAGGGATAGAAGTGCATCTAGTGTTTCCTCAATCATCCCCAGGCATAATAGATGAATCGAATGGGGTCCCTCCACACCTGTTTGTTCTTCCTGTGTACGGGAGGGGTGGACGCTCACCAACTTCACCTGATTGTCCGTGACTACATAGCTAAGAGGATGCATGAGAGAAGCCGACACAATGACGTCATCGGATGCCAGGAGGAGTCGCGGAGTACCCGAGAATTTCTGGGGGCGGAGCCGGAGGTCCAACCCCTCAAGAAACATTCGAAAGAGACATAGGTATTCAGCGCAAGATCCTCTGTGCCTGTGGAGAATTTGAGGGCTCATCTGGAAGATGGTCAAGATCAAATTATTGAATTGAGTCGCCAGATAACTGAGCTCCAAGCTGAATAGGCATGGGCACGGGCCGGGGTTGTTGAGCTACGCTCCATAACCACCGATGAAGTGAGGGTCCTCAGGGGATGAGATGTAGTCATGGGGTCCACCAATTAAAAGGTGGAGGCATTGGAGGGATCTAACCAAGCTGCTGACCCTTTGGGGCCCAATTTTGGACAAACCCATACAATTGCCCCAATTTTACTGCTTTTTTTTCTTTTGAACCATTTGTATGGAAAAATTTACATACTTTCCCCTTTGCTTAACATACATGCCCCTTTGTATTCCCATATTATTGTTTGTGTAAGAGTGAAACATTTATTTCCAATATATATTTATTTTGAAATTTTATTTCTGTAAGAGATAGTTTAATATCATTTTAAAATACCTCCCTTTTTAAATTGTAATCGATTTATTCAATTTTATCATTCATGTTTATATTTATCAATATTATGTTCAAATTTGTTTTAGTATAATTGGTAAAGGGACTATTTGTTTATTGTGTATTTAATTTTATGGGTTTGTTTGTAAGGGGGATTATTCTACACTTTTAATTACTCATAGAAATAGATTATTATTATTCTTTTTTTTTTCAAGGCAGATTTTCTTATATTAAATAATATGGTTTATATTTTGAGGTTTGGGGCATTGGATAATTATTTCATAAAATGTTTTTTTACTGTTCTCTTAAACCAAAATCAACATGTTTTCAGTTTGGGAAATATTTTGATAAGCTTTAGTAAACTGTTCTAAAATTCTTAGAACAATTCAATTATTTTAGATTTACGATTCTATTTGTATAATTAAAATTTATTTGAGAAGGTATATCGAAAATAAAATCAAGTGAATAATATATATATATACCTTCATGACCTAAAAATATATAATTGTTTTAAATAAATTAATAATCAAGTAATAATTCACATATGAATTAATAAATTAAGAATATCATAATTTTTTGTCACATACAAGTCGTATAAAAATCAAGGTTATGGCCATATATCAATAATCATTTATGAAACCTCATACTTTCATATGCATATATAGGTATATAAACATATTCAAGAACGTTGGATAAACATTACAAACAAATGAATTTTTCATGGAATTAGAGAAATTTTTATAGACATGTAATAATTTTAAGTTTTCTTGTATATGTTTATATTATAATTTTACTTGTGAATGAAATGTTAATTTAAAAAAAATTAATTTATAATCTTCGATGCATGATCATTATTATTTTATGATTTTGAATTAAAATAATGGTTTAAGTCATTTAATCATGAAAACAAAACTTTGATATTTTTTTTATAATTTATCAATGGATGATCGGGTGTGTTTGTGTTTATGTACATGCCCAGTGACGTGAGATTTTGGGAATCAATACTCAAAAGTGTTTTTAAATAGAAATTCACACACACACACACAAACAAACACACACACACACACACACATATATATATACATACGTATATATGGATATTAGTGGAAATGATTATTTAAATGAATTGACAAGTTTGAAGGTAAAAACTCCAGTGAGATATACAATGAATATATATATATATATATGTAAAGAAAACATTAAACACTTTAAAAAAAATATCGGTGCTTATTCTTCGTAAAAATGGAAGGTCATTGGGGAGTGAACCAATCATTCGCTAAATGGGTAGGCCCAAGGCAGCCTTCATTGAATTAAGTTCCCTCAAAATGATGTTTTGTTTTAATAAATTTTTCTTAATATTTTCCAAATAAAATCACTGGATTAGTTTAAATATTTTTTACAAAGTATAATTATTTTTCAAAATCATTACATTATACTGTAAATGTTTTTCTTAAAATGTATTTAAAATTGCATTTTTCAAATATATTATCGAAATAGTATTTTTAAAAGCGATTTATCAATGGTTTTCAAAAAACAATAATGGGCATCTATTATGCTAAACCTATGTTTTTGAAATGTTTTTCACAGGTTTCCATGAATTCCAGAGTTGGTCATCATTGTTGTAGTGCGTTCGGAAGCGTAGTGGACAGTTTTTATTTTTTATTTTTTTATTTTGGTTTCAACTCTGATAAATATATGATTTTTTCTAATCCTCCAGATCCTAGACCGGTAAATGGTCCAATTTTGTCTAATGTGTTGTGTAATCGTTCAGTTACTTTTAAAAAAAACATTTAAACAACATTTTCAAGCATTGAGTCTGGAAGAGTGGGATTGTGTAGTTATAGCCCAGGACAGCAGGCATACCATAGGTCGAGAAACCGTACTGTTAGGGGGTCCCTACAAACGTGAAAGAGTATAAGGATCTGAATAAATGGGAACGCAAAGCACAGAGAGTGAAGTGGTGTTTTTTTCAAAAAAAATTCAACAATCCTGAGATTACTCCACTGTGGTGGAAGCACATCAGGAAGACACATTAATCTATTCATGGGTCATCCCTTCTTTTAGACAGGACCTCTCTGGTGAGGGAACTGTTTCTTCACAATGTCATTATGGGGAATCCTAAAATTATTCGGGGAAAATGATGTAGTTACACAACTCCCTGAGAATTTAGGCCAAGGGGCAGACATTGAGGAGGGATGGGGTTCGTAATCCCCGGGGCGGAACACGAGACGAAATGTCTGGGTGTTCCAACGTATCCCATAAGGATGATAATCAAGAAACACGTTGTTCTAGAAGGGTGTCCTAGTTTAAGGTCTTAAAACTCGGACCAGGGATTGGTAAAGGGGGGAAGGAGACACATGGTAAGGTGATTACGAAACTCGGCGTGAATGAGGTCATAGGTCATACCTACCATGTGCTCCTTGGAAAAATTGTTTAGGTCAAGGGACAAAACACGAATGTTAGGATGGGCCCATGGGGAAGTTCCCAGTCACTCCAACATATCTCATAAGGATGAGAATAAATCCATATGTAGTTCTTGGAGGGTGGCACATTATGGTAAGGTACCCATTCAGGGGATAAAAGGGGCGTGTGTGTCTAGCCCTTGCACCAAAAATGAGGCATTTGATGTATCTTGATAGTCCTTTAAGGAGAATGGTTTTTTTTTGTGGAGTGACCAGCCTAGGTTACAAATTCCTGGAATCGCCACAATAATCAAGCCTTATACGGGCATTGACAAATTTTATGGTAAATGACTGAAACCCAAGTTGATGCCCTCTATGATGTTGTCACCACAATGAAGTTCCGTTTTTCGTCGTGCAGCCGGGACGATATCATCACAGTTTATGGTCATGTGGTAGAACCAACCATAACTGTTAAAATTCATATGGCTTGGACCTGGGGGAATGCGCACACCACGATAAAGTATACCAGATGTGGATGAGGACATAATCCCACACCAACACTGTGCATGATTCCGAGACACAAGCCTCGGGCTAAAGGGTCAACAAAGGTCAAGAGATAAGGTGTAAGAGACAATAGCTTCCATTTGAGCTGGACCTGAGATGTAATGTATCTGTGACTCCACTCATCCCATGGGGATGAGGGTCAAGTTGCATGTGGATCTTAGACGAGATCCCAGCCTATTGTTTTAGAGCTCGAATCGCGGGAGCCCCGAGAGACACTATATTGCAGCTTTGTCTGCCTGACGTGGGGTGCATGAAGGGTTAGTGCACATAGTGTACAGATTCTACTTGGACACAATGGAGGTGGGACATAATGTGAATCATGCAACCAAAATTCAAGGCCTGAAGGGGATGGCGTGATGACAGAGGATTACTACAGACCATGTTCACAACAAAGAATGCTGTCGTGTTAGCTTGAAATGGGGAAAAACAAATCAGAATTAACCGCTGACCATGTTCGCAACGTGGGATTTGTATCAATTTGTTGTCCAGAACCCTTGCGGGCATTGGCCCATAATGTTAGGAGAGCCCTTAGGTGTGGTATGCATGCTTTTTTTGGGGGTACCTTCAAGTGTGCAAGATAAGGAGGGCCCAAATGAAGGGGAACACGAAGCTTGAAAAGTGGAAGGAACTTGCCTATGAGGAATCTACCACTCCAGGTCCTAGACCAAAGTAATCTGAACATTTTGCTGGACCACTATAAAGGGTCGAGGGGCCCAATTTGACAGCATCCAACAGCTGGTGGATTTCTAGGAGAAGGGGGGGCGCTTGGCACCCAAAACCCTATACCACGGCTATATATCCCCCTCATGGAGAGGGTCTAGCCAAATGGCTGAGGCGACTGGGAGATCATGGTATTTCTACGAGATGGGGATGGACCTGAAATCTATATGTTCAGGAGGTCCTACATATCCCATAAGGATTGGAATCAAGACATAAGTAGTTCTAGAATCACATTTTAATGTCATGTAGGAAAATGAGAGGCATCATATCCAGGGATGAGTACGGCACGATGAGAAACCCGACGTGAATGAGGATGTAATCCCGCACCACACCATATAGTGCCACAATAGGGAACCTGGGTCGGGTCCACAAGAAGGCCAATGGGCCTGAAGCTAGCCCTCGGTCAGGAAGGCCCGATCATCTTGCAGTTTAACGTCTTGCAGTGAGGATGAGGGAAAGGGGAAGGTCTCATCTGGGGATGTGTACGGCTCGACGAGCAATCCGACGTGAATGAGGAAACAATCCAACAACACACCGTACACTCTGGGATGAACTTGGGCTGGAGTCCAAGAAGTCCAAGGGGCATGAGGCTGGGCCTTGGTCAGGAAGGCCTGACTAGAAATTAGTTTAATGTTATGCGGGATGATCATGCAGTTTAAGGTCATGTGGGACCATATGGGACCGAATGTTGGAGCGAACTAAATTTAAGGTTGTGAAGGTCCACAATCCGGTTTACTGTCAAAGAGTACTCGATGCCTTTTAGGTTCATGTGGGAACACAATCAAATTTATGGTCATGGAGGAATCGATGTAGTTTAATGTCATTTGGGACCACAATACAATTTAAGGTCATAGAGGACTCAATGCAGTTTATGGTCATGCGGTACCACAATCCAGTTTCAGGTCATGGATGAATTGATGCAGTTTAAGGTCATGTGGGACCAAAATCCTTAGGAAAAGTACTACTTGAGGAACTTGGAATTGGTGGGATGAGTTATATGCTCACCATCCATGGTCACTAGGGAGTATGCTCCATTGGGATAAACCATATGAACAATGAAAGGTCCTTCCCATTTGGGCTCCAACATGGGTGGTTTCTTGCTGGGGATCATTGGTGCTCTGAGGGATAATACCAAGTCACCTTTCATGAATGATTTTAGGTGATCCACCTTGTTGAAAGCTCAAGCCATCCTGCTCTTATGCCTCTCTAGGTTGTGCGGGGCACAAAGCCTGTTCTCCTCCAGTGCTTCCAATTCATCAAGATAGATTTCATCCACTCTATCTGGCACATGATGACCATAGACCATTGTGCACAATGATAGAAGCTGAATCATGATGGGAAGGATGTCCTCTGTTCTATACACCAGGGAATAGGGGGTCACCTGGGTGGAATTATGGGTCGTCGTCTGATAAGCCCTGAGGGCGTTGGATGGCTTATCCAGCAAACTCTTCTTGTTCTGACTGACTATTTTCTGCAGAATGTTAGACTGGGTTTTATTAAATTCTTTTACCATGCCATTTTCTTCCGAGTGATAGCGGGGGGTATGGTTAGAGTGAATGTTGTACGTGGCATACCATTTCTTCAGCTTGGCTGCTCGGAAGTTGGGGCTGTTATCGTTGAGGATGGCGTGAGGTACCCCAAATCGATAGATGATATTGGACCTCACGAAATCATTGATAGAATGGGCCATGACTTCCTTGAGCAGAATTGGCTCTGCCCACTTGGATAAAATATCCGCAGTGGTCAGAATGAATCAGCTGTGGTGAGACGTTTTCCGTGGGTACGGTCCTACAACTTCTAACCCCCAGGCTGCAAAGGGCCAAGAGTACTTGGTAGTATGGAGAGGCTCCAGTGGCCGATGCACAAAGTTATCATGAACATGTCACGCATGCAACCTATTGGAAAACTCGATGCAGTCATGCATCATAGAGGGCCAAAATACCCTAGTCTCTAAATTTGGTGGGACTGCTTTGGCCTGGCCGGATGGGCACCAAAGTAACCGGAATGAACCACTTGAATGACCTATGGAATCTCGACTCCTTGAAGGAAACAATGGATAACATCATCAAATATGCTTTTATAAAGGATATGTTCAAGGCTAGGACCACTCCAGAGAGTGATCTACAGCACGCAGTGTCAGATTCACTCACGCTCAGCCCAATTTTATGGGAGATTACCGTGTTGGAGGTATTCGACCAAGGGTGTCCTCCAATCATCACCTACATCAATCACCTCACCTGGAGAGCTTGGTGTTCCTGACGTAGAGGCACCAACAGTAAGATGGTTAACCTGTGGGCCGTCATCATCCTATGGGGTGACCAGAGCAATGACTCTCTGGTGCGCCACGTGAATGATCAAATCATCATAATCGGGCTCGGTAAGAGATGTGGCCACGCTGGCCAAAGCATCTACTCGACCGTTCAGTGACCGAGGGACATGAATATCCTCTAGCTGATAAGGGAACTGGGCCATTAGCAGGAGAGTGTGTTCAAACAATAGTACGTGCTCTGGATTCCTGACAACATAGTCGTCATTGACCTGCTTGATGACCAGCTCAGAATCCCTTTTAACATGCAAATGAGGCACGTCGATCCCAAGGGCTAGCTCGAGACCAGTAATGAGGGCCTGATACTCTGCCTCGTTGTTGGTGAAACCTTCCGATAATATTAATGAGTAAGGTCGGATGGCTTGCACCAGTGTGATAAAGATTATACCCAGGCCTACTCTGTTAAGCCTTATATCACAGAGCCTCCTACTGATGGGGCTCCATGAGGCACCATCAATGTGAATTTGTCAACATAGTATGGCTTGATCGACTGAGAGGATTGCCTCATAGGGAAAATCCAAATCTAGGGACTGGTCCGCAGAGGTTGGATGGGAGGCTAGAAATTTTGCCAACACCAGCCCCTTAATATCCTTATGGGGGATGAACCTGATGTTGAACTGCTGGAATCTCACATCCCACCGCGCTAGTCGGCCAGTCAACATGGGGAAATTTAGAATGTACTTTAGAGGTTCTACCAGAGAGGCAAACTATACCTCGTTGTGCTACAGGTAATGCTGCAATTTCTGAACATCAAATACAAGCACTAGGCAGGTTTTCTATATTGCAGAGTATCTGTGTTTTGTATCGAGGAGCATGCAGCCAAGGTAGTAGAGGCTGTTCTCCATCCCCTCATTGTTCTTGTGATCGAGAAGGGTTCCAAGGGATGTTTCCAGGGTGGTGACATAGTGAATCAGTGGCTTCCCAGATATGGGTGGTATCAATACCAGAGGTTGGAGAAAATATTTCTTGACCTCCTCAAAGGTGGTTTGGCACTCCTCATTCCACTCATAAGTGGTTCCATTCTTCATGAGCCAAGATAAAGGCTTACAGTTACCATCCAGATTTTTAATGAATCGGAGTATGTAGTCGATGTGGCCTTGGAGACCTAGAAGCTCCCAAATATTACTCAGGAGGGGCATTTGATTGATGGCCTTTATCTTCTATGGGACGATCACGATGCCCTGGTATCAGACAACAATTCCAAGAAACTTACCGAAGGTGACCCCAAAGGCACACATCAACGGGTTCATATTTAGGTGGCGGGAACGAATGAAACCGAACAATTTCCCCCGGTACTTGAGGTGGTCCTAGCACTGGAAAGATTTTACCACCAGGTCATCCACATAGCATTCCACAAACATTTCTTGGATTGGCTTGATTATGTGATGCATGGCCTGCTGATAGGTGGCACCTACATTCTTTAGGCCAAAGGGCATAACCTGGTAACAGAAAGTACATTTGGGAACTCTGAATGCGGTAGATTCCTCAGAACAAGGGGCCATCCGGATCTGATTATATCCAGATTAACCATCCATGAAGGAGAGGGCCTGGAACCCAGTCGTAGCGTCAATCAAAAATTCTGTCACTGTAAGGGGAAAATCATCATTTTTATAGTGACGATTGAGATCTCAAAAGTTGATACAGACACTGATTTGTCCATTCTTTTTTTTACAGGCACGATATTGGCTAGCCACTTGGGTTACTAGGTTTCCTTGATGAAGTTGTCTCTGATGATCTTTTCAACTTCGGCCTCATCCATAGCACTGTGAGACAGATTAATCTTTCTAGGAGGCTTCTTGAACCTGCGACGATTCTCTGGACGACCGAGGTGATATACGACTACCAAAGGATCGAGTCCTAGCATCTCATCGGAACTCCTGGAAAATACATCATGGTGCTTTTTTAGAAAGAATATATACCGCTGATGCTCCTTGAGAGACATAGTCGCGCTGATCAATGTGGGTCTCGGATCGGCCTCGCTTCCGAGGTTCACCTGTACCAGTTCATCGACCATTGTAGAGAATTCTTATTCAAAGGCAGGGGTGTCCTCTATATCATCTTCTCCACAAATGGAGGGATCCTCCTTGTGGGAAGCTTCTTATAGGATAAAAAACTCTGATGGTAGGCTTCTACCAGCTTTTTCTGCTACGGTCATTGCATCGGGGTAGTCTATCACCGTTGAGACAATGGCTATGAAGGTCATCGACCAGATCCCATTTGGTCTTCGGCTCAAGGGGCGGTGCTTGATATTATCAAAGTTTTTGTGGTGCATCAGCTGGAGTTGACTTATTCTATCCTGGCGAATAAGACAAGCATGAAAGACTACCATTGCCATGAGTCGGACGTCTCGATACCTGACAGGGGTGGGAGGCTCTAGGATCATAGGAGCCCGGTTCATATAAGAATACAAAGTGATCTTAGGATAGTTCCTGGATTTGGGATTATGGTTCCGTCTTGTCCCAGAAATTACAAAACACTGCCCCGTGTCGGGGGTTGTGGCAGCCAACCAATGTATCGAGAAGAGGAAGGCGTCATTTAGACCTGTCGAAGGGTTATTCGTAGCGGTAATGGGCTCAACCTCCCTTTACTGGACTTGATTATCATTTCACTTTATCATAATCAGTGTCCATGTAGTGAGCTTCTCAAGCGGCGAAAGGAGATGCATCACCTTGGAGTACGCCTACTCAAAAATTAAGGGGGTACTTGAGGAACTGGTGATATGATGAGGCGAAGACCACATGTAGGAGAAGCCAAGGCCAACCGATCAATGCATTGTACGCGGTGTCATGGAGGTCAACCATTAATTCAGTACTGGCAACTAGGCCACCGAACTAGGTCATCACACGAATTTTGCTGACTTGGGTATATTCTGTCCGGTCGTATCCCTAGATACTTAAATTGGATGGATTTAGGTAATCCTCGGACATCCCAAGCCTCTGTAGTGTCTGTGTCGGGGTAAGGTTGATCCTGGAGCCAGTTTCAACGAGATAGCGATGAACCTCCATGCCATTGGATTGGCTGGTGATCTAATGTGGGATGATGTGCTCTTATATGGGGGAGCCTTCATCCTCTCTCAAGATTGAGATGATGGACTGATACTTGGCATTCTGAAATGCGTCAGCATGAAAAGCCTCTGCAGCTGCTACATCGATCTCAAACTAAAGGGTGCTCCTTAAATCCATAGTGAGGGCTTCACGCATATCTGGTGATAGAAGAAGGTCTTAAAGGATGGAGAGCCTCAATAGGATGTCAAAGAGATGATTCAAAACATCATACTTCTATTCCAGGCATGAAACTCTTCTTACAAGAGGTTTATCTATGATGGAAGGAACGACGACCCCTACTGGTTAGACCAGCGGCTGAATGGTACTGGTAACATATTGCTTCTCACTAGTCAAAGCTCGAAGTTTAGCTGTCCAATGAGGATCGGGTGACTGAGATCGGCCTGTAGAGGGTTGAAGTTGGTCGCAATACGGCCGAAGTGGCTCTACCTGATCTAGTAGCACAAATGGTGGAGGATGTGGGCCTGTCGACACCGGATGAAGAGGCTGTGCATGCTGAGTTCTATGTTTGTCATGCTGTCTTGTCTCAGTGGCATGCATGGCCTGGCTGGAGGGGCCAATTGGCATGCCTCGATGAACCATATGGTCGTGGTTACAATGAATTTGGTATCGGCTGGGGATTTTGGAGAGGTTCGTCTGGCGCTCCCCCTCGTTGGGAGTCATATAGGGATTTACCAAATCTAAGGTGTTAATTCAAGTGTACCCTTGATTATCACTTTATGAGTCATCCAACACTGGGTGGATTATGGTAGGGATGCCCATCTCTAGGGGATTAAAGTTGCCAAGATTGTGGGACGACGACATTGGCGGGGCGCGTTGCTTCTTTTTGCGTCGCTGATTCATGTTCTTCTAGGAATAGTCTGACTGAGATGATGATGCATAAATGTTAGTCACAGCTTTTGGAGACTCTGGATGATTTAGGCATGCATGGATAGTTCTATGGGCATGGGCCACTATCCTTCAGACCATCTAGTCACTATACTTCTCAATCCTGCGATCAGAAACCTGATGCCACTTGCCCGCGCTGTCCCCACCGTTATCTGACCTTACGAAGACAGCTGCCACTTGTTCTGGTGCTGGGCCCAACATGACTATGTTGTGGGTAATCTGGTCTTGGATCCATTCCATGAACACATATCATTTATTTATGGTGTGCCACAGGATCCGATGATAAGGGCAGTAGTTGGGGTGATCAGTGAGGTGCGCCTCTTCTGGATTCTAGCACTCATGCACTCAGACGATTCCATTCTCTAAGCCGCTGTGGAAATATTAAGGGACCAGAGCCTCGTCGAATGAGTAGGTATAATTCCTTATATTAGTAATGGGGGATATGAGATCCTGGCCCTGATGGGGGGCCAGAAGAGCCTATCGATGGGGCAGAATTTGATTATATCACCTCGGCGGTGGCGGCACGTTACGCGGGGGTGCCTGCAGATTTTGGAGTGGGTGCTCTTGGGATGGAAAATGTTCACGCGGTGGAGATCCTCCGAGAGGCTACGGATCTGGCTCCACTGGTAGCAACTCTAGCTTCCTGGGGTCCTCTATCTGGGCCATGACGGTGGGCTCAACTCTGGAATCCCTCCATGCTGGAATTTCAGGGGCAGCAGGCATGCCTGTCTAGCCTGTTGCAGAGCTTCTTTGAGGCAATGGGCTTTATCCGATAAGTCTCGGAACCCTCTGGGATAATTTTGAGTGATTAGAGAGGGAACCTGTTCAATTTTGAAATTCCACATGCACATAGTCAGTAATTTCTCTGGTGTCAGCGGCATATCAAGTGAGTATATAAGCCTCTACCACTAGTAAATGAAGTCCGCGACGTGCTCATCGGGACTTTGTTTTCACCTAATGAGGTCTGTGATGTTCGTCTTCTGGGTGGTAGAGCTGAACTGGTAAAGGAACTGCCTGCGAAGGTCATCCCAACTTGTCATGGATCCCACAGGGATTTGGATATACAAAATGAATGTCAGCCCTTCTAGTGTCTGATCAAAGAAATGGATCTTGGTGGCCTCCTACTATTCTGGGGTCCCTAGCATTGGCCCACACCTCAAGTTGAAGTGGTTCAGGTGCTTCAGTAGGTCCCTCATCCCGTTGAAGGGGGATAATGTCAGATTTCCGAATACCAAGGGTGCAGGTATGTCATCCACCCACGTCGGGTATGGTTTTCCATTAGGTAGGACAACCACCTGCCACGTCTCCAAAGCATCCAAGCAGGTGATGAGTGCGGCCATTGGATTGTCTATACTGGAATCTCGGTCCTAATGAGGATCTTAAATCATGAGTGCGTTTCTGGGATCTTCAATGTGGTAGGCAGGCTCATCAGATCGTGGAGCGACTGGTGGAGCAGCCCTTAGAGGAATGCAGGCCGGATACCTTGGATTGTTGTGCTACAGGGGAGGGTTTGGCGAGACATACCACAACCTCTTTCCATGGGCTATGGATTCCACCCTATCAGCGAATATGGAATGATCAGGTTTTCCGGGGAGAATCTCACCGAGGGGTAGTTTTTCCTGCCCATGCTGACCTGACCTAGGGTCTCCATAGGCTGGTCGTCGCTCTGCAATGCATTCATCCAGAAGTTCATCGACTCACATCTTCTACTCAGTATGTGACTGGTGCAGCGTGGCATTCTCAGGGTCCTCTTCCTTCTTCTGCACTCAGGTAGACGAGTCAGAGTGCTTGGCAGCTCTGGCATGCTCTTTTCCCTTACTAAAATTCCAACTCATCACCAATGCCTCAGTGGGTGGAGGGAGACCAAGGAGGTTCCCCTATTGGCGGGTAACCCATCACGATGGTTCCAGTTCCTGTGATTCATAAGGGGGGAATTCCCATCGAGATGTTCCAGCTCCTTCTCCTCTACCGGCAGATCGGTCATGTTGACCACCACTCTTCTCAGGGGCATGTCCTTAATGTTTCCTAGTGATTCAGGCTTTTTGGGATTCAAACTAAAGAGGAGGGTAGTGTACTTCCCCTAGCCACGTACTTGCATGTGGGGGTAGCCTCCTCAATAAATATTCGGAGTACTTGAAAACATTGAACGCATTGTTGTTGGAGGGCATTGTGGTGGCCTGGTGACTTAGGGTGCTGGGCCGCAGGGAGTGTGGCTAGGTCAACTAGATGGATTTTCTCGCCATTTCCTTCGAGATTCTCTTGACTTCCGAGATAGGTCACTCACCAGTGGTGAAGACAGAAGTGAGTCGCCCATATGGTTCGGCGGAAACATTCAAAATCCTCCGGGGTGAGCGATTCTAGAGTACCAAAATTCGATCCTATGACCGGACAAAACTTTTCAAAGAAGTGGCCCAATGTGAGGATGGTCTAGAAGTTTCTCAGCTTAGATCCAGAGTCTGGAACATGATTGACACACTCGGAAACTAGGGGTGGTTGAGATATTGGCGGCGTCACTGAGGCAGACTGCTGGGATGGCAGGCTGGCTGGTGGACAATACGACGAGCGAGTTGATTGGCTACCAAATCATGGGATGTTCTCTGAGGGTTTTAGCGACCTGGCCATCTTGTCATGATAGGATGGACCATAAATCGGAGCTCCTGACACATCAGTAGTGTCTACCAGGGGTGGGTTACACCACGACTCTTCCGTCATCTCCCTCCATAATATCTCCTTTGCTGAGGGAACTTCCAAAGACGATGGTGGTGACTACGTGGTCAACCCCTGGAGACATGAAAGGGTCTCATCCTCCTGGATATAGCTTCGGAGAGAGGCAGGGATCCTGTGGATCTCGCATTTCAGTTGCAGGAGGCTGATGCACCTCGTTCCTGCCCGACCTTCCCCAGGATTCCTCTTGCAGCGGTGGTAACCTACTCTCCCACCCCTGGGTGGTTCATCAAGGCAGGGCTGATTTCCGACATGGGGTCCTCCAGCTGTACTAGAGTCGGGGCAGAGGAAGTATCCACCCGAATAAGTTGGGGTGCGAGGAGCACTGGGACAAATATCAAAAGGGACATGGGGAGGACCTCTATGTGGGGCGTTGGTGAAGTGGGGTTGGCTTCCACATCTCCGATTTCTGGGGTGATAAGGACCTTCACCAATTGGCATGGGGACATGATGAGGACCTCCATGTCGGAGAGTGTCCAAACATGCAATGTCTTGATACTTGTAGTCCATAGCAGGGGGAGTGACCCCATACCTAGTGTAGTGGGTGCGGGAGAGGCGCCCATACGAAGTGTCGCTATCACGGGGATGACCCTCACCTGGTTTGCAGGTGGCATGAGGCAGACCATCAAGAAGAGTTCGGAAGCATGAAAATCCTGCATCATTCATAATGGTGGTGCATAGTGAGCCTCCGCAATGGGTGGCGCAGCTATGAATTGGTCTACGGCGTTCGTCACCTCCGCTGGAGACCGGCAGGGTCAACCAACCTGCCCATGTGGCAGTTAGAGCCTCGATCCGGGTCAGGCTCATAGCATTCCCTGCTCAATGTATGTATGGATCTGGGGATATGAATCAACAGTTTCTTGGGCCAGGATAGTCGCAAATGTTGATTCTCGACAATGAGCGTCTTCTTCTACTCCTACCCGATGCAGGCATCGGGTCAGATGAACTGGACCAGGTGATGCAGGAGCATGGACTATCTTTTCCATGACCCGGGGAATCAGGCGGCGGCACTGTTGAGGCCTGGTGGGGGCCCTCGCTACCATCCCTTGAAGAGAAAATATGATCGGGCCGGCCCGGACATCCCCTACATCGTCGGTGTAGGGGAGGGAGCTATCAAGGCACTCCGAGGACATGCTCATAAATATAATGAATGTTGGGGTGGGGAGTAGTGGCTCCATGTGCAACCCTCGGGGGCAGCGTTGAGGGTGAGGCACTGCTGCCTTGAAGTCCATTTTGGCCATATCCCTGGTGGGGATGACCTTCTCCTCCTCGTACCTGTGTACAAATTCATTGATTACCCTTCGCGGGATGATATTTAATGGGGAGAGGGGCGTGGGTGACCAACAGTCATGGAGGTCAAAGCTATCATGGAAGAGGTAGAATCATGTGGGGTATCCCCATCATTATTGTCCTTGCCCATGCACCGGTGGGCAGGTGAACGAGCTACAAATGCTACAACATGATTACTGAAGTAGGGAGATGAACTCATATATATTTCTAGAAAAAGAAACTGACACCCAGTGCCCCAGTGCCATTCCATCTTCCATGGTAGGCAAGAGGGACCCATGTTGACCACAATGCAGAATGGAATTATCAACGTCATAACTGTCCCATCTTCTGGAAATTTCCACGTTAGGACTACTTGGTGAGACCCGGTAACAGATGACGGGATCAGATGACATGCTTATCCACTGATGTCCCGAACACTACCAGCCTCCATGCTGAGGAGAGTTATTTCATGTCAGGTTCACCATTTTCTGTTTCCGACTCTGTCACTGGGGACATGCGCATTCGTCACATAGAGGACACACTGCTGTTTCCCCGCATTCTCTCTTTCCAAATGTGGGTGGCATCTGTTCCTTATTCAGGGACATATGCTCCTTGATAGAATCTGGATGATGGGATGTTGGTTCTTTTTTTCGTGGATTCCTCCTCAGAGCTCGTCACCTAGTCTGTTTCTCCCTCATTGATTTAAGACGTAGTTCGTGAAGCTCTTCCTGGCACCATATCTTCATGGACACCCGTCAATTATGCCACTTCTGTTTGGACCTTACAAGGGGTCCGGTTATGGAATAATCCTTCTGTTAGGATAGTAGTCATGTTGGGGCATCACTGGCATGTCTTGACAATGGGGATTTGCATATATGCCTTTTGTCCCTTATCATATGGCTTCTCTAGGGCACGGAATCCTGAGGCATCCCACGTTGAAATTGGATAATTTTATGCCATAAGCATGTATCTGGGGTTTTCCTCAGCTTCCCATGTTTAACACAGGGTATGCCGTAATTTTAACGTCCAGCAGAGATGAATTGGACTGATCGGAACACTAGCTATAGTGGATCAAATTTAAGAACCCCTAGGAGGGAACAACGATGTTGGGGCCAGCAAGTGGGTGGCTTTCTGAATGTTGTGACGAGGGATTATGGATGAAGTGGAATGATCCCACCAGGATGTGGTGGCCTGGGAAAGAATCAGGATGGGCGATGGTCTTGGGCTTCAGTCTCGAAGAGAATTCCTATGTATCCTTGTGGCATGGAATCAATTTCCGCGTAGTTCGATGAAGCTATGGGACACCTGAGGAGGCATACCGTGAGAATGGATGCATGGAAATGGCCAAGAGGAAGTGGAACGTCTGGGTTAGAGAATGAGCTTCCCGGGACATGTGGGCTCGAAGGAATGGTCAGGATCAGAAATGTGTGATGGGCTTGAACCTCGTAGAGTCTTCCTACATATCCACATGGTAGGGAATCAATGACCATGTAGTTGAGGTGGCGAATACAGTTTAACGTCATGCCGTATAGGTATAGATCTTACACTCTGAGGGAGCCCATGGTGTTGGTGAAACTACATGAATGGTGTCGGAACTACTGGGTAGTGGGATTAAACCTCGTAGAGGCTTCCTACGTACCATTCCTTGGAACATATCAATGTCCCGGTAGTTCGGGTGGAATGCATTTTAACATCATTCAGGATGGGGGAATTTTGGGCGTATGCTCCGAGGTGGCGCAAGGATATGGGGTCAGTGAACTAACATGAAGGGGCATGGGTTCCAGATGGATTGGGGATTATGCTCTGAGATGGACCAACGTGGAAATGGGGCATTGCACACCAACACAGAGATGGTCGGGGCCAATGGTTTGGCGGGCTTAAACCTTGTGGAGGCTACCTCAGTACCATGCATTAGAAAAGTTCAATGTCTTCATAGTTCGGGATGGTTGGGGATTATGATCTGAGACAGCCCAAGGTGGTGGGGATTAAACCTCGTGGAGGCTTCCTACATACGATGCCTTAAAACGGATCAAAGTCCTCGTAGTTCGGGTGTACATTTTAACGTCATGTGGAATGAGGGTGCCTGGTAGTTTAGCGTCCTGCAGCTCAGATGAGTGCATTTGGGGCTTACGCTCTGAGGCAGATCAAGGTATGTCATGGCCAGTGCTCACTCTATGCTGACGAGATTGATGCTCAGTGTGGGAAACAAGATGCAGCAGAGACTTGATGATCACATGGGAAAGGGTGTGTCTGTGGGAAGCGAGATGGGGCTTACACGTTGAGCGGCCCATTGTGCCAGGACATACTCCAGGATGGAGTCCCGAGGGAATCAAAGCACAGCGGGAGAGGGATTTGGAACCCAGCAAGAGAGGAGGGGCCATGTTCCCTATCACATCCTCCGCTGGCCTTGGGGACCGAAGATGAATGGAGGGAGCACCATTCCCATCCACGCCCTTAGATGGCCTTGGCACCGAGGGAGTGGGGAGTAACATGGGTGCTTCCTCCTACGAGAACAATTAGGGGCTTACACTAGTGTGTCTGCCCTTCCCCTTGGAAACAATCACTCCAAAAAATCACCCCATGTGAGGGATAACCCCACCATCCCTGTGGAGATGAGTGGGTGTGGAGAATGTTTGAGGTGGGGGGACCCTGCATGCGATGCACGGTGCCAGGTCATAGTTTAAATTCATGTGTTGAGGACGAGGTTCTTGACAGTATAACATCTTGAAGCTCGGACGAGGTGGGTTGCATCTACACCCATTGCAATTACAGAACTGATTTCCTATGCCCCTTGTCAAAGGGAAGTCATCGACAAGGCTGTGGAGAGGGGGTGTCACAGGGCGAACCATCGAGGGGTCCACGATAGCGTGGCTGTGCGAAGAAGCAATAGCTGTTAGCGTGCCTTTGTGAAGATGCATGGGGCGAAGAAACGCAACGAGATGGATTGTACAAGGGACCTTGAAGATACTTCATACAATCCTAGAAGGTCGTATGGGGATACCATGTATGATGTGGATGCCGGGGTGAGCAAGACACATGTGAATGGAACCCAGTAGGAGGGCATCGAGCATTCGCGCAAGAGGACACCCCGGGAGAAATGTGGTGAAGGCCCCTAGAGGAGTGCACACAACCCTTGAGGTGTGTGAAAAATAATGGGGCCTGGCTTGAAAAGACCCTAGGAGAGCATGAAATCAGGGTTGCATGCATGAAATAGGGGGGATGAGGCATTGCGCGTGACTCGAAGGGACTGCGCGCAAAGGAAGGGATTGCACGCAAAGATGGAATTTCACGCAAAGGATGGAATTGTGTGAAAATGTAGGAGGATTGCGTACAAATAAAGGACCCCCAAAGGGGTTGGAATTTAGTCTAAACCATGCGGATCTCATGTTAAGGCTGATCCTGGGGCGACGTGGCGCAAAAAAGAACCTTACCTGAAAGCCATATTGTGCGCGTGCAGAATGCCGATTACGCACACAAGAGGAGTTTCGAATGTTTCAGACCTCAAAATGAAGGGGGTCCCCATCTATTTATAGGCATCTTGCGGCGTAAAATTCAGGTTTGCTTGAAATATTTGCACGAAAGAGGAGACAGACTGACATATAAACCGTGTGGGGCTTGGGCGTGAAATTATTTCGCACCGACGCTGGGACATTTTTCAAATCCTAGTAACTTTCATTATGGAAATTTCTCTGTTACTAACGCACTTTTCTATGCCTACAATGTCTTTGGAAAATGTGGCTTATACAAACCATATATAAAATAAAACAAAATCATTATTTTATTCATTCATATCTAGATTCTTAGTGTCCTTCACATTATACATAGTATATTTAATCACATAAGGATATACATTAATGAATGTGGTGATATTAAGCACAGAAAGAGAATAAATAAGGGCCTGTTTAAATATAACATGGAATATTATAATATTCATCATTATAACATCTTTATATGATGAATTATACAAAGTCATTGAATTTTAAAATCCATAAAAAGGAAACATGATGTCTTAGTGGTCAACATCATATATATTTGTGAACAAATTTATGGTCATGTTCACATATAAAAGATTTTAATAATGAAAAAATAATTTTTCTTCATGAAGATAACATCATGTTCATTCATATTTCTCATTATCACATGTGATAAATTACATTTTCCCATCCATTAGGGTGAAATAATATTTTGGTTGAACCTATTATATCCTAACAATTACTTAATCATGCATGAAAAATATAATGTATAATAATATTGTCTATAAAATAACTAAAGAAAATGAAATGGATTCCATGATAATTTTATAGAGAATAATTTCATGAAAAAACTTCCACCTGAGAATTGGTCCCAATAGATAGAACAGTGGGGTTGTCCTCAGAATAACCTAGAGACTTCTTATGGAATTCAAGAATACTATAGCCATATCTATTGTAAAAGGAACAAATATTTCTCCAATATTAATATATAGTCAGCTGACAATTCATATTCTCACCCTCAATCAGAATCCATGCAATATTGGGTGAGGGCGAGAGATATCCATTTCAACATAGAACTGTGCCACTATCGGGTAATTCAGAGTTGATGTCCTCTATTCAGTATTAAGAAAATGCCTAATGAAGTTACCTATAGCCAAGAGTAACACATGATTCTAGAAGGGTAGTGTGATGTGGGCATGTTGAGTCCAAATCACCATGGGGGAAGGGTCCCGCTTCATGTAGACATTGAATGGCTATTGGAGCAAATGAATGTGGAATCCTCGAACTGATATTTTAGATCTAAACCATGCCTGCACCAGGTCTTCCATAATTTATAATCTGAGAAGAATCTATCACGTCCCTAACAGCCCTAGAACTACACATTGGGTTAAACCCCATTACTCATTCCCAAGCCTGGCCAAAAAAATCAATCGGGGGTCGTTATCGAATGAACTGTGCCACCGGAGATGATGAAAGGAGCATAGAGGTTGCAGTTAACTCTTGCGGAGATATCATATCCTTGAGTTTTCCATGGAGGACCCCCAGAACCATTAGGGAGATGAAAATGGTAAGAAAAAATGGGAGGCCCTCAGATGGAGGTAACTATATCAGGACCCTACCTCTAACCTATGAACACTACAAATGGACCTCGTGAGTATGAAAAAGAGACCCCTCCCCCAGTGGAGGATGGGTTTCCTCTGTCACCCTCATCTCTAGGGCATCGTCACAATGCATTTATGTTCTCGATAATCTTATCACTCCAATGAATTTTCCATTTCAAAATTCCATTTGGTTCATTATTATCCTTATTCACTAACATTAAATTATACATTATTGATTTTATTTATGTATTCCACAGGTTATCACCTCCAGTTATATAAGATTAAAGGGATTTGGGATCTCATTTTTGTGAATTAAATTAGTATTTTTTTTATCCCAATGTTGATCTAAATTGATTCTATTTTTCTATAGAAAATATACATCTAGATGATATGGGATTTGTTTGTTGGTAATCATGTTGAAAATAAATTAATGATATATATAAGTGGAATGTGTAAGTATAATTTCTATTAAATCAATATATAATTATTTATTGGGATTAAGATAACAATATATTAATAAAAACCCATGATATAATTCATTGTATAGGACCAAATACTAAAATTTTAGTAATGTATAGAGTGATTTGTTTTTATGAAATGAAATAACAATATTTAAAATATAAGTAAATGTTTCTTGAGGAAAAATATATCTAGGGTAGTAACATTAAAATGGAGTGGGTAATAACTATACTTTTATTGTTCCATGATAAAGATGCATTGCTATGCACCTGGCTTGATAGTCCAATGGGGTAGTTTTTGGTAAATTCCAAAGGACTTTTGAAACCATTATGAATAATTTGATCAGATACTTAATTTAAAAATTCTAATATGAAAATGTCCATGAATATCCAATATTGATACATAAAGACATAAATAGGATATATATTTGTCATACTAATTATAGATTATTAGTTAACAGTTTCCCTTTTATATGTTTTTTAGATTTTTCAGTATCATAAATATTTTATTCATTATTTCGTATAAATTCTTGAAATAGGAGAAATCATCACAACATCCAATTTGATAGGAAATATGGACATTTTCCCAATAAGATTCTTAACCTAAATATTATGGGATTAAAAAACATCATGGATGTTCCATCTCAAATTGTTCTTGATTTAAATAATAACATATTTAACAGGAGATTGCACCTTCTCATATGAAATATCAAGTTGTAATTGAGTCATTTATATGATAATGGAAACCGATTTTTAGAAGATCTTGTAATCCATTCTATATAGATCATCAGATTAAATATATTAGGAAGAAATAATCTATCATCCAATGCTATAAGCAAGAGAGTGATTTAATCCTCATTCAATAGCTAGGTGGAGAAGCTAATCAGTGGAGAAAATTAATCAAGAAACATAAAACCAAATGCGAAAATTAAATCCACATAATATAATGGATTCTTTAAAATAAATTTCCATAAATATTTTCCACCAACTCTTTATCTTAAAACTGTGAGGTATTTCTTTGAAATTAAGAAAAAGGCTGACGAGTCTATTGCATATTGAGAGTGATATTTCAAAAAGTATTTCCTAGTAAACAATTTTTTATATAAACACTGAATGAAAATTGGAAAACCTATTTAGTCAATTAACATAGTTTTTATGATAATATTTAAATACTTTAGACATTTATATCTATGAGGATATTTTTTGTTGACCCCTTATTGATGAGATGGATGGTTGTGGTTCTCATTCACCATGAGAGTCTAGAGATGAAAATAAAAAAATGAAATTGAATTTGAATAGATCCACATATACAACTGGTGGAGGAGACAAATCTCAACTACCCATGGGAGAATATCCCAAAATGTGTCACATGAATATAAAGAAGTTCTTCATGTGTTGGGAAGGTAGGTGTTAGTATAATCAATGTCCAAAATGATGAGAATTTCTTTAATATGATGGAATAAAATAAGTTTCCATACATTCGTAAATATATTTTCACACATTTAAACTTCAAGGAGAACTAACATTATTTAATCCATTTACCTAAGACATGTGTTTTTATTGATAATAAACAACAACAACATCCAAGTAAAAGTGATCATATAAGGGATTATGTTCTCTCTACTATTGAGGTGTACCCTAATAACCATACGGTGAATGGTATCATGATTATTAGATTAATAATTTTTAATATAATAATTGATTTTGAATTTACACATTATTTCATATCTTGCATCATTAGTTGAATTAAAAATTAAACTCCTAAAATCTATTTGATTGTGTTATCTTTTAAAGCCTAAAGTATGAGAATTATATCATAACTGGTATATAACTAATCCAATGTATATTCATTTGGATGGAGCCATCAATAAAATCATTAATTACATTAGTGTAAATTAATGATCATTGATTGGTTTTCCTTATATAAATCCAACATCAAATTTTTGGATGGGTAAATCACTCTCCCTATTTCATGTTATCTTCTAATTATATACATGTTCAATATGGAGCTTGAAAATCATGTTGACTTCCCTTATAATGTTTGGATATGTTGGTATTATGATCTAGAATATATATCGTTTTTAGATAAATGATATAATCATTCTTGAATACATTCCATTTTTTAGGGACTATACTAATGTATCCCATAAATATATGACTATAAATTCTTATAATTGAAAGGATGATATCATTATTGAATGTAATCCTATATTAATTTCAATATAAAAGATTATCAATATAATGAATAAAATTTAGTTTGACGAACTAATGGGAGAGTTAATATATAATATAGATATGGTTCTTTTATACCCAAGTTTTTGACAATGGGGTTTGACTATCATCATTTTTATGATAGAAAAATTTGTTATTTCGTGTTGGTACCAAAAACAATTTCACACTCATTGAATATATTAATGGTTGAGGTGGAGTGACTCAGCAATCTAATGGGGACTATGATTAACCAAGGCATCCCAAAGGGGCTCCTTCATGATGATCTTTGCACAACCGACCCATCTTTGTGAGGCATCCATCGCAAGATTCTCTTAGGTTTCATAGCCTGGCACGAGTCTGATGCAGGCCCATAGCCCCTCCATATCATCTTCTCCCATGGACGCCCACTCAGTGGTGTCTAAATCCCTTTAAAATGCCAAATTTGGCCGATGGAGTGGTTCCTCTTTATATAGTTACTCGTCTATGATGGGTGTTCTATGACCCTCATCAATTATGGTTTCTTATAAATAACAGGCTCGCCTCCCATCCAATCTACTATGACTCCTCCCATTCCACTTCTGAGCTCTGATTTTTCATAGACCTTCATGAAACCCCTAAATGTATATCCAAAGATAGTTGTCCCCTATTAGACGGACCTCTCTGTTTTATTTCCAACCACTTCCTAAGGATTATATTCCCTTAATAAAGTCATATGACCTTTATAGAGTAAGGGGCCCCTTCGGGGTGATCAAGGATTTGTGAAGCATAGAGCCCCCACAATGGTCTCTCTAAATAAAGAGTGATTTTATAATGGGATTATATGCTATTTTAAAATTTCTTATTCACAAATACCATTCTGATGAAAAATACAATCCTATTCGTGATGCCATTCTCCATCACAGAGCCCATACACTTTTCGAATTCCATGCCCTTCATGAGGGACATCATATTTGAGAAAACCATCCTATTCACGAAGAAAATCTATCCATGTTCTCATTATTTAGACACCCATTTCCCGTACGACCGTCCAGATTCGTGCAATGTGATTTAGAAGATTGTTAGGAGGTGATTCACATTATGTTACATATCCTCACGCTTCTTCTCATAGGCATGCAGGCAACTATTTCTTTTTCACATAGCCACACTAACATAATCCCCTCAATGGATGACTCCACAACCCCGTATCCAATAAATTCTGTATGGTTCCTTCCATTCAACAAATATTAAAGTGCTCCAATTGTGTATCTCTTATGGGTGAGGAGTGAACCACCATCATTCATGTTACAGGATATTAAATTGCTAAGCACCCTCGGCCCCATCACATGATGTTAAACTGTGGCCTCTCCCCATTCAGTATTCTGGGGGTGGCCAGCCAGAGACATCTTCCACAACCACTGGTTTCCACATGAGTGAGATCTTCCTCATATGGATTCATATCCTCCATGCGTGGAACAAAATATATCCATGGAAAATAGAAGGCATCCTGGTGTAAGCCCATAACCATGAAGCCATGAGGTAGCATCCTAGCTTTACCTCTCATCATTCGTTCACATAGGCTATAAGAGATATGGACACAAGGACCTATGATACCCCATTCGTCTCCCTTTGGGCCTTATCGCTATCAGGCCTCTATCCTGGTGTATGTCCAAATCTCTATCTCCTGGGGTCTTTTTCTATTCGTAATACCATTATTTATCATTGGGCTTCCAACCAAAAATATTCCATGGTCTATTCCTCACTGATGAACCTTCAACGATGTGATCATCATGTCGTCATTGATTCATGTTTCTCACACTAATCATGACTCACATTGGATTAGAGTATGCATTGAACATGGATTCCTCCTTTGGACACCTTAGTTCGGAATCCACATCCAATTCATTCTAAACTATGTGGACTTTGATCCTTTACCTTTCCTGGAATGGTATGTAGGAATCCATACTGGGGTTCAATCCCATCACCCATTGGTCTCGACCCCTTCACGCCATTTCTCCATGGACTGTATGACATTAAATTGTATTCCCCTTTTCATCCAGCATGTTGTTAAACTATATGTATATGAACTATGTGGGTTTTGATCCCTATTTCCCTGATTGTGCACGTAGGAAGCCTTCCAGAGGTTCAATCCAAATATATGGTAACACTTTGTACTCCCCTTTATTGGGATCCAACTCTGTAGTATGACACCTGGGTATTAGATCAATCTCGAGTTGCTAACCACATGTAAGCCCCAACATCATCGTTGGGCCATTGTCCTCCACACACACCTCGATCTTATATGTCACCCTGAACAACATGGTTTTTGATCCTTGTCTTCTAGATTGGGTATGTCTGAAATCTCCCTAAGGTTTAACCACAAACATTGGTAATACTATGTGTCCCCATTTTTAGGATCCTCGTCCTTGGTCAATCCCTTAGTGGCATCATACCAATTCTCGGCCTTCTAACCACACATAACCCTAGAATATCATCAGGTCAATGTCCTATGCACTCACCCTGATTTCATGCCCCATTCCGAACTATGTGTACATTGATTCCAAAAAACGGGGATACTTAGGGGGCCTATTTGAGGTTTAATCCCATCACTCTTGTCTCATCATGGTCTCTCCCTTGAGACTTTGTGTGTTTGAAAGATCATGCCTCATCCCGTGGGTTCTAAATCTATCAGGTCTCATCCATGCATCCATTCGCATAGGCTGCCTCATTAGGATCTCATCACCCCAGTGAACTACGTGGACACTGATTCCTTATCCTAGGGATACGTTAGAAGGATCTCTGAGCTGCAACCCCTACATCAATTATATATTCTCATTGGTTCCATCTCATTCCTTCTTTCCACATCACCTAACCATATATCACACAAATTGATTCATATTCGGGCTTCCATATCATAGTGATATCATTCCATTCACCCAATCACTATGCTTTATGGAAACCTAGAATCTAACCATGCATAATCCCAAACAAAATTCGTATCCATCAAACCAAGATCGCCCCTCTTGCATTGGGACACTAACCATGTGTAATCCCTAACATGTCTCTGGGTTGTTGCCTTTTGTGTACACCCCTATTCATTACCCATTCAAACTATGCATGTTTTGATACCTAATGTATACACATGTTATGTAGGAGTCCTCCTTAAGTTTCAATCCAAGCCAATGGTAAACGATGTAATCCACATTTTGGGTTCCCAGCATCCTCCGATCAGTGTTTTTAGTAAATTTTTATCCACTCAACGCATAAACATAATAGGTGATCCCTCTTAGGTATGTACCCATATGATCCAATCCTATTAGTGTTATGATCAATATGATCCATCTCTGGAAGATGTTAAACTCACAGCATACCCTATATTGACATGGGAAATTTTGGAAAACCATAGGATCATGGATATGACATATAATTCCCCACACTCGATGCATGATGCCTCGAGATTTTGCACCCACGTGAAGACCTATCGTATGGGGAAGAATCTGAAAATATTATGTGTTTCATTGTGCAGAAAAAATAGCAATGTCCAACATAACTTCTCCCCCGATCAAAGGTTGATTCCCTGACATGACCCCTAGGAATGGCTTAATTTATGTAGTATAACTAAACAGAGTCCATGAAGATATGGAACTAGGGAAGCGTTTTACGAAAAATTTTATAATCATTAGGGGAGACACGCAGAAGGAAAATAATTTCGAGGGGGTATCCATAGAAGTAGTAACTGACATCCCATCATACCAATCTGATCAAGGCGAAAAATTCTTTTAATATGTGATGGATTCCTCCCACCTTTGGAAAGAATGAATGTGGGGTAGTAAATAGTGCTTCTCAAAAAATAGATGTGTGTCCCTATGAAAGTGTTGAAAATAGAATTGGTGAACCCGATGTGAAATTATTCTTATCAATATGGTGATTAGTATGGTTTGAGACATCGGTGGATGACCATGTCACTATACACAGCTATCTCGTGCTAGTTCCTACCATGAATATAGTGGGCCTGGCATGAAAGTCACTAGAGATTGGGGTAGTGGAATGTTGACCATCAATGTCAACAACATTGTCAGTGTGGATCCTTCATACCAATCATGGGAGATGGAACTAAACAGGGTAACTGGATTTTTCTTTCCTACTTTTAATGATAATTGTTTAATCTAACTACTTTTTAGGACCCATGCTTCAATTTCAAGAAATCTGATCACCACCCACCCCCTGACATAGGGTTTGGGGAATCTGAAATGCGGAAATCCCTTATAGATCCATCCCATCTATGATGGCCTCTGCATCCATGGCTTATAAGAGACCATGCCCCATACCACTATATGAAATCATTTAATGGAGGGTAATCAATGATCTTATTCGACAGGATGAGGAAGAAGGGATTATCCCCACTAGGGATATGGCCAGATTTGACATACATGCTTATTCACCTTTTCGTCAAAACCACCCCAAGGGATACATAGGGATCCACTTCTCCCCACTTCAACCTACAATAGTTTTGGGAGCCTTTCCGTAGAACTCTTTGAAGACGTTCTCCCATACGCTGATGATGTAAGGTATGTCTGGGCTAGCCCAATTGGGATCATGTCTCAAGGGCCTCCAAGGAGGGGCCTCACTAGGCTGTGTTAGTGCGGCCACCTAGTCCCACTAGCTGAGGAGCAGGAGGGTTACGCACCTGTAACATCGGTCTCATTTCAGTTAACCCATCACCGACAGTGGGTGCATGCTGAGGAGGGCGCCTACCAGGGTGCACCATCATCAACGTCAACATTTTCACATTCCACCACTGACACATTCCATCAATTAAAAATTTATATTAAATAGGGGAACTTATAATACCAACCCATATCAAGACCCCAACTGCCCTATGATTATGATGGTATGAATCTCTTGGTTTCCATCATTGTTAGTGTCCGTCGTGGTCTGACCTGGGATGATGAAATCTAGAATGGAGGTCCTCCCCATTCCACCACCAATGAATGTGGAGTCCTCCCCTCTACCTAAATATACATGGAGGTCCTCCTCATGCCATTATATGTCTTAGAGAAGACCCTCCCCAATGCATTGACATCCTGCATGAAGGTTTCATCCACACCCATGATCTGTGGAATGGTGGCATTCCAATTGTGATAGGTCACCGATGAAATGATCATACTCAACTGGCCAACCATCATCATGGGGTCATACAAATAATCTTACCTCAATCGATGAACCTCATTCTCATTATCCCATCTATCAGAGCAGAAGAGGTCATCCTTGCTTTATTGGCTTCCAAATTCAAGGTTTTCCCCATTTTCAGTTTGACTAGTACAATGACCACCCTTGTATCATCAATGCTAAGTGAAAAAACATGGATGCACTACCCATGCTCCCAGCAACTCCATAAGAGGTCCTACCCACTCAAACATGTCGTGTAGAGATTCCCTTCATGCACTAACTACTAGAAATAGAGTCACTCCTCATGTTCATTTTGACATTTTTTGGGGTGCACCTTAGACCCAGACCCACCCAAGAAAATGTGTTCTCCGCCACATCATCAATTTGGGTGATGGTCCTCCGAATATCATAAATTAACCATTTCATGATGAACCATCCCACGATTAAACCCATATATATTTAATAATATAAGGCATAGTGTAATTTGATAATGGAACCCTCATCTCGATCATCTAGGTCAGGGGATGAGGTAGTAACAATGAGTATAAGCATTATCCATAAAGAAAGTGAGGTCCACCGGATACCCAACTACCTCTGAAGATAATTGTATAATGATGAATATTTGGATTCTTTATAGGATTTACTTGTGAAATCCTCCCTATTTTCAATAAGATCATTATCTACCTCAAATAGAGACCATGGTGAGTTATTCTTCGGAATAATAGAGGATGAGTAATGGAAAGACCCAACATTAGTAACCACATCACATACGTCAGATGATGTGTTTGCTAGTCCATCTTATCAAGATGTGGTAGCATAATCATTTCATTATTTGGAGGATATCCCAATATGTGTTGTCCTGTTAGCATGTTGGTTGTATTCTCCACCTACCAATCTACCGTCTTAGAATTCTTATTTACTGCCATTATCAGTCACTCATCTACCCATTGTCGATCAATGGGGAATCCATGGGTTAGATCCTAAATGTATGTCGAGGATCTTGTCATATATCCTTACAGAGGACAATTTTCTAGAGATATTCGTGCTAGTTCCAAACACAAAATTCAGTATATAGGAATCTCTCACCCAGGTGGAGGTTTTTGGGCTTTCTCCAACCCCTCTGGTCGATGAACTTCTTTCTCTGTTATAGGTGGTTGGATTAACTCAATAGTCAATGAACCATTCTAGATATTGGTCAACAATGTTGAATGGTCGACCTGTTTGTGCTTCCTGTGGCTAAGAACACTGAGTCTATTGGTCCCTATAGAACCCCCCAAAAATTATGCGTACAAAGCTTTAAGATTCTCTGTAGAATTACTTAGGAGGCATCCCCCACATTTGGATTCGTGTTTGGGGGTAGTATGCATCCCTGTATTTCAGATCTATGCAGCACCAACAAGACATTCAATGTGATATTGAGGATACACTTTCAAGTACTACCATAGTTAACATGGACAACCTATCAGAGGAAGAGAGTCACCAAGAGCTCCTTGAATAAAAAATACCCTGGTGGGTTCCATGGATATTGGATATATTGAAAATGGTTACTCACCTGCAGAGAAATTTTCTAGGCCTTCCTCCACCATTTGAGTCACAATCCCTCGATCAGAATCCCAAAAAGGGAATAGAGCATCATGGGTTCATCAAAACCGTTGTCGCATCTGGCACAGTGTAGAAGACAATAGATGGCCCTGAAAAGTATGTGTTGTGTAAAAAACACAAGGAGCATAAAAATTTGGTAAATGATATTCTTGACAAATGTTCTGTGGAATGAAGACCATTCTACAATAATCCTCAACATGGGTAGTAGGTGTAGGCATACCCTCCTACAGGAAAGTTGACTCTAGGAAACATTGACTATCATGCCCACATAGAAAGGTTAGATGATGGGGATTATGGAAATAGGGCAGGATATGACATTCCAAATCCACCTGAATTTTGTGATAACCCCCATCATGACCCATCTCATGTTCCCCAAGCCGCGCCTAAGGTGGTTCCCATGGCATCCCTATAGGTCATCTCAATAGCTACTCCACAAGCCGCTGGGACTTCTTATCAAGTTGAAAAGCATACCAATGCACTTGGGGATAGAGATTCTTGTCAAGATAATAATCCCCACCTAGATGATCTAATGGCAATGCTCATTCCCATCCTCTAGGCATTAGAAACATGAAAAGTTGAAATTCCTCCTGACGAAAAGCCATATTCGGCATGGGTGGATGATATTCCAAGACCCATGGATTCTATATTCCATCATTGTACTCGTTAATGGTATAAGAAGACCAACTGCACCATTTATCCCACTTAATCTCATAGTGTGGACCCATTCTAGAGACTCCAACACAAAATAAGGATGCCAACCTATGTTGTTTCGTATAAACATTGGAAAGGATCATGTTTATCTCGTAAAACCAGCTACCAATTGGTTCAGTAGCCGGATAAGAGGATTTTGGTGGGAAGATTCTTTACCCATTAAGCTCTACCAACTAGAAGACGTGTATTGTAGACCTCTTTAAGTGCATACATGGGCTTGATGAGTGCATTTTGAACATTGCTACCCAGTGGAAAGGACTCACCTACTTCATTGTTATGTCAATGACTTAGGAATAGCTACTAATAATGTGTGTGGATAATGTCAACATTGAAATGGTCCCCTCTATCATCATGCAGAAATACCTTGGGGATTTCATGATTTATTTGACAACGCCCAACAGATAGAGGATTCATTACAACATGACAAGAAGGTATGAATGTTTCCACATATAGTTCTCTTGAGAAGAGCCTCTAAGGCCAATCCCACTACAGTAGAACAGTTAAGGTTTCCCATGCAGCTGGAGTTATTACTTGGGTATCCACCATCATAGCCTCACCGAGGCCTACCACATTAGCCCAACCTCCACCCTAGTAGCTCCCACATGAGATTCGGCAGGCAGTTCCTTGTAACGTGATGCCCCCACCTAGTTTAGATAACATGGTTCAATATCCTCAATAGGCTCCTCTAGACCCTTTTCAGGACCCGGAACCCAAACCCCCCATCCAACATTGAATTATCCTATCAAAATCATTTATTGAAGCTTCGGTCCCTTGTTATTGATGATGTGCCTTGGAACATGGAATTCTATGGATTTAAAAATGCAGGAGGCCCGAATAGGAAAATCTTAATGATGACCCCAATTACTATCCCAATCACTTGATCCTGGGTCACATCCTCAAGTAGTGCTATGTATTAAATGACTGGATCTAAGAACATGTTGATAACAACATCATCGGGTTAGGTTTGGCACCAGAACATGATGCTTGTGTGTTCATAAATCCTGACAACAACAGAGACTATGATGGACATGGGAAGCGGGTTCCTAATTATGAGTCTCAAAAATACGATGATTGTTTTTATTATATGGAAGTCTCTCATGCCCATGGAATTATCCGTTCCAATTTTAATTGCCCCGAGTCTTCAAAAAAATCCATGTTTCATACAATATCTCCTTATACATTGACGTGTCAGCCTTCTTTTTCCCAGAAGGGCAAGCAACTGCTGCATCAGGGAAAACAATGTTCCCCAATGATGCCATCGTCATCCATTACTGTTGATGATTTCATGCCCCCAGATTTTGAGAATTCTTCCAGGATCCTTCAAATGATGGGGGTTTCTTCAAGTGATGACCTATTGTATAATTTGATTCACTTTGTAGAGCTGGTAATCCCCTAGATGGTTCCCGACAATGAAGAGTGTCAGGTGGGTCATCCCAATATCTCCAACTTATGCCTTCTTAGAAAGAGCCTTATTTGTATGAGTAACCTGGATTTATTTTTCACTGAATTTTGAAAATATGTTAATTCTATATAAATTAGAAAAATTTCCAATCATAGAGCACATCACTCGCAACCTTCTCATCTTGTTTCACCAAATCCGTCTTCACCATTGTTTATGCTTCTAGATCAGGTGGAGCCACCACAATCATGTTGTGATCAACCACATTATGTTGAATATCAGCCTCCATAATCAAGCATTTATCTGGTAGTCAATCCATGCATTTCCAATAGTGAGTAGTGGGACATTATTAGCACTAGTCAGCCACCGGTTCAGCTAGAAGGGCATGTCATACCACATTCTAGAGAACAACCTTCTTTCAGCTGATAAATGTGCTTGGCACCAAAATATGATATTCTTAATCATATTTCCAACATTACGATCACACCCTATATCCTTGTGGATATTCTCATATCATCAGATATATGTGAATCTGTTTCCACTTCTTTAAGAAGCACCCTATATTTTGAGACAGATTTAGCATCCTTAGTAGCATTCCATGTTGAGGAAGTCGACTATGTTACATGTTTGTCCATTATCTCTTTCTATGAAGAAGATGAGTTTTCTCCCATACATGGGTACATCATATCGCTGTACATCATTGTCTATTTCAATGGTGTGGAGGTTTTTTAGTCTTCTTGACATTGGCTCAGGGATTACACATATCATGACACCAACAATCCATAAGATTTGGTGGTCCTGGGTTTATCTGAATACCTATGACAAGAAAATTCAAGGTTATGACAGGATAGAACAGACACAAGTTTGCAAGATCTTCCTGATGGCCAAGGTCAGTGGCCTAGTAGCCAACACTGAGTTCATTTTTGTCTCAAAAGACACTGCTTACATTCCACTGATGGGTTTTCCATGGCTCCACTTGCATGTTCTAGCCTCTTCTTCATATCACAAAAGCCTTAAGTACTCCCTTAATGGTTTTGTAGGCTTACTCTAAGGTGATCCATCTCCCATTTCCTCAAGTTAAGGCCACTACATTGATGTTTGCAATTACAAAAGCATGGAAAAGTAGATTTAGGATAACGAGGTTGAACACGCTACGACTATGACAAAACCAAGGGTAGACAAGGATGATTCCAACATGTTACTGATCTACAAATTAGAAACCACAACTCTGAATGTGGGGAAATTATTTATTGTCTATGGAATGAGGGGAAGAACATTCCCATGAAGATTCATAAATGGTTGTTTCTCCGGGAAGGGATAAAATAGATCCAATCAATGCTCACTATTTATTTTACATCCTCAAACATGGACCCTTGGGTGGAAGGCCATGTGGTTTTGGATCAACACCACTCATCATTATGGTTTCACAGTACAAGAGCTCCATGATGTAGTGTCCATCACCTCTCAGGCTGGTGCTAGTGACCTGTCAAGATCTGTCAACTTGGATGAATCACCTCCTTCCAAGGATCTATCTCCTATAATTGAATAAGTAGATTTAGATAATGATACACATACATTATAAGAGGGTGTCTCCTCCATGGTAAATGAATTGATATATGTGAACCTCAGTAATGAGACTGATCTGTAGCCCACATTGATTAGCTTCGCTATGCTAGTTGAAGAGAAAAAGTGATACATGAAATATTTAAACCTCATTGTGATTTATTTTCCTAGAGTTATGTCAGGATTCCAAGACTAGTACCTTAGGTATCCTTCAACACTCTCACTCTTCCATTGAATCATTGGGGGTTAAAAAACCTTCACGAAAGATGAAACCACTCATGAGGCCATGGGTGAGGATTAGGTGGATGAGCTCCTGAGATCCAAATTCTTCAAGGAGGTCCAGTACTCTAGATGGTAATCTATCATTGTTACCATTAGGAAGAAGAATATACATATCATATTCTACATTGACTTCTGGGATATCATCTATCACTATCTGAAATATGAATTTCCCCTTCATGTGACGAAACTATGGATTGATGCCACGACTGGGATCCATGATATATCCTTCATTGATGGGAATTCTATGTATAAAAAAATTCGAATGGCCCCCTATGATGAATAATCTAAATCCTTTTGGGAACCACAAGGTACTTTCTTCTACAATGTAATGCCCTTAGGTATCAATAATGAAGGTTCCACCTATCATCGTTCCATGCAACACATATTCAATCTGGTACATGGGACATCAGTGGAATTGTTGACGGACTATATGGTTGTCAAATATTGCCTGTTCTAGGACCATCTCAAGGCTCTCAGGAAACTATTTGACTTCATCCGATACCACCATCTAAAGATCAACCCATTAAAGTGTGACTTTGGGGTCACATATAGAATGTTTCTCAGCTTCGTTGTCAGATATAGAGGCATTGAGATTAGTCTGGGGATGATCATGGACCTCAGTCAGATGTCACCTCTAAGAAACATTTTGTAGATCTGAGGCTTTAAGTGACACTAAGCCTATATATGATGATTCATCTCAAATCAACCTACAATGAGGAACCCCTTTTCCAAGCTCATGAAGAAAGGTACTGACTATCAGTGGGATAAGGTGTGTCAAACTACTTATGAAGAATTCAAGAAGTACCTTTTATGAACTCTAGGCCTAATGCCTACAATTTCAAAAAATACACATGTCATTTATGATACCGTTCAGGAATGATCTACTGGTTACCTTATTACCTAGACGAATAAGGAGGGAACAATGAACATTTTATATATTCAACTTTACATTCTCCTCTATACAGTGACAAGTTAATCCTTTATCGATTAGTGTTTCCATTCGCTGGTATTTATAGGGCATAAAGTGAAACATTACTTGCAGCACCATGAATAGAACTAGTGTACCATGTGGATCAACTGAAGTACATTCTAAACAACCTCATGTCGATCAATTTTCTAGCATGGTGGGAACTGGTCCACTAGCATTTCGACATCATGTTTCCCCCCAAAAATTCTATCAATGGAAATGAATTAGAAGACATCTCTACCATCGATCCAGCTCTTGTAGACCAGTTTCTGGATCTAGATTTTCATGGATGAGGAAATCCTCTATGTCAATCATTCCATTTCGTGTTAGTAAATGCACCTTTGTGGGGATTTATAAATCCCTACCGGTAGATGCCTAAATGATCCTAGACTCAACAGAGTGGGCCAAGGTATTAGCCTCATCAAACTGGCATAATATGTTCTACCATATTCATTCAAATTGTCAAACAGTTCTACCAATAATGTCACAGAGTACTAGGCTCTCATCACTGGTCTTGAGATGATCCTCTAGATTGTTGTTCCCCACTTTCTTTAGAAAGGGGACTCTGAAGTATTCATCAAGAAGATCAATGGTGACTACATCATCAGTACATCAGAGCTCATACCACTATCAGAACATATCCTCCAACTGATGGTGCAATTCCAATCTTGGCCAAGAGATATATTGTCAATCATTTATAGAATGGTGAGCTAAAACATTTTTCTGCTTGGTCGCATCCCTTGTAGAGCCTGATCAGGGTTATTTAATTATACTTATGTCACAAGAGGGATTCATCACTCTTATTACTTCGGATGATGATGATAGCTTGAAGTTAAGCCACCATACCACCAGTGCCTCTATGTAAGAACCCAAAGGTCCCCCTCCCTTACTGTTGGAAGGGATTCCTGACTAGAGGACCCCCCTTTATCGAGTACCTACAACATGGTAATCTCCCAATATATTGATCTGAGCATGAGTTAATCCGATGGCACAAATTGTAGTTCACAATCCAGGGTTGTCCCAGTCTTGAGATGATCCTCTTTAGACACCTGTTTGATGGGATTCTCCGCCATCGTATTCAAAGAGGTGAGATTTATCATGTCATGTAGGAAGTTAATGCCTGTTCCTATGGGTCTCATCAGACAGGTCTGAAAAACTCTTATCAGATCCTTAGATTAGTGTATTTTTATCTTTCCATTATCCGTGACTGTATTGATTATCCAAATAGGTGACATTATTTCCAAATCCATGAAAATTTTGTGTATTTGAAGATAGATCCTCTCCAAACCTCTAATTAGCCATGGAACATCACTGTCCTAGGAATAGATTTTCTTGGATCCTGTCTAATGAAAATATCTCACCAGTGTATGTTCATCCCAACCACTATAGGTTATTTTTCATGTGGTAGGAGGTCGTTTTACTCAAGGAAGTCAAGGCCCGTCTAACATTTAATATGTTTTCTCTAATATCATCTACTGATTCAGAGTTCCTCTTGTCATCCTCACTGATAATAGAACAAAATACTAAATTTCCTAATTGATGATTTTTTTCCATGTAAAAAATTCATTTTAACCATACCTTCTAATATCATGCACAAGAAAATGTGCAGATCGATTCATTCAACAAAAACCTCTCTATTAATTTGAAGAAGACGGTTGGTTAGAATAAGAAGTGTTTTTGAGAAAAAAAACCCTAAGGTTATCTGGACTTATCATATGATGAATCATAATTCCACTCAGGTTACCCCATATTCCCGGGTGTATGGAATACAGGCCATCCATCCCATAGATATTCAATTTCCTTTATTACGTAAAATTGTCTAGGACCATAAAACTCGAGATAGCATAGCGAAAATCCATCGGGATAAACTAAAAGAACACAACAAGAATAGGATTTGTACCCAACATAACCTAGAGAGGCATCTGAACAAGATATCTAGAGCATTCAATAAGTCATTTTGCCTCATCACGTTCTTATAATGTTACTTGGAGTTGGCCCTGAGAACGCTAATGATACCTGGTAGGAAACCATAAAAACTAGATCTCAAATGGTATGGACATTAAATACATTACATGGATTACCCAAATGGAGAATACTCTCTAATTACCAAGGATGGTGAGCATATACCTTCTCCCACCAATGCCTAATTTCTCATGAATTACTTTTCCTTAGTAAACTCAAGCTCATTTACAATCCTGCACGACCTTAGACTATATAGTCTTCACCGCATGACATTAAATTGCATGATATGTCCATGTTTGAAGACATAAAAAAATCCATAACCCATGTTTCATGAAATTAAACTTCAATATCATCTTGCATGACTTCAAAATGCGAGCGGAAGATATACCACTATGGTCTGAACTCTATGACCCTAAACTAATTTCTAAAACATCATGGTCACAAGATGTTAAACGACACGACATCTCAAGATCTACATATGGATTGATTCTTTCCCTCACATGATGTTTAGGAATGCCCGTACATTTCATCCATGGTCCTAGACCCAAATATTATGATCTCCCCTTGGGTCTGGCCCCGTGGCCGGGATGCTTCTCAAAACACATAGTGTTGTGGATGCCATGTTTTCTCTCATTTACATTGGGTTTATCATGACTACCCATGTATTCCCTTACTTGGACATCTCCACCCATTTCATCCCTCCCACATGACATTAATCTCCATTAGCATATTCACAAGTCAAGCATCTCCTTTATATGGGTCTCCGTCATCATTCACATCCGAAAGGACCCACGAATCGTATAAATTCACAGTTGTACGTCTCTCCTACCATAATGGGACAATATCCTCGATGTTCTTGAATGAGACGTTGATAAAAATCCTGTATTTCTACAACATTTAGTTGATGATATTATTTTTTTGTTTCCATTTCAAGAATCATGATATGGATGTTATGTTTCGAACATGGACGAAAGCCATACACCATCATTATCACAACCCTTATAGGTCCCAAATATTGTGTGCAGTAATTCATTTTGTCATGATATCCCATCGAAAAATAGTGTGCATTGAGAATGAATGTTTTTCTAGGTGGGATCAACCCTACCCAATCAATTTCCATCATTTTTGTTCTCTAATACAATAGGGATAATGATATCCATTTCAGTGATTCCCACACCGCGGACTTCTCACATGTGATTAGGAGCTTTGGTATTGTATTCCCGCTTAAAGGTGACACAATCATGGTTTGAGACCTATGACCATAAGATAATATTACCATTGTACTGACTACATGTTGCTAAATTGTGTAATCATCCCGATATGAAGGACCTAAAAATACTTATCACTAATCGCACATGATGAGAAACCACAATCTATTTTGAACATTTTTTTCATGGCCAAGCCTCAGATCCCAATTTATTTCTACCACCCTAGCCCATGTTCTCACACAATATTTTATAGTGTGGTATGAATTCTATGTCCTTATTCACATCAGGTAATTTTCCACAACACACACATCCCTACTTTAGACACCCCTCCTTCTTCCATTATCCTTATCTCATGACATTAAATTGAACATAACATTAGAATTATGTATGGATTGATTACCATCTTCATGGGATACATAGTAACTCCAAGAAATTTTGCCTTTAGGTACAACCTCGTTTCATTAAAATATCATCCTCTTTATATCCCCTAGGACTATGTTCTCTGGGAGTGGATATGTGGTGTTTTATGGTCTTATGTCCTAATTCACATCGGGTATGGAATATCCCTGCCACACTCCTCTCTATTGAGATCTCTCAATCCCCCTGTCCCCCCCTCATCTTCTCGATTCATCTACTCTCAAATTGGCCCACTCGACCATCTTTGGAAATTCAACGACCCATATAGGATTACTCAGGTTTAGGACAAAGAGTGTTGGATTCTACATAAGAATTTTTTCATCCATCTTCATGCTAGATGTTTCCATTTATTTGGAATTTTATAATATTACACATTTAAAGGGACCCCCAAATGTCATGGGCACTTGGAATCAGTGCTCTCCTACCATCTTCGGCCAATGTACCCATGGTATCAGATGACATTTTGAAACAAGTCCTAAATTCGGAATGTGGTCAATAGAGGATGATCATTTGTTAGTTCTATTTTCTGGTCACAAGATATGATAGTTTTGTTTCAAACTAGTTCATAAATTATCCTACATCATTAAATCAACCAAATTAAGCCTTAAATACCAGTTTCATGATTCAAATTATTTTAAACTCCATCATGTACATGTGGAACTTCGACACTGTTGGTGTATCCTGAAGTGCACGATTGTGCAATAAAAGGATAAATTAATGGTGTGGTGTCATGTAAGGATCTGCACTGCATCCCCTTTCTCCGTATTCGATGTGTTGTACAAATCATAACCACCATTGTATCCGACATTGAGTGAAGATCATGTGTGCTTCAGGATTTGGTCACGGTTTATGCATGCTTAGAAGAGTCACACATCTATGGGTCCAAGATCTACAAACATAAACAATGATCTCCCCTCATCCATGTAGTATGACATTAAATTTCATGAAAAATTCAGAAGTATTTATTCCTTGATTACCATAATTATGGGATACATAGGAATTAATATACATTTCATCTTTTGGTCCATCTTAGGATCCACTAAGAATCTCTTCTGTCTAGCCTTTTGGCCTTGAATCATATCGGATTGCATGTTGTGGCGTAAGTTGGTTGAGGACCTCATTCACATCAGGTTTGAAATCGTTGCACCACATCCTCTCCATTTAAGATCTAGTCTTTTCTTCCCTCATCCTTATCGCATGACGTAAAAGTGTGTGAAACTTTTTGGACAACATATGGATTGATTTTCATCCTCATGGGATACATATGAATGCCCAAACATTTCCTCTTTGGGTCCATCCTCATATCCTCTGATCTTTTCTGGCCCCTTGGCCTGAGGTCCCCCCCACCTCAGGGGTTGCATGTGATGTGATGTGGACTAATGTCGTCATTTTCATCAGACATGATTTATCACCCCTCATTCATTTCCTTTATAATCACATTATTTTGAGGGATTCAAAGCCATGTGACACTATAATATACACCCTAGCCATGCATAACATTAAATTGTTTTGTATTTGTCCCATGATATTAAAATACATGTTTCGATCCTATCATATGTCTCTAATCAATGGAGAAATCATCCTTGACACATGAAAAAATCATCACTGCATTGTGATTTCCTCACTCGAGGGGGCATCGTTTATGGTATCTTTCATCCACTATGCCATTTTTCAAGGCCTATATATATATTTATTCTTTTAGAGACACCCAGATTCCTTATCCTAGGTTTTGTTGCTTCAAAAAAATCTACACATCCACACTAAAAGAACAAAACACGATCCTTCAAATGAAGGTACTTTTTGTGTATGGAACCGACCTACACCAGATTATTTCCCATAGGTTTGGAACCCTACAATGTCATAATCTAGAACAATAAGTTACTTTATTCTACCCTCAAGTGATACATAGGAAATCTAAGAAATTCCAACCTCAGACTCATCCCTAATAATCTCAAATACAATGTTCCATGGGTCCTCATTGGATCAAACTCTATCGGGAGCTTGAGGCGGGGTGAGTACCTATCGGATTCTCATTCACATTGGGTTCATGACAACTATTCAATGTATTTACCTTCAGGGATCTTCCTTCAGTCCCCCTTATCCAATAGTCACATGATGTTATAATGATCAAATCATTCTAGAACTATGTATGGACTGATTCCCATCGTCATGGGATATGTAGGAGCACCTAGACAATTCATCTCAACCCCATAAAAAATTACATATTTGGTCCCCCGACATAAGGTTTCTCCAAAAAGCATGTGGTCTGTTATAGACTCAATTTGTCCTTGTCCACATTGGGTGTTGCAACAACTACACTATGTGACTCCCATGTTTCATCCAATCATGTTCCATATTCTATGACCATAAACTAATATCTTATTGCTAGAACTACATATGACTTGATTCCCATCATCTTTTGATGAATAGGAAGACTAGGGAATTTCACCTCTGTTTCAAACAAAAAATTACCCCTTTCATCCACTTTGAATTAGATCTCTATTAGAGGCATGTGATGTGGGGAGTATTTCCTTCTATCCTAATTCATGTAGCACTTAGAGTTATAGAATTTTGTAACCCTTCAGATATCCCATCCCCATTTTCATATTTACTACATAACGTTAATCTGAATGGGTCTTTCCGAACTATATAGGTCATGATTCCTGCCCTAGCAGGATATGTAGTGAAATTTGGATGTCATGTTTCTAGAAGCAACCACATGATTTTATTCCCACTAATATGGTTTTCCTCACCCGTTAACCTTTTGTGACTATTCAATGCCTTTGTCTTCACTATACAACCTTAAACATTACGTCAGTCTTCCTCAATGGGACGACGTAAAACTACGGGCCACTCTATTTTCTCGTTAGATAGACCAATTCTGTAAATGAGTATGATCCATGATCAGATCTATGTTCCCACCTATTTTGTTTTCATCATGGTGGATTTGTTTTGAGAGTTTTGGATTCCATTCGAACAACCCATCACTCCACCCTCCATGCATTGTGTGCCCTTTATTTGTACCATCATCCTCATCCATGCCTAAAGGAATTCCCTTACAATAAAGATTCTCAGACTATGGCATGCCAACTATCCTGCGCTAACATTCTAGATGACTAGGGATGATATTTTGAGTCATGACCCGTGTTTCAAACATGGCTAGTGGCCAGACCTCATTTTCGTCCCCATTTCTGGCCAACACAATATGGGTGATGTGTTTCAAACATGGTAAACATTTATATTTCATTTTATGTACATCCATATAGTGTTATTAATTTTGGATTTCATAATTCAAATTTTCCATTTCTCTCTATTCAGATCGATTCTAATGCCCCAAGAATTACCCCTTTAGTGAAACAGTGCACATATGGAAAGTGACAATTTGATTATTCTGAGAACATATTTCTACTTGTATACATCTCACTTCCCTTTCGGATGCCCATATTGGTCACTCGTACCCCAGATTATGGGAGGTTGGATGGCACTCTCATATTAAAATGGAATAACAATGAAACCATTCATTTTTTCTCATATCGGGAATGAACCTCATGAGCCTAGGGATTGGTCACATGATGTATCATAGATGTGATGGAAATAAAACAATTAAAACATATAAAGGAACTCATTCATGCTACCAACATAAAGAAGAAAATAGTAAAAGTAAATTTATGAGTTCAGAAAAATATAGTGCCTATGGGTATGCCCCTCCCAAATATTGGTTAACATCTTCATTGGAGAATCCTATCTCTACTACTCTCTGGGTAATGGCATCTAGGATCTGATGTAGTCTTTTAAGATCTTTTTCCTCCTCGATGGCGATGAGGCATATTTCACCAGCCTTGATCCATACCCAATCCTCATAAACATGGATTATAACCATCCCTTGAGAAGATCACTTCATCTGTTCTTCAAACTCTCAAAAACAGACCATCAACCACGATATGATTCCTGATTGTGCATCGAGGAAAGATGAATGAACATTCCCCAGTTTCTTCAAGCATTGATTCTCATGATCATATTCCTAGAATCCTTGGATATTGATGTATTTTCTCCACTACAAACCAACACTAAGGCTGTGTGTATCCTCCCACACCCACTTAGTAAGGTAGTCACAAATAAACACATGGGGGAGTTTTCCATTTACTCTTCCAGCATATAGATCAAGCAGTCAGGAACAAAGGCTACCCTTCAGGAAAATCCATTCTAGTTGTGGGTTATCCATGATAAAACATGAGATAATCTTTAATGACTAACGATGAACATTTTATCATCTTCGTCATATGTTGTATCATTTGATCCTCTGGGTCTGCAGGTTCATAATTAGGAAATTCCTCCAGGAGTTCAGTAGAGGGGTTTTTAAAAGGTTGGTCTTCATCACTGGATTATACTTTGACAATGTCCACCCATTAAATTTATATTTCTATTTATCTAGAAGTAACGCCTATGGCAACTAGGAACTCATAGGAATATATGGATTTGTCCTCTAGGGTAGTCAATGGTATAGGGATTGGAAAATCTATTCGTAGAGTTTCCTCAGGCCTTCCATCCATTTCCAATAGAAACTTATGAACCATCTTATAAACTATGTAGGCAGGGGTTTCATTTTCCAATTGGACCGACAAAACAATGGGTGAAACAAATGAATTATAAGACTTACCGTAGTCATCATTATTATGTCACCTCAGTTGTACCATCACAGGGGGACATGACATGACACTCAGTATATGATTGGGGGTCTGAATATTGTGAGGAAACTAACCCAGCGCCACCAGATTCCATAACAACCATCTATCTGGATGCATTCCCATGTGTTTGATTCTATCTACTTGTTGCAGCTTCATCCTCATTACTGGGAGTGTCTGATTGAATAATCTCATATACATATAAGTGTTTGTTTAAAAATAAAGATAAGGTTGGTATTGCAGTTGTACAATGAATTGAGTTAGAGACTCAATCTAATGATGCAGAAAATTATCCCATGGAGATTCCCCACAAGGCCATTATCACTTCATCATTAGGAGAGGACACCATGGATGTACCCTCCATTTCTATTCAAAAATACCCTTCATTAACTTATTCCCCCTTGATTATTCTATATGGTTGGGAAAGGGGAAACACTCTGCCAATTGATCCATTGGTAGTTCTGTGGTAGTTATCCTCTTCAGGAATATCCTTTCCCAGGGCAGCATTGGCTGTATGTCTCTATGAGAATGTATTAATTTATCCAGATCTATTACAATAATTAAACCTTCATCAGTGGTAGAATTGAAGCTACCTTTCTCAAAACTATCATCCCCCAACTACATCATGTGCAAGTTAAAATCCATCTATGAGATGTTAACGTCGAGGAACATTTTTCTCTTTTCCCAATATTTCCATTCCTCTAGAAAGACAACATCAGAGGGGATGGATACTAGATGCACTTGATTCCCAAGAGCGTGAGTGGTCACCATAAGAAATCCCCAGGATGAATCACCTCCCACCTCGACCCTCTCAGATAGATCCACTGGGAGCAACAGTGATACATCTCCAATTTCACTTATATTCAGCAATACTCTGAGGTTTTCAGATTCATGTCCTACCACCCATTCTATTACAGCCTCACTGCCCTACTATATTTTCGCACCACCTGCTTGATGACCCCCATCGTCACTATTAAACGTTGAGTTATAGGAACCACCTTGATGGCCCGGAATGGCACTCGCATTAGCATCTCACCAGGGATGGAATCCTCCCTTCTCTGAGCATACTCATGAACCAGTAAGAATGATACATAAAAAAATGTAAAACTGTTCCACATATTTCCATCATCCATTTTAATCATTAATCAATGTTGTCGCATCACATTTTAGTGATTATCATAGCACACATTCGTATACACCCGGGGAGTCTGCCTATGTATGCACCGGAATTTTCAGGCAATTTGGTGGGTGGTATATAGTTCACATATTGGATCACAATATACCCTCACCACTAGTACACCACCACTGATGGAAAATATATACGACAAAATCTATGTGGTATCCATGCCATCATCGGTATAAGCCCTGTTTGTCCATGGAAATGGATGGAAGATAAATTGTTCTTCACACCCCATCTTACCCAGCATAGTCAATACATCTATCATCAATGGGGTGCTCAAAAACAATGTTCAAAATTTATTTTTGTGAATTTACCCCATTTATAATTACAGGGTTATGATATTTTTATCCCCCCATGTGTTCGGAGATATTTATATACAAAAAGTGGAATGAACCGCACACCCGCAATGACATCTTCTAATAACTAACATGTCGAATTATATTGTACAACATTGCAAGCATTGCTACACCCAGGTTGATGTAGTCCCCACCATCCAATTGAGCCACTCTGATAGGTACTTTGTCTCACCCACATATGGGCATCTATGACTGGTAATATCCACCCACATATCAGTGCTATGATAATCCCGATGAGCCTGTCAATCGAGCGCTGCTCAATCTTGATGCTGTATCCATACAGTTTCTATTGTATATCATCTCAGATCCACCAGTATGAAACCCATATACAGATATGAGTTCTTCATGGACATATGGGGGGCCTTTCAAGTTGGGATCCTTATTGAAGGGCTAAATTCAGGATATATTTGAACCACTTCTTAATATGGATGTCTCAGGTATTCTATTTATCTTTGTCTGTGCCTGGTACTAAACTCAGTAATTCCATCACCAAAGGTTGAATTTTTTTCATTTACCCCATGCATTAATAGTGGGAATAAACTTGTTATATATCCATAATTGGATTGGGATTCCTGAAATCTAATGGATATCCAAGAGGCTGATGCCAACCTCCCCGTTATGCATATTTAAAGTCTTGGTATCTAGCGACCATCAGCTCAGTAATTCTAGTATAAATTCCTTCGGTGGATAGTAGCTGAATTATAAGGCCCATGCTACTTCATACTGGCCAACCCACCTCTAGAAATTATCAAACTATTAATAGGATGCACATGAAAAATTGGAACATGCCTAGTCATCGATGATGTTTCTTTCCTGGAGCATGTCCAAAATAATGATCCATGACTTCTATAGATTTTTGAGCCCCACATTTATGACCATCTTGTACAGAGGTGGGGGTGTCTCTTGCACAAATACCTTCTCCATCGATACTAATATCATGGTCATACAGAAAATGTGTTGTGACAAGAGTATGATCTTTTCTGATGTTCCCATTTGTATCCATGTACCATATGTTTTGCTCGATGAAGCTTCTAAACTAATAGGATGGATCATCCTTGTTAGTGATGGGAATGGAGACATCATCCCTAAAGTCGAAACCATATAATGGAATGAATTTCCAAAATAGATATTCCATCAACAGCTATGTTAGCCGCTTCGTCAATGATTTGTGATTGGATGTGCTTGATATATACTCGTCTATAGTTATGTTATTTTCTATATCCCCTCTCTGAGAAGCATCAGTAAAAACTTCTCACACAACCTCCTGAGTAGCCATTGGATATGCCGATATAGATAAATTTCTTAAAGGACATGAAATATGATCAAAGAATAATTCATTGAGACTCTCTTGATAATATCCTCTCACAAAGATAGTAGCACACCACCTAAGTGCCATGAAGAAACCATGGCTTTGGCCTACGTCATAAAGGAAGGAATGAACTACAATGCTCCAGATCACAAAATAGAGTTTGTGAAGAACCAAACCAAAGGACTCTGGTTTGATAATGAATTCATAGAGAAGATATTTTTTTGAATAACAAGTGAAATCACTATCATTCATGAAGATCCACATGTAGAAAAAACACAATGAGCCCTCATATATAGGCTTTGAAGGGGGGAGTCATGGAGAACGGCCGAAGCTTCACTCCAAGGTCTTCGTGACACCATTTTACTCCTATGGGACAATTCCACTCCACAAGGATCCCTTCAAGAATCAGAATTGTTCCGACCATCACAATGTCCCATTTCACCCACCTCTATGACCCTTCCCCTTATCCTCTATAGGTTTAATTTTTACGGAATCATTGACGTCTTTCCCATAGTAATTGGCCTTCTTTATTTCGTTGGATCCAATTATGAGGGGGGGGGGATTTTTTGGCACCAAAAAAATTTGTCTCTCTCATTGAGTGGACTCAAGGATATGGTGGAGTGTGTCACCACACCATTGGGGCCAATGTCCCTCCAATCCATCCTAAAGGGGCTCCATCGCAATGATATCTGCATGACTAGCCAGTTCTTACAATGCAGCCTGCATGAGGATCTACATAATGTCACATCCTACCGTGAGTCTAATGTCGGCCCATAGCCCCTTCACAAAATCATCAGAATTTAGAAAGAAAATTATCAAGATTTAAATTAATGAAAATGGACTTATAATATAACATTCACAAATATCTATACCATAATAGTATATGATAATGAAATTGTTGTTAAATATCACCTATAGATTGACATTCACCATCAATATAAGTAGAAAAATATGTATCAAGATCATAGAAAACACAGTTAGTAAGAAAATATGAATATGAAGATCATGAAATATATATCAATGTTTTTTGTATGCCATCAATTTGAATTCATAATAGAAAAACCCCAAGAGGATTATACAACCATTATGTTTACATTAATGGTATCCAGAAAACATCTGCAGGGATTGTTTTCATGAGACTTCTAATGATATCCATAAAAATAATTGAAAATGGGTTTTTAATGAACCATATTACAAATAATACTCAATTAATTAAATTTTAAATGAATATTCATATGATAAAATTGAAATGATACATATTAAGGACATTAGGTGGCTATATTGAAAACCACTTGTAACTGTATCTAATAGGGTAAAAATGTTTTCATACTTGTTCCAGATGACACTAGAGTTTTCTCTAAACATTGATTTGCACATTGAAATGTTTAATAAAAAATGAAACATCTTATCTGAGTATAATATGTTAAAACATTGAGATATTTTGAGATAATTCATGATACTCTTTAGAGGGGGATAAGATTTACATTCACCCTTAGTCGAATAAAATGCCAATAATATCTTCCAATAATTAATGAAAATGAATCTGTATGAAAACCTTTGGGACCAAATATATAGAACACCTATTTTATAAGAAGAAGTTATTGAAAAAAAATATTTGGGGTATGAGAAAGTGGAAGAAATAGAAAAAATGTACATGACCATTATTCAACACAATAGGATAAATCAAAATTTCAAAAAAAAAATCATTGATAACCACAACAAAGAACCATAGTTTGAATTTAAAGATAATGTGTTTATCTAAATATATCAATTGAATAGATTCATGTAATTTTGGAATATGGTAAATCTATTTCCAGCGTATATCAGGCCCTTTGAGAGTCTTGATCTCATTCCAGTTGTGACACATCAACTAAAACACAAACCAAGACTTTATCATGTACCTGGATTATTTTAGATATCCCTATTTAGAAACAAAATACCTAATAACACACATATAATAAATATAGAGGTGATATATTTTGAGCATGAACAGTATTATATAGAGTAATTGAGAAAGATTTTATACCATAAATACAATGTTCTACTCAACAAGCCAATTATCCAAGTAAACATTCATGGTAGAACAACATTTATGTTGGGGTGACATGGGAACCATAGAAAGAAATAATAATTAATAAGCATTATACATTTATTAATTAGTAAGTGAAATGAAATTTTAGGAAAAAATATCTTAATTGGGATGAATGTAAATACACATACTTTTTAAAATGTAATTTCCCTTCAAAATATACATGTGTCACTTATTTAGTATTGTCTTCTGGTATAAACCCATGAATTTTTTTTAAACTATATATTTTTATTACTTTTATGTTATAAATACATTTATTTTGACAAAAAAATTACAATTAAATGACTAATATTATAATAACTAGTACTCCGCCCAAGCAATGCATGGAACTATAAAATAATTCTTATTATTAACTATATATTACTATTTATAAAACCTAATAGTTTATATTAATATTGAATATATTTGAAATGAAAATGACATGCATAATGTGGAATAAAAGTTATAGAAATTGAGGAACAAAAATTAGATACAGAGCAGCCTTCTGTATAAAATTATCAACGAAGGATCTAATGGTGAAACAGAATGAAAATTAATAAATAATATATTGAAATGTTAAATTTACAAAATAGTGATATATAATATTGGAATTCTTGTACATGTTTATAAAATGTCATCTTGAGATTTTTATTTAAAAAAAATATCTGGAAAGGAATTCAAATTTATTTTTACCATTAAGAATTCATATATATAAATTGACATACTATTCAAATAAGAATAAATAGAAATAAACATTGAAATAGGAACACATTAATTGTGAATTCCATCATAATTGAGACATTTTGTAAACAATTAAAATATAACAGATTGACTACATAGAAGCATTATGTTGTGAACAGAAGGGGATAAGAAGTAATAGCAGCCACTACATTGTAAATTCATCTATTGTTCTCAGTCGTATTGGAAGTGTACTGGACAAACATGTAGGTAAATTAATGCATTCCAAATGAGTATAAATTGTCATATAATAAGAACATCCGAATCTTGGGTTGACAAAAATGACCATCCCTACAACAGATATTTTAGGTGAGAAAATTAACAATGGGAATTTTGTTTAGTGTAAATGATATAAGCATCATAAAGGATAATGGTTACACTCGAACATGTTCTTTAAATTTATTAGTTGAGTAAATATATAATTTTAGTTACAACTGGAAAAAAATTAAAACATTAATTTTAAATAATATAAACATATATGTAGTCAAATGTTACCTGGAAATTGAATCACAAAATATCAGTCAATATTGTCAGCCTTTTGGTTAACTCTGTCCTTTATACAGTGATGTAGTTCATCAGCAGTGCTTATTTTTGATGCAGAGTATCGAGGTCATGTAACATATTGTTGTAATAGTTTCAAAGAAACAATAACGTTTAATGTATTTTAGAAACAAATAAGTGGTGAATAATTTTGAATTAGAAGTTACTATTAATAAGACATCATTATAATAGTTCAAATAAGATACATTAATTTCAATGTGAAATGCTTAGGAATAGTCAGGAATTCAAACCACCCTTAAATATAAATAAAATTTATGATATGAATATTGTATACTATGAAACACATATTTGAAAATAATTTAATTAAATAAGAGTTGTTATAATAAGAAATATGAGATGTGCATAGGAATAATTGTAATCATAACAGAAAAAATTATTGTGCACAAATAAAGATGTGTTACGCATCCATAAGAGTTGATTAGCGGATCATGATCCAGCTCAGAATGGTCATACATAGAGGTCCTGAGGTGAAGCAGTGGCAGCTGGTGGGTGAGAATGAAGGTGGCGAGCAGCAGAGCACTTTAGTGGGTCGGTTTGAGGCATATGCATGCGTGATTCAGGGATTTAATTATAACATGAACAATATGCCTCCTCAAATCCTATATGTATAGTCCACCTGCATATATCTTAAGGTGTGGGATGGCCAAACAAATCACCTCTAGCAGGGTGGGCTCCTCCACAACACCTGCACACACTGACCAGCGAGCCACGACACACGCGACCCATACAAGATTCAAAATGGAATTATATTTCATTGAAATATAATATGATGATATTTTTCAAATTTTAAATATCCACTAGTTTACCCTTCAACTAAACCAACACTATACACCTGGCTGCACTCGATCCAACCACCAACACTAGAAATTATTGTATCCATCTACGATTTGTACTTTAGGTTCTCCCCTCCAACTCTATTCTAATTGCTCTAACCCACCTCATAAGACCTAAAAAAATGTAATTGAATCAAAAAATATATGAAAACAAATTGAATCTAGATTGGGCATGAAAGATAATATCACCATTCGATATAAACTTAAAGGTGTATAATGTCTAAGTGCACATAGAATATGCACACCATTATCAATTTCTCTAATAAAAGGGACAATGACAAAGAGAATATATTGAATACCAACTAAATCTTGCCAAAGGGATGACACCCATCATGAACATGTCCTGAATAACAATGGGGAAGTGGAAATTTGGGGTTTTGATGATAAACTTAAAGCTTCTCCCAAGCATTAGAAACATATATATCTCTAGAAAGATCTAGTGGTTTGAAACATACACGACAGGGGTTTCAGGTGTGGGCAGATTCTGCAAACCCCCAAATTCAACCTTGCAGAACAAAGCTATGGTTAGGGTTGCCCAGAGTTTGGCTCTGAAGTGATGAAATAGTCTGCGATATCGGTCTAGTAAAAGTATGAATGTTTGGGCTGTGATCATCAGCACGATCAGAAACATTGATGCTATGACGGTGATTGCATATAAACTTAATGGGTAAAAATTTCAATTATCTTTTCACATGAACCTGATATTGGATATGCAGAATTGTGGGATCTAGTTCCCGCATGTTCAGATCTCACAAGGATTCATCTTGAATTTTGATTCTAGTTGAACAATTCTTAATTATGATCTGACCCACACAACTTCTTTTTAAAAGCAATGTTGTTTGAAGAAGATGCAAAGGAAATTAGTAAACTATCATACCATAAAACTTATATAACAATCATAATTTAAATCATGTTTCTTCACTAAAAGCAAGCAATACTAACAACATGATGAAAAGAAACAAACTAGTCGTATATTCTTTAGAATGCTATTTTCAGAAACCATAAGAATCAAAAAATCCTAATTACACCATGAATGAAACCCAAAAAAATGGTGTATATTAAATAAAGACCCAATATGTATAAAATAAACAAAAAAGGAACCAATGGTGAAATAGAATGAAAATTAATAATTAAAACATTGAAATTATAAATTTATTCATAGAAAAAAAGTATGAAAATCTAATTTGTAGATACTTAAAATAGGTCAACTGTGAAACAGAATCATGGTAATAGAACATTAATACAGTTTCACCTTTGGAATCAAACAATGTAATATAATTTAAAAATTATAGGAGAACATCAATACTAGTTCAGTAGCAGATACATGTTTGAAAACATAAATAAAAATGATAATTTTCAATAACACTGGGTGTGTAGATCAGATTACAATTCAGGTCATCAAAATGTGCAGTCAAAAACCTCCCAGTACCACCACACAAAGATGATGTAGTGTATCTGTTTGTCATGTTTGTAGTTATTATATATTTAATGGAATATAAATTATGTTGAAAAAATGGTAACAGATAGTGATGTTTTAAAAAGGGAACACATCCATTTTGAACACTCTTATTGAACATCTAAGAGAAAATATATCTAATTACAAAACATATTAAGATAATCGTATGGGAATGTGCAATTTTTGAGTCTGCAATGGATTTTAAAATAATATTATAGAATAATTGTTTTGTTTTAGCATTAAAATAAATTATAGTTAGAAAACTATCTTCATAAAGGATAGGGGTCCGATATTTCTTCATTTCTGTAAGTATAGGGAATTCTTCTCCCATATTTGAAGTGGAAGTTTATTTTTGAGAAATTTAAGGTAATGTAGTTGAGGTAATACATAAACTAGTAATTTTGGTGATTAATTAAACAGAAAATATAACACAGATACAAGAATAAGAAAAAAAATAAAAACATTAATATTATACATACCTCTGGATAGGAATAATTCATTCAGCATGATACAGTTCATGACACTTTATTTATTATTAGAACATGTGTTTTCCATCTTAATAATCATATTATAAGATGATAAATAATTATATTTTTCACAATTAATAATCTACAATTAAAAGTTAACATTTTTAAAATAGCAAATCAGTAAATCTATAATCAAATGAATACTATCATTTCTTTAATACATATAAAACTAAATACATTTTTGGTACCTAAATATATTTTTTACAAATAGAATAAAAAACATGGATATTTTTTTATGCTTCCAAAAAAGTATGATTCGATCATCAATAGGTGTTTGGGCTACTGTCCAGCTTTCTTCGTGCTAGAAAATAATATGAGCATGCATGTATATTTACATATTTCTAAAACTTTACATCTGAAATATAAAAAGCATGGAAACTCTATCTTAATCATTCATTTTTATTTACAATAATTTAAAAAAGATAGTAGTAGTTGAAGATAACTATTACATACCTGAGTAGATGACATATCTGAGGTAGAAGTAACAAATATTGTGGCAATGTTTGAACGTGATGGCGAAGACCTACCAGCCAACTCACATATGAGCAGTCATGATAATGCATGCTAGAAGAAGGAAATTGTTTTCTGAATAAGGAAACAACATGCATGATAGTATAATATACAAGTGAAATGAAATTTCAGTACATGATAATGCAATATATACTTGAATATAAACTGCAATATTAAGTTATTTTGAAACAACTATAAAAAACGACTGTAAACTGCAATACCTGTACAACATGAACTAATATAAACTTCTATAAAAAATGAAATATAAATTAAAGTATAATGTAATATAAAATTCAGTTACAGTTCAAGTTAGAATTATTTAAAAAACTATAGAAGTCATTGTATTCAATAACAACTATGATCTTACCCACCGTAGGTATTTCTATGTCCCATACTTTGACCATAATGGCTTTGAGATAATCATTCATGAATTCTGACCATAATGGATTTGAATATGTGAATAACATAACCTATTAATTTCATTTTTATTTATATTCTTTCATATTTCCTTGATTGATACCTATAATAAAATAATCAGGTGTATAAAAGCACAAGATTTCTAGAAAACGTGTTGATGAAAAAGGGAGAACAATTACCTTTTTTCTGTCTTGTCCAAGTCTTTAATGGCCTGATTAATTTGATACTGAAAAGTTGAATCCATACTAGTGAGCACTTCAGATATTTTCTCACTGACATTCGGGACATCATGACTCATTACTATAGATTTGTATTTATAGACTTGATAAATGTAAGTTACTATAAAATTCAATCCCAAAGGCATTACAAAGATGTGCATTCTATGAAATTAAAGTTCAAAAAAGAAAAAATATTGTTAAAAAATATAAATCCAAATATTTCAGTTCCTGGTATGTATATGTTATATGAAATATTAAAACCAGAATATTTAGAAACATGTACATTAGAATAAATTTCTATTAAAAATAAATAGACATTGTTATGAAATATAAATAGATATATTCCAGTTTAGAAATTTTAATGGAGATGAACAGATAAGTAGAATACAAATTTTTATATTAAATAAATTTGAAAAAATGGATCCCTGAAATAAATTCAATAAAATTACAAAATTTTGTAACAAAAACCATTGCATTACTTCTCTAAGCGGTCAATTAAACACTACTTATATGGCATGAGGAGAACATACCGTAATGCGAATGACTACAATTTCAGCATCTATGAATCAGAAAAAAGATTGATAAATTATATGTAATGAAGAATTAAACATTGACTAAATTATAATACATGAAGCTATGAAATTCAAGAGAATACCTCTGTATAGATAGATCCCTAAAACAACTTCAATAAAATTATAAAATGATGTAACAAAATCCATTTCATTACTTCCCAAATAGGTCAATTAAACAGTAATATAATTGCACGGGGAGAATATACAATAATGTGAATGACCACCATTTCAAAAAAATTGAATGAACAAACTGTTGGATAAAATGGACGTAGATAAAAATGAAACAGTGGAGGAATTATAGTCCAAAAAACTATGAAATTCAAGAACATTCGTTGAATATCTGAAATAACATTCTGAATATTATAGAATGACATAACAAAAACAATTTCATTACTACATAAATAGATTTTTTAAACACTACTAGAATGGAATGATGAGAACATAACATAATGTGAATGACCACCATTTTAGCATATCTGAATCAATAAACTGTTGGATAAATTGACATTATTGATCAACAATACATTGAATTAAAACTAATCCAAAAAACTATGAACCGAGAAGAGTGTCACATGAGATATGAAATTGTAATGCAAGTAGTGTGAAATGACACATGTCATTTATATGGAAGAAAAAAATTATACAAAAATGGTTATCACCATAACACATTGTTGCAATGTAATGTGGGTGCTGGTGGAGCGATGAAATTATTGTGGTAAAGATATCAAATAATATTAAAATATTAAAAATAGTTGAAAAAATTCAATATAAAGAAACCCAATTGCCATTTCACCTGAAAATAAATGGCATGGATGAAAATATAATAAATAATCCAGTAGAATAATTAAAGATAGTAATTATATGATGTGGAAAACATATTAATACCGATTCAAATGTCTATGGGATTGTGAAGTGGAAAACATACCAAAGGAATGAGATGAGTCATCAAATAGTTGCGATGTTAAATGGATCAAGAGAAGGAATGGCATATGATATATGTCACTGTAATGTATGAAGAAGTGTGAATTGACACATGTCGTGTATGGAGAAAAAAATTACAAATAATATGTTTGCACAAATGAACATGAAAATTCATTACCACTGATCATCCCCATTGCATGATCACTATAAAATAATTATCAGAAACAGACTAATAAAATTAGCATAGAAAACCATGAAATGAATATAGTCAAACTAGAATTGAAATTTGAATACATATTCATCACAGATAATAATAAGAGTTTGGAAAGAAATCATTCCAATGGAACCAATTGTAATGAATATCATTGTGCAGAACCTCAATGAAATCAATATAACTTCCAAAGCATAAACTAAAAAATTCCACAATTGAAGTTTATTATTCTACAACATAACCTAAAAAATAAGGGAACCAAACTAACCCATAATTGATATATAATTGAAGTGAAAAATTATTAGAAATTCAGAAGCAAGTATTTATGTTTTAGATTGTGTATTTATTCACATACTTGAGGTAAAAAGCTTAGCATGATGACTGTAAAATCATTTTCATAAAGAGAATAATAAAAATGGTAGAGAAACCATCAAATTAATATAGTCAAACCAGAATAGAAATTTCAATACATATTCATCATAGATACTAAGAAGAGTATTGAAATCAATCATTCCAAAGAAACCAATTATAATGAATATAAATGTGCATAATCACAAAGAAATCAATATATTTTGGAAGGCATAAACTAAAACTTACCACAATTGAAGTTTATTATTCTAAAACCTAACATAAAAAATCTGGGAACAAAAAATGAACCAAAAGTGATATATAATTGAAGTGGAAAATTATAAAAAATGAAAAATCAAGGATTTATGGTTTAAAATGGGTATCTATTCACATACTTGACTTAAAAACTGATACAGGTGGCAATGTCAGTTTCAAATCAGCGATCCATAGACCTGAACTACAAAGAAAAAGTGTGATGGAAAAGGGGTTAAGATGCAAATTCGGAGGTGGAGAGCTGAGAATAAATAATCACATACCTGAACTGCAAAGCATAGGTGGAATGGTAGAGGTGTTGTTATGTAGATTCTGAGGCAGATCTGAGATTCTTGGTATCATGTTAACCTAATGCTAAGATGGTGGTAGAATATGATTGTGGATTATCGGAGGTGTTTTGGATGATGCTGATACCCCAATAGAATGGGATTTGAGATGGAGATGTGGAATCGGAGGAGCCAAAGGAAAATCACACGGAGGTGGAATAACAGAAGGTGGAACATGCAGAGGTGAAGGTAGAACACGCAATGGTGAAGGTGGACTACGTGAAGCAGGAGGATTAGACGATGGAGCATGCAGTGGTGGAGTCACCGATTGAGGATTCACTTTGCTGGAACCCTAGTATCGGTAGCGATAATGGTGAATCGGGAGTGGGAACCTAGACATGATGGGAAATCCCGAGCAGGATCGTTTTTTGGATTGAGGGATGGTAAAGAGAGAGAATATTTTTGGGTGACGTGGTGCACTCTATGGGTGACACTTCAGCTATGAGAGGCCATGTTTAGTATAGATAGTAGATACTTAAAATATAAAATAAAAGGAGAGTAATATGTACATACTGTTATACTCAATTCATTAGAATGATCACACTCATGAATGACACCAGTGAAGTGAAATAACATATTATTATTTAAATATCCATTTTTATAATAAAATCTATATATATATTATTAATAAAAAATAAAATTTAATAAATATTATATGATATATACACAATTTAAATTAAGAAGGAACCATTACAATAGTTAAAAATCACACCGTTAGAATTTTAATTGAACTACTAGAATAGAAATATTACCATTATTTATTTTAATATTACCCTTATAATAGTAAAATAACCTATTTAATTATAAAAAAATTATATATTTTTATCTTATATAATGAAAATAAATGTAGATTCATATCATTATAGAGAGAAATAACTGTTTTAAAAATGATAAAATAAAAGTTTCTATAATTCTATAACATAATAGATTTTCTCACATTTTTTTGGTAAATAATAAAATTAAAAATAACAATTACTTTTATAAAGTGTTTTTATAAAGGATTATTTATTTTTTTATATGGATAATATAATTTTATAAGACTATAAGTAATTTTTCCATGGGATATAAATTTGATCTTACTTTTCAAATATGTATTTGTCAAATAAAACCAGATATTATTTAAATAAAATATTCTCATATATGGAAAATTATTTCATAAAATAGATTTTTTATTTCCAAATGACACATTAACACAAATTACAATTTTTTTTCCATTTCCATAAAAGTTTGGATTATTTTTGTGAATGATGAAATAAAGAACGATATGTTATTTTCCACTATATGTAAAAACACATTTATAAATATTTCATGGATGATGTATAAACACATTATGTTGAACCCACATGTAATAAATATTCTAAACATTCCAATAAATCATCACTAATTGAATTTTTGAGTAATAATAATAAAATAATCAATATCATATTACAAAAATACTCATATCATACCAGTTTAAACACAACTAATAACTACCCATTCCCTTCATGAATTCTATGAATAAAATATATATTTTTTGTATCCCATATATCTCCCCATAACTCTCCACATTTCCACAAAGTTTATTTCATACCAAAATAATATATCATGGTGTCAAATCATGCCATCCAAGACAAGACAACCAAAAAGATAATATTCTTAACTAAATTGGCAATTTATATTATCTATTTTTAGACCAAATATTTTTTTTAATGTAAAATAATATCTATAGTATAAATAATATATTATAATCAAATTATGTTAATGTAATACCATTTCTCAATACTCTATTAATTTCATTCCAAAATTAATTGATTGTTCATATTATAACTAGTTCCCCCATCCATCAACAACATGATTTATTTTTCACCACCTCCATCATGGATGATAATAGAAATAATATTATGATTAAATATAATGATATTTTGTATATATTAACATATTTTATGTTCAAAAATTAATTAACAAAAATTAATTAAATACAATTAAACTAGTTCATGATTGTTGACCAAACTGCCTAAATAAATTAACTGTTTAACGATGACTTGTATATTACACCAATCAACTAAATGTAAGAATACATGTGGTTACTATGAACCATTTATATAGTTAAAATTACATTAATATAAACATTTTTCTCATTTTTAGTTTTAGACCCATGGAAAACAGCATCAATAATTATTGACATACAATAGTGACATTGTAACCAAGAAACGAACACCCATTGGAGAGTAGGAATAAGAATGATTCCTTAAAAATTTGATTTCCAAAATTAAATAATGAATTGGAATAAATTTAAAAAAATATGAAAAAATATAATAATATATTATTAAAGACATTTCGTTTGATTATCTGGAAATTTATGTGACCATACATAGTTAGTGAGAGACCTAAGCTCAGGGAATTCTCTGAAGCAGAAATTATTTTTCGGGTTATGAATTTTTATCTCTACCTAACTTTTTTTCTCTATTTAATATTATATAATTCGTATAAATTTTTTTATATGTGTCTTATTCATATTTAACTATCTTATTATCCATTTATTCTCAGGGGTTATATATTCATTATTTTATTTTCTCAATACATTCTTTCAAATCAAACTGGTTTAAGAGAATAATTTCAATCCCTTAATCTGATCATTAAACAATCACTTAATGTATTTTACACATTACATATTTTATAAAATATTAACTAAATTAGTTTTATCGATTTTGGCTACCTTCAATTTTAAAATAAAATTTTACAATATTCTCATCCTTTAATTTTATTTATAGATTCATTGAAAAAACCATTATAATAAGATCCTTGTGATACAAAATTCCTTATCATTTCACTTGAATTATTATTCAAATGAAATACATATTTGATACCTATTATCATTGTTTAAAATATGAAAATCCAAATTATTTATTTCATTATTTTCTTTGGGATCTATAAAATATATTATTTGAATATTATTGTTGAAAAGATTATATAAACCATTACATTCAACAAGTATTTTATATGGTTATTCGGTATAAATGATATCCTTATTTAGAATCCATATGATTCTACATTTTATACAGGGTCCATCAATAAACCCCAATTAATTGGTTTGTGTTTATATATCATGAGTTGATACGTATGGGATTACATAGTAAAAAATCAATGATTTTTATTGTCCTCCAAGTAATGTCATCGATGTAGTAAGCCATGAAAAAAAGATAATTTCATGTTTTATATTGATTCCATATAACTATATTTCTATGATATTATGAGTCTATATTAATTATTTCATTCCCCGAGATGATTAATAACTAAAAATTATCTTTATAAAATCATGCCATATATTTTGACTCATACATTATTTCTAATTATAATTCGTATTCCCATACCGATAATTATAGCTCACTCTATTTCATTACGTATTCCACAGGTTATCGTGTTTAGTTTTAGAAGATCAAATTCATTTAAGATCATATTAGAGAGATTAATATACATATATTTCTTAATATAATTTTCTATTTAAAATGAACCATGTTTCAAAATGATACTAGACCTATATATCATTGGGGTATTGGTTTTATAGTATCATGTTGAAAATAAGGTAATGATATGGGAATGAGGCTTTACTCATTATAATCCAATAGTTTTCAGTTCATCCTAATACATAAATGAATATTAGAAGGAACCAAAATTATGGTTGGGAAAAAATAAACTACATTCACGTTCTACAAACATTCACACACCAAACACTTGTATAAATATATTTTCCAAACATAATCCCCCCCCCCTCAATTTCATTTCATTATGTCTCAACATTAGATTCAAAAAAAATCAATATTCCATCACCTAAGAAAATCCATTGAGGAAATTCTCAAGACATTTAGTCAAACTTTTTTTTTCAAAATACTAACAAAATAACAAACTAAGTGATGAACCAATAATTATCTCGCTATAAAATTTATCTCTAACTAGTGGAAATGTTTCAAACACTTTAAAACAATTAATCAATACTATATTAGTAACCAAATAGTAATATTAATATGGGGATGGGAAAGTTGTTTCCCTTTCAAGATGGGGAGATATTAAAGATAATATTTAAATATTGGTATAATAAAAGGGTAATGAGTTGGTAATAAAGGGGAAAAATGTGATAAAGGATATGAAACAGAATGATGAAAAAATAGTTGGAGAATTTGAAAAAACTAAAAAATAAATTTGAATGGTGAAAAAAGTGGAACATGAGAATCCAAACCATATAGAACCACTATTAGATTAATATAGGGGATGAGGAAAGAAATATTAGAGATCCAATATAAATTATTTGTGTAATAATTTGAAAAACACAATATAAACATCCATTTTGATGAAGTTATCTCGTAAATGATTGTTTATAAAAAATATTTTAATAATCTTCATTAAAAAGAGAATAAATTTTATTATCAATGAGTTATATGACTTAGTTATGAATTAATAAAAGTAATAGAAAAAATTACTCCAAAATAACGGAAAATAATTGCATTTTTTATAATGTGATTTATTGGATTATCAATATTTGTGGAGGAATGTTTTGATTTTGAGGATTGTGTAAATTTAATTCCTTTAAGTGTGCTTCAAAAGATGGGAATAGAAGATCCTAATACAACATTAGTGAAAATTAAATTTTTTTACAGATCATAAAATGTACCCCAAAGGAATTAATGGTGATTTTATTGAAAACATGGTGATGTTTATAATCCTGATTAATTTTTCTGTCTTTATTTGGGGAATATGGGGAGATATTCCTATTTTCATAGGAAGTCCTCACAAAGAAACCTGGAATGAAATAATATATTTAAACTATGTAAAACTCATTTCTATAACTATTGAAGAGAAATTATTGTTTGATCACATGATATTGGTGATTTAACACCCTTATTATGTGTTATTTATTTCATTTTATATAAAATAAATCTTGTCAATAGAAGGGTCTTCAAGCAGAAATAGGTTTAAATGAAATAAGAAACAATATTAAAATAATATTTATACATTATCATTATACATATCTGTTAAATATGTGAGAGTGAATAGGAATTAATAAATTACTAAAAATATATTCTTTAAATATAATCATTGGGTGTCTATTGATTAGAAACAATAATAACAATATTTTGAAATTATGAAAATCTATTTTCTAAAAAAAAATTATTTTTTCCTAGAAATTTTTTTCACCTCTTCTAGTTCAATTATAATAAAAATAATGGTGGAATATTTTTGAAATTTTATATAACAAATCTAAATATTTTAAACCATCATATAAAATTTATTTGAAGTTGTGTGTTTTTATTTTTCTAGAATGCTTCACTTCTCAATTAATAGTTAAAAATATAAATTTTATTTAAAAACTGCCCTTTCATAAAAAATATTTACAAAGTTGAAATATATATTTAAAAAAATATCATAAAAAATAAAAAATTATATTTTAATGAATAAAAATTTCATTAGTGGAATCACTTTCAAATTAAATTTTTATAGTAAAACCTTATATACAAATAAGATTTTTTTCATGGGAAAGCAACTGTTTTTACCCCGTTAGGTGGCATAAATTTAAATTGAATCATTCCAATTATTTTAAATGGATTTGGGAGAAAACATAATATATTTGGAATCAGATTAATTTATATGATCTTATATTTTTAGTATAATTTCAGGCAAAACATATAGTGAAAACAAAATATTTAATTATCACAGTTGAGGTAAAGATGGCCCAATCAGGGTTAAACTATGAAGATAATGGTTAACATGACCAACCAAAAAGTCAAAATATTATTTCATAGATTTATTTAAACAATTATATTTCCTAAATTATATAAAAATTTCATTTTGAATATTTCTCATGTGAATAACATTATCCTTTTGGATAGTTTCATGAAATTTCTAAAAAACTTTCATGAAGATCCCCTTCCCCCAATTATATAATAGAACTCCATCCCCTCACAAATTCACACATCCCAATAACATTTGGATCTAAAATTATGTGAAAACAAATCTCTCCAAAACATACTTGGTCATTTTCTATTACTTCTGGTCGTCTAAAAATACCATCCCTTGGTTCCATAAGAGGATATCCAAAGTATTTTTGTCATAGATATGGTAATTATCATAACAAGTATCTCTCATTAAATATATTATTTTTCCAAATTGAATAATTTATCATGACTATTATTATAATATTAGTAGTATATAAAATATTATATGATATGATTATATTTATGGAATTAATTTTACCCCTCTCCTCTTCCATCAGATTGGATATATAACTATAAATAGTATGTAAGAAATACCATCTCTTCACAAACCAATGGAAATAATTTTCAATAAAGACCTCTAATGATTAGTTATAATGATGGAATTAATTTATATATATATATATAATTTATGATATAAATGATATTTTAAAATTGCAACATCACATATACCTTAATAAATTTTAGGATTAAAAAAACCTAATGTAGATCGTTTGTACGAAAAACTACTCCCGAGAAAAAGGATGTTATTCGTTATCCTTTAATACATTACATGAAATGTAATAATGATAAAATTATTGAATATATGTGATATAAATGAGTTTATATATAATTTAAAAATTTTATATATATTCTACATCTTTACCCATTCACTGGTTATGGGAATGATATCTTTTTTCGAGTATAAATACGACCTTCCATATCTTTGAATCGATGTGCTTTATTTTCAATGCCAAAATATTTTGACGGGTCCTAATAATAAATATACTTATTATATATGATATTTATAAAATTATTTTAGTTTTTTTATGATTTATTTTTATCCTATGTGTAACGGCCCGACCTTAGTTACCTAGAGTCAGTGCATTATTACATAACATTGGTATGATCATAAAAGATAATATCTCGAAAGACCGATTAGTTTAGTAGCCTTGAATCACTAGATACATTCATAAATTTTACATTACATCATAATCTGAAAAACTACAACAACATCTTGTCTCCATATACATCAATCATATCCCCTCATACTATCCCTACAGGTTATTCATAAAATATTTTTTCACATCCTGGGAAAAATAAAACATTGAATGAGGTGAGTTCAGATGCCCATAAAGGATAACAATATATCAGAAACTTTCATAAATAAGAATAAACATTTAAGGCAATGTATAACTAAAACAAAATCCACTTAAACAAAAACATCAGCATAATATGGATGAAATAAAATGAAATAATGCCATTTATCTTTTTACATGGATATTCTACTAGTCGAATAATCACATGCAAGATCAATAACCACATTCATATTGACGGAATACATAATTCCAGACTATCATAACCACATAGTCAAGGCCTTGTGCCAAGACAACAAATATGATTTTTTCAAGGCCTTGTTCCAAGACACTAGTTTGTCTAATGATACCTACCGATGCATCGAGGAGCTATAGCAGGATCCACCAATCTATTATAAAATCCAATGCATTCATCATATGAATAGGTTCAAACATAACATAAACATTTGTATTTAAACTAGCATAAAAATTGTCAGTACTTTCTCTATAAACCATGAATGGTATAAAAATAACACATTCATAGTGAAACTTATAATAAAACCTTTAATACAATATGGATTTTTTTTATCATAAAAAATCAACTTAAAATAATATTAAAATCCATCAGAGGATATTAACATAGATGAAATAAAAACTAATTGAGAGAAATATCTTTTTTTAAATCATTTAAAAGTCACTTAATATTAGAAGAAAGCATTTACTTTGAAAATATTCTTATAATATTGTAAGGGAAGCTTAAATAATTTTATAATGGCAGAAAATAGCCACACTCTCTATATAATTTAAAAAAAATACACTCTTACCTTAATTTTGTCAAAAAGATTAAAAATGACCTTGTTTGGAAAATGACAGAAAGATTCCTTTATAAACATCTTATAAAAATTCAACAAGGGTATAAATTTCTTAAACCCATAGTATATAAAATAGTAAATATAATTTGAAATACATTTTGTAAAAAACATGGATGTGGATGATAAAGTGGTCCCAGTAGATAATTACGTATAAACAACCTCGGATAATGAAGAAATTGTGAAATAAACCCTTACCCTGTACTTTTCCGTGGTCGAGGGTAGGTTATCCGCATGTATAATGGTGAAATAATTGTTATTAAATTATATAAGAATCATATACATTAATATATATTATATATTATTATTTTAACATTGTTTTTTTAATAATATATTAGTATTATCGTTGTTTCGGGTGTTAATTGATTCGTTTTCCTTTATATGATTTGTTACATAAGACATGTATTCTATGGATAAGTTGTATCTTATTCATATCTAGAATTATATTAAGTCTTTAAACATTATTTTTAACCATCAAATGAATATTATTCTTGAATGGATACAATGGGGATTAATCTCATCACATTCGTGGTGACGGTAGTCCGTACATATGGACGAGCAACAATATCAGTCGTTTGATAATAAAATAATATATAATTGGACGATACATCATATATACAGAATAAATATCAAGTCATATTTATTATTTACATAAATTACACATCATTATCATACCCATCTAAATAATAATTTATTGAATAACAATTACACCACGACGTGGAGACGGTAGACCGTACGTACGCACGTATGGTGACATGTCATTCAAAAGATGGATATACTATAGAATATGGTTGTACCATATTTTTAATAACATAACAGAATATATAATATATTGGAGTCATTATTTTAGAATGGAAATAACAAAGAAAGAATAAGTGGAAGAAAAAAGGAACTTGAAAGAGGGTGGTGAAATCATTACCTTTTCTTCGGGTTCTTCCTTTTTATTTAATCAAAGGGCTACATAGGTTGTATTTATGATCAAACTAAGGCCCCTAGTTAGAATTTAGAGAAGTTGGAAGGATATATGGGTAGGGTTTGGCCAATCCAAATGGCTTTGATGGTGTGAATTATAGAGATGGGGGAGTTCTCTTTTATAAGATGGTTGAGCGGCACCTTAGAAAAATCTAGAAATATTATTTTATAATAAATTTATATTTGCTTTCTAATGGATAAAAAATGATTTATTTTGAGGATAATGTGGAGATGGGTCGAAAAAACTCAACCAATAGGTTTTATAAAGGTTTGGGTCACTTTATTAACCTTATCTTATAGTTTTTCCTCTTAGTTAATTAGTTTGACATTTACTATGTCTCTTTTTATTTTTATATAATATGGATAATAAAATTACAATAAACTACCAAGACATATCCAAGGGGTTAATTAATTATAAAAATATCATTATATAAGTCCTTTGGGGGAACCATATATTTTTAGGAATATTATATCAATTAATAATATAATATTTTCTTTAAGAACTTTTTTATGTCAATTTTGACACTATTTAATAATTTATTTTTTTTAAAGTCATAATAACATTATTAATTCGAATAAAATTAATTTATGTAATCCTAACTTGTCATATTGACCATTAAAATTCGTATATGTCATCAACACATTCATATTATATTTATTTTAACATTTATAATACCAATTATTTGATTCTTTTATTAATAAGGAAAATACGTTATCATTATTGTGTCATTAATAAATTTAATTATTAAATGACTAAAAATTATAAATAAAATACCATTATGTAGGAAATATTTTTTATTTTTAATGAATATTTATAGTGTAAAATATAACATATATAACCCTATGTAATTTTTTTTTTCAAAAAGATATATGTTTATGTCATTTGTGTCTTTACTGTATCTTAATTAATATAAAGTGTCATTATCACCTAAAAGTGGCTAAATGGGGTCCCAAAATCGACCCACAGATGACCATTGGTGGAAATTTATCAAAAAATAGGTTTAGGACACGTTTTAATATAATTTATTATTATTATAGTATTATTTTGTTACCCTTATTTATCGACTTTCCCCTTTAACCATGTTAAATAAAATATTTACCGATGTAATTATTCAAAATGTATAAAAACGGTTACCTATTTACACAATTTGGAATTCATGATTCTAAATATGGAATCCATTTTTCTAAATTCAAAACACTGAAGTGCTAGAAATTAATTTAAAATTAATTCCCGTTATCAAAACAAAAAGCGTGTTTTTAAGAAATAATAACTATCAAAATATTGGCATTTGCTTATGTCCAGTTTAAATGTGTAATTATGTCCAATGAACAAAATTAGATTAAATGGTAATAATATAATCTAATTATACTTTAAAATCACTGAAATTTATAATTTATCAATATTAATTATTTCAATTAAAAAATTTGGTTTAAATTTAAATTTAGTAAGTTTCACTGTTCGTCAAAATATGAAGTTTAACATAAAAGAACCAAAAATTTATTGAACCTAAATTTTTATGTCCCGATTCTAAATAAGAATTTTATTTTTTCAAATTGAATATATAAAAGTTTCAAATATTGGATTTAAAAAGGGATCACCATTAAATGTCGGTAAAATTGTATTTTTTAAAAAATATTTCTTTTATGTGAAAAAATGAATTTGTTCTTACATTATTTCGAATAAAAATCTCATAATATAGATTATAAAATTGTAAGGATTATATAAAGTATAAAATCCAATTAATACTATTCATAACCACTTTTCAACGGCTAGTATGGTAAGTTATGGTGCGCTTGAACTCGGTGTTGCGTGTAGTGCATGTTATTGAATTTTTTTGAAGAAATAACTCACTATGAAATCTTGTGGTGTTACAATCTTCCCTCCATCAATAAATTTCATCTTTGCAATTTGAAATTGTTCATCTAAAATTAAAGGTTGAAAATAGATAATATTATTGTGGGAAAACCCACATCAGAAATTGGGTTAATAAAAGTTAGTCATAATAAGAGGTAAAGAGAAATAAAAGGGTCAGTAGCAAATTGTGATCTCGATTAGAAGAAAATTAGTGGCAATGAAAGATAAATAATTGTAAGAAAAATTTATATATTTATAAGTAGTGATTGAGGTCATCAGACACAAAAAATTGTATAATTGAGGGCCCCAAATCCATTAATCTATGATGATTTAAAATATCATCGTTTCAAAAAAAACATAAAGTAATATGATATATCATTTTTAGTTATAATATCCCTTACCTAATGTTTAAGAATTAATTTGTTCATTGAATTAGAGAAGAAAAATATATATATATATACTTGAAAAGTATAGTTCCATCCTTTTACTAATTTCTACCACAAACTCATATTTTACTCTAAAAGATAATAAAACATAAGAAAATATTTCATTTATCATATTTGTATAGGGTTATAAAAAAATGAATATCTAAATCATCTTCCAGACCTTTTAAAAAAACTACATTATTCAATCTAGGACATGACGTGTGCCAGTGGTAGGTGATACACCCTTGTCACACTTCAGTTGAGGGTTCAAGTCTCGCAGCCTTGCCGGACGCGACAGGTTGCCGCCCGACCTCCGGGTTGTCCTTTTATAGTAATAAAAAAATAATCTCAAAATAGAATTATCCAAAATACTTCTGCCCAAACTCACAGTCCAAAATTTATAAGGAAGTTAAACACAATAAATATCTTTTTTTCCGCATAATAACATATGAACACCTTCATCATGTATTCTTTTAAAACACTGAAACATCTTAAATTACCATAAAACCTTATTGATTACATTCGTGATCCCTTATTCCTTATAGAATTTTGGATATACTCATTCTATCCAACAATGTTGTAAACTCTAACACTTAAGGAATATAAAAATCATTAATCAGTTTCATGGTAATCAAGAATATCAAATATAATTTACCCAAATCAATAATATATAATTCCAAAATCACTACCTCAGTATCAGAACCATATTATGGTTTATCCTTATCTCATCATATATTTTCAATCAAATTAACCTACTATTGATTCAATTTTATTGTTTTCATAGAATCTCAAGTCCTTAATGAAATAGAATTACAATACAATCCTTATATTCACCATAATTATTATAACCAGTAAAACGTTGATAGAACACTCAAATGAAGTAACTCTTTAATAACAACATAAGAACTATAATCATTCTTCCTCATCTATGGTAGTATCATAACATGATTATTATCCAATAGCATCATTTTGGGAATACTATGATGATTTTAACATTGGTTTGCGTAGTGTCCCAACTCCTTGCTGATGAAGCATTGTATATTTTAAACCTTTTTCTTACCCTTGCAGTCACGTACTTGGTGTCATTTTTCTCCACACTTATAACAACCTCCCATTCCCTTCTGGCATATTCCAGGGTGTTTCTTCCCACAGTTCTCACATATGATAAAATTATTGTTTTCCCTATTCCCTTTATCCACATTTCTCTCTTCCACCCTTTTCTTCTCTTAATTCCCTTCAAATCCATATGACTCATAAAATTCTTTACATATCTTATTAACACATGATACTATTTCTTAATATGTTGAGAATATATGGGAGACTTTTTCCATTCTAAATATTGGTTTAATACCGTGAAATATATGATCATTCTTACTACTTGGATCATACGTATTGTTGGGGTTCACATTCTTTCTACTGGGTTCTGTTTCTATAAAATGGCATAGAGTAAATTAATTTATGAATTGCAATACATAAATACAAACATGTAAAACACTGGACAAAAATTGAAAAATTTATGGATATAATCTGTAATTATAAAAAAAATTCCTTGAGGAAGTATATAGTCATAAACCCATTAAAATGGTTTGTAAAGGGAATGAGAATTATCCAAATCATATCCACTGGGAGTGTCGTAACTAAGAGTGCAGCAAGGCCCATTGTCGTGCACCAGTTTTTTTCGAGTTTAGCTCAATGCGGTGTTTTCAGGTTTTACCCCTAGGTACATCTATGTCGGAGCCACCTCTACCTGCTAGTATCCAAATAGGGTTTTATTGCTTGTAAAACTAACAAAATATCTACAATAGAAAAATTCTAGTATGTTCTTCTATACTAATACTCAAATCCATCTTAGGTCTATGTTATCTAATAAAAGTTTTTCTAAATCTAGTTTCAAATGTTTGTACTAAACATCCTCTTATACCAAATGTAACGCCCTGACCCCAGTTACCCATAGTCGGTGCATTATTAATTCAAAGTGGCATGATCACAAAAGATCATGTCTTGAAAGACCAATTAGTTTAGTAGCCTTATAATCACTAGATACATTCATAAAGTTTACATTATATCATAAAAGTGAAAAATTACAACAAAAACTTTTCCCCATAGACCACACTCCTATCCTATCATACTATCTCCAAAGGTCATTCATAAAATACTTCTTCACATCCTGGGAAAAATAAAACATAGAAAGGGGTGAGCTCAGATACCCAGTAAGGATAACAATATAGTATAATCTTTCATAAATAAGTATAAAATTTAAGGCAATGTATAACTAAAACAAAAACCATTTAAACTTTATCTTCATCATAATATGAAAGAAATAAAATGAAATAATGCCATTTACTTATTCACATGGACATTCTACTAGTCGAATATTCAAATGCAATACCAATAAAAACTTTCATACTGATGGAATGCATAGTGTCAGACTATCATAACCACACAGTGAAGGCCTTGTGCCAAGACTAAAAATAAGATTTTGTAAAGGCCTTATGCCAAGACACTATTTTGTCTCATGAGACCTACCGATAAATCGAGGAACTATAGCGGGCTCCACCAGTCACTTATTAAATCCAATGAATTCTTCATATGAATATGTTTAAACATTACATTAACATTTGTATTAAATCTAGCATACAAAATGTCAATAATTTATCTATAAACCACGGATGGTACAGAAATAACACATCCACAATGAAACATATCACAGAACCTTCAACAAAATATGTATGTTTTGTATCATAATAAATAAACATAAAATAATCTTAAAATCCATCAAAGGATGTTGACATTGATGAAATTAATACTATCTAAGAGAAATATCTATTTTTTTAATTATTTAAATGTCATATAATTATAAAAGAAAACATTTACTGTGAAAATATTCTTATAAGCTTGTAAGGGAACTTCGACGATTTTATAATGACGGAAAATATCCTCACCCGCTGTATATGTTTAAAAAAATACATTCTTACCTTAATTTTGTCAAAAAGGTTAAAAAGGACCTTGTTTGGAAAATTAAAGAAATATTCATTTATAAAAATCTTATAAAAAGTAAACAAGGGTATAAATGACTTTAACCCATAGTCTATAAAATATTATGAATTATTTGAAATACATTTTTAAGAATCTTTGATGTAGATGATAATGAGGTCCCAGTAGATAATTACGTATAAACAATCTCGGATAATGAAGAAATTGTGAAATAAACCATTACCTTATACTTTAACTTAATCAAGGGTAAGTTAATATCATATATAATGGTGAAATAAATTTTATTAAATTATATAGGAATCATATATGTTAATATGATATCATATATGATATTTTAACATTGTTTTGTTGATAATATCTTACTGTTATCGTAGATTCGGGTGTCAACTAATTCGTATTCCTTTATATTCTTGGTAACGTAAGCCATTTTTCCATGGATAGGTTTTATCATATTCATATCCAGATTTATTTTAAGTATTTAAACGTTATTTTTAACCGTCATATAAAAATTATCCTTGAATGGATACGATAGGGAATGCATCTCGTCGCGTACATGGAGACGGTAGTCCATACATACGCACAAGTGACAATATCATTCCTCTGATATTAAAATAATATATAAATGGATGGTATATCATATATTCATAATAATTATTATGTTTTATTTATTATTTACATCAATTATAGATCATTATCAGACCCATCCAAATAATAATCTATTGAATTACAATTACTCCACGACGTGGAGAAGGTAGGTTGTACGTACGCACGTATGGTGACATGACATTCAAAGTATGGATAGAATACTGAATATGGTCTTACTATATTTTTAATAACATCATAGTATATATAAGATAATTTATTTATTATTTTAGAATGGAAATAAAAAATAATGAATAAGTGGATGAAGAAAGGAACTTGAAAGAGGGTGGTGAAATCATTACCTCTTCTTCGGGTTCTTCCTTTTTATTTGATCAAAACAACTCTATAGGTTGGTTTTATGATCATACTAAGGCATCTAGGTTATATTTAGGGGTGTTTGGAGGATATTTGGGTAGGGTTTGGCCGATCCAAATGGCATTGAAGGTGTGAATTATAGAGATGGGTGAGTGCCCTTTTATAAGAAGGATAAGGGGATCCTTAAGAAAAGATAGAAATATTATATTATAATAAATTCATATTCGGTTTATAATGGCTCAAAATCATATTTATTTATAGGATAAGTTGGGGATGCGTTGAAAACAACTCATCCAATAGGATTTAGACAGGTTTGGGTCAATTTATTAACCTTATCATTTAGTTTTAACTATTAGTAAATTAGTTTCACATTTACCACTTTTCTTTTTATTTTTTATATTATATCATTAATTAACGTAATATAAACATTAAGGAGACCCCAAGTGGTTTATTATTTATAAAAATATCATTATATAAGTCCTTTTTATGTACCATAGATTTTAGGAATATTATATCAATTAATAATATAATATTTCCTTAAAAACTCTTTTATATCAATTTTGACACTATTTAATAATGGATTTTTGTTAAAGTCCTAACAACATCATTAATTAGAATAAAATTAATTTAAGTAATCTTAACTTGAATTACTAACCAATAAAATTCTTGTATGTCATCAAAGCATTGAAATTATATTTATTTTATCATTTATAATACCAATTATTTGATTCTTTCATTAATAAGGAAAATACTGCAACATTATTATGTCATTAATAATTTTAATTATTCAACGTCAAAAAATTATTTCTAAAATACCATTATATAGAAAATATTTTTATATTTTAATAAATATTTATACTAGAAAATATAACAAATATAAACCAATATAAAAAATGTTTTTCTAAAATATATATATTCTTATGTCATTTTTTATTTACTTTAATTTAATTAATATAATGAGTCATTATCACATAAAAGTGGCTCCATGGGGTCTCAAAATCGACCCAAAAATGCCCTTGGATTGACGTGAATCAACCAATAGGGTTAGGAAACTTTTTAGGGTAATTTAATTTTATTATAATATTATTTTTTACGCTTATTTACAGGATTTACCCTTTAACCAGGGTAAATAAAATATTTACCGAAGTAATTATTCAAAATGTCTAAAAAAAGTTACCTATATACACAATTTTGACCTCATGATTCTAAATATGGAATTTATTTTTATACATTCGAAACACAGAATTGGTATAAATTTATTTAAAATTAATTCCCGTTGTTAAAACAAAAAGCTTATTTTTAAGAAATAATAACTATCAAAAGATTGACACTTTCTTATGTCGTTTCTAATGTGAAATTATGTCTAATGATAAAAATTGAATTAAATGGTTAAAATATAATCTAATTATACTTTAAAATCACTCAAATTCATAATTTATAACTATTAATTATATTTATTAAAAATTTTGATTTAATAAAAATTTTGTAATTTTAACTATTCAGAAAAATATGAAAGTTAGTAGAAATATACCAAATATTAATTGAAACTGAATTCATATGTCCCAATTCTGAAGAAGAAGATTATTTTTTAAAATTGAATATATAAAATTTCAAATATTGGATTCAAAAATGGATCATCATTAAAAGTTGGTAAAAGTGTATTTTTTGAAAAATAATTCTTTTATCTGAAAAAATGAATTTGTTCTTACAATATGACTTAGATACTCATAATATGGATTATAAAATTATAAGGATATATAATGTTTAAAATTCAGTTAATACTATTCAGAACCACTTTTGAACGACTAGATTGGTACGTCGTGGTGCGCTTGAACTCGGTGTTGCGTGTAGTGCAATTTATTTAATTACATTGAAGAAATAACGCACAATGAAATCTTGGGGTGTTACACTAATTTAACCAACCAGATCATTCATTACAAAACAAACATGACAAAACATTTAAATTAACACATGAAATAATGAAAATAATAAAATATTGTTGACAAAAGGGTTGAAAAATATTATAATAGGATCATATAAGAAAATATAAGATGAGTACGGTTATATAAGTCATTTATAAAATACATAATAACATTATTTAGGTGGATAAATCAAATTAAACTAAAAATAATTTTTTATATTCAGACTTCGCCTAAAGTTTTGTTCATTGAGGTGTATTATAATATTATGGACCTAATTTAATTTATAAGGTGTATATATTACCCCTTTGACATGTAATGTTATCATTCCTTAATAATTCATGAAATTTATTATTTCTATTTTAATTATTTAATTCATGTGGATTTAATATGAGTTTTACCAAGTTTTAAATAATCTCATAACACAATTTCATTCTATTGTTTATATTACATCTTCATTTAAGATTTATATTATATGATTTTTTGTCTAATAAATTATTATTATCTTATCATTAAAATAAAAAATTTATTTTTCAATTCAAATTTCAAAATATTATATATCCATTGATAAATTCTAACATTAATGTTTTGGTTGTTGAATGTGATATGATCTCAGATTCCATTTCATTTAGTCATTTTTAAATATGAACCTAATCACTTTTTTTGATTTATATACTACCCACATGAAATATTTATCATCGATAAATATTCCATTATTATCGATAATGATTTAATTCTTGTTTTACTAAATTTTGTGTATCTTGTATACAATTTTTTCCCAAACCATATAGAATTATTACATATTTTTTTTAAACTAATTGTTATTTGATTAGTAGGGGAAGTATTGATAAATATGTGTTATTTAATAAATATTGATATGTGTTTATAAGGAACATTATTAATGAAATGAATCCATCACATTATATATAATTTCATAATTAAACATTCTTTTATAGGTGTGTTATAATTAAAATAGCCCCTCATTTCATAAACATGTCTCATGAGAAAAATATATTTTCCATATTTTGGGTTTTTTACCTAGTAGAATTAAATTTTCTTAGGGAACGTCTTGAAGGATAATGTTCTCATGATTCATGAGATCATTATGTCCAATAATTAATAATTTTTTTCATAAATAATTCTATTATTTTATATATCCATGATATTTTTAAAATTATAGTATCAATGGATGCATTTCATTATTGGTATTTTAATTAAATAGAATATTTGTTCGGATGATAAACATTTAAAATTTAATATTCCATAACAATTTATCGCAAAAAAATTTATAGAATGAATGAAATTTTTGTTCATTTACTTACCTTTCCGTATAGATTACTATTTCTTAATACAAAATAGCTTACATTGAATATTACCTTATTTAGTATTTAATCACACCATAATTCTTGTTTCCTTGTTGAAGGATTTAAATAATAAGTCTTGTAATGAGTTTACTGACTACAAATTTTTACACAACTATACTATTTAATTTATTTACACATGTAATATGGTTATATTTTATGTATCTATTTCATTAAAACAACAAAAATGATCGGTCCTGTAGTATTTGACCCCATTGTGTCTATTACAATGTAATAAAGAATGTGACAACTCTAGTTTAACAGAGTCTAGGTCATTATAATTGGTACCCCAATATGTTTAGTGGAAAACATTGGAAGTAGATTATGTGAATTATATATTAAGGAACACAATCCTTTAGTAGGACCTATAGTATGTGTATAAGAACAACCTATTTTTTTGGTGAGCATGATATTGTATGGTTTTTTCAAACAATACATCCTTATCTAGACTGTGAAAGTTTACATTGTTCTGGAAAAAACGAACATATAAGTAATAAATATGAGAAAGGATCTTTGTGATTGGCCATATCCTTACATTTTTCATTAAAATGGGCCTTATTGAATACATATTTGGACATTACCAAAGGATATTATTAATATAATAAAAACTTACAATCCACTGTAAAGTTATTGAAATTAATGATATATAGGAATAAAAAAATATTATTATTCTAAGATAAAAATTCATATGTTTTTATAATAATTTTTAGCATTAAATTGTATTTATAATTATACATTTTTGATTTATTGTTAAAAATTATATAATATAATCTACCCAATTCCTTTTTATATAAATGAAGATAATAAGTAAGATGGGTATAACTACTCATGGCCAATATCGATACTTTCTTATCAAGAAAGCCAATATAGGTGATATTGTAATTAAGTAGATCTTGTCAATGTTAGGGAAAGATAATAATTTTATAAAAAATATCCTTTCATAGATTGATTAATTCCATCCATAATATGATTCTGTGATATTAGATCACATTTTGTGATTAAAGCCCCCATAATATTGTGGGACTACTAACCAAATGGTATATTTGAATTGAATTAAGTATCTAGAGAAGAAATATATGGAATTAGGATGAGATGTTACGAAAAAATAAACACTTGTAGAGCATCGTATCAAATGTGATAATGATTGATGGTTTTCATTGACCTAGAATACTAGTGATGATGAAGAAACACAAGTCAATTAATTGAAGTATTTTATGCAGACATTATTTTGAAAATATTTACCTCTTGAAAAAAACAAAAATGAAGTGATATATCATCATGCTAAATAATAAGGACTAGAATAGTCAGGTTGTTATCAGGCTTTCTTGACAATGTTACCTTGGTATGCTACAGATAATATATAAAACATGGAGTTCAATATTGACCATTAAATTGAATGCATTATTTCAATTATCGGAAGGATGATGGTGTGAGAAACTTTTTCATGATATGATTAATTTGTTTAATGTTCCTTTGAGAAGGAAAATAAATTCTCATTATCCTACATGATAAATGTAAATTAGTAAAATAAGAGGATGAATGCTAACCAAGATAAAGGGAAGGCATCAAAATAGAATAATAGAATGTGGTAATTTCCACACAATGATAAATTTAGAAAAAATAATTATGGTAACGAATTGAAAGGATACTAATGTTATTATAAATGTGATATGGGGTCATCATGCATGATAATATAAATGAATTAATTAGAAAACAACTATTAATTGATTCAACATTAACGAGATGGGGTATTGGGAAAAGAGTTCCCCCAATGTTAAGGGGATCTCCCACAGAAGAGGCATGTTAGAGAATTTCATGATTATGTGATAACTAATGATTAGAGTTAGGAACCCAATACTGTGGTGTTGTGGTGTATAATCAATAATTCAAATTAAACTAATTATTTGTTTTATTTTTTATCATTGCACTATTTAAGGTTATCCATGTTTTCCAAAAATATCTAAAATTTTCATAGCACATTAAGAAGGAATTTGTATATTTAAACTCTTAATGTAAGTCAACGCCCAAAAAATATTTACCATAAACTCCAAATTATGGCACATATACAAGAATTATTCTCCAAAATTATTTTAATACTGATGGTTGACATCGATATAATCCTCGTGTTGAACTAGCATTAAAAATATAACAAAAAAATTGTTAATAAGAAGAGGAAAAATAGATTTGATTATGAAGATAAAGAATTTATTATCTTTTGAAAAGATAGATCTTTCTCTTAGTAATGTCAAGATGTAAACATATTATATCTAGTCAATGTATTTTTTGGTAAGAAGTCCATAACCAATCTAGGTATGTTGATGTTAATCTTCAAAATGGATGATTTCTCTATTATATATGAATATAGTGATTTCATTCCCGTGATATTACCTGAACATAACCTAGAGTGTGATATTTAGTAATCCATTAATATAATCCATAATTAAAAGCATATATCATAAACCATAAATATAATGGATAGTATTTAATTCGGAGAGTTGATGAAACATATAGAGGAGTTGTGTGATAAGGGATGAATTTACCCTAGTTTTTTATCCACTGGGATCACATTTTTAATATTTTATTTATAAATAATAATGTATGATATAATACATTTATTAATGGGAAATTATTTCTATTAAGATAATGAAAATATACTCTCTTACTCATATCAATGTATTACTCAATCAATATCATGAATCATAATATTTTTCAATGATTGAACATCACTATGGTTATCATCAATTACCTGTAATAATGTAAATCATTCAAAAGATAGCCATTAAAATGATGTATATAACTTATGAGATTGTTGACATTCCATTTGTATTGACTAATTCACCCTATATTATTATTGATGAAATGAAAAGAATTTTCAAGAAATATATTGATGATTATTTGTGGTATTCATTGATTATATCACTATGTATTTTAAATGTTATAAGGACAATTATATTCACATGAATGATATACTAGAGAATCATGTAAAGAAAGGGTTATATGTTATATTTAGTTAGTGTGATATATGAATTCTAGAAGTTTCATTTTGTGGTGATATTATATCCAATAGTGGGTTCTTAGTTGATCTTGTGAAGATAAATGAAGTTAAATATTTCCCCACACCAATGAACATAGCTATGGTATGTAGGTTTGTTGGAGGGGAAGGTTATTATTAGTGATTTGTTTAGAATTTTACTTGATTGGATGACCCATTAAATAAATATCATGTAAAGGGGTTATGTTTGTTTATATAAAGGAATGTGATGAATGTTTTGATGAACTAATATATAGATTTGTCAATGTTCTAACATTGATAATACAATTTGAAATGAAAGGTTTGACATATAGAGTAATATATCAAAGAAGGGGATTTGTGTTTTAGTATTGAAAAATGATAAATATATTATATATGAATCAATGAAATTTATTATTCTTGAAGAGAACTATACAACATATTATTTAGTGTAAGAATATGTAATATTTTCTTCGATAAAGATAGAGAAATTTTTATTATGGTGAAAAATGTGAGACATAAATTTATCATAAAATCCTAAAATATAAATTTTTATAGAATGAGAAAAAATTATGCAATGAAAATGCCTCGAGCTATCATAATATTTTTATTTATCAGAACAATGACACCCAGGGTATGAAAATAAGGGAGCATGTGTTGTACCTCTCGTACCCCTCAAGGTTTTATTTTCATGATCACAATCACTCTTTCATCTATCTAATCTTGTTTTAAGTGTTTTTGTTGATAGGCATGATTTTAGGTGCCAAGGAATTGGGCCAAGAAAGCAACAAGGCAAAGTGGACTGAAATTCAGTCCACCGGCCAACCGATGGAAGACCACCGGCCAGCCGATGGAGGACTGGACAGGAGGCATTCCTCTGTCCAGACCACCGGCCAACCGGTGGCCTGAGCACCGGCCAGCCAGTGGAGCCTGATCCCGAAGGCCTCTCCATTTTTCACACACCGGCCAACCGGTGGCTCTGCACCGGTCAGCCGGTGGAGCCAGTCAAACTAGCTGTTGGGCTTTTGACCAGCCTGTCAACTTGGCCTCCAACGGCTCCGAAGCCCTATCCAACGGCTCCGAAGACCTGCAAAGGCCATATGAGGGTTCCCCGTCTATAAATAAAGGACCATGAAGCCCCGGAAACATAAGGAAGCCCACGGACACATTTTTGATCATTTGGCGAACCTCTGGCGCATTCCTTCCAAGGGAACCCCACTTGCTCCAACACACTTCCACATCCAAGGAGCTCCATCAAAGAAGCTTGGGAGCGCCCTTCATCAGCTCCATCAATTCATTGGTGCCCAAGTCTTCCCCATTACGGTTTTTCTTGCTTTATTTATTTTTGAGCTTATATTTGGGTTTGTGCCTACAAACCCCTCTTTCTCTCATCTCCCTTTCATTTGGGTTTTCACACCACCTTTAAGGTGTGAAGAGGTTAGTCAAGCCTTCCCTTTAAAAGGCAGGAGTTTTAGGTGAGCTAGCCTTCACCCGTAAAAAGTCTAGTGGGTTCTTGCTCAACCAACAAAAGCAAGCTGTAATAGGTTCTAGACTAACCTTAAATTCTAGTGGGTTTCTTGCTAAAACCATTGAAAAGCAAGCGGTAGAATCTCTCAACGGTTGAGTTGGGAGCGGAGACGTAGGCCGGGTTTTTGGCCGAACTCCGTTATCAAGTTTTGTGTCGTGCCTCATTTATTTCCGCTGCACTTTTAACATTGATTTATAATTTGTTAATTAATTTTTAAAAGGCAATTCACCCCCCCCCCCCTCTTGCCATCACTTCCTTTCTTTTCTGACCAACAATTTGTATCAGAGGCAAAATTTGTGTAATACCCTAACCGGTTACAAATTCAAAGATCCATTGTGATGGCATCAACCTCTTTCGCCCCCGAAGGCTATTCTTTGGGTCGCGCTCCATCTTTTGATGGAACCGACTATAATTATTGGAAAACCCGCATGACCACTTTTCTTAGAAGCATAGGTTATCCTATTTAAAAAATTTTCATGCAAGGTTACACTCTCTCCTCTCCCGATGAATCCAAATGGACTCAAGCCGATATTAGAAATTTCGAGCTTGATGGCAAAGCCATGAACGCTCTTCATGGCGGCCTTGATCGTAATGAGTTCAATCGAGTTTCCACATGCACCTCATCACATGAAATATGGAAACTTTTGGAAGTTACCCATGAGGGGACCAAAAAATTAAAGGATACTCGATTAGATATGTTCCGTCAAGATTTTGAGTCTTTTTCCATGCATCCATCCGAATCTATTTCTGAAATGTTTACACGCTTTACTGACGTTTGCAATGGTAGAAAATCTCTTGGAGATAATATTTCTGCAGAAACAATGGTAAAAAAGATCCTTTGGATCCTACCAAGCTCATGGGAACCGAAGGTCACGGCAATTCAAGAAGCAAAGGACATCAATAACATGCCGGTCGAAGAGCTCATCGGATCCCTCATGACTTATGAGATCACCATGAGGAGGCAAGCTGAAAAGGGAGGCAAACCGATCAAAACTCCAAAGAACATCGCCTTCAAAGTTCAACAAGATGAATGCTCCTCCTCCTCCTCGTCTTCCTCATCAAGCGGCGATTCCGAAATGGAGAACCTTGCCCGCAAAATGCACAAGTTCATGAAGAAGCACAAGAAGAAGAAATCCCGCAAGGCTCGAAAGGAAAAACACGACGAAAAATCCGAGCCCAAGGTAAAATGTTAGGGGTGTGGTGAGAAAGGCCATTACAAGCCCGATTGCCCACTCAACAAGAAAAAGGCCAAGCAAAAGGTGAAGAAGAAGGCATTCAAAGCCACATGGAGTGATAGCTCCTCATCCTCCTCTTCCTCCTCAAGCGACAACGGTAACAAATGACTAATGGCATTTCATGAGGTAACATCTTCCAACTCCTCTTCCTCTAGTAATTCCAATTCTTTAAATAATTTTTCCTATGAGGATCTCCAATATGCAAGAGATCAATTGGAGGAAGGTTTTCACGAACTTTCTTCCAAATTTGTTGCTTTAAAAAAGAATTTCAAAAAACTCTCTTCCGAAAAAGAACAACTTCTCAAAGAGAAGAAAGAGATGACCCTCAAAATCCAAAACTTTCCCGATGTTGATTCAATGGAATCAACAATCAATGATCTAAGGGAGACTCTAGCCAAGTTCACCCAAGGGGAACAAAATTTGAACAATTTTCTAGGTTCCCAATGCATGTCTAGGACCACCCAAGGGCTTGGCTATTCCAAGAAAGCTTCCTCCTCCCATGCTCCAACTATTTTTGTAAGGGGGAGCTCCCAATTTAAATTTTTCAATTATTGTAAAAAACCCGGGCACTTAATCTATGAGTGAAATTGCAAAAATTCCCGGTATGGTAGGCCCAAAACTATTTTCTTCAATGATGAATTTTATAGTAGAAGACCCGCCACAAGACAAGTATGGATTGAAAAATCCCTCTTAGCGAGTCTCACCGGACCGAAATTTGTCTCGGTTTCAAACACCTCTCCCCGGTGATTTGTTGTTTTATTTAGGGGGAGTTAGGTTTGTTTAAGTTTTTTTGTTTTATTCAAAACATTCTATTCAAACTTTCATTTTCAACAGTTGGTATCAAATTTTTTTATTCAATATATTCTATTAAATTTTCAATTCAAAATTTTCAACTCTTGGTATCGAATTTTTCATTTCAAAACTTTCAATTCAAACTGTTATTCAATTTTTCATTTCAAAACTTTCAATTCAAACTGTTATTCAATTTTCATTTCAAATTTTCAATTAAAACTGTTATTCATTTTTCACTCAAAACTTTCAATTCAAACTGTTATTCAATTTTTTGATTCAAAACTTTCAATTCAAATTTCAAAAATTTCAATTGGTTTAAAATATCCATCTTGTTCTTCAATCTTGTTTCCCTCAATCAAGTTTTATGCCCCGTGCTATTTTGATAATCACATAGGGGGAGAAATTCTAGGTTGATTGGGGGAAAAATCTTTTAAAGTATGCTCCTCATTTCAGTATTTTACATTGTTTGTTTTGGTGATTGTGATCATCAAAATAGGGGGAGATTTTTGTACCTCTCGTACCCCTCAAGGTTTTATTTTCATGATCACAATCACTCTTTCATCTATCTAATCTTGTTTTAAGTGTCTTTGTTGATAGGCATGATTTTAGGTGCCAAGGAATTGGGCCAAGAAAGCAACAAGGCAAAGTGGACTGAAATTCAGTCCACCGGCCAACTGATGGAAGACCACCGGCCAGCCGATGGAGGACTGGACAGGAGGCATTCCTCTGTCCAGACCACCGGCCAACCGGTGGCCTCAGCACCAGCCAGCCAGTGGAGCCTGAGCCCGAAGGCCTCTCCATTTTGCACACACCGGCCAACCGGTGGCTCTGCACCGGTCAGCCGGTGGAGCCAGTCAAACTAGCCGTTGGGCTTTTGACCAGCCTGTCCACTTGGCCTCCAACGGCTCCGAAGCCCTTTCCAACGGCTCCGAAGACCTCCAAAGGCCATATGAGGGTTCCCCGTCTATAAATAAAGGACCTTGAAGCCCCAGAAACATAAGGAAGCCCACAGACACATTTTTGATCATTTGGCGAACCTCCGGCGCATTCCTTCCAAGGGAACCCCACTTGCTCCAACACACTTCCACATCCAAGAAGCTCCATCAAAGAAGCTTGGGAGCGCCCTTCATCAGCTCCATCAATCCATTGGAACCCAAGTCTTCCCCATTACGGTTTTTCTTGCTTTATTTATTTTTGAGCTTATATTTGGGTTTGTGCCTACAAACCCCTCTTTCTCTCATCTCCCTTTCATTTGGGTTTTCACACCACCTTTAAGGTGTGAAGAAGTTAGTCAAGCCTTCCCTTTAAAAGGCTTGAGTTTTAGGTGATCTAGCCTTCACCCGTAAAAAGGCTAGTGGGTTCTTGCTCAACCAACAAAAGCAAGCTGTATTAGGTTCTAGACTAACCTTAAAGTCTAGTGGGTTTCTTGCTAAAACCATTGAAAAACAAGCGGTAGAATCTCTCAACGGTTGAGTTGGGAGCGGAGACGTAGGCCGGGTTTTTGGCCGAACTCCGTTATCAAGTTTTGTGTCTTTCCTCATTTATTTCCTCTGCACTATTAACTTTGATTTTTAATTTGTTAATTAATTTTTAAAAGGCAATTCACCCCCCCCCCCCTCTTGCCATCACTTCCTTTCTTTTCCGACTAACAGCATGTGCATTGATTAGAAGAGATCATGTCGTTCAAAACCAAATGAGGATTTTGAGAGATAAAATGTTCATGGATATAGAAAATGTTGATTCTAAAATTATTAATTAAAAAAATATAGTTCACTCTTTAATCATATGATCATGAAACCATATTTAACAAAAATGATAATATAATCTCAATATGAGGATGACTACTTTATGAATAAATTTTAAAGCATTAAATGATGGAAATTATAAAACATTATTTTTGATGATGGTGTCTCGAAATTTGAAAATATATAATTTGTTCCACATATACAATATATATATAGTGAATTATAGGATTACTCTCATATATCAAAATTCTATATACACCATAGAAGGGCAATGATGTGTATTGATTTGAGAGAATATTATTTAGGATAACATGAAGTGGTAAATTTCAGATCATGTTTAAATATTTTTATTTTGTTAATAAGTGGAATATGTGTGAGAACATTCATAAGGATTCATGAAACCTATTCAAATTACATTTTGAAATTATATGAAATTACTCTGAAATTTTCACAAAGACTTTTAATGACTCCATGAAAGAATTCAACAATATGGGTAATCAATTATTACATATCCTAATATATGAATTTATTCTTTATAAGTGATGATTTACCTCTTGAGAACCATGCAAGGATATATATTATGTATGTCATTAGAATATAGCAGGTTCCTCATTGAATAATTTCTATCTATAATACCTATTTTAAATTGATTTTTAGGAAGATTCTTTAAAAGGACATTGAAATAGTGGTTCATTAGATTACTTCCTTCCAAACACCCAATGATGGAAAAATGAATGGAAAATTAAAAAAATGGAATACATATTGTGGCCATTATCAAATGACTGTCAAAGTATGTTAGAGTAGTATTTATTTTTGATAGATTTTTTTTTTATAATAATTGTTTCCATTCACATATTTAAATTATTCAATGTGATGCATTATATATAAAATGGTGTTGTACTCCATATTTTTGTGATGAATATTGTGACATGAAATTTTTAGACTAGAAATTTTTAAAGAGATAACAATAATGGTAACTCCAATTCAAGATCACTTTTAAATAATTCAAAGTACACCTAAAAGTTATTCAAATAATTAGAGGAAATATTTGAAATTAAAATAGGGTGATCATGATATGTTGAATGTATATCCACATAATGGTGTTATAAGGTTTGATATGAAGAAAATTTTGAGCCTTGGTACATATTACACATTGGTATCCTTGAATGATTTATATCAGTTTCGTAGCATTTTGAAATGCCACAATTTATCTCAAAATTACAAGTTGAGCTATATATACCAAAGTTAAGGAATTACATGACAAACCCAACATGTTTAATCACATATAATTAAATTTTATTTCAATGTGATGACTATAAATATGAAGACACAATTTATATTTTGTATAATAGAGACCATGTATTGTGAAATCATATGAATGATCTAGTAAAGGTATATTGTGAAAATAAAAAAAATTGAGGAAGTAAAATGGGTATTAGAGGATTTTTTTAAGATGAACCACAACTATCAATCAAAACATTAATATCCTAAAAATGTTAAGCCGGATGTTTTTTTCAAATAGAATATGGTCACATAAATATGTATTATAATATAATATTTTAAATAAATTTAACCTCTTTGTAATCTTGTGATGCACACAACATGTTTAAATTAAACACGACACTATTAAAAATTAATATCTAATTATGAATACTATATCTTAGATATAAAATTTTAGGGAATGAATATACCGAATATATATATGAAAATTTATTGTTAGCATACATTCATTGGATATGTATTTATTATATATAATAATATTAACTATTTGAATGTATAATAATTATTTTCATATAAATTGGTATCCTTTCAAAGAAAAAAACTTCGGTGTTATTTCACATTGATATTGAAATTACATTTTGATACATTTTAAATTTTTCCAAAAATGAACTTTATATTTGAAATAATAACATACAAATCTAATTATAGTTACTTTTTGGTATTTTTCTCAAAAAGGTTTAATTTTATGATGAATAGTTAAATATATTGCATTTATGGAAAATTCCTTTACATTTAAAATAGATAAAAATTAATTCTTTAATTTTTTAGTCTTAAATTAATATTCCATAAATTTATATTTAAATATATACAAATAAGGTTAGTGGAATACATTTTATATTCAATTTTAATATTAAAAACTTCTATTATTATGATAATTATCTCTTTGGAAACTGTAATTTTGGTCGTTTATATTTGTATAATTTGAAAATAAATTAAGACAACTTTATTCAATATTTGGAATAGTAATAATTTTTATTACCATTAAATATATAATTAATTATTTGGAAAAATTAATATTGAAGATATTAAAAAACAAACTATATTATTTAGGATAAAAATATTTATATTAAGTATTTAATCATAGAAGATAAGGGTTAAAATGACCTACCAACTTGTCCAAATATTATTTTATGTTTATATATACAAAATATACTATCTCAAATTCAATAACAAGTTTATTTTTAATATCATGGTATTTTACTGAATTTATCATTTTGGATTTTTGTTGGGAAATTTAAATTTAATTTCCAATGAATTCCCCTTTTCCCCACTTATAAAAGCACACACCCTCCCCTCATTTATTCACATATACCAAGCCACATTGTATCAATAAAAAAACAATAATCCCTCCTGAAAAAATTTATTCATATTATAGTGGTTATTTTATCAAAAAATACCGTACTTATGGTCCCAATGAGGAGATCCAAATAAGGATTCTCTTAGAGATGATATTTTTCTTAACAATAGTCTTTCATTTTCTTCCTTCTATTTCTTCAAGAAATTATTTTTTAAGAAAAAAATATTATAAACACCACTATCTACCCTAAAGTCATATGTTATTATGTTTATATAACATTATTTTTTCTTCTCCTCTTCTATATAATATGAAATAAAAATGTCAATCATGTGTAATGCATACTACCACGACATGTACTAATGTAACATTATTTCATAAAAAACTATCACGATTGGATATAAGAATGATATTAATTTTTATATAAAATATTTTAAAAGTAAATATTCTTCTCTAGTTATATTATCACATATAACATATTAAATATCATGCTATTTAAAATACAATAATGTCAATCATATGTAGGGAGGTCAACCAAAAAATGATGTGATATTATACATTTCAACTAATGATGTGTTTGGAATATAATAAGGGTAAACATAATATACATAAGTTATAAATATAACATGATATTGAAAATTATAAAATAATATATCACCAAATTCATTTCCCATTCACCAGTTAAGGTAAAGATTTCATCACTCGTGCGTACCCACATCCTACCATCTCCACAAAGTGATGTAATTCATTTTCCATTAAAAATTTCTAAAAATCATTATCATAATATATTTAATGTATAAAAATGACATTTAAAATATATTATTATAATTTATTATTATTTATTTATATTCTATATACAATAAATTTAACTTTCATTATATAAAAAGCATGGAAAATAAGGAAATTTACACCGGAAACAATGAGAATAATGAAATAATATTAAAAAATATATGTTATATTTTATAAGAGTATCATATAAATTGTTATAAATATTATTATGGTTATATTATAAAATAATAAATTAATAAAATTAATATATAGGATGTTAAATCCTTTTTAACCAAAAGTAATCATGGTGTATGTGGCTTCTTCTCAGTTTCTTTTTATTGAGACATATTGAAATGTTGTGCTTTTAATTTATATTATATTATGTAAATACTACAAATTTGAAATGTTATATCATGGTTAAATTATATTTATTATATATCAATTTTAAATATTAATTATTAAATTCAAGAGTATTTTAAATTAATGTTACCAAGTGGAAAATTATTTAGTAACTCAATTTTGATTCATTAGGTTATATTACTTATTCAGTATCATTAATGGTAATTGATTATGTGTTTGTTAAATTTTTATTATCTTTTTTCAAACTTATTATAGGAGTATTTAAATTAGATACACATAATATCATCTTGTATTAATGATCACTTCAACATTATGATCATTGTAAGGGATTTCATATCAATTTCAAATTCATTGAGACAGTTTTCTTAATATACACCTACTCACTATTAAATGGTATATATTCTACCGTATTAACTTATTTAACATGAATGCCTATTTATTTATTATTTTAAATTTTTCAATAAAATCATATATATTTTTAATAATTGAAATAAGTATTTGAAACACCATATATCAATCTTACATATGGTATTTAGTTTGAATATTATTTGATTAAACAAGAAAAAATTGGAAAATTTGTGTTCATTAAACAATTTGGATATTTGATGAAAATGAATATTATTCAGAAATAAAATAATTTATATTATATATATTTAATTATTTGGACATGCAATTATTGACGAGTCTCAGTTATATATATCCCCTTGATGCATCGATATATCTCATGGGACATATATTTGGCCAATCAGATTGTTTTTTCCTAGTAGTAATAAAATGTTTTGTGGTAGGTCTTTATGGTATATGTTTTCATGATTCATGAGATCATGAAATCCAGTAATAAATTATATAATTTATTCATTATTTTCTCATTATTATTATTATCCATTATATATTCCAATAATATTATATCTAGATGTATTTTATTCACTATTTATTGATTTAATGGAAGGTGTGTTTTGATATTTATTGTTCCATATTGATTGTTTTTTTTTCTAGTTATTATGGTCATGTTATTAATTAAATGGAATGTCTTTTTAGTTTTCTACCTCTATATATATATTATTTTTTATTTATTACTAATATATTTCCCTATATGTAACCCTTAATCAATAGTTAATATCACCTTATTGCCTTTCCATTCCCCATGTTGTGATGAATAATTAGGTAATTGATTTCAAGGATTCCAAATATTTCCACTATTAGAATTTTAATTTTATTAACATGGGAAAACTGTGTATCATATATGTATCTAGTTCCCCAAAACTACTAAATTTTTTGGCCCTTCCTAATTTAAAACATTGTATCTATGTCTAGATAATAATATAGGCACCTACTATGGGTTACTAGAGTCAGCGATGTTACTGATGATTTATGGAATATATTTTCAACAGTACGATGAAATATTCTCTACAAATGAATAACAATTAAACACGAGTTTAAAAAAATAATAGGAGGATTAAATGATTGAAGTCATCTACAAAATTATGTAAAATGATGAAGTGTAATGTATTTATACAGATTAATATTGTAAAGAGAATGAAATATTATGGTAAAAATTATTTCAATTTATTTCTACCTAGAGTTAATTCCACTAATAATCAATTCTTTAACAAATTAGTTGACGTCTCTACCTATTACACAAAATTAAAAATTTTAAGATAGTAAAATTAAGTTCAAATTATAATAAAAAAAGAAATAATTAATTAACTCGATAAATAATTATTATATGACTTGAAGAGGAGAATTAAACCAATAATTGGAAGTATTTTTTATATTATACAATTATTACAACCATTTACACAATCAATTTAGTATTTAAATTGGTAAATAAACCAATACAGAAGACATAATAGAGACTCACACCCCTAATAAAGGTGGTTTTAAAATATACATTATCAAACTCTTTGATTTTGGGTTCACCATTTAAATATATGATAGTGAATGGGTTACTCTATTTCATTTTTTTTCAACATAATGTTGTCTTCATGATTAAAAGTAATGAAAAAGTAGTGTTTCTATAAGGAACATCATATGATGGATTCAATATATGGATTAATTTATGTTAAATTAATCCAAAATGAAGGACCACATTAGAGTTAGGTCTATGTATAAAATAGTTTAATATTATTCCAAACTAAAATTTCTCTATTTATTACAAGGATATTTTTTATTTTATAAATCACTAGTGGCATTTGAAATCAAAGAAAAAAATGAATTTCAATTTTTTTGTGAGGGGAATTTCCCTATTGAGGCATTTCATTTTGTATGTGTTATACTCTAGTCGCATTTCAATGTTTAATAATAAATATTTTCCAGGAACTAGTGGTGTAATTTCATGAACAATTTAAGGATTTTTTAGTTTATGTGTGATCATTTACAGAATTTCTAGAGAACCATGAAATATTACATAAATTATATTAGAAAAAGTTATTGGTAATTTATAGGGAAAATAAAATTCAAAGTACAAGAAGTTTCCACCCTTGTTTATAGAATATCAACATTGAGAATATTATTTAATATAGATAAGTTAAATGTATCATAAGAGTCTCCATCTCCAACATATGTGAAATTGATTCATTGCATTCTATTACCCGTATGATTCCACATTCGGGTTTTCAATAATTTTTAAATGATATCTCGATAAATCACTCACCCTTAATTGAATCATCTCCCAATATATTTTAATGGAAACGATATTAGAATTCATTAAAATGTATGGGAGTCTATTTGATTATTTTTTCATGATTTGTAAAAATTCTGATAATAGATTTAATTTGATGTGTGAAACAAGTTATTTCAGTATAAGATATTCTCTAGGACATCAGGTTGATCACATATTCAAACCCATTTATTATTATATTTTCACCCACTTTGAATCTAAAATAAGTTTCACAACTACGTAGAATGAAATTATTATGGTGGTATTTTCTTTTCATATTATTACTATCTATTTGGATCACTCTATGAAATGTACATACACTAATCATTCCACATTAAGAAAATTATTAGACAAAAATGATACATTTACATGGTTCATTTGGTGGCACATTTTACTCTATGTGAATATTATGATGATCGAAGGAAATAATGTTATAGAGAATGTTTCGGTCAATCAGATTTAATGGTTATAAATGTATAATGTAGAATAATATGAGGAGATAGAAATTAATAATGAGTTCCTTGATGAGAATATTTTATATATTGATCTATAAACTCATTAACTATTTGACGATAGAAAAATATTAGTTTCAAATTGTACAATTTTTTTGCACCATACATACAATTAATAGAAATGGTATTTACCTCATTCAAGAAACTAATTTTGAGATGAAACCATAATAATAATTAAATTTGTAGATGATTTAATTTAGTGATGTGTGACAGAATCATAGGTAGAAATAATTCAAATTTCATTTATTTATCATTAACTAGGGGACATCATTCACGTGATAAAAGAATTTTTATTATATTATAAAGAGGATTATTTTGTCGATCTCTCCATGATGATTTAATGATATTTTTATGAATAATTTACAAATACCATTTTACATTAATTTATTGGAAATGTCAATAGAATCCAAATAATATCATTATAAATTTAAAAGTTTAACGCCCTAACCCTAGATTCATAGAGGTAATGCATTACTTCACTACATTGTTGGGATTACAAGGAATCAAATCCAAAATGGAATGGCCAGTTTAGATTTTTTTTAAACCATATTACACCCATTATACCCATATTAAATTTGAAAATACAAAACAAACCATGATAAATAATGAAATCAAAGAAAAAAATCCTTGGAAACACATTCAAATATTTCTTCTTCACAACCTGGGGAATAGAAGAAAATAATGGTAACCTCAAATGATAAGTAAGGGTTAAGTGTAGATTAAGATATGATGAATCATTAATGTATAATAATTATGGTAATGTAAATTATGGAACACAAATTCTATTTAAAATTTTGTAAATGGCATAGTCTATACAGAAAGGTAAATAACTGAAACAAATGCCATATAATATATAAACCAATAATGAAATGAATCCATTTATAATGTAAATGATATAATCACATGGATAATAATAATTACCAATGAATACTCAATAAATTAAAATTTTCATTTTTAGATGACACATTTCCTAGGTACATAAGACATTTATCATCCTTACATTTTATAAGATAGTTTAGTATATCAGGAAGAAGCCCATCTGGTGTGGCCAACTGATTCATCTTATTATAAAAAAATGTGTATATGGGATTATATTAAATAATTAATAAACGATTTTGGAAAAATCTAAAACATTATATATAAAAATATATATATTAAATAATAAATTTAATTCATAATAAAATTTCCTTATCAATTATCTATATTGAGTAAATGTTACAAATTTATCAATTTTCAAAATAAATCATATAACCATAAATGTAAAAAACATATCTAAAAATAGAATACATTATAAGACATAACTAAATACATCGTATAATAATATATATATTTATATAAATTAAAATTCAAATAAATATTAATTACAAGAAATGGATTGTTTTATGATAATGTTAACAATCACACAAGGAAGTTACATTGGCTAACAACATTAAACCTTGGAAATTTTCAATTCAAAATATCATGGATGAAATAATTCAAAGTGAAATATAATATTTCATAAATTATATATTAAAAATGATATTATGTGTCAATGGTATTTTATATACACTAGATAGATGTGAATTGTTTAATACTAACAAATAATGTCTCAATAAAATATAATTTGAGATGAAATCCCAAATATTGAATCTGAATTGTCACGTGTGACTATATTTTATTGAATAATACAATTAACTTATTTATTTAAGAATTTTACCAAAATTTTAATGTTTACTATTCCATTAAATTTACATATTATCAATTCATATACAATTACTAAATTATTTATTCTTAAGTCAGATGTCTTTTCCATATTATTCAGTTTCATTAAAAAATATTAATGATGGGTTACAATAGTCAAGAAGGTAATCATATAATATATATATAAAAATAATAATTAAATTATTTTCAAATTTATACATCAATTATAGTTTTATATCTAACCATGAAATATTGTTTTGAAAAATGATTTAATGTTACAATCAGGGAAATGGTAGGTCGTACACCCACTTGAGTAACGTTCCCATATTTCGATTATCATTATGGAATGATGTAAAATAAAATTAACAATTATAAAATTTTAATTTCTTCATAAATACATATTATTTATTAATATATATTTTTATTTTTAATTCTCATGATTATAAAGTAATCACATCGGTTTTAGGAGGTAGTAGTCCACATATCCACAAACATCACTGTTACTTTTTCATTTTGTTGAAGGGAAATAAAAAATTCTATATTATATTAATTGAAATATAATTTTTTCATTAATATAATAATAAATTCAATTATATACTATAAAATCATTAAAAATTAACATTTCTATTTCGATACTCAACTAATCACATCAAAATGAGGAAGTCGTGGTCCATACATCCAAAAAATGATGTTATCGTATTCCAATTAAATAGAATACATGAAATTATGTGTTATATAATAATTAAATTATAATAAATAAATTTTAAATCTATAATAATATTCAACCATTAATTTTGGTAATGGATGAACTAATAATTTTAGTTTGTGAGGCAGTAGTGTTCCATACAAAAAAATTATGATCATATATCCCATTGGATTGATGTGTGTGTAGGTGTAGGTTTGAAACATAATATAAAAAAATATAAGTACATTTAGAATAATTATGATACTATACAAACAAAATAATAAAATATTTAATGAGTGGAAAATGGAATTGAACTAAAGTGCTCATTTAAGAATGTTACCACATCTTCATGTAACCTCATTTGGTTCATAGAAATATTCATCCTTGGTTTTCCTTAATCCCAAATTAATTCTTATAAATTGTGTTTATGGATTTTCTATGATTATTTCTAATGGGTATGGACAATAAATATGTGTTTATATGTTTGAAAATGTGAGGTGTGAGTTCCCTTTATTAGTGGTGGGGGGAGTGTCATTATTGTAAATATAAAAAGATAAACAATACAATGAGGACTCAAAAACACATTTTTTCCACCAATAACGAACCATTTTTATATAAAAGGGATCATATAATATAAATATGTCCTGAAAATGGAATTTTTACTAGTATCTAGGTCATTTAAGTCCATAAATGTAAGGATTATTCCCTTGGTAAGCCAATTATTTATCTTAATCTCTGTAACTAATTTTCAATTATAATTAAAAAACTGGTAAAAAAAATTTGAATTCTAAATAAATTTAAATAATTAATTTTTATTATATGGAAATCATTTTGGGAAATTCTTATCTAATTAGTTGTAGAAATTTAATTTAAATTAATGTAGTGAAGGAACGAGAATGCATGTTTTTAACCTGAAACTATTCAAAACATATAAATGTTTTTCTATCAAAATTAAATCTGAAATATCTACCAAAATACTAAATTGGACTAATATATGTAATATAAATCAAATTAAACATTTAAATCAATTCAAAATATAATTTATCCTTCAAAATAATTTAGATCATAAAATATTTATCAATTAAAATTATTATTTTATACTATTCATAAAAAAATGAAACATCATAGAAAAATATCAGAAATTAATTTTAAGATTATTTTAAAGGCATTATTTACAAAATTACCTTAATTTTTCATTATAAATTATAAATTTTTAATTTTTATGATTTAATGTTGGATCACTATAAAATGGTGATAAAATTTCCATTAGAAAAATATTACTTTCCATGTATAAAATTTCTTTTCTTCTTATATTATACATATATTGCCTTTAAGACATATATAAAAAATTATTAAATATATAATATATACTTTACTAATATATTTAACAAATATTAATTAATTTAATTTATTTTGGTTAAATTTTTTTGGTGTATAAATATATTATTTATACAAACATTTCTATTATAATCAATTGGTTTTCATATTTAGTTCTAACTATTTGGTGACAAGTTTATTAAAATATATTTTATCATATGTTAGTTAATAATAGTAATAAATTCAATTTTAAAACTATTATATATTAAATACTAATATTTTTTTTGATATTTTTTCGTTTCTTAAAACTCGGTATTAAGTGTAATGTACGCTATCAAAAGAAGTCAATGTTGCATGAGAGGACCACTAAATTAAGTGTTACTTATATAGAATTAAAATCATAATATTGTGTGAAATGTATTATAAATTAAAATTATTCTATATGGTAATATTTTCTTGGTTTATCATATTAGTAAATAATGGAAAAAATAAAAAATTATTCATAAAAAAATATAGTATTGTAATTTTATATTCTTCGGAGATAAAATAAATTATGAATTTGAAATTCAAACTTGATATTGGTAATATACATTTTAATATATTTAAATAATCAATTGATCAAATATACAAAATAATAAATATGGTTAACGAAACATCTTTAAAATAAGAGAAAATATAAATGTGAATGGCCCCATAAAATAGGGATTTCAAATTAATGAACATTGTTAAACCATGGACATATAAGAGAACTGAAACTATTATGTTAAGATATATAAGGATTGAGAAAACATTCATGGGATTTTTGTTGACCATAATTACATAAACCAACATTTTGAAACAGTCATTTCTATCAGAAAAAAATATTAATAACCGGGATACATTTTGGTTTGAAGACCCTCTTCCTAGATTTGAGGATATATTTCATTCTCTTTAAATATAATTAAATATATGTTTTGGTAAATATAATATAATAATTTTTTTGATTCATTTCAAATTTATACTTCTTTTAATAAAAATGTTTCACTAATATGGTGATATAAACCATTAGCCTCTAAAACCTCATTTAATGGTATACTTAAATAATTTTATAAGTGGATAACTTTTCTAAAACATTATTAATCCCTTTAAATCAGTTTTCAATATTCCACTCTGTGTTATATATATATTCTTTAGTATACTAGGTTGTCCTATATATGTGTCTTCATAATTTGAGACACATAATAATTCCATTTTCATTAATCTAGGGAACATTCTCTTATTTTAAATTTTCATCTCATGAGGAAAATATTTATAAATAAATGTCTCTTTAAAGGATTTATATTCCATGATATGTAATAATATTTCCTCCCAATTATTCTGGATCAATGTCCACCACTGGTTAGACTCATCTTTGTGGAAATAAACACTATATATAACCATTTACATTTTACCTCATCCAAAGTCCATAAATATATTTTTTAGGAACATAACCAATATCTCTATAAATATTTAATGTATAGAATCTATAAAATAAGTGGTATTGTATTTCATAAATAAATCTAACATATAAGAAACTCATTGTACTAAATATTTCTTTATTCAAAAAATATTTGTTTTCATTACTATACTGAGCATTCCACATGTATCTAAAATTACTCTAAATCCACAACCATCCATTTTGGTTTCCTAAACATGGTAATATCTATAATATAAAAATGTATTGATACAATTCTTAATTCATGTATCCATTTCAATATAATGGAATATACTATATTAGTTTATAAAAATATAAAATATAATGTATAATCCCAAATATGCGAAATAATTAACATATAATGAAAAAATTATGTATTAGAAATCTCATAATCACAAACATGGTTTCATTAGTATTTTTTCCTATAAATATATTGAATTCCTATGTTATGTTTATCCTATAAAATCTATGCATTCCTAAATCATGATTCCAAAGAATCTAACAAATTTTATTTAACACCCACTATACCATTCTGACCTGAGAATCCCGGTGCCAGTGCATTAATTTATTAAATTGGTATGACTATAGGGAATCAAATATTAAATTACCAATTTGTTTAGTAGTTTTGGAATACTAAATTACATAGATTTTACCAATATTATATTGGAAACTAGAAATCAAAACTTGATACAAAATAAAATTAAAGGTATAATATCATTTAAAACTCAATCAAATATTTTACCTCCAAAACCTCGAGAAAAGAAAAAAATTAATGGTGATCTGACGTACTCAGTAAGGATAAATTATACTAGAAGAAAGAATAAATAAATGATTATTAATCAATATGAAAAGGTTAATATAAAAACTCACATTCAATTTTAATATATAAATATGGAATAGTCAACTTATGAATGTAAATATCAGAAATATAAGCAATTTAAACAATAAACTAAGAATAAAATGCATACATAAATAATTTCAAAGAAAAAATATCCTAGATACTAATAATAATGAATTAATTATTAATAAATTAAATTATTAATAATTTATTTCCATGTTTTCTGGATACATTTTACCTTTACTATTAAGACCATTTCACAATATCATTTAGTGAACCATGTTGAAACACATCTAGTTTTGCCAATTAATTTTTATCATCATACTAAAAATTCATGAAGGGGATACCCTAAAATGGAAACAACCCATTTCATACTAGACCAAAACATTACATATATATTCAAACAGTAATATATTTAATTTAAAAACAATATTCCTTATCAAATATCATTCTAGATTAAAGGATCGTGATTTATTAATATTTATCAAATAAATTATATAATCATAAAAGTAAACACTGTATATAAAACGGTATATTATATAATAATTAATCGTATACATTATATATATATATGGATATCAATATTTTTATTAAATCCAAATAAAAATTTTTAGTATAATTTTATTGTTCAAGAGACAATTAAAAATCCCAAAAGGAAGGGAGACAATTAAATAATTTTTACCATTTGGTATTTTTCAGTTGGAAATATATTGAATGAAATAATTCAAATTGAAACATAAGATACCATATTGAATGAATTATTCATAATATTACAAGTCAGGGAGATTTTATATAAACAACATTTAAATGAACCGGTGTATAATAACAAATAAGTCTAAATGAAATATTGAATGAGACAAAATCCTATAACTGTATTATGACAATCCATGTGTTTATTTATCTTCCTAAATAAAAAACTGATGTTAATTTCATAAGAATTTTATATAATTTTTATTGTGTATTATTACATTAATTTCACATATTATACAATAAATAAGTAAATTATGCCTCAGTCGGATGTTTTTACCATATTTGGCTCATGTGTCAAAAATGACTAATGTTGGTTGACCATGGAAAATGTGATCACTATATAACATCTATATAATAATATTAATATATTAATTACTATATTCATACTTCAATTATACTTCTACAATCAATCATGAAATATGGTTATTGAAATTGATCAAATGTTATTGTCATGGAGAGGGTAGGTCATACATACACGTGAGTAACATTATTATTTTTCTCTAACTAGTATATAATGATGTAATGTAATAGTTATTATTATATAATTATAATTATATATCAAATACAATATTATTTAGTCATATATAATTTAATATATAATTCTAGTGAGGAAAAAGTAATTGCATCTCATTGAGGAGGTGGTAGTCCACACATCTACGAACCAAATTATCATTTTTTCAGTGTTATAAATTGTAATAAATAAAATGCAATTTTATATAATAAAATATTTAATTATTCCATAAATATAATTATAATTTCATTTCTATAATATTTTACAATTAAAACCATAATTAATACAATCAATATTTAGCACAAACAAATCACATATCTTTGGGGAGGCTATAGTCCAGACGTCCAAAAATGAATTTATCGTATTCCAACAAAATGAAATGAATCAAGGAATGATCTATATATGGATTAATGAATAATAATGGAATAATAAATACATAATAAATAATATATTAATTATACATTCTTCATTATTTAAATTCTTGATAGCTGGTAATGGAATTATTTAAGGCATCTGTTCGCGAGGAGATAGTCCCCCGTACAAACGAATGATGATTGTGTTCCCACATAATAAAAATATTTGTAGGTGTATGTAATAACATTTCTATAAAGTCACATATGTATTTTTTTTGATATTATGGATATTATATAGGAAATATATAATTTTTGGGAAAAAATATCTCAAGCTACCATTAAAGAATTTTTTGAGCAGATTGTGTTTACTGACAATGTGGGCCTCTTTCTTGGGTTTGTTGATAAAGCAGACCATGATGTAAAATTTTTTAGAAAAAAGGGGTTTATAGGGAGACATGTCTGGTTGAAGAGATTTTTCAACAATCCATGATTTATTGACTAACATCGAAAATGTAATGGATGATCTGGTGTGGGTACAAAAAGAGCAGATACAAGGTGGCATTTTTATTCAGTGTTTTTGAAAAGGTAATTTCGCATCGGTGTCTTGGAGGCATAGAATGCTGCGCACCATTAGACTAAGGTACCTGTACACATGCACCCAAATACACCTCCATGCGACAGTGAAGGGATATATATAACTGAATATAAAATGCATGCATACAACTATTTCAAACCTGAATGATATTGATTAAAAAAAGGGGGAAAATGACCCACCAAAGTAAAACCACAAAATCATCCAACCTTCTCAGAAGGAGAGGATCAATATCAAAGAACCCACCGATAATCTCCTCTGCACAACTCTAGTAATCACCCCTGTCAGTCTCGCTCACAAGGCTCTGCCTACTCCTGTCCTCTCGGGACTCCGTTGAAAGGCATGTGGTATTCACAAGACATAAACATGTGTGGGAAAATCCCATGCAGGGATGAGTATAATGATGCTTAGTAGACAGACAAAAAACCCAAAATAAAGAGATAAACTGAAATTCAATAGTCTGCTCATCCCAGCCAGAGGAAACCCTAATGAATGAGAAACTCCATATCGTGACCATCCTTGATAAAACACAACTAGATAGCTCTATATAGGTGTATTCCCAAATATACACCATGAAAATTATCCCAAATATAAGTTCCAACATATACCAAAAACATCCTGATATACCTATTACACACACCATGCCACAAGAGGTATCGACCTCATCACCAGAAATGGTTCAAAACTAGGAGAACACACTCCACGATCACTGTCATCCAGATGAAACTCGTATGAGAGATACACTCCATCAGGTCCCACACAAACATCCCAGATTCTCACCGGAGCGATCACGCTCGTCGGATATCGTCACTGAGGATACCTTTTTAAAACAACATAAACACCAAAATCCTTTGATATTGGATCTCTCTTAGGGTCCACTAGGGGATACCCAAACCCACACTAGTATACGAAGATCTCACAGATTGGGGATTACTCTCATGGTCCGCTGGGGGATACCACAACCCAATCTAGCATTCTTAAATCTCACATGATAGGGGATCACTCCCAGGATCCTCTAGGGGATACCAAAACCCGATCTGGAATTTGTAGATCACACAGATAGTGGATCACATCCAGGATCCACTGGTGGATACCACAACCCGATCTGGCACTCAACAGAAACACATCACTCAGATAGATGATCTTCACTCATGACACGATAGTCACGAAAATACCAAAACCCTATCTGGTACATCCCACATTGTAGGGGATCAAAATGATGACACCGCAACCCTACAGAAACCAAGCACTGAGTAAGAGATCGTATAACCAACGATACCGCAACCTTAATATATTCCTCATGCTATGTATAGGATTGTATGCCCAAAGATGCCCCAACCCTACTGAGCACAACCCACTGCGTAAGGGATCATATTGATGATGATGCCAAAAACCCTATAGGGTTAACCTGATAGATAGGGGATCACAGCTCATGGATAAGCAGTCACAATGAATCAAATAACATGATCTAGGGAAACGATGCTAGAGGATCCCATTTTGGGACCACCAAAGGGATTACACAACTCTATCAAATTAAACATTTCATCGAGAGGATCAAAAATCTATACTAAAGTTGTGATGCCACACGAACCCTCATAGGAACAAACCAAGGGAGTACCCTTGACCACTGCTGGTCCAAACGTCGCTAACCTGAGTGAATTGCCATAATGCCATACCAAGCACCTCTAAGGCCGATACCGAGGACACCATTGCGATCCATATGGAAAAACATGCAGGATTTGCAGTTCACTCGCTTGAAACAGAAAACTATGGAACAAGGTTCAATTCACCATTTCTCACCCACTTGGGGCCCGCACCACGATCTGAAAACTCATCATGGAGATCACTCCATTGCGATCCCCTCAGAAAAACCCACGAGATCGGCTACTCGATCATCCAAAATAGACTCCCAGTGGAAAAGGTAATATTCACCATTTCTAGCCTAGGTGGGGCCCACACCACGATCCGAAAGCTCATCAAGTGGATCATACCATTGCGATCCCCGTAGAAAAACACACGGGATCGACTACCTAGTTGTGCAAAAAGGACACACGGTGGAAATGTCACGTTACTCTGTAAACACTGGATCCATGATTCCTGGGGCCCACATCCTGTTCTCAGTCCCAACACCCGGAAACTATCTTGAAATGTCTGATATACCATCAGGGCCTCAACTCCACTGACGGCAAGTCATTTTGACACTCCATGCATGAGTTATGGCAGATCGAAGTTGAAAATAATAAAATATTATTATTATTTTCAACGTTTCATGGCCCCGGGCCTAAAACCCCACTCAAATAATTCATTAATTAATCTCAGGAGGGCTGAATCGATGCAATAACTGTGTCGCCAAAAACGGCTCTCAAATAGGACTTCCTCATTCCATGTTACATGGGCTTAAAGAAACCCCGGAAAAACCTGGCCGGACAACCGCCACCCTAGACAGAAACCACAGTACTGCTGCCGGGAACCACCACGCCAAATCTGTAATTCACTCTGCCGCTGCCATGCCGTCACTGCCCTCGCCGGAATCTACCATTGCCGCCACCTCTAGAATCTGGGTATTCCGCCGGATAACTACTGGGAGCCATCGGGAGCACCCCGGTGCTCCAAATTCAGATCTGATAAGTGTTTTCGAATCCTCAGGACCCGTACTACACAACAACAATGTCGATTTGATGAAAATGAAAGCATAAACGGAATCCAGGATTTTAAAAGTCAAACTACCTATCTTTTGGAAGATCGCCGACACTTTGTATACTCCGATGTTGCCGCTACTCGATCTAGGACCGACCATCGTCAAACTCTTTGACCGATGACGCTTTATTTTCTCGATTTGGTGGATCGGTGATGCTCAACATAGGAAATAGGAGAGGGGATGTGGTGCCACAATGTGAAGCGAGGAGGGGGTGTTGATTGATATTATTAATATTTTAAATTAATTAATTAAATAATTCAACAACCATCAATTCCCCCGACCAAACCTTCCAGCACGGAGATGTTTAGATCTACCCTAGGGTAAAAACAGAATTCTGAATGCAATGGCACATTCAGAATTGTGATACAAGTCTTTTTTCGGGAGTTATTTGAGCTGACGCTCATAAAGAAACATTTCCATTCATTTACGAAAATGCCACTGGTGGCTTTTCCCACAGCTGGCCCGCACCCACAATGTTTACACCCCACCAAGGGTAAACATCACCCTCTGGAAGCAACTGTGCCATCAGATTTCTGATCTGAGCTACCATATAGAAGTAAACACAACCCCACCATGTGAATAGTATAAATGTACTTAATTGTTTTAAAAAATTAATTCTTGGCACACCGGGCCTCGGAATCGCACACCGTCTTCACACCTAGCTCTGGAAATATTGGTTGTAATATTCTAGAGTCTGACAAGACCAATAACCGAGTCACTACTTGTGGGATGAGAAAAAAACACAAAAAGGGATATTAAAATGTCTCATTTTATCCTAGTGAAAAAGATGATAGCACATTGGGGATATTTAACTATATCAAAATAATATTTCAAACATGTAAATAAATTAATTATAAAAAAATACAAATAACACCATTTATACCAATTTGAATACAAAGGGGAAACCATAAACGCACCCATATGTATGTTGGAATTCATAAAGCCATTCCATTAAAAAATCATTTTATGTATATTGTTTCCTTAAACCATCAAATCAAAATAATTTCATAAAATCATGTTTTCATGAGAAATATTAGTATCCTGTAACATCATATTCATAATATGAACCACTGATCATGTTTTTAATCAAGTAGAACAACCATAATAATTAATGTATATGGAAACTGAATGTGTATCAAATTTTTACATAGTATCTTAGAGGATATTAATTCCATATAATTCATGATATATAAATATATTAAAGATATATCTACTAAATAAATAATTTTTTAATTTCATAATCCCCATGAATTTAAAATTTATTAGATTAATTATACAAAGATTACACTGTGACATTATGTGACGAATAATTAATTTTGTGGTCATAGAGATTATATAGAATCTTTTATCGTATATTTTACACTCCATGATGAAAAATATAGTGTTTCGTTTTGAAGGGATTTTTATATAAATATTAGGTACATATGAATATTTAGGAAGGATTTTTTTAATGCATCTGATTCACTTGGTATTCATTAAAACATTTATAGTCTCATCAATTTATGAATTTATCATTTAGGTCCCCAATAGTTTACTCAAATATTTATTTCATTTTTAAATTTAATTTCATGTTATTGAATCCAAACTCACTTAATCAGATGAAAAACTAGAACATGATTTAGTATATCTCTACTATAAGTAGATAATTAATGATGGGTAAATAGATCAAGTGTAGAAGATTTGGTGATTGAGTTTTTCTAATAATTTTATCCATTATTATTAATATTATTATTTTGAATTTCTATAAGACTAAACCTCTATTTAATTTCATTATATCTCTTAAACCAAAAAGAATATTAAGTGTAAAAGTACAATGTGATTGATAAAAATAATCAATTATTGATAGTGTTGCTTTGTAACTTATTTTTAAGATTCAAAATATTGTTTTTAATGTATTTTATTTCCCTAACCAAGATATCTATGTTAAATTTGGTAGAATCAAGGGAATCGACCACAATAATGTTAGTAATATTTGAATTTTCATTCAACCAATTAGTTTGACTCATTCATGATTGATATATGTACATATATATTTGTATAACATCCTATTAATTTGATTCCATTTTTTCATTTATATTAATTTTAGTTGGGTTTAAATTCTAATTTTTATATTCTATATGATGCATTGTGATAAATATTTATAATTATATAAATTTAATAACAAAAATTTCATGGGAATAAAATATATTCTATGATTGAATTATCTTCGAATCAAATGTAACAATGTTGTATTTTTATATTAAATGATCGATTATGATTCATAAATTCTTAAAATGATATAATATTTGAATTAGAAATGTGGGGGGGGGTTTCAATGTTTTTAGGGATCATTGAACCCAATATACAATTTTTTTGAAATAAACAGTATAATAAGAAGTTTTCTAATAAATAATATCCTAAAATATGAATTTTCAAAAAATATATGTAAACATAAGAGAATTTTTTATAGGAATTTAATAAAAATTAATAACATGATTGCTTTTAGGGTAAAAAATGTCAAGATTTTTGAATTTTGTTAAATATGAATTTTCACATTTTATTTTTGAAATAATTTTATAATTATGCAGAATTAATTCCATGAGTAATTGTGGAATATTTTTAATTACCATTTCCATGAATTATTAAATCAATTTTTTTTCTTTTTCATAATAATTTCATTTTTCCTGATATTTCATTGAACAAACACCATTTCTAGAACATTCACATTAATTATGTCAGAAAATATAGATACTTTGAGCCAAATTAATATTAATAATTAAATACATTTTCATTAAACCATTTAATATCATGACATATATTAAATTTATCATTTTTCATACATCAAAGCTATGATATACATTGATAAAGAATTTACATTAAAGGAAAAATACCCTTCTTACCCTAAATTTATTATTATAAATTAATATATATTATTTTGTGATTCTAGAGGTATATTCATGGTAGATTGAAATATTAGTGATAATTCGATGTAAATGAAGGATGTGATGTTTACATTATTGACTTATTCATTTCCTCGACGCAGTTTTACATTCTGATAACTAGATTGTTCTTTCTTTTTGAAATACAATTGAAATAATTATTTTTTTCCTAGATATTTTTATAATAAAATATAATAAAACTATTCTATTGTCATAAATATTACAATAATCATTGTAAAAATATATAATTAAAGAATTGTTATGGCTGTGATATTATTTCCATGTGCACTTTCCACTAGAAAAAATAGAGAGATAGTGATGAGAGTAACTGAGGAGTGAAAATTAAATTAGTATTATTGAATGTTTATTATGAGAATAAATTACTTAATAAGATATTAATAGGATATAATATGTTTTACAGATGTAATGAGGTTTAAATTTTCAATTAATTTTGACAAAAAAATCATTCATTGAGATTTATGAGTAATGTTCTTACAACCTAAGACACCGTATTAGAGGGAGGTGAATTGTGGGTTTTTCAATAATTTAAAAATAATGATTCATAAAATTGGCTTCACTAATATAATGTTTTCATTTTCACTATAGAAATTCTTAACCCATTAATACTAATGGAAATCACTCTAAAATAGGATAAAAAATCAATGAAATTAAAATATGCATCGTACATTGGGTAACTATGTGGTTCAATGCTAATGTCTAATATAAAAATATTCAAATGTTAATATTTTAGTGTACTAAAAATAATAATTCAGTAGATATATAGAATTTTGTTTTTATTGGGAACTTCACTCTAAATATCACCTCATTTACATGTTTGTCAATTATTTACTCTTTAAACAAGGAAACAAACCATTATTTTTTTAGAATGACTCTTTGATGATCCAAGAGGTACTATTTATTATTCTCATACAATGAATACTTTCAAAAAGGCCTTTAATAGATTATAAATATATGTCAGTCTCTCCATGATAAGAATAAAAATAACATAGGATGGTCATATTCATTTCTGTGTATTTTTAATAATGATAATCACTTACTCGATACTCTTCTCTTTCCGGACAGATGATTAAATCAAATCCATGTGATGGTGGAGAATTGTTTGTCTACAACCACTCAGTAGTAATGAATCCTTCAGTAATATAATGAAACAATACCTCATATTTATTATCATGTTTCAATCCTAAATTTTTTATATGAATGTGTAAAACTCAATCTCTTAAATACTTCTCCCATGAACAAAACATGTTATGTCAATGGATGACTTTTGTGGATGGTTACCTCAAAATATCATTGAATTAAATGAATAATTTTGTCCTAAAATTTCATTATATATTATGAAATAATTAATAATATGTTCACTGATTATATAAAACTTTTTTTGTTATTATATTATCTTTTTTATCTAGATATTTTTATTTTCATTTCAATTGAAAAAAATTCCTTGGGTATATTATTTGAATATTTGATTATTGAAATTTTCATCTAAAATTTTACATATGATATATCACATTCATTCCTACTAAATTATATGTCTAACTTATGTGATATTACTACATGAGATTGATTCCAAATTGAAAATGTGAAAACACTAAGAAATTATATCTTAATTTTAATCCACATCCTCTTATAAATCATATTTTCATCGATATTTTTTCCATTTTCATGATATAGATAGTAAATAAATATCAAAATATTTATTTCAAAAAATATTAGTTAATGATAAACATTTTTTATCTATTTTTTACTTTTATGAAATTGGAAACTTGAATGTCATTCATAATTGATTAATTAACTATGTTAAATACAAATGCATTAATATAAAAAAAATATCATTAATGTTTTTGAAAAAAATTACTACATTTCCATACTTTAATGTCAGCATACTATCATCAAAATTTTAATGATAATTAGACATATTTTCTATATATATTGGAGTTATTCATTGTCTTATTTGTGATTATTCACCATAAATCACTAAGGGATTATCCTTATTTCAATACACTCACAACTCTTATGATGACCCTAATGACCCTTGAAAACTACAAACATTTTTTATTTGTCCACAACACAACACTATATCAAACTAACATTAGTTTTAATGAGCCATATGATTTATGAAAATGAACCACAAAATTAATTCTTATATGTTGTTATAAAAAATAGTAATACTCCAGATGACACTTGAATTGTTTTTTCATGGACTCTTTCATGATTTAAATACGAATGTTATGTTGTTCACATTTCCACAAAAATTACTCATACACATCATAATAATGAATATTATGAGAAATTGAACCTTCCATGATTTATCAAATTACTTTTCTCCTATCTATGTTTCTATTCACATTTGTATATGGGACATTTACATTAATAGTGAATCCACCTTATGTCTATTCAAATTTATCGAATTTAAAACCATTGTCAATTCCAATAAAACTCCAAAATGATAAATATTAATTATCGAAGTAGACTTTTATGAATTTACCAAATAATTTACATCAAAAAAATATTACTAATGCACATTAAAGGTATTTTATCTCATTTTCAAAATTAAAATCGGTAAAAAAATAATGCTATGCTTATGTTGAAAATGTTATTCTTATAAATTAATAAATTCATTTCAATTTACATTTTTTTCCATCAATCATAATGTTAATCATTTAAAAATCTAAAAATAAAAAAAATATCTTCCCTAAATATCAAGTTTATATCACTATATTATGATATCAACATATTTTGAATATAATTTAAAAGATTTAGAAACCATATTCTTCCTCATTTATTCAAATAAGACTCTATGTATTATCACTCTATTAAACATGTAAATTTAAAGACATCAATCTCAAAAATTTACATACTATTAAAAATTTAAAAATTACGAAGAATTTTATAAAAAAAATACCACTTTTTGGCCTCTATTTTATAATTTTTTACATCTTATCTTACAAACCATGATCCTAAAAACCCATTGTATCCTTAGTAAATATCCATTTTTTTGGTGAGGTTGGATTTCTCAAATGTGGATATTGAGATATTAGTAAACACTTTAGATATTGAATATATATAGTATTTTTAATAAATCCATTTATGTAATGACATTGAGTGATGTGTGAGAATATTATTAATACAAACACCTCCAATTATTTTCATAAATCAATGCAATTTTTGATAAAGTATTATTATGATATTAAATGGATTCGAAATGTTACTTCACTAATGAGGAATTATTTAATACATTGTATGAATGAATGTGATGAAATTATTTTATCTTAAATTATTTTGGTATATTATAACAATTATTTTTACTAATATTCTTTAGAATATTTATTCATCCTCATTGAGAAAATTTTTGAGATTATTTTAATGAGGATGATAAAATATCTATCTGTATGTTAAATTTTCTAACTTTAATTATTTATTATAAATTTATCATGTCAATAAATAATTTATTGACCCAATACTACCAAATTTGAGTTTTTTAAAAGCATTTTCTTGGGATTAATAAAAATATATTTCTAGAGTCATTAAGGATTATAAAAAATTTTCTATGAAATAATGGAATTACAATATAATTAGTTTCACCAGAGATAATAATAGAGATAAAAAAAGTGGTCACACTATAATAGTATTCAATATTTTATTATGTATAAGAAATTATGAATAAATTTTATAAAAAATATGCATGTTTTAATTTTAACGAGGATGAGAAAAAAATTTAATCTATTCCCCCAAATTATAAACATAAAACACTAAACATGCAATTAAAATACCTAGACATTAACATAAAATATGACACATAAGTTGATGGTGATAACTAGACCACAGAGTGGTGATTTAGAATTATGGTACATGTAGAGAAGATAGAGATGTATCGTAGGGGAAAATTATTCAATACACAAGAAAAATTCATGGAGGTCTAGTGATAAAGAAGGAGATATTAAAAAAATGAGAAAGTATAATGTTGGAAAAGGAAATAGGTTTTTAGTGTGATAATAATATGTTTAAAAAAATATATAATCTATTATATGCTCATGTTAGTAATTAACCTGTGATAGGTATTGACGAGATCACACAATTAATTATTTCCACAAACTCTATTAATGTATGGTAAAAGAAACCCGAGGTTCTCGAATTGTTTCCATATCTCAATGTATACCCACGACATAGAATTCATATTATAATAATATTTTAATGTGATGTCTACTAAACAAATAATTTTTTCAATCCACCATCCTCAAGGGTTTGAATTTTACATGAATAATGGCATGGGAAAAGCATTATAATCCTACATGTTTCAAATTTATAGTCATATCCATAGAAAATATACATAATATTATCTCTTATATTTATAAATCCAAATAATAAAATCTCATGCTCCATATATAATGGGGTTTCCTCTAAAAAAATAGGACTATGTAAACAATTTTGACTGTTTTATCATGGATAATTAATTGATTAGTTTTGTTAGGTAATTAAGTTATATTTTCAATTAAATAGGTCTATGTATCTTCTTTCAACCATTAACTCAAGTATTCAATTTCAATATCAAATGGAGTTTATCTTCTTGTAATTTTTTATTATTTATCATTGCTCAATAATTATAATGTATATTATGATTTTGTCCTTCTAATCCATGAGTTGATAATTATATAAGGGGTGAGGGGTAAATAGCATGAGGATGAATGTTTGCATTATTTTTTTAATTTAAGGAAATAATATTCTTTTTATTTAGAAATTTCCTAAATTATTAATATATAATTCATTTTTAGTACATAATAAACCTAGGACTTGTTATATGAGGATTGATAATATAATTAATAAAAATAATCTAATACGAGTAACCCTGAATTTTAATATACATTAATAATGGATTTAATATTATTATGTCATTTTATTTATTTGACCACGAGATCTATTTTAACCTGTGTAAAATCAATAGAATTAACTGTAATGAAGTTATTAACCACATAATGATTTTTAATGAAATTACACCATCTCATTAATTAATAAATTATGTCATTATATCTTGTTGATCACTCCTTTGAAGATGAATCATTGTTATTATTGATATTAATAATTATTTTGTTGAAATTATATCTTTTAAATTCAATTCATTATTTTTTTAATAACATTTATTGGTATAAGAATTGAATCACACAGTTCTATTTGGTATTACCTCAACTCATCAAGGTACTAATAATATAAAAACATTTTTAAATGTTATGGTAGTGGGGTGAGTCATCAATAACAATTAAAAAATTAAAACATGAAATCCTACTAGAATTAACTACACCAATGGTCCCATTTATACACATACTGTGTAGCGAAGATATGAATCAGACAATTATGATAGTACACAACCATGTTTGTAATGGGCCCTTCATGTCATATAACATTCTTGAAACTCTATTTTTGTTTATACTAAAGGAACAACATAGTTTTAGTATATATTTTGTGAATATAAGAATACATGTAATGTAATCAAGAAGTATGCCTTCTTTATAAAAGTAATACATATCAATATAAGATAGTGGGTCTCACAATCCTTGTACCTTACATGAAAAATTGTTTGGTTCATCTCCACATATAGAGGATGTTGGTAGTAAATTTAATAAAAACTAAAAAGGATCACATTTCATGTTATTGGAAGTGTATGTTTTATATTATTTCATCTTTTGTTGTTTTTTTATTTTCATTACCATGTTTTATAAGTAAAAAAAATAGTACATATTTTTGGGAGTTTTCAAAGAAAAATTATTTGGGTAATATGTTATCATCATTAGATATTTTTTGGGTGTTATTTATAGAATAAATTTCTAATCTCTTATATGAAATTATGGGGAGATTGAGAATGATATTTAGGGTAGACATGAGGTTAGTAATCCTCTACAGACATACTAAATAATAGGAATGGGTCCTCTTGAACATAGTAAAGTAGGTGACCACCCACCATGATGGAACATATATCTTAAAAATATGAAGTATCTAATCTCTTATACTATTAATACACCCCAAAATGAATTGTGAATCATCCACATGGGTTAATACCCACTAGACTAAATTGATAACTTCCCCAACATATTGGTCCCACATTTTGTTTATAATTGGTATTATAGATGTTATAAGGTCATGGAAGTTGTGTGGATTCATGATATCAATATTTTGGATCATGGAACATATAAGAGATATTCTTTTTCATTTGAGTAGTGTATTACAGCTGGAAAAAATACTTATATAATTATGACTCCTTCAAAATTCAAGGAATATATATATAATTTTGAGATATGATCCCCAATATAGGTGAGATTTTATGATTTGGAATCTTATTTTTCCAATAGTTATCATAACAAGAGATCATGTCAAATAAACATTTTCATTCATTCCATCCACCTTCCACAAGAATTAAGGCTATGTTGTTTGACCATTAGATTTTATTTCTTGGATTTTGACATGTTATATGTATTATCAACCATACACGAGTTATCTTCCCACATGGATTGTGTGTATTTAGTCATTTAAAAATGTTTATATAACCATGGAGGATGTGGAGCCCCAATGCTGATGTGTAGAAGAACAAGTTGGTACATGGTGGAGGTATTTACATTCCAATATGATAAGGGATTCCATAAAGTGAGACAATTTATCACATTACCATGGTTCAATTATGTTGGTTGATATTGTATTACATATTTATAACTATCTTTTTTGGATACTCATGTGTCATATCCTATATGAATATATTATAATTTATATATATATTATGAATGTAGATTCAAAAACACACACACAGACACACACACACACACACATATTTTTACTGGAAATTTTATATATACTATGTAATTGAGCTGTATATTCATTATGAGTTGATATAGGATAATTTCAGCCACGCATGTTTATGTCATCATGGTGCTAATTTTTCATTCTAATCTTATTAGATGAAATCTTGAGGAGTCACATTTGGATTTTAATAGGCCCCAGTTTTTCTCCCATCTTTCAATCCATATCAAAATAGTTTTAGAATGGTAATGAATTAGGTATATAATTTTTATTTGGAATTATTATGGGATATGGATTTGATATTAACGGATGAAATGTTAATTGCATCATCATTTTGGATATCAGGCTCATGGTATTATCATAAGTGAGACAGTTTATGTAAATAATTTTATGTCTCTAAAACCATTACGTGAACCAATTACTCTAAGTAATCCTTTTTTATTAATTATATAAAATTTGGTACACAATTCATATTGTTTTAGACCATTATCTTTCATGTACTTCATATGTTATCTCACAATGTTCTACTATGGTAAATGTGGGTTAATCATAACAAATAGTTGATTTTACCTATATATATCAATATATTATTTAGATATATGGATATGATAAAATAAATTTAGAGTAGAATAAAAATAGTATAGATTATTTGAGAAATAAAACATTGATTCCATGGACTGATCAAGATATATAATTTACTCTTCAATAGATGCATGATCCTTTAACATTTACTGTTAGTATATATTATTTAGGTTTAGAATATTGTAGTTTCCATAGATTAAAAATACACAAATAGTTAGAAATGTGTTTTTTATTCATTCCATTGATATATAAATCATTTTTTCATGAAATTCATGATCTTTTTGCTGTGTTTTTTGATGAATAGTTGAACATATGATTCTCACTCAGGATTGTATCATACCTACCAAATATTTGACTTTGTATTATGTTATCTTCATAAAAGAGTGTGAAATTTTATAAATTTTAATCATAATCATGATGGTTGTACTCTATCATAGTGAGAGTTTTAGATATTGTACATGGGGGTTTATATGTGGAAATTTTAATAATGGTTACGTTCAAAGAATGTAGGTTTGTCTATAGAGAATCATAATCTTTATGGCCAATCTGTGATGGTTTAGAAATTGATTAATACTAAAAAAAATTAGCGATTCCTTCATGATCATTAATAATATAGGGGCATCCAATTTGATATTGAAGTTTTATCTTTTCTATTCAATATTCAACACATATACAGGAGACCTACAGTGACTATACAAAGATGATATATTCCAAAATATGATATAAAATTGTTTTAAAAAATGTAATTGTTTCCATGTTGTTAATTAGAGTTGTGCATTAATTGGAATTCTATGTTAAAGAAAACCTAGTGTCTATAAACCTACCCATTATATGAATAGAATACATTTAATACGTGGTCTCGATAGAATATATTTTCAAGAATGGGTCGATAAAGATTGTATACGATTTTGCCATTATCTTTTACCACCTAAAGGTAATACTGAGTGAAATAATTTAAATATATTCAATTCTGGGATAGTTTTGTGTGGCTGATGGAGCATATCATGAAAACACTAATAACATTAAATTTATCAAATGTGTCTTCCAAAAAAACACTCATACAAAGGGATATTTATGTGATTCATTCATTTTTTAATATGTTTTTGGACATGATTTAGATATTCCAGTCTTAATCCTATCCATACATCTTCTGTTTGAGACATGAAATATGGTCATTATCCATTTTTGTATCAATCATAAAATTTATGAGTTTTATCTTGTTTGAGACATTTATATTATTGGTTTTTATCATATTAAGATAATAATCATTGTCTTCATCCTTATTGTCAGAGAAATATTTTTTATGGGTTGCATGTTAACTGAAAATTACAATTATGTGTAATGGTTTTCAATAAATGTTCATTTGAACCACCAATATAAATATAAGTCTGTCAAGCTAGGAGTGATTTGGATAATTAACCACTAGTTTGTTAGATTATCTTGGCGCAATTGGTATGTTGTGAAGGAGTAGTTTTATATATTCATGGATAAACTCATTAACACAATACTAGAGAATATCATTGTTTTCATTCACCGAGTGACAGAATTTTCTATTTTACATTGTCAAGTGAAATACCAATGTCATATATTGTTTAAGTCATATTCTAACTCATCTATAGGAGATAGTGATTTAATAAGAATTCCTTGTTATAGAAGAAGTGTTCATCAGGCTTGGTGCGACCTCCTTAACAAATTTAAATTATGAATTCGGTAATTAATAGTCAATATAAAGTCTCTAATGATTCAATTTTTATATCATGTAGTGGATATTATATGGGGAAATTTTGAGTAATTTTATGACCATTTAAAATACATTAAACACATTTTTTGATTAAAAAATATAGCTATTTTGTTTATGATTATCATTCATTATTGAAGTGGATGTTATTATTGGCATCTCTAGCTGAGATAAATCAGAGGGTGAGTAATCTGATCATTATGGGTTTATTATTCTCTTATATAGAGTGAATTAAAAATGCAGTGGGATATCTAGGTCAGTGTTTTGGATATGAATTCTATATCCCAGAGTTCATGATATTAGATATTATAGGATATCATGTGTCTTATATGATGCTCAGGGTCATGACAGATTACGTTATCAATGTCGGGAAATGATAGTGTTGTAGATAACACCATTTTTAGTATATTTAGTTTCAACAAATGATAGAGAATTGTGAGAATATTTCTATAGTATATATTTCTTCATGAATGATTGAGATATGATAATTATTTTATTGGTTGCAGTGCTCCCACATCTCATCAAGAGAGTAAAACATTCTTAGGTAACACAAATTTTTGATTCCTATATAGTAGAAATTATTTTAAAGGGGAAGTAATGGCTTCTCGAAAAGTTCAGGAGCACATAATCCTATACAATGTCTGGATGGATATAATAACATAAGTCTTAACAAGGGTTTTTTACTTTCTATTTTCATCTATGGTCACAACAAATGGTATGATACCTTAATCATTTAGTTTTTTCAATTATTAGGGTTCAACGTGCTCTGGATATAGCTTCATGGTGAATGATGTAAGTCCATAGTTTGAGGATTTTAGGATCACTAAATTTATACGATGTTTTATCCCGGGGTCTTGAGATGAGATGTTAGGTTTTCTTAATGGGTCTATAGAATTTATCTATAATTTTGTTAGACTGAGTAATCATTGAAAATGTGGTTCTATTCATTAAGATAAATAAGGGGATAGTGGATAATAAAAATGTCTCATATTCATTATCCATATTATATGTACTAATATGTATCATATTCACCAATATAAAATATACTTAGGGAAAATAATTACAGAGATATCATATTATACCACATGGATAATGGTATGTGATCTTCTTAAGGAAAGGGAATATAATTCATTGGTGATTATGAAAAAATTTATTGCAACCTTTTCGATATGGTAGAACATTATTTTTTAATTTTTCACTATCCTCCCAAATAAATCTAAAGGAAACAATTTGATATGAGTTTTAGTGGAACAAATCACAAAGTCAACATACCTCATTTTTATTCATGATGATTTATAATATGAATAACATTTCAATATATATGTATATGAATTGTTGAGGCTGCATGGACCGTCACATTCAATTATCATGGATTGTGGTCTGAGGTTCACATAAATTTCAACAAATTTCTTCAACATGCATTGAATGATGAACAGAACATCATTATGGCCCACGACCCCATAACTGATGGATAATATAAAAAGAATACTCAATTCTTGATAATATTTTGTGTGAATTCCTAATAGAATTTTAAGGATGATGGGATATACATCTCCCATTAGACGACTTTCCATACAACATCAACATCAACTAAAGTACAGAAGTGGGTCCATATAATGATCTATATGGGAAGGGATGATGAACCCGTACATGTTTGGAGATGTTGGGGAATGAATGCTACCTAGAAATGATCTTGTGAAAGATAATTTAAATAAAGTTCTATCTATTAAACAATATATTAAATTTTATTATAGTCGATAAAAGGTATATCATAACAAATGTCTACGATATGTGGTGGTTGATGTTAGAGGCAAATTCTTTCATTTAATAGGTCTATGGAAGAGATATATGTGCTTAAGAAAGAAAGTGGGGGCATATCCCATGTTCTGTTGGATCCTTTGAGATCTTTGTATGCATTGGATGTGTAGAATATCAACATATATATCCACTAAATATGGTTCATGATCATGATGGGTTCAGAATATATTTTCTATGGAAGTACATATTTTATACCAAATATGTACTAAATCTGGAGAATCTAGAACAAGTTAATGACCTCTCTTATTTGAATCATATTATAAAGATCATTGACTATAGACACAATGTTATTTTCATCAAGATAACACACCATGTAAATTTTTTATTGGGGGACAACAAGTATAAATATGTGACATGGCAACTGGAGGAAACAATGATACAGTAGTTCCCTTACATATTTTAAATCGATAATATGAGTTTAATGTTCTAGAATGATATTTCCAAAGTGGTGAAAAAATTAACAACCAATAGTTTTTAAATTATATTTGTTTCTTGACATAAATATATATTATATAATACTATAGTATATAAAAACAAATTACAAATAAAGAATCCAACAAAATATTATTTCATTAATGATAATTGTTAATGTAGTAATCAATTAAACCCATTAAAATTTCATTAATTACCAGGGGACAATAATATAAAAATATGTATACTACAATGGGAAAATATAGATCACAAAAATATGATAAAATAATCACACCCATGAATAACACTATATAAATAAATCCAAATATTAGTAATCTAATCAAGATTTTTGATGAAATAATATTCGATGTTTGGATAAATTGATTTGGACAAATAAATAAGAAATGTAGTATTATTTATAATGGGTATTGTGACCATTGGAAGAGTAATTTGCCCATTGAAATACTATCCTGACCGTTGGGAAAAGTATCCCGACTATTGGAATAGTATCTTTACATTAAAATATTAAACGTTAATTTAAATAATATTTACCATGATTTATTTATGTTAATAAAAATACAATTATATCATAACATAAATTTCATTATTAAAAAACTCAATGAAAATATATGAACATCTTTAATAAACTATATTTTATTAAATTTTAAAAAAATCATAGTTTTTATAGAAAACATCAAAATTTCAAATGTTAGAAAGTTAATTTTGAAAAAATAAATATCATTTTAAAACTCGACAAATTTAATTTTTCTTTGGCATATTTTTGGTAATTTACTAAATTACAACAATTTTCCGTTGAATTGTAAAGATACCGTTTTTTCAGAAACAATTTTTTCTTGAATTACATCATTCCTGAAGTAATAATGAACCAATAATTTATAGAATTTAATTAATTAGTAAAACATATTTAAAATAATAGATGACCCATGATGATATAATAAATATGTTTTCAAAACCTAAAAATTAATTTCCAAATCCAAAAGCCAAATTTATTCTATTAATATAACAATTTATTTTCATTTCCATTTCTAATAAATTATATAATTTTAAATATAACGGTTTTTAAGGTCATAAATTCAATTATATAGTATTCAAAAATGATTCTTAATTTCAAAAAAATAGTGTTACAAGTTTTTCATAAAATATAGTATTTAACATAATATTTTATTCTGAAAATACTAATATCCTCGCGTATAAATTACCCATATAAATCCTCTTGGAAAACCACACCTTCATCATATACTAAATACATATATCTAGCCATATCCTATCTTTTATTCCTTTTTCAAAATTAGGGATTTAATAGACAATTCCAAATCTATTCATCAAGGACGTACAATGCCATACAAGGGAAGCAACACTATGATAAAATATGATTTTATCACTATGATACCATTTTTCACTGTCTTCTCATTTTCCTAATTTAATTAAAAACTAAATACTATAATATTAATTAATATATATGTAAAAAAATATTAATTTTGTTAAACTATTAAAATTATATATTTAATATATTTATATTTTATATATATGTTTCTCCTCATTTAGACAGCGTTCTAGAAACTGTAGGTTAACTAAGGGAATTAAAAAATATAAGACAATTAAAATATTTGAAAATAAAAAAATAAAAATTTATATTATGATCCATTGTTTTATCAAACCCAAATTTATTATTCAAGAGGTGAAAAATATATGATGTATTTTAGGAATTATGGTATGGGGTATCTGTTACCAAACTTCTCGTCTTTGGGTTCTCAATATTTCTAATCACATTCAGTATGAATGTTTGACTAAAATTAATTAAATTACATCTCACTATTCATACATACTTGGGGGATATACGTGTTTTTAACCTCTCCAAAAAATTATTCCACATAAAATTATTTATCAAAAATACTTATCCATCCAAAATATTGGATTGAATCTTTTTGAGTTGTTTCTTCTTCACTCAAGAATGATGACATTTATAACAGATATTGTTTCCCTTATTCACTGGTTATTCCCAAATATTATAAATTAATTAACTATTTACTAAAATAATCATTTTACATATGTTATTTCATGAGTGTGATTATTTAATGTTTTATTGTCCACATGACATTGTGAGCATTTACAACGTGACATGTGAGAATGAAATTATATTTACCTATATTGAATTAAGTATTGTGATGTATCTCATGATTATTCATACACTATGTGTGAAAAATATCTTATATACATTCATACTTATGATTTAATGATTTACTCAAGATGATAGCTTCGTTCACAACTATATGTTTTATATGACCACTATAACATGGTGTTTGATTATTATGAATGATCGACAATCAATTTAATTAGGAAATGATTACCCTATAATGTTGAATACTATTATATTCTTAAGAAATTTTAATTTTGATATCCACATAATTGTACTATTGATTCATGTCCCTTATTCACCCCTTAATATGATTTTAACTCTCCCCTTTCTCTGATGTATATCCCCAGGAGAGTACATGTAAAAGGATATAATAAGAGATTTAGTATGACAAAGAAGAAAAAATAAATTATATTTATGTTTTATTATGTAGAATTAATGTATGAGAAAATTATTCCCAAAGAATGAAACATATATTTCCTAGAATTAACCAGTAATATGATGTTTATCATAAAAGCGATGTAACAGTAATTTATTAAAATGTCAAGTCAATATACATAACCTCTTAATATATCAACCGTTGAGTTGGTTCGTTGCCTCAACATTGATTTTATTGTTTATAATAGAGAAAATTTTATATCTAAATTTAGTTTATAGAAACCATAAACTGTCACTCTTTCTTGATTAATATAATTATTTGACTTTAAAAATTCAAATATCCTCTTTATTTCAAAAATCATATATTAGTAGTATTTTTATTAATACTTTTTATCATCAAAAACAAAAAAATATAAATCAAAATACATATGTTAGATAAATTAAAAAATAGACTATTTTTTGATATCAAAATAGATGATGTAATATGAGTTAAATAATTAACAATCTAACCCCTTTTGAAAAAAAATAAATCAATAAACTACTAAAAAGATTTGAAAAATAAATTTATTTATCATCGAATAATGATATAATAATTTCTTCTTCCTCCCCTTCATAGAAAAATATTTTATCTCTATATAAAAATCCCACCCATAGTTTGAAAAAATTATCCCCCATTATGAAAAAATATATCCATTAAAAAAATCTACCACATTTCTTATTAATTTTTTTATAAGTTCTCCCCTCTCTGGCCTTTGAAAATAATTTAAAATGTTTTTAAAGTAAAAAAATAATTTTTTATGACTAATAAAAATTATAAATATTTCATTTAATAACATTCAGTTTATGATCAATTATTGACACAAATAAAAATATAAAATCATCGTAATAAAAATTTAGAGAGAAATTTTTTATAGAGTAAAGTATAATGTTATTGAAATATAATTAATCATAAATATAGAAAATAAATCTTTCTTATCTTATTGTAAATAATTTGCTTCTGCTTAATTATGTATTTATATTACTCATCTAACATCTCATCCTAATCCATGATATTTTTATCACACACTTAATCATTTTGAAAAATATATATTTTATAGTGTTCAAAATCTCATAATTCTCATCAAATTCGTATTCAAAATTTATTACCTTATTTGTGTGATCGTCATATATCTTTTTCTTCACAATATCTGTTAGAATATGATCCTATATATTCTATTTTTGGAATTAAAATTCAATTCAACATATCATCAGCTGGATGAAATATTAATTTGACATTATGGTCCATATTTTTTTTAAAACACATTCGATTGTGATTTAATTTTTGAACCAAATTTCATAATTCGTTTGGAATGAATGAGTTTACAATAATTTTTTTAACATCATTCATTTGAGATTTGGATTAATTTTTAAATTTTTTCTAATATTAATCATAGTGATATATTTCTTGTCTGAATTCTTTTATATGATCATTTATTTATTTTAAATAATCAAATAAATAATTTTGATATTCAGAATTATAGACATGTAACATATTATGTTGATGTAATATCTTTCTAGAATTGAGTTCAGTTTACCTTATTATGCTATGATTCATCATTATTTTAAATATTTTTAATTCATCTGTAATTCAATAAAAAGATATATCTTTTTTTAAATCATTATATTCTAATGATAATTACATATTTTTATTTTTTCACTTAATAAATAGTATTTTTAGTTTTATAAAATTCATTTATTTTCTGATAAGAATATATAATTTCAACTGGATAATGTTTTGAAATGATTATTTTATCAATAGTAATCTTTGAAGAAAATTTTGTGGAATATCTGTAGATTGATATTTTATTCTTTGGATATTGAAAATGGAATATTATTCATATAAGGTGAATATGTAACTATATAAGATGTTTGAACTGATGATTCGAGAGGGGATAAAAATTCTATTTATATTTTCATTGTTAGGAATTCAATTTTTTTCTATTTTATTACAAAATAATATTTTATTATAAATTTAATAGGGGATAAATATTCAGTGTATATTGGAACAACCATTAATTGAACATCTCCTTTCTAAATATAACTGGGATGAACTTCAAATTGGTTCTCAACCAGTATTAACATAAACCGTTGAGATGAGGATATAGATGAATATTTTCTAGAAACTTCTATTGTAAAATATTTTTCATTCCTTTTAAAATAAATCTTTTTCATCAATGTAAATTCAATAGTTACATACTCCTCAATAATTACTCCAATTATGACAACTTTACCATTTTTATATTTCTTCCACTTCAAGGAATACTTTTTTTCCTCCTACACTAACATCAATTATATATCCCATATCCTGTCTTAATAATTTAAACTTTAATAAAAAAATTTATATTACACATCCCTTACTTATTCCATAATTACCATTATTCCTCAGTATTCTATTTCAAAATCCCATTATAATAAATGAATGAATCCATTGGAAAATAATTATCAATTTTAGTAAAACATTCCTGTTTTCTAACCATTCTCATTGATCATTAATAAACACTAATTATTCTTTATATTTAAAAAACCTTATATAAAATTGAAAAATTTTGTTATAAAAAAATATATGTAATCTTTCAAATGTGACATCTAGAAATTATTTTCATTTTTTCATTGTTATAGTGAGATAATAACTAAAATGTATGAATGTTTCCTTTTAAAACATTATTCCTTAGAATTAAATTGTATTATAAAATTCTCATATCACATCATGATAATACACTTATTATTATTTATATTTTGATACTATTATTCCAAATACATTTTAAGTAATTATAATTCTGAATATAAATTTCGAATTTTCAATTTTATTAGAATAATTAAAAAAAATTTATACAATTACTCTGACCAAGATTTGTCTCAAATATGTCTTTATCTTATCCAAATATGGCCAGATAACCTCATTGAAAACATCATGTACTTCACTTCCAATAGCACACAATGTGTCCAAACTACATTTTCTACCCCCAATTATAATGATACATTTTGAATATTATGTGTCACAATAGATTTACATGAACCTATGGATAAATTCAAATACCACCAAAATACAAGATTTAATATTAAATATTAAGGGATTTATTTAATATTTAAAATCAAGATTTTTTATGAATTGGAAATAAATTTTAAAATTTATTAAACATATAAAAACTAAATTTTATTTTTCTTTTAAGGATGAACAATATCCTAAAATATACATATAAAGTAAACTAATGTAAATGTAAAATTATTTAAAATTTAGATAGATTAGAAGTATAGGTAAATGAATGAAAAATTGAAAATCTAGAACGTAAATTAAACATTATAAGAATATGATGAATAGAAAATATTTTATCATCATGATGTATGTTATATTCAATTTAAGAGGTTCTTGATATTATTCATCCAAAATCAGTTTATAAATTATTTTACTTAATGATTTAGTTCATTCAAAAATAAAACATTTTTTATCATTTTTTGAAAACAAGTAAAAGTTAGTCACCCAAAATAAATTGATGAAATGGAATTTTAAAATAATCTAATTAAAAAAATAAAAAATAAAAAAAATAAATTCTAGTGGTAATTTAATTTGTAAAAATCTTACTAGAAATCTCATGGAAGTACTTATTGGTATTTTTATTTTGATGTTTAAAAATTTAGATCATAATAACAATTTATCTAAAAAATTAAAATCATTTATTATAGAATTATTTTCAAATAAAAACATCTAATCATACAATTTAAAATAAATTTTCAATTAAAAGTTTGCAAATTTTGATACTATAAAATATGTATGTTGTTCAAAATATTGACATCCATTAAGGGAGCATTTTTTATTCAAATGTGAAATTTATTGGCATTAGATGTAGAATGTTGCTCTAATTAGATCATTACATATTTTCATATGGACTTAAATTACATTTTCTTTACTTCATAATATTAATATAGTTCTCCTAGATCTGATTTGAATATTATTCATTTCATATTATTCCTTTTTATAGTAAAATTATATATAATATTTTTTATGTTTTTGATATCAATGATTAATTTGTTAATCTGATTTATATATTTTGAAAGATTTTATATTTTAGAATTTTAATTCATTACCTTCTCAAAAATATCTATCATTGTATCTAAGTTGTATTTATATTTTACTTTCAGGTATGTACTATGATTTTCAATACATCCATTGGAATTTTACACATCACAAATAACATTTCAGTTACCTTTTCTTATTTATATTTTTTTATCCTCATCTTTTTTAATGGTATATTTTCTTTATAAGATTCATATTTATGTTCAAAATATTTCTTGTATATATTTTTTGTAATATATATATTCTCATTAATAAATATAGGATCTAATTTTTCTCAATTGATTCAAGTGATATCTTATCATCAGCTGAACATGTTTAATTTTTATTATTACATTCACACTCATTATATGAATTATATAATCATTCAAAGTTAGAGTTATTTTTGTAAAATATTTAATGTGATAATTCTATTTTTAATCCTTTTTTAGTATAATTTTTTTGATTTTAATACTATTATGACTATCTTAAATGAACTATCTAAACTATAATATCGTTTACTAGTGATACATTTTTTAAAAGATTTTAAAATATTATTTTTTTATTCGTTGAATAAATTCAACACAAAATTACGTTATTTTTCAAATAATTAAACTGATGTTGAATATGATGTGTCATTCTTCCTTCATAGAAATTCAGTTATTAAGTATCAATGTTCTCTTTCTTTTCCTTTATTTCCTTCCTTCTAATACTCTTTTTCATGAATGTTCATTGTCTTGGGAGAGAAATTTTATTATCTATTGATTCCCAATTACATTATCTTATAATAAATTTTTTATTATTAATTAGATTTGATTATTTTATAATTTTAGGTATTTGATGTTTCATTACTTGGTAAAGAATCATTTTTCATTGTATTAACTTATTCTAAAACTCTTAAAATGAAATTTATAATGCATTAACATACATATATGCTCACCTAGACTATGTTTAGTTACACACTTAGAAACAACATTATATTTTGTTATAGATACAATTTAAATTTTTAAACAATGTATAATTTTTTACACAATTTAGTCACCAAATAACCCTTCTTCAAGAAGTTATTTAAAATTATTTAATATTTTCATGATTCTCATATGAATTTTAGAATTTTATTTCCTGAATAAAATAAAAGGAATGATAGAATTATATTACCATATCACTCATTGTTTCAACAAATAATTATATTCTAAAATGGGTATCATCATGTTATATCGAGATTCCATATATAGTTAGACAAGAAGGTACATGGTTATATAACCATTATTGAATACAACATTGTAATTTGTTTTCGAAATTATTATATAACAAAAAAATTTCATATTCTCTTAGAAATGTAGAATTTTGTTTCTCAAAAATGTTACAATCTTTCGTAAACATGTAGAAATTATCAACTCCATTGTTGGTAACATAGTTTTCCATTCTACCTATATAATAATAAAACTAAATTCATTTAAATATAGGTTCTATATTTGAAAATATTTTATAAATTAATCCAATAATTATATCTTCCATTCTTATAAAATGTTTATGAATAGTTTTTATAAGCAATACAATTGAAATTTTAAAACATAATAAAGAAATAAAAAATATCATATTTATTTATTATTGTATGAATCATCTATCATTCCAAAAGGTTGGATCAAAATGGTATTAAAATTATTATACCAATGGGTGGTTGAATTGTATTTTAAAATTAACAAATATTTTTCCCTAACCATAAAAAATTTATTGGTGTTTCAATTACTAGATTCCACTACTGAAATATATGTGAAAAATAACGTATTTCTATTTATGTGTGATTATTTCAAATTGTCGATGAAATAAACATGAGATGATGATGAAAAAAAAAATCATTATTAAAAAAAATGGAAGTAATAATAGACATAGTTAAATTAAGAACTAATAATAGACTATATATATACCAATAAAATAACAATAAATTAATTATAGAATCATCAGATTAAAAAATTTATTGGTAAATATATATTCAAGATAATATTTACACTAAAAAACATATTGAATGGTATCCAACTCTAAAATACCAAATGTTTTCTTATTATTCCATATCCAAGAATCCCACTATTAATCTAATTTGTTTTTCCCTTTATCGAAAACAATAAAATATTCTTGAACCACAACATGGACTCATAACTCGTTGCTTCCACTACAAAAAACAGTATCATGGTTTTCCTAGTTATAAAGTCTTATATCTCGGTGTTCCATACAATAAACATTTTTCTAAGTAAAAAAATTCAACATCCAATATTATATTAATTTACATTTAATACCTTAAAAGAATAATATTCTAGAATGTACAATAAAAAATTTGGGGGAGCATTTATAAGAATGCATAAAAATACATAATAATGATGTATATATTAGTTGTATTTTGTAATTAATTATTGACTTATTATATATAAGTTGAAGATCTATTATTAATGAAAATGGAAATTTCAATATTCCATAAATATCAAGGTCAGTTGAAAATGTTTCAGTCGTAACATTTTTTTTCATTCGAGGGACATAGACTCTGTCTATAACGATTAACTATTTTCTTCATTTTGATTGTAGTTCAATTATTGTTTAAGAAAACTGATATACATATTATATTTAGTGAAAAAATAATTAATCATGTTTTTAGGAATCAAAATATAATAGCACATTGACATATTCTCATATCATTGGTATTTCATAAAATCATTGATTATTGGTATTATTATTAAATTCATGTATGTTTTGAAAAAATCTATGATAAAATAAAAAAAAAGTTATATCAATTATGAGATGTAGTGATTCTGGTTTTTCAAAAAAAGGATCATAATTGATTCAATGACTCAAAACATCTATCACATAGAAAACAACACAAGAACCTTGAATAGAAAAGTCGTTGAACCCAAACCCTGATGATCCAATCACCAACCAGGAATATCAATGTTCATCAAAACATAACCAAGAACCCCATATAACCATCAAAACATCAAAATAAAGTCAGAAATGATGAACTAATTACGCAAAAAAATTACTACAACACAAAAATTATAAATTAAACAACAGGAATAATAAACATTCATTTATATTATCACAATTTTCCAATGCATAGAAGAAAATGGAAATGGGAATTACATTTAAATGAACAGATGAGTCAAGTGTAATAGAACACATAGATTTATAAAAAAACACCATAACTATGAACTCTAGAGGATCCTTTAGCAAAATAAATGAACAATTTATAAGAAATGTTTCAATTTTAATGAAAATGATAATTATTGGAATAAAAATAGTTAAAAAACTAATGGAAATATTTGAACTATCTTAGTATGTTATGATGTAGTGTATATAAATGGGTTAACATGAACTTTGAAATATAACTCCAAGAAATTGGATCATTTTAATAGTAAAAAATTATGTGATGATGATTTTTTTTTAACAATAATAGGTTATTAATATTATAATTAAAAAGTACTAAAGTAAATAATTAATCAATTAACACTATTATAATTACAGACATATGTATTAGAAATAAAATAAATTTTAATTAAATATTGTGCACTTAATTTTTTTATGACCAATGCATTATTTTCCTATATAATAAAAGTTCTGTATATAATTATTTATTATTCTATAATCAATTATTTTCAAAACAAGTGAAAAATAATTTGAAATTGTATTTTTGAATGTTTCCAGTGGTTAATTTTTTACAATTTCATTGGATGGACAAATTTTCGAGTAAATAATAAAAAATTTTAATTACTATGGTTTAATTATGATATCAAAATGATTTAACAATTAATATTATTGAATACATGAGAAATAATAATTTAATTTAATAATTAAATGTATTATATTTAATTGAAATTAATATTCAAATCTATAATTAACATTCCAAAATCTAATAATGAAATTATGCATTTAAAAGTACTACTATTTGGGAAAAATTACTTTTCAATATATAGTTTTATTTTAAATATAATATTTATATAATAAAATAATAAATTGTCAAAAAATTATTTCATAAATTCCTAATATATATAACAATAACATTTATAAAACTAATTATTTCACATTTTTAGAAGCCAACACTTCAATGGCCTTTGTTTGTAAATTCATACACAATTATACATCAATCTCAATAAATACCCACCCATTAACCCATTCATCCACACTCCAAAATTAGTTATAACTATATTACAATCACTTTATCTATCATAAATCCCTCCATGGAGATTCTATGATTCTATGGCGATATTATCACTCACTAAGAATCTAGTTTTCAACGTAGGAGTTCCCATTTCTCATTTTTCTTTCTGTATTAAAATGTTTTTTTCATGTATTTTAAAATTAATTTATATAAATATATTCATTCATTTAAATACATTATATTTTCATATGTTTCATATATTTTTAATCCAATATTAATTTTTTTAATTCTCAATTTTATATTTTCTTGATTTATTATTACACCAATATAAATGTCCCAAATGAATTCATATCCTTTATTTGTGTAATAATCACAAATACATTATTTTTAATGATAGATATTATTATTATTATTGATTGATACCAATTTCATATCACTTTCTATATGATGTATCCCAATCCCCTCTCATTGTTATTTATTTATAATACTCTATAATGTTAAAGCATTAGTCAAACCCCAAGGGATAAAACAATTTGACAAAAAATATTTTAAAATTTTGTTCAAGTAAAGAATTTGGTGTTTCCTATCAATGAAATACATATCTTGATTCGAGAACATGATTTTTGGATCGGGAATTGATTCACATGGGGGTATTATCCCTAGTATTATTTCTTAAAATTAACACATTCTCAACTCAATGCACAAAAATTGTGCATAATTGTACACCAGTTTAGAAACTCATGGGATATATAAATTTGGGATTAAAAATATCTTGATGTACCATATTAAATAATTTTGATATATTATTATATATAAACTTATTTACCAATTTATTTATCAACGTAATATATGTGTTTAACTGTAATTGGATGTGTGGATTCAATGGTAAATTTTTCTGTCATTTCTTCGGCCTCAAACCACATTAAAACTGATAAACTCAATCATAACATCCTCTGATTTAGAACACTCTCAATTGGGAGAATCATTTTTTAATGTATCTCAAGTAGACCTACCAGTGTGCCAATGATATTTACTAGATATTGAGGGTCAAATTATAATTTTTGGATACTATATGTCTTCGTATTGTGTTACAATATAGTAGAAGTAAACAAAAAGATTTGAGTAACTCGTATAGAAAAATATAAAACTATAAACTAGTAGAATAAAAAATAAAAAATAATAAACAATGTAATATCAAGATATAATTTATCTAAATGTAAAAATGAAATTAACATAGCTAAAATACCACAATGGCGCAAATAAACTCTAGAACCCTACTCCTAAACCCCAACATCATATCGTCTCCAACATACTACCCATCCAGTAAGAAATAATCAACATAAATTTCACTTTACCTAATCCAAACCTACATCCTTTTAATCTTATTGGGTACCAAATGATGGCCCAAATAGGGTGTGGGTAATAGTTATTTTTACAAAACCACCATGCAAAGAAAAAAATTCCGAAAATATTTCCATTCAATAACTCAGCAGACATGTGTATTAATTCACTAATTAATACAATACATAAATAAACTATCATTGAAACTATTCTAAATTATATATCACAATGGGACATAACCTTTCTAACCGTCAAAAAAATCATATCATCATCACACAATAGAAAAAAGTCCATCTGTATAATCATTCCATCATCTGGGATGAGTCCATTATATAATTATTTTACCATATGGTTAAATCCATATATATATTCATTTTAGCATCAAATTAGGCCTATCCTGATATAAATGAATTAAAAAATGAAATTTGGTTGAACACATTATGTATTCATTTCAACATCAAACTAGGACACAACATCTAAGTACAAATTATAAAATGAATTTCCAGATGTCCTAACGTCAAGGATATCATTGTATCATATAATAATCAACAATAGTGAATTCTGATTATTTTGTCTTTTCACTCCATTATAAATTCTAAACTAGATCAACATATCATTAGTAATTTCAATAAACAATAATCAATTACTAAGGTGAATCTATGTCAGATAATATATTGAGTTATCAATTCATTCTAACATGTATATTAATACGTTATCCAATAAAACATTATTCAATAGTTCCTGCACCAGATTGGGTATCCAAAAGCCTAGATGCAACACCTTTGTTTCCAAACAGACAAAAAAATAATAAAATCACATTGTTACCATCATTCATTATTTAATAAACAAATGCACATTTTTTTACCATATTCATAAAATTATACATATATAAAAACTAAAATTCTCATATTTTTACATTTTATACAGCCCAACATTTACCGATGATCAACACAACACGTCTTACAAGCATCCCAATAATGGATGAAGGTGAAGATGGGTAAAAAAGGTATAGTATATAAAAATATCAAGATCAAAACCTAATTCCAAAAAGGAAAAAATATTTCACCATGAAACCAATAGATAAGATGAAAGAGTGGGTAAAATCAAAGAAGCAACAACTCATCAAGGATACAGCTTGATCTGGATATATAGAATGGATGAAAGGTCTCTAAAATCAACTGGATGACACCTAGTTTTTTAGACAAGAAAGAATGATCGTAGATTGAATGAAACTTATTGTTCATTACTACATTTTATTCATTGAATAAAATAAATATATGACATGTAGTTATTTATATATGACATATATCTATAAATACATCTCCTCATTTCAAAATAATCCTTCTCAAACATTACTCATTGTGTAATTGATTTAGGGAATGAATCTAGTTCATTTTTTATTACATTTAATGGAATCTAATTGGTAAAAATCTCATATAATGATATATTTATGTGTTGTGTAAATTCCATACATATAGATTTAAACCCACCTTCTAAAAAAGTTCTCTAACCACCTATGAATCCACAAAAACTCATTGAAACCTCTCATAATACCCTTTAGCATGCTTCTAACATAGATATATTAATTCAAAAAAAAATATGTCACTAACCATTAGGTCATTTTTTCAATCAAATTCTACCCCACCTCAAAAGAACCTTGAAAACTAATGTTCAAAAACAAAAAAAACCCAAAAAATATTTTTAGTTGAAAAAGTAAAAGATATTATAACATTGAATAGAAGGGATCTTACAACTTCCCCACTATATAGCAGCTCATACCTGATAAACATCTTGAATCATAGTGGGTTATTTGTGAAAAAATTGTCTAATGGGATTTTTTATCATATTCTCTCTACTAGCTCTCATCTTGAACATTCCCACACATCCACAACAATCAAACAAGAGGCATAATCTTCCCAATAAGACACATCCCACTACGGTCCATATTCTGTATCCGATTCTCATTAAATTACACATATAAAAAAATCTCTATATCCTAAGTGTATATGAAATGATATGGTTCATTTTAATATCTATGAATCTATGAAATTTTAAACACTTCAAGAATATAGGATTTTGGATGGTCTAATCGATATACCACTAGAACAACATTTCCCAAAAATAAAAAAAATAAATAAAAATATGGTACTTTATTTCCCATTTTCATTATATGGATATACCTATCCATGTTGAAACTCAATGAAATATATTATTACCAACCACAAACTCCAGAGGCCAAATCTACTATTCCTCATAATATATTTGTCTTCTCTATAAGGACATTAACATCATCTGAATCAACTAATCCTAGTTAGATGCACCTAAGATGATACTAGGTGCATCAAGGATTAAATCACCTCCCTGCAACCAAAAAATTGATGAAAATTTAGGCATATCATTCAATTTTGAAAAAGGTTTCGTTTTTATCAATTCATATAATATTTTATTATTTGTAAACTCTAAGAATGTAATTTTGCACTCTTGTGATCCTTGAAAATACAAAACATAGGCTTCATTCAAATTATCCAGAATCTGGATAGTCTTCTTAGATTTACTATTATATAATGTATGACTGGCCATACACAGAAGAACATGAAATCCCATAGAAATATAAATTTACATCTGGGACAGTGATGTGGAATGATGATCCATTTTTTAAATGATACTTCTCATAATGTCATGCAACCAAATAATCTAAAAAAATGTTGACACTTCCAATATCATTAATGGTCATCGAATGACTAATAGGAATGATATTGACAACCATCATCAGAAGATCTATAAAACCCACCCTACATTATTCTTGAATTTTTTTCAGGTTAGTCTAATCTCGAAATCCATAGTGACGTTGTCCGATTTCCACATAGGAATGATAAGAGGTTGAAACAACCCACGTGACCATTGATAATTGGACTTCACCTTCATATAGGTGATACATATCTTTAGAAATCCCACCCCCTACTTCTTCATTCCCTGATACCAGTAAAATCTATATTGATCCTGAAATTTCATTGTCAAACAAAGATATACCACCCTTCTAGATTCATCATACACTCTCATCAGTTCCTCGCACCAACCCATTTGAACCCATACTTGGCCACACACAAAAAATTGAACTTCCACTACCAGGAGACCATCACGATGGTGGATCTGAACCATATAATTTTTCTCTTCAAACAAATCCGTTGTGATCATATTACATATATTTCATTTTCTTGTCATGATGAATAGATATAAGATATATTGAAGTCATAAATATTAATCCCTTAGACATCTAAACATCTAGTTGCATTAAACAGTGAATTATATCATCTTCCACTCATATAAAGACTCCCATACATCCTCCTTCTATTTCATCCATCTTAAGGAATCATCAAATTGGTTTAGTCTATCTGGTGTAAAATAAATCTCCATATATAAGGACTATAGATACTCAACCCACCACCATCATTGAAGGTCTCGGTACCTATTAGAAAAGTTGTACCTAAAGATATTGTGGGTCTATGGATACCAAAAAACTCTCACCCAAAAAGATAAAATCTCACTAGTATCTCAAGATATGTACCAAAATAGATAACAATAGGATAGGAGAAGGATAATTCAACTTTTATGGTATTAGATGTAGAGAGATATATACCACTACTCGATCCTCTTTTGTATAAAGTAATATGAGTCTAACTCAAGATGAATTACAGTACATTACATATTATTTACCCAGTACTATTAATGTGAGGATAGGTTCTGAGGTCATACTGCTCTTCATATCTTGAAAATATATCTCATGAGAATTAGAACTATCACACATCACTCCCTTCTTGGTTATTCTGGAAATTGGTGATGCTAAATGGGAGAAGGGCTTGTTAAATAACTAATAATAATATGTGAAACCTAAATTACATTGAATCTCTATTACATAATTCGGATGATATAAAGATACCATAGATACACATTTAACTACGTTCATCGACACTATTGTCTCTATGATTACATGACCCATGTAGTTCACATTATCAATCAAGAAACTACATTTTGTTTGTTTGGTGTAAATCATATGCTCATTCATTGTAATCATAATGATTTCTAGACAATGGGAATAACCATCAACTGACAGGAAGTGTGCTATGATTTCATCAAAAAAATACACCATATATTTTCCAAAAAAAATGTAATTTTTGATTCATCAAGGCCCTAAATTTTGTTGTTAAGTTCATCACACAAATTGACATCACTATGATCATATACAAAACATACCGACGTCCAGATTTTTTTAGGGAATATCAGATGGTGTCAACATCAACTAGATTTATCATAATATTAGATTTATTTTGGAGAATATCATAGTACCTATCAACTAATATAATAGATTTTTGACATGTGGAAGGTTCTACTTGTTCTTGGACATAATCTAGTTCAATCTTTTATAATCCACAAATTATTGCAATGTCCAATCAGCCTTATTATTGAAACTATCTTAAAAACCCATTGAGATGTACATTTATTTATGAAACCATTATGTTCCAACTATTCCAAATGATCTTTTATCACATAAAAATTTTAAAGTTCCATTCTGAAAAGAGGTATTAAAACTATCTTTACACCCAAAACCAACTCAATCATGATCTCTATTAGTAGCTCGGGTTGTAATCCCCATATGTTTTCATTAATTTAATCCTAAGAACATTCATCAAATGGTGAAAAATTATACTAAAACATTCCATCATCATCCAAAATGTAGCATACTGTCTGATCCATGAGGCAATCCATTCTTTAATGAATTTGTATTGCACCATCCGCCTAAATATCTAAATAACTGCTGTGAAAATAACTGACTCATTTAAGAGATATAATGATAACTCACATTAAATTAGAGTCAATATGAACCAATAATATAACTCTATAATCCAGAAAAATTTAATAAAAACTTATCATTTCTATCAGGTATGGTTCCGAAATGAAATGGTAACCACATATTTCTAAGGAAAATATATTTCAATGATTGAGATTCATTGAATATACATCAACTATTTATTAATAGAAAAAACAGCATAAAAAATTCAAATTTATATCCCAAACCATTTATAGAAATATATAATAAAAATAAATTTGATTCTAACTAATAAAAAAAATCAATGAAATTGTTGATGATAAAATAATCATTCCTCTAATGGTATAAGGTCCAATATCCACAATAGCTAGATTACACACCATACCATGATGTTGACTATCCCCTTTTCCTTGGTATTTAGTCTGAATCCCTTAAGATATTCACACTATATTTTATTACATCTATTTCAATGGTGTACCATTCCCCATTCCACAACATGAATTTCTAATGGAACTATAGCTACCAATTTTTTGGGGTTTAGTTGAGACCTTCGAAGAATCTAGTAATTTTTTTGATCCCTTTCAACTAATTTTATATTTTCTGACAAATAAATCATTTTAGGTGATCCAACATCATGTAATCATGGAATTCCAAAGAAGGGTAAAAAAACATGGGCACCTTATAGACTGACATTCCACATTGATAGCACTACCCTGGAACATAATCTTGAGATGAAATCCCACTTCCCGAACTACTCTTCTAGTTGTATCCTTGATGATAACTATTCTAATTTCTCTTTATTCCATAGGAATAATAGATCCCATTTAACCCTAATAAAATAGATTATCGGTTTCTCGAGGACTCTCCCAAAATCCCTTAACTGATGATTGAAAAAGACATCACATACAAAAATCTACCCAAGTGAATGGAATTCACCATTGACCAGATATAACAGTGAAGCCCACAATAAAAATAGCATTCCATATAGATCTTAGTATCTTCTAAAGAAGGTGAAAAAAACATCATGTAAGTGAAAAATCTAGAATATTCCATCAATGATATTCCCCCTATGTAATTTGAATTGACATATGGTCATTATCATCCATGAATGTCTCTTATTGAAGTAGATTGAGATCATTTACTTGATATATTTTCTTGATAACTACAATTAAATAAAAAATTAATCTAGACTAACCTACCAATTCATGTATAGTACAATAATATTACATAAACATTATTAAACCTCTTATATTTTTGTTTCACAATGTTCTTTAAGATATTATGGACCTAATTGATGTAGAAATCCACTGCTTTGGGGGAATCCATCCTATGTAAGCATTGGATGAAGCTGCAACTAAAACACACCCATCAGCTTAAAAATCAATGGAATAGTATGAACAGTCTCTTTCTCCTTATATCACATTACTCAATAAAATTTTTAAAATTTGAACATCAATCAAATCTATATAGTAATTTGAATATAAGGTGTATGGTTGTTATTAGTTTTCATAGTTCCACTCTCCTAAAACATAATTCAAAGAAGACGAGGATGCATTTTCTCTACTATATATAAACATTTTGTAGAATTTTGTTTAATAAGATGTTTATCCTCAACAGGTGACAATAAAATAGAACCACAAGACCATTGGTTCCTTTAAATTGGAACAATTATTTTATTAGGGAATTATAGCTTATTTATCTCACTTATTATATGTGACATTCATCTCATTTCATAGTTCATATAGGAATGTATATCACCTGTAATAATAATTTCTCTATGATTAACAATGTATATCAAGGTATATCCATAGACAACTACCATGATTCAGGAATACAAATTTCATGTAATACTAAATCGTGATAATAATTCTTTGTAAACAATCACCTCACTCAACATGTGCATCCCCCAAGGTGAAATAACATCAAACCGTAATAATAGAAAATCATGAAAAACAATCCTATTCATAGGAACATATATCTTTTCTAATTAATGGTTAACTAATCAGACTCACAATATCATTACCAATTACCAACACACCCTAGTCCATTTTATAAGAATCCAAAATAAATTAGAAAATGAAAAGATAAATATGTACCAGTAATACCACTTTGCAACATCCCTTGGTCCAAAAATCTCTCACGTGGTTAATCATGTATGTTTCAGGCCCTTAAGCATGCCTCCACATACTCCAGAGGATTTCAACTAAAAACAGTAGTGTAAAGGATATAGTTGGGATACCGTACCCCTGGAAAAGTGTTCGTATATACTAAAAGTAAATAATAATAAAAAATTTCATAGTAATTAATAAATAAGAAATTGTAAAACATAAAAATGGATTATAAATGATTAACTAAAAAATCAAATAAAATATAATGTAATGTTAGTCTAGATTGTATCTAATTTTCAATAATATTCTAATACAGATAAATGCAGCATTGAAATAAATAAAAAACAAGAACCACGATCTTGAAACCCATGTGGTTCAAATATATAAGATATAAAACACCCATCAGTTAACAACAAACTATGAGGTCTTATTCCATTGTCGAAACCTACATCCATGTAATATTCCCAGGTACTAGATAACATCCAATATATTGTGTGAGTAAAAAACAGTAGTATGAAACCACCATGTCCAAAAAATTCTAATTTAAATTCATGAAATAATGACATCATTCATTCCAGGCCCTCTGTATAATAAATTAACCCTCAAAATTGGAAAATAAATATAGATAAACATTACAACATGAAACTGGGCTATACTGAATTTTTAATAATTAGATAATCAATATTGGAATGGATCACTATAAAATATTTAAATCATGAATAAAAAATATTCATAATAGAAAGGATATCAATATATAGTATCATTATCCTCAATGGTTAATTCTACAACTTAACCTTCTTATTTAAATTACACATTAATTGTTATAAGAATTTATCACCATTTTTTCAATAAGCATTAATCCTGTATTATGGTGATTCAATGACATGAAATATAAAGAGTTATCATCCCATGATAGACCATATATTAATCCATTCTCCAATTCAATGATATTCATGAGGTTACTAACCTAATGGGTTGACACAAGCTTGGTCACAACACCATTGGATCTAAATGGATCCGATGAATAATCAAATCACATGGTTTTCATCATTCATTATTCAATTATCTAACGAATTGATTATTTTAGTTAAATCACCATAATACACATACATAACAATTAAACAAACAATTAGGATAGGTTTTATACAACATACATTTAACCAGAAATCGATGAACTACATCAGTCAAGGTGAGACAAAATAAGATGAAGGTGACGATGATCATAAGAAGAGAATGGTTTAACAAGATCACGATCAACACATAATTCCAGCACATTAAAAATAAAAAACCATTCCATGAGGATAAAGTGGTAGGATAGCGTAAAATAAATGCAAAACCAATAAATAGATATTGGGTTCTTGAACAGAATACCCAAAGGGGAAGAAAGGGTTATAATATCCCTTGGAAATCAACTTGCATTTGAGATTGGAATGATTCATAAAGGAAAAAAATGAAATTACATATGAATCATGACATTAAACCCACTTATCCCAAGAAATAATTTGTTTGTAAAATTTAAATGGGCTGAAAATTTAGATTTATGAGTTATACCAAAAAAATACATTGCATAAACTTAAAATAACCTTGCACAAACAATAATCATCATGTAATGTATCATTCCAAGTATCAATTTCAAGTCATTTAATCATTTCATATAGTCTCCCAAGTGACTGGTATGCTTCATCATATATTTACAGAGAATAAAAATTCCCTAAATACATTTTTAAACCCATCCTCTACAAAATAAACTAAACCAATGTTATAGAATTACAAGAACAATATAAACCATAATTTTCCCCTTAATCACAATTTTTCCTCGAGTTTATTAATTAAAAGAAACCAACATTTCCAATATTTAGGAAAATTTATTCATAAAATGATCTCCATCATAAGAGGAAACTAGATCACCTTGGTTTAAACACAATGAAACCCCAAAAACATTAATGGGTAAAACTGAAAGAGGTATATAGCTGAAAACATATGGTATCTTTCATTAATGAAAATTTATTATTCACATAACTATACAATGAAAACTATCATTCAATACTACCTCGTTATCATTACATAGATAAGGTAGGTATCCTTTCTTTATTAATATATTATAGATTATATATTGATAATGGGATATTAACATTGATATACATATTATTAAATTGAATAGGAAAATTATGATATTATAACTTATCAGTTATTTCGAAATAGATTTACATTAATTTCTTATCCTGGATTACATATGATCTTCCTCGTGGAATTTTTTTACATGTACTACATAGTCGTTCTATTCATATTATGGATGTGTTGGAATAATTATATAATGAGTGGTGTGAAAAATATATATCCCCTAATGCATTGGTAGGTATCATGAGGGAATCCATATTTGTCATTTTGATTCATTCCTAATATTGTAAATATAATGGCTTAAAAAGAGGCATTTATAGTTCTTCTTATAATTTTGAGCATTATAAATTCCATCACTATGAGATCATTTTTTATTATCAATGAAATTATTTATTATTATTTAATACATATTTATATTATACAAACAATTCCATTTGTTATGGAAATTATTAATTTCATTCATTTTACATCTTCCTTTCTCGGTTCTAACAGATTCTATTATTATATACTCATTACTAATCAACTAAGAACTCCCCTTTATATTAATTTCTATTTCCCTAGAAAAATATAAATATTAATGCACATGAATTTTGGATTTCCAAGAATAAATAATATATTTAAATATATTCACTCGATATATCTTCAGTTTTAAATGTAATTTAATGTCTTTTATATATGTAAAATCATGTGAATGATAAATTTCATGATCATATGTTTTGTGATATATATGTTGAATCATTGCTATCAAATAACCAATATATTTAGATTACTGTATAATAGGATATTATAATTGATAATAGATAATGTTTCATAAAATTCATGGAAACTAGATTTCATGGAACAAGGTTATCGAACAAGACCTTATAATAAACAATTAGGTTTTTCTAGAAATATTTATTGATTTCATTTAATTAATGTCTATTCAATTTATTTTAATTAGGTTCTATTAATTCAACATCATAGTTTTATCATTATGCTAGATTACTTTGTAAAATTATATATATATGGGTATTAATAGAAATGATGTATCCAAAGGTGACTAGTTTATTTTCCTAGAATATTTTTAATGTAATTATATCAATGATTTCTTATTTTATGAAGTGATGATCCACCCACTACTAGATTAATTAGGTGACACTCATGAATAATGGGAAAGTGAATATTATATTGATACAACTGGATATTATGAGGAATATTCGTAAGTTTTAAATATATTACATAAATATAGACTATATCATAAATATATCTTATTTGGTATCTCATACGGTGTAACTATAAAAATTTAATGATTTATAGAGTTTATGTTTATGTAATAAAGTAAAAATTGTCGATGGATATGTTTTAGTGTTTTATATAATTGTTTTTCGATATTTATTTATTCTGATTACATATAGAGGTTGAATATCATAATTTGAGGTAAAACTCATTGTAATATTTTGGAACCCATTATTTTGAGATTTTTTTGTTATGTTATGGCTTTAGTGTTTGTAAACATATTTGATTTGTTTTTAAGGGCAAAAAACAATAGTAATATTTGAATTGTAATAATGTTTTTAGAAACATGCTATCGTTATAATTTAATGTAATATATTTAGCCAAAGCATACTTTAAGGGATTAATATCTTTTTTATAATTTTTCAAAATGAATTTATTTTAATTTAATTTTAGATGATTGATATTTCTTAAATATGTTTTGTAGATGTTCGAATTTCATTTCTTGGAATCATGAAATATTAATTCTCATGTCGATGTTTTTGATGATTGGAAATGAAAAATACCCCATATCAATAGAAGAAAATAATATTATGTGTTTTGAATAATGAAAGATGAAATTTTCCCATGAGGTATAAGATTTTTCTAGGTATAAATATGTTTAGAGTCATCCATATGAAATTTGATTTTTTAAATATTAGATGGAATAAAAAAGTGATTTGGCCTATTATATTGAGGAAACTCATAATTATTTTAATCAGTACATGTAATGAGTAAAAAATTTTAAAGGGAATTATATCATGATGAAGTGAATTGAGACTAATGTATAAGGTCATGATTCATTGAATACATTTTCTAAAAATTCAACGGAATTCATTTTGCTGCATCATATTTTTCACCTTGAAGAAAATTTTCAAAATTATATTATATATTAGATCTCTTGTGAAATTAAATTATTCATAATTTATATAAATTATAAACTTTTAAGATATTTTAAATTAATATGACATTAGTTCATCCGATGTTTTTGTAGATGAATTTTTTATAAACAACCTATGAATTATATATCTAGATAAACAACTATTTAATGATTTAAATTCTAAATTTGAATTTTATTCTAATAATTCTGATGTTGTAATATCATGGTTAAAACATAATGATGATTTTAAAATAGATGGAATATGGTTTATTTTCAAATGAGGGGTGCCATCTAGGATATATAAAATCACTACTCGTTAATGGGGAATTTGGAATGAGAATATTAAAAATTATATCTTAGTGATTAGAACTAAATATCAGGAGCTATATAAAGGTCATTTGAGATATATAATGGATATGTTAGTGTAAAAAAATATTGAATTTATTGAATTAATTTATGATGTAATATTGAATCAATGTTTATATTCTAGATATATGTTTGTTTTTTCTAAATATAATAACTAAATGTGATTCATAACGAAGGATATAATTCTGATGAAATTTAAATTTTTTCTTATATGACTAATTATTTATGTAGTTTTGAATTTTATTTTTTTACCATAGAGATATTCATTGATTCCCAAACTAGAAGGATAGGTGTTCGAACCAGTTTAGTGTGATTGTTGAGCAGTTTCTAGTGAAAATAATTGAATTGGATGAAGAACATGGGCCTAAAAAAAGAATCTATAATACATCATTTGTTCATGGGTGACGAGAAAATTAATTTGAAGGATAAATTAATGACATTCCATGAATTCCTAGGATAAAGGGTTTTGACAAAAATAGAATATTAGTAGAACACCCATTTATGGATAATTTAATGAAAATTTGAGAGGTTTGTGGATAAAAAATTGAATGAATATATTATATATTTATTATATAGAATGTATTTTTATTTAGTCACCATAATTTAATAGGGAAAAACTGAAAGAGAGGAAGTAGTTTTGTTTGAGTGAATATTTAAGATCATTCATTCAATAATATCTAGAAGAAATTTTGAATGGGAACAAGGAATAATAAGTTATTATTGAGCTAAATCTAAAAATTACATGGTGTCAATGATATAAGAAGAAAAATATTTAATTTATCATTATTTAATCATTGTGAGAGAGATGATGCATTGAGAAGAAGTTGAATGAAAATCTAATTATATATTGAATATATATATATATATATATTTCTTATAATTTAGTTTCAATCATATGAAATATTGACATGTGAGGAATCTATGAGATTATATATATATATATATATATGTTGCTATGATGCAACTAGGGACCAAGTTGTGGTTGATGTTGCTAATGGAAATTTGGCATTCCAAGATTCTAATACTGAGTGAAAAGTGGTATATTTTATTAATGTTGTGATATTTTAATGATAGATAGGTATCACTATCAATGGATTAATTGAATGAAAACATTTGTATATACATGGTAGGACTCCATTTAACCTTACTGGCCTAGGTCATAAAAGGGAAACATTTTGTCATGTTATATATACAGTGAGAAGCTATTCGAGAATCTTCTATGATATATAGTAATGTGTATACATTATGAGGCTTAGTTTTGGTGTGGAAAGAACCAACCATTTATATCTTTAATTTAACATAGTATAAAAACCATGATTGTGTCGAATAACCAATCATGGAGTGTTGTAGGCCTTTGAGAATGAAAATTATAAAAATTACATATGAATATTTTAATTTCATTACATGCATATATGTTGATAAAGTATATTTTTTTAATAAAAATGAATCTCTAATCACCTTCTAGAATTATATGTTAAATTCTAAAAGGGGGAAAAGAATTTAAGAGAATTTGGAAATTAGAAATAATTATAAAACACATGATTCACCCCCAATTTGGTTAACATACTATTTGTAATTTAAATTTTTATCCAAAATGGTTTCCCTCTAGTTAGATAATATTTTTCTACTACTAGTACTTTTTTCAATGTTGATGTGGTACATATTTGATTATTTGATTAAATTTTAGACTCTGATAGTAGAACATGATACTAATCATGTTTTTCTATGTATCGAAGCAATTTTAAATTAAAAAAAATTATATAATTTTTTTTATTCCAATAAGATATTAAAATCTCAAGAAAGTGAGTATACCCATCACCTAGAAAATATTGACGTATTAGAGTTAGTATCTCAAGATATGATCAATCTAGAGAAAATAAATCTATATATTATATGGACATTGAAGTTGGGGATTTAATGAGGGAATATCATAGAAAATTATATACTAATATATTTGTGTTTATTAAGGAGATAAATGACAAATAGATATACTGAACAACTTATTTTAAATTAATTGAAAAGGAATTTTATGGATAGTTACAAAAAAAAAACAAACTAATCAAAGAGATGAAATCTATATAAAATTCCAGGAGTAATAATAAGTAGAAATTATAAATTTATGAAGGAATGTTAGAATTATTATATATTGAGAAAAAAATTAATCATAAATATATTAAATTTAATACCTATGAATTTTTAATAAATACATAGAGCTATTATGGAATCAAGGAACCCCAATTTGAAGTTATGCCCAATAAAAATAAGGATCTTGATCATACCATCCATGATAAAATAATGATAAACACATAATTGTTTTTGAATATGAAGAGTTCGTTTGAGGATATACTCATCTCAATTTTGATAGAGAAGAATATTATTAGTTTAAATTATTAGGAACATGCATTGAAAGTGAAATTTTGGATGAATCAATACATAAAACTTCCCAACATACTAAAATATAGATTTAGATACGCAACCTTTTAAAATAATTTCTATATAAAAGAATAATCATAATATTGTAAAACATATTTTGATATAATCTAGTGTATGACCCGTATCATGATCATGGAAAATGTTATTCCACTAACTAAATTTCATATGAAAAGGAATCACAAATAAAAAATCTATATTGACGAGGAAAGATAATTTTTTGGAAACACTTACCAATTCATTATGGATAAAAGTGAATATTTTATATGAAATTTTCTCTCTTAAATGTTGTTCTGTCACCATAGTTATAGAAAGTCTAAAAATTTGGAAATATTTCATGCAGTAGAAAATGATTCAGATTAATCAGAGGATATTTGTGCTGTAATAAATTCAAACATATGTAAATTGACTAATTGCATAATATTTCATTATGATCATGTTCAGTAATCCCATTGGATAAGTGGGAAAAAATCCTGACCATTCTAAAAGTTGATTTAAGATTTTTTAGGTAATCTTTTTTCCTCATGTGGAGTAATTTCTATTTGGGAATTAATTTGGGTTTGTTTTTGTGGAAATTTGAGAAATGTTTGGGATATATGGATGTGATTGTTTGGTTTATCGTTTTCTTTATTCATTTGTTGCAGCCCAAAAAATTGTGCATCCCAGGATTGAGTGGAATTTCATTTTTGGTAGAGGTTTTTTCAAACTTTGGGCCCTCATAGGATTAATAGTGAACCCCTATAAAAGAGGTGAATAGATTAGGTTCATAGTTAGGGTAAAAGGTTCACCCCTTCTCAAAAAACATTATAGAGACTTTAATTAAACAATTTTATTTAAAAAAATTTACCAAACCACCATCTTATTCTCAAACATTCCACATTTGACTCTAATGCATATTTCATGATTTTGGTGCCTATCACACCGATTCTGAGCTCTCTTGAACTCCTTTATAGGTGGTTTTAATCCCATCTATAATATTTTAGCCCTCTTAGAATTCGGATTTCATCTTGGGTTTTTTCTCTATCCTCCTCCTTCTTCTCTTTCCCTAAGGGAAGATATTCATGTTTTTTGTTATATATATTCCAACATTTTGGGAATAAGATCTATGATTTTAGATCTTGATCTAGATTTTAGAGATCATGATTTGTTCAATCTTAATTTAGGATATATATCTGGATCCCTTTCTACATCGTTCATCCATATAATTTGTTGGATCCTTTTTTTGGAAATTATTCATTGATGTATCACAGTATGTGGAATGTTATTCAAATCCCATAGTAATGATTTCAATTACATGTATGTACTAGAAGAATATCTAGATTTTGATTAGAAATTGATGTTCAAATTTAATTAAATAATTTGGTGAATTAATTAATTAAGGGATCATGAAAATGAAATTGTGGGATTTGGGGAATAAATAATTGTTGAGTTAATTATTGAAATGTTGAAATATAAATTTGAATAATTAAATTTTGAATTAATTATGGTCTTATAGATATTTTAGAAATTAGTAATTAATTATTGAATAATTTAATATATATTATTTAATTAATTTATGTTAGAGATCAATTCATGAGATGAGTGATATTAATTAATTCTATATATAATTAAATTAAATAATTTGATTATTTTTTTGAAATTAATTAATAATATAGTTTTTATTAAATAATTATTTAATTAATTAAAATATATGATTTAATTAATTTATTTTGGAAATTAATTGAGGAGATGGATATTATTAAATGATCATTTAATTAATGAAAAAATGGTTTGTGCAATCTCTACTGGTTGATTTTCACATGGTTGTGATTATGATGGAATGGAGTAGTACATGATTTATCTAGGGTGTGAGCGATAGAATTTCTAAGGAAGTCCGTGCAAGATTCTATTTTAATTTCCCAAGGACCATGAGAGCCTTCAGGGAGAGAATACTGTGAGGGATTCCGTATTTATTTCTATATGAGAATGAGATCCTTCATGAATGAAGGCCTGGAGTGATTCTATTTTTATTTTAAAGGGACTGTGGGGCCTCTTGGATTTTGGGTAGGGAAAAGAACATGAGAGCATCCCCCTTTTCCAGAAATATATTTTTCTTCTTTTAGTCTCAATAATATTAGGCCCGTGAGATTAGAGCCCCTTGTGCACATTACTCATGATAAACATATTTATATGCCAATTATATTTTATTAGATATAAATTGTGACAATGACTGGTAACATTGAAATTCATATAAGAATTTGGGTAATCAAGAGTAAAAAAACATTGATATATTTGAAATTACATTGGGTTAATTCATTCTCCGAAATGAGTTAAAAAATGTATTGAGAGTTCAAGGGTCCTCAGGATCCCGAGTGTTATGTGGGTACATAAATATTTATTGATGAATTGGAAAATGATCAGTTTAATTATTTCATTTTTTATTTATACAATTTCATACACTATTATTGAATGGATGTTGTTTTAGATTTAATTGGTGATGTCCTATTTATTTGTACTCAAATCCTACTAAGGGTTCCTAATTGGTACCCTAATAGACTTTCTATTTTATGGATAGGAAAATGGAAAAGGTACAATTTTTTATATATAATATGGGAAGGATCGTGGATAAGGGATCCGTATTCACTATCAAGACCTCGTTGGGGAAGTTCTCATTGTCGTTTTTTGGGTTCTTATTTTTACAAATAGTATGGACATTAGAATTGAATATTTAAATCTTAGTTTTAATAATATATTTCTAGTGGTGGCCATCTTGTGATAATGAATATTTAAGGTTATGATTATATGTTTTTTAATTATTTTTTCTTATTTTTTAATGGTGTTTTACTATTATAATAGATGGTGTATTCTCCACATGAATTATATTTCAAACCCTTTCTACTATTTAGTAGCCTCTAGAAAATTGGGAGCCACCCCTATGTTCTTGTGATAGTCTGTCTCAGGGCACCAGGTCATGGAAACTAGGATGAGATTTTACAAAGATGTATGTTATCCAATTTTATATTCTTTCCTTTTTCATAATATTTGGGATGTTAGATAATAGAGTAGGGATAGTCAGGGATTTTACATGAACTTCATATTGGGATTTTAAAACCCATGTGTGGGGGGGAACCCATGTACAAATGTAGGTATTACTGTTATTGATGTGTGTTTTTATAGTTGGTTATTATTTCATCATGGTATAGACACCTTTTTCCTGTGATTATACATTCAGAACATTTTTTTTTCATTTTATGAGTTGTGAATCACAGCCTGGTAAGGAAATATAGTTTAGTATGAAAGAATAATTCTAGGAAATCAAGATTTATTTATTTCATGTATCATTTTAGGAACATAGATAAAAACGGGTTTTCAATAAGTCAATGAGCATTAAATGTATTCCATTCAAGTGATATTTTATTGAAAATGGTGCAAAATATGTAACGGAAAATTTTAATATGTTGAGAAATGTCAATAAATGAGCGTCTAATTAAATGTGAATAATGGGAATGTGATTGCCTTGTTATATAAAAAGTGGTTGTAGGATTGTTAAGGGTAGTGATAACACTTATGTTTGACCGTGTGGTGAGGTTTGGGAAAAAAACTTGTTGTTACTCATTGTGATTTTCAACTTTTTTAAATGTGATAAATTTTATATTATGAGTCCAAATACATATGTTCGGAATTTTAGATAGCCACATCCGTGAATATGAATGTTGTGGGAATGATATAAGGATATGGATGTAGATACTCCACTAGTTGTAACACCCTGAACTAAGTTACACAGAGTCTGTGCATTATTTCACAACATTGCCATAGTCACAAGGGATCTTTTCCCGAAATACGAATTAGTTTTTTAAAATATAATGTACAAGATACATACTTAAGTTATACATTACATAATAAATTGGAAAAACAAAACATTTTATCACAATTTTACATACTCATATCTCTTAGCATATTCTTACAGGTAAATCATAATATAATTTTTATCATCCTGGGAAAAATAAAACATAATAAAGGGTTGAGCTCAAATGCTCAGTAAGGATAAAAATATAGCAGAAAAAATCGTGAATAATAATTAACATTTAAGGAAATGTATAATACCAAAACATATGCCTTTTAAATTTAAATGTCAGCATAATATGGAAAAGATAAATCAAATAATTCCAATTACATATTAACAAGGATATTACACTAGTAGAATAATCACATGTAATATCAATATCTAATTTCATAAAAATGGAACGCATAATGTCGAACATCAAAACCACATAGTCAATTCCTTGTGCCAAGACTAGAAATAATGATTTATTTATGGCCTTGTTCCGAGACACTAGTTTTTCTCATATGACCTACCGATGCATTGAGGATATATAGTGGGATGTACCCATCACAACATAAGTCCAATGTTTCCCTCATATAAATATTTTGAAACATAACAGAAACATTAGTATTAAAACTAACATTTTAAATTGTAATGAACCGAAATTTTTAATAAATATTGTTTCCTAACTTTGTGTGTTATTTTATTTTATACTCAAAAAAACTATTTAATTTAATAAAATGAGTATAATTAATATTAGACTGCTGGTTTTTTACTATAATATGATCATTGGTCAATATGACCATTGGAAACTAATGGTTGTGATTATTTCCTCAAAATAAAAGTGATCATGATTAGTTAATATAGAAAGAAGATTTGATGGCCCCATCCAATAGTCTCGGGTCGATCAAAGCCCATGTGTTGGAGCTCGGCAAAGAGGTAGCACAATGGGCTTTTCTATTGGCCAAACCCCAAGAAGAACTTCATCGTGTGAAGTTGGAACAGAACTGACTTCGCGAGAAGTTCAAGCTGATAGAAATCACTTCCCGGGAAATGTTGGTCGATCCACCCTAAGATTCCATTACCCTAGCATACATTACTCTTATGTCCTATGATGGTGTTATAAGGGGTAATGTAACGAGACCGTAACCGCATTGTGTAGTCCTTTGATTTAAATAATAATTGTGATTTCATCTTACGGTGAAGTTTATGAATTTTCAAATGTTTGGATAAATATAGTTTGCCTATTATAGATGAATTGAAGAAAAAAAGGTTAATTTAATAATATTTATGTAAACTATAAAAAATTAATAATGTGTAATGATTTTCAAAAAATGGTCTTGCACAGTTATGTTCAGTAAGAAATTTTGTGTCATATAAGATCAACAAAATTTTTGATGAATAGTAAATTATGAATATTGATTTTACACATTTGATTAGTAATGTGATCAAATGGATTAAGTAACATCACTTCAGAAAGTATTAATATAATTTAGGGACCTTGATTATGTAATGTTATTCAATAAAGTAGGTAAATAACAGTTTCAGAAATTATTGGTTAAGTATATGTTTCTTTTCGGTGAAAAGTGTTTTTTTATTTACAAATTAAATTAAACATATTTAGAAAATTATTTTCATAAAATTGAGTTCATTTTTGAAATATGAGCATTGATATTTGGTTAAGGTGTATTTTTGTTATTTTCCTGAAACAGTTGAATTTTCTGTTAATAGTTTTTTTTTAAATTTAAATTAAATACATTTAGATCAATATTTTCATAAAATGGAGTTCATTTTTGAAATCAGAGCATCGATATTTGGTTAAGGTGAATTTTTGGGATTTTTCTTATAAAAGTTGAATTTTCAGTCAATAGTGAAAATACAGTTTTTGAGTTTCAGGTGTTTAATGACATCATTAAGGATGTAATAACTATGAAATAATTCTTGTTGAATTATGAATAGTAATATAATGTATGAGATGTTCCACATGGCAAATACCATGGGAAAATACCATGGGAAAGCCCATGGTTTTTCCAACACCACCGATGAGGTGTCCTTTGAAAATTAATGCTTGTCACCTCACTTCTCCTATAAATAACAGGACATTACCTAATTAATTTAATTTCGAAATCCACCCCAATTAATTTATGGTCTCTTTACCTCCCCTAGAGTCCTCCTAAAGTTCCCTCAAGCCTCCCAATGTCCAGACCTTCATGAGTTTGAAGTTACTCTTCAAGGTAAGGGATCCTTTCACCCTCCTATTTTATGTCATAAATTTTTTTATGTTGTGTATTATATTTTACATATATTTATTTATAGGTTATGTTCATATATGTTCTAATTACTATTCTTTTCATGTCTAATTATTGAGAGACCCTTTCCACTCTCATCAATTTGTTTTCTGAATTGTTTTGTGACGTCGTTAGGTTGCCGAATTTTTCATAAAAGAAATCACACTTTTTATTTCCATTCAAGTTTTTTTTTCATGTGGTGTGTCATTAAAATGTCCACACCATGATGTTATTTATTTTTATTCAATCTATATACTTAAAAGTGTTCCATTCATTTATGGGAGACCCTTGTCCCCTATTATTTATTATTTTCTAAAACCATGTTATATAGCCGTCTTGATTTAGAAATTTCATCTCAAAATATATATCTCTTTCTCTCAATAAATTCTCTTATTTTATTTATATGAATATACAGATCTATTTAGTTTCTATGGGTGTTTATAAATATATAAATATGATATATTTGATTCTGGAATTTCCATACATATAACCCTCACTCCCATTCCATGGGTTATAAATGACATTATGATGATATTTGCAAGATATTTTTTAAACGTCATGATTTTGACATTAAACCCATTACATCGATTATATTTTGGTTATTTGTGAAATATTTTTTTATGATCAATGTGGATAACATGAATTTAAGGACATATTAAGGGTGTGCCCAGATAGTGCTCCAATGTACTTGGTACTGAATTTATCTCCAGTGATGACATGTTTTACGATACCTTGGTGAATAACCGTGGTAATTTTAATGACACCTTGGGGATGGACCATGGTGATATGTTCATGAATATCAAAATAAAATATTGTAGGAAAAAATTAACGATTATATTATAAGTTATTTTCTTTATGATATTTCTATTATTCCATTGCTCATGTCTTCATGTTTTTATTCAAGTACTTATTGATAATACCAATACATTGACTCCCTTGTTTACCCTTACTGGGCCTTCTGCTCACACGTTCCTTTGATGTATATCTTCAGCATATGAGATTTAGTAAATGTAGATAGGATGAACCTATGAGGAAGCCCTACTATTGGTTTTGAAGAATGTGTTATGTTGTTCTCATTTTTTATTTTCCTGACTCCCAAGACTCTAGAAATTAAAGATCCTATGTTTGTAAAATGTAATGAAATGTTATTTAATAAAAATGAGGGATGATATAGTTGGTATCAAATGATAGTTTAGTTATTTATGGATATTACGATATGAGAAATTTAGGAATAACCCTATATGAAATTTTAAATATAGTAAAACTTCCAGGTATTTTGCAGAGTATGAGTAAGTGGTTTATCAAGAAAATACATCTCTTACTAGATAGAAGCTGGTATAGGTGGCTCTGGCACAGATGTATATAGTGGTAACATGTGAAAACACTGCTTTGAGCTAGAATAGAATGGGAACTGGTACATGACAACGGGCCTTTCTGCACTCTTAGTTACGACACTCACGAGGGATAGGTTTGGTTAATCACAAACTTTTTATGAATCATTATGAAAAAATTATAGATAAATGTAATTGTCTAAGAATGATGTTTTAAGACATAAATTCCTTTTTTGTTAAAATATTCATAAATATAATATGTTTCTCACAAAAAAATTATTCTTTTAGAAATGCCCCCATCATCTAGGAATACGTTGACGTATTTCTTGAGGAGTTACCCAGACATCCCCAATAATGAGTTGTAGAGTTCTCCATTGAAATCATACTTGGATCTCATCTGATGTCAAAGACCCCCTATAGGATGGAAAATGTGGAGCTAGAGGAATTAAAGAAAAAACTCAAAGATCTTTTGGGGAATGTGATTATCTGACCAAGTGTGTCTCCTTTGGGAGCACAAGTTATCTTTGTGATGAAGAAGGATAGATCGATGCAGCTATGCATTAATAATAGAGAAATGAATGGGATCACAGTGAGAAAATAAACACTCTCTTCCAAGAATTAATGACTTATTTGACCAACTTCATGGGATCAATTCATCTCTATGATTTATCATCATTCTGATTATCATCAATTGGTGGTGAATAATGTTGATATTCCAAAAACTGGATTCCAATCATGTTATGGGCATTATGAGTTATTTGTTTTTCCCTTCAGACTAACTAATGCTCCTGCTATTTTTATGGATCCAGAATAAGTTGATTTTGAAAAAGTATGTTTTATAAAATGGATATCCTTTGTATAGGAAAATGATTTGGTGATTAAATGATAAAATTTATTTTGGAATATGTTTTCTATTTTGGAGTACAATATGCCTAATGGAAATAAAATACTACAAGATTTAAATTATTGAGGAATGGTTGAATTTTTTTGTAAGAATTTATATCTCTATTATAGACATATGGAGATTTGGGTTATTTCTGGAAAATTATGATCTTATAATAGAGAATAGGTTAATAGGTTAATTAAACTTTAGTATGAGACTTTAATAGTAGTTGATGTTATTTGGAGATAAATGTTATGAATTTTTGGGGAAGACTATGTAATTAAATCCATCTGAGTTTTGGGATCCAATCATAGTTTGGATTATTCTGAATAATTTTATGGATGATTGTGTATTGAATAGTCTTTCTAGAATATTGGGTACGTTTGTTGAAATTTATAGTTTAATAGTCATATTTATTTTTATAACGAATTATCATTTTTGGGGATTATATGATCTCATACTAACCATTTAAGTTTTAGATGATGACTAATGGCAAGGGAAAAATATTTTTATTCTTTTGTGGATTATGTGATTCTCTGAAAGATGATTCTTGTGTTTTTTATGAGACCAAGACTCTTTGAATTCTGTTTGTTTGGAGAAAAGATTCATCTTCATGGAAAATTATTAAGGGATGAATCTCTACTTGAAGGTAAGTATATTTACTTATGTTTTTATACTATGTAGTAAATTAATTCCTCAAAACTATGAAAAGGAACCTAAAACATAAACATTGTTGGTATACATTTCCTACTTCGTAATCTAATACCGTTTAACACATCTTAATAATGTGATCTTCTTGTGGTTAATTTTTACCTAGTCATGTTTTATATCACTCTTCATCGGAACATGACCCATTGTTTTCTCTTCAATATCCATGTTTTCCAAATGGAATCTTAGTATGGGTTAACTCGGGTGACCATTATACATCCCATTCATTCTTTTAAAGTAATAGTTTTACAGAATATTTTTCCAATGTGGCACTTTCAACGAAATTTCCCAGACAAGTTTTAAAATTGTGGGGAAGCAATTTCTTAAGGGGAAAAGAATGTAACGACCTGAAATTTTTAATAAATTTTGATTCCTACCAATTTGTGTTATTTTATTTTATGCTTAAAAAACATTTTCATTTAATAAAATTTTTACAATTAAAATAAGATAGTTAGGTTTTGGGTGTTATATGACCATTGGTCAATATGACCATTGGAAAATAATGGTTGTGATTATTTTCTCTAAATACAATTGATCGTGATTAATTAATATAGAAAGAATATTCGATGGCCCGTCCAGTAGTCTCATGCCGATTGAAGACAATTTATCAGAACTCGAGATGGAGGTGGCTCCATTGGGATTGGCTCTAAACCAAACCCATGATAAACTTCTCGTGTGATGATGGAATGGAATCGTCTTCGTGAGAAGTTCATGCTGATAGAAAAAACTACTCGGGAGAAGTTGGCTGAGCTGCCCCAAAATTCTATCATTCTAGCTCACCTTACTCTTAGGACATATGCTGGTGTTATATGGGGATATTTAACGAGACCGTAACTACGTTGTGTAATCATTTGATTTAAAATAAAATTGTGATTTCTTCTTATAGTGAAGTTTGGGAATATTTTAATGTCCAAATAAATAATGTATGCATATTATTGAAGAATTTTAGAAAAAGGATATTTTAAAAATATTAATTAAAACCTTAAATAATTAATAATGTGTAATGACTATCAAAAAATGTTATTCTACAGTTTAGTTCAGCAATAAATTTAGAGTCTAATAAGAAAAAACATTATTTTTTATGAATAGTAAATAATGAATAGTGGTTTTTAACTTATGATTAGTAATATGATCAAATGGTTTATGTAACCTCACTTAATAAAGTGTAAATATAATTTTGGCACATTGGTTAAGTAATGTGATTCAATAAAATAAGTAAATAATTTTTTTAGAAATTATTGGGTAAGTATTAGTTTTTTCAGGTAAATAGTGTTTTTTATTTAAATATTAAATTAACAATATTTGGAAAACTATTTTCATAATATGGAGTTCATTTTTGAAATCAGAGCATCGATATTTGGTTATGGTGAATTTTTGGGATTTTTTAAAAATAATTGAATTTTTTGTGAATAGTGTTTTTATTTAAAAATTAAATTAAAAGTATTTTGAAAAATATTTTCATAAAAGGGAGTGTATTTTTGAAATCATAACATCGATGTTTTATTACGGTAAGTTTTTGGGATTTTTCTGAGAATGTTTAATTTTCGGTGAATTGTGAAAATACAGTTTTTGAGTTTCGGGTGATTAATTACATCATTAAGGATGTAATAATTATGAAATAATTCTGGTCAACTTATGAATAGTAAGATAAGGTATGAGGTGTCCCATGTGGACAATTCCAGGGTAAAATACCATGGGAAAGCCCATGGTGTTTCCAATGCCACCAATGAGGTGTCCCTTGGCAATTAATGCATTGTCCCCTCACTTCTCTGATAAATACCAAGACATTACCTCATTAATTTCATTTCCAAATCCTATCCAACGGGTTTTTACTCTATTTTCCTTACATTTAGTCCTCCAAAGGTTCCTTCAAGCCTCCTAGGGTCCTGGACTTCATGCTTTCGAAGATACTCTTCAAGGTAAGGTATCATTTCACCCTTCTCTTTTAGGTCATGACATCCTTTATGTTATATCTTATAATTTCCATCTATTTATGTTGAGGGTATGTAATTATATATTATCATTACTTTCCTTTTCATGTATAATTGTTGATAGACCCTTTCCTCCCTCATCAATTTGTTTTCCGAATTTTTATGTGATGTTGTTATGCTGTCGAATGTTTCGTAAAAGAAATTGCACTTTTTATTTCCTTTAAAGTTTTCTTTTCATGTGGTGTGTCATTAAAATGTCCACACCGTGATATTATATCTTTCTATTCAGTACATATATAGAAAAATGATACATTAATGGATTAGATACCCTTTTCCCAACTCTTTGTATTATTTTCTAAAACCATGTTGTATTGTTGTTACGCTGCAGAAATTTCATCATAAAATTTCTATCTCTTTCTCTAATTAAATTCTCTTGGTTAGTTATATGAATATCCAGACCAATTTCGTTTCTATGGGTGTTCATAAATATATAAATAAGATATATTTTATTATTTAATTGACATAAATATAACCCTCACTCCCTTTCCATGGGTTATAAATGACAATATGATCATATTTTCAAAATCTTTTTTAGAAGTCATGATTTTGACACGAAACCCATTTATTTGATTCTATTTGGTTTATTTATGAAATTTTATATTATAATAATTGTGTCTCACAATAATGTAATGAAATATTAAGGGTTTTTCAAGATAGGGTCCCAATGCATTGGTTAAAGAATTAATCTCTAGATATGTCAAGTTTTACGATACCTTGTTGAATAACCTTTGTAATTTTTATGACACATTGGGTATGGATCTCAGTGATATGTTCATGAATGTCTAAATGAAATGTTTTAGCCACATATTCAATATAATATTACAATTTCTTTTCTTTATGATATGCCAATTCTTCCATTTCTCTTGTCTTTGTGTTTTTTATTCATGTTCTTATTGATATCACAAGTACATTGACTCCCTTGTTTACACTTACTAGGCCTTCTGCTCACCCTTTCCTTTCATGTCTCTCCATAGGATATGTGATTCCGTAAATGTATATAGGATGAACCAATATAGAAGCCTTATATGTGGTTTAGAAGAATGTTTTATGTTGTTCTCATGTTTTATGTTCCTTATTTCCAAGATTTTAGACTTTCAAGATCATCTATTTTTAAAATTTAATGAAATGTTATGTAATAAAAAGGAGGGATGCTATAGAACTATTAATACTTTTACCACTTAACATGAATGGTATAAAAATAAAATATTCTCAAATAAAAATACCACCAAATTCTCAATAAAATATGTAATAATTGTATTATAATAAATCAAAATCAATCTATAATTTTAATGGATATTTACATAGAAGAAAATAACCAGTAAAACTATTTTAGAGAAATTTCCCACTTTTTTCTAGAAAAAATTTAAATATCTAACTATTTATCAAGAATTTGTTTAAAAGAGATTTTTGAATCAAATTTCCCCATACCACATGGAATATTTTAAATGTAATGTTAATTTTAAAATATTAAAGTCAATATAAATAAATCCTTATAACCATTTTTAAGACATGGACATTAATGTGAAAGGTTTATAAGAAAAATCATTAAAACATTTAAAATTATATTTTAGTTAGAGTTCCTAACCAAAAGAGAAAAGATTTAATAACAATAATTGAGGTAATAAAATCCTAATAATATCATTATAATAAATGGTTTTATGATATACTATGTGAATGTAAAGTATATACACCATATAAAAGTGAAATGATGAAAATCAACAATGAAGTCTCAATGGAAGGTAAAATGAGACGAAATACCTTAAAAATAATGTATCCTTTGGTCAAAAATAAATCAATGAACTAATTATGTGTGATAAATATAAAAACACTCAATATTATTTGATATTTAGTGTAAATCAATCAGAGTACATTCACACATGTTATTGTAAAAACAACACCAATGAAATGGATGTTTAACACAATGAATGGAACATGAGTTATGATTACTCTTATCATGTTCATATCGATGAGTTGACAATTGATAAATGGACTTATTACTTGTATCAAAATTATATAAGCTCAATGGGGAGTAGATATTATTAAATAAATAAATAAATAGTGATTCCACACATAATCAGGGGGTAAAATAATAAATGAATTATGTGTAAAACCAAAAGAGTGATAATCGAAATTAGATATTCCATTTCCAATTTTGTAACATAAGAAACATATACCTTATGATGAAATCATAATAAAATAAAGATTAAAATAAAAATAAATAAAAGAATATTACACAAATAATACAATCATGGGATGTATATATAAGACACAAAAACAGATAGTGTAAATATAACATGAATACTACGAGAATAAGAAGTATGATGAAAACCCCTTGCCATGTACTATTACTTATTAAAGAGTAAATTAACCTCAAGTATAATGGTATAATAATTGTTATTAAATTATACATGAACCAGATAAATAAATATAATATCATATATGATCTTCTAATATTTCTTTATTAATGATATTTCAGTAGTATCATTGTTTTGGGTGTTAAATGATTAGTTATACTTTATATGTTTTGTTATGTAAGGCGTTTTATTTATGGATATGATGTATTTAATTAATATCCATAATGATATTAGGTTCATAAATAATATATTTAATCGTAAAATGAAAATTATTTTTGAATGGTTATGATGGGGAATAAATCACATCGCATTATACCAGATGGTAATCCGTACATATACATGAGCTGAAATATCGTTTCATTGATGTGAAATCATATGTAATTTTATGTTCTATCATATAAAAAGATTAATTAACATGTTATATTTATTATTTACATCAATTATACACATTATTATACCCATCCCAATAATGAAGTGTTGAATAAAAACTACACCATGATGTGGAGACGGTAAGCCGTACGTACGCACGTATATTGAAAATGTCATTCATAGGATGAATAGATTAATAAACATAGTTGTAACATATTTTTAATAACATCATAGTATGTATGAGTTACTTGATTTATTATATTTTGTACGGAAACAATAATGAATGTTGAATTGGACAAAAAAAGATCGTTGAAAGAGGTGACGAAATTGTTACCTCTTTTTCTAGTACATCCTTTTTGATTTGATCAATGTGGATCCATAAATTAGATTTATGATCAATTTAAGGTCACTAGGATGAAGTTATGGGAGTTGGATGGATATTTGAGTAGGTTTTGGCTGCATCAAATGGATTTGGAGGTGTAATTTTGTGCGAAGGGTAAGTACCCTTTTATAAGAGAGGTGAGGGTCACATTAAGATAAGATTGAATTATTATTTTATTATAAAATAATTTTCGATTTATAATGGCTAAAAATTGTTTTATATTGATTATAATTTAGGTATGGGTCAAATAAACCTCATCTAATAGGTTTTAGACATGTTTAGGTCTCCATATAATCCTTATATTTTAGATTTAACTCTTTGATATATAGTTTAACTTTTACCATGTCTTCTTGTATTATTAAAATAAAAGGTTAATAAACGTATTATAAAATTCCAAGAAAAACTAAATTGGTTCATTAATTACATATCTGTAATTATATAAGTCTTTTGGAAGAACCTTATATTTTTAGGAATATTATATAATTTAATGATATAGTATTTGTATTAAAAACTCATTTATGTAAATTTTGACACTATTTATATTTTGTTTTTTTAGAAAATAAGAAAAATTGATTACATTGAAAATAATACATTAAATAAATCTTAACATGTCATACTAGAAAAAAAAATTAGAGGATGGAATCAGAAGTTTCAATTTTAATTTATTTCAATATTTACAACATCAGTTATTTTAGTCTTTTGTTATTAATTTAATTACAGGATCATTATTGTGTCATAAATAAATTAAACTATTTAATTTCAAATTTTTTTAATAAAATAAAATTATGTTGTAAAATTTTTAGCTTTCTAATGAGTATTTTTAATATAATTTATCTTTTCTATAGCCCGATATTAAAAATGTTTTAGTTATTAATCATTGATTTTAAAACTTTTAACTATTCATTCAATAATATAATAATAAATGTCCTACTCTAGTCCAAGTGAATCAAAGAGGATCATATTTTATTTCTATGGTTGATTTTGGTTGAATAAAAACAAAATGAATAGAATTAGGACATGTGTTAAGATAATTATGATATCATTTTTATCATTAATTACACTATTTTATTTTTTCAGTGGTAAATAACATTCAGATGATACTATACACCAAATAATTATATTCTTCTAATTGACCAAATTTTACTTACTGATGTCAACTGTGTCTCTCATTTTTTTAAATAAAATTTATAGATGAGGTAAAAATAATATGCAAGTTTTCAAATGTGCCTCAAAGGTGGGTAAAAGAAGGTAAATATTTTATTTAAATTATATATATCAAATATTATTATAAAATAAATCCAATGAATTAATTTTCACTAATATTGTAATGTGGTATATATTTTAACATTAAAATAAAATTAAATAAAAAAAGTACTTAAATAAAATCATTTTTAAACAGTAACCTTGTGTTTTACAAATTTCATCAAAAATTGAATGTTTTCAGAAAAATAACAAAAAATAACACAAAACCATTTTTGATATTCCATATAAAAAAATGATTTATTATTTACCAAAATCATAGCATATAAGTTTTATTAATTGATTTGAAAAAAATTTCTTGTTGTCAAAACCAGAAAGTAGGTTTTTGATAAGTAAAAACTATCAAAAGATTGATATGTGGTGATGTCAAATTTAAATATAAAATTATTTATAATGACCAACATTGGATGGAATGATAAAAATATAATTTAATTATACTTCAAAAACATTCAAATTTATAATTTAAAAATATAAATTATTTTGATTAAAATGTGGTTAGCATTTAAAATTTAGTATTTTTCATTATTCATCAAAATATGAAAGTTATCAGAAAAGCACTAAAAATTTATCCAAACTAAATTTTTATGTTTCGATTCACTATTAGAATTTAATGTTGTCAAATTAAATACAAAAATGTATCAAATATTGTATTTAAAAATGTTTATCCATTGAAAGGTGGTTAAATTGAATTTTTTTAAAACTCGTCTTTAATCTGAAATGTTTTGATCATATATTATATCAATGAAACACCTAATATAGATGTTATAATTATATGGACTATATAAAATGAAAAAATGATGATAATATAATTATTAATCACTTTGAACATCTAGTTCTGTAGTTTGAGGTGCCCTCTAACTCGATGCTGCATACAACACAAACAATTGAATTATATTAAAGAAAATAACATACTATTAAATCATTTGGTGTTACATTCTTCCCCCTTTTTAAAATTTATTTCTCACAATTTTAAAATTGGTCTTGTTAAATTCATTGAAAGTCCCACATCAGAAAGAGAGTTAATAAAAATATAACTTTAAAAGAAAGAATGGGAATTACAATGATCACTTAAGATAACTAATATTAGGATTCCATGTAGAAATATGTGGATATAGAAGATAAATTATGTGTAATGTTCTAATGGAATTTGAAAGAAAAAATGATCCAGAGAAAGTTAACAACATGAAAACCACAATCTTTTTATGGGTTAAGCGGTTATTAGTTTCCCAATATGAAAAATTAAACAGACAAATTTTTTTTGTCTCAACTTCCATTTCATAATTTTGATGAATATATTTATGAGATTGAATTATAACATAAAGACATATACTTAATTTTCAAGTATAGTTTCATAGTATTATTAATTTTTACCACTAACTCATATTTTCTCCAAATAATGAGTATTCAATAAGACTTGGTCACACCTAAAGTGATATAATCAGCTTATAGAAAATCACAAAATCCAAAAAAGATGAAATATGTATTTCCCTTTTCTTTAGAGATTAAACATAACCAAAATTGTTTGTGCATGATCAGATGATCCCCAAAATTTATAATCTATTATAAAAAGAAATACTAATATAAATTACTAAAATTAAACATACAATTCCAAAAGATCAATAAATACTATTTAATAAGCAATTGTCCTTATAATAATTCAATATAATCAGAAATAATATTGAAAACCAAATCACATAATAATTAAATCATGCAGTCTCTCATAGAAAATATTAACATTTACTTCCTAATATAATCAACTACTCTTAAAGTCTCATACAGAAGTGTAAATATACAAATCACATATTCTCTATGATAGGTTAATAATTTTCATTAATAACTGGAATTTCTATAAATAACACAGATTCTTCAAAAATAAAAATCCACCATTATTCCATAAATGAAATCCCATAGAATTATATTTTCCTTAGGCATATAGGGTTCCCAATAGATAGATAATATTCCAAAATAACATTTATCACTTAATCACAAAACAATTTTTCTATATTAATGATATCCAATTGATAAAACATAAGATCCCAAATCAACATATTATGGATAAATAAATTCATTTAACAAAAATTAATTAGTCACACAAACTATGGACTTGATGTAGTCTAGTGGTAGGCGATAAATCCCAGTCTCATTTTGGTTGTGGGTTCGAATCCCGCAGCTTTGTCCAACACGATGGGTTGTCCCAGGGTCTGTGTATTGTCCTTTTTCAAAAACTATATTTTATAACATTCCCATGAATGAGATAAATTACTTGAAATAACTATAAAATAATTTTAACACAAATTATATCTAGTACATCACATTTTCATCCCAAAAATTAATAACCTTTAATTTCCTTAAATTCAAGGATCATATAAACCCAAATGGTTTTTTATAACTATATCAACAAAAGAAAAGATAATTATACTGAAATAGTATTTTGACATAAAAAATAGGGTTACACATATAATAATAAATTATTCTAATGTAATCCCATCATCAAAGAGAATTAATACTTTTAATCATTTCTCAATCCATTTATTTCTACATGGGTTCTTTCTTGACCTCGTGGATATCCTATTGAATATATAATTTACCCAGGTAATGCCCAGTTCCCCTACATGTACAGAAAATCACTGCAAATGGATTATAAGGATTAGTTGTACTTTCATCTATAGTACACTTCATTTTTCCTCATAAATTCATTACATTATGTCATTCTTTAAACCGCATAAAGCATTTCTTTATTCCATTGAGAAAATTTCATGGGTGTCTCCTTCCACATTTCCTGTATGATGGATATTGAGATTTATTTTAACCATAGTCTCCACTGTGGGAGATTTTATCATTGTCGACACTTCTCTTCTTTGTTGAGTTTAGGATTTGGCTATTGTATATGTTGTTGCTCATATTTTTGGAAACTTGATTCTATATGAACACGATATCTTAGACAAATTTATACATTCCATTTCATTGCTTACTTCCACCATCATGCCCCCCATGTATATCATATTCAATGTTACTATGACTTAATTGGAATCCATCCATTGACTAAGACCAGAAATCCTATTGTGACTAACAATAGTCATAAAATCATTCAGAAAAAATCATGACACCTTATTTTCAATCTAAAAAACCTTACGATTAACTAAGGATACTTATTCTCATCATATATTAAAATATTTCAAATTGGTTTTTAATGAAAATATGAATTATCCTAAACATATCCCCCTCAAGTTTCATAACCTAGAGTACAACAATGCTCATTTTCATGCACCCGTTCTGGTTCGAGACCAACTCAATGTGGGGTTTTCCAGTTTTACCCCTAGATACATCTATTCTATAGACACCTCTACCTGATTGTATCTACACAGGGATGTATTGAATGGAAAATGTACAAAAAATATAAATTACAATAATTCTAGAAACTACTTCTATACTAATCCTCAAAGTGTATCTTAGGTAACTTTCCCTAATTAGTGTTTTTCTTAATCCAATTTCAATGCTTTGTACTAATCTTAATCTAATACAAAATGTAACATCCCATTCTCTAATTACACAGAGAGGTGCTTTATTACATATCATTAGAATGATCAAAAGGGATAAATTCCCAATAAACCATTAGTTTAGTAGCCTTGAATGTATTACAATCATATAAAAGTTTTATATTACATTATAAAATTGAAAAACTACAACATTTTGTTTTCTTTTTAGAAACTAATATACCTTAGACTATTACTGCATGTCAATCCAAATATACGTCTTGGCATCATGGGAGAGATAAAACATGAGAAAGGGGAGAGATAAAATTCTAAGTAAGGATTCCAATATAGTAGAAACTATCATAAATAAGAATAAACATTTATGGTAATATATAAGACTAAAAAAATCCTTTTTAATTAATGATTTATCATAATCTAGAAGTATAAATCAAATAATTCCACTTACTTATTCATAGTGGTATTCTACTAGTCCAGTAATCACTTTTACTATCAATAGCTAATTTCATAATGATGGAATATATAATGCCAGTCATCATAACCACAAAGGTATGTCTAGTGCCAAGACTACAAATAATGTTTTTAAGGCCTTGTTACAAGACACTAGATTGTCATAGGAGACCTAATGATGCATCAAGGAGCTATATCTGGCTCCACCCATCACTAACTGAGTCCAATTCCTTCTTTCAATGATAATGTTGAAACATAACATGAACAGTTTTATTAAAAATAGGTTCTGAAATGTTAATTCATTAAACATGTACCTTCAATGGTATAAAAATAGCACATCCACAGTAAATCATATCACAAAACAATAAATACAATATAGAAGATTGTATTATAATAAATCAACCTTAGTCAAGAACAATGAATGATATTTAAATAGATTAAAATAATCAGTAATCCTAATTGAGAGAAATATATCTTTTATTCTTAAAAACGTTTAAAAGTATCACTATTTATGAAGAAGTCATTTAAAAGATATTTTTCAAGAAAAGAGTCTCATACCAATTTGAAAATTATATAAGGAAATATAATTCTAAAACATTCATGTACATATAAATAAATCTATAAAACAATGTTTAAAACATGGAAATTATGGAGAAAGATTTAGAAGAATAAATCATTTAAACATTTAAAATGTTACATTAGTTATATTTCCTAAAAAAATGAGAGATGATTGAATAAAAATAATTGATGTAATAAAAACATTATAATACCATGCGAAAAAAGGGATTCATGATATAATATTTCAATGTACATTATAAACACAATATAAATGTGAATTGGTGCATAACAACAAAGAAGTTTTAATTGAATAAAAAAGGATATGAAATCCCATATAAATACTATATTCATTGGTTAAGGATAAATCAATGAAATAATTATCTGTAAAAAAATAAATATATTCAATATGATTGGATATTCAGTGTATATAGATTAGAGTACAGTCACTCATATTCATGTAAAAACAACAACAATGACTTGGATTTTTAACTCAATGAGTGGAAATTGAGTTATGATTACACTTATCGAGTTCATATCGATGACATGAGAATTTAAAAATAGTGTGATTATGTGTAAAAAAAGTATATCCACACAAATGGGAGTTTAAATTAATACCTATATAATTAAATACGGATTCCACAAAAAATATGGGGTTGAAATAATCAATGAAGTATGAGTAAAACCCAATGAGTGGAACACAAAATTAGAAATTCCCATAACAATTATGTAACTTATGAAACAAACATCCCATGAAAGAAGGACAATAAAATTAAGATATAAATACCCATAGATTAATTTATATTACACAAATAATACAATCATGGGCAGTCTATACACCAAACAAAATGAAATAGTGGCTATATAAAATGAATATCACAAGAATAAGAGGCGTGATAAAAACCCCATACCATGTAAATTTCTATAGTTGAGGGTTTTCTAAACTTATATTTAATGGTGAAATCAGTGTTTTTAAATTATAGAAAAACAACATACATAAATTTGATATCATATATTATATTCTATCATTTATTTATTAATGATATTTTAGTAGTATCGTTGTTTAGTGTGTTAACTGATTCATTTTCCTATACATGTTTTGTTACGTAAGTCATTTTTCTTATTTTTAGGATGTATTTGATTCATATATAGAATGATATTTTGTTCATAATCATTATTTTTAATGAAAAATAAAAATTATTCTAGAATGGTTATGATGGGTAATGAACCTTATCGTGTTCGTGGAGATGGAAATCATTATGTACGCACAAACGACAATATCATTCGATTGATGGTGAAATTTTAAGTAATTGGATGGTATATAATATATACAGAATAATTAAAAATATATATTTATTATTTACATAAATTAAACTCATTATTAAAACCATCCATATAATTAAGTGAATAATAACAAACTACACCATGATGAGGAGACGGTAAGCCGTACGTACACACATATGGAGACTTTTTCAGTAATATGAAGAATAGAATAATGAATATACTTGTAAAATATTTATAATAACATAACATTAATTATAAGGTACTAGTGTTATTATTTTTTATGTAATCAAAAGAGAAAAAATAAGTGAATGTAGAAAACAATTTTGAATGAGGTTATACAATTATTACCACTTCTTCAGGTCCTTCCTTTTGATTTGATAAAAAGATCTCATTAGGCTAGCTTTATGATCAAGGAAAGACCTATAGTTTCAATTGAGGATAGTTGGGAGGATATTTGATCTGGGGTTTTAGAAGCCAAATGGCTTGGTAGATGTAATTTAGTGATATAGGGAAGTACCATTTTATAAGTGAGTTGAGGTACACTAAAGGAAAAGATTGAAATAATATTTTATAATAAAATCATTTTCAGTTTCAAATGGATAAAAATAGATTTATTTTGAGGATATGGAGAGGATGGGTAGAAAACCTCTCAACAAATATTTTTTTAGAATGTTTAGGCCCCCATATTAACCTAATCGTTTAGATTTAACTCTTAGATTAATAGTTATCTATTTCCATGTCTTCTTATATAATTATAATACATGGATAATAAAAAAACTATTCCATTCCAAGAAAACCATAAGTGGTTCATTAATGACATATATAACAATATATAAGTCCTTTGGATGAACCATATATTTTTAGTAATATTATATCATTTATTAATACATTATTTGTTTTAAAAACTTAATGATGTCAATTTTGACAATATTGTGATTGTGGTTTTTGTGAAAGTCAAAAAAACTTTATTACATAAAAAAATACATTAAATAAATCCTAAAATGTCATATTACCCAAAAAATCATTGGAATTAATCAAAAGTTTCAATTTACATTTATTTTTATATTTATAACATCAATTAATTTAGTCCTTCATTAGTAAAGTTATTACTGCATCATCATATTGTCACAAATAAATTTAATTATTTAATTTCCAAAAAATTTAAATAAAATACCTTAATTTATAAAATAGTTTTATATTTATAATGAATATTTATAATATATTTTATCATATATTTATCCCTATATAAAAATGATTTAGTTATTAAACTTAAATTTTACATTTTCAACCCTTCTTTAAATAAAGTAGTAATAAAACTCCTAATATATTCCTAGTTGATCATAGAGTATCATATACTATTACTAAGGTGTATTTTGTTTAAAAACAATATATATATTAAATTTTTGACATCTATTATGGTAATTATAATTTAATTTTTACCATTAATTACCTTTTATACTTTTAACAGTAGTAAATATAATTCATAATATACTATCCACCAAAAATAATTTTCATTATATTGAAAAAATGTTTACCAACTGATGTCAACCATGTCTCTCTGATTTTTGAAAATCAATTCCAAGAAGTGAAAAAATTATATTTTATGCAAATTTACAAATGTTCTTAGAATGTGGGTAAAAGACGGTAAAAAGTTCAATGAATTTATATATATAAAGTGATATTAAATAATGAGCCCAATGAATTAAATTTAACTAATATTGTTATTATTTATCTATAATGACATTAAAATAAATATTAAAAAATACTAATTATTGAGATAAAAGTCAGTTTTAGAAATAACTTAGTGTTTTCCCTATTCCTCAAAAATTGAATGTTTTCAGAAAAATCAACAAATTAACCCAAAGATAATTTTGACATTCCAAATACTAAAATTATGTCAATTTTACCAAATTAATAAAATATATGTTGTATTAATTAATTTTAATAAAATATTCCCATTTTCAAAACCAGACAACAACCTTTTTGAGAAGTAAAAACTATTAAAATATTGATCTGTGTTTATATTCAATTTAAATGTAAAATTAATTAAAATGACCAAAATTGGATTAAATGATAAAATTATAATATAATTATACTTCAAAAATATAAAAGTGTATAATTTAAACCTATAAATTTATTTTTTTTTAAAAATCATTTAAAATTTATTATTTTCACTATTCATCAAAATATGAAAGTTACCAGAAAAGCTCTGAAAATTTATCCAAACTATATTTTTATGTCCTGATTCTAAATAAGAAGATTTTTTCAAATTGAATATATATAAGTTTCAAATATTGGATTTAAAAAGGATTCTTTAATAAAGGCTGTAAAATTGAATTTTTTTAAACATGAATATTTTATATAAAAAATTAAATTTGATCATATATTAGGTCTAATAAACACATAATATGGATTTTAAAATTACATAGAGTGTATGAAATTTAAAATTAAGTTAATAATATTCATAATATCTTTTTTAATAGCTTGTTTGGCCTGTCTTGGTTCCCTCAAACTCGATGATGTGTATATCACAATCTATTTAATTACATTAAATTAAATAACATGCTATGAAATCATGTGGTGTTACACTAGAAGTATAACCTGAGACACAAATTTTTGTAGTTGGGGATATAGGGGTGAATTTCATATAGAAAATCATACACTTACATAAATTCATTGAATGATATCTATGGTGGGTTTATAAAATCATATCTGATCTAATGAGGGAGTTTCAGTTCCAGAACACATAAACTTTTACTGGAGATGGGGGTCCTAAGGGAGATGAATTCTGTATTTTGTCTACCTATATAGCCCTGGAACACCTGGATTAACCTTATAATAAGATTGAAAAATTGGATGCATATAAGATATGTGTTTAAGATAAGATATCATGAGACATCCACAAATGGTATGGAAAGATGGAATCCTTCGAATGGAATAAAATTCTATGGATGTTATAGGAGCAGTTTTATGAGGACAAATTGCGATATGAGAGAGTTTCTATGTTCATTAAGTTATATTAGTGGAGTATGTTTGTAACAAACAATAATGGATTTTTTTTAGATTTGAATCGTTTTATTATTGCATTGGAAGGATATGAGGATACTATAGAGAAGCATTTCAGGATGGGCTTAAGTGTGAAATTCTGTCACAGGAAAATAACATCATACAGAATAATTTTCTAGAGGTGGTTAATTAAGTTATCATATATGATGGGAACCTATATAAGGCTTCCATTTGTGGACATGTGGTTTTTTTACCATGTTTAGGTGGTATTAATTCTGAAATAAGTAATGGTAATTTCACCAATTTCTTCAACAGAAGTAGGAGGAAGATTAGCCAGGGTGTAGGGTCAGATATGCAAGACCTTAACCTTGTGGTTTTCCACCACTGTGGTTGGTCAGGTCATTTTTAGAAACATTTTACTAGACACAAAGTGGAGTGTTGTGGGTGTTGAAAATTAGAAAACCTAGAGAGGATCTTCAAGAACCCGTAGGATATAGTTAGTCATGGAAGAGGTAACCATGACTAGAAAGATTGAATGAGGTATTCTGCACCATATCTGTCTAGATGAATGAGTTCTATTGACCGAGGCATTATAGAATGTTGATGTGGTGCTTTGGGGAATGTTGGACCATATCAAATGATTGGTGTAGCTCACGAGAATCAAACTGAATCACAGAGTAGTGTTTTGGATAGTTACATTCCATTCATCCTAAACATGTGGATATCGAGGTCAAACCATCGAAAATGAGAGAGACTATTCATGTAGCTTCTAAATTAGATAATAAAATATTTGATACCGGTATCTCTCATTACATGATGTATGTAAATCTTATTTATGATTTTTTCCACGAGGTGTTGTATGATAGGGGTTTTTAAAAAATAGATACATCATTAGGATTATAGTCTAGGGAAATCAATTTTGTGCTAGTGGTGTTATATCGTGATCGGGGAGTACTTTATACTCTCAAATTTCTATTTTCATGATTTTTTTTGACCAATGTTTCTATATGGACTGGTTATTATTATAATTATAACACATTTATTATCAAAATGGAGAGTGGGGTATCTAGGAAGACCATGAAATTCCAATTAATTAGAAACATTGAGATAAAACATCTCTGGTAGCAAGTCTATTACCGGATGATGGAGGTATAAAGAAATATTTCATTCCAATCATAGTGTATATGTTGTAGGACGTGTTCCCTATTGAATTATTAGGGTTCTTAATGGGATATTGGTGGTTAATTCATAATGGATATCCTGACCAGGGTTGAGAGAGATTCAATTCCACGATACATAATAGAACCTATTGAGCTTTAAGATTATAAGCCTCTTCTCGATGATTTAAAGGATACTAGATTTATCCATCTGGGTATTTTTCCTTTTGGTTTCTCAATTTATTACTAAAATAATATTGATGGGAGTTTTCACTTATGATATGATTACTGGAAATTGAACATGATGAATGTGAAGAACCGATATCCAATTCTGTATATCAATGATCTTTTTGACCAGTTTATGGGAGATGTTTTATTTTTCATGATTTGCACAAGATTATTATATTATCCGATGGTACTTTGATGTTTTAGATAACATGGAATATTTTATGAAGTTGGTACTACCTTTACGAGTTCGTCGTAATGTCGTTTCAATTGATGACACCACCAGTAGTGTTTATGGCCTTGATGAAATGAATCTTCCATCCAAACTAGGATTAGATTGTGGCAGTGTTTCTGGATGACATATTGGTGCATTAAATGAAAAATAATGATCATTAATAACACAATGAATACATATTGAGTAAACAAATAGATTTTTATCTATATTCTACTCTATATATTTTCTAGGTTTAGTTGGATTATGTAATCTTCTAACATCATATAATTGCAAAGGAATGTGTGCCAATTGATCTATAAAATGTACATGAAGTGGTCTCTTGGGAGAATCCCAAGAATATTTTTAATATCAATGATTATCTGGGCTTCATTGAATGTTATGATAGTTTTAACCAGAACCTTCCTAACATGATGTGTTTCTTACAGGGTTGACCCAAAATTGGATAATTCTTGAATGGCCCGAATCTTGTGAGATGGACTTATTAGAGTTAAATATGTGTTTGAAATTTGAATCGATATTGATCCTAAATAATCCAGATGATTACTATATAGTTTATAGTTAGGCTTCTAGTGTCAAACTCATATTTGAGTTGATGTTAGGAAATCGAGTTGTGGTGTGTGGGTCTTATCCATTGTAGCCACATCAATTATACTACCATTCATAAGACTATGATATGGATGTTGAGGGGTATGGTTTTATTTTTTGGACGAATAATCAATTTGGGGGAAATTTTTCAATGCATAAAAAACAGAATAGTTTGATGTATATCATTTCATATTGAGACTTAAATCTTGGGTAGTGTAGAATATTTTTTGTATATTCAGTTATTTGATTTTGAATTGTAATATATGACGATGTATGTTGATAATGAGGTTGATGCATTGAGTATGAAAACCTAACATTATGTAGTTCAATAGTATACTTTCGAGTGTGAAATGGTGACTCTACAAGTGATGATGTGTGTGGTTGTTCGGGATATTACTTAGCAGATGTCACTCACTTCAGTTATAGTGTAAGATACACTTCTGAGCTAGATTAGAAACAGGAAGTAATATGATATCGAGTAGATGACCTTGATGTAAATACCAGAAGATCTTTATTAAAATTTATATTTTAGAATATGTGATGATAAGATCACTTATATTAAGATTCTGATTTCTGTTCCTACAATCATGAGATAGGAGTTTATGTCAGAATTTCAAGCCTCAATGTAGGATTTACATATAGTTTTAACCAAAATATACTACCAGTTGTGATGATTTTTTTTGTGGTCAGGTATGAAAAATGAAGTATTTGACTTTGTGACATGATGCTATACATGTCAGAAGGTGAATACAGAACATCAATGACCTAGTGGTTTACTATATTCATTTCCCGTCATTAATTTTATGGGGGACGACATGACCATAAAATTTTAAGTTAGCCACCTAAGGTTGAAATGGAAGAGAAAAATAGTTGGCTTTTTTGGATAATGATATTAAATTATAGAATTTCATGAATATATCAGAGTCTTTCATAATGTATCATCTAGGATATTTGTTTTCTTGATAGATATTCTATCAGCATAGGGTACCACAAACTATAGTTTCAGACAACAACTGACTCTTCACTTCATGCTTCTGATAGTGCTTAGAGATGGAACTGGGTAGACATTTTTTATAGAGAAGGCTTTATAACCACAAATATATGGGAATTCAATGCATAATATATATGTGTTTGAGAATATGTTGTGGGCATGTGTCCATGAATTTGGAGGATCATAAATGAAACACCAATATTTTGTGTGTTTTTATATTATGAGGATTTTTAGGCAATTATAAATATGGAACTATATGAGGCACTTTTTGGTAGGCTTGGAAGATCTCCACTATGTTTGATGGAGGCTAGCGAGTCAGAATTATAGGGATAGAGTCCCATGGAGGGGACATTGCAACAGGTTCAACTAATTTTGAAATATATTAATATGAATCGTAGTATATTGATGTTCTGTGCTATTTGATTTCGATGACCCCTATGTTTTATAGAGGGTGATCATGTGTTCCTTTAGCTGTCACCAATACTGGGTCACCGCGGGATATAATGACATAGACAGTTGGGGGCCATGTTCATTGGGTTGATGGAGGTTATAGAGAGAATTGGTTTTGTGGCATACAGATTGTCTATTTCAAAAAAATATAGTTCTATACCTGAATGTTTCTATGTGTTTCAACATTGAGAGTAACACCCTAAAACTTATCAGGTGATCGAGGAGGATTATTTTGTGCTTGAGATAGATGAGACCTTTGGGGAGGATTTGATACACATATGGGATCATAGTGAGAAATTTTTGTGTTCAACGAATATACTGATAGTTTGTGTATTGTTGCAATATTTATGTGTGTAGGTGGAAACATGATAAATGTAATAATATATGTGGGATCAGTGGGATATTCCATTGGACATGTAATCTTATTAATTCTTGAGAGTGCATCTTGAGAATGAGTTGTTATAAGGTGGGGATATTATAACATCTAAAACATTTCTAGAGTTTTCTAGGTTTCCTTTTTTAGGTACTCTTTTTCCTTTTGAATACAAATTTTCATTTGGTTTAACCTTGGGATGTTTTTGGGTGGAAATTTGAGAAAAATAGATGAAATATGGTAGTTCACTATTGGCGCATGATTTTACAAAACAGTTCACCCAAACCCAACAATACATGCTATCCATGATTGAGGTTAACTTCATGGTTGGTACATCTTTTCAAAACTGTGAATCCCTATTAAATGGGTACATTGTTTAGGAACATGGTTATGGGATATTATGCACCCCTACCAAACAACCCATATTATGGGATTGTATTATCCCGAAAAAATATTTTAAAAATTATTAAACCCCCATTTTAATACCAAATTGACATCATTCATCCCAATATGACAATTTCCGGGTTTTGGAGCCTCCTAGATAGAATCAATGTCATCTAACCACATTTCATGGTGGTTTGATGCCTGAATCGAAGATCATCACCCTTCATAATCATAAGATATCATCCTAGTTTCTATTTCATTCCGCCCACTTTCATCACAATTTATTTTAACTAAATTTTGTAACTATGTTGGTTAAATCTATAACTAGTTTTTTTGATAGTGATCTATGATTTTTTATCAAGATATATATATTTACAAGATCAAAGCTCTTTAATATTTATTATATTATAGATTCAAATCTATTTCTATATCTTCACTCACATGAGTTTATGGGGAATTGTATTAGAATTTTGATGATTGATGAATTAAAGTAGGAGTTCTATTATTCACATACACAAATAATTATTTAAATTAAATATATGTAATTGTATAATTTATAGAATTTGTTTAGAATATGTGTTTCAAATTGGAATCATTTATTTTTGGAATTAATTAATTTAAGAATAAAAATTTTAAAATTATATGATTTTGACCGAAAATAATTATTAGTTTTTTACTGAAATATTGAATATTTAATGTGAATAATTAATTATTGAATTAATTATGGGCATATTGAGATTTTAATTTTGAATAATTAATTTTTGAATTAATTAATAGAAATTGTGTCTTTATTTAACTTATTATATTATTATTTAGATAGGCATGATTAATTAATTTATTATTTAATTAATTTAAATGATATGGTAAAATAAATTGGGAAAATTAATTAATGATATGTGTGTAATTAATTAATTATTGTATTAATTAATAAAAATGATGTCATTAAATAATTGTCTAAATTAATTACTTTGATGTGTATTATTTATTAATTATAGTATTATTTTGTAGAATGAATTTTTAAAGGGACATTGTTTGTATGCCACTAGGTTGTGATTATGTTGTCATGGAGTAGCACATGGGTTAACCAGGGAGTGAGTGACATGTTTCCCATGGAATACCCTGAGATATTCCATTTTTTATTTCCAAAGGAATGTGAGAGCCATTAGGGGATGTCCATGAGAGGTTCCATTTTTATTTCCCAATGATTATGATAGCCTTCGCGGAGGAAGACCATGAGTGATTTTATATTGATTTCCAAAGGATAGTGAGAACTATTGGAGCTACAATAGTGAAATAAATGCAAGGGCTTCCACCTTTTCTAAGAAATGTATTATTATTTTCCCTTATCACTCACATTATACCCTTGAGGTTATATCCGTTTGTGCAAATTACTCATCCAATTCTAATTTACATGTTTTATACATTTTATCATATTTAAATTAATATATCGAATGTTAACACTAAAATTCAGATATGATTTGTGATATTGAATGTTAATAATGGAATTCAGAAATATTACACTCCTATTGTATAATATAAATTATATAATGAGATGATTTATGTATTGATGGTTCATGAGTCTTAACAAACATGAGTAATATATGTTTGACAAATGAATAACTGAATAAATTTAAAATGTTTAATTTATTACTTTTTTTTATTACTTTTACAACTGAATACACAATTATGGACTTGATATTGTTTTATAAACCTTTGATGGTGTCCTATTTATTTATAAACACACATTACATATGCTTCCAAATCAGCATCTAAAAATGTGTTTTGTATTCTCAACCAGAAAAAGGTAAAGAAAATGTGTTTGATGGAAGGTATGGGATAGAACATGGATAACGGTATAAGACTCGATGTTGAGACTCAGATAGGAATGTTTTTTGTTTCATTAATTTGGTTTTTTATTTACACACATTGTGTGTACATTATCATGGAATATTTTCTACAGTAGTTTTTATTTTTCATTTCCAGTTTTTTTCAACATGTGAGTGTAGTTCACTAATTTTATGATTATATGTTATTACATTTTTTAATATTATTTTCTATGAGTTTATTACTTTGATGAAGGAGAGTATAGTCTCTCAATGATCAATATGGCATGTTGTCCTCACTTGTGAGAAGTATTCAACATTAGGGGAGGCATGCCTGAGGTATTGTGGTGATCCGGAATAGGGAACACGAGCATAGAATATAGGCCAGGATGTTATATAGGGGAAATAAAATAGTAAAGGTAATAAAACTAATGTCAAGTAGACTAGACGTGAAAAGGGAAATTTTTTTATAATGTATTGATTTTAATTTCCTGAAATTTTCATTAACATGAGAAAAATATAAGATCAATCCTATGAAGAATTATTTTAAAATCATACTATATATGAATAATACATTGAAGAGAAGATCGAACTTCTATTTTTTTAGAATAATGTGAAATATTATAGTATATATTCATTTGGAGTTAAATTTTCAAATAAGATAGTTAACTAATACACTTTAATGAGTTCAATGAATAAACCAGGTTATGATATCAAGCTATTTGGGAATAGATGTTTTTTATTTTTCAACTAATTCCCACTCTATGAATCATATTAATATCTCGATGAATTTTAATTTAAATAATATCAAAATAGTATTAAAATAGAATACATGAAAAGTACATGTAATTAGATTAGATTAGTGGTTGATAATCTTCTTAAATAAATTCAGATTCTACCCTGAACGGGAACCTCTAATGTGGTTATAATGGTTTCTATATGGTTCAACCAAAAAAGAAAACTAGGTATTCAAATGTGTAACCACTTTTTCTTTTACAATGGATATTACAAGAGACAAGATAGAATCTAAAATTACATTAAATATAAAAATGTCTTCAATGATGAGGGAGTCCACAAAAAATGAGAATGTCTTGAAATTACTTAATGAAATATTTATCTCACGGACAAGCCTACCAGAAGATGCTTAAAAATTATACAAGAAATATATAATAGAAAAATAATTGATAGATAAAGAAAAAAAAATTTTATAGTTAAGAAGAATTATCAATACGAGGATATTGTCATTCTATAAGAAGATGATAATATAATAAAACAAAAACATTTCATAATAATTATGAAGGTTAGACATTATGTTAATTAATGTAAAAATTATATGGATTAAAGAAGAAGTCTCATCCCCATTTTTAATAATTGATTGGTTTTATCATATCATCTTATTCCAATATAGTATTTGTTGTTAATTTTTTCTTGGAATTAACTATGTTTCAATTAGGACCAAATATTCCCTCTAGGTAGATCTTTTCAAAGAGGTGATGATATTTTATATTTAATATTTTTTGAATGTAAGAAAAATCTGGACAACCCTCTCAATAATTTAATAATAAGTTATGATTTTATCTTTATTAATTATTATTTATTGTCTTATTACACTATTTAAAAAGGGATGCGATTATCATAATTTATGGGAAAGTTCATAATAGAAAAATTAATTTTTTGTTTTTGTGTGTGATAATAATAGAACATTGTTATGTTAATAAAAAATTTATATATAATTGTTTCCCCTAAAAATGGATTATTAAATATAGTGTCAAAGTGTGAGAAATTAGGGATAGACTTGTTTTCAAAATTTTCAACTCTTACATTCCATAAAATGTTATCCCATGTATATATTGATTTGTATAGATACTGAAACATTTTTTTGGAATTTTGATGCCACGTCTATTGTATTGGATTAATAGAGATCTTGGAATATTGAAGAATAATATTGGGAATATTACATTTCAAAATGTTTAATAGTTAGTTAATTTATGAATATAATCCCTTGTAAATTGTTTTGAGAAATGTATGTGATACTTGATAACCTATTTTGTTAATGGGGGGTGGAGATGATTCCTTGGTTTTTTTTCTATTTGAAATGAATACGTATATTTGGTTTCATAGATATTTTTTAATTGAAAATAAATACAAAGGGGGGGATTGAAGAGACAAAAAAAATATTGGTTGTATTATTTTATAGTTAGGATTATTGTTATGAATTGTGTTAAGGTAAATACTGAATAGCCTTCATGGGTTATAGAGTGAGGATTCACCCCCTAAGAAAATAATTAGGTGTCATTCATGAATTATAGGAAAATGATATTGGAAGGGATGTTATTGGATATACCAAGGAATTTTCATATATTGGAAATAGAGTATGAAAACATGTGCTACTCCATTTGAAAATATGTTAGGGTAACATCTAGGTTTCATCAATTCACATTAGAAGGTCGATAAATATAATCCATATGAAGAACATTACTTGTACATAAAGAGATTTTCTCGTGCTATCTAAAATATTTTAGAGGGATTTAATGATTACTGTTACATATAGATGATGAATGTATATATTAAAGGATAGTAATGTTTGATGAATTGCGAGTGAACCAATCCTTTATAATTTTTTTTGAATTAAAACAACAGTATGAACCAATATGTGAATAATGATGTGACAATACATCAAATAAATCTAATGATTAAATTGTGTATGAGATTAGACAGTCAATTAATCTTTTGTATTTATTATTCTTCATGTCTTAAGAACACGATTAATTTAATTTATAAATATTTCAATAATTTATAAATTTATTTTATGTGGATTTGTTCTATTGGCGAGTTCATGAAATGAATATTTTTAAAATTGAGATGGGAATATTCTAATCTGGTATGTGTCTTGATGATTACTAGCCCATTTTCATCTTGAATGGGAGGGATACTTTAAGGGTGCGGTACATCACATATATAATGATAAAAATCAAGTAATGAATTTTAATGATATAATGTATTAGGAGGACTTATGAAAAAATGAATTATACCAGTAGTATAGGGATATCCTTTTTTCAAACCCCTTATAGATCTGATTTCTCTATGGCTGATTTACCAAAATCCTCCAAAACTAAAAAGTTGGAAGATGGCCATTCTTCATTAGTTGATGATATAGATTCCATAAAACAGTGGCTTTATTTTTCTATGTATTCTCTTTAATAAAACATCACTAATTCAAGGTGTGATATGAATTTTTATACTGTAGAACACCAATCCAGAGCCACACACTAGTGGAGTGCTAAAAATTAGTGGATTATTTCGATTGAGAATGGGATCTTTTATATAACCCTCATAATCAAGGATGATCCATCTCTACATGGAAAACTAGAATTATATGTACAAATAAAAGTTTTCATCAAAATATTAATGGGTCTAAAATTTCAATCCATTCTACAAGAGGTATTCTATTACTAAAATATTGGTAATACATCATGGTGTATTATTGGTATTATGGAACCCAAATATACTCAATGATCATTCAACATTCATTAGAATACCATTAAAAGTGTATCAACACAATCAGAATGAAGATCTATGAAAATATTATATAATAATTATTTATATTCACAAGGAAAAAAGATTAATGTTTTGAATAATCGTAGTGCCAATGATCATAAAATAGTGGTCATGGTGGAGTGTGAAAATATCATACCATTTTTAATGACTTCATGAATTGTGAATATTAAAATTTTAATTTCATGGTGGTGTATAAATATTTTAAAATTGGAAATCATTCTAGAGAATTAAAATAGATATTTCATAATATGAAAATTAAGTAATTTTTTTGTATCAGAGTGTTCTTAAAAATAGAAATGAGGTTGATAAATTTGAAAAAGTAGAGTATACTAATTTTTTATTTGGGTTTGTGGTCCATGACTGTTGATTAAGATTAATGAGAGGATAAAACATATATTATTAATATTTTTATAGGAATATAAAATATATCTAATGGGAATATTCAGGAATAAATATCCACATTGGTTGAAATTGAAATTTTTTAGGTTTTAGAGATTTCTAAATATATCATGGATCTATTATTTTCATCGAAAACATATATTTTAAAGGTTGATGTTTGTTAAAACCTTAGAAAAACCATGTGATGATGTAGACATACGTCCTATTATGAATGATGATATTTAAGACTCATTTTAGATTATCAAGATATATGATGCATGATTAGTAGAAAAAGTATCATATTCACCTATTGGAATGGTTTCTAATGACATAGTGTTAGTGGGTAAGCCCTTTGTCACTCACCTAATTTTTTAAGAGGGTGTTAGGAATCATGATAGTAGTACTACTCTAGATTCAAATCATCAAGATGTTATAGTCCCCCAATACAATTATGAAAATAAGGCTTTCCTAACTATAATTTCATCCAAATGAATGATATGAAGTGGTAAAAAGGGGGATAAACACTAAAATAAAAATCAATATGAATATTATCATATGTAAATATTAGTGTATAAACAATAATGAAACAATATATTCTCTTATGTAATTTATTTTCAAATATACATGATATTATTGTTCTGTCCCAAAGTTGATGTGTTTATCCATAAGAGTGTATTATATTGATTTCATAATCAATTAATTTATTGAAAAAAACTATTATCATTTATAAGACGTGATTCTTAGTATCATAGAACATTAAATCCAAGAGAGGTCATCCAACATGAGTTATAGTGATAAAATGGTCATGAAATGGTTTAAATCCATATAAATAAAAAAATAAATCACCTTCATATATTGTTGCAAAAAATATCAATAAGGGAGTGCATCATAGTTGGAAATCACCTCCTTTTATTCTATGGTAAATGTTTCATTATCTTCAATTATGGACTTGAACTCAATAATTAATCTTCATTTAAAATGAATGTGATGTGAAAATTTTTATATCATATAGGGAATACAGATATATTATTTAAGAGAATAATAAGTTTTAAAATAATCTTTTATGGTACATTTAAACTTGTTAGGAAAAAAAATATAATTTAAACGAAGTCTACAAAATAGGATAAAAAAATTTTCATTTGGGTTTTATAGAAATCATTGAACTCTATTTATAATTCCAAATTAAAAATAATATATTCAAATCATCAACTAATAATAATGAGTTTCTTTACATAACATGGGAAAAAATACTTCCCTTTGGAGATTAAAAAATCTTTGGTGCTTCTACCTGTGTGTAGTATGTAGATTATAAACACATATAGATCAGTTGATGACAAGGATGATTCATAATTATTATTCCTCATAGTTAAATGTATTAACAATAATATAATTTTATCTTGTATAGGCAATTTTGATTATATAAAAAACAATATTTCTTTTTCTTAATATTCAATACATCTTATTGAGGAATATAATAGTAATAGAGATTTCGCTGGTGGTGTGTTGTTTTAATTCAAGTTCTAAACTAATCCTAAGAATCATTAGAATCTTAATGATGGTAATAAAAATAAAATCATTAAATCCAAGTATCTCAAATATTTATATAGAAATATTTTTTAAAATTAAATTTAATGGGAGAGAACTGCTACCATGTCTATATAACCACTTTATAATGAGAATTATTTATTGTAAGATAAATGATCACTTATTGATCAGGTTGTTTCCATTTATTTGGAAATCATAAATGGCCCCCCTGACATTCTTGATTTTTTATATGGATTCATTCTAATATAGGTTAATCCTAATGAAAATATCGTATTATCCTAGATTCTATTTGAGTTAGAGATAATGGAAGTAGTTATTTGTATTAATTTTGGGATATTCTTGAGTCCTAATGCATTCACCAATTATATTTTACAGAAATTCTAGGAAGAAATCCTGAAGAAGGTCTAGAGGATTTATTATCAAATTATAATGGTGGTTCTCTCACAAACATCATGAAAAAAAATCTTACACCATTTCCAAATCTAGAAAATGAATCGAAAGTAATTCTCTTATGGTCAGTAAATATTTTTAGTACTATATAGAAAAATTATTTGGAAATTTATTTCTAAAAGGATTTCCAAAATCACTAAAAATATTGTACCATGGAATTAGTTTGTATTCATTAAATAGAGTACCATCAAATATTTCCACATAACATTATTAGATTTTTTTAAAATTTCATTATAAATTATTCCATTTTTGGAAGTATTTCATTGAACAAAAATGTTAAAATGGTTTGTAAAATCATTAATAAAAATTTATTTGTAATTTTAAAACCAATGTTGTGTTTGATGAATCCTTTTTTTATAAAGAAGAAAATTATTCTATGTCATTCACACACATCAGTTCTTATTATTGGATCTATAATGGGATACTTAACATACTCAGAATGTGATTAGAAATGGTTCCACATTATTCCATTTTATTTCCATTATAAAAATTACATTTGTTGAATACTTCTTGGATTGTGGGAAATTGATCATTGAATCCCATCAGAGCTACTGGAGGTCTATTTTATCACTATCACGTATTTTGTAGTGATGAAAAAATTCTTTCATTACTCAGATTATAATAACATAATGATTATAAAAAAATTCTCATCCTTATGAAATACACTGATGGAAAGAGTTTAGTGGTATAATATACTTTATATATTTTGCAAAAAAAAATTCAATTATTAGAAAAATTGGTATCTGTAGAGACTTGGGAATTGTCGTGGTGGTCTTCCCCTTTCTCTATTATGGTGTTCCATTTTTTGGGAGTCACTTATGATGTCACCTTAAACACAATATGTGTTTGATTTGAAGAAAAATGGATTCTTAAAACATAAATACACATTCAATGGATAAAATAGTATATCTTTTGAAATTCATTTTTTTACCTTTTATAGTTTATTGTTTTATTTTGTAAAAATAGCTATCCACACTCTTCAAAATCATTAAAACATTAAACAAAATTTATAGTTGGACAATTCATTGGATAATGGTTTTTACTATTCTGATGAAATAATATTATTTTCTATATTCTCTTGGAGGTAATTATATTTTGAAACATATAAATTTCAATCAATATAAAAAGGATCATGTTTTATGGAATCTGAATAATAATAAATCACAACCTCTTGTATTTCCCAACAAATTAATTATAAGAATGATTAGATTTAGAGATGTGATCTATCATGAGTCCTATGTTTAGTATACCGTCCAAAAATCTTTCTCTTGTATGTATTTATATTTATAGCTATTATAAAATAATAATAATTAACTTAATTTATATTTTCATAATTTATGTCATTCCTTTAGTGGATCTCCTTGAACACAATAATATATTGATGGATCATAACACCATTAGAGAAGGTAAATTTAACATTTATTTTGTCATTCTAACTGATGTGGTGAAGACGTTAATATAAAATTAATGAATCATTAACAATGAATACATTTTGATCTCCGAAATATATCGGTATATATTCTTATTATTTTGTATTTCCAAAATAAGGAGATACATGAGTAGGACACATTTAATCTACAATATGGTATTTTGTAAATTATGGTTGTAGTATATAATTCCAAATCATTTCAATATGGTCACTATAAAAATATATTCATGATTTTTCAGAACATGAAAATCATAATTTTTATAAGATACTTCTATCCTCCTATCATACCATGAATTAATAAAGAACAATCTATTTATTGGATGGATCTAATGCAAATATTATGGGGATTATAGAGTGAATAACATGATTATTTTTTATAGTGGTCATTTCATATCACAATAGAGATGTCATGGGTTATCTTTCAGGACCAAAGGAATTGTTTCTTCACTTTAGGATGTAATTAATGTCCTGATTAATGTGGTAGATGTGAAGATATAGTAAAATTGGAATAATTGATGATTGGAAAAATAATATACTACCATCATGCAAGCCATTGGAGCTGGAAATACTCACATCCAATTGAAGATAAATACATTATGGTTCAAATTATTATATCGCCATTCATCTATGAACTCTATTATCACACTTACATACCATAAATATATTTTTTAGTTAATTAATTTTTACAAAACGTGTATATTAATGATGATCACATTATATCCAATGTTCTACCAAATGATAGGTTTCTAGTTTCACAAAGGGATACATGTAATATTCCGTGTGTAGAATTATATAATTTCGTTTTTTATTAATTTATGTGAATTTTCAACATGAACATGTCCCCCCATACAACTTTTTGATGTTATTTTAATGTGATTTGAGATGCTTTTGATAGAACATTTATAATTTGATTATGTTTTTTACTCATTTATATAATATAAAAAATATATTTTCATTTTTTATAGTCATAATTAATACAAATATTAATTATACTATGGGATACAATGTATATGACATTTCGTGTTTGAAAAAATGTATAAATTGATTACTATAAACGTTGAATAATTAATCTATGTAGGTAATAATTATAACCTATAATATATTTGAGTTTCCCACAATTTAAAAATCGAAATATTTTTATGCAATATGAGATTTGAGACTCCTAAAATATATTTAATCTATGTATATAAATTTTCAAAATTCTAACGTGATTTATTATACACTGATGTGAAATTTTATTCATGTATGAGGTTTAGAGTAAAAAAACTACATTTTTTTAAAATAAAAGGATATCATCTTTGACTATACAGATTTTTACACTGTGTGAAAATGTTTCATGAATGAATTATATTTGAGATCCATTATTTCATTTAGGTTTTCGAGATTTGAAAAAATTCTTAATCTATTTGTTATTTGAGGTTAATTTGATATTTTTATTTCTCATATAATTTTTTATTTCACAAAATATTCATAAAAATCATATGGATCCATCTTTTTTAAAAATTTATTATTTTAGGAAAATAATTTGACCATGAAGATAATATTGATGATTATAATGTGTCTCTAAAATCATCAAAAATCAAAATTCCTTAAAATTATATTTTCAATGGTTGATATGAAATTGATGAGTGTAATTAAATATTTTCAAAATCATTGGTAAATATTGATGAACTTATAATTATAATATTTTAAATTCTTCAATATTAATCAAAATTAAAAAATATAGATATATTATAGGAGAGTTTTGAGATTCTAAATATCTATATAAAGGTAAAATGAGATATATATTTTTTACAAAAGTGTAAAATTTCAGAAATTTCAAAAAAAAAATCTACTTAAAAATATAATTAAAATTAAGATGATCGAGTTGTACTATGTTTTTCTAAATATCACATGTATATGTGATTCAACTATAAGGGAATGTGTTTAATAAAATATTGTTTTATTATTATGTGACTGATGATTTAGGTTATTGAGTATTTATGATTTTCAAAATCATGTAGTTCTTCTTTGCACATTTTAAAAGGAGATGGGTTGTTAATGATTCCGTCAGAAAGGTTAGATGGGTCTTCTATAAAAAAATAAATATTTAATGATCTTACGGTGATAAGGAGAAACAAGAATATTGTTTTCATTCAAGAGAATTAAAAAAATTAGTGGTGAAGATAATGAAAGGGAACTCATATATTTTAGTTGGAGAAACTTATTTAAGATATAAATAGAATATATAGATTGTGGATATTAAAACTATAATATAATTTGAAGAAAATGTGAGTAGCATTGTGCATGTTTAATCACATGTTAATGTAATATAATTTATATTTAGATAATATTATTTTGGGTGTCATGTTTATTAATTAAAAAATGATAGAGAGGGGAAATAATATTTTTTAAAAAAATATATGTATTCTGAACCAAGAAGATCTATAAAATTTTTAAAAGGATACTAATAACATGGAACCAGATAATAAGATGATGTTGGAGATCAATAGGTGTCAATGCAGATTGAAGAATATGATTTTGAAAATAATTTTGAGAACAATCTGAAATAGACAAAGCACTATGAAAAAGTAAAAGGAATATTTATTTTGTGACTCACATTCTAAGTATTTTTCTTATTATTTAGTGTAATTAATTCAAGAAACTGAGATGTGATGAAATCAAGTTATCATGTTTTATTTATCTGTGATGTTGTGGTCTATGAATGAAACAAGTTGCATGTATTTTTTTAGAGAAACATGTAGGATACTAAACTGTTTAACAAAAGGATATCAATAATTTTTTCTATTTATTAATTTAAATTATGATTAATCGAGGAATAATAGGATAAAACTAATATATACTTGATGGGACTTTGTGGAAGCTATATGACATAGGGTATGCAATGATAAATTTTTTTGAATCAAGATAAACATTTTTTGGTGGAATTATTTTTATATAAACGAAGGGGCGTACATTGTGATACTATAAGTGGGCATAGAATTCTTCGAAAATTTCGTTAAAAAAATTCATAGTGTAATTACCATGATTAGAGTGAATAACCAATCAAAAAAAGGATAATTACATTACGGAGAGACTTGTACAAATTCAATTTAATCGTTTTATTTTCATAAATGATTTCATTTAGTTTATTAAGACATTGTTCAATCAAACATGATATATTATCCTTAATCAATAATAGTTATTTAATTATAAATGTCCTAAAAATTATATTACACCTAATTACAAACAAGTGTTTTCATTAATCTAATGGTGTTTTTCATTATGGAACATAAATACTGTTAACATTCATAATTATTAGAGTGGTTTTACAAAACAATTTATAAATCGATTGTTAGAGTTGATTATTTTATGAATATATTTTGGAAATTAAATTATATTTTGAAAAATAACCTTTACGATAAGTAATATCTGATTACACCTTATAATTGTGTCAACCCATTACATATCATTACATGTAATGTTCCTAAAACATTTCAAATAAATATTAATATTTTTTCCATATAAATGGATTATTAATTTACAGAAGATATTCAATATCATAGATGTAGGTAAAGGGATAAGGATATCATTATAATTGAGTAAGTATCTATTTTAAGGATTATATTGATATATTTTATAATTTGTAACCCGGATAACCACCAGATTGTGAGATTGATTTATTTTTTTATCTTTTAAAAAATTTGGAGTCTTTATCAATGACTAAATATTAAATGTGTCTATTTTAATTTATTGAAATAAAGAAAAAAATCAAAATGGTTTGTGTCATAACAAATTCATACACCCTTGTGTTTTAACCTAGGTAAAACTGGTCAAATATTTGAATAATAATGATAATTCAATTAAGAGATTAATATTTTATAGGGAAATAGATATCAAATTTATTATGAACACATATAATTCAACTTGAATAGAAGATATTTATGATCAACATAATAGTGATCATTATTTATCATTGATTGATCTATGGTTGGGTTATTATAATTTGAAAATAAATCAGGAGGGTAAACCAAATATGACTTTTAAAAAAACTATAGAAATTATGATTTAGTAGTAATTCATTTATGTAGGAAAAATACACCATCATCATAAATGAATCTAATGAATACTATATTCATGGATTATGTTGATATATTTTTTAGTTTATATTTATTCTTTCATTATATATTCTTAGGGTTATAACTTAATTAACTACCATTTATTGGTTAATATTGAGTATATAATAACGAATAAGCTATATAGAAAATTTAATATGTTTGAATTTTTGCCTGATAATGATTTATTTATTATCTAGGTTGTCTCCATGGATGGGTATACTCTACAAGAACAAATGTTATTAATGAATGTACCGAAATCATGAATATAACCAAGATATGTAGTTTCAATTGTTTTACTCATTAATATTTCTGATTTATAGAAAATATTTTCTAATTACTTATTTGTGTAACCATGATGACACATAAAGGGTCCATAATCTCACATTATAATTGGGGTAATAAACCATTAATGACATAATGGATGTACATATAAATAAACTAATAATGACCATACATTCCAAAAATTTGATAATATGTTATGCAGTGATGCATTAATAAGTGTGCAATGATGTGTCATTATAAAAAATGATATAATATATTCTGATTATTCAATTGAATCATTGTACAATTAGAAAAACTATCCAACTCATGAGTATGAAAAATAATTTTATTCTATAAATGATGATTATTTGAAGTGGTCCTTTGTTTGTGGATTTTGTAATTCTATAAATGGAAATTATAATGGAAGGAGGAACATCATTTAATTTCCATTTAACATCCCCACCTTATTTAACTGTGATGATAAATAATTATCAAAATGAATTCTGGGATTTCACAAAGATTATAAAAACCTAAGAAGATACTTTTATTGAAGACATACACTATAAACATAGTCTCTTAATTGTTTGAAAAATATTGAAATACTGACATTTTATTATAAAAATATTCATTACATTTGTCATTATAGACAATGATTTATTGTATTATTTCTTATAATGGAGGTAAATAATTTTGAAAAACATATTAAATCATTATAATCCAGATGTATTACATATTCTTGTGTTCAATCTATATACTATTTCTATATTTCATGTTATGGGTACATACAACAATGGAATAGAGTGATCATGAATCTTGATAAGAAAAATAAAATTAGCGACAATAAGAATGTGATCATGAGACATATCAAAAAGATCAAGAGTCATAAGAATATTGAACTAACAATGGGAATATCATAAAAATAAAAACATTATTCATATCATGGAAATGTTTGTACGGAATTTAAATGATACATTCCTAACTATATAACCATCGGTTATCACTGATGTGTCATAATTGAAAATTTCAATGGATATACACCAAAGAATCCTAAACAATTCAAATATTGACATTCAATTCATTACATAATGAGTTGTAGAACTATCTAGACTCATTATTAATATTTATTAATTAATGTGATCCATATATATCATTATAAATCATTTCATTAATAACCCATGAAAAATAAATAATGGGATTACGATCATAATCATGGTGTACAAATGTTCTTAAAGACATGATTATTACATCAATTTTACACATGAAAATTAAATGTGGGATTTATATTATTAAATTCCAAAATGAATATTTAATTTTTACATCGATTTGAATACCCCTTAATAATAAAATATCTTTGGTTATTCAAATTAAATGGAAAATAGAATTTCTCATTTAAAAGATATAAATTTTTGAAGTAGAATTGTCATCATAACATCTATAAAAATGTATTTTATAAAAGGGAAAAAATAACGAAGATTAATGATAACCACTGAAAAATTTATATTATACAAATAATAGAAAAATATAATGTGGAAAAAAGTTCATTTTTTAAAAAAAAATAAGACATACGACAAAAAAATTGATATATAATAGAATGACAAGTAGAGATTTCCCTTCCGTGGAAGAGTTGTTCCTAAAACATGATGATTGGATACCTAAGGGATTTATGACACCATGGGGGACTCATGGCATGGAAATATTACCATAACATCATAGGTGATCGATTGGGAGTGAAAGGGAATGGTGAAATTGGAGGGTATTCATCGAAAAAATGATGGATTTTTTTAATAACATCCAAATATGTCTTGGAAATCCATGTTGTGGGAAATGAGAAATATTTTTTTACCCTTGGATATAGCTCATGGTTTAGGATAGTGGAGTCAAAATTAATGATATTTTAATCCATAAGATCCAAAAAGAATTTTTTAATAACCAATTATACATGGAATGATATATCTTCTTGAAAACAATGCTTTTAAAAATGAAAATCTAATTTTAAAAATATATAATGTTCGTTATAGTTGTAGATATTGGTTAAATTAAATTAAAAATCATAATATTTAAAAAATAATAAAAATTAAATATTTTATTGTTTTTTAATTAATAAATTATTATAAAAATGACTTTATAACTAAAATAGACTGAAAACCCAAAACATTATTTTTATTATTCACATAAAAGTGATATTTTTAAAAATTTATCGTAAATTTAACCTAAAATAATTCAGACATGATGATTTATAAAATATATTTATTTATAAAAATTAATTTTCTTAATATTGGAATATTATATTTTAAAAATAAAAAATATTATTTATTGAAAAATATTAGTTTTTTTCAAAAGTTTAAATCATTAACACTTCAAAAAATTTACTAGGATATTATAATTTTTTGATCGTATGTTCCTAAAGAATAAATCATTTAAATTCTATTTCATTAAGTAAAATATTACTCAAGATAAATATTTTATTATAAAAATGTATATGTTTTCCCATATTACATTATTATGTTATATTTTTTCTCTAGAAATCAATTTATTAAATTCTTTCCAATTAATCGTATATTTTATTATAAAACTCTTTATAAAAGTGATTTATTGAATACAAAATTTATTTATAGTATAGAACTACCCATTAAGTAAATATATCATAGACACATAACCTATTATTACTCTCTTGTATTCCCTAGTGTTGACATGTGTTATAGGGGTAGTTTCACGTGGTGGATCTGCTAACATTAACTGAATGGTAGTCTCTACTAACATGAACACCTCTCATAAGAGATTTTGTTCAAGATTAACATTTTTTCGTATTGGGATTAGTTAAGGCTGAACCAATATTATTATAAAACATACCAATGTTCTGATATATGGGATTAATCTTGACCGAGTCTACTAGTTTATTCTATTTTTTCACCTTTCTGTATCAATTTTATTTTATCATTAAGAAAATTAACCACTAATTATAATGTTAAATTTAACAGTAATTGATATAGTTTTTCTTCTTCAAATTTACCAATAGTTATATTGATCAATAGTCATATTTATCTAGCACCAATAGTTATATTGATCAACCGTCATATTTGACCAACAATCATATGATAATGAAATTGAAAATTTCACATTTCCCATTAAACCCTATAAATACCACTTTAATGCCTCGTTTAAAATTCAATACAATATAATGTAACATTATATTTTAATTTTCATAATATTTTGATTGGTTTAAAACTATTTTCCTTTATTTTTATATTTTTTTTTGTAGAATGATTTTATCATATATGTGTGATCCTTATTTTCTCATTTTAGTTTTTTACATATAATTTTTTTGTCAACTTTTAATGTTTTTTAATTTTATTTGTTTCATTACTAACTAATGTAATGATCATTGTTAATGATAATAATGTTGTCATGGTTTCTCATTATCGTGTATGTTTATAATAATATATAATATGTTACACAAACTTATTCAAAAATAATTTATCATTTAAATAAAACAGGGTTGTTTCATTTTCCCCCTTATGATATTTATTCCCAAAAATATAAACTCATTTTATCATATGAAAAAACTACAGGGTACCTTTTCCACATTGCCTACTCTAAATACCATGCCACCAGTTCATATTTATGGTTCCTCCACAAGACTCTGACAAGTTGAGTGGCATTTTTACATTGAAATTTGTCTATATGGTACATGAACTCCTGCAAATACACCATATATGAGATTTCAGGTTCCAGTTGAACAACCAATTGATTTATTACATGTGAGGGATTATTTATGGACTTCCTAAAGATATATATGATGAATATAACAGGAACTTGAACCAAATTGTGTGGATGTGCTAGCGGATATGCCCCTTCTTTTTTATGATCAAGAATTCGAAAGGGTCCAATGTATCTACAGCTAAGCTTCCCTTTTTTTCCAAATAAAATTAATCTCTACCTTGGTGATATATGAAAGAAATTTTTTTTATCCATAATCAAACTAGTAGTCCCTTTGATAGTTGTCAGAAAATTTTTTCTACTAACTCTGAGTATCCTTAATATGTAGATGGATGTCATGAACATTTTTGGTCATCTAATCCACAATATCAGGCCCAAGAAGAATTCATTAATGGGATGTTTTGATCCCATCCACCTATAAATTCAATTTAGAATGTTCTCAGCATATAAAAATCTATATAAATAGTACTCTATGAGGGGACATATGATTGGGAATGAGAGTTCGTATTGAAGATCAATTTAGTATTTGGATCACGTTGAATAATTATACAAAATCTATTGGTGAACCTTGGATCATGGTCAGAAATGATAGAAATTCATAGACCATACAACCTCACATATTCAATTTTTTATATCATGTAATGTTTTTAAAGTGAGAAATCATCTCGAATATAGATGATATTGGATGTCTTGGGGATCCAATCCTCTATAATCCATTTCAAATTATTTTCATTATATGATATTAGTGGTCCCATGATAATGTTCATTTGTATATTGTCCCCCCTATATATTGATATGGGTAGTGGTTTCAAATTTCTTATATGATGTTTTCACTCTTCTTTCACTTACTGGTATAGCCATAATAGTGAAATTTAGTCCACAATAAATCTTTTCTTATTATCCCCCCAATAACAATCATTATGGTCCCTATAAATTTCAGTGCTTATAGGATGTATATAAAATGTTTATCTATTAGTATCAGTCATCATCTCAATATTTATCTATAAGATAGGTGGGAAATATATCCTTGTATGAAATTTTAGTACAACTTCTTGATCAATATTGAACTCATTAAACTCCAATTCATCACAAACTATATCATCATTTTTTTAAAGTATATTCTCTTTGAGATCTCCTGATATTCTCTAGTAGTTACAGGGGAGAAATCTTTTGGTATAGGGATTATGATGTCCCACCTAATACAATATTTCAGTCCAACCTTATGAGGCCCTTTATCAATAATTTTCCTTGAATCGACATCATTTCAGGAACAACATGGTAATTACTACATAATTCATCCACATTATTGTCTTCACTTATGGGGTAATAATGAATTAAATAGTAGTAGTATTTAAGAAGATTCAACCATTTCGTTTTTATAATATTAAATTTTTTATTTTAATATATACTTGAATCTTGGTTAGTCTGTGTATATATCACATTTATAAACATAAATATAGTTCCTCAATATTTTTAATGAAAAAATAACTATAGTAAACTGTTTTTCTTGGGTAATTTAATTCTTCTCATGAGGGATTAACCATCAAGATGAATATGAAATCACATTTTATTATTTCATTTGGACACACCCAAACCCATTCAAAGATTTATTGCAATAAATAAGGAACCCTTATCTGAAAGAGAGTAGTGTTAATATAGCTATTGTAAATAATATCTACTTCAAAAATCTGGAATTTGTTTCATTAAAACATCTAACACTATATATTCCACTCTATATGGGGTCAATGATATCGTAATGGATCCTAGAATGAGTTTAATGAAAAAAAGTACCTCTCTTTCTATGGTAGTTCAATAAGACTCTTCAATAAGTAAGGAAAAGTATTACTAAATGATGGGGACATTCTTTATCATTATACATTCATTTATTTCTACCTCTTAACTGATCCAATCCCTAAATAAGGATATGGTAGTTTATTGCAGACAATGCTCAGACTGGGATATATCTCTTTTTTAAAAATTCGTTTTTTAATTCAAGAATACTGAACTGATTCTCTTAAATTTATCTTAGAATTTATCTTTTATTGATATTAAATCCTTATTACCGTGTCAATTTCCACCATGGAAATGACTAATTGATTTTTAATGAAATTATACACACCAATGTTAATTCTATAGATTCAATTAATTTTCTATGACATGATAATAACTACCTGAATAATGGATGATAAATCCAATTATATTAGTGAAAATAAAAATATATATCATTAAATACATTTATGAAATAAAGGTATATGTATAACTAGATTCAATAAAATTACATTCTATATTTTAGATCACAATGATTTAACCTTCCTCTACATTCTATGGATCCTCCACATTAGAATTCATTATATTAAAAACTGCCTATACTCCCATGGACAATGCTGAGTTTAGTGGTTTTTCCCACCATTGTATTATGATTTGGAAATTTATTTGAAAAGTGACCATACTACCCAAAAATGACGGATTGAAGTTATAGCAAGGCCCACCCAATATTACCTTCATCTTTGGTGATGGGATGTTAAGTAATAACCATAGATGGAATGTTTATAGCTATATTTCCATATCATTAGAAATTATTGAACATACTAATATGATGAATGCAGTCAAATGGATACTTCTTCCGATGTCTTTTGATGTCCGTAATTTCACATTCCTTGCACCTCCTCTATGATCAATGTTACTCCTTGATATTGGATACATTTTTCTCTTTTCATCATTAAACTTATGTGTCCTCTCTATCTCTCCAAACACCGATTCAAACAACATATCACTCCAAACTATCTCGTAATATGATTCATATACATGATATTCCATATACCTCCATAAAAAGGGTTATAGTACACTGAAAAATATTTAAAACCGTCACATATGATCCATAACAAAGATACATATGCGTAGTGAACGTCAGTAAATTTATAGATCGTAGATTCTCATAGATTATTTATTCTTTTCCTCTAACTATAGGAATTCTTTATCCTTTTTTGTTCACAAATGATGAGGAAATATTTTTTTTAAAAATATTTCTCCAAAATATTACCACCCCAAACCTTCAGTCCCCCTTCATGGATTCGTTATTTTAATTAGTGTCCACCAGGGAATAGATTCATCTATTATACAATATATATCATGGCTGAATTTCAGTTATTTCAAAAAAGAGAGTATAGAGAAAATATTTTATATAAATCTTATCCATTTTATTTGTTATCAATTTGTCTGTAGATACACCAAAATAAGGAGTTCGTTGATGAAAAAAAAAATAAACCTAAATTTAATCCATATTAGGTGAGTCTAGTCTCTCAAAGTGATTCATGTTATTATTTATAACTCAATATAGTTATCTTATCATCCTTATAATAGTTTTTATTTCATCAGTCATTATAACATTGTCACAACATCATCTGTTTCACAAATCATTTACTGGGTTCTTCATATTTCTTGAAATGTCTATAAAATAAAACAAAACATATTGAGAAAGTTGTTACATTTATTAGTTTTATTAATTAATTCATTTTCCGTCTTAAGAAATATTTCATAAATATTTTATTAATATCCTATAATTCCATTTTAATTATATCATTCATATTGGTTCATAAAAATATTTTGATTTACCAAACATATCCCATGGTAGTATCAAACCCGATGTGTAAGAAGACCCATTGTCATGCACCAGCTCTCAATAAAGTTCATCTCATTGTGGTGGTTTTGGTTGTTTCCCTCTGGTATATCTATTCTAGAGCCATATCCACATGTAGTATCCAAAAATATAAGATCATTATTAGAACCTATCTACTTGAAACTCACTAGAATATGAGGATGTTTTTATATATGTATACTTGTCCCTAGGGTTCATTAAAATGTTTTCATATCCTAATTCACAAAAATAACTAATCATTACTTTTATTCCAACTATGTAATCCTCCCTTTTTGTTGAATAAATTTTTATTTCATGGATCACTACAAGGGTCAATTAATTTTTTGTTTCTTGGAAGCACGATATGTAATACATGAAAAAATAAAACAATATTCTGATCCACATAATATAAATCATAATGGGTTTACTGAAGGTTACATTTACAACATCTCATATACTAGGGACATATATCAAACTATAGGGATGAGAATGAATACCACTAAGGTAAATACCAACGGAGACAATAAGTATTTGATACTGAGACTTTTGAATAAGAACAATGAACATAATAATAAGGCATAAAAAGGGGAAATATCATAATAATAATCACATCAATAAAACATGGAAAATATCCTATAACATTTAAATGATAAATTCATAAGTATATCAATAAAATAAACACTAAGCTATAATAAATGAATATTTCCATTGTTATTGGCCAAGTTATCATAAAATATTTCATCGATATGGATTATATTCTATACCAAATTCACTTTAAAAAAATAATTCAATAACAATAAATTTCCCTAATTAATGTGATCCACATATATCATAATAAATAATTTCATTAATAACTCATTTAGAATGATTAATGGATTTCTAATCAAATTCATGGTCTTAAAATATTCTTAAATACATGACGATTATGTCATTCTTAACATGTGAAGAAGAAATATGGGTTTCATAAATTTGTATCCCCAATTTAATAAATAATTTATACAAATAGTTTAATACCAATTGAAAACAAATGAGTATTTGGTATTCCAATTCAAATGAAAAAATAATTTCTCATATTAAAAGAAATAACAATGAGAAGTAAAATTAGTAGTATGACATGTATAAAACATGGTTTTCAATAAGTGTAAAATAAGGAAAAAAAATTCATCAGATTGATAATAGATTATTATTATTGTAATGATATTATATAAAGTGAAAAATTGTAATTATTTTGAAAATTATAATACATAATACATAAAAAGTGAAGATAAATGGAAAGAGAAGTATTAATATACCTTATATTGAAGAGGAGTTCCTAATGATTTAGGATGACACCGGGTGGGATTGAGAAAAAATTTGGGGGACTTTTTGGGTGGAAAATTTACTGTTACATTGTAGATGATGGATTGGTATTTATGTTTAACTCTATGGTGGGTTAGAATTCAACTTAAAAGAGGCATATTTGTTTAATAAATCTCAAATATAGGTCTCCGAAATCTTGGTTGTCGAAAATGAAAAATGGTTCACATACCCATTGTTATTCTCATGGTTTTGGAAATTCGAGTGACAAATAAATAAATTTTAATCCACAAATTCCAAAAATATATTTTTTAAAACCCAATTGGGCATGGAATGTTTTATTTTACACTAAATAGTTTTTCAAAAAATAAATTTCAAATTTTTAACTTTTGATTGTCATTAATAAATTTAAAAACATCTTAAAATCCATATAAATAATTAGTAATATGTAAATATAATATTTATATAATTATGGTTTATATTTATTTATTACATAATTATTACATAAGTATGAATTCATAAAATATTCTAAAAAACAAAAATTGTATTTTGACTAGTCATGAGAAAATTATTTTTTTAGAAACTTATCATATTTTCAACCTACCCTAATTTTGATGTTCTGAATTCAAAAATAATATTAAATTTATCAAATCTATAATTATTATGAGAATTATAACTTTCAAATATAATAATACGTATTGATTCAAAAAAAACTATTTTTACAGCACATAAAATTTCATGAGACTTATAAATCATTCCTATGTCATTATAAAATTATATTATCATTTATATTAAAATAAAATTATTTAAAAAAATTATTTAAAAAATAGTAATTCAAAATACCTTGGATTATTATAAAAATGTGTATAGTTTCATAAAAATGTTATGTATTATTTGTGTCCAGAAATTTTCTATCAAATACTTCTTAGTTAAAAATATATTTTATTATTAATGCTTTTATAGTAAATTATATTGATGGAATAAAAATTTTAATTGTGAAAATATAATTAAAATTTCTATAATTAAGACATGGACAAGTAAACCATTTACACTCTTGTGCATACTCTAAGGGTGAGGTGTGTGACTGTGGTAGCTTCATGGGGAGGCTTCGCTAACATTGATCAATTGGTAATCATTTCTAACATGAAAATATCACATAGGAAATTCTATTCAATATTCACATGTAGATGGTGGGATAGGTCATAGTCATGGGAAAACCCCACCAACAATACCTCTCTACCATGTTCAAAAAATTGGGCTTCAGATTATAAAACATTACTAGTTGAGGCCGGATAATATTTTTTTCTGTATCAATTATCCTTTATCATTTAAATTTATAAGCACTAATTATAAATCTAAAAATACAACCCATGGGAATAGTTTACAATGGTCTATGGAACCAATGATTACATCAAAAAGTCATCATATTTGATGAGATTTCACATAACAGTCAAATCCCAAATTTTACATTTCCCATTATACCATATAAATATAATTTCATTCATTCAACAAGAATTCACTAAAAATCCACATTGGATTATATTTTCATCTTCATAAGATATTGACTAGTTTGTTAAGAGTTTTTTATTTATATATATATTTTTCACTATTATGATTGTAAAAAATAGGTTTGATCATTGTTTTTCCATTTTAGATTTCATATTTTATATTTTTTTCTTATTATACTATTTATGATTTTAATTAGATTTACTGACGAATAATGTAATGATCATTATTAATGAGATAATTATATATTTGTATCTCATTATTTTCTTATTAATAACACTATCTAATATGTAACATACACTTGTAATTGAAAAAAATATCAATTAAAATGAACTAGGTCATTACAAACAGAATATTTATAAAATAAGTAACAAATAAAATGATAAAATTATTAGGTAAGTATCATATCTCAAAATTTATATAAATCCTAGAAGTTCTTATATGATTAGAGAGAAAAATGAGAACATATAACTGGAAAACATTATGTTTTATGTTTTAGAATAACTTTTAAGATATTTAGAATTTAAATAATTAAATTTTGAGGGACAAATTCTACATACATTCATCTAACCTCCCCTAATTCCTATTTTATGTTGGGAAAATATTTTAATTGAAATTATTTCTATGATTCCAAAGCTATCTAAGAGGACTGATATTATATGGGTAATTGTGTATCGAAATACAACATTTTCGCATTTATTAGTAATATTTAATGATTTATGCCTGGAATTAAATAAAATTCTTTATATCAATTAATTTTTAAGAGATAATGGTCCACCTTTATAAATTATATACGATCATGACCCTAGAATAACATAATCATTTAATAGAATTATTTAAATTTATTTAGACACTGATATACAACTATAAAATTCTTATTAGCCCCAAACTAATGATTAATCAGAACGGTCAATCTAAACTATATAGTATATGTTGAGGATATTCTCAATTTATATCCAATGATAATGGGACAAATTTAAATCTATATATAGTGGTATTATTGTACAATAATTACTTATATTGTGAATTATAAATGGGAATATATTGGAATTTCATTGAAAAAATTACTCCAATCTGTAGGGATGTAGTTGGGGAAAGTAGGAAAGTGGGTGAAGAACAAATTATGGAAACAACTATGTATGTTTGAGTGTTCTTGTACAATATCATGATTTCTTAGAGAAAAAAAATGATCTATATGAATAAACAGACAAATGAATTGGAATTCCATGTATGCAATTATATATTCTTAAAAAAATATCATTATAAGGGAGTTATAAGGATTGATAAAAGTGGAATCTATGTCTGAGGTACGTTGGTCCTTCTGATATTTTATATTGAATTAATGTTTTGGATTGTAATTTGGATTTTCACCCAAAATTTCCAAACAACATTGTTTATATGATCTATCAATTTTATGAATGTACATTATAGACTATACAAATGTACTAACCACTAATGAAATAGAGCATAAACATTACTTGAGATATAAAAAAGAGTAAAAATATGCTCGTAACAATCAAGAGTAGTTGTCATGGATTCAAGTTGAAAAAATGGTGAATGTTATTCGGGGAAATTAAAAATCAAAAGAAGCAGCATGGGTGCCCTGGGAAGAAATGAGGAAGAATTATCATAATTTTTTAATGTATTCAGGTTACCAAAAATTTTGATGATGAAATTAATTTGGGGGGGGGTGTACTACCCTATAATCAACTATTATAAATATATATTTCATCATAAAACTAATGTATTAATGAAAATTATATTATATCATCATAAATGTACAATACATAGTAAAGGAAAAAAATATGAAATATTATTTTAAATAATGGTAGCAACTAGATAGTGAAAATACACAACATTATATAGAACCACCATAATCAGAAACTCCTGAGGTGAAAATTCTAAAAAAATTAAAAATATGTATGTTATATTTCTATTATGAACTTAGGGAAAATTAATGGAATAGAAATCGTATGGAAACTAAAATAATTATTTTAATAATAATATGATGTTATTATAAATTTTACATATAAAGGGTAAAATTATTATTAGAATAAGATCATTTTAATAGTAATTCTGCAATTATTTATGCAAGTATCAAATAAAGTAAAAAAATTATTAGATAATAAAATAATTATTATATATATATATATTAATCAATGAATATTAATAAAATAATAAATATATGATAATGGGAAAAACAATATTTACTAGAAGAAATTGTTCCTATGTTTTGGCCATAAACACACTACTATCAATTATATTATGAGATTTATTAAAAAATTAACTGTTTTATTTTGTTGAATCTTTTCTCATAAAAATTATATTAAATTGGATATCATTATATAATAATTATTATAAATAGTATGATCGAAATAGTTTTTTATAAATAGAAATATACTATACCATTATCAACACTAATAACCAAGATCCAATGTATAATTTCATACATTTGTATCAGACACAGAGGATCAAACCATAAATGATCAACAAATTTAGTAATCAATGAAAATTAGATATATAAATGACTTCAATGTTACAATGGATGATAAAAACATATCATGAAATATTATGTTTTATGAGGAATATAATTATATTATCCCTTCATTATATCTATATTAAAAGAACAAATGAATTATCTCAAATTCTAATTAATGGTTATATTCATCAAAATATTTTCAAATTAATTATCTTATTATTAATATGATAGTGTTTATAGTAAAAAATATCATCCAATAAATAACATTTTCAGGAAATAAATGAATGGAAATTATCATCTAAACAACCATGTGGAGAGTAATAACATAATATTCATTGCATAAAATGCCAAATTATAGAAATTATTAATATTATCATCAATAAGTAATCAAATAAATCATGAATATTATATTGAATTGCTTATACAAGACACATCCCTTAATGTGTAGTTGTAAACCAAATACCCAAATCTTATAACATGATCTTATAGCCTCGACCTATGCATCATATAAACATGTTTTGTCTCAGTAGACCTATTGATTTAAGGGGTTTCTATAAATAATTGGTCCCAAAAATCAATAATACATTTCAATTTTAATCATCATTTTTTGAATCAAATATATAATTAATTTTTAAAATAAATTGATAATTATAAGGTTATCATTAGAAATGGGAAAATTTTATGAAGCTATTAAAATAAAAAAACATGATATCAATTCATCAAAAAAATTGTATTTTATGGTATCATTTATTTAATATTTCTTATTGGCTGTTAAATAATTTCAAAGATGTCAGAATATATGGAAAATATATTTATAAAACCATAAGAGTTATTCACTGAAAAATAATGAAAACACCGTATTATTTTTTTTTCTTATTTAGAAAAGACTATAATATTGTGGAAAATAATTTATTTAAAAATTTACCTAAAATTTCAAAAGTAATCGCAAAATGAAATAATGGTCTTGACTGAATAAAAATTTATTCATTTATCATATGTTAAAATAGAACATTTTTTAAACTTTCGTAACATACTAAAAATAACTAATATAAGAATTTTTTAAATTATTATATTTTAAACATTATTAAATAAAGTAAAAGGTAGTTGAAAATGATAAATAAACAATTTAATATTTCAATTAGGAATATTCTTGTAATACTTAAATGATCAAGTACTTTGAGGGGAAAATTATTAAAAATTTTAAAATTAAATTATACAGAAAATATGTTACAATATTTGTATCATTGGGATTGAATGTTCATTGAAGAGGAGAACATTAAGTGGATTATTAATCGACATTATTTTTTTTGTAAATTAATTATAATATTCTTACTTATGGAAACATATTCACTAAAATCATGTAGTGAACATGGGATGAATATCAGTTAAATGAATTTGAGATAAGAAACCATTACACATGACTTACTTACTGATTCTTGAACCATTAAAATAATAATTAGAAAATAATATTTTAAAGAAAAATAATTATGGTGATATAATATTATATACGGTGTTTATTATATTATAGTCATTTATGTTTCCAAAATGAACATTGAACATAAACAATCCTCATATAATAGGAGATGGTAATTAAAATCCCATACCTTAGGACAGTACTAAGTCATATATGATTGATCCTATAATAGAATAACTTTATAATTGTTAATTTATCATAATAAAAACTTATTATAACATATAATACCTTATATGATTAAATTATAACATCTCTTCATCTTTTAAATAATAATTCTTCATCAACACCATCATTCCATTTATAAACACTTCTAATTTTCTTGAATGTTTTAGTATGGATGTCTCAACTAATACATGATTGATAGGGTTTTTTCAGTTTATGAACATTATAAATTTTATAAATTTCATATGTACTCAATATATATAGTGTTATTACCATATATAAAAGGAGGAAATAGATATATGCAATTCTCCATACAAGGAGATAGTAGTCCGTACATACACCTGAACAATGTCTTCATTTAATAATGAAAATAAAAGAAGAGAAAATATTTTTTTTCTAATTTAATATTTGTATTTATATAATTTTAATAATATATATTTTTTAAATATATCATTATATCAATACATGAGAGAAATATATGGAATATGAACCACATTGTTACATGGATATGGTAGTATTCATGTTCACTTATTCCAGACATTCATATTACATTGGATGAAAGATTAATGAGGTATATTATATCATATCATTATAGGGTAATATTAATATAAAAAAACTCAAACATAATCATTTTATCAAAAATAATAACCATCCATGAATTGCGATTTTGTAAAATGAAATACATCACTTCATGGATGTTTTATCCCACACGTATGAACATGTGATGCGTTCATTTCCCACTTGATAAAAATGTAGTGAATAATTGTTGTTTGATAAGAATAATATCATTTTGTAATATTTATTATATTTAATTCAATATTTCATAGTTTTTATTGTTTATTTCTATGAGATATAATATTAAAAAATCATGTAAATATTCTGTTATGATGATTACAACTTTCTGAGAGGCCTTATTTGGCTTACACAATAAGACTTCATTGGATGGACTTAACAATAGAAAAAAAGATATATGACTTGGAAACATAATATAAGAAGTTATTTTTATAGGCCCTAGATGATCTATGTTCTCAATTTTTGTGAATGATAGTGGAGAGTAGGGGTCCCCATTTATAAGTCATGTGTGTAGAAATCTGGTAAATACTTCAAATTTTATTATTAATAACAAGTCATAATCATTTCAAGAGGCTCCAAATTTCAAAATTATGGAATATTCAATGTATAAGGTTTTAATAAGGTAAAAATAGAATTTAGAAATTTTTTTGGCTTTTTAAACCATATTTATATTTTTAATCTCCCTTGACCAATTTTTCACTAATATCATTGTAATAAATGTTTTCCCCGTATAATATTCAAAATGGTAAAAAAATTCATATAACTTATTGAAAAATATATATAACTTATAATCTAAAATATGATATCCATTTAATAATATTAAATTTCAATTGGTAGTGATGAATAATTTTTAAAACAGTATTTTCAATGAACAAAAAAGTTTCTAGATTTATTCCTTTTAATTATAATTTTTTTATGAAAGACATATATATTGTGTAATAAAATGTACTTAATTCAGTAATTTTTAAACATTTTATTTATGTGACTTAAAAAAATCATAATCTATTTTTATGCCTGAAAATATATTATTAATGAAATTTATCAATATATTTCTTTCATTAAAAAAAAGTACTACAAATTACAAAATGTCACAAAGTGATTTATAAGTTCAAAATAATATTTTTAACTAAATTATATTACTACTTAAACAAAAATTTGATATCATATTATGTACTAATAATATTTTATGTTATTTTGAAATCATGATAAGTATAAAATTATTAATATTTTCAGAGTCAATATTTTATACACTTCACCCAAAAATAACTATTTTTAAAAAACCAAATCAGTAACATTATTATAATATTGACAAAATAATTTTATAAAATAATTTTTACAGATAATTTTTTTGAATAATTTAAAAAATTAATTTTAATTATGTTCATATATGACACTAAAAACTCTGTTTTATACTAAATTTATTCTAATGGGATAAAAAATATTATTATACAATTCTTAATAACAAATAAATAGATTAATTTAAAATTTATAGAATGAATTCATTATTTTTATTAGTCAAATATGATCTATATTAATTACATATTTTGGTTACTTAAATTCAACCCCGCCAACCCAATGGGAAGGCTAAAAAATCAAATTTAAAAATAATATTTTCTTAAATCAATGTGGTCCATTTCTGTTTAATGTGGGTGTGATACATGCTATAAGACAATGTTTTCTTTTAAAAGAAAATATTGTCTTTTTTAAATAATAAAATAAAATACAATAAATATAAATACCTAACGACGATGTAAAGAAGTTATCATAATTAATAGTGGTGAGTCCATGACCCATAGTAATGTATTTTAGTAATATAATTTATATTAATAAATAAAAATCAACTTCCAATTGAATAAAATAATTTCTATAGTTAAAATAAAATTAAGAATTCAAAAATGTTATTTAATTGGAAAATAATATTTCAATAGCTAGTGTAATGTGAAATAAGGTATTTCAACAATTACACATTAAAATATAAAAAACATGAAATAAATGATTAAAAATGATCTAAATCCATATTAATGATAACATTTTGTAATTTAATTGATCTATTATTCCAATGAATATTTTTAGATATTTGTAATCAATTATCCATTTTTTATAAACAGCCACCAATCCACCCATTCCTCTTCCATAAAAAAACTAATGAGTGTGGATCTCCTAACACTTTCCCTCTCAAGAATCCATCAAAATAGATACAATGATTATATGGTTCTATTCTAAATATTTAATAACGCACAATTCAGAGAATGAGTTATTAATCTCTATTTTCCCTTTCAGTTTCTATCATGTTGTAATAAAATCATTAACAATTATTTTTAATATATTATTCATCCGTTAAATTTAATTATATTATCATCCATTTTATATATTTTTAATGAGATAATACTTATTACCTATAATTATATCATATTTTAGATATAATTATATTGATGCAAGGATCTCTGATCCATCATTATCATTTATTTGTGTAATTATCTTTATTTAATGTTCAATTTATTATGAAATGTTATTATAATTCATTATTAAAAAGTTATTATCATATTATAAATATTTGACAATATTACATCTCATTATAATACTTTCATAAGTCCGTATATTTCCAAATAAATGGTGTAAAAAAAGTTTGATTTCTAAATTTGGAAAGTAAATTTAATTTTTTTTAAATTTGAACAGTTTTTAGTTTCATAGAAATAAAACATATTTTAGGATACTATATATGGATATAATTTTTGGTTCATATTCTCCTATTGGTAAAAAAATTGATTTGTTTTATTGGGAATTAAATTTTTAATTACATGGTGCCCAACCAATTTAAATAACTATACACCTATTTTGACACTATAAGGAGAAACTCATTGGTGATTAAGAATCTCTTTATGAACAATAATAAATGATTTGAAAAAATTATTCTACTATTGAGAAAAATTTTCAATTTATGTATATGAAGTATGTATGTTTTGAATCAGATACTAAAGTGTGGATTTAGAGAATATAATTTTATAATTTCATTGGTTAACTACAATTGATAACTAATAACCTCAATGACTATTGATGATAGCTATACCTACAAAATGAAAAGTTACCTTCACTACAACGGTATTTCTATTCAAATTATATGATTATTCTCCATTACAATACAATATCCTACAGTATTTTTGTCTATTATGGGATACAGAAATAGATAATAATATTATTCCATTTATAACTACAATTTTGAAATTTCATAATTAAATTATTACTTTTTGGATAACCATTGATTATATAAAGATGATTATATATAAGGTTCCATATTGACATCTTTATATATATATATATATTATTTATTCTCCTCATATACTTGATGCATCATACTTATTATCTGTCGAGTGGGCTTATAAATATTTATCCCCTAAACACAATAGTAGGACATATAAGAAAAACTAGCTTAGTTATTTGATGACACCCTTACCCATTTATGTATAATGTGTAATCACAAGGAATTGATGGTATATTTATATTGTCTTGAAATATGCATTCTATCACTAAGATAATAGTTATGATTATCAATTTAGTTATTTAATTTTATATATTATATGATATATATTTCCCAATGTTTCAATTTATATAGATATTATATATTATAATCACATTATTTATTCCCTGATTATGAATCATTATTTCAGGTCTATGTTATCCGTTAATGATAATCTCACATCACCACTTTATATAGTTTCCCATTTCACTAGGAATCTATAAGAATAATTGTAAAACCCTACGATTTCGTAGTACATTATCTCTTTAAGGAAATTTCTATAAGTTTTCTACACGCAACAACGAGTTTAAGAGCACCACGACTTAACAAAGGTACCATTCAAAAAGTGGTTATGAATATTATTAACAGAATTTCGGATTTTATAAACTCCATATAATTTTATAATCAATATTATGTCTTTATTAGACAAAATATAAGAACGAAGTCATTTTTTTCAGATAAAAGAAGTATTTTTTAAAAAAAATCTAATTTTACCGCCTTTTAGTGGTGAACCATTTTTAAAACCAATATTTTTCAGTTTTATATTTTTAATTAAATTAAATTAAATTATTCATTAAATTTGGGACACCAAAATTTAGTTTGGATAAAATTTTGGTAATTTTCTGATAACATTCTTATTTTGAGGAATAATGCAAAATAATAAATTTTAATTGAAAACAACTTTTTTAATCGATATAATTTATAGAGTTGAATTATATATTATAGTATTTTTAAAGTATCATTAGATTATATTTTTATCATTTAATATAATTTACATCATTATATGTAATTTCACATTTAAACTTGATATAAACAACTGTCAATATTTTGATAGTTATTATTTCTTAAAAACACTATTTTTGTTTTGACAAAAAGAATAAATTAAAAAATTATTTCTGCCACTTCTTGGATTTGAATATAGAAAAATGGATTCCATATTTGGAATCAGGTTGTCCCTATTAGGTAAATATGTATCTTTTATATTGAGACATTTTGAATATTTACTTCAGTAAATATTTTATTAACAATGATTACACGATAAATCTGGAAAATAACGGTATAAAAATATTATTATTATTATATTAAATTACCCTAACATGTGTTCTATTACTATTGGTTGATACATTTATGACCACGGTCATCCTTGGGTCGATTTTGGGACACCATGTAGCCACATTAGAGTGATAATGATACTTTATATTAATTAATTTAAAGTAAAGATGAAATTAACATTAACTTATATATTTTAGTAAAACAATTGTTACATGGGGTTATATAAGTTATCATTTCAACTATAAATATTAATTTGAAATATAAATATATTTCCTATTTCATGGTAATTTTTTTATAATTTTTACATATATATATATATATATATTTTATTGTGACACAATAATGATGTAGTGTTTACCTTGTTAATAAATGTTTTAAATAAATAAGATTAGAAAAATTAAAAAAATATCCAAAACCATTCCATTTATTAATGGATGATTTTATATCGAACATGATTCATCATATATTTTACATTAATGATTTTTTGATCATGAGAAACCGAAAATAATTATAAAATATAATAATATTTCCAAACATTCCTAAAGATCCCCTTCTCGCACTTATAAAGAGCCCTCAACTCTTACCCTTTTCTCACACCTCTCAAACCCCTTTGATTATCCTACCTCTGCCAATTTTCTCCCTACATACCTCTTTTACTATTAGATGCCTTAACATAGAAAGAAGGCATTTCAAGTAAGCCTTTTGGTTAAATCCAAAGGTAGTTGCCTAATTTAAAGGAGGTTAACCAACCATCGACCAAGAAAAAGTAAAATGGGAGGGTTATGTTTGAAATATCATTATTATATGAGGATTATTATGAAATTATCTACTGATACCAATTTATTATCCACATACATATTTTTAAAAATGTATTTCATAACATTTTTAATATTTACTACTCTTTGGGTTAATGTCATCTATACCCTTGCTTGACTTTTTATAAAATGGTTATAAAAGAATCATTCTATCGTTTTTAAAACAATGTACATTATGACCTTCTAAACGAAATATTGTATGAATTTTTTAAAACATATATGGATGGTTCAGTTATTTTGAGACATTATAACACCTTTGAATCTTCCCCCACATTCTTATAATAATATTTTTGAAATAAATGTTTGATTTTTTAATTATATTATTTTTAAATGATTTCAAAATAAAAGAGACTTTTCTATCAAATAGTTTTGATTTCATCTAGGTCCACATACTTTAATAGATTTAATACTTATTTGATGTTGGTTTGTTGTGATACAGATCAACTATATATTGTTGAATTTTTTGAGATATGTTTGAATGATGATGTGTTATTTGTATACCATTCATGGTTTTTGGTTAATGTATTAGTATTCCACATGTTAGTTTTAATATGAATTTTTATGTTATTTTTCAACCATTTTATATTGGGAATGCATTGGACATAGAATGTGATGGGTGGAGACCACTATAGCTCCCCTATGAATCGATAGGTCTCAAGAGAAAAACTTGTGTCGTGGCACAAGGCCTTGACAAAATATTATTTGTAGTCTAGGCACGAGGCCTTCACTATGTGATTATGATGTCCAGTATTAGTCAATCCATCATTATGATTTTAGTTATTGATATTACATTTGATTTTTTGACTAGTAGAATATCTATGTGAGTAAGGAAATATCATTATTTGATTTATCTTTTCCATATAATGCTAACATTTATGTTTAAAAGGGTTTTGTTATAGTTTCATACATTTCCATAAATATTTATGCTTATTTAAGAATTTTTCCACTCTATTGTTATCCTTACTGAGCATCCGAGATCACCCCTTTCAATGTTTCCATATTACTAGGATTCCTAGAAGTGTATTACGTTTGATATATAGGGAAAATCTAGGGGAATAATGGCATTTAGAATGGATTATTTTTGTTGTGATTTGTGTTTGAATGTGTAATGTAACATTTATGTATGTAATATTTTTTCCAAGAATGATAAAACGATCAGTCATTTGAGAAATGATTCAATGAAATTGTTCCATTTTATTAAAATAATGCACTAGATCTGGATAACAAGGGTTATAGATTTACTGTTGGTAACAAAATATGTTCAGAAATAACCTTGGAAACTAGATTTGAAGAATCAATTATTAGAAAACACTACCCTAAGATAAAATCAGAGGATTAGTATACAAACACATTAATTTATTTTGATATTTTAGATATTTTGTGAATTTTTCATGAAATACATATTTGTCTGGATAAAAGAGGGTAGAGGGAGCTTTGTCATAGATGTACCTTGGAGTGAAAACATCAAAACGAGTTTCGAGTTTGACTCGGGGTATCCAATTACATGACAACGGTCCTTGCTGCACTCATGGGCACGACACACCTAAGGTATATTCATAGTATAACTCCCATTTTCTTTACAATCAATTATGAATGATTTAATAGTAAATACATTCTCAAATAATCATTTTTATTATTATTCATTATATGCATAATAATTTCAATATAAGTTATGTATTTTAGAAGTTCGGAATTAATCATTGTGATTCATAAACTAACCTAGTGTGTGCCATTGTTCAGTAATGGAACCTAGTAGATGGAATGAGAACTCCAACAGTATTCATGATCCAAAGAGTAAGAAAGAGCATATCATTCATGTTATTAAGACAATATTTAGAAAAAGAAATATTCTCCCATGTATAATCATCCTATGTTGAAATAGTATCATGTGTTAATAAGTTATGTAAATAATTCTTTGATTCCTATTTATTTGATGGAATTCCAGGGAGGAAAAGGATAATAGAGGGAAATACGGATAAAGGGAATAAGGGAATGATGGATTTTCATATATTTGATAGCTGTGAAAATAATCACCTTGGTTAATGCTTGAAGGGAATGTGATTTTGTTATAAGTGACGAGAAAATGGACACCATGTATGTGATTTAAAGTGTTGGAAAAAGGATTCAAATGCAGGATGCTTCATCTGCAAGGGGATGGGACACTACACTATTCATTTTCCCAATCATCAGAGTATACTGCAAATGTTGTTGTTGGATAATAATAATGTTATGATATTACCACAGATGAAAAGTATTGACTTGTGTTCTTATGTTGATAATAAATAATTATGTAATTTGAGTGCGGTATCAATGATCCACTGGTAATAATAATTATAAAGTATATAAGGGTTGTACTACATTTCTATTTCATTATAGATTTGTGATTTTATGGTACCAAGAAATGTGATTCAATACAATGTTAATTATTTTGTAAAATACATGGTTGAAGGAATGATAAACTATGATATCATCATGATACTGTGGTATTGATTTTTAAATAAGAGATTATTGATTTTGACAAATAGTATTAGATATTATTGACTACTATAGAACTAAATAATGGTTTTTTATTCCATTTTGGTTGGTTATTACACCATTTTGAGATTTCAGAAGAATATCCAGTGTTCTATGGTTTACATAAAGAATAAATAATTACATACCTATTTAAATATGGTTTCAAGTGTTTCATTTTATTACCCAATTTAATGACAATACACGATGAAGGTACTCATATTTATATTATGTGACCATACTTATGAAATTTGAACCGTGAGTTTGGACAGAAGTACTATGGATAATTCTTAGGGTTGAAATAGATTATGTTTGAAATTGGATACTATTGTTAAGGATAAAACATTTCTTAAGATTATTTTTGGATTGTCATAAAAATGGAAAACTATAGGTCGGGTGACAACCCATCACGTCCTGCAATTCTGGGAGACATAAACCTGCAACCGAAGTTATAAAAGGGTACATCACCTACCGCTATCTTTCATTATGTCCTAGTTTCTATATTGTAGTTTTTTATATAATTTTACAAATGAATTATAAATTAATTATTTTTAGAACCCTATAAGATTACGAAAATTAGAATATTTTTGAATTCTATTATATATGGTTGTGAAAGATTAGTTTGTGGTAGGAATTAGTTGAAGGATGAATCTCTACTTTCCAGGTGTATTATTCTTCTTATTCTATGAAAAAATTAATTATTATACTTTAGGGAGGGGATATTAAAAAAATATCTAAATACCATAAGTTTTGTTGAACCAATGATATTTTAAATCATCAGAGATTGATGGATTTGAAGCCCTCAATATTATACTTGTTTACGGTAGATGTCTTCAATGAATACATATAAATTTTTAAATATTTCCTCCAATTATGTGTCTATAATTTCCACAATTTTTCTATAAATCTATATTGTAATTTGGTGGTGAAATTTTCATTTTTCTTTCCCTAATATTTATATTAAATTTAATTTGCCCAATTTACTTGGAGGATTTTCCACAAAGGTACTTATCAATTTTTATCATTTTAATTTCCTTTTTTTTCAAATTTAGAGGATGCAATTTATTATATGAGTGGAGAATGTAACACCCCAGGATTTCATAGAACGTTTTACCTTCAATGAAATTCAATAACTTGCGATAGATGCAACACCGATTTTGAGAGTGTAGAGACCCAAATATTGACGTACATGGACATTACATTACATTTTCAGAATACATAATACATAACAAAAAAAGATACACAAGTACCGTAATAGTTTAGTGTATTTGGAAACTCGGAATATAAACTTCTAATCATGTTGAAATATCTTCAACAACTCCCATAATGATCTTTCCATTTTTGTTTCCATACCTAAAACCTTTCTTTATTACTTTTGGAAAATAAAACATAAAAATGGTGAGCTCAAATGCTCATTAAGGGAAATAATAGATAACATAAAACAATCCACTAACATTTGGAAGAAAAAACATGAACATGAAATTTAAACATCAATATCTAGAGCAGTGAAATAAATCGTGGAAGTACGTAATGCATATATCATAATAGAACATCAACCGTGATAAAATATAATGTGAATAAAACATGTAATTTTGGCAACCATTCAGCACATGTTATGATTTCCATAGTAGCCAAGGCATTGCTGCCAAGACCATCTTAGTTGTCAACGTCCCTTTCTGAATCGATTTCACTACTCGTTTTAGTCCTGTAACACTAAACTAGATTAACTTACTGTTCCAGCCATGTCTATCTCAGGAGATATAAATCTTTACCCAATGAATTTGAGGGAGATATAGGTCCCACCCGTCTCCTAATGAAATCATTCATACTTGTGCCACAATATAAAAATACTTCATTCATAATAACCCAACGAATAAAATGGGTTTCATAAACATAATATCATCATCAAATAATCCATATAAATGAAATGGATATCATTTAATAATAATAAAATTGAAACCATGTAAATCATAGAGACATTATAATTGAAACATACACATATGGAATAATTTCATCGTAAATGAAAAATTGTTTTGATAAAACACTTGAAATGAATTCTTGATGAAAATATCCTTTCTTCTTCAAAATCATTTTCTTTTCACAATGTTCCATACACTTTTAAAAATAAAAGTATTTTGTTGAAAATAGTCATAAAATATTTTGGAGGAAGCTTCATGAAAATATGGCATTATAAAACCATAAAAATCCTTTCATGTCGTATAAGTTAAAAAACATTCTCCTCGTACTTTTGTCAGAAAAGTCAAAAAGTACTTCTTAACGTAATCAAAAGAAATATTCCATACATACCATGTAGTAAAAGTCAAAATGGGTAATAAGGATATTAAAAATACATAAAAACTCTTTTAGAAAACATGTACATGGAAGATACCAATAACCCCAGTAAATACTTACGTATAAGCAATCTCGGATAAAAATGAGATTTGCAAAATTATCCCTTACCTTAGGTCTGATTTGCTTCATACGTTTACAAACATGCTTTATAATTATTAAAATAATTTCATTGACTTATTATAGAATCATATTAATTGTTATGATATCATATATGGTTCATTTATGACTTTATATTACCCGTTCTTTTGTAAGATCCATGTTAAAGCAGCGTTTTGGGTTAAATCATTTTATTTATCGTACGTGTTTTGACTTGTTGTTCTTGATATTATTAATTATATCCCGATTTACATAATTCCAGAATTCAAAACATGATTTACATATAATATATATTTCAATATATATATATATATGATAGATCTATTAAATGAAATGAAATACACCGTTCATGGAGACGGTAGGTCGTACGTACGCATGAACGCTGTTTTCGTTTCCATATTGAATTGAATGAAATTAAGAATATGACATACATATATACATATAAATCTAGTATCATTATTATGTAATATATTCCATGATTACTTATTATATATACTTTATAATCATTCATTAATGGTTAACATGGAGAATGAATCTCATCGTGTCGTGCAAACGGTAGTCCGTACGTACGCATGAGCGATGATATCATTCCCATGATAATGGAATTTTATTGTAGTGTATGTATACTATTTAAGAATCAATATCACTTTACAGTAATCATATATAGTGATTATTTACACCATTATACCCATCCAAGTAAGGTTGTGGTGGAAAATAGATTACAGCACGGCGTGGAGACGGTATTCCGTACGTACGCTTGCGCAGTGATTTCATTTTCTGTAGGATTGATAGATGGTGAAATAGGATTTTTTTTTTCATAACATATCAGTATATGAGTGATTCTAATGTTATTACTTTATAATTAAACAACTCAATAAGAAGAAGTGGAAGAATAAATAAAGATTAAATAATCGGTAACAGATATTACCTCTTCTTTGAAGAGACTCTTTGAGACCTCCTTTTAGGGCACTAAAATTGGTCTTTTAAGAAGACCAGGACCTCTAGGATGTTTCTAGAGAAGTGGAGAGGATAAATTGACAGGGGTTTTCTGAGCATTAAGGCTCAAAGTGTTGTGACGAAGTGAGGGAGGAGGTGCCCTTTTATAAGGGAGGAGAGGGAAAACTATTGAATTAACTAAAAATATTATTTTATTATAAAGTCATATTCGGTTTTTTAAGAGCTCCAAATTGAGTTATTTCAATGATAATGCGGTTATGGGTATAAATGGTCTCATCCAATTGAATTTTGTGAAGTAAAGGTGTCTATTTTAACATTATCATTTAGATTTAACTTTAAGATAAATAATTTTTCTTTTACCGTGTCTTCTTGTTTTCTTACACTATAAGGTTAATAAAGATACTATAACAAGAAAAAAGAACCCCAAGTTGTTTATTATTAATATATATAACCTTATCTAATTCATATGGCCGACCCTTAGATTTTTAAGAATAAAATAACAATTAATAATATAATATTTGTTTTAAAAACTATTTTATGTCAATTTTGACACTATTTGTTAATTGATTTTTGGGAAAATCATAACAGAAATACTAGTTTGAACATTGTTAATTAAATCAATACTAACATGTCATAATAACAAAGAATATTTCTGTAATTCCTAAAAAGTATCAAATTACATTTATTTTGGTATTTATAACATCAATTAGGTCAATATTTCATTAATAATATAATTACTACATCATCATTGTGTCATTAATAAATTAAATTATTTAAAGTCTAAAAATTAAAAATAAATTAAAATTATTTATGAAATGTTTTTAGTTTTCTAATGAATATTTATAGTCTAATTTATCATTTGTATAACACTTTATTAAAATCGATTTACTTATTAAACATTGATTTTAACTATTTTAACCCTTCTTTAAATAAATTAATAATAAATGTCCTTATCTAATCCATGTTGGCCTAAATGGTCATATTTTATTCCTAAGGTTGTTTTTAGTCGAATTACATTTATCTAATAGAATTAGGACAAGTGTTAGAATAATAATAATATCATTTTTACGCTTATTTACCCTATTTACTTTTAACCGAGTTAAAAAATAGTAAAAAGTTACCATTCACCAAAAATTATTTTCATCTCATTGAACAACATTTTACTTACTGACATCAATCGTGTCTCTCAGATTTTTGAAATTCCACTCATAGAAGCGGTAAAATAAAGTTTTATGTAAATTTGCAAATTCTCCTAATAGGTGGTTAAAAGACGGTCAAAAGTTCCTTAATATTTTTATATATCTAATATTATTATAAAATTACTCTAATGAATTACATTGAACATATATAGTTATTATGTGTCAATTTTGACGTAAAATAAATTTAAATAAAATAAATAATTTTTTAAATAAAAATTTGGGTTTTAAATAGCAACCTAGTGTTTTTTCTATTCATCAAAAATTTAATGCTTTCAGAAAAATACCAAAATTTCACCGCAGACTAATTTCGATATTCCGAACCCAAAAATGAAGTCCATTTTGAAAGATGAAATTTACAAAATTTCAAAAAGTGGTTATTACTATTCATAACGGCTAGTTTTAATAATATATTAATAGAATATCATTGTTTAGTGAAACTCGGTATTGCGTACAACACACGCTATCCAAGAAGGTCGTGATTGCGTGTAATACAGCCATGTTAGGGTTGCGTGTTATGGAAGACTCCTTTGTTGTAGCGTACAACACAAGATATCAATAAAATTAAAAATAATATTTTTAATAAAATCTCTGGGTGTCACATTCTACCCCCCTTAGAAAGAATTTTTCCCTCGAAATTCGTCGGGGTTATAAATGGGTTACTACTCGAAGGTTTCTTTAATAGAAACCACATTGTAAAAAGGAATACCATAACCAATATTTATAAACAAAATTATGAAACATAACGGTTACCCAAATTAACTAATTACTGGGTTTCCACATAGGAGAACATAGGTGAAAATATGGATATTGAAGAGAAACCTAACCATCATGTTCTGATGGAGAGTGGTAGAGAACATGGATATGAAAAATCCAACAATCACAAAGACATATATTTTTGATGATCTAAGGTACCATCTGATTCATCAGATATAAATGAACTATGCCAACATTTTTGGTTTTCAAGATCATTTCCCTAAATTTGATGAATTAAAATAAATACTTACATGATTTTGGTATAATTTAATTGTTGTTCGTGAATTGAACAATTTACACTTCATCCCCTAATGAAATGAAGTTGAATTCTTTATTCGTGATGTGTTAGCAGATCATGTGATAGAATGATGGGTCATTCAATCGGTTTCAAACAAAAGGATAGCAAAAGTTATAAGTCCATCTTATGGTTAGACTAATCGTATATGGTTCCAAAAATGAACTTATACTTCATATAACATACCGTATAATAAAATAAAACTAGTTTCTACAAACCAGGGACTTCCTATAGGCCAGTAGTAGGCATTAAAGGCCAGTCGCACTTCGGTTGTGGGTTCAATTCCCACAGCCTTGTCCGACGTGATGGGTTGTCACCCGTCCTGCAGGTTTTACATTTTTCTAAAAATACATTACTATAACATCCCACCAATAATATCGAGAAAAATTTTATACTTAAACAATACTAACTTATGTCCAACATAATTCATTCCATTCTTTAGGCATATCCATAATACTACAGTCCACTCTCATAATATAGTGAAAACGATTAACAAAGATTTCATATAACATGCATGTTAATACCATCATTGATCCCCATATATCATAAGATATGTCTTGTTGGTCACATTTCAAATATTCTAAGACCTAAATCATGTATTCTCTTGAAAAATGAATACCCATTGAATCTTAGTGAAAACATGAGTGCTGTCAAAAGTTAACTCGTTCCACATACCAAAAACCCAAAATTCTATATACTCAAACCATGATATAACTATTTCCTTATATCAGTCATCAACTCATGAATACTGTCAAACATTTCATTTTCTCCTTATCCCTTTATTATGCGCATATCATATTCTTTCAAAAAATATGTCAATAACTATCCATGGTTACCGGTACCATAAAATTATTGAAAACCACAATAGACCAATACATATATATTCCAATATTCCATGATTCTATATACAACATTATTTTGGAATCCCATTACATAAACACTTAATCATTACACCACATCTTTGTCATATTCAACATCGCCAATAGTGATCGCATGTGACTTCCCTTTGTCCTTCTCCTTAAGTGGTTGCTCATGTTAATCATCATTAACCCTTGGATTAGGGAATTGAATAGCATAATGCCCCATTTCATTGTAGTTGAAGTATTGAATTGTTGGTGGTGCGTTCTCAGTAGTGTTTTCATTATTCGCACCATTAGCAACCCTTTTTCCATTACTTCGACACTCAGCTGCTCGATGACCTTCTTTTCCACACTTAAAACATTTTCTAGTCCCTTTAAGACAATCTCCAACATGCTTCTTTCCACACATTGAGCATAAGGAAACATTCATCTTCTTTTCACCATTATTATGATATTTCTCATTGAACTCCATCTATTGTTTCTTGTCAAAACCATGAGATGGATATGTAACACCAACTTCCATTTCTACCTTAATAGCATAATGCACAATTTCATCATAGCTACTATAGTCTCTTATAGATAATGTCCTTCGATATATGGTTTTATGCCACTGAATAATCGATCAACTTTACTTTCAGGTTGGATGATAAAGCTAGATGCATAACTTGAAAGCCTTGTAAAATTCGCTTCATATATACCAACAGATTCATCATCCTTTTGATTTAGTTCAAGAAACGCCTTCTCCATATTTGTTCGAAGAATACTAGGTAAGTACTTATTGAAAAATAAGTTCTTGAACTTTTCCCATTCCATGGACTAAATTTCATCTCTTGGCCTTGTATTCTGGATAAGATTCCACCATTGATCAGCTTCACCTTCCAAACGATATACTACTAAGATGAATTTATCATGTTCAGAACATTGAAGAACTGAAAATATCATTCCAGTGGTACTGGTCCATTGTTCAGCAACAAGTGGATCGGAAGACCCACAGAAAAAAGTTGGATGTTGCCTCATGAAGGACTCATTAGAATATTGTTCCCTTCTCTCCTCATTTGGATGTCCAGAATGATTCATAGATTGTGTAAGTATAGAAATAATATTTTTCACTCCATCTCCCATAACATTGGTTTGTTCAAGAGGATAGTCATTACATTGTCCATTACATTGATCAACACTGTTCCTTCGGGTTCCATCCATCCTCTAAAACCCAAAAATAATCGTGTGAGAGGAAAAAATCATGCTAGAGAAAAAATCATAATAAAGGGGGAGTAACATCAATATCTAACATCTTAGGTTAAATTCTAAGATTGTTACCATAGTTTTAGGACTGTATCATATACGTATACTTATCCTTAGGGACATCCATTGACATACCTTAGAAATATCTCTGGAGATCTCACTAACGTTTTCGTATCCTAGTTTTCAAATGATGACTAAACCTTTTCTCTGATACCAACTATAGAGACCCAAATTTTGACGTACATGGAAATTACATTACTTTTGCGGAATACTTAATACATAACTAAAAAATCACACAAGAGCCATAATAGTTTAGTGTCTTTGGAAACTCATAATATAAACTTCTAATCATGTTGAAATATCTTCAACAACTCCCATAACGATCTTCCCATTTTTGATTCCTTACCTAAAACCTTTCTTAATTTCCTGGGGAAAATAAAAAATAAAAAGGGTGAGCTCAAATTCTCAATAATGGAAAACATAGAAAACATAAAACAATCCATAAACATTTGGATGCAAAAACATGAAAATGAAATTTAAACATCCAAATGTTGAGAAAAGACATAAATCATGGAAGTACATAAGGAATATATCATAATAGAACATAAACCGTGATAAAATATAATTGGAATAAAACATGTAATTGTGGAAACCATTCAGCACATGTTATGATTTCTATAGTAGCCAATGCATTGCTGCCAAGACCATCTTAGTTGACAAAGTCCCTTTCTAAATCGAGTTCACTCCTCGTTTCAGTCCTGTAACACTGATCCAGATTAACATATCATTCTAGCCATTCCTATCTCATGAGATATAAATCATTACCCAATTAATTTGAGGGAGATATAGGTCCAACCCATCTCATAATGAAATAATTTTTGCTTATGCCAAAAAATAAAGATACTTCATTCAGAATAACCCAACGAATAAAATGGGATTAATAAACATAATCCAATCATCACATAATCCATATAAAAGAAATGGATATCATTTCATAATAATAAAAGTGAAACCTTGTATATTATAGATACATTATACTTGAAAATTACACATATGGAATTATGTCATCTTAAATGGAAAATGGTTTTGATAAAACACATGAAATGAATTCTTGAGGAAAATATCCTTTCTTCTTATAAATCATTTTCTATTTACAAAGTGCTATAAACTTTTTAAAATAAAAGTATTTTGTTGAAAATAGTCATAAAATCATTTGGAGGAAGCTTCATGAAAATATATCTTTATAAAACCGTAAAAATCCTTTCATGTCATATAAGTTAAAAAACATTCTCCTCGTACTTTTGTCGAAAAAGTCAAAAAGTACTTCGTAACGTAAACAAAACACAGATTCCTTACATACAATGTAGTAAAAGTCAAAATGGGTAATAAGGAAACCAAAAATACATAAAAACACTTTTTGAAAACATGTACATGGAAGATAACAATAACCCCAGTAAATACTTACGTATAAGCAATCTCGGATAAAAATGAGATTTACAAAATTATCCTTCACCTTAGGTCCAATATGCTTCGTATGTTTCCAAACCTATTGTATAATGATTTAAATAATGTTATTGACTTATTACAGAATTATATTCGTTGTTTTGATATCATATTTGGTTCACTTATGACTTTATATTAACCGTTCTTTTGTATGTTCCATGTTAAAGCAGAGTTTTGTGTTAAATAATTATATTTATCGTACGTGTTTGGACTTTTTGTTCTTGATATTATTACATATATCATGATTTACTTAATTACGGAATGTAAAACATGATTTAAATATAATATATATTTCAGTATATACATATATATTTGATATATCAGTTAAATGAAATTAAATACATCGTTTATGGACACGGTATGCCGTACGTACGCATGAACGCTATTTTCGTTTCCTTATTGAATTAAATGAAATTAAGTAGATGAAATACATATATATATAAACATAAATAAATTATCATTATTATGTCATATATGTCATGATTACTTATTATATGTACTTTATAATCATTCATTAATGGTTAACATGGATAATGAATCTCAATGTGTCGTGGAGACGGTAGTCCGTACGTACGCACAAGCGATGATATCATTCCCATGATTGTGGAATTGTATTGTAGTATATTTATAATATTTCATAATCAATATCAATTTACAATAATCATATATAGTTATTATTTACACCATTATACCCATCCATGTAAGGTGGTGGTGGAAAATAGATTACACCACGGCGTGGAGACGGTATTCCGTAAGTACGCACGCGTGGTGATTTCATATTCCGTAAGATTGATAAATGGTTAAATAGAGTTGTTTAATAACATATAATTATATGAGTGATAATGATGTTATTACTTCATAATTAATCAATAAGAATAAGTGTATGAAGAAATAATGTTGAAAGAATCGGTAACAGACATTATCTCTTCTTTGAAACGCCTCTTTGAGACCTCCTTTTAGGGAACTAAAATTGGTCTTTGAAGAAGACCATTACCTATAGGATGTTTCTAAGGAAGTGGAGAGGAGAAATTTTCAGGGGATGGCCGAGCGTGAAGGCTCAAAGTGGTGTGAGGAAAAGAGGGAGGAGGTGCCCTTTTATAAGGGAGGAGAGGGGCACCTTTTGAATAACTAAAAATATTATTTTATTATAAAGTCATATTCGGTTTCTGATAGCTCCAAATTGAGTTATTTTGAAGCTAAGGTGGTGATGGGTCGAAAGCCTCTCATCCAATAAAATTTAGACAAGTTTAGCTTTCTATTTTTACATTATCATTTAGATTTAACTTTAAGTTAAATAATTTTTCTTTTACCATTTCTTCTTGTTTTCTTTCACTATAAGGTTAATAAACATACTTTAACAAGCCAAACGAACCCCAAGTTGTTTATTATTAATATATATAACCTTATCTAAGTCATTTGGCCGACCTTTAGATTTTTAGGAATAAAATAAAAATTAATAATATAATTTTTTTTAAAAAACTATTTTATGTCAATTTTGACACTATTTTGTAATTGATTTTTGTGAAAATAATAACAGAAATATTATTTCGAAAAATGTTAATTAAATCAATAATAACATGTCATAATAACATATAAAATTATTGTAATTCATAAAAAGTATCAAATTACATTTATTTGGGTATTTATAACATAAATTATGTCAATATTTCATTAATAATTTAATTACTGCATCATCATTGTGTCATAAATAAATTAAATTATTTAAAGTCTAAAAATTACAAATAAAATACCATTATGTAAGAAATATTTTTAGATTTCTAATGAATATTTATAGTCGAATTTATATTTGGTATAACTCTATAATAAATACGATTTACTTATTATACTTTGATTTTAACTATTTTAACACTTTTTTAAATAAATTAATAATAAATGTCCTAATCATATCCAAGTGGGACTAAATTGACATATTTTATTCCTATGGTTTTTTTTGGTTGAATTACATGTAATCAATAGAATGAAGACATGTTCCAGGGTAATAATAATATAATTTTCACCCTTAATTACACTATTTACTTTTAACCGTGGAAAAAAAGTAAAAGTTACTATTCACCAAAAATTATTTTCATCTCATTGAACCACATTTTACTTACTGACATCACCCGTGTGTCTTGGATTTTTGAAATTCCTCTCACATAAGCGGTAAAATTATGTGTTATGTAAATTTGCAAATTATCCTAAAAGGTGGGTAAAAGACGGTCAAAAGTTCAATAAAATTTTTATATATCTAAATTTATTATAAAATGACTCTAATGAATTACATTGAACATATATAGGTATTATGTGTCAATTTTGACCTAAAATAAATTTAAATAAAATAATTAATTATTTAAATTAAAAGTCGGTTTTTAAATAGTAACCCAGTGTTTTCACTATTCATCAAAAATTGAATGTTTCCAAAAAAATACCAAAATATCACCCTAGGCTAATTTTGATATTTCGAATCCAAAAATGAAGTCCATTTTGAATGTTGAAATTTACAAAATTTCAAAAAGTGGTTATTACTATTCATAACGACAAGTTTTAATAATATTATAATAGTATATCATTGTTTAGTGGAACTCGATATTTCTTTAAACACACGCTATCGAGGAAGGTCGTGATTGTGTGCAATTCTGCCAAGTTAGGGTTGTGTGTTGTGTAATACTCCTTTTTTGTACCGTACAACACAATATATCAATAAAATTAAAAAGAATATTTTTCATAAAATCTCAGGGTGTTACAGAGAGCACCATGACTCACTAAATGAGCAGTTCAAAATGTAGTTTTGAATAGTATTAACATAAATTTGAATTTTATACACTCAATATAATTTCATAATCCATATTAAGTGTTTCTTAGACATAATATATGAAAAAATTCATTTTTTCAGATAAAAGATGTATCTTTCAAAAAATTCAATTTTACCACCTTTTAATGGAGAACCTTTTTAAAACAAATACATGACACTTTTATATATGAACTTTTATGAAATTAAATTATTATTTTTAATTAGGACAAAAAAATCAATTTGGATTAAATTTTTTTACTTTTAAAACAACTTTCATATTTTGATGAATAATGAAAAATACTAAATTTTTATTGAAAACATCTTTTTTAATTGAAATAGTTGAATGAGTTAAATTATAGATTTTGGTAGATTTAAATCTCATTAGATTATATTTTTATCATTTAATATAATTTAGTTCTTTGGTTTTAATTTTATTTTTAAACTAGACATAAACATGTGTCAATCGTTTGATAGTTATTATTTATAAAAGACACGTAGTTTGTATTTAAAACTAGAATTGATTTTAAATTATGTCCTGCCACTTATGTGCTTTTCATTTGAAAAAATGGATTCCATATTTTGAATCAATAGTCCAAAATTGTTTAAGTAGTTAGCTTTTGTTTTTAAAAATTATGAATAGTTACTTCAGTAAATATTTTAATTTCCGTGGTTGAAGGGTAAATCTTGTAAATAACAGTAAACAAATATTATTATAATAATATCAAATTACACTAAAATTTGTCCTATTCCAATTGGTTGATACATTTCTGACCATGGACATCCTTGGGTATATTTTCCGACCCCATAGATCCACTTGAGGGTGATAATGACACTTTATAATGATTAATTTAAATTAAAGACCAAAATTACATAAACATATATCTTTTAGTAAACCTTTTTTACATATTGTTATATATATTATCAATTCGGCTATAAATATTAATTTTAAATCTAAAAATATATCCTACATCATGGTATTTTTCTTATAATTTTTAAACATCATATAAATAAAATTATTTATGACACAATAATGATGAAGTGTTTGCCTCATTAATAAATTATTTAAATAAATGATATTATAAAAATTGAAAAAATATCCAAAACCTTTCCAATTTTTATTAGAAGAATTTATTTCGAACATGAGTCATATTATATTCGATTTAATGAGTTTTAGTACTTTAGAAAAAAACATTCGTTATATAATAAAATAATATTTTCAAACATTGCAAACGATCCCCTCCCCCCTTATAAAAAGCCCTCACCTCTAACCCAAATCTAACACCTCTCAAGCCCCTTATCCCATTCATTATATACCTAATTAATCTCCCTACATCCCTATATTCCTCATAGAGGCTTTACCTTAGGTACAAGGCACTTCAAGGAAGTATTTAGGTTTAAACCAAAGGAAGTTACCTGATTTAAAAGAGGTTAACCTACCATCAACCATTGAAAAGTACAAGGAAAGGGTTAGTTTCACAATTTCATTATTATCTGAGTTTGTTTTTATGTATGTATCTACTGGGACCTCTTTATCATCCAAATCTGTGTTTCTTAAAATTGTATTTAAAATAATTTTTTACTATTAATTAGACTATGAGTTAATGTCATGTATACCTTTGTTTAACATTTATTTAAATTTTTTGAGAGGAATATTTCCTTCATTTTCCAAATAACGTAGACTATAACCTTTTCGATAAATTAATGTAAGAATGTATTTTTATAACTTATACAGTAGGAGAAGTTATTATCCACTATTATAAAACCTTTAAAGATTCCCTTACAAACTTATAAATATATTTTCAAAATAAATGTATTATTTTATAGTTACACATATTTTAAATGATTTAAAAAAAGAATGATATATTTCTCTCAAACAGTTTGGATTTTGTCTATGTCAACATCCTTTAATTGATTTTAAACATTTTTTAATTTGATTTATTATGATACAAATCTTTTATATTTTATTGAATGTTTTGTGATATGTTTGACTATGGATGAGTTATTTTAATACCATTCATGGTTTATGGTTAATTTATTAACATTTAGTATACGAAATAATATAAGAATTTTTATGTTATGTTTCAACAATTTCATATGAGGAATGCAGTGGAAATAGTATGTGATGGGTGGAGCCCACTATAGCTCCTCGATGCATCGGTAGGTCTCATGAGGCAAACTAGGGTCTTGGTAAAAGGCCATGACCAATTCTTATTTCAAGTGTTGGAACAACATTTTGACTATGTGGTTATGATGTCTGACATTTTGAATTCCATCATTAAGAAAATATATATTGATATTATATTAGATTATTTTACTAGTAGAATATCCATGTGAATAAGTAAATTACATTATCTGATTTATCTTTGCCATATTATTCTGAATATTAAGTTTAAAAGGATTTTGATTTAGTTGTATACATTCCTAAAAATTTTATGCTTATTTATTAAAGTTTCTATATATTGTTTTCCTTTCTGAGCATTTGATCTCACCAATTTCTATATTTTAATTTTCCCAAGATTCTATGAAGTGAATTACGTTTGATATGCATGGTTAGTCTAGGGTAATAATGGCGTTCATAATAGATTATTTATGGTGTGTTTTATGTTAGAATGTTTAATGTAATTTTAACTTATGTAATCTAATTTCTTAGACTACTAAATTGATCAGTAATTTGGGACATGATTCATTTTAATCATGTAAATTTATTAATATAATGCACCAGTTATGGGTAACTAGGGTCGGGGAATTAAAATAATTATAAATAAATAATATATTTTGATGAATAAATAATAAAAATACATATATTTGGTAGATGTATATTATGTTTTTTTGTAATGTAATTCATTTTTATTTAACTTCATTTAATAGAAGTATAATGATATTGATGAATCTTGTTCAAAAAGTTTTATTGTTTATTATCTTAATAATTTGACAACTAGATATAGGGTATTAAGATAACAGAGGATGGTGAAAAGGCAAATGAGTATGAGAAAGAAAAATATTAAACAGTCTCTAATTAATGGAAACATGAATAAAAGAGATTGTAAACCAATTATAAGTGTTGAATATGTGGAACAATTAAAAAAATTCAATCCACTAGGGCACCATCATGTAAAAAAATGATTGGTATATAAATATTGTAAATGACAAAAGGTATGTAGCTGTTGTGTTTGAGTAAAATGATGTTTCAAAAAACATTCCATAACTATAAAATAAAAATGAAATAATTAGAAAGGAAACCACTAATAAAAATGAAGACACGATAAAAATGAGGAGAGTAAAATCGGAATTTTTTTGGGAAACAAGGATGATATTGGAGGCACAATAGAGGAAACCAAATAATTACATATATTGGGATGAAACATAAGGATATTTGGGATGACAACCAAGACCATTAAGGAAAGAAAATTATATTATATAGGATGTATCCCTTCAATACATATCATTCCCCAAAAAACATTATACTGGATTTGTAAATTATTCATGTAATTTACAACTTCATTGAAATTATATTCAATAAAAATTTCCAATAATAAAATATTGATCATTATCCATATGTCAATTTTTTCTAGGCATATCATATCTCCTAGTGAACAACATCACCTCTTATTAAAGATATTAAATTTTATTTACAGACTCCTCTATTTAAGAATTAAATAAATTGATTTTATTTTATTAATCTCGAATACTCAATTAAAATTCAATAAAAATTAAAAAAAATAGTGATTTTTTTCATCAAAAAAATTAATTAACATGGGGTATTCAGCTTTGATTTTTTCAAAATAATATAAGGTATTTTAGACCATCCACCACTATTTTTATATGTCCTTCATTATATATTCATGACCACTAGTAAACCTCCATCCTCAATAGTGATGTTATCAACCCCTTTTAAATGATCATGCATTTTATATTTCGATTGTGACTTATCAAATGTCACTATCATAAAATTTTCCCAATATTTTTTTAATTATATTTTACATTAGCAATATAAATATAATTATTTAATTCTTATTTGAAAATAAAACCACTTCATTAGAGGTTCTATATATACTGACATTGTGATTTAATATTTTTTATAGAAAAAATAATTTAAACTATTTTTGAGAAATTTAACTCATCATAATTTTTCCCACCGTCTTTAAATACATCAATTATATGTTCCCAACAAATCCACATATGAAATATGATTATTTAAAATTGCACTAATATCATCCATTGCCTAACTTGAACATTCTAATAACCACAAATCATATTTTCTCAGTGAAATATTATCTATATCCATTATTATTAAAGTGCTAAATATTTTTTATATATATTCTAAATTCATCTTTTTGAGTTAGTAAATTATGAATCCTTCTTTATCTATACACATCTCAAAATCCACTAAGATAATATTCACATAATCATGTAAAATTGTTTATTTATTCCTCAAGGAAAAATTATTTTTCATTGTATAATAGTGTAAATCATCCGAATATTTTATTCATAATAATTTAATCCATTATTTGATCTCAAAATAATTTAATGGATCCAACCACTTAATTTATGAGTTTATATAAACCAATGTCATTCTCACTCGGTTAAATCCTCATGTCAAAAATCATAATGTGAAATACTTTTAGTTTTTTCTCCATATTTTTTACACTATCATATATATTTAATAGTATGCATCAAATAGATATTATGGATTTAAAATGAAAAATATTTTATATATATTTAATTTTATACTAATATATATAATGTACTTTGTTCTTTTACATCAATTTTGAGATCCTTATTTTTAATTCCATTGAAACAAATCTACATAGGATCACTTTCATAAATAAAATAATGTAAAGAAAAGATGGAATTCATCCTTATAGATCAAAGGGTTATTATTTAGTTTTTAAAAATATTTTTATTTATATTAAAGAAGAATTACAATTCCATTTTTCTTAATATAGTTTCTTATTTCAATGATCTACTTGAGATAAATTATCAAAAAGTAATATGGCTCTAATAAATCACATGGAATGAAATAAACTATATTGTGGGTTGAATTAGTCTTTTAAACATTCATCATTGACTGTTTTTAGTTACCATAATAGAAAGAACCCATGTAACAATAAATTCAGTCCAATATTTCACAATAATAAAATAATGAATATAAAATCCAATGATAGAATATTTTTAAATGGTTTACAAAAAATGAGAAATATTCAAATAGGAAAGATTAAAATTCCCTCAATTTTGCATGAAATCACTAATTAAAAAATGGAATAACGTTGCTTATATATTACCATTTTAAAGTCCATGGGTCAATTTATCACCCTATACCTCCACTCAAAATTTTAAAACATGTATATAATGAATCTGACATGTAAGTTCTCATAAAAAAATATTTTAGCAAACAACCCATACACCCATATAAATATTTCTCTTATATTTAAATTTATATTAAATAGTGACATATGTTCAAACAAAATGTAAAATTTCATTACTAATATTAAATAAAAATATAGATATTTTTATAATTTCAAAAAAAATATCCTCTCCAACAATGATCTCTCGCATTATTATACAATTTTTCTCTAAATATTAGAAAACTTTATATATTAATTAAAAAAATCAACATGATATACAATAAGGAGTATTATTATTGGTCCATGAAATCATTTTTAATAGTTTAATTATATCCCTCATTTATCAATAAATTCTTCTTCTAAAAAATTAAACCTGGATAATATTTTATTCTCAAGGAAATCATGATGTGATTTGTACTATAATGATGGAATGAATTATAATTTCTATAAATTACTAAATTTACTGCCCAATAGAAAATTTGAAATCCTAAAACATATATGTATGAAATTTGAGATACTATAAAAATATATTTTTTAATAATAAGTCTCTATATTAATTGAATAATTTGTTATCATCATCTAAATAATAGACTATGATTACAGAATTAATCTGATGTCATAACCCCTACCCTACATAACCATTATCTAAAACCATAACCTCTATACATCATGAGCTCATGCTTTGATGGAATTTTCAAATATGTAAAAAAAATCTAAGATTGAGGTGTAGTCTGCCATCCATAATCAACATCCAAAACTTGTTATTAATACTGTCTTCTATTTATCGAATAAATATGTGGTCCTAATTCCAAGTGATGCATTAAATATTCACTCATAAATTTAATAATGATATAGTTTATACCCTATATTACACATTATTTATTTCTTTAATTATTAAAATACATCAAAATTAATTCAAATCTCACCAAAGTAAATATTGTTCTATTTTTTATTCCATTATAAATTAAACTCTTAAATAGTATAAATTCATGAAAAATTAATAATTTTCATATTTTCTCAAATAAGATTAATTTCAAATAAAATTTACCATATTTAATGCTCTATAAATTATTCTCATAATTTAGCCGAACTAGATTCCAAAAGATATAAATATAAATTTTTATTTGTATAATATATGATTTATGGAATCTCAATCTCGAATAATTAAAAAAATCATTTTAAAAATATATCACATTAATGGAGATTATTAGAAATATATTATGATATTTATATAAATTTTTTGAAATTTTTTTCATGTATAATAAGTATTACATGGAGGTGTAATATGTCTCATAAGATGAAATACTATGTAAAAATATGTGATTTTTTTGAATTTATATATTGGATATGGAAAACAATGATTCTTATATATGTTTTACTAATATTAAAAAATAATTTTAATAATACAAAATATATATAGTTATTTATAAAAGGAAACTGTATTTTATCACTCATTAATCTTGGATTAAAATTTAATTTAATAAAATTATAATAAAACCACAAATATAATATTGATGGATATTTATAATTGATATCATTAATGTATATTTATATATTATTATGACATGTTATGACTAAAATGTTTTGGGGATCTTCTAGTAACAAGAAGTTTTACTCATGATTTGAAAAGATAGTATTAGGTACTAAAGGACCCTCTATGTATAAAAAGTAAAATTATGTACTTTGTATCATTAATATATTAGGGGTGGATATTTTATATTAATCCACACAACCCAGGGATAATAAGTAATGTCACATGTGAGCAATAATACAATGATACATTACATATATCATTGTTGAGACTAATATAATAAAAGGGTAAATAGTAATATAGTTGACCATGATGATGGTTTTTGTTACTAAAGATATGACATACCCCCATTATTAAATGTGTAACATTTAAGACAATGACTCATAAATATATAGGAATTTTGGTTCCATATCTATACAGTTTATATTTTGCATTTTTATCTATTTAAGTGAGTGACATGATATGTAAATATTTCTAGTTGGATTAATTACATGAGATGTGTTCATTTTTTCAATTATGTTTATACTAAAGTGGTTAAGAATATATTATTAAGAATACAAGATATTGATATTTTTTGGTTTTTATGGATAATGGATGTCTTGGGTAAAATTAATATATGATTAATAACAAATTATATGATATATTTGGTGGACATGTTTATATACATCTATGTTTTTGATAGAGATCATGATGGATGACATTAGTTCTTGAGAATAATTATATCATTTATTAAGGAAACTATCTTATAATAATAATAACATTCAGAATTTATTTTTATTTTAATGTATATAAAGGTCAAGGGGTATTGATTTGTGATTTCTTTGAATATGTATATATATTTTACATTTTCTTTGTTAAAACATTGAGCGGAATTTTCTTCATTATTGAATGATTTAAGGGGTATTAAAATTTTTCGATATAGTTTCACATGCTAATACATATTATTTGATAGAAAATGTAAATGAATCAATTTTATGATGTTTTAGAAGAAGGTATATATTAATATAAATATCCACTAAAGAAAAAAACATGAAGTGATAAAGGTAACCATATCATAGTTTGTACTAAAAACCATGTCATTATGAAGATCACCATTTTTTGTTTATATGAATTCTAGTGGATACATTATCAAATAATATATTTCATGGTAATATATCATTAAATGAAATTATATATTAGATATAAAATCACATGTTTATAATTATATATTTTATAAATTACCGTATTAATTTTTTTAATTGTAAATATTTATTGGAAGATATGACCAATTGTAAAAATGAGTTGTAGCACTCTAATTTGTTTTTAATTAATTAAATTAATGTGTCAAAATTTATAAAATGATTGATAGTCCATGTAATTCCTATGGATTCTTATATAAATTAGTTATATCCATTAATATTGTGTATAATTATTTTATTTAAATAATGATGCTAAACAATAAAATCGTTAAAATCATTACTATCATTTTTATCATCTCATTAACGCAAAGGTTATAAATGGTTTTAAGTGAGGGAAAAATTAGTAAATGATTTGTTCTTACTGATTTAATCAACTATATGTAATAATTATGGACAGATTTCATTATCTACCATTAATATATTTACACCATCCATGTAAAAAAATATATGTATTTTTTCGACTAATAACTAAAACAATATGATTAAATATTCATCATTTACCCATAAATTAGAATAATATATGATAATTTATTTCCAAATATGACTTCTATTATTATTTAATAATTATAAAAACTCATTTTTTCACATTAAAACCAAATAATAGGTAAAAAATAATCTAATTTAATCATGTTTGTTTATTGGAAATTGGATTTTTAGTTCATAATTTATGTTTTTGTTGATTATTTAAATCAAAATTTACCATAAATGACATACACTTGTAAATTTTATAATTAAATAATGAATTTGAATTTAAAAAATTTGGAATGAATTGAATTCCTACAAATTGAAAATTTAGAATGTTGAATGTTGAATTTTTTCTCATAAATCATTATAGAGTATATCCATTTTACTATATTTTAATATTACAATGTTACATTAATTAAGTTAAATAATTGTTGTATAATATATCAATTTCAATAAATATAGTTTTCTATAATGATTTTATAATAATAAAAAATTGTTAAATAATGTGTCATATCTTATTGTTATTAGGGAATAAATATTAACCAATAATATTATATGGATTTCTGTATATTTATTATCCATATAATAGTATTATATTTATTAGGACCTAGCATGAAAAATTACATAATATATATTCATAATACTAATATTAATATTCATTAATTCTTTAGTATTTTATAGTTTTATTGTTTAAAATAAATAGATCATAGATTTTTCATGACAAACACATACATTACAATGTGGTCACCTCTACTCAGCATACATATTTCCACAATATAAAGCATTTAAAATTAAACTTGTTCTGTCTTTATCTAAAATAACCATGCATTTCAACATTAATTCATATTCATCATTACTCATCCATATTCTATGGGTTAAATAAATAAAAATATTATTTCATTATATATCAGTAAGGGAAAAAACTGCAAAATTAATTAACCCTATCAAAAACATGAAAACCCAAAAATTGTGAACTTAATTAGAACATTCCATGACCATATGATATTAATTATAATTAGATACAATGTTATTTATTGTAAAATAAATCATTTTTAACTATTTACAATAAAATATAATCCCATTTAGTAAATGTATTTCATTATATTCTTATCCTTCCCTGAAAATTAAATTTTAATTTCAAAATATATTTTAAGAAAAAAGTGTAAAACGTCAGAAGTTTAACATCAAGGACGAATGAGTGCAGTAATAAATAACTCATTAATTAAAATAGAGACTAATATTATTGGAGTAGCTTACCTGATATAGCTCCCAATAAGGTTTCTTATCCTTGGAATGTGGATCCTCCTTGATTGAATATTCAAAATGATCGTCCATCTTGTCCCATGTTTAGATGTACTCCTCTGCGTCCATTACCCCTTCATTGATTCCCCAACCAAAATTTTGTCTTCTTAGTTGATTTAGAAATTTTTTATATATTAACAACATTTTAGACCTATCTTTATAACATTATGATCAAATACTTCTATGTAGCATTGATCTTAAAAACCCCTCCCAACACTTCTATCATAGAATGAAGAATTTTGTTTATGTATTTATCTATACCCCCATCACTGTTTACTACCCAATCACCCATCCCCTATACCATAGTAAATCTCCTCTTGTCCTCCTATAGTTAATATATGATCCCAACATTCGATCCTGGACTTGAACTGTTGGTACACTAACATTATCTTTGCCCATTTTAGAAGCTCCTGATTCCATCTACCTAGAAAATTGGGAATAGCCTTTATGCATATTGTCTTTCGTCCCTTTAACCACACTATATCCCACTATATCACGGATCCCCATTCATCCTTTCTTATACATTGGAATATGATGTCCAATAAATTTTTCCAAAAAACAATTAAAGATTTGAATGGAGAGCTCATCATCATCCTCTAGTAATGGAGTCTACATGCCCAATTCATCAGGTTGTTCTTGAACTAAGAATTGGGCTTATTGGTCTCCAAAGAGATGGAAAGTGTAATGGTTTGAGTTGAAATATTAGGAGGTACCATGCCAGACAACTTAACCCAACCCTCATTATACCGATGGGCCCAAATTTCCGAAGAACCTCCCTCTGTAGGCACCTCTGGATTTACGCACTTAGTCTTCATCTCTTCCTGGTTTCGAACGATTTGTTCCACCACTTTCTCAATTTTTGTAAATAGAGATGGATGTGCTAGAAACTCTTGCTGTCCACTCCACCAAACACCACAATTTGTGTGAATGAGGGTATATTAGAATCATACGCATCTCTTATCATTGTTTACTTATCCCTAATGAAACTGAAACAATTAGGGACTTCCAAAAACCACAAATTGAAGGCATTGTAGTTAGAGTGTATGTATAATATTTCAGAATCAATATCACTTTATAATAGTCACATATAGTCACTATTTACACCATTATACCCATCCAATTAAGGTGGTGGTGGAAAATAGATTACACCACGGCGTGGAGATGGTATTCCGTACGTACGCACGCGCAGTGATTTCTTTTTCCGTAGGATTGATAGATGGTGAAATAGGGTTGTTTCATACTTATAATAACATATAAGTATATGAGTGATACTGATGTTATTACTTCATAATTAAACAACTAAATGAGAAGAAGTGGAATAAGAAATAAAGATAAAAGAATCGGTAACAGACATTACCTCTTCTTTGTAGTGCTTCTTTGAGACCTTCTTTTGAGGTACTAATATTGGTCTTTCAAGAAGACCAGGACCTCTAGGATGTCTCTAGGGAAGTGGAGAGGATAAAGTGGCAGGGGTTGTTCGAGCTTGAAAGCTCAAAGTGGTGTGAGGAAGAGAGGGAGTAGGTTCCCTTTTATAAGGGAGGAGAGGGGCACCTTTGGAATAACTAAAAATATTATTTTATTATAAAGTCAAGTTCGGTTTTAAATAGCTCCAAATTGATTTATTTCGAGGCTAAGGTGGGTATGGGTCTATACCCTCTCATTAAATAGAATTTATACAAGTTTAGGTTCATATTTTAACATTATCATGTAGATTTAACATTAAGTAAAATAATTTTACTTTTATCGTGTCTTCTTGTGTTTTTATACTATAAGATTAATAAACTTACTATATCAAGCCAAACGAACCCCAAGTTGTTTATTATTAATATATATAACCTTATATAAGTCATTTGGAAAATCCATATATTTTTAGGAATAAAATAACAATTAATAATATAATATTTGTTTTAAAAACAATTTTATGTCAATTTTGACACTATTTAGTAATTGAATTTTGTGAAAATCATTACAGAATGATATGTTCGGAAAAAGTTAATTAAATCAATACTAACATGTCATATTAACCTAGAAAATCAGTGTAATTCAAAAAAAGTCTCAAATTATATTAATTTGGGTATTTATAACATCAATTATGTCAATATTTCATTAATAAGAAAATTAATGCATCATCATTGTGTCATAAATAAATTAATTATTTGATGTCTAAAAATTAAAAATAAAATACCATTATGTAAGAAATATTTTCATATTTCTAATGAATATTTATAGTCGAATTTATCTTATGAATATCCCCATATTAAAAATGATTTAGTTATTAACATTGATTTTAACTATTTTAACCCTTCTTTAAATAAATTAATAATAAATGTCCTAATCTAATCCAAGTGGGCCTAAATGGTCATATTTTATTCCTATGTTTGTTTTTGATCGAATTAAACTTGTCCAATAGAATTAGGACATGTTTTAGGGTAATAATAATATCATTTTTACCCTTAATTAACCTATTTACTTTTAACCGTGGGGAAAAAGTAAAAAGTTACTATTCACCAAAAAAAAATTTCACCTCATTGAACCACATTTTAGTCCTTGATATTAACCGTGTCTCTCGTATTTTCTAAATTCCACTCACAGAAGCGGTAAAATTACGTTTTATGAAAAATTATGTTTTTTTAACTACCTCTTAGTGGTTTCACTATTCATCAAAAATTGAATGTTTTCAGAAAAATACCAAAAATTAGGCCTAAGCTATATTTGATATTAAGAATTAAAAATTGATTTCTATTTTACCAAATTCCGAACATATCATTTGCATTAATTAATTTAAAAATTAGTTCTCGTCGTCAAAACAAATAGCGTGTTTTTAAGAGATAATAACTACCAAAAGATTGACACTTGTTTATAACTGGTTTAAATGTGAAATTACATCCAATGACCAACATTGTATTAAATTTTAAAAATATATTCAAAATATACTTTAAAACCACTAAAATTAATAATTTATCACTATTAATTATTTCAATTAAAAAAGTTCTTTTTAATTTACATTTAGTAATTTTCACTATTCATCAGAATATGAATGTTATCCGAAAAGTACCAAAATTTCACCCTAAGCTAATTTCGATATTCCGAATCCAAAAATGAAGTCCATTTTGAAAAATAAAATTTGCAAAATTTCAAAAAGGGGTTATTACTATTCATAATGGCTAATTTTAATAATATTTTAATTGCATATCGTTGTTTAGTGAAACTCGGTATTACGTACTACACACGCTATCGAGGAATGTCGCGATTGCATGTATTTCAAGGAAATTAAATGATGCGTGTTGTGCAAGCACATTTTGGTGTAGCGTAAAACAGAAGACATTAATGAAAAGAATATTTTTCATAAAATCTCCGGGTGTTACACAATTTGTATAGAATGTTAAATCCAATCATAAACAGATAATTGAATCTCAAACTATGATGAATAGTTATATTGACAATAATCGTCATGATCTATAATTTAATGTTGGTGAAAAGTTGTTTCAAGAAATTTATCCACGGATGAAGGTATTGGTATCTTGGAAGTGAGTGAAAACAATCTCTAGTTATATTTGTCCATTTGGAATTATTTCCCTGTAACACCCGAGACTTTTAGAAGAAATATTTTGTTTTTATTTTATATAAATCATCAAAATAATCTTTCACTACACAAAACACTAGCCTAGTTTTCTTTACACGCAATCATGACTTTCCTCGACAGCTTGTGTCGTACGCAATACCGAGTTTCACTAAAAAACGATATGCTATTAAAATATTATTAAAACTAGCCGTTATGAATAGTAATAACAACTTTTTGAAATTTTTTAAATTTTATTTTTCAAAATGGACTTCATTTCTGGATTCGGAATATCGAAATTAGCCTAGGGTGAAATTTTGGTGTTTTTCTGGAAACTTTCAATTTTTTATGACTAGTGAACCCACTGGGTTACTCTTTAAAAACCGAGTTTTTATTTAAATAATTATTTATTTTATTTAAATTTATTTTAGGTCAAAATTTATACATAATACTTATATAATTTCAATGTAATTCATTGGAGTAATTTTATAATAATTTTAGATATATAAAAATTTTATTGAATTTTTCACCGTCTTTTACCCACCTCCTAGGAAAATTTTCAAATTTACATAAAACATAATTTTAATGCTTTTGTGTGTGTAATTTCAATAATCCTAGAGTGATGGTTGATTTCATCATGTAAAATGTGGTTCAATGAGATGAAAATAATTTTTGGTGAATAGTAACTTTTTTACTTTCATTTACCACGGTTAAAAGAAAATAGGGTAATTAAGAGTAAAAATGATATTATTATTACACTAAAACATGTCCTAATTCTATTGGATAAGTGTAATTAGACCCAAAAAAACCTTAAGAATTAAATATGACCATTTAGGCCCACTTGGATTAGATTAGGACATTTATTATTAATTTATTTAAAAAAGGGTTAAAATAGTTAAAATCAATGTTTAATAAGTAAATAAATTTTAATATTGGTTTATACATAAGATATATTCTACTACAAATATTCATTTGAAAGTTAAAAATATTTTCTATATAATGGTATTTTATTTTTAATTTTTATACATTAAATAATTTAATTTAATTATGACACAAAGATGATGTAGTAATAATCCCATTAATGAAATATTGACATAATTGATGTTATAAAGACCCAAATAAATGTAACAGAATAATTTTTATTCCATTAATTATCTAGGTTAATATGAAATGTTAGTATTGATTTAATTAACTTTGTTCGAAGTAATCATTCTGTTATGATTTTTACAAAAATCAATTACTAAATATTGTCATAATTGACAAAAAATAGTTTTTAAAACAAATATTATATTATTACTTTTTATTTTATTCATAAATATATAAGGTTTGGCCGGATGACTTATATACGGTTCTATATATTAATAATAAACAACTTGGGGTTCGTTTGGCTTTTTATAGTAAGTTTTTTAACCTTATAGTGTAACAACCCAAAAAGACAGGGTAAAAGTAAAATTATATACCTTAAAGATAAATCTAAATGATAAGGTAAAAATAGAAATCTAAACTTGTCAAAATTCTATTGGATGAGAGGATTTAGACCCATATCAATATTTTATTATAAATAAATCAATTTGGAGCTATTTAAAACCGAATATGGATTTATAATACAATAATTTTTTTCGTTTTTCCAAAGATGCCCCTCTCCTCCCTTATAAAAGAGAACCTCCTTCCTCTCTTCCTCACACCACTATGAGCCTTAAATATCGGCCAAACCCTACCATTTTTTCCTCTCCACTTCCCTAGAATGATCATAGAGGTCTTGGTATTATTCAAAGAGCAATTTTAGTGCCCTAAAATGAGGTCTCAAAGAGGTGCTTTAAAGAAGATGTAATGCCTGTTACCGATTCTGTCAACTTTATTTCTTCTTCCACATCTTATTCTTTAGTTGTTTCATTATGAATTAATAACATCCATATCAATCATATACTGATATGTTATTATATGTATCAAACAACCCTATTTCACCATCTATCCATCCTATGGAAAACGAAATCACCGCGCGTGCGTACATACGGAATACCGTCTCCACGCCATGGTGTAATCTATATTCCACCACCACCATACTTGGATGGGTATAATGCTGTAAAGAATTAATATATATGATTATTTTAAAGTGATATTAATTCTTAAATAGTATACATACACTCCAATACAATTCCACAATCATGGGAACGATATCATCGCTCGTGCGTACGTATGGAATACCGTCTCCACGATGTGATGCGACTCGTTCTACATGATTTTCATTGAATAATGATTACATAAATTAATTTAATGAATGAATATAATATATATTTCACTAATACTATTTTTTAAATGAGGTATCTATATTTTAAAAAGAATAATAAGAATTTATTCGACAAAACACGCATAAGAACAAAACGTAATAAACACCAGAATAACAAGTAGCAATGAAATATTACAAATAATAAGATAAGAATATGACCATATATTATATCTTAACAATGATTATGATTCTAGAATAATTCAATGACATTATTTAAATCATTATACTGGAGGTTCGGAAACTTACGAAGCAAATCAGACCACAGGTAAGGGAAATATCACAATCTCATTTTTATCTGAGATTGTTTATACTTTGGAATTTACTGGGTTGTTTTTCATCATCCAAATCCATGTTTCCTCAATATGTAATATTATTTCCATCCAAATACAATTTTTTAAATCCAATTTTACCCTTCAGTGAGTTTTTAGTAAATGATATGAAAGGACTCTTTTGTCATTTTTCGTACAAGGTACTTTTTGACTATTCTGACAAAAGTACGAGATGGATGTTTTTTTTAAACTAATACGACATGAATGGATTTTTAAAACATTATTTCCAAGAATCTTCCTTTAAATTTTCTCATTTTTATTTTTAATCAACTTCTTTTAGTTTAAAATTGTATGACATGTTAAGAAAGGAAAAATGTTTTTGAAGAAGAAAGGATATTTTCCTCAAGAATGGAGTTCAAGTGTGTTATCAAAATTATTTTCCATCTTAGATAATATAGGGTTATTTTTCTATCCCTATTATTAAATTGAATTGATTTTGTTGTGAGGAATTATTTTTATGATTTCCATTATCTTATATGAATTGTTTTATGATGTCACGTTGTTTAAGAATCCCATTTTTATTACATGGGTTATGCAATAATGTATGATTTTTGATTTTGTGGCACACATAAGAATGGTATCATTATTAAATGGGTGGGACCTATATCTCCATACATTTCATTAGGTAAAGATTTTATTTCTGATGAAACATACATGGATGGAATGGCAGGTTAAATCGGTTTAGTGAAACAGGACTGAAATGAGGAGTGAACTCAGTCCAGAAATGGACGTTGTCCACTAAGATAGTCTTGGAAATGAGTCTTGACTAATAAGAAATGATTCTTTATGATTATGTGTGTATGCCACAAAGCTTCATGTTTTAAGTTATGATTATTGTGATTACATTTCACTACCATGATTTATCCCTTGTTATGAAATTATGATCTCTTTTGTAGGGTAAGATTTCCAAAATGTTACGTTCTTATGAATATGATGTGATTGATATTTCTTTTGTTTACCATTACTAAGCATTTGAGCTAACCCTTTTGAATGTTTTCTTTCCCCAGGTCAGGAAGAAGTTTATTAATTAAGATATTCCAAAAGGGACTATAGATATGATGAAATAAATGAGAGACAATGTAGATGATTTATGAACCAGTTGTTTATGTTTCCCAGTTTCTAAAGACATTATACCTATAACATCCTTTCATTGTTTTGTTATATGTTGTAACAATTCTAATTAAATTTTGAATTACTAACAATGTATGTAAAGTATGGGTCGTTATAGTTGGTATCAGAGGAAAGGTATAGTCAACCTTTGGAAACTAGGATGTGAATGTTTTTGTAATAATCCTAAGGATAAGTCTAAGAATAGAACACAATCTTAGTGTTTTAGAAATGGCCATTAATAACCTAGGATAATAACTTAAGTGTGAAATTTTATTCATGATTATGTGGTTTTCCTATTATTACTATTGTGGCTCACATTATTCGTCTTGGTTTTAGTCAATGGATGGAACCCGAAGGAACCGTGTTAATGCGGAATGCGATGGTCAATGCAATGATTTTTCCCCTGAGCAACCAAACGTTATGGGAGCTGGAATGAAAAATCTTGTAGCCATGCTCACACAACTTTCTCAAGATATTAATCATGCAGGACTTCTAAATGAGCAATGGATGAAGCAAAATTCTGTTGAATCCTTCATGAGACAGTGTCCACCTCCATTCAGCAGATCTACAGATCCATTAGTTACTGAACAATGGATCAGTACTACTAAAAAGATATTTTCATTCCATCAATCTTCTGAACATGATAAAGTCCTCTTAGCAGTGTATTGTTTGGAAGGTGATGCTGATCAATGGTGGAATCTTATCACGAATTTGATACCAAGAGATGAAATTGAGTCATTGGAATGGGACGATTTCAAGACCTTATTTTTCAATGAGTACTTACCTCGTATTCTCCGAACAAAGACCGAGAAGGAGTTTCTTGAACTAAATAAAAAGGATGATGAATCTATTGGAACCTATAAAGAAAATTTTACCATACTTTCAAGGTACGCTTCTGGTATTATTATCCAACCTGAGAGTAAGATCGATCGATGCTTTAGTGGATTAAAACCAAGTCTTCGAATGGCGTTAGCCATAAAGTACTTCAATAGCTATGAGGAAATCGTTCGATGTGCTCTCAAAGATGAGATGGAGATTGGAGTAACCCATCAGTCATATGGTTTTGATAAGAAGAGGAAAATGGAATTCATAGGAAAATCTAAAGAGCACACTGAAAAGAAGATGAGTTTTCCCTTATGCTCAATGTGTGGAAAGAAAAATTGAGGGGGTTATCTTAAAGGGACAAGTAAATGTTTCAAATGTGGAAAGGAAGGTCATCGGGCATTTGAATGTAGTAATAATAGGAAGAAGATGTCTAGTGATGCGAACAATGAAAAGGCTACACAGAGTGCACCTCTTACACATCAATGTTCCAAGTTCAAGGAAATGGGGAATTATGCAAATCAATGCCCTAATCCAAGGGTTGTTGATGATGATCGATGTTAACAAACTCTTAAGGCTAAAGACAAAGGAAAGTCACATGAAATTTCTATCAACGATGTGGAGTACGATAACAAAGTGTGGAAAGGTACACATACCATCCACTCTAAAGAAGAAAATCTTTTATTTGATTCTGGATCCACCCACTCCTTTATTTATGAAGAATTGTTTAAGGGTATCACCATATTACCACAACAATTACATGTTGAGTTAGCTATGACAACACCTAATGGCACAATAGTCGCATCAAAAGTTTATAATTCTTCTCCGATTGAAGTTTGTAGGAATGTGCTTCCTGTAAATTTTTTGATCCTACCTATAGTGGTATTTGATGTGATTCGTGGCATGGATTGGAATTCTCTATATGGAGCTCATATCAATTTCCAAATAAGGGAAGTCACATTTCGTATTCCAGATTAATCTTTGATCGTCTATCGATGCAAGGATGAACATAACCTTCCAGTGGAAATTTCTTCCATATTATGGGTCTTGATTCCACTAAATGAAGGTTATTTATCTCAAATGGTTTGTGAGAAACTCACAATTAAAAACATTCCCATTGTACGGGAGTTTGATGATGTCTTTCCGGAGGAATTTCCAGGTCTTCCACCAAATCGTGAAGTTGTGTTTTCAATAGAACTCGTACCGGGTGCTTTACCTATTTCAAAGACACCTTATAGAATGCACCCAATTGAGTTTCTAGAATTAAATAAGCTTCTCCAAGAGAATCTTGATAAAGGGTTCAAATTCCCTAGTGCGTAACCTTGGGGAGAACATGTTCTGTTTTTTTATGAAGAAATATGGATCAATGAGACTCTGCATTGATTATTGAGAAATTAACAAGATCACTATCAAGAACAAATATCCTCTCCCGCACATTGATGACTTATTTGACCAACTATGAGGAGCTCAATACTTTTCCAAGATTGATCTTCGTTCAGGTTATCATCAATTAAGGGTAAAAAGGGAGGATATACCAAAGATGGATTTCTATACAAGGTATGGACACTATGAATTTATATTCATACCATTTGGTCTTACTAATGCCCCTTCTATCTTCATGGATCTGATGAATAGAGTCTTTAGAGACTATCTTGATTTGTTTGGGGTAGTCTTTATAGACAATATTCTTGTATATTCAAAGAGAAAGGTAGAACCTGAATATCACTTGAGAATTATATTGAATACCCTGATAAAGGAGAATCTTTATTCCAAATTTACCAACTGTGAATTTTGACTTCAAAATTTTTATTTTTGGGTCACATAATCTCAAAAGAGGGGATATCTATCGATCCAGCAAAAACAGAGGTTATCGAAAGATGGTTGAGGCCAACAAAAGTAACTGAGATTCGATGTTTTCTTGGTTTGGATAGATATTATCGATGTTTTGTGAATGATTTTTCATGATTATCTAATCCACTCACCAGGTTGACTCGGAAATGAGTAAAGTTTTTTTGGACGGAAGAATGTGAAGAGAATTTCAAGGAGTTGAAATGAAGGTTATCCATAGCACCTATGCTCACACTGCCTTGTAGTGGATAAAGGTTTGTGATCTACAGTGCTGCCTACAAGAAGGTATTGGGGTGTGTTCTTATGCAAAATGATATGGTGATAGCTTATGCCTCACGGAAGTTGAAAATCCATGACAAAAATTACCGAACTCATGATTTGGAGTTAGCTGCGGTAATCTTTGCCTTAATGATTTGGAGGCATTATAATTATTGAGAATGGTGTGACATTTATAATGATCATAAATGTTTAAAGTATATTTTCACTCAAAAGGAGCTGAATATGCGCCAAAGAAGATGGTTGGAGATAATTATGGATTACGACTGCTCAATTAATTACCACCTTGGGAAAGCAAACGAGATGGAAGATGCATTAAGTTGACAAGACTATTCCAGTTTATCCATGTTGAGGATCACAAAAGATCCAATATTTATGGATTTACAAAGGATGGGTCTTGGAGTTATAATGAAAGGAGAAAATCATATCTTTCTCAAATGAATGTTTAACCATCAATAAATGTTATGATTAAAGTGGAACAGAAAGAAGATGTAGAGTTATAAAATAAGGTGAGAAATATTCCTGAATTCAACCTTGGTTGTGAAGGGATAATAAAGTTCAGGAATCAAGTTTGTGTTCCTCCCATCCCCAAATTAATGAAGGAGCTACTGGATGAGGCTCATAGTTCTTCATTCTCTATTCATCCTAGAAGCACGAAGATGTATAGGGACCTGAAGGAGTTCTTCTGGTGGGATGGCATGAAAAGAGATATTGCTGAATATGTCTCTCGATGATTGGTTTGTCAGCAAGTTAAAGCTGAGAGACAGAAGTCTAAGCGGATGTTACAACCATTACCCATACCCGAATCGAAATGGGAAAACATCACTATGGACTTTGTCACTAGACATCATAAAACATCCAAAGGAAATAATGTTATCTGGGCCATAGTTGATCATCTTAAAAAGTATGCACATTTCATTGCAATTAGAGAGGATTTCTCTCAAGATCATCTTGACAAGATATATTTAAAGGAAGTGGTAAGATTTAATTGTGTACCACTTTCTATTATATCTGATCAAGATCCGAGGTTTACCTCAAATTTTTGGAGAATTATTTAGCATACTCTCGATACAGAGTTGAGTTTCAGCACTGCTTATCATCCTCAGACAGACGGTCAGTCTGAGAGGAAAATTCAAACTCTAGAAGATATGTTGACATATTTCTCTATGGATTTCAAAGGATGTTGGGATCAACAACTACCTTTGGTGTAATTTTCTTATAATAATAACTTTCACTCCAGTATTCAGATGGCTCCTTCTGAAGCTCTCTATGGAATGAAATGCAGGACCCCAACTTGCTAGGATGATGTTGGGGAAAGAAAGATATTAGGACCTCATATTGTTAATGAGATGGTAGAAAAGGTCTGACCTATTCAACAACACATAATAGCAACTCAGATTCGACAAAAAAGTTATGCCGACAACTGAAAAATAAGACTTTGTCTTTAAGGTGGGTGATAGAGTGTTCTTACGAATATCTCCTTGGAAGAGAGTAATATGATTTGGAAAGAAGGGAAAGTTGAGCCCTAGGTATATTAGTCCTTTCGAAATACTGGATCGTGTTGGGAAGGTAGCTTACCGATTGGCACTTTCACCGAATCTCAGAAGTTGTACCGCTGGAACAAGATCTTTCTTATAAAGAATAGCTGATAGAGATTCTCGATCGTAGTGAAAAATTCCTACGGAACAAGACCACTTGCTTGGTGAGAGTTTTATGGATGAACCACCAATTAGAAGAAGCTGCATGGGAGCTTGAGGATATGATGAGGGAGAGGTATCCTCATCTGTTTGTTACAAGTGATGAATTTCGAGGGTGAAATTCATTTTAAGGGGTGTAGAATGTAACACCAGAGACTTTTATAAGAATTTTTTTTATATATAAATCATCACAGGAGTCATTCACTGCACACAAAACTAGCTTGTCTTACTTTACACGCAATCACGACCTTCCTCGATAGCTTGCATTGTACGCAATACCGAGTTTCACTAAACAAAGATTTTCTATTAACATATTATTAAAACTAGCCATTATGAATAGTAATAAACACTTTTGGAAATTTTGTAAATTTAGCTTTTCAAAATGGACTTCATTTTTTGGATTCGGAATATCGAAATTATCCTAGGGTGAAATTTTGGTATTTTTTTGGAAACCTTCCATTTTTGATGAATAGTGAAAACACAAGGTTACTATTTAAAAACTGACTTTTTTATTTAAATAATTATTTATTTTATTTAAATTTATTTTTGGTCAAAATTGATACATAATACCAATATTAGTTCAATGTAATTCATTGGATTAATTTTATAATAATTTTAGATATAGAAAAATATTATTGAACTTTTTACCGTCTTTTACCCATCTCATAGGAGAATTTGCAAATTTACATAAAACATATTTTTACTGCTTCTGTGGGTGGAATTTCAAAAATCCGAGAGACACAGTTGATGTCAGTAAGTAATATGTGGTTGAATGAGATGAAAATTATTTTTTGTGAATAGTAACTTTTTACTTTTATTTATCACGGTTAAAAGAAAATAGGGTAATTAAAGGTAAAAATGATATTATTATTACTCTAACACATGTCCTAATTCTTTTGTATAAGTTTTATTCGACCAAAAACAACCTTAAGAATAAAATATGACCATTTAGGCCCACTTGGATTAGATTAGGACATTTATTATTAATTTATTTAAAGAAGGGTTAAAATACTTAAAATGAATGTTTAATAAGTAAATAATTTTTAATATAGTGTAATACATAAGATAAATTCAACTATAAATATTAATTAGAAATCTAAAAAGATTTCCTACATAATTGTATTTTATCTGTAATTTTTAGACATTAAATAATTTAATTTATTTATGACATAAAGATGATGCAGTAATTATCTTATTAATGATATATTGACATAATTGATGTAATAAATACCCAAATATATTTAATTTGAGAAATTTTATTCCACTAATTTTATAGGTTAATATGACATGTTAGTATTGATTTAATTAACTTTGTTCGAACTAATAATTTGGTTATTATTTTTACAAAAATCAATTACTAAATAGTGTCAAAATTGACATAAAATTGTTTTTAAAAGAAATATTATATAATTAATTGTTGTTTTATTCATAAAAATATAAGGTCCGGCCAAATTACATAGATAAGGTCATATATATTAATAATAAACAACTTGGGGTTCGTTTTTCTTGTTATAGTATGTTTATTAACCTTATAGTGTAAGAACACAAAAAGACACGGTAATGGTAAAATTAAATAACATAAAGTTAAATATAAATGATAAGGTTAAAATAATAAAATAAACCTTTTCAAATTCTATTAGATGAGAGGATTTCGACCCATCCCCACCTTAGCTTCGAAATAAATCAATTTAGATCTATTTAAAACCGAATATGTCTTTATAATAAAATAATATTTTTAGTTTTTCCAAAGGTGCCCCAGTTCTCCCTTAAAAAAGGCACCTCCTCCCCTCTTCCTCACACCACATTGAGCCTTTAGGATCAGCAAAAACTTTCCAATTTCGGCTCTCCACTTCCCTAGAAACATCTTATAGGTCCTGGTCTTCTTCAAAGACCAATGTTAGTGCCCGAAAAGGAGGTATCAAAGAGGCGCTTCAAAGAAAAGGTAATGTCCGTTACCGATTCGTTCAACTTAATTTTTTCTTTCACTTATTCATCTTTAGTTGATTCATTATGAATTAATAACATCGGTATCACTAATATACTGATATGTTATTATAATTATGAAACTACCCTATTTCAGCATCTATCGATCCTATGGAAAACGAAATCATCGCGCGTGCGTACGTACGGAATACTATCTCCACGCAATAGTGTAATCTATTTTCCACCACCACCCTACTTGGATCGGTATAATGGTGTAAATAATGAATATATATTATTATTGTAAAGTTATATTGATTCTTAAATAGTATACATACACTCCAATACAATTCCATGATCATGGTAACGATATCATCGATCGTGCGTACGTACGAAATATCGTCTCCACGATGTGATGTGACGCGTTTTACATGATTTTTATTGCATAATAATTACATAAATGAATTGAGTGAATAAATATGATATATATTACAATAATACCATTCTGCAAGTGAGGTATCTATAACCTAAAATTAATTATAAGAATATATTCGACAAAACATGCATAAGAGAAAAAAGTAATAAACACCCGAATAACATGTAGCAATGAAATATTATTAATAATAAACTAAGAATATGACCATATATGATATCGTAACAATTATTATGATTCTGGAATAAGTCAATGACATTATTTAAATCATTATACATGAGGTTTGGACACTTACATAGATAATCAGACCTAAGGTAAGGGAAATATCACAATCTCATTTTTATCCGAGATTGTTTATACTTTGGAATTTACTGGGGTGTATTTTAGCATCCAAATCCTTGTTTACCTAATATGTAATATTATTTCCATCCACCTACAATTTATAAAATCCAATTTTACCCTTCGGAGAGTTTTTAGTAAAATATATGAAAGGAATCTTTAGTCATTTTCCGTACGAGGTACTTTTTTACTTTTCTGACAAAAGTACGAGAAGAATGTTTTTTTAAACGTATATGGCATGAATTGATTTTTAAAACATTATTTCCAAGAAGATTACTTTACAATTTTTCATGTTTATTTTTAATCAACTTTTTTTAGTTTAAAATTGTATGACATGTTAATAAAGGAAAAATGTTTTTGAAGAAGAAAGGATATTTTCCTCAAGAAGGGAGTTCACGTGTTTTATCAAAATGATTTTCCATCTACGATAATATAGGGTTCTGTTTATATCCCTATTATTACATTGATTTGATTATTTTGTGATGAAATTATTTTTATGAATTCTTTTATCTTATATGAATTGTTTTATGATGTCACGATGTTTATGAATCCCATTTTTATACATGGGTTATGCAATGATGTATGATTTATGATTTTGTGGCACACATAAAAATGGTATCATTATGAGATGTGTGGGACCTATATCTCCCTCCAATTCATTGGGTAAAGATTTTTTATCTCATGAGATAGACATGGCTGGAATGGAAGGTTAAACCGGTTCAGTTAAACATGATTGAAACGAGGAGTGAACTCGGTTCAAAAATGCACTTTGTCCATGATGATAGTCTTGGAAATGAGTCTTGACTAATGAGAAATTATTCTCTATTATTTTGTGTGTATTCCACAGAGCTTCATGTTTTATGTTATGATTATTGTGATTATATTTCACTACCATGATTTATCCCATGTTATGAAATTATGATCTCTTCTGCAGGGTATGATTTCCAGAATGTTATGTTCTTCTGAATATGATGTGATTGATATTTCATTTGTTTACCCTTACTGAGCATTTGAGATCACCCTTTTGAATTTTTTCATTCCCCAGGTCAGGAATAATGTTATTAAGTAAGATATGCGAAAAGGGAATATAGATATGATGAAATAAATGGGAGACAATGTAGACACTTTATGTACCAGTTGTTTATGTTTCCCAGTATCTAATGGCACTATAACAATACGGTCCATTCATGGTTTTTTTATAAGTTGTAATAAGTGTACTTCAATTTTGAAGTACTAACAATGTATGTAAAGTATGGGTCGTTATATTCCCATATCCAGATTGTATCCTATCACCTGGAGCCTCCACCAAACCTCTGTCTATTTTATTATGTGTTCCATGTATCTATCCAATGAAAATACATTTCAAACCCTTCATATGTACTAAAATAATTGTTTATACTACTGGAGAAAGATCATTATTATGATTAAAACATGATTGAGAATATAGATCATACATAGAATGTTCTAAAAAATAATATCACTAACTTGTTCAATTTGATGTGGAAAAACCACTTGTTTGTGCAATCTAGGTTGGAACATGATGATGTGATGTGGGAGAAGTATCATTATTTGTTTTGTATAAGAGTGAGGAATTTGTAGTTTGAAATTCATTTTAATGAGTGTAGAATATAAAAAATTATATTTTTAATATTTTTTTTATGAATAAATTAAATTTCATTTATAGATTTCATTATTCACTATAGCATGTTTAGGTTTCTAAACTCACTAATCTATCTTAGCTTTCATTAAAAGCAACACTGAGTATAAATAAATATGATATATTATTAACATAATTATATAAAGTCAACCATTATAACATATCCATTAAACATAGTTGTATGAGATTTAATAAATAATTTTTAAATATTATTTATAATGACATTATTTAATGAAAAACATTTACTAAAAAATATGCATTGTTTCAATAAGGTCTCTATATATTATGAAAATGATATTTCTCAAAACATGTTATTTTTTAAGAAAAATTGAATGTAATAAGAATTAATTTTCCAAATTTTTTGGAAATTATTTTGATAAAATAAATATTATTTTTTAAATTTATTTAAATGGCGATTTCATGTTATTTTTCTAAATATATTCTGTTTTTGATGATTACTGAAATATAATGAGTTTTAATTGAAAAATTCATTTTTGTACAATTTATTTATAATGTCAATGTATTTTTATTTTTTTAATCAAAACATAAGTAAAATATTACAAAAATTAATCCAATTTATTTCATAGGAATCAAATAGATATTGAAATTGGATATAAAAATTTTAAATATCTGATCGTTTTCTCTTTAAAACCCTACATTCTCATCACATCAGGGAGATTTATTATTAATTTATTTATTGCACTTATATGAATCAAACATTTAAAAATGTATTATTTTTTTGGAATAATATTTTTTAATGATTTATAATAATCATAACATTAGTGTTTCCCAAAATATATAGTGAATTATATAAAAACATTTATGTTTGTTAACATTAAAAGTTGGTTGTATTTGTATTAAGATAAAATGACAAGGGTCGGGTTTACCTATAAACATTTCAGAAAAAATATTTTATAGATACATTCGTACCTTATATTTTCATTGGGTCTATTTTATGAATCATTTGACATTTTTTTCATGTGAAACATAGGGGAGCACCAAATTCATTATAAAAATACAAAATATGTAATGTCCCCCACATATAAATGGTAAACCACTATCCTCTCTTATTCTCACCATAAATACTATTTGGTTCAGCCAATACATTCACAATTTGATTAAAAAATTTCCTTTACTCTTCCTCGATTCCTTATTTTGGAAAAAATACATCTTATGAATGACCTTAGTGGAAAACTAAAGATGCTACCAGAAAGAAAATGTAATGTTCATCAACAAGGAATTTTTATCTTATTTATTACTCAACCTAATAAATTTTAATTAAATCAATAATATATAATAAAATTTTTATATACTATATACGGAGATTTTATTACGTTATTTTATGGACCTAACACTATCTCTACTTCCATCAAATAGGTTACAAAATCATCATTCATGTGTGTGGCGGACTATCTCCTCATGAACTGATTTCATTCTTTTTTCATTCAACACCTCTCAAGGTTTGATATTATAATAGACATATTAATTCGATATAATACATTTTATTTTTATAATGTTACTTATATTCTATAATTATTATTTTATATATACCATAATAATATTTATTTTTTCGAAATTTAATAATGTGGTTCATGTGAATTGTGGACTACCGCCTTGCGAAGTGATGTGATTCATTTATAAATTACCTGGAAGGTATTATAGTTAGTTTATTTTTAAAATATGTGATATAGCTAACATAAAAATTATAATTTAATGATAATATATGTCACTTAATTTTATTTTATTCAATCTAATAAATAAATGGAAGTAACATTCAAACTTATGAACAACCTACTTTCTCTATGAATAGTTTATTTTATATTCCTTTACAAAATTATATGAATTACAATAAAAAATGATTGTGATTAAATATGATAGTAATATCATTTTTATCATTTTGTATAAGATTTATCAATGATCTATGTTTAATGATCAAAAGTAATAAAATCAAAACCCACATGAAAAACAAATAGATTATTAACCAAAATATTACTTTTACCTAAAATCAATAATAAATAGTTAAAAAAAGGAAATAATGAAATATTATTTCTAATTATATATATTAATATATTTTTTAAATTGGATGATCAAAAAATATATTTATTATAAAGTAGGTTGTAATGAGCATTGTGGAATTCAATACTTAAGGTAAGTGATTTTTACCTCAATTTCCTTCTATGAGACGTACGTTATGTTATGCACCCATATACATTCCACTAGGGTATAGACAGCCTCGTTGACATGTAATATCATTAATTTATTTATCCTCATGAAATTTTGTTTCCCATTATATATTCTTCCATCCTGGGGATTGTGATTCAATATTCCCAAAATGATAATGATTTTGTGTTACAATCACATCATGTATTTGGATTATTTGTGACTATGAATCCAATTACTAAATATCATGATATAAATATAAATAATTATAATTTTCAATCATGTTTTTATTAATGATGTATTCATGTAATTGAACCATTTTTCCTATATTTGGTACATAAAATTTTTTGGAAAATTATTTTATGAAAACATGACTTTATTTCTCTCTTTAGCCGAAATATGTTTTCTCCCAAAACAAAATTTTTAAATGTTTTAAATTTTTATTACTATCTTGTTATTTTTAAATGTAATTTTTACCCATTATTTCCATTCTACAACATTTTTTAAAATAAATATTCATGTCGTTTCCCAAATAAATTCCATTTGTCATGTAATAAAATTGTGGAAGGAATATTTTTTCACCATTTTTGGAATTAATAAAATATTAATATGTCCAAAAAAATCATTTCATCTAATCATTATTTATATTTATTCAACTAAATATTATATTAATTTTTTTTAATAACCTTTACATTTCAATGTGTTTTTCTATGTCGAAAAAATATTTTCCTCAATAAATGTTTTAAATGATATTTTGAAATTTCATTCCAACTAAGATGAAATAATTAAATATAACACATACCATTTTGGGGATAAAATACATGGAAATCATTTATTTTATTTCCATTGATAGTTTATTTTTTATTTCATGATATTTATTACACCCATTAATTAAACAAGGATTATTCCACCAAAAGATTCATACAAAACACATTCCTTTATAGGGATTATGCTATGTTGAAATGATGATGGAAACCTTCTCTCTTCAATAGGATATTAAATCATGAATTTTTAATTAGACAAATATTATTTTATGGGTTAATTATATTATTAATTTTATGACATTTCTTCACTCATATGTGTGATTTTCATTCTGTTATGGATGGGAACAATCTATCCATCCAATTAATTGGGTAACTATTAGTGTTACGTGATCTCAAAGTGTACACAAGAGGTGATTGTAAGCCCATAATACTGTACACATTAGGTTACCCCAAACCTAATTTAGGTACATGTGTGGTTATCTTAAGCCTCTCATGAAATGAATGTCCCGGTGGTTTTCATTGACATTTGATATTTAATGCTTTTCTGTATGACTTACGTCTTTTTATTATGACAATGTTATCTTCTAATGGCTCATTTTAATTTAATCCCTTATTATTAATTTATTATTAATTACTATTAACTATAATATTTCATGAGATTTAGATCTATGATATGTATGGTATAGTTTTAATTTTAATTCTCATGATTCATTTTCACTTATGTTCATATTATGCTTACGTATCTCCATTATTTATCCTTAATGTGGATCTAATCTCATCCTTTCTTTGGTTTCCTTTCCTTCATTAATTAATATTCTCATTATAAATTATTAGTATATGTAGGGTTCAAGATATGGAAAATGTAGTGGTATATTATGTAGCTACTCTATAAACATGTTTTTTATGTGTTCATGTTTGCAGTTTTACAAATCTTAAATAATACTGGCATGGATCAATATATTATATAATTAATATTTTCATAATAATATGACATATTAGTCTATGATATATTTAGGTCTTCACACATATCTTGTTATATGAAAGAATGGGGGTTTCATAGATGTCCTTTCATCATCTAAGAAGGCCTTAGTGGGTTTGGTCATGATATAGTGGAATCTGATAAGTTCATTAAATGGGACCACATGATGAGTTGTACCAATGTGGACAGTAGTTTGATAAAAAATGGAAATTGTGTCAATGTGTCTTGAGATCATATGTCAGACAACGGAACCCATTACTACTATGTTTAACAACATATTCATATAACAATACTTATATTACAATCTTATAAACATGGTTTATTGAATCATCGATTATAGGTGACCAATGGTAAATGTGACATATTGGATTAGTACATTTTAATTCTATTTCCATGGTTCATATACCATGACATGATCATATATCCATGTTATCTCTTTCAATTTTAGGATGCCTAAAAAAGACAAAATTCTATGATTTAGATACCATCTCATGATAAAAATAGATTGAGCGATGAAGCCATGGATTGGGGGAACACTCCTATGATGTTTTCCCCATGTTGGAATAACTAATTACCACCATCTTTTGAGTGGTGCATGAATCCACCTATAGTTTTTCATCAATATTTCTAGCATCTTGTTTTGAAAAAATATATCTCAATAGGTTGGGATGATGATACACTTCTACATAGTACATTACGTGTGTTCGAGAGTAACATGCTATTTTGTTCATTTTGATCCATTAACTGAGGTAGTATATGGTTGGATTAAGTTTCCCATTTGAGACATTGGGATTTTTTGGATCCTAGATGATTATATAGTTGTATTTGGTGTATTTCTTCAATATGAATTAGAATTAAACTAGAATATTCTGGTCACATAGCCATATTTTGAGGTGATACTAACATGATTGGACTTCCAATATCTATTTTTCAATGAGAATTTACCCAAAATATTGTGCCATGATTGGATTCAACGGGAACTAGAGCTATAGGTGGGTGAAATGTTCATGGAATAGTACATCACACAATAAACATCCTCATGAGTTTTTCACTCTATATTGTTCGATTAGGATTATTCTTAGTATGGAGGTTTGATCAGGGTACTCATACAATCATTATTTCTATATTTTCTACTTATTCCTACCTAGAAATTAAATAGTTAAATAGAGGCCTATTTTTTATGGAAGATTCATTTTAGTGTGAAAATGGGATGTTGTAGCTAGATGTAGTCATCATGAGAAAGATTCCTCTATAGAAGCTTGAAAGAACTAGTCATCTGATAGATCGAATATGATACATGATCATTACTATAATTAGTCACGTGGATCAATAGAATTTGTGTTACATATGGGATTTTATCAGACTAAATAATGTATGTTTTATTCTTTTTATAGGAGAGGTCACATGGATAATGATTTATCGGCTGGATGGGTTGAAGAGTGTTGGAAAGTGATTGGTGGACTACTATATTAGATGGAACAACATTAAAGAGGATTTTATTAAGAGGGATTAGGGTGGACCCTACAGAGTTCATACTGATAGAATAGAATATGGGGAATCTTATGGATGTTTTTTGGGTAGAGGAAGATGTTATGAGCACCTTCCACGAACACCAAAAAGTGTCATATACCAGTCTTATAGAGCTCACGGTTGTGGTCATATGTAATTTCATGATATGGATATATTTGATTAGGTATCACATGATATTATTTTGGGTATGATTAGTTTGATATCTAGTATTTCCCTATTACTTTTAGACACATTCATATGTTATTTATTTTTCTCCATTTACATCATTTGAAAACTAGATCTTCACGTTGATATTATATCCCAATAGTCATTGAGGTTCTTACTAGGATAGATTATGTAGTGTTACACATTTGATAGTGGTGTAACTTATCACTAAGTGGATAGAGGTTCTCATGAGACAACTTGTTTATAATGATGCACCTTCTAACATCATCATGGGTATGGAATATTGGTTTTCAATGTGTCACCAATTATAATATGACCATGAGATACTTAGGTGTCATGGGATAGATGGAATGTGATTCTTAATAGTTTGTTAGGATGATGTTTAGGTTGAGGGAGTGGGACTTATTAGTAAATAACTACTTCCCTTCACTCATCATATGAAGAGTTTATACCATATTGAAGCAATATCATTACGTATCTTATTTCTAATAGTAGTGGATGATTATATATAAATCATCCTACAATACATTTTTAGACAACCTATATAGTGGGAGATAGATATTTCTATTGGATTACACACTAAAATACATCAATATTTTTTTAATTTTAGATGTCCACAATTGTGCTCTAATATGTAAGGGTAAAGTTGGAAGACCTTCGGATAAATGTGTTAATCTAACCTAGTAATCAACCTCGGAACAAAAAATTAATTTTTGAGAAATGAATATAGGAGATCTAGGATTAATTTAGATTATCAATTAATGAATCAATATATAAATAAAAATACCAATTGTAAATGATTAAGGAACTTTTGGAGAAGTTTAGGGTTACATGTTTGTTATCATTGATCAATATCTGCTCTGGATACCACTAGTTGAGGGTTCAAAAGAATGATATTATGAATATGAAATTTTGATGGCTATATAGAAATTTTGTTCTCATGGTGTTACATTATATTTTGAATAATTTCTCCAACAATGTTCCTGGATCACATAAGATGGATATTACATCCATACATAGATAGGTTTGTGGTTTTATTTATTAAATACAATCTCATTCAATATTCCATATAGTAGGAGAATATAAAAAGTTTATGATGGACTTAGACTTACTCTAGTTTCCCCATATCTATTGTAATCTCTCAAATATTCATTTTTGGATCATTTTGCATCATATAATAGGGAATTTCATCTCTAGAAATGTAACAGCTGTGTAAATGGAAAATATTTATGATTTATTTCATGGGTGCCTTGCAAGATCATATCAATGGTGTAGAGTCAATTTGGTTTGTATGAGTACTCAAAAAGTTAATGGAATCCTTTTCTTGTATTGTATCCTCTTTGAATACCATATCTAAAAAAGTGATGATGTATATTAGTATTGGGATGTTTTATAGATCCTTCGATGTGTTGAGGATGATGTTGAATAGTGATCCAATATTGAGAGTTCTAGATACAGGACTTACGTTCATGGTGTGTTGTGATTCCTCTGGATCTAGTCTCAATTATATTTATGATGATTATGGATGAAGTTATTGTGAATGTTTTCAGTAAGTTTAGACTATATATGGGGAACTATGTGACAAATATCTTAGTGTTACAAATGGTATAATTAAATTTAAATATGTGGAGGCACTATGTTTTGGGTGACTATTTTTGTTGATTACTAATACAATGAGAGTTTTATGTAAATATTCACATAAAGAGATATTAAGATGATATAGATGAACTGGTCATATTTTGTATAGGAATATTAATTATAGATATTTAATACTCATTGGAATGGAAACATTGTGGTTGATGGACTTAGCAGTTGGTATCAATCTCACATGGTCGAGTAGTTTACTAAGCTATTTCCTTTTTTAAAAATGACATTGATTCTACATTTTATATGCAAACAGGTGTGAATAAAAATCTGCAATGAAATTCAAATGAATAATTGGATGACTGTAATGAGGTTTAGATTAAGGTATTTTGGATCTTGGAGTCTCATATTCAAGGAGGAAAAAATCATAGAGCTATTTCTAGAAGCACTGACCCTACCACATGAGATCCATGAATGGAAGTATGAATGAATATGGATTGATTTTGAGAAATTATTTCAATATATAATGAGATATGAAAATTCTACCCATGTTATCTTCATAAAAGTACTATGTTTTCATAATTTATTTCTATCAGGGAGACCATCGGGCTATATACGATACCCATAATGATTGTCATTGATTGTGATGATCAGTTTACATCAAGGTTGTGGAGAATCCTTCATGAGATTTTGGGGGAAAATATTCAGATTTGAATAGTATCCCCTCCCCTACAGAGACAGAAAAATTAAGAAGACTATCCAGGTGTTTCTGGGAATGTAGAGATATTATGTTTTAAACATAAAAATGATCTTGGAGGATCTCTATCCATTAGTGGTGTTCTCTTATAATTACAACTGTCATTATACAATCTGTATATAAACTTTTTAAGACCACTATGGGAGACCATAATGGTGACCCTTATTCTAGATATGTATTCGCGAGACTCACCTTATGGGGCCATAAATAGTGTATAGGATTACAATGATTGTTTAGGAGATCTATGAGCATATGAGGAAAACATATAGTGGATAATAAAATTATGAAGATCAACATCATAGTCTGTTGGAGTTCTAGTTAGGAGACCATATTTTATTAATAATTTCCATGTGATGAGTATTACCTAGATTTTTATGGGGAAGAAATTTATACCCAAATATCTGCATAGCATTCAAGCGCTTATAGTTGGTTGCTAATATTCCTTCCCACATAGTCTTACCTTCAAATTAGGATATACTGTATGAAAGCTTACATGTGTTTTAGACATGGAGATACATGTGTGATCAATTGTACATTGCTAAACCATGAGATATAGAATGAAATGATAGATCCACCATTTTAGAGTACCTTGGGGAAACAAAGGATTAGTATGAGAGGATACAGTGTAGAATAATAATCCCATTTTTTCAAATTCATTGGTAGTATGAGATCATGTAATAGAGGTCGTGGGAGCATAAGAGCGAGATGTATGTTGAGTATTGCCTCCTTTTTTTAGTATCTTATACTTTATTGGATGAAAGTATATAAATAATTGGAGAATATAATTACTCATGTTTCATTAGTTTATTTATTTTAATATTTATTTATATATAGTTGGAGTTTTCTTTTGAGTTCTATAACATTTTGATTATTGTAGAAAACTAAAATTAATGTACAAAAAATATGATATATTTTGAAACACCAATGTGAATATTTGTGTATGAAATTTTTTCAAACTATTTCAAAGACCCGGAGTACAAATATGTTTTTGAGATGTAGGGTTACCCTTGGTTTTTCAATGGGTTTGTTTTTGTTAGGAGTTTGGTGAAAGATGATAGATAGTTAATGTTAAAAATAATTAAATTAATTTATTTTATTTTATTAAATAAATTTGTAAAATTTCATTACCCTATCACAATAACTCCTACAAATTAATCATGTGAGTGGGTTTCTCCATTATATATTATATAAATCATGGAAGGGAGAATAAGAACTGTTGGGCATCATTTAGGACGGGGATCGAGAAACTATCAAGGTGTAATGGCTTTTAGGAATCCCATTGGACCTAAACCTTAACCATTATCACCATTAGGTAGAATATTATTTTTATTTGAACTGGAATCCTTATGGAAGTATTGATTAATGTTTTTTAGAAATAATTTATGAATATTTAAGGCCTATTAGTGTCAAACCAATGCATAATTTTGGATATATTGGGGTTTTGAGATGTTTTTTTTGATTTCCCAATCATAAATCTGGGTCGTAGAACATGTAGGTTATATGAACACTCAATTTTCCTAAATAGTTGGTTGACAAAATCGTTTTTAGGACCCCATGGATTATACTAATATTACTGGTCGATTAGTGGGACAATTCCATGTAGCTGACTACATGGGTAGACATCCAATGTTACAATGACAATTTCATGTTGTATTATGCGACCACATCCCAGATATACCTAGTAATGAACAAGTACAAATTAATGAGTTGAAGTACATGGTAATGGGATGATGTACATGGGATTAGGATGAGATAGATATAAAATTTAATGTAATGTATTTACATGCAATCTGGTGACACATACATATCCAAGCCTTGTGTTGGAGAGTACACCATTATGTGATAAGGTGAGGCCATAATGTTTACAAGTTATATAATTTTCTTGTACATGTAATGTATAATGATGGGGCATATCCAGTGATCATCCTTGGGGGAAATTCCAAGAATCAGGGTATGAAATTCCATGTTCTCCTAATAAATAATTTCTAATCATTTTTATACTTCCTCTAAATATGGATTTATTATTTACAACAGCCTATCCTATGTGTTTTGAAACATTTTACATGATTTCAACCTCTCTTTTTGTCTTTAGAGATACCACATGAGGAGGTATGAGGAAGAATCTTCTTTCAGTGATGCATGGATGATGGTAGTGATTGATTTAGACCACTATAGAGAACATGGGGTTGATACTCCGTTAACACAATTGGTCAAAGGTCCACCATTCTATTTTTATAGGTTAATGAAGTACTCTCCCATACCAATGAGGATGTTTATCCTATATCTTTTTAGTGGTAATCACCACTTATCTACCAAGAGTTGAGATTGGGTCCTCCATCAGAGTTTTTTCTCCCTAATATATTGATCATCGTAGTGTGGATAAATCCCCATTTCTCAAATCTTGGTCATCTTTGTTTTGTAGTTGGGAATGGAAGATTGACCTTTAGATACATTGGTTGACTTTTCATTCTAGTTAGGAAGTAGAAATGAATATAAACATTCTCTCTCATTTAGGATTATTCACGATAACATCTATTAGTTTATTTCATTTCCCTCAAGATTATGGGATTAAATTATTATTGTCCCTTTAAGTTTCTCCCATTTTAGTGTCCAGGGTAACGAATGGGTAAGTATGTTTTCACCCCAATATAATCTTTTTTAGTGAATATTTCTTCATGAATAGATGACATGAATATCAGAGGTCATATCAATGGTATTGGATTCAGTGGTTCATATTGGATCTTGTTGTTGATTTTGTGTAGTGTTCATCCATCAAGATTATGGTTCTAGATCTACTGAAACATTCCACTAATTCCTGGTGGTTAATTTTCGGATCTGCTTTCATGTTAGGCTTGTATTTTCACCATTTATACAATGTATTATTTCAATTTATTATAAAGATTTCCTAGTGTTTTTTTATCAATTATTATACACTACATGATAAATAATTTCATTAGGTATGTTTATTGTTTTAGTGAGATGGTTTTGTGGACATGTGTATAGGTACTTTTGTTGAGGCCGCTAAAATTCATTATTTTCTATTCGAAATATATTGCTAAAACCTATCCTATTAATGGTGGGATTGTGTTTGTCACACTCCATCATTATGAGGCCAAATTAACCTAGGTGGTTCGAGTTGTGATATTGAATCTTAGAATTTATTAATTTTGTGGATTAAAATAATTTTTTCGATTGGGTTAAACTGAAATTGAATTTTTGTTTATAGAAAAAGGAAAGTTCAACATGTGATATGGGAAATATCTAAGTCACTCATTTATATTATTTTAAAAGTAACATAATTTAATTCATTTTATCTATTTAATTCTATTTACTTTTGAAAAAATAACTCATTTCTACATCGATTCATTAAAACCCATTTGTGATTGACCTAATGCTTCTTCCTAGGAGTTCCAACCTTCATAACAACCTCTATTTTTTCATAAATAATGTTATGATGCTTCCTCCTCCATGTAGGATATCTATTACATCTCCTTTTTTATTTAATATGTTAATTAATCCTACCTTAGAATCATAATTTAATTGGATTGTATTAGACACATAAAAACATAAATATCTGATTATATCACATAATGAATCATTATTTTAATGATCTGGGAAAATTATTCGCATGCCACCAATATAAAATATGATTATTATAATGATCAATGAAATTTATTCACATACAGTATATATTATGATTTATTATTTAATAATATGTAAATTTATAAAACATGAATAAAATTTTATAAACTCATACATTAAATATATTAATGTATTATTAGTTTAATAATTTAATAAGAAAAAATATTGCATGTTGTAGATGAATATGATTATCTTTTAATTATATAAATTGCATAGTGTTGCACATTATTTATTTATTTGTTATTAATTTAAATAATAGAATATAATTAATACACATGTTATTTCTTTAGTGTTATATTTTAATTTATGCAATTACCTATTAGAGATAATAGGATAATAATTGATTCAGTTTTATGTTTATTAAAAATTTAATATGATAATTATTTGTATATTTCTGGAAAATAAACTATTGAAGTGGGTAATTATTCATTTAACGATAATTAATATTTCATGTTTTTAATTATATAAATTGGTGGTTTTTCGATATTATTAAATATAATATGAATGAGAAGAATAACTATTGAATATATTAGAATTATTTATACATGTAAATAATTATTGATATATGTTTTTTTGTGGTTGTTATGCTATAGATATATATTGTACATGGTTTCTTTCATGGAAAATACATGTATAATAATCTTGATAATTCAATATATAATTGAAATAGTTGTTTGATAATTTTTTATAATTGGGGATCAAAAAACATATCACGTCACAAGAGGCTTGAATGAATCAATTTTCATGAATATAGATCCTTAATCTTTGTGTGTAAATCATTCATTTAATATTAATCTAAGGCATAAACGGACTCAAATATTCTCCACAATTCCTTACATGGAATTGTTTCTACTCCATGGTTGACATACTACATCATCAGAATGTTTCAGGGCATGATTAACAACAACATAGATGTAGTTTATACATGGAATATGGGAAATCATGTTTCAGATCAACTTGCTTCACTTTATGGCATTGGCTTAGATCCCATGTGGTTACAAAATGTGCACAACATGAAACCTGATTGGGCCATTTTGGTTAGAAGGGATTCTCGTCCTTCACTCTTTGAGACATACTTCGGTTCCCAATTATCTATGCTATGTGTGGCTTTCTATGCCTTTTTTACCTTTCTTTCCCCTTAAATATAAAATTTACATGATGATGTTATGTTTTGAAACCATTGATGTGAAATGGTATGAGAGACTAGTATATAATAATGGTTTATACAGGTAATGAGGAGACAAATTTTACATATTCAAAATGTTGTGGGAATAAAATCGTGGAATTTAGTGTGACTTTATAGTCTAGATTTTTCATTGGTATCTTTAATATTTTTTTTTTGTTTCTTGTTTCTTAGTTGGTCGTATTTTATTTATTATTACTCTTCCACTATATAATGTAGGAATGATTTTTTAACATTTAATAAAACCTTGATATAGTTTCTTCAGTTGAGCCCTAAATTTAGCATATTTTTTATAAATTATAAATTTGATATTAAATGAATATGTTGGGTTCAGGGTGTTCATATAAAAGGCTGACATATATGAGAATATATAATATATGAATTATTTTTACTACACGTAAATTAACATATTTAAGTTTAAATATTAGATATTAAATATGTAATAACATTTTAATGGGTAATTAATTAATTAATATAGAGCATGATTCTTTTATTCTATCCATAGACAAAGAACATGGTGGGTAAAACTGGGTGTCTTTTGTGACCATAGTGAAAGTTGAGTATCATGTGTTCCAGCGAATGGATCGTTCATCATAATGTTATTTTTTTATGTTTTAATTGGATAGAAAATGGAAAATATAATATAATATATTCAATTAAATAGCCTTAAAATGTTATTTAATCACAGTTTTAGCTGTTTCTGAGGATATCTCAATATTGATATGGATCTAAGTCATTTTTTCTTACAGGATCATTCTGAATAAGTTTAGTGTAATATTATAATGGATCTTTTAAGAGGGGAGAAGAATGAAATTATCTATTAAAATAGGACTCACTGATAGTTTGTATTCAATGATTTTCAGAATTCTGAGGGATTAATTTCAAAATAGGATATATATATATATATGATTAGATTATGGGGGTGGAGATAAAAAATATTTTGAATTTTTTCAAGAAAATACATCTATGTTTTTTGTGTTCATACTATGTGGGATAACTGAACTGTGGTAGAATGTGTAGCTTATGGATAATGAGTTGTAGGTTTTTTCTTAGGAAATGAATTGGGATCAGTTCCAGAATACTATATTATCTCTGGCCACTATAGTAAAATGTCTATAAGAGATCTTTACGTTTAGAAATTGTAGTATCTGTGTTCTAGAGTTTAATATATTTTGGAATAACATTATATATTATACTTATGACCTTCTTCCAGTGGGTGGTGATATTAAAAAAAATTCTAGGAGGATTTTCTTCCAAATATCTAGCAATGGTCACCCCATTTATACTGATGTTATTTTTTAAAGTACTAAAATGGTAATATGTCTCTGATTGGTAATTTTTCATGGACTTAATCATCACAAGATGGAATTCACCATGATTTTCCATATAGAGGATCTATGATATGGTTTTTATAGTTTTCATTCCATAAGTAGAATATGATTCAATAAATAAAGAGTATATTTCAACATTATTTTACTCAATTAAACAATTATAGAAATCACATTACTGTTGAAAATGGGTTGGGAATGGTTTTCATTCTTTATATATTTTTTCCCTTTAGAAGGGCGAGTTTATGATCTTCCTCAACAGTTATTTTTTAGCTTATGCCAGTTTTAAAATAGTCGTTATAGTAGTTCATGAAAAGGAAGATATACTAGAATGGTATTTTCTCTTATAATCGTTAGAGATGGAATGGTTCGGTAGAAGACATCCCCATTATATCACTAGTCCTTTTGGATAATATACGTAGTGTGGTCACATTTTGGACATCCATTAGGGTATAAGAGATAATGGTACTGGATGCAACTAGATGAGTTACTGTCATATAATTTCATAAAATTATTTATGAATTTTTTATTTTAGGACCTACAGACTTCTCTACTTCTCCACATCTATTCAATTCTTTGGTACATGAGTTGTATAGGCATCGTGTTCCCTTGGAATTTTTTACATCATTTGGAGGTTATGAAATCTTATTTGATATAAATAGAGACATTGAATTGTTGAAATAGAATCCCTAGTATTTTGAAAAAATTCCTTCGTTTATATATATATAGCCTTTCAATATCATTCATCTCATTGATAATATATATTATCTATAGGTTATCATGGATTGATTCATAAATCACATTATATTTTACTACATTGAAGAAGATGAGGAATAGGTTTTTAGTGATTGAGGTCCGCATATGTGTTAGAGGTGTGTTTAGGATCTATATTCTATAATTATCAAGATGATTCTTATTTCTTTATTAGATTATTCAATGGTGTTTCGTAGTTTTCTTAAACTGTGCCACAATGTATTCCCTAATGAGGTTGTGATGCTACTCCCATGAATAGAGATTAATTTTGAAAAAGTAATCTAATTGGGTGTTTCACTGATATCGATGATTTAATATAGAATTAACCATTATTAGTTTTTTTTGTTTTAGTTTCATGTTGAAGATCTCGTTCATAGAGGATTCATCTGGCTCAGTGTGTCACCATGGTAAGCACTATCTATGTTTTTGGAAAATTCATTTGAATTCTAATATTTATGTGTAAAATATCACCATTTAAATCATGTGATAGTGAAGAACCACTATCCTCTAACATGGTTTGTTGAATTATATGAATATTAAAATGTATATATCTAGTTTTAAAAAATTAACTTATGGTCTAGATATCATCATATGTGAGTTAATGATGAGGATAGCCTGATGACTGTTTTTCAATCTCAATATGGGCATTACGAGTTCACTATTATACCATTTAATGTTATGAATACTCTGTATATATTCATTGGATTGAAAAACAATGTGCTACATGTTCATATAATCCTCTTCAGGGTAGTTATTCTTGATTAAATCCTTTTGTTCTCTATGTTAGAGGATGAGAACACAGATCATTTGTGAGATATTTTGATAGTTATTCAATATAATCAGCAGCAAAGGGTGCTGTTAAATTCCGATTTCATGACCAATGATGTCATCATAATTGGTAATATCATATATACATGATGATTATTAATAGGTCCTTCAAATATTTCTATTACCATTTCATGGATATCCTCTATTAAGGTTTCATTAGTATATGGTATCTATTAACATTGTTGTTATTATAGGATTTTCTTGCTAAATATCTTTTAAATTTTAACTCATATTAAATATTTAACTATAAAAATCTCACATTTTTTATCGAATGACTAGTTCTAGGATTTTTTTGTATTTTAAGGAGAAATAGTGCAGTGCTCTATTTAATCATCATCTATAGAAGGGAATTGTGTTTGAGTGTTACCTAAATTATTTGCAACACTACATGGGTTGACTATTGATTAATTAAAGATATTTTATCACTTATGGGTATCAATAATTTAAATATCAAGAAAATAAAAACTCCACAAAAGAAATTTGTATCATAAGATCTTCAATCATTATATGTACTCATTTATTTTAAAAGAAAAAAATAGAAGAATATAGATACTTTTATTCAAGAATGTGATTTTAAAATCATATAAACTAAATTTTATGAAACTAAAATCATGTATCAATTTAATGTATATAAATTATTTAAGGGTGTATTTCTTAGACTATTCATAAATAGTTTATTTTGATGGAATAGTGGAAAATGATTATTTTACAAAAAACTAGCATATTATGACATTTAAATGATATAATAATAAAATGGATGTTTATGAAAAAAATTCCACAATAATTAATTTTTAATAACATAGATAATTCATATATAGTAATATTTTAGAATATATAAATATAGTCCTACCATTTTATAAAACAATGTAATTTTATAATTCAGATAAATACAATTTTCACATATTATCTATTAATAAAATATTTAAATTGAACTTTACAGTTAGTGATTTTTAATAAAATAAGCCACAATTGATTTGATATTATCAAATTAATTTCACTATAATCAACATTATTCTTTATTTTCATATAGAAGGATTATTATGGATAATAGAATGATTTTATCTAAACATGGATTTCCTTGTGTTTTATAAACAAAATAATAAAAGTAGTTTTTTACAATATCGGGATAATGAATATCGAATAATGGATTTCATATTTAGTATCTTCGCAATTAATAATTGGAGACTAGGTTAACTTAATTTTCTATTTATCAATAGCGACCACGGTAAATATTTATCACTTCGTTTTAGGTTAATATGACTTAATGGGATCAAAATAAAGGGGAAATGATTTATTATAATATATTGCACTTATTAAAATTCATTGGATATTTTTTTTATCATACACATTTAATCATCCAATATTTGAAATTTTGGATCCAATTTAATTGATTAAGTAATATATAATATTTTAATGTTTCATTTATTTGTTTTTTGTCACTCACCAAACATATAAAATGGATTCCACTATTATCTCTTGTAGACACGTCATAATCATGTTTTCTCAACTAATACCTAACCAAACACCTTCTGAACATATCTCCTCAAATCATGGATGTCATGGTCCAACTGAACTACACATTTAATAACGATTAACATGTAAGCGAAATGATGTTTCTAAAATAATATGTATACATTCGCACATGGAATTTTGAAGTTACACTCTGGATAAAAAGCATATATACCATCATTAAATGTATTAAAAAAATTAAATCAACATATTAAACATAAATAATTTTTTTTATATTAAGGTACATCCATGTTCTATCTCTGTTCCATCTTATGGAATGCGAAAGCATCATGTGTCCATACATGCATCCAACCATGTCCATGTAGAAGGGTAATTTTTTTTCATTACAACATTAAATGGGTAGTTATAATGATGAAATTAATGAAAATATATAATATATTTATTTCATAATTATGAATCTATAATAATAATATATCATATCACTTCTTACCCTTCCATCTATTTGATAATTATAACATCATTGATGTGTAAAATTGGACTACGCTTCTGGAATGTTTACATATTCTCACAGTTCAAAACCATGGGTATAGCCAAAAAAATTGGGGCCTATAGATATACCCATGGTTCTATGAACTATGGCTATATGAGATGTTGGGATAGTCTTTTACCCATGTTTGGACCAATCTGTGGGTATTGGCCAACTATACCTAGGGCTCTTTAACCTGTTGTGTTGGAAATTTCAATGTAAATATTTATACCCATAGAATTTGTGGGTATTTATCTATACCCATATATTGTTCAAAACCTGGATAAAAGGTATTTATTTAATAATAATAATCTATTGGGATTTGAACCGAGCACCATCTGCCTACACTCCCACTACTTTTCCACTGTCCTATAAAACATATTCTATTATTATATTAAAATATATATTATTATATAAATATATATTAAAATATTTATTTATAATTGTTTTATGGAAAATAATAATAATTTGATAAATGTAAATGGATTATCCAATTCGATTTTATAGGTTCGCTGTTAAAAAAATAAACCATAGGTATTTGATTCTATTACCTTACACTTAAAATACAAAGAATTTACGAATATAATACAAAATATTTTTTTCACTTATATGCATCAATTATATATTTACTTATATATATAAATTTATTTATATGAAATTACTTATTATTATTTGTATTATGGGAAATTAATGGATTATCCTATACCCATGATTTTTTCAAACTAGGCGTATTAGTTTTCTAATGGTCGTCCAATGAAATTTTTTCCCCACACAATCTATTTCCATGGCATAAAAACCATGGATATAGTGGTGACCTATACTCATAGTTTACGGAGAAATGGTGTTTTTGATCCTTCTTATAAAATTTTTCATATGAAACCAATTCACATGGAGTACAAAAATCTTATGTATAGGGGTTCCCTATAACCAATTTTTCTAACGAACTGTGGGTTTAAGGCCCTCTCGAAAAAAAAATTTCCCCCAAAACACATATACCCATGATTTCTCCAAAAACCATGGGTTTAGTTAACACTTTACCTAGGGGTTTTTGAGAATAGTTGATATAGGTTCTTCCTATGAATTTTTCCCATGACTATTGGGGTGACCTATGGCCAGGGTTCTTTCCAAAATAGAGGGTATAACCTTGTTTTCCAGTACTAATATCATTAATAAGAAATGTGATTTTTGATTATATTGAAACCATTCATGGTAGATTATAAAATTATAAAAAATAAAAAACTAATATTCATGAAATTATTTCAAATTGGTTAAGGGTTGAATCATTTCATAAAATATTTATACATAATCATTGTACCCAAGATGTAGTACCCCAGGTTTCTGGTCAGTAACCCTTGTTTTATACTATTTAAGTGCATGATGTTTATGGGAGATGATTGGGGAATGATTGAGAGGCTATAAAAGCATAAAAGGGAAAAATGTGGGGATGCACGGGCTACGCACGGTTTTCCAAACCATGTGGAAGCCATGCAGGTGGTAGTCTCTTGGATAAAAGAGAGCTCATGGTGTGCACACGGTTTGGGAAAACAGTACGATGAGGCCGTGCATGAAGTATGGCCGAGGCAAAATCTAATGCACAGTTAGCGCATGGTTTCTCAAACCGTGCAGACTAACTTTGCGGTCACATAAAGTTAGATCCTAAAATTGTGGATCTAACTAGTTTTGCCTTTAAATGCTTTTTTTAAAGCCCATAAGCGTCCCTAACTCGGGATTACTCTCCCCTGAAGGTTAGAGGACTTCTCCTAGGTGTTCTAGAGGAGATTTGATGGGTTCAGTTGGTGAATCGTAGTCGTATTCTTAATGTATGTGATCGTTCATGATTGATTCATAGATCTACTTAGATATACTTCTCATCTTCTCTTGTTATCATTGATATATGCCCATTATGGTTAGATCTAAGGGTGTGGATGCAAAATATGACAAGATTTGGTCTTGTTTGTGTTAGGAGGAGAGATCTAAGGTGGATTCTTGGAGTTTTCACTCAGCGTTCTTGAGCGTTGTTCTTCTGTTGCTTGGTTTCGCCCATTTTTTGAGGTTAGTGGCTTCACTCTTGACTCCTCTTGCTATAATTGGTTGGCTCAGATTTAAATTGGTTTATTTGAATAAAATTAATTGTTGAAAGCATGAAATAAAACTTCTCTAGTGATTATTTAGGTTTTGGGTGAAATTGTCAAATCTTGGGGAATTGTTGTGCAATGTGATGTGGATTCTTGAATATAAAATGTTGATTTTAAATTGTGGGTTTTCTGAAATTGGAAATGGTTTGATTAAAATGGATTTTTCAATAAAAATAGTAGTATTGAATTGATTTGAGATTTAAATGGTTTTGATTAAATTGGTTTTCAATAAAATGGTGGTTTTATTGAAATTGTTTTAATGGGTTGAACACACATGGTTCGTTGGAAATGGTTTTCAATAAAAGTTGTTTTATTGAATGTTTTGTTTTGGCATGATTGTTGGTATTGTGTGGTGTGTGTTCATATTGCATTGTACAAGGCTTGGTTGAAATAGGAACTTGTGCCCGGTGCCAAAGGTTTAATGGCACATGATGACTTTAAGTACGAGGCATGGTTGAAATATGAATTTTTGCTCGGTTCCAAAGGTGTAATGACACATGGGGAACAATTACCTAGTGATGACTAGGTAGATCGATGATAGACCGCTCATGAGTATGGAACTGTCATAACGAAGCATGCATGATTGATTTCACGGGTTTGTGAAATTCTTAAAAATGAAAAAATGGGATGTTTGTGGAATGGTTAAAAAGATTATTTGGTTATTTTTATGGAAAGATAACTTGTTGTAAAAATTGGTTTTGATATCTCATGTAATGCCTTTGGTGGTGAATGGTTTTGGAACTTGTTTATATTTAGTTATAAACTGCTTTTGTGAAAAAATATTTCTATAAACTATTATTATATAAATGTTTCTAACTCTTCTATCCTAGGGGTGTGTATAGGGATTTCATTGGGGAAACCTAATGAGTTTTATACTCACCCCTAACTTGGCACATTTGTGCTTTTGTAGATGCTATTTTACAGGACACATGTAATGGAAAAGCATCCCATTACTAGTGGTTGGTGGTGATGCTTGGGAAATGATGTAGAGCTTGGAGTTTGTAGAGCACGGAGTCGTGGAGTCTCTTGAGAGTCTTGGTTTGATTATCTGTTGTGCATTTATTACTTTGTTCAGTCTTCTGCTGTTGTGTACTTTGATATGGTTGTTATAAATGAAGTTATTGATGTTGTCTCTCATTTATTCATGCATCATGTAGTTATGTTGAGTTTTGGTTGGTTGGTTTATGGGTTATCTTTTAAAGGGTAAATTGTCCCCCACTTGTATTTGAAACCCTTCGGCATTTATTTCCATCCTTTGGTGCCTTGGGGATGTCTCTTGAGTCCTAGTAATGACTCGTTACACTCTCAAGCCAATGAGAATCGGAGGGTCATTAAAAATGGTATCATCTAGTTCGGTCTCTCCCTAACAAGTGGTCATTGATTTTCTTGGTCATGGGGTTGAAATTACTTCTCATTTATTCCTTGGGTGGTTATCTTAGATAGGAGCAGGATTATTGGAACTTCAAATGTATAGAAAAAAAGGACGTAGCTATCACATTTATGCTAAACATCAAGTTACTAGGGTGTTGGGTACATAAATGTTTTGGATAAACTTCTAGGATGTTGGAAATCTCATTGTCCTCGGTCTAGCCAATGAGATGATCATTACATGCATTGTAGAGGAATGAAATCCCACTAGGATTTCATATCTCATGGTGAGGAATGAGTTATGGTTTTGTGCAAAGATATAGATTTTTTAAAAATACAGAATTTATTTTCAAATAAATGATTTTGAAAAGTGGATATTTGGTGAATTTTGAAAACGGATTAATTTTCAAAAAGTATGTTGAATGTTTTAAAAAATGGTTGAACATGGAAAAAATGTTTTTTGAGAACAATGTTGTGATAGGTGATGTGATATAATTTGAAATTATAAGCCGAACATTTCTAGGGAGTGATATTGATGGAGTTTGTGGTTGTTTTAGAAAATGGCACCCGATAGGCATCATCAAAACCAACCCAATGAAGTGGTAGAGAATGTAGTTGTACCAGAACCACGTGTGAACCCAGAGCTGGTTCACAATATTTTTCAAGCTTTTCAAGATGTAGATACGAGGAAATGGAGGAATGAACCAAGGCACGTGGATCAAACCATCCAAATCGGGAAGCAGAATCCACCTAACATTCGAGAAGATGCTGAACCCGAAAAGTTGGAGGTGTGGCTAAGTAGGATGAATCGAATCTTCAATTTCATCAGCACCCCAGTGGAGCTGAATGTAAGGCTGGCTACTTATATGCATGAGGATATTTCACATCAGTGGTTGGAATTATCAGTGTAGGATAAATTGCATGAAGGTCTTACATGGGAGGATTTTGAGGAATTGTTGAACAAAAAATTATATCCTCACACGTTCAAGATCCAGAAAACAATGGTCTTTTTCAGCATGAAATAGGAGAACCTCTCTTTCACAGAATATGTGGCTAAATTCATGAATTTAGTCTGTTTTTCAGCATAGGTTGCGGTGAGTGCGTCCTTAAATGCACGCATCTTCGAATCCTGGCCAAGGTAGGAGATTCGATCAAAGATTGTGGTTCTCTGTATCATGGATTATAAAAAAATGGAGAACATAGATATGGTTTCGAAACATGATATCTCAGGACCGATAATAGGAAGCGTGATTATACCCACAGGAATGGGTGGGAACTCTATTATTGTGAACAAGCAAAAGAGGGACACCTACTTCCAAGGATGGAGTGTCAATCAGAGCCAAACGGCGGGATCAGTAAACCTTCTTCCACGACACCAGAGCAAAGATGGTTGTTTTCAACGTGGCTCTTTTGATCACATGAAACGAGAATGTACAACACCACTGAGAGCATGACACAATTTCAACAGGATGTGGCATCTTCAGCGATATAATCGCAGTGCTCCATGGTCGGGTGCTCGGGACAATTATCAGGTGTCACAAGCATCTTACGCTTCGACAGGATGAGGATTGCAAAATCAGTCTCATCTTCATAATATAGCTATCCATGGTGATTCTGGGAATACCAGGAATCCTCATCTTGGGAAATCGCTGCATGGAAACAAGGAGAATAGTGCAACAATGAATCAATTGTATGGAGCTGAATAGATAATGGTAGATGATCAGGTTGGACCATCTATGGTGAGAGGTAAAATTATTTTGAATTCTACCCTTGTACAAGTGGTGTTCTATATTGGTGCAACACATTCCTTTCTCGCTTCTCGTATTTCTAATTTTCTGAACATAAAACTAGAAATGATGAAATCTACATTGAAACTGAAAACTGTTCATGGTGAAAGAGAATGTTAAGCATTCGTGTGTAGAGGATGTGCTATAACTATTGATGATGTTGATCTGAAATGGTACTTCTCCATGTTGGATATGGACATCTATGATATAATCCTGAATATGGATTGGTTGACAATGTTTAAGTCTCATATCCACTGTTATGGGAGATCAATTAGTTTCACGACATAGGATGGAATCGACCATCTCTTCAGGGGAGAGAGAATGGTAAAGAAGTGTTAAAAGACCATGTTGGAACCCATAGTGGGGACAATCTCTTACCAAATGGCAGCTTTGACTTTGGCATCACTGGAAGAGAGTGAGGAAAATCTTTTTCCAGTTGTGGTGGATCAATTTCTTGAGGTTTTTCCTGAAAAATTATCATGGTTACCACCTGTAAGAGAAGTAGAGTTTACGATTGATCTCCTTCTGAGGACCAGTCCTATATATCTTCCATCATATAAGATGTCACTAAGGGAGTTAAAGGAATTGAAAATGCATTTAGAGGATTTGGAAAGTAAGGTATTCATTCACCCAAGCGTGTCCCCATGGGCAGCACCGGTTTGGTTCATGAAGAAGGAAGATGTAACTCTTCGGATATGTGTTGATTATCGTTAGATTAACCATGATATGATAAAAAATAGACATATGCTTCAACACATTGATAACCTATTTGATCAATTGAGGGGATCCCAATGGTTCTCCAAGATTGACATGTGGTCACGATATCAGTAGTTGCGAGTTTGAAAGGAGGATATACCGAAGACAGCCTTCAAATGCAGATATGGCCACTATGAATATGTAGTCATGCCTTTCGGTCTAATGAATTCACCAGTGGTCTTCAAGGCTTTGATGAATCAGATGTTTCATAAATATCTGCAATCTTTTGTTGTGGTGTTTGTCGATGACATAGTGGTGCATTCAAGAACAAGGGCGGAGCATGAGCAACACTTGGCAATAGTGTTGGAAATCATGAGAGACAATTATTTGTATGCTAAATTATCAAAGTAAGATTTTTGGATACAAGTGGTACGCTTTTTGGGCCATGTTGTTTCTGAGAAAGGTGTTTTAGTGGACCCAGAAAAGATAGAAGCTGTTCTTTCTTGGCAACCGCTGATGAATCTATTTGAGATACATAATTTTTTCGGTCTAGCGAGTTATTATCGATTCTTTGTTCATGACTTCTCACAACTAGCCTCGCCTATGACAACATTTACAAAGAAGAAAAATGTATTTCAATGGATTTTCGAATGTCAGAGATCTTTTCAAGAGTTAAAGGATTGTCTTACATCAGCACCCATCTTGATCATTCTAGAATCAGGACAGGGGTATGTGGTGTATTGTGATGCTTCAGGATCAGGGTTGGGATGTGTTCTCAAGCATGGAGACCAGGTTGTTTCTTATGGGTCAAGGAAGTTGATGGTTCATGAGAAGAATTACCGAACACATGACTTGGAATTGTCTGCAGTCGTCCATGCTTTGAAAACATGGAGACATTATCTATTTGGTGAGAAATTTACTGTGTTTACGGATCAGAAAAACATGAAACACATTTTCTCACAATGAGATTTGAATCTGAGGTAGAGGAGACGGATGAAGTATCTTCAAATGTTCGACTTTGACTTAATGTATAAACCGGGTAAGGGAAATTCGGTGGCCGATGCATGAAGCAAGAATTTGTATGCTCAGTTGGAAAAAGAAGCTTCAGACGAATGGCTGTTGATGTCGGTCTTAGCCGGCATGCATGTGGAATGTGAAAACTGAGGTGATGTCATGGTTTTCTTTTTAGAAATGCAATTTCCTGATTTGGTGGAGAGAGTAATGGAGGCACAGGCATCCGATCTCGACTGTGTTGCAATGAGTTCAAAACTCAATGGTGGGGAGGCCATTGAGGAATAGAAGCTGGATGAAAGATCAGTTCTGTGCTTTCGAGATCGGATAGTTGTACCTTTAACTACTCAAGAAAAACTCCATCATGCTTACTACCATTCCTGATGGGATGTACATCCATCTTCATAAAAAATGTACATGGCATTGAAGATGCAGTTATGGTGGAGCGGCATGAAAAGGAAGGTGGCCGAGTTCCTCTCGCGATGCTTAACTTGTGATCAGGTTAAAGCAGAGCATCACAAACCATCTAGTATCTTATTGTGCTTACCTATCCTAGTGTGGAAATGGTAGCAGATAGCAATGGATTTTATTACAGGTCTTCCAAGAACAGTCCGGAAACATGATGTCATCTGGGTGATAGTGGATCTTCTAACTATGTCAGCCCATTTCATCCTGATTAATGAAACTCATATGGTGGAAGTTAATTCAAAAATATATATTCGTGAAGTGGTAAAGAGACATGGTGTAATAGTGTCTATAGTCTCAGACAGAGATGCGAGGTTCACATCTCATTTCTGGAAATCATTACAAAAAGCAATGGGGACTTAGTTGTCGATGAGTACAACGTATCATCCTTAGAAATATGGGGAATCAGAGTGGACGATGCAAATGTTGGAAGACAAGTTGTGATCTTGTGTAATGGATTTTGGTGGCTCATGGGATGAGTATATACCCTTAGTGGAGTTCTCATACAATAACAACTATCAAGCCTCGATACGTATGGATCCGTTTGAAGCATTTTATGGGTGTCCTTGTCAATCTCTACAATGCTGGGTGGAGAATGGTGAAACATCACTAGTCAGGCCGAGCCTTGTACATGAAACAACAGAGAAAATTATGTTGATTAGAATGAGTATGGAGACGGCTCAAAGTCGTCAGAAATCTTATGAAGATCACCGTCGCAGACCGTTGGTGTTCGTTGTGGGTGATCATGTCTTCTTGAGGATCTCTCCAAGACATGGACATCGTCGGTTTGGGAAGCAGGGAACATTATTTCCTCGTTACATAGGCACTTTTGAGATACTGGAATGGGTTGGAGAGGTGGAATATCAGTTGGCATTACCACCATGGTTCAGTGCAGTGCATAATGTGTTCCATGTATCTTAGTTGAAGAAGTATCAGCCTGATCTTGACCATGTGATCAGATGGGATCATGTTGACCTAGAGCCAGATGCTTCATTTCTACATATCCCAGTGCAGATTGTGGAGAGGTAGGATAAAGTCTTGTGTGGAATAAGCATCAGTCTAGTGCGGGTTTTGTGGCAACATGGTCAGATACAGGAGGAAACTTGGGAACGCGAGAAATAAATGAAAGAGCAGTGGCTAGACCTCTTTTAGGTAGTAGATGGTTTTCTACATTATGAGGACGGAAAGGCCAATGGTGGGGAGAATGTAGTACCCCCCAGTTTCTTGTATGTAACCCTTGTTTTAAGCTTATTAATTACATAAAGATTATGGGAGATGATTGGGGAATGTTTGGGAGACATTTAAAGCGTAAAAGGGAAAAATGTGGGGACACACGGGCTATGCACGGTTTTCAAAACCGTGCGGAAGCTATGTAAGTGGTGGTCTCTTGGACAGAAAAGAGTGCACAATGTGCACATGGTTTGGGAAAACCCTGTAATGAGGTCGTGTGTGAAGGATGGTTGAGGCAGAAGCTAACGCACAGTTAGTGCATGGTTTGTCAAACTGTGCAGACTAATTGTGTGGTCACTTAATGATAGATCCTAAAATTGTGAATCTAACTCGTTTTGATGTTAATTTCTTTGTTTGAAGCCACTAAGAAGTCCTAACTCGGGATTACTCTCCCTTGAATGTCAGAGGACTTCTCCATGGCGTTTCAGAGGCTATTCGAAGGGTTCTATTGGTGAATCGAATCCGGATTCTTATGGTATGTGATTGTTCTTGATCGCCTCTTAGATCTACGTAGATCTACTCTTCCTCTTCTCTTGTTTTCAAAGATCTACACCCCTTATGGGTAGATCTAAGGGTGTGGATGCCAAATATGACATGATTTGGTCTTGGTGGTGTTAGGAGGAGAGATCTAAGGAGGATTATTGGAGTTTTGACCCGAGTTCTTGAGCATTCTTCGTCCATTTCTTGGTTTCACCCCTTTTGTTGAGGTAGGTGGCTTCAATATCGACTCCTCTTTCGAGAATTGGTTGGATTAGTTTTCAATTGGTTTATTTGAATAAAATTGATTGTTGAAAGTTTGAAATAAATCTTCTATATTGATGATTTAGGTTTTGATCGAAATTGTGAAATCTTGGTGAATTGTATTGCAAAGTAATGAGGCTTCTTGAATTTAATATGTTGATTTTAAATTGTGGGATAGCTGAAATAGGGAATGGTTTGATGAAAATTGGTTTTTAAATAAAAAATAATAGTATTGAAATGATTTGAAATTCAAATGGTTTTGATGAAATTGGTTTTCAATAAAAGGGTGGTTTTATTGAAGTGGTTTGAATGGGTTGAACAAACATGGTTAGATGGAAATGGTTTTCAATAAAGGGTGTTTTATAGAAAGGTTGGTTTTGGCATGATTGTTTGTATTGTGTGGTGTGTGTTCATATTTCATTGTATGGGTCTTGGTTGAAATAGGACCTTGTGCTCGGTTCCAAATGTTTAATGGAACATGGTGACATTATGTATGAGGCTTGGTTGAAACATGACCTTGTGCTCGGTGCCAATGGTGTAATGGAACATGGGGAACAATTACCTTGTGACGACTTGGTAGATCGACGAGAGACTGCTCATGAGTATAGAACTATCATAACAAAGAATGCATGGGTGATTTCATGGGATTGTGAAATGGTTGTAAATGAAAAAAGGGATGTATGTGGAATGGTATGGAAGCTTATTTTGTTATTTATCTAGAAATATAAATTGTTGGGAAAATTGGTTTTGATTTTTCTTGGAATGCCTTTTGTGGTGAATGGTATTGGAACTTGTTTATATTTAGTTATAAACTGCTTTTGTTAAAATGTTTTATATAAACTATTTTTATATAAATGTTGCTAACTATTCTATCCTAGTGGAGTGAGTAGGGAAGTCAATGTAGAAACCTACTGAGTTTTATACTCACCCTGCCTTGGTACTTTGGTGGTTTTTTAGATGTTGTTTTCTAGGACACAAGTAAAGGCAATGCATCACATAAGTAGTGGTTGGTGGTGATGCTTGGGAAATTTTGTGGAGCTTGGAGTTTGTGGAGCATGGAGTCATGTAGTCTCTGGGGAGTCTTAGGTTGTTTATACTCTATGCATTTGTAACATTTTTCAGTCTTCCGATGTTGTGTACTTTGATATGGTTGTTATAAATGAATTTGTTTATGTTGTCTCTCATTTATTCATGTATCATGTAGTAATGTTGAGTTTGGGTTGGTTGGTTTATGGGTTATCTCTTAAAGGGTAAATCTTCCCCCACTTGTATTAGAAACCCTTCAGCATTTATTTCCATCCTTTGGTGCCTTGGGGATGTCACTTAAGGCCCAGTAATGACTCGTTACACTCTCAAGCCAATGAGAATTGGCGGGTCATTACAAAATTATTACTGGGGAAATTATCCAAGAAACATTAAATGGTCATGTAAATATGAACTATTTTGTTATTGGATGTAAAATGAATATAAATGAAACTAATATAAATTAATTTGGTGGGGTATTTAATGAATATTCAAAAGAACGTTCCTAAATCCCTACTTCTGCTCGCAGCTTTTTCAACCATCTCTTCCGTATACCACCGCAACCAGATCCACCAGTCACCTAAGTTATTTCGACCGTTGATGCAGTGGCGGACTATCTAAATCCGCCTACCTCTCCTCTCTCCTCAGCACTAGTGGTGTCTCATCCTGCGGTGAACCAATTTTGGAAGGAGATTCTCGGTGGTCATCCTATTCACCACGATTTTCTCATCTCCATGCTCTAGATGTGGGTTCCTCGCAATGAATTTCAGAATTGCTCCCCCTTTATCTATTTCATGGATTTTTTTTTGAAAAAGAACCATCTTTGCATCGCTGGCCCCTTATGCCCTGCATCAGGGTGGATAAGCTTCATCTTCTCCTCTTTTAGGACATTTTCAATGGTTAGGGGATTCTACTCCCTTGAATTATTTCACATCTTAATAGGGGAAATTTTTTCATCACCTTATACTCCTTGGAGGATTTCATTCATGCATGGGAGTGGACACCCAGGTCTATCCTCTACTGGCACTTTAGCCTTTCTCAATGGTCCATGGAGGTTCACCGAGGTCGGGAATCAATGATTGTTATGGTGTGGGTGTGCCTCCTAGGCCTCCCCCAGCCATTTCAGAAGTTGGAATTTTTTTAGGTGATTTGTAACTCCCTGGGGGAGTTTCATTGCACAGATTACTAGAATCCTTATCTCTTGGATACAGGGTCGGCTCGCATTTCCGTTGCCATGGATCTTTCTAAACGTTTTCTTGCCCAGTTGGTCCTTCGAGTTGGGGACTCCATAGAATGGAAGAAGCGGCCGTTCTTCCCATTGGCACCATGATTTTCTATTGTCTATGAAATACAAGGCCACTCGCCTGCAGTCTATTGGAAATGGTTCACCCGACACACTAGAGGGAATCGTCCTTTTACCAATGGTGGATAGCAGTGCATGTTCTTCCTCCATCCCCACCTGCATCGCTGGCCTCACCTACTTTGGCACCAGGTCTGGTGGCGCCACCACCTCCCCCTCCTCCTGAACTGATGGCCCCAGCCATTCCTAGGCCTCATGTCCCCCTTCAACCTTCCCTATCATCTCCCATGGATCCTTCCCCTCCATTATCCCCTTGATTGTCCCTTATCCATGTACCTCACCCGGCCTACCTCATGTACCTCTATCAGGTCCAGGGTCACCTTTTATGGCCCTTATCATATTCCCCCACTTCTCCCTACTCCCCCCCCCATAGCCCCTTTCATGGGACTTTTACCCACCCCTCCCCCTGTTCCTACTCCCGCGCCTTTCTACCGACCCCTCCAAACTACCAACTCTTAATTGGCCCTATTGCTCTGAAATATTTTCTACCTTGTGTCCCTCTTCTCATTAGAGGCCCAATACAATACCTCCCCCCTGTATCATCCTTCAATCTTTATGAGCGCTTAGTGAAGGTGGGGTAGTGTCTCTCCCCGAGTCATGTAGTCAGGAAAAGGGTTTGTCCTCAGAAACTTCATCATGAGGGGTCAGGAAAGCCATCTTTGGTCTATTATCTCTCAGTGAGAATAATTTTCACTAGAACATTGTCCAAGGTCTAGTTTTATTCTCTAGAATATCATGTCCTGAAGCAACTGACTCCGGGGGCTAGTGCCCAACGCTCAATATTCTCATGATCTCGATGATCCCGTGGAACGCCTGATGTCACAGGGGCCATGTTAAAGATAGATTTAATCTCATCTATAATTTCTCTTCATAAATCCTCTATTGTTGTTATTTTTGAGCCTAAACAACCTTATTATATGACAAACATATGTGCTAAAATAATGGGTATGTAGTCATAATTGCACGGTGAGCCTGAAAATCAACATATTTGGATCTTCTGTAAGCCAAGAGTTTTTATTTTAATGTTATCCACATTATACCAACATCATTCTGTAAGGATATCCCCAGAGGATAATCATTTTGTGTGCTCCTTTGTATATGCTATGTGTGTTGCAGGCCGATGAAAGCAACAATGGGAAGAGACTAGGGAAAATAATTAGGGGATCCCCCATGGATTTTTGGCAGCGCCTTCAACTATATTATGCATCCCTTAAAAACGAAAGGATTTAGTACCCTTCTAGGGGCTCACCATATCCAAATTCGCATCATAGTCAGGGCATTAGTTTTTTGGTTTCTCAAGAGAAAGGTTCACCAGTGCAACAATCAGCGGGGAAATAAGTGGACCTGGTACATGCTAGATCATTTCCTAGGAACCTCCAAGATATTTCGGACTTCTCAAACCTAGATGTTCTCCATCTCACTCGTGCTCTTTTGGATAATTCCACAATGTGGGTCCACCACAAGTCCAGACCCCTGATCCCTCACTGCTACTTCTTCTTTAAGAGATGGATGCGGAACCTTGACATTATCAATATGATTCGCCGCTCCTAAAATCTTCCTTGATAGAGTGGGGGTTTGGTGCATCTTCACCAAAAGTTATGTTTCTTGCAATAGGGCATCACAACCAGGTTTTCCCTACATGAGGATAAGTATTCGTGCATGGAGGAGGTGGCTAAATACATTTGAGTGAGCTGAAGTCTCTCTAGAAGAAGAGTGTAATTAAGTGGTTTTTGGCTATCTGTGTCTCAAAACATAGTGTCTGAGATATTTTCTAATCGAACAGAAAATACGGCCATGTGAACGATCTCAGACCCTCTGGCTCAAAGAAGGAGATTAGAATACTTCCTTTTTCTATGCATGTCTGATAGAAATGTGCCAGACCCATGTCCCTAAGATCTTCCTCCAGGATGTCTCCTTTTGAAAAGACCCTGAGCTCACTGGAAATATAGTTGATGCACACTTCAAATCTCTTATGTGGGATGTGTAGACATGGTTTTTGAGTGTCTATCACTATAGGGAATCAAATCTATTTGACTCAATCTCCAATGTTGTTTCATGATAGGCGAACACCCTCCTCAAGTGTCCCCCTGATGATATGGATATTTGGGAGGCAATCAAATTCCTCAACTCGGACAGTGCACTAAAACCTAATGATTTCATGGGGTGTTTCTTCGTGTTGGCCTGAAGTATTATAAATGATGATATCATGCAGGCTATTTAGGATTTATTTAAGGGGGACAACTTTTCTGGGTCTCTAGTGATACTACGATGATCCTAATCCCCAAGGATTGTGCTCTTTCTTCTCCTTCCCAATATCACCCAATTAGAATTTGTGACATTGTATACATGTTTTTGGCCACCATATTCAATAACAATCTCTCTAGGTTCATTAATGATTGGGTAGCTTACGAGCAACATGCATTAATTCAGGGAAGATCTATTCAAAGTGAAATCAGAATAGCTCATGAATTTTTCTGGGATATCAACCAAAGAGTGACTGGGATAAATTTGATTATCAAATTAAGAATGAATAAGTCCTAAAAACTATGGATGGGAGCTTCATTATTCGAGTCCTACGATGCATGGGGTTCTCTGAGAGAGCCATAGATCTCTTGTTTTATTAATTTGGCACACCACAGTTCAATATTCTCTTTTTAGAGAGGTAGAGTGGATTCATCAAAGTAGTGAGGGGCATGCGGCAGGGTGAGCCACTACCTCCTATCACTTTCATCATTTCTCAGGATGCTCTTATTAAGTATAGTTCTCTCAAAATCAATCCAGGAGGATCCAGCTTTATCATAGTGGTGCTCATTTATCTAGGGTTTCTCATATAATGTTTGGAGATGATTATATGTTCTTCATTATTGGGAGAACCTCTTGTATTAGGAAATCTGGCAGGATAATAGGGGGTATTGAAAGTGGAGTGACCGTATTATCAATAAGTTCCGTATGGGGATCTTCTATTCTTTTCAATTTATTGGGTGATAGAGGATTAATGTCGAAGTTATCCTTGGTAAACATGACATGCACTTTCCAATGATTTATCATAATTATCCTAAAGCACCAGATAGAATTCTCATCAAGATCTTCAAGGATATATCAAATAGAGTGATCATACATATTAATAACTGGAAAAATTATTGTCACACTTTTGGTGGAGGAATCAACCTCATCAACTGTGTTTTATCCTTAATCCCCATGAACATCATGGTGGTTATGAGAGTCGAAAAAACAAACATTACTCAAATTGAGAGGGTATTAAATTATTTTTTGTGGGAAAATCATACCAAGGGAAGGTTTCATTATGCCTCCTAGGGGACACTTTCGAAACCCAAGGAGAATGGAGGAATTAATGTTAGGAGCTTGGGAGTGTCAATATTATTTTTGCAAGGAACACATGCCTGAAAGGTGAATGAGGGTAAAACATGTTGGAGCTAATTTATTAGATAAAATATGGTTACTGTTTTTTGGGAAACGCAATGGAAACCGTCCCTTTTTTGGTCCTCTATCCATGGTCAAATACTGCTTCCCTAGGACCACTCCCTTTGGATTATTGGCCGAGGTGACTCCAAATTTTAGGAATGCAACTGGGGGGGCTAGAGTTCTGGGATTCCTAGGATTTCCAACCCCATACCTTTCCTTCAGTGAATCTATCATCTACCCCCCCCCCCTTATTAATTCAATTATTGACCCCAGTAAAGAATATACCTTCGAAAACATTTATTAGGCCACAAGATTCATACATATGAATCTTGTGGCCTCCCCAGATGGAAGGTTCTTAGCCAGGGTGTATAGAAGGGCCATGCATGTGTGGACGGTTTTAGAACCCTAGGGTAAGATCCTCTGGGGTAAGTTCATCCATGAAAAATAAAAATTTATACATTGGAGGGATTGATCAAATTCAATCCTGATTGAGATGGTTATTTAGGCCAATGGTGTAACACCCCAAGATTCTATGGTACACTTCTCTTTGATTAATGCGATAGCGTGTGTTGTACGCAACATCGAGTTCTAACAACCAATCAAACTAGCTGTTATGAATAGTAATAACTACTTTTTAAAATTATATATATTTTATATTTCAAAATGGAATTCATTTTTGGATTCGGAATATATAATTTAGCCTAAGGTGAAATTTTGGTACTTTTCGAATAACTTTCATATTTTGATGAATAGTGAAAATAACTAAATTTTAATTAAAAACAACTTTTTTAATCAAAATAATTAATAGTGATAAATTATGAATTTTAGTAGTTTTAAACTATATTTAGAATATATTTTTACCATTTAATATAATGTTGGTCATTGGACATAATTTCACAATTAAACCGAACATAAACAACTGTCAATCTTTTGATAGTTATTATTTCTTAAAAACACGCTTTTTGTTTTGACAGCGGGAATTAATTTTAAATTAATTTCTGCCACTTCCGTGTTTTGAATTTAGAAAAATGGATTCCATATTTGGAATCAGGATGTCCAAATTGTGTAAATAGGTAACTTTTATTTTTAGACATTTTGAATAATTACTGCGGTAAATATTTTATTTACCATGGTTAAGGGTAAATCCGGTAAATAAGGGTTAAACGAAATAATATTATAATAATACTATATTACACTAAAACGTATCTAAACCCTATTGGTTGATACATGGTCGACCATGGGCATCTTTGGGTCGATTTTGGGACCCCATGGATCCACTTGTAAGTGATAATGACACTTTATTTTAATTAAGTTAAAATGAATACAAAAATGACACAGGCATATATCTTTTAGAAAAACAATTGTTGCATAGGGTTATATATGTTGGATTTTAGATTATAAATATTCATTAGAAATACAAAAAGATTTACTACATAATGATATTTTATTTATAATTTTTAGACATTGAATAATTTATTTTATTTATGACACAATGATGATGCAGTAATTACTATAATAGTGAAAAATTAAAATAATTGATATTATAAATACCCAAATAAATATAATATGAAACTTTTAATGAATTAAACTAATTTTCTTGGATAATATGATGTATTAGGATTGATTTAATTGACTTTTTTCGAAGTAATAAATCTGTTATGAGTTTCACAAAAATCAACTATTGAATAGTGTCAAAATTGACATAAAAGAGTTCTTAAAACAAATATTATATTATTAATTGATATTAAATTCCTAAAAATCTAAGGATCGGCCAAGAGACTTATATCATGAAAGGTTCATCATTAATGGACCACTTGGGGGTCTCTTGGATGTATGTAGTATGTTTATTAACAATATTATATAAAAATACAAATAGACATTGTAAAAGTGAAACTAATTGACTTAGAGTTAATACTTAATGATATGGTTAATATAAGTACCCAAACCTGTCTAAATTCTATTTCTTGAGTTTTTTTCCACCCATACCCACCTTAACCTTTTAATAATCAACTTTGGATCCATTAGAAACCGAATATGAATTTATTATAAATTAATATTTCTAGTTTTTCCAAAGGTGCCCCTCACCCCTCTTATAAAAGGGCACTCCTCCTTCTCATTTCTTCACACCTTCAAAGCCATTTGGTTCGGCCAAACTCTGCCCAAATACTCTAACAAATTCCCTAACTACAACCTAGGGGCCTTAGTTTGATCAGAAAGCCAACCTAAGGAGCCTTTTTGTTCAAATCAAAAGGAAGAACCCGAAGAAGAGGTACTGATTTCACCACCCTTCTCCAAGTTCATTTCTTCTTCCACTTCTTCTTCCTTTGTTCTTACCATTCTAAAATAATAACTCCAGTATCTCACATATACTGTGATGTTATTATAAATATGGTACAAACATATTCAGTATTCTATCCACCCTTTGAATAACATGTCACCATACGTGCGTACGTACGGCTTACCGTCTCCACGTCGTGGTGTAATTGTTATTCAATATATTATTATTTGGATGGGTATAATAATGATGTGTAACTCATGTAAATAATAAATATAAAATTTTAATGATTCTGTATATATGATATACCATCCATTTATATATTATTTTAATATCAAAAGAATGATATTGTCTCTCGTGCGTACGTACGGACTACCGTCTCCACGAATGCGATGAGATTCATTCTCCATCGTATACATTCAAGTATAATTATCATTTGATGATTTAAAAATGATTTTTAAGGACTTGATATCATTCTGGATATGAATAAGATACAACAAAAATGTCTTATGTAAAAAAACATATAAAATAAAATGAGTAAGTTAACACCCGAAACAACGATAATTCTAAGATATTATTAACAAATCAATGTTAAAAGATCATATATGATATCATATTAATATATATGATTCTTGTATAATTTAATAACAATTATTTCACCATTATAAAGGAGGTTAACCTACCCCAACCAAGGAAAAGTACAAGGTAAGTGTTATTTCACAATCTCTTCATTATCCGAGGTTGTTTATACGTAATAATCTACTGGGATTTCTTTATCATCCACATCCAGGTTTCTTCGAAATGTATTTCAAAACATATTTATTATTTACAAGAATATGGTTTAAAGTCATTTATACCCTTGTTTGACTTTTTATAATAGGTTTATAATGGAATCTTTCCGTCGTTTTCAAAACAAGGTCCTTTTTAACCTTTTCGACAGAATTAAGGTAAGAATGTTTTTTTTTAACTTATACGGCAGGTGCGACTATTTTCCGCTGTTATAAAATCTTCAAAGCTTCCCTTACAAGATTATAAGATTATTTTCAAAGAAAATGTTTTATTTTATATGGATCTTAAATGATTTCAAAATAAAAGAAGATATTTATTTAAAAATAATTTTGATTTCATCTATGTCAACATCCTTTGATGGATTTTAATATTATTTGAAGTTGATGTATTATGATACAAAACTTCTATATTATATTGAAGGTTTTGTGATATGTTTGACTGTGGATGTGCTATTTTTATACCATTCGTAGTTTATGGTGAAAGTATTGACATTTCGTATGCTAGTTTTAATACGAATGTTTATGTTATGTTTAAACTTTTTCATATTGGAATGCATTGGACTTAATATGTGACGGGTGGAGCCCGCTATAGCTCCTCGATACATCGGTAGGTCTCATGAGACAAACTAGTGTCTTGGAACAAGGCCTTGACAAAATCTTATTTGTGTCTTGGCACGAGGCCTTGGCTATGTGGTTATGATAGTCTGGCATTATGCATTCCATCATTATGAAAGTGGTTATTGATTTTGCATGTGATTATTTGATTAGTAGAATAACCATGTGAATAAGTAAATGGAATTATTTCGTTTTATTTATGCCATACTATGTTAAATGTTCATGTTTAAAAGGATTTTGTTTTAGTTATACATTGCCTTAAATGTTTATTCTTATTTATGAAAGTTTCTGCTATATTGTTATCCTTACTGGGTATTTGAGCTCACCCCTTTTCTATGTTTTATTTTTCCCAGGAAGTGAAGAAGTAAATTTTGAATGACCTGCAGGGATATTATGTGGGGATATGAGTGTGGATTATGGATACATTATGTTGTTGTAGTAGTTTTTCATTTTATGATGTAATGTAAAACTTATGAATATATCTAGTGTTTCCAAGGCTACTAAACCAATCGGTCATTCAAGATTTGATCTTTCTTGTGATCATGCCAATGTTATGTAATAATGCACCGACTCTGGGTAACTAGGGTCGGGGAGTTACAGTTGGTATCCGAGGAAGTTTAGTACAAACCTTGGAAGCTAGATTTAGAGAAACTCTGATTAGAGCGCGTAGACCTAAGATGAACTTTGAGGATTAGTATAGAAGAACTTCCTAGAATTTTGGTATTGTAGAGATTTTGTGAGTTTTCCAAGAAATACATCCATGTCTGGATACGAGCAGGTAGAGGCGTCTCTAGCACAGATGTACCTAGGGGTAAAACCCGAAAACACCGCTTCGAGCTAGACTCGAACGGGAAATGGTGCACGACAACGGGCCTTGCTGCACTCTTGGTTACGACACTCCCGGGGATATGCTTAGGATAACTCTCATTTTTCATTACAAATCATTTTGAATGGATTATGATTATATACTTCCTCAAAGAAAACATTCTTATGATTATGGATTATATCCATAAATAGTTCAATTTATGTTAAGTGTTTTATAAGTATGGGATTATGTATTTTGATTCCTAAACTGATCTAGTTTATGCCATTGTTTAGAAATGGCGCCTAGTGGAAGAAATGGAAACCGTATCAATGCACGCACTCCATGTAGGGATTTCCCTCCTGCTCAAGATAATTGTAGTGGGGCTGGTGATGCAACTGGTGCCGATCAGCTAATAACCATACAGGGACAACTTACTCAGGTTATGAATAATAACCTTATCCGTATGGAGCACCCTGATCCGCAGCGTGGACGATCAATGTTAGATCGATTCATGAGTCAATAACCACCAACTTACAATAGGAGTACAAATCCCTTAGTAGCTGAGCAGTGGATAAATTCCCTAGAGAAAATATTTCAGTCTTTGGGGAGCAGTGAAAGAGAAAAAGTTATCATGGCAGTTTACCGCCTCACTGGAGATGCTGATCAATGGTGGTCATTGATTCAAAACATGAAGGAAGATGATGAAGTATCAAATATGGAATTGAGGGAGTTCAAAGATCTGTTTTTAGAAAAATACTTCCCTCACAATCATCGAGCAGATATGGAAAGGCAATTTCTGGGTCTGAGACAAAAGGAGGATGAGAATGTCACAAAATATGAGGCTAACTATACAAGGTTAGCGAGGTATGTTGGATATTATATTCGCAACCCAAGAAGTAAGATTGATCCTTTCTTTGATGGGTTAAAACCATTTCTCCGTCGAGCATTAGTCTCACAATCCTTTTCATCGTACGAAGACATTGTCTCATGTGCTATCAAGACCGAAAAGGAATTCTCTAAGTCTTATGAAATTAAAGAAAAGCAAGAGAAGAAGAGACATGCTAATCAATCTGGGAATGGAAATAAAGGGAAGAAGGTAAAGGTTGAATATCCATCTTGTGGTAAATACGGGAAGAAACATCCTGGTACTTGCTTGAAGGGAATGGGAGTCTGTTACAAGTGTGGTGAAAAAGGCCACCAAGCTCGTGATTGCAAGGGGAAGAAGGAAGCTACCAACGTTCAGTGCTACAATTGCAGGGAGATGGGGCATTATGCAAATGCTTGTCCTAAGCGTCAGGAGAACTTACCTCAGAAAAGGCCAAGGGATCAAGGCCAGGCTTATGCTATCACTACTGCAGAGGTAGAAGCTCCAAAAGACGTGGTGGCAGGTAATTTAATGGTTTCCTCAAGTTTAGCAAATGCATTATTTGACTCTGGATCGTCGCATTGTTTCATATCTTCCCAGTTTTCTAAGAAAATTAGATATTTCCAATTTGATTTAATAAGGTAGTTGTCAGTTAAAACTCCTGAGGGAAGTATCATTGCAACAAAGTTTTGTGAATCAGTCCCCATTAGAGCACATAAATGTTCGTTATCTGCAGATCTCATCGTCATACCTATGATTGAGTTTGACATAATCCTCGGTATGGACTGGATTTCGGACTATGATGCGAAGATTTATTGTAAGAAGAAAGAGGTTACTATTCTTGATGATAATGATAAGGAACACTTTATCTTTAGAGCAGAATCATCACCACCTAATTCTTATTTAGATCCACCCGCAATAGCTCAACTAAATTCAATTATTGGGGAGGAAGAGAATGAAATAACTGCGTGTGAGGAAAGGAATGTTCAAATAGAGGATGTACCTGTTGTGAAAGAATTTGTAGATGTATTTCCGGAAGATTTACCTGGACATCCTCCAGAACGAGAAGTTGAGTTTTCCATTGATTTAATTCCTGGATCAAGGCCTATATCGAAGACCCCTTATAGAATGGACACTGTAGAGTTAGTCAAACTAAAGAAACAACTAGAGGAATTGAGTAATAAGGGATTTATTCGCCCTAGTGTTTCTCCATGGGGAGCCCCTGTTCTTTTTCTTAAAAAGAAAGATGGATCTATGAGGTTATGTATCGACTACAGGGAGATCAATGCTATAACGATAAAGAACAAGTATCCCCTACCTCGTATTGATGACTTATTTGACCAACTGCATGGAGCTCAATACTTTTCAAAGATTGACCTTCGATCTGGATACCATCTGTTGTGTGTAAAGGATGAAGACATTCTGAAGACAGCATTTCGAACCAGGTACGGGCATTACGAGTTTACTGTAATGCCTTTTGGATTGACTAATGCACCCTCTGTATTCATGGATCTGATGAATAGAGTTTTCAAGGAGTATCTTGATGAATTTGTGGTGGTATTTATTGATGATATCTTGGTATACTCCAAAACCTACGAAGATCATGAAAATCACTTGCGCATTATCTTGAAGACTCTGAGGAGGTATGAATTATATGGGAAGTTTAGAAAGTGTGAATTCTGGCTTCATGAGATTTCTTTTCTTGGCCATATTGTCTGTAAAGATAGAATCTATGTTGATCCTTCTAAGACCAAGGCAATCCAAGAATGGCCAGCACCTACGAGTATAACTGAGGTATGCAATTTTATTGGTTTGGTAGGTTATTATCGACGTTTCATCTAGAATTTTGCCTGATTGGCTAACCCATTAACGAAGCTCACACGTAAAGGGGTTAAATTTGTTTGGACAAAAGAGTTTGAAGAATGTTTTGAAGAACTGAAGAAAATATTAGTCAATGCTCCTATATTGACTCTACCATCAGGGAATGATGGGTTCGTTATTTATAGTGATGCATCAAAGAAAGGACTTGGCTGTGTCCTTATGCAGAATGATAGAGTTATTGCCTATGCATCACGACAGTTGATAATTCATGAACAAAACTATCCTACTCATGATCTCGAGTTAGCAGCTGTGATCTTTGCTTTGAAGATATGGAGGCACTACCTCTATGGTGAAAAATGTGAGATTTATACTGATCACAAGAGTTTGAAGTATATTTTCTCACAAAAAGAACTCAACATGAGGCAAAGGAGATGGATTGAATTAGTCAAGGAGTATGATTGTACGATACAATACCACCCGAGGAAGGAAAACAAGGTGGCAGATGATTTGAGTAGAAAAGACCATGCAGTTTTGAACAATATGAGAATTGAAAGGGATCCAATTTTCATGGATCTAGTGAAGATGGACATGGGAATAACCAGGGAAGGTGAAACATCATTGCTTTTTCAAATGGTTTCCAAACCATCTTTACTAGAAAGGATTAAGAGTTCTCAGACCGATGATGAAGAATTCCAAAAAAAGATTAAAGCTGTGAATGATGGGAGATTGAGAGACTTTGTGTATGAAGATAGAATTTTGGAATTCGGGAAGAGACTTTGTGTTCCCGATTTACCTGATCTAAAAAGGGAATTCCTAGATGATGCTCATAGTTCCAATTTCTCTCTACACCCTGGGAGCACAAAAATGTATAGAGATTTGAAGGAACATTTTTGGTGGGACAACATGAAGAGGGAGATTGCTGATTTTGTGTCAAGATTTATGGTTTGCAACATGAGAAAGCTGGAGGGTAACAGCCTGGAGGAGTCATGCAACCTCTTCCCATACCGGAGTGGAAATGGGAAAATATTACGATGGACTTTGTCATGGGGCTACCAAATACTCTTAGATGGAATGATGCAATATGGGTTATTGTTTATCGTCTAACCCTGTCAGCACATTTTCTTGCTATAAGAGAAGATCTACCCCTGGAATGTCTAGCAAGACTATATATTAATGAAGTTGTGAGACTTCATGGAGTACCCTTATCAATTGTTTCTGATCATGATCCCCGTTTTACTTCAAGATTTTGGAAAAGTCTTCAGGAATCCCTGGATACTGAACTTAATTTGAGCACTTCTTACCACCCTCAGACAGATGGACAATCAGAACGGAATATTCAGACCTTAGAAGACATGTTGAGATATTGCTCACTTGACTTTCAGGGTATGTGGGATCAATATTTACCACTGGTAGAATTTTCCTATAACAATAGCTTCCATTCGAGTATTCAGATGGCACCATATGAAGCGTTATACGGAAAGAGATGTCGTACAACAACCTGTTGGGATGATGTCGGTGAAAGAAAACTTGTAGGTCCAGAACTGGTGGAGGAAACGATGGAAAAGGTGAAGGTAATCCAAAATCACATCAGAGCAGCTTAAAGTAGGCAGAAGAGCTATGCCGATAATCGAAGGAAGGATTTGGAATTTTAAGTCGGTGATCATGTTTTCCTGAAGGTATCTCCGTGGAAGGGAGTTATACGTTTTGGTAAGAAAGGTAAATTGTGTCCCAGGTACATCGGACCTTTCGATATTCTATAACGAATTGGGGTTGTAGCTTACCGATTGGCAATGCCGCCAAGTCTCTCCAAAGTTCACAATGTGTTCCACGTATCTCTGTTGAGGAAATACATGCCTGATCCAACACATGTACTCACCTATGAGGAATTAGAACTGGAACCCGATATTTCCTATTGTGAAGAGCCCGTCAGGATTCTTGATACGAGAGAACAAGTACTGAGAAACCGGACGACGCGTCTGGTAAAAGTTTTGTGGAGAAACCATAAGATGGAAGAGGAAACGTGGGAACCTGAGAAACTTATGATGAAGAACCACCCGAGTCTTTTCATGCGATATTATTCTAGAAATTTCGAGGATGAAATTATTTGAATGAGGGGAGAATGTAACACCCCAAGCTTCTACAATACGCTTCTCTTTGAATAATGCGATAGCGTGTGTTGTACGCAACACCGAGTTCTAACAACCAATCAAACTAGTCGTTATGAATAGTAATATCTACTTTTTAATATTATATATATTTTATATTTTAAAATGGACTTCATTTTTGGATCCGGAATATCTAATTTAGCCTAAGGTGAAATTTTTGTACTTTTCGGATAACTTTCATATTTTGATGAATAGTGAAAATTACTAAATTTTAATTAAAAACAAATTTTTTAATCAAAATATTTAATAGTGATAAATTATGAATTTAAGTAGTTTTAAGGTATATTTAGAATATATTTTTACCATTTAATATAATTTTTGTCATTGGACATAATTTTACAATTAAACCGAACATAAACAAGTGTCAATCTTTTGATAGTTATTATCTCTTAAAAACACGCTTTTTGGTTTGATAGCGGGAATTAATTTTAAATTAATTTCTGCCACTTCTGTGTTTTGAATTTAGAAAAATGGATTCCATATTTGTAATCAGGATGTCCAAATTTTGTAAATAGGTAACTTTTATTTTTAGACATTTTGAATAATTACTGCGGTAAATATTTTATTTACCATGGTTAAGGGTAAATCCGGTAAATAAGGGTTAAAAAAATAATATTATAATAATACTAAATTACCCTAAAACGTGTCTTAACACTATTGGTTGATACATGGTTGACCATGGGCATCTTTGGGTCGATTTTGGACCCCATGGATCCACTTGTAAGTGATAATGACACTTTATTTTAATTAAGTTAAAATGAATACAAAAATGACACAAGCATATATCTTTTAGAAAAAAAATTGTTACATAGGGTTGTATATGTTGGATATTATATTATAAATATTAATTAGAAAGATAAAAAGATTTCCTACATAATGATATTTTATTTATAATTTTTAGACATTAAATAATTTATTTTATTAATGACACAATGATGATGCAGTAATTACTATAATAGTGAAAAATTAAAATAATTGATATTATAAATACCCAAATAAATATAATATGAAACTTTTAATGAATTAAACTAATTTTCTAGGATAATATGATATATTAGTATTGATTTTATTGACTTTGTTAGAAGTAATAAATCTGTTATGAGTTTCACAAAAATCAACTATTGAATAGTGTAAAAATTGACATAAAATAGTTCTTAAAACAAATATTATATTATTAGTTGATATTAAATTGCTAAACATCTAAGGTTCGGCCAAGAGACTTATATCATGATAGTTTCATCATTAATGGACCACTTGTGGGTCTCTTGGATGTATGTAGTAAGTTTATTAACAATATTATACAAAAATACAAAGAGACATTGTAAAAGTGAAACTAATTGACTTAGAGTTAATACTTAAATATAAGGTTAATATAAGTACCCAAACCTGTCTAAATTCTATTGGTTGAGTTGTTTTCGACCCATACCCAACTTAACCTTTGAATAATAAAATTTGTATCTATTATAACCCGAATATGAATTTATTATAAATTAATATTTCTAGCTTTTCCAAAGGTGCCCCTCACCCCTCTTATAAAAGGGCACTCCTCCTTCTCATTTCATCACACCTTCAAAGCCTTTTGGTTCGGCAAAAATATGACCAAATACTCTCCCAACTTTCCTCACTACAACATAGGGGCCTTATATTGATCAGAAAGCCAACCTAACGAGCCATTTTGATCAAATCAAAAGGAAGAACACGAAGAAGAGGTAATGATTTCACCACCCTTCTCCAAGTTCATTTCTTCTTCCACTTCTTATTCCATTGTTCTTACCATTCTAAAATAATAACTCCAGTATCTCACATATACTGTGATGTTATTATAAATATGGTACAACCATATTCATTATTCTATCCACCCTTTGAATAACATGTCACCATACGTGCGTACGTACGGCTTACCGTCTCCCCGTCGTGGAGTAATTGTTATTCAATATATTATTATTTGTATGGGTATAATAATGATGTGTAACTCATGTAAATAATAAATATAACATGTTAATGATTATTTATATATGATATACCATCCATTTATATATTATTTTAATATCAAAAGAATGATATTGTCGCTCGTGCGTAGGTACGGACTACCGTCTCCACGAATGCGATGAGATTCATTCTCCATCGTACCCATTCAAGTATAATTATCATTTGATGATTTAAAAATGATGTTTAAGGACATGATATCATTCTGTATATGAATAAGATACAAGAAAAATGGCTTATGTAACAAAACATATAAAAGAAAATGAGTAAGTTAACACCCGAAACAACGATAATTCTAAGATATTAATAACAAATTAATGTTAAAAGATCATATATGATATCATATTAATATATATGATTCATTTATAATTTAATAACAATTATTTCACCATTATACAGGAGGTTAACGTACCCCAACCAAGGAAAAGTACAAGGTAAGGGTTATTTCACAATCTCTTCATTATCCGAGGTTGTTTATACGTAATAATCTACTGGGATTTCTTTATCATCCACATCCATGTTTCTTCGAAATGTATTTCAAAACATATTTATTATTTACAAGTATATGGGTTAAAGTCATTTATACCCTTGTTTGACTTTTTATAAGAGGTTTATAAAGGAATCTTTCCGTCGTTTTCAAAACAAGGTCCTTTTTAACCTTTTCGACAGAATTAAGGTAAGAATGTTTTTTTAACTTATACGGCGGGTGCGGCTATTTTCCGCTGTTATAAAATCTTCAAAGCTTCCCTTACAAGCTTATAAGATTATTTTCAAAGAAGATGTTTTATTTTATATGGATCTTAAATGATTTCAAAATAAAAGGAGATATTTCTTTAAAAAGAATTTTGATTTCATCTATGTCAACATCCTTTGATGGATTTTAAGATTATTTGAAGTTGATTTATTATGATACAAAACTTCTATATTGTATTGAAGGTTTTGTGATATGTTTGACTGTGGATGTGCTATTTTTATACCATTCATAGTTTATGGTTAAAGTATTGACATTTCGTATGCTAGTTTTAATATGAATTTTTATGTTATGTTTAAACCTTTTCATATGGGAATGCATTGTACTTAATATGTGACTGGTGGAGCCCGCTATAGCTCCTCGATGCATCGGTAGGTCTCATGAGACAAACTAGTGTCCTGGCACAAGGCCTTGACAAAATATTATTTATAGTCTTGGCACGAGGCCTTGGCTATGTGGTTATGATAGTATGGCATTATGCATTCCATCATTATGAAAGTGGTTATTGATTTTGAATGTGATTATTCGATTAGTAGAATAACCATGTGAATATGTAAATGGCATTATTTCGTTTTATTTATGCCATACTATGTTAAATGTTCAAGTTTAAAAGGCTTTTGTTTTAGTTATACATTGCTTTAAATGATTATTCTTATTTATGAAAGTTTCCGCTATATTGTTATCCTTACTGGGCATTTGAGCTCACCCCTTTTCTATGTTTTATTTTTCCCAGGAAGTGAAAAAGTAAATTAGGAATGACCTGCAGGGATATTATGTGGGGATATGAGTGTGGATTATGGAGACATTATGTTGTTGTAGTAGTTTTTCATTTTATGATGTAATGTAAAACTTATGAATATATCTAGTGTTTCCAAGGCTACTAAACCAATCAGTCTTTCGAGATTTGATCTTTCTTGTGATCATGCCAATGTTATGTAATAATGCATCGACTCTGGGTAACTAGGGTCGGGGCGTTACAAATGGTATTTCTAAGGCATTGATATGTTCCTGCTATTGTGACCCCCGTGTGGAGACCTCTCTTCATCTTTTCATCCAGGGTGATTGGGATAGGTGTGTTTAGAGTGCCCTTGGTAATACCATCACTATATATGGAGGAATTGCAACACATGAGGACTTCTTTCAGTGCTGGTTCACTGGTGATATGAGAAAATGGTAGGAATTTGATCATTTCATACTCATAGTGGCGGCATTTTGGTGCATTTGGCAGGCGTGTAACAGAGCACAACACACTGATTTTTGTACCTCTTCCCATGGCTTGGTCTTCAAAACCCAATTCCACTTTGATGATCTAGTTACCCTTCACAGTAGGAATGAGTAGGTGTCTTCCCATAGGCCTTTCTCTAAGATCACCCAGCCCACTCCCACCCATTGTAGTTGGGGTCCGGTGTGAGATAGACACCTACTTTTCATAGCATTAAGCAGAACTCTGAGGGAGTGTCTAGACAGGGCATTATGAGAGGAGGTGGAGAGGTCCGTGACACATCTCGTTTAGTTATCATGGCTTTCAGTTGTTTCATTACAAATGGGGTATCATTGATGGGAGAGGAAAGGGCCCTTCTTACCAGGATGGAGATATGTAATTCACGGAATATCTCATAATTGTGGTGGATAATGACACCAGAATCATCTGGATCTCCCTTAACGGAGTCCCCCAAACCCTGGAACATTTCTTGTATCATCCACTAGTGAATACTACTTCTACTGGACAACAATTAAAATCGTCATTAATGGCTTGAGGGAAATCGACTGACAGACATACTGGCCTCTAGAGAATCCCCTTATCCTCCCCTTATGGAGTATAGTTCAACATGTTCCCTCCCCTCAGGCGGCATGGAGGTGGTTCTAGGGGATGCCCTTGGCCTTCACTTTTTCAGGCCCCCATGATTCCAGTTTCTAATATTTTTTCTTTTTATTTGATATGAATTATATGAAATTAATTTAGTTTAAAAATACAACGAATAAAATATTGAATAACATCTATCATAATTATTTTTTATTTATATTATATTGACTATTTAGGATTATATAATGCATCTAATAATGGGGATATATGAGGTAAATGCTTCTTCTATAATATAATATTTATTTAGTATTGTTTTTGTTCGCATTGAAATAAATTATAATTTTTTATTTTTAAAACTCCAAATATTAAATCACCCTCTTAAATCTTATGTGTTTATATTTCTTAGTTAATTTTCTTCTATTTGGTAGTAAATAAGATCAAAAAAAATTTAAATGAAATGTTGGCCTAATTTACTCATTGGTCAATAAACATTTTCATCATTTTCTACGTTTTTTATAATTATTTGAATAATCATTTTAATATTCCTTCATTATAATTTAAAGTCATTTTGAACTATATTCCAATTACATTTGGATGGTTTAAAAGAAATCTCTAAATCATTTTCTAAAAAATGAACTTTTATAATTACTTCCAATATTATGAATATAATATATATTTTAACAGTTATTTAATGAATGGATTTTATATATGTCATAAATATTATTTTATTTAAATATAACTATATATTTTTCCATGTATATATTCACATAAATGAATGTAATCAATATTAAAGAAATTTTTATTTTTTAATTTAATCAACATAAAATTATATTCTTCTAATGTATTCAGATAAGGAAACTAAAATAAATATAATGTTATTTTCATCAATGATATATTATTTTAATGATTACTATGATATATTAATGATATACATTATTAATACAATCCACCGTAATTATCTCAATTGATTATGTCATTGTTTTTCGATTTATTAACTTTATAAAATGTTAACATTATATATTCTATTTTTTGTAATAAATGAGTATTTTAATTATGTATTGAATTGTTATTAATTTGTATTATTGGATTAATCATTAGACTTAGTAAGTGATGGAAAGGTCGCCTTATTGCCTCTCAATGATTCAATATGTCTCATTAGAGAAACTAGTTTCACTGTTTGGTGTAAACCATATCTATTTATGTCTAATGTTTTGGCATGATTCCATTGCATTTAGATTATGATTTTAGAAATTAGTTATTCAAATATTATGAATGGATTTATTGTTTTTGATGTTACATACATGGATATATTCCCCATTTAAGATATTAATTACATATAATAGTAGATAACTTTTTATTTTAATAATATTTTCCAACATTTCATTATTCTATGATATTTTTTTTATATGCATCCCCATACAAAGCATCTGACTTTAAACATTTTTTTCTTTTCTTGGGATGACAATAAAGTATTTGTGATTGATTTTATGGATAGAATAGAATAAATAACAATTTTCTCACTAAAATATTATGTTTTATTTCATTTCATCAAATTTTATGTGAGAATAATTTATTTATCTATTATCTGAAACTATTAGACTATGCAATCCTTCATTATGCAATCCCTTGTATCTTTTTCCAGAAAACCAAAATAACCACGGAATCAATGTAACTATAGTTGAGTTGTTATAATTATTATAATAGGATGTTAAATATAATCCTCATGAACTACATTTAGTAAAACACATTTTAGAGAACATAACCTAATAACATACTCTAAGGACACATCTATGTGTAGGATAATATCAGGATGATTTGGTAATGGAGATAATGTGTGGTTCCTATGCAATGAAATCCTAGTACAGTTAGTGGAATGTGGAAATGGTATTGAAAAACAAAATTACCAATATTTTAGGACCCTGTAAATTATATTTATGTATCAACATGACTGTAATGTCAAGGATGAGTAGTGAGAATAATACTAAAAAATTGGGTAGAAAATACAAGCGGATATGATTTGGTAGGTGCATATGCAATTTAGGAATGATTATAAATTATTTAAAAATATTTTAATTATTTAATGATGATCCAAAATATTCTAATCCTATAATAATGAGATTAAATATACCTAAATTTTAGAATTATCATTATAGTTAATATTTTTTAAATTATACACTATAATGTATGATTCATAATTTTATAAGATAATTAAATATATTCCATATTTTATTAAAGGATTGTAGTTGAAGGAATAGAAATTTTATATCTAAATGTAATTCATGTAGTGATTTACCTCCTAGGTAAGAAAATGAATTTTTAGTTGAAGATGAACAAATTATAACAATAATGGTGTAGATGACTAAAGCTATCAGCAATAAAATTCCTATGATAGATTTAAATGATAATACCATACATGGTGAAATATTGTTATAATGCTTAATGTGATGTAACCCTATATCAATCAATTGGAAAAAATACATTTGTAATTGAGGAATGGAAGAAGACCCTAGATAAGAGATTTCTATCATTCGGATGTCAAAAAGGGAGAATGTTTTCTTGCAAGATTATTATCTTAAGGTTAATATTTTTCCATAATGTTTATTAACCCATAACATAATTGAGTATATAGAAATTATTAGTATTAAGAGGAATAATTTCTAATTGATATTTTTAAAAAATAAGTTCCTCTAGAATAACAAGATTATATGGAGAGTCCATTCCAAAATGAAATTAAAATTGAATGAGAATATGTTTTCAAAAACAAATTTAACCTTACATGGTAGAAAATCACATTAAATGTTAGGTACATATTCCATGAACTAGAATTTATCAATTCATTAATGGGGTATATCCTAATCTTCTTGGGGAATTAGTCACTCTTAACTTTTTAATATATATGGATTTAGTATCAATTTTCATAACTATAGATAAATAGTTATTTAATAATTATTCTTTTTAGAGAATAATTAAAAAAAATGGGCTTAAGGGAACTTAATAATAATATAAGAAAAGGGGAAAAGTAAAAGATGTAATTTGAGGCTTCTAAAAATTTAGTAATGAAATATCAATGAATATTATCAATGTGAAAAAGACATTACTTCATGTGTGGAGAAAATGGAAATCAAGGTCATTATTATAAGGATAATAATTATGTTTCAAAAGTCCAATGAATCAACTAAAAGGATATTATGCACTATACAATAAAATTTCTCAGTTTTCAATGGATTGTGAATCCTAAAATGCATAAAGAGAAAGGCTAAACAAATATGATATTAATTGTAAGGTTGATGTTCTCTAAGATGTGTACGTATGTAGTTTGATCATAACCTAAAATTTTGCTGATGATTAATCTATATATATATATATATATTAAATATTAAATATACTATATGTTTTCAATGAAAATATGACTTTTCCCAATAACATTATAAATTTTGTGGTTAATCAATACATATATTGATAATCTTATTGAAACATGTATATTTCTATTAATTCCATGTATGAAAAAATACATAAAAAATTTGAAAGTAATATATATATATATATATATGTCTGATAAAATTTTTATTATGAATGGGAATTCAAATTATGAAGTGAAATTTATTATAAGTATAAGTGAATATGATTCATGGTGGAAGGTGTCCTCATAATAGTTGATATACCTATTATGTCGGAAAACATTGATCATTTTCTTGAAGAACTACCTACATATCCACCTCCACAGGATCTCCTTGATGAAATTATTTGTGAAGAATAGCACACAAAACCTTTGAATGTGGAAGGGGTCATTATAATGGTGGATATACCTATAAGTTGGAAAACATTGATCTATATCTTGAATAAATACCTAGATATCAACCTGATATTGTTGTTGACTTTTCCTGCGATCTCATCACTAATGATTTGTTTAAACTAAGAATCCCTATTTTAATTATATATTGGAATTTATTGAATAAAATAAATATCTTTGGGATTTGTTAGATAAGGAATTTATATGGAAAATTGATTCCCAATAGAGATCCCCTATTATATTTTAAATAACAAAATTTATTTCAAGAGGCATTCCATCAAATATAGGGAAATCAATACCATTAATATAAATAAAACATATATTTTTTCTTACATTTATTATAGGTTTTTTCAACTTAATGGATAATTTTTTTTTCATTGATTGGTCTTCAATATGGGTACCATTATCTGTAATGAGAAAATGAATATATTCCAATGGAAAAATATCAAAACAGGTTTTGAAATTATAATTTTATAGTAATTATCATATGAATATGTAGTTAACAATCTATTTCTATAGATCATATGATTAGTTAATTCATTAATTGTTTTGATAATTTTATTGATTAATTTATTTATTATCTTCATATATTATTAAATCTCAAACGAGAATAATAGTCATTTTTTATTAATTATTAAGAATCTAAAAAAGGATTTTTATGGAAAATATTGAAAATATGAATTTAACATCAAGAATAATATTTTATCACCATATTTTATCTATTGATGGAACATCAGTTGATATTTTAAAGAAAATGGAATTTATGTAATGGCTAAAATCAATTAATATAATATATGTATTTAGTTTCCTTTAATTAAATTTTAATTATCATTGATGTAATCCTATAATTTTTTGATTAGATAAATCATTAACCATGTTGGTTATTAAAAGTATTTTTTTCATATATATAGAACAATATAATATATTTTGTGTATAATTACAGAAGATATTGGTCAATAAAACAAAATTTAAATTACTATCCAGATGGAATGTATTAGTGAGATATTGTGAAGAATCAAGTAATGGACATCAATTTGTACATATTTAGAGTAATTGTATTATTAGCAATACATGAAGTTAGTAAATGAATGGGGAATATAATTATCAAACACATTATCTTGATTTGGATTCAATAATTTTTTACCTAAAGATATATAATCATTAACTTTTTATTGAATTATATGATGTATATAAAGATCGTAAAGGTTTAAAATAAATCTTCTCAAATAAAGGATTCGACATGAGTCTAACATAGTGGATATGAAATTCTTATGATAGCTCAAAAAATTATAACTTTTGGATGGAAAATATGGTGGTTGGTGTGACTATATGGAATGATCGGGAGTTTTTTGTAAAATGAATAATGGTAAAAACATTATATTCATGATTTTAGTTAAATTTGGATAAATAAATTTCTAAGGAATTGAAAAAATAACATTTATTTAAATATACTATTAATCGATTCATATAGGATAAAATATAAAGGTTCAAATATTTTGATAATAATCTTCCATATGAAATAAAATTCATGAATCATTGGAAGTGGGTAGACATCATATATGAATATGGTATCATAATATTTAGAAATAAGCATCGTGTTTCTTCCATTACCATGTTATATAGAAAAATATTAAATGAATCTTATAAAATAAATTTATATATATAATCTGGTAGAAATAAAATGTATTAGTATTTTAATGGAATTTTTTTCTGGGATTATATGGAATGATAAACTGAAAACTATATAACATTATTCCTGGTATTTCAACATATAACTAATGAGAGAAAAGTAATAAATGATTCATTCAACCTATACTTATTCCAATGAAGATAGGGTATGATATTACTATGGACATTTTCACTGGATTCGAAAAAATATCTGACACGAAGCATTATAAATTGAATTATTTACCACATTACATTGTATTAAAATTTCATCGAAAAAGGGGAGATATTACAATTGATATCCTTGTGTGGACCAAAATTAATGATGTTTTGAATGTTAAAATTGTTCCAATTTTTGTTGCATCTGGTCTTTATCCATGGTTTACACTGATTTTATCGAAATGTTTTAGAATTATCTTAACACTGAGTATCAGTTTAGAATCTACTATAATCCATAAAAAGATGTGAATTGTGAATGTATTTTTGAGTCTTATGAAGATATATTGAGTCTATGATCAATTTTAATTAATGGTATGTGAGATCAATGTTTAAATTTTGTGGAATTTTCAAAAAAAATTGCTTCCATTCAAACATTCAAATGGATCTATAAGAATAATTGCACTAAAATAGGTTTGATATACCAAATTTATGGAATTATGTTAGTGAAAAAATAATTTTGACCAATATCTCATAAAAGGGGCAATGATGGAATTGAATACTATTCTAAGTCATGTTTTTGAAGCTCAACCATAAGGGAATGTGATATGGTGATTACCAAAAAAGGATTTATTATTTACAGTGGGAAATTATGTTTTAATGATGGTATATCTAGAGGATAATGTTATAAGGATTGTTAATAAATGAAAAATAAGTCTTATGTGATTTGGGTATTTTTAAATTCTGGTAATGTTGAGAGAAATGGATTAACATTTAGATAATCCACATATCATTCCTAAAATCGAACATCTGTTCCATATGTCATCATTTTGGATATACATGATGGAATAAATATATCTGATCACCATTTAGGTAATATAAATTGAATATGATTAATTTTATTATGATGATCCAATCTAATTTCCTGACAGTAAAGAATAATTTTTGGGGGAATATGAAGACCCGTTTGGTGAAGGTATATGAGACAATAATGAAATATATGATCAATGTGGGAATATAAAGAAGTGTGATGATGAAAAACCATCATCTATTTATGAACTAACATTATGGAAAATTTTCTTCTAACATTTTTGAAGGACTGGATAATGGAAAAATTGAGATTCAATTATAGTGTGAAATATCTTCTTTCCTAAGAAATGATTGCTTAATACATATACCATTATTCAAAAATATGATTACAAACTAAATTTATTAATTTTATAATATTAATATTATGAAACTAATATCATTTTTGTATTATATCAATATTTTCTTGTATTCATTTGTTTTACTATATGTAAATAGATGATGTTGGATAAATAGTGAAAAATACCCACTTTACCAAAACTTTCGCTTTTATGAAATTTTAATGTTATTTGAATAAAATGGTCAAATATGAAAACCATTTTCATAGAATTGTTATATATTTAAGAAGATATAAATTCAAATTTGATAAATATTTTAGGATCTTGGAAGTTGACAGTTCGGCAATTCAATAATGGGATACAATATAGGCCAATAGTAAAACCACGTTTCCCATGAAGAGCCACTCAGATAACTTCTTATTTGAGACATGTTAAGAGGATGATTTTTCTAAAAATGACTCATTATATAATTTGTATGAATGGATCAGTTGAGGTTTTCACTGTCGAAGTAGGGATAATGTTTGGAATTCAAAGGGGGATGTAGGTATCTTCATTTTTCTGATGGGAAAGAAGATAATAAATTATAAGGACTACTCACACTTACCAAATTTGATGAAAACACTTTATTAAAAAAAATAAGGAGGGGGATTATAACTATGTCCATAATTATGTTGATAAAGTGAACTCAATAGCTCATAACAATAACCATACAAAATAGGATGGTGATGTCATGGTAACTAAACAAGGTTATAGTATGATGGGGGTCATTATTAGGAGGAGGTTGGAGATAAGGAAACAATCACAATAGATGGGGTGGTATGAGAAGGTGTAGAAGAATGAGAATGAGATCTCATTAAGTATTCCAACGATGAAATGTTAGAGGATGAATTCTATATCGAAACAATAAAAGATTAATTTGGATGGATGATCGATAGTCTATTTCGAGTGCATCTCAAATGGATTAGTGTGACTGGACCAATGAACCAAATCAATTAATGGAAAATTAATTCAATTAATAGATGTATAATATCGATGAATTTATTGAAGTGTGGGATATAATGAAATATAAATTTTAATATTTCATCAATGATTATCTTGACACGAAATTCTCTAAATTACAATGGATCTATTATAGGGGTAACGTTTCAAATATGCATAAAAAAGTCATTAATAACTTGATCATTTTTTCATAAGTTAATTGCATGTCTTGAACAACTTCAGTTACCCACATATTCTTAATTGTTACAATTCATAATTAAAATTTAATTTTTATTATAAGGAAAAACATTTTTAGTTCTTTTTTCCTAATAACGTACCTAAAATGTTACTTTAGATATGGGATTGGTTTTAAATGTAAAAAAGGATCCTTTGATTTAAAATAATCTAATTAATTCATTTGAAATCTTAATTATATGTGATTTTTCTGTAAAAAAAATTTATTTCTGGAAATGAACTTTTTCCGCAAAAATATTTTCAATAAAATTTATGAAATAATATTAATTGTTATTTTTTATCTCTAATGGAAATTGGAACTTATATAATTTATTCAAAACATGGAATTATAATAATTAATGATTAGTAATAATTTAAACATAAATTTTAGTGATAATGAATAGAACCCCTCTAAAATATTTATCACTTCGATTAATGGTAAAATGGGATTAATTTTTTAAAAAAGAGAATTATTTAGGATAACACAAATACAATTTTTAGACAAATATGACAATTTTAGTTTTTCCAATAACCTTATCATATTCGAATCTATGAATATTTTGATCCACCATACATGTGTACAATGTATATTATATATTATATTTTCAGGTATTTATAAGTATTTAACCAATCTTGATTATAAATTGAACCCTATCTCCTCCACTCTCCACATGACATGAGCTACTTGGATACAAAAAATCTAAAAAGTTAACTATTAAAATTACCTGATTGATGTCATCTTCATCCTAGTATCACTTGTAGACCACATCAATAAAAAATAAGGTTTAACTCAATGTTTGTTACAAAAAGAGTAGGTATACGTTATTACCAAGTTATTTAATGTTCTATTAATATTAATCATCTTCAAATTCCTAATTAAACATATTAATAATGTTGAATCAGGTTATTATCCATATTCATTTCTATCAGTATATCCACTGTATATATCCATTCAATCCTATAGAAAATTAAAACATCACTAGTGTGTATGCATGGACAATGATATTCCTGATCAAGTGTAATTCATTTTTTATCACCAATCATGCATGAAGGGATATAATTATAAAATTAAAAAAATATAGATATGTTGTTAACAAAATATTTATTGTTTATTAAATGTATTGTGTCATCTATATTGTTACCCCTCCATCCAGTTGATAAAGATGACATCATTTGTGTGTTTATATCGATTACCACTTCCATAAGGTGTGTTGATTAGATTATTTATTACCACCATGAATAGATTATTATAAAGTTATATATAATTAAAAAAACATTAATTCATCAAACTAAATAATTTTGGATATTATACTGACATTTCATAACCCCTTTGACCATTATCAATATACCGAAGTAATTTTTCATAAATTGAATGAACAACAATAAGTGTTACGAAAAAATAAGAACTATTAAATGAATGTATGTGAAAAATTTATGGAAGTTCAAAAAAATTAAATATAGATGAAAAGGGGTAATAAATATTTACATAACAATTTTAAATTGATTATTGTGGAAGATATAACATCTTTGGCTAAGAGGATGTTTAAGGTATGGATTTATTATACAATGTTATTTTTATTCATTATTTTTAAAGTTTAGATTAAATCAAAATGAAATTTCTTTGTCATTATAAATACATCTACATTCATGTCCTCTAGTTATACATGGGTTTTATATGTTTCCCATTATTTTCCTCACTTTTATAGTTAATATGATTGAGAAAATGTATTTTAAGAAAAGATGACCATATTTCCTAGGTGGTCAATGAATAATTTCACCTATTCCTATTTTTCATACAATGTTTTTAATTATGTTTTTAAAATTAAAAAATTATTATTTAATTTAATTTTCTTCTATATTTTACATTATTTACAATTACAAAAAAAAATTATTTAATTTTAAAAAAATTTAATTTGGACTTTTGAATAAATTTTATCACGTAGTCATTATTATAATGCTTACCAAATGAAATTTATTTACTACCACAATATATATTTAGTTTTTCAAAATAATCATTTAAAATATTGATTCTTTATTTTTATATAATTTATTAGTCATAATATTCTAGAAATTTAAATTTAAAGTCTTATCAAAATGAAAAGTTGTATTTCTTATTTCTTCAAATATTGTATCAAAGGATCATACAATGGTATTTTTATCAATGATAATGTACTTTCAATATTATTAGGATATACTAGGGATATATAATAATGATGCAATCTTCCATATTTACCTGGATGGTTTACGATGATGTTATGTATTTATTTAAAGCGTAAAATATTTATACTTCATTTTCCAGTTTTCCAATATGAATGTTTATATTGGTTATATATTGAATAATTATTCATTTATTATCAGGGATAAATGCATTAGAATTAATAGTTAATTCTAGGGCCTATCATTTTCTCTCATTACATTAGTATATCCCATTATAAAAACATGTTTTTATCTTCATCATAACCATTACCTATTTATATATACTATCTTTGCAAAAGGTCATGATGGTAAGATGATGATTTTTGGAATTATCTGTTTTAAAAAAATAAAATAGATAGTATTATCCATGTTATTATTTATATAGTTATGTCAACCATGGAAGTAGTCCAATTTTATGATATTAGTTATATGAAACATTTTATTAGTTTTTATCACTTCATTATTATTCATTCATTATTTATTTTATGATATAATTTTATTTATAATATCCCTTAATAATCATCTTATCCCACAAAAAAGTTTTGTTCATTTACCTATGATAATAATAAGGGATATAATATTGATTTTATAGACATTCTACAAGAAATAAGAATTTTCATAATATAATTTTATGTTTTGATTCATCTTTAGAAATATAATTTTAGAATAATGTATGTTTCTTGTCTCATAGTGCAGGTAAACTATATAATCCTTTGGGATGTGATACCTTTTTTCTTCTACCAATATATTAAAATAACAACCGACTCTAGGTTATTGGAATCAGGGTGTCACAATATTGATCATGTACAGATAGTGTTCAGATTGATGTTATGGAGAAACTATTTTATTTATGAATGATTCCTAGTCTTCACAGGACACATTTTAAAATATTATATATTATAAAAAATTTAATTGAGACTAATAAGTTAATGTTGGATTTCATTCTTGCTAGAAAATAAATTTGATATTTCCTTTATACACAATAATGAAAATGTTGGAGAATATTGCTTGAGCCCGATGTTGTGTGACAATGTTGTGCATTAGTATAGATTCTCTTTAGCAATGATTGATGAGTTCGTTGACATGAAACATGAAAAGGGAGAAATTTATTGATTATGATGTCATTATTAGATGATATTATAGTGGTACATATTGAAGTAGGTGGAGGAGTTCCAATTGGGGGTTCTGAGGCATATATTTGGGGTGATCAAGTCGTTTGTTGTGAATTTCCTATACAATAATATAAATATGGAATCCATCAGGTAATGTTTTAGGTAAATATTTTCATTCATTTGGTGATGTGTGATGTGGTTCCATATGAGATATATAGATCACCCATGGTGGTACATCATTTTGGGAAAATGATTTATTTATCTTTGGGATATCAATTTTTTTGGAAGGGTTAGAACCGATCAGTTGTTTAGTTATTCTATTGAAGCTTCATTTTCTAAAAGTTTAAGGCTAAACGTCTTCTTCCTACTAGTTTTTTTCTATCGACTAGAGGTTATGTATATAATTACATAGGATATAGAGATGTAATAACATATCATTTCTCCATGATATAAGAAATTTAATGATATTATATAGATGGTTTTAGACCACATGTTGATGTAAAATCACTTCTGAGAGTTTAATAAGTGAGAATTTGTGTTGGTAATTTCAAGGTAGTGCCTAGAAAAGGTAGTCTGACCCAATGGGATTATAAATTTGATCATATAGGATCAGTATCCCTATATTAACTCTAGTTAATGGAGATTAATATAATTATTTATTTCATCATAGTTAATCCTTAGAGATACTATTCTTATGAATATATATGGTCAATCATAGTGGAATATCCTAACAATAGAGGACAAATTACATGTGTGAATTATAAATTTTAAAGGATTTTTAGTGGAGCACTTAACCTTCATGGAGATATCGTATAATAATAGTTTTCACTCTACCATTGATATATCCCCCTTAAAATTATTATATTATTATCATTTCCATTAATCATTGTGTCAGACTAATGTCTGAGACAAATGTTTTTTTTTGAAATGAACATGGTGTTGAGTGAAATAGTATAGGTACATGTGATACACAAGTTAATGAAGGTGGTGAAATATCAATATAATTATAATGTTTAAAACATGATTAAAAATTTTGGGTTTAATTAAAGATATTATATTTTCTTTATGGTGTGTAATTTTCATGGGACGTGATGTTTTAGTCAGGGTAGTAACCATTACACTCTATTTTGGGTATTTTGGTGTGTTGGGTTGCATTAGAGCCTGAAAAATATGATTGAAATATCAATGTTGATGAGAGGACTCATGAATTCCTTCTTGTATCAAGGCTTCATTGATATATCCATGGATGTATTCACATCATCTATTGGGGTGATATAAATTATGAAGACGGTGTGTCATTCAAGGAACGACATATTGATATTAAAGACTATCAGGAGAAAGAGTTAAATTTGTATTATATTTATCTCTTATAGGGAAATAGAGTCTAATATGAGCGAGCATGTTTCCATGAGTCTCAAAATGGTTCGTAGTATCCTGATTTGTTTTGATCAATGATTTGGTTCCAAAATGAGATAATGCATTTAAACAAGTTTTTTTTTAAATTTATTCTATTTTTTATTTTGATTTTTGTTAGTAGACCATTCCTTTTTTGAGATGATTCATTACGAAGACTATTTTTTTAGGTTGGTAGTTAATTCTATGATGACATATATTTTTTAATATTGTAGAATTTTTGAGTTATTTTCATAATGTGACACTCGAGAGACATCTCATAGGGTGGTGGATCAAAAACATTTTTCGTTGAACATATTGGTATAAATTATAGTGTTTATCGCTCTTTTGAGTGGTATCTATTGTATGTTACAAAACATATAAATCCCTTACAATCCGTTATTGCCTGGGATGTTCTATTATGGTGATCAATTACTTTCCCCTACAAATTTAAAATTTTTTCATTTCCTAGATAAGATTATTCGTGTGGTTTATCATTTTGGTTCTATATATGATTAGTTTCTTCAAATGGTCGATCCTCAAAGTATGTCGACATCTTAAAAATATATAATGAAATTTATTATTTTATATAAAATGTTAAATAACCAAGTTGATTTAATTAATTAATTTTAAAATAAATAATGAAATAGCAATGAAAAAAGGGGATTCAATTCCAGATTCTGATAGGATAATTAAAACATTTAATAATTAATTTCATAAGGATTTAAATGAGTAATTTTGTGAGGCTAAATGGAATCCCAAATAATATTTTGGGGAAAAATCATGATTTATAGATTATATAAGAAATATATTAGAATATCATATATATTGTTATAAAATGAATATAATTTCTTTTATTTTATATATTTCTTACTCTCGAGTCCAAAAAAACTAGATATATTCACCTAAAATTCATGGAAACCCATATGTATTCACTGAGTATGATATTCATCTGAGATCAAAAATGTGGGACACCCAGTTCATTGGTGAAGTAATTCATGAAATGATTCATCCACTATTTATGGGAACTATTATATCTTCTTGTATGTGTATTAGTGTGAATTAATCATTCCTCCCATTATTTGTTTAAATGTATGGGACTAACCATAGTTAAACTAAATAATATTATTAGATGACATAAATAATGATTATTTTAATCATATGGGAAAGTTATATACAAGATATATTTATATAGAATCGTTATTTTAATGATTTCGGTAATTTAGTCACATTAAATATATAATAATTATAATTATTCAATATTCTACAAATTTAAAAAGGATATAGAAGTTGAATAAAAAATGTACAATGAAAATACATTTGTATAATTGGTTGAAAAATTAAATAAAAAATAATATCCCATATTACTGGTTAAATTAGTTGTCTTTATAATATAGAAATTTCAAGGTGATATATATTATTAAAACTATTAATGTAATTTCAATAATAGAATTTAATGGCTTCTCATGTTTTATCTTGTGTGTCGGAATTGATATTACATGAATTATCCGTTAGAGATAAAAGGATAACTGCAAGATACTATGTTAAGTTACATAATAACTGTTAATTATAATTATTTATTGTATTTTTTAGAATTAACTATATGAAATTTAGATTATCACATGTTAAATATAATTAATATTTCTTATTGGTAATTCATTAAATGGTGGTATTTTTTATCACATGTGGTTTCTATATTCATGATGCCACCTCTTAATGTTTTTTATATACTGTGATATATATGTTTGTGTGTTTTTCTGTTTTTTTCATGTTTAATAGATATAAATTATTAAACAATGAAAATTACTTACTATGATTTTATAAAATGGAGGATACATTGCAAAAATTACTACTACTAATATTGGAAAAATTTAGTCTTAGAATTATTTCACGTATAATGTTTATATTACTTTTAAAATATAAATATCTAATTCCATGTGTTTCCTTGTCATGGAATACTATTTCATAATGATCTAATTAATTTAATGTGGAATTAAAATGGATTTTTATAAATATTATTGTTTAAGGTGGAAAGAGAATGTCTTATTGTGGGATTATTTTGTTCCATAATGAAATATGCTTAGTTCCATTACAAGTGTATAGAGATCATAAAAATAAAATATATTAGTAATCTACTTTGATAAAAGGAATTTTGTGATTTGATGTGTCTATGATAACATTTATATGGTAAGGAAGAATTAATGAGTAATTTTATGGGAGACAATGTTATCATAATTGCTAGTGTAGATGATTCTGGGACAAATTAAACTCTGCACAATTGAGTATGATGAATGTTAGGTTGTTGGGTTGAGTTTAGAGTGGTTCTTCTTCATTTATGCCTTCAATATTATATGATACATCTTTTTGTACAACTAGTCAGAATTTATTTATTATGGGTTTCCCACTTGATGAAATTGTCACATTTTATTCAATTAAAGTAAATAATTTTTTTGGTGATATCATTGGTTGAGTGAAAGAGTACCCATATCATTTCAAAATTCAAAACAAAAAAATAATTGAATGGTTATTCTTCATAGTAGTCACAGATAATGATGGCATACTTGATAATATAATTAATGGTTTTAGTTACAAAAGGACCATGAATAAGAGATTAAAATTTTAATATTGGAAATAAAAAATAGAATAATATAGTTAATTAATAATTAATTAATTAATATATTATTGATGTTGGTATGCTTGCTTCAGACTTATTCAATTGTGGGGGATGTCTGGAGCCATGTGCGATGACTGTGGAAGATAAGCCAAAGACTATGTACTTTCAATTAGTATGGTTGTGCATTATATTATTTACATGTTTTTATTTCATAAGATACCAATACAATGTTATTACGGACACCAACTCATAAATGTTTGGGGGTGTTGTAGTTAATATCCAAAATGGCGAGTTAATGAATGGAAAAGATTTCTCCCACCCATGGTCACCCTAGGGAAGTAAACATTAATAGGTGTATCCAAATATATAAATGATTAGAGAATATGGTTTTTTCCTGCACATGGTATGATCTATATTTGATTCACAATGCATTTCTGTCTGGTATGTATCATCCATGAGTATATCACATACTTGTATCCAAATGTGGTAGATGTTACATCCAATGTGAGTCTTTACTAGGGTTATAATATATTGAGTTAAAATGGCTTTACATGGGTTAGAGTGGAAGCCATCATACACATGGTAATAGATATGATGATGATAGTGAGTTGAATATACTGACTAAAAACAACAAGATATATTAGAATGTTCAAGAGAGTGAGATTGTTAGGTTCAAGGTCCTAACTCATATTGGGGATGACTTCATATATTAACGGGGTGAGTACATGATGTAACTTTTTTAGAATGAAATCGAAACACTAATGGGGATGTGGAATTTGGATGACTTCATTTACATAGATGAACACACAGACACACATAGTGTTGTGTGTATGATTTATTTTTACAAAGAATTATTTACTACTATGTGTCACTTGTTGATAGATACTTTGAAAGTATCATAAAAATTTTATTACATGACTACTTTATATGATAGCTTCATTTTTAATTGTCATGGATTTATTATTATTTTTTATTCCTTCCAAATGATCATTGAAAAATAATCAAAAATGAATTAATACATCAAAACTGTAAATATTATTTCCCACAATCAACAATATTTTTTAGGTGTTCAAAATTAGAAAAATCGTGTGAACCCCCGTAAGACATACTATCACGAGACTTTCATAATGTCACATGAATGATACATGCTTAGAACATAACATATAGAAAATCATATATATAAACATTGAAAACCGTTTATAATCTTTTTAAGTTGCATCTGACACTAATTAATCAAGTGGTGGATTCCAAATAAGAACTCTGGAGTCACATGACATTTTAGTCGGTGAATGACTGATAATCCACATACATATACATAGATAAATAGGGTAAAATTTAAAACAATTGGCAGCATTATGTGGTTATAACACTCACATGATTCACCCATGAAACTCTAGAGACACCACAAAATCCCTTGTGGCTTGTTTTCCTTTTCACACGAGAGGCTGCAGGCATGCCACCTTCAATATGAGAAGGGATTTAGAAAAGTAAAACCAGTCTTGTGCTCCCCCTTTGTATCTAAATACGAACCTATGATTTGATTTACATAAAAGAATTATGTATCATCATAATACACTTCATTGGTAACATGATGCATCACCATTTGGGAGAGTTATTTTCATTGACAACACTCATGAAATCTTGTTATATCCCAGATCCTTTCAAAATTAAAAGGGGAAAAAAAGGACAAAATGAATGAGATTATTTTTATGGTAAACATCACGTGATGTACTTGTGTGTCTTGATAGACCTCACAAAAAATCATGAGCATGATTTCCCGATCATGGGAAGTCCCCATATAAATCCATCCTTATCTTGTAAATGGTCCCAGAAAATTCATATATGATCATGTGTAATCCTTTCTATAGGCATCTTGATCTCACAAAATTCGCCTGACATGTTGGCCTAAAAATATGAAAGTCCATCAGCATGTGCACATGATTGGGAAATACCAATTTAATGGAATATAATCCAGTTAATTGTGAATTTGTTGTATGGTCTTTTGGTTGCTGAGAATCTTGTGATTCCCCCATATTGACATATAGAAGGACCTCATGAAATTAATAACATCAAATATCTCCACAAACTACAACCTACATTTTGGAGAAATGCAACGCTCAAGGAAAACTGTAACAACCCAAGCTTTCACGATACTCTTTTATTTCAATAATGCAATAGCTTGCATTGTACGGAAGTTCGAGATTCTAACACACCACGACCAATCAATGTAGTAATTATGAATAGTAATACCCACTTTTTGAAATTATATAAATTTTATATTTCAAATGGACTTCATTTTTGTATTAGGGATATCGAAATTATCCTATGTTGAATTTGTTTTAATTTTCTAAGAACATCCAATTTTCTATGAATAGTGAAAAATACCTAAAAACTTTTTTTAATCAAAATAATTTATAGTGATAAATTATACTATTGAATGGTTTTAAAGTATAATTAGAATATATTTTTACCATTTTATACAATGGTGTTCATTATAATTAATTTCACTTTGAAATTGGACATAAACAATTGTCAATATTTTAATATATATTGTTTCTTAAAAACACACTATTTGTTGTGACAGCGGGAATTAATTATAAAATTAATTAATGCAACATATTTGTTTTTAATTTCCTAAAATAGACATCATTTTTGAATTTGGATGATCAATTATAGCTTAGGGTGAAATTTTGGCATTGTTCTGGAAAACATCATTTTTTGATGAATAGTGAAACCACTAAGTGGTAGTTAGAAAACTGATTTTTCGTTTAAATGAAACATTACCACTTCTGTGATTTGATTTTCAAAAATCCAACATACATGGTTTTCATTAGGATGTAAAATGTGGTTCAATGGGAGTAAAATAATTTTTTGGTGAATAGTAACTATTAAGTTTAATTAATCGCAATTAATGGTAATTAGTGAAATTTATTGTAAAAATGATATTATAAAAATATGAAAATACATTTACAATTGTCCTACCCCTATTTTATGAGTCATGGCCGACCAAGAAAATCCATGGGTCATCTTGGGGATCCCATGGAGCCACATTGGTAGGAAAAGGTCAGTAAAAACTTTTTATTTAATGTTATAATAAAAATGACACAAACATGAGTTCTTTTACTAAAACAATTTTTAAATAGAGATATAAAAGTTATATTTTTGACTATAAATATTCATTATAAATATAAAACGATTTAATAAATCATGATACCTTTTTTTAATTTTTATAAATTATATAAATTAATATTTGAATGAAACAATGATGATGTAGCGATTACCTCATTAAATAACTATTTAAAAAATGAAAAGATAATGTAAATGCTAAGGATTACACTTGTCAAAAACCTATTGGATGAGTAGATTTCGAACCAATATCACCTTATCCTAGAAATATATCATTTTGGGACCTTTAGAATCCAAAAAGCATTTTATAATAAAGTAACATTTCAATCTTTCCAAGAGTGCCCCTTCTCTCCTCTTATAAAAGGCCCCCACCTCTACCACCTTATTTACACCATCAAGACATTTTGATCGGCCAAACTCTTCAAAAATATTCTCCCAAATTCCCTCTCTTACTCCTAGAATCCTAACTTTTGGATGATGTCTTCCTAAGGATACCTTTGGCTCAAATCAAAAAAGAGTTTCCTGATTTTAAGGTAATGTCTTCTCTAATGTCCTTTTGTTTTATTTTGCTTCTCCAACCCCCTAAACTCTATTTATTTAATCATTTTGTAACAACACCAGTATCATAAAATTACTATGATGTTTTTATAATAATTATTCGAGCAACAATTACACACACCTACTTCTAATGGTTAAAGAACATACTGTTCCTGTGGATGTCCAATTTCTGCCTCACGAAACGATGATTGTACAACACTCATATAACACCTTAAATGGTGGAAATTAAGATGTAAATATAATTATATATGATATATAATATGTTTATGTTTTACTTAAGCTTATGTATTTTTCATTTATTGCACACCGATATGGTTTCCATTATGGGAAAATGCGATATTTTCATTTTAGGAAGTGTGGACTACCGCCCCCTCAAAGTGATTTGAATCGTTAATGCCATATGTGGGATGTATAAAGGATGGAATAAATGGTATTATACATTATAGTATACTGGAAATATAGTATACCTTTATATAATTATAATCTCATTCTATTAAATATGAAATAGAAATGAATGTAGCATTCATGCATACGTACGACTTACCATCTCCATGAACGGTGCATTTCATTTCTTACCTCTAAATGTTACGTAATATTATGAATGAATGTATATATACTGTATATATAAGATATATATGATATCTACATCATGAATATAATTCTAGAGATAATGGATATTCTACCACAGAAACAACTTGTTATTATAAGAAGTTTATTGTTGACTCAAGTAACAAATATCGACAAAATGACCGTTATTAACTTAAATAATTTCATAATGTTCATAACATGGTAATAAGTGATATAAAAAGAAATAATGAACTTGAAAAAGGTTCTTAAGAAAGTATAAATTTACTCTAGTTTATTATTCAAGAAGTTAAAGAATGATCGAGTCAAGTCGGACACGAGGTAAGGGAACTTCTTAGCCCAATTTCCATTCATTGGGTTAATCTCCTACCTTCAAATTATGTCATGATATTATTATGTACTATCATGTATTTTTACTTTATTTATGTGAACATATAGTGAATACACAAAATAGAATTACTTTATTTTAAAAATGATCTTTTTAAGGGTCTTCGTCTCAATCCCTTTTCATTGAGACATATTTTGTTTTATACCCAACATTCATTTATACAGTGTATAAACCCCTTTGACTTTTACTTTTATTCAAAAGGAATCGTTTTTAAAAAATTTTTAACTAAATGACAAAAGGAATGTTTTTGTCTTACGAATGCGGCGACAATGACTTCTTCGCCGCCGTGACCATTATTTTTGTTTCGGCTTCCCCTACAGGCCATAACTTTTTTTAAATGAAAAATAAATACCAAATTTTATTTTCTTTTATTTTCATATTGATAATGGATTTGATAAAGTTTTTATTATATCAGTTTGTTTTATTGATATCTTATGATTGAAATGTGTAAATGTCATGTTTCCTTTATGCATGTTTTATGTGATACGACTATGTTATGTTTTATGATATGTTTAAACCTGTTCATATGAGGGATGCATTGGACTTAATAAGTGACGGGTGGAGCCCGATATAGCTCCTCGATGCATCGGCAGGTCAAATGAGACAAACTAGTGTCTTCGAACGAGGCTTTGACAAAATATTATTTGTAGTCTTGGCACGAGGCCTTGTCTATGTGGTTATGATAGTCTGGCATTATGCATTCCATCATTATGAAAATGGTTAGTAATATTGCATGTGATTATTCGACTAGTAGAATATCCATGTGAAGAAGTAAATGGCATTATCTCATTTTACTTTTTCCACATCATGTTGAATTTCAAGTTTAAATGGATTTTTTTATTGTTATACATTGCCTTAAATGATTATGTTTATTGATGAAAGATTCATCTATATTGTTATCTTTACTTAGCATCTGAGCTCTCCCCTTTCAATGTTTTAATATTTTCCAGGATGTGAAGAATTATTTTATGAATGAGTTATAGGGATTGTCAAAAGAGGATATGAGTGTGGACTATGGAGACATTTTTATTGTAGATTTTCACTTTATGATAAAATGTAACATTTATGAATGTATCTAGTGTTTCCAAGGCTACTAAACTAGTCGGTCTTTCGAGACATGTTCTTTTATTATCATGCCAATGTTACACAATAATGCACCGACTCCGGGTAACTGGGGTCGAGGCGTTACAGCTGGTATCAGAGGCAGTTTAGTACTGACCTTGGAAGCTAGCTATAGATTATATCTGATTAGAGTGCATAGCCATAAGATAGACATTGAGGATTAGTATAGAAGAACTTCCTAGAATTTTGTTGCTGTAGAGATTTTGTGGGTTGTTCGAGCAATACATCTCTGGCTGGATACGAGCCAGTAGTGGCGGCTCTGGCACATATATACTAAGGGGTAAAAACCGAAAACACCGCTCTGAGCTTGACTCGAGCGAGAACTGGTGCACGAAAATCGGCCTTGTTTCACTCTTGGTTACAACACTCCCGGGGGATATGCTTAGGATAATTCTCATTTTCTTTCCAACCATTATGAAGGGTTTATGAGTATATACTTCTCAAAGAAAACATTTCCATTTATGATTATGGATTATATCCATGAATAGTTCAATTTATGTTAAGTGTTTTATATGTATGGAATTATGTATTTTGATTCATAAACTAATCTAGTTTATGCCATTGTTTAGAAATGGAACCTAGCGGAAGGAATGGAAACCTTGTCAATGCATTCACTCCGTGTATGGATTTCCCTCCTACTCAATATAATTATTGTGGAGCTGGAGATACAACTGGTGCTGATCAACTTATTACAATTCTGGTACAACTCACTCAGGTTATAAATAATAACCTTACTCGTATGGAGCACCCTGATCCGCAACATGGAGGATCAATGTTAGACCGCTTCATGAGGCAACAACCACCAACATTTAATGGGGGTACAAATCCATTAGTAGCTGAGAAATGGATAAACTCCCTAGAGAAAATATTCCACGCCTTGGGGTGTAGCGAAAGGGAGAAGGTTATCATGGCAGTTTACCGCCTCACTGGAGATGCCAATCAATAGTGGTCATTGATTCAAAATACAAAGGAAGATGAAGAAGTATCAAGTATGGAATGGAGAGAGTTAAAAGATCTTTTCCTAGAAAAATACTTACCTCGTGACCGTTGAGCAGATATGGAAAGGCAATTTCTGATTTTGAGACAAAAAGAGGATGATAATGTCGCAAAGTATGAGGCCAACATTACAAGGTTAGCTAGGTAAGCGACAGATTATATACATAACCCAAGAAGTATGATTTATCGTTTATTTGATGGGTTAATATTATTTCTCCGTCGAGCTTTTTTATCACAATCCTTCTCATCGTACGAAGATATTGTCCTGTGTGATATCAAGACGGAAAAGTAATTCTCTAAGTCTTATCACAACAATGTAAAGCATGAGAAGAAGGGAATGGTGGAACAAGAGACAGATAAAGGTAAAAATGGATATAAGGATTTTCCATTATTTTATAATTATGGGAATAATCACCCCAGTGCTAGCCTAAAAGAAATTAGAGTTTGTTATAAATGTGGAGAAAAAGGTCACCGGGCTCGTGATTACAAGGGAAAGAAAGATGCTATCAATGTTGAATGCTACAATTTTAGGGAAATTGGGCATTATGCAAATTAATGTCCAAAGCGTCAAGGAAACATACCTCAGAAAAGGCCAATGGATCAAGGAAAATCTTATGCTATTACTACATTTGAAGTGGAATAATTAATGTATTGGTGCTTTTGGACTCAAGGATTATATTCTGGTTATAATAATAATGAGATATATATTTAAGGATTATACTGCAATACTTGTTTTTTTATTAAGGTTTTAATATGATGAAGGTAATCATATTTTTAGTATGTGACAATAAGAGAAACTTTACTTTGTTTGGGGATTCCGATGTTACAATTGATTTTGGAATTTAGAGACCTTTTTGAGAAAGTAGGGACAAAGGTATTTTGGATAACTATATAGGTTGGAATGGATTATGTTAAACCTTAGATAGTATTATTTAAGGTTAACAAATTTCTGAAGATTATTTTTGGAATATTATACTATAGTTTCAGGAAAGGGACAACCGGCAGTTTGTGGGATAACCCGTTGTGTCGCACAAAGCTGCAGGAATCGAACCCACAACCATAGTGCAACAGGCCTTTATTACTTACCACTAGCCTACATGAAGTCCCTGGTCATTAAAAAATAGTTTTCCTAATCTAAATGGTATGTGGTAATATTTGGAACCTTATACAATTAGGATAAATTGAATATTTTTGAGTTCTGTTACTATTTAGAGTGAAAGATGGGATCGTGGTAAAAATTTATTAAAGAATGAAAGCCTACATTACAAGTAATTATATTTCCTTACATTATTATAAAATAACTTAAATAAATTCCTCATCATTATTAACGGTAACTTAAATCAAAAACATTGTAGGTCAAATTTTCCAACTAGGGATTCAATGACTGTTTAACCAATCAGATGTTTGTGATTTTCTTGTGGTTAACTTTCTCCTACTCCTGTTTTCTACAACTATCCATCAGACCTTGATGGTTTGTTTCTCCTCCATATCCACATTTTCATAGAATCCTAGTATGGGCTATCTCGGGTGACCTTTGTACTTCTCTTTCATTCTTTTAATGTTATATTCTTATTAACCCAATTTCCGATGTGGGTTTTCCGCAGAGGTGTTTTCTATTTTCAACCTTTTATTTTCGAAGAACATTTTCAAATTGCGAGGATGAAATTTATTGGAGTAGGGGAGAATGTAACACCCCAATCTTTCACGATATGCTTCTCTTTCAATAATGCAATAGCTTGCATTGTACACAAGTTCGAGATTCTAACACAACACGACCAATCAAAGTAGTAGTTATGAATATTAATACCCAATTTTTGAAATTATATAAATTTTATATTTCAAAATGGACTTCATTTTTGTATTGGGAATATCGAAATTATCCTAAGTTCAATTTTTTGTAATTTTCTGAGAACTTCCAATTATATATGAATAGTGAAAAATACTTAATTTTTTTTAATTCACAATAATTTATAGTGATAAATTATAATATTGAGTGGTTTTAATGTATAATTAAAATATATTGTTACCATTTTATCCAATGGTGTTCATTGTAATTAATTGCACTATGAAATTGGACATAAACAATTGTCAATCTTGTGATATATATTGTTTCTTAAAAACACACTATTTGTTGTGATAATGGGAATTAATTATAAAATTAATTTATGCAACATATATTTATGTAATTTCATAAAATAGACATCATTTTTGAATTTGGAATATCAATTATAGCTTTAGGGTTAAATTTTTGGCATTGTTCTGAAAAACATCAATTTTTGGTGATTAGTGAAACCACTAAGTGGTAGTCAAAAAACTGATTTTTCATTTTAATGAAACATTACCACTTCTGTGGTATTATTTTCAAAAATCCGATATACATGGTTTTCATTAGGAAGTAAAATGTTGTTAAATGGGATTAAAATAATTTTTTGGTGATTCGTAAATTTTATGTTTAATTAATCGCGATTAAAGGTATTTAGTGAAATATAAGGTAAAAATGATATCATAAAAATATGAAAATACCTTTACACTTGTCCTACCCATATTTGATGAGTCATGGCCGACCAAGAAAATCCATGGGTCAACTTGGGGACCCCATGGAGCCACTTTGGTAGGAAAATGACATTACAAACGTTTTATTTAATGTTAAAATAAAAATGTCACAAACATGAGATCTTTTACTAAAACAATTTTTAAATGGGGTAATACAAGTCATATTTTTTACTATAAATATTTATTAGAAAGATAAAAAGATTTCCTACATCCTGAAACTTTTCTTATTATACTTAGACATTAAATAAATTAAAAATTTTATGACACAATGATGATGCAGTGATTAGCTCATTAATTAATGATTAACGTAAAATGAAAAGATAATATAAAAGATAAGTCCTACACTTGTCAAAAACTTATTGGATGAGTATATTTCTAACCCTTATCACCTTATCCTCGAAATATATCATTGTGGGACCTTTAAAATCTGAAAATCATTTCATAATAAAGTAACATTTAAATCTTTCCAAGAGTCCCCTTCTCTCCTCTTATAAAAGGCCCCCACCTCTACCACCTTATTCACACCTTCAAGCCATTTGGCTCGGCCAAAATCTACATAAATACTCTTACAAAATCCCTATTTTACTCATATAATCATAACTTTGGGCATAATATTTCTCAATGAAGCCTTTGGCTCAAATCAAAAAAGAGTTACCCGATTTTAAGGTAATGTCTTCTCTAATGTCCTTTTGTTTTATTTTGCCTCTCCAACACCCTAAACTCTTTTTATTAATTTTTTTGTAACAAAAACAGTATCCTTAATATACTAGTATGTTGTTATAAGAAGGATTCGAGCTACAATTACACAATACTACATCTAATGGTTAATGAACATACTGTTTCTGTGGATGGAGAATTCCTGCCTCACCAAACGATGATTGTTCAACACTCATATAAATCCTTCAATGGTGGCCATTAATATGTCACTATATTTATATATGATATATAATATGTTTATTTTTTAATTAAATCTTCTGTATTTTTCATTTATTGCATTACTTTATGGATTCCATTATGGGTAAATGCGATATTTTCATTTTAGGAAGTGCGGACTACCACCCCCTCAAAGTGATTTGAATCGTAAATGCCATATGTGGGATGTATAAAGGATGGAGTAAATGGTATAATAAATTATATTATATTTTAATTATAATATATATATATATAATTACAATTTCATTCCAATAAATATGAAATAGAAATGAAAGTAGCGTTCATGCGTACGTACAGCTTACCGTCTCCATGAACGGTGCATTTCATTTCATACCTCTAAATGTTACATAATATTATTAATGAATGTATATACTGGATTTATAAGATATTAATGATATCTAAATAATTAATATAATTCTGGAGATAATGGATATTCTACCACATAAACAACTTGTAATTATAAGAAGTTTATTGTTGACTCAAGTACCAAATATCGACTAAACGACCATTATTAACTTAAATAATTGCATAATTTTCATAACTTGGTAATAAGTGATATAAAAGGAATAATGAACTTGAAAAGTTTTTGTATGAAAGTTGAAATTAACTCTAGTTTTTTATTCATGAGGTTAAAGAATGATCGAGTCAATTCGGAAATGAGGTAAGGGAACTTCTTAACCCAATTTCCATTCTTTGGGTTAATCTCCTACTTTCAAATTATGTCAGGATATTATTATGTCCTATCTTGTATTTTTACTTTATTTATGTGCACTTTTATTTAATACACATAATATATCTACTTTATTCAAAAAAATTATCTTTTAAATGGTCTTCTTCTCAATCCCCTTTCATTAAGGCATATTTTGTTTTATACACAACTTTATTTTATACGGTGTATAAACCCTTTTGACATTTACTTTTATTCAAAAGGAAACTTTTTTACAAAGAGTTTTACTAAACGAAAAAAGGAATGTTTTTGTCTTACGTATGTTGCGATAATGAATTCTCCGCCGCCGTGACCATTATTTGTGTTTCGGCTTCCTATACAAGCCCTAACTTTTTTTAAATGAAAAATAAATACCAAATTTTCATTTTCATTTATTTTTGTATTGAAAATGGTTTTGATAATGTTGTTATTATATCAATGTGTTTTATTTATATCTTCTGATTGAAATGTGGAAATGTTATGTTTCCTTTATCCATGTTTTATGTGATTCAACTGTGTTATGGTTTATGATATGTTTAAACCTGTTTATATGAGGAATGAATTGGACTTAATAAGTGACGAGTGGAGCCTGATATAGATCCTCAATGCATCGATAGGTCTCATGAGACAAACTAGTGTCTTGGAATGAGGCTTTGACAAAATCTTATTTGTAGTCTTGGCACGAGGCCTTGGCTACTTGGTTATGATAGTCTGGCATTATGCATTCCATCATTATGAAAATGGTTATTGATATTTCATGTGATTATTCAACTAGTAGAATATCCATGTGAGGAAGTAAATGTCATTACCTCATTTTACAGTTTCCATATTATGTTTAAGTTCATGTTTAAAAGGCTTTTGTTTTCGTTATACATTGCCTTAAATGTTTATGATTATTGATGAAAGCTTCCACTGTATTGTTATCCTTACTGAGAATCTGTGGTCACACCTTTCAATGTTTTAATATTTTCTAGGATGTGAAGAATTGTTTTATGAATGACCAGTAGGGATATTCAGAAGAGGATATGAGTGTGGACTATGGAGACTTTCTTATTTTAGATTTTCACTTTATGATGTAATGTAACATTTATGAATGTATCTAGTGTTTCCAAGGCGACTAAACTAATCAGACTTTCGAGACATGATCTTTTGTGATCATGCCAATGTTACGCAACAAGGCACCGGCTCTGGGTAACTGGGTTCGAGGCATTACACAAATAATAATCAGGTTAGTGAGGGATATAAATCCCTTTAACCACCATTAAAAATGTATATTGGGATCCTCACAATAGTGTACTCAGACACCAGATAAAATTTCTCAGAGATGTTGATCTTGTGAATGGAAATTTTTTTCTGGAAATTAAATCATCGAGAACCACCATAGAGTATTATGTGTCTTTCATAGGCACTTCATGTAATCACTAATATATCACACTAATAACTTAATGTATATTATATAAAGGAAATCTTGAATATCGTGTTAGTCAAATGGGACTTAAACCAGATAAAATTAAATGAATCTAGTGCATACAAAAAAAAGATCGAACAAATACTAGAAAGATGATAGACTTTTGTGAAGACCATACACATTGATACCCATGGTATTTTCATGAACTAACTAGCTCATGAAATATAACTAGTACATGTCACCTGGAACATGTCATGATCCATTAGGGTATTATTTTGATAATGATAAACACCCATGATATGCAAGATCAAGTTACTTGCTGCCCCTCGGGCATGCCACCCATGTCTCGTGAAACCCTCTTGTCTTATCAACTAGGTATTGTGATCTTCTTCAAACATGTGACCAAAATCATAAATCGACACCAATACATGTCAACTAGGTCTTGCGATGGCTCTGCGACATATCTTCTAGCTCTCTAGATTTTCTCTAGACAATATGACCCAATATCCTTATGGCCCAAGGATATAGAAACCATGTATTCCGACATCCTCTAGATATGTCAATTGGGTTTCATGATAACAACATGAAATTTCATAAGAGAATTTAATATCCCTCTTCTCGGGTCACACATACTTTCAATATTACCTTTAACCATGTTATATTTCTTTCATGATGGCACCAAGGAAAGTAATTTCGAACATACAATGACATCGAATCATGTCACCTGAGATAATTTGATGCCTTCAGAGATGGACCATATGGGTCTTATGATGGCCTATATAAAAATCATCCTTGGAAATGTGAATTCCTTCTAACATGAAATCCATAGTATGTGATGTCTCTCAGACAATTTTTCTGGATCATGCTACTATCTTTGGACATTTCTGGAAGACATCATCTGACACATCAAAATAGACTATCAAGGATTGTCATACAGACTATAAAACCATGTCAAGAAGATAATTAATATATGATTAGAAGACATTTATTCCAGTTCAAGAATAAATTCTAGGATATGAAATCTTTTTCCATCCACTATAATGGTAAATATTTATGTGTTGTTCACTACCAAACAAACTATCAGAACAATGATTCTAACCATAACAAGGATATGTAGAGAACCTTTCTAATTCATGAAATCAAAGGGAAATCCACATTGATGTACATCACATAGTTTCTCCAACATTACAACCATTGGGACCTAATATCTCCCATGGGATACTCATCCTTCCTAATCCATCAACATATTTATATGTAATTGAAATATAATAACTCTTATTCCAACCAAGACCAGGATACATATAGATCATTCTCAATGACTGGAATGGTTTATGTTAATCTATGTCTTCGACATTCAGACCATCAAGACTCAATCTCTACCATGTGATCCTTATCCATCCTCATCCACCAATAGATTTAGTAATCATTGTACTATAGTTTCAATGATTACAACCACAAAAAAGATAAATGGAATTACTTCCTAAGGCATGTGTTATATTTTAAATACCAATAGGATGTCCTATAATGTAATCCCCACACCCTTATATAATGAGTTGGATTTCATTTTATCCCTTGTTTATAAAAATTAGTGTAGATCACATGAGAGAATGTTGTAGGAATGATCACATAATTATCATCATGAATATCCAAAAAAATTAGAAAACCACATATTAGAATCCATGATTGGTGTCATGATATAACTACCCAACATAGAAGGGTATCTACCTTTGGTAATTTTACATGGGAGTGAATGGAATATATTAATATAGATTCATTCCACAACCTGAATACATAGGATGGATCCCCAAATCTCATTAGTATACATTTAGTGACCATGTGATAACATATATTTTATATACCTATCACATAAAACATAATTTTTTAATGATCTACATCAACTATAATTCATGTTATAAATAGGATATGTTGGACAACTCATAATGGAATAATATCATTCTGAAAACAATTACTTCCTCACTAGATAACAAAAAATCTGAGTTCATCGTTATACAGATTCAAATTATAAGAAGATACACACCACCATGAAATGTAGTAACAACAATGGATATATACAGCCACATTCACCAATCAATCAACTATCTCTTTGCATATAAAAATATTTAACCAGTGATTATTTTTTTAGGGTAACCGGTCCCATATCAAGATTATGAATATATTAATAAAAATATATAAAATCTATAAATGATTCATGGAGTATAATAAAATTCCCTCCAAAAGGTTGTGATGTGCCCAATATCCCTTCCTCTCATCCTATTTCAGTTTCCAAGCATTGTTCGTTCTGAAACCGTAACCGAAGTCCTTCCATTTGAAAGATTTTTTGTACCTTTTTATTAATGTTGTAATCTTTGGGTGTTTCTGTGAATGGTTAAAAATTATTGATCCCAGTACCAATGGTTTTCTAGAACAATGGACCCCCTAGAATAATACATTAAGACATAATCTACCGACATCATTTCTATGAAAAAATTGGTCAACTCGACATGAAATCAGTCAACTACAGCATCTACTTCCCAATATAATATGTATAAAATTCATGGTTTTAACCAAAAAAAATTATTCATGTACCATGTGTTGTTACTCATCATTCTGAAGAAATAATAATGGGTAACCTATTATGATTATCTCAAATAATAATATAATAATTTTATTATACGTAATTGATTTTTTTCATTTTCTACACAAACAAAAACAACGAACCCGAGATGAAACACAAAAAAATAAATATGTACAGTTGGACATGACACAGATATTATGGATGATCTTCTAGAGTTGGGGTTTTCATGAAATAATTCAATCCTCATCTTGGGATATCCACATGAGTAGAATGGTCAGATTGGTAATGATTGGAAGAATTGGTTCCCTACACATATCTGATTACATACATATCATATTTACAATAGTGCACTGACTTATGACCTTATTAATTTTTTAAATAATTAATTCATATATTGATATCATAAAAACCTCCAGTATATGAGATAATATGTTTTTCCAACGAACTATCTAGAAAACTGGATGCGACTGCAATTAACACTGGCACTAGAATTACCTCACTCATCCAACATCTTCACCATAATGAGGAGAATATAATGTTTTTAGAATACAATAGTTGTGGAATAATCTAAACCATAAATGAACCCCATAAGGATCTCCATGTACTATAATTGATGATAACACAATGTCCAATTATAGATTTCATTAATCTAGTAACCCTTCTATCCTCCAAAAATCACTTCATAATTCTATCCTCGGAGCATGACATTCACCAGCATTAGTATCTAATGAAGGTGGATCAATTATCTAACTAATGTCCCATCCTTGTTCAGGATAATTCAAAGTTGTATCATGTAAACCATTGTCTCTAGTGCCTTCCCACACATATCTGTCAATCACCTACTGAGTGTACAACCCAAAACACTACCACCTGTGATACACATTAAAAAAAACCAAGGAATTTCTGTAGGGAGATAAATCCTATAGCTAATCCTGAGTGTGATCATTATCCAACTCCCACTGAGGATGTCAAATATAACATTCAGAGAATAAATAGAAAAAAAGTTCATATTCAATCTTACTTGAAAGAAGTATATGAAAATATTCATGCATTATGAATGGGTGATGCGTATATCACTACCCGTGATCACATAGTCCATTGACATATTATAGTGGTACAAGGAGGAAAGAAGTAGAACCATGTCCCTGTTTCAATTGAAGATATATTCTAATAAATAGTGGAGATATATAATATAGATTTTATTAATTTAAACACTTTTCTAAAATTTAATTACATCATAGTAGTAGAAGATGAACTCTATCACCATATCCATGTACAATTATAGATATAGGGACAAACACATGTTCCTCTCCACATAGCTAGGGTATCTAAATCACTTATCATTATGAAAAAGATGGTTGAATAAAAAAATATAATATATTAATTCACCCTTATAAGAGGGTTAGTTTAATAACATAAAAAAATAGGAGGCACCAAATTGAACTCATATAACCATTACAATTGGGGATCATCAATTAAGAGTAGATCATGCCTTGAGGGAGCCTCATATCTCTGTCATAAAAGACTAGATGAAAACTACAAGGGCCCATTATCCAGATCATATCCTCATTATAGCCCGGTCTCTCCATGTGATTGGGGCACATTCCTTGTGATGAGATCATATTTTTATTGGAGAAGACCAACAAAAATCTCCCAATACCTAGTATCTAGCTAATATCCCTGTTTTGGTTGGGGCTCATCCTGTGAGAATGGAAAATTCATCTATACAAGATCATAATCCAATCAAAGAATATTCTGGGAATAATCTAGAATATAATATAAGCCACGAACATATTCCTACTTTCACTGATGAATGACTACCACAACATACTTCTATTGAAATACAAGAGGAGGGTCATATCCCTTCTCAAATTCTGGAGGTCAGTCAATATATTCTGGAGGGGATTTCATATTCATATCAGGATTATATTCATATTCCTACTGGGGCTCACCAAGTGAGAGTAGATCTTTCCTTAGGTCTAGATCATTTCCCAACCACAAAACACCCATGGAATATTCCAATGGTTTAAGAGTGGGCTCATACTCTTATTCAGACAAACGCTCACCATGTGAGAATGGAAAATGTCTTGTTACAAGATCTTATTGTTTTCAATAATGGATAAGATCACTAGAATATTTCAAAATCATATAAAAATAGATATTTTACTCCTCTATCACCATTCAGTTAAAAAAATCTATGGAAACTGTCACACACAAAAAAATCTGTACACAATTATAGAAAGTAGGTTGGAGTATTCTAGTCATGATAAAGAAAAAAGATCATATCCCGAATTGTATAAATGATGGTGTCCATAAGGATGTTTTAGAAACATTTTTGACACTCTAATCATCTATTATCACTTCAACTAAAGCATAATATTATCATTTCCATGATAGTCCTCCTAAGTGTAGTGTCGGGACGATGACATGTACACTGCTCCAAACACCTACTTTGGTCAACCATCCAATGGTGATATCTCTCATAGACAAGGAAACCATTCCATTACCAATACCCCTTTATCTAGATAGGTGTTAAAATCTCAAATTATTTTGTATAGAAAGGTGATCAAAACATCAAGGTATGATGTATATATTTTCCTCATCAGATTCCATTGACACTCCACACCCTTTAGAAGGGGACCCCGAGAATCATATTACGTGTTCTGGCTAGATGGTGTCATGTATTAAACATTAAGAGGAAGAAGAAATTAATAGAAGTATATATTGAGATGGAAACAACATCCCCATAATGTTCACCCCTCTTTCCACTTCAAAATATGAGATCCTAGATGACCTATATAAATAGTGCATGCCTTATGTACCCCAAAATATATGGGAAACTCACTAGACAATAATTTATTAGAATATCCCTTATCCAAAATATGATATCAAATTATAATCATCATTACACTCTTTGTCGGCTGGATATGGGGACCGCTTCAATATCCAGAATTCTGATAATGGAGGGGCATGAAAATCACCAATGTAATATTTATCTCTATATCAAAACAGATCACCACTGACTAATATCTAAGGAATCACCATATAGATGTATTTGAGGGTGGGGAAATATGGATAATTCCATATCACTATGTTTTCATGGAAACTGAATTATTCTGATACATCGTCCTGTAATGTCATATCCTCTAGAAAAATTAGGGGACCAGATAAAGGATGAGACAATTTGTCAGTACAACATAATTCCCCCACTTCAATTGTGCCTAGAAAGAATGAAATGAGGAAGATGATAGAATAAACATATCTGAACTAGTCCTATAATAGAAATGTTAATGAATTTTAGACATAGAAAGAAATGATTCAATCATCTCGATGGAATCCTATATAAACAAACTCTCTTCATGGGAATCCATTTCACCGAGCTCCAATGTGATCATAACAACACCACAACAAACATGTTGAAGTTTTTTCTTCCATAATAGATATCTAGGAGCAGACCCAATTCATCAACATGGGGGGATATATACCACAACATCCACCTCTAAAATCATCAATTACCAAGAAGAAATATTATATATCATCATTAGATTCAAACAAAACTACATATGTAGAGACCCGAAACATGACGTACATGGACAATACATTACATTTATGGAATACTTAATACATAAAAAATGTCAAAACTCAAGGACCGTAATAGTTTAGTGTCTTTCGAAACTCGGAACGTAATCTTCTAATCTTGGTGAAAGATCTTCAACATCTCCCATAAAGATCTTCCCCTTTTTTTATTACCTGAAACCTTTCTTTATATCTTGGGGAAAAGAAAACATAAAAAAAGTGAGCTCAATTTCTCAGTAAGGGTATGAATGGATAAAATAAAACATACCATATACATTTGAACTTAAAAACATGAACATAATGTTAAGACATCAAAAGCTTGAGCAATGGCATAAAACATGGAAGTACGTAAGACATTGATCATAATGAAACATTATGGATGAGAAAATAGCATGGGAATAAAAAATGTAATTGTGGAAACCATAAATAACATTATATTATTTCCATATTATCCAAGGCATTTCTTCCAAGACAATCTTAGTGGACAAAGTCCTTTTCTGAATCGAGTTCACTCCTCGTTCCAGTCCTGTATTAGTGAACTGGTTTAATTTTCCATTCCAGCCATGTCTATATCATGATATATTAATCTTTACACAATGCATTGGAGGGAGATATAGGTACCAACCATCTCATAATTAAATCATTCTTACTTGTGCCACAAAATAAACAGACATCATTGATAATAACCCAACGAATAAAATGGGTTTCATAGGCATCATCCCATCATTACATAATCAATATAAAAGAAATGGATATCATTTCATAATAAGGAAATTGAAACCATGTAAATCATAGAGACATTATACATGAAACATACACATATGAAAAAAATGGCATTTTAGATGGAAAATAGTTTTGATAAAACACTTGAAATGAATTCTTGAGGAAAATATCCTTTTTTCTTCAAAATCATTTTCATTTCACAAAATTTCATGAAATTTTAAAAGAAAAGGATTTGGTTGAAAATATTCATGAAATATTTTGGAGAAAGCATCCTAAAAATATGGCATCATAAAACCGTATAAATCTTTTCATGTCGTATAAGTTAAAATAACATTCTTCTCGTACTTTGGACGGAAAAGTCAAAAAGTACCTCGTAAAAGAATGATTTGATACATACCATGTTGTAAAAGTCAAGAATGGGTAAAAAGGAATTTAAACATAAATGAATAAAATTCTATAAAACATGGACATGGATGATAGCAATAACCCTAGTAGATACTTACGAATAAGCATTCTCGGTTAAAAATGAGATTTGCACAATTATCCCTTGCCTTAGGTCTGATTTGCTTCGTAAGTGTCCGAACCTAATTTATAATGATTTAAAAATGTTATTGACTTATTAAAGAATCATATTCATTGTTATGATTTCATATATGGTTCACTAATGTCTTTATATTAGTCGTTCTATTGTAAATTCAATGTTAAAGAGCGTTTTGGGTAAAATCGTTTCATTTGTCATCCGTGTTTTAACTTGTAATTATTAATATGATTACTTAGATCATGATTACATAATTCCAGAATATAAAACATTATTTATATAAAATATATATTCAGAATATACATATATATATATAATATATCAATAAATGGAAATAAATACATCATTCATAGAGACAGTAGGTCATACGTACGCATGAATGCTGTTTTCGTTTCCCTTTTGAATTGAATGGAATTGAGTAAATGAAATATATAGATATATATATATATATAAATAAATCCAGTATCATTATTATGTCATATATTTCATTATTATTCATTATATATACTTTATAATCATTCATGAACGGTTAACAAGGAGAGTGAATCTCATCGCGTCATGGAGACGGTAGTCCGTACGTACGCACGAGCGATGATATCATTCCCAAGATCATGGAATTTAATTAAAGTTTATGTATAATATTAAAGAATCAATATCACTTTAATATAATCATATATATTCATTACTTTCACCCTTATACCCATCCAAGTAAGGTGGTGGTGGAAAATAGATCACACCACGACGTGGAGACAGTATTTCGTACGTACGCACGCGCGGTGATTTCGTTTTTCGTTGGATGGATAGATGGTGTAATATGGTTGCTTCATACTTATAATAACATATAATTATATTATTTATAATTATGTTTTTAACTAATAATGAAACAACTAAAAAAGAATAAGTGGAAGAAGAAATAGAGTTGAAAGAATCGGTAATGGACACTACCTCTTCTTTGATGCGCCTCATTGAGACCTCCTCTTAGGGAACTAAAATTTGTATTTGAAGAAGACCGGGACCTCTAGGATGTTTCTAGGGAAATGTATAAGGGAACTTTTCATGGGTTTGCTGAACTTGAAGGCTCAATGTTGTGTGAGGAAGAGAGGGAGGAGAGGGGCACCTTTGGAATTCTTAAAAATATTAATTTATAATAAATCTAACCCCACATAAAAACCTCCAAAAATTACTCATATAAAAATATTAGATTATATAGGGTTTTATTCTAATCAACCAATCAAATTTAGACATTTTTTGAATTTATTTTAAACATTACCAACTTGGTTTATCCTTATTTAATCAATTTAATTTTATTTGTGGTAATAACATTCTAAATATTAAATTATAACAAATATTTACTTATTTGTTTTTAATTTTCCATAATTGGATACTTTATAAAATTTTAGACTATATAAATTTAAATTTATAATTTTTATATATTTTTGTGATTTTTAAACAATTTTATAATATGATGTTTTTATAAAATAACAATAGTTTCAATCTTGACACTATTCATTTATTCGAATTTAAATAAAATATATACAGAAGATATGTTCTAAATAAAAGCTTTAATAGATTCATAAAAGGTCATATGTATCTATAAAATTTGTGGAGAACATTAAATAGTTCTTATAATATTTATTTTATTATTTTTAAAACAATTTATTTTGTTTATCTACTAATAAAATAATTACTACAACTTTTTTGTATAATTATTTAATATACTTATTTGTTTCATAAAAATTATAACTAAATCCTATGATGAAGATAAATCCATTAACTATCACAATAATACTTTTACTCTAATTTATCATCTTAAAATAACAATATTTATATTGTTATATTTATTAAATCATGAAGGTGGCAACTTTGAGATCATTTAAAATAATATAATATAAGTGTCATAATCACTTTTAGAAGACTCCAAACGGTTATTTATTGGGAAATTGGATGATTATGGTGTATATATACACTTTTAATAAGTTTTGGTCAGGTTTTTGTGACTTTTAATGGGTATTATTATTTCAATAAAAACTATATTACTGATTTTTCACTTAATAAATAATTTCTGCATCATTAACGTATCACCATTAATGACAATTATTTAATCCCTAAAAATTATAAATAAATTATCATTATGTAGATAATTTTATTATAGTTCTGTAGAATATTCATTTTCGATGTTTTATGTTTTTTATCACAAAATTAAAATTATTATACTTATAATATTTAAGAGAGTGACATATTGTCACTTTCTTGGGTTTTAATAATAATTAAATTATTTTCGTGGTCAAAAGTCCATAAAATGAATCTAATCTGACACATTGGTGATATGGGTATACATTTATCCATCCAATATAATTTTGAAATGTTTTAGGGTTTTTTTTAAAATATTATATTTACCCTTAATTACCTAATTTACCTTTAACTATGGAAAATTAAATTTACCGTAGTTACTATTCATAATTCCAAAAAATAAAAAGTATCCTATTAAATAATTTGGTCCCACTGATTCCAAATATGGAATCCATTTTTTTAAATTCAAAACACAGAAGTGGCAGAAATTAAATTAAAATTAACCCTGTTGTCGAATGAAAATGGGTTATTGTTTAAAACATTGCAAAAGATTGAATTGATTTAACCTACGAATTAAATGTAAAATCAATGATAATTAAATACATTATATTAAATGGTAAAAATATTTTATATATATACTTTAAAACCATTAAACATTATAATTTAACCATATAAATTATTACGATGAAAAAAGTTCTTTTTAATGATAATATAGTGTGTTTTTACTATTCATTAAAATATGAAAGTTATCAGAAAAATATCAAAAATTAATGCAAGGTAAAATTTTATATCCTTATTCCAAATAATAATTTTATTTTGTTAAATTGAACTTATAAACATGTCAAAAACTATATTTAAAGTTTGTGTTCCATCAAAAAGCGTCAAAACTGCATTTTTTAAAAAATACTTATTTTACCGGAAAAAATTATTTTTTTCACATAACATGTTCTAGAAAATGTGTAAGATGAAATAATAATGTTATAACATTCAATATATAGTTAATAATATTCATAAAGGATAATTCATAATAATATTATAACCTTATATCATTGTTTAGTGAAACATTATATTGCGTATGACACACGCTATCGAGGAAAGTCGCGATTGCGTGTAATGCAAGCCAAGTCAGGGTTGCGTGTTGTGAAAGAATGGTTTGTTGTTTCGTATAACAGAATACAAGCATATTTCATTTATACATTGAATATATATATATATACACACAATGATGCGTTGAATGACTATTATAAAATGAACTTGAAATTGTGTGTAACACAATCTAAGAATAGTGTTGTGTATACTTCAAACTAATACAGTGTGGCATATAGCACAAGATAATCGTTTTGTATCATAAAACACATGACATCAGGTAAATTAAAGAGAATACTTATCATAAAATATCGGGTTGTTACATTCTACCCCCCCTAAAATCAATTTCACCCTCGAAATTCCTCGGGGTTACAAATCATTTACTATTCATAGAAACCCACATCGTAAAATGGAATACTGAAACTTAATTTTTTAAACTAAAGTATGAAACGTAAAGATTACCCAATGTAACTCATCACTGGTTTTCCATATAGGATAACATAGGTTATAATATGGATATGGAAGAAAAATCTAACCATCAAGTTCTGATGGAGACTGGTAGAGAACATGGATATGAAAAAGCCATCAATCACAAAGCCATGATGTTGTGATGCTCTAAGGTACCATCTTATTCATCAGATATAAGATCACTAGGAAAACATTTTTGGTTTTCAATATCTTTTCCCTAAATTTGAAAATTAGGAATTAGAAGAAATACTTTCTTGATTTTGGTACAATCTCATTGTTGTTCGTGCTTTGAACAATTTCCACTTCATCTATTAATGAAATGAAGTTGAATTTTCTATTTGTGAAGTTTTAATAGATCATGTGATGGAATGATCAGTCATTCCATCTATTTCAAACAAAAGTTTTTCAAAAGTTATCAAAAATACATAACTCCATCTATGGTGAGGTTAATCGTATACGATTCCAAAAATGAACTTATACTTCATATATCATACCGCGTAATAAAATAAAACTAGTTTCTACTAACCATGATCTTACTGTAGGCCAGTGGTAGGCGATAAAGGCCAGTCCCACTTCGGTTGTGGGTTGGATTCCCACAGCCTTGTCCGACGCGATGGGTTTTCACCCGTACGAAAGGTTATCTTTTTTTCTAAAACTACATTACTATAAAATCCCACCAATAATATCGAAAAATGTTCTATTCTTAAACAATACTAACTTATGTCCAACATAATCCATTACAATATTTCATCTTATATAAAATACTTCGGTCCAAGCTCATAGTATAAAGAAAATAATTACTTGAAATTTCACATAACAATCACGCGAATGCCATCATTTATCCCCCTTATATCATAAGATATATCTTGTTGGTAAAATTTTCAAACATGTGAATACCTCAATAATGTATTCTCTTGAAGAATGATTACCCATTAAAACTTATTGAAAACATTAATGTAGTTAAAAGTTAACACTTTCCACATACCGAAATCCTCAAAGTAATATATACACAAACCATGATATAACATATTCCATATATCAATCATGAGCTCATGAATAATGTCAAATATTTCATTTTCTCCTTATCCCTTCATTATTTTCATATCAACTGCTTTCCAAAATATTTGAATCACTTTTCATGGTTACTGGTACCATAAAATTATTGAAAACCATAATAGACTATACAAAATTTATTATAATACACCATAAAAGTACATCAACAAAATTATTCTTGAATACAAATACATAAACACTTCATTCCATCCTCATCAATGATTTCCCATTAATCAGTCCTTCCTTGATTTAGAAGTAACTTATTAGGTCAGGGAATTGAGTGGGGTAATGCCCATGTTCTCCACAAATAAGACATTGACCTCCATAACAGTCTGTCACTCTATGACCCTTTTCTCCACACAGATAACATCTTCCCCTCCATTTTATTTATTCCTCAAGGTTCGTCTTCCCTTCTTTAGAAATATCAATCTTCCATTCTTTATGCTCCCCAACATGCGAACATGCATAAAAGTCTACATTCCTCTTATTTGATGAATTAGGCATACCACTAATTTTCACCTTGTTAATCATATATAGTGATGACATATTTGGCATAATCTAAATATCTTTATCTCTAGGAATTAGGAAATTTTGTTTCTCATAGTCACCATTTTGTCCATTGGATTAAATTTTAACCGAATTCCTTCTGGTTCCCTCCATTGACTAAAACACAAAAAAAAAATCATTGAGAGGAAAAAATCATGCTATTGAAAACAACATAGTAATGGGGGACTACCATCAATATCTAAAATATTAGGTTAAATTATATGATTGTTACCATAGTTATATGACTATATCCTCTATATATACTTATCCTTAGGGACATCCCTAGAAAGTCCTTAGAAATATCTCCAGGGATCTCACTAACGTTTTCACATCCTAGTTTCCAAAGGTTAACAAAACCAATCCTCTGATAACAACTGTAGAGACCCGAAACTTGACGTACATAGAAAATACATTACTTTTACGGAATACTTAATACATAACAAAAATCAAAACTCAAGGACCGTAATAGTTTAGTGTCTTTGGAAACTCGGAACATAATTTTCTAATCTTGGTGAAAGATCTTCCCATTTTTTTCCTACATAAAACCTTTCTTTATATCTTGGGGAAAAGAAAATATAAAATGGGTGAGCTCAAATTCTGAGTAAGGGTAATCATGGGTAAAATAAAACATACCATATACATTTGAACTTAATAACATGAAAATAATGTTTAAACACCAAAAGCTTGAGCACTGACATAAAACATGGAAGTACATAAGACATAGATCATAAAGATACATCATGAATGATAAAATAGCACGAGAATAAAACATTTAATCGTGGCAACAATTAAGCACATGATATTATTTCCATATTAGCCATGGCATTGCTGCCAAGACCATCATTGTTGACAAAGTCCCTTTCTAAATCAAGTCCACTCCTCGTTCCAGTCTTGTATTACTGAACCGGTTTAATTTTCCATTCCATCCATGTTTATCTCATGAGATATAAATATTTACCCAATTCATTGGACTGATATATAGGTCCCACCCATCTCATAATGAAATCATTCTTACTTGTGCCACAAAATAAACATTCATCATTCATAATATCCCAACGAATAAAATGGGTTTCATAGACATCATCCCATCATTACATAATCCATATAAAAGAAATGGATAACATTTCATAATAATGAAATTGAAACCATGTAAATCATAGAGACATTATACTTTAAACATGAACATATGAAAATAATGTCATCTTAGATGGAAAATAGTTTTGATAAAACACTGGAAATGATTTCTTGAGGAAAATATACTTTTTTCTTCAAAATAATTTTCTTTTCGCGAAATGTCATGCAATTTTAAAATAAAAGGATTTTGTTGAAAATAGTCATGAAATATTTTGGAGTAAGCTTCATGAAAATATGGCTTCATTAAACCGTAAAAATCCTTTCATGCAGTATAAGTTAAAAAAACATTCTTCTCGTACTTTGGATGGAAATGTCAAAAAGTACCTCGTTAAAGAAAGATTCCATAAATTCCATGTAGTAAAAGTCAAAATGGGTATAAAGGACATTAAAAATACATGAATACACATTTATAAAACATGGAAATGGATGATATAAATACCCCTAGTAGATACTTATGAATAAGAAATCTCGGTTAAAAATGTGATCTGCACAATTATCCCTTACCTTAGGTCCGATTTGCTTTGTAAGTGTCTAAACCTCATTTATAATGATTTAAATAATTTAATTGAGTTATTATAGAATCATATTAATTGTTACGATGTAATATAAGGTTCACTAATGACTTTATATTACCCGTTCTTTTGTAAATTCAATGTTAAAGAGTGTTTTGGGTAAAATCGTTTCATTTGTCATCCGTGTTTTGACTTGTAATTATTTATATGATTAATTAGATCATGATTACATAATTCCATAATATAAAACAATATTTATATATAATATATATTCAGAATATACATATATATAATAGATCTATAAATGGAAAGAAATACACCATTCAAGGAGATGGTAGGCCGTATGTATGCATGAACACTGTTTTCATTTCCCTTTTGAATTGAATGGAATTAAGTAAATGACATACATGTATATATATACATAAATCCATTATTATTATTATGTCATATATTTCATTATTATTCATTATAAATAGTTTATAATCATTCATGAATGGTTAACAAGGAGAGTGAATCTCGTCGCGTCGTGGAGACGGTAGTCCGTACGTACGCACGACCGATGATATCATTCCCAAGATCGTGGAATTGTATTAAAGTTTATGTATAATATTAAAGAATCAATATCACTTTAAAATAATCATATATATTCATTACTTTCACCTTATACCCATCCATTTAAGGTGGTGGTGGAAAATAGATCACACCACGACGTGGAGACGGTATTCTGTACATACGAACGCACGATGATTTCATTATCCGTTGGATGGATTGATGGTAAAATATGGTTGTTTCATACATATAATAACATAACAGTATATTATTAATACTGATGTTATTACCTCATAATTAATCAACTAAAAAAGAAGAAGTGGATGAAGAAATAGAGTTGAAAAAATCGATAATGGACATTACCTCTTCTTTGAAGCGCCTCTTTGAGACCTCCTCTTAGGGCACTAAAATTGGTCTTTGTAGAATACCAGGACCTATATAAAGTTTCTAGGGAAATGGAGAAGAGAATTCGGAAGGGGTTGTCCGAGCATTAAGGCTCAATGTTGTGTGAGTAAGAGAGGGAGGAGGAGCCCTTTTATAAGGGAGGAGAGGGGCACCTTTGGAATTCTTCAAAATATTAATTTATAATAAATCGAACCCCACATTAAAACCTCAAAAAATTACTCATATACAAATATTAGATTATATAGGGTTGTAATCTCATCAAAATTAAAATTTAGATATTTTAGGAATTTATTTTAAACATTATCAACTTGATTTATCCTTATTAAATCAAATAAATTTTATTTGTGGTAATAACATTCTAAATTTTAAATTATAAAAAATAATTACTTATTTTTTGTGAATTGTCCATAATTGGATACTTTATAATATTTTATTCCATATAAATTTAAATTTATAATTTTTTTATATTTTTGTAATTTTTAAACAATTTTATAATATGTTATTTTTATAAAATAACAATAGTTTCAATTTTGACACTATTCATTTATTTGAATTTAAATAAAATATATACAGAAGATATGTTCGAACTAAATTCTTTAATTGATCCATAAAAGGTCATATGTATCTAGAAAATTGGTGGAGAATATTAAATAGTTCATATAATATTTATTTTATTATTTTTAAAACCATATATTTTGTTTATCTCTTAATAAAATAATTATTACAACATTTTTGTATAATTATTTAATATACTTATTTGTTGCATAAAAATAAAAAATAAAATCATATGATGAATATAAATCTATTAACTTTCACAATAATACTTTTACTCGAATTTATCATCTTATAATCACAATACTTAAATTGTTATATTTATTAAATCATGGTGGTTACAACTTGGCATCATTTAGAATAAAATAATATAAGTGTCATAATCACTTTTATAAGACTCCAAACGGTTTTATATTAGGTAATTGGATGATTATGGTGTAGATATACACTACCAATATGTTTTGGTCAGGTTTGGAGGTCTTTTAAAGGGAATTATTATTTAAATTAAAACTATATTACTGATTTTTCACTTAATAAATAATTTCTGCATCATTAATGTATCACCATTAATGACAAATATTTAATCCCTAAAAATTATAAATAAATTATCATTATGTAGATAATTTTATTATATTTCGGAAGAATATTCATTTCCGAAGTTTTATGATTTTTATCACTAAATTAAAATTATTATACTTATAATATTTAAGAGAGTGACATGTTGTCACTTTCTCGGGTTTTAATAATAATTAAATTATTTTCATGGTCAAAAGTCCATAAAATAAATCTAATCCGACCCTTAGGTGATATGGGTATACTTTTATCCATCAAATATAATTTCGAGATGTGTTAGGGTAATTTTATAATATTATATTTACCCTTAATTACCCGATTTACCTTTAACTATGGTAAATAAAATTTACTGTAGTTACTATTCATAATTCCCAAGAATAAAAAGTATCCTATTAACATAATTTGGACCCACTGATTCCAAATTTGGAATCTGTTTTTTAAAATTCAATACACATAAGTTTCAGAAATTAAATTAAAATTAATCCCGTAGTCGATTGAGAACAGGTTTTTGTTTAAAACATTGCAATTGATTGAAATGATTTAACATACGAATTCAATGTAAAATCAATTCTAATGACATAAATTATATTAAATGGTAAAAATATATTATATTTATACTTTAAAACCATTAAATATTATAATTTAACCATATAAATTATTACGATAAAAAAAAGTTGTTTTTAATGAAAATATAGCGTGTTTTTACTATTCATTAAAATATGAAAGTTATCAGAAAAATGTCAAAAATTAATGCAAGGTAAAATTTTATATCCTGATTCCAAATAATAATTTTATTTTGGAAAATGGAACTTATAAAATTGTCAAAAACTAGATTTAAAGTTGGTGCGCCATCAAAAAGCAGCAAAACTGCATTTTTTTAAAAATACTTATTTTACCCGAAAAATTTATTTTGTTCACATTCCATGTTCTAGAAAATGTGTAAGATGAAATAATAATGTTATAACATTTAAAATTTATTTAATAATATTCAAAAAGGCTAGTTCAAAATAATATTATAAACATATATCATTGTTTAGTGAAACATCATATTGCGTATACCACACACTATCGAGGAAAGTCGTGATTGCGTATAATGCAATCCAAGTCAGGGTTTTGTGTTGTGGAAGAATCCATCGTTGTTTCGTATAACATAATCCAAACATGTTTCATTTATAAATTGAATATATATATATCTATACACTCAATTTTTTGTAGAATGGCTATTATAAAATGAACATGAAATTGTGTGTAACACAATCGATGAATAGTTTCGTGTATACTTGAAGCTAATACAGTGGGGCGTATAGCACAAGATAATCTTTTTATAGCATAATACACATTCCATAAAGTAAATTAAAGAGAATACATATCATAAAATATCAGGTTTTTACAACATAACCCCAATCCCATAAGGTTGGGGGAATATTTATCATCATCGTCATCATAGAGGGAACCTATCTCAACCAGTTTGGGAGGTAAATATCAATGGTCAGCATCCCATACATTTCTATTTCCACAATATAAATTGCTATTATTCAGGGTCCAATAGAAAATTACAACCAAAAACAACCTTAAATTCATTTAAAATAGACCTAGTTATGAGGAGCGTATGGATATGTGGATCAATCCATGTTGGGGACACAAGATAAAATGTACAAATATGTACAAGGGTACATGAAATAAAACAAATATATGTTGTTCAAAATCATCCTATTCTATTTTAAGAAATGGGATGACCAACATATCTCGATATACTTCTTCAAATTTCATCTCTGTCAACAAAACAGATATGGTTTATCAATACTTTGATGAAGAGGGATGCAACAAAAAACATACCCAAATTGGAGGATGATTTGGATGAACCCAACAAGGATGCACACAACCAAAAACAATGAAGGCTAAAAAATATGGTACCACTATATATTGAGTCTCCACCACTTGATGAATAATACTATAGATAAACGGGAAGGTATGTCTATATCCAAATCACCACCCTAATGTATAGAGGTTCTGTCCCTAGAGAAATTGTTTTCACAATATGACAATGACAAAAAACTCTCAAAAATTCAATTTGTATCTAATCTTGTGAAATATTATCGATGTGTGTCGTCATCTGGTAGAGAAGAATATTAGTCCCATACATCTGGAAAATGTTGTCCAAGGTACAAATGTGGCATATTACTACCATATTATATTTTCATATAAATATCTTATCAACATAAATAAAGTAGTTCGAAATGATTTTGAAATATCTCTATTATGGTAATAGCCTCTTTCTATCTAGGGTAATCACTCGGTCTATGTATAGGTTGATTATCTATGGGGGGTAATAAGAGAGACATTAAATCATACCCCGCTTGCACCCTATATATGGAAGCCATCACAAACAATAGAAACCCTGTAGATAAACTATTTTTCACATTTTTGGCTACTCAAATAGAAGCCATGTAAGGCAATCAAAAACCTGTGAAGCTTGAGAAGAATCCATATCCTGAGTGGGTGCGTGACACATTACATCCACCCAATTTTGGATACCCAAAAGTCTTAAACATTATCAGAACGTGTGAACCAAAAAAGAATATCACCTATTATATATACTGATGTGGTCTGATGATGGGCCCTCAAATTCAATAAGAGGCTTCCAATTTGAGATATTTTGTTCAAACTCTAATAGTGATAGCCTTTCATTGGTGTATTAATATGCCATTACGATTTGTTTGCAAAGTACAAAGATCTTCATCTTCAATTCCATTATCTATATATCTCAATGATGATGAAAAAAAAATCTTCGACCTGATGGAATGTATGATACACAGAAATGATATTCTCACAGCCCAGTATATTAAAGTATGTGTCTTCTTAAATAAATATAATTTCATCGATAGATTACTTTACAAAAACACCCAAATTAACAACAACATATAATACCATTATCACCTATATTATCTATTCTAAGAAATTAATATAACCAACCACATGACAAAATTTATAATTATATATTAATATTATTTATTTTCTTGACACAATATAAAAATAAATCCACTTTTATGCATAAAAAGCTGAATTTTTTTAAAGGTTCTTTTCCCACTTTTTAATGGTGCACATGAAATAAAACTAAGATTTGGATCATTAAAAAATTATATTTTCGAAAATTATAATATTTTTTGAAAGGTAAATATCATAGTGTACTCTAGTTTAATTTTCCATATCAATCTATTATGTTTCTTTTTTATGAATAGTGAAAAATAGTGCATTTTAATTAAAAATTAAATTTTTATCTAAAGAATATATGATGTTAAATTATATTTTTAATTTTTCTTATTATAATATATGATAAATATTCAATATATTAAAAAAACTAATGTCCTTTACCTATTTATATTTTTAATTGTTTTATAAAAATAGTCAATCCTTTGTATGTTTTCCCTAAAACCCTTATTTTCGAACCATGTCTACGACATAAATTTTATAATAATTTTAGTCAACTTTTTTTTTGAATTTTGATAAATGGAATAAATTTTGGTATAATAATTTCCAAATTATTAAAATGGGTTCCCTTTCTTTCAAAATTAATTTTATCCTTATTAATATTATTTACCATGGTTAAGGATAAATAAGGCAATTAAGGGTATCAATAGTATTATAATCATTTTAATAATACCCTAGAACATGTCGTGATATTATATGATTAGTAATTCATTAGCATAATCATCTATTGGATTATTTTTTAGCACTAGGATACACTTGGAAGACATCAATACTTTTATAGTATTTTTTATGGAATGCCAAATATTTCATACTCATTTTTATAATGAGCACTAAAATATTAATATTTGGTTATTCAGAAAATATCATCATCAAGAAATATTAATTTAAAAATATAAAATATTTATATTCATCATGATAATTATTTTGGGAATATATAATTAAATTAACGACTATTATAATGAAGTTATACTAATTTTTTAATGAAATGACAAATGCAGTAACTGTTATTAAATTATTTAAATAAATATAATTTGAGTATATTATTTCCATCAATATATATTATAGTTTTTTCATCATATTTGGGATGTATTTGACGTCTTGTTTTTAAAATATCATTTTTTATGATATTTTAAAAAAATGTAATTAATACAATCAAAATTGACCATAATGATATTATAAAAAAAATAGAGTTTTATTAAATGGTAAAAAATTCATTAAAATATGAAATTCATAAAACGTATTAGGATAATGATTAAAATTTCATCCATGACTCTTTTATAGTTCATTTATGATTTTATTGTTACTATATTAACCTTAAAAAATAAAAAAAACAAATATTTTCACTGTAATACATTAACAGTTTAAACGAGGGTTAAGACCAAAGGGGATGGGTAATAAAGAGATAAAAACATACCTAATAATTATTGGATGAATATTATTTGCTTATTAACACATTAATATATATTTATAGTTGTTTAATGGACATTTTCTAGGAAAATAACTTATATACTATTTAAATTAATGACAGTAACACTATGTATCTCTCTTTGTATTTCATACCTCTTATGTGACTACATATGAAAAAATCACAGATTTGTAATAAAATAATTGTTAATGATGATATTTAAAAAATAATTTTCATTATAAATTTTTTTTAAAAATATATATTTTCCTTAATTGTTTTTTCAATGCATAAATGATATTTCTTTAATTAACAAAAAAATAAAATATTTTATTTGAAAACTATAAATGTTGATATATTTTGTTATTTTTTAATGATTATAATGTGTTTTATAGATCTATTTGACATATTAGTGTTTTTATAAGAATTACATTCTAATTCTCATCTTTTCATAGTGAGTTTCATGTAAAATTAAATGAATATTATCAAATTTGGAAGTAATGATATTTTATTGAATTAATATAATATTTAATTATATAAAAATCACAAAACAGTTACGTAATCACCAAGGGGATAATATATGGTCTAAAATGTATTCACTTATTAATTTATAGTTCATTTTTATGTCACTGTATCAAGAATAGACTTAATATATTTTAATATTTTTAGAATTTTCAAAAGGGCCCAATCCTCAATTATAAAAGGGAAACTCCTTCCTCAATTCTTCACACCTCATTAAGCCTTATAGAATGAACAATTCCTGAACTATTCACTTGCAAAAAAAATCTAGTTTTTGAGATTCTTTTCTTTCAAAAATTTAAAACCAATATCCCATAAGAAGACATATAATAGAAGTATACTAATGGAGATGTAATCATTTTTACCAACTCTTCCATCTTCATTTTTTCTTCTAATTTATCTTAATGTGTAAGTTTTATGATAGATTAATAAATATGATATAATATATATTACAAGGGGATATTATGATTATGAGAAAACCATATTCCCTTGTTAATACATCATATGAAAAAAAATCTTTGTGTCCGTACATACAACATACCATCTCCACAACGTAGTGTAATATGTGTTTCATCACCAATTCACTTGCATTCCTATAAAAATAGAAATAATATATATATAAATATGATAATTATAACATGGTGTGGATTTTTGAAATATTATTATACAAGACACTTCTTTATCCTTTCACTTATTAATGGAATTATAATATCACTTGTACGTATGTATGGCATACCATCTCCACGACATGATGCAATTCATTTTTAGTATCCAACCTTCAATAATGATTAAAATAATGTATTTAATGACTAAATATGATATATAAATATATAACATTAATATAATTCATAAAATTATTTATATATATCCTATAAAAAATAAACAACACTTACTAGATAAAACATGCATATGAAATGAGCTAGTTAACAACTGAAACAAATGTAATAATGAAATATAATAAACAAATGGGTGATATAATGATATAATAGGATAATATATGATTTAATAAATATGTATATGGATATTTTATAAATAAATCACTTTAATTAAATCAGTATATATAATGTTAGAATATGTATATCAAAAATGAAGTCGGATGTATGTGGTTCTCTCATCTAACATTTATTTCTGTTAGACATATGTATTTTTCAAGACTTATTCATTATATGGAGTTCTATATCCCATTTCATATTTAATATTTTTAATATATTTTAACTAATGGTATTCACTATTTTATTTGATAATTATTTAATATTATGGGTATTATGATTAAAATATTTCAATGTGGTATGGTTAACCATGATTGAAAAATACATTTCTAAATTGATTATTTGATATATAGGGATTTATTCAGTTATTGAAGACATGGGATGGGGACCAATTAATTATATCCCTTCAATCCATCCGCAGTCTCTTTGAAAAAATTACTAGGTGTAAACCAGTTCATGTTTGTTACCAATAATAATGAGAAGAGTTTCTACCGACATAATTATAATGTCAAGAGGATGGATCTTTGTAGAAACTATCTAGAAGATATATCATGATAGTTTATATGTCCAATATTTTTTATTCCATCATTATTTATATTTCATGTTATTATTCAAATACATATAATAACCATGAACAATCTCATATTTTTATTTATATGTAATTAAATGATGATCTTATATTCCTGACATATAATTCACATGTTATTGATAAGATGGAATGTGTATTCCGTTAAATACCTCTAAATGTGGATTATTATCATTTATTAATGTTAGAATCCACTATACATTACATTTACTAAGTAACTGAGAACACCCCATTCTTTTTTTCATTTCACTAGGTTTCCTAGATGTATATAATGATTGACATACATGGATAATCGTGGAGAATAATAGTGATAATAAAGGAATCATTAAATTGAATTTTTTAGTTTCAAGTTTTAATTTATGTATCTAGTATGTATCTTGTTTTCCAAAACTACTAAATTGTTTTGTCATTTAGGATTCAATAACATGTATTATATGACAATGTAATTACGTAACCACTGACCCTATGCTACATGGATCTGGGTCTTTATAGTTGGTATCAAAGGATTTGAGTAAAAACATTAGAATCACGATTTAGGAAAACATAGATTAAGGAACATAACCCAATAAAAAACTATTGATGATACAGCTAAGATAAAATTAAAAATACTTGTTACGACCATAGGAAACATAGTATAAACCTAAATTTTCATATATTGAGAATGTTTCATGATTTATACATTCTAAAAATAATTCTTCCTGATAATATCATTATGATTAGTTTTTCTCAAATTCTACATTGGGTTTTGTAAAATAGTTAGAATCAATAAGGTTATATACATAATGGTTATAATTTTAATGATGATGAGATTTAAAAATAAAAATGAAGCGATGAATAAATTAAATAATAATATGATGTAGTGTAGTTAATAGATTAAGAATGATGGAGAATGACTAATGTTCATAGGTATTTAGATTCTATAATTATTTAATCAGTGGTTTTATGGGTATATAAAAAATTAGAAAAATATGGATTGTACTGAAGTACTTATCATTTATTAATTTGTAGTAATGCATGTTTTCATTAATGTTTTAGGTAGGTAAAATGACTTTAATGCGGCAATAATCACAAAATTAGGTTATTTGGGGAATCAAATGGAAAGTTGATTTTATAAAATTACAGACCATCCATATCAATTTTCCCCCCATGGATTTGGATAGATGTATTTCGAATGAGTCTTAAATTAAATAATTATAGAATGTATTATGTTGAATCATTATAGAATTATTTCTTTTGGAACATTTTAAAATTGTTTTTTGGGAATAAAATTCATCTGGGATATACATATAATGGTTTAATAAATGAAGTGAAAACGGATTTAATCCTAACCACAGGAAGAGATTATTGAATAAAAAAAATAAGTTAAGATTAATTGAGTAATATATATTTATAGTAAAGGAATCCATAAATTCATTGAAAAATGTTTTGAAACACAAATGTTATCATCCATCATATCTTAATAAATAATCAAGAGTATTTTAACTAATCAAAAATTTATATTTTTTTGATGGTTAACATTCTAATGACCATGTTCAGTATCACTCTATATTTTAACTTTATAGTTGAAATTCTCTTCCATGTCAGTGTTTCCACATCCAACTGATGTTATCCTATTGTAAAACATACTTTTTTTGGGACCATCACAATTCCTTTTCCCTATAATTAAGATGATGTTTTATTAACCATATTTCTAAATGATGGATTTCATAAATGTAATTTTTAATTATCATACTCTAAATTTTTAAGGACAATTTTGAATATTGGGAATGAAATTAAATGAAATATGGGAGAATACAAGATCCCAATATTTTATGGTATGTTTCTTCTTAAATAAATTCAATTTCTTTAATAGATTACAAGTAATAAACACCTAAAATTACCTAATAATATAATATTATTATAGTATAGATGTTAAATTTCAGGGAATGGATATTTTAAACCAAGTTTTAAAGTTTAAAAATTATATATTTATCTTATGTGTTTTGTAGACATTATATAAAATAAGACTACATTTTTTTAGAAAAATATGTACTTTTATAAATGCAATTTTCTACCTTTTTATGGTGTACCTATTTTAAAACATAATATTGAATATTTTATATAATATTTTTCCAAAAATAAACATAATTTTCAAAAATAAATATCATAATTTTCATTTGGATAATTTTCGATTTTTTCAGATAAGTTTCATTTTTTGATGAAGAGTAATCAAATACTTCATTTTAATTAAAAACGGACATTGCACACAAATTATTTATAATGATAGATTATTTTTTTAATTGGTTCCTAAGTAAAATTAGATCATTAATTAATCTATTAATACAATTAAGTCCATTTAAGAAAATTGTATTTAATTTGGATATAATATCTTTTCAAACATTTTGACATTTTCACTTTAAAAACATATTTTCTCATCCCATCTACAAGATTAATTTTAAAATAATTGTAGTAAATATTTCATTTTCAATTTTGAGAAATGAAATATAATTATAAATTAAAACTTAAAAATTATTTAAAAATATTTCTTTTATTTTTTTCCAATATGAATTTTAACTTTAGTGATTTTAATTACCACAATTAAGAGAAAATATTATAATTTTGTATAGAAATATATTATAAATATTAGAACATTTCATCAAAAGTAGTACAATTTTTATTATATTTTTTATTTTCATCCTAAATAATCCTTGGAACGAATTTTTTCTCTGGGATCCACTTAGATGACTTTAAGCCTTTTATAATATTTTAATTTATATAAAGTAAAATATGTCATACTCATTGTTTTTAATAATTATTTCCATTTTATAATATGGTTGATTAGAATATATCCTTAACTAAAAATATGAATTTGAATTGTAAAATTTTGGTATTAACATTGACACATTATTTTTTATTTTTCAACAAAAAATTATTTAAATGAAATTCATGCATCGTTATGATGCAGTAAATGTCTAATAAATGGACATATCAAATATATGTTAAAAAAATATTTAAATAAATATAATTTGATATAATTAATGTCATACATGAATTTAAAAGATTAATTATTCATTATATAGATGTATTAATGGTTTTTCAAAGATATCATATTTTTTTGATATTTTATTAAATGTCCAGAAATTAATAGAATCAAAATTGACATTAATGATATTTTAAAATAATTAGTTTTTTAAAATGAAACAAAAATTTTATAGATATAAAAATCATAAAAAATTTTGGGATAAAATTTTCTATGACATACATGGAAAATTTATCCTCCATTTGGTGTTTTATAATAACTATAGTTACCATCAATAATTTAAAACAGATTTTGACATTGTAAGAGTAAAAGGAATTAATTAAGTGTTAAAACCAAATGATATTGGTAATAATGAAATCTAAACTAATATAAATTTTATTTGGATGAAGATGGATAAACCTTTAACATCTTATTATCTAATTATAGTTGATTAATATACACTTTTCCATTAAAGTAGCTTATATTCTTTTTAAATCAATGATTGTTGAAAACTGTCATGAACATGGTATTTAATACATTTAAGGGGTCTATATGTGAAACAATAAAGATATGTGAGAAAATAAATATATATAATGATCTTAACGAAATTATTTTCATTATAAATATTTTTTTAAATTATATATTTATCGTGAATTCTTCTTCAATGATAAAAGAATATTAATTTAATAATAAACAAAATAAAATATTTCATTTTAAAATTGTTAATTTTGATTAATTTGGGATGATTCAATGTTTATATTGAATATTATAGATATATTATTAATATTGGAGTATTTTTAAATCATTATATTCAAATTCAAAATTTCAATGTTGTATTATGAGGTCATATTAATTGAATATTGTCAAATTTGAAAGTAATTATATTTTATTGAATTTATAATTTTTTAAATTAATTATTAATTAAAAAAATGTTAAATGATCCTAAAGTTGATAATATATTTTCTCTAACATCTATTAATATAAAATTATTGTCTATTAAGATGTCTTTTGTTAATGAATCACTTTATTATATTTTAATATTTTGAGATTGTCCAAAAGTACCCCTTAAAACAATTATAAAAGGAAGTCTCTAACCTCACATATTCATACCCCATCGAGCAATATATCTCGATCATATCCAAAAAATTTCTATTCGTAACTCCAAAATCCATGTTATGTTGTTTTATCGATTCAAAATGACCATCCATTGATCCATTAAGTTATATCTTATGAATGATCACTAAAGAAGAGGTATTTGTTTATACCAACTCATCCAAGTCTATTTCTTTTTCAACATCCTCTTAAAATGTTGATTCCATGATTGAGTAATAAATATAATATCATTTTTATTAATATATGTTATTATTATTATGGGAGAACCATATTTCAAATTTAACCCATTATATGAAAAAATAAATCCATGTGTGTGTGAATGTATGACATACCATCTAAATGGCATTGGGTAATATTTTTTTCATTCACGACTTCACTTGTATGGTTATAATAATAGAAATAATAAATATATATATATGATAATTATTACAGTATATTAATTCTATTAACATTAATAAACAATAAACTACCTTATCCATTCACTAATTGAAGAAATAATATCATTTATCATGTGTACGTATGGCCTATAGTCTCTATTGTAACACCCTAAGATTTTATGAAAAATATTCGTTTTAATTTTATTGATGTCTTGTGTTGTATGCTACACCAAAAGAGGCTTGCACTACACACATCCCTGACTTTTCTTGCATTACACGCAATTGTGACCTTCCACGATAGCGTGTGTAGTACGCAATACCGAGTTTGACTAAATGAGATATTATTATAATATTATTATGAACTAGCCGTTATGAATAGTAATACCAACTTTTTGAAATTTTATAAATTTTATCCTTCAAAACGGACTTCATTTTTGTATTCGGAATATCGAAATTAGTTTAGGGTGAAATTTTGGTACATTTTGGATAACTTTCATATTCTGATGAATAGTGAAAATTACTAAATTTTAATTAAAAACAACTTTTTTATTCGAAATAATTAATAGTTATAAATTATTAATTTGAGTGGTTATAAATTATATTTAGACTATATTTTTACCATTTAATACAATGTTAGTCATTGGATGTAATTTCACATTTAAACCAGATATAAACAAGTGTCAATCTTTTGATAGTTATTATCTCTTAAAAACAGGCTATTTTTTTGACGACGAAATTAATTTTTAAATTAGTTAATGTAACTGATAAGTTTTGAATTTGATAAAATTGAAATCATTTTTTAATTCAGAATATCAAATATATCTTAGGCTTAATTTTTGGTATTTTTCTGGAAACTTTCATTTTTTGATGAATAGTTAAACCACTAAGTGGTAGTTTAAAAAATGAATTTTTCATAAAACATAATTTTATCACTTCTATGAGTGGAATTTAGAAAATCTGAGAGACACGGTTAATATCAAGGACTAAAATGTGGTTCATTGAGATGAAAATATTTTTTGGTGAATAGTAACTTTTTACTTTTTTGACGCGGTTAAAAGTAAATAGGGTAATTAATGGTAAAAGTGTTATTATTATTACCATAACACATGTCCTAATTCTATTGGATAAGTGTAATTCGACCAAAAACAACCTTAGGAATAACATATGACCATTTAGGCCCATTTGGATTAAATTAGGACATTTATTATCAATTTTTTTAAAGAAGGGTTAAAATTGTTGAAATCAATGTTTAATAACTAAATCATTTTTAATAGAGAGTTATACATAAGATAAATTCGACTATAAATATTAATTAGAAATATAAAATGATTACCAACATAATGGGATTTTATTTGTAATTTTTAGACTTAAAATAATTTAATTTATTTATGATACAATAATGATGCAGTAATTATCCTATTAATGAAATATTGACATAACAGATATTATAAATACCCAAATAAATGTAATTTTAGACTTTTTATGAATTAAAATAATTTTCAATGTCAATATGACAAGTTAGTATTGATTTGATCAAATTTTTTCGAACTAATAATTCTGTTATGATTTTCACAAAAATCAATTACCAAATAGTGTCAAAATTGATATTAAATAGTTTTGAAAACAAATATTATATTATTAATTGTTATTATATTCCTAAAAATCTAAGTATCGGACAATATACTTATATCATTATAGGTGTATCATTAATGGACCACTTGCGGGTATCTTGGATGTATATGGTATGTTTATTAACTATATAATATAAAAATACAAAGTGACATGGTAAATGTCAATCTAATTAATTAAGAGTTAAAACTAAAAGATAAGGTTAATATAATGACCTAAACTTTTCTAAATTCTATTTGATGAGAGTATTTCGACCCCTCCCCACCATATATTCGAAATATATCAATTTGGAGCTATTAGAAACCGAATTTTACTTTATAATAAAATAATATTTTTAGTTATTCCAAAGTTCCCCCTCTCCTCCCTTATAAAAGGGCACCTCCACCCTCTCTTCCTCACACCACATTGAGCCTTCATGCTCGGACAAACACTGAAAAATTATATTCTCCACTTCCCTAGAAACATCCTAGAGGTCCTGGTCTTCTGCAAAGACCCATTTTAGTGCCCTAAGAGGAGGTGTCAATGAGGCTCTCCAAAGAAGAGGTAATGTCCATTACCGATTCATTCAACTTTATTTATTCTTCCACTTCTTCTTTTTTTAGTTGTTTCATTATTAGGTAACAAAATCTGTATCAATAATATACTGATATTTTATTATAAGTATGAGACAACCATATTTAACCATCTATCCATCCAACGGAAAACGAAATCACCGCGCGTGCGTACGTACGGAATACCGTCACCACGCCAAGGTGTAATCTATTTTCCACCACCACCATAAATGGATAAGTATAATGGTGAAAGTAATGAATATATATTATTATTTTAAAGTGACATTGATTCTGTAATATTATACATACACATTAATACAATTCCATGATCTTGGGAATGATATCATCGCTCGTGCGTACGTATGGACTACCATCTCCACAACGCGATGAGATTCACTCTCCATGTTAACCATTCATGAATGATTATAAAGTATATTTAATTAATGATAAAGAAATATATGACATAATAATGATACTGTATTTATGTATATATATATTTATGTCATTTACTTAATTCAATTCAATTCAAAAGGGAAACGAAAATAGCGTTCATGTGTACGTACGGCCTACCGTCTCCATGAACGGTGTATTTCATTCCTTTTATCGATCTATAATATATGTGTATATGATTAATATATATTATATAAAAATTATGTTTCACATTTAAGAATTATTTAAATCAGGATATATGTAATAATATCAAGAATTACTAGTCGAAAGACATATGACAAATAAAATTATTTTACCCAAAACGCTGCTTTAACAAGGAATTTAAAAAAGAAGAGGTAATATAAAGTCATAAGTGAAACATATATGATATCATAACAATGAATATGATTCTGTAATAAGTCAATGAAATTATTTAAATCATTATACAGGATGTTCGGATACAGACAAAGCATAGTGGACCTAAGGTAAGGGATAATTATTCCAATCTCATTCTTATCCAAGATTGTTTACTCGTAAGTATTTACTGGGGGTTATGTTTATTATCCATTTCCATATGCTCTCAAAATGTTTTCATAAAATGTTTACATTCCTTCCATTTATGTTTAATTCATTTTTACCATTTTCTTTCTTTTACCACATCGTATGGAAGGAATCTTTCTTTTGTTTACCATACGAGGTACTTTTTGACTTTTCCGGAAAATGTATGAGAAAAATGTTTTTTTAACTTATAAGGAACGAAAAGATTTTTACTGTTTTCTAAAGCCTTATTTTCATGAAACTTCCTCCAAAATATTTCATGACTATTTTCAACAAAATCTTTTTCTTTTAAAATTTCATGATGTTTTGTGAAAAGAAATTGATTTTGAAGAAGAAAGGATATTTTCCTCAAGAAATCATTTCAAGTGTTTTATCATAATCATTTTCCATCTAAGATGACATTATTTCATATGTGTATGTATCAAGTATAATGTCTCTATGATTTACATGGTTTCACTGTTCTTATGATGAAATGATATCCATTTTTTTATATGGATTATGTTATGATGGGATGATGTTTCTAATACCCTTTTTATTCTTTGGGTTATGATGAATGATTTATGTTTATGTTCTGGAACAAGTAAGAATGATTTCATTATGAGATGGGAGGGACCTATATCTCCCTCCAATTCATTGGGTAAAGATTTATATCTCATGATATTAACATGGATGGAACGACAAGTTAAACCGGTTCAGTAATATAGGACTAGAATGAGGAGTGAACTCGATTCAGAAAGGGACTTTGTCAACTAAAATGGTCTTTACAGCAATGCCTTGGCTACTATGGAAATTATATCATGTCCTTAATGGTTTCCACAATTACATGTTTTATTCCCATGCTATTTTATCATTCATAATGATTCATTATGATCTATTCCTTACGTACTTCCATGTTTTATGTCATTTCTCAAGATTTTGATGTTTGAACAGTACGATCATGTTTTTAAGTTCAAATGTATATGGTATGTTTTATTTTATCCATTCTTACCCTTACTGAGTATTTGAGCTCACCGTTTTTAGGTTTTCTTTTCCCCAGGATATAAAGAAAGGGTTTAGGTAAGAAAAAAAGGGGAAGATCTTTATGGGAGATGTTGAAGATCATTCATCACGATTAGAAGATTAAATTCCATGTTTCCAAATACACTAAACTATTATGGTCCTTGTGTGTCTGTTTTTGTTATGTATTAAGTATTCCGCAAAATTAATGTAATGTTCATGTACATCATGTTTCGGGCCTCTACATTTGGTATAAGAGGAAAGGTTTAGTCATCCTTTGGAAACTAGGACGCGAAAATGTTAGTGAGATCCTTAGAGATATTTCCAAGGTATACCTAGGGATGTCCATAGGGATAAGTATAATAATATGATATAGTCCTAGAACTATAGTAACGATCTTAGAATTTAACCTAAGATGTTAGATATTGAGGGAACTCCCCCTTTACTATGTTGTATTCCCTATCATGATTTTTTCCTCTCAAACTATTCTTTTTGGGTTTTAGAAAATGGCTGGAAACAGGAAGATTCGCGATAATGGAGGATATGACAGACAATGGAATGATATTATTCATGAGAAAACAAATGAAATGGGATCTGGAAGTCCAAACATTGTTATTATGCCTAATCAACAATCTCATAATATGATAAATAATCTCAACTTTGGTAAGTTTCCTGACATAGATAATAAGAGAAATATGGAGTTTCATGATGATAATAAAGGAAAGACAGTTCAATTTCCCTCATGTAAATCATGTGGGAAGAGACATCAAGGAGATTGTTTCAAAGGAACTGGAAGATGCATTGGGTGTGGAAAAGAAGGCCACAAAGCCAGTAAGTTCAAAGGAAAAGGTTCAGTTAACACCATGGATAAGGATAATGGTATTGCTATGACATCAACAATGTTTAAATGTTTTAAATGTGGAATGTACGGGAATTATGCAAACCAATTCCCTAAGGGAATGTCTCATGAAGAGAATCAGTACGGCCGTATGGGTAGTATTTATGTTGATGATGATGAAGAGACTACAAATGATATGTGAGATGAAAGAATTTTTGATGTTCCGTCAATGGTTTAAGAAGGTAGTGGAATGATTACATGTATTTCAAGTGTAATGTTGTATAAGTAATATCATTGTACTATGGAATAAACATACATATAAGGATTGTTACACTGTTGTCTTTTCTTGAGTTTTAAAAGTGTATGATTAATGGTACCAGTATCAATGAAAGGTTATTCAGATATTTTTAGAATGTAGATGATATGCGCATAATGAAGGGATAAGAAGAAAATTAAATGTTTGATAGTATTCATGAGATCATGACTGATATAAGGAGAAGGTTATATCATGGGTTGAGTATATAGAATTTTTGGATTTTGGTATGTGGAATGGGTTAACTTTTGACAGCATTCTTGTTTTCACTAAGGATTAATGGGTATTCATTTTTCAAGAGAATACATGATTAAGGTATTCACATGATTGGAATGTGACCAACAATATATATGGGGGATAAATGATGGTATTCACATGCTTGGTTGATGACATTTCAAGTAATCATTTTCTTTATACTATGAGCTTGGACCGAAGTATTTTAGATAAGCCTAATGATTGGAATGGATTATGATGGAAATATGTTAGTATTGTTTAAGGATAGAACTTTTTTCGATATTACTGCTGGGATTTTATAGTAATGTAGTTTTATAAAAAGGACAACCTGTAAGACGGGCGACAGCCCATCGCGTCAGACAAGGCTATGGGAATCAAACCCACAACCGAAGTGCGACTGGCCTTTATCGCATACCACTGGCCTACAGGAAGTCCTTGTTAAGTAGAAACTAGTTTTATTAAATTAAGAAGTCTGATATATGATGTATAAGTCCATTTTAGGAACCATATATGATTAATCTCCCTATAGATCGACTTATGTATATTTAATAACATTTTCTAACCTTTTGTTTGAGACAGATTGAAAGACCTATCATTCTATCACATGATCTGCTAACACTTCACGAATAACAAATTCAACTTCATTTATTTAAGATATGAAGTGGAAATTGTTCAAGGGATGAACAACAGTGAGATTGTACCAAAATAAAGTAAGTATTTATTCTAATTCAAATTCATTAACTTTAGGGAAATGATCTTGAAAACCAAAAATTTTGACCTATTTCCCTTATATCCGATGAATCAGATAGTACCCTAGATCATCACAAATTTATGGCTTTGTGATTTTTGTCTTTTTCATAGCCATGTTCTCTACCACTCTCCATCAGAACATGACGATTAGATTTCTCTTCCATATCCATATTTTCTCCTATGTTCTCCTATATAGAAACCTAGTAATTAGTTAATTTGGGTAACTGTTACATTTCATAATTTAGTTTTTAAAACCATGTTTTGGTATTCCTTTTTACGATGTGGGATTCTATTAATGAAACTTTCGAGTAGTAAACCATTTATAACCCCGACGAATTTCGAGGGCAAAATTTATTTTAAGGAGGGTAGAATGTAACACCCCGAGATTTTATTAAAAATATTATTTTTAATTTTATTTATGTCTTCTGTTGTATGCTACACCAAAAGGATCTTGCACTACACACATCTCTGACTTGGCATGCATTACACGCAATTGCGACCTTCCACGATATCGTGTGTAGTACTCAATACTGAGTTTCACTAAATGAGATATTATTATAATAGTATTATGAACTAGACATTATGAATAGTAATACCCACTTTTTGAAATTTTATAAATTTTTTCATTCAAAACGGACTTCATTTTTGGATTTGGAATATCGAAATTTTCGTAGGGTGAAATTTTGGTACTTTTCGGATAATATTCATATTCTGATTAATGGTGAAAATTACTAAATTTTAATTAAAAACAAGTTTTTTAATAAAAATAATTAATAGTGATAAATTATTAATTTGATTGGTTTTAAAGTATATTTAGAATATATTTTTACAATTTAATACAATTTTGGTCATTGGATATAATTTCACATTTAATCCAGATATAAACAAGTGTCAATATTTTGATAGTTATTATCTCTTAAATACATGGAATTTGTTTTGACGACGGGAATTAATTTTCAATTAGTTAATGTAACTGATATGTTTTGAATTTGATAAAATAGATATCATTTTTGAATTAATAATATCAAATATATCTTAGGCCTAATTGTTGGTATTTTTCTGGAAACATTCATTTTTTGATTAATAGTGAAACCACTAGGTGGTAGTTATAAAAAACTGAATTTTTCATAAAACTTAATTTTACTGCTTTTGTGAGTGGAATTATGAAAATCCAAGAGACACAGTTAATATCAAGGACTAAAATGTGGTTCAATGAGATGAAAATAATTTTTGGTGAATAGCAATTTTCCCCTTTTTTTTCCACGGTTAAAACTAAATAGGGTAATTAAGGGTAAAAGTGTTATTATTATTACCCTAACACATGTACTAATTATATTGGATAAATGTAATTCGACCAAAAACAACCTTAGTAATAAAATATGACCATTTAGGCCCACATGTATTAGATTTGGAGATTTATTATCAATTTTTTTTAAAGAAGGGTTAAAATAGTTAAAATCAAAGTTTAATAACTAAATCATTTTTAATATAGGGTCATACATAAGAGATATTCGACTATAAATATTCATTAGAAATGTAAAAATATTTTCAACATAATGGTATTTTATTTGAAAATTTTAGACTTAAAATAATTTAATTTATATATGATACAATGATGATGCAGTAATTATCCTATTAATGAAATATTGACATAATTGATGTTATAAATACCCAAACAAATGTAATTTGAGACTCTATATGAATTAAAATAATTTTATATGTTAATATAACATGTTATTATTGATTTAATTAATTTTTTTTTGAACTTTTAATTTTGATATGATTTTCACAAATATCAATTACCAAATAGTGTCAAAATTGACATAAAATAGTTTTTAAAACAAATATTATATTATTAATTGTCATTATATTCCTAAAAATCTAAGAATCGGAAAATATACTTATATAATGATATATGTATCATTAATGGACCACTTGGGGGTCTCTTGGATGTATATGGTATGTTTAATAACTATATAATACAAAAATTCAAAGTGACATGGTAAGTGTCAATCTAATTATCTATGAGTTAAAACTAAAAGATAAGGTTAATATAATGACCTAAACTTGTCTAAATTCTATTGCATGAGAAGCTTTCGACCCATCCACACCCTATTTTATAAATATATCAATTTTGAGCTATTAAAAATCGATTTTTAATTTATAATAAAATATGATTTTTTGTAATTCCAAAGATGCCCCTCTCATCCCTTATAAAAGGGCACCTCCTCCCTCTCTTCCTCAATACACTTTGAGCCTTAAATCTAGGACAACCCCTGACAAATTCTCTTCAACAATTCCCTAGAAAGATCATAGAGGTTCTGGTCTTATTCCAAGTGAAATTTTATTGCCCTAAGAGGAGTCTCAAAGAGGCGCTCCAAAGAAGAGGTAATGTCCATTACCGATTCATTCAACTTTATTTCTTCTTACACTTCTTCTTTTTTTAGTTGTTTCATTATGAGGTAATAAAATCAGTATAAATAATATACTGATATGTTATTATAAGTATGAAACAACATATTTCACCATCTATCCATCCAACGAAAAACGAAATCACCGCAATTGCGTACGTAAGGAATGCCATCTCCACGCCGTGGTGTAATCTATTTTCCACCACCACCTTACATGGATGGGTATAATGGTGAACGTAATGAATATATGTGATTATTTTAAAGTTATATTGATTATTTAATATTATACATACACTTCAATAAAATTCCACGATCTTGGGAATGATATCATCGCTCGTGCATACGTACGGACTACCGTCTCCACGACGCGATGAGATTCACTCTCCATGTTAACCATTCATGAATGATTATAAAGTATATATAATGAATAATAATGAAATAGATGACATAATAATGTTACCGAATTTATATATATATATATATATTTAATTAACTTAATTGCATTCAATTCAAAAGGTAAACAAAAACATCGTTCATGTGTACGTACGACCTACCGTCTCAATGAAAGGTGTATTTCATTCTTTTTATCGATCTATAATATATATGTATATTATGAATATATATTATATAAAAATAAAATTTTACATTCAGTAAATATGTAAATCAGTATATAAGTAATAATATCAAGAACGACAAGTCGAAATACATACGATAAAAAAATGATTTTACTCAAAACGCTGCTTTAACATGGAATTTACAAAAGAACATGTAATATAAAGTCATAAGTGAAACATAGATGATATCATAACAATGAATATGATTCTATAATAAGTCAATGAAATTATTTAAATCATTATACAGGTGGTTCAGATACGTACGAATCATATCAGACCTAAGGTAAGTGATAATTATTCCAATCTCATTCTTATCCGAGATTGTTTACTCGTAAGTATTTACTGGGGGTTATGTTTATTTTCCATGTCCATATGCTCTCAAAATGTTTTCATAAAATTTTTAAATTCCTTCCATTTATTTTTATGACATTTTTACTATTTTCTTACTTTTACAACATCGTATGGATGGAATATTTCTTTTGTTTACCATACAAGGTACTTTTTGACATTTCCGGCAAAAGTACGAGAAGAATGTTTTTTTAGAATATATGGCCCGAAGAGATTTTTACAGTTTTATAAAGCCTTATTTTCATGAAGATTCCTGCAAAAGATTTCATGACTATTTTCAACAAAATCATTTTCTTTTAAAATTGCATGATTTTTTGTGAAAAGAAATTGATTTTGAAGAAGAAAGGATATTTTCCTCAGGAATTCATTTCAGGTGTTTTATCAAAATCATTTTCCATATAAGATGAAATTATTTAATATGTGTATGTTTTAAGTATAATGTCTCTAGGATTTACATGGTTTCATTGTTCTTATGATGAAATGATATCCATTTTTTATATGGATTATATTATGATGGGGTGATGTTTATGATACCCATTTTATTCTTTGGGTTATGATAAATGATTTATGTTTATGTTGTGGCACAAGTAAGAATTATTTCATTATGAGATGGGTGGGACCTATATCTACATACAATGCATTGGGAAAAGATTTATATCTCATGAGATAGACATGGCTAGAATGACAAGTTAAACCAGTTCAGTAATACAGGACTGGAACAAGGAGTGAACTCGATTCAGAAAGGGACTTTTTACACTAAGATGATCTTGGAAGCAAAGCCTTGGATAATATAGAAATCATATCATGTGCTTAATGGTTTCTACAATTACATGTTTTATTCCCATTCTATTTCATCATTCTTAATGTTTCATTATTATCTATGCCTTACGTACTTCCATGTATTATGTCATTGCTCAAGCTTTTGATGTTTAAACATTACGTTCATGTTTTTAAGTTCAAATGTATATGGTATGTTTTATTTTATCCATGCTTACCCTTACTGAGCATTTGAGCTCACCCTTTTTATGTTTTCTTTTCCCAAGGATATAAAGAAAGGTTTTAGGTAACAAAAAAGGGGGAGGTTCATTATGGGAGATGTTTAAGATCTTTCACCACGATTGGAATATTACGTTCCAAGTTTCCAATGATACTAAACTATTACGGTCCTTGTGTGTCTGTTTTTGTTATGTATTAAGTATCCCGCAAAAGTCATGTAATGTTCATGTACGTCAAGCTTTGAGCCTCTACATCCATGATGTGGTGTGATACATTTTCCATATAAAATATTAAATATGGCTATATAAATGAATTCAATGATTATTAATGATATTTATAACATTTATATTATTCTTTATATGTTGTATAGATATCATATGAAATATAAGATATATCTACATGACCAAAGAATCCTAGAAAAAATTAAGTAGTTAACGCACAAAACAAGGGTAATAACAAAATATTAATACAAAACAACTGATAAGATGATATAATAGGATCATATATAAAATATTAAATATGAATATGTTTCTTGTATATATTAATAATTTTCTTTAAACCATTATATATGTGGTTAAACATATAAAAGCAAAAGGATGTATGAGGTATGTCTATTTCTCATCTCACTTTAATTTATGTGAGATACATTTCTTATTCACCACATATTCCTATTTCTATAGTGTACAAACACTTTGATATATCAAATCACCATTCTCAATAAATCACATTATTAAATGTTTTTTTTATATTTATTTACATTTAAGGGGCTTATGATTAAAATAAATCAAATTGGTATATGAGACAATGATTTAAAAATAACTATATAAATCAATTATTTGATATATAAGGAATGATTTGGACATCAAACACATGGGTTGGGGACTGGTTAATGAAATCCGCTCGATGCATAAGAAGTCTTTGAGATGAAATTAATTGAAAAAACCCTTCACATTTGTTTCCAAGTAGAATAAGATGGTTTTCTACACGATGAATTATATTGGAAAGAGGATTATTCTGAAAATTAACTATTTAGACGATATATATTTTTAGTTTAGAAATTAGTTATTATGAATTACATCATTATTAATATTCCATTTGATCATTTTATTAAGTATTATAACTATTGAAATGTAAATATTATTCATTATATTTAATCATTTGATCATCTTATAATCCTTTAATATATTTATCATGTTATTGATTACATGTAATGTGTGCTTAGTTATATACTTTGATATGTTTATTATTATCATTGATTAATGTTAGATTACACTATACTTTACACTTATTGGAAATTTTATCTCATTCTTTTCTTATGTTATATTTTCTGATGTCTCCAATATGAATTTTATGATTGACATGTTGGGATAAGAAAGGAGAATAATGGGGATATTAATGGAATAATAATTTGTATTTTATTGTTTCAATTTTAATCTAATGATCAAGATTGTATTTAGTTTTACAATTTTATTAAATAGCCAGTACTTTTGGGATGAGATAAAATGTATAATATTCTAATGTCATATTTTAACTAGCGATTCAAGTCCATTGGTTTTGGGATATCTATAGTGAGGGTTTCAAAATTCATACCATGATGGAAATGATGAAGAGATTCACACAGATCCCCCCTCCCACAGGAGAAATATATGGATCTTTATTTTTAAATCCTCTGGAATGAGTTGATGAAACCTTTGTTCCCAATAAATTTTAATGGTGGGTTCCTTGAGTTAAAAAACAATGTTACTGGAAGACATCATTTAGTAAACCTGATCCAAATTGTGACTCATGCTTTCAAAAAAGGATTAATATCTTGAAATTCATGATGCATCCATTTTCACCCTTAATCTTGTATTAGTTCCCATTCAAGCACCTAGGCAGGTCTATGACCACCTTTTTCCTCCCCTCAAGAAATCATGACAAAACTTTCCACTTCTATTGGTAGCACATAAAAATCGAGGTCACCCAAGATTTTAGGAATATTTGATTGAATCCTACTCCTTTAGAAATGAACAAACCTGATGATGTCTCATTACATCCATGGATAATAAACATCTCAATATACCATATATTGGGAAACCCATTGAGTTCAATCTCATCGACCATGATAAATAATTCCATTTACTTAGATTGTTGTTTCATAATATCCAAGACATCATAATCCTAAAATACATCAAGCATGTAATGGTCATTTCTAAATAGGTGGTGTTAGATAACCCCTTAGAGAATCTATCTTGCCTAATTATTTTATTGTTTGAAGAATGGTGTGATTGTTAAAAAGCATCATCTATGCATTGATAAAATTTCAACGAGATGATGAATAGGAAAATAGTCAAATGAGATCCTGCCACCCTAAGAGAATAGACGTTTAGACCAACAATCGCTTCACCACCGAATAAGGTGACATAAAATAGGAAACCCCAGGGGTGGATGTGACTACTAGATACAAGATGTGACAAAATCAGAAATGTCATCAGTTTCTCTAATGTAAGATCTTACTCTTTCATATTTCATCTTTGTAACATCAAAGGCATGAGCACCACTCCCCCAAAATGGAACCCTCATCATACAAATATAATATATTTGGTTCAGTAATGGTGATAAAATTGTAATACACCATCTACGATGATAAATATTCCATCGAATATCAGTTTTGCGCATAAAACTGGGGAACAACAAGCTACATGCTCCAGAACTGAGGATATAGTGGAACAAACTGGAATGTTATGACCGAATAATTTGGCCACAAGCCCATATACAACACACATGCATCTTAGACCCATTTTAATGAAATCCATAAATCCTTGTAAATAAATAGAGGTTTCCCAAAACCATCCATTGTTCATCCATGCCTAGTTGTATTGAATTAACACTCAGTAGTGGTATGATTATCTTGTCATCCTAGGTAATGGGGATAGTCAGGAAATTCCACAGCACTAGAATAATATTCCCAAAGACCTCTGAAAAAGTAATAGCCTCATCTTCCTTAATTTCCTTAACTCAAGATCCACATAACAATGACAAAATCCACCTTGGGAAGTGTAATCCTTTGGTATAAATGTACAATATTATGAAATAGTTAGTGTTTTCCCATGACAAGATGTAAATCATATATGTTCTTCATATTTCAAAATAACTCAGAGTGTCTCCAATTGATTTTCACCAAATCTCGTAAGTATTTAAGACCAAATTCATTACATTCAAGGTCAATCATATAGAGACAATTTATATAGATTTCCATGTAGCCCTCTGGTTCATGAAGCATGATTAGGAAGAGGAAATTCAGGGAAATATATGTCCCATATATTTTTGGAGAATTCTTGTAAATATAAACATCTAATGGGCTCTGATTGAAAATGGAATTGACTTTAGTATCATCCCTATTCAAACATTCAGATGCTCGGTATATAGAAAAGTTTATTTTTTCCAAAAATGCTGACCATTAAGGGGTTTGATAAGCATGAGAAAATGCCTCTGGGGTTTATCATGCTCAAATCCGAGTTTGGGTATACAACATATTATGTTGATATTATTGTAATCCTGCAAGACAACACATATAGTGTCATACTTTGAAGGCCCTAGCTCCATAGTCACAGGTTGGTTCCTACAACATTCTATCAATGCATGAAATACATCATAGATGGGATTGTTAGAATACTACAAGGTGAAAATTCTACATTCCTGATTTTTGAAGTCACATATACTGAATAAGGTTTCAATAAAATGGAGGAAAACTAACTATGGATGATGATATATAGATTTCAGGGCCCAACATCTTGCAGAACTCCCCTGAAAATCCCTAGAGTATAACCGAAAATGAATATGTTCTCCCAATAAATCTATTTGAGGTAATATACATAGTCTCACAGAACTATTCCCCACCTTTCCCTAAACAATGTGTAAAATACATTCATCTTTGGGACCTCTCTATAATGATTCTGGATGTAGGGGATGATAATTTAATTTTTCTTGGCCTCCCTCACCTTAATAGTTTTCAATATATTTACATAATGACTTCCCCATATAATAATGAATACATTGAATCAGAGGTGAATTAAGAAGAGTATTACCATAAGAACTCCCCTAATAATTTCAAGGAATCCATTCCACCACCATCAAAGCTATCATGTAGGAAAATCTGGGTATAGATGAATACTCACTACTTACATTTATTAGTTCTTCCAACACTCTCGAAGAGAAAAATATATATCTCTCATTTCTAAATAAATACAGATATTTTATTTCTTGGAACAATTCTTAAATTATTAGACTAAATACTATTGTGGTTATGCACCATCTTGCCCCACCCAATGGCCATCGATGCTTAAGAAGTATACCAGGAGGATGCACCCCTATCATGATAATAATGTAGGGGTTTAAGTTGAAAATTTAGTCAAATCAAACATTTTATGAGAAGTGTAATTCTGAAGATTGATTTCCAACATCATCCCTATAATGAAATAGAATGGTATTATTATGGAATACATCAATTTTAGATATATAAATCAATATTTCTAAAATAAATACTTCCCATTTTCAATCACATAACTCATGATCGATAAAACTTGAGTATTTTAATACCTTTCTTCCATAAATGGGAATTCGTGGAATAATCCAATAAAGATGGAAGATAAATATAAATAAGTCACTACCTTGAAATATTCCTATGGGATATTTTTATATCAAGACATTACCTTTAGATAAATGAATTTTGGTGAAAGTTAACAATAATCCATGCATTATAACCTTAATATACATAAAGTTAAGATAGTTGAATGTTTTTTTGATAGTATATTTTTCAAAACCTGATAGTGATGTGATCATTTCAGGAATCTGAAAAAATTATTTGATAATTTGAGGAAGAATATTCTGAATATCAATCCCTTAAAATGTTCATTTGGGGTAACATAAGGTAATTTCCATGGACTTTTGATCTTCCACCATAGTATTGTGGTCTTCATAGAAAAGGATTGTTTTATTCTAGTCATGTCACCCTTGAAAATCGAAATTAATTGAGGAGACTCAAAGGTATCCTCACTTATATTTGTTGTTTCGTAACAAAAATATTAGAAAATGATATCCCCTTTACATGAATAATGGAGAGGGGAATCACCGATCAATGGGATGATGATTTCAAACAAACCTTCAATAATATCAAGAAGGATCTTCTACAACAATTTTACCTGATGAAGTTGGTAGAAGAGGGGGCACTCATCTTATTTTTTTCCACTATGCAATTATCACTATATTACCTCCATCCAAAAAAAATATTTGTGGAGTTAGAAAATTCACTTATACCACATATAGGCAAATCTAGGTATTGATACATGATACTCAGTGGTGAGAAGAACTTCCATTACATCATAGTTATTGGGTAGAAAATTATACATTACATAGATCACAATGATTTACATATGGCCAATTATATTGATGTACTCAAGTACATCCTTGGCCTCCCGTTGATGAATAGTAACTGTAACACCCGAGACTTTTATGTTATATAAATCATCAAAGGAATCTTTTTCTACACACAACACTTGCTTTTCTTGCATTACACGAAATCGCGAGCTTCCTCGATAGCTTGCGTCGTACGCAATGCTGAGTTTCACTAAATAACGATATACTATTAAAATATTATTAAAACTAGCCGTTATGAATAGTAATAACCATGTTTTGAAATTTTATAAAGTTTATTTTTCAAAATGGAATTCATTTTTGGATTCATAATATCTAAATTAGCCTAGGGTGAAATTCTGGTATTTTTCTAAAAACTTTCAATTTTTGATGAATAGTGAAACCACTAAGTGGTAGTTAAAAAAACTGAATTTTTCATAAAAGTTAATTTTACCACTTCTGTGAGAGGAATTTAGAATATCCAAGAGACAATGTTAATATCAAGGACTAAAATGTGGTTCAATGAGATGAAAATAATTTTTGGTGAATAGTACCTTTTTACTTTTTTTACCACGGTTAAAAGTAAATATGGTAATTAAGGGTAAAAATGATATTATTATTACCCTAACACATGTCCTAATTCTATTGGACAAGTGTAATTCGACCAAAAACAAACTGAGGAATAACATATGACCATTTAGGCTCACTTGGATTAGATTAGGACATTTATTATTAATTTATTTAAAGAAGGGTTAAAATAGTTAAAATCAATGTTTAATAACTAAATCATTTTTAATATGGTGATATATATAAGATAAGTTCGACTATAAATATTCATTAGAAATCTAAAAAGATTTCCTACATAATGTTAGTTTATTTGTAATTTTTATACATTAAATAATTTAATTTAATTATGACACAATGATGATGCAGTAATTATCTTATTAATGAAATATTGACATAATTGATGTTATAAATACCCAGATGAATATAATTTGAGACTTTTTATGAATTACACTAATTTTATAGGTTAATATGACATTTTATTATTGATTAAAATAACTTTTTTCGAACTTATCCTTCTTTTATGATTTTTACAAAAATCAATTACTAAATAGTCTCAAAATTGACATAAAATAGTTTTTAAAACAAATATTATATTATTAATTGTTATTTTATACCTAAAAATCTATGGTTCGAAAAAATGACTTAGATAAGGTTATATATATTAATAATAAACAACTTGGGGTTCTTTTGGCTTGATATAGTATGTTTATTAACCTAATAGTATAAGAACACAAGAAGACATGGTAAAAGTAAAATTATTTAACATAATGTTAAATGTACATGATAAGTTTAAAATAGGAACCTAAACTTGTCTAAATTCTATTGGATGAGAGGATATCGACCCATCCCCACATTATCTTTGAAATAAATCAATTTGGAGATATTTAAAACCGAACATGACTTTATAATAAAATAATATTTTTAGTTATTCCAAAGGTGCCCCTCTCCTCCCTTATAAAAGGGCACCTCCTCCCTCTCTTCCTCACACCAATTTGAGCATCCAAGATCAGCCAAACCCTGAAAAATTCTCCTATCCACATCCCTAGATACATCCTAGAGGTCCTGGTCTTTTTCAAAGACCAATTTTAGTGCCCTAAAATAAGGTCACAAAAAAACACTTCAAAGAAGATGTAATGTCTGTTACCGATTCTTTCATCTTTATTTCTTCTTCCACTTATACGTATTTAGTTGTTTCATTATGAAGTAATAACATCAGTATCACTAATATACAGATATGTTACTATAATTATGAAAAACCCCTATTTCACCATCTATCCATCCTATGGAAAAAAGAAATCACCGCGCATGCGTACGTATGGAATACCGTCTCCACGTCATGGTATAATCAATTTTCCACCACCACCTTACTTGGATGGGTATAATGGTGTAAATAATGACTATATATGACTATTATAAAGTGATATTGATTCTGAAATAGTATACATACACTCCAATCCAATTCCATGATCATGGGAATGATATCATCGCTTGTGCGTACGAAGAGAATATCGTCTCCACGATGTGATGCGATTAGTTCTACATGATCTTCATTGCATAATGATTATATAAATGAATTGAATGAATAAATATGATATATTGTACATTAATACCATTCTGGAAATGATGTATCTATAACCTAAAGAAAAGAATAAAAATTTATTAGACAAAACACGCATAAGAACAAAAAGTTATAAACACTCGAATAACAAGTAGCAATGAAATATTATTACCAAGAAACTAAGAATGTGACCATATATGATATCATAACAATACTTATGATTGTTTAATAAGTCAATAACATTATTTATATCATTATTCAAGAGGTTCAGACACTTCCGAGGCAAATCGGACCTAAGGTAAGGGAAATATCACAATCTCATTTTGTATCCGAGATTGTTTGTACTTTGGTATTTACTGGGGTATATTTTATCATCCACATCCATGTTTCCTCAATATGTGATATTAATATACTTCTAAAATAGTTCATATCCAATTTTACCGTTTGGTGAGTTTTTAGTAAAATATAAGAAAGAAATATTTTGTCGTTTTTCGTATGAGGTACTTTTTGACTTTTCCGACAAAAGTATGAAGAATGTTTTTTTAACTAATATGGCATGAATGGATTTTTAAAAAATTATTTCAAAGAAACTTCCTTTAAAAGTTTTCATGTTTATTTTTAATCAACTTCTTTAGTTTAAAATTGTATGACATGTTAAGAAAGGAAAAGTATTTTTGAAGTAGAAAGGATATTTTCCTCAAGAATGGAGTTCAAGTGTTTTATGAAAATTATTTTCTATCTAAGATAATATAGGGTTCTGTTTCTATCCCTATTATTACATTTACTTGATTATGTTGAGATAGAAATATTTTTTTGAATTCCTTTATCTTATATGAATTGTTTTATGATGTCATGATGTTTAAGATTCCCATTTTTATTACATGGGATATGCAATGATGTATGATTTATGATTTTGTGGCACACATAAGAATGGTATAATTATGAGATGGGTGGGACCTATATCTCCCTCCAATTCATTGGTTAATGATTTTATGTCTCATGAGATAGACATTGCTGGAATGGTAGGTTATACCGGTTTAGTGAAACAGGACTGAAACGGGGAGTGAACTCGGTTCAGAAATGGAATTTGTCCACTAAGATAGTCGTGGCAATGAGTCTTGACTAATAAGAAATGATTCTCTATGATTATGTGTGTATGCCACAAAGTTTCATGTTTTATGTCATGATTATTGGGATTACATTTCACTACTATGATTTATCCCATGTTATGAAATTATGCTCTCTTTTGCAGGTTACTATTTCCAAAAATTATGTTCTTATGTATATGATGTGATTGATATTTTTTTTGTTTACCCTTACTGAGCATTTGAGCTAACCCTTTTGTATGTTTTCTTTCCCCAGGTCAGGAAGAATGTTATTAAGTAAGATATGCCAAAAGGGACTATAGATATGATTTAATAAATGGGAGACAGTGTAGATGCTTTATGAACCTGTTGTTTATATTTACCAATTTTCTAAAGACACTATACCTATACGGTCCTTTCGTGGTTTTGTTATATGTAGTAATAAGTATGCTTCAATTTCAAAGTAATAACAATGTATGTAAAGTATGGGTCGTTATAGTTGGTATCAAAGGAAAGTTATAGTCACCTTTTGAAAACTAGGATGTGAAATCCTTAATATAAACCCTATGGATAAGTCTATGCATAGAACACATTCTTAGTGTTTTAGAAATGGCCATGAATAACCTAGGATATGATCTTATGTGTGAAAATATATTCTTGATTATGTGGTTTTCCTATTATAATTAGTGTTTCTCACACAATTCTTCTTGGTTTTAGTCAATGGATGGAACCCGAATGAACCGTGTTAATGCGAAATGCGACGGGAAATGCAATGATTGTCCCCCAGAGCAACCAAACGTTATGAGAGATGGAATGAAAAATCTTGTATCCATGCTCACACAACTTTCTCAAGCGATGAATCATGCAGGACTTTCAAACGAGCAAACGAAGGAGCAACATTCTATTGAATCCTTCATGAGGTAGCGTCCACCTTCATTCAGTGGGTCTACTGATCCATTATTTTCTGAACAGTGGATTTGTACTACTGATAAGATATTTTCAGTTCTTCAATGTTCTGAACATGATAAAGTCATCTTATCAGTGTATCGTTTGGAAGGTGATGCTGATCAATGGTGGAAACTTATTAAGAATACGAGGCAAAGGGATGAAATTGAGTCCATGGAATGTGACGTGTTCAAGAACTTCATTTTCAATAAGTACATCCCTCATATTATCCGAACAAAGATGGAGAATGAGTTTCTTGAACTGAAGCAAAAGGATGATGAATCTGTTGGTACCTATGAAGAAAATTTTACAAGACTTGCAAGGTACGCTTCTGGTATTATTATCCAACCTGAGAGTAAGATCGATCGATTCTTTAGTGGCTTAAAACCAAGTCTTCGAAGGGCCTTATCCATAAGGGACATCAATAGCTACGAGGAAATCGTTCGATGTGCTCTCAAAGATGAGATGGAGATTGGAGTAACCCATCAATCATATGGGTTTGATAAGAAGAGGAAAATGGAATTCAAAGGAAAATCTAAAGAGCACAGTGAAAAGAAGATGAGCTTTCACTTATGCTCAAAGTGTGGAAAGAAACATGGAGGGAGTTGTCTTAAAGGGACAAGTAAATGTTTCAAATGTGGAAAGGAAGGTCATCGGGCATTTGAATGCTGTAATGATAGGAAGAAGACGTCTAATGATGCAAACAAAGGAAGGGATGCAAAGAATGAACCAACTACACTTCAATGTTTCAAGTGCAATGAGATGGGGAATTATGCCAATCAATGCCCAAATCCAAGGGTTGATGATGATGGTCAACGTCAACAAACTTTTAAGGCTAAAGACAAATGAAAGTCACATGTAATTTCTATCAGCGATGTGGAGTATGATAAAGATGTGGTGAAAGGTACACATACCATCCACTCTGAAGTAGCAAATGTTTTATTTGATTTTGGATCCACCCACTCCTTTAAATCTGATGAATTTTCTAAGGATATCATTGTATTACCTCAACAGTTAGATGTTGAGTTAGCTGTGACAACCCCTAATGGCACAACAGTCGCATCAAAAGTTTATAATTCTTCTCCGATTGAAGTTTGTGGGAAAGTGCTTCCTGCAAATCTTGTTATCCTTCCTATAGTGGAATTTTATATTATTCATGGCATGGATTGGATTTCTCTACATGGAGCTCATATCAATTGCCAAAGAAGGGATGTCACATTTTATATTCCAGATCAATATCTGATCGCCTATCGATGTAGGGATGAACATAACCTTTCAGTGGAAATTCCTTCCATCTTATGGGTCTTGATTCCACTAAATGAAGGTTATTTATCTCAAATGGTTTGTGAGAAACTCACAATTAAGAATATGCCCATTGTATGGGATTTTTATGATGTCTTTCTGGGTGAATTACCGGGTCTTCCACCAAATCGTGATGTTGAGATTTGAATAGAACTCATACCGGGTACTTTTCCTATTTCAAAGACACCATATAGAATGGCCCCAATTGAGTTGTAGGAATTGAAGATGAAACTCCAATAGAATCTTGATAAGGGTTTCATACGCCCTAGTGCGTCACCTTGGGGAGCACTTGTTCTGTTTGTTAAGAAGAAATATGGATCAATGAGACTCTGCAATGATTATCGAGAACTTAAAAAATATCCTCTCCCGCGCATTGATGACCTATTTGACCAACAACGTGGAGCTCAATACTTATCCAAGATTGATCTTCGTTCAGGGTATCATCAATTAAGGTTCAAAAGGGAGGATATACCAAAGACGACTTTCCGTACAAGGTATGGACACTATGAATTTATAGTGATGCCATTTGGTCTTACAAATTCCCCTACTATCTTCATGGATCTGATTAATAGAGTCTTTAGAGACTATCTTGATCAGTTTGTTGTAGTCTTTATAGACGATATTGTTGTTTATTAAATGAGAAAGGAAGAACATGAAGATCACTTGAGAATTATATTGAAGACCCTGAGAAAGGAGAAGCTTTATGCCAAATTTACCAAGTGTGAATTTTGGCTTCCAAAAGTTGCATTTTTGGGACACATAATCTCAAAAGAGGGGATATCTGTGGATCCAGCAAAAACAGAGGTTATCGAAAGATGCTAGAGACCAACAACAGTGGCTGAGATCTAAATCTTTCTTGGTTTAGCTGGATATTATCGACGTTTTGTGAAATATTTTTCATGATTATCTAATCCACTCACCATGTTGACTCAGAAAGGAGTTATGTTTGTTTGGACAGAGGAATGTGAAGAGAATTTCATGGAGTTGAAAAGAAGGTTATCCAGTGCACCTATGCTCACATTGCCTTGTAGTGGGGAATGGTTTGTGATCTACAGTGATGCATCAAAGAAGGGATTGGGGTGTGTTCTTATGAAAAATTATATGGTGGTAGCTTATGCCTCACAACAGTTGAAAATACATGAGAAAAATTACCCAACCCATGATTTCTAGTTAGCTGCGGTAATCTTTGCATTAAAGATTTTGAGGCATTATCTTTATGGAGAGAGTTGTGACATTTATACTGATCATAAAAGATTAAAGTATATTTTCACACAAAAGGAGTTGAATATGCGCCAAAGAAGATGGTTGAAGCTGATTAAGGATTACGACTGCTCAATCCATTACCACCTTGGGAAAGCAAACAAGGTGGCAGATGCATTAAGTCGACAAGACCATGCCAGTTTATCGATGATGAGGATCACAAAAGATCCAATATTTATGGATTTACGAAGGTTGGGTCTTGGAATTATAATGGAAGGGGGGAAATCGTATCTTTCTCAAATGAATGTTCAACCATCTATACATGTAAAGATTAAAGAGGCACAAAAAGAAGATGTCGAGTTACAAAAGAAGATGAGAAATGATCCTGAATTCAACCTTGACTGTGATGGGATAATAATGTTCAGGAATCGGGTTTGTGTTCTTCCCATCCCCGAATTAAAGAAGGAGATGCAGGATGAGGCTCATAGTTCTTCATTCTCTATTCATCCTGGAAGCACGAAGATGTATAGGGACCTAGAAGAGTACTTCTGGTGGGATGGCATGAAAAGAGATGTTGCTGAATATGTCTCTTGATGCTTGGTTTGTCAACAAGTTAAAGCTGAGAGACAAAAGTCTAAGGGGATGTTACAACCATTACCCATACCAGAATGGAAATGGGAAAACATCACTATGGACTTTGTCACAGGACTTCCTAAAACATCCAAAGGCAATAATGCTATCTGGGTCATAGTTGATCGTCTTACAAAATCTGCACACTTCATTTCTATTAGAGAAGATTTCTCTCTGAATTAGCTTGCCAGGATATATGTAAAGGAAGTGGTAAGATTGCATGGAGTACCACTTTATATTATATCGGATCGGGATCCGAGGTTTACCTTAATGTTCTGGTGACGTCTTCAGCATACTCTAGATACAGATTTATGTTTCAGCACTGCTTATCATCTTTAGAAAAACGGTCAGTCTCAGAGAACAATTAAAACTCTAGAAGATATGTTGAGAGCATTCTCTATGGATTTCAAAGGTGGTTGGGATCAACACCTACCATTGGTGGAATTTTTGTATAATAATTTCATTCACTCCAGTATTCAGATGGCTCCTTATGAAGCTCTCTATGGAAAGAAATGCAGGAATCCAACTTGCTGGGATAATGTTAGGGAAAGAAATCTATTAGGACCTGATCTCATTGATGAAATGGCAGAAAAGGTCAGATCTATTCAACAACACATAATAGCAGCTTAGAGCTGACAGAAAAGTTATGCCGACAATCAACGAAAAGACCTAGAGTTTGAAGTGGGTGATAAAGTGTTCTTACGAATATCTCCCTGGAAGAGGGTCATGAGATTTGGAAAGAAGGGGAAGTTGAGCCCTAGATATATCGGTCCTTTCAAAATAATAGTTTGTGTTGGGAAGGTAGCTTACCGATTGGCGCTTCCACCGAATCTCTCTCAAGTTCACGATGTGTTCCATGTATCTCTCCTGAGAAAGTACATACCTGATCCTTCACATGTACTCAGCTCAGAAGTTGTACCGCTGGAGCAAGATCTTTCTTATGAAGAACAACCAATAGAGATTCTGGATCATAGTGAAAAATTCCTACGAAACAAGACCACTCGATTGGTGAAAGTTTTATGGAGGAACCACCAATTAAAAGAAGCTACATGGGAGCTTGAAGATATGATGAGGGAGAGGTACCCTCATTTGTTTGTTACAAAGTATCGAATTTCGATGGAAAAATTCATTTTAAGGGGGGTAGAATGTAACACCTGAGACTTTTATGTTATATAATTCATCAAAGGAATCTTTTTCTACACACAACACTTGCTTTTCTTTCTTTACACGAAATCACGAGCTTCCTTGATAGCTTGCGTCATACGCAATACCGAGTTTCACTAAACAACGATATACTATTAAAATAGTATTAAAACTAGCCATTATGAATAGTAATAACCACTTTTTGAAATTTTATGAAGTATTTTTTTCAAAATGGACTTCATTTTTGGATTCTTAATATCGAAATTATCCTAGGGTGAAATTTTGGTATTTTTCTGAAAACTTTCAATTTTTGATGAATAGTGAAAACACAAAGTGGTAGTTAAAAAAACTGAATTTTTCATAAAACTTATTTTTACCGCTTCTGTGAGTGGAACTTCGAAAATCTGAGAGAAACGGTTTATATCAAGGACTAAAATGTGGTTCAATGAGATGAAAATAATTTTGGGTGAATAGTAACTTTTTACTTTTTTTAGCACGGTTAAAAGTAAATAGGGTAATTAAGGGTAAAATTGATATTATTATTACCCTAACACATGTCCTAATTCTATTGGAAAAGTTTAATTCGACCAAAAACAAACTTAGGAATAAAATATGACCATTTAGGCCAACTAGGATTAGATTAGGACATTTATTATTAATTTATTTAAAGAAGGGTTAAGATAGTTATAATCAAAGTTTAATAACTAAATCATTTTCAATATGGGGTTATACATAAGATAAATTCGACTATACATATTAATTATAAATCTAGAAAGATTTCATACATAATGGTATTTTATTTGTAATTTTTAGACATTAAAGAATTTAATTTATTTATGACACAACGATGATGCAGTAATTATCTTATTAATGAAATATTGAAATAATTGATGTTATAAATATCAAAATGAATATAATTTGAGACATTATATGAATTATAATAATTTTCTAGGTTAATAGGACATGTTAGTAGTGATTTTATTATCTTTTTTAGAACTTATAATTCTGTTATGAGTTTCACAAAAATCAATTACTAAATAGAGTCAAAATTGACATAAAATAGTTTTTAAAACATATACTGTATTATTAATTGTTATTTTATTCATAAAAATCTAAGGATCGGCCAAATGACTTAGATAAGGTTACATATATTTATAATAAACAACTTGGGGTTCGTTTGGCTCGATATAGTAGGTTTATTAACCTTATAGTATAAGAACACTAGAAGACACGGTAAAAGTAAAATTATTTAACTTAATGATAAATCTACATGATAAGGTTAAAATAGGAACCTAAACTTGTATAAATTCTATTGTATGATACGATTTCGACCCATCCCCACCTTAGCCTCTAAATAAATAAATTTTGAGCTATTTAAAACCGAAATTGACTTTATAATAAAATAATATTTTTTATTATTCCAAAGGTGCCCCTCTCCTCCATTATAAAAAGGCACCTCCTCCCTCTCTTCCTCACACCACATTGAGCCTTCAAACTCGGCCAAAGCCTTCCAAATTCTCCTATCCACTTCCCTAGAGACATCCTAGAGGTCCTGGTATTCTTCAAAGAGCAATTTTAGTGCCCTAAAAGAAGGTCTCAAAGAATCATTTCAAAGAAGAGGTAATGTCAGTTACCGATTTTTCATCTTTATTTCTTCTTACACTTCTTCTTCTATATTTGTATAATTATGAAGTAATAAAATCAGTATCACTAATATAATGATATGTTATTATAAGTATGAAACAAACCTATTTCACCATCTATCCATCCTACGGAAAAACAAATCACCGTGCGTGCGTACGTACGGAATACCGTCTCCACGCCGTGGTGTAATCTATTTTCCACCACCACCTTACTTGGATTGGTATAATGGTGTAAATAATGACTATAAATGACTATTATAATGTGATATTGATTTTTAAATATTATACATACACTCCAATACAATTCCATGATCATGGGAACGATATAATCGCTCGTGCGTACGTACGGAATACCGTCTCCACGATGTGATGTGATTCGTTCTACATGATCTTCATTGCATAATGATTATATAAATGAATTGAATGAATAAATATGATATATGGTACATTAATACCATTCTGGAAATAATGTATCTATATCCTAAAGAGAAGAATAAAAATTTATTCGACAAAACACGCATAAGAACAAAAAGTTATATACACCCGAATAAGAAGTTTCAATGAAATATTAATACCAAGAAACTAATAATATTACCATATATGATATAATAACAATAATTATGATTCTGTAATAAGTCAATGACATTATTTAAATCATTATACAGGAGGTTCGGACACTTACGAGGCAAATCAGACCTAAGGTAAGGGAAATATCACAATCTCATTTTTTATCTGAGATTATTTGTACTTTGGTATTTACGGGGGTGTATTTTATCATCCACATCCAAGTTTCCTCAATATGTGATATTAATATACTTATACAAATGTTAATATCCAATTTTACCCTTCGGTGAGTTTTTAGTAAAATATATGAAAGGAATCTTTTGTCGTTGTTCACACGAGGTACTTTTTGACTTTTCTGACAAAAGTACGAAGAATGTTTTTTTAACTTATACGGAATGAATGGGTTTTTAAAAAATTATTTCAATGAAGTTTCCTTTAAAAGTATTTAAGTTTATTTTTAATCAACTTCTTTAGTTTAAAATTGTATGACATTTTAAGAAAGGAAAATTGTTTTCGAAGTAGAAAGGATATTTTCCTCAAGAATGGAGTTCAAGTGTTTTATCAAAATTATTTCCCATCTAAGATAATATAGGGTTCTGTTTCTATCCCTATTATTAAATTTACTTGATTATGTTGTGATTTAAATATTTTTATGAATTCCTTTATCTTATATGAATTGTTTTATGATGTTATGATGTTTAAGATTCCCAATTTTATTACATGGGTTATGCAATGATGTATGATTTATGATTTTGTGGAACACATAAGAATGGTATAATTATGAGATGGGTGGGACCTATATCTCCCTCCAATGCATTGGGTAAAGATTTTATATCTCATGAGATAGACATGGCTGGAATGGTAGGTTATACTGGTTCAGTGAAACAGGACTGAAATGTGGAGTGAACTCGGTTCAGAAATGGACTTTGTCCACTAAGATAGTCTTGGCAATGAGTCATGACTAATAAGAAATGATTCTCTATGATTATGTATGTATGCCACAAAGTTTCATGTTTTAAGTCATGATTATTGGGATTACGTTTCAATACTATGATTTAACCCATGTTATGAAATTATGCTCTCTTTTGCAGGTTACTATTTTCAAAAGTTATGTTCTTATGAATATGATGTGATTGATATTTCTTTTGATTACCCTTACTGAGAATTTGAGCTCACCCTTTTGTATTTTTTCTTTCCCCAGGTCAGGAAGAAGGTTATTAAGTAAGATATGCCAAAAGGGACTATAGATATGATGAAATAAATGGGAGACAATGTAGAAGCTTTATGAACCAGTTGTTTATTTTTCCCAGTTTTCTAAAGACACTATACCTATACGGTCCTTTCGTGGTTTTGTTATATGTTATAATAAGTATACTTCAATTTTGATGTAATAACAATATATGTAAAGTATGGGTCGTTATAGTAACCTGGAATGTTTATCTATGATTATGAAATAAAAAGGCATTATGTCACACTTGGACCATTGACATTATTTTATTTTATTATTTCTTTCCGTTGGTTACTGTAGTCAATGTTCGAGAGGGGTCTCTATTTAAATTTTTTTGATGTTTAATTAATATGTTTGGTTTTTAGAAAGCTGTGTTGGCACCACACAATTGGATGTAGTCGCATGGTTGGCCCAGGTGCCCATACAATTGCATCATATTTGAAATAAATAAATTTTGTTAAAAATAATCTTGGGTAAAGGGCTTCACCATAATAATAATAATATAAATGGGTAAATAATAATATTATTATTATTAGAAGTGTTATTATTATTATTATTAAATTTTTTATTGATACTTAAATTAATAAATGGTTATTATTATTACAAATTATTTAAAACTGTTACTAATACTATTAATATTTAAATGGATAAAATTATTATTGTAATTATTATTATTATTTTGTTGGTATTATTATTGATGTTATCATTACTATTATTATTATCATATTATAGTTATTATTATTATTATTATATGAGAATGTAAAAAAAACACTAACTACCTGCATCACTCCCCTTACCTTGGCACGGACCAATCCCCTCCCTAGATTTCCTTAGACAGTGCCACCAGCATGTTTCTCTTCACCCCTCCTTCACACTTTGTGCACTCAACCCCCTTAGACCTTCACCAATCCTTACTATCCCCATGGAGTGGCATATCGTAGCACACCTTCCCCCTCACCTCGCACCCCTTCATGATTCCCTTCAACCTTCCACCTCTCACCTGTTGTCTGCTCCGTAGCACCCGACCTCGATGTTATGGCCTCCCCTAGTCCCCACACCCATCCTCACCCTGGAATTCCTCCTCCAAAAATCTTTGTAGAATATGGAGTCGAGGACTTTGAGACTAAAATGGAATGAGAAGACAATGAGTTATGTGATCCTCTATAGTCTCAAGGTGTATTTTCTCTAGCTCTATATCATACTAATTGGGCCTAAACTTCTTTGATGCATTACTGACTGTCTACCTCTCATGGATCAGGAGGCGGATACTGGTCCATGTTATCAATAAGATGGTGTTTACATTGGTTTTTTCTTTTTTTGGGTTTATTTCCATTAGGTGTGGTTATTTTGTGTTTGTTTGTCCTTTTGATTTCGGGCCACGTGTTGTCTGAGGCACATTCTTTCAGGGTGTCTGTGTCTCTTGTTTTTTGTGTAGGGGTGGGTACCTGGATGATGTTTTACTAGATGTTGTCAGACTTGTGGGTGTTATGGGATGTGGTGGTGGATATATTGTATGGGGATGATGAGCATAAAGATGTGGTTTTCTTGATTGTTATCAAGAGCATCAAAAAGCAGAGAAACATTGGAAGGAGGATCAAGTTCTTGAGCTCAGATGCATCGAGAAAGAGGGGGTTGGTCTCATTCTGATCCATGGAATGAGATGATGATTCATTTTTGTAGCTATGATTGTTCTCTCCAAGACAGTAGGTTCCCCCACACTCCATCCACCTTAAGCTTGTGCATTCCAAACCTCTCCCATGCTCCAGACACACGGCCTAGTCAGGACTACCCCTACCCTCGTTACTCTGGACCCTTCCATCCTCACCACCCCTATCCTCGACCTTCTCTCTAGAGATATCCATACATTCCCCATTTTCTCCCTTCGCTTCGGCATCTGCAGCCGCCTCCATCACTGATATCTCTAATGATTTTTATTTCATCTCTTTTTAGGGGTTTCCTTCTTTTAGTTAACCCCTATCTTCTCAAGTTTGTGATTCAGATTTTTTTATTTATGAGGGTGTGAGAGATTTCTATGGGTCATAGTTCCTAATTTCATCAAGGATTTTATTGATAATCACGAGATTTTAGGAAGATCAATCTTCATTTTCCATTTCTGGATATGTCCATTAATGATTGATTGTTTTTATTATTTCATTTACTGTATTAAAATTTTTGAAAAAATAATTGGACAATCTGTTGTAGTATTTTTGGGACAAATGAGTTTTTAAAATGTATTTTGTTATATTATTTTATAGTTTGTGTAATCTTTCTATTTTGTTAATATAATTTTCAATGAACTGTTTGATTTGTTTATTAAATGTTTTATAAAATAGTTGGGTAGTTCATTAAATTGTTGGGATGATTTTTGGTTTTTTTTAATGTATCAATCACATTAGGGTTTTTGAAAGACATGGCTAATATGGTTTGGCGTGAGTAGTGTAATTGGAACTGTTCTCTTGAAAAATGTGAGGATTTTGTGTGTGTTCTGGGTTATACATTGTTATGGGGCGAATTGACATACTTTCTAAGGTCCCTTGCCTTTCTAAAATGGAAATTAATTTTCAAATGAATAGGTACCCTTGAGTTTATTCTAAAGACAGTTTTAAATTAGGCCTCATAAGGTGTTTCATTATGTGTTTTTGGAAAACATTCTTTTTAATGGGTCCTCTAAGGTTTTACCATTTGGTTAGAAATTTTTTTGGTGTTTAACATTGTTTTTAAAATTTTTTGTAAATGATTATTGTTTTTTCATGTTTTGGTAAATGCATGCTTTTTATAATGAATTTTTTCGTCAAAGAATATTGAAATGTTTTGGTCTGTTAAAAAATTCTAGTAAGAAATGACGTTTATTATTGTTTTAGAAATATTTCAAAATGTTTTGTAAATTTTTTGAATGAGTTAAATCTAGATGCCTTTTTAGTATCATTGAAATGATTTTTGGGAAACCCCTCTTTGGTTAGGTCTCTTGCCTCATTGATTGACCATGACATAAGAGGTTCTTCGGTATGCGCTTCCTTGTGAGTGTGTTTATTTTATGGCATGAGACTAATCTTGAGCTTGTTGAGGTGGTTACTGACTGTGTCTCATGCTAGGTTCTATATACATGGCTTATTGTTTGAATGTCGGCACACCTCTTTGTGAACATAGCACATAAACATATCATTACAAGGGGGTTTACCAAGAACGACTGTTGCACTAGTTTAATACTACACAATGGCTAGTGTCCCATAGTAAGGAATTTTTTTAGGGGTTTGGGACCCTCAGTTAGGCAAGGTAGGGAAACACCGATCATTTGGCAATTATAAAGTCATCAATAGTAGTCATGCCTTCGGCATGAGTCACATGTTTAGTACATACTTTTCTTCCTCCATGTTCCTAGGTTTTCCATGATCCTTTGTTACGGGAATTTTTAGTACCATTCCCCTTTTTTGAGTGTGCAATCATACACTTGAACTTGGTTTTGGTGTTTTCTTGGAAAATCATTTTATTTGTCATTGGTTGTAAAAAGGATTTCAAAGTAGGTGTTTTTGAAATTTCTGTGTGTGCACCTATTTATTTCTTATCCCTATTTTTTAATTATAATGGAATCGATATTGTGATTGTTTGTTTTCAAAAGGAACTGTATATATGAAAACCTTATTTTTATAATTGTAGTTCAAACTAGTGTTATTGGTTTCTTTTATAATTGTAATATTCATGGATTCCATGGTTTATTTTTAGCATCCATGATCAACATTTTTAATTCTCATTCTTGTCTTTATCATTTCAGTTGCAGGTTTCCTTCTCTCGGGTTTTCTTGGATGAGTTCTTCATCATTGGATCTTGGTCAGCCTTTATTTGGGAGGTGACATTAAGGTCACATGGAGGTGTGTTAACCTATTTTGTTTTTTTTTTCAATGCTAGAGTTCTGTTCTGTTGTTATTTTTATTGTTGTATATTTATTTATCTATTAAGGGACAAATCATTCCCATTGATTACATTTTGATGCATGGAACTATTTTCCAGTCCGTTGGGACTGGGAATTCCCCTTGTGTCATACCATAGACTGGCTCGGGTGACCGGTTAAGGGTCGACCTGAGTTGGATTGTGAAAAAATGGTATCAAATGTAGTCCCTTGTTATTTGGGGTTTTCGGTAGATATATATTAAGATTTTCAGGACTCGAGAGGAAGGTACAAGAAGGACGTCATGGACCCACACCCATTCAAAACCTCAAGTTTCAAAGGGTAGTATGGAATTGGTTCATTTGCTCAAACAAGTTTGTTTTAGATTAAGGGATGACAATAGAGGAATGAAAATATTACACCATGATTTCACATATTGTAGTGACCCATGTGGAGTCCGAGTACATGGATTATGTTCTTCCTAGTTTTTGAGGCATACTTGGGGCATGGAACACCTACATTTCACTTGGTTAGGTGTGACTACTAGTCCCCCACTATCGTAGTTTGATGAAGGTTGGGGACTTCCTTGTTCTGATTGCAGTATGTGAGCTTTAGAAAATGAGAATGGGTTTTTAGATGAGAATTATTTCATTTAAATTTATTTAAATTCGTGAAATGGATTTTAAAATAAAAATATCATGGTCTGAAAATCATCAGTTTTCTTTGAACTGGTGGATAAATGGTTTGGGTGCAACCTCATGTACTCTTTATGAACACTTTCACCTGTGTGGGGATGCATGATATGTGCATCTTGGTGCATATTCATCAACAAGATTAAAGACATGAGAACCATTCCTTAAGATTACTAGAGTGTGTACCTGGAATGTAAGGATTGACTTTGATTTTATAATGTGAATTAAAATGGATAATTTTTATTAGAAATTGAATTTGGTTTGAAAAGTGGGAATGTGGTTTGGAATGTGGCCTTGAAAGAAGATGGTTTTCAATTTTGAAATGAAAATGGAATTTTTGGGTTGTTTTTGTATTTCATTGTTATTGAACAGGTTGTTTTGGCTCACGAATGTTACATTTAATTATACATTGATTTGACATTAGTATTAGCTTAGTGTGTAATATGATGTTTAGAAAATTATTCCAAGAATGGTTCACAATGTTTCTGATAAGTTATGACTAGTTTTTTCCCTTCTCGGACATTGGATGTCCTTAACGGTTATTTTGGTCCATTAAATGTAGTTATGTGGTTTGAAGATTTCTTTTAAGGATGCTGGGAACTCCTGATTCTGTTAGAGGTTGAGTATTTATAGGATTATTAGAGGGTCCGACATCCAATTAATGGGAGTTGTTTTCCCTACCTTAAATAGAATTTGGGATGATGTTGGATGTATTTACAGTAGTCTTCATTTGATGTTATATACTGGAAAAGGTGAAGATGATGAAAATGGAATAGTTCAGGAATATTCAACAAGGTAAGCATAAGGTGAAAGTGTATATTGACCATTTTAATGAACGTGTTTCCTTTTCTCTGGATGTAACATCACAAGAATTGATAAAGTCTTATCTCTTCATCGGTGTTCTTCATCCAGAGATCATGGAGTGACTCCTCCCTTCAAGGGACCATCGTCTAGAGAAGCTAGTGGATGATGGGTTTTTAGAAGAGTTGGTCTCCGGATTGCAGATTGTTGGAAATTCATCATATTCAGTTTCCCATGAAGGGTCCCTATCTGGAGAGTAGGGTGTTCCAGAAGGTCCTTTTTATATATATTCCACTATAGTTGTAATGTATTCTAGTTCGTTGGACCATTAAATGGTGTTCCATCAGTGTGGACATTTAGGGCACACAAATCCATATGCCACACACTTCTGAAGATTTTACATCATTGCAGGTTTTAGGGCCACCTAAAGAAGTTATGTAGGAATGGTCACCTAGGGAAGATGTTGTGACTGGAGTATTCCATTGCTTGACTATGAGTCTTGAGATGCTACAACCATCAAATCAATAGCCACAAGTACTGGGGAGAAGCTCGCATGCAGTTTGGAGTTAACGAGGGTGTGATGCCTCGGTTGTGGTTTGGTGATTTGTTTTAGCAGTGGAACATTCAAAGTCATTTCATTCATTTTTTATACTATTGATGATTTGAGGTGGCTTTATGTTGATTTTCTTATCGTGTAATTATTAATGATATGTTCTATTTTAATCCAAATAGTTGTGTTTTTCTGATTAGGTTTTCTTGAATCGTTCATTTTTCATAAAAATGTGTTTGGCCCTTGTATGGGTTGATCATGGTCTAACAATGTTCTTTTGAAGATGTATTTTCCTGAAGAGGACTCAAGTCTGGTAGGTATACTCGTGTATTTTGATGGGACTATGTTTTTCTTCGAGTGTTTTCTCTAGTTTTTGTGGTTTTTGGTTTTGGTTGAGAGTTCCAAGCATCAACGAAGGTGTTGTTCACCCGTGCTATAAAAGATGGGTTAAATTGATTAGGAGTCCCATGTCACCCCTTCCCATCCCATAGTGATTTGTTTGGATGAATAATTACCTCACTAGTTCGGTTGTCTTGGTGGGGAGAACAATCTCGTGTTCTCACGTTATCCTGAGTTGTGATTTCTTTCGGTTTTAATCTTGCATGGATTCTAGTTTTTTTTGTTGTTTGACTTGGTGGATTTATAGGGTTAGAATGTTTCTGTGGTGGGGAGAATTTTCACACCCCAAACTTATAAATTATTTGAATTTATTATTTCTTGGCATTGGTTACTCACGTCATGGTTCGGGATGGGGCTCAGTTTAATTTTTTTTGACATTTAACTTCTTCGGTGGGTTTCAGACAAGTGTGCGGGCACCACACAGTTGGTAGTAGCCACATGGTTGGCATAAATTCCCACGTAGTAACCTCGTGATTAAAGTAAATAAAGTTGGATAAAAATAAAATGGGGTAAAGGGTTTCTCTATAATAATAATGAAAATATTATTGGGTAAATAATAATACAATTATTATTAGAGGTTTTATTATAATTATAATTATTATATTATTATTATTAAAAATTCAATTGATATTTTTATTATTAAATGATTATTAATGTTGTTATTTTTTTAATATGTTACTAAAACTATTATTATTTAAATGGATAAAATTATAATTGTAATTATTATTATTTCATTGTTTGTATTATTATTATTATTTTTGTTATGTTTATTACTGTTATTATTATTGTTATTATCGTATTATTATTAATATTATTTTAATTATTATTATTATTGGAGAATGAATAAAATAACAAACCCCTAACTACTCAAATCACCCCTTACCTCGATACAACCTTATTCCCTCCACAGTATTCTCTGGACATCTCCATCAGCATGACATTCTTCACCCCTCCATCACACAGCGTGCACCTATCCCCCTCCTCCATTCACCCCCCACAACATGTCACAACACACCAACCCCCTTGCCTCTCACCCCTTCATGTATCCCTTCACCTCTCCACCTCTCACCCATGGTCAGCACCCCAGCAACATGACTCGCTGTTTTGGCCTCCCCTCATCCCCTTGCCCAGCCTATCACTAGAATTTCTCCTCCAAACATCTTTTCAGAATATAGAGACGAGGACTTTGAGTCAAAAATTAAATGTGAAGATGATGGTTCATGTGTTCCTCTACTGTCTCCATGTGATTGTTCTCCATCTTTTCTTCATACTAATTGTGCCCATGTGACTTTATTGAATTGCTGATAGTCTGCCTCTCATAGCCTAGGAGGAGGATATTAGGCCTTGTTATCAATAATAAATTTCAGAAGTGGGTGTGAACATTGGTGTTTTCTATTTCAGGAATCCTTATATTAAGGGTGGTTCTTTTGGGAATGTCTGTAAATTCGACTTCAGACCGTGCTATGTTTGAAGAATTTTTTTTCAGGGTGTTTGGGTTATCTTGGTTTGTTGTGTGGGGGACGGTTCATGGAAGCTAGTTTATTATCCAGTGGAAAAATCTTTTGGATTTAGGGATGTGGAGGTAGATGAATTGTATAGGGATTATGAGAAGAATGATTTGGTTTCTTTGATTGTGTGTCGTAGCCTCGAAGATGAGAGAAACATGGGAAGGAGTATCTTATGACTGAGTTCAGATGCCTTGGGAATGTCTGGGTCGGTCTCGTTCTAAGCCATGGAATGAGAAAAAGATGTATTTATAGAGCTAATCCTATTATCATCGATCTAGCATGTACCCCTTGGCCTCCGGCCAACTTACCCCTGTGTGTGTCGAACCCCTACCATGCTCCGACCACTAAACCAAGCCAGGCCACCTCCAGCCCTCCATCTCGGGTCTCCCTTGCTCCGACTAACTACCCACTTCCCTACATGCTTCGGACCCCTCCATCCTTGCCATCCCCAACCTCTACCTCCGCTCTGGCTGCATCCGCACCTCCTTCACTCTCTCCCTTCAGTAGGAAGCAGTCTCCACCTCCCTCATCGGAATCGTCGATGGTTTTTATTTCCTACTTTTAGGTTTTTTTCATCGTTTCGTTAAACCCATATGTCTCTAGTTTGTTTAAAACATATTTCGTATTGTCAAGAGTGTTTGAGATGTCCACAGATCATTTTCCATTCATTCATCAGGATTTTTATCCATATGCACTGGATTTGAGGAAGATGAATCCACAATTTCCCTTTTTAAATATGTTCATTTAATGTTTGTATGTTTTTGATTAATTCTTTTATGAGATTATGATCTTTGAAAACTAATTTGATAATATGCAATAAATTTTTCTAGTAAGTTGAGTTTGTTAATAGTTGTTTGTTATATTGTAATCTAGTTTGAGTAATCTCCCTATTTTATTAATATAATTTCTAATGAACATTCTAATTTTTTTATGGAATGAATTATAAAGTTGGTGGGGTGTTCTTGTAATTGTGGAGAATATTTTTGGTTTGTTTTATAAAGATTACATTACTTAATTTTTTTTGAAAATACATAGATAATATGGTTTGATGTGAGTTTGGAATGGGGGACTAATTGCTTAACAAATGTTGAGGTACATTGGTGTGTCCTTGGTTATACCTACTTAAGTGGCCATTTTTCCTATTATCGAAAGTGTCTTTTTTTCCCTAAATGGATTTTAATTTTAATTTGAATTTAGTACCCTTTAGTGGTTTCAAATTAGGGTTTTAAATGGGTTATTATTACATGTTGCTTTCAGTGTTTTAAAAAACATGGTATTTAATGGGTTGTCTATAGTATGACTATTTGGATTGAACAATGTTTTGGTGTTTAACAATGTTTTGAAAATGGTTTGTTAATGTTTATTTTGTTGGTATGTTTTGGTAAGTGCGTGTTTTAATAAATGCATGTTTTTGTGAAAGAATATTGGCATGTTTTTTTCCAATTTACCATGATTGTAAGATATGGCACTTATTAATATTTTGGGATTTTTAAATATTTTTTGTAAATGGTCGAATGAGGTAAATCTAAATGACATTTTCGAATCTATGAACTGTTTTGTTTGTAAAATAATACTTTGGTTAGGTTTCTTGCCCCTTCTATTGATCATACGACATGAGGTTTTTTAGTACGGTCCTCCTATTGATAATATTTATTTTAAAGAATGAGACTAATACTGAGGAAGTTGGGGTGGTGTCGAATTGTGTCGCATGTTTTGTTATTTATGTATGGAATATTATTTTAATGTGTGGAAAACCTCTTTTTGAACATTGCACAAAAATATAGAAAATCAAGGGGGTTTATGTAAAATGATTCCTGCATTAGTTTTATACAATTCACTGGATAGTGGCCCTTAGTAAGGAATTTTTTCTACAAGTATGTTTTCCCCCTAGGTTATCCATGTAAGCTAAATACCAAGAGTTTGGGTGTCATGACGTTATTGAGAGTAGGTATAATTTCAGGATGAGTCACATGTATAGTATGTTCTAGTCTTGTTCCAAGTTCCTAGGATTTCTATGATCCATTGATATGAGCACAGTTAGTACCATTCCCCTTACTGTGTCTATGGAATCATTCCCTTGAATGTGGTTTTGGTGTTTCTTGGAAAAACATTGTATGTGTTGTTGGTTTTAAAAAGGATTTCAATGTATCTGTTTTGGAAAAGTTTGTATGATCCCGTCTTTTTATTCTTTTCCTTTTTTTTCAAATATAAGGGAAATGAAATTTTGATAGTTAGTTTTCAAAATGCATTGTATATATGAAAACATTTTTTATATCTATAGTTTAAACAAGTGTTATTAATCCCTTTTGAAAATTGGAAAATGTATGGATTGCATGGATTATTTTTGATATACATAGTTATCATGTTTAATGATCATGCCTATTTTTATCATTTCAGTTGCAGGTTTCCTTTTCTCAGATTTTCTTGGTAATGTTGCTCATCATTCAACCAAGGTCATCCTTCAGTTGAGAGGTGACCTTAAAGGTCATGTGGAGGTATTTTGACTTGTTTTGTTTATTTATATTTCCACTACTCGAGTTCAATTCTATTTTTCGGTTTATTCATGTTGATTTATTTATCATTTTTAATAATCATACCTATTTTTATCATTTCAGTTGCAGATTTCTTTTGCTATGATTTTCATGGCCATGGTGCTCATCATCCGACCAAGGCCAACCTTTAGTTGGGATGTGACTTGAAGGTCATGTGGAAGTATTTTGACATGTTCTGTTTGTTTATTTTTCTGCAACTTGAGTTCAATTCTATTATTCTATTTTTTATTATTTATTTATTTATCTTTTACAGGAAAAATCATTCACAATGAATAAATTTTGATTCAGAGAATTTTTTTCCAACCCTGGGGATCTGAAATGCCGTAAGGGCCATGCCACAAACAATCTCAGGTGACAAGTTCAGGGATGAACTGGGTTGGTTTGTGAAACATTATTTTCACATCAGAAAAGAAAATGGAAGGGAAACTCTTAGATAAATTCCTCACAGAATATACCACATCAGAAAAATACACCACAAGACATAGAAATCCATTATTAAGAGGTTTTATAAACCCATGGAACTCACCATCCATGGGAGATGAATTATGATGGTACCTACCAAATTCTTATATACAATATGATGGCAAACCCAATGCTCAATAATGTCGGTTTGGGATTATATTATTTTATATTATCAAATAATAATTTCTTTACATTTATTCACTATCTAAATTGTAAACAAATATGGTAGAAGAATACCAATCACTCATCCATGGTTTAGAACTCACCACACTATTTTAAATAGACTACACAAATATCCAATTATATTTAGAATGAGTAATAATGTATATCAATAGAAAACATGCCATAAAAGGCTGAATTGGCCCCTATCACTAGCCATATCAGAGGAAAAGGGAATAATTCTATTTTGATCCCACATTTCACTATTTTTTCTACTAATGGAATGCATGCACCGATGAATTGGATGATATATCCACTGTTCTGGTTGAACCAAATTATGAACAATCAATGATCTATATTATAAACAAAACAATGGTATTTTCAATTTTCTTTTTTGATATGGAAAAAATCATTCTGGTCAACCCCGCCCTAAAGCATTATGAAACAATATACACCCCTGTATAGATGGATCCCATAAATGTTTATCTCTAAAATGGTACACTCCCAATAGAATGAGTTAGTAGGGAACAGATTCAGTTCCATATAGGTAACCCTACCATACGGGATGACCCAAATGAGATAAAAAACCTTATATAAGTGTGTATTTGAGGGAATTCCTTATATATAAATTGTTGAAATATTGAACCTTCCATCTTGGAAAATGTCTATGTGGGAACCTATGGTGTTCATCATTCTGGGAATGGGCTCTCCCACCAAATCTGGAAGTTGTGTTACCATTGGTCTACCATGACACAGTAATATGTGGAATTCACCAGAAAATTTCATGCATGTCAGATCCTTGATAAATTCATCCTTCATCACCTAGAATTACTAAATAAAGCTAAATATTCAACGTCATTTATTGTTTGGTGAATAGATGTTATGGGGTCATACCCCCATCAATAGCTAATAAGTTATCACGCATCCATACTACAATAGACTTATTCTCCAAATGGTATGAGTATATACCCTTCAATGAAGTTGGGATGATGAATATCATAAAATTATTAATGTCCAATATCATCACCATTTAAGTGTTACCTCAAACAATATTAAAGGATAATGCCAACAATTTATAATCTATAGAAATAAATAAATTGTACTGAGAGTACAACATCAATTCCATTCACTCATCCGGATATCATGCAGTTAAAAATGGGAATATAGAGGCCTTCAATAAGAACATTTCAATAATTATATATAATATGGTGAATAAATAAAAAATTCATGTCCAAACAACATTATTCATGATTTATGGACCAATCATACCACTATGCCTACTTATACACTAGCAACACCATATTAATTGGTGTACTGGACTAAGGAAACATTTCCCATATAAATTCAACTTCATTCACATTTAATGTCAATTTGTGTACAACACTCAAATGATAAAAAATCAGAAAATATTATCTCTGATATACAATGGCTTGATGATAATTGGTTACATACATTTCAAAACATTGAAGTCAATAGGATTAGATCAAATATACCTTCAATAAAAAGGCCCACCACCTCCACTCATTCTTCCATAGTGAAATGGTATTGGATCTCAGAACATTAATGATACATGGGAAGAATAATCAAATATATAACCTAAACGGGATGGGACATATATCATATTTATGGTATATCACAATGAATCCTACTCATTGTCTATAATGGATAGAGAATATTGCACCCCTCCCCCCACAATGAAAGAAATATAATGATATAATATTAATAGATGTCATTATGAATCATGTCCAAGAAAAAATACATTATACTACACAAGATATCATTTCAAGACCACATGATGCTAAAATATATATAGAACATCCTCACCATATGACTTTAAACAACATCGATATTACGATCAATCAAATTCTTTAATATCAAGTCACCAAACTCCCAGAAGTAAGACATTAAACTGCATATTGTCACACATCCTTACCACGTGACACTAAACTGTATAGAATAAACCCTAAAAAGATGATGTTAAACATAAAAAAATATATCCTAACTAAATAATGGTAAACTATATTGGTATAATATTCTGATTCACAATTCATCGCACATGAGCTAGAAATGTGAAAAATATTTGTGAAATTCCATCATTACCATGTGAGAGTTTTCTCTACATAGGGAGTATATTAATCGAAAAACAATGTTTCACATTATTCCAACCATTATAGTATATGTAGTGAATCTGGAACTACTAGTCCTGGGTTCATCCATAATATTCCTCTTCATTCATGTTGGGTGATCCTCATCATTACCACATAGTGCTAAAATGTACGATAGATGTCCTTAACAACTGATGTAAAATTGAACATACACAAAACATTCATCCTCTTTCACATCAATCCACCCATGTACTTTAATAATGACATTAATCTTAATGAAGGATGTACTCACCGCACAACACTAAACTACATGGGTTTTACGACATACATAAAACTAGATTATAAATTTTTAAAGGGATGTGTAGGGACGCCATGATCTAAATAATGGTTCATCCAACTCATTATACAATGTTCTCCATTAATATTCATAATAGTAATTGCATGATGAGGTAAAACATTAATATTACTTATTTCTTACACATAGAATAACCAATCAGAGCTTAGGAATTCTAGTAAACAATTCCCCGAATAAAGAAGGAAAGTAGATCAAAAAAATGTTATGATGGTATTAGATGATAGACCATAAAAGGCACACACTCTGTCCTCACAGCATGAAATTGAACATCATGGCTGATTAATATTTTGAGATATAAAATTGAATATTCCAATGGATTATTCCTAAGTGGACCACCATCCATAGTGTTGGCCTTGCACCACACACCCATTCAATAAATATGACTGGCTTGATTCATGCCATCACAGGATGCGTAGTAGTAGCCAAATCTATAATCCTATGCCTATCTAAAACAAAAAAAATTGGTTAATTTCCCCCTATATGTATAGTAAAAACCTATATTGAGTGTTTTCTATTTAATAACAGTGATTTCATTGAATCATTTCTTTAAATAATACATAGGGACTCCTAGATTTCAAATCATGGGTCTAGAAGGAACTGATGATCTTAATAAATGCCCCATTTTGACAAATAGGATAGACCAACATAGAAATGTCCTCCTTAATAACAACATATGGATTTCTTCCAACTACCATGGTATATGCAGTGATGAATAGTATCCAATTCATGGCATTAGTTGTTATATTACTTTTCACATCCTCCAACTATGATAACATGTTCATTAGGAATAATAAAAAAATAGGGTGGTCAAACCTTTTGTGAATATTACATATTTTATAAATCACATTTATGAGTTTTAATTAAAAGATAACACAACCTCCCCATTGCTGGATGCTAACAAGGGCTTTCTCTTCCGAACGGAACATCATATCCCAATATGTTCCGTCTTAAATATGGGAGTTATGGTCCTAAAAATGGATAACTATAGAATCATGTATCTTCGTTTATGGTTGACTTGTATCCACAGGTTTCCACCTCTAGTTAACTTAGATATTTCTAGACCATGACTTACATTCCTCATAACCATTCTATTTCAGTAGATTTGACATCTTAAACATTATGTCACTGTGTTCTGTACACGTTCTGATGGAAATAATTCAACAATATATTTATGAAACATTTCTAGACCACACCTCATGGTTTGAAACCATAGTTTATAGGACTCATTTTTAAAAAAAATTGTGTTATATTATCCTAAGGCGTCATATCCCATCCTAGACAGCTTTTGATTCGTACCCACCTTCATTGTCCAGACTCTTGAGTTTTCATTAATATTTCATATCCCTTTTATGTGAGTGGTGGTTCCTCTTTTTGACCATATTATCAATGCATAAAGAGATTATCCCTTATTCCCAGAGGTGAACCATACTAATTTGAAATTATATCATATCCTCATGATCCCCGATGATTCCCTAACTGAACTCAAAACCTTATTTTATCTTGTGCTTTCCCTTGTTTGTATTCCCCATTCAATGAATCATTAATCAAATATCATGGATAGTTTATTTACATCACCCACATTAAAACTATATATGTTGGCCTAGCATCCCTATAATATCTCTGACTAACAATATTAAGCCCATAAAATCTTCTTTGACCCATGGAAAAGAGTGGAGATACCTCTATTAGACAATTCTACTTATGAATATGGTCTTTGACCTAGAAAATAGTTGAATATACCCCTTTTAAAAAATTAGTTATAATCCTATTAGGACACAATAACACCACGATGAAACATATAACCTTAAGTTGTCTTGATTCATCCATGTAATTTCTACCCCATATTCGATATTCATTAATAATGACCGAGAAACAAGACTTTAAACTGCATAGAAACTAATGGTCCATTCTAAAATACCATATAATTATATGATCTAAGGTCTGACTATAATACCAAAAATTAAAATTATTGAAGGATAGGATAAAAGAACATCAACTTTTCTAATAGATGGTGTGATCTAAAGAACCATCAACAATATCATGAAAACAACTTAGTTTGAACGAATGAAATATCATTGATTCCCACAATATGATCATGGAAAAAACAAAGCTATACTCATCAAGAGTATCATGTTTGAAAAAAGATACATCACTCTCCCTTATAGACATATATTTCACCCAATTAACCTCTTAAGAAATACGAATTCTCTAGAAAACTTGAGTAGATACATCAATGAGGAACCCCATGATTGGTGGTAATTCACAATAATTTATTGAGAAGAATATAATATGATATAAATATTATGATCCAAATATTAAATTTTTATTTTTATTATTAAATGGATCGATATCATTGGTGCTTCATATAACATTGGATTAGTGATATTTCATGAATATCATCAATGAACGACAAATGTATAACAACATGAATGTGTTGGAAAATAATTTCATTGATACTGTGAAATATGACGAACATCCACGGCTTAAAATATCTCTATAAACCTCATCAAAAATATAACAGGTGTTAGTGACCTTACTATAATATTATTGCATTAGCAAATCTGGGTATGATAGAATGGGTATGTTGAGAAGTTTCAATTGAAGGTTGATGTGCAGCTATCCAGGCCACTATTGGTTCTTCAATAGGATAAGGAGTCTTAACTAAAGTGTACATATTCTTAAAGTTTTATTTGAGTAGTTTCCATTTAGGATAACGATTCTCATAGGCCATACATAAAGAGATATTTCATTTCATCATATATCCAAATCAGCAAGGTCTACACATATATATCAGATAGGAAATTATATATAACTAGCTACTCTTCTCTAATTTCTCCATGGAGTCCAACATATTTTCAGAAAAGGGAGCCTCGTCTTCATGACCAGGAAATACCCTCTCATTAGATCACAAATCATATTGATTCATGATAATGTTTCTCATTATTTTGTACATTGTTATGTGAATAAATCCATCCACCCTAAGTCATAAAATAAATGATGAATTTTATCCTCTTTTATACAAAACATTTACATATGACTCTCAGTAATCAATATGTGAATCTACATCTAGATCATCTTGTTTCACGTCTGAGATTCTAGGACATATGGGATGTCCATGAAAAATGTAGGAACAAATGACTGATATGATAAGGAAATATAATAAGATTCACCATATATTTAACACATGACAGAGGCATCACCCATTGCATGATGTAGAGAACATACTTTCCTGACAGATTATATCCCGCTATCAGGATGGTCATCACACAGATGTGGGAGCCTCATTGAAGTATCACCCAATTAATTATTTAGCTCAAACATTTATAATGATATATGGGGTATGTGAGGAATTTTTTTTCTTTATATGATGAACCAATCATATTACAAAACCACTCGGATAGGTAGATAACCATGTCTAGGCATAATAATGAGCATGAAAGGAAGAAGTTTAAATAGTGGAAAGAATGATCTCAATATCATGGTCTTCATGTGAAATCATTATTCTAAACTAGGGGTAAATCTTGGGGTGTCTCCCTCATCACATGTCGGCTGAGGGAAGGAGGGGGAATCATAGGTTTTTTCCAAACTGATGAGTATATCAATAATTTTTATAGGGCTCACATATGATTAACTCTTCTATCATAGCTATAAAAACAATGTTTCAAAGGGAGAAAATATGAGTCCTTTCTTGAAGAGGGAACCTACCGTTATCACTGATTAGCCCAGTCTATGTAGATTATGGGGTGAAATCAAAGCAGTCAGATCGACACAACACATTAGTAACCACATCTAAACATATTTATATGGTCCCATCATGGGATATATTTAGAATCTAGGGATGAGATAAGGCTCCAGGGCTCCTGTAGGACTTGTAGTATTCATAGAAATGGAATTTATCCATTATCCAAAAAATAATAAATGTAAAGGATCTCAAACACTATAGAGGTTACTACATTAGTTAATGTGGCCCTATAGTTTGTAAAATCATGCGAGGTTCAGTACCACCATATTAAAGAATTTTCCTTCTAGTATTCATGCCACCATCACTAGTTTACTGATCCTAATTCTTGAATGTGAGTCCCCAAATTGAAAATAAACCCATTTATGAACATTTCCATGGGGCCCACATGCCTAACGTTTCGATAGATATCGAGATTAATTTTGTATCCCCATGAAGTATGATCTCAAACTTCCAAAATAGCCCTATATGTTCCAGAAGTATCACGATCATATGTGGAAGGGAACCATTTGGGGCATATATCAGGTTGAATAACATTGATGTGATAAAGGAAAACCATGCTACCATGTGAACCATTATAAGATGAGTTCTGTACATCTTCGTAATTCATCTATTGGGGATTATCCAAGTGGCCTTATTTCTAGATAACACAATTCTTAAATATATCATGGAGCACATAAATCCATAGAAAACCATGCTACCATGTGAACCATTATAAGACTCATGATCGTGTTACCTAGACATGGTCATACGAGCTATGAAATAATCTAAAAGGGCCATGCGATCAAGCATTATGATCTCACAAAACCATAAAATTAATCCATGCATTCCTATGGACAAATATTATCCATATTTATAAATTTTCTCCTGGTCAATATGAAAAACTTCCTAGGAAAAATAGATCATTCTAAATAGATATCACATTAATGTCTCATGAATGAATCTCAAATTCAGTTTTTACGGAAGGGAATTTCAAAAGGGTTTTATGTGGAGGAAAGGAACAAGATATCTAATATATTATGTAGTTATTGAATGAACCTATCTCCACTCCACAATTATATGTATTTACATTCAATACCAAACATTATTTGGAATAACAAGTATCATGAAACATAAAAATTGAATACAACACCAAAGCCTCAGCTAGGCTTTTACATTCCTCAAAATTGATGCCTTGTCACTGTGAACATTGCTCCTTAGAGGGGGTAATTGTTAACACCAACCAAATGATCTAAGTAAGACTAAAAAAGTAACAAATAATTGAATATTAGTATTACTTTTTTAGTAATTAAAAGGAAGAAGGATGTGGTAAAAATCATGTGGATAGTTTGAACCCTCATAAGTCATGTGATCACGACACCATTAATGGTCACAAGGAGGATCCACGTACATCACATAACATAAAATAAAACCCACAGAGCCCCATTTATGTGTATTTAATCATTATTTATAATAACCTAATCAATTTTGGATCACATGGTGTTTTTCAAAATTAGCACCACTATAGTCACATTAATTTTCAAATGGTGGACTCCTATAAATCCATTCAAAAATACATATAAAATATGAGAAAATATCCCAAAGGAGGGATCCTCTTGTGGTCATAAATTTTACGTTTTGAACACTTGTAGCTCATGAGATAACATATACGTCCAGGTGAAATGTCTTAATTGTCACCATTGAGCCTATTGGTATATCACCGTCTCCAAGAGATGGGCTATAGGCATGTCCAAGTAGTCCTACGCTCCCCCTTTGACACCAAAGACAGAAAAAATGATTTTTAAAAAAATATTCTTATGTATTATCCTTTGATCCATTTTTTGTCACATGGCGCATCACTATTGAGGTGAGTGAATGTCTTCAAAAACACTCATACAAGATCACAAGATCTCCGAACAATTGAAAGATAAATGTATGAAATAGTAGAGAAAGGTGGGAGTGTCATTAGGTCATAAAATTCAGGTAACATGATCATGCGCTATACAGTACAAAACAAAATATATTTTTTATGACGGCCTAATAACAAGATGGCCCCCAAGAAATAAATACATATCTCGTGAAAGGTCCCATGAGAGTCACCTATGATCACATGAAATCCTTTCTACAAGAAACCAAATCTCATGAAAGTCCTCATACATGTTGGCCAGATAATATTTATGTCGCTCAAAATTTTATGCATGATCTGGAAGGAACTGTTTAGTTTGACATAATTCAATAAATAGAGTGTTGATATGACGGTATTACAGCTTCTAAAATTCTATCATCCCGTATGAATGAACTACAACAGGTCCTCAAGAAACATATAACATAAAATATCCCCATCGGCGCCATCCATGATTTTTATGATATGCTCTGTTCAATGATGTGAATAATCGAGGAGGTAAACACTATAAATATCCCATGAAACATCAAAAAACGAAACCTTGGATTCTCTCACCAGTGTACTAAAGAAACATAGACGATTTTTTGGAGCATTTAGTCTTCAGATTGGAATGGATTTCCAAGATTTAAAATCTAGATAACCACTTAATAAGAGATAGAGACATGTATATGCAGTTCATATGATCACTTCTAGATGACATGATAGACTACAATTATATCATGAGAAGGACTTATCAATTACCTGAATAGTCATGAAGTAAATAAACAAATTAAGACTAGAAAAATTCTAAAGAATATGAAATAAATAGTTGGATAAATACTAAAAATATGTGAGACTTATATAAAGATCATATATTTTGATTCTCATACACTTTCAAGAACAAAAAAGGTAATGCCAAAACACTAGGATATGTCATCTACTTCTTGTGAAATACTATTTTGTTCATTTGAAGTCCCCAAGATTTTATAGAGAATGTCAAATAGAAACCCTTGTCTATGCCATCAAGGACTCATGAAAACCTCTAGGTTCACTAACAAGGTCTTCTAATGTCCTTCAGACATTTCACCCATATCATACAACAACACCATTATATATTAGATAAGGCACTTGATGGCACCATGGGATGGAAACAAACTCTTGTTACATATTATTTATTATCCAAAATGATCTCATGATGCCCATGGGTTTGTCATCCAAGTATTCTCACATCCTCTAGAATAGTCACCCTGATTTATTGTTAACACCCGTAGATGTTCGCCTGGACATGCAGCACCCTCAAGAAATATCACACAAATTCTCATGATTTTGCTGAAGAATTCTAGCTATATTTATTGAAGACAATAGGGAAATTCTACTATATCAGGAAATTCCTACTTGGTATCTCATCTGATATAATGTGATGCCTTTTAGAATCAAGTCATTGGGTCTTGTGATGCCATCTATAAAATTCATCCTCGGTCTTGTGATGACCTCATGTTAGGCCATCCAGATTATGTGATTTCACATTGAAAAGGAATCTATATCATGAGATTTTCTTTGAACATATAAGGAAGACATTCTCAAACATGTCCAATAGAATATCAAGGCATTCCAAATAGACTATCAACACACGTCATGATGAAAATTAATTAATGATAGGAAGACATGAATGCCAGCTCAAGAGGGCATCCCAAAGACCTGGGAACCATATCCATCCTATGAAAGGATAATTTTAATTATTTAAACCCCAACAAAAACATCAAGGTTAACTTTTATTTAAAACATAACCAAGATATATAGGAGGCCATCCTAGAGCTATAAATCCAATGGGAATCCACTTTAGTGTATGTCCTTCCTTATCCCCAATATTCCAATCATCGAGACCTAATCTCTACAATTTTTTAATCATCATTCATCATAAATAAGGGAATTGAGAAGTAATTATACTATAATTAACCCAAGTCCAACCATAACCAGGATATATAGGGATCCTTTCTAACACTTTAAATCAAATAGGAATTGACATTGATGTAGCTCCCATAATGTCTCTGTCATTCTAGAAATTAGGTATCAATCTCTCCCAACGGCTCATGATTCATACTCATAAATCGATACATTGAGAAATCGCTGAAATATGATGTCTCTAATTAAATCAATAACTTGGATATGCAAGAAACATTCAATGTAGCAAGGAATTATATTTTTTATCCAATGGACTTTCCTAGAATGTAATCCCCACACCCTAATGAAATGAGGATGGTTACATATAATCCCTTGTTTCTCAAACCGAGCATAGATCACATGGGAATATATAGTTGGAATGATCACATCATTATCACCATGAATCTCAACCCACTAGTGAAACAACATAGTGTACTCCTTGATCAGTGGCACATTATATATACCAAGTATACATTTCTATCTACATTGGGGATTTTCTCAAGGGCATGAATAAAATATGGTAAATATTATTCTTTCTTCAACATGGATACAATGGATTGCTCCTCAAGGACCAAGCTCATTATTTAGTGCCAACATCCCACAAACATATCATTTACATAAAAAGTTAAACTTCATGGGTTTAAGGAACTTCATTTATTTGGATTCCAATAATAAAAAATTGATATGTAGGACGCCTGATAATGGATCAATCTCATCCTATAAATAATAACAGTCTTCATTACTAACAAAAAAAAATAAAGAGCATTGTAATATTTCTTTTACATATAAGTATCTACCCAAAAATTAGAAATGGATGAAGAACCTTAGATACATACAAATTTATTCTCCAATCAAACCCCTCCATTATAGAATATAAAGAGACATAACATATGATCATTTTGTTTGGGTAACCGATCATGTAACTGGATTAGTAGGAGGTGATAAAACATATCCCATATCTAAAATATTTTTCCATATTAGGAAATAATCCCCCCTAAAAGGCTATGATGAGCCCGATCTCTCATCGTCTCAACCACTTTGAGTTCCTAGGAATCATTAGGTCTAAAAAAATAGCTCAATTTTCTCCTTTTAGAAAGAAGGTCTGTACATAGATATTAATGAGGGAAACATTTGATGTTACTATAAATGATAAAAAATTATGAAGTTGATTAAAAAAAATTTGGGTCATTGAAGAACCGAAATTCAAACCACATAGAAAAATCCACCCAAAATATTATGAAAAATAAAAAATGACAAACATGATGAGAAATTTTTCAAATATGGATTCTCTTTCACAATATAAAACTTATAGACAATCTAGTTCTCATCAGACCATTTTTCCCATCACATGGGTGGTACTTTATCATTATAATGAAACAATTCTTATTCCAGAATTTACAATAGTAGTGTTGTCGAAGATCCTGTAGAGTATATTTGTTAGTCTTAACTTTTATATATATAAATAGTATTATAGGTCGATGGGAGCACATTTTTTATTAGGAAGGGTGGTACATGATTGATTTTTTGTTTAGATATTTTTATAGATTCCTAGTCATTGAACATTATTTAATTATGAGTAATGAAGTTATAATTTTAGTTTTATCATTTTATATGTGAAATTAACTATATTGGGATTGCTTCTATATTTATGTATAGTGTTTTTCAGTTTCTGTCTCATCTTTTCACAAACTACATATTTCTATATAAGGTAAATACATCCCATGTGGGTGGTTGACATACCCTTAGTGATAGTCACCCACTCATGGAACACTATAGGTTGGATTTAAGGGATATTACCTATCTTTCTCAATTAACAACCTAGTAGGTGTAGATTTTTTTGGAGGGGGTTTTGATCATTTGGGTGTACTAAAAAATAAAATATGATATGTTTCATCACTCATGAAAAGAATAAATTGTACTTTTTTATTCTATTTCAAACTATTTCACTTATTTTACATTATAAAAATGAGTTTTTATATTCGATTAGGTGTCTTATAAATAGATTCATCTCTCCACATATACACCCATAGAGAGTTTATTACAATTATTTTACATGATGTAACTAAAAATATATGATCCAATTTCTTTTTTACATGTACCTTGATGTTATTTTTATCCTTTTTGGGACTATATGACCATGCGGTGAACATAGGACATTAGGAGATGGTTCACGTGATTGTATTTTCTTATATTATGGTACCATGTGGTGTAAAATTAATTTTTACCTCTACATACATTCATTTTTATAATTAATATATATTTTATATTTTATATACCACTTGACATGTAGTTAATAAAGATAATTTTAGATGAATATTTTTTTATTTATTCTTTGGATTTTATATTTTGATTGAGATTTCCTTTCTAGAAAATGAAATTTTTTGGATTGTATATCTGAGACATTGATACATAATACTGGTTATATTTCAACATTAATTGTGTATTTTATTGGGTTTAGGGAATGAATTTATAGTAGATGGTGATTTTTGATATTCCTGGTGCATTTCACCAGATTGAGGACATCAGTAATGAACTTTTGTCCTGGTGGAAAGCTGGACTAGGTGTGATTTCCAATTCTCCTATGTAGGTTTATTTGAAAATTGTAACAAATTAATCATTTTATTTTAGTTGTAATATTGATAAATATATTTCATTAATGAATCATGAGAATTTTGTAAAATTATTTTTCTTTCGAACTATTAATCCAGACAAATATCAAGTTACCATGGGAGGTTAGGATTTGTTAACTTGATCAAGGATTTCTGTTCAATTTTTTTTAATAATTTTAAAATTGGATTTCACAAACATCAAGCCGATTAAATAAAATATTTTTTTAATTATTTCAAATAGTTTAGGGGTTTTATCCCCACAGACCCTCATTTTGGTGGATTTTTCTATGTGGTGATTGTTGGTACTGTAGTATTATAGAAGAGTGGGTAATAAAGTGGGTATTTTATCTCATAATGATGAATGTAATTATAGTTGAATGAATAGTAAATTAGAAATTATATTTTTTAGAGTGGTCCCTTATACTATTGGGACTATGGTACACTAAAATATTTCACCTTTATACCATTGGTTTTTATTTAATGTACTAGCTTGATGGTGGATATATCCTTAAGATAAGAGCAAATTATGATCCATGATGGCCCAACAAGTTTGTGTGTGTGTTGTATTTGTGTATCTATTTTTATTGTATTTTAAACCATATAACTTATAATATATAAATTTATATGTTGGTACAACTATTATGACTCTAACGAAAATCCATTTTTTTAAAATGGTAAACTCTATTTTTTGGGTGAAAATTGAGGAAATCAAAAGGAATATGGTATAGAGAATTGTATAGAAACGCATATAATGACTACACATTCTCTATATTCATACTCTATTATAACATTAATTTGGTGTTATAACATATTATAATCCTTGAATTCAACTCATGGATAGCTATAAAACATTTAATTTATCACTTTCTAACACCATAGTTCTCCTTAAACTCAATAAAAAATTATTTATATTTTTTTAATAATAGTTGAGGGGATTTAATAGTTTATTATTTATATTTGAAATTAGGCTAATATTAATGGTTTCATGTATCATATTTTTAAATATGATTCATACTTATAGGAATCAATTGAATCATATAGAGATTGAAGTAGAATGTTTTCTACAATTACACACTCCTATAGATCCTAACCTGTAAAAGTTCATTATTTTGAACATTCAATCATTGGTTTACGAAGTTGTGTGATAATAAGCTTGAGTAAATTATTATTAGCAAGAATTCATCAATGAAAACCCACATTCCTTCTATAGTGACCATGGTTCCTAGCTACCTAAATAATTTAGTGAGAAACTAATCAATATTGTTAATTTTCTCTATACGCTTGAGTTATCCTTCGAGAAATGGTACATATATATTCTATAACAACATATTAAAAAATATTATGGACCATTTTTAGGATAATAATCATGAGGATATCACTGAAATGATGTTTAAATTGATGTTCAATATGAATTTTTACATTGAGACTATCGAATAAATTGTGATTTTAATAGAATATAGTGGGAATAATTCCACCGTAAATTAACCCCCATGGTTGTCCATGTTGATATAGATTTAATTAGAGCATCTCAAAATTAACTAAATAAAGTCTAAAAACATTTATATGAAATTAAAAAGTGAGGTTAGATTAATGATATTTTTCATTTAGTACCATTCAATGTTGACGTGATAAATAAGGATATATTTGGTTGAAACTGAAATAGAAATATTTATCTCCACATGTTGTGATACTAATTCTATTGGAGGAATCTAGAGTTCCAAATTTGGTCAAATTTATAATGATTTCAATCTATATAGGGGAATTATTGGTAGTTTTAAACATAAATATGAACTTATTTATCTCAATATATCATGGTATAATCCTATCATAAGCATCTAATATTATAGGATGTGAAACTCTTATCCCAATTGATAAGAATCTAAAATGTATTTTTATTTTATAGGATTATGAGGAACCTATAAACAATTTTAATCCCCCTCGTTAGATTCTTAATTCAAGATATTCTTGAATATGATGATCTCAGGTGGAGTATAACAAATACAACATTTCCTGGCCTCATTACCAGAATTTATAGGAACATAGTTAGATGAAGGGATGGTCTAGTCCAGCTAGTAAATATTAGAGTGAACATGAAAATATGTGATTATATATTTCATATCATGTAATAGTTTTGGTAGAATATACTCAAGAAACTACTGAAGGTAAACTTGTTATTACGTCATCTATGGTAATAAATTTTGCAGATATAGGTTCATAACATTCATTTTTTAGTTTAATATTAATTTTTTTGAAATACATTTTAATATTATGCCTTAATAGATTGATAATCCATCTATTTTTTGAAATAAAAAGAATCAAGGATTTACTATCCATTCATGCTATGTGATTGTTGTTAATGATGATGTTATGAACGAATTTCTTATTCTTTAACTGTATATATTTGATCACGTATTTTGAAAGGGTTGGATTATTGGTTATAATGCCCATATTTATTGATATCCCTAGATTTTCCAATTTCTTTGTCATAATGGAAGGACTCAATTCTTCCATGTTGAGTGGGATCCAAGATCATGGAGAGAATAGAAAGGCATGGACTTAATCACTAAATAATCTATAGACTTCAACTATATTTAACTTCATCAGTTTAACATAGATGATTTAGGTATACTATATTAGAATGATAGGAAATAAATCATACATATCAACCCAAAACATATATTTTAGGTTCAACTAAAAATATGTATTTTTTCCAAAACATAAAACATTTAAACAAAAAAACCACATGATTTCTTCTAAAAACCATCATTACATTTATCATAACTTTGTTATTTATATTAGACAACAATATAACCTATGAAAAAAATTTAAAAACATTGGATGATCATAAAAAACTCAGTAAGGGATATAAAAAATATGGAAAGAAACAATTAATCAATGAATACTTATAAACATATGAAATCATTTCATAGAGAATTTTGTTCACCCATATAGTCATACATTTTGAAATGTGATATTTCCAAAAAATATTAATGAACATGTATATAAATCCATAAAGGTATATTGGGGCTTTATATAATTAATATTGTGTCCCTTATGGTTACCATATGATATGAAACCCTAAGGGATCCCTTACAATGTAACCGTCATTCCTACCTTATTGTGTAATCATTTCAGTTACACTTGGAGTAAACATACAGCTGACCTACAACATAAACATACCCATTGAATTGGAGGGAGATATAGGCCACACCCATAACCAATACAAATTAGCAGTAAAAATAACATAATCATAAAACATTGATTATTTCAATAAAACATTGATTTTTATTTTGGTAAAATAGAATTTTAAGAGATGATTTTTAGTGAAATGTCCCTAACAAATATAACTAAATTAAAGTGAGAATTGATAAAATGAAAGCAATATGTGTATAAAATCTAATTATACTTATTAAAACATAATATAAATCAAAATTATTTAATCCAATAATCATTCTAACACATAGTCAATGAAATATATGTAGAACTCCAATGATTAGAAATTTGTTTATATATTCCTTTTCCTAAGGTTTGTTTTTCTTCGAACATGTTAAAACATACTATATAATATTTAAATGAGTGTTATTAATATTTTAGAGTAACATTTTAATGGGTATAACACATTATATGATCATTTTATATCATTATTTGACCCATTTATAAATTTTATTTTGTTATTTCAATAGTTTCAGGTGCACGATTTATATAATGTCCATGGTATGTTTGTAAAGGATTTCCCTGAAGAGTGGAAGTGAAATTCCAAAAGTTGATGAAATTGTGTTAATATGTTTCCATAATATTAAATTACTCTATAAATAACTTTTTGTATATGGTATGCAGATTAATCATTAGATAAATTAGTAGTGATCGTTTAGATCATTTTGGCGGTTCATCGATAATCACAAATATGTTTCATCATATAACATTGATATTCTGAATTTCATATAATTACATAAGATAAGATATGTAAAATAATACAATTTAGAATATTTTTCAACAATTAAAAAGGTTTTACAACTACATTTGAATTTATTAAATGAAATTGGAAACACATCATCCATTATTTTCATAAATCGGCACATCGCAGACGATGTTTCTAATTATAGAATTATAGGAAGTTGAGGGGAATAATAATGATGATTTTTTTCATAAAATTTAAAACATGTAGAATATATATGATTATAGAGATTTTATTCCACCTAGATAAGGGGAGGTTAATATAGTATATAGAAATTAACTAATTGGAAATAAAACAAAAGAAATTGAAATATCATTTTCACCTTTTTATTTTTTATCATTTATATCCTCATAATGGCCTTTGGTTTTTTCCTTTTGGTGAGTTAAGAAGGTCATGGAAAAGGATAATTTCATTTGGAATGGGGATGGGGAGAAATTAAAGAATTAACAATTATTGAGATGTGTGAGAAGAAGATGGGGGTGAGGGTGATATTTGTAGTTGAATAGAGGAGGAGGTTTCCATTATTTTAATCATTAATTTAATATTTTTTCTCAATATTGTGGATAGAAAATATTATTATGAACGAATTGTAAAATGTGAATGGGAGTTCAAAATAATGGAATTTAATATCATCCATTACTCAAGAAGGATGCACAAATTACATTCTTTATCATAATTATTAATTATCGAATTTCATTATTGAATACAAATTCATGTATTTTAGAGAAATCCAAAAAATTACCCCAAAAAATTTTCATCATTCTAATTTCGAAAATTAACTGAATGTTTTGAAAATAATTTTTTATATATATGGTTACTTTTATTTTAAAATAAGATCACAATTATTTTAGATAAAATAACAATTTAAAAACACTAAATCATTTTATATCACATTTAAAAATTTAACAATATATAATAATATTATAAACATTATAAAATAAGATAAAAATATGATTTACTTTTTGGAAGGGTCATATTACTATTCATATTACTATTCATATGTGTATGTTACTATTCTCCAAAAATCATGTTGGTTCAATCAGACTCTAAATAATGTTATGATCTCAATCATGAATGTATGTTTTTTAAATTAAAAAGTCAAAAGTAGATAAAATTATGTTTAACGGAACATTTAGTGCTATCCCATTAAAACAATGTGTTTTAATTCATTTAAATTTATTTATAAAATCTTTGGGTTATAAAATCTCCTCAAATTATGGAAATTTCATCCTCAAAATTTTATTTTTTTATTTGACAAGTGAGTGTACCATTCCATCATAGAATTTTATGATTCCCATGTTGCTTCTCCAACCATGTTATTTCTCCACAAAACCATTACCATGTAGATTATCTAATTCCACAATACATGATCACTTTAATTAATTATATGACTTGGTTTCTATTCATAATAGCAGTTCTCCCCTAGCTGAACATCATATGGGATCAAAACACGAGATGAATCAGGTATATACATTCTCAACATCGAAACATGAAAAACAATGTGTACCTGAGAAAAATTCAGAGGTAATTCTACTCTTTTAGAAACTGGTCCAGCATTCTCCATGAATTCATAAGTTCCAAATAACCATGGACATAGTTTTATTTTCTTACAAAAATGAATAACACTATTCCTAGGTGACATTAAAATAAAATTTTAATTATCTACCTCAAAATAAAATTCATTCCTTCGGTTATTTGCAAAACTTTTATCCTTCCTTGAGATTTCCTCATGTTTTGATGGATTATCTTCACATTCCAATCCATGTAGTCTACTAATTCTGGTCCCATATATGTCCTTTATCAACTTCAACCCAAAAACAATGGTTTTTGAATCCCCTTCCAATAAAAATTCCTCAAATGATTCCATCTATGTACTATAATTAAAATTGTTATGAATAAGATAGTATAAAAAATGGAAGATGTTAAACCCAACACCCATGGTAGTCCATTGAACAAGCTTGAACCCTATACTCCAATGTTTAAGTTGCCCATTTTTACATCCCATCTTACTAAGGATAAAAGGATTTAATAAAATATAATTCTATTCCCAATGAGTTTTAATGGTCTTCCATAAGGTAGAAATGATCATGGGACCTTGGTCAGATTCACGGGAAATAATAACTCTGTGTAACTTGAAAATAAATTTGATGTGAAGTAGTGAATTTTGATCCCAATATATAGTATCTAAAAAATGATGTAATTGGGAAAATTTATTCAATCAGTCCACAATAACCTAGAAGTCATTTTTATCTCATGTTGTCTTTGGTAGCCCCAAAAAGAAGTCGATTCATGTATTTTCTCATTTCCACTCTAGCACGGGAAAAGGATGAAGCATCCCATTTGGTAACATCAACTCCTCTTTAGCATATTGAAATGACTAAATTTTTTGGTAAAATAAGAAATATAACTTTTCCTTCCACCCCACCAGTAATAATCCCAATGGTCTCTATACATATTTGTGTTACCAGGATGATCTAAAAATACAGAACTTGGAGCTTCTCACAACAACTCTTTCTTCATTTGTGAATTAGAAGGCTCAATATATTTTTTTCCAAATCACAATACATATTTTTATCAATGTTAAATAATAGAAACATGCCCACTTTACCCATTTATTCCTTTTTATGTAACTAACCTTTCTTATTATGCGCTTTCTAAATTCTATCTGAAAATGATTACTACACTGAAACATAAAAAAATAGCATAATTAACTACACAAGAATAATCCAAGAAAAAATTCATCAAATCAGAAATCAAATGGTATTTTTTAAGTGGTAACATAGTAAATTATGCATAATGTTATTGACTTAAGGAATATGCCATGTCTCTTATTTTTCAGAATGGTAATTTATTGTGGAATCACATTATTTTGTTAATTCATTCTAACTTCACTACATCATGTTTAGTTCCTTTTGAGTGAATATATACTATATTATTTTATGGTTTGTATATTACATTTGTAAATATATAAATGATGCCTCTAAATTTTCAAAGCAGAAAACACTGCTAGAATTTCAAAATCAAGTGTGTGATATTGTAACTCATAACGTTTCGTGTGTCTGTATGAATATGTAATTACCTGATTAGTCTTTATTAGAACACAACCAAGTCCCTTAAGTGAAGCATTATTGTTGATGACAAGAATTCCCTTTTTTGATGGAAAGAGATAAAATGTAGCATTCAACAATCTATTCTTTAGTTCCTTGAAAAACATCCCATTCTTATCCATTAAACTATACCCAATTTTATGTTAACTTATGTAGAGGGACAGATATCAGTGATATATATTTAACAAAACATCGATAAGAACTACCTAATCCAAAAAAAATTCTCCACCATTTTTAGGTCTTGGCCATCCGTCAACAACTTTTTTTGGAAGAATCAACTATTATTCTATCCATATTTACTATTTTGACATGAAAATAAATCTTTTGGAAAAAAAATTCAGACATTTTAAATTTTCAAAAATGTTTTTTTTCTTTTACGGATTTCAAAACACCCCATTGATATTTTTCACGATCCTATTTACTTTGATAAGATACCAAAATGATATCAATAAACACAACCAAAAACATATCTATGAACCCGAAGAAATATTCTATACATAAGATCCATGAATACATAAGGTGATTTAGTTATCCCAAATGGCATAAATACAAATTCACAATTCCCATATCATTTATGGAAAACAGTACATGGGATTTCTTTTTTCCTTTACATTCAACTGATTGTACCATGAATTCCAGTCAACCTTCAAACAATACTATTCTCTCTAAAGCTAATCAAACAATCATAAATATGAGGAAAAGGATACATGTTTTAAATAGTGATTTTTCTCAAGGCTTTAAAATCAATAAAAAGTTTAATTGAACCTTCTTTCTATTTAACAAACAATATTGGAGAACACCATGGGCATGTTCTTGGTAGGATTAAGCCTTTATCTAATAATTAATGTAACTGAATATTCAACTCTAAATGTTACATTTAAAACATTATATAAGGGGTCTTTGAAATTATATTACCATCAAGAAATAAATAAATTATGAATTCATCTTCTCAGCTTGGAATAACATAGTTTTACAAGTATTGAAAAATAGAAAGGTATTCATTCACTTATGGGACATCCTTAATCTATACAATTCCCTTCTTTTCAAAAATTTGAGCAACATAACTTTCATTTCCATATTTCAATAATTTATCAGCTTCTTGATATATTATCATTGTATGGGAACATTATTTTATTCAAACTAAAAGTCATGTTGCAAGAAAATTTCTTTAGTTCAACAATCAATCATTACATGATATATATAAATCCAATCCACACCTATATTAACATAAACTCTTCTAAGAGAAAAAATGGATTGAAGGTAAGGTCATTCCATATAAAACAATGTAATTATTCATATAATTCATCTTTTCTATAATATTTCACTAGCTATTTAACAATTACCTATGGTCTCATTTGTTTACATAATATTTGAAATTCACCAAAAAAAATTACCAAAAATAAAGGAATGTATAGACCCTATATTGAACAAGAATTTATAAAAATATGAGTAAACAATCAAACTACCTGATACCACACATTGGATAGTCTGACATCTACTGAAATAGTTGAAAATGATATCACTACACTTTATTAGTATAATTTGTCTTCATTACATCCTTCTAATCATACATTGGGTTAGAATATTCAATCAGGGCCCATCACATCACATTTAAAACAATTTATTTTTTTTCTTTTCTAGATTAGTCTTATGATAATTTTCATTACATTATCAGGCAATATGTCTAAACTGAACACATCCGAAACACTTCTCAGTTATGGTAAGGCATCCCCCAAGGTGAATTTCACAATATTTTTCACAAACTGTTAACTGAACATTCTTAATATCAGATTTCTATGATTGAATCTTACCCATTTCATACCATCAAGGCATATTATTATATTTATTCTCAAAGTACATGTGATCATTAACAAAATATATTTATACACTCTCTAAACTTCAAATTTATTTTCATAACATTTGAATTATGGAGAGGCCATTGACCTTCAGTATCATAGAATTAAACCAGAGTAAAATAAAATGATTTTTCTTTTAAGACCAGAAATAATATTTTGAGCATACCTCACCATTAGGGTGATGTTTTATTCAAAACAATTCATGGAATGTTACTCATTCAACTTAAATTCAAGAAATTTATGCTCTATCTTATGTCAAACCACCATTGTTATATATTTTTTGAGGTAGAATATTTAAATTTCATCCCACTCTAAGGCAGTAATCTCTTCTATATCCCTGATATTCTTGAACATTGACCCACAATGATTATCATCACCCTCAAAACCATAAATGGAATGACTTAACATTTAATTATATAAATATATTATATCATATAATATAATTTCAATTTATTTTATCCGTCCTTCACCCACTACTAGGTCAGAATATCCACTAGTAGAAGAAGGGTGTTTCCTCATAAAATGTTCCACTATCACCAAATTCATTCATAGCAGATCAGGTTGTTCTCTAGAATTGATTATCTATCAATTTATTTCCTATATCAACTAATCCATTACTACCAAAAATAGATCGGTTCCAATTCAAACCATACCCAGTTGTAGATTTGGAATGATATCAGCCTCTCGATAACATCCATCATAAGCTTCCATGTTTCCCATGAGGGAAAAAATTATAAAAAGAAATATCTTAAATGAAGAAACATCTTAATCTCTAAATGATATATAATTTCAACATAAAAATAATGTAAAAGTAATTTATGGTATTATATTGAGATCATTATAACTCCTAATGTTATTTGAATTGTGTAATGATACCAACTATAAGGACCCTGCATTAAACGTTAAATAATATAGCTACATCAACTAGATTTGACATCATTAAATTCCCAATGATCATTTAGGTTTATAGTATTAAAAAATTTGTACATAACTCATACATATCAACATAGAATATAAAATGTAGGTACAACTAAAACAAGGTATTTTTTCCTAAAACGTAATGCTTTTGAACCAAACAACAACATGACTTATTCGAAAAACCATCATTATATTTAACATGACATACTAATTTCTCTTATACATCCATATAACCTATGATAAACATTTATAAACTATGTATGAGCATAAAAAATTCATTAAGGGATATAAAAATAAGGGGAGAAACCATTTTCCCTTGAATATATATAAACATATGAAATTATTTCACAAATAATTACTGGTCACCCATATATACCTACTTTGTGAAATGACAAATTTCCATAAAATAGTATTAAAAATATATATAATTTCATATATGTATAATGGGGGATTACATAATTAATATTTTAACCCTCATAAAAACCCTATGATTTGAAACCCCCGTGACTACCTTATAATGTGACCCTCATGACTGCCTTATTATGTAACGATCATAGTTACACATAGAGTAACCATATAGCCAACCTCCAACATAAACATAACCAATGATTTAGAGGGAGATATAGGTCCCAACCATAGAAAAAAATAATTCACAGAATACATAAAATAATTAAAAAACATTTATAATATCATAAAAACATTGCTTTGGATTAATGTAAAATAGAATTTTATGAGAGTATTTTAAATGAAAATACTTTTAAAAAATTACATAATTAGAGGGAAAATTAATAGAATGAAAGGAATATGTGTATACACTATATCTCCAACCAATGAAACATAATATAACCCAAATTTCATTAATCAAATAATCTTAGTGACATAATCAATGATGAAGAAGAAGAACCCAAGGAATAGAAATTTGGTTAAGGATTCACTTACCGCATGATTTTCATACGTAATACTTGTTCAAACATCTTGTATAACGGTTAAAATAGTTTTATTAATGTTTTAAAGAAACATAATCTTGTTAATAACACTTATATGGTCATTTTATAAAAAAAATTGACCCATTTATAAATATTATTTTGTTATTTCCAATTTTTTGAGTGTGTTCTTTATAAGTTGTCCATGGTTGGTTAGTAAAATATTTTAATGTAGAATGGAAGTAAAACTCAAAAATTGGATTGAAATTTTTTAATATTCTTTATTAATATTAAATTATTCCATAAATCAGTTTTTTATATGGTTCGACAATGAATCATTAGATAAATCATTAGTAATATTTGTTTAGACCATTTTGGCAGTTCTTTGATAATCGCAATCTTGTTTCATCATATACCATTGAAATTATGCATATAAGTAATTTATAATGCATTAAAGAAGTTATATAATACCCATTAAAATCGGTTTCAAACATTGAAATGGATTTACATCTAGATTTTAATGGGAATAAATGAAATTGGAAACCCATTTTCAATGACTTTTGGTTAATCGACACATCACAGATGGTGTTTTCATTTTTAGAATAAGAGGATGTGGAGATGAATATTGCTGATGATTTTTCCCATAAATATGATAACATTAAAAATATATAAGATTCTAGGGCATTGATATATATTGTATAAGGGTTTGTGAAAAGAGTTAAAAAAATTAAAATAATTGAAAAATAAAACACAATAAAATAAAAAGAGGATTTTTATGTCTTGATCTCTTCTCCTTGAGATTATTTTTATGACCTCTGGTTTTGGGCTATTGGTGAGACCATAAGGTCTTGGATGTGGGGAAGATCTCAGCGAAGAAAAAACGATATAACATAGACAATTCACAATGCTTGGGAGGTGTGATAGAATGAGAGGGTGAAGTAGGTATTTATAATGGTGGAGTGGAGGGGGTACCAATTAAATTAATCACAAATTTAATATTTTATTCTCTTGAATATGAATAGTCATGATTCATGTTACCAAAACTAGTAATATTTTAATGTTATTTTGAAAAAATGGAAATTTATATCTTCCATCACTAAATCACGATACATAAATTCATTTATTTATCATATTTTATAATTATCAAATTTTATTATTCACTATAAATTCATGTATTTTAAGAAAATCCCAAAACATCACCCCGACAATTTTTTTACATGTAGAACTCAAAATTTAATTACATTTTTTAATTTTTTATATATTATTAAGTTTATAATTAAATAAAAACATAATTCATTCGAAAAAAATAAAAAATAAAAAACTATAACACATTTTATATTACATGGAATAAATAAACAAGATCTCATTATCTTGCATCCTGATGAAAATGAAATAATAATATGATTTATTATTCATAAGGTTTACATTAATATTCATTTTAATATTCATTATTTTATATTACTCTTCACAAAAAATCAAGTTGTTTCTATCAAACTCCCAATAACAGATAGATTGCTACCGTGTATGTTTGTTTTTCCAAATTCAAAACATAAAATTGGAAAAATTACGTTTAACAACTAGTTTATAAATATACCCTAATAAAAAGTGTTTTTATGAATTTTAATTTACTTTTAAAACCTTGGTGTGCTACATAGAAGGACCTAACATTCAAGATATTTTGTTCATCTAATATTAGATATATTGTCTTCTCCTATATGTTTATGATGGAATTTCAGTTGACAATAATTTTTTACTGATGAAATCATAATCCTGATGTCTTCATATATTATTTATCCATTACACCAATATATATAGTTTATGATTTACATATCACAATAAACTATGGGATGAACCACATTTCAGGACCTTTTTATCATATGGTTCCAATAGAGATGAATGAACTGAAATTCTGTCTGAATACCTATTGAGAAATGGTGTCATACATCCCATGTTATCACCAAGGTAATACCCAATTCTATATAAAAATGATAGGAGGAAGTGTATTTCTTAACATTCATACATCACCCTCAAACAGGTAATGGACAAAAAATAAATTCTTATTTCTTCAAAAAGTTGATCTCTTTGATCAACCCAATAGAGTAACCTGGTTTTCTATTATTCACCTCAAGTAAGGATAACACTTCTTGAGAGTGAACAATGAATATATTCTTAAATCCACCTTCAGGAGCGTGTATATAAATTTTGAATATCTTGTTATACCATTTGGTATTTTGAATTCTCATACAGTCATTATGAAATAGATGAATTGATTCTTTAATTTTGTATCATGAGTTATATTTTAATATTTTACTTTGAAAATTGAAGGAGTATCACTTATATTCAAATATTTTTTGTCCCAATTATGAATTGATGAATTCAAATTCATTGTTCATGTTATTTATCTAAAAATAAAATATATGGATCCTAATTATATTGAACTAGTGATGTCCCGATCAATACGAAAATATGTATTTGAAATTTGAATAATTATAGAAATTTATAGACATTATCGGTGGTATTTCAAAATTGGTATCCCCTTAGGTAGCCTTTACCTAAAATAATGGGCAAAAAAATGAAGTGAATGCTGTTGGATTTGCATTAATGGGTTGATGGAATGACTAAAATTAGCACCAATCCTAGTAATTTGTAATATGATCGATATTTATATTTTATATTCTGAAACATAGGGTACCATATTGGGGTGTGTTTTGATGTATTGTAATCATGGTGGGTTATCTAGGTCACTCTAGTAATTCCCTCATAAGAATAATTTCCTCATTCCGGAATTGGAATTGGTTGAGATGTTACATGCACTAATGGCTTGACAAAAATAGATATTTTAGGAGAAGCTCAGGGTATATACTAATCCTAATATTATTGGGATCACAATATATTACATGTCAATTAATAAGATGACAAGAATTTTGGTGGATTAAATCCATTAATTTTACTTACATTATGAATATTATCTTGGAAAAGGGAACATGTTCTCTTATGATATTAACAGAAAATCATAGAATCAAGATATAAAAGTGTTCATAGAGTAATGGAATTTAACAATAAAATTTCCATTGATTTTTTTAGATGTAAATGAGGAGGATAATAGTGTATTCATGGATATATTTAATGTCAAACCATCCATGGATGTCTGGATTCAGTTAATGAAAAAAATTTATCCATATTTTCAATGTATAATTAGAATTATAAATGGTGGGAATACCTCATGTAATTAGTCATGAAATCCTAATGATGGATTATGTTCATAAAGAAGTTGGTGGTTCTTGTATCATCGTTGTAACATCCCTACCTAGCACACCTCTAAGACGGTGGCCTGACCAGTGGGTTACAAAACCTTAAGCGCATCTCCACAAATCCCAGAGGCTACCTACTAGCAGCGAGGGTTATTTTTTGTCCGTGGGTGGAGACTATTACCGCATAGGTAATGAATAATATCACAACAAAAATAAAAAACTACAAATAACAAATAACAGAAGATTTATATAAATAAACTATAGCAGACGCAATGTATGTAATCGTACAAAAATAATAATAAAGTGTTGAATCCCACAAACAAGGTCATGCCATGATGAATGTTTAAACTGAACGTATGGAAAACTGAACTCAAAAACACTGTCAACTAAAATAAAAAGGCCCAAAGCAGCAACTGCATCACAAGAATGGCCCGATATTCTACCCTAGCCTCCATTCTAAACAGAAAAGAACAATCAAGCATCAGAGGCAACATGCCTCCCCATGTCAATACATGCGACCATGTAATCTACTCAGATGTCAATGACGCCTGAGAAGGGTGTGAGATAAAATCCCTGTAGGCCGGCACACACGGTGTCTAAACCATTCACTTTCATGCAAAAATAAAAATGTATTGTGCCATTACATAACCATTTCACATAAATTAATTTAACTACAATAAAATATATGAGGCGGCCCAGGTCCCAAACAGCACTCGTGCTTAGTCACCAGCTTCAGTCTAAGCTGGTGGTTTTAAAGGATACATGTCAGTAGAGTGCATTAACATGAAAATATATATGTATAAAAAACGTAGAAATCAATGTAAGACAAGGAAAAAAGATACAATAATATTGGTATTTATCATGCGGTGTATGTCTAGTGTCAACCATGGGCACTTTCATATATCAGAGGAATATCTCAAACCTCAAGAGACTCAAATAGAAATAACATTAACGTTATGTGAATCATTATATAGGGTTTAAGTTGTGAGTTAGAGTATGAGGACATATTGATGATTTATCTATGAAACATCATTAAATTTATCCAATACCATTGTGCATGTCCAATGGAATATTTATAATGACCATGTATCACCCAAGTCATGGATTTACACCGAGTCCTTCCAGATCATGCAAAAAGGGGTCGGGTGTCATATGAGGCTGGCTTAGCCACATTGGCTACAGATCCGTCCCGATGGGCCCTTTTGTACCCGGTATCACTCAAATGTATTAGAAAGCCTTGGGAAGTCTCGATCTGAAAAATCCAATAACACTGCCCCCCGACGCATATGAGTAACCCATCATGAACATAGAATAATTTCGTGGCACATAATACGGGACCCACCACCTTTCCCCACCATGAATTTAATTAATGTTTTTACATTTGTATATATGACATAATCAATATATAAAATTGCATCATGAGAGCTAAAAAGATACACCCCTCCATCACCAGGCATAAATTTTACATTTACAGCATGGAAACTTAATAAATCATTATATTGTATCAACATTAAAAGATAGTGCACTTTTAAATAAATAAGCTGTTCAGTAAACAAAAACTAATGGTCCAACATTTTATGTTAATGTTCAAGATACTATTTATTTAAATTAATATAAATAAAGAGGGTTTTACTATACCTATGGTAAATTAAATTATAAACCCAACTAATGAAAAAAATACACCAACCATGTTAGCCTGCCCAAAGGGTTGTCCGACCATGTTGCAAGAATTCAAACAACTATTCATTTAATTTACGAACAATATAAAGGGGCTATGCAATGTGTATAGTTGATTAATTTATAAACCCGGATAACAGAGAAATACACCGACCATGTCTGCATGTGCAAAGGTTTATCTAAACTTGTACCAATAAGTCAAACAGTTTAATTTAAGATGATTAATTCTATAGAATCATGGAAAAACAATTAATAGAATTAAATTGGTTAAGATTTCACAAATCCTATAGGCACCGACTAACAGCACAATGGTGTTTTTTATAAACCACCACCAAATGGAGGGAAGGTGAGTAGGAACCCTACCATGTAGTCGTAGATGACTCTATGATTTTTGGTAGTATTTGATTTTACATATTACGGTTGAAAATGAATGATTTTAGAAAACCACCAAAAATATTGTAAAAATCTTCCGTGATGAATTGTGTGTAGATTACTAAACGAAAATCCATGATTCCAATTGAGAAATTTTATACATTCACAAAGGTTTACTGTGATCATTACAGTTAAGGAATCAGTCTTCATAAGGAGGATTAGTATCCTTTATAAGGCCTATTGTTTGGTGCGCCACCTAGGAGAGAGAAGGGGTGTGACATGATTGAAGGGAGATGGAGAGAGGAAGGTAGATGAAAGAAAGAAAATAATGAGAATGAAAAGAAGAAAGATAAGTGAAAATATAAAATATAAAGAAAAAAGGAAATAAAATAAAATAATAAGATAAAATTAACGGATGGGAGGGAAATAAAATATAAAAATAATTAAAAATCTAAATCCCCCATTTTAATTATTTTTATTTTTCCCATACCCCCCTTTGAATTGTATTTCCAATTTTTTTCATCCTTTATTGATATCTTATAAATATTCTTTAAATATCTTATTATTATGTTACAATAATTAATTAATTATTTAACCCTGAACATCGCACTAAGGGGAGAATTTCCATTTTTCATTTAATGGATCTAGTTAGTTAAATTAATTAGAATGTTGTCCAGGGCCCGCAACAAGGTGTGATGGTGCATGCCATAGTTGCATAATTAATTAGAAATCAGTAAATTAAAAAAATGTTCATACCTAATTAAGGCCAGGACCTTACAACCTCCCCTCCTTATGAGTACTCTTCCATGAGTTGCCTTTTTCATGATTATTGGAATGTTGCTAGTGAATAGTTTTGTGCACTGCACATGCACATCCGTCTCTAACACCTAGGTCTCATCCTAAACGTGTCTGTGTTGCCACAACACCCACACTATAGTAACTGACATGCCTCGTAGGACCTTCATACTATGGTTGATGATATAGATCAGATGCTCTATAAAGGATGCATCAGCGTCATGTTCGATGTCGCCAGGGTCAATAGAATGAGAAAAGTCAAGATGATACTGTCATATTTGATATACATAGAAAACATCGTGCATGGCACAATACCTATGAGGTAGAAATAACTGATAGGTTTCGGACCGAACACTCTCCACTATCTCGAATAGCCTGGCGTATCTCGGTAATAACATCCCTTACCTCATGATATGCCTGTGACCCAACCACAGAGATACACACAGAAATACTCAATGTCCCACTTTGAATTCCAAAGGGAATTGATGACGATCGATATAATACTTTTTTCTAGAATGAGCTAGAGTCATACACTTTTGAATTTTCTGATCATTCATAGTTTCCTCCTGAACAAAATGAGTTCCCAACAGAGTTGCCTCACCTTCTTTGAGCAAGAATAATGGAAAACAACATGGGTGACTATAGAGAGCCTCAAACGAAGCCATTTGAATTGTCACCAGGAAGCTGTTATTATAGGTAAAGTCAAAAATGGTAAATTATTCTCCCAATAACCTGTAAAATCTATTATAAATTCCCATAAAATATCCTCTAACAATCATAAATTTCTCTTATATTTCCTATCGGTCTGAGGGTGATATGCAGTACTTAGAAGTACATGTGATCCTAGTGCCTTTGGGAACCCTTTCCATAACCCTGATGTAAAATAGGCATCCCTGTCTGTGACAATAGCTCAAGGAACACCCTGAAGTAACAAAATCTCCCAAATATACAGCCTTTCCAACTAATCAATCGTTAAAGTCTATCAGATAGCCAAGAAGTGTGCATCCTTGGTCAACCTATCGATAGGCACACATAACGTGTCGCTGCTTTGAGGAGATCTTGGCTGTATAGTAACATAAATTATGATGATGTCAATCCATTTCAATTCAATAATGGATTGAGTTTGTAGGAGTCTATCTGGTCACTCATGCTCTACCTTCACCTTTTGGCAGGTGGAACACCGAGTGATAAAACCTGCTATCTGCTATTTCATACCAGGCCACCAATACTATCGACCCATGTCTCTGTATATCATGGTCATCCAAGTGTATACATCCCAAAAAGAGGTGCGATATTCCATCAATAACTCTTACTATATACTTGAAGGTACCCATAAATGGCCATGGTGAAGGAGAGTTTCACGTCCATCAATAACCCAACCAGGATGTTGGTTCCGTACAATATCACATTCCCTCAAAATGTGCCCCTCAGGATCAGTCATCTGTTTCCTGCAGACTCATGTTATATTAGAGGATGTCACTATTAGTGCTATTGGAACTGGTCGTCAACTCTGCTCCTGAACATCAAGATGTTTCTCTGAGAACAAGGCCATCATCTGCCACTAACTACTAGCTACCAGCATGGCCTGAGTATGTGTCTTGCAACTTAAATAGTCCGACATTGTATTACCCTTACCAGGGGTATAAGCAAGCTCACTATTGAATGATGAAAAGTATTCGACCGACCTTCATTTCCATAATTTTAAGTCTCGTTGAGTGAAAATATATTTAATGCTATTATGATTCATGTAAAAAAATCTCTCACCCAAAAAATAGTGTCTCCAACAGTGTAGATCATGAACCATAGTTTCTAACTAAGCTGTCACTCTGCCAACTGAGCGGTCACACTACCCAACCCTGCAAATATTGGCTTAGCTCAGTCTATCTACATTTCCCATTCTATTTTGTGAAGATAGGTGTCCCCCATCAGGGAAGTGAAGGACACCTGATGGTGATAGCAATCCACTTGAGCTTGAAAAGAAGTGAGACAGTTCATACCAAGAATGGCTTCGATGGTAGACATATAAAGGATAAATAATTTCAAAACAAAATGGCACCTTCCTATCACGAGGGGGAACTCTTGGAATTGTAATATACCCTCTGCCCAGACTCCGAGCGGAGTGTCAAGAGACATGACGCTGCAAAGGTACTCAGTTGGAAAACAAAGACATTCTAGAACAACAGCAGATATAAAGGAGTGTGATGAACCGGTATCAAAATGACTAGAAACTAAAGTAGAGGATACTAGTATAATATCACTCACTGTGGATGGTCCAACACTCTGCTCCTCTAGTGCTGATTGCACAACATACCGTGGACCAGAGCCATAATCCTGATACGCTCCCTTGTAGGGTTGAGCAGGTCCACTATGCTGATGCTGATAATATAGAACATGATTTCCACGATCACAACCTCCACCATAACCTCAGCCAAATCGACCAGAGGAAAAATAACTTCTAGCCTATTGTGGAGTCAAATATTCCATACCTGATAGAGGAGAATGTGAGGATCCACTTCCACTTGATGCAGAAGAGAAGGAATGATAGAATCCTAAAGGTGACCCATCCTGCCACATTCTCGGCATTCCTTCAGATCTCTCGTGCAATGTAGATTCTTGTGACCATCCTTGCAACACTGATAACATGTGATAGAGCTATCAAGATGTGGTTTTTGGAAAGGATTTACCCCATGTCAACATTCAAAACAAAATTTCTTGCGGCTAGAAGATCCATCACCATGTCATGGAACTGAACCACCCTGGCACTCTAGTTTAGCTTCCCTAATAATTCGCTCTGATATTAGAGTCAGGTTCATGATCTCTATAACAGTGGTCAGATAGAAGACGTTCACCTATGAGTGGATAGTATAATGATGTTCATCCTCAAAATTCCTCATAGTAGTCTATGCATCGCCAGTCAGAGATGGGGAAAATTATGTTGATCTATGAAATTATTAGAATACACTAACACAATCATAGAGCCCAATTGAAGAAGTAGGAACTCCCACACACGATCACTAGTTAGAAGATATTCCTTCTAATTTTGAGAGTCGGAGTCTGAGCCCATCCAAATGACATCACTACGGAACATCCGTCAATTTATCCAATACCACTATGCTCTTCCAAGGTAATCTTTTGAAATACAGAGTATTGCTCAATGTTTTGATTTACCCAAAGTCCATCCTTATCATGCAAAAAGGGGTCGAGTATCATCTAAGGCTGACATAGCCACATTGCCAAAGGATACATCCCAATGATCCCTTTTGGAACCTATATAACTCATAATTATTTGAAATCCAGAGGAAGTCTCAGTCTGGAAAATCCAATGACATCGCCCCCGACACATATATTTACCCATCATGAATTGTAGTTCTATGCATGGACCTTAAAATGGGACCCACCACTTTTCAGCACCCTGAATTTAATTTATTGTTTTACAATAAGGGATATGACATAATATACATAAAAAATAGAAAAATGATAACTACCAAAATACACCTGTGCATCACAACGAATAAATTTATCATTTACTACATGTCAACTTAATAAAAAAAATATATTGGATCAAAATCAGAAGATAGTGCATTTTTAAATAAAAAATCAATTCAACAAACAAGTACCAATGGTCCAAAATTTATGGTCATGTTCAAGAAACTATTTATATAATTTAATATCAATAAAAGGGGATGTGATATACCGACAATTAATTAAATTATAAACCCGACTAATAGAGAAATACACCAAACTTTTTGGCACTCTCAATGGGGTGTCCGACTATGTTTCAACAATTCAATGAACTATTCATTTAATTTGAGAATAATATAAATGGGTTGCGCAATGCCTACAGTTGATTAATTTATAAACCTGGCTAATGGAGAAATACACTGAGGATGTCGGAATACCCAAAGGGGTGTAGACCTTGTTTCAACAATTTAAACAACTATTCATTTAATTGAAGAACAATATAAAGGGGCTTTGTAATGCCAAAAATTGATTAATTTATAATCCTGTATAATAGAGAAATTCACTGACCATGTCAGTATGACCAAGGGGGTGTCTGAACTTATTGCAATAAATCAGTAAATTTAATTTAAGATAAATAAGGTTGCAAAAACGGGGCAAAACAATTAATAGAATTAAATTGGATAAGATTTCACAAAGGAGTTAGGCACCGACTAACGACATAATGTGGTGTTTTTATAAACCACAACGAAATGGAGGGAACATGAGTAGGCATCATACCATTAATTTGTAGATTAATCTGTAATCTGTGGTAGGATTTGATTTGACTTAAAACCAACGAAAATGATGGATTTTACAAAAAAAACCCAAAATTTGGTAAAAATCATATGCAATGAACTGTGTGTAGATTACTCAGTGAAATCCCATGATTCCAATTGAACAATGTTATCCATTCCCTATGGTTTACTGCTCACCTGACTGTGAAGGAATCAAATATCATAAAGAGGATTATAGACCTTTCAAAGGGTCTGCTGGTTGGTGCACCCCCTAGGGGAGAGGATGGGTGTGACATGGGTGAAGGTAGAGGGAGAGAAGAGAGGTGAAATAAAAAGAAAAGAAATGAAAATAAAAGTAGAAAAATAAATGAAAACAAAATTAAGAAAAAATTCAATAAAATAAAATAATAACATTAAATAAAAGGATTGAAGTGAAATAAATGATAAAAATAATTAAAAATGGAAATACCCCATTTTAATTATTTTTATTTTTCCCGTAACTCCCATTATATTTTATTTTAATGTTTCTTTTCATCCTTTATTTATTTCATTTAAATCTTCTTTAAATATATAATTATTTTTTTCATCATTAATTAATTATTTATCCCTAAACATCAATCTAATTCTTGTCATTAAATTTTTATTAGATGGATTAAGTTAGTTAAATTAATTAGAAACATGTCTAGGACCCACAACGATGTGTACAGGAATGTGCCTCGATCACTTAATCAATTAGACTATAATAAATTAAAGTTGGTTCTTACCTAATTAAAGTCAGGATGTAACGATCATGATAGTTATAGAAGAAATATGGGAATCAATATAGTCATAATAAAAATCATATTTCTTCCACAATTTTATATAACCTAATGTATCAATATTGATAGTCTAGTATAGAGAGCGTGATTTTCATGGTTGTGTGACATTGCCTCACCAATCAAAATGTTATCTCTAATCAATAATTAGATTAATAAATTACTTTATCCACATCCCATTCCTGTATAGAATTAGGATATTGTCTCTGTGTAATTTTTTTATACCTTTAATAAAACACTTATTGAGAAGAACACCATTTTGGTGAATATCAATTAGTTGATAAAATAGGACAACTTTATTTCTAGAGATAAAATTACAATGTAGGAAGTGATTGAACACATATATTTTCCAAATATTTTTATACATAATTGAGTGAAAAATATCATTGTCTTTATTCAACACACATACATTGCATTAAATATTTTGAAGCATCATCTTAAAGTGATGTGATCTTAGTTGAAATTGAGAATCACTTTTTCATAAAAGAATTTATTGTCTAAATAATTGGTAATTCCAAATTCTAGAATATTTCCTTTTATACAAATTTATTTAATATGAAGGATTATGGGGGATATATCTATTATTAATTTAATTGTCCATAAATAAAACATACTAATAAATGATTAAGAAGTATCCTTTCGAATAAATTTATGGGAGGTCATGTCTGTCTCCACATTGGTATGATTAAGTCTATGACTGATTTCTATTCAAATTTAGAATTATTTTGGAAATAATAAATAACCATTAATTGATTTGAATTAGTTTGTATATTAATCATTTTTTTCAAAAAATATACACTAATCATCTATATCATACCCATTAATTTTTACATAGTGATTGGGAGTCACTCAAAATATCTTATTCAGTAAAAAATCCTAGATTAGAGAAGAAGGTAAATCTTATGTCATAATTTTATAGGATATTTGAGAGTGTTTATCATCTCATGATGTTGGATTATCATCTGGTTTTACCATCATAGTTCTCATCTATTCAGGAGAGGTTAAATGTATCTTATATAAATGAATTTCATTCAAATCTATCTCATGTTGTTCAATGTGAGGACCTAGATTTTGAAATAGATTCTCTTATTAAAAAAATTATATCATTGATAAAAAAAATAATGTTTTGTATTGAAAATTTAATCCATTTGTTAGTGTGTTATGTCTCATGTAAATTTTCCCATTCATTATATTTGAGATGCTATGTATCCCATGATTCTTATATGAAATAAATTTTTGTGATTTTTAAAAATAAAATATCCAATTATTGGAATTACTTATAGACCCTAACTAACTAAATAAGGAACCCAGTTTTTCTAAAATTACATGTCACACCCCTATCAAATAAACATACCAAACTATGAAATATTATCATATTTTCATCCATTTTTTTATTCCCTTAACTTTGTCTTCATTTTGTAACCACATGGTATTTTTCAAGACATTCCCTTAATGATATATAAGAATGAAACAACACACAACATATAAGAAAGAATAACAACACATGGATGTAACATTATTAGTACATAAGTCCTATTCAATGGGAAAACACAATGCATATTTCATTATACAAGACAAGTGAGATATATATGTTATTTGTATATAGGAACCCTTCATTACCAATTTTTGAAGGGAATTCATTCATATTACTAACTTAAATTTTCTCTTAGAAATACTTATATGGAATCATTTAGGAAACATATAATACTATAGGAATGTCCCCTGTGTAAATGAACATTATACGTTACTCCTACCAGTTCAACTATCACATTATAATATTTAGTCTTTATAATTGATCAAGTTATTCAACCCTTTTAATTTATTAAGGTGTTTAACAACTACAAGACAAACATTCTATATTTAAATACCTATGAACATCATTATCAAACAATAATTTGTTCAAAAAAATGTAATGATGCTCATGACCACAATAGGTATTTCTAATTAGTGGTGAAAGATATCTATTTATATAATTCAAATGACTCATATATATCCTTTTTAAACAATAATTATCCCATATGAATGGCCTTTAGAGTGATTCAAATGAGAAGTCTTTTTATAGATAACCATCATCTGAATGAAATTGTTTTTGGAATCTCTCACTTCCTCTAGATCATATTATTTACATACGAAAAGTCATTTATGTTAAGTCAGTAGATCTTATAGAAATACACTTCTTTTAATGTGAATGAATCCATACATTCCTCATTTAACATTGGGAAACCTGAACACCACTATTAATGCAGCGTTCGTTCTAGTTCCTTAATTGACCTGAATTGTAGTATCTTGTGTAAATTGCGAACATGTTTCTACATGATTTATCGAAGTATAATTTATAGAAACATAAATTCCAATACTAAAAAACATAATTGAAAAAATATGTCTCACATAAAATAACATTTATGTCTATTTTTTCAGATGTTAAGAATAAAAAAACTTCAACTTAAATTTCAATCACATGGATTTCACTAAAGTCCATTCGATATATTTTATTCAAAACATTCCACTAAATGTCAATTTCTGTTACCCACATGATTCCACACCATAGAAATTATCTTACATGACCTAATAAAAAATTCGATATTATCATTTATAGTCTCTCGTAACTCATACTATAAACTAAAAAATCATTTTAAATAAATCAATGTAATCTCTCTATATAAAAGAGGAATTATAGCCATCAGAATTTATTAATAAACTACAAAAAGTCATGTCATGTAATATGATTACAACCCCACTCCTTCCAAAATATATTTTTCCAAAATCTCTTCCTCCAAAATTACATAATTTTAGAGTTATAAGATACATCCAACTCTAATGATACCAACATAACGAATAACCATTTGAAAATTTACATCATGAAATTATGGTATCACCAAAAAAACAACTCCAACTAAAATAATTAAGAACCTTCTAGATTCAATTTCAATGTAAAAAAATTAAAATAGAATTACTTTTTATTAAATTATTTCCAGAAAAGTTTGAAACCAAACAAGTATCATAACTATTATAGATGACATTTAAGAATTCTGAAAAAAATACATAGAATTGAAACCACCAAATAATTTGTCACTGCACCATATAAAATAAATATTCTGTAGACTTGGAGTTTCCCCGTTTCAAAAAAATTATATGCTCATGGTTTAGTTACCAATGAAATTCATATTTTTTAAGAAGAAAACTACCAGACATCTAGGCAGGGACTACCTCCAGAAGAACTTATTTCAAATTTTATCACCAACCAATAAAAGATACATTTTTTTGTTCTATTTTTCTTCTCTAGAATATATAGTGAAATCCACAAATAGATCATTTAAAACAAAATTTCATCCAAAACAACCATCCTCAAAGACACAAATTCCAATTCCCTTTACTATATTGGTATCATCCACTTAATGGTTCTTATTGATCAATATTCATAATAAACTCATAAATTCTCATCATGAAATAATAACCTAACAAAAATTACAATTCTAAAAAAGAATGTTCTATGTATAATGATTTTATTAGTACAAAAAGAACTAGCAAATCATCTAATCCACTGATGCATACATCTTTTGGAACCAGAACCCAACTACTACTTCAAGAGACCACACTCTCAATATGTTCTATATACCATACTACCATGTTCCCATAATCAATTTATCAACCAATGGATTTCACCAATGACATATCATATTTTTGTGGTTAAGACACCCATATAATTGCCTCTATAATATTGATTTCTATTTTTCAGACATGTGTACTACATCTAATAACCTATCTTGGTGAAAAAATTATAATTTTTTACATATAATTACCATAAATACAACATGTCAATCAAATTCCATCTAATAACATTATAATTGAATAATTTTTCTTGGTTTATAATTAGTGTATCTTTAAAATTACCTATTATTGTGACACATTCCATTCATTTAATCTGATTCTAGACTGAACGATGACTTTATAAATATATTAAAGAACTACTCCAACATAACCATTTTAAAAAAACTCCCACTCCACATCACATAAACTGATTAATGAGAACCACATAGTCAAGACACTTTACCTAAATGGGGTTGTTAAAACATAGTTAAATAGAAACAAACCCATTTCAGATAGAGAATTTCTAAAAAATCCATAAATTTTACCTTTGGAATAGTTCATTTAGTATCTAAAATCTTATAAAAATATCATTACACTCCATTATTTATGGTAAAAGCCATATAAAAAATTCAATTTAATTGAGCCATTTTTTATCATATTAATAATATGTTTCTATTGAAATCAATCATCTAGATGATAGTCCATCATTCCAAAAACGCATTCTAGAACATTTTAGTAGTCGATAATATTATTGAACTTGATATTCTAATAACACTTCATCAGTGTATTTTTTATAATTTTAATCTGATGTTCACTCCAGGAGTAGGACAACCAACATCCTATGAAGTCTAAATCTTCAATCATGAAATGGAAATTTCTCATTTACGTATTCACAGTTCCAACCACCTGAAACAATGTTCTTAATTGATTCTAAAGTGTAAAAAATGATGATTTTTCAAAAAATACTTCCATATAATACCAACTATGATTCAAAAATCACCACATTAAAAGAAAATGCTTCTAGTGATAAATATCATGGGCATATTATAATAAACCTTGACTCCCAAGTGTAACCACTATCTTACAAGTGATATTCTTTCACAAATTCTGTAATCCACTCAACCGAAAGTACATAAAATCTTATAAAAAATCACAAGACTAATTCAACATGATATTTTAAAAAATATCACTTCATACTTTATAACAAATATTTTATTTCAAAACATTATAATAATGGATTTCAAATAACTTGTTTTTTATTTCTTATAAACAAACTATATATAATACCAGTTGATGTAGATTTTTCCATGATTAATTCTTTTAGAACCTATGAATCATATACTATATCTAGGGAACTATATTTGGAAATTCAAAACAAACTATAATCCTCTTATTAAAATAAAATTGTTGAGCAAAACTTATGCAATAAAACACCCAGAAGGTGTAGAATGCCATGACACACGCCAATAGAATCAACATCTTGATCTCATATTTATATTCAACCTAGACATGATTTTAATTTACCCAAAACTCTATTTTATTTTGGGAAAATTTATTCAATTTGATAAAATCTTCTATAAATAGTGAAAATGGAAGAAAAATGATAGAAATAGAGGATGCACTATATATGAAAATAGCATGGTATGAAAATTACTCAAACTCAATTAGAAAAGACACCATATCTTTCATAAATTATTAAAAAATATATGAAACCCATCCATTTAAAATACCATGATAATTTGAGTTTAAATGGCTACATATTAGAAACCCAACAAAAAGAACCCTCCATAAAACCTTCCAGTGTATCCTACCAAATTTAAGCACATCTATATTGATATCACCCAATAGAGATGGTAATTAACTTATCCTCATTTAAGGATGACACTCACTCAATATATTTATGTTTATACCATCAAAAAAATATATAGAATCATTATTTATTTAGGTTCTTCATATCCCCATGTCAGTATATTTGGTCATACATCCTTCCAAACATTTCTGTTGACCAACCACATTATTAATGGAAACCAATATGAAAAACACTATCCAAATTGAAATATTTTATGAATAGCTAAAGATATTATTATACATACCTCTATGTATCTCTATATATCATTTTCAAAATATAAGGAACCCTTACTCGGATCATCTAGAATGATTCCAAAGTGAGGTCTTTTTACCACTTCTATCTTTCAAAAAATGTTATTTTTTGCTTCCTCTATTTCCATAGGAACATATCTTATGAATATAGAATATTATACCCTATGTATATATCTATCATATTGAATGTAAAATATACTCAATTTTATGATTTCATAAACAAATCATTTCAAATTCCTAACCTGGAACACCGATATTTTTTCTGGTTCAATTATAAGTTTTACAGTAACATGAATTTGGACATCCATGGTGATTGATGAACAAATCATCATTTAGTATTACCATATATAAATTTGAAAAGACTAACATCGAGAAATAAAAAAACATAAAAGAGGAAATAATTCTCCCACCAAACCGAATATTGTATTATTATGTAAAAGATAACCATAAGAATTGGGATCGTGAGGCGATTTTGATGGAGAAATGACATCACCTATTCTCTTATATGGATGACTATAGACTTTATAGGGGAAATAATCTTCATGAAGGGGAGAATATTGAGAACATGAATTAACTAGTATATTTATATTTTCATAATTTTCATATAATATTGGTATTTTCAAATTAAATAAATAATGAAATAAGGAGATATAGGATACCCATTTCTAACAAGGTCAATGTTCATCATGCATTGCAACCATGTTAGGTAGGGTATAGAGTCTAGTGGAACATGCATAGTTAGATCATGGTTTCCTTAACTATCGATGTATATCATGTATAATTGCATTATGATTCAATATTATATCCAGAATATATTGTGTGATTTCAAAAATTATGTATTCTTCCAAGAAAATTAAATTATTCTTCTAAATTATCCCTTTTTGAAATATATCTCTTTTCCCCCATGATTTTACTTGACCTGTGTAAAATTACCTTCTATGGTAATTTTATCCTCATTTTTTGATCATTATTGGATTTAATCCCTGGTTTAAATGGATTTAACTAATTTATTATCCTCATAATTCTTTATTTTCCCTTTCATTATTATCAAATCCCTTTATTCATTAATGATATTATATTTTCTCTTCCATAAAAATCCATGGATGCTGATAACTAGAATATATATTTTTTTAATAACGAGTTTCATGATTCCTATTTTTTTTAATTTTCACTCAAGTTTAATGTTTTCAATTAATAGTATGCGATACGATTTTGATTGATTTAGGTAGGTTTCTCGGCATAGTCCTATTTTATTATTCATAATCACAGTTTTTGTATTTGAAGACTAATAATTATTCTATCATGATATATATATAAATTTTATTTTATTATTTCATATATGTTCTACATGTTCTCTTGAATATCAGTTTTGATAAAGAGGGGGTTTCAATGATGTCTATATTCTATATTAAAGAATACAGTTTCGATGTACAAGGTGTGTTGGAAAATTTATCTCATAAACTATATTTATTTCAAATATATTTCCAAATTATGTTTTGAAATGTAATATTTTTTTAAAAACAATTGTCATGGTTCTATATTGTTTTACACATCATTAGTTATTTTTTAGTATTGCCATTATTTATTATTGGTTTTTTATATTCCTTTTATAAGAATTTAATGATCTGATTATAATAAAGGGTGAGATTAGATGGTTTTTATTCATTTTATATGATTTATAATTGGATTATATTTACATGGGAAGCCTAGGTATTTTAATGTATAATCAGGATGACTACTATACTAGAATAGATTACGCAGTGGATAGTTCCACTTGTGATGTTCATAGCTAGGATAGTGGGATTCCACTAGGTATAGCCAATGGGAAAATTGGAATATTTTTCTATTCTGTTAACCATAGTTCAATAATTTGACTATTAGAGAGGAAATAATTTATTTTATTAGACTTGTGTTTGGAATTAAATACTGTGAAATTTTTAGACAATTATTACTCATTTTTTTGGTTCATAATAAAATAATTATTTTATATGGCTGTTTATACATATTTGTATACACTTTCTTTATAAATTTTAGAAAAATTAATATTCTTTAGAAATTTTAAATATGAATTTTTTACTCAGTAAAATAATAAATGTTAGTTAATAATTTAATTTTAAGTATGGATTATTGGTTTTTATTTTAAAAAGGACTATGTTTATTCATTATGGTTTCCTACTATTTGTTATATCACAACCTATAATCATTAACCTAGTGTGATTATAAATGTATTTTTTTAATGTTGGTTAAATTATATGATCCATATTTTTTAGTGACAAAAAATAATTCTTTCTTCTTCCTTATAGGGATGTGATGATTGGGTTGTTACCATGGGTCATAATTATATGGGTTTAAAAAATTGTTTTTCATATTATTTAACATTTGTAAAAAATTGTATTTCCAATGTCACCATGCATTTATTTTTATTCTACTTGTAAATTACATTTTTTTTCAATTTGATATAATTTTTATAAATAAATATTTGATGTGTAATTTAGATTTATTCATCATTTTTTCTCTCATAGTAAATTAAATGTTTGGATTAATGTTTTTTACAATATATGGATTCCCTATGTAGGATGATATATATGAGGCAATTAAATTTTTTATTGGATATTGAGGATGAAATCATTCCCAATGGTCATATTTAGTTTCCTCAATGTCTGTCTCCACCCCATGTAGATTGGAAACATTCATTGGGAATTATGGCGGGAAAACCATGTTGATATAGTGGGAAGACCCAATCATGTTTCCCCACCAATAGGCCACTAGTGGGATACTATAACATAGGTTACAAATTACACCTATATGTGGTGTAAAATGATAAAGTAATTTTAATCCACAAAATAATAACAATAAAGAATACAAGATTGATTAAAATCACAATTATAACAAATTCATGAATAATATATAAAATAACCAAAATGAATGACTTCTAGTACCGTGATGAAATAGACATTAATCACAATAATGTAGAGAAATTCTAATTTTCATAATAAATTTGTGGTTTATAAAAAATAAATGAAACAATGATTTTTTTTCTACCACAGTCACGTCGTTGAAAACACTTGATATCTTCATCAATACAACCAAAAAACATATATGTGAAATTGCTGTGAAAAAACCCATATTATAAATTTCCTATCACATAAGAAAAAATAAATGAAATATCAAATATTTATAATAATTATGATAGTGAAATTACAATACATAATTTTATCATCATAATACAAACTCATGGTAGTCATTATACAATATAAACAAAAAAAAATCTCATATATTAATTTATCATCCGGTATGATGGACAAGGAAATTAAATTTGTTAGAGACTATATGTTATTATTCAAAACCCTACTTCATCTATTATCAAAATTTCTTCATAAATAATAATTAATTTATTATTTATGTAGTATATTATTTAGATAAAAAAATCAACACTGACAAAATAAGAGTAAAGATAGTTTAACACATACAATAAAAATATAAATTTTAGAGGTTTTGAGGAATAGTGGATGTTTCTTATCAGTTTTGAAAAAAAAAAATCATTTATGACAAATAATATCCATGGAACTGAATTAATGAATCCCATGAAACTTATAGATAGGATATATCAAATTTTAGTTTATAATTAAATAAAACAACTACTACATCGAATAAAATAATTATTCTTCGACAAATTAGATTTCCTCAATTTGGTTATCAATATCTTGGAAGAGAGTTTGTCTTAGGATTCCACATATTGTATCAATACAGTCTTTATGAATCTATGAAATCTTGTCTTGGTATTCTAGGTTATATCAAGGAGTAACTTAGTTCTATTGGTTGATCAATAGTGATCACAGAAATAAATTTCCCATGTTCTTTCCAAATTCATGAGAGGGAAAAGGGAGTATTTATCTCTTGGACATCAGATAACTATAGATCATCATAATAATAAACTAAAATTATATTCACTTAAATGATATAAATAGGACCATATAATTAGGTTTAAAAATTTTATAATTAAATTATGTCTATTTATCTAATATTACCTCATGTATATATTTATAGCTAATAATTATTATTATTTTATTATTATTATATTTCTCCAAATGTTCATATCTAAATATCATTTGTTATATTAATTTATCAGAATCTATTTAAATGATTTTACTATAAATATGTCAATTTATTTTGGTAACTTATATAATCGATCAAAACTCTTATATTATTATCAAACCTTCAATAATTAAATATTTTCTTCTAAAAAATGTTATTCATTAAATATGGAATTATATATTATTCTCAATAGAATAATGAGTTTATATTTATTTGAACATGAATGTAACTAAATAAATATTATTATTAATCAATTCAGGAAATATGTGAATGGATATTTGTTGATATATTAACTTATAATTAATAAGAGATATAAATAAACTCATATTTTCGAAACAATAATATCTATTTTTTGAAGTTATGCGATTGAAAATAACACAGCCTTATTTTTTGAGATTCGACAAATGGACTTCGTATAGAGTAACCCTACTTGATGAGACCATCACATCCGTTTCATGAATAAATTGGATTTGTAAAATCCATATATTTATACTAATCAATTAATCATTATTCAACGACTATATTAGAAATTGTAAAAATTCTTAACAGTATTTGGAAATAAAAAATCATCAAACAGAATAAGTATATTGTTATATATCCATTTTATAAATTAACAAAATTAATTTCATAAAGAGGAATTTTCATTAATAAAAGTTTAGGGTCATTACAATCATCCCCCATTAAGAAATTTCTCTGTAGAAATTTCATTTTCTCAAAAAAATGAGGGTATCTCCCCTTCATCACTTCCATCGATTCCTACGTTTCTTCTTCAAACAAGTCATTTTTAAACAACAACTTGAAGAGTGACCTTGTCCTATTTCAAAAAACATGTTCCCAATGATATAGGATCTTCAACGACATCACTTTATAGAGTAGGTCATTCTCCAATGGTACCATGTTTAGATTGAGTGCATGTGTTAGGTCAGGTATACACTCCTTCAAGAGTGATACATGGAATACATCATGTACATGATATAGATTCGATGAGAGTTCTTGTCAAAAATAAACTGCATGAATGTGATCAAGGATCTCAAAAGATCCATTGTACCTAGTAATAAGGATTCAATTCATCCCAGATCTCATAACACTCTTCCACGGTGATATGTAGAGGAACACTATGTCTCTAACATGAAAATATTGGAAACTTGCACAATTAAATGCATTGTTATTTTTTCAACTCTGAGGATCATTAATGTCCCATAACTGTGTCTTAGCCATCACCATCATTTCATAATCAATTTATAGACCTATGAGTTTCCTCTCTCCGACAACATCCCAACATGCCGATGTTTTTCACCTCTACCCGTAATCGGATTCATAATAATCCATTTGGATTCAAGAGTGAAATCAATTATTGTAATAGTACTCAGCCAGAGGAAGATGTTGTTCCAATAATAAATTGAAGTAGATTGAGCAAGATCTCAACATGTTTTCCATGTGTTTGGATAGTTCTCTCAGATTGTCCATAAATTCGATATTGATAAGCCATACTGATGTTGTAACACCGCAAGATTTTATGAAAAATATTCCTTTTAATTTTATTGATATCTTGTGTTGTACGCTACAACGAAGGAGTCTTGCACAACACGCAACACTGACTTGGATGCATTACATGCAATCATGACCTTCCTCGAGAGCGTGTGTTGTACGCAATACTGAGTTTCTCTAAGAATTGATATGCTATTAAAATATTATTAAAACTAGCCGTTATGAATAGTAATAACCACTTTTTGAAATTTTTTGAATTTCATCTTACAAAATGGAACTCATTTTTGGATTCGAAATATCGAAATTAGCCTAGGGTGAAATTTTGGTATTTTTCTGGAAACATTCAATTTTTGATGAATAGTGAAAACACTAGGTTACTATTTAAAAACCGAATTTTTATTAAAATAATTATTTATTTTGTTTAAATATATTTTAGGTCCAAATTGACACATAATACCAATATATGTTCAATTTAATTCAGTAGATTCATTTTATAATAATTTTATATATATTAAAATTTTATTGAACTTTTGACCGTCTTTTACCCATCTCCTAGGAAAATTTGAAAATTTACATAAAACATAATCTTATCGCTTCTCTGAGTGGAATTTCCAAAATCCAAGAGACACGGTTGATGTCAGTAAGTAAAATGTGGTTAAATGAGATGAAAATAATTTTTGGTGAATAGTTGCTTTTTACTTTTTTTTCCATGGTTAAAAGTAAATATGGTAATTAAGGGTAAAAATGATATTATTATTACCCTAAAACATGTCCTGATTGTATTGGATAAGTGTAATTCTACCAAAAACAACCTTATGAATAATATATGACCATTTAGGGCCACATGGATTAGATTAGGACATTTATTATTAATTTATTTAAAGAAGGGTTAAAAAAGTTAAAATAAATGTTTAATAAGTAAATTTTTTTTAATATAGGGTTATACATAAGATAAATTAGACTATAAATATTAATTAGAAAGATAAAAAATATTTCCTACATAATGGAATTTTATTTGTAATTTTTAGACTTTATATTATTTAATTTATTTATGACACAATGATGATGCAGTAATTATATTATTAATGAAATATTGACATAATTGATGTTATAAATACCCAAATAAATGTAATGTGATACTTTTTATGAATTCCAATAATTTTATATGTTATTATGACATGTTAGTATTGATTTAATTAATTGTGTTTGAACTAATCTTTGAGTTATGATTTTCACAGAAATCAATTACCAAATAGTGTTAAAATTGACATAAAATAGTTTTTAAAACAAATATTATATTATTAATTGTTATTTTATTCGTAAAAATATAAGGATGGGCCAAATGGAATAGATAAGGTACCATTTATTAATAATAAAAATCTTGGGGTTCTTTTTACTTGTTATAGTACGCTTATTAACCTTATAGTGTAAGAAAAAAAGAAGACATGGTAAAAGAAAAATTATTTAACTTACAGTTAAATCTAAATGATAATGGTAAAATAGAAAACTAAACTTGACTAAAATCTATTGGATGAGATTATTTCGACCCATCACCACCTTAGCTTCGAAATAACTCAATTTGGAGCTATTAAAAACTGAATATAACTTTATAATAATATAATATTTTTAGTTATTCAAAATGTTCCCCTCTCATCCCTTATAAAAGGGAACCTCCTCCCTCTCTACCTCTCACCACATTGAGCCATCATGCTCGCCCAAAACCTAAATATTTATCCTCTAAACTTCAATAGAATCATCCTAGAGGTCTTGGTCTTCTTCAATGACCAATTTTAGTTTCCTAAAAGGAGGTCTCAAAGAGGCGTTTCAAAGAAGAGATAATGTCTGTTACCGATTAATTCAACTTTATTTGTTCTTCCACTTCTTATTCTTTAGTTGTTTAATTATGAAGTAATAAAATCAGTATCACTCATATACTGATATGTTATTAAACAACCTTATTTCACCATCTATCAATCCTATGGAAAATGAAATCACCGCGTGTGCGTACGTACAAAATACCATCTCCACGCCGTGGTGTAATTTGTTTTCCACCACCAACATATTTGGATGGGTATAATGGTGTAAATAATAACTATATATGATTATTGTAAAGTGTTATTGATTCTGAAATAGTATAAATACACTACAATACAATTCCACGATCATGGGAATGATATCATTGCTCGTGCGTACATACGGACTACCGTCTCCACGACGCGATGAGATTCATTCTTCATGTTAACCATTAATGAATGATTATAAAGTATATACAATAAGTAATCATGAAATTTATGACATAATAATGATACTAGATTTATGTGTATATATATGTATGTCATCTACTTAATTTCATTCAATTCAATAAGTAAACAAATACAACATTCATGCGTACATACGACCTATCGTCTCCATGAACGGTGTATTTCATTTCATTTAATCGATCTATCATATATATATGTATATAATGAAATATATATTATATTTAAATCATTTTTTACATTATGGAATTACGTAAATCAGGATATAAGTAATAATATCAAGAACAACAATTCCAAACACGTACGATAAATAAAACAATTTAACCCAAAACGTTTCTTTAACATGGAACTTACAAAAGAACGGGAAATATAATGTCATAAGTTAAATATATATGATATAATAACAATGTATATGATTCTGAAAGAAGTCAATGACATTATTTAAATCATTATACAGGAGGTTTGGAAACGTACGAAGCATATCGGACCTAAGGTAAGGGATAATTTTGCAAATCTCATTTCTATCTGATATTGCTTATATGTAAGTATTTAATGGGGTTATTGTTATCTTCCATGTACATGTTTTCTAAATGCGTTTTTATGTATTTTTAATGTCCTTATTACCCATTTTGACTTTTACTACATGGTATGTATGGAATCTTTCTTTTTTTTATGTTACAAGGTACTTTTTTACTTTTCCGACAAAAGTATGAGGAGAATGTTTTTTTAACTTATACAGCATGGTAGGATTTTTACAGTTTTATAATGCCATATTTTCATGAAGCTTACTCCAGAAGATTTTATGAATATCTTCAACAAAATACTTTTATTTTAAAAAGTGTATGGCATTTTGTGAAAAGAAAATGATTTTTAAGAAGAAAATATATTTTCCTCAAGAATTCATTTCAAGTGTTTTATCCAAACCATTTTCCATTTAAGATGACATTATTCCATATGTGTATGTTTCAAGTATAATGTAACTATGATTTACATTGTTTTAATTTTATTATTATGAAATTATATCCATTTCTTTTATATGGATTCTGTGATGATGGGATTATGTTTATGAAACCCATTTTATTCGATGGGTTATTATGAATGAAATATATTTATTTTGTGGCACAAGTAAGAATGATTTCATTATGAGATGGTTGAGACCGATATCTACCTCAAATGCATTGGGTAAAGATTTATATCTCATGAGATAGACATGGCTGGAATGGTAAGTTAATTTGGTTCAGTGTTACAAGACTGAAACGAGGTGTGAACTCGATTTAGAAAGGGACTTTGTCCACTAAGATGGTCTTGGCAGCAATGCCTTAGATACTATGGAAATCATAACATGTGCTGAATTTTTTCCACAATTACATGTTTTATTCCCATATATTTTATCACGGTCGATGTTCTATTATGATATATGTCTTATGTACTTCCACGATTTATGTATTTACTCAATATTTTGATGTTTAAATTTCATTTTCATGTTTTTTCTTCCAAATGATTATGGATTGTTTTATGTTATCTATGTTTGCCCTTACGGAGCATTTGAGCTCACCCTTTTTATTTTTTATTTGCCCCAGGAAATAAAGAAATGTTTTAGGTAAGGAAACAAAAAGGGGAAGATCGTTATGGGAGTTGTTGAAGATATTTAAACATGATTAGAAGTTTGTTTTCTGAGTTTCCAAAGACACTAAAATATTACACTCCTTGTGTGACTTTTTTGGTTATGTATTAAGTAATCCGAAAAAGTAATTTAATGTCCATGTACATCAAGCTTTGGGTCTCTACAGTTGGTATCAGAGGAAAGGTTTAGTCAACCTTTGGAAACTAGGATGCGAAAACATTAGTGAGATCCCTATAGATATTTCTAAGGTATGTCTAGGGATGTCCCTAAGGATATGTATATGTATAGGATAGAGTCATAGAACTATGGTAACAATATTCTAATTTAACCTAAGATGTTAGATATTGATGGTACTCCCCTTTATTAGGTTGTTTTCCCAAGCATGATTTTTTCCTCTCACACTATTCTTTTGGGGTTTTAGGCGATGGCTATAACCCGAAGGAACCGTGTTGGTCAATGTAATGGAAAATGCAATGATTTTCATCCTAAACAAAGCAATGTTATGGGATATGGAGTGAAAAATATTATTTCTATAATTACACAAGTTATGAATCATTCTGGACTTCCATATGAGGAGAGAAGGGAACAATATTCTATTGAGTCTTTCATGCGGCAACATCCACCTTCTTTCAGTGGGTCTTCCGATCCACTTGTTGCGGAACAATGGATCAGTACCACTAAAAAGATATTTTCAATTCTTCAATGTTCTTAACATGATAAATCCATCATAGCAATATATCGTTTGGAAGGTGAAGATAATCAATAGTGGAATCTTATCAAGAATACAAGGCCAAGAGATGAAATTGAGTCCTTGGAGTGGGTCGATTTCAAGAACTTATTTTTCAATAAGTACTTCCCTAGTATTCTTTGAACAAAGATGGAGAAGGAGTTTCTTGAACTAAAGAAAATGGATGATGAATCTGTTGGTATATACGAAGAGAATTTTACAAGGCTTGCAAGGTATGCATCTGGCATTATCATCCAACCTTAAAGTAATTTTGATCGATTCTTCAATGACTTAAAACCAAATATTCGAAGTGAATTAGCTATAAGAGACTTCAGTAGCTATGAAGAAATTGTGCATTGTGCTATTACAGTAGAAATGGAAGTTGGTGTTACATATCAATATCATGGTTTTGACAAGAAACGAAAGATGGAGTTCAAGGAGAAATCTCATAATAATTATGAAAAGAAGATGAATGTTTCCTTATTCTCAAAATTTGGAAAGAAGCATGGTGGAGATTGTATTAAAGGGACTAGAAAATGTTTTAAGTGTGTAAAAGAAGGTCATCGAGTAGCTGCGTGTCGAATTAATGGAAAAAGGGTTGCTAATGGTGTGAATAAAGAAAAGACTATAGAGAACACACCACCAACACTTCAATGCTTCAAGTGCAATGAAATGGGTCATTATGCTAATCAATTTCCTAATCCAAGGGTCAATGATGATTGACATGAGCAACCACTTAAGGAAAAGGACAAAGGGAAGTCACATGCGATCACTATTGGCGATGATGAATATGACAACCATGTGGTGGAATTATTAAGTATTTATGTAATGGGATTCATAAATAATGTTGTATATAGTATAATGGAATATTGGAATATTTATGTATTGGTTTATTGTGGTTTTCAATAATTTTATGGTACAGGTGACCATGGAAAGTGATTTAGATGTTTTTGGAAAGAAGATGATATGCACATAATGAATGGATAAGGAGAAAATGAAATGTTTGACAGTATTCATGAGCTCATGACTGATATAAAGAAAATAGTTATATCATTTTTTGCGTATATAGAATTTGGGTTTTCGGTATGTAGAAAGAGTTAACTTTTGATAGCACTCATGTTTTCACTAAGATTCAATGGGTATTCATTTTTTCAAGAGAATACATGATTAAGGCCTTCGAATATTTGGAATGTGACCAACAAGAAATATCTTATGATATATGGTGATCAACGATGGTATTAACGTGCTTGTTATATGAAATCTTTGGTAATCATTTTCACATATATTATGAGAGTGGACTACAGTGTTATGGATAAGCCTAAAGATTGGAATGGATTATATTGTACATAAGTTAGTATTGTTTAAGGATAGAAGTTGTTTTGATATTATTGATGGGATGTTATAGAAATGTATTTTTAGAAAAATAGACATCCTACAGGACGGGTGACAGCCCATCATGTCGGACAAGGCTATGGGAATTGAACCCACAACCAAAGTACGACTGGCCTTTATCGCCCACCACTGGCCTACAGGAAGTCCCTGGTTTGTAGAAACTAGTTTTTTTATTAAGGGGTATGATATATGATGTATAAGTTCATTTTTGGAACCATATATGATTAATCTAACCATAAGATGGGCTTATAACTTTTTCTAACCTTTTTTTTGAAATAGATGTAATGACCCATCATTCAATCACATGATCTTCCAACACATCTCGAATAACAAATTCAACTTCATTTCTTTAAGGGATGAAGTGGAAATTTTTCAATTCACAAACATCAATGAAATTGTACCAAAATCATGTAAGTAATTCTTCTAATTCATCAACTTTGGGGAAATGATCTTGGAAACAAAAAATGTTGACCTAGTTCCCTTATATCCACTGAATCAGATGGTAGCTTAGATCATCACAAATCTATGGCTTTGTGATTGTTGTCTTTTTCATAGCCATGTTCTCTACCACTCTCCATCAGAACATGATGGTTAGGCTTCTCTTCTATATCCATATTTTCACCTATGTTCTACTATGTGGAAACCTAGTGATAAGTTAATTTGGGTAACTGATATGTTTCATACTTTAGTTTTTAATGATGGGTTTTGGTATTCCTTTTTCCGATGTGGGTTTCTATTAAAGAAACCTTCGAGCAGTAAACCATTTATAACCCCGACGAATTTCGAGGGCGAAATTCATTTTAAGGGGGGTAGAATGTAACACCCCAAGATTTTATAAGAAATATTCTTTTTAATTTTATTGATATCTTGTGTTGTACGCTACAACAAAGGAGTCTTTCACAACAAGCAACCCTAACTTGGCTGCATTACACGCAATCGTGACCTTCCTTGATAGTGTGTGTTGTACGCAATATCGTGTTTCACTAAACAATGTTAAGCTATGAAAATATTATTAAAACTAGCCATTATGAATAATAATAACCACTTTTTGAAATATTTTAAATTTCATAATTCAAAATGGACTTCATTTTTGGATTCAGAATAACGAAATTAGCCTAGGGTGAAATTTTGGTATTTTTGTAGAATCTTTCAATTTTTGATGAATATTGAAAACACTGAGTTTATATTTAAAAACCGGCTTTTTATTTAAATAATTTTTTATTTTATTTAAATTTATTTTAGGTCAAAATTTACACATAATACCTATATAAGTTCAATGTAATTCATTAGAGTAATTTTATAATAATTTTAGATATATTAAAATTTTATTGAACTTTTGACCGTCTTTTTCCCACCTCCTATGAGAATTTGCAAATTTAAATAAAACATAATTTTACCACTTATGTGAGTATAATTTCAAAAATCCAAGAGACATGGTTGATGTAAGTTAATAAAATGTGGTCCAATAAGATGAAAATAATTTTTGATGAATAGTAACTTATTACTTTTTCCATGGTTAAAAGTAAATAGGGTAATTAATGGTATAAATGATATTATTATTAACCTAACACATGTCCTAATTCTATTGGATAATTTTAATTCGACCAAAAACAACCATAGGAATAAAATATGACCATTTAGGCTCACATAGTTTATATTAAGACATTTATTATTAATTTATTTAAAGAAGGGTTAAAATAGTTAAAATCAATGTTTAATAAGTGAAACGTTTTTAATATAGGGTTATACAAAAGATAAATTCAACAATAAATATTCATTAGAATGATAGAAAGATTTCCTACATAATGATATTTTATTTTTAATATCTATACTTTAAATAATTTAATTTATTTATGACACAATGATGATGTAGTAATTAAATTATTAATGAAATATTGACATAACTGATGTTATAAATACCCAAATTAATGTAATTTGATACTTTTTATGAATTACAATAATTTTATATGTTATTATGACATGTTAGTATTGATTTAATTATCTTTATTCGGACTAATAGTTCTGTTATTATTTTCAAAAAAATCAATTACCAAATAGTGTCAAAATTGACATAAAATAGTTTTTAAAAACAATATTATATTATTAATTTTTATTTTATTCCTAAAAATCTTTTTTTCGGCCAAATGACTTATATAAGGTTATATATTTTATTAATAAACAACTTTTGGTTGTTTTTCTTGTTATTGTATTTTTATTAACCTTATAGTGTAAGAAAACAAGAAGACACTGTAAAACAAAAAATATTTAACGTAAAGTTAAATCTAAATGATAAGGTAAAAATAGAAACCTATACATGTCTAAATTATATTTTACGAGTGGATTTCGACCCATAACCACCTTATATTCTAAATAACTCAATTTGGAGCTCTTAAAAATTGAATATGACTTTATAATAAAATAATAGTTTTAGTTATTCAAAAGGTGCCCCTCTCCTCCCTTATAAAAGGGCACCTCCTCCCTCTCTTCCTCACAACACTTTGAGACTTCAATCTCGACCAAAACCTTAAAATGACTCCTCTAAACTTCCCTAGAAACATACTAGAGGTCCTGGTCTTCTTCAAAGATCAATTATAGTGCCCTAAAAGGAGGTCTCAAAGAGGCGCTTCAAAGATGAGATAATGTCTGTTACCGATTCTTTCAACTTTATTTCATCTTCCACTTCTTCTTCATTAGTTGTGTAATTATTAAGTAATTACATAAGTATAACTGATATACATATATTTTATGAAACAACCCTATTTCACCATTTATCAATCCTATGAAAAAAAAAATCTCAACGCGTGCGTACGTACGGAATACTGTCTCCACGCCGTGGTGTAATCTATTTTCCACCACCACCTTACTTGGATGGGTAGAATGGTGTAAATAAAAACTATATATGATTATTGCAAAGTGATATTGATTCTGAAATAGTATACATACACTACAATACAATTCCACGATCTTGTGAATAATATCATCGCTTGTGCGTATGTACGGACTACCGTCTCCACGAAGCGATGAGATTCATTCTCCATGTTCACCATTAATGAATGATTATAAAGTATACATAATAAGTAATCATGAAATATATGACATAACAATGATACTGTATTTATGTTTATATATATGTATGTCATTTACTTAATTTAATTCAATTCAATAATGAAACGAAAACAACGTTCATGCGTACGTACGGCCTACCGTCTCCATGAACGGTGTATTTCATTTCATTTAATAGATCTATCATATAAATATGTATATAATGAAATATATATTATATGTAAATCATTTTTTACATTCTGGAATTATGTTAATCAAGATATAAGTAATAATATAAAGAACAACAAGTCCAAACACGTATGATAAATAAAACGATTTAACCCAAAATGATGCTTTAACATGGAACATACAAAATAATGGGTAATATAAATTCATAAGTGAACCATATATGATATCATAACAATGAATATGATTCTGTAATAATTCAATGACATTATTTAAATAATTATACAGGAGGTTCGGAAACATACGAAGCATATCGAACCTAATGTAAGGGATAAATTTGTAAATCTCATTTTTATCTGTGATTGCTTATATGTAAGTATTTACTGGGGTTATTGTTATCTTCAATGTACATGTTTTCTAAAATTGTTTTTATGTATTTTTATTGTCCTTATTACCCATATTGACTTTTACTACATGGTATGTAAGGAATATTTCTTTTGTTTACGTTACAAGGTACATTTTGACTTTTTTGACAAAAGTACTAGGAGAATGTTTTAACTTATACAGCATGAAAGGATTTTTACGGTTTTATAATGCCATATTTTCATGAAACTTCCCCCAGAAGATTTTATGACTATCTTCCACAAAATAATTTTATTTTAAAAATTTTATGGGATTTTATGAAAAGAAAATTATTTTGAAGAAGAAGTGATATTTTACTCAAGAATTCATTTCAAGTGTTTTATCAAAACCATTTTCCATTTAAGATGACATTATTCCATATGTGTATGTTTCAAGTATAATGTCTCAATGATTTACATAGTTTCACTTTTTTTGTTATGAAATTATATCCATTTCATTTATATGGATTATGTGATGATGTGATTATGTTTATGAAACCAATTTTATTCGTTGGGTTATTATGAATTAAGTATGTTTATATTGTGGCACAAGTAAGAATGATTTCATTATGAGATGGGTGGGACCTATATCTCCCTTCAATTCATTGGGTAAAGATTTATATCTCATGAGATAGACATGGCTGGAATGGTAAGTAAATCTGGTTCAGTGTTACAGGACTGAAACGAGGTGTGAACTTGATTTAGAAAGGGACTTTGTCCACTAAGATGGTCTTGGCAGCAATGCCTTGGCTACTATGAAAATCATAACATGTGCTGAATTGTTTCCATAATTACATGTTTTATTCCCATTATATATTATCACAGTTGATGTTCTATTATGATATATGCCTTACGTACTTCCACGATTTATGTCTTTGCTCATGATTTTGATGTTTAAATTTCATGGTCATGTTTTTTGCTTCCAAATGTTTATGGATTGTTTTATGTTATCTATGTTTGCCCTTACTGAGCATTTGAGCTCACCCTTTTTATGTTATATTTGCCCCAGGAATTAAAGAAAGGTTTTGTGTAAGGAAACAAAATATGGAAGATTGTTATGGGAGTTTTTGAAGATATTTCAACATGATTATAAGTTTATATTCCAACTTTCCAAAGACTTTAAACTATTACGGTCCTTGTGTTTCATTTATTTATGTATTATGTATTTCAGAGAAGTAATATAATGTCCCTTTACGTCAAGCTTTGGGTCTCTACAGATGTTCTACTCAATATTATGAGCATGTTTAAGTCACTTCTAGAACATAAAGGGGAGTTTGGATCTCTATCGGATAACATTGATAGTGGTACTCTAGGCCTCATTACCAATTTTCAAATATATATATGTTCTAGAAGATATAATGAATAATCCTCTCATATTGAAAGGAATTGTGAAATCGTAGTAATATGATCCACAAATAGATTGCATTGTTTCCTTTGGATGTCTTTGGATGCCCTGTGACAGTGTCCCTGGTGATGTTATCCCATTTCGATGATGGAATGCGTATTGGGTTTATCATCCCCTTAGACTTATACCTCTTATCCTTCACATTCTAACATACCAGGAACTAAGATTTATACTCCGTTATCTCCTTATTTATTTTATACTAAAAATAATTCTCTTTGAGATCACGATACATCTTTGTGTTTTTTTGGTGAATATAGAAAATCGAATTATGTGAATCATCCAAATGATCATTCTTAATCTCTGAATTTTATGGAACACCTAGTCATGAACCAAATCTCACAATTCATTTCTCATTAATATTCAACACTGAAGAATTCACTTTTCTTATTGTTTCGACTTTCTTCTGAATTCCCACATCATCCATTTGAGCATCATTTGAACTTTACAAAATGGGTGGTTGAGAAATCATTTGAGAAATGATTGATGATGATCCCTTATTTATGATTCATATGTCCATCTTCATAAAATCTATGATGATTGGATCCTTTTAAAATCTCATCAATGATATAATTGTGAGGTCCTTTCTATATAGAGCATCATCCACTTTTTTCACTTTTTCAAGGTGGCAATGGATTGAGAAATCATAGTCTTTGATCAGATCTAACCATCATTGTTGGCTCATGTTAAACTCATTCTATGTGAATATATACATGATGATTTTGTGATCATTACATATTTCACAATTCTCCCCAAAGAGGTAATGTAGCTAAATTTTTAAAGAGAATATAAATGCAACCAACTCCCGATCATGTGTTGGATATTTTTTCTCTTGAACATTCAATTGAATTTAAGCATAAGTAATGAATTTTTCATTTTTTTCATCAACACACAACCCAAGAACTTCTTAAAAGCATCACAAAATACCACAAAAATTTCTCCACTTGTGGGTAGTGTGAGCACAAGAGTAGTGATAAGCCTTCATTTCAACTCCTTTAACCTCTCTATAAATTTAGCACTCCATGAAAACAAGACTCCACTCTACGTTATCTTGATAAGATGGATTGAGAATCATGATAAGTTTCTCAAAAATCAAAAATAATATACATCTAACCAAAGGAAGATATTGATATCTATTACCGATGTTGGCCTCATATATCCCTCCATAACAGCTATCTTGGAGGGATCCAAAAATAACCCATTGGATGTGACGACATGACCTATGAATGAGACCTCCTTCCACCAGAAATAACACATGAAGTAATTTTCATAGAGCTTCACCTCTTTCACGTTCTCTAGTACAGTTCCTAGATGATCCTCCTGATCCAACTTTGTTTGGGTGTATAATATAATATCATCTATAGATACTACTACAAATTTGTCAAGGTAATATTTAAAGACTTTATTCATCATGTCCTTGAAAATTTCTGGAGGATTAATGTGTCTTAAAGCCATTCCTATGAATTCATAGTTCCCGTATCTTGTAAAAAAAATCATTCTTGGGGATATCCTCCATCTTCACCATTAAATGGTATCATATAAACTGCAGATCCTCCTTAGAGAAGTGTATTGATATGTGTAGCTTATCGAACAATTCATCAATTCAAGGAAGAGGATACATGTTCTTTGTCGTGTTTTTGTTGAGATCCTGATAATAAATGCAAAGGCCCATTGACCCAACCTTCTTCATGAGGAAGAGGACTGGTTCACCCCATTTTGATGATCATGGGAGAATAAACATTTTATCTAGATTCTCATATAGTTGTTTCTTCTTGTACTCAATCTCCACAAAATCCGTTCTATATGTTGTCTTGGATATTGGAAATTCCCCAGTTATATGATCAATTGACAATTCAATATATATTCTAAGAGTAATACTATGAAATTCAATTTAAAAAACATCACCAAATACCATAAAAATAAGTATGTATTCAAGGATGGTTTCTTCTTTATACTCATTCATCTGAGCTAGATACACATGCTCATAGGGAATTAATATCCATGCTTGAGATGGTGTTTCTAAAAAATATTCATCCTCCACCTTGAAGTTGTACAAAATAACGGATAGATTCCCCATATACATAGTGATTTAAATCTCACAGAAATCTATGTTGGATCTATATAAGGAAAGAAACATCATGAAAATAATTGCATCAAATTCAACCAAAGGGAGTGTGATGAAGTTCAATGGGTTGTTAAATCAAAAAATTATGACAGGGAAGGAGTTATATCCATTGGATACAATGATTTCCCCTTTTTCTGTTCTCACAAACATCTTTACTTACATAATTTTTGGTTGTTTTGGGATTTTATACTAAAAATTCTTGATATTAAATAATGAATATGATTATAATCAATAAATATATCTACTATACTTTCATGAATAACTACCGTACCCTTCACTACATCATTTCCAAGGATCACATTAGAGGTAGTGTTGGGAAAATCTTACTCTTCCAACCTTGGATGTTTTTGACGGACCCTGAAAACCCATAGGATTTTGGCACTGGTTTCAAAAGTTCCCAAGAACATTTTAGTTGTTGTAATAAACAATGTACAGAGGGTCAAATGGAGTGGTTTTCTCCTCTGTTGTAGCCATATGTTTTTCATGTTAGATGTTAATGTCTAGTTTACCTTTTATTACACACCAAATTCATTTCCAAATCCCCATAAAAAATATTCATTGGTGATTCATTCCACACCATTAGCAAGTGGGGTGTTATATTTTCTTAACACTGTCTGATTTAACCTTCAGACTAGCATTATTTAAGGAAACCATAAACTTCATATACCAATGATATCATTGAGATTTACATATCTCAATTTCCACTTTTAAGGAACATTAGAAAATTTATTTATACCTCTCAATGTCTCGAATCATTAGTGCTCATTGTTCGCCAGATTTTAGCCCACAAAATTTGAGGTCAACCATGCATTCAGGGAAATGAATAAGAATGAGTCATATCATAAAATCCTTATGAAACTTTTCTCGTAAAATCTGATGGATTTCTTGTCTTTTTTTCTTGAGGGAAAAGAAGTCCCTTTCCATCTGATGTTTGAGGGTTCTGGGAAAATATTTGTATAAAAACGTTTTGGGGAAATACATCAATTCCAATGGCCCATCCTTCTACTCATGCTTCATATTTTTCATAAAAAACAACCATTGATCTTCTTCACCCTCTATACGATAAGAATCCCAGTGTACATTCTATTTTCAAAACATTTAATGATTGAGATGACCATTTCAATGTAGTTGATTCATTGTTTAGAGATTAAGGGATGAGATGATCCATTAAATGTAGGAGAACGTCATCCCATTAATATCCCGATTGTGTCATGTTCTTTATTAGAGGGTGGGAAGTTCAATCTTACTCTTGACCCATGTTTCTATTCCAAACTTGAGTTAATTTAAATAGTATCGTGACTTTGATTGAGATTCCTGCTCCCATCGGATGTGTCATCTCATTAGTAGTGTCATCACATTGATATTTGAATTAGTCTTTAGACCGAGTCTTTCTATTCTAAGGCATTGGTTGAAATAAAAGGATAATAAGGGGGTATAACATAAAGGATAATGCAATAAAAAATTGGAATAACTTATAAATTACGTTTATTTACTTACTTATGAATTTATAGGCATAAATCTATGTTATCCATGACCTAAATCCCACCATATAATCATAGATGCATTTATTTATTCCCTCTAAATATGGTCCATACTAAGATTATAAATATAACAAATAATATCCCATGGGAGTGTCGTAATAAAAAGTGCAGGAAGACGCGTTGTCATGTGCCGGTTCCTGTTCGTGTTTATCAGAAACCCATGTTTTCAGGTTTTAACCCTAGACACATATATGCGAGATTCTCTTAAACATACTCATATCCAGAAACAGATGTATTTTCTAGATAAAAAACATACTTAATATGCCCCAAAATTTAGGTGTGTTTTTATTATACATAGTCTTATCCCTAACGCTTTCACTTGGGTTTTCTATTCCGAATCACAATTATAACTAAACATATCCACTAATACCATCTATAATAACCCCGCTCTTTATTTCACACTTATTATTATTTTATTAGATAAAACCTTCCCATTGTAACACAAAGAAGTTAAATAGGTCTAGTGTAATTGGGGATTTTGAAAATTTCATAACAACTTAATACATGAAATACAAATCATTATTAAGAACATCATTTACATGACCCACACACGTTCCATCACACTTAGCATTACATGGGATAACCTGAGGTCATAAATAAGAAAATGGTGAGATATATATACCATTATGGGAGTAAAGAAGGAATAACACGATGATTATAGTACATGTAAGGAAATATGCATATCAATTGAGAATAAGAGAAAAATGAACCTAGAGGCATGATATAGAATGATTATCAAAACATGGAAATGTGGAAAAAACATTTAACATGATATTATCATAAAGAAAGGCTCATTACATATATAAAATGATTTAAACCAAATTGAACAAGAATATAAAGAGTAAAAAATCAGTCCATGTGATGTATCATGATATTAATCTTTACCCAATGCATTGATGAGCTATCAGGGCGCCCCCTTATTAATCATTTAATTTCATGTGTATGTCTTCCACATAGATTATTAACCATGGATTGATGAAACAACATTATTTTATTCAATTATAAATGAATCTGTCATTAAAAAATGAAACTATTTAATAAATATTTAAATGTGCATAATGGTGAATATTCATGATAGTGAAGTTGGCATGGTTTTCACTATAAAATGATTTCAGATAGGAAATCCGCGATGCAATTTCAGCTGTATTACGGCATGACATAACAATTAATAACAATATTTGATGAGAGAGAAATGGGTGACTAATTATATATAAATAAAATTGACAGTAAGGGGGTCATATATATTCATTTCCCATAATATTTAATGGAATTCATATTTATAATACCATAATTATTAATGGAGTGTAAATGAGAAGAGATAAATTCCTTACGGAATTGTGACATGGTAATAAGTTTACGTGGGAGTAATTAATGAGAGAGAAAGTGGAATCTAATAATTAAAACATAATTATGAAATAATGGGTAGGTGATAAGTTTTACCCCCAACAGTTTTAATTGAAAAGAAAAATGTATAGCGACATAAAGAAACTTTTACCAAAATGAGAACGCAATAAATTATTTAGTTAGAAGTGTGATCCCAAAGGCTTGGAGGAGGCGTCTAAGAGGCTTATAAGGAGATTAAGGATCCATGGGAGAATTAATGAAATATGGGTGAAGGGTTTGTTTGAGCTCAAAAATATTTTAGTGAAGAGGAAGTGGCATCTACTGTGGGTTTAGGTAGGAAAATATAGGCAATTCTTTATTATTTTGGTTTTTGGCACCACACATTAAACTAATCAAAACCAAAAACCCTCCCATGGTTTTTTACATGGTTTTTGACAAAGGGGAGTTAGAAAAAATATTTTTCAAGGCAAATGGATTAACATACTATAATATTTGAATTACTTATGAGGAGGTGGGTAATGCTATATAGGAAATTTATTTTAAATGTTAAAAATGTTTTATAAGTCTCGTAGGGTCCACTAAGTCACCATAAAATTTTCCAAAAAATATAAAATCACTGTATGATAAATGTAAATCATATATTGTCTGAACATACCATGTATAGTTTTTTATTACATCACTATTAAGCCATTATGATGTCATAAAACACATTATATATTAAAATGGTGTTTAATTTTTACCCGAAATTCAACTGTCTCCGAAAGTTATGACAAATAAACTATTGGATAATAATTGTATCCTGATTCATTATATAATATCCATTTTATATTAATTATTTTCAAAACATTTGAATTTTTTACTTTTAAAATAAATGATAATATTTATCGGAAATTCATGTGTTTTGACAAAACTAGTTTTCATACCATAATAAAAATTACCATTGTACTAATAAAAATTATATGATCATTTATATTTAATAAAAATTTAATTTTTTATAAGTTATTTATTAAATTATTATTTAATTCAAAAATTCATTATTTCATCAAATTGGATTTCTTAATTGAATATTAACTAAAAATAGTATCTGTGATTTTAAAATAATTTACAAAACAACAATACTAAAATGAATGTATATTATTTATTCAATAAAACAAATAATTCACATGATTATAGTTCTATTGTTTTACTACATAACCCATTATGACACCTGCATATGACCTAAGGGTATGTTGTGTGATGTTGAAAGAATCATGGGGTGGTTCGGATAACATTTCTTGGGTGGTAATCTCAAATCACATACACTTCTCCCATAGTTGGTTCAATGTGAGCTTAATGTGTTTAATCATGGAATGGTCTTGGTAATGAGTGAATCCAAGTGATGGAACCTCTTTTCCGAGGTCCAAATAATGTGCTTCTTATGGATAAATTCTTCTAGATGAGGTCATTAATTCCTTTGTTTGAGTAAATTGGAATTGTTAAAGCCCTATATTTATACAAAATAAAATCATCCCTCTTCGATGGATGTATTAGGAATAGTATAAATTCATTACGATATTTTCAAATACATAATCTTAAAACCAAAGTATTTCATATGTTATAACCATTTTACATAATATGACCATAAATTATATCAATATAAATTTTAATTAATAATAATTTGGGTTGTAACATATCTTAATTAAATATAATAGAATATGGTACTCTATATAACCTTATGTCTTCTTTAATATATATCATAGAAATATTAACAGGAGAGATATGTTCTATGATGAAATTAATTGTTCTAATTTGGTAATGCAATTGACTATAACCAAAATAACATTATGTGCTTATATATTTTTTTGGGAGTCTGATGAAGAAATAAATGGTGGAATTATCCCCTTTCCAATATAGCAAGGGTAATGGTTGTAATATACAAAAATAATTATTTTTTAATGAAGATTCCCTAAGAACAAACATGTGGATATACCTTTATTACCACTACATGTATAAAGATTGATATATATCCATTTGTTTATCAAACCATAATAGTTTTTATCCATCAATGTACATTATATTTATGGTAATGTCATTGGATTACTTGTCATATCAATGGGTTATAGTTCTTTACATGAAATAATGGGAGCCTAGAGATACCATGACTATAATATTAATTTAATTTTCAATGTTCTTGATACATCATAATGATATCAAATAGATGATGTCAAACTTTTAGGGTTTACAGTTGATAATCATTTATAAATTTTCTCATGATGTTTGTGCATGGTGATATCAAGTAATTGAGATCATGAGGATAGACGCTCCAATAGGAAACCCACGTGTTTTGGGTGCCATTATTTGTTCATATCTCTGTACATATATATATATATATATAGGTTTCCGTATATGATGAGATTATCAAATTATTCTATTTTCCCGTATACATTTCTACAGGAAAGAAATCATTGAAATAAATGTGTGGTGAGTTAGATTGTGGCAAGATAATCGTTGGTGGAATGCCATTGGATGAATGATCAATATATAATTTTTTTCATCCATGTTGAGGAAGTGACGTCTCTGTCCCGGTTTTTTAAGATGGTATTGCATTCATAAATCCATGTCCAGGATTGTTGAAGGAAAATTTCTCTTCATATATCAATAAATAATAATGAAATATTGTACGATGAATCAAGTGTTCATCTTGATTTATTAGACATCGTATGAAAAAATATATTTGATTACAGAGTAAATTTTCATTGGTTGGTTGGATCTTCAAGGACTATTGTTGGACTCTTTACGAGAATTGATGAGTTGTTACTCTCAACACCTCATTTCTATCAAGTTATGGTCATAGAGGTTTAAACAAAATTGCGCATCTTTGAAAATTATCCATTAATACGAATAGGTATATTAGAAAAGGGTATCTCCCCCATGGGGTTTGAGTGTTGTAAATAATTTATTGACCACTGCTAAATAAATATATTCATTATTATTCAAGTAATGAATAATTTTGTAGAATTTATTTATTAAAAGTATTTATATGTGGTAAGGTAAATACAAATATTAATATAATATACATGAATGATATTTTAATATTATAGATATGTTTAATATTATCATGAGTTAAAAATAATTTTTGTGACTTCAGATTATCGTGTATTATATTTTATATAAATTACACATATCTGATAAATTATAAATAATAATTATGAGAAAATTAGGTCTCCATAATTACTGATTTGAAACTTATTTAGTAGATATTAAATATACTGGGTTCTCTAAATCTTAATCGGGTATTTGGGAATTCACTATATAAGTTATATATACGATAATTCCATGGGACTATTCATCATCTCATATTGAGGGGTTTTCTCTCCTATTAAATCATAGAGAGTGAATCATGCCGCCCAAGATAACGATCCAAGAAAACCATTGTTGGTTTAATGAAAGGGATTATAGTGATTTCCATGTCTTCAAATAGATCATTAGATAATCATGATAGAATCCAAAACCCAATGATAAAAATAAGTGGAAAATCAAGAACTGTGTGTCCAATATCTAGTCGGTTTTGACATCATATCCATTGAGTAACACTCACATGTAACACGTGTTATAAGTCCTCACTTAAAATTTGAATGTGGTGCTTTTTATGTTTATTTTATTTTCTATAATTACACAACGTGAGATCCTCGCACCATTCCAAAGTTTGAATGGATGATAATGATGGTTTTTCTTCTTTTATAAGATGGAAAAATTTTAAATCCTTGGCCTGGTAATTTCATCTACATTCCTCAGTACCCTCAATTGTGATTTCAGAGATTGCATGGATTTATTGAGCCCATAAATTTTGTGTTTCATTATATTTGTGATTTGTGCATGATGATCTCAATCGATCTGAATACACATTGATCCAATCCTAGAGAACCAAGATTAATCCATCAAAAAATATATTTAATGATAAAAACTATCTTTTTTTATTTTAAATATTCAGATATTAAAATTAATTATTTATATGGACTTTTTATCATTATTTTTTTACCCTAGTATGTGGTCGAATTTTTATCCAGTGAAGATTCTGATGAACCCAGAATTCCAGCCACAATCAGGTGAAAAAAATTGTATAGACGAAAAACATATTTCCACAACAATATTAAAATTAAAAACCAAACGTAATTTAAATTTTAAATAGAATTCATAAATAAGATTTGTGGATGTTTTCTGTACAACAAAGAAAAATTCCATTTTATATTTTCAATTGCCTATTATTAGCCAGTATAATAAAGAAGGTAAGGATTTTTCGTCCTATTTTGACCCACATGACCACTTAGGCCGCCTCTCTCCATAAACTTGTCACATGTCCTCTTTCTAACTCAGTTGAGCTGAGCAGTGTACCCTCCAACCCCACAGTCACCGCCCTCTCCTCATCTGATGGTCTATTCTGACACACCCGAGGCACGTTGGCCACCATCCTATTTCTAGATGACATTATCCCATAGATCAAGTATACAAATGCCTTCCCTAATCTTTCAAGTGAGTGCTTCCAATAATATCCTAGTCGATCGAGATCACCACTACCCGATAATTATTACATATACTGCCATCGACTGATGCTAGACAGCGATCTTGAATAGAATGATCATGAGTCGCTAACACAAGTATGTCCAATAATTCCACCACCATAGAAGGAACCCAGATGCCTCCGTATATCTGTTAATCTAATATCACTAACTAAATATTAAGAGACTGAGTCTCCTGTCTTCCACTATCATTCATGGTTATGACAAACCACTACATTTCTCAAATAACTCTGGGATTACCCATTCCTCCCATACCCCAAAATGTTTCAACACATCTCAAGGTCTAAGAAACCCTTTACAAAGCATTCCAGCTTGTGAGGTACCGCTATCATGACATTCATGGGTAATATCGAACCCAATTCTCCACGTAAAGGGTTTTGGTGGGTCGACCCAATTCAGAATGTGGATGGGTGGGCTATCATGGTCTAGAACATCTCTGTAGAGGATCTTCCAGGCCCAAAATGGGTATGTTGTGTTATGGAATAGCCTGTAATGAGCTTAAGTAGTGTGTTTAGTGCCCGGAAAAAATTCATACAATAAAAAGTTAACTATATTGTATAATTTAATTTTATCATTAAAAGGAAATAATTAATATTATATTTAGTTTATAAATCAGTTAAATATTTATATTAAGGTAAATTAATTTATATAACGAATTTAATTTATATATTAAATTTTCAATTAAATCAATGACTAAATAAAACAAATCATTTCAATTTATGAAACACCTTTAATTAATGAAAATTCCATCATACATTAGATTTATAGAAATTTAATTTTTTATCATCTATTTATTTCTCATATCATCTATTCATGATATTATGACCATACCTGGGTTTTTTTGGTTAATTTCATTAATTATTAATTAAATTAATAAGATTATTATTATAATTTGGAAATTTATTAAAGGTTTGTGAATCATTATTTCATTTAATATGTGTATGGGTCTTGGTACACAATTTCTATAATTTAAATTGTACACATATTTTTCCACACCGACGTGTTAGTATATTTGTATATTAGATAATGAATCATTATGATCTCGACTCGCCAAGACAGCGAAGTCTAGAATAAGGGAAGTGAATGAATCCGACCAATGCTCTACTTCAATACGATCGAGGAATCAACTCAATTATGAAACACCAAAAGTTATATTGACTATTTCAATAAAATTGGATCATGAACATTACTATTATCAATTCTAGTTAGGTATATTTAGTTAATTTATGAATTTTTCATTATTTTTTGAAAATGCATTTTAACTACTCGATCACATAATATTATGAGGAAAATACCTAATGATTAAATGTATGGTTTCCTATTAATGGATGTTCGATTATTTGTGTCAGAACAATGTTTAAATATATTTAATATAAATGGAATATATTATAAAATAAATAATAAAATACCCCAATGATATATTAAATTTTAATATCATTGATTTCTAAATTCTAATAAAAATTAGCTGTTTGGGGTTCCCTTCAGCCATATTTTAGAGTTCCTTCTAAAACCAAGGAGTTTTTATAAGAGTAATGTGTTTTTTAGCTAATGTTGGATGAAAATGAATATCAATAAATGTCTTGATATCGCAGTATAGGTAAATCATATAAGTAATCATGTTTATGATTCTTTTATGAAATTATTGTATTCAAATGATCAAGTAACTATGAGTTAATTCAGTTTTCCATCCTTGTACCTAACTATAAACTCTCAGAACAGTGGTGCAACAATATCATATATATTACAATGGGAGGCTTCACTGATCCTTGCAACTAGAATACTCAAGAGGCTTGGAAATTTGTATCAAACATTAAGGTATATTGAGGTTTGATAAAATAGTGTGATACTTTTAATGTTTTAAAAATTAATTAATCAAAGTGTTTAAAAGGTAGTAACGATAATGTAATGACTATTAAAACTTTTTTTTCAAGTTAAATAGTTGAAATCACGAACACCAAGAATTTTTTTTTTCCTATGATCAATACAATATATTGATAATTCCCTAACCATATTTAACATCCATGAGTTTTAAATGTGCATATGTATAATAATACACAATGAAATGATGCTTTATGTGATATATTCTACACAACCTTCTATGCCTTCCCAGGGAGAAATCAAGGCTGATAAAGAGGAATGGAAGAATAATTTAATGATGTGAAATATTTATTTTCATCTTGTATTAATCTATGTTTATTCAATTATAGAAAATTCATTAGGGTGATAATGACACAATAATTTTTTTTCATCTACATCAATTATATCAGTATAGGGAAACAAGTGAAGAATATGAGACATCCATTTAATTATTTTGGTTACACATTGTATAAGGGAATCCAAAAAGACAAAATGTATTGAATATGACTAGTTATATTGAGATAATTTAAGACCTTGAGATCATACTGATTCAAAAAATAGTGATAAGACTCATTCATTACTCTTTATCATAAATCTTATCAAATTTCATTTTTAATTCCAAAATGAATTACACGAAAAAGTATCTCCAGGGTCATTTGGAATTACTTATTCTATATTATATGGATAGGATGAATACTAATCCTTCAGTAATTATGCATAATATATTGATAAATTAATATACTAAAGGTTATAAGTATAATTATATTCCTAAGACACCAGTGCATCACCCTTTTAAAATGCCTAAAATACAAAGATCTAACAATGAGTCTGGGGTTGTCTTATTTCTATGTGGAAAATATTTAAATAGTTATGAGAATTGAAAAGTTGTGAATAAACATGGAGATGATCATTGATTTGGCATTGTTATCATTTAATGAAATCTTTCATTATCTAAAATTTGGGTTTTTGATATGGCATGAGGTTCAGACATTTATGTTCATATTTAGGAACCAGTTTGATTTTGGAATTTTGCAAAATGGTATGTTGATCTTCGATGTGATAATGGTTTTTGTCTAGAAGCTATTTTGGTGGGATATTATCATCTAAAAGTATATATTGGTTTCGTTCTTTTATAAAAAAATTGTTAGTACATATCAATAGTAACTGGAAACCTAAAATTGGTGTCATGTATTGACAACCTGTTATTTTATTTCATCTATGGAAATAAATTTGATATATTTTATAAGGATAACATCTATTATGGTATTTTTCAACATAATAATGGTTTATATATACTTGTACTCCAAAATAATGTAATGATATTAAATGAAAAAACTATCATGCATGACACATATAACACCAACCAATGGAACATTATACAAGGTCATGTAAATGAGAAGTGATTATAGAAAATAAATCATGCCAGATATTTATACTTAGTTGAGTTAAAACCCCATGATTTATGTCATGATAGATTATAAGGGATATGAATAAAGAATTGTTTTCTTCTATGTGAGAATGTGCCACTAAATTACAATATGTAATTCATACTGATATGTGGTCCAATTCCCTTATTTTTACGGGGTGGGTTTTCAAAAATCATTACTTTTATAGATGAATAGTGTTGGTATGGCTATATCTACACAATATGGTATATGTATAATTAATAATATATGTTTACGAATTATCAACATGAATTAGAAATCATGGTGAGTAATAATATTAAGACACTCCTCTAAGACTGAGGATGAGAGTATCTCATCCTTTAATTCATTGATCACTCAATGTACTATGATATGGTATTAGAACACACTTCTCCTTATACACCATAGTGGAATGGTGTTAGGCGAAGAAGGAATAATACATTTCTTGACATGGTAAAGTCAATGACAAGTTAGTAAACTCATCCATTATCATTTTGGGGATACACAATGAGGACATTGAAATATAACCAAAATAAAGTAACACATACATATAAAGATGGGATTCTATATAAGATGTTGAAAGAAAAGAAAACAATTATGTTATAAATATAAGGACCCGTCCATAAACCTCACTTAATATTGAATTAAATGAATAATTCAAATTGAGTATCTTTTCTGGTTTATAGTTTTAGAGAATTAGGTCATAACTATTACATCTCAAATGATTACAAAGTAGACACTTCCACATATTTTCCTTTTTTTTACAAAACATGAACTCTTGAAAAAAAATTCATGTCTTGTTCCATGTTTAAGACATCATGACTTTTCCATGATCCCATCCTTAACCCTATTCTACATTATGTACTATGAAATACATTTCAAAAAAACTTGGGATGAGCATAAAAATCTCAGTAAGGGATACACAAAGAAGGAAAACTGTTAGTTTTTCAAACCAACAAGTAAACCATGTATACATTATCAAAGTTAATCTTTTAACCATTATGAAGTACTAAAAACTATTCACTGAATAAAATATCATTATTTACCCTTTTGTAACCAAAATATTACCATAAAACCCATATAAAGAACACATAACATATAAAGGTAAATTGGGACATAAACATACATAAATGGAATAACCATATGGTCGACTTCCACACATATCACTTAATGGAATAGCCATACGGCCGACATCCATACCCAATGCATTGGAGGTTATAATGTAACCACCCCTCCTGGTATTCATAGCACCACCCGTCATATGGTTTATCATGTAACCACCTGTAAAATGTCCATGTAACATCATTACACATAAAATATTGAAAATATAAACATTTTAATAACAAAATATTATTTTCAATCAAAATAAGTAATTCCATGATATTGAATTAATCAACCCATTTTCAAAAACCATTTAAAAGAGATTTTTGAATCAAAGTGTACCAAACCACATTAAATATTTTAATGGAATTATAATTTTAAAACATTAATGTCCATAAAAATAAATAATGAAAACCATTTTGAATACATGGACATTAAAGATAAAGATTTAGAATAATGAATATTTAAAACATTTAAAACGATGTTTTTGTTAAAGTGTTTTTAACAAAATTAGAGAATCTTGAATACAAATAATTGCAAAATAACATTTAATCCAAACTTTATAATATCACGAGGATAAATAGATTCATGATATTATATGTCAAAGGATAGAATACACACCATATAAGAGTGAATTGGTGCCTAACAACAATGAAGTCTCAATGGAGATGTAAATTGAGATGAAATCCATTATAAAGATGGTATCATTAATGTAAGTATAAATCTATCACATAATTATGAGTCAGAAATATAAATACAGCCAATATAAGTGTATATTAAGTGTGAATCAATCAGAGGTCATTCACACAAAATCATGGAAAAAAACCAGTGACATAGATATTTAACTCAATGAAATGATATTGAGTAATGATTTCCCATACAAGTTCGTAATAATTTATCAATGAGATGATTATGTGTAGAAATAATATATATACAAAAACTTTTGTGGAAATTACAAAATAGAGATTTCACACATAATCGTGGCATAATAAAATCAGGAAGTAGAGGTTTAACGCAAAGAATTGAAAGTGGGTTAAGAAGTTCCCTTACAGAAATCTGACAGCCTAACGACGTCACATTAAAATTCATAAAATGAGTTGATGATAGAGAAAATGGTATCTAATCACTTGGACATAAAATTTACATAAATAAGGATATAGAATAACATATCCCAACATAATATCATGTTAATGAAAAGACATAACAAAAGAAGTCTTTTAACAATAGGAGGGTGAAAGGTCCCCATACCAAGTTGGGTAACTTTCAAAATGTACACCCCATTGAATAAGGGTCATAAAATGAAGATTTAAATACCCTTGAATAAAATTATACTACAAAATGTTTATAAAAATCGGTAGTACATACAACACTCAATGGAAATAGTGGCAAACGTAGCATAAATGTCATGGGAATAAAAGTGAGATCAAAAATCCTTTACGAAAACTCGGCAGCCTAACAGCGCTACATAAAACATCAAAAAATGGATTAATGAGATCAAATAGGGTCTATCATAATATGAACATAAAAATTACAGTATTAGGAATTTAAAAGAACATCCCCAAAATTAAGAAACATGAGCTTAAAAGAAATTACATAAAAGAGAGTACTTATAAAGAAAGAGAGAGGTTGGATCCCTTACCTCAAGTCTGACTTTTCTTGATAATTTCTTTATATTCCTGAATAATAAACTTTTATCAATTTATAATTTATTAATGACCCCTTTTAAAGATTATTATTCAGTTCATATCACATATTATAATCTTATAATAATTGGTTAATAATGGGAGTTCATATCAGATGTTTTTGTCTACGTTTGGTACATTTGTAAAAAATGAACTTGTTCGAAAATTATTGTCCATGTAGTTATAATAATATAATCTATATAATAGTATTAATTATTTAAATATCATATATATCCAGTACATATTCATTTTATACTACTATATATCATTTCTAGATAAAAAATTGAAATGCCCCATTCATGGAGACAATAGGCCGTACGTACGCATGAACGCTACATTCATTTCTATTTCATATTAGTATAATTAAAAATAATTGAGAGATATATATTATAACTCCTTTATAATATATATTTTATATAGGTCACATATTTTCATTAATTTCATTCTTTATACATTCCATTTATTGCATGAACAAGTCACATCACTTGAGGGGGTGGTAGTCCACACTTCCTTGTATGAAATTATCACATTTGCACAACATGAAAAGCAAAAAGGCATATTTTAAATATAAAATTCAGAAGAATATAGAAAACATAAATACCATATATATCATATAAAAAATATAGTGACATCATAATGGCCACCATTAATGGTAAGAGAAGATTGAACATTCATCGTTTCGTGAGGCAGAAATTCGCCACCAACAGAAACGGTATGTTCTTTAACCATTAGACAAAGGTGTGTATAATTGAAGCTCGAATACCACACATAAAAACATCCTAGTATATTTTAGATACTGGTTTTTTTTACAATATAAAGTAATAAAAATAGTTTATAGGGATGGAGAAGCAAAATAAATCAAAAGAACACAAATGAAGACATTACCTTTAAATTAGGTAACTCTTTTTTATTTGAGCTCAAAGGCTTCTTGGAAAGGATTCTTCCAAAAGGTGAGGCTCCGATGATTTTTAGAGGAATGTGGAGAGATGAAATGGTCAGGGGTTGTCCGTGCCATAGGCATGAAAGTTTTGGGTAAGGTGGTAGGTGTGGGGGCCGTTTATAAGAGGAGAGGAGGGGCACTCTTGGAAATTTATAAACTTTTACTTTATTATAAAATTATTTTCTGATTTGAAAGGTCCCAAAATTATATATTTAGAGGATAAGGTAATAAGTGTTCTAAATACACCCATCCAATAGGTTTTTGACAAGTGTAGGTCTTAGATTTTACATTATCGTTTCATTTTATTTAAATCAATAAATAATGAGGTAATCGCCGTATCATCATGGTGTCATAAATAATATAATTTATTTAATGTATAAAAATTATAATAAAACTATCATGATGTATGAAATCTTTTTATCATTATAATTAATATTTATAGTCAAAATGATGACTTGTATAACCCCATGTAAAAATTGTGTTACTAAAAAACACATGTTTGGGACATTTTAATTTTAACTTTAAATAAAATGTTATTAATGTCATTTTCCAACCAATGTGGCTCCATGGGGTCCCCAAGTTGACCCATGGAATATCTTGGTCAGAAATGACACATACAATAAGGTTTGGACATGGTTAAAGGTCATTTCATATTATTAAAACATTATTTTTACCTGAAATTACACTAATTACCTCTAATCGCGATTAAGAACATAAAAGTTACTATTCACCAAAAAAATATTTTATTCTCATTAAACAAAATTTTACTTCATAATTAAATTAATGTATGTTGGATTATTGAAAATAAAATCATAGAAGTGGTAAAGTTTCATTTAAACGAAAAATCAGTTTCTTTAACTACCACTTAGTGGTTTCATTATTCATCGAAAATTGAAGTTTTTTTGAAAAATACCAAAAATTCACCCTAAGATATGTTTGATATTATGAATTAAAAAATGATGTAAATTTTAAAAAATTCAAAACATATTACATTCATTAATTAATTTAATAATTAATTCCCGCTGTCAAATGAAATAGCAGGTTTTTAAGAAACAATATCTATTTAAAGATTAACACTACTTTAAGTCCAATTTCAAAGTCAAATTAATTCCAATGACCACCATTGGATTAAATGGTAAAAATATATTCTAATTTCAAATTAATATCAATTCAAAATATAATCTAATCATATAAATAAATTAGATTAAAAAGTGGTTTTGAATTAAAAAACAACCGTTTTCACTATTCATTAAAAAATGAACTTTAACGGAAAAATAACAAAAATTTACACAAAGTAAATTTTTATGTCCAGATTCTAAAGAAAAATTATATTTTGTCAAATATAACACATAAAATTGTCAAAAGTTTATTTAAAAGAGGTTCACCATCAAAAGGCGGTTAATCAACCTTTTGATGAATATTAGAATGTTTACGCATAAAATTGGATTCATTCAAATGTTTAGTCCTCTAACATTTATTGTAAAAAGTAAAAATATTTTACATACATAAATAATCATTTTTTAGTTATTTTCATTAATTCCCACCATTACAATGGATAGGTGTTAACTACCATTTAAAATAATATTATTTTATTATTAGAGTGCATTGTAAGATTTCAAAGGAACTTATTGTCGTGTATTGGGTATTCCATCGAGCATAGCGTTCTCTTTAAAGATATATTATTATTTTATTCAGAAATATGGATAAATATATAAATTTCATATTCATTATTTACCTAGGGTGTTACTTCCTTCCCCCCTTCTGGAAATTGCGTCCTCGCAATTTTAAAATTGGGCTTGGAAACATCATTGAATGTCCCACATCGAAACAAGAGTCGGTAAAACAATCACTGTAAAATAAAGAAATCGAAGTACCAAGGTCACCAGAGTGAACCCATACTAGGATTCCATGTAGGAAAACATGGATATGGAAGAAAAAGAAAAGGGTCATGTTCTGAGGTAGAGTGATAGAATAGATGTTTAGGGGAAAGTTAACTACAAAAAATCACAAACTTGTGATGGGTTAAATGGTTTTGGATTCCCCAATAACAAAAGTAACGGGCATAATTTTTTTTAAGATACTTTTCATTGAGAATTTTATTTTTGAGCTTAACTAAAACATAAGGAAACATACTTACTTGTCATGTAGACTTTCAAATTTTACTAGATTTCTTACACTAACTCATATTTTCTCCAAAAGATGAGTATTTAGGATGACTTTTTCACATTAAGTGCACTATAAAAATCTTCTTGAGAATCACCTAATCCAAAAAAAGATAACTATATGTTTCCCATGTCTTTAGACCTGAACCAAAAACAAAACCAAAAAGGTTAGTACAAGATCAGATAATCCCAAAACAGATAATTGTTTTACAAAAAGAAAAACTAATCCTAATCTCCAAAAATTTTCAAACAGTACACAAATTTCAAAAAATATCATTCAATAATCTTCTATAAATAAAATTATTCAAAGTAATAAAAACTCAGATTGAAACCCAAATCTCTGAAGTATTTAATCACATAGTCATCCAATGTACAAATTAACACTTGTCTCTAAATAACACTAGTTGCTCTAAAAGTCTCATATTGAAAAGTAATTTACCTAATCACATATCCTCCATAATAGGTTAATAACTTCCATAGATAACCCAAAATCAACATAATTTTAATTCATAAAATCAACTAACTAAAAAGAATTAGTCAAAATTACCAGGGACTTCATGTAGTCCAGTGGTAGGTGATAAATACCAGTCACACTTTGGTTGTGGGTTCGATTCCCGCTGCTTTGTCCGACACGACGAGTTGTCACATGATCTACGTGTTGTCCTTTTTCCAAACTATATAATTCTCAAAACATTCTCCAATATGATATAAAATCATTAAAAAACCATAACATAATTTTACCTCATGTTTATCTCATGCCTTTCGTATTACATCATATCATGTAGTAACCCATAATTATCACAATGTAAGGATCATATAAACCGTAATGGTTACCTTTATAATTATTACCTTTCGACATCGAGTTGGTTCTCTCGTACATGATGAATTAGAGAACTCACCAAGGTTTAGGTGGTCAATCATGACTCCAGATAGTTGGTTGAGGATAAACACAAGAGTTTTCATTGCAGCTCCCATATCATTTAGTTGCTTGCTCAGAAAACTGTCACAGTTTCCTTCACATCCACTATTACTATAGTGCCTACTTGATCCATCCAATTACTAAAACCAAAAAGGTCAATGTGAGTATATCAGCAAAACCATCATGTACTAATGAGGGAGATAAACACTAAGATATACTTACTCATTCACTTTATCTACAACAATGACTCTTTCTAAAATCCTAACCATTATGGTAATGTCACTTATGCTTAAGGAATACCCTATCCTCAAAAGTTATCTAAACTGACCTATGATGCCAACTATAAGGACCCAACCTTAATCCTCACATAATATTGAATTAAATGAATAATTCACATTGAGGATATTTTCTGGTTTAGAGTTTTTTATAATTTGATCATAACTATTACATCTCAAAATATTACAATGTAGAAACTTCCACATAGTTTCCTTTTTTTTACAAAACATAAACTCTTGAAAAAATAGTCATTTATAGTTCAATGATTAAGACAACATGAATTTTCCTTGATCCCATCCCTGACCCTGTTCCACATTATGTCCTGTGAAATACATTTCAAAAAAACATGGGATGAGCATTAAAATCTCAGTAAGGGATACACAAAGAAGGAAAACTGTTAGATTTTCAAAACAACAAGTAAACCATGTATACTTTATCAAAGTAATACTTTTCACCTTTATAAATTAGTAAAAACTCTTCAATGAATAAAAGATCATTACTTACCCTTCTGTAACCAAATGATTAACATAAAACCCATATAATTAACACATAAAATATAATGGTCACTTGGCACATAAACATACATAAATAGAATGACCATACAGTCGACTTCAACACATATCACTTAATGGAATAGCCATACTTCCGACTTCCATACCCAATGCATTGGAGGTTATAACGTAACCACCCGTCCTGGTATTCACGGCACCACCCATCATATGGTTTATTACGTAACGACCCATAAAATGTCCAAGTACCATCATTACACACAAAATATTGAAAATATAAACATTTAAATAACAACATTTGATTTACAATCATAATAAGTAATTCCAAGATATTGAATTAATCAATCCATTTTCGAAAACCATTTAAAAGAGATTTTTGAATCAAAGTGTCCCATACCACTTTGATGCTTTTAATGGAATTATAATTTTAAAAAATTAATTTCCATATAAATAAATACTGAAACCAATTTTGAAAACATGGACATTAAAGATAATGATTTTGAATAATGAATCTTTAAAAAATTTAAAACGATATTTTTGTTAAAGAGTTTTTAACCAAATGAGATACTCTTGAGTACAAATAATTGTGGAATAACATTTAATACAAACTTTATAATATCATGACGATAAATAGATTCATGATATAATATGTCAAAGGACAGTATACACACCTTATAAGAGTGAATTGGTGCATAACAACAATGAAGTCTCAATGGAAATGTAAATTGAGATGAAATCCATTATAGAAATGGTATCCTTAAATTAAGGATAAATCTGTGACATAATTATGTGTGAGAAATATAAATACCCCCAATATAAGTGGATATCAAGTGTGAAACAATTAGAGGGCATTCACACATAATCTTGGAAAAACAAAACCAATGACATAGATATTTAACTCAATGAAATGAGATTGCGTTAGGATTTCCCATACAAGTTCGTAAGAATTTATAAATGAGATGATTATGTGTATAAATAGTATATATACACAAAGGTTTGTGGAAATTATATCATATATATTCCACAAATAATCTTGGAATAATAAAATCTTGAATTAGAGGTTTAACCCAAAGAACTAAAAGTGGGTTAAGAAGCTCCCTTACAGAAATCTGACAGCCTAACGATGTCAATTTAAAATTTATAAAATGAGTTGATGAGGGAGAAAATGGTATCTCATCACATGTACATAAAATTTAAATAAATAAGGATGTAGAATAATATATCCCAATATAATAGTATGTGAATTAAAAGACATAACAAAAGAAGTCTTTTAAAAAGTGGAGGGTTAAAGGTCCCCTTACTGAGTTTGATAACTTTCGAAACGTACACCCCTTGGAAGAAGGGTCATAAAATAAAGATGTAAATACCCATAAATGAATTTATACTACCCAAAGTATATTAAAATGGGATGTACATACAACACTAAAAGGAAATAGTGGCAAACGTAGCATAAATGTCACGAGAATAAAAGTGAGATGAAAAATCACTTACGAAAACTCAGCAGCCTAACGACGCCACATAAAACATTCAAAAATGGATAAATGATATCAAATAAGGTCTCTCATAATATGAAAATAAAAATTAAATTATGAGGAATATAAAATAACATCCCCAAAAATATGAATGATGAGCTTAAAAGATATGACATAAATGAGAGTACTTAAAAAGAATGAGAGAGGTTGGATCCCTTACGTCAAATCTGACTTGTCTTGTTTGTTTCATTATATTCCTGAATAATAAACATTGGTCAATTTATAATTTCATAAGGAACTCTTTTAAAGATTATTATTCAGTTCATATCACATATTATAATTTTACAATAATTGGTTAATAATGTGAGTTCATATCAGATATTTTTGTCAATGTTTGGTACATGAGTCAAAAATGAACTTGTTCGAAAATTATTTTCCATGTAGTTATAAGTAAATCATCTCTAGAATAGTATTAATGATTTAAATATCATATAAATCCAGTAAATATTCATTTTATACTACTCCATAACATTTGGAGATAAAAAATAAATGAATTTAACTGTTCATGGAGACGGTAGGCTGTACATAAGCATGAACGCTACATTCATTTATTTTTCATATTAATGGAATTAAAAAATATTTAGAGATATATATTATAATTTAAGTATAATATATATTTTATATAGGTCACATATGTTCATTAATTTCATTCTTTATACATTCAATGTATTGCATGAACGAGTCACATCACTTGTGGGGGCGGTAGTCCACACATCCTCGTATGAAATTATCGTATTTGCACAACATTAAAAGCATAAAGGCATGTTTTAAATATAATATTCAGAAGAATATAGAAAAAATTAATACCAAATATATCATATATAAAATATAGTGACATCATAATTGCCACCATGAATGGTTTTAAGAGAAGATTGAACAATCATCATTTCGTGAGGCAGAAATTCGCCATCCACAGAAACAGTATGTTCATTAACCATTAGACGAAGGTGTGTGTAATTTTAGCTCTAATACTTCACATAAAAACATCCTAGTATATTGAATATACTGGTTTTGTTACAAAAGAAAGTAATAAGAAGAGTTTAGAGGGTTGGAGAAGCCAAATAAAACAAAAGAACACAAGGGAAGACATTACCTTTAAATCGGGTAACTCTTTTTGATTTGATCTCAAAGGCTACCTTGGAAAGGATTATGACCAAAGTTGAGGCTTCTGATTATTAATAGAGGTATGTGGAGAGATTAAATGGTCAGTTGTTGGCCGAGCCAAAGTCTTGATATGTGTGGGTAAGGTGGTAGAGTCGGGGGCCTTTTATAAGAGGAGAGGAGGGGCACTCTTGGAATGTTATAAACCATTACTTTATTATAAAATGATTTTCATATTTTAAAGGTCCCAAATTATATATTTCGAGGATAAGGTGATAAGAGTTCTAAATCCACCCATCCAATAGGTTTTTGACAAGGTTAGGTCTTATATGTTACATTATCTTTTCATTTTATTTAAATCGTTAAATAATGAGATAATCGCTGCATCATCATGGTGTCATAAATAATTTAATTTATTTAATGTCTAAAAATTATAGAAAAAATATCATAACGTATTAAATCTTGTTATATTTATAATGAAAATTTATAATCAAAATAGGACTTGTATAACCCCATGTAAAAATTGTTTTAGTAAAACAATACTAGTTTGTGACATTTTAATGAAAACATTAAATAAAAAATAATTAATGTCATTTTCCAACCAAATTGGATCCATGGGGTCGCCAAGTTGACACAAGGATTGTCTTGGTCGGCCATAACTCATCCAATAAGGGTTGGACATGGGTCAAGGTCATTTAATATTATTAAATCATTATTTTTACCTTAAATTAAACTAATTACCTCTAATCGCGATTAAAAACATAAAAGTAACTATACACCAAAAATTTTTTTTAATCTCATTGAACCAAATTTTACTTCCTAATAAAAACTATGTATGTACGATTCTTGAAAATCAAATCATAGAAGTGGTAAAGTTTCATTTAAACAAAAAATCAGTTTCTTTAACTACCACTTAGTGGTTTCAGTATTCATCAAAAATAGAAGTTTTTCAGAAAAATACAAAAAATTCACCATAAGATATATTTGATATTAATAATTAAAAAATGATTTCTATTTTACAAAATTCAAAACATATAAGTTTTATTAATTGATTTAATAATTAATTACTGCTGTCAAAACAAATAGCGTGTTTTAAAAAAATATTATCTATTAAATGATTAACACTTTTCTACGTCCAATTTCAAAGTGAAATTAATTCCAATGACCACTATTGGATTAAATGGTAAAAATATATTCTAATTTCTCTTTAAAAAAAATTCAAATTATATTATAATCATATAAATAAATTATATTAAAAACAGGTTTTGAATTAAAATAAAACATTTTTCACTATTCACTAAAAAATGAACTTTATTGGAAAATTAACAAAAATTTACACAAAGTAAATTTTGATGTCCCGATTCTAAAAAAAAATTATTTTGTCAAATATAACCCATAAAATTTTCAAAAAGTGGATTTAAAATAGGTTCTCAATCAAAAGGTGGTTAATCGACATTTTAAAAAATATTATAATGTTTACACATAAAATTGGATTCATTTGCATTTTAATCCTCTAACATTTATTGTAAAAAGTAAAAATATTTGACAAACATAAATAATCATTATTTAGTTAGTTCTGTTCTTTCCCTCCATTATAATGGCAAGGCGTTAACTACCACTTAAAATAATATTATTCAATTATTTGAGTGCAACAGAATATTTCAAAGGAACTCATTGTCGTGTATTGGGTATTCCATCGAGCATAGAATTACATTCAAAGTAATATTATTATTTTATTCACAAATAGGGATAAATATAAAAATGTCATATTATTTATTTACCTGGTGTGTTATAATAAATATGTGTTTGTGGATGAAAAGAATTTCTCAGGACTATACCTAGTTGATAAATTTCATTATGAAGAACAATGTGCATCACTATAGATAATCCTAATGAGAGAAATGGATATTACCAATAGAAACAATCTAATAGTGAATTGAATATTGAATGAAAATCCACATGTCTAGAAATAGATCACATTTTAACATGAAATAGTTGGAGAAATATTGTCATTGACAAATTTAACGCCTCAGACATATTGGAGTTTGTAGTGAAACAATCTCCACAGGAGGAATCAATAGATCAAAAAGTTCTTAAGACACAAGTACGGTGTCATTCAGTTTAAGAGGCTAGAGAACCATATAATTATTGTTTTATTATCACTGAATCTATTTTTAAATTCCAACTTGAGAATTAGAATACTCTAACCTATAAGGAATCATTTTAGGGATTGGATGTTACTATATGGAAATATTATTTTTATTTTGAGATTTAGTCCATATATAAAAATCAATTTTGTAAGTTATTAGACCGTTCAACTGATATAAAATGCATTGGGTGAAAATTGGTATTCAAGTGTTAGATGGAAATAGATTTTAATGTGAAAACCTCTAATTGAAGACTTTTCGTTATGGTTTTCATATAATATCATGTGATATTCAATGATGAAACCTTATAAACAATATCAATTCTAAAATTCAAAAAAATCATTCATTCAATAGAATGTATCCATTATTATGAGATTTTTCAAATGGATGTCAACTTTTTTTTTCAAAATGTTATTTTAGCTTAGGGCATCTATATTATTCATTTAGAAGGGGATTTTATGTAGATGAATTTTAGTAAAGTTTTAATGCTTCAGAGATCAATTTATGGATTAAAGAATCAATCATGGTCATTGAATGTTCATTTTGATGAGGTCATAAGAATTTTTTTTTCTAATAGAATTTTTTTTGTATCTATATAAAGGTTAGTGGGGATGCCATCATAGTCTGAGTATCATATATTCATGAGATAATAATTATTGGAAATGAATTGTGATCCATAAAGTATGTTAAGACACGGTTAAATGAATTATTCACCATGAAAATATTAGGTGATGAATCCTAAATTACAGGGATCATGAAATATCAAGATAGATTTTAGATGATAAATGGGATACGAAAAAGTAAATATGATGCAAAAGTGCTCAAAAGGTTTAGTATGGAAGTCTCCAAGAGGGGTTTTACACCCTTGTCACATGGTATAAATCCTACCAATAAAATATATCCCAAAACATAAACAGTTATTGAAATAATGAGTCTAATACTATATTCCTTGGAAATGGGATCTATCATGTATTTCATGATATATACTATGATAAATTTTTTTATGCATGATGGAAAGATATAAAGATAATCCCGTAGAACTGCTTTTGAAATCTGTCAAAAATATCCATAAGTATTTGTGTTTCAGAAAGGATACATTCTAGTGTGTGGAGAAGATGATTACCATGTAGTGATTTGATACATTGATTATTGTTTCCAGATATATCAAGATAATTTTAAATCACAATAATTATTTTGCTTTTGATTTAATAACGAAGCAGTGTTCTAGAAAATATCAACGAAACATGTGCCCATTGAATCTACCACAGAATCCATGTATACTGCGTCCCCTAATATAGAAATAATATTTTCTTGGATATGATTCATTTTCTCAAACAATGGTGTTGTTCATAGAAATGTGACCCTTATTCTTTTTTATTTTGATATCACTATAGGTGTAGTGTTTTGAAAAGACCCATTTTCACAAATGAGGAATAATCATACACATTGGAAGTATCATATCATGTGTGGTTTTACATAGTGTGGTTATTTAATTGTTATTTGAATTTATATATATGATAATGTGAAAAAACCACAGACTAAATCCACATTCCATTAGAATAATGAATCTCATGTGAGATCTAGGAGATTGAGAAATGTAAGAATTTTGTTGTAGTACAAGGTGGAGTTTAGAAAGTGGGATTTCTATATACAACTTGTGGATGCACATTTATTACCACTATATTTTCATATTTTGATATATATTCATGTTATTATCTTATGATAGTTGTATAGATAGATTTTCATCCAGTATATTTATGGTAAGGTCCATGGATTACGTGTTATATAAAACAGTTATAAAAGATAAAAGGATATAATAGTACCCTAGAGATTCCACAATAGTAATATTAAAGTAATTTATTGTGGTCCAAGTATGTCATACCTCTAGGACATAGAATATATATCTTGATATGCTACTAGTGGATCATATTAATTGAGAGTTCTTCACATGATATTCGAACATAGTGATCTCTAGTATTCCTGATTATTTGGATAAACCTTCCGATAAAAACACCACAAGTTTTCAGTTAAATTGTTTGTTCCTATCTACATATTTGTGTATTTGTATCCTTAAAAAATAGAATTATAAATGTGCTTCATTTGGTCATGCATATTTATGAAAGGTGAAAATGATGGTTGTGATTTTATTGAGAGGTCATTTTTATTGTTGTGATATTGGTGGAATGGAATTGGTTAAATGGTTATGATAGAATTTTTCACTTCTAAGTTGTAGAAGTGATATATATTTCCCTAGTTAGTTAGGATGGTAGTGCCATCATAAATACCTGACCATGGTAGTTAATGGTAAAACTATCCCAATAGATCAAAAAATAAATATGCACAAAATAACGATAACACATGTATGTGTAATACTTTATGAGATATTTTATGAAAATGTTATTATATTACATAGTGATTGTTCACCTATTGGTATTGGCTTTTATGTCTATTCCATTTCCCATTATGGGAATTGATGTGTTTCTAGACTCCGCTGCTCATTCGTGGATACTATTCAAAACTATCAAGATAATGTTCTAGAGGGTCACACACAGTATCACATTAGAGATTGTTTCATATTAAGATAAATATGTATTTATGACATTGTGGACATGACTCTAACATAATTCAATCCTCATTGGTTGGATAAGGTGGATGAATATCACTTAGTCATAGGTGACATCCCCAAGAAACCTAAGGAAAGAAAAAATACCATGAGATTCAATACTATTAGAGGATGATTTTCCCTTATGAAAATAAAACAATCCCAATCATGAAGACCATTACCAACTAAAAACTATTTTATTAATTATAATAATGTAATAAAAATAGAAGTGCTACCAAATGAAGAAAAACCAAAATACACCATAACATATATTAGAGTGCATAAGATGAATACTAAACCACAAATATAAATTATTTTGAAGGAATCAACACATAATCTAACAGAATGATTTAATATCTAACTATAAAATCCATTACCATGTATCACAAAGAACAACTAATGAATTTTTATACATTCCCTTTACCTAGGACTTAAAAAATGCTATCTGCAAACACACCAAAGTTAACAAGAATGTTCTGAGTAATGAATATTTTTAGGGGTTTCACCAAATGAATTTCATGATCCTTCCACTATAATATAATATGTTTCGATATTTATATAAAAAAATTTATATTATCACTTCATGAATGTTTATATTTATGCTAAATGATTTCTATGTAATATAGTTTCATACAAAAATGGATTACAAAACAAAAACCATGTCCAAGGAATGAAACTGAAAAATTCATTGTATAATTTCAAAATAATAATTTTGAATAACCCAATATATTTCATTCCACCACTTACATACAAAAATTCTCATGTTTACTGTTACAATTGACAATGCAATTTCACAATCCGAAATTTTTCCCTTTGACAGAGGTAAATTACGACCATTATACATCCCATTCAATTAATTCCCTACCAATAATGCTAAAAACGATGATAATCACTACAGAAAAATCATTTCAATTTGAAAATTTTTTATTCAAAACACTTTTCCATAAAATTTTACATTCATCAAAACTAATCAACAATTTTTAAATCATTAAATCAACTTCACCTTCTACCAAAACTCCAATTTTCTCAATATTCCAAAAATGGTCTGTTTAGAGGGTTGTCCATAAAGTAATATGGAACAATTTGACAATCAATTTCAAGAAATAAAAATAAATTTGATGTCAATCCTTCTTATTTGAATTATTGGAGTCTAGAGAGAAGTCCACTTCCTAAAAAACAATGGATGAGACGAAGAAGGACCCAAATTATTCAATAAAATTAGGTTGAATATCCAAACTCCTACCATAGTTCTCATTAATAACATAAAAAGAGAAATACATCCATATTATTGTCATAAAATAATAGATCCATCCTAGAATGACATGATCAATGAATCAATGAGTGGGAATATGAGTATATTATAGGAATACCGCCAAGAATGAAGGCTTTCCAAGCAACACAACCTTCAATGCACCACAATTTGCAAAAATATTGCTCAAAATAAAATGGGAAATTCTCTATATCATATCAGAGGATGAAAAAATTTATTTTGAAACGATAATTGAAAAATGAGAATTCTAGGGTTAAAATTGAATGAGGAATTCTTTTTTACAATCTATTGTTTAACCATCCATCTTTTCCTAGCACAATTTGTAAAATAATGCACAAAAGTTATGTTAATCACTACCCTAAAACCCCCCACATGGTTGGACCACTTGATTATCAAAATTGTGTACCAACCATGTTTTTTCATGTGTTCATCCTTTCATGGTTACTTCTAGGTGTTGTTATGGTTTTTCCAAACTGTGCACCTTACTATGAACCTACCCAAAGTCCAATTACGTACTGTCCATTGCTATGTAATGTGTTTCAAGGTTTCTATTATTCGTGATCCAACTAGTTGAATCTCAAAAAAGTCCCAAATAATTCAAAATTCTTCCAAACCATGCGTAAATTCACCGAAACACATTACATAATTAAAATAAATAAATTATTACTTATTTACATGAAACATGGTGTACTAAATTCTTTTCACCATTGACCATTCATTACTCAAAAATTAGAAAAATATCATTCTCATGGAATAGTTTAAGTCCTTTATTAGATATCTATATCTCATATTCTCATGTTTTTATAACTCTTACTATGTTTCATCAAATCCGGCACTAAAATTGTAACAGCCCGAGATTTTATGAAAAATATTCTTTTTTATTTCCCTAATGTCTTGTGTTGTACCCTACACCAAAAGAAGCTTTCACAACACGCATCCTTGAATTTCCTTGCATTACACGCAATGACGACCTTCCTCGATAGCGTGTGTAGTACGCAATACCGAGTTTCAGTAAACAACGATATGCTATTAAAATATTATTATAACTAGCCGTTATGAATAGTAATAACCATCTTTTAAAATTTTAGAATTTTTAGCTCTCAAAATGGACTTCATTTTTTGATTCGGAGTATCGAATTTTTCCTAAGGTGAAATTTTGATACTTTTCGGATAACTTTCATATTCTATGAATAATGAAAATTACTAAATTATAATTAAAAACAACTTTTTTAATCGAAATAATTAATAGTGATAAATTATTAATTTGAGTGGTTTTAAAGTTTATTTAGAATATATTTTTACAATTTAATACAATGTTGGTCATTGTTTGTAATTTCACATTTAAACCAGACATAATCAAGTGTCAATCTTTTGATAGATATTGTTTCTCAAAAATACGCTATTTGTTTTGACAGTGGGATTTAATTATAAAATTAATTAATGCAACTTATATGTTATGAATTTGGTAAAATAGACTTAATTTTTGAATTCGGAATATGAAATATAGCTTAGGATGAAATTTTGGCATTGTTCTGAAAAACATCAATTTTTGATGAATAGTGAAACTACTAAGTGGTAGTTAAAAAAACTGAATTTTTCATAAAACTTAATTTTACCGCTTCTGTGAATGGAATTTCAAAAATCCGAGAGACACGGTAGATGTCAGTAAGTAAAATGTGGTTCAATGAGATAAAAATAATTTTTGGTGAATAGTAACTTTTTACTTTTATTTACGGCGGTTAAAAGTAAATAGGGTAATTAAGGGTAATAATGATATTAATATTACTCTAACACATGTCCTAATTCTATTGGACAAGTTTATCTCGACCAAAAACAACCTTAAGTGTAAAATATTATCATTTAGGCCCACATGGATTAGATTAGAACATTTATTATTATTTAATTCAAAGAAGAGTTAAAAGAGTTATAATCAATGTATATTTACTAAAACATTATTAAATTAGGGTTGTACATAAGATAAATTTGATTGAAAATATAAATTAGAAATCTAAAAGGATTTCCTACATAATGATATTTTATTTGTAATTTTTAGACACAAAATAATTTAATTTATTTATGACACAAAGATGATGCAGTAATTATCTTATTAATGAAAAATTGACGTAATTGATGTTATAAACATCAAAATAAAAGTAATTTGAGACTTTTTATGAATTACACTACTTTTCTAGGTTACTATGATATATTAGTGTTGATTTAATCAACTTGTTTCGAACATATAATTCTGTTATGACTTTCACAAAAATAATATATCAAATAGTGTCAAAATTGACACAAAATAGTTTTTAAATAAAATTTTATGTTATTAATTGTTATTTCATTCCTAAAAATCTAAGGTTCATACAAATGAATTAGATAAGGATATATATATTAATAATAAACAATTTGGGGTTCGTTTGGCATGTAATAGTATGTTTATTAACTATATAGTGAAAGAAAACAAAAAGACGTGGTAAAAGTTAAATTATTTAACATAGAGTTAAATCTTATTGATAAGGTTAAAATAATACCCTAAACTTGTCTAAATATTATTGGTTGATAGGATTTCGACCCTTCCCAACTTTAGATTCTAAATAAGACCTTTTGGAACCATTATAAACCGATTTTGACTTTAATATAAAGTAATATTTTGAGATATTCCTGAGGTGCCCCTCTCCTCCCTTATAAAAGGGCACCTCCTCCCCCTCCTCCTCACACCAAATTGAGCACTCAAGCTCGGCCAACCCCTGCCAAAATCCCTTCTCCACATCCCTAGTATGGTCCTATAGGTCCTGGTCTTCTTCAAAGACCAATCTTAGTTTCCTATGTGGAGGATTCAAAGAGGCGTTCCAAAGAAGAGGTAATATCCATTACCGATTTTTTTAGTTTCTGTCTTCTTCAACTTCTTATTCTTTAGTTGTTTCATGATAAAGTAATAACATAAGTATATCTTATATACTGATATGTTATTATAAATATGAAACAACTCTAATTAACCTTCTATCCATCCTATGGAAAAACGAAATCACCGCGTGTGCGTACATACGGAATACCGTCTCCACGCCGTGGTGTAATCTATTTTCCGCCACCACCTTAATTGGATGGGTATAAAGGTGTAATGAGTAACTATATATAATTATTATAAAGTGATATTGATACTGTAATAGTATACATACACTTCAACACAATTCCACGACCATGGGAACGACATCATCGCTCGTGCGTACGTACGGACTTCCGTCTCCACGACGCGATGAGATTCATTCTCAATGATTAACCATTCATGAATGATTATAAATTATATATAATAAGTACTAATGAAATATATGACCTAATAATGATACTGTAATTATTTATATTTATATGTATGTCATCTACTTAATTCCATTCAATTCAATAAGGAAACGAAAACAGCGTTCATGCGTACGTTCAGACTACCGTCTCCATGAACGGTCTATTTCTTTCCATTTACTGATTTATTATATATGTGTATTATGAATATATATATATATAAATCATGTTTTATATTCTCGAATTAAGTAATCATGATCTACGTAATCATATGAATAATTACAAGTTAAAAACACGAACGACAAATGAGACAATTTTACCCAAAACACTTCTTTAACATGGAATTTACAAAAGAAAGGGTAATATAATGTCATAAGTGAACCATATATGATATCATAACAATGAATATGATTCTGTAATAAGTCAATGACATTATTTAAATCATTATACAGGAGGTTCAGATACATATGAAGCAAATCGGACCTAAGGTAAGGGAAATATCACAATCTCATTTTTATCCGAGATTGTTTATTCGTAAGTATTTACTGGGGTGTATTTTATCATCCACATCCATGTTTCATCAATATGTAATATTATTTCCATCCACATACAATTGTTTAAATCCATTTTTACCCTTCGGTGAGTTTTTAGTAATATGTATGAAAGGAATCTTTTGTCGTTTTTCTTACGAGGTACTTTTTGACATTTCCGAAAAAAGTACGAAGAATGTTTTTTTAACTTATACGGAATGAATGGATTTTTAAAACATTATTTCCAAGAAACATTCTTTACAAGTTTTCAAGTTTATTTTTAATCAACTTATTTTATTTTAAAGTTGTATGACATATTATGAAAGGAAAATTGGTTTTGAAGTGGAAAGGATATTTTCCTCAAGAATGGAGTTCAAGTATTTTATCAAAATTATTTTCCATCTAAGATAATAAAAGGGTTATATTTTTATCCCCATTATTACATTGGTTGATTATGTTGTGATGGAAATATTTTTATGAATTCCTTTATCTTATATGAATTGTTTTATGATGTCATGTTGTTTATGAATTCCATTTTTATTACATTGGTTACTCTATGATGTATGGATTATAATTATGTGGCACACATAAAAAAGGATTCATTATAAGATGGGTGGGACCTATATCTCCCTCCAATGCATTGGGTAATGATTTTATATCTCATGAGATAGACAGGGCTGGAACGGTAGGTTATACCGGTTCAGTGAAACAGGACTGAAATGAGGGTTACTCGATTCAGAAAGGGACTTTGTCCACTAAGATAGCCTTGGCAATGAGTCTTGACTAACAAGAAATGATTCTCTATGATTATGTGTGAATGCCACAAAGTTTCATGTTTTATGTTATGATTATTGTGATTACATTTCACTGCCATGATTTATCCCATGTTATGAAATTATGCTCTCTTTTGCAGGTTAATATTTCCAAAATGTTATGTTCTTATAAATACGATGTGACTAATATTTCTTTTGTTTACTCTTACTGAGCATTTGAGCTCACCCTTTTATGTTTTCTTTTCCCCAGGATATAAAGAAAGGTTTTAGGTAAAAAAAAGGGAAGATCTTTATAGGAGATGTTGAAGATCTTTCACCACGATTACAAGATTACGTTCCGAGTTTCCATATACACTAAAATATTACGATCCTTGTGTGTATGTACTAAGTATTCCGCAAATGTAATGTAATGTCAATGTACGTCATGTTTCGGGTCTCTACAGTTGGTATCAGAGGAAATGTTTAGTCAACCTTTGGAAACTAGGATGCGAAAACGTTAGTGAGATCCCTAGAGATATTTCTACGGTATGTCTAGGGATGTCCCTAAGGTTAAGTATACGTATAGGTTACAGTACTAGAACTACGCTAACGATCATAGAATTAAACCAAAGTTGTTATATATTGAAGGTACTTCCCCTTTATTATGTTGTTTTCCCTAGCATGATTTTTGCCTCTCACACTATTCTTTTTGGGTTTTAGACGATGGCTGGAACCCGAAGGAACCGTGTTGATCAATGCAATGGACAATGAAATGATTGTCCTCCTGAACAAACAAATGTCATGGGAGATGGAGTGAAAAATCTTATTGTTATACTTACAAAAGCTATGAATCATTCTGGACTTCCAAATGAGCAGAGAAGGGAACAATATTCTATTGAGTCCTTCATGAGGCAACGTCCACCTTCTTTCAGTGGGTCTTCTGATCCACTTGTTGCTGAACAATGGATCAGTACCACTGAAAAGATATTTTCAGTTCTTCAATGTTCTGAACAAGATAAAGTCATCTTATCAGTATATCGTTTGGAAGGTGAAGCTGATCAATGGTGGAATCTTATTAAGAATACAAGGCAAAGAGATGAAATTGAGTCCATGGAATGGGACGAGTTCAAGAACTTATTTTTCAATAAGTACTTCCCTCGTATTCTTCGAACAAATATGGAGAAGGACTTTCTTGAACTAAAGCAAAAAGATGATGAATCTGTTGGTATATACGAAGCGAATTTTACAAGACATTCAAGGTATGCATCTGGCATTATCATAAATCCTGAAATTAAAGTTGATCGATTTTTCAGTGGCATAAAACCAAGTCTTCGAAGGGCATTAGCTATAAGAGACTTTAGTAGCTATGAAGAAATTGGGCATTGTGCTATCAAGGTAGAAATTGAAGTTGGTGTTACATATCCATCTCATGGTTTTGACAAGAAACGAAAGATGGAGTTCAAGGAGAAATCTCAGAATAATGGTGAAAAGAAGATGAATGTTTCCTTATGCACAAAGTGTGGAAAGAAGCATGGTAGAGATTGTCTTAATGGGACTAGAAAATGTTTTAAGTGTGGAAAAGATGGTCATCAAGCAGCTAAGTGTCGAAGTAATGGAAAAAGGGTTTCTAATAATGTGAATAAAGAAAACACTACAGAGAACACACCACCAACACTTCAATGCTTCAAGTGCAAGGAAATGGGGCATTATGCTAATAAATGCCCTAATCCAAGGGTTAGTGATGATCAACATGAGCAACCACTGATGGAAAAGGACAAAGGGAAGTCACATGCGATCACTATTGGCAATCTTGAATATGACAACAATGTGGTGGAATGATTAAGTGTTTATGTAATGGGATTCCAAAATAATGTTGTATCATTGAGTATTTCAATATTTATTGATGTGGTATTCAAAGTGATTGAGATATTTTTCGGAAATAAGATGATATGCACATAATGAAGGGAAAATGAGAAAATAAAATGTTTAATAGTATTCATGAGCTCATGATTGATATAAGGACTATGTGATATCATGGTTTGAGTATATAGAATTTTGAGGATTTTGGTATGTGGAAAGTGTTAACTTTAAACTACATTCATGTTTTCACTAAGGTATTCAAGAAAATACATGATTAAGGACTTTGAATGTTTGGAATGTGACCAACAAAACATATCTTCTGATATATGGGGATCAACAATGGTATTAAATCTCTGGTAATCGTTTTCACTATGTTTTGAGAGTGGACTGCAGTATTATGGATAAGCCTAAAGATTGAAATGGATTATGTTGGACATAAGTGAGTATTGTTTAAGGATAGAAGTTTTTTTTATTCGATATTATTGATGGGATGTTATAGTAATGTAGTTTTAGAAAAAGGACAACCTGCAGGACGGGCGACAGCCCATCGCTTCAGACAAGGCTGTGGGAATCGAACCCACAACTGAAGTGCGACTGGCCTTTATCGCCTACCACTGGCCTACAAGAAGTCCCTGTTTAGTAGAAACTAGTTTTATTATATTAAGAAGTATGATATATGAAGTATAAGTCCATCTTAGGAAACATATGTGATTAATCTCACTATAGATCGACTAATGTATATAATTTTTGCTAACCTTTTGTTTGAGACAGATGGAATGACCCGTCATTCTATCACATGATCTGCTAACACTTCACGAATAACAAATTCAACTTCATTTATTTAAGAGATGAAGTGGAAATTTTTCAAGGCATGAACAACAGTGAGATTGTACCAAAATAAAGAAAGTATTTATTCTAATTCAAATTTTCAACTTTAGGGAAATGATCTTGAAAACCAAAAATGTTGTCCTAGTGATCTTATACCTGATGAATCAGATGGTACCTTAGATCGTCGCAAATTTATGGATTTGTGATTACTGGATTTTCCATAGCCATGTTCTCTACCACTCTCCATCAGAACATGATGGTTAGATTTCTCTTCCATATCCATATTTTCACCTATGTGGAAACCCAGTGATTAGTTTATTTGGGTAATCATTACATTTCATACTTTAGTTTTTAAATCCAAGTTTTGGTGTTCCTTTTTACGATGTGGGTTTATATTAAAGAAACATTCAAATAGTAAACCATTTATAACCTCGACGAATTTCGAGGGTGAAATTCATTTTAAGGGGGGTAGAATGTAACAGCCCGAGATTTTATGAAAAATATTCTTTTTTTATTTCACTAATGTCTTGTGTTGTACGCTACACCAAAAGGAGCTTGCACAACACACATCCTTGACTTTCCTTGCATTACACGCAATCACGACCATCCTCGATAGTGTGTGTAGTACGCAATACCGAGTTTCACTAAACAACGATATGCTATTACAATATTATTATAACTAGCCGTTATGAATAGTAATAACCACCTTTTAAAATTTTAGAAATTTTAGCTCTAAAAATGGACTTCATTTTTGGATTCGGAGTATCGAATTTAGCCTAAGGTGAAATTTTGTTACTTTTCGGATAACTTTCATATTCTGATGAATAATGAAAATTACTAAATTATAATTAAAAACAACTTTTTTAATCGAAATAATTACTAGTGATAAATTATTAATTTAAGTGGTTTTAAATTATATTTAGAATATATTTTTATAATTTAATACAATTTTGGTCATTGGTTGTAATTTCACATTTAAACCAGACATAATCAAGTGTCAATCTTTTGATAGATATTGTTTCTTAAAAACACGCTATTTGTTTTAACAGCGGGATTTAATTATAAAATTAATTAATGCAACTTCTATGTTATGAATTTGGTAAAATATACTTCATTTTTGAATTCAGAATACGAAATATAGCTTAGGATGAAATTTTGGCATTGTTCTAAAAAACATCAATTTTTTATGAATAGTGAAACTACTAAGTGCTAGTTAAAAAAACTGAATTTTTCATAAAACATAATTTTACCGCTTCTGTGAATGGAATTTCAAAAATCCGAGAGACACGGTTGATGTCAGTAAGTAAAATGTGGTTCAATGAGATGAAAATAATTTTTGGTGAATAGTAACTTTTTACTTTTATTTACCACGGTTAAAAGTAAATAGGGTAATTAAGGGTAAGAATGATATTAATATTACCCTAACACATGTCCTAATTCTATTGTACAAGTGAATCTCGACCAAAAACAACCTTAAGTGTAAAATATTATCATTTAGGCCCACTTGGATTAGATTAGGACATTTATTATTATTTAATTCAAAGAAGAGTTAAAAGAGTTAAAATCAACGTTTATTTACTAAAACATTTTTAAATTAGGGTTTTACATAAGTTAAATTCGATTGTAAATATTTATTAGAAATATAAAAAGATTTACTACATAATGGTATTTTATTTGTAATTTTTAGACATCATATAATTTAATTTATTTATGACACAAAGATGATGCAGTAATTATCTTATTAATGAAAAATTGACATAATTGATGTTATAAACATCAAAATAAATGTAATTTGAGACTTTTTATGAATTAAACTAATTTTCTAGGTTACTATGATATATTATTGTTGATTTAATCAACTTGGTTTGAATATATAATTTTGTTATGACTTTCACAAAAATAATATATCAAACAATGTCAAAATTGACACAAAATAGTTTTTAAATCAAATAGTATATTATTAATTGTTATTTCATTCCTAAAAATCTAAGGTTCGGCCAAATGACTTAGATAAGGATATATATATTAATAATAAACAATTTGGGGTTCTTTTGGCATGTTATAGTAAGTTTATTAACCATATAGTGAAAGAAAACAAAAAGACACGGTACAAGTTAAATTATTTAACTTAGTGTTAAATCTAATTGATAAGGTTAAAATAATACCCTAAACTTGTCTATATCTTATTGGTTGATAGTATTTAGACCCTTCCCCACTTTAGCTTAGAAATAAGACCATTTGGAACCATTATAAACCGATTTTGACTTTAATATAAAATAATATTTTCAGATATTCCTAAGGTGCCCCTCTCCTCCCTTATAAAAGGGCACCTCCTCCCCCTCCTCCTCACACCAAATTGAGCACTCAAGCTCGGCCAACCCCTGCCAAAATCCCTTCTCCACTTCCCTAGTATGATCCTATAGGTCCTGTTCTTCTTCAAAGACCAATCTTAGTTTCCTAAGTGGAGGATTCAAAGAGGCGTTCCAAAGAAGAGGTAATATCCATTACCGATTTTTTCAGTTTCTTTCTTCTTCAACTTCTTATTCTTTAGTTTTTTCATGATAAAGTAATAACATCAGTATTTCTTATATACTGATATGTTATTATAAATATGAAACAACTATAATTAACCTTCTATCCATCCTACGGAAAAACGAAATCACCGCACGTGCGTACGTACGGAATACCGTCTCCACGCCGTGGTGTAATCTATTTTCCACCACCACCTTAATTGGATGGGTATAAAGGTGTAATGAGTAACTATATATGATTATTATAAAGTGATATTGATACTGAAATAGTATACATACACTTCAACACAATTCCATGACCATGGGAACGATATCATCGCTCGTGCGTACGTACGGACTACCGTCTCCACGACGCGATGAGATTCATTCTCAATGATTAACCATTCATGAATGATTATAAAGTATATATAATAAGTAATAATGAAATATATGACCTAATAATGATACTGGAATTATTTATATTTATATGTATGTCATATACTTAATTCCATTCAATTCAATAAGGAAACGAAAACAGCGTTCATGCGTACGTACGGACTACCGTCTCCATGAACGGTGTATTTCTTTCCATTTACTGATTTATTATATATGTGTGTTATGAATATATATATATAAATCATGTTTTATATTCTGGAATTAAGTAATCATGATCTAAGTAATCATATGAATAATTACAAGTTAAAAACACAAACGACAAATGAGACGATTTTACCCAAAACGCTTCTTTAACATGGAATTTACAAAAGAACGGGTAATATAATGTCATAAGTGAACCATATATGATATCATAACAATTAATATTATTCTGTAATAAGTCAATGAAATTATTTAAATCATTATACAGGAGGTTCGGACACATACGAAGCAAATCGGCTCTAAGGTAAGGGAAATATCACAATCTCATTTTTATCCGAGATTGTTTATTCGTAAGTATTTACTGGGGTGTATTTTATCATCCACATCCATGTTTCATCAATATGTAATATTATTTCCGTCCACATAAAATTGTTTAAATCCATTTTTACCCTTCGGTGAGTTTTTAGTAATATGTATGAAAGGAATCTTTTGTCGTTTTTCGTACGAGGTACTTTTTGACTATTCCGACAAAAGTACGAAGAATGGTTTTTTAACTTATACGGAATGAATGGATTTTTAAAACATTATTTCAAAGAAACTTCCTTTACAAGTTTTCAAGTTTATTTTTAATCAACTTATTTTATTTTAAAGTTGTATGACATATTATGAAAGGAAAAATGTTTTTGAAGTAGAAAGGATATTTTCCTCAAGAATGGAGTTCAAGTATTTTATCAAAATTATTTTCCATATAAGATAATAAAAGGGTTCTGTTTTTATCCATATTATTACATTGGTTGATTATGTTGTGATGGAAATATTTTTATGAATTCCTTTATCTTATATGAATTGTTTTATGATGTCATGTTGTTTAAGAATTCCATTTTTATTACATGGGTTACGCAATGATGTATGGTTTATGATTATGGGGCACACATAAGAAAGGATTCATTATAAGATGGGTGGGACCTATATCTCCCTCCAATGCATTGGGTAAAGATTTTATATCTCATGAGATTGACAGGGCTGGAACGGTAAGTTATACCAGTTCAGTGAAACAGGACTGAAACGAGGGTTACTCGATTCAGAAAGGGACTTTGTCCACTAAGATAGTCTTGGCAATGAGTCTTGACTAACAAGAAATGATTCTCTATGATTATGTGTGAATGCCACAATGTTTCATGTTTTAAGTTATGATTATTGTGATTACATTTCACTGCCATGATTTATCCCATGTTATGAAATTATGCTCTCTTTTGCAGGTTAAGATTTCCAAAATGTTATGTTTTTATGAATACGATGTGAATGATATTTCTTTTGTTTACCCTTACTGAGAATTTGAGCTCACCCTTTTATGTTTTCTTTTCCCCAGGATATAAAGAAAGGTTTTAGGTAAAAAAAAGGGAAGATCTTTATATGAGATGTTGAAGATCTTTCACCACGATTACAAGATTACGTTCCGAGTTTCCAAAGACACTAAACTATTACGATCCCTGTGTGTATGTACTAAGTATTCCGCAAATGTAATGTAATGTCAATGTACGTCAAGTTTCGGGTCTCTACAAAAATGACGATCTTACCATAGAATACATTCTCTTTCCTATCAAAAATTCCTAATTGTATATGATTTAATGAAACATCTGACTCTAGATCAACATGATATCATTGAATCTAAATATAATAATCATTCTAATGAATCTTCAACTATGATATATGAATTATTTTATAAATGGAATTGATCATTGGTGGAAAATCTAATCGATATTCCACCTCAGTGACTCGTTCAACTATATCAAAAAGACCTATGTATCGAAGATATAATACCCTAAATTCCAAAACAAATAATTCCCATGTCTTTAAGAGATTATAAATAACAAATTAACTCTCAACAAGAACAACATTTGTTTTTGATGAGGATCCACATATGATTTCTGAGGCTTCTGGGTCATCTCTAATCTCATCTTAAATAACTGAATCTGCATTTTTGTATCTTGGAAAATGAAAATCCAAACTAGTGACCTCTCACCTGTATCCACCCAAAAAATCATTGAATGACATGGAATCCCATAAATTGTTTCAATATGATCCATATTTAGTGATTCCAGAAATGTGTTATTAAATGAAAAATATACTATCAGTATATTCTCTTCCCATGACCCAAACAATACATTACACAACTTGAAAGAACATATCCAAATGATTTCATTAGACTTTTGAATTTTCCATCCATCTTGGAATGATACGACTAACTCATTAGTAATTTAGTCAAAAGGAATTTATTTATACATTTTAAAATTGATAGGTAAAACTATTATCATTGACTAATTCATTCCAAATATGTGTTTTGTTCCTCTTTATCCCTTCTCAGATATTTATTTTTTAAAAGTTCTACACTGTATATGGTTTAGAAATAGGGATTAAATGATCACAGTTTATGAACCAATCCACTATCACACTTATGGAATCATGTTTCCAAGCAACTATTAGAAGACATGTTACATAATCCATGTATATCTACTCCTATTTCCAAACAGGAACATGTGAATACTACAAAATAACTACCTATCGCTGCTGCTCTGGCTTAACCTATAGATATGTTAAGCATAACAAAACAAACACATCCACCGTTTTTTCATTCTACCCTACCCAAACTATTATTTCAAAGAATTATAAATATTTCCTATTCCCTGATGAATATCCTATCATGAATAGAAGTAAACATGAAAAACTAATTACAAACAACACATAATAACAACCATTCAATTTCAAAGACACACAATAGAACTTCTATTAACATACCATCAATCGATGGTCTCCACACCATTGAGTATCAACCTCATAATAACACATTGACATTCTAACATTTATTCCTCATTAATCATCTTCACCAAATTTGGAAAAAATTAAAATACAAATAAGACCATTGGACTCCCTTGGATTACACAATCCATGTGACTGTCAACTATCATTGACTTTAACTATCACTGATCTCTAGCGTCTTTATCTAACAGATAATTTGTATTTGTGATTAATGCATCTTCCAATTAATTTTTATTATCCAGTGTACATATCAAGTAAAAGTGAACCATTTGCAGGTAATCCATTAATCTTCTTTATATTAGATTCAAATCCGTTTTTCCTAAAATTTGGTTCAATGAATTATGATATGTGAACACATTAAATTTGTCCCCAAATAGGTAATGATGCATTGTATTAAAATCATGAGATACAATAGCTTATTATAAATATGGTGTTGGGTAGTTCATCTCATGAAACCGTAACTCTTTTTGTACATATGAAAAAACATGATCTCCCTATAAAATAACACATCTTATCCTTAATACCAAATCATCACAATACACCATGTACACTTGTCCTGATTCTGGAAAAATCATTATTGGTGTTGATTAATGGCGATCATTATTATCTAGAAAGTACTTTTGACCTTAATTACTCAATTAGAATGGAATATTTTATCTTTTTTAATATATCGTTATAGAATCTATTAATGAGAAGACATGGATTATATGTCGATAGTAAGCTATAAATAAATGAAAATTGTGTATTTTAAGAGAATTATCTAGTGGTTTTCCAAAGAAAATTGACTCTCTCTTTAATGGATCCACAAAACACTTCTTTTATAGATATCTTGTCCAAGGAAATGTACCTATTTTATCCAAAAATAACACTTTGATAATTTGAAATAAAACTGATGTCCCTAAATATTCCCAACACTATCACCAAATATTTATCATTCTGAACCCATGTCCATTAATACAATAATATTTCCTCATTAGTTTGTGATATTATCTAGAATATATGTTTCCTACATGACATTTATCCCAGTTAGTGTACTATGGAAATAAAATATTCAGTTCATTTAATTCAACCACCCATATGCCTTCTCTGGTTTTGAGTCACCCCAAATGAGTGGTGGATTCTACTTCTGGTTTGAACATATTGTTCCAAATTACTTGGTTATTCCCTTTAGTTACAAATATCCAATATATAAAAAACATCAATAATGATCTAAACCAACTATTTATTCACCTATGGCTCAGTGCCAACCACATTTTCAGTATCTTCTTCTTGTTGGTTTGTATAATGCCTATTAGGATCCATTTTCTATTACCCAGAAAATATCATATGCATCACTAACAATAAAATAAAGGATTAACATTTTTAATATTTTATATCACAATAATCAAAAAAATACTTTCCATAAATTCCACACTTTTCCACTTAAAACCATTTTTCAAAATTACACCATGTTTTTGAAAATCAATCTGTTTTCAAAATACCACTATCATGCCTTTTCCAAATATCAAATTTGAAACCAATTACAACAGTTCCCAAATATAAACACACATTCAAAAGTAATAAATCATTAATCAATATGAATATGAATTCCTACTGGGATGTCATTTCTAAAAATAAATTTAATTCATTTCTCATTAGAAAAACCCATGGCAATGATATTACAAGTCCAATAAGGGTCTCAAAAAACTAATATACTTGAATCCCAAGTAACATGCGGTCAAAAAAATAGGTTTCCCATATCTTTTTATTCTCTACAATTCATATTTTTATTATCCTACTCATGTATACCATCCCAACTCCATGAAGAAACTGAAATGAATTTTAATGTCAATGATGGATGCAATAGGTAACAAATACACAAAGAAACTGATACAATTTTTATGAAAAGGACTGAACAAGATGATTCCACTTGTAACATCCCTCTCTCCTAATTTCATTGATAATGAAGAAGATTATTAGTTGGAATTAATTGACATCCACAAAATTACAATGATTAAAAATAATTTCCAAGGACTTCAATACAATCGGTTGATGATTTCCCTTTGAAATTAAATAAAACACAACCAAGTGTATCATAACCCCCAAAAGTATATATGATTCCTGATAAAAATCTAATATAACTCATTTTATAACCAAAAGACAACAATAAAAAACAACATCATAACTAACATTTGAGTACAAAAGTATAAATCTAAAATACGAAACATAAGAACTCCAAATACATAATCCTAGAAACTCCAAAATATATCCATGATCCAACACCCCAATACATTCCCATGATTCCCTAATGACTACTAAAAAAATTATGTACTTTCCCTTTACTTTTTTCATGATTAATTATTCCTTAAATGCAGGAATGTTACCAAGATTAAAGTAAGTAATAAATCTTGGTAGGTTTTTCTTCAGATGAATTTTTTAATCATGCCATAAAGATAGACAATGTCCACGCATTAATATTCCAATATATATATATAAAACAATTAAAAACAATTTATATAAAAGAAAAATCAATTATATGTAAAATAGATTTATACCAATATAGTTTTCCATCAAAATACATTACCATGGAAGGAAACAAACCATGCCATTCAACCATTTCTTATTAATCGTTTCTCATAATGCAATATTTTACACAAGAACATGAACACATGATAAAAAATGATATCATTATGATAGAATTAATGATGGAACTTCATGTACATAACCCATCCCTTTGATGGTGTAACTTCACGGCCATTATACATTGAATTCAATTCAGGTCTCACTATTAATGGCAAAACAATACCAACTACTTGTTCCAAATTATGAAAATAAAACAAACCATTATGGAAAACACCCAAACACCAATTTTCCATTCATAAAATCTAATGAACCATTTTAAAATCATCCATTGGAAATCATAAAACCAATTTCACATTCCACCAAAACACTCAGTTTCTCCCAATTCCATAAACATTTATGATGGTTAATAACTATTAACCATTTCACAATATTATTATAATCAATTTATGAAACAAAGTAAATTTTAAATCAGTTCAATAATTTCTAATAAGACTATTTGAGAGTGAATCCACATAATATAAAAACTATGGATGTAATGAATAATTATATTAATTCATTAATAAAACTAGGTATAATCTCTAAAATCACACATGTGATATTAATACCTATCATAAATACATCCATCTCCCAACATAATTGTCATAAATTTTCATATATATATCTCCAATGGGCCTGATCATTGAATACATGAGTGGTAACAAGATTTTATATGTGTAAAACCACAATTAATAGAGATTTACCAAGTAATTGGGCCTTTAATGCACCATGATTTTCCAACAGATATCTCTAAGATCGAATGGGAATGCCTCTACAACCTTTTGAAGGAGGAAAAACTTTGTTAGGGTCAATATAATTAAAAAATTAGCGGATTAGGGGTAAAACCATGCGAGGTACATATTTTTAGGATATTACGTTTTACTATTCCTAGTTGGATAACACAATTAGTAAAATCATGCACCAACCAAGCTCCAACTATAGCCACCAAACAGCAATCACATAGTTTGTCTGAATAGTTATACAAATTGTTTTCCAACTATGTTTTTTCCCTATTTTATTCACCTCATGGTTACTCATAGGTGGTCCCATGGTTTTAAAAAACTATGTGAATAATTGTACACCTACCTATAGTCAACTACCATACATTTCATGGTTCTATGTATGATATTAAAGGATTCTAGTATCTATTCGGAAAATTTTCACCTCTAAAAAGTATAATAAAACATTTCAAAATTACTACAAATCAACCCAAAATTTACCATAACACTTTTAAAACATAATACAAATAACGAAAGTGTAACTTACAAAATACCTAGGTTGAAACACCCCCATGGGGTACTAGTGTTGTCTATGTTTTTCCATCCCTGAGAAATAAAAAAACCATTATTATTCACATAATGCAAAATTTTGTTTAATTTATTTATTAAAATTGTATAAAATTGTTTAGGTATATTAAAAAATTAATATTATTTGAATGAATATTATTTTAATATTCTATATTCATTTAGTGTTATAGGGAGTTATTATTAGAATTATTAAGACTTGATTATCTTTTAATATATTTAATATATATTACTATTATGTGATCAATTATAAATAATAATTATGATGTATTAATATCATTATATTTAATTAATTATTACTTATTTTGTGGATGTTAAATATATAGCAGTTGGGGAACCATTACTAGGTATTTGGACACCCACTATATAATTCAGATAGAAGCTCATTTCAAGGGATTATTCATCTGTCAGAACTAATATATTCTCTATCCGCTCAAGTACTAGGGATAAAACCAATCTATGTGCGTGTATGGTATGTGAACTCCTTCACATATCGAATGTATGAGATCATGGTGATCAATGTAGCGTCGAAGATATCATTAGAGCTCTACGCTAGAACTAAAAATATGATAAATGGAATATTCACAGAATATGGAGCCACGTGATGCAGATATTTAGGGGTTTTAATTAATATCATCTTGCCACCAGTCACTGGGGACCTGGGTTAGATGTGTGCACTTAAAATTTCAATGAGGTACTTATTCTTTGTACTTTATATCAGTCTACTACACTACATGAGATCATTTGAGAATATTAGTGATTGGATCACCAGAGACGATGTAGTTTCACCACTTCAGTGATGGAAAATTTTTAAATCTTTTTCCCACTAACATATTTTATTCACTCGGTTATGAATAATTTAGTCCCCTAGTCTTAACATGTAGACTTACTAATCACCGATATACTTACTCAACAATATATTAGTTCATGATTGATCACAAATAATATTTTTTTGATCCATATATATTTTCATAATTCTAGGATGAATACATAATTATCAAATATGTGATGCATAAAATATAAATTTTTTAAAATATAATATGGGTAGAAAACAAATAAATTTTATGATGTTTGACATTTTATCACAATCTTGATTAAATAGTGGATCATTTCCCACCAATTATTGTGGGTCTACATTTATTCTCCTAATTAATATTCACATTTATATTTTATTGAAAGATAATTTGATAAGGATAATATTTCAACCCTTTTATCGAGAGTTCAAGATCCATCTTTATCATTAAATGAAATATTTGATATTTTGTGATCCTCATAATAGAAAATCACATTTAATCCTTTCAACACTGAGAATATACATTCTTGTTCAATTTTATATATTGATAATGAATCGAGTATCTATAGTCTTTGGTTATATCTAACCATATTTTTTAGTGGATGTTCAACTCATTCTATGTGAAAAAGTTTATTACAAATTTATGATTATTTTATATTTCTCAACTTTCCCCATAATAATGACTTCCCTATAAATTTAATTCAATAATTACCATTGATAACATCAAATCACTAGTTGTGTAATTTTTCCACCAATAATATGGAATGTATGTGAAATTACTTATCACTCTATATTTCATCCTGAAATTATGTCAAGCTACCTTCTTTGATGAATCACTATAGATTACAAACCATTCTGTAAAGCATGGTATGGTAAAAACATGTACACTGATTTACCTTCATTTGGGATTATAGAAATTTTATTCACATTGATCATCCTAATGGAAGATATATTTCTCATATTCATACATAGTTAGTTTACTTGAAATTCTTGTGAAATTTTATACAAACCACTGCTAATATAAATCCAAACCGAGAAAACAATGTATCAAACCCTATGTGGTATCTCTATTAAAATGTTTAATAACTAATATCATTAAATGGATTGTTGATATCCCATAACAATAGATTATATGGTGCAATAATAAAATATTATGATTCCAAAATTCACACTTTGTAAATTTTTCATAAACATTATCATCCCATCTGGTCTTATATAGAGCTATTAGATAATATTCATTCTCATTATTTCACTATAAATATATAATAACATTATCTAAAAAATTACCATAAACTAATCTTGGTAATATATAAATAATATATTTATTAAATATATAATGATATCTTGTGAATTTGTAATATATATGGAATCGATATTAATTTCGAGTTTTTATAACATGTACAAATTGTTTTGTTTGGTATATCTGTGTTCTTGACTCTCAATTGATGATATCCAGAAGGAATATCTTTCATTGTAATATATTGATCTCCCCACAGTTTATCAAACATCTTATATTTTTTAGGTAGAAGATAATTTTTCTTTATAGTGCTGTTAGTTTTTTATCTGTAATAAATTATTATTCATATTTTTCTATCTAAATTTAAAAAGAATAACTGATGCATCTCATATTAATCTACATGGCTAAATAAATATATGGATTATATTATCCTCAGGTTTCTTCTTTAATTCATTCAAATCATTTAGGAACATTCAATGTGAAAATATTGAAATAGGAGTAGCATTGAGTATAAGTTATATTAAATACTCAACTACATGATTTAGTTGAAGAATAAAAAAATTCTTATATATCAATATTAATAAATTCCAATAGAGTAATCATATATTCAATGTTGATTTTTTCTCCCCCACCATTTCAGATAATACCATTGTTTGAATGGGAATCGAGACCTATTTATGTGATGTGATTCCCATTAAAAGATTATATTTATCACTGCACTAATAAATGATAATATCTAGTTTAGAATATCAAATTTACTTCCCTTTCCCATTTATTTATATGGAAGTTGCGAAATAAATTCCTACACAATTACAAAATAACATTAGATTCAACTAGAGGGAGAATAATAATATAATTATGAATCAAATTTATATAAAAATCAACTAGAGAGTAACTATAGACTTGTAACGTGATTCTTGTACCGTTATGGCGTTTCATTGAAAATGTGACATCTAATCATTATGGTGGTACTATGGTACCGATATGAAATTCATTTGATAAAAAAGATATAAATAAGGTGAAATAAAACATTATGAGTCCAAGAGAATATTGTATGTTTTACTTTCACTACATCATTATTTTACCCCTTATCAAAAATAATGATTGCATGATATTTCCTTATATCTCATTATATGAGGTTATTGTGGTCAAATATCATCTTTATACATAGAATATAAAAACTAGTTATCATAATTCTAATAACCTTTGAATTTGAAACACTATAGTGTGGGGGGTTAATTATATATAGATTTATCTCTATTCACATCATTAGTTATATTCTTCTCATTACATCATTAATCAACTGACATATGAACATCCTTTCCTTGTATAAAATATTTACCAATTTATGTTACATTAGATCCACCATGTTTCAACCCACGTATTGAGAAATATTAAAATATTATCTTCTCCACTCATGGATTTCAATAATTACAATTGAATGAAGTCATTATTTTATTCTCAAAATAATGAGATGGATAGTTAATTTTAATGTCAATTTGGACCATTATGACACAAAAAACGATTTCATTAATGATACTAAAATGGATTTTTTCTAACATAATTTTGGGACTTGTTTGTGAGCCACTAAGTAATTGATCTGTCATATATTTAGTTTAAATTATAATACATGAATTTTACCTCCTATGACTCATAAAATTTTCCACATTTGTATGAACATATTCGTCATCATTTTTTGTTTTTCTAAATGAATTACTTCTTTTTTTTGTATGATGAATATGAGGAATTAAAATATTTAAAAATAATCTCTTAAACACATCCAAATAAATGGATTCAATTCCATCTTATTTCATCATATTCTTGATACGAATCCACCATTGATATTATTTACATTCCAAATAGTATTCATCTAGAATGAATTTTTTAGTTCTGAAAAACCAGATAATGGAAAATATCATTTCCATGCTATTAATAGATTTCTACAAAAGTAGTGCATCCTAGGATCCCTCAATAGAAGGTGGATGATTCCGAATAATGTACTCAATAAAATGTTAATACCTTATTGGAATTTTTTAAGATATTTTTAGTTTATAGTATGAGAAATTTTTTTGAGCATAACAAGGTGGTTTTTTATTCCACACCAAGAAAATTTTGTTTGTTTAGAGGAAAATAATTTCATTAACAACAACATTCGTAAATATAATACCATTTACTACCATTTACTAAAATCTAATTTCAATTTGTGAGACATAGTAATGATAATATAAAACCATATAATCATTAAAAATCATTTATTGATGTCCAAATAAATAAAATGTATTTCAAAATATGAAAAACTAGGTTTATCCTAGGTTATCCATGATAATTTAAAAAACATGACAATGTTATCATATACTTATAAATATCATCTTGGATCTTAGAAAATTTTCACATCTATATTTCTAAAGATAATGCATCATTTCTATTATAATAAATATAGTACCCCATATATTTCATATATATATATATATTAAATTATTTTAGATAATGATCCTTTCTATTATCATATAGGTTTACTACATCATATAATAATAAAATTTTCATTAGTACCACCCTACATAGAAAAATAAAAATTATGACCATTCATGATAAAGAGAGGAAAAGGAAACAAGATAATGGGTGAGATTAGTTTTTAATAAAGGTAATCAAGCGAGATATAAATTATCACATTAGAATAACATCATCATAACAGTATAATTACATGATCGCATCATTTGAAAATCAAACCATTTATTTCATATATCATAATCATTAATCATGAAATAAGTATTGGTTTCTCATAAGACCTGAATCATATAATAATCATTGAATATGAGTCCTGAGATAATACAATTGGCATAAAACCTGAGTTTGTGGTAGACATAAGATCACATAAAATCATTTCCCTAGTAGTATAGGCTCACATACAAGTCTATAAAAGTGGATTGGGATTACTACCCGAACCATAATAGTTGTTGAGGTCCAATCATAACATAATTATAGTGTATAGATTCCCATTCTGATCTAGGTTCACCCACCAATAAATTCTATTTTATCTAATAATATATCAATATTGTATAAAGTAATTAAAAGGATATATAATTCTAATATCACCCAATAAACAATTTAAATAAAATAGATTAATTGAAATAGATAAAAAATTATCATATCATAAACCGTGAAAATAAATGGATTGGATAAACATTTTATCTTTACATATTCTGTGGAAAAGAAAAGAAAGTTCATAATCATTTCCACCATTATTCAAAGTATTACCCATACAAATGTAATGATTCCATAATATTAGTCTTACCATATTCATAAACCATACAGAAAAATAATTAATATGGAATCATTGGATAATATACTCAGTAAAGCTTATGTAACACTAATAGATTTTTTCTTGAATGAAAATGTTTTTCAAATACTAGTTGGAAAATTTACTGTGGATAATACCGTTTTCTCTTTGAAAACATTTATAAAATATATAAAAAATTTAAACATATTGAGTAAAATGTTTTCTTTTAAAATAACATTTTAAACAAAAATATGATACATCAAACAATTATTTGTTCATTGTAGTGTTAAACTAGTTTCTTGTGGTATAAGTTAAGAGAGAACGTTCCTTTCATTCTTTTATACACAAAATAAAATAGTCCCTCTTTTTAAAAAACACTAGATGATTCATTTTAAATATATTTTTTAAAATTATAACATGGGTAAAATAACCATAAAAATCCAAGAGAATATTGATAAAAGTATTCAAAACATATTCTGAAAACATGAACATGGATGATTAAGGATTTTTGATCAAATATATAAAAAAGATATTCTTCCATAGAGACATTATTTTGGTCTCTTCAGTATATAAAGTGTGTATATTTAAAGGAAGAAATATATTATCATAAAATACATATATTACAGTAAAAAATACGTCCTAATTTAATGTCATATCATGAAATTTCATAATCATAAAAATAATTCTAATCAACATTGACATTATAACAGGATTATAAAATAATTCCCTTAAAACTATAGCATCATTTCAATCATAATCTCAATAAAAGTGTAACGTCAAATGGTACTTTATATTTCAAAAAAATAAGGATAATAATATTATTAATTCACAAATGAATTTATATATGCCTCATAATATATGATATATTCTGGAAATAATACATGCCCCAATAAAGGTAAATTGAGACAATAAACCATTATCTCAAGTTCCATATTCTCCAAAAGAACCATGTCCCAATTTAAAATAAATATAAAATTATTATAATTTTATAGAAGTATAATATATATATTTATAATAATATATATGATACCTTTATTATATTTTAATACTCATTTATTAATAATTTCTAATTAATATCATAGTTCTTGGGTTTTCACTTTTTTTATTATCATGAGTATTTCAGTTTATCAGTTTTAGTACTTGAACATTGAGCATAGATTGGTAATATAAATGTTGTTAATAATTATTTAAATATCATATATATACTTTATATACATATTTATAAATACTTATTAAATATATAGATATTAATATGAACTAAATTTCATATGCTGACAGTATGTTGTACGAATTCATACTTATTGTTTTCATTTTCCCACTAATAGAATGAAAAAAAATAATTCATAAATAAAATTTATATAATCAATATGATATCATATATATTTTATAACAATTAAATTTATCCTTATTATACTCATTTTAAATGATAAATGAAAAAAATCGCATCCCTTTATTGAGGTGGTAGTCCACACGTAAACATAAGCAACATTATGTTTTTCCAATAGATTAAAATATAAGAAGGTTGATATAATATTTTAATATCATAATACATATTATATGATAAATATCATATATATATATATATTAAACCCATCAGAAAAACCATCCCCAAAATATTGTGGTAGAAAAAGAATTGTTTCCCTAATTAGAGGTGATTAGCAATATAAATTCCATAAAGAAACATTAATTTAACAATTAATAGGATTAGTGTGAGTAACGGTTGTTTAATAATAGTAATAATAATATAATTTTAGTATATTTATTCTATTGAGGAATATTTTATATTATGAATCTAACATATTTAGACTTGTTAAAATAATGATTTTTATGAAAGTGATCAGTTAAGCTGATTACTTATTCAAGGAATAAACTTCTATATATATCATATAAAGGATCCTACGGTTGGTATTTTAAGAATAAAATAACCTCTATAACATGGATAAGTAATTTTAGAATTTATTTTTTCTGGTTATGGTTGAGTCAGAAAGCACAGTGTTGTGTGAGTAAGAGAATGGATGAGTTCGATTTTAAAATTGAGGGGAGGGGGACTCTACCGATTGTATTGAAGATAAAATATTATATATTCATTCGCTCAAAAAAATCATCAAAATGTCCATGGATACAGAGAAAAGGAAATAATTTTTTTAAATCCCCTCATCTAATATAAAGTGGATAAATTTTGGTCTCATTTTATACCATATCATAATAATTAACTGCATGGTTTACAAATTTTAACAGTCGCCATGGTAATGTTTTTCTTTACAATTAATGTGTTATAAGCTAACATATTAGTTAATAATTGGTTTATAAATTTCAAATAGATATATTTTTAGACTATATCAAATTATCCTTTTCAAATTAAATATTTCATATGTTTTTTTAATATTATAAGAAAATATTAGTTTGATAAAATAGAATTATTGTCAATTTTTAAAATATTCATTTAATTTGATTTAAAAATCCTAATAAATAATTATTAGTTTTAATCTCATCCTCTTATACATCAATACTATGTTATATATACAATATAAAATTGTATAATGTTATTAGTAACTCAAATTATTATACTTGTGACAACAATAAAAACATTTAAGTTTTTCTATAATTAGAATAAATGTTTTATTCTCATTGAAATTTTATTAATGTTGTTATTTAATCCCTAAAATTTTTAAAAAAATTTAAAAATCAAATTTAATTTCATTATTCACAAAATATTAATTTATATTAATTAATATATTTATTTTACCCATATATTGACACATAATATATGTGTAAGAGTAAGGGAGTTACATTTTTTAAATTCCGTTATATTAAATATTTTTGAGGTCACATTCATAGAATATTGTATCACAACAATTTATCATTTATTACTAAGGGGATAAAGCTATAATTTCATTCACACAATAGTTACTATGATGTAAAACAGTGACCTCCACAATTATTGTTTCTTATTTTAACACGGTATACACTTTATTGAGGTGTTAAATATTACATTGGTTACTATTCATAATAAATGAAAATCAACGTATCTTATTTACTAAATTTAAGAATCCTGATTCTATATATGGAACCCTTTTTTCATGACTCTATTTTTTTAAGTGGAAGAAATTATTTTTTAAAAAATTTAAAAAATGAAATGAAAAAAATATTATTGATAAATATATTTTTAAACATAAAACATAGGTTATTCATATTATGTGACTAAAAAATATTAATTGAATGTTATAAAACATCAATGAATATAAAAAGAATAAATTTAATTAAAGTAATTAAAAAATATTGATTAATACAAATTTTTAATATGAAAATACATTTCATTTATTAATAAAAATTACAAAAAATATCATTTATGTTAAAATGGTTTAATGTTTTATTTCCATTAAATTGAAATCCAAATAATTGATTTTACACATGCGTAAAAAATACATTATTATTAAAATTTTAAATATTATTCATATTCATAAATTTAATATCATGGGTATAATGGTATACTATATTATAGTTCAATTACAATCAGGTTTGTGTTCACAGCAAGCCATATAAAAATATATTTGAAGACAAATATTTTATAGAATCACAAGGTTGTATAATTGTTCTTAATGTGGGTGCCTTGGATATGACTTTTAAAGATACTAATAATACTTTTTTCCCAATGTTGGTAGGTACATGATCATATTTAATACAAAATTTATAAGTGAGTATGTTGGTTATATATATTTTAGGTGAAGCCATTAGAGTAGTTATGTATTCTACTTTGGCTTCATAAAGAGAAAAAGTTTTTCATATTACAACTCCATGAAATAATTTAATTACCTAGTAGGTGGAATGTCACACCGGTACACATCATATCCAATTGATATATTACAAATCAACATAGGAAACAATATTTATTACAAAATATTTTTCCTTCTGATAATGTAATTTATGGAATTTAGTTCACTTTAAATATGAAAAACAATTGAGATATTTAAAATGATATTCAATTTTATCTGATGGAAATTTTTAAAAAAGTAATAAATAGAACATGATGTCTAGAAGGTTCAAGATTTGGTATTGTATACTTCTAATCATACTTCTATAATTCCAGTTGTTAATCATATTAGTAGTTTCACATAGTCTTATAATACTTTTTTTACTAATTGGTGTCCTAATTTTCATTGTATGATCCAGGGAAAACATATTTATAATTTCTGTAGTTTCTTATGTTGGTTTTGAAAATTTAAATTTTAATTTGGGGAAGTTTTAAAACCGAGGTTGAATTAGAGTTATCCATTAAAACTATTTTCATTTTCATAATTAATTTAATAAGAGAATTAATTACGAAAACCATCCTAAGTTTATCTAAACTTAACTTTATATTCATGGATTTTAAAAAATTAATTGATAATTTTAAAATGTTTTCATAATTTAAGATAAATCAGATTTTTCCATTTTAATATTTTTTGATAAAATTTATTTTGTCAAACATTCTCACAATGCCTAATGAGAAATATTATAATATATAATATAATTGTTCAAGTTTAAAACGTGAATTTAAGATTTTGGATTTCCAAAACAGGGTGGTAAATCCAAAGAAAACTTTTCAAAAATAAAACATTTTAGAAAATAAATTTTTAAATCCATTTGATTAATATTATAATTAAATGAGTCTTATAATCCAACAATATTAAAACGGTTTCTACCCATGAATTTGGTGATGTGTTTTCATTACATTCAGTACCTTATTATTTATTGTATCATTTTGTAACATGTAAATACATTTTAAAAGTGATAATTAGATGTTCTTCTTGTATTTTTAAAACCCACAAGGTGCAAACAATTGGATAATTATTTTTTTGTTCCATGATGGTATAGTTTTTCTTCATTTGAAACTGGTTCAATTACTCTTGTATGGAAAATATCTACATTGTATCTTTAATTGAATCATCTATTGATTCATGTTTACAGTGAAAAAGAATTGATTCATGATCATCCTCATTTAATCATACAGTTCTTGTACAATGTAGTGATTATAATTCACCAATAACACTCCCATGGGGATGGTCACTTTACTTAAACCTTTACATTGGAAAAGGAGAAGAAGGTGGTTATTGAAAATCTTTAATTTATTTAGAATACTAATGTGTGAATGGAACCAAAAAAGTATTTTCAACATCATTATAAATTTAAGGATGATTTTAAAGAATATATTCATCAAATTTTATGTGAAATTACTATTCAATAGTTATGTTCCTCTTAGTAATGACTTGGAAGGAATTACATGAGTATGAGTGTGAATGAATAAAACCATCATTAGATTTGGGGATTGTTGATTAGGATAATAAAATTACAACCTAAAAAAATAAAGAGTTAATAAATAAAAAATATTACATTGTAATTATATTTAAAAAAAATTATATATATTTTTCTTATGATTATATGGTAACATATATAGTTAACATTATTGGACACCTCAACCCAACCAATAAACATTGTATAATCATATTCATGATATTCTTATAAATTTCATGGAGGTTCTTATTGAATCTTTAGAAGACCAATTGTGTTGATTTTTTCAATTAGAATAGAAGGAATTATGACATCCTTGATAAATACATTACATTACTCATTTTTAATATCTAATAAATATCCATTTATATACAATGTATCAATAGATAATTAAAAACATGAGAGGTTTACCACATATACATGTAAGATGAATTTTTCCAAAAAATCATCATGGTCCACTAGTTCTGAATATATAGTGAGGATACATCATTTTTGTATTTCAAGTATGATTGATGTTTCATTAAGTGTTTTAAAGCATAAAAAACGAAGTAATATTTAAAATAAATATTGCTAAATATAATAGTAGTTTGTTATATTGACTGTAAAAAGAGATTGTGTGTTATAATAACATATGTGTCAATTCCAAAGTCAATATTAATCATTTTATTCACTTATATACATATCAATTTTACATGAAATATATCCTAAATATATAATAAAAAAAATTAAAATGAGATTTCATAAACAAATGTTTTCTTTTCTAATTGAAAAAATCACAAGAATCATTTTCAACAAATATATTAAATTAAATATCACATAATTAAATATTACTTAGTAAATTAAGAACCTATCCACTTATAAATAAAACATATTTTATATTTTAGAGAAGTAGAAAATTATAATTTTAACATAGTTATTGTATGTTTTGAATCAACCATATTCATGAAATGTCTTTATTCAAATAATTCTTGATAATTAAATATAGAAATCTCACAACACATGTGCCTTGAGAACCCACTATTCGTATATGAATTATCTTATAGATATTTTATCACAATACCTTTATCCTATAAATGATTAATAAGATATTCCATTTGGTACATGTATCATAAGTATACATAAGTTATATAATTAAGACATCATAATCCTAACATTTTTAAATTATGTTATTACATTATAAATACATTATTATAGGTGAATTATTTTGTATCCACTATATATTTCATGTTTTTTTCTATTTATTCATAACCAGGATTCATAAATCCAAACAATTATTAATAAATTAATTTTCAATATACCATTTTTCGAAATGTAGTATTTTCAGAATATTTGGGATTTGTTTGAAAAAAAATACAGAATTAATTATAACAACATTTCAAGATACTATAATAATATTAATATATTGATAGAAATGAGTCAATTTAAAAATATTATTTTTTAAATAAATAATTTTATTTTCCAAATTCTCTAGTTTAGGTTGTTCATTTAGTTTTCAAAACCAATCATCATTTACATTCATATTTTTATATTTTAAATAAAACTCTCTTATAGTTATTTTAATGATATATAAATATTAAATCATGCTCTTAAAACCCATTTTTTTATAATTTATGACATAAAGGATGTCTTATAAACATAAAAAATATATTGAATACGTATAACTATAAGAAAGATATTATATATTATTTACATAGTTAAAACCCTTTTTATCATATATGAGGCACTTATGACTTCCATTTCATGATTCATATATTGAATTTGAATAATCATTATCCCTCAAAGTAGAAATATTTTGGTAATTATTACCTTTAGTCAAGTCTTTATATATATTTATTGGATAATTTGTCAAGATGTGAACCTTAATTTTCCAACAGAAAAATGTTACATCCATATCATTATTTTTTATTTTGATTCATTGGGATAGAATTATATTTTTCATGCATGAGATTACATTCATGGGAATATGAGAAAACCTAGTCTCACATTCAGATGTGTCGATGTTGATTTCCTTCAAAAAATATTTCTCTCTTATTTCTTTGACCTTGTGTTCTTCTATTTCGGCTTCTCATCTTATAATTATCTAACATGTCAAGATTGATATGATGATTTCCTCAAACATTTTTTTCATTTATTTTTTATGTTACAAGATCACATATTCATTGGGTGAAAATATATATTGGTCAAACCATAATGATTTTCAAATAAAATTACTCTGAAAAAAATAGAATCATATAGTCTTCTAACCATTAAAAATATCATAAAATCATGTAACCATTTTATTAATATATTCATCAGGATGAATTGAAACACTCATAATGTGTTTGTTTAACTTATATAATATACTATATTTGTCATTGTTCATTCGTGTATGAGTAAATTCTATGAGTTTAAATATTTCATTAGTTGTTTTTAATATTGAAATAAAATTACTTCCCTTTTTTCAAACTCATATTATACGAATTAATTTGCTTTACATCTAATTCATAATGAAGTTATTGAGAGTTCATTTTTATTCTTTATATAAATTAAGAGTATTAATGTTCATAAATATATTCAACAAAGGTTAAGATAATATCTATGAAATATATAAATATACTTATTAAATCTATTATAATTCAAACCATCAAAATAAGAAGAAAAAAATAATGATAGATTCATGTAGAAGCAGCATGGAAAATTATAAAATAGACTATGAAACCTTTAATTTCACTAAAAACTTGTTTTATTTTATGTAAAAATAGTATTTTAGGAGTTTCAAAAAATTATATTACACCGTAGTAAAAATTGAAGTTTGAATTAGCATAAAATGTAATGTGGATGTGAATTTTCCATTGAAAATGAAAAAATTACATTCTAAAAGTCAATGAATATATTTTTAAAAGTATTTGGAAATAGGAATCATTTTGAATAAAATCAAAAGAACAATTCATAGAAATAAAAAAGTGAAATAACAATTAAATAAATATATATTTTTATAAAAGAAGAATTGCATAGAAATGATACATTTATAAACTAAATGATGATGAATGTTGTTAATTAAAAGTACAAGATGAAAAATAATAAAACGATAAATTGATGAAGAAAAAAATAACTACCAAATCTAATAAAGAATTTCAGCTAAAATCATTTGTTGAACCATTGTGTCTAACACTCAATTTCATGATGGTTTATTGAATAATGAACTTAGACTTAATGGAATCAATGAAACCAAAAATTGAGTAATTTTTAATATTTTAATGAATGAAATTGGAATGCAATAATCTCTTTATTTTTTATTGTTATACCGAAAAACCTCATAGAGAAGTAATAAATTTCATTTTCATGGTATTTGAATGAAACCTAAGTCTCTCACATTAAAATTTAGTGAGAAAAATTGAAATTTCCCTAGATTTTATAAATTTTTTATTTTGAAATTACTTTAAATTTAAAGATATCATACATTATATGGAACATTATTCTGAGCTTTTATTAACCACATCGACAAGTTTCATTAATAGTGTGCATCATACATGATACTATGATTCAGTAAACTAGGACATAAAATTATTATCACATATATTTTAAGTAGGTATATATGAATATTATATACATTATGAAAAATAAATAAAAAATTTCTTCTAAATGTAAATTTACTGATCAATTCATTGTAAATAATAAATCATTTTTTAGTAAGGTAATATTATTAATCAAATGTTATATCCTTAAAAAAATAAATTTCAACATTATTATTAGACAATATCATATATTTTTATAATATTTATTTTATAAATTTAGTTTATTTTTTAAATCATCATGTCTAAATTAATATATGCTGAAATTTTGGGATTTTTATAAAAATGTTGATTTTTCATTGAATATTGAAAAATACAGGTTTTTGTAAACGATATCAATTATTTTTAATAAACTACCAAATTGATATTAAAAAAATTAATTTAAATTAACATATTTATAATTTATTAATATTGGATCCACTTAATTCCTATTAAATCAACTTAATATTAGATTTTAGTATTTTTTTTTATGTTTTTTTGAAAACTATATTAAAGTTCACAATGATTCGCCATTTTGATTAATTAAAATAATCTCAAATGATGACTTTTTTATATTAAATTCTTTTATTATACATCTATTAAATTTAATTCTAATTCATACAAATATTATTATTATATATATAGAGTTAATAAATATCATATTGTGTTTGAGAAAAATACATCTATCAAAAACATATTTTTCGTCACATCTATGCGGATTATTTTAATGTTATTTATTTAAAACAATTAATAATTTATTAGTAAAAATAAAATAAGATATTTAAATCATAGTTTAAAATTTTAATTATGGTTTTTTTAAATATTCTAAAAAGATTAAATTTTTGACGAATAATGAATAATACTAAATCCAAATACAAAACAACCATTTTTTAAAATATTTATAATGATAAATTGTAACACCTCATGCTTCTACGGTACGCTTCTCTTTGAATAATGTGATAGCGTGTGTTGTACGCAACACCGAGTTCTAACACACCATAACCAATCAAACTAGCCGTTATGAATAGTAATACCTAATTTTTGAAATTATATATATTTTATATTTCAAAATGGACATCATTTTTGGATTCAGAATATCGAATTTAGCCTAAGGTGAAATTTTGGTACATTTCGGATAACTTTCATATTTTGATGAATAGTGAAAATTAATAAATTTTAATTAAAAACAACTTTTTTAATCGAAATAATTAATAATGATAAATTATTCATTTTAGTAGTTTTAAACTATATTTAGAATATATTTTTACCATTTAATATAATGTTGTTCATTGGACATAATTTTACAATTAAACCAAACATAAACAAGTGTCAATCTTTTGATAGTTATTATCTCTTAAAAACACGCTTTTTGTTTTGACAGCGGGAATTAATTTTAAATTATTTTCTGCCACTTCTATGTTTTGAATTTAGTAAAATGGATTCCATATTTGGAATCAGGATTTTCAAATTGTGTAAACAGGTAACTTTTATTTTTAGACATTTTGAATAATTACTGCGGTAAATATTTTATTTACCATGGTTAAGGGTAAATCCGGTAAATAAGGGTTAAAAAAATAATATTATAATAACACTAAATTACCCTAAAACTTGTCTTAACCCTATTGGTTGATACATGGTCGACCATGGGCATCTTTGTGTCGATTTTGGGACCCCATGGATCCACTTGTAAGTGATAATGACACTTTATTTTAATTAAGTTAAAATGAATACAAAAATGACACAAGCATATATCTTTTAGCAAAACAATTGTTAGATAGGGATATATATGTTGGATTATAGATTATAAATATTCATTAGAAAGATAAAATTATTTCCTAAATAATGACATTTTATTTATAATTTTTAGACATTAAATAATTTATTTTATTTATGACACAATGATGATGCAGTAATTACTATAATAGTGAAAAATTAAAACAATTGATATTATAAATACCAAAATAAATATAATATAAAACTTTTAATGAATTAAACTAATTTTATAGGATAATATGATATATTAGGATTGATTTAATTGACTTTGTTCGAAGTAATCAATCTGTTATGAGTTTCACAAAAATCAACTATTGAATAGTGTCAAAATTGACAAAAAAGAGTTCTTAAAACAAATATTATATTATTAATTGATATTAAATTCATAAAAATCTAAGGTTCGGCAAAGAGACTTATATCATTATAGGTTCATCATTAATGGGCCACTTGGGGGTCTATTGGATGTATATAGTATGTTTATGAACCATATTATATAAAAATACAAAGAGACATTGTAAAAGTGAAACTAATTAAATAGAGTTAATACTTAATGATAAGATTAATATAAGTACCCAAACCTGTCTAAATTCTATTGGTTGGGATGTTTTAGACCCATCCCCAACTTAACCTTTGAATAGTAAACTTTCGAGCCATTGGAAACCGATTATGAATTTATTATAAACTAATATCTCTAGCTTTTCCAAAGGTGCCCCTCACCCCTCTTATAAAAGGGCACTCCTCCTTCCCATTTCTTCACACCTTCAAAGCCTTTTGGTTCGGACAAACTCTGCCCAAATACTCTCCCAACATCCCTCACTACAACCTATAGGCCCTAGTTTGATCAGAAAGCTAACCTAAGGAGCCCTTTTGATCAAATCAAAATGAAGAACCCGAAGAAGAGGTAATGATTTCACCACCCTTCTCCAAGTTCATTTCTTCTTCCACTTCTTCTTTCATTGTTCTTACCATTCTAAAATAATAACTCCAGTATCTCACATATACTGTGATGTTATTAGAAATATGTTACAACCATATTCAGTATTCTATCCACCCTTTGAATAACATGTCACCATACATGCGTACGTACGGCTTACCGTCTCCACGTCGTGGTGTAATTGTTTTTCAATATATTATTATTTGGATGGTTATAATAATGATGTGTAACTCCTGTAAATAATAAATATAACATGTTAATGATTCTGTATATATAATATACCATCCATTTATATATTATTTTAATATCAAAAGAATGATATTGTGGCTCGTGCGTACTTACGGACTACCGTCTCCACGAACGCGATGAGATTCATTCTCCATCGTATCCATTAAAGTATAATTATCATTTGATGATTTAAAAATTATGTTTAAGGACTTGATATCATTCTGGATATGAATAAGTTACAACAAACATGGCTTATGTAACAAAACATATAAAAGAAAATGAGTAAGTTAACACCTGAAACGACGATGATTCTAAGATATTATTAACAAATCAATGTTAAAAGATCATATATGATATCATATTAATATATATGATTCTTATATAATTTAATAACAATTATTTCACCATTATACAGGAGGTTAACCTACCCCAACCAAGGAAAAGTACAAGGTAATGGTTATTTCACAATCTCTTCATTATCCGAGGTTGTTTATATGTAATAATCTACTGGATCTCTTTATCATCCACAACCATGTTTCTTAAAAATGTATTTCAAAACATTTTTACTATTTACTAGAATATGAGTTAAAGTCATTTATACCCTTTTTGACTTTTATATGTAGTTTATAAAGGAATATTTCCGTCATTTTCAAAACAAGGTCCCTTTTAACCTTTTCGACAGAATTAAGGTAAGAATGTTTTTTTTAACTTATACGGCGGGTGCGGCTATTTTCCGCCGTTATAAAATCTTCAAAGCTTTCCTTACAAGATTATAAGATTATTTTCAAGGAAAATTTTTTATTTTATATGGATCTTAAATGATTTCAAAATAAAAGGAGATATTTCTTTAAAAATAATTTTGATTTCATCTATGTCAACATCCTTTGATGGATTTTAAGATTATTTGAAGTTGATTTATTATGATACAAAACTTCTATATTGTATTGAAGGTTTTGTGATATGTTTGACTGTGGATGTGCTATTTTTATACCATTCATAGTTTATGGTGAAAGTATTGACATTTCGTATGCTAGTTTTAATACGAATGTTTATGTTATATTTAAACCTTTCCATATGGGAATGCATTGGACTTAATATGTGACGGGTGGAGCCCGCTATAGCTCCTCGATGCATCGGTAGGTCTCATGAGACAAAGTAGTGTCTTGGCACAAGGCCTTGACAAAATCTTATTTGTAGTCTTGGCACGAGGCCTTGACTATGTGGTTATGATAGTCTGGCATTATGCATTCCAACATTATGAAAGTGGTTTTTGATTTTTGCATGTGACTATTCGATTAGTAGAATATCCATGTGAATAATTAAATGGCATTATTTCATTTTATTTATGCCATACCATGTTGAAAGTTCATGTTTGAAAGGCTTTTGTTTTAGTTATACATTGCCTTAAATGTTTATTCTTATTTATGAAAGTTTCCGCTATATTGTTATCCTTACTGGGCATTTGAGCTCACCCCTTTTCTATGTTTTATTTTTCCCAGGAAGTGAAGAAGTAAATTATGAATGACCTGCAGGGATATTATGCGGGGAAATGAGTGTGGATTATGGAGACATTATGTTGTTGTAGTAGTTTTTCATTTTATGATGTAATGTAAAACATATGAATATATCTAGTATTTCCAAGGCTACTAAACCAATCGGTCTTTCGAGATTTGATCATTCTTGTGATCATGCCAATGTTATGTAATAAGGCACCGACTCTGGGTAACTAGGGTCGGGGCGTTACATAAATTATATTTTGAACAGGTAATAATGTAAAATTAATTCAATTATATATCTATTAATCTATTTTATTTTATTGCTAAAAAATTAATATTGAAATGAGATATAAATAATTGGTAAATGTTTGAATATTTTTTCTTTTAAAACTCTCTTCTTAGTCACGTCTATGAGATTATTTTAAATTCATGAATTCCAATTAAATGAATTGAATTTTTAAAGATTTATTATATACTAACAATAATAATAATTTATATTATATAATAAGTACAACATGTTTTTTTACCAAAATTAACAGTGAATTTTTTTTAAATTATTAACCATATTAAAGATAAAAATGGGTTTACATCGTGAAAAGTTAAAAACAAAATGGTAAAAATGAAATAAAGAAAAGAAAAATATATAATTTATGGCCATATTTTATTAATAAAATATCTAATTATATCGATTAATCTATATTTGATTAATTTAGAATCATATAATTAGAGGTAAACTTTTTCTTTTAAAAAAATTACAAATGTGCTACTAAACCCACATATGAAATGCCACCCTCTTCACTCTTATTCAAACCATAATACAATTTTTAGGCCATTAAATACCTAAATAAATTAAAAATATTCCACATATAATTTTCAAATACTTATTTTGGGCATAAATCCATCCTTGGAAATATTTTAGTGAAATCCTAAGGAAGTTACCCGAAGACGAGGTAACGTTCATCACATAGGTATTTTATTTTATTTCTTCCTCCTCCTCATCCAATTAAAATTTATCCATTATAGAAATATAAAATCCCTATATACCATATAATTAAGATTTTTATGTTAATTTAATTACCTAAAACCATATCCACATCCATCAAATGGGTTACAAAATTATCCTTCGTGTGTACTGCGGAATACAGACTCAGCAACTGGTGTCAACCATTTTTCCATTACCACAAAAATTAGTATGGTACGATGATGGACATACAATATATATATGATATTTATAACATTATTTTATCTATGAATTAATTATATCAAATATATCATTTTACTTTCCACTAAATATGGGATATGATAACATCGCTCAGGTGTACAACGAACCAACACCTTGCAAAGTGATGTGATTCATTTTAACAAATGAATTAGATTGTGATTATAATAAAATTGGTGATAAATTTATATTGTAATATGAAAATAATAATTAAAATAATGAAATATTATTTATTAATAATACATAATATTTCATTTTATTTCTTAGAGTTTCACTCACTGAAACATTATATTGTCATTCATGTGCTTGTGGACTACGACCATCATGAAATGATGTTATTACATTTTCATCATGACACAACATAGATCATATGTATATGTATATTTAAAGAAATAATCCAGTATTTTTTATATTATAATTATTATGGAGAGATATGATATTACTCACATCATTTCCATGATGATCGTTGAAAAATGAACATTTACTCATGTCTACGTACATCCTTCCATATATATGATTGAAATGTAGTTTATTTCTAATAATAATAATCTAAAATTAGATTTAAATGATTCATTGATATAAATATATATTATAAATATTTCCACATTAATATAATGGAACCATGATCATTGTAAGAGGACAAAAAATAAAAAATAAAGGCATATATAAAAAAAGTAGTTATAACATGAAATGAGACATTAACATGGAATTATAAATAAATGGGTAATAAAAAGAAATAAGTATACAATAAATTGATTAATTTTTATATATAAATATATAGTGATTTAATATATTTATAATAAACATGTATTTATTGTAGAGGAGTGTTGAATGAGTATAATAAAGGTCGAGACTTATGGTAATCAAAGTCTGACTCACTTTTTAATTATTCAATACACATGCCATATTCAACACATATTCCATTTATGTGGTTTATATACTACATTAGAATGTATATTATTATAGTAATACATAAAATTAAATTTATTTATATATTCTTTTCATGATTACTACCTCATGGCATTTACAGTATAAATTTTAGATAAGTGGTAGGTTATTTTATCTATAATTTTAATCATTGAGATATATTTTAAGTTATGAAGATAAATTCTATTATGAGGTTTATATATAACACCATTGACATATGATATCATTTTTTATTTACCACAGTTATATTTTATGTTCCATTTAATTATTTTTATTAATGGTTCTTATATTCAAATGTTACAAAATTGTTAAATATTTTATCTTCCATTCTAATAATTTATCGAGAATATTTGAGTATATATTTTACATAATAAAATATTATGATCTATATCTCATGAAATATCAACAGGTTTACCATAATATAAATATTAATCATTTTTCTAAGTACTAGTACGATTTCCCACTCTTTGGTACTTAAAATAATTTTTAAAATTATAATAATAGAAAACATCTACTTATATATCTTGGGTTTAAAACCTTTTTATTCCAAAACTATTTCTTCTAAAAATTGTTTCCAGTTTTGTAAAATATAAAAATTAATCATTAATTATTTTTTATCCCACTATATATTTTTTGGCCAAAAAATGAAATGAATCGTTGGGTTATTTTCCATGTAGTTATTATTTTAATTTTACTAAAATTTTGAAAAGAATCATTTTTTTTCACATTCAAGTAATAAATAGTATTTATTTCTATCTTTTCCATTGAATTATTTTCTGGATCCCTTACATGTTTTCATTTTTATTTTATAATAAAAAAATCTCATTAAATTTATAAAATTTTTATATTATTAATAAAATATTTCAATATGAAAAGGATCTTGAATTTATTTTATTTATTAAATATTTTTTTTAATAATAGAATTGATATTTTAATAAATAAATGTTTTTAATGATTTATAAATATTTCTTTAAGTGATTTCAAAGATTAAATCCCAATAAAATTATTTCTATGATATTTTATAATGATTAGTTTCAGAAAAAAATTTCAATAAATGTTACATTTCTTCAAGAAATGTTCAATGTGATTATTATTTGAAAATAATTCTCCAACTAAGATGACATACTTTGAGGATTCTTATTCATTACTTGGGATATGTTTCAAGGATACCAATATTATTAATTATTTTAATGGTTTATTATTATGATTTGATTATGTTCAAGAAACACATTTATTTTTTCATGGATTACAACATGAATGAATTCATATTGAATCTACTTAATTTTACTCATGTTATAATGTTATTAAATAATTATAGAACCTATTTTTCCAGAGGTTATAAAATGGGGAAATGTTTTTGAAACCCATTTATTTTCATGTGTCACGACCCGCATTCACCAAAAGGAGGGAAGGGTTAGCAGATGGCCTGACCCTTCCTTCATTAAGTTGAAGGAGAGATAATGACCCCCAAGACCCGCCTCCAATAGATCCCGGAGTGGCGACTAGCACCAAGGGTATAGAAATTACTCACAAATGGAAGGCATTACCCCATTTTGTTTTATAAGATCGAGAGATTAGATGATGAAACCCATTAACACCAAGGTAGAAGAAAAGTAGAGCCAAAATTAAACCATTCCCACATGCATGTTCCAAAATCAAAGCCACAAAGTAAAATAGGTGACTACAAAGGTAAGTACCAAAGAAGAAAAGAAACAACTGCAACTGCCCCAACGGTCCGAGCTAGTATTGTCCTGTGTGATCCATAAAGTCCTCCTGGAAACCTGAAAGTAGTTTTATATACATAGGGTGAGCATACAAGTACAATCAGTAGGGAAAACCACAGACTCTCGTGCACAAGTGGGGGAACATACTAAAGTCCCATGAGAAAAAGAGTAAACCAAACACCTAATTAAGGTAAAATATCCACCCAGTCCTCACCAAGGCACACTCCCCAAATAACGCAAGTCAATAAATATATATAATCAGAGCACTTCGATGTTTGGGTACCACGCGCCACTTTCCCATTGGTTATTGAGAAATCCTACGCATCGAACCAATCCCGCCATTCTCACCGCAGTCCCACGACTACACCCACCCGCATGCACCTGGGCCACAACTACCACACGTAGTCCCACTGCCGAGTCCCGCTAGCAAACACCTGGGCCACAACTATCACATGTAACCATGCCTACAAACAACTAGGCCAGAACAACCACCACCACGAACGAAGACACATGGGCTAGAAAATCCACTGCCACGCCCGAAGACACCTGGGCCTCATCTCGAAGACACTTGCGAAACCACATTCCGCACACACCTGGACAACCACCACACCACGCTGCCCGAAGGTTCTTGGGCTAATAATGGACCTCAGGCCATCACAGCCTGCCCGAAGATACTTGGGTTATCCGATAAAGGGAGTAGAGAAGGAGCTAATAACCAGACACTGAGAATAGTGTTGGGAAAAACACCCTCCCCCATGAAATGGGGGTTTTCGGCACTAAGTGCTAAACATGGGTTGGGCACGAATAAGAAACACAAAACTACAAGTATAGATATAGGTAACAAGCACTCACCCAAAGCCTAGGTTTCTTAACCAGCCGACAGAACACAACACCACTGCATCGAAGTCCCAAGTCACCACTTTCTCTAACAAAACCCACTTGTCCCGTTCTTGTTTCAAGTTCAGTGATAATGTTTAATTATGTTTAAGCAATACTGGGCAACTAGTAAGCATAGGCACAAGTCTAGGAAAGTTAACAGTCATGCATCAACCATAATACCCACACCGGGTTCTCAAAAACAGAGGATCCTACCCCAATTCGTGATATAAACAAGTACCCACCCGGTCTTAAAACTCACAACCACCAAATCCATACCAACAAGGGATCCAATCCCCAAATTCAAACAACCACCAAGATTATAAAGACAGGGGATCCAATCCCCTCCCCCATCACCTGCAACCGGCCCGTGAATGAAGACAACCAAACCAACGTCACCAACACTAAGTAGGGCCTTGCCGGTATTTTAAGATTTAAATGACTTAACTCACTCCATGATTCAAATTCCTTGTGTTCTAACCAAGAGTTATCACAGAAGGGTTGATCCCGGTGCTTTCAATTTATTCAGCCGGGTATACATGATTAACCAATTTCACAGCATGAGTTCACATTTACAAACATGACTTTTAAAGCATACAATGGTTTCATTACTGCATAGGGAAAGACCACGAACGACCATGAATTTTCAGAAGGTGTAAGCCAGCACAACTCAGAAAGATAATCACAATATAACGCAGAAACAACACTTAAAACCCCTTCCCTTTCATTCTTTAGAACTTCGTTTATTATCTTCATTAAGTACGGTCCAACCAGTTCTACATAAACAAAAGCACGCCCACCCTGCATGATACACAAAAGAGATAGATGAAGGAGAAATTCCCTACTTGTTTGGTCGATGATCGATGCTTAGGCCCGGCGCGGATCCTTATGGATAACGATGTGGCGTGCCCGATGCACCAGAAGCTGTTTGTGAAAAGCGGAGATCGAGGAATAGATAAACCACATTTAATCCATATATTATATGAGCTGGGGATGGTTGAGGTGAAAACGTGAAACCGCATGAGGTGCGGGGGTAGTGGGTTGACCATGCGGCTCCACTCGTCATTAAAGGGGGTCGAGTGGTTTAAACCGACTAACTAATTCATTAAGTATTTAATTAAAACTCTTATGCGCGTTACGGGTCTCTAAAACACGCTCAAACAGTTCAAAATAGGGTTTAAACACTATTTGCGCAAAAAGGAGTGCTACTGGAAACAACTCAACAAGGCCGAGTGACGCCGATCGGTCACGCTGATCGGTCTCATCGATCGGTCATGCCAATCCGTCTCACCGATCGGTCGCGCCGATCGGTCTCACCGATCGGTCGGGCCGTTCGGTCTCACCGATCGGTCTCACTGGGACGCCACCCCTTTATCACCTGGATTTTGGAAAAGGGAGGGACCAAGAGAGTCAGGGTCATCACATTAGATACCTCTCAAACTATTCTCATCCTTAAGAATTTAAACAAACCAGAAGGAATGGGTTGGTCCGAACAACCACCCCAAAAGTTACATCTCAAGAGTGAACCTCGTTGTTAACTAAGAACACCTTCTTGTCACGAACCAAGCAACATATCATGTCAAACTGCCCAGGCATGTGAGGGTTGTGGAGTTTCCTTCCCCATGTCATGATATTATCCTCTTTGGGTGGCACTGACTCACCCACATGGGTTTAATCACATCCACCATAATGCGTCTTGATTAGGGGTCAGGTTCTCTCCTCCCCCATAGCCAGGGCTTTTCACACACAATCAGAGGAAGAAAACCAGTACATTTTATAGACAAAAGGCAAAAATGTTCTACCACAACAGGAACAATAAGGAACAAATATTAATATACACTGGGTACTGGGTACAAATCTGTTCTTCCCTCTCCCACGTACTCTCCTCAAGCCCACCATGTCTCCATAACACACGAACCAAGGGAATGGTTTTCCCACGAAGCACCTTTTCTTTGCGACCCTCGATCATCACTGGCCTCTCCACAAAAGTCACGTTGTCCTTGATGTCCTTCTCATCCCAATCAAGGACGTGTGAATCGTCATGCAGATACCGACGGAGATGGGACACATGGAAGTCATCATGTATCCTCAGTAGCGGCGGTGGTAACTCTAGCTAATAAGCTACTTCACCAACCCGTCGCAACGCTTAGAAGGGTCTGATGAACCTGGGAGAAATCTTACTCCCCTTACCGAACCTCTGCTGGCCACGCCGAGGGGAGACCTTCAAGAACATGTGGTCTCCAACTTCAAACTCCTAGGGCCTCCTCCAGGTATCCGTATACGACTTTTGTCGGTCCTGGGATGCCTTCATCCTTTTTCGTATGAGCTGAACCTTCTCGGTCATGTTCTGCACCACCTCTGGGCCAAGGATGTCTACCTCTTCGACTTTGGCCCAACACATAGGTGAACGACATGGCCTCCCATACAAGGCTTCAAATAGGGCCATACTGATGGTATAGTGGTAGCTATTATTGTAGGAGAACTCTACCAGGGGAAAGTGTCTTACCCAGGATCTTCCTGAGTCCAGAACACATGCCCGCAACATATCCTCCAAGGTCTGAATGGTGCGCTCGGTTTGTCCATCTGTCTGGGGAAGGAATGCAGTGCTAAGCTGTAATTCTATGACAAAAGCATGCTGCAATCCTTTCCAGACTCGGTAAACCGTGAATCCCTATCCAAGACTATAGACCTCAGAACGCCATGAAACCGCACCACCTCATCCATGTACTTTCGTTACAATGCATCCACAGCACTCGACTCCCTGATTGCCAAAAAGTGAGCCGATTTCATCAACCTGTCCACTACCACCCAGATGGCGTCATATCCCCCTTGGACTACGGGTAGTCCTGTGACAAAATACATCGAGATGTCATCTCACATACACTTGGGGACATCTAGAGACTGCAGTAGGCCGCCTGGAACTCGGTGTTCAGCCTTCACTTGCTGACACACTATGCACTTGGCCACAAACTCTGCCACTGCTCGCTTAAATCTAGGCCACCAAAACTGCCTCTTCAGTCCCTGGTACATCTTGGAAACTCCAGGTTGTACCTCCTGGGATGATTTTTTGAAAACACTGAGAACCCTACCACGCATCACTCCTGGAACAAACAACCTTTTCTGGAAAAGCATCCAGTTCTGACCATCCTTTGTCCATCCTTCTGGATCCTTGCCCTGGTCAACTCGGTCACGCATCACTTTTCACTCCAGGTCTCCCCAATGAGACTCCTCCATTTGTCGAAATAGAGATGATTGAACTATCATCTTATATAAGAAGCCTCTGCTGCTATCCATCCTCACATCCAGGTGTAAGGCAGCTGACTCTTCTATTGCCTTCCAGGCGTTTTCCGACTCTCGGACCGCATCCTTATGTGTCCTCTTGCTCAAGGCATCAACCACCACATTTCCCTTGCCTTCAGTATAAGAGATCTCGAAGTCCTAATCCTGGAGGATCTCCACCCATCTTAGCTGTCGCATGTTAAAGTCCCGTTGGGAGAAGATATACCTCAAGCTTTTGTGATCCGTGAAGACCAAAAAGCCTTCCCCGATGAGGTAGTGCCGCCATAACTTTAGCGCAAAAACGACTGCTGCAAGCTCCGGGTCGTGGGTGGCATAATTACGCTCATGGGGGCGTAGCTGCCTGGACCCATAAGAGATCACCCCTTGTCACTACATCAACAAACATCCCAGACCCTATCCTGAAGCATCACAGAACACCTCATAGGCCACCCCTTATACTGGTAATCTCAGCACTGGGGCACTAACCAACTACTCTTTTAGATAGCTGAAGGCTGACTCGCACTGCTCACTCCACCCGAAAACCTGGTCTTTCTTGGTCAGGGCTGTCAAAGGGGATGTAGCTCGGGAGAAGTTGGGTACGAACCTCTGATATTAAGCTGCCAGCCCAAGGAAACTACAGACCTCTGCCACATTCTTGGGTGCTGCCCAAGAAACAACCGCCTCAACATTTTATGGTTCCACCGCAACCCCCTGCCCAGAAACCACGTGCCTGAGGAAGTGCACTTCTCGTGTCTAGAACTAGAATTTAGACAACACCCCATAGAGCTGATGATGTCGGAGGACCTCCAAAACTGCCCTCAGGTGCGCTTCATGGTCCTCTTCTGACCTTGAATAGATCAGGATATCGTCATTGAACACAGCCACGAACCGATCCAAGTACTCCCGGAAGATGGAGTTCATAATCCCCATGAACACAACTGGGGTATTCGTAACGCCGAAGGGCATGACAATGAACTCAAAGTGTCCATACCTGCATCTGAATGCTGTCTTCGAGCTGTCGCACTCCTTAAATCATAGTAGGTGATACCCAGACCGCATGTCGATCTTTGAGAACCACCCTTCCCCTTTTAGCTGGTCGAAGAGATCGTCTATCCTCGGAAGAGGGTTAGGATTCTTGATCTTCACCTGATTCAGCCTCCTTTAGTCGATGCACAACCTGAGACCACCATCTGCCTTCTTTGAGAACAAGACTGGAGCGCCCCACGGTGACGCACGTGGGTGAACATAACCCCTCTTCATCAGATCGTCAATCTGGATCTGCAACTCATGTAGCTCTGAAGGTGCCATCTGGAAAGGAGCCATCGAGATCGGTCGAGCGTCGGGTTGCATGTCTATACCAAACACAATATCACGCCGAGGGGGTAGAGTCGTCACCTCCTCAGGGAAGACGTCCATAAACTCACGGACGATATCTGTCACTTCCACCATTTCAGCATCTACTGATTGCACTGTCAGCTCGGCCAACAAGGAGAGGAGGGGTTCCTCTCTCCTGTTTCCCTTTTGACTAATCCGCTCGTCGGTGAAGGTAACACACCGACCCTCCAAGTCCGAGAACACAACCCTTCTTCAGAAACAGTCGATGATGGAACACACAGAAAATAGCCAGTCAATTCCAAGTATGACATCGTATGGATGAATCTGTAGTATAAGAAGATCCCTAACTGACTGATGTGGCCCTATCATCAGTCTACATCCCCGACAAACAAACAAAAAGTTAGTCTGACCTCCGACTGGTGTGCTCAACACCAGGGGAACTGGATGTCTCTCTGCATATAAACCCAAGGCACGGGCTAGACTGGGTGCAAAAAAGGAGTGAAAAGCTCCGGTATCGAACAAGGCATAAGAAAGATTGCTAAACCGACTGATCGTACCTCGAACAACCTCTGACCCTTCCAGAACTACTGCCTCTATGGCGTGCATCTTTCCATGCCCGACTCCTCTTCCAATCAACTTTCGCCCACCTCCTCGACCACGCCCTGGTCTGGGTCCCTGAGGAGCGCCCTGAGGTTGGCCTCCTCCTCCTACATCTTCCCTCATAGGAGCGGGAGCTCGCTGTCCCTGCTGCTGTTGCTGAAAAGGTTGGGCTAGAAGCTACTGTTGGGGAGGGTGGTGGGGATGTCCACCACCTCCATACTGCACCCGGTCCGGTCAATGACTCCGGAGATGTCTAGGGCTCCCACAGATGAAGCACCGCGGTCCTGGGCCCGATGAAAAGGGGCGAGGACAAGGGGATCAAAACTGAAACTGTTGCGGCATGCTCCCTGCGGGTCGGAACCTAGAGGGTCCTGACGCTGGAGGCCTGGTGCTGACGGCCTTCCCTTTTGATGGTCCGAGCTGGATCCCCTCTCGTGACCCTCCTCCTAGATCATGCATCCTCTCCACCACTTCGGCCTTCTTCTAGACCTCTAGGTACATCGGCAGGGTAAACGGGGTAACGGCATACTGGAGGCAGGGTCGGAGCACCTCCTCTAAATTTCATTCCCAAGACTCATTGCCAGGAAAGTGGTTCGGAGAAAAACATAGGAGGTCCTTGAACTTGATCCCTATATCCCTCACGTACATACTCCCCTGCTGGAGGGAGAGTAGCTCCTGTCTATTTTCGTCCTTCATCATCGAGGAGAGGAATTCCGCCCGGAACTCCATCTCAAAATCCGCCCAAGCCACCTCATACTCTCTCCTCTCCCCCAGCTAAAGCGTTCACCACTGATAAGCCGTTCCCCGCATCTGGATGATGGCCATAGGAACCGAGTACTTGTCTGGGGCCCGAATTAGGCCGAAATCTATAACTAGCTCCTCTAGCCAGCCCTCCGTCTTCATGTCGGAGGTGCTGCCCTCATTCTTCTCGAGGGCCTGTCGCTGGAAGCCCCGAAGAGTCTTATGCCACTGTTCGTCCTCTTCCTCCCGATCAGCTCTCTATCAATCGTCCAAAGTATTCTCTGGGACCTCGATCGCCTATACAACATGTGGTCTCGGTCCAGGTGCCATAGCTGCAAGGTAAACGAGGAATGCCTAAGCCCATGTAGTGCAGAATATCTTCTTGAATGCTTCTTAAAATTTAATTTATTCTTAATTCGCAAGACATCCCAGAAACATAAGAACACAAGTCATTATGATGCATGTACCTTTCCTTGGGTCTCTAACCTGCAATCAGTGTGGCCTCACTTAGTCATTCGGTAGGTCCAGAGTCCTTGCATAGGATCATAGGGGGGCTTAAAATCCCATTTCCTAGCCGGTCTTCCCTGGCATAATTCATGTGCCAAGGTTACCCAACACCGTGGCCTTACCATCCCATGCAATCCTCATTGTGCCTAACTCTAGAATCCATCCTTTCTATCAACCATCACCTCTGATACCATTCTGTCATGACCCGCCTTGACCAAAAGGAGGGAAGGGTTAGCAGATTGACAGAACCTTCCTTTTTTATGTTGAAGGACAGATAATGACCCCCGAGACCCGCCTTCAATAGATGCCAGAGTGGAAACTAGCACCAAGGGTATAATAATTTCTCAAAAATGTAAGGCATTACCCGTTTTTGTTTAATAAGATCGAGAGATAAGATGATGTAACTCATCAACACCAAGGTAAAAGAAAAGTAAATCCCAAAGTAAACCATTCCCACATGCAAGTTCCAATAGTAAAACCACAAAGTACAAAAGGTGACTACAAAGGTAAGTACCAAAGAAGAAAAGCAACAACTGTAACTGCCCAAAGGTCCGAGCTATTATGGTCTTGTGTGATCCCCGAAGTTCTATTGGAAACCTGAAACGAGATTTATATATATAGGGTGAGCATACAAGTACACTCAGTACGGAAATACAAAGGCTCTCGTGCACAAGTGGGGGAATGTACTAAAGTCCCGTGAGAAAAAGAGTAAACCAAACACCTAATCATGGTAAACTATCCACCCCAGGCCTCACCAAGGAACACTACCCAAATAACGCAAGTCAACTAATATATATAAGAAGATCACATCGATGTTTGGGTACCCCACGCCACTTTCCCACTGGTTTTTGAGACATCCTACGCATCGAACCAATACCACCATTCTCACCACAGTCCCACAGCCACACCCGCCCACACACACCTAGGCCACAACTACCTCACGCAGTCCCACTGCCGAATCCCGCCCGCAAACACCTGGGCCACAACTATCACATGTAACCACGCCTACAAACACCTAGTCTAGAACAACCACCCCCACGCCCGAAGACACATGGGATATAAAATCCACTACCACGCCCGAAGACACCTGGGCCTCATCCCGAAGACACTTGGGAAACCACCTGTCGCACACACCTGACCAACCACCACACCACCCCACCCCGATGTTTCTTATGCTAATAATGGACCTCAGGACATCACAGCCTACTCGAAGATAATTGGGCTATCCTAGAAAGGGGGAAGAAAAGGAGTTAATAACCATCCACTAAGAATAGTGTTTGGAAAACACCCTCCCCCACCAAATGGGGGTGTTCGGCACTAAGTGATCAACTTGGGTGGGGTGTGAATAAGAAACACAAAACTACAAGTATATATATAGGTAAAAAGCACTCACCCAAAGCCTAGGTTTTTCTAACCAGCCTATAGAACACAACACCACTACGTCCAAGTCCCATGTCACCACTTTCGCCAACAAAACCCATTTTTCCCATTCTTGTTTGAAGTTCAGTGATAATGTTTGATTATGTTTAAGAACTACTGGGAAACTAGTAAGCATAGGCACAAGTCCAGGAATGTAAACAGTCAAGAATCAACCATAACACCCACACCTGTTTCTCAACAACAGAGAATCCCACCCCAATTCGTGATATAAACAAGTACCCACCCGGTCTTAAAACTCACAACCACCGAATCCATACCAACAAGGGATCCCATCCCCAAATTCTCACAACCACCAAGAGTATAAAGACAGGAGATCCCATCCCCTCCCACATCTCCAGCAACCGGCTCGTGAAATAAAACAACCAAACCACCGTCACGAACACTAAGAAGGTACCTGACTGTATTTTCAGATTTAAACGACTTAACACACTCCATGATTCAAATTCTGTGTGTTCTAACCGGGAGTTATCACAGAAGGGTTGATCCTGGTGCTTTCAATTTATTTACCCGGGTATACGTGATTATCCAATTTTACAACAGGTGTATAAATTTACAAACAAGCCATTTAAAACATACGATGGTTTCATTACTGCATAGGGAAAGACCACCGACGACCATGAATTTTCAGAAGGAGTAAGCTTGCACATCTCAGAAATATAATCACAATATAACGCAGAAACAACAATTACAACCCCTTCCCCTTCATTCTTTAGAACTATGTTTATTATCTTCATTTTTTTCGGTCCAACTAGTTCTAAAGAAACAAAAGAACACCCAAACCTCATGATTCACAAAACAGAGAGACGAAGGAGAAATTTCCTACTAGTTTGATCGACGATCTACGCATAGGCTAGGCGCAGAACATTACGGATAACGATGTTGTATGCCCGATGCACCAGATGCTATTTGTGAAAAGCCATGATCGAGGAAAGGAGAAACCACAGGTAACCCTCAGTTTATAAAAGTTGGGTACAGTTGAGATAAAAATGCGAAACCACATGAGGCGCGGTGTCGTCGGTTGACCGCGCAGCTCCACTCGTCATTAAAGGGGGTCGGGTGGTTTAAACCGACTCATTAATTCATTAAGTATTTAATTAAAACTCATATGCACATTACTGTTCTTTAAAACACGCTCAAACAGTTCAAAATATGGTTTAAAACTCAATTTTCGCAAAAATGAGCGCTATTGGAAATAACTTGACAAGGTCGGGTGATGCCGATCGGTCACGCTGATCGGTCTCCCTGATCGGTCTCACAGATCGGTCTCATCGATCGGTCACGCTGATCGGTCGCACCGATCGTTCTCACCGTTCGGTCTCACCGATCGGTCACACCGTTCGGTCTCACCGATCGGTCTCACCGAGACGCCACCCCTTTAGGACCCGGATTTTGGCAAAGGGCGGGACCAAGAGAGTTAGGGTCATGACATCATGCATTATGATATGATGGCTATTTTATTCTCTTGTGGAACCCATACATATGATTTTTATTTTGTGATGGGTGGGATGGATGTATCCCTCCAATGCATTGGTTAATGATTTATATTTCATGGGATAGAAAGGACTTGAATGGGGAGTGAACCTGGTTCAATTGGGGAATTTTGTTTTATATTGTTCTTGGGAGTGATCCATAACTATTATTATGAATTGGGGAATGAACCTAATCCACCATGATATCCTTTAAAATAATCCTTGACTGATATTAAAAATATATTCTTTAGTTACATTTATGAAACAATTATTTATATATTTCCATCGTTATGATCACATGGAAAATATGATTCTATTCCCATATTATTCTTCTTTTACGAGCCAATTATCATTCTGAAGTGAATATAGATTATAATAATTGATATGTTGGGTATGGTTATAAAATTTTATTCCCATGTTCTCATACACTTCTTCTCATGTTATGATTATGCATCTACCTTGGTTACCCTTACTGTGTATATGAGATCACCCTTTATTAAGATTCATTTCCCAAGGATATGAAGAATGTTTTTTTACATAGGATTTCCAAAGGATAATATCTTAATGGGGTTTATTAATGATCATTAAAGAATTAAAAATATTTTTGTTTCATGATTACACTGTCACTAAAACATTACATACCACAAGATTTTTTCATGTAATTTCAGGATTATTTCTCTAAGAAGATGTAATATAAAGGAATGATAACCAAAGGATGTTGTTGTTGGTATCATGAGAACATTTTAATTCACATTTAAAAACTCAATTATAAACATTAATTGGGATATATAAGGATATTATTAAATATATGTCTAGGTATGTATTGAAGGATATGTATATAGATGATTAAAAGATTTGGAAAATCTCCTAGAATTTTGTTAGAGGATATAGAATTTTATTATCATGAATGTACATCCATGTTTATATACAACAATTGGATGTGTCTTTAACACAGAGGTACTTATATGTAGTTACTCTAAAAATGGTTCATTGATTTGGACTCAATCATATCATTATGGATGGTAATGAGCCCAACTACACATCTAGTTTAAAAATACTAGGGGATAACCTTTAAAATTTCACTAAATCATTATAATCTATCACAATGGAATTAAATAGATGGTGACTATGAATGGATAAGGATAAACATATGGTTTCCTAGATTAAAAACAATTCTACAATAACTATACATTATATAAGTGATTTTCATGAATATTTTGTTTCCTATTATTCTTTATGTCACTAAGAATAATCTATTTGGTTTATTTTGTGGTAGTAACCCAATGAATATGGGTTAAAATATAATGGTATAGACATTTTTTTATGTTTCAAAAAATGTGATAATTATGAGAGTAAAGGATGTAGTGACAATTCTTAATCAGTAATCACGATATAAGATTAAAAAAATGCACCTTAACAAACTCTAATATTAATAAAATAATTGAATGAGATGGGTTTCTAAGAGTTCATGTAATGGATCCCATATACTAAAGAAGATTTAGTTTCCAATATGATGAGAATGTTGGATGTTGAACTCTAAGAAATTTCCTAGATAGAAAATAAGATTATTTATTATGGAAAAGAATGAAACAATGAAATTATTTTTTGGGGAAATTGAAAATTTTGGATAATGAAATTTATGATAATAATTCTATCCATGAGAAATAATCAAAAGTTTTATATTACAAATTTTTAATATCTGTTCATTATGAAAATTGATGTCCAAAGGGGAAACTCATGAATAGAATCATCCCTGTTGTATGACTAATATCATCTATGTTGATGGTGAATAAACATTGAATAATATATGAAAGGTAGGGGTATTTAAAAATAAGACGATGTATCATAGTTAAATGTTAGAGAAGGGGGTTTGATGATTGGAGTATTCACATACTATAATTAAATAATTCTGATATATATAATATTTGATCAGTGTATGTTTTCCATAAAGTTTTTGAAAAAATATATTGAATAATGATAATGACCAATAAAATTGATGTAAATAGAAAGGTTATATTTTTATTAGGTGAAGATAATCCTTAATTTATTGCTAATGTTGGAAAACGGTTTTTATTTTTGATAAAGTGGTATCTGATATGGATAATGTAAATTCAACAGTATTGATGACCTTGGAAATGTATAATGATTTATGAAGATATTTTTTATGTTATTGTTGATGGATTTCAAATAATTATGGAATTATTGAATATATTCAATAATTTATTAATTATTAAAGATTAATGAAGAATGTATGACTTGAAAATATTTTTATGATAATTCATGTTATTACCATGATTCAAAAGAAGTCATGGTGAAGGTGATAACATATTTGGTATGTGAAAATAGGGAGAAAATTCATGTTGTGTGGGGGATTAATGAATATTAAATTTTTTTTAATTTTGTGACTATGATTATATATTATGTATTTTTGAAGGGATATATTGTTGTCCATTTATGGAATTGATTAATTTGAACATTGGATGACATTTTAGAGATTAATTTATTACTTCACCATAAGATGATTTATGCAAGTTGGATAGCATGTGATAAATTTTTTTTAAGTTAAATAAATATATATGGAAAGAATCATAAATAATTTTATTGTTCTTAAAAAACATTTATTCTTTAGGAATAAAAAAATTACCTTCATTTAATGGAGTATGTGATTAAGTGGAAATTGATCAAGGAATAACCAAAGAGTTATTATGTGCTTCTAAAGTGATATTAAATAAAGTAACTGAATCTTCTCATGGAAAATAATCAACATTTGGAAATGTATCTTGAAATAATTTTTTTTCATTTCATCATCTTTTTTGAAGATATCAATGACGTTTTTTTGACTATTTGGTAATGGTTTTGTGGTCGTTAACCTTATATAGATCACCCAATTTCTAGTATTCATTGATCACTATCATTGTATATAATTTTTTACACTTTTAATCTATGTCAAACTATTAAAATACAATATATTTTATCCTATTTTAAAACATAGTTATGATTCATTTTATGTAACCATATGGTTATAACATTCCCATTTTAGTGGAATTTTTATTATTCATTTTTATATTGTGGGTTTCTCTTAATGAATGTTCCAATCCAAAAACATTTATGGATGAGATGAATATCGAGGGTAAAACTAATTTTAAGGGGTGGTGGATATTATAAACCAATATTTAATGAAATTTGTGATTGAAATTAATTTAAAATTTCAGATATATTCTGTTATACAAAAAACATATATTACCTTGTCTTACCTGAAATAACGATTTTCTCTAATAGAATTTTTGACACATGACACTGAGAATCAATAAACCTTGAATGAATATTTTTATAACCTAGTCAATAATTAGAATAATATGAATAGTATTAAATATATATAAAATATTCATATAAATTTTATAATCAATATATAATTATTTACTAATACTTTGTAAATAATCATTAAATTTAAATAAAGTTAATATATTCATAAATCATATTTTGTCATTAAAAATATTTTTTATTACTTTTCGTGAGAAAATATTAATGATATTTTATAAAATTTATTTTTTAAAAATTAAATTCAGTTTTTAAATCATCATGTCAAAATTAAAAAATAGTATTACATTGGATTTTTTTTGTAAATGATTATTTTTCCATTAATAGTTACATGGCTTGATTACTGAATAACTATAAATTATTTTCAAAAAATTAAGTAATTTAATTTCCCAATTATTATTTAATGTATGAGAATTATTATTTTGTAAAATTTTAACATCTTAAAAAATGTTGAATAAAATTTTGTTTGAAATTTATGATAACTATATTTTTGGGTTTAAAAAGCTCTCACTTTTGATAATTATTTTAAAGTGAAGTATGTTCCAAAATTTTATTTATATAAAATAATAAAAAATGATGAATATATTAAATTAAATTTCTAAAATATATATAAATAAAATTTAATTGATATTCATGTAATGATTATTAATAGATATTGTGAAAATATTAATCATCTCGATCATGGAAAAAATACACATTTCAAAACTAATGTTTTTGGTCACATCTGCATGTTTTGTTTTTATTTGTTTTCTGATGTTATAAAATATATTTTCAAAATAATCATGTCTAATTTATATTTAGGTGGATTTTTCATAATTTTTAGAAAATAATACTATTTTTATGAATAGTAAAAATACACTGAATTGTAGTGGGAAACTACATTTTGATTTAAATTATTTATAAAGGTAAATTTTATTTCAATATTTTTTGAAAGTGAAAATAGTTAATATATATATATATATATTAATAAAATTTATTTTATTTTATTTAATTTAATATTGTAATGTTATATTAAATATTTTTATTCTTTTGAATATTTTTATTCTTGAAACTTGCTTTCTCATCTTATTTACGTGATTAAATTTAAAATATATTATTGAATCTTAGGTGAATAGAATAAGGAATAATTTATTATATATATTGAATCAGAAAAATATATATTATGTTACATTTTATACTAATTTTTTTTTCAAAATAAATTGTGAAAACATAAAAATTACTTACTATGGTAAAGGTAAAAAATGGATTTCCATGTGGTTAAACTAAAGAGTTAATGGTTATAATGACCTAAAAACATGTATAAAAATACATTATAGAAATATTTTGAAAAAGAAAATGTAAAGCTTCTATTATACTCCATATTTGTGTATTTTAGGATGATAAAAATGTTCTATTTCTTTTTTTCAATTAATAATAATTGTGCCACCCACCTCGCTTATAAAAGGCCACCCCTCTATTCCCTTGTTCAATGATTTATGAACATTTTTGAGACAAAACCTAACCAAATTACTTACCAAAATACCACCACTAATCCTATAATCCATATATATTTCATAAATCCATCTATAGATGGATTCTTTTCAAAACTTAATGAAGCTTCTTGAGGATGAGGTAATGTTCCTAAACAACTAATTTTATTTAATTTATCCCTCAATTTCCATAATTTATTAGTAAAAGAAGATCACATGTTAAAATAAATATAAAAAATATATGCAGATATTTTGATATTAATTTTATAACATAATTCCATCTCCACATCCATCAAATCTATTACGGAATCATAGTTCTTGTGTTTGGTGGACTACCGCCGCAAGAACATCTGTTATTAATTTTTCTATTCTGACCTATAAATATTGGGTATGATGAAGGATATAATTATATATATTATATTTATAACATTATTATAGATATCGAGTTATTAAATCATATATATAGCTAATTTTTACCTTCCATTACAAATGTTATATGATAACATCGCACGTGTGTATGTCGGGCTACCGCCTCTTAAAGGGATGCAATTTATTTCCAAAATATCATTACATAAAATATAATAAGCATAAATATAATAAATATATATGATACAAATTCCATTATTTTCATAATCATGACATATATTTAATTTTAAAATAAAATATACAACTTTCATTATTCCCTTTTTACTCACTGAATGATGATAATGTCATTAATATACCTATTGACTACCTCATTAAAATGAAATGTAATTATTTTTTTCGTTACCATAACACATGGATGATATGTATCTTATATTTATAAAAAAATAATAAAAATATTTTGTGTCTTATATAATTATCATTATTTAAAGACAATAAATTACTTCCCACCATTCCATAAGGATCATTTTAATATGGAAATTTTATTCTGGCGTACGTATGACCTAATGTCTCTATGATTGTAACATTCTTCATTCCTCAAAACCAGATTACATGATGGATATTAAAATTAAAATTAATGTATAAATATGATAATTATTCTGTATATTTTGTAAACATTGTCAATTTTAGAGTACTAAAAATAAAAAAGTCAACATAGATATGAAAATCATAGTGATTATTAATCAGAATGAGACATTAACATGGAATTGATAACAAACATGTAATATATAAAAATAAGTAAATAATATATGTTTATATATATATAATTATTGTTCTATAATATATTTTTCATAATATTCCATTAATTTTTCTGGAGGTTCAAATGAGTAAGAAGTATATATATATTTACATTAAGAGATTTTCATCATGTTTTTTACTTTTCTGAAACACATTTCACATTCCCCACCGATTACTATTATCTAGTGTATAGACTACCCATGAATGTATTATATAATTATTACAATTAAAATTATAGTATTTTTCATATCAATTTTATGTTCTATATTACATAATATAATCTTTTAAATTTTTCCAAAGCGGTAAGGGTTTTTATCTGAAACTGAATTCTTTGAAATATATGTTATGTTATGAACATATCTTCTATACTAATTGGTATATAAAATAATGTTAACTTGTAATTTCATTAATTTATTTATCCTAATTATATTTTATGATTTATTTTATGATTTTACTTCTTGGGGATTATATTTCTTAGTATGAAATATGGTAGTGATTTTATGTTGCAACCTTAAAATTTATTCGGGATATTTATGATTATGTTTTAGATGAAAAAATATTATGATAATTATCTAAATAAATATAATGAATTGGAATATCCATTATTTATTCATATTATTTAAAAATTTTAGTTCCATTTTTCCTCTCTTTGGTACATAGAATAATTATGAAATATTTCTAGTATTTTCAAAATAAATTAAAAAATAAATTTTTCCGATGATTGACTTTTTTTTAAAAAAAATAATGGAAATTTAATGTCATTTTTCTAAATAGTGTTCATTTGGATCATACCATAAATGTGGAAAAAATTCTTATTTTTAATCTATATAACATTAATAGTATTTTTTATGTGATGATTGATCAATGTTTTAAATATACTTGAGTAATTTTTTATAATTTATTTTCAACGAATATGAGTTACTTAATATTAAGTAATGTTTTATATTTTCAATACATGATTATAAAATGAAAATAATTTTTTAAAACATTTTTGTGTTGAAAATGTATTTTTTTCATAGTAGAAATGATATTTTCCACATCTAATATTGTAAATAATTTTTAAGTATTCGTTTTTATGTTTTAAAAATTTATTTTCTATTGAAATTATCTGTAAAATACTAAATAATGTTTAGTTTACAAAACTTATTTTCAAAAAAAGGTTATAATTATCATGAAATGTTCTATGTGATTATTATTTCAAAACAATTCTCCATCTAAGAGAGTATCCTTTTTGTTTAAATTTTCATTATTAGGGATATGATTTAAGAATGAAAATTTTAATCATTATATAAACGGTTTAGTTTTATGGTGACATGAGGGTTATAAAACACCATTCTTTTCCCATGGTATATACCATGATGGAAATATTACGAAACATTTTTCTTACTCCATAGGATATTATATGATTAAAAGATGAGTTAATTATAAAACTTATCTATTCTCATATGATTTTATATGATGGAACGACTATAAAACATATTTTATTTCCTTCATTATTATTTGATGAATGATTGTTGTTCTTTTTTCATACATACGTGTGATTTTCATTATGTGATATGTGTTACCTATATTTCCATCTAATATATTTGGTAATTATTTTTAACTCTAGATATAGATGTGAATAGAATGGATAGTTAAACCAGTTACGTATGGTATTTTTCCTAGTTTGATTGAATTGGTAGTGAACCTTGAATAATATGATGGTTTGGAAAGTGAAACTAATTTAATATTTTAGCCTTCCCATTGAGCCGGGACTAATTTATAAATTTTTTAAAATTATTATGTGTTTACCAAAATAATTTTTCTTAATCTAATGTTATTGAACCAAAGATCATGTTTATTGATTCCCATATGATTAAATTCTTATGAACTACTCATATTTATTTCATGACATAATATTATAATATTTTATATGAAGTGTATGGTTTTCAAATTTTCGTATCATGTTACATAAACATTAAAATCATGTTATTCATATTTATCTCCCTTTTTTATCCTTACCAAGCATCATAGAACCCATTTTTTATGTTTCTTTTCCGCTTGTTTTGAAGAATGGTTTTTATTTATGATTAGTAATGACAAAAATATTAAATGGATACACTAAATATATTTCACAAATTAATAATATTATTTTCCAAATTTCAAAAGGAACTAATCTATTATGGAACCCAAATGTTGTGTTCAAGTAATGTAATTAATAATCATATAAAAATATTTAATATCCATATATGTGAATCATATGGAAATAAGTGGAGGATTGATATAGTAAATCTTGTTTAGGAATAACTTCAATTCCCTAATTGTTAAAAGAATATGAAATTGAGGTAAATTAAAATGATATTTGAGTGAGAATAAATGGGTAATATTAACTCTCTATTTATTGATATTATAATTAACATTATAAATGATATCACTTTATAAATTTAAAAGGAATTTAAAAATTAAAATAAATTTAAATTTTAAATTGTGTGAGAAAGAATGTTTTCAATCCTCCCAATGTTTATATATATATTTCATAAGTATTGGGAATGACTTATACTGATTTAAGGATCTAATAGTTAATACTGGTTATTTAGACCCTTAATTAATTTATACTAGATGGGTTTGGAATGTCTCATCCATGTAGCCACTAGAAGACACAAGCTTGCAGGTGAGGCACCTAGGGATCATTCGAACAACTTTCTTTGACCAAGAAGACAATTCTCATCCACTGTATGGTCAGTTGACTCTTGGTGGATGAGGTAGCTGCATTTCATTCCACCAAATGGTTGGTACTTCTTTATATAGTCAAAATATTTACATGAACCTTATACATCTATCTAATCCATAACTTCAATAATATGACACTATTTAATGATTTCAATAATATCAATACTAATTTAACAAGTATTTATTATTTATTATTAAAACATATTACATCAATTAATAAATAAATAAAATGAAATAATTAGTAACATGAGTGTTTTGTGACAATTTGAAAATTAATTAGCTCAGAAACCCAACAACCTAATTATTTATTCATATACTACATCATATTAACCTTCCGCTTGTTTTCTACAATGTCGAAAATTATTTATTTCTTCATGTCTTTCTCCACTCGATGAATTGGTTTAATGACATAATATAATTACTTCCATATATTTTTCATGAATAAATTCAAGATAAAAAATTATATTCTTAGTGAAACTGAACAAATTATGAGTTCTACTATAAAAATTCATGGGAATCATGATTGTAAGGATTTATAAATTCTCAATGTAAGCACTCATATATACTACATGAGGTCCATATATCAATATTTTCAAGACATGAATGTAAATAGTTCCTTGGAGAACTCAAATATCTCTTGTATTACATACTCATAATATAAACCATAGAGATTAGACAGCAATACATATTTATCCAAATGATGACATTGGATATAAATATTTATAGACGATTACATGAGGCATGGTAAGTATAATTCATCATCTATGTGTCCCTAGATGATTTTTTTTCCCCATCACATGCCTCATTAGAGTGATCTATATGAACATGGGACTTAATATAAACAAAATACTCTCTTAGGGTTGAATTATTATTGAGACTTTGTGTCAATCATTGGTGTTTATTCAAATCAAGACATTATCATTAACAAATATGGATCACACTGAAGGAGAAATGTTTTATTATGTTTTAATTATCTATAACAAATAAAAGATAATATATTTAATAATTTATCTTTATTGCTAGTTATCATATAACAAATTATTTTTGTTAGTCTCTTACTATTTTTCCAAATGAAAATATCTCTCACCATTATATTAAAAATATACTCTCAATAGTGTATTCTAGATCCAAGGGCACACATTTCATTTTTCATAACCCAGACCATGGTCATTCAAATTATTCATAGATATATATATATTTTTTGATTTCCAAATACATTAACATAAAATTCATTGATCTATTGAGTAGACTCCTCATTCCTAAAATCATGAAATCATAATTTGTTGAACCTTTTCCTAAAAATTTTATTAATTAATATATGTTATTTACCATTCCTACAAATATGGTTATGTTGAAACATTATCTCTATCAAAATCCTCTATTAATTAATAAAATCCATAATCTATAGCATGGTCAACAATTCCACTATAGTTACATCTTAACTCAGATAATTGATGGATTTGTATAAATTTAGTTTTTTATTTAGTGATTTTGTTTAAGTTATGTGTGAATATTAGTTATTTTATTCGTCACATTCCAATAATATAATTTTTAAATTACATAATTAATAAACAAAAACAATAAAATAATTTATTCCCATTTTTTATCTTCTTTTTATTGTTAATTTAATTACATTATGTGATCAAATTGAATCATCCATATAAACTGTGCTAAATAAATAAACAAATTTCACCGAACATACAAATAAAATAAATAAGTGAAATAATCCTATTCTTTTAAAGACTGATTGGTTTATCAAATAGATCATAAAATAGCCATAAACCTAAGGTAAAAATTAATTGATTATATACCTATATATAATTTTATATTTCCACCGTTAATCTATATACCTCCATTGTTAGACTTATCTGAAAATGGATTTTGAACCACATCTACACTATGAGTGTTCATTTTTTATTGATTCATACTCACTCAAATGTGCTAGGTACCAAGGGTTTTGGTTACATTAAATGAGCCTTGGACATGAAATTACATATATTTTAAATTTTGAATGGATGAAATAGATATGATAATGTATAATTAAAAATAAATATCCAACTAAACACCTTTTAATGGATTATGATGTCATATATACCCAACACACACACTCGGGTTTATCAAACTCAATATAAATTACAAAAATGACATGTTAAGAATTCAAATTTTCTAACAATCATTTGTGATCACTTTTATTAAGATAAATTAACTTGAATTGATAAGTTTTTATATTAATTAATTAATTTTTTCATTATCATTAAATTATTATGAAAAAAATTTGTTTAATGTCCATCAGGAATAATTTTAAGTAAGTTTATCATTTTATTTTTCATTTTGTAATTGAAAAATCAATAAGTAAATGATGTATACTAACGATTAAACATGACTTCTACTGTCCTTCTTATTTTATCTTCAATACTATAATTTATTTTATACACGGTTTTTTATAATGTACTTATACACCCATGAGTTTTTTAGTTGGTGTGGTCTTCTTTTCAATGTTTAGAAGTAGAATGGTCATTACCAATGATTCATTATGTTTTGAACTGTTTGACAAAATTATTTTGTTATGATCAATTAACCCCATGGAGTGGAGTTTTCATAATCTTGTACTCTATTAATGAATTCAGACATGTTAAAGAATCATTCCTCGATATAATATTAGTTAACCAGATAAAATTGATGGATCAGAAACATGTATTTAAGGGGACAATGTAATTGGGGATTTTAATATTGCATATTTTATCAAAGTATCAATTTACAAAAATACATGAATCTATATAGTTTTATAGTATGGATTTTACCTATATCCCATGAGGCATTGGAATGTTATGACAGGATGTAGGAGGTGAATTGATGATGGGATTAGGCATATGAAAAGACTTCCTAAACATCATTATAAATGGAATTAGAACCCAAATAGCTCAGTGCCACTTAATGAGAAATGTAGTACCATTTATGTTCTTGTGGAATGAAAAATGTTTCCTTTTTAAATGTTTTATATCCATAACTACTTCCATTTTTTTAATATCAAGAAGAGAAAATTATTAAGATAAAGGAACATAAAAATGGTTGGTTTGGTACTTATGCATGAGTAACCCTTTAGGGTTCATCATGTCTGTTTGATAGAAGAAAATAGATGATATGGTTTGGACCCGCACCCAGAAGAAGGTAATTTAAACTTCATTATTTTAGGACATAATGAATTACTTTTCTCAATACATACATAAATGAGAAATTTTACAACTTTTTCTCGTTGAATAATGCATCCCATTATCATAAAATAGGGAATATTGTACCATATTATGCTCATCAAATGTTGTATTATATTATCATAAAATTAATTGATTGACATCTTGTTATCCAGAAATTCTAATTCAAGTTTGTTTTAGGGGATATCAATTCCTAATATTTAGTTGGCAAGTTGGGATTGATCCTTTAGGAGTTTTCTTATGTATCATGGTGGAACAGAAATAAAAATCATTGTATTTGTCATTTCATAATTTAACAAAATGTCATGAGACTGATCTATTCAATATAACATAATTTCATAAATATTATGTCCTATATATGTTAATTTTATATATATATATGTCTAAATGGAGGAAGGTTCCTAAAAAGTGTTAGTGTTTGACTTATTTCAATGATTAAATTTTTATGTAGTTATAGTGGATTATCCACATTGAGGTGTTTTATGGAGAAATTGTGGAGGATATAGATTTATATAAGATTTTAAATAAATATGTGAATCACAAATTAATTCTCAAAATGAAACCAGGAGGTGAATCTTGACACAATTAGTATGCGAAAACAAAGTGGATTATCTTAACTCAATATATTATAATTTAAATAATTGGAGTTTCTCAACATGGGTTTCTTATGTGGGGTTATGAATTTTTTCTTTCTATATATGAAATACAATATAAAATGGGTTATGCCAAACATAACATAACATGTTGGTTAATTTTTTATAAATGGGAAAATATCATCTACACTTTTATAAAACACCCTTAAATTTTTTGTTCTAGTGAACTAAAGGTTTTTTATAAAACGGTGAATGAACTACCACAAATGAAAACTTTTATGAATTACGTCCCACTTGGTAAAATCATATATGAAATTTGTACATTGGAAAGAGTGATAAAAATATATTAATTAACAATATTTTCAATTAATATTTAATTTTATATAATAGGGTATTGTTTATTAAAAGTATTGGGTAAGAAGGTTGATTGTCCAAAAAATATTTATATGAACTTCCCAGCTGAAAATAACTCTATGAATATCCCTCCAAAAACGATGTCTCATATGAATCCTTTCAAGAAGTAACCACTTTGGGATCCCTTCATAATTTTATTTATATAAGAGGCCAAAATGAATGTTCTATGTGTTATTAGTATTATCAAGGAATTCATACTTGAGGAACCTATATTCATGGAAACATGAGTCAATGTTTTACCTTTTTTTTAAATTATTGTCTCCTGAATTTGGAATAATATTTGAATGATGTCTTTATTTTCATATAGATTACATGAAATATTAAGTGATTTTATTTATTTATATTTGTTTACCGGGATTATTCTATTTTAGGGAGTTTTTCAATAATTTATATGTATTACAGAATTACAGTTATCTAGAATAATTTAGTAGCATAGTAAATTCAATGTCATAAAAAGTTATATCAGAACAAAGGGTCAACTATAAGGATTCCCAAATGAATGTTAGCCATGAAGGATTCATTAAACGATAAATGATTATCACCTCATATACATGATTGAACTTGCAATAGGGAGGAAAATTTGTAGATATGAGAAATCAAATTATTCATATATCAAATTATTGTCACTCATGAAGGAAATGTTCCACATATCCAAAATTGATGCATGACCACAAAGTCATTATATTTCTATAAGAGAAGTTCAATACTTTTAGGAAAGTGATAGTTATCGATAAAAAAATTTCTCATTTTATATTATGTAGTATTCTCAAATTAAAATATTCATTTAGGTATTTTTTGGATATTTCATTATGATAAAATGAATTCAAAATTATAATGCACATTCGAGTTTTTAAGTCTTTTTTTATATATATATGAATTCAAATTAAGAAATTTTAGATGAACTAACCCTTGGATACTTGGTTCAAAAATATAAAGTATTATCTATGGCTGAAATAGTCAATAAATCCTCCAAACATGTTTACTATTTAATTTTTTTAAAATAATTGTTAAAATAAATGGACCACTACTAGAGGGTTGTTATCACTACCACATCATTGTTCATGGATGAATATTTTAAGGGTACTCAACACTGAGTGTGTGAAAATTCATTATTCTTATAGTGATCCCAATTATATCTTCCTTGCGCTTAGAAATAATTTTGTAAATAAACTTAAAATTTTTATCTGAATGAGGATTATATCAATGATTTTTAAAAAAATGCTTGGAAGACATTTTATAATTCCAATATCATAGTGTAGTGGAGGTGAGACATCATATACTACTATACATGTTATTAAATAAATTTATAGTATAATACTTTCATATAATGTTTTATCAATCAAAAATAATTTTATTTACTTTATTTATTATCTTTATGGTGTAATGTGTACTTAAAAAGCCTCAATTCAAACATTTTGTGTCAAATTTTACACACAATGTTGTTTCTTGTGTCAAGCCACATATTATCTATTGTCTGTAAGATTACACAACATGTCAAAAATATATGAAGAATTTATGACTACAACATGTTCCATAACATTCATATTATATAGAATTATAAATGCTTTTAAACTACACAGAATGTAAAATGTCCCAAAATGAACTATAGTTATATAAATACTTATATAATATGAATTTATTTCCCCAAAAAATATTGAATAACTCTTGAAATGTACCTAGTATGGATTAACAACTGTTATAAATTATGTAACTACATAATCATTGGGATGTTTGGTATCACTTTAATTTATCTATTTGTTGACTCATATAGATTCCCCAACTCAGATTGAACCTTATGTGATGGAATGTGTCAAATAGAATCTACAGAAAGTTAAACATCATTTAATCAATTTGTATTCATCCATCTAATATAAATATTTTATCATTGTGTATCTAATGATGATTATCATGCTTTACACAACCTGTATAGCCAACTATATGTTGTGTCATAAACATATTATTGTATTATTCAGCTAGAAGACAATACATGATGTGTAATGAGGTTTTTCAATTTTAACAAACATATCACTATTCTTTATAATAATTCAATTACATGTTGGGTTATATGGAATATAAAATTTAGACATGATGTGTACTCCATGTTATGGAACCTTCCTGCTGGATGCCAATACATGGATTATGATGACATTATTTTCTAATTCACAGGGCATGTAATGATAAATATGAAACATTTTTTCCATTGATGTATGAAATGTAATGTTTCGTTGCAAAAATTTCATCTATGACTAATAAATAGCATCATTTGAACCTCCAGATGATATCATAAGACATTACTCATCAGTTCTTGACCTATTCCCAGTATGATAACGATAAATGAAAATGTTATCCCTAATTTTTGATAAAAAGTTATAAACAAGAAATTAATATTTACAGTCAAATGAGAAAAGTGATCAATCAATTAATAAATAATTATAAATTATAATGTGACTTCACCGCTTCCAATTTATGAGTCTAAGGTGAATAAAAAATGTCATGGTGGTTCCCATAATATTTTTTCATTTATTTAAATAGATAATATCTTATAGTCATGTTAAATTATTTCATATATTATTATAGAGATGAAATTTCTCATTTAAAAGACATTAATAATTTATAACCAGAATCTCAATGATATTGATAATTATTTTTTCTAACTATTTTTATCATATCTCTTGTTGTATTATTGTTTTGGTGAAGAATCCAACCTAATTTTTTTTAGTTGTATACAGATGTGCTGCATGAATCATTGAACAATGAAATTTGAATTTTGAGTGCTACTGTAGAGGAACCTAGTGGATAGAGTTGATCGTCATTAATCACACTAAGGAATTTATGTTATTATATATTCAATCATTATATGGATAGAAAAGTATTCATAACTAGGGATTAAGCTTATTATACTATCTTTTTGTTGGTCACATTAACCATATACTATAAAATGAAATTAATTGAACTATATAGTTAGGATAAACAATTAAATATTTTTTCTAATGAAGAAAATCAAATATTATTTATTATAATATCATGTCTAATACTAATATAACTATTTTTAAATTCAACTATATGAATATATTGAAAAATAATTTTATAAATTAATCAATCATTATTTATTAAAATGATGTTAATTAAAATTTATCAATTTTTTAAATCCTATGACACAACCAACCATTCCTCATGAACATTTATCAATCCATCGTTAAAAAATTATTTATTCAAAAAAGTATTATTTATTCAATAAATAAATAAATATTATAATCAGTGAACTATTATATATATAAATATATATTTTACATTTTGAATATGACACTGATAAATGTCATTACTCATATATTCTAAACTCGAATACCTCATGATTGAATTTTTGATTAATAATAAATGAATAATTTTAGTTCAGAATAAAAATGAATAAATCTTATTATTAATATTAAAATAGGATAGAAGTTAATGAGATTATAGATAAAAATAATTTGTAACCTTATGAGCCACATTCTCAATGTTATTTGGTAAACATACATAATTCCATGTTCAGCATCTAGCATGTTTTCTAGACACCCATAATGATGTAAGCAATATATTCAAGATAATAACCTACCCAAAAACACTAATAATAAATTTAATTATAAAATCCACATCATTAAAACATCTTAATTAAGGAATCATTGTAGAAATATACACATAATACAATCCCATTAGATCATCACACTGAGTGTTTGTGATGAATGCACTTCTCAACTTTGTGTAGATATTGACATCTACAAGACACTTCAGTGGAACATTCGCTATATTGTTGGGAATTGTTTATCCGGGAAGGTGGGTGTTAATTATCCATAATTGGAATGATCCATCTCCATTTTCCATCATTATGGGAACTCTATTACGATTTGTAGAAGAGGTTATCCTTCATTAAAATCACATGAGAAATTTCTTATCTCAAGATATCCTTTGGCTCGACTCCAATATAATGGTTGACATGAGCCTATATTATTCATGAGTTTGTATTATATATAAGAGATTACATTTCCAAATTTGGATTTTGTAGTCCCCACATTGAGGATTTCATGTCTCCTAGGGTTTTACTGGAACATTAGAAGCATCCATGATGTGATTTGGTTGTCTGTAAAATTTTTTATTTTTTATAGTCTAGATATTTTTCTCACACCTTATCTATGGTTTTAGATGATGATGTCTATATTAGTAACCCAAGCCTTCTTCTGTTGTATTATTTTTATTATTATATATATATTTAAGTAATTTTCTTATTTTCTTTTTAAATTATATTTTTAATTATTTTTTAGGTCCTTGATCAATCAACGATGATATATCTTGTTTTATAAGTCTCTTAGAAACCGAATGGTGATTGTGGTTCTCTGACCAATGGTATGTGCACTAGATCCCATTCGAAAAGTGAACTACTCTAACTCAATTCAACACCATCATGGAACATCTAAAAATATTTGGATAACTATATGAAATATATAATTAAATGATTCCATTATAATTTGGAACACCCAAGGTTAGGGTTCCCAAGTGAATTTTGACTTCCTCACTCTCAAATAAATTCGTAATAAAGAATCCATCATCACTTGGTAGGAAACCATACAATAGTCCCAAAAATTAATTGATTTATCACATTTTTATTGTATGCTGAACTTAAAAAATGTTGACTCAATCATAAAAAACATTTATATTTTTTGTAATCACTCGATCTATGTGGAGAAAATACAAATTTCCAATCAACACATAGAAAAGAATGTTTACACTGCGAATAGTTATTTATAATTCACCTTTGAGTCTGTGAAATGTAATTTTATTAAAATGGAGTAATAATGGAAGGAACTATGAGTCTTTTATACAACGTATGCATATTTTCATAAAGGAGGTGATTTTAATACAGTTAGTAATGATTTATAGAAGAATGGTGGTGGCCTTGTCCAATGGAAAAAATAGAGGAATTTGTTTCCATTGCTTCTGTCAATGGTTTCATGATATGAGATATTATGGTGATATATTTTCTTAGTTAAATAAGCATCATGGATGTTTTCTTATATGAACAAGTATTGGTCAATGTTTTGAAGTCCTAAGTGGCTATTCATCCTTTTATATTTCTAGAGTTTCCAATATGACCCTGAATATTTTTTATCAATCACCGATATTTATTTTATTGGTTCTAGTATATGATGTAACAAATTTATCTTCGTAAATTGATGTTGGATAGTGTAGACCATATTTCACAATGTGGTTGACATGTCTTAAAATAGGCCCATGCAGGAAAAATCACATGTTGGTTTCTAGAATATGTTTATGCAGTTAAAGCTGAATCAAAAAAAGTGGTTTAGTAAATAACCTTCTAAAATGTTACGGATAGAGTTAATAAAATAAGTAGTTTGATTTTTGGAAGATATTATTGAATAATTATAGCATGAATCTCTTATTAATGAGTTTGTTGGAAAAAAGAATCCAATTATCAAAAATTATAATAGAAGAAGAATGGGTTGTTGGTTAGATTTATTGAGCCTCGTGGAATAAATAAATAGATCATAATTAGAATTATTACCTAGAATCTATCAATGTGATGAATAATGTTTTTATCCTCAATATTCATATTTAAGATGTATCATATAGTAAAGAAATGAATGTTGTGGCTAGTATAATAGTTTCTAATTTTATGTCATTTCTTGATAAAACCTATCCATATAAGTTTGATTGATACCAAATTGGTTAGTCATGAATACAAGATTATTTTAGTAGGGTGGTATATCATATGAGAAACAATTCCCTTAGTATGTACACTTTTTTGTATAGGGTTCTACATAACAAAAGTAATATAAGACTTTATCTCCACTTGAAAAATCAGTTGTCAATAGAACAAAATGGTTTTATTAAAGGTAGATTTATCCACGTGACTGCCAGTCTAGCTCTAGAAATGGTTGGTAATATCTATATTAAATCAATTGGGTCTAACATTATTATCATGGGTAACATGGATAAGGTTTGTGATTTACTGGAATAGCGTTTCTTCACCATTGTGATGTCAAATATATGTTTCTTAAATAGTGGTTATGAATATTTCATCACGTCTTGTAGATATCCAAGGCTCTTCATTACTCTCATGGAGAAAAGTGGGGATTCATTATGTTGGTTTGGGTAATTATGTAGTGTAATCACCTTTTTCCCATTATTTTATCTCGGTTCATAACTACCTTATAGATATATCACATAGAGAAATTCTAATTATAAATTTTTTATTTTCAAGTGTAGGTCAAATTTTAATTATATATTTTATCTAATCATTTAGGATGATATTTTTATCATTGTAAATGGGAATAATTGGTCTATTCATAATCTTAATACGATATTTGAGGATTACACAAACTGGAGTGCGGAAATTACTTATAATGATAATAATATGTCGATATTTCTAACAAATTATTAGATTGAATTGTTAAAAATATTGGTTAGTGTATATGTGTAAATATAAAAAGTTTTATATTAGAGTATATGGGGGCCCAAATTTCTCTCGGAAGGATTAGAATCCCCCACTTTGATGAACTGGTTGAATAAATATCAAATCCCATACTCTGTTGAAAAAATTGTTATCCTTCATTGGTGGAGACCCTAATCTTATCAACTATGTACCTAGCTTAATTAAAATTCATGTTCTTTCATTGTTATGTGTGCCAAAAATATTTCCATGAATAATGGAGAAGATTGTGACCAAATTCATCTAGGATGCACATGATTTTGGGTGGTACCACCAGGATGTGTGGGAGAGGATGTAAAAATATCTGGAGTTAGGGGTATTATTTCTAGATGTATTAAAGAAATCATGGAATGCGTTGAGGTCAAATTGGGTTGGGAGGATATGGACGACTGATATTTTTCAGACAATTTAATTTCTATAAATTTCACTTAGATCATGGATATTCTAAGTGCATGGAGCACATTAGGCTTTGAAAAGAATTCACGGGCATGTTGAGAAACTCTAGTAGTAATAATGCCAGATTATTTGTCAATGTGACAATAAATTATGATATAAAACATTTAAGTTAAACAGTTGGTATTTCCTGGATATCAGACACCTAGAATCAATTTTTTACTAGAAAACATGTACCCATTTGTTATCCAATTAGTTCAGAGTTTACACTTACTCGAGATCATTGGGAATATTATTCTGAATAATGATTTTGATAAAATAGTTTTTATATAATAACATTCCATATTTGTTATTAGAATGTTTTATCATTACCTAAGGATTGTATCATCTATCCAGGTTGACATTGGAGGAATTCTATATTGCTGGTAGATCCCTCAAAAATTAATCTTTATTGCTCGGTGTATCAAGGGTCATGACCTTTTTATGTATAAGAAACTCATGCGTAAGGAAATATTTTTCTATTCAATTCATGCTTGTAGTGGGGACCCCCCAGTTTGAATCTATAGTTAACTTATGTTTTCAAATAGATTTTTTGGTCAAGGTGTGGGGAAAACTTGGTGAACGATTCAGTATTAACCTCAATAATGGAAGGATCAATTAGTTCCATCGTAACTAATTTCATGTTGTTGGAAATAATAATGAAGAATAGAAATCCATGTTAGATCTTCTATTAGAAGACTGGTGGGTAATTTTGAATCCTTGGAATAAGGATATCCATTCAGGTTCATGTATCTCCCGAATGGATGTGGTTTCTAGATCATATATTGTAGTTTTAGAGCATGAGATAATGTGTAAACACAGGGATAATTCTCCCTCCATGATAACCCTCATGGGTGATTTCATTTCATCATCCTCAGTTCAGGATATTCATATGACTGGTAGATGTGTGAAATGATATTCTCCATACCAAGGTATGAAATGTAACATCCATGCGTATTTTGTGGGTGGGATCATGTGGGGTGTCTATATCATACATAATCCCAAGAGATCACACATTATTTTCTTATACTCTCTCTATGAAAGATGGGTTCTCTTTTAACAGAGGTCCATGTAATGCCCAATAATATTCTTCTTTTCAAGGATATGGGACTATATATAGAATAAATGGATACTGATTCCATTATCACACAGACCATTGTTCACATGACTAACTCCACTCCTTGGACCATCATATATCACATCACTAGATATAACCATCTTCTTAATGATCAGGTGGAGGCTCATTAAAACTTGAGAGTAGTTAATAAGTTCGATAATTTAGATACCTCTTTGTGCACCAAATATGATCACTACCTTTTTCCTATAGTTTGGGATCCCTCCCTTCTGAGTATGTGGTTTTGGTGGGGATATATTCCCTTGTATTATGTTATTTTCCTCCATAATGGTTTCATTTAAAGGGTACATTTTTAGGGTTCTATAATAATATCTTTTATCTCTTAATGATAAACATCAAAACATGCTATAGGATAAGAACATTGACGAAACATAAGAATGTAGAAACTGTACAAAACATCACAACAAAATAATAAGTTTAGTATAACCATAAATACATCATAACATTGTGTTATTATGATAACCTGGTTTGCCCTATAAATTATATCTCATGAAATATTTATGTTACCCAATGCATTTGAGATGAATATAATTCTAGGCCCACTAGTTGAATTCATTTTATATACATGAATTTGTGTTCCATATATATCATAGGTCATAAAAATTATTTTCATTACATTTAATCCCAAAATAATGGATTTTGGATTATCAAAATGGATGTCCCCAATTAATAATAGATAGGTACATCTCTATGAATACAATTTAGTGTAAATGGGGATGAGTTTTAACTACACAGATGTTTGTCATAGAAAATCATAGGATACATTTTAATGGAAATTGCTTGTACATTAGGATTAATGAATGTGTTTAATAAATGTGAATAGTGGTCTATAATTACATTTAAATAATATGTATAGTAATAGGGTTTTGTAACAACCAATTCCAACATGAATTTTTTTTTGTAAACAGTCATAATACAAGGTATGTTCTAAAATAATGATGAGGAGGATAGAATCTCACACCTTGAAAGGGTGCATCTGAAGGATTGTGGTATCTTCATTGGAGCATTGAAAAACATTTAATGGTATTTAGGGAGGGATAAAGAGATTAAATTTATATATAATTAGTTTTAAATAAAGAGGAGTTGGAACATGATTGTGTAATTATATAAAAAGATATTGAAATCATTTATTACTTCATAAATTTATGTTTTTATATCTAAATAATTATATAATAAAACCCATAACCCATTGATATTATTTTTTCCATAGTTTCATACAATTTTTAGTGGTTTAAAATATTTTATAATGTACTGAACTAATCATATTAAAATAATACAATTTTTTGTGTGTAAGTGAGTCATGTTTATATGATTTTATCCTAAAGAACAAAAATTTATATATTTTTTTGATGATTTATTAGTGGATTTTGTAAATAATAAAAGAAATATAAAATTATTTAAAAGGTTATTATATGCTGGTTTATGGTTTCCCATTATATAATTTATTAAACTAAAATGGTCTATTATTATATAATAGTGGAGACTATGTATTTATATAGTATGATGTTTTTTCAAAAAAATTCAACTATCATAGAAATGTATGAAAATTCAATATTTTCCAATTTTTGTTTAAATATTTAAAAAATAGTATTTATTTTAACAAAATAATTATCTATATATGAGATTACAAATAAATAAATAAAAAACCTTATTTATTTGGAAATACATTTTTTAAGAACAATTATAATTTCATAATCCATATAAAGATTACATTAGACATAATTAAATTATATTATCATTTTTAGGTAAATAAACATAATTAAATAATATTATTGTATAAACTTAAAATATATTTCCAAATTAATAAAATTATCACAAATATATTTCAATCTACATATTTTCCAAAATCAATTGGCTTATTTATATCGAATTATATTTTTCATTGAATCATAAATACTTATAAATATTGAGTAATAATGAAAATATATAAGCATAATAAATATTTTATTACTATGTAAAAAAATTAAAATTAATATACCATTTTTAGGGTCAAAACCCCTTAATGCAGATCATAATCCTAAGGGGGATGTTATAGGATAAAAGAATATAATTTTATTGGTTCAGAGAAGATGTTTTGGGATATGTTCTCAATAAACATTAAAGTCATATGTAAATAGTTTTAGTAAATTTTTAACTATTGAAATTTAATGTTTTCCTTATCATGGAAGAATCCTAGTGATTCTACACCCCTCATAAGAACAAATAGTTTGGCTTCAAATGATATAATCATACTAGTAGGGGATACTTCATCTTCAAGTTACGTCAATTTGAATTTATTATAAACCTTAATATAGGCAATACTTATGGGTCACTATATAATGACTATATTTCCACTGGTCAAGATTCATAATCATATATTAAATATGATTGCATATATATTTTTAATGGTCGTAAATAACATATGTAGTTCTTTAATTTTAAATATATATATTATATAATAAGTTATTTATTCATTAAAAAAGGGAATCTCATTTATTACATTTTAGGTCAATACAATGATCATTTATTCATGATATCTCTTAAATAAGGATGAACAATTGTGAGATCATCCAATATTTTAAATATATAAATCATTATATTGCCGAAAATAACTCACCAATAAACTACAATTTCTATGGAATTTATCAGAAAGACCCATTAGAATGAAATTAGATGAGATGTCATCTTCAATTAACATGAAATAAAAAAGAATATATTAATAAATTTATAAATAATATTAAAATAAATTCGGATGAACCCAACATATGTTACCTTACCATGAGTATATGTCTTTGTTGTTTCATACATATATCTAAGTAATTCACTTCTAGTATACCTTACAAAAAATCACATTTCAATGTACCAACACACATGTCCACATATATTAATATCCAATGAAATAGAAAACTTGTGTTTCTATTACCTAATATATCCACATTATTCATTGCGATTACAATGCTTTATCTTCATGATGATAATTCGCAAAGTCTTGTCATCCTTTATAACATAATAATCTAACAAAATTTTTCCCAGTGGACAGATGTTATCAACACCTTTTAATATATGCATAAAAATATTTTAATGGAATCATTATTTTATCATTCTATAGGGGAAACATTATAAAACGTTTATGTGAAAATACCCGAGTGACATTATCACAGTAATGTTTTTTTGAAGAAAATCATCATGTAATAAGATATTTATTAATATTATAGAAATAAAAAATTCAATCTATGTTGGTTTTGGGGAACCAATCCTAATAGAAGTGTCCCCATAAAATAAATATCATAAATACATTGACCAATAGTATAAATAAATCAAATCATTATGGTCATGAATATCATTCCCTTCTCCTCATCAGTACATCAACCCACAGACCCATCATAAAGGACATCATCCCCACTCCTACCTCAGTATAATATTATCAACCAAAAATCATCATCATAACTACATTAATCAGTGGAGACATTAATATGGCTAATTTTTAAGCATTATGGTTCCTCCATTACATATTGTGTCTTGGGTAACACTAAGGAATAAATCCATTTTATGGTGGTTCAATTGTAGTTAGTACATATATCGAATGAAATTTCACAAAAATCTATATGAATTAACTCCCTTAGTCCTCAAATGGGTCTCCCCATGTCTATATATTGTGAATATTTTATAAATAATAATTCAAAATAGGGTTTTGGGTGTCCCTATTTGTAACTAATCATAATTTAAAATAAATAGTTGTTATATCACATTACTTCAATGTTAATTACACATCATACCGATCCATGCCATAATCATTTTGGTATACTATCTTTAAAAACATGGACATGTAAACTACTAGTTCAAAATATTTTACAATTAAGTAAATCATAATTAGAACTGTTCTTAGATATTTAATTTCAAAAATAATTCCCCATAACCTGGTGAGAAAAAACACTAGAAGGGGTGATCTCAACTGCTCAATAAATGTAAATATAGGATATATCAATGATCAAAAAAGTATATCATGGGAATAAGGGAATGATAACATGAGACTAACCTTTGAAATTTGTATCATTAATATTATATATCATAAACATGTGTTTTGGCACTAATATTTGTAGTTCGAAAGTCTTTAATAATAAAGGAATCAAGGAAACAAAATTAAGTAGAGAATTAAATTTGTGTAATAAAAGTAATTTTGAAATATATATAAGTATATAATTGTATTTTCATTGTGGTTAATGATTCACTACTAATAACATCATGGTAGAATGAATTTACTCCCCAAACAACCATAGATTTTAATGTTCACTCTCAAGACTATCATAGTTGATTTTTTCACCCTCTAAATCATCAGAGAAGTTATGGTTCACTCCCAAGACCATCACAGTTGATAGAATCCCTTACATAACTAGTTTTACTGACCACTCTAGTCCTATTTATCTAGTGACACATCAATCATTGTCTAATGTGTTGGAAGAAGATATCGGTGTCATCCTTTGTTGTATAATAATAATACATATGTGTTCCACATCCTCTAAAAGCATTAAAAATCTTAGAAACCACAAAAATACGTGGGTTTCATAAAAAAATCATCACATTATTACTTATGGAAAACAAATGAGTTTTATAAACATTTCATTATTTCATCATAGAGTAACTGAGGGAAGAGTAAAAAATTTCAGTAAAATATTTTCATCAAAAATATAAATCATCCATTTAAATATAGTATAGTCCCCAAGGAACATATCCAAATAAATTCCCAATTAAAATCTTGTTTTTTGTCTTTTAGGAATATAAATTTAATTAAAATATAATTATATATTATGGAGGAAAATTTCCATTCCATTTTGAAATCACCTCTTTAGAATAGAATTTTTTTAAAAGTATTATAAAAAATCCTCTAAAGATAACCACGGATAACTGTAAATAAAAGATTATAAGTCATTACATGGTCATGATTGAGGGAAATTTTATTCATGAGGTATATGTAAAAAAAATTCCCTTACCAATTTTTAAATAACTAAAACAATAAATTGGTCACAAAAAATAATATTATATTAAAATAATTTTGAAAAAGTAATTTTGGGTAAGATGGTTTTAAAAAATCATATTTGAAAATTAAAAAACCTTTATAAAATTTTTAGGAGACATTTATATGGTATAAAATCATTTTTTACCCAAGGGATAAATATAGTCTATATTTCATAAAAACTTATTTCCAATATCATTAGTATATAAATTGAAATAAATGTATGGAAAAAATATATTTTCATGAAATTTCAATGGGATAATAAAATTTATGGGTTTATTGATTCGTTTTCATTATATTTCATTTAAAGAAACAAAATCATAAATAGTCCGGATAAATAATGTTATTATTTCATAAAACCCTTACAGCTTTGGTAACATTTGTATCATTTCCCCTATAATTGAAATAAAAAATAAATGGGTATAAAAATACATATAAAATAAATTAAAATATTCCAAAAAAATCATATGTAGTATGTACACTAGAAAAAAGTTATAACTGCAGAATATACCATGTGTCTAACTAAAATAAAAGGGATGAAAATATGATACCTTAGGCCTCACCTCCCTTATAAGGATTGTAACCAGTTTTTTAATAAATACATATTTATTTTAAAATACGTTATATTTATACTCATATATATAATAATTTATATGATTTAATTATAACCTTTTACCTAATTTTTATTAATTATTTATTAAAAATATTACTCATGGTTATATAAGTTATATTTTTCATGTATGTTTAGGTTTATTTATTTTGGAACATGTATTTTGATTATGGTATTTTAAATTTATAGAATTTAAATAATGATATAATTATAATATACATAAATTATATACATTTTTAGATACATTCCTAAAAGTCAATCGTATAAAAATTATGGACATCCTTCATGAAAATCTCAGTAGGATGATCGAGGGATTGGGAAGTTTCTTCTTTAGAGAAAATTTAAAACTTAATATTTTAATTATTATTGGATCTCACATTTACATTACATGTTATTCCTTTTAAATATATTTTTCCTCTAATAATATAGTTAGGAATCATATTCCACCACCCAATATAATATATTCAATATATATTGGAATTAAACTCATTAAAAGAATAATCACTTTTGTCACTCAGTCAAACTAATATCCAATTATATTCATAAATATTTAAAAACATCTTGTATATAATCTTCATGAAAACAATGTTGGTAATGGTTTATAAATATATGAAATAAATAATCCCTATAATTGTGAGCCATTATACCTAGATAATTATCCATCGCTATTCGAGACATGTTATAATCTTCTATATTATTTAGATGTTCAACTAAAAGTCACTCTATCATGGGATACATTACTCTAGAGAGATTAAAATTCCATAATTAATCAAACAGATAACATATATATGTCGTATGTAAATAATTTCTTCATGTTCAAAATATATTTCAAGCTAATGTCAGGGTTTGAAGAAAAATAAATCATTTATCATATCATTTATGTGACTTCCATAAATTATTGTATAATAATTTAATAATAGATTAACAACAAAAATTAAATCATTCACATAATAAAAATAAAGTAGTTTTATCTATTAACAATAAAATGGTAAAAGTATAAAAAACTATTCATAAATTTAAACATGTGACTATATATATATTAATAAATAATAACAAAATAATTACAAACTCTTAAAAATTTTGAAATTCATTATGAAAAATAAATAAATAATATATATATATTATATATATATTTTAATAATATAAAATAATTAATAGAATTATTTTTATCAAATAATTATTAAATATGTGTTATTAAAATAAATATAATCATTTTATGTTCAAAATCTATAAGGTAAATAATTTATATAATACAAATGTCATATATTAAATAATTATTTAAAACATCATTTAATGAATTATCAAAAATATCATATGGATAATTTTAAAACCATTTTCTCAAACAAGACCGTTTAATTTGAGTAATTTAAATTAAAAATTATTATTATTCTATAATATGAAATATAATCACATTTTAATTATTCCATATTATTAAAATTAAAACCCCTTTAACAAATTATCATAATAATTTTATTTTATATAATTTATATCAAAATTATAATTCTTTCTATATATGATGATAAAATATTTTTCAAATTAATAGTGGATATCATGGAATAATTATTTATTGATCATTTGAAAATATTTAATTAATTGAATATCAAAAATTTATTATTAATTTATTTATAAATACATTTATAAATTCACTAAATATCTAAAACCACTATTTTCTTGATTGATAAACAATGTTTAAACAATTTAAACAAATTAAAAATTGAAATTTATGGGAAAAACTTTATTATATTTCATATTTAATGATATAACCATGTCATAATTAATGATAGATATGACCTAGAATACAAAAAACCTCAAGTTTATAAATCTTATTTTATGATTAATAATCTCATGAATAGAAATTATGTCATATTATATTCCTCTAAAACTATTAATTTATCACAACTTCTTATAATTACTTAAGAAATAGATATTGTGTAGCATTAAAACTGTCTACTCCAAGGATGGAGATGGTTATTTCATTGATGAAATATAATTTATGAAAGGTATTTATTTTTAAAAAATAAATTTTAGTGTTAATATCCCATAAAATATCATATCATTGTATGATATGAAAAGCCAAAACTATTCAATTTTTTCTTTCTCTCTCACTTTGAAATCAAATATTATACCCTACTACCACAATACATATTACATTATCACATAATTTAGTTTCATCCATGAATATTTTGTTGTGATGATATGAATTATTATATCCATTTTATCTATGGACAAACTATAAATATGTATATGAATTATAACAACACATGCCATTCAATTTGATATTTTATCAATGTGAACATTATTTTTAAAATAAGAGAACATGATAATGATTTTTTACCATTGATGGGTTTCTTATGTCTGATTAATACAATACGAAGAAGGAATAGTAAATTACAATCCGAATAAACAAAAATAATCATCCATGAAAATAAAAACCATGTATATATAGTATAAAAACAAATGTGAAGTATTCCATGAACTAGAGTGTTTTTTCATCCCCTTTAATCATATAATCATTTCGACAATCACAATGTTGAAGAAAATGACTCCCTCATCTATGGTGTTTCTAAGGATTATATAAACCACCCAATTAATGTGTGAGACTATCATAAAATCCCAGATATTCATGTTATTATCAATGTAAGGAAAAAATAATCAAAGAGAATGAAGGAGATGAGGGATCATTAGGAATAAATGTAGGCTCATATCATCCCATTATAATGTTTTAAATTTAATTATATATCAATTAGTATTATCTCAGGCATATACTCTTATATTCATGACATATAAGTTAATTATTTTAGTGATCAGGCATTCATCTCATGAATGTAATGACCCACTCACATGTTCCAACATATGAAATTCATATATTAATGATATCTTATAAATGATTATTCATAAATAATAATAATAATTATAAATATACTGTTAATATATCATAGGATTTGTGTACATATCAAACATTAAAATTATACCTAGAATACCAAAAATAATATTGTTGAATCATACAATAAAAATTGATATGTTATTTTGATGAAATAATTTTTATATTCCTTATGATATACTTATACAATAATCTAATATATATCAAAATGTGATTCATGAATAGTGTATTTAGTTTCTATCTCCACCAATTAGTAGTCTCACTGAAATAACCATTTCCCATGGATACTTTACTAAATTTAGATTTCAATCCCTTAACAATTTTTGAAACTAATTGTAACGCCCCGACCCCAGTTACCCAGAGTCAGTGCATTATTGTGTAACATTGGCGTGATCGCAAAAGATCAAGTCTCGAACGACCGATTAGTTTAGTAGCCTTGGAAACACTAGATACATTCATAAAAGTTACATTACATCATAAATTGAAAATCTACAATAACACGGTCACCATATTCCACACTCATATCCCCTTCTGACTATCCCTGTAGGTCATTCATAAAATATTTCTTCACATCCTGGAAAATATTAAAATAGTGAAAAGAGTGACATCCTAATCTCAGTAAGGATAAAAATATTGCGGAAGCTTTCATAAATAATCATAAACATTTAAGGAAATGTATAACAAAAACAAAATCTTTTTAAACTTGAACTTCAACAAAAAATGGAAAAAGTATAATGAAATAATTCCATTTACTTATTTACATGGATATTCTACTAGTTGAATAATCACATGCAATATCATAACCACTTTCAAAATAATGGAATGCATAATGCAGACTATCATAACCACATAGCCACGGCCTCATGCCAAGACTAAAAATAAGATTTTTTCAAGGCTTTGTGCCAAGATACTAGTTTGTCTCATGAGACCTACCGATGCATCGAAGAGCTATATCGAGCTCCACCCGTCACTTATTATGTCCAATGTATTCCTCATATGAACAGGTTTAAACATATCATAAACCATAACATAATCGTGTCACATAAAACATGCATGAAGGGAACATAACATTTCAACATTTCAATCCCAAGATATCAATAGAACACATTGATATAATAAAAACACTTTCAAAACCGTTTTCAATACAAAAATAAAGGAAAATTAAATCTTGGTATTTATTTATCATTTAAAAAAAATTATGGATTATAGAGGATGCCGACACTCAAATAATGGTCATGGCGGAGGAGAAGTCATTGTCTCCGCATACGTATGATAAAAAACATTCCATTTTGTTGTCTAGAGAAATGCTTTATATAAAAAAGATTCCTTTTGAATAAACCTAAATGTCAAAGGGGTTTATACACCGTTTAAAATAATGTTGTGTGTAAAACAAAATATACCACAATGAATGGAGGTTAAGACGAAGTCCCTTACAAAGATAATTTTATAAATAAAATAGATCTATTATGGGTATTCACTATAAGTACACATTTAGAAAGTAAAAATACAAGAGAGGACATAATAATATCATGACATAATTTGAAAGTAGGAGATTAACCCAAAGAATGTAAATTAGGTTAAGAAGTTACCCTACCTCGTGTCCGACTTCACTCGAATGTTCTTTAACCTCCTGAATAATAAACTAGAGTTAATTTATAATTGCTTAAGAACCTTTTTCAAGATTATAATTCATTTTATATACCTCAATGAAAGAAGATTAAGACGAATTCCCTTATAAAGATAATTTTTTAAATAAAATAGATATATTATGTGAATTCACTATAAGTACACATAAATAAAGTAAAAATACAAGATAGGACATAATAATATCTTGACATAATTTGAAATTAGGAGATAAACCCAATGAATGTAAATTGGGTTAAGAAGTTACCTTACCTCATGCCCGACTTCACTCAACAATTCATTAACCTCCTGAATAATAAAGTAGTGTTAATTTATAATTTCTTAAGAACCTTTTTCAAGATTATAATTCATTTTATATCACTTCATACAATGTTATTAACACTATGTAATAATTTATGTTAATAACTATAGTTTTGTCAATCTTTGGTACTTGAGTCAAAAATAAACTTCTTATAATTACAAGTTGTTCATGTGGTAAAATATCTATTATATCCATAATTATATTCATTATGTAGATATCATATATTTCATATATATCAAGTGTATAAATTCATTCATAATATTACCTAACATTTAGAGGTATGAAATGAAATGCACCGTTCATGGAGACGGTAAGCCATACGTACGCATGAACGCTACTTTCATTTCTATTTAGTATTTAATGGAATGAAATCATAATTATATAATGTTATATTGTAATTCCAATATATAATATAATATAATATAATTTACTCCATCCATTATTAATCCCACATATGGCATTAATGATTCAAATCAGTTTGAGGGGGCGGTAGTTCACACTTCCTCAAATGAAATTATCACATTTACACAACATGAAAATCATAAAGTTATGTTTTAAATATAAAATACAGAATCATAGAAAGAAAATAAATATAATATATATCATAAATAAATATAGTTCGATCATAATGTCCACCATAAGAGGTGGTAGGAGGAGATTGAACAATCATAGTTTTGTGAGGTAGTAATTCTCCATCCACGGAAACAGTATGTTATATAACAATTAGACGGAGGTGTTTGTATGTGTAGCTCTAATAATTATCATAATAACATACTATTATATTGATTATACTGGTTTTTTTACAATAGATTGGAATAAAAAGAGTTTAGTGGGGTTGGATAAGTAAAATAAAACAAAAGAACCCAAGTGAGGACATTACCTTTAAAATCAGGTAAATCTTTTTGATTTGAGCCAAATGCTTCCTTGGGAAGAATTATGCCCAATGTGAGGCTTCATGGAGTAAAGAAGTTAGTTGGGAGAGTATTTGGGCATTGGGGTCCAAGCCAAATGGATTTAAGGTGTAAATAAGGTGGTAGAGGTGGGGGCTTTTTATAAGAGTAGAGGAGGGGAACTCTTGGGAAGTCATGAAATGTTACATTGTTATGAAATGATTTTTGAATTTTAAAAGGTCCCAAAAAGAAAATTTTAGAGGATAAGGTAATAAGGGTTCTATATATACTCATATAATAGGTTTTTTGACAAGTTTATGTCTTGTATTTTACATTATATGTTCATTTTATTTAAATCGTTAATTAATGAGGTAATCGCTGCATCATCATTGTGTCATAAAACATTTAATTTATTTAATGCCTAAAAATTATAAAAAAAATACCATGATGTAGGAAATATTTTTATATTTCTTTTTAATATTTATAGTCAAAATTTTAACTTATATAACCCAATGTAATCATTTTTTTAGTAAAACAACACATGTTTGTGACAATTTTATTTTTACTTTAAATAAAAAGTTATTAATAACATTTTCTTACCCAAGTGGATCCATGGGGTCCACAAGTTGACCCATTGATTGTTGTGGTCGGTCATGACTCATCCAATAAGTTCAGGACATGTTTCAAGATATTTTTATATTTTTATAATATCATTTTTACCATAAATTTCACTAATTACCTTTAATCGCGATTAATAAAACATAAAAGTAACTATTCAACTAAAATTATTTTAATCCCATTGAACTACATTTTACATACTAATGACAAAAATATATGTCATATGTTTTAAATTCAATTAATATAAACGTTAAAGAATGATTTAAAAGATAAATCAGTTTTTTTAACTACCACATAGTGGTTTCACTATTCATCAAAAATTGATGTTTTTCAGAACAATGCCAAAATTTCACCCTAAGATATAATTGACATTCCTATTTCAAAAATGATTTCTATTTTACAAAATTCAAAACATATAAGTTGCATTAATTAATTTTATAATTAATTCCCGCTGTCACAACAAATAACGTGTTTTTAAGAAACAATATATATCAAAAGATTAACAATTGATTATGTCCAATTTCAAAGTGAAATTATTTATAATGACCACCATTGGATAAAATTGTAAAAATATATTATAATTATACTTTAAAACCACTGAATAGTTTAATTTATCACTATCAATTATTTTATTAAAAATGTTTTTTTATGTATTTTTCACTATTCATAAAAAATTTCAAGTTCTCAGAAAATTACAAAAAATTAAATTTAGGATAATTTCGATATTCCGAATACAGAAATGAAGTCTATATTGGTTGTGGTTTCGATTCTCGGCAGCTTTGTCCGATTCGATGGGTTATCCCCCAACATGTGGGTTGTTCTTTTCCTAAAACTATAGTATTATAATATTCCAAAAATAATCATTATAAATGTTTTAACCTTCAAAAATACTATCAAAAGTTCAACCTAATCCACTACAACATTTATAGTTATCCAAAATACCTCTTTCCAAACATTCTCTAAAATGTCTCGAAATTCCAAAATCAATTGTATCATCAGATTTCTCAAACAAAGTAAAGTTTCTATTATTGTCACATACAAAAATATGATTACCTTTAACATATTAAAGCCTTAATAAAAAAACAAGTATTGCAGTACAATACTTATATATATTACATTATTCTTATAACCAGAATATATTCTTTGAGTCCAAAAGCACCAATACATTAATTATTCGACATCAACTGTAGTAACAACATAACATTGTCCTTGATCCCTTTCCCTTTTCTGAGGTATGCTTCCCTAACGCTTAGGACATTCATTTGAATAATTCCCCATTTCCTTATAATTGTAGCATTCAACATTGATTTCCTCTTTCTTTCCCTTGCAATCACGAGCCTGGTGACCTTTTTATCCACATTTATAACAAACTCCAATACCTTTTAGGCAAGTACCGGGGTGATTCTTCCCACAATTATCGCATAATCTAAAATACTTCTATCCCTTTTTCCCCTTATATGTCTCTTATTCCACCGTTATATTCTTCTCTTCCTTTACTTTCTTGTCATAAGATTTAGAGAATTATTTTTCCATCTTGATAGCACACAAGACAGTATCTTCATATGAAGAGAAGGTTTGTGAGACTAATTCTCGACGGAGAAATGGTTTTAACCCATCAATGAAATGATCAATATTACTTATTGGGTTACATATATAATCTAGAGCATGACTCGCTAACCTTGAAAAGTTAGCCTCAAACTTTCCGACATTATCTTCCTCCTTCTGCCTCAAACTCTGAAATTGCCTTTCCATATATACTCGATGGTCATGTGGAAAGTATTTTTCTAATAATATTCCTTAAACTTCCTCCATTCCATTCTTGATACTTTTTCATCTTCCTTTGTGTTTTGAATTAGCGATAACCATTAATCGACATCTCCAGTGAGGAAGTAAACTTCCTTGATAACCTTCTCCCATTCGTTGCTCCCCATGGCGTGGAATATATACTCTAAGGAGTTTATCCATTGCTCAGCTACTAATGGATTTGTACCCCCATTAAATGTTGGCGGTTTTTGCCTTATGAATCAATCTAACATTGATCCTCCACGTTGCAGATCAGGGTGCTCCATACGAGTAAGGTTATTATTCATATCCTAAGTGAGTTGTCCCAGTATGGTTATAATTTGACCAGCACTAGTACTATCTCTAGCTCCACTATAATTATCTTGAGTAGGATGGAAATCCCTACATGGAGTGCATGCATTGATACAGTTTCCATTCCTCCCACTAGGATCCATTTCTATACAATGGAATAAACTAGATTAGTTTATGAATCAAAATACATAATTTCATACTTGTAAAACACTTAACATAAATTGAACTACTTATGGATATAATCCATAATCATAAAAAGTAATGTATTCTTTATGAAAGTATATACTCATAAACCCTTAATAATGGTTTGTAATAAAAATGAGAATTATCCTAAACATATCTCCCGGGAGTGTCATAACCAAGAGTGTAGCAAGACCCATTGTTGTGCACCTGTTCTCGTTCGAGTCTTGCTCAAAACGGTGTTTTTGGGTTTTACCCCTATGTACATCTGTGCCAGAGCCGCCTCAACCTGCTCGTATCGAGACAGGGTTGTATTCCTCAGAAAACTGACAAAATCATGATAATACCAAAATTCATGGATGTTCTTCTATACTAATCCTCAAAGTCTATCTTTGGTCTATGTGCTCTAATCAGAGTTTAACTATATCTAGCTTCCAAGGTTAGTACTAAATTGCCTCTGATACCAACTGTTACGCTCTGACCTCAGTTACCCAGAGTCGGTGCGTTATTGCGTAACATTGGAATGATCACAAAAGATCAAGTCTCAAAAGACCGATTACATTAGTAGCTTTGGAAACACTAGATACATTCATAAGAGATACATTACATCATAAAGTGAAAAACTACAATAACATGGTATTCATAGTCCACACTCATATCCTCTTTTGACTATCCCTATAGGTCATTAATAAAATACTTCTTTACATCTTGGAAAATGTTAAAACATTGAAAGGGGTGAGCTCAGATGCTCAGTAAGGATTCCAATATTGCGAAAGCGTTCATAAATAAACATAAACATTTAAGGCATTATATAATAAAAACAAAATCCTTTTAAACTTGAAATTCAGCATAATATGGAAAAAGTAAAATGAAATAATTCCATTTACTTATTCACATGGATATTCTACTCGTCTAATAATCACATGCAATATCAATAACCACTTTCATAATGATGGAATGCATAATGGAAGTCTATCATAACCACGTAGCCAAGGCCTCGTGCCAAGAATACAAATAAGATTTTGTTAAGGCCTCGTACCAAGACAGTAGTTTGTCTCATGAGACCTACCGATGCATCGAGGAGCTATATCGGGCTCCACCTGTCACTTATTATGTCCAAGGCATTCCTCATATGAACAGGTTCATACATATCATAAACCATAACATAATCGTAACACATAAAACATGCATCATGGAAACATAACATTTCCACATTTCAATCACAAGATATCAATACAACACATTGATATAATAAAAACTCTTTCGAAACCGTTTTCAATAATAAAATAAAAGAAAATTAAATCTTGGTATTTATTTTTTATTTAAAAAAATTATGGCTTGTAGAGGAAGCCGAAACTCAAAAAATGGTCATGGCATGGGAGAAGTCGTTGTCGCCGCATACGTATTATAAAAAAATTTACTTTTGTCATTTATTAAAATTCTTCATATAAAAAATATTCCTTTTGAATAAATGTAAAAGTCAAAGGGGCTTATACACCGTATAAAAGAAAGTTGTGAATATAAAAATATGCCTCAATGAAAGGAGATTGAGACGAAGTCCCATTCAAATATAATTTTTTAAATAAAATAGATCTATTATGGTTATTCACTATAAGTACACATAAATAAATTAAAAATAAAAGATACGGTATAATAATATCATGACATAATTTGAATGTAAGATATTAACCCAAAGAACCGAAATTGGGTTAAGAATTTCCCTTACCTCCTGTCTAACTTCAATCGATCATTCTTTAACCTCATGAATAATAAACTAGAGTTAATTTATAAATTCTTAAGAAAATTTTTGAATTTTATTATTCATTTTATATCACTTATTTCCATGTTATTAACATTATGTAATTATTTATGTTAAGAACGGTCGTTTTGTCGATCGTTGTTACTTGAGTCTAAAATAAAATTCTTATAATTACAAGTTGTTCATGTGGTAAAATATCCATTATATCCATAATTATATTCATTATTTAGATATCATATATTTCATATATATCAAGTGTATAAATTCATTCATAATATTACCTAACATTTAGAGGTAAGAAATGAAATGCATCGTTCATGTAGATGGTAAGCCGTACGTACGCATGAACGCTACTTTCATTTCTATTTTGTATTTAATGGAATGAAATCATAATTTTATAATTTTATATTATATTTAAAGTATAATATAATATATACTATCATTTACTCCATCCATTATATATCCCACGTATGTCATTAATGATTCAAATCACATTGAGGGAGTGGTAGTCCACACATCCTCAAATAAAATTATCACATTAGCACAACATGCAAATCATAAAGATATATTTTAAATGTAAAATACAGAAAAATAGAGAAGAAATAAATATAATATATATCATAAATAAATATAGTGCCATCATAATTCTCACCATTATAGGTGGTAGGAGATGATAGAACAATCATCGTTTGGTGAGGCAGTAATTCGCCATCCATGGAAACAGAATGTTCTTTAACCATTAGACTGAGGTGTGTGTAAGTTTATCTCAAATACATATCATAAAAAAATCCTAGTATATTGAAGATACTGGTTGTTTTACAATATGTAGGAATAAAAATTGTTTAAGGGGGTTGGAGAAGTAAAATAAATCAAAAGAACCCAAGTGAAGACATTACCTTTAAAATCGGGTAACTCTTATTGATTTGAGCCAAAGCATTCCTTGGGAATACTTCTGCCCAAAGTGAGGCTTGTAGAAGTAAGAAAGGGAAGTTGGGAGAGTATTTGGGCAGAGTTTGGCTGAGCCAAATGTCTTGATGATGTGAATAAGGTGATAGAGGTGGGGGAATTTTATAAGAGGAGATGAGGGGCACTCTTGGAAGGTCGTGAAATGTTATATTATTATAAAATGATTTCGGATTTTAAAGGTACCACAATGATATATTTCTATGAAAAGGTGATAAGGGTTTGAAATATGCTCATACAATAGGTTTTGACATGTTTAAGACTTAGATTTTAAATTATCTTTTCATTTTATTTAAATCGTTAATTAATGATGTAATCACTGCATCATTATTGTGTCATAAAAAATTTCATTTATTTAATGTATAATAATTATAAAAAAATTACCATGAATTAAGAAATCTTTTTATCTTTACAATGAATATTTATACTCAAAATGTTAACTTATATACCCCCATGTAATAATTGATTTAGTAAAACAACACAGTGTTGTGACAATTTTATTTTTACTTTAAATAAAAAGTTATTAATGTCATTTGCTTACCCATGTGGCTCCATGGGGTCCCCCAGATTACCCTTGGATTTTATTGGTCGGCCATGAATCATCCAATAAGTGTAGGACAAGTGTCAAGATATTTTTATATTTTTATAATATCATTTTTACCTTAAATTTCCCTAATTACCTATAAATGCGATTAATAAAACATAAAAGTTAGTATTCACCAATAGTTATTTCAATCCCATTGAACCAAATTTCACATCCTAATTACAACCATTTATGTAGGATATTTTAAATTCAATTAATAGAAATTGTAATGTTTAATTTAAATGAATAATCAGTTTTTTTAACTACTACTTAGTGGTTTCACTACTCATCAAAAATTGAAGTATATCCGAACAATTCCAAAATTTCTCCCTAAGCTATAATTGATATTCTGAATTCAAAAATTATTTCTATTTTACAAAATTTACAACATATAAGTTGAAAAAATTAACTTTATAATTAATTTCCACTGTCACAATAAATAACGTGTTTTTAAGGAATAATATATATCAAAATATTGACAATTGTTTATGTCCGATTTCAAAGTGAAATTAATTTTAATGACCACCATTGGATAAAATGATAAAAATATATTCTAATTATACTTTAAAAACACTCAATAGTATAATTTATCACTATAAATGTTTTTGATTAAAAAAGTTGTTTTTTAGTATTTTTCACTATTCATAAAAAATTGGATGTTCTCAGAAAATTACAAAAAATTCAACTTAGCATAACTTCGATATTCCGAATAAAAAAATGAAGTCCATTTTGAAATATAAAATTTATATAATTTCAAATAGTGGGTATTACTATTCATAATGGCTACATTTATTGGACGCGGTGTGTTATAATCTTGAACTTGTGTACAATGGAAGCTATTGCATTATTGAAAGAGAGGCGTACCGTGGAAGCTCAGGGTGTTATATTCTACCCTACATCAATAAATTGCATCCTCGCAATTTTGAAATTTCTCTTCAAAAATAAAAGGTTGAAAATAGAAAATACATTTGTGGAAAACCCACATCAGAAATAAGGCTAAAAAAATTTATCCTCAATAGGATGAAAGGGAAATGAAGAAGTCACCACCAAATTATCATCTTGATAAAGAGAACATTGGTGAAAATTAGAGACATATAATTGGAGGAAAAATATAAATATTTTTCTAATTTGATTGAGGTCATCAATAAAAAACAAGTGTAAAATTGAGGGCCTCAAAGCCTTCAATCTATGGTGATTTAAAATATCATCATTTCAACAAAACATAAGGTATTAAGATAACACTTTTTTTTAATATCCTTTTACTAAAGTTTAAGAAATAATTTATTCATAGAATAATATATATATATATATATACTTGACAAGTAGAGTTTCAACCTTCAACTAATTTATACCACAAACTCATCTTTCACTCACAAAGATAATAGAACTGAAAAATATTATATTTATCCTAATCATACAAGGTTCCAAATATTAACACATACCATGAAGAAAAATATATTTTTATAACCTGGTAATTCCTGTAGGCCAGTGGTATTTAGTAAAGGCATGTCGCACTATGGTTGTGGTTTCAATTCTTGCAGCTTTGTCTGACGTGACGGGTTATCCCCCAATCGGCAGGTTTCCTTTTCCTAAAACTATTATATTATAATATTCCAAAAATAATCTTCATAAATGTTTTAACCGTAAATAATACTATCCAAAGTTCAACTTAATCCATTCCAACCTTTATAGTTATCAAAAATACCTCTGTCCAAACATTCTCTAAAAGGACTATAAATTCCAAAATCAATTGTATCATCTGATTCCTCAAACAAAGTAATGTTTCTCTTATTGTCACATACAAGAAGATGATTACCTTAATAATATTAAATCCTTAATGAAAACAACAAGTACTGTAGTACAATACTTATATATATCACATTATTCTTATAACCAGAATATAATCCTTGAGTCCAAAAGTACCAATACATTAATTATTCCACTTCAATTGTAGTAACAACATAAGATTGTCATTGATCCCTTGACCTTTTCTGAGGTATGTTTCCATGACGATTAGGAAATTATTTTTTATAATGCCCCATTTCCCTATAATTGTAGCATTCAACATTGATAACATCTTTCTTTCCCTTTCAATCATGATCATGGTGTCCTTTTTCTCCACATTTATAACAAACTCCTATTCCTTTTAGGCAAGTACTGAGGTGATTCTTCCCACAATTATCGCATAATGGAAAATCCTTATTTCCCTTTTTCCCTTTATCTGTCTCTTGTTCCACCATTCTCTTCTTCTCTTGATTTACTTTATTGTCATAAGATTTAGGGAATTCCTTTTCCGTCTTGATAGCACACGAAACAATTTCTTCATATAACGAGAAGGTTTGTGAGACTAATTCTCAACGAAGAAATGGTTTTAACCCATAAAAGAAATGATCAATCATACTTCTTGGGTTATTTATATAATCTACATCATGCCTCGCTAATCTTGTGAAGTTAACCTCATACTTTGTGACATTCTCATCCTCCATCTGCCTCAGTCTAAGAAATTGACTTTCCATATCTCTCGATGGTCATCTGGAAAGTTTTTTTCTAAGAAAATTTCCTTAAACTCCCTCAATTCCATGCTTTATACTTCTTCATCTTAATTTTTGTTTTGAATCAGAGACTACCATTGATCGGCATCTCCAGTGAGGTGGTAAAATGCCATGAAAACCTTCTCCATTTCGCTACTCCCCAAGACGTGGAATATTTTCTCTAAGGAGTTTATCCATTGCTCAGATACTAATGGATTTGTACCCCCATTAAATGTTGGAAGTTTTTTCCTCATGAAGCGGTCTAACATTGATCCTCCACGTTGCGGATCAGGGTGCTCCATACGAGTAAGGTTATTATTCATACCCTGAGTGAGTTATCCCAGTATGGTGATAAGTTGATCAGCACCAGTAGTATCTCCAGCTCCACTATAATTATCATGAGCACGAGGGAAATCCCTACATGGAGTGCGTGCATTGATACAGTTCCATTCCTCCCACTTGGAGATATTTCTAAACAATGTCATAAACTAGATTAGTTTATGAATCAAAATACATAATTCCATGCGTAGAATATTTTGAGAGTATGCATTTATAGAATTTTGTTATATGTTCAGTATTATGGGAATCTTACAATGATTTATTTACCACCCCTATTTATGCACCTTAGTGTGTGTTTATAACATATATATTATTTTATTTTGATAAAATATGAATGATGTATAGGTTCGAGGACCTGGATCGTATGGTTGAGTGCGATACAGTTTTAGAGAGGAAAATCTACGATATATTGGTTATACTAGGCTCTCTAGATCGAGTATGTCATTAGGACCAGTGTTGGAAGTGGTTCCTGATGTATTTATTTTTTATTTTTTAATTTTTATATGATATCATTCTAATGGTTGATCAATGTTGTTTATATGGAATTTTCTTTGCCCCTTTACTGTATTTCATTTTATTACAACATGCATCTATATCAGATTATTTATCCTTTATGAATACTCTAATTTTTATATTTTTTGGTAATTTTGGTATGGTTATGGACTCTAATATTAAGTTAAAAAATATTATTACATCCACATTATATCCCCACATCTAGTCAACATACACTATTTTATAATGAGATTCTCTTGGGGTATTAAGGAAAATTTTATAGGTGCACTAGTTTAGTGAAATTTGAGACAAGACATTATTGATTTGTAGGGATTCAACACCTGATTCTAATTGGATTAACATCCCGAGTACTAGAATAACTCATTGTATTTTAATTATCTGGTCATCATGGTCTATAGATGACATGATAACCTATAAAAATATCACATGGTATTAATGATTTCCACAGAACCCACATTGTTCACTGTATAATTTTAACAACTTGTGGTGTACCATGTTTATCGATTAGTTATACTCGATGATTTCATATACACAATGGAACATAATTGAAATCATCTAGAATCGGATATTCCCAATGAATCTTATTGTCCAATAGATAATATAAAATATTTATCCTAGAGGCATATATTCCCATATGACTATTTATCCAGCTGAAAACTCACTGATTCATCCACCACGAGAGAAGAAGTGTCACATAAATAGGTAAGTCGATGACCATTCCCTAATCATGTATAGCCTATTGAATGTGAGAATAACATAATGACCTCACCTTTAACAAGGTTAATTTTACCAGATGAAAACCCATTAAACCCAAGTATGATTTTCGATTCTAAGATCCCTATACAAGAAGTACGACACCTAAATGTAACTTCATTTTTGAAACTCTTAATAATAATTTAATATATGTTTTATGTTCTGTGGTTGCTACCTCAATCAAAATAGCCACATACTAAAACAAAAATCATTGACTATATGTTGCTTTCATGCTGAAAAATTCACTACCCTTACATGATGGTCGAAACTAAGATCCCTCCTTAAGGGTTTCATTCAATTCATTTTAATTTATTCCCATTTTCATTTAAGTATTTAATGATACATAATTAGAAAAACCATGAAATACTTATGAATGAAAATAAAACTTTTTACATTATTTTTCTAACATCGTATGTCTAATTAGGAAATTTATATCAAAGTTCCTTTAAAACATTTTTTATTTAGCTAACATCTTTTCAAAATTTAGGTAGTTTATCCTATAAATTCATTCTAACAAATTGATTTATCCAAAAATATTTTCATATCAAGTATTAGTTAAATAAAATTCCAATATCAATGTACAAGGGTAAACACCATTTAGGTTTTATTTGTAATTTTAATTTAAGGAAATCCTCGCAATAATAAATATCAAAAGAATATAGTTGGTCTCAAATCATTTTAAAGGTACTTCAATAGTAAGATGTCACATAGAATTAATGTGTAACTTGTATAACTAGTTATTGTAACATTAACTAACCTTACCTTTTACACTAATCCAACCCTTATGGGGTTACAAACTATGATATAATATGGAAAGGTATCATACCAGGGTCCCTCTATTTCACTAAAATGTTCATGAACAACCTTAATATATATTTCATATAAGAATCATTCGCCATTTTATTTGCATATATCCATATATGAATATATAAGTATAGTAATATGGGTCAACAAAACAATTGTATATAGATTAATCACTTTATATTGGAAAATATTTATTATATGGATTCAAGTTTAGCACATAACTTAGATTAGTTAGATGTATTAACATTTCTAAATTATAATGATATATGACTTCATAAAGCTCAAGTTTCAATCCTATAACAATAATATGGTTTTTATCATTGATTTCAAAATATAATGTGTTCATTTAATATAGTTTGATTATTTGGGTCACCCTATTCATTTTATAAAGACTTATACCATTTAAAAATTTTATTTGTCATCCCATTAGACAATATCCCAAGATTTTTCAATAACACCTTGAGATTTTGTGAATTATTTTATTTACAATATATTGGATCTTTCCTATATTTTAATTACTAGAAACCAAAATTCTGGCTTATGTTATAAGTAAATGCGTTTTATCTTCTGTTATATGAAAATTTTTGTTTTCATTCTATTCAAAAAAATATTGATTTTATATTTTCTTACATGAAACATTGATTTTAAACCAAACATGTCATGTAATTAAAATAGAATTATTTTATATCATAGTTATCACCTAGTCATTGGGGTGGTGGGTTTTAATGCGATTAAATAAATTACAATAAATTGGTTTACACATGTATATATATTTAATTCATCGGTGACCATGAAATTAGAAATGAAAATAAAATCTATTTGAAAATAAACAAAATCTTTTCCTTAAAAATATTTTCGTTAAAAACAATTGTGGTATACCAATAAATAAAATAAAATAACTACTTTTTGTGAATTTTTTATTATGAATTATATATTATATATATTACGTAAACTATTTAATATTATTATTATGCATTTTCAAGACAATATATATTAATAAATATAATTTTTTGATTATAATGTTATTTAAAAAATAGTTTTCAACATATAAAGAAATAATTTCTAAAAAAAATAAATTTATCTGATTTTATAAGATAAACATTGATAAAATAAAAGACATTAATTAGGATTTTCAAAATTATGTTAGTGTATTTTTTTTTGGGATTTTTTAGAAATGATTATTTTTTATGAATTCTGAAAACTAATAATTTTAATTGAATACTATTCCTCATTTATTTTATTTATAAAGATATTAAATATTTTAAATTTTATTTCAACATAATTTTTTTCAATTATAAATCAATTTATCCAATATAGGTAATTGGATTCAATTTAATAAAATTATTTTAATTAAAATAATATTCAAAATTTGATATTTTTCCCCTTAAAAAAAAATTTCATCAGGATTGTGAGATTAATTTTAAATTAAAATTTTACACATTAATAAATTGAATTGAAAAAATGAATTCCATATTTATTTTTAGAATAATTTATATTATCTAGTAATTTAAACATAATTATTTACAAAAATGTATATTTATTTCTGTGAAAATTAATTAACAGAGTCAACGAAAAAATCACTTTATTGTGGAATTAAATTATATTGATATATTAAAATATTACCTAAACACTTTCCTAAAAATACATAGCATAAAATATTTCAACCATTCAACTTTTAAGTACATATAATGGTCTATATTGGACACAATTTACATATGAAAAATATTGGAGCATCAATTCTTTTAAAAAACACCATTTTTGGGAAAACCCCATCTTATAATAGGTCACCCTCTCTCATCTATTCTTCACATCCTCAATATTCTTTGGTTTGATGAATCCCTTCCCTGATCCCTTCCCAAATTACATCCCCTAATACTAAAATCTGTGTTTTGGGTATAAATAAAACATAGTATATAATTATAGCATACCTAAAGAGAATACCAAAATTAGAGGACATTTGATCATTTACGATAGATTTCAAGACTTATGGTAGGGGATTTTAATCTCACTCTTTACTTCTGTGAAAAAAATCTGATATTCACCACCTATTTATTTTATATGGAGTATATTCTTCCCATTAATTTTTTTTATTCTCTTAAAAATTATGGTGATTTACAAATACATTTGGGTATCTCTATTTTATTGGGTTTATTACTCAATGGTTACAATGTTAAAAGATATTTCACTCAAAACGATCATTTTTTGAGATTTTTTTATATTCGGCACCTATATTAATAATGAGATATATATATATATATATAATTTGACATTTATTTCACGGAATTTATTCATCCTTATGATATTTTAGGTTTAATTTTATGTAATTCTTACATGTGTCTTATGATTCAATGACACCAAATTGGTAATGGTTTCATGTTATAATCTAATCATTTATCATGATTTTTTTATTATGTATCCATCATTGAAATCAAATTATCAAACTATCAATAATTCTTATCAATTTCTATATTCACTAATTATTCATGATATATTCAAGTAATTTTATATTTTTTCTACTCTTTGGTACATAAATTTATTTTGAACATGTTATTAATAAAATATTACTTTCCATCTCTCTTTAGTAAAAATTATATTTTCCTTTAAAACAACCTAAAATGTGTTAAAACATTATTCAATATTCTATAATTATTTTTAAAATAAAATCTACCCATTTAATAATTTTTTCTATATGTTTTAAAATAAATAATCAGTTAAATTTAAAAATAATTCATGTATTGATTTTAATGAAAATGTAAATGGATTATTTATATTAATGTGTATAAAATGAAGGAAACATCTAGTCATCATAAAAAGTATTATATTTAAATATTACATTATATGTTTTTACGTTAATTTTCAATGATAAATATTTTTCAAACATTTTATGATTTAGAAAAATATATTTAAAAAATTTCGAAATTATTCACAATAATCGTTTTATATTATATTTAAAATATTCTTTTATAAACATGGATGTTTTTTTTCAAAAAAATGGATTAAAAAAAGTTTTAGGTTTTAAAAGTTATAATCAATGAAATTATATTTTCACTAAAAATGTTTTGATCCTTTGATAAATAAAATTTATCATATAAGATTACTTCTTTTGATGTTACCTATTATATAATGATGATATTAATCATTTATGTAATTCTTATTCTTTATTTAAATGGAATATGTTAGTGATGTAATAATATTTAAAAAACCCTTTTTCCCTACTATATATTATAAAATGATAATTTGCTTTTTAACCCATATATTATTTCATGGGTTGTACAATGATTATTAGGAATCATGTTTCTTTTCCTAATGTTGCAATTTTATGAAATGTTTATGAAACTAATATCATTTCCTGGGTTTTGATATGATCATAGTTCTATGATATTATGGATGACATAAGGAAGATTGTTATTATATTCTATAATTACATTATAACTAAGAACTACAGTTACATTTTCACCATTTATAGTGGTATAATTATAACTTGTGATGAGTGTGACCTGTATCTCCCTCCAATGTATTAGGTAAGGAATTATATCTCATGTTATTGAGATGACTAGAATTGGGAAGGATACAAGTTCATTAAGGGTATTTGTCTGATATCATGGTATTATAAGTGAAACTTGACTATTATTATGTTATAATTGAAAATTTATTTCACGTACATAATGTTACATATTAACTGGATTAAATGATCAAATATTTATTCGTGAAAAAGATTTCATGATTATGATGTTATTTCTAAAATTATCATTCATGCCAATAGTTTTCTATGTGGATCTGGTTTCATGTCAATAGGTTTATGTGAGAGCTTGATTTAATGTCCATAACTTAATGAATGAACAATTTTCTAATAATACATGTTTAAAATGTTATTAGATGATTTTTATTTCATAACTCTTTCTCGTATGATATGGTTATGCTATCATAGATCATGTTCTTGCATTCCCTTACAATTGATGTATTATGAACATCAACTCTATATCACATGCCTCTAGTTTATATTCTTTTATATGAAAGGTATAGTTTTAATATTTTATACTCATGTTATCATACCATTATGTTCTTGTTATGATTACACCTCTGATTTTTTAATATTAATTAGTATCTTATTTAACCCATTCTTATTTTTCCTTTCCCCAGGTTATGAATAATTGTTTATATAGGCAATTCTTGTGAAGACTACTAAAGGGGACCATAATTATGGGAGACATTGAATGTCATTGACCAAATTATGAAGAATTCATTACATTATTTCAAAGGAACTAAAATATTACAATCATCATTCTTGTGTTTGCGTAATATATTAAATATTCATAAAAAAGATATAACATCCATGAATGAAAAACCTAGTTTTATATCATTGTTATCAACTGAATTCTTTAATTTACCATTTAAAACTAGGATGAGAAAGATTTACTGATATACCTTGAGAAAAATCTAAGGATATGTCTAGGGATGTATCTAAGGATACATATTATAATGTGAAAATGTTTAGAAAAATGTTCATTGATTTGGGTAAACTATATAGCAGTAGGGTACAAATAAATTATATCTTTATATGGATACAATAATTTTATACATCTCTAGAATAGTTGAACCTAGGGGTAAAACCCCTAAAAACATTATTAAGATAAACTATAATGGGAACTGCTGTACGATAATGGGCCTTGTTGCACACCAGGTCTGACACTCAAGGTCAATTGGCTTTGGAACATTATTAACAATTTATTAAACATCACGAATGATTTAAATAGAGAATGAATATAAATGGATACAGAGAAACCTTATGTGTAATAGATTAAAATGGTGTCATTTTATAGATATCATATAAGTTATTTTTCCTAAATTTGTGGTTCCATTCTATGATTAGTGTTTCCCACACTATTATTCTGTTTTAGTTGATTGAAGGAACCAGAAGGAATTATGTAAATATAGAATGTGATGGAAAATTTTATTATGAATATAAAAATGTGATGATGATTTATGTTAAATATATTTTTATCAATCATTACCTTTCCTCGCATAATGTGAGTAACATAATTCACCACAACTACCTTTTAGAATCACTGATGATGAGAAGGATAATGTTTGGTAAGAGTTAAGGTGGTGGAAACTATATAGTAATGATGATTCAGTTTCTTATATGTCTTGAATGTGGTAATTGGATCCTACGTTAATATATAATAGGAACTACAATATTTATCTCTTGGATAATTATGACACATATAATTAATGTTAGAAGTTAAATTATTATTTCGGTTAACACATTGTGTGGGAATAATGGTGTCCTTAACATATCATCTTCTATTGATTTTTTTAAAAGCGTAATATATAAGAACTATTAAATTAAATTTTATAAGGGTGAATTTCATGGAGAAAATCAACATGGTTATATGTGTAATGGTTATATGGATGATGATAAAGAGAAATTAAACAAAATATTTAAGGAATGTGGTATTATAGAATAAGATGATGACACAATGTAAATTCTTTGAGAAGGATGTGAGGAGAATGTAGTATTTATATTTTGGAAACCTAATATTATGCTATACGAATCATTAAATAATTACTTATTTTATGTTATAATGTTCTAATTAAGTATTTTATTGAATATAATTAATGATATTATTGGACTACAAAATTTATTTAATGATAAGGTGACATTTTGATTATTTGAATGTACCCCTTAATATGTTTTGGATGCTATGAAAATGGTGTTTACATATGAAAATTATATTCGTGTTATGAAAAATGTAAATTTGATAGTATTGATAACCTCATAACTTATAATGGATTAATTGACAAGTTGGTTTATGTTATCAATGATATAGTTTAAAAAATTGTTGGATATATTGTATATATTTAAAAATATTTTATATTATTTAATGAATGAGGAATAATTATGGTTTCAATAAAAGTTCTATGATAATTTTCGTTTTTAAAAAATTTCAATAGAATACATAATGAAGTTACTCACATATTTGTTTTGTGAAAAATGAGATATATTTTTTCATATGTGGGTGGGTAGTGTTATATTGAGTATGAGAAATTTAGTGACATTATTTATAGATATTGAATTTTAATATAGTTTTATGATTAATCATTTATAGAATTTATTAAATTTAAATATTATTTATAACATATAAATTGATGTATTATTTCACCATATAATATTGTTATCATACATTATATCCTATGATAGCCATATTTTTGTGATTATAACTAATTATAAACCTTTGGATTTATTATTTTATCTATGGATATTCTGATCTGTTAGTTATTCAAGAAACAAAATCGACCATAATATCATGGAATAAGATGTAATGTTGAAATTGATCAAAGGAAAGCCAAAGGATTGTATTGTTCTTTTGAAATGGAATGAAATCAATTATGTATATCTTCTTCTGAAAATTATAGTACTTTTTGAAATGGATCTTGGTGTAAAATTTCATCATGTAATCATGATTTTGGTGATATCAATATCATTTTTCACAACTAATTGGTTTTTTGTTTTCTATGATTTAAAATTATGTGGATCATCCATATTTTTTTTATCAATTATATTTATCACTCCCTGTAGTTATTTATAATTTTCTTCCAATTACTAAATCTATGCATACCACTTATGTTATTCTATTCGGAATCCATGTATGAGTTATTCTAGATGACTTCCTCAAATCCATTTCTTTTTATCAAGTTGATTTTCATAAACTCTTTATACAATGTGGGTTTCAATTAAGGAATGTTCATGTGTTAAACCATTTATGACCGAGACAAACTTCAAGGGGAAAAATCTTGTTAAAGAGTCTATAATATAACACCTCGTGATGTTTTAAAATTAATTTCTTCCAATAGAAAAGATCATTATATATTTTGTGTGATATAAAAAATATTTTTACTTTAAATTCCTTGTAACACTATGTTTTCATTTCATTACATCCAACACTATGTTTAGTTTTTATTAAGCACAATACTGTGTTTTGATTTCATTTCATGAAACATCGAGCTTATGAAAAATGTGTTATATATTTAAAATATTATTATTTAATATGATTGTTATGAACTACCCATTGAAATGGAGGGAATGAATAGGAATATATGAATTTTGAACATATGGTTTACACATTTATAAATATGAAATTATTCGGCCACTAATAAATTATATATTAAAATAATTAAAATTTGAAAATAATGGAAATATTTTTCTAAAAATCAATATTTATGCAAAAAAATAAGTACTATCTAATTAAAAAAATTAAAAAATTTAGTTGTTTTAATGAAATTTATTTACCATATAAACTAAATAATGTATTTAACATTAATCGTATTTTTTGTAGATAATATATATGAATTAATATAATTTTACACTAGAAACTATATTTTTCTTTAATGATATTTTGTAACATTTTCATGGATAACATATTTTAAAACTAAATATTTTTCTTTTTTACATAAGAAATTTGATAAAAGAAAAACATGTTATTAATTTTTTTTTAAATTATCATACTGGTTTTTTTTTATTAAAATGAAAAGTTTTAATTTTTATTAAATAGTAAAAATATAGAATTTTAATTGAAACCTGTTTTTTCATTTATTTTTTTATAAAGATAAATTATATTATAAATATATTTTAAAGTTAAATTATTTCAACTATAACTCAATTAATCCAATTTAGTTCATTTGTGAAAAATTTATATAATAAATTTATATCTACTAATTTTCAACTTTTTGACTTTTTATCTTTAAATGAACAATCATTCTAACCATGTTTTCAGGGATAATTTATAAGTAAAATTTTCCACTTCTATTATTGAAATCTATAAAATGGGATTCCATAATTGGAATGAGAATAATTTATATTATCTAACATGGTCAACATAATTTATTAACAAAATGAATAGTCACTGTTGTAAAAATTAAATATTAGAGATAAGGTAAAAAATTTCCTTTATCGTGATGTTAAACATAAATGATAATGATAAAAATATCATAGAAACTTGTTTGGAATATATTTTATGACATATTTTTACCCCTCCAGCTCTAAGGATTGATTATGGTCCTTTTTCAACCAATGTGACATATGACTAATTGTTGGATTACTCAATTATTTTAAAAAATACAAAGTGTTTCATCGACCACAATTATAAAAGGCCACCCATATCCTCCCTTATCCATATCTTTACACGTAATTGTATCATCCAATCTATACCAAAATCACATCCTAAATTCCATCACCTCATACAAGATGCATTATTGTCGGATGAAAATCATACAAGGTGGTATTTAGTGAAAAGATATGGAGAATTCCTAAAAAAGAGGAATTTTGAATGTTTACAATGGAATTCAAGACGTAAGGTAAGGGTTTCCATGTCACATTTTACTTCTATGAGACACATTACATATTTACCACCTATTTTTTTATTGGTTTAATATAATTCCAATGAATATATGTTTTGGTTATTCTCTTGAAAATTATGGGGATTTACCAAACCATTGGAAGAACTATCTTCCAAGGGTTTTCAATTTAGATATTTTCAATGAGGTAAGGATGTTTTTGTCTCAATTTGACTCTTTTGAGACAAACTAAATTGTGTACAAATATATTCATCTAAGAGGATTATATAAATCCCATTTTATATGTAATGTAACTAAATTATTCGTTATTATTATATTTTATGTTACATTTTAGGGTATTCATTAATGTAGAATATGTTTCAATGATACCAACAGGGTAAAGGTTTCATTTTAAAAACTTAAAATGTATTAAAATTATTTATGATTATGTCTCAAATGTTGAAACCACATGATATACCTCTTAATAATTATCATTATTTTTTCTACTAAGTTTATTCATGATATCATCATGTAATGGTATAATTTTACACTCATTGGTACATAAATTTACAATGAAAAAGTTTTTAATAAAATTTTACATTATTCCCCATTTTCATTGGAAATCTGTTTTTTTAAACCATGTTTTCAATATATATGTTCAAAAAATTGTTTTTCTTCGCACTTATGATTTATAAAATACATATTTACCCATGCATCACATTTTTAAAAATCTATTAAATTAAATATTCATGGTGTTTAAAATTTTAATTATTATTTGGAATTAACCAATAATATGAAATAAATATTTATCATAATGTGTATGGTACAAATGATACTTCCCATCATCTTGAACATTTTATTCATTGAATCTTATATTGTAAATTATCAAGGTTAATTTATAAAAAAATGTCATCAAAATGTTTTAAATTTTAAAAATTGTTTTTTCAAGAAGATAGGAAATTATCCTATGATATATTTTAAATGATTTTTAAAAGATTCATCAATAATAATTCGGGTTATTTTCAAATAAATTCAGTCAAAAAATTTTTTATGTTTTAAAATGATTTTCAATGAAAATTTATGTTCCTGGATAATTGTTTTAATGATCGATCATTGAAATTTTCCATATTATATTACATTATTTAAAGTTACAAGTGAATTAAAATGGATGTGATCTAATTTTATGATTCATATAATTTAACAGAAATGTTCATATTTATGATGGAATGTTGTTTATTAAACTCATTTCCCTTCCATGGGTTATAGCATGACAAGTTTCTTATGAAACCTGATTCTTTTTCCAAATGATAAACTATGATGATTACTATACCTATTTATTTTCCCCATGTTCTTATTTGATGAAATGATTATGAAGCCCTTTCATTTAACGGGTAATGATATGATGACAATTTTATTATTTTTTGGAACACATATATTTGAATTTAACTTTGTATTTGTTTTACGTTATAAACAAGGATGGTTGTTATGTTACAACCATGGACTTTGGTTATGTTATAACTAAATAATAGTGGAACCTATTTCCCACTCAAATTAATTTGGTAATGAATTATATTTCCAAATATGTAAAGGACTAGAACGGAGAGTGAAACTGATTTAAAGGGACAATATTATACTATCATAGTCTTTTTAGTGATCCATGACTACCATGATGTTATGTGTGGACTTGCCTTTAATTTTCATAATTTAATGTGTGAACCTAAATAAATATTCACAATGTTATTCATGAAACTAATTAAATTTCCATGATGTTACGCATGGATATTTATTCCATGTACATAATGTTATGAATTGACCTGGTTAAATGTCCATAATATTATGTGAGGGATTTATTTCTTGTCCATAATATAATGTGTTAACCCATTTCTATTTATAAATGATCATAATGTTATAAGGTGATGTGAATTCCCCATATTATTTAATAATTCCAATTTTATGATCTCATGGATCATGCTATATGATTCCCCTATGATTAATTTCATCAATGCCAAATTTTGATGATCTATAGATATTTTATGCTCACGTACTCATACACTTATATTCTTGTTATGAAAATGCTTCTTCCTTGTTTTTGTCATACTGAGTATCTGATCTCACCCTCTCTTTTGTTTTCTTCCCACGAGATAAGAATAACTGTTTATGTATGGTATGTTTGTGAAGAGTATTAAAGGGGATGATCAATAAATGATATATTTAATGCCAGTCAACATATTTATCTTCTAGGCTTTTAAATGAACTAAACTATTATGGAAATAAAGAATGTGTTTGTGTAATATATGGAATATTGATCTAAAAAGATGTAATATCCATGTACGAAAAGTCTTTGTATCTATAGTTTTTACTTATCTGACAAATTATTCAGGGAATAAACATGTCATGAATGGTTAGTTAATGTTCCACCATACATCTATCTAGGAAAACAACATTTATATTAATGGAGACAATTAAATTACTAATAATTTATTAAAAAAACAAGTTATTATATAATATTAAATAATTTATAACAATCATAAAACTTCCATGTAATAATTGTTTAAAGGAAATTCTGGTTAAAAATCACCTAAACAAGCTATAAATATAAGAATATTTCTAAAATGAATATGAAACATCAGATATATATATGGTCATCATGTAATGCATCCTACATGGCATGATATATATAGATAATGTGAATCAATAATTTCTTATATTTATGCATGGAACAGTACATACTCCCTATACTAGTCTGAGGTTAATATTCCATAAATATAATCAATTATTATTAATCAAAAATTACATCAATAACTAAATGTAAAATAATAGTTTATATTAATAATGAAGAAAAGAACAATTTTTCCCATGATTGTAAACTTCATATTTTCCCATTGTGTGGGTTGATAAATCCTAGATATGGATATTTAATCTGTTCAAACACATTCCTAGTCTCACATATACCTTCAAAAAATAATAAAGAAAATGAAAATATTTTCAGATACCACATTGTAATTTCCCATTCTGAGAGCCATTAAGATAGTGCTCTGAGCTAGGGGTTACATAGCCTTAAGATAACCTCTAATTATTCTAGAGGCTATTAACTAGCCGTGAGGGTATAATTATGGAACGTTAGGGTGACTATACCTTCATGAACAGAGTAGCACCATAGTATAATAGATAAATAATAGTTTATTAAATATAAATATCTCATCATAGAATGATATTTATTAATTTCAATAAATAATACATTTATAAAACATTCAATTCTAAATAATACATCATTTAATTACCATGTGATGCTACAAAACAAAAATAATAATACATACAACATATAATACATAAAAATATAGAAAAATATAATTAAAACCCCAATTCCTCTCTCCAAGATCATCTTGAGCTCTAGCTCTACCCTGTGAAACTATGATTCATTAACCTTCTGTACGACACATACATATTAATGAAAAGAACTTGAAATCTAAAAGATGATTGTATACTCATGTGTTCTGTCCAGCTTCCAAACGAAAACCCAAATTGGTTATGAGTAAAAATTAGTAGGACACCACCAATGTTGTTCAATGTTATCCAGTCCTGGTATATAAAATGTAGTTATGGGTAGGTAATAAGAAACTTAAAATAGTAAATAAAATAAATCACATTGAACTGGGTTCATTATAGGACACTAGACCAACAATACCTAATTCTCCCTAAGCCAAGATTTCACTTAACCAATGTCAATTTATATATATATATATAATTTAATATTATTTTATATATATCATATATATATATATATGATGGTATATGTGTATATATACAAATATTCAAGACCACTAAGGTCCTATTGAGTATAGACTAGTTTGCCTTGCATAATGATAAGAAGTTCTAAGAATCTTGTGCATTTGTTCTTATGAAGGAAGTATGAATATTTCATCATGTTTGTAAATTATAGACTGAATTTAAATATGTTATTTCAATTAGATGTTATGTCGAATGATTTAATTATAATTCATACTAAGCATATTGAAGGTGCTCTATATATGGAACTCAAGTATGATTCTAGGTATACAATGGAAACGAACTTCATTAGGAGTTCGTGAATGAAATTATGTTTAACAAACCATGGTATCATTCATTGAATGATATAATGAAACAACCCTTATAGCCCATTCATCATATACAAAAAGGGAACCATGAATCAATCATGGAATAGTATTGTATAATTAACCTATGAAATTATCCAAGGTAATCCACTAGGGAAATAGGTATTGTTCATGGGGTAGTACAATGGAAAATAGCTTATGAAGACTTCCTTGAAATTCCATGTATGAAACCCATGTATCACTCCCAATGTATAAATAATTGATTCTACCTATGATCCTTCCAAGGAATTATGTCTAGGGAAAATCAATGTTTTCTCAAGGTATAATATAATTCACACAACAGCATAAATTTACTTATTGAAAATAGATTTTTTTGTAAGCATGCCATATCACAATTCAAGTACACAATTTGGTCCCCTATAATTTATTGGACACTATCAACATTGGAACCCCAAAATGGTTGTGACTTCCTAATGAATTGTTCATGATTAATGTAGTTTCAATTTTTCCTTTCTATTATTTTAATCAAATAAAAAAATTAAAATATTTTTTGTTTTTATTATATAGGGAAAAATAAATGTATTACCTATGATTACATTATGAATGTTTTATCATTTCCCCAGAATGAAACACCCACTAGTAAATTCCAATTCCACGATTTAAACTGAAATCATTTTAACAAACTATTTCCCTCAAGAAAAAAACATGATTTTTTAATAAATCACCATTATATTTCATGATTCCAACTTATAACTACTGGAATAATTTGATTCTTTACATGGTATTAGATACATATATAGGTTCTCCCATTTGAGTAAATATTCTATTTTTCATTGTAGAATATTTGATTCATTCCATTGTATAGAATATAAAACAATAAATCAGATATCTATTTTAATTTAATACATGTAAACATGATCTTATATCCCACCATCCATGTCATTCGAAATGTGAATTAATATATAAAGATAACTCGTTAAAAATATATTCTCAAAACAATCCTATATACATATGATTATGACTATTTTATATCAATATTTCTTCAACTCGAAATCTGAAATATCTAATAATGAATTTTTTTATTCAACATATTTTCAATTTATATAAATCTGTATAAAATTTAATTGGGATATTTCCTCAGAAAATAAATTATAATTGTAACAATATCTCTTATATAAATCCCTTCACCTATAAATAATATACTGTGATGAAATTTTTGAAGCAGATTCAATCAAAATCATATTTTTAGTTAGAATATAATTCTAATAATTAATCAATATAATGTTTATCTTCAATAAAACATTATAGAAGGCCTTTTTTGAGATACCCATTAAAAATAATCATATAAAATTCAATTAGGGTATATCAATCTAAAATATAGATGGCCACATAGTTAGACCTCTCTAACCATGTGAATCATGAATTGAAATATTATATCAATGAATAAAAGCGGAAGGACATCTTCAATTCACATAATATGACAATAATTTCATTTATATTTTTGATAAATTCATTAGGTATATAACATTACTACATATTACTATATAGTAGAATTAAAGAATGAATATTATTAGGTTACAATTTATATGTAAAATTAAAAATAAATATAATATCACTACAACTTGATTCCATAAAATATAATTGTTTATGTTTAAGACGTTTGAAATCAAAGCATAAAACAACATGGAATTTTAAATATTTTACGAGTACTAAATTTTATCTTTTTCACCATTACTGATGTTGTAAAACTAAAATCTGTCTTACATGTAAGGAGTTTAAGATGATGGGGGTTGAAATTTTGATCATTCAACCTTCCCTTGCACCATATCTTCCCTTATCAATATATCAATCATCCCCAATTTTTTCTTTTATGATATCTATAACAACCCTGTTCATTCTTGAACACATAAGCATGATATATTATATAAAATTTCACATAATAAAACTATGAGGATCGAGAGTTCTAGTGTCTTCTGGGATTAAAAATATTACATGTCAACGTAAGACATTAAAATACAATATCATTATTGAAAACATCCTTTACATGACCACAACATTCCTTTATACAAGCTTTGCATGTGATAACCTGGGGAAATACATAAGAAAATAATGGGATATAAATCCTCTTTAGGGAGTAGACAATTAATATCATGAAGAATAAAATAAATGTCAAGAAATAGGAATATCTATGGATCATAAGAGAAACATTAACATAATGTCATGATATAACATTATTATCATAAAAAGGAAATGTGGAAACAACGTTTAACATGATATTAACATCAGTCAGTGATCATTGCACCTAGGGAATGACTAAACCCTCATTGAATATGACTTTTCATGACTAAACTATCATTGCACTTGAATGACCGTGAGTAAACCATAATTTCACAGGGAGTATCATGGTACTATTCTTTTCCCAATGCATTCGAGCGCTATCTGGGCGCACCATTCTTAATCATTTCATAAAATGTATAAATGTGACGCATGTATCTAACAATTGGGAGTCATTTAACATGAATTTTTTATTCCATGATAAATGGATGTGGAATTAAAACTTGTAAATTTATAATAAATAAGTAAATGTGAATAACATTGAATACCCATGATCTAGGATTGGGCATGGTATTCACTACACCATGACATTGGATTTGAAAATCACGGTGCAATTTTGGCAGCATAATGACTTGACATAAGAATTAACTACAATGGATAATGAGAGATAAAGGGGTACCAAAACATATTTAAATGAAATAGATTGTATGTGGTCATATAGATACATGTACAAACATATGTAACGGAATACATATGCATAATATAAATGAATTTCTTGAATGCAAATGAAGAGAGAAAATCTATTATAGAATTTCGACATGATAACAGTTGTATATGTGAGGTAGTAATAAGAGAGAAAGGGGTATCTCATTATTCAAACATAAATAGGGCTGTATAGGGGAAGTGATAAATCATATCCCAACATTTTTAATTGAAAATAAAGTGGTATAACAATATATGGAAACATGGACATATTTAATGAATGAAGGAAGTTGAGGATCCCTAACATGGATGTGTCATCCAGAAGGCTTGGGAGAAGCATCTTCGAGCTTCGAGAAGCTTTTGGGGACTATAAGGAGTATTTGGAAGATGTTTTTCAAGATCCAAATTGTTATAGTTATGTGGAATGGGAGTATGGGTGCGTTTATATTGGAAATTAGAGGGAATTATTTATTATTTACGTTGTGAAAACTACACATGACACAAATAAAAATGAAAAAACATCCAATGGTTTTTTCCCATGGTTTATTTGAAAAAGGGGAGCGGTATAAAATATTTTATATGGCCAAGGGCAGAAAATAATAAAATATTAGTCGTGTTTATGTGGAGGTGTGTCACACTCTAAAAAAGTCATATTAAAAAGAAAAAATCATTTTATAAGTTTTGGAGGGTGAAATAAGACACCATATATTTAATAAAACAAATCTAAAATCACCTTAATTTAAATATAAAAACACATTGGAAGAATACACCTTTTATTGTATTTTATTTCAACACTATTAAGTCATTATGATGTCATAAACACATCATATATTCAAACAGTATTAAATTGTACAAAAAAAATCAATTGTTTCCAAAAATTATGAAAAATACAACATTTGATAATTTAGAAATTCCACATTCAAATGTAATATCAATTTTATCAAAATATGTTTTTAAATTTGTGATTTTTTACTATAAAAAAATAGACATTTAATGAAAATTTATCAGTTTTGAAAAAAACTATTTTTAATCCTTCGTAAAAATTTAATATGGCTTCAAAAAAACTATATACTCAATTAGTATCCAAAAATTTAGTTGATAATAACATTTTACTAAAATATTAATTTTATTATAAATATTTCATTCATCATAATAAATTCATTAATTAAAAATATTATTTCTATTTTATCATATTAAATTATAATTCTTATCAAACTTAATAATTAGTCTTTTATAGAGTAAAAATTATAAATACACTCATTATTTATCTTTAAAAGAATTTTTATTATAACACAACTAAAATAACATTATTAATAAAATAATATTTTAATATAATAATTTATATATTTTTAAAAAGTACAATTTTACCCGAAAAGTCAATTTATCTAAATCATTTTAATTTTATAAAAAACTATTCACATAAAGGAATTGATGGAATACATATTGTATTTATAAAATTTATTTAAAAAAATTAACTGATACCTTTTTACATGACCTGTTATAACACTAAAATTAGACCTCTGGGTATGGGGTGCGATTGCAACTGAATCTTGGGAATCTCGGATGTCATCACACAGGTGGTATTCTTTATTAGCCTCCACATCACCATCATGTGATTATGCTCACGCTTAACATCTTGAAGATATGTATTGTATTGGTCAAGAGAGAATCCCAAAGATGCTACATTCTTTCTATGCAATGAAAAACATGCTTCGCATAGCTAGAGTCTACTAGATAAGACCATATTCTCCTTTGTCTCGGTTGAAAAACATTCTTTTTAAAACCTTAAAATTTATACTAGTCATGTGATTACTAATCAATTAATATATTATCAATGGTAATGATAATTAAGAGTCATTTAAACCCTAATATATAAAATAAAGAATTCATGTGTTTTCTATATCCATATGACATTTAATTAAACAAATTAAATGGAATTTTATTCATAAATGTCCAGGATATGACCACATTCCCCCATTCAAAAATTTGGCTGTCAAAATTTCATTTTCCAACAATAAAACAGATGTCCGTAACTCTACCTCATTACATCCTCTGGATCCCACATTGGTCCTTTGAACTTTTTGTTTCTCCATATATCTTTTAAGAGGGCATTATCTTATTTCATAGAACATTTTCCCTGTGATGTAAGATATTCTTCAGCTTCATTTCATAGGATAGGAAATTCTCTATTGGTACCACCTATAGATTGAGTTCTTGTGATGGTTAAGGTATGTACTTCCTCAAGATTAATACATAGAGTACATCATGTACTTGATACATGTTCAGTGAGAGTGCCAATTGATAGGTCACTACTCAAATGCGATCAAGAATCTTAAAAGGGCATATGTACCTTGTAAAATAATTTCCCTTATTCCAAAATCTCATAATATTCAATAATGGTGATATGAAGTGGAATAAAATATCTCAAACATCAAAATATTGGTCTTGTGGACAATTATCAGCATAGCCCATTTGTTGACTCTATGCATCATAAATGAGCTGTTGGATGGTCTTACCATTCTCAACCATTTCCTCAAACATTTCTATACCTAGGAGTTTTATCTCCCCAATATCATCCAAAAATGTCCATGTTCAGCATCTCTTACCATAAGGGGTTTTATAAGGATCCATTTGAATGATTGATTTGAAACTTTTTTTGTATGAGAACTCAACCAAAGGATGATGTTTATCCCATATTCGATTGAATACCATTGAGCATACTCTCAACATGTCCTAAAGTGTTTTGAATACCCACTCAGATTGGCCATCATATTGATGAAGATAAGCCATACGAAAGTTCAACTCACTATTCATAACATGTTGGATACTCTTCGAGAAAATATAGGTTAATCTTGGACCATGATCAAATACAATCAATAGTGGTATCCATGAACCCTTACCACTTATTTGATATATATATGTGCTAGTTGATCATATGATAAATCCTCTCTAATTGTAATTTATTGTGTAGTCTTTATAAGATGATCCACAACAACCGAGACAAAATTGATTACTTTGGATGTCTTTAGATGTCCATTCACAAATTCAATGGTGATGTTTTCCCTTTTCAATGTTGGTATAGGTAATGGTTTTATCATCCCCTTAGACTTCTACCTCTCATCCTTCACTTGTTGCCAGACCAAGAACATAGATATATACTTAGCGATCTCCTTATTTAATTTATTATTTATTTCAAATTTTATGATAATTTTTATTATTGTTGATTAATAGTAACTAAATTTAATTTAATTTTTTTTATCATTAGTATTTATTTGTATTAATAAATTGAAATTTGTAGTACTAATTTTTAATAATTAGAAGTAATTAATAATTATTAGCGATAATTAGTAATGTGTATAATTAATATGTAGTAATTAATAATAATTGGTAATAAATACTACTAAATACTAATAATTAGTAATAAATATTAATAATTATTCATAAATAGTAATAAATAGTAATAATGAGTAATAAATAGTAATTAATTGACATAAATAGTAATAAATTGTCATAAATAGTAATAAATTGTCATAAATAGTAATAAATTGTGTCAATTACTAATAATTTGTAATAATTAGTAATAAAATGTGACAAATAGTAATAAATTGTAATAATTAGTAATAAATTGTAATGATTGGAAATAAATTGTAATAATTAGTAATAAATGCTAATAATTAGTAATAAATACGAATAAATAGCAATAATTTTCAATAATTAGGAATAATTAGGAATAATTAGGAATAATTAGAAATAATTAAGAATAATTAGAAATAATTAGCAATAATTATGAATAAATATAAATAATTAGCAATAATTACGAATAATTAGGAATAATTAGCAATAATTAGGAATAATTAGGAAAATTAGCTATAATTAGCAATAAATTGCTATAATTAGCAAAAAAATAGCAATAATTAAGAATATTTAGTAATATATAGGATTAAATTAGTGATTAATGAGAGTAAATTGTAATAATTAGGAGTAAATTGAAATAATTAGTAATAATTAGTTATAATTAGTAATAATTAGTACTAAATAATAATAAATAGTAATAATTAGGAATAAATTGTAATACATAGTAATAAATTTAAATAATTAGCAATAAATTGTAATAATTAGGAATAAATTGTAATAATTAGGAATAAATATTATTAATTTCTAATAATTAGAAATAATTAGAAATTATTAGAAATAGTTAGGAATAATTAGAAATAATTTGCAATAATTTGCAATAATTAGCAATAAATAGCAATAATTAGCAATAATTAGAAATAAATAGAAATAATTATCAAAAAATACGAATAAATAGCAATAATTATCAATAATTAGTAACAATTAGGAATAATTAGTAATAAATACTAATAATTACTAAAAATTACTAATAAACACAAATAATTAGCAATAATTAAGAATAATTAAAAAAATTGAAATAATTTGCAATAATTAGAAATAAATAGAAATTATTAGCAATAATTAGGAATAATTATCAATAATTAGAAATAATTAGCAATAATTATAAATAATTAGCAGTACTTTTCAATAAATAGCAATAATTAGGAATAATTCATTATAAATATTATTAAATATCAATAAATTGAAATAATTAGCAATAAATAGTAATAATTAGCAATAATTATCAATACTTTGAAAATATTAGGAATTATTAGGAATAATTAAGAATAATTTGCAATAATTAGTAATAAATACTAATAATTACTAATAATTACTAATAATTACTAATCATTACTAATAATTACTATTAATTAGCAATCATTAAAAATAATTAGGAATATTTAGATATAATTAGCAATAATTATCAATAAATATAAATAAATAGCAATAATTAGCTTTAAATAGGTATAATTAGTAATAATTAGTAATAATTAGTAATAATTAGTAATAATTTGTAATAATTAGTTATTATTAGTAATAATTAGCAATAATTAGCAACTATTAGAAATAATTAGAAATAATTAGTAATACATAGTAATAATTATTAATTATTACTAATAATTAGTAATAATTACTGATAATTAGGAATAAATAGTAATAATTAGGAATAAATAGTAATAATTTGTAATAATTAGGAATAAATAAGAATAAATAGGAATAAATAAGAATACATAGGAATAATTATTAATAGTTAGGAATAGTTAGTAATAAATAGAAATTGTTAGTAATAAATATGAATAATTAGTAATATATAGGAATAATTATTAATAAATATGAATAATTAGTAATAAGTAGTAATGATTAGTAATAAATAGTAATAATTAGTAATAAATAGTAATAATTAGTTAGGAAGTGTTAGGAACAGGTAAAAAGAAATGTTACTAAATTTTATTATATTTTAAGAACTTGGGATAATTTCCATCGGATTAACGACACTCCTTTTGCTCGCTGACTTTTCTCTTTTCAACTCTCACTAACTCAAAACTTTATGAAAAATGTGATGCTACCTAGGAATATTCAATCTTGTGAATGCGAGATTAGATATGAATTCATAGGATCATATCTTTTAAAATGTTTTCAGGTAGTGATAGTTGGAAGAAGACGAGTCATCGACGAAAAGGGGGCTCTTTTATCTGAAAGCTTATTTAGTTGCATCTTTCTCACTCTGAAATCACAATGAAGAATCTGGTGGGTGGTATTCGTATTCATTCCCGTGCATACGAGAATGAATATGCATACCTATGAAGAGATTCTAAATTGTGATTTCAGTGTGAGTAAGATGCATGTAAAGATTCCGTCAGACAAAAGATTAGTCGTCAATCAACTAGAAATTTTGTCTCTATTAATTAATGGTAATTATTAGATAGTAGTCGTAATTATTTATCTTCTTTTTTAGATAGTGTTTTTATAATTTTGAATTATTCAAAAACATTGATGATTTTATAATTTGTAGAAAAATATGGAACAAAGAAGTCGACATCAGTCATTATTAGATGATCACTCTTGGACAAATTAGTTCAGAAATCCAAATGGTTCTGGTTTAAATCCTATATATATTGAGGGTGTTGAGTCTTACTTAGAATTTGTATCATAAAAACCATAATATGTTTCAGAAGGAACAATTAAGTATCCTTGTAAAAAAATTTATCTGAGATCGTTTTTCACATTTGACAATATTGGGGGACATCTCTTGCAGTTCTGTTTTTAACCAGATTATGTTTTTTGGTATCAACATGGTGAACACAGTTCCAGAGATGATATGAATAAGTCGATTCAGGATCCATCACAGCTCCAAAATTTTTTGAATGATGATGCAGGTCCATCTATTCAACAAACTAAAACTCATGTTGATATTGATTTAACTCCAAATTTGGCACCATCTAAATTTTATGAAATGTTGTGGTCTGCTGAGGATGCATTGTATCCTGGTTTCAAGATAAAAAAATTAGATGTGGTTGTAAAATTTATGGATATTAAATCAGATAATGAAATGTCAAACAACTGTTTTGATAAGATATTTTCATTGTTTAAAACATTATTTCCTGAAGTAGATGTGTTGTCTGCAAATTACTGTGAGAGTAAGAGGTTGGTTCATGGTCTAGGACATAGTTAACAGAATATTAATGCATGTTAGAATCATTGCATCTTAAATTTTGGTGAAAATAAGTCATTGGATAATTGTCCCACATGTGGAAAATCGAGGTATAATGAAACTCAACCAGGGAATGATGGATCAATTTCTGTAAAACAGACCTTACACCCAGGATGCAATGTTTTTTATGTCTCATAACACATTTCCAATGATGTCCTGGAAAAAACCAATATTTCAACAAGTAAAATCTTGAATCATCCATCTTAGGGTGATTCATCGAAACATTTTGATCTTCTACATTTGTCTTTCTCTTTAGAAGCCCAAAACGTGTGATTGAGTCTTTTTAATGACATTTTATATCCATTTGGTTCTTATGGTACTCAGTATTCATGTTGTCATGTATTTATAAGTACATACAAAATACCTCCATTGATGTTAATGAAGGACCCCTATACAATTTTAACCTTATTAATCATTGGACATCCAACAAATAATATTGATATTTATTTGAAACTATTGATTGAGGAGTTAAATGCTTTGTGGAATAATTGTTTTAGAATATATGATGTTGCTTTGGAACAAAACTACACATTAAAAGCTACATTGATGTTGAGGAATAGTGACTTTTCAGCATATGACATGTTATCTTGCTAGAGTACACATGGTCTGAAATCATGTCCATACTGTATGAAATACAACAATGATTTTAATCTCGTCAATGGAATAAAACCTGGGTATTTAAACTGTCATCGTAGATTTCTTCCAACCGATCATCCTTTTAGAAGGAACAAATCTCATTTCCGAAAAGGAAAAATTGAATGGTATGAACCTCCAAAAATGATCTCAGGTACAAAGTTAAAGTAAGTTGTATTTTCATTACCACCCATCACATTTGGTCTAACAGTAAACCAACAGAAATTTTATGGCATTGGGAAAGAACATAATTGTATAAAACAAAGCATTTTTGGGGTCTCCCATATTGGTCTGATTTGTTGGTCCACCTCATGATGGATGTCATTCATATTGAGAAGAATTGTTTTGATAATATATTTCATATTGTTTTGGATACACCTAGTAAGACAAAATATACTATAAAACACGATTAGATCTAGCCCAAATATGTAGGCAACCAGAACTGGAATTATTTTAAATTGTTAGATCAAAGTGGTTAATGAAGCCAAAAGCAGGTTATACACTATCCAAAGAGAGTTGCTTGTAATTTTTTCAGTGGATTGCAGATTTGAGACTTCCATATGGCTTTGCTTCCAATTTTGGAAGATGTGTTATGAATGGCCATATTACAGGAAAAGTCATGATTTTAATGTTATAAAGGAAATAATTATGCCGATTAGATTCAGTGGTTTATTCAATTCTATGATTTGGGATTCGATAATAGACATATCATATTTATTTTGAGACATTTGTGCAGCGACAATAGATTACGATGCGCTAAGAAAACTGGAAGAAGATGTTGTTGTAATTATATGTAAACTAGAAAAAATGTCTTCGCCTGCTTTCTTTGACTCAATGGAACATCTGATATTACATTTTCCACATGAATCTAAATGTGTAGGTCCATTACAGTTTCGATGGATGTATCCATTCAAGAGATGCATGAAGAAATTGAACAAAAAGTATGTAACAAAGCATCAGCTAAAGGATCAATTGTGGAAGATTATTTGCATGAAGATACTACTTTTTCTTCTATCACTTTATTGAATCTGAATATCCCTCAAAACAAAACTCCATGAGACGGAATGAGGGAAATGTTAATAATGAAATGTATAATCATTTATCAGTTTTTAATCAGCCAAATCTTGTCTTCAGTGGAGTTCAAGAATGATGGATTTAATATGATATACATAACAAAGCTCATACATATGTTCTTCTCAACTGTGAAGAAATGACATCATTTTTACTATGAGTGCTTATTTCACTTATACTATAATTTTTTTTATAGTATTTAAACTTATTTAATGTGTATTTTATATGATAATCATATCAAGAAACAACTTCCACAAATTATAGCAGCTGCACTTGCAAAACAATGAATTTTTTTTTCTCAATGTTTTGAAAAAATGGTAACATAAATTATTGATGGTTTAATATCAATTCAGTTTAATATTTATTATATTAAAAATTATTTTAAAAATTTTCAGCTATATCAACATGCTGATAAAATTGATAAATGTCTATTTATATTGAGTAAACCACCATCAAAAATTGTTAAATCTTATATTTCATATGTGGTTAATAGTTTTCAACTTCATACATGTTCAAATGGGGAATCAAAAAAACAATGAACACGTGAGTTTGTTTGAGAGGACCGAATCATAGTGAAACTGATGTTGAATTTTATGGCATTACGGATGAAATTAATGAGCTATTTTATCTTGGAAAAAATTACATAATGGTGTTAAAATGATGCTGGTTTGATACTGAGAGAGGCTTGCATATTCATCTGACACATGGAATTGTCGATATTAAATGTTAATGTCTTCTTGTAGTAAATGAATCATTTTTACTGGCTCAACAGGCACATCAAATTTATTATGCCAATTATTCTTCTACTTCGAGAGACCTGAGTGTTTGGTGGAGCATAATAAAAATGAAATATTGGGAAAATCAAATTACTCAAACTGAATGTGGATCCACTGAAGTGGATGTAATTGAATTTTTTCAAGAGACTACAAAAATTATATCTTTTTCACAAATAATCGTGAATATCATTGATGACATCACATAATTAAGGGTCGATGGTGATGATGATGTTAATGATGTTAAAAATGAATTTGAAATGAAAAAGGATGGTGAAAGTGAAACTCATATGGATACTGATGATGTCGAGGAGGAATATGAAGACATTGACATCGTCAGATATGAATATGATGATGAATTTGAAATTGGCACAGTTAAATACTAGTTATGATCATAACTAATATATATATAATAGTTTTTTCCACTATCTACTAACAAAAATCATTTTTTATTTCAGATGGACTCTCATTTATTGTGTGAGTTAGGGGAGGCTGAGCTACATTAGGATGAGGGGGATCTGGGATCATCTGACCCTCATCCTACTGGTGGTTCAGGATGTACGCGGAGGGGGAGCGGTCTTGCGTGGCTGATGATTCCTGACCCTATCCCCGAGCGACGTCCACACCTTGGCTTCGATCCATGAATATAAAGATATGGTAACCTCTATATTTTTGTTAGATTTGATTAATTTATTTATATATATACTAATTGTTTGAAAAGTTATTCTTTTTTCACAGTTTTGACCATGTAGTTGTTAGACATTGGAGTGTTATATTTCACAATTATTTTTCTCAGCCATGGACCACATTGGAACAGATTCCTGCTGATGTGCAGCTCGACATGTACAATCATTGGCTGGTACGTAAATAAATAATATTTATTTTGAAATTTATATTGAAATATATTTTATTAATAACTTTATATTATAAATTATTTGTAGGGTTTATGGTATCCCATTGATGATATCATGTTTGACGATATCCATGCACCATGGGAGGTGGCTATGTGTCAGCATTTGTGTCAGTATTTGAACAATTTGATAATGAAAGCCATTAAAAAATTATGCGCGATAGTGTTTGATGAGTCGCGTAGAGCCCACCAAGCATTGTACATTTCATCTAAGTTTTGGGATGGATTATGTGCACACTGGTTGGGAGGTGGATTTATGATGATGTCTTCCTTGGGTCAGCAGAACTGGGGGAGAAAGGAGGTGACTCATCGAGCTTGTAGTCGTATATTCAGTATGCATAGAGAGAATATGGTAAGTATTTTTATAAATATTTTATATAACATCAAATAAAAACAGTTTATTTTATATTTATATAGGCAGTCGAGCATCACGATATTACATAATACGATTTTTATCAGACGATGTACAGTGATCCAGCCACTGAAGAGATTAGAGGTGATCGCCAGCGTCAGATTGTGATTAGTCTTATTTATTCTGTTTGACAATTAATTGCATATAATAATTTCAAAATTTTATTTTCAAATTTGAATTGAAGGAGTCATATGAGGCCGCGACTTCTCAGACACTAGATGAGGGTCAGGATGAGGCGACTGATCAGACCAGTTCCCACCATTTCGACGAGGTGGCATGGATATAGGTGACTAATTATGGTTTTAAGAAGGGCCATGTAGTCAGTATCCGCTCTCATGTGACTCCTGGTACTTATTATGGTACTACTGTGATGTCGGCATCCAGCTCGAGAGGAGTTTGTGTAGAGGCAACATCTTCTACCTCACAGTATGAGGGGAAGTTTCGAGCTCAGAATGACCATATAGAGAGTTTGCAGAATCAGCAAGAAGATATGAGTCAGCAGCAGCAACAACAACAACAGCATGAGGAGGAGATGCGTCGATGATATCAACAACATCACGTGCAGATGGAGTACATGTACCATTTGACTCATAGTTTAGGGAGGAGTTTCCTCCACCAGCTCCTTCAACTCCTCCACCTCCTCTAGAAGATGACCACCACAGATTTTTTATGTCAAAAACATTTGAATTTTCCATTTTCTATAATATTAATTACTTACAATTTCTATATTTTATATAAGTGTGAATATTACAAAATTTTATTATTAATATTTAATGATTTTTATTCTATGAATATTGAGAATTTTAATAATTTTTTTTTATTTTAATAATATTAATATTATTTTTTCATTAATCATAATTTTACTAAATATATTTTTTCAGTATTATATTATTAAATGTTTCTTTATTTTAATAATAATAATAATATTATTATTATTATTATTATTTTATGAATTTTTTTATATTTTTTTGTGAATATTGACAATTTTAATATTATTAATATTTTTTATTTTGTTAATAATATTAAAATTTATTTTTCAATAATCATAATAATATTTTAGGATTTTTTTCTGAATGTTGGTAATTTTAATATTTTTTGATATTTTTTATTATTTTAATAATGATAAAATTAATTTTTTAATAACAATGATTTTATTACATTTACTTATTAATAAAATTATCTATTATTTGTGAAGAGATCTATTGGGATGGGTTCCCGTCGCAAATATCCAAAATAATTTTTTAAAAGGTACTTGCGATGGGATTACAGGCCCGTCAAAAATACTCTAATTAAATATTTTCAAAAATGTATTTGTGACGGGATTACTGGCCCGTCACAACAAAGTATTTGCGACCAGGCTGTTGAAAAAAATATTTTATATATAAAGTTTATAATCATAGACATATCTTTATAGGTGAAGTTGCACATCGCAAAAAAATAATATTTGCGACGGGACCGTCACAAATAATAATTTTTTCTATTCCTTTTTCTACAATGTGCTATTTACGACGGGACCCCATCGCTAAAGATTATTTACAACGGGATCCTGTCTCAAATACCCTGTCGCAAATAACTATAATTCTACTAGTGTTGGATATTAGAAAATCCTTATGTATAATAACAATATAGAATTCAACATCTCTTCATGGAGGAAAACATACAATTCATCGGGAAACAATTCAATGAATTCCCTCACAATAGGCATGTCTTCAAGAATCATTTCTTTTATAGAATCGATCATATAATAAATATATTAATTATCATAGGGTATTAATATCCACAATTGAGATGATGTGGCAAAAGAATATTCAACCTCCTCATTTCAATTGTACATAATTGGGGGTTGATTCAAAATTTGGATACTTATTTACCTCTCATTACATTTTTTGTTGGATATATATATATATATAAATAGCCAATATATTCCAAATATCAAATAAATTTCTTCTAGAGGGACTATATCGATATTCAATAGGAATTTAAATCCTCAAATAGTGATATTGGAGGAGTTATATTAATGGGATTCAATGATTACCCCATTTTCTGTTCTCACTGAAATCTATACCTCCATGATTTGTGGCGGTGTTGGGATTGTTCTACTAATCATTTAGCATATAAAAGAATGTGTAGAAAAGGAATCAAATGTATGTTCCCAATTTTTTAATGAATAACTATTGTACCTGTGAAAACCTAGTTTTCAGTGTTGTCTTCAGTAGTAGTGATGGAAAAAGCACACCCTTTCATCCATGGAGGTTATTGGTTGCCTCTGAAAATCCATGGCTTAGGAAAATACTGTGAAAATTTCCATGCTCTTTGTAGTTGAAGAAATGAAAAATACATTAAGGGTCGAATATAATGTTCCATTCCTATGTCACAGTAGTGGTTTTTTCATGTCAAAAATTAATAGACTAGTTTCTTTCTCTTCCACACATAAAGAATTTACTCATCCCCTTAAATCAATTTCTAGGGCGATTCATTATGCACAATTGGAATGTGGGGTGCTGTAATTTCATAACACTGTTGGATATAACCATTGGAATCCAATAATTAGAGTCAAATTTCTGATTCTTATCCCCATGATTCCCTTGATATTCACTGATCTTATTTTCAAATTTGAGAGCACATCAGAAAATATCCCTATAGCTGTCGATGTCTTAGATCTCAATGGGTTATTGTAAACTAGATTTTAGCCCAAGAAAGAGGTGTTCAACCTTTCATTTGGGTGTAACGACAAAGCCAAAGGAATATCATGCAAGGATTGAAATTTTTTTCCCATATTCTATTATGGATTCATTGTCTTATTGTGTCTGGGAAATGAAGTCCAATCCCATCATATGTCATAGGGTACGAGGAATATATTTATCGAAAATAATTTTCTATATATCCATCCATTCCAACACCTTGATATCTTCTTATGGCTTCATATTTTTGATCAATATACACCATTTATCAACTCCACCATCCATAGTATAATCATCAAGTAGAACCCTATCTGGTTAGGAACATTGAAGGATGGAGATGTTCTTCCTAATGGAGTGGATTAATTTTTCATCAATTTATGGATCAGTTGACCCATTAAAATTTGGAGGCCTTTTTCTTATGAAGCTTTGGATTTTGTCTTTTTCTTTCTTAGAGGGTGTTGGGCATTTTTTTACCCATGTTTCTATACAAAATTTTAGATAACTGAGATATTATTAGGACAATGTTATCTGTTCTCGCTCCCATCGAATTGGGCATCTCATTAGAACAGTCATCAAATCGATCTCTATATTGGTCATTAGCCAAAGTCATCATAATAATGTCAATTGGCTAGAATAATTTTTTTTGGAGTAAAACATAATGGTTAATCCATTGAACAAATTGGATAACTTATAAATTACATTTATTTCATTAAGAAATGATTTAAAAGGCTTCAATCAATGTTATCCATAGTCTATCTCCTAACCTATATTAATATGGTATTTTTCTCTCTCTTAATAATGGTTCATACAATTATAATGATTTTAGAAAAAAAATATCCCCATGGTGTTTCATAACCATGTGTGTGGTAAGGCTCGTTTTCGTGCACTATTTCATGTTCATGTCTAGCTCAAATCAATGTTTTCGTGTTTTACCCCTAGATACATATATTCCATAGCCACCTCCCCTTGTTCGTATATAGACATGGATGTATTTTCTTAATAACCCACTTACACAATATTCATTAAATTTTAGGGATGTTTTTATTATATATAGTCTCATCCCTAAGGATTTCACTAGGTTTTTCTAATCCTAAACACAAAAATAACTAAACATATCCTTTGATAATAACTATAACAACTCTTCTCTTTTTTCGCACATAATAATGATTTATTACATAAAATTGCACTTAAGAAAACTCTTAGGATATAGAGGTCTAGTTTCCTTGAACCTCAAGAAGATTACATGAAACATTAAGACTTAAAGACACGACATCCTTGTTTAAAACATTTTTTCCCAGACCAAAACATTATTTTTTCTTAGCATTGCATGTGATAACCTAGGGATAAACAAAAGAAATGGGTAATTTATAATGCCTTGTAAGGGAGTAAAAAAGGAATAACATGAAGAATACAATACATGCTAGTAAATAGGAATATCAATTGATAATAAATGAAACATGAACATAAAGGCATGATAAGGAATGATTTACATAACATGGAAATGTGGAATCAATATTTAACATGACATTGCATGACCCAAGGATCATTGCACATGGAGCATGAGTAACCCATCATTGCACATGAATTAGAATGAGTATACCATTATTGAACATAAATTATAATGATTAAATCCTAGATGCACATGGAGTATCATGATAATATTCTTTACACAATACGTTAGAGTACTAGAAGGGTGCACCCTTCTTAATCATTTCATTTCGTCCAAAAGTGTGCCAGATGGATTATAAAACATAGAAGAATTCAAAATCACCATTTACTCTATAATAAATGGATGTGTAATATGTAAATAAAAATCTATAGTACATATGTAAATGTGAATAAATATTAATTCCCTGGATAGAGAAATAGGCATGGTATTCACTACACACTGAATTTTTCTAGTAATGTCATGGTGCAATTTCAGTAGCATAACAGCATGAATAATGAATTCAGAAAAAAATTTGATGAGATAGAAAGGTGTATATCATCATATTTACTTGAAATGTATCGTAAGGGGTTAATATAGATACTTGTTCCAACTATTGTAAGGTAATTTTCATGTATAAAATAAAATAATTTCATGAATGTAAATGAGAAGAGAGAAAACCCTTATGGAATGTCAGCATGGTAACATGTGGACATGGGTGGAATAAATCTGAGAGAAAGGGGTATCACATCATTCAAAAATAAAGAGGGTAGTATATGGGAGGTGAAAAATTATACCCCAAAATTTTTAATTAATAATAATAGATCCTAAAAATGTAAAAAAACATGGAAATAAATAAGGAAAGAAGAAAACTTATGATCCTTTACATTGAAGTGTGATCCCAAAGTCTTGGTTGATGCTTTTTGGGAGCTTGGGGGTGCCTGTAGAGGATTCTAGGGAGTATAGTGAAGAGTTTTGTTGATAGTAAAATGGATATATCATAGAGGAATGGGGGGATGTGGGGTTTATATAGGAAATTATAGGGAATACGTCATTATTTAAGTTTTGGACACTACACATTAAACTAATCAAAACCCCAAATAATACCCTATATTTTTTTTCTAGTGTTTAATTAAAATTAAACGGGAATAAAATATTTTTTAATTCAATGATTCTAACATAATAGAATATTAGTTTTTATTATATGCAAATGAGTCATACTCTCTAGGAAATTATTTTAAAAACATTAAATATTTAATACGTCTTGGAGGGTCCACTAAGGAACCATAAAACTAACCCACAATATATAAATCACAATATATTAATGGTAATGAATATATTATCCTAATATACCTCTTATAGTATTTTATTAAATCACTATTGAGTCATTATGAGGTCATAAATCACATTATATATTTAAATGGTATTTAGTTTTTACCCAAAATTCTACTATCCTTGAAAATTATGAAGGATTCACCATTATTTAATTTATATGTCCTGAATCCAAAAAAAATATTATTTTATTCTAAATAATTTTTTAAATATTTGAATTTTTTCTTTTAAAATATAAACTGACATTTACTGAAAATTGAGGCGATTTGAAAAAAAAAAACAGTTTTCAACCATAAAAAAATTACATTTAACATCGTAAAAATTATATACTAATTTAATATTCATAAAAAAATTTAATAATAAAATATTATTAAAATATTAATTATTTTCAAAATTCTATAATTCTTCAAAATTGATTCATTAATTAAAATACAATTTCTATTTTATTGTATAAAACTATAATTCTTATCAAACTCAATAATTAACGTTTTATTGATTTTAAAAATTAAATATTATTGTAATTTATAATTAAAAGGAGTGTTGTTATAACACAATTATATGAAAATAATTAATAAATTTTTAGTTTAATAAAATTATTTATATATTTCTAAAAATATCTGTTTTACTGGAATAGTCAATTTATATAATTCATTATATTATTATGAAAAACATTTCTCATAAAATAATAGATGGAAGAATAATTTTATTTATTAGAGGGATTACCCAAAAGTAACTAATTCCAAAAAAACATAACCCATTATAACAACTTTATAAGACTTAAAGGTAAGTTGTCTGATTGTGAAAAACTCTAATTGTAGCTCAGATAACATCACCCAGGATGTTATCTCTATTAATATCCATTTCTCATGAATGTGATTTCATTCTAGATTAACATTTTTATGCAGAACATGGTATTGGTAAATAGTGAATCCTAGTGATGCTACCTCTATTACATGCTACTACATATGATCTTCATACAGTTCGAGACTACTTGATGAGGCCATCCTCTCCTTTTTATATGTCGAAAAAAACACTTTTGAAGAACTAAAATTTATACTAGTCATGTGATCATTTTTAAATGGTTATATTATCAAGGATGATGATACATAACAGTAATTTAAGCCTAATTGGATAAAATATAAAAGTGACTTCATTTTCTATATCCATAATATAGTTAATTAAATAAATTAAATGGAATTTTATTCATGAATTTTTGGGTTGTTACAAAATTCCCCCCTTCCAAAATTTCACCCTAATATTTCCTTTTCCTACACTAAAATAGATATTGGTAGTGCTATCTCATTGCTTCCTCTTATTCCCACATTTCTTCCTCAAACTTGTTGTTTCTCCACAACACATTGATGAGGGGAATTGTATTATTTTGTAGAACTTTTTCTCAATGATCTAATATCATAAACATCTTCTATAAATTGAAGTTTTCATTCTACAATGGTACCTCCACTGGATTGAGTACATGTGACGGGTAAGGTATGTACTTCATCGAGATTGATACCTAGATTACATTATGTACTTGAGACAGCTTCAGTGGGTGAGCTATTCCATTGACCACTCCTCCAATGCGATCAAGAATATCAAAAGGAAAAATATACCATTGACTAAGCCTTCCAATTTCTCAAATCTCATTACTCTCTTAGCTGAGGATATGAGGGTAAAAACCATGTCACCTACATCAAATTATTTGTCTTTTTGATTATTTTCAGCATAACTCTGTTGTCAAATATGATTAGCTTTAATGTGTTGTTGTATTGTCTTAACCTTCTACACCATTTCATCGACTATTTCTGAAGCAAATAGTTTTCTCTCCACAACTTCATCCCAACATGCCAGTGTTATGCACCTCTTCCCATAAAGGGCTTCATAATGACCCATTTTGATGCCTGATTGGAAACTCTTATTGTAAGAAAATTCAACAGGAATAATATGTTGATCCCAACCACCACTGAAGTACATTGAGATTTCTCTCACCATGTTTGCAACTGTTTGGATAGTCTTCTTAGATTGGACATTAGTTTGAGGATGATAAGTCGTACTGATGTTTGGATACATATTTAGAACAAGTTAGATACTCTTCTAGAACATATGGGTGAATATTCTATGTTGATACAATATAATCGATAGTCGGAGTCCATAAATCTTTACCACTTTTCAGATGTATATATTTTTTTAGTTTATTCAATGAGAGATACTCTGAAAATATAAGGAATATTGCAATCTTTATAAGATGATCCACAACAATCCATTTAGAAATGTTACCTATGGGAGTCTTTCAATGTGTAGTGAAAAGTCCATTGGGTTGTTCTCCCGTTGGCATGTTGGTATGGGTAATTGTTGCATCATCCACTTATACTTCTGCCTCTCAGCCTTAATTTGCTAACATACCTGGCACTTTGATATATACTCAATAATATACTTCATCATATTATCCAACTAGTAATTCTATAATATATCATAATTAATCTTCATGTTTCCAAGGTTAATTGATAAATTTAAACTATGTGTATCATCATAAAGTTATTTCAATAACTCTGAATATTATGAAACAAGTAGTTTGGACCCAAATCTCACATTTCCATCATCATTCACATTGAACGCCAAGGATTTACCATTTATGATAGTTTCCACTTTATTTTGAATTCCTAAATCATCCTTTTAAGAACACTTTAACCTATCCAAATGATATTTTCGATAAATCATTTGATAACGGATTTATTATGTTCTCATAATTATGATTCCCATGTATATCATCTTCAAATCTGAAAAGATTAGACCCTATTAAATTCTGATAAATGATAGAATCATTAGGTCCTTTCTACATAGAGACTTATCCACCTTGTCTGATTTCCAATGGTGGTAATGGATTGAGAATTAATAGTCTTTTATCATTTCTAACCATCATCATTGGTGCATATTGATCACTTTTTTTAGAATATATACTTGTGTATTTGTTTTATCCATATATATTTCACACTTCTTCCCAAAGATGAAATCTCACCAAATTTTTAATGCAGAGATTACTGCAGCTAACTCCAGATCATGTGTTGGATAATTTTTCTCATAAACCATCAATTTCCTTGAATCATAGGTTATGAATTTTTTTAATTTGCATAAACACACTACACATTCCATTCTTTGAAGCATCAATTAATACCATGAAATGTAATCCACTTGTGGGTAGTGTGAGCATGAGCATATTGATAACCACCTTTCCAACCCTAGGAATATCTCTTCGTCATCATCACTACTAGAAAACTTGACTCCCTTCTGAGTTATTTTGGTAAGAGGGTTTGATAATTGTGAGAAATTTCACAAAAACATGCAATAATATATAGTTAACCCTTTGAAGATGATAATATCTGTCACTTATGTTGGCCTCAACCATCCCTCAGTTGTATTTGTCTCGATGTTATCCACAGATATCCAATTTCATGTGATGAAATGACCCAATAATTAGATATATTTTAACTAGATCCCAAACCTTTTGTACTTTTCATAAATCTTATCTTTTCCCAAGGTCTCTATTACATTACTTAGATGATATTAATTCTTATAATTGGTTTTGGATTATATTAGAATATTAATTATATATTCTACCACAAATTGTTTGAGGTATCCTCTAAAGAATTTATTTATCATGTTCATGAATATTCGTGGAGCATTAGTGAGTCTTAAAGGAATTATTATGAAATCATACAACCTATACCTTGTATGAAAAGGCATCTTGGGGATAACCTCCTTCTTCACCCATATTTGTTAATATCCCAACCACATATCGACCTTTTATAATATTGTGCTCCACATAGCTGATCGAAGTAGTCATCAACTCATAGAAGAGGATACATGTTCTTTATCTTGATTTTTTTGATCCCTAGATAATCAATGAAAAGGTTAAATGAACCAACTGTCTTCTTAATGAAGAGGACTAGTTCACCCCATGGAGAAGCACATGGGAGTTTAAACCATTTCTCTATATTCTCTTGTAGATGTTTCTTTAGCTCGTCATGCTTCACAGCTTCCATTCTATATGGATTCATGGATGTTGGAAAATTCCCATGTATAAGATCAATTGATAATTCAACATTTCTTTAGAAGTAAGACCAAGAAATTCCTCGGGAAACACTTTAACAACTTCTATAACAATAGGAATGTCTTCAAGGATGTTTTCCTCTATAGACACATTCTTCTGAGAATGATACACATGCCCATTTGTCAATAATAGCCATTCTTAAGATGATGGTGTTAATAAAGATTCATCCTCCTCCATGAACATGTACATAATTGAGTTTCGACTTTCCTTATAGAGAGTGAATTACCTCACATGGAAATATATTTTGGCTATATATAGGAAAAAATAATACATTCCTAGAATTACATTAAATTACACTAGAGGGAATACGATAAGGTTCATCAGGAAGTTCATTAAACTAATCATGACATGGGAGGAGTTATATTCATGGGTTGAAATGATTTCACCTTATTTCGTTGCCACAGAAATCTATACTTATAGGATTTGTGGTGGTGTTGAGATGGTTCTACTAGCCATTTGTGATCTAAAATAATGAGTTTAACCATAATAAAAAAGTATGTTCACTAAAATTGTTTTAAAAACTAGCATACATATGATCAAATTGTTGCGATGGTCTAATTTATAATTGGAGATGGAAAAATCTCTCCTTTCTGGCCTTGGAGGTTGTTGGTTGCCTCTAAAAATCCTTGTCTTAGGAAACTGATTTGAATAGTTCCATGGTTATTTGAATTTAATGAAATGAAAAATGCGTTGATAGTCGGAAATACCATTCCTTTCCTCTGTTGAAACATAGTGTTTCTCTTTTAGGAAATTAACAGTCAAGTGTCATTCTATTCAACATCTAATGCATTTGCACGTCCCCATCAATCAATTTTTGTGGTGTTTCATTCCACACCTTTGGAAGGTGGGGTGTCAGAATTTATTAGCACAGTTGGATTTACCCATCAGACCGACAGAATTTATTTCCACTTTCTGGTTCTTATTCCCATTAAAACCCTGAGATTCTTTGATCTCCATTTCAACTTTGGGGGAACATCAGACTATTTCCTCATACCTATCTAAGTCATGGATCACTAGAGAATTCAGTTGGAAAGGTTTTAACTCACTGAGGAAGCATTCAAATTTTCATTCAGGGGTAACAACATACCCAGAATCATATAATGATAGCCTTATTATCTTTTCATCGTATGCTCTGATGGATTCTACACCTTTTTTCTTGAGGTCAAGGAAGTCCCATTCTATTTTAAGGCATAGGGTGAGATAAAAATATTTATTGAAAAACATTTTTGTAAATACATCCATTATAATTCCTCGATATCATCCTCAGGAGTCATATTTTTTATTATTCTACACCATTGACTAGATTTATCCTCCATACAATAAGCATCAAAATGAAACATCTCTTGTTCAAGACATTTAATGACAGAGAAGATATGGTCAATATTGTTGATCCATTATTCGATGATTGAGGGATCTACTAATCCATTAAATGTAGGATGATTTTGTCTCATTAATATCTTAATTGCTGATTCTTCTGGGGGGGAAATTCCTCAAGGCACATGTTTCTATTAAATACCAGTGTTAACTAAGAGAATATCATGAAATGTTTTTGATTCCTTCTCTGATCATATTGGACATCTCATTAAAATAGTTATCACGTTGATCTTCAAATAGGTTGTTAGACTTGGTCCCCCTATTACCAGACATTGGATGGAAAAAATGAAATTTTGGGGTAACACATAATGGGGAATCCAATGAAAAAAGTGATAAATTATAAATTAAATTTTTTTCTGTAACTTATGAATTTATAGGCTTCAAACATTGTTATCCATGATATATCTCAAGACATATTCTTATGGGTTTTTTCTCCCTTAATAATGAATCATACAAAGCTTAAGAACTTACCAAAACATATCATCCATGAGTTTCATAAACAATAGTGTATCATTTCTCATTTTCATGCTCCAATTACCATTTGATTATAGCTTAAAGACGCGTTTTCTGGATTTACAATTAGATGCATCTTTGCCAGTGCCACCTTTACTTATTCGTATCCAGATAAGGATATATTTTATTGATAAACCACTTACTCTATACTGAGAAAAATTAAGGGTTGTTTTAATTATACTTAGTAATATCCCTAAGACTATCAGTAGTGTATTCTAAACCTAAATCCAAAGGTATCTAAACCCATCCTATGATACTAAATATACCAACCCTACTCTTTATTTCACACAGTAAGTTGATTTATTACATAAACATGGAATTAGGATAATATTGATGATAAAGAGTTCTATTGTATTTTGGGATCAGAAACCTTACATGACAATATAAATAATGAAATAAAACAACTTTATTGAAAACATCATTAACATGACGAAAACATTTCCTCATACATAATAATTCATGAGATAACTTGGTGACATACATAAAGAACTAGTCTACTATAAAGCCTAGTAATGGAGTAAAAAACGAATAAAATTATGAATATAATACAAATTATTCAATAGGAATATCATTGGATCACAATAGAAACTTGATCATAAAGTTCCGATACATCATGATTTTCATAACATGGAAATGTGGAAACAACATTTAACATGATATTACCATGAGCCAATTCTCACTGCACTTGGATCATGAGTAAACCCTCATTGCACTCGAATTATCATGAGTAAACATTAATTTCACTTGAATTAGAATATTTAGAAACTCATTGGACATGGTGTATCATGATATTATTCTACACCCAATGCATTTGACCTCCATCTCGATGCACCTTTCCTTATCATTTCATTACATTCATAAGTGTGACACATGGAATCATTCAAAACCATTAATGATTCCATGATAAAGGGATGTGGAATACAATCATGACTCTATATAAGAAATAAGTAAAATTTTATAATTTTGAATACTCTTGATAGATAAATGGTCATGATATTCACTACACGATGACTTTGGCATGGAAAATCACGGTGCAATTTCAGTTGCATAACGGTGTGACATAAAAATTCAAAAAAATGGTTGATGAATGATAAAGGGGTATATCATAATATTTACATGAAATGTACAGTACTAGGTTTATATAGATATATTTCTCAATATATATAATGCGATTTAGATACATAATATAAAATTATTTCTTGACTGTAAAAGAGAAGATAGAAATCCCTGTAAGAATTTTGGCATGGTAACATGTGTACATGGGAGGCATTAATGAATAAGAATGGGGTATATCATCATTAAAACATAAGGAAATATGTATATGGTAGGTGAGAAATCATACCCCAATATTTTTAATTGGAAATAAAAAATTATAACATTATTAGGAAACATGGATATAAATAATGAAGGAAGGAAGGTAAGGATCCCTTACTAGGATATGTGATCCCAATGGCTTGGGGGATGATTATTAGGAGTGTGGGGATGCATTTAAGGGACTCTTGTGATCGTGGGGAAGATGTTGGTCTAGCTTCAAATGTTTTGAGTGATTTTTAATGGGTAGTTGGGTGTGTTTATATAGGAAATTAGAGAGTATTTATTATTATTTAGGATTAAGACACTTCACATTAAACTAATCAAAACCACAGTCCATCCCATTGTTTATTCCCATGGTTTCTGAAAATGGGGAGTGGTATAAAATATTTTATAAGTCCAAAGGCCAAAAATAATGAAAGATTAGGCTTTCCTATGTGGAGAATATTTACACTCCCAAGGAAATCATTTTTAAAAGTTCAAATATTTTAAAAGTCTAGGAGGGTCCCCAATGGCAACATAAATTTAATCCAAAAAAAATAAAATATAATTATTTTAAAGGTAAAACATATATTGGCCGCATATCCCTTTTATAGTATTTTACTAAATAACTATTTGGTCATTATGATTTCAAAAAAATGATAAATATTTAAACTGTATTAAATTTTACCAAATGATCCGACTGTATAAATAATTATGAAAATTAAACTATTAAAAATTTAGGATGACCTGAATAAATAATAATATTAATTTTATCTAAATAATATCATAAACTTGTGAATTTTTATTTTTATAATAAAAACATAAATTTACTAAAATTAGACCTGTTATGAAAAACTATGTTGTTATTCATTAATATAAATTACTTTTGACTTCATAAAAATTATATACTCGTTTATTATTCATATAATTAATATTATAATTAAATATTATTAAAATAATTATTATATTAAAAATTAATTAATTCATCATAAGAAATTCTTTAATTAAAAATACAATTTCTATTTTATTGTATATAAATATAACTCTTATCTAACTGAATAATCAATATTTTATAGAGTAGAAACAATAAATATAATAATAACTTATAATTAAAAATTGTTTTATTATAAAAATACTATAATAATATTATTAATAAAATATTTTAATAATATAATAATTTATATATTTATGAAAAGTATCATTTTTAATTAAATTTAAATTTATCAAACCAATTATATTTTAATGTAAATTTATTCTTTTAAAATAATTGATGGAATAATAATTTAATTTATATATGAGATTAAACCAAAATTAGCTAAAACATATTTACATAACCCCTTATAAAACTCGCATAATTCCTAAGGTTAAGGTGTGTAATTTTGACAGACTCTTGGCCTGACTTGTATAACATCGCTTGGGTGGTAGTTACTTTTAACTTCCACTCTTCTGATACACGATTTCTTTCAATCTTAAATTGTTGAAGCTCGACTTGGGATTGGTCAAGAGTGAAGAAAAGTGATGTTATCTCCTTTCCAAGCTCTGAAAATGAACTTCATATGGCTTGAGTCCTCTGTATGAGGAAATCCTCTCCTTTGTCAGTGTCGAAAATAAATTATTTTTTAAAAACGTGAATTTATACTAGTCATGTGATTAGTCTTGAATGACTATATTCTCAATGTTAATGATACTTATCTGTTAGTTAAATCAAATTGGATAAAATAAAAAAGTGATTTTTTTTTCAATTTCCATAAGACCATTAATTAAATAAAAGAAAGGTAATTTTATTCCTAAATGTTTAGGTAGTTATAATATATTTTTATTTCTTTGGAAAAATTTAGTGATGTGCTAATAATACTATCACATGGATTTATTTATATGTGAAATAAATGAAACAAATACATTTCAAAAAAAAATTCCAATATAGTAATTAATAAATTATTGATGTTCTTCCAACACATTTTTATGGTTTTACCTAAAATAGTAATCATATCATTAAATTATCAAATTTATCATCACCTATTAATAGAGAAGGAGTTTTATATAAAACCAAATCTTAAATAATATTAATAAATCATTTCAACTTCACAAAAATATAGTAAAATATTTAATTTAATATTTCATAGGAAAAATTATAATGTGATAAAATTAAATAACTTAAGAACTTACGATGTCGAAATAATAATAGAATGAATTTTCGAAATGATACATTTGAATTAAATTTTTATGAATAAATAAAAATATTATATTAATATAATAATTTTTTATTTAGAATAATGTAATATATCTTATTAATTAATTTATATATTTCTTATCAATTATATTAAAATAATGATAAAATCATTAGAAACTAAAAGGAATTATTTTTTCAGAAATTGTTTTATTTACATGATGTATTTATAAAGATTATTTAATATATAATAATGAAAATTATAAATGAATTATTAAAATTATATATTTAATTAATTAATTTTATCTAATTTTTATCACTGGTTAGTGGGTTATAATTAATTCATTTTAGTCTTTAAAAATACATTTAAAAAAAAATCATTTTCATCAATTTTTATGGGTTTATCTATAAATTAATTTCTGCTAATTATTCAAAATATATTATTAAAATTATTTATAAAGTAATAATAATCATTTTAAAATATTTCTAATATTTCTATAACATTTTTACCTCATGAATAGAATCTTTTGTAAAATTTCATTACAACGATAAAGTCTAAAATGGATTAAAACGGGTTAAATCTAAAAAATTGTTTTCAAATGAGACAAAAAATATAATAAATTCTATTTTATGATCGCATTTTTTCTTTAACCCTCTAATATTTTAACTTTTTAAAATTTTGATCCACAATAATGGAGTAATACATATATTATATATTAATATATCATGAATTTATATGATTCCCACCCAACTTAATTATAAATGTGAAAAACATATCCATAATTATTACTAAACATTGATACATATAGATCTACAAATCATTGAATATATACCTTCCATTATTCCATATACATATCCTATATATTTTTTTCACTAAAACCCTCATATGATGGATAATTATGGATTCTAAAGGTAGTACCACCAAGAAACTGTAATCATCTTAACGAAATCATTCAAACTGTATACCCTATTATACAACATAAAATGTACTATAGACATAATTAAATATTTTATTTAAGGTCATTAATATAATTAAATGTCACTATTCTTATGGAACAACCTTTATTAACCTCCTTTTTTTAAGTGGGAAATTAAAGCATTACCCATCTGTATATATGGAAAAACATCTCTACAAAGTGAAGTGGTTCATTTTCCATCATCATCAGTAATGGATTGATTTTTTGATTATATATAATAAATGTTATAAAAGTAATTTAGTTAATTTTAAATAATCATTCACCCTTCATTAAATCATTTCATTATAATATGAAAATGGTGTTCATGTGTGCATATGGACAACCATCTACATTGACGGTGTATTTTTTTATTACCTCTTGTAATGGATGATTCTAAAAAATGTATATAATGAGTAAATATGATATTTAAATCTTGATTATGATTATATAAAATAGGAATCCAATAACATTGTATCATTACCTTGACATCTAAAAACATACATGAAAAATAGAATAGGTTAAAGCATAAGTGAGGGTGTGAATGAAAAATTGTAAAATAATGGGTGGTGGGAATTTATATGTTAATCATTTATGTATTATAAATATGAATAATATACTATTTTTAGTGAGTTCAAATTATAAAATTAATATATTGGAGAAAAAAATATACAACTATGTATAGTGGAACACTCATATAGAGTTGAACCATATTGTTTGGATAGAGAATGGGTCCTCCATCGACTATGAGAGTGGAACCCTCTAATGGAGTCCCGGCATGGGTCATTGACCATTTTACTGTCACAATTACTGGGATAGAGCTTGTTTCTTCTATCTACAAAACATATTGGAACCCACCTTTGGGGTCAGGGCCTAGTTCCTCAACCATCGGAGTGGATCCCACCTATAAGGATATTGCACGGGTCATCTTGAAATTTTCTGAGTGGAACCATCCAATGGAGTCATGGTATGTGTCCTATATCTATTTAGTGACACCTTCATATTGTCACATTGAATGAGTTTTATATTACAATAATTTTTCTCATTGAATATGGGGAACAATGGTGGTGTGTGGCTTGACTAGGATTTTTCTTCTGGTAGTCACATGAGATGTTTGGCATCATTGGTGGACCTTTGTTACTAATGGAGCTCTTTTCTAGGATTGGATATAAGAAGTAGATCTCCATTATAACTTTGCGGGTTCCTTTTAGGAGCATATATATATGTGTCCATGTTGTTTGACATTGTTACTATCTTTCTATGGGTTGATCTGTCTATTCATATGATGTCTATTTTAACCCCCTCCTCTAGATTTCACGGTGTTCTATAGGGTACGTATATAGCCACCAATACATGGAATTTCTAGAAAAGTGTCATTTCTTATGAAGATGAATATTATTTTATTAATGAATTTAAGGGGATATTAGGATACCCTCGTATATTTAAAATCATATAGAGGATGAGGCTTTGTAATTCAGAGCTAGTCTCTCTCAGCACTTTACTTTTTACAATTTTTAATATTTGGAAATTTTTCTAGTTTTGGTTTTATATTTCTCATATTTTATTTTCTAGTTTATACTATCATATTACAGTATTCATTAGTGTTTTTACATGCATGTTATTTATATAGATATTTCGTATTATTATTATTTCATTGAAATTCTTCATAAAGATGGTTGGGTGGGTGCATACAGGTACACTGTGAAAATACCAACATTATTAGGTATTTTTATTGTCTTTTACCTCCATTCCCTGGACTAAAGAGGTAGATATGTGATAGTTTCAGCTCGAGACACATTTTGTGGGAAAATTAAAGAATGTAATCAAAGGTGGTTTAATACTCGGGATTGTGTTTGTAGTACTCCCATTATGTAGAATTGGATGGGAATTAGGGAAGCAATTATAATGTGTCTCCATAGAATCTCTCGATAAAAGGAACCTATTGTTTGTTAAGTAAGAGATGTATCCATAAATCAAGACTCTGACCACCTACATGTCACACCATAATACTGAGACATTGGTTTTATGGAACATGGGTACATGAATCATATATGATTGAGTATTTTTATTGTTCATATTGAGTCATATCCCCATATATATATATATGCTCATTTTTTGTGGTACGTCTTGATTAAATTTTAAAGATGCCTCCATGAAGACTATTAGATAGGCTAAAAAATTCAGATCATGGTGAAGATCCAATGAGTGATGATTCCTTAATTCAGGGGATATATTTTTAGATCATTCCTCTAAGTGGATTGGTAGTAGCACCAACACCTACCAGGAAACATATCATACCATCCTAGTTGGCTAAAAATGCACAATAGTTTAGAACACTTCCTGAGTACCACCACCATAAGCCATCGAGGATCCGTGCTGATCTATTTCATCAGGAAGTGGTGGATTGTATATTGTCCTTGATCTGAGTTATCCATATTATTGGGATATTGATAGATCAATTGGTTTTTCTAGAATCCATCCCTTTCCATGGAGTAGTTGGGAACTTGTGTAGTCATTTTACACATATGGATTAAGATTCAAGACACTCATGGCTGGACTACCCATATCTATTTTATTAGGAGAACTATAGATTATTATTGTGCTTGGTTTGGATTTAGGATCTTATAGAGCTATAGGAGGGAGGTATGATACTAGATGAGGTTATTTCAAGGTTCAAATTCATTAAGTGGTACTATATCTACATGATTTGATATTGCTACTTCATAGAAAAGAATTTTGAGGAGGGTCTCTAGAGAGATTTTTTTCCAATGTATTACCCTTGTGCATTATCACATATACTAGGTTTATAGAGTGGGAATGGGTGATAGAGATATTATTACCATAGGCATGAAATATAGTTGAGTTTGGTAGTATTTGTTATGTGGTTGTGTATTCTGTAACCACTAGACGATGCCTATCAACATGATATCAGCATAAGAGATCCTCCTATGCTTAAACATAGTCATGTGTTTAGAAATAATTATAATGATCCAAGAATCCTATATAAGGATGTTCTATACATGTGATTTGAGAGGTCACATGTCATGTGATTTTCTGACCAGACATACTAAAGAGGGTAGATAGATTGAGGATGATCTGATAAGGTAGAGGAAGTTCAATGATCATGGATCTACCAAGTAATGGAAGGGTGTCACATATGGAGGTGGAACTGGAAGAGGAGTTAGAAGAGAACTATTATGAAGATCTAAAAGTGGGGGGGTGATATTATATACTTCCACCACCACCACCAGCCATCCCAGGTAAGGCTTAGGGAGCTGGTGAATAGAGTTGCAGATAGTATTAGTTTATGGATGTTTATGACCTTGAAACACATGACATGATTAGAGGAAGGTTATATTTTAATTCAAAAAAAATTAGTATTATTATACATAGGTGTAATTCTTTTGATCCTCTCTTTATTCCAGGTGCGAGGGTTAGAGATCCCAATTGACGATTCATCCCAACAATATTGTCTTGTTGTTCTAATAGGGAATGTTTCTTCTATATATTTTATATATAGATAATCCAAGCTATCTTTTGGTTGAGAGAGTTAATCAATGGATCTTTTTAGTTTCATTATGAAACTTAATGACATCATAATGGGTGGGGATTTTTTTTCTTAGATCTAATCCAAGATTTAATGTCAATACAGATGATTCAGAATTATTCGCATTGATTATATTGGATTCTCCATTATAGGTGATAGAGATCTCATATTGGAACATGTGAGTTTCATGAGTAAGTGTATACAACCCATTACACATTATTTTGTGAGTGTATCCCCTGGAAAACAAAGTTCTTCAAAAATATGGATTCCTCCGGTCAAGGATTATTTTATAAATGTGTTTCCTAAGAAGTTACAGGACTGCCTCCATGGTGGGAGATGTATTTTTGGGCATTGAATCTCTCCCGAATACCTTTTCAGAATTTTATATTTCATATTATATAACCCATACCGATATATGGGAGCTATGTTTTATGTTGAAGGGCATTCAACAAAATGTTTTTATTAGACCCAGTATGTCCCCCTTTGTATCTCTAGTGGTGTTCATGAAAAGGGATGTTTTTTTATTATGACATTGGGAGGAATATCATCACCTAAACTAGGTAGTGATTAATAATATATACCACTTTATAAAGATTTAATACCTCTTTGATCTATTTTAAGGGATGATACAATCATAGAATATTCATTTTAGTAATGGATACAACCAGTTGAGTGTTTGTGAGGCTAATATTTTGAATATGTAATTTTAATGTTTCTACAATCACAATGAGTTCCTAGTGACACCTTTCGATGTGATTAATCTCCCTTCTATGTTCAATGCAATGTTGAACTAGATCATCCAACTATAGTGGGACCAATTTTTTTGTGTCTTCATTAATGACAAACATATATACTATGTATCATAGTAGATGTTTATAGACCCCTTGAGTATGGACGATGGTTTTATTTGGGAGCACTAGATTTATTGTAATATCTCGATGTCCAAGTTCTAGATTCTCGAGTTTCATTTTCTAGGGCATTCCATATATGATCAAGTTTTATCTTTAGGGATAGTGATGATCACAGTAATTATTTCTTGCAATCTACACAAGTATGTGTCTAATTTAGAATGTTTTCTTGGCATGGAGGGGTACTACATGAGGTTTGTGATAGACTTGTCCAAAATTGGAGCTCCTATGGCCACCCAAACATGGAAAGGAATTAATTTAACTATAATGAGTAGTGGAATAGATCAAACAATAATTTTTGACTATGTATGTTCGTGATCCTATATTGGTACTACTGTAGGAGGTCATGGAGAATATAGTTAATTTTTGTTTCTATACAGCTGGCTCGACTACTTTTTTTTTGCATCATTATGTTTTTATCACATGTTGGTCATGTAATTTGAAACCCCATTATCTTAACTATAAGACTCATGTAATAGATTACGCAGTGGTTGTATTTTTTCTGATGATGTGGAGTTACTATCTTCTGGGGGAGTTCTTTATTGTTTACTCATACCATCAAAGTATCAAGTATGTATTAATTCTGAGTTACATGAACCAAAGGGAGAGGTTTCAGTTTGAATTTCTATAGGACTATGAATTTGAGATAGTTTATACTTTGTAGATTGGAATCTTGTTGGACGATTCCCTTAGAAGTAATTCCCAAGCTCATTTGGCACACGAGGTATGAGAGAAGTTGGCTTCCATTAAGTTGACCTTGATTGAGGAGGAGGATTCATCATTACATCAGTCGATGTTTTTTACTCTTCTACACCTCCAACGAGTGAGAGAGTCCCTTTTGGAGGATATTGAGTATAATTCCATATGTTTCCAGGTATCCATAGGAGATTCACCAAATGGAAATTCTAAAGCATGAAATTAGATCATCTATTTATTTGGATATTTTGTGGTCACAGTCACAATGAGAGGGGAGGTGATGAGAGAGTTCCATAACAATCAGTTGGTTATACAACTACTTTTGGGGATTATGTACAATGAACATCAGTAGTTGTTTTGGTGTAAAGAATAAGATGGAGTGTGTATGATTTATTCAAATGGTGTCTCACCTAATAGCAGTTGAACGATGAGCCCCAAGATCCAATAGGTTTTTTATAGCTTGTATAGATCCATGGGTGGAAATGGGAAAAGATATCCTAGGGATTTGTAATAGGGATTCTGGAGATAGTGGGAGGTCATGACCCCTTCTCGGTGATAGTTTTTCGACTAGTGGAGTCAGAAAACATTCAATATATCAAGGTTTAGAATATGTTGGAGAGTTTGTAGTATGAATTTGTTCAAAAGATCATCTACCTTCATTCCTGAAACTATTTTCTTCTTCTATGACTCATAGTTCATTTCATGGTTTTAGAGAGTCCTTTAATAAAATTTGGGACCCATATGAGGATGAGTATAACCATCCACCCCTAAGATATATGGGAGAACTAAAAACCCTATCCTGGTGTTGGTTGATATTCTCACAAAATGAATATTAATCTTTGACTAGATCTTGTGTGATCCCTTTTCATTGGTACTGTTTTCCTAAAAGGGAGACCCATCAGTTTAGCCTTGTGTAGGACTATGATCTATGAGGAAACACTTATTGGGAAAGAGATAGAAGAAGTGGAAACACATAGATTCCATGTCATATGTCCGTGGATGAGGATATCAATGAGTATGTATAAATATTCTGCATATCTTGACGGTTCAAACATGGAGTTTTAGTTGAGAGACATGTTTTCTTGTGAGTCTTCCCACAATTAGGCTTGTAATGATTCTAATTTGGAGTAATTTTATCCTAAAGATTCATCGGGATCTTTGAGCTCTTGTGTAAGGTTGGAGAGGACAATCACTACGTCAACCAACCCCCATAATTGTAATATGTACATGAAGTCTTCCATGTGTCAATGTTAAGGAGATATGTGCTTCACCCCATGCACAACATTAACCATGTAATGATGGACATAAATGGAAGATCCACTTTTGATTATAACATTACAAGGATGCAATATTGAGAGGATGAGACACATCATGGCTATACAATCTCATTGGTTCAAGTGATTTGGATGTAAGATATCAGAAAGAATAGCTCATATGAGTGGGAGATCTTGATATGGACTTTGTACGCTAACTATTTTACTTATTTTTACATCAAGGATGAAAATATTGATAGATATAATAATTTAGAGCCATTATAATTCTTGTAATACTTGGTAAAATTCCATTACGATCAGGATATCATTTCTGTGAATGTTTATTTTAAATTAAATGAATAATTAAATCAATTAATTTAATTAACACAATTTGGTTTCTTATATAAGTTCACCATTATAATATATCTCCATGGTTATCGGAATATTCCTGTGATTGTCTCGAGAAGGGTTCTACCACCACTCATTGGAGAATCAAGATTAGATGACAACGTGCCTTGAGATCAAGGTGAATAAAGGAAAAATTAATTTAACAAATTTTCACCTTTATTAGAAACTAAAGTCTCATTTGATGAATGATCTGAATAAATATAGGGCTCATAATTATTGTATATATTTTATGATTATTAAATTATTGAGAATTATAAATACTAATTCATTTATATGATTTTTATTGCCTTTTAATGTTCCCTCATATTTTATTTAATTATTTATTTGATGTACCAGGTTACAACATGATTCTCTCACCCCGGTTATCCCAATCTATATTCCTTTCCAGGAACACATGACGAAGGATTTATGATCCATTTTACCCTACCAACATTCATAATTTTCATTTTATTCCAATGGGTCCACAGTTTCACATTTCCTGGTAGGATCGAGCTCGATCTGACACCTCGTATTGTGGATGATTCACATTCGATGAATGGATTGATGAATTAGGTTGCATTATAGTTTTCTTTTAGAATACCAGTTGTTTTAACTAGGTTTTGGAGATCCAATTAAGTGACAGGAGGTCCCATGGATGTTAGGAAATGTGTACACCTCTGTATGGGTGAGTAAGAATCCTTTTTTTGTCAAATAGATGGCTAAAAACAATGGTATGAGGAATATTTTGTATTTTTTCAGAGTTCAAATAGTGTATTCTGTAAAGGTGGAGAATGATATGGAATTTAAGTATGTTTCAAAGGATTCTATGATAATTTTTATTAAAAATTATCTAGTATGGACGACCAAATTCCTTACAGCCTCTTAGATTCATTAGTTTGGGCTTTAGGATAGATATATATAACTTATTGTTTGGGATCCCCAAAATGCGATGTGTCTCTAGTATAGTGACTCAGGGTGTACTCTGGGAGTACACATTCATAGGCACTAGATAGACATCTCATATGTTCTCAATCAAGGCAAATGACAACGGATCCTACTATGATTATAGGTAGGACCCAAATTGCATGAGGCACACAATGTTGTCCAATAACATGTTTTATAGGTATACATTGGTAGTTAGCCATGATCTAGAAAAGCACATGACTAGAAAAAAGGATGAGACCACACTTCATGTGGGTCACCATACATGATTTGTACCTTTATTTTTTATGGGAACTTCTACTACTCATATTGTCTTCATTTGGACCATGATTTGGTCAAGTGGATAACATGTCTTGTGTTATTTTCAAAGTTGAACACAATAATGGAATTTATAGTATCTTTTGAGTAATGATATGAGATGTTTTGAGTATGAATCAGCATTAAGAAACAGTCGATGAAAAAAATGTAATGCAAGATCATCAGAGAGATTGAAACAGATAACTACTTCTAGGATATTGAATGAGCCCACTGTCTATCTAATATAGTTGAATCCACTTTATATGATGTGTAATGGGTCATCGAATTCTAGAGTGTTACCGTAAACAATGAGAGGTAATGATTCCTCTATTTACCTAATGTCTAGTACCTTCATACTGGGATAATGCATGGGACCTTGACTACTACAGTGGCACCCTGGAACTGTTAGAGGGATTAGGTCCTTAACTTATTAATTTATTAGAAACATCCTACTAGGATAGGTAATGGGTCCCTTATATACTATAAATGTGTCACCCTTCATAAGAGTTGGAGAATGAGTCCTAAAACATGAATGTGAAAATCCTTATACGAGGACAAGGCATGTGTCATCTATTGACTATTATAGTTTCACCCATCGGTAGAGTGAGGGAGTGGGTCATCAGCCATCAGTGTTGAACCCCAATTATAGGATAGGAAATTTTTCCTATACTATATATTAGAGTGGCATACTCATGCGGTGTCTATGAAAGGTTCCTCGACTGTATGAAGGGATCCTAATTTATTGTATTGGCATGGGTCCCATATCTATCATCTGAGTGGAACCCTCATGCAAAGTCCTGGAATGGGTTCCCTATCTATTGGTTTAATCCCTCATATTGTACCATTTCATTGGTCCTATAAATATAGTTTTTAGCCCCTCAACAATGTTTAAAAGTGGCGAGGTGTTCCATAACATTGATTATTCTCCAGAAATACATTTGAGATGTTGGGGATCATTAATAGACCTGCAGAACAGTCGACACTCTTTCTTGGGCAGGGATGTGAGATAGAGAAACACTTTCTCTCTCATATGGGATTATATAATGAGAATAATTTTTTGTATCCATTTTTATATATATTTAAAAGGATTACTATGGGGGTGTATACATATTCCTATCAAGTCACATACATGTCCCACTTTATCTTTCAGAGTGTACTTATGGGTACGTATATGCTCACCCCTTCATGGGATTTTTAGACATGTGTCAAGAATTAATCAGATGGCAGATATGAATGATGTTATTATAGTGGATCATAGGGATAAGATAATTCCCTTGACTAAGAATGATGGTTGGGTGATGGTGATTCCAAGATGGTCTCCATCAAAATTTTACTTTTTCACCTTTTGTGATGTAGGGACATATTTCATGTCAGGCATGTGTTTTTAACAATTTTTTACATTTTGGTTTATGTTTTAGTACTCTGGTACTCCCTATAAATTTTGAATCACTGTATATTCATAATATATTTAATATGAGGGCTCAGAATTTTTGTATATATTTTCTGATTATTAAATTATTGAGAATTATAAATACTAATTCATTTATATGATTTTTATTGCCTTTTAATGTTCCCTCATATTATATTTAATTATTTATTTGATGTACCAGGTTACAACATGATTTTCTCACCCCGGTTATCCCAATCTATATTCATTTTCCAGGATCACTTGACGAAGGATTTATGATCCATTTTCCACTACCAACATTCATAATATTCATTTTATTCCAATGGGGCCATAGTTTCACATTCCCTGGTAGGATCGAGCTCGATCAGACACCTCGTATCGTGGATGATTCACATTCGATGAATGGATTGATGAATTAGGTTGAATTCTAGTTTTCTTTTAGAATACCAGTTATTTTAACAAGGTTTTGGAGATCCTATTAAGTGACAGGAGGTCCCATGGATGTTAGGAAATGTGTACACCTTTGTATGGGTGAGTAAGAATCATTTTTTTGTCCAATAGATGGGTAAAAACAATGGTATGAGGAATATTTTGTATTTTTTCAGAGTTTCAATAGTGTATTCTGTAACGGTGGAGAATGATATGGAATTTAAGTATGTTTCAAAGGATTCTATGATAATTTTTATTAAAAATTATTTAGTATGGACGAACAAATTCCTTACAGCCTCTTAGATTCACTAGTTTGGGCTTTAGGATAGATATATATAACATGTTGTTTGGGATCCCCAAAATGCGATGTGTCTCTAGTATAGTGACTCAGGGTGTACTATGGGAGTACACATTCATAGGGACTAGAAAGACATCTCATATTTTCTCAATCATGGCAAAGGACAACGGATCCAACTATGATTATAGGTATGACCCAAAGTGCGTGAGGCAGACAATGTTGTCCAATAACATGTTGTATAGGTATACATTGGTAGTGAGCCATGATCTATAAAAGCACATGACTAGAAAAAAGGATGAGACCACACTTCATGTGGGTCCCCATACATGATTTGTACCTTTATTTTTATGGGAACTTCTACTACTCATATTGTCTTCATTTGGACCAAGATTTGGTCAAGTGGATAACATGTCTAGTGTGTTTCTCCAAGATGAACACAATAATGGCATTTATAGTATCTTTTGAGTAATGATATGAGATGTTTCGAGTATGAATCACCATTAAGAAACACTCGATGAAAAAAATGTAATGCAAGATCATCAGAGAGATTGAAACTGAAAACTACTCCTAGGATATTGAATGAGTCCACTGTCTATCTAATATTGTTGAATCCACTTTATATGATGTGTAATGGGTCATCTAATTATATAGTGTTACCGTAAAACAATGAGAGGTAATGATTCCTCTATTTACCTAATGTCTAGTACCTTCATACTGGGATAATGCATGGGACCTTGACTACTACAGTGGCACCCTGGAACTGTTAGAGGGAATAGGTCCTTAACTTATTAATTTATTAGAAACATCCTACTAGGATAGGTAATGGGTCCCTTATATACTATAAATGTGTCACCCTTCATAAGAGTTGGGGAATGTGTCCTAAAACATGAAAGTGAAAATCCTTATACGAGGACAAGGCATGTGTCATCTATTGACTATTATAGTTTCACCCATCTGTAGAGTGAGGGAGTGGGTCATCGACCATCAGTGTTGAACCCCAATTATAGGATAGGAAATTTTTCCTATACTATATATTAGAGTGGCATACTCATGCGGTGTCTATGAAAGGTTCCTCGACTATCTGAAGGGATCCTAATTTATTGTATTGGCATGGGTCCCATATCTATCATCTGAGTGGAAAACTTATGCAAAGTCATGGAATGGGTTCCCTATCTATTGGTTTGATCCCTCATATTGTACCATTTCATTGTTCCTATAAAAATAGTTTTTATCCCCTCAATAATGTATAAAAGTGGCGAGGTGTGCCATAACATTGATGATTCTCCAGAAATACATTTGAGATGTTAGGGATCATAAATAGACCTGAAGAACAGTCGACACTCTTTCTTGGGCAGGGATGTGAGATAGAGAAACAATTTCTCTCTCATATGGGATTATATAATGAGAATATTTTTTTGTATCCATTTTTATATATATTTAAAATGATTACTATGGGGGTGTCTATATATTCCTATCGTGTCACATACATGTCCCACTTTATCTTTCAGAATGTACTTATGGGTACGTATATGCTGACCCCTTCATGGGATTTTTAGACATGTGTCATGAATTACTCAGATGGCAGATATGAATGATGTTATTATATTGGATCATAGGGATAAGATAATTCCCTTTACTAAGAATGATGGTTGGGTGATGGTGATTCCAAGATGGTCTCCATCAAAATTTTACTTTTTCACGTTTTGTGATGTAGGGACATTTTTCATGTCAGGCATGTATTTTTAACCATTTTTTACATTTTGGTTTATTTTTTAGTACTCTGGTACTCCCTATAAATTTTGAATCACTGGATATTCACATATATGGATATTTTACTTATAAATAATTAACTTATATGAATTAATTCACATACACAATTTCTATTTCTATAAGAAATTACCATATATTAGCAAAACCTATTATAGTGATTTTTTATGTGTTATTTTTGACTATGTATCACCTTGGATATGGGAAATAATTTTCAAAAATTAAACATCCAATTATTGTATATTTTAATATGTAGAAATAATCATATGACAATATAAATATAGAATACTTTTTTATACATAGACAAAACACATTCCCTAGTCTGTAAAATGGAATCCTTCACTAAATAATATTAAGGAACTCATCTCTAAACTCTAATAAAATATCAATCACACAAATACAAGTTAAAATATATAAAACCCTATGTTATTTCCTCAATTAGGTAGATGTAAAATAAATACCATTAATCACATCGTCAATAAATATAATGGCACTTTATTACACACTTTTTATATTTTTTGGCAACAACTATAAACTCATTAAATGAATGAAAAATATATTAAATTTTCCTCATTTTTATCACAAGAATAATTTTATGATGGATTATATTTTAATTTAAGTATCGTTCACTACACATAAAGACATGGGTATGTTATTAATATAATATCACCTATATGTGTCAATTCAATTTTTCCAAGTGACATAGATGAACTCTCTATCAACCATGCATCAAATATCAAATACCATAATCACACCTATTAATTATAATCCACATATTATGATTAAAACTCAATGATTAGTCCACCATATTCCATGAATTCTATTCCCACATTGTCATAGAGTTGTAGAACTATTTATACATTATCATCAACACAATATAAATACCATGTGATGGTAGAAATTCAAAATATATTCATTTGAAATGAGATCAATGGCTATGGTGTTTTGGGAATGTCTATGAGAACCGCTCTTTTGGAACAGATTTTTTAAATTATATCTAAAATCTGAATCTACGTTGGAATGTTTTCTATATGGATATCTATATTTCAATACCATAATACAATTATATAATACACAAGGTCATTATGTTTGGATCTATAGTGTTTGTTAGTGTAATTATATAGATTTTTAAAACTTTTATCATCACAAAAAATCATCAACATCATATCAGTCCTAAATTTTTAGAATTATATCTACAAAAACTTTCATAATACTTGTGTACATGAATTTGTGTGTGCCACATACTATTCCTTGATTGTGCAAAATGATATTTAATTCTTATTCTATCTCTACTAGATAACAACACCCACACCTATAAAGAATTATCAAAATGATGTTGATTTTATATACTGAGAAATGATAACCCATTATAAAATTGTATAAAAAAGAATAATAAAATAATAGCTACACTTGTAAGATAATCAATAATTCAATGTACCACTCACATATCTCAAAATACCCTTTTTTAAGAGAATGTGTGACTCTTGGAGATCACTTTTAAAAAAGTGATAAATGAAATATTATTTTAGGTATTAAAGTAATTAAATATAATAGACTTCCAATTTGTCCACAAGAATTAATTTGGAACTAACTTTATACTTATTTATATTTACTAAATTTTGTTCCTCCTAAAGATACTATATAAAATTCCAATTATTATGTGATTCAAATCATTTTAAAAAACTCATTATAATTTATTAATTTGGAATAAAATTATGATTTTAGGTTTCTAATCATTCTATAATAATAAAAAATAATGTATATTTCATAGAATAGTTATCTAAAACTATTCATTCATTTTCAAAAAAAAATACTAAAAATGGAACTCTTAATATCTAGAAGAAATATATCATAAACATATACTGTTATAGGTAGTATAGATGTGGGAAGATCTATTACATAAATTTTTATATAAAATTTATTATTAGTAAATCCCATTTCTTTTAAGAAACCTTTTAGTTTTGAGTGCAAGGACCTAGGATACTTTTTCCATGTATCTAAATCCATAAATTTTATATATACTATGATATCATCAATATCAATAATAATCCAGTCCGGTTGTTTAATAAGTACACATACCTGATAGTCACTATTCAAAAAGGGTGATTTCACATCCATTTAAAACACTTTTTATAGCATATATAAAACCAATCCTGAGAATTTCATTATTGGTTCAATACTTAATACTTGAGAAAATGTTTTGTATAATTCAATACCTTCTATTAAAATATATAATTCTCATATGATCCTCATATTTTTCCATTTCATTCAATATATTTTATTAAATTTGTTTCTAATCAACCATTTGGGCCAATTATATTCTTATCATTCAGTATTTGGACATGCTCCCTATTAGAATGATTTAAAATTTATTTTAATTCATCATTCATATTACGTACCAACTATACAAGATTTATATCTTCATCCATCATTATTGGCCCATTATACGATACAAGTTTAGTATTATTTCCTAAAATAATCCTTCCATTTGAATCAACTAGTGGTTATTTTTCTCCAATTATATTGTAAGAATCAACAATCCATTTTATCCTTTGAAACATATTCATATCACTATATGAAACATCTGAATCATAATCTATAGTTTCAAAATCATTCTCAAAATAATTTTTTTTTATTTTCAATATCATTTCAAGACTCCTTATTTGAAAGCTAAATTTTGTATCATACGAAATATCAAATTATACTTTTTAATAGTCATATAGTATTCCTTATTTTTTAAAATTATGACACCTAAATACTCCAATTTTTTTGTGAAAATAAAATACATCACCTATACTGAGTGGAAGTATTTAACTACAAAAAATTATCTCCTCTCCCACCATAACTTCAAACATTACCATTTTGTTAACTATGGTATTTTTTAATCATGAACTTCTAAACACATTAATGTAAATGATTTTTGGTTCATTTTTCATGAAAATCAATAAGGAGTGGAATGTTTTTTAGCACTAAAAATAATACTATTTTTTATTTTTGAAACAATGAACTCACATCTCTATAAACAGACATTGAAATATTATTTTCGAAATTAATTGTGTTATTTATCTATGAATCAGTCATATTATTCTCCTTTTCACCCCTTATTATTGATGATTATAAGGTATGATAAATTGATGTTTTGTTAAATTTTTATAAATGTATCATTCAAAATAATACCTAGTAATATCCATCCCATGGTCATGTCTTACTTTTTTATATGGAGTCGCAACTCTATTTTTCCTTGTCCACTAATGAAATTTTACAAATCCACTAAATCTCATTTATTTTTAATGAGTAATAAAATATTTATGAAGGAAAAATAATATATGAATGTAATGATATATAAATAAACAATTGTGTATATTAGTTTCATAGGACCAAATAAGTTTCTATGTTTATGCTCTAATGACCTGTTAAATAGAATTTTTTCATTCATATCGATTCTATGATTCATTTTTCCATTAATGAATGGTTCATATCATCAAGTTTACAATTAATAATGGGAATGTCTCTCACAAATCATTCTTTATAATATTTCATAAAATCTTATGGCCCTAATGAAAAATCCTTTTATACCATAAAATACATACATCATGTGAAGTCATGTAATTTCAATTAGTAGCAAAAACTGTCAAAAAATGTTTTCCAATAATTATTTTTTCATGAAAAATGTTTCTTCAATTCAGTAATTATTTAATTAAACAAGTGTCTTTCATGAAAATAACATCATGTCCACTATCAACTTATTGGATAATATTTTAGAGGTCATGATTCATCCATTCAATATATAAATCATAATTTAATTTCCTATTTTTAATGTCATTATGATTTAAACCAACACCCTAAATTTTGAATAATTAAGCATTAATGAAGGTAACTACCCCAACATCATGGTTTATCATATTACTCAAAATATTATGTTCACCGTTCAGGCATGAGGAGAACCCAATATCAAGATCTTATTTATTTATTTGAAATCATTACTTCCATGGAACCATAAAAAATCCTTCTATATCTTCCATTAATTCCAATATCTTCATTCATGTCTATGTAAATGTATTAAATCTATGTATGATTATCTTAAATTTTTATAAATATTTTATTTTTTACTCAAAATTTCCATGAATAACCTTTATTTATTCAAATTTATTCCAAGTTTATATGCATGGAAAATTTATGTTTACCACCTATCTTCTCTAAACATTTGGATTTCACTCTTCATGATTATTCACCCTATCATTCTCCCTTATATTGTGTAATTACATGTTTTACTAGTAGGTGTTGGATTTGTGCCCAAACACTCCACTGTAAAGCCTGTTACCCTGAAACATGGAAAGCCTTGGTTTATAAAAAATCATAACATATTATTGTCTATATGTTTTTCAGTTTTTATACATTTTCAATCTATGATTTATTTCATATAAGTGATGATGATATTCTAGAAATTCTATATTATTATTTTTAAATTATTTATGGTTTCTCTATATTTTTGTGTACTTAATTTCACTATATTTTAAATGATGTTGTAAATAGTAAATGAAAAATAATTATTTTATTTTTATGTTGTTTGTTTTCCAGGAAATGTTTCCTAACTAATTTTTTGGATTTATCTTTGATGTAAATAGATATTTTTGAAAATTTACATATGATTCTATTTATATTTTCAGATTCAATACACATATACTTTGTATTTTATACTTATCATTATCTTGTGGAAATTTTTTATTCAAGGTCATTTATCTTCATGCCACTATCAATTGAATTAAACCTGAATTTTTTCACCCCATCAATAAGGTTTTCATATTTTTATAGGCTCGTTCAAATATTCGATGAGTTTCATGTTTTTTTCATATTTTTTCCTTTTATTTATTATAAATATTATTATAACCAATATAGTATAATGTACACCCTTCTCCATGTCTTCGAAATCCATTAATTCATAACAAATCATCCTCACAAACTGAAGAGTCACTAGATTTTTTAGCATGATCCATGAAATTGGAAAATTTTTTCCACTCTCAGAATATAATTCTGTACTAGATGTGTTTCCAGATACTTTTTATTTTCCTATCAATTTTCTTTTCTTCCTGATGAAAAAGTTATTATTTCTCATTCAAATTTGGACAATTCTTGACAAATATTTCTCCACAAATCTTTGGAATTTATTCAACATCGTTAGATATACCATTGTGTTACTTCTTTTAGGGATAGATAATGTAAATGTTTACTTTTAATTTTCAATAAAATAACCAAAAAAATTTGATTTTTCCCTTTATCATTAACATCATGAATATTTCTAACCTAAGGAAAACAATTCATAGATAATATTATTAATATTATTAAAATTTCATGTTACATGAATAAAAGTTATCAAAATGTTCATTGATTTTCATCATTCTCATGCCCTAAATATCCATTTATGCTTTTATATTTTCATTGAATTCTAGTGATGGTATCATTTAATAAGATATAAAAATGTTATATAAATCTCTATGTAAAAATACTATCGGAAATTATACTCATATGTATCATAAAAAATATAGATTGATAATTTTTTTCCAAATCCTCAGATAATACTAACAACTAATTTTTTTGATGATAAAAATTCAACAATGTTTCCATAATTATACTAATTATTTTCTTTAAAAAATCTTCTGTAGATTAATAATTTTACCATCGTTATATTCATATGTATATTGTAGCAACTTTTATTCCTATCCCAGATTTATTTATCTAATTAATTTATCATATCATTACGAAAGATTTTTTTACAAGGTTAGGTTAATAGATTTTGTTAATTTTCCATAATTCTACATACATATATTATCTTCCAAATTTAGGGGAGAATATTATTCATTGGGTGGAAATCCAATGTGGACAGTATTTAAAATATATATTCCAAGGGGTAAATTATATAGAACATTTTTCTCTTTAGTACTATAAAAAATTTCAAACAAATATCGACCCACACTATTTTTTACTAAATCAATATTATCTATTATAAAGAAATAAATGAACCACATAGAGTATACTATTAAATAATACCATATTTATCTCCAAGTATCTGATTACACTATTATGAAGTGGGTATTATTTATTGAAGAGTAGTTTTTATAATTTATTCTTAATTTTATCCACATCTATAACCTGTTATGGTTTAATCTATTCAACTAAAGATTCTCTTCGTTATTCATATATAGGGAAAACAAATACATAAATTATATAATAGTTTTTACATGTTTGATCCCCTTATAGTGTAAATTACTATCTATCGTTGATGGTCAGTTTCCCCGGAAAATGTTTCATCAAAAAAAGAAACAAATAATTATACACATGTTGTTTTCACATAGATCCATAGAATGTTATCACAAAGTCACATGTGACTATTAATATTCACACAAAATTCGTAAAATAATATTAATTGATATGAGTATAATATTTCTGAATTGGATAATTAAATTAATGATAAAATTTTTTGTATGAGATTAATCACTAATGATATGATAAGGAAAATTATATTCCTAAAATTTTATTAAAGAGGGAAAATACGAAGAATATTGATTAATTAATTTAAAATATTATTATATAAAATTCCTTAGGTTCCCCATTATTTTAACATATGAATCATTAATCAGTTAATTAATGATAAAATAAATATCATATTTTTTATAATGTTAAATGTTTAGGGTCGAGAGTTCTTATTGCCTATAAATTCAGGGTTCCTTAGGTTAGGGGTTCTGAGAGCATAATTTCATATAAAGATTAAATATCATTAATTGTGGGATATAATTCCATATTTATTATTTATGTTTGTCTATACTTTTTGTTCTCTAGATATTATCATTTTTAGGTCATGTGATGTGATCCTTACATTGATTATGTGATATCATTGGGGAGTCCTAAGGTTGTGGTTATAGTTGATGAATATGATAATTAGAAGTATGGTGACTTGAGTTTGAGTGATGGGAAAAAAAATTAATTTGATAGAACATATTGAAGATATTCTTACGAGTTGTTTTTATTATATCAGATGGATTCCGTTATTGAATATGTTTAGTTTCCTCATTGTCAGGTTTCCTTATTATTAGTTTCATTTTCCCTACTACTTTTGGAAGGTGGATCTTTCTGTTATCATATCATGATGATATGTTAGGATATTTTCGTAGAGTAACTAGAAATATGTAATGGAAATAATATTTAATTAATATTTAACTCATGGAGTCGGTTTTTAATGGAATAAAAATTTTCATGTTAATCCTAATAAACTGTAGACTTGGTTGGACTATTCTAGATAGGAATAGATATCACAAGGGTGGTTAATGAAATATAGTAAAAATAGTGCTAATAATGGATAATATCAAAATTTAAATGAATTTAATTTCTATAAGAAAATAAGGAACATAATATAATTATTCAAAAACTATTTTTTAATTATAAGATATATATTCCCTAACTATGGTAGCAAGGAGTCTGATTGATGAAAAATTTGGTTGATCCACGAATTTTTTTATTCCCATAGTGTGGTTATGATATATATTATATCCTATAAGATTTTTTATTTCTCATTATATTACACCAATTTAGGTAGGGTTACATTTATACATTGGAATATGGCAGTTTTGTTTCCATAACGTCTCACTGGTGAAAATGGATGGCTAACTACACCCTCTTGTACCCTTCTCTTCTATTGGTAGTATTATGGGTTGTTATATAAAGTACTTAGTTTACCAAATATGAGTGTGAAGGGATGTAATGTCTTATTTTTATTTCAAACACATCTATCCCTAGATATAATATCCAAATGATTATTATCGGTTTGATAGTATAGGTTGTGATTACTTTGGTGTATGTGTAATGATGGTTTGTGGAATATTTAGAGATGTATAATACATGTCAAACAGACCAAATTGGCTCCCAGATATTAATCGGTTACAATAAGAAGATTTGATATACGACAATGAGATGATTCGATGAACATTATACTTATTGTTAAACTTATCCCAATTGCCTGTTGGATGTTTACTTTTGATAAAATATGGATAATTATGTAAGATGTTGGGGATGAGTGACATGATAATGGAAAATTAGTAATGGGGTAAATTTATAGATTAGTTATTAATATATATGATTTCAATTGTATGTTTGAATTGGAGATAGAGAACCATAGTGATGATTGGAAAATTGTATACATGTTTAGGTGATGATTTTTTTTGATATCGATACCACCAGGCTTTGGTATGATTTCATTATCTTTTACATGAGTGGCTCCATAGGGGATACTACTCATTATATTTTTTTACACTTCCCATGTATAAATAATTTCTTTTTAGGTATCTATAATAATGTTTGATATTGGTTTAGGTAATACATGCTCATGGTTTTAGAGGATCTATTTTCACATTGTGGTCATTTTAGAGTTTACCGTTTATGGCATTCTATTTCCTTTTAATTATTTTTATTATTATATGAAATTTCATATATATACTTGGGACTTCTTTAACTATATTATCATATGTTTATTGTATTATCTATCACAACTCTCTATTCTAAAATTTTCTAATAGATGGTTATACATTACATTTATATGTATGATATATCCTTAGTACTAGTCACCAACTCCAAGCCTACTAGTGGAAGGACATTGGTTGTCAATATCTCCCATCCCTCAATATCAGCTCGGGAGGGGTACCCTTCTAGTGGAGGGTGTAATAACTAGTGGAATCAAATGATTTTCTTGAGGGATATGATAAAATTTGGAGTTTGGTACAGATGATTACTATATGTTATTGTATGGAAATGGATTCATCCCAGAATACTAAGTGATTTATACAATGGATATTGGGTGGTACATTGTTTTTATGTTCCATCTAAGATTTGATACATGGAAAATTTTTCTTATGGTGATTAATTATAAAATTTAAACATGTTTTTGGGTACATACCAATGACGGGATCACACATAGTTATACATTACACACGTTATTAAAATGGGCAGACCTTATAATAGTTTAATTCATTAAAGAATAAAATAATTATAATTGATAATTAATTAATCTTATATATTATTTATTCCATGTTTTGGAGTCTCTAATAATTTTTTAATATTTTATACATGGGCCCAGGTCGATGTACTCATCATGATTGAAAGAAATATGTTCATAAGGATATATAACTAGATATATTTATATTAATGGTTTGAAAACAAGACACATAGAAGGGGACACTTATATATTTCAATTTCCAATGCTTTGAAAATTATGATGGATCCACTACAGAGTTAGTGAAAAAATAATTCTTATTAAAGGTTTAGACTTATTTTAGTTTGATATGTTCATAGAAGTCACAAAGTGTTTTTCTAGATATGATGATGCTTCATGGATCATTATGAAAATTGTGGATCTCCTTCATCAAGGGTAAATAGGAGACGCATTTGAGAATATCATAGACCAGTTCCAAGAAGAGTTTCTTTCTTCGACATTAATGATTTATATTCACTATAAGAAACATATCAATTATTTTGGGAGTACCAATGTACAAGAGTCCATGATACATTTTAGTAACCCTTTATTTTATGGTTCAATCATATTTCTATATTTTTTCTAGGATATTTTATTTTGAGGATGATTCTCATCCATATATCTAGCATTAGGTCACCTCGTTTCTATTATCGACATATCTCAAAGTTCTAGAATTAGACTAGGTTATTGATAAAATTATATAAAAAACATGTACATCATGATAAAAGAGCATCCATGATTCCTCGTGAATAAGATTTGTACTCTAGGGATCCATGTATCTTAGTCATAAATGTTTTTTTCAGCCCCATGTAGGTCATATACCTCATCATATCATTTCACTATAGGTGGAATCTATCATTCCATTTCCTAGGGATCAAATGCTTCTTTCTGTTATGGAGAATGAGGTCATCAGTTGTGGGGGATCCTATACTTTTTGAGTAGGAAGAGTACACCTGGTGTTCAACTAATGGTTCCTCTATTGAGGAAGCTTAACCAGAGGTAGCGGCAATAGGACACTATATAATGGGATTGGCATAGAGGAAATGGTTATTGAATTGGAAAACCATGGAATGGTCATCAACATAAAAAATAAATGTGTGTCCAAATAGGTGTTCACTATCATGGTCAGATATACCTTGGAACAGGACAAATTAAACATCATTATTTGGTTCATCCATCATCTAGTGAGACATAAATCGTTCGAGGTACCCATTGATTATTTTTCACATGGATGAACAATTTTTATTACTCAATAGTCACACACTCTTTTATACCACCTTCCCAATTTGATGTATTGTGAATTGATGTAGTTATGAATCTTCATCCCATAGAATGGACTATGATATTTTATGATTGAACTTATCATTATAAATTATATTGAGACTATGAGATAGTGGTGGGTTATTACATCTCTTGGGGAGACATTTAATGTTTATAAATACATCAATACAACATCATACATCATGTGGAATTACTAAATCTAGTGCATGCTATTGTAGATTTCATCTAGAGAAATGTGTTATTCTATGACACTGGAAAATATTTGATAGTTTTTTTGGTTGAGAATGAAACTCTATTGGTTTAGATATGTGTTTGTTCATTGTCTTCCATGGTGGATATGAAAAATGTTGACGATGTTGAAATTTTAGCTGATGGGGTTCAAATTTTATGGTTATTGTACCATTATATTTTACCATATGATATGGTGTTACCCACTTGATTGAAAATCGATTTTGGTATTTTTTGACAGAAATCCCACATAAAAACATTTTAGTGTTTTTTTGTTGACTGTGTTTGTTGAAGAAGAATGATTCAATGGTCAGTTGTGGAATTATAGAGGGATTTTTTACATGATGTGTTTAAAATGATAAGTAAAAAAAAGAGATGCCCTGGAGGAGGTACTGAAATATGTGTAATCATGGTCTTTCCATTTAGCATTGTTTGAAAAAGAAATTGTTCCATGACTGAGACAATATAGAAATATGTTTTTGGAAAATAAATTTTCATGAAATAATGATGTTTCATTGAGATCATATGCTCAAAAGAGGTTTTTGGGTCATATCATCAAAAAAACAGTAATGGAAAGAGTCACATGCAATATATAAAAATCATAAGGAATACAGTCTTACGGGACACATGTTGAGTTACATGAACCCGTGAAATAAATATGAAGTGATAGACATGAAATAGAGTTATTTTATAAATATGATATAAAGAATGGATATCTGCACATGGTCAGATGTTTCATGAAAATTGGCCTACAGGAGATAGAAATTCATGTTGGGTTAGTTATGTTTATAAAGTGATTTATACCACCTCTTTCGAGCCGCTAGACCCATAGAGAAAATTAGGTCTCTGAGTTATGTAAGTTGTTTGAAAAAATAGAGTTTCATGAAAATATAATTTCAATCAAATTAGTGTGTTTTACGGATGTTGGACATCGGTGAAAATGTTAAATGTTTGGTTCAAGTAGTTATTGTTGCGCTCAAGTCATAGAAAGGCTACGTGAAAGAAAATGTATGAATAAAAAGGGATTCCTTATAAATTTTTGGTATGGTGGTATTTGTCATGTGGATGGATCTAGAACATAATTATGAAATAATTGAGCTGTAAAAAAATATTGATTCAACTGATCAAAAGGGATTCTTTTGAAGGATCAATGAGAACACTTAATTTGATATAGTAGTTAACTTTCAATTTGTAATTGGTTTTTAACCATGAGGGATAGTGATTTTTCTCCAAAAACTACAATAATAGTGAAAATTAATAGGAATTGGTATATACTCAAATTTCATTAGTATTATTGCAGGATGTAGCCCGTATTTGGTTTACCAAGTAAAATTTTTGTGTCTCATGCTAGCATTCATTTATTTTCATAAAATTATACCGGAAAGGGAGAGAATATAGTTTTTATTAATGAAAAAAATGGTTTTAAGGGGATGTTGTTTTTAATATATAAATACTTGATTCCCTCCCTAAGGTATATAACCATGATGTTGTTATAGGGATCTAGCTACAACAATGAATTTCTATTATTTGAAATTCTAAAAATCTGATGATTCCTTCTACAATGGGAGAACAATGATTATAGCTCGATGGTATATTGTAATGAGGTTTTTTTTAGATTAGTGTGTCTCTATCGGGTGCACCAATTTTATCTATGAGTAATGTAGAGTATTGTTTGGGTTTTTATATAAGTTATTTTTCCTTCAATCAAGTGATAATGAGGAAATTCTACCCCTTCCTTACACTATTGATTTACTCAATCAATGAAAATTAGAAAATTTGATTTAATGGATTGAAATTTGAATATGATATAATCATATGAAAGTTATGGAATTTGATATTATGAAAAATTAATTCTAATATAATCTTGGTCATTATGAGTTTATCGTGATGTGATTCAGTGTGATAAACCCTCCTTTTCATGTTTATTAGTTTAATAAAAGTAGATTTTGGATAGTTCTTGTATATGATTGTGGTGATTTTAATCAATGATATTCTTATGAAATCCATTATTGAGGAGGAGTTTGTAGAGCATTTTTTTTATTTTTGGAGTTATTTGTCTGAGAAGCACTTCCGGAAGCTACTGAATTGTGAATTCAGTGCTAATGATGTTCATTTGATGGGGAATGTATTATCCTTTTCATAGATAACTATGGATCCTTCAATGATATAATCAGTAAAATATTTGGGATCCCCTATGATTTTTGTGAAGTTGTGTAATATTCTTGTTCATTAGGGATATCATAAGATGTTCTTAGCCAAATTCTATTTTTCTATAACACTGCTAAAATTTCAGACTATAAAGGATTATACTTTCTTATAGAATGTCTACATTCAATCAAATTTAATGTAGCTTATGTAGACGTTGGTCAAGGATTCAAACCATCATTTTCCAGTTGATGGAGTTTAGTTCATGGTTTTTTGGAATTCATCACATATTAGTTTGTGTTGTATATTGATCAATTATATATCAATTATTTTATATGGGTCTTAGTATTAAATTCCCCATGATTGTACTGATTCCACTATGATATCAAGATAATGGTAGTTTGCTTGTCCCAAAATTTGTGGTCAAAATAACTCATTCGTGAGAGTTTTTGGGTTTTTACTTATCATATGATTCTGGGATATTTCTTATCCCATTGTGACATAAACATGAGATAGTTATGATGGATTAAATTACTACAATATTATTTATTAAATAATTTATATTTATAGAACATGGTTAATGTTGTAGAATATACCCTAAGGAATAAGTCAAATAGTCATCTGGTTCATGAATTTGGTTATTACTAAGGTGATAGACTAGCTTTTGATGATTCATCTTGATAGGGGATATGTTAGGGTTATAGGTTGTACTTTCTAGTTGATTGTGCATTCATGTTTTGGTGAATTAGGTAGGGCATCCCAAGCTAGGGGATTCCCAGGTTGTGTTTTAGAGAGATTAAGGTTTCTTTTGTGATTCCCGAAATGGTTGTCCTAAGGATGGACAAAATTGGGTGTTATTCTAGGGGAAGCATTTTTTCCCTTTGTAAACGAATAATATGATATTAATTATTTCCATATCCCACCCTTGGTTGTACATCTAGGAAAGAAAATTATATATCAATATATGATAGGTTATATTTAGTGGTATGGGATGAAGCATACTGTTGGAGAGTTTGTTTCTCAATATTTGTTTTGTTAGAAGGAGAGGGAAATGCACAGTGTACCATGTGGTTTTCTCTAGATTGTAGATTTTCCTCGATGAATTATGGAGGACTTTTAAATGAAATTATTTATTAATTTAACAAGATCTCATGTAGACGATGATTCAATATAGAAGAAAGTGGGCCATTTGATGAAATCCAATCGCTTCAAAAAGATCATGGAGCAAGGATAAGTGGAGGTTTTGTTGAGGAAATACATGGTGGAGGTGGTGAGACACCAGTGAAACCTTTGGCGGATAATATTATATTATTATTCTCATTTTACATCGTAGGAAAATAGGGTAATTCAATATTATTTTGTTTCTCAGTTATTCCATAACACTTCTTTTCAACCAATGATGATTGTACAAATAGATTATATTATTCAAAAAATTCAATAAAAGTTGGGATCTTGTTTCATAGATGATATAGGACTGTGGATGAGTTTCCTACCTTTCATTGAGTTTTCCTTAAAAATTAATTTCCACTGCCCCCTTTGTAAGGAACTGTTTAAATCAATGTATTTCCATCATTTCCATTCTATGTTTCATTAGAAAATGTTAATAGAGGAGATTATTCCTTTAATGTAGCTAGTGTAGAATATGATAAAGATAGTCCATGTAATCGTTGAAATTATGAAAGCATCATAGGATTGTAAAATGTATCATACATATCAATGGAGGAGACCCATTGAATATTATTCTGGACTTCATGTGTTCCTAAAGGTGGATCATATTCATGAGGTGCAAATTTATATTATTATAATTAATCATTATCCCTAGTTTGTTTTTTATTGTGAGGTGTGTCTCACATTGGATATATCGAATATCAAATAGAACATTTGTGTTATACGGTCCAGATACATGGTAAGATTTATGTGTCATAGAATCACAAATATATTCCTAAAGACTCTCATATTATCAACTATTATGAGGTTGATGTTGGTAATGATGCGACCTTTTAAGAGTGGCATATAGAGGTCCAGTACCACATGGAGAAGAGTTTGTCGGGGCATGTTATTCCCATTGTTCGTGTAATTTGGTGACTTGGTGGCGTAGAAGAGAGTAACTAGGAATTTGAGTCATGGATATGCACTCAATACCCACATCTATTTTTCGACCTCTTCCCCTATAATTTTCCTCATTATGTACGTTGAAACATTTATATTTAATGATATGGTGCCGTCTATTTATATTTATTTTAGAATTCCTCTTCTACGAGAGGTATCTCCATTGGGAGAGTGTATTGGATCTAGTTGATGTTTTCTATTGGGTTTTAAATATGTTCCTCTATGTTAGATGTATGAAATATTTTTATTGAGATAACCATGAGAGTTATAAATTAAGGTGGTTGTTTTGACAACCATTTTACTTATTTTTTCACTAGATTTGTTTTCGGATTCTGAAAGATGAGAATTGATTGTCAGGTTTCTAATGTATGTTCCCAAACCATCATGGTCACTCCCTTTTTATTACTATGTTTTATATGAACCCACTATATTTTCTAAATTTTTTTAGATAAACGGGTAAAAATAGTGTGTAATATGTTGTGGATCATTAGTTTGTCCCATTGTTTCATCATCTACAACATGGAGTGGTAGGATATTGTATGATAGATATTAAAAAGAAAAATTAGGGTGACTATATTCACAGAAATGAATATGACATGGGAGAATGTTGTAGCCCAACCCTTCCAATGGTAGACTTTTTCTATGGAATGGAGTATCTGCCTATGGAATAATGACATTTGAGTGGTTCTTTCAATTCAGGGATACCTATAGTGTATGATTTTGTTTTTACCATACCCTCTGATGTGGAAATGTTTCTCTTGGGGTGTGATGGATTTCAATATAAAATTTTTTATCCTATAGAAAATATGTTTTGTGTTGTCAGAGGAATGGATCACAGACACACATTGATCAAGGGGTCAATTTTATAGTCCCTTGGAATAATATTTATTACACACTTTGTTAGATGCTTCTTGGTCATGTTTCAAAGAGTATGGTTAGGGTTTTTTTAAAAACAATATGCCTATAAATACACCAATTTTCTTCTGAACCCAGGATTCTCACAATCCTTTCCCTAAATCCTTAGGAATCCTTGGGTATTTTATTAAATAATTTGAATAATTTTTTGACTCTAATTAGTTCCACAATTCTCATGTTTTAATTTGTGTGTTTTGATGTTGGTTATTCGACTCTTCTATAATTTTATCCTCTATTGGATATTGTTTCCACCCATTATTCATACCATGATATGGTTTTTTGATCTCTATAATTATAATAGAGATTCCTTTTGTTTTTTATGATTTCATCACTGAACAAATTCTATGGTAGATCGTACATTCCTTATAGGATAATTGTTCAATGACCCACATTATTGTTTTGTTCAAGTGAAAATAATGTTTACAGTTTTAAGGTAGTGGATTCATTTCATCTCAAATTTAATTTTCATGAAATAATGAATTATAAATGGTCTTCCATTTGAATTTGGGAGAAATTTATCTAGATAATTTTCAAAAGGGATAAATAATTGAATTTTTTTATGATAAGCGATCTCATATTTTTTATTTTCTTCATGATAATGGGTTGCCTATTATTTTTCTATATAGCCTTCTATATATAATATATCTGAATAGAATTTTACTATTATTGGATTATCATGTTGATATTGATTAAATTAGTAATGGATGTAAAGTTAAAATTAATTGTTTGGATAAATTATTAAGGATGCATGTTTTGAAATTTGATGTTTCTAATCATTTGATAAATATCAAATTAATGAGAGAACTCATGTTTAATTGAATGAGTTATTACCTATGTTAGTGGAATAGGTTAAAAACCTTAATATGGAATTATTTTTGGTAGGATTAATCATATAATGAATTATAATTACTTGTTTTTATTCTGTTATTTTTATAAAATTTTAGGAATCATGATTAATTAATTTTAGACACTATTTTAGGTGATACCTTCAGACTCAAATAGTTGGAACCAATTAATATGGAATCAGTTAATTAATGGTCGAATAAAATCTAGTTATTTGATAAAAATAAATTTCTGGGAATAATATTTCCTATTATTTACACTGTATGGATTCTTTATGTAGGGGGAAATGCGATCCTGTTTTCATGTAACAGATAAATTCCATTATTTTATATATGTCTCTCCCTATTGAATGTCGTTTTTTATTCTTTAATTTTATTTTCACTTTATATAATACCTTCATTGTAATTTTGTGTGAATCTGAGGTGACTATAGATATATGGGTAGATATGCTTGATATTTTGAAATACTTGACGCCTATGATAGAGTGATTCATGGTGAGATGCATATGGTTTTTGGGGATGGAACCAAATATGATGTAACATTTTTAATATGGCCTTATCCATTTTTTGATTATGATATATTTTTTTATATAATATGTTAAATTGATATATTTTTGGGTTACTTGTTTTATCTATATTTCATTGCTCACTAGCGAAAGAATCTTGAAGTATTTGGTTTTATCTCTTGATGGTTGCGCCATAGGATTTCCATGATTTCTTGGAATAATTGAATAGTAATAATTTTTTATAAAATTTTAACCCCTATCTTTATCTATATGGAACGAAAATATTAACATTAATAAAATAAAACCATGGAGTTGGTTGAACAATAAATTAGGGATATATAAATCACCTGTATTGTTAATGAAATGTAATATGAATAATTTTAGTTAATTTTTAATTGATTAATTAATGTGAAGTGATATTATAACATAAAATAATGGACATACTGTATTTTTTATAAGATTGGATGCATATATGTTATGTGGTCTCAAGTAGAGCAAGCTGGGTGTCTAAAAGATGATACCTAAAACTTTTCATTCAAATAGATTATGTCAATATTATTATTACAAGATATAATATATATAATATATATTTTTTATTTAATATGATCTCCCAACAATTCTGTAAGGTTGAATTCCAATTAGTTTATTCTCAGAGGTTTTTTTCCCTAACTTAACAGTAGTAAGAATTTATGATTAACTACCCCCTATGGCCACAAACTCTTTTATTAGTAGTATTATGTGATGGTACTTTTGGTATTTATTTACCCATATATTTTTGCTGAGTGATTTAATTAATGGCAGTTACTATATACACATCTATCTCCAGATATTTTATTAAATGGGTTATTACAAGTATGGTGTGTTTAGGATTTGATGACTTGAGGTACCTCCCCGGTGTATGGGACATGATGGATTGTGGTATAATTATTAATTTATGATACATTTCACCTTCGTTGTTTTAGATTCTAGAAAATATCTAGTTATTTTTTGGTGATATGATATGGGATGAAGAAATTATGTGATGCTCAATATTCAACTTTTGATACTTATCTTATGTCTCATTGGGTTGTTATACTTTTGGAAAGATGTGGATCAAGAATTATGATATTGGACAGAGAAAAAAAATAGTGGAAAAGTTAAATAAGGGTACCCTTGTTGATTTCCTGCCATTATATATGATATTTATTGTATTCATGACTTGGTGAGGGATATACATAGTGAGGATGGGAATATAGAGTACATATTTAAGTGATCAGTTTATTTAACCTGTTAATCATTTTTCATTAGTATGATTTACTAATTTTTTCATGGGAGTTGTTACCGAGGTTCATATTATGTATCTGGTTATTCTAACACCTTATAATGATAAATAGGGTTTTAGGTTTGTAGGACTAGGTTAATGGTCCATATGAATAGTAGTATTTCATGGTATTTAGGATCTTTTTTCGATTTCTGTTCTATCCTATGATTACCTTTTGGTACATGTAGTTTCCTTTACATTTGTTTTATCCTTGTATGAAATTACATACATGCACATGGAATTCATTTGTATATATGTTAATTATTTTATTTGTGTACATTTATTATCTTTCTCTAGCTCATGTTTCTCTTAGAGGGTAAAGCCTCCCATTAATATTTGTGATGTTCACGTGATAGTCTCCAACCTACGTACTACGGGATGTGGGTCATATGAGTTCACCATATCCTTTTTCTAATTTTCAACCTAGGAGGGGTCTTCTTTTGGGAAAGATGGTTGTGACATTTGGGAAAATATATTGAGACATATATTCCCCATAAAGAACTCAAAAACTCATCATCTGGTACTTCTAAACATGAAAACATAAACTAGAATTATCATATATACTAATGATAATGATTATATTCATTTAATAATAGCAGTATATATACAAATAAAATATTTTTATTTAACACCATGATCATCTATGATTTCATCCTCAACCAAAATATTCACAATAAAATTTCAGGAATAAATAATGGAAACAAAAATTGATATTAATTATAGTCATCATATTTGAAATGTCACATGAATCATCTTGAATCACGTTGAATATGTGAGGTTTTACACATTTAATAATAGTTATTAAATAATCATGTTTTATTCTATCGGGAAAAATTTAATATAGAAAAATGAGTTTGAATATAGCTAAATGTTATTATGTGGTTGAGAAAAACCATATCCCTTACAGAAATTTGGAATCATGAGAAAATTGGTTATGTTTTATAAAAGGGGGTATCAAAATAAATAATATTACGGAAAATTTCATATGAGAACATAGTTATTGTATGCAGCAAAAATTTGATTCACATTAGAATTTTCATTAGTGGGAATTTCTCTTACATGGAATTAATTTACATGGTGGAATTCACATAAGTGATTTTTGATATTTTGTGAAATTTTCATACATAGTCCAATCCACTTATATAGATTTTTCCTATTTTGTATCTTCCCCTTTATATCACATTGAATAATTCAAATGATTTTCATATGTAATACTTCATGTGGAAGAATATTTTCCAATGGTGAAAACTCATAAGTGAATCATCATTTAACCAGAATTATTTGTTTTTTACTGTAAACTCAAACATATGATTGTGAGTAAAATTATTAACTCTTATATTTATATGGCCTATTCTAAAAACTCCAAATTTATCTCAAAAACTTATAAACATATCAAAACCCTTAAATTGTTTTTTACATTTTCTTAAAATGTTTACAAAAATTGAAAACCATAAATCACATCATCAACAAATATAATAGAAATTCAATAGTAAGATTAATGTTATATTAGTAATGGACATGATGGTAAGATCATTAATTTCATGAAATGACCATTTCCTTTCATTATAATTCATTTTCCTTATTCAACTTAAGTACTATGTCACTATAGCACATGGTTGCACACTGAAAATGTTATTGGTTTAATGGTTTTTATCCACTCTGCTATATTGATTATTCATTGTTTTTCATTACAAGATATATTCTATGTAACCCTTATTTATAATATGTGCTCACACAATATTTGTTTTCATTTCACTAGGATATGAAAATGTATTATTTAAATGATTTCATGTATATAATAATATTTCTTATTTTATTTTATTATATTTAAAATGTAATATTTAAATCATGTATAAAGGTGGTTTTTCTACAATAAAATTTAAATTGATACTTCATGGAATGATCCCATATATCATGAAACTATGTAAGAATGTAAACATCAACTTTCATTCACTTGATTTTTGGTTATAATAGTTGGTATCAAATAATATTTTATATGAACATTGGAAGCAAAACATTAAATGAACTCACCTAACAAGAGAATTATGATAACCTCTTATGGTGTTTGGGAACTTTTTCCATCAGATATATTTTTATTTTATGGATTAATAATCAAATTGATTGTGATAATATTTAGTGTGTACCATTATTTTGATATAATTATTTACAAAAGAATGTAATCTACTCTCGTACTCAATTTAGATATTTACATACTATGAAATCCATTATATATAATATATGAGATGATTATATCAATTATATATTAGTGTAGTGGAGTCGGGTTATGAAGAATCATATTACCAATATTGAATAACTGGTTATTCCAAAAAACAATTCCTTTGTGTTGGATCATTTCATGTAATAAAAAACACAATATTGAAATGGTACTAATTATCCATTAATAGTAGAACAATGGATTGATTCCCTCCAAAGGATATTTTATTCATTGGGATGCAATGAAAAAGAAAATGTTATTCTAAAAAAGTATTATCTCAAAGGAGATTCTAATTAATAGTGGTAATTAATATGAATTTTCTGGTAGAATTTTAAAAATGATGTATAGAGTTGAGAACATTTAGATTTATATTATTATAAAAACAATTATTTCAGAATAATGAATTGAAATATTGAGGATATTTTATTATTTAAATTATAATGAAATGGAAAGTGATTTTGAGTATGAGTATGAAATTACATTATAGTCAAAGTATGTAATAGATTATATGAAACATTTGAAAAGAATTATTGATCATTTCATTGATATTAATAAGATTATTCACTGAAGGTTACTAGTTTCTCAAATATTTTCATCATATGATGATATAGTATCATGTTACATCAAAATGGATAAATAACTATATAGATATTTTATAGTCAAATAATATTATGAAAATAATAGATTGGTAGAGCACAATATGAAATGAAATGATTCAATTGATTACATATTGTAAATCTTAATTTATCAATTAAAAATAAGGCCATTTTTTCTTTATTAATTTCTAAAATAGTTAAATAATCACTGTTGTTAAGGTTCAAATTGGATTACCGGTGGTTAAACCAAAATATATGTGTAATTTTTCAATATTATTATTATATAATCCTATTTTATTTAAATTTTTAGACATAATATTATCCAACCATATAAAATATATAAATTGGAATCATTTTTCTTTGTTATGACCGTATTATATTTAATTATTTTATGACAGTCTATTTTTGTCATCTTCCCGACATATAAAAGGGAACCAATATTTTCCGTTCTTTACAAAAATTAGATCCATATATATCATCCAAACCCTTTGAAATTATGTTAAAAACATCCCTATATATTAATTATGGGTTCTGTTATTCTTAAAATAGATTACAATACCCTTTAACAATGGATTGAATGGAGACTATCCATAAGAGATGTAATCATATTATTCGACCTCTTATAAATTATTTCATCTTCTATTTCCCATAAATAATTGGTATTATAATGTAAATAATAAATTTTTTAAGAAAATTATATTAAATTTTTAGTACGATTATGTGAAAACCATTATTTGTCAAGTTTCAATGAATTTGGAAGATCAATTATTACTTTTGTATATGTGTGCATTACCTTCTCAACGCAGTCATAAAATTAAATATCCACCATAATTTATCATGGATTTATATTAAGATGGATTGAGAATTTATAAATGGTACTTATGAAAAAATAATGTTTCTGTGATTATAATATCATATCTACATACTTTCCTTCAAATCTATTGGAAAAATATAACATCGCTCATTGGTATATGTGGAGTACCACATCCACTAAGCATTCTAATTTTTTTTCATTTCCAAAATACATGGATGGTAATAAGGATATATTGAATATAGGTATAATTTTATAATTATATAATTAGGGTTATATAATTATACAATAATATTTATCTTTCTCTATTTTTATCATTATAAATTAGAATATTGTACCTATATACGTACACCTTACCATTTCTTTGAAGAGTGTCAATGATTTTTCTATATTTACCCCTTATAGATAAATGTAAATATATATATATATATAAATATATTTATATATATAATTAATATTTGTAATTTTTATGTTGTGAATAGAAATATAGAGATTATGTAACCATGATAAATTTCAATTGAAACTAACTTCTGAACTAAAACTCTAAGGAAAAAATGAAACAGATAACCCATGAAGACAATGATTTGAATATATAATAATAATTATTTAGGTATTTATATGTTATAGCATGATATAAGATATTATAAGTATATATGTATTATTTAAATTTAATTAAAACGAATTTTAAATGTTTGATACTGTATGTTAGAGTGCATTCAAATAATGTGTAACATGATGTGGGGGATTTGGGTTACAATATCATTGTTTATCAGAATTGTTTATGATTAAGTGTATAATAAATACAATTTATGAAATATATCAATGGAATCCAATAAGTATAATTATTATATGTTTATTTATATATTTTACATGTTTTTATTTAATTTTAATTTTTTTAAAAACACAGTAGGATTAATGGTTTTTTTAAAATAATATCTCCATAATTTCTCTCTTGGATCGAAAAGAATTATTTTATTATCCATGACTTATATAAATTTTTTATAAAAATTTATTTTGCATATTAGAGTAATTTTCTAAATTTAGTTTTTACCCATTATTTATCTTCCTTAATTTTTTTAAATTAATATTCTTATCATTTTCAAAATGAATTTTTTTTACCTTTATACTAAAAATGTGAAAGAAAACTCCTTATTCACATACATAGCATGAACAGAATATCCAATAGTAATGATTTGTAAATGAGTTGAATATTCATTTACTTTTTTATAATTTAATATTTAATTAATATTTTTAAATTAATATTAGGAAATTGTTTTATTATAAATAACTAATTGTTAATGGAAAATGTTTATTTTCTTATGAGATAATATATTATTCATTTTAAGGAATTTATCATTGATGTTAACATAATTTTATGTTTCTTATTTTTTCTATGTATATGATCGAATTATACAATCCAAATTCGATATTTTGATGAGTTGTGATGATAGTAATTTAAGGATGATTATATAAAACATGTTTCCTTCCAATGAGATAATTATGTTTTTATGAAACATTTATGAATCCCAAATCATTTTCATGAGTTAATAAATGATGAATATTTGAAATTTCAATTAAAATAAATAAATTCAATTTATTATGTAAGTATAAATGTTTTATGACCATCCAAAACACATATGTATGATTTTGATTATGTAATGGGTGGGATTTGAAAAATGTAACACTCTAATGGATTCAGTAAAGATGGATATATCATGAGATTAAAGAGAATATAATGGAAAGCAAACAACATTCAATAAAGGACTCTATCAACTATGATAATTTTAGGATTGTGATTTGAATTAATGAATGATGAAATTGGGAGAAATCATAATCTGCAATGCTAGTATTTGGGAGGGCGGGTAGACTAAAGAAATAAATTTATATCCTTAAGTGTATACCAATAACATAGGTATTATGTTATTATTATTCTATCATATCCCATGTTCTTTGAATCATTTATGATTCATGTTTTATTAACTACAATTGTTTATTCCATGAATTAGGTTTATGGTATTAGATATATTGGGTTTGGTTTTAATATATTAATATCATGTTCTCTTACCCTTATTCTAATGTTATGAATAAGTAATAATTGAAGTTACACTTATTTACCCTTTCAATGAACTTGAGATCACCATTTCTTATTCTTCCTTTCCCTAGGTTATGGAGAATTGTTTTAATTATGTTATTTCTAATAATGGTTCTATTTATGAAGTAAATAGTGAGAGATTATATAGATCTCTAATAAACAAGTTGGTTAGGTATCAATGTTTCTATACACTATAAACCTATGTGATTCTAAAATGGATAGTTATGATTTGTATTGAATATCCATATAATAATAGGTATTTTTTTCTATGAAATTTATATATTTTATTAAAGTATCCTTTTCCATTCATTGATGGCATGTTTGTAAAATTTTAAAGAGATCAATATTATTCAAATATTTATCTTCATTATACATATCATCAACATTGAGATAACAAATAAGATATTACAATGATGAAATTTCATATGTCGAATGGAAATTATGAATTTATTGTAATTCCCATGTTGACTAATGATACATATATTTTAATAGAAATTTTGAATTGTGTATTGTAAGATTATTATTAAAATTTATTTTTGTATTTATTAATGATATTGTATTATAATCTTCCATCAATGATGAGAATAAGAATCATTTTCAAAACATTTTTCACACTCATAGGGAAGTTGTTTCATCTTAAAAATATAGAAAATGAAAATTATTGTTTAAAAGAGGTTATTTTGTTCTCCATATTATATTTAAGGATGTAATATCATTTGAACCTTTAAATTCAAATTTAGTTAAGGAATTCCCAATGCATGTCAATATAAAATAAGATTTTAGATTCCATGGATTTGTATGTTACCATCAATAATTTTATTAATAAAATGATCAATTTGCAATATCATTAACCATGTTAAAACCCAAAGTGGTTAATCGCATATCATTAGAAGAGAGTGGTGCAAGAATTGAATAAATAATCAGAATATTAGACATTAAAATAATACTGAATTTACCTTAAAAATATGAGGGATTCTCGATATATAATGATTTATAAAATAAGGAACATAGATCATCCCTTTTACAAAACAATATAATTTATACCTATATATCATGATAGTTAAGGATCAATTAATAGAATTATCATTCAATTGATTTTGGGTTGGACACCATTATATTTTCATTGAATATATAGAGTTATAACCTTTATAATGAGAGATGATAAATATATAAATTCACAACAATATTAAATTCATATTTTCACAAAACAAGTTTAACGTGAGGAATACAGAATGAATAGAAATACTCATGGAAAAATATATTCCAATTTACAACCCCCAAGTAATTAAAATATGGTAGAAATTCATTCAATATGAATGATCATGGATCAATGAAAAAAAATAATGAAAAAAAACATATTCATGAATTTAGAAAAGCATAATATTTGAATCCTTAAGGAAAGGGAACACAACATGTTTTCTAAATGAATTCCAAATTATCCTTGATATAGAAAAAAGAATTTTTTTCAAATTGATCATAAGAATATTAAAAATAAAATAATATTTTTGAATGATGATAAGTTGGATGGTATCATGTATGAAGATAGTATTTTAAAATTTTGAAATGGAGTATTTTTTCTTCCATTAATGATATAAGAAACGAATTACTAGATGAATCAAATACCATAAAATTACACTATACACCCAAGTATCACCATAAATTATCATGATTTGATGAAATATTTTTGATGGGATATAATGAAATTGGAAATAAAATATTATGTATTAGGATGTTTGGTTTGTCAGCAGTTAATGACTAAGAGAACAAAACCAAAAAAAGGCATGAATCCTCTTCATATTACTGTGTTGAAATAGGGAGGTATTACTATTGAAGTTATCACTATAATTCCAATTACTAATATATATATAATTATGTAATATGGTTTATTTTTAATCATATTAAAAATTTAACCAATTTTCATTATATGCGGGAACATCTAACACTTGATAACCTTGCACAAGTCTACATTAATGACATTTTGAGACATCATAGTGAACCTATTTATATTATATCTGATCATGTTCTATAGTTTTTATCAAAATTATAGAATATAATTCCAAATTCTCCCTAAATTTATCTATAAGTAAGAATCATTTATCACTCTCAAATTTAAAGGACGTCTAAAAGTGAAATCCTAACATAGAAAGATATATTGAGGTCGTGATCAATTAATATTAATGCTATATTGGATCATTGTTTAACATTGGTGGAATTTTAATTTATTAATATCTTTCATTTATGCATTCAAATGGATTTATATGAATCATTGTTCAGAAATTGGTATTGTGAACCAACTTGTTTGTATAAGGTTGGTGAAACAATGATTATAGAACACAATCTCAATGAACATATTATAGTCAAAGAAATCAATATTAAAAAAACGAACAAAGTCAGATAAAATTAGATTAAATATTTATGTTAATGACTAACGTAAGGATTTATAATTTGAAGTTGGTGGTCATAATTTATTCATGGTATCACAATGGAAAGGTGTATAATGTTCTGGTAAGAAAGAGAAAATAATTTGAATGCATATAAACACTTTTGAAATTATGGAATGAATTATAATTATGGATTACCACCTGTAATTACCACATAGCCTCTATAAATTACATGATGTGTTCCATATATCATCATTGTGGATGTTCATTCTAGACCTAGCCCATCTTCTCACCATTACGGAAATCGAATTTGAACATGATTTATCCTATTATAAATATCCAATAAATATTATCAAAACCATAGTAAATGTGTTGTGTAATTGGATCACTTCATTGGTGAAGGTACATTGGATAAAGCATGAAATAGAAGTAGTAATGTGAGAATTTGAAGGAAGTAATGAAGAAGATCTTGCATCATTTTTTTTCTAGAAGTAATATGAATTTAATTTTCAACAGTGAAACTTTTGAAGGAGATATGTCTGTAAAAAAGTACTCGAATTATATTATGTGATATTCATATGAATATAAATCCAAATTACAATCAAAATTTTAAAATTCAATTGAGTAAAATTTATAATCTTATTGAATGAATACCTCTTTTGAAATTACTATGTGAAAATAATCTTAGAATGATTTTTTGTAATTTTCTCTAAGATATGACTCTTTAAGAATAATTATAATTGTAATATTTTACCAATTCAGATAAATTCAAAATAATGTTTTATAATACATTTAATTAATCATAAATTTATTATTAATGTAATAGAAATAAATATTAATTCATTAGAAATAAAAAATATATTTATTTTATAAGAAAATTATTATAAGTGTACATTGTATTTATAAAATTAAAATAATAAAAAATGATGAAAAAATAAAATAAAATTTATAAAACATATATTCAATGAAATATATTTATATTCATCCAATGGTGGTTATAATTTATATTTATGAAAATTTCATCTTATGTGGGGAAATTAAATTTTCTTAAAATTCATTTGGTCATGTTTTATGGGTTTATTTTTAAATTAATATATACCAATAATATATTGAATTTTTATAAAATGGGTTCTGAATTTAATATCATGATTTCCAAAATTTCTAAATAGTTAAATTTATTTATTGGTCATAATTAAATGTCACTGAGATAAAAATTAATTACTAAGAAAATAGGTAAAATGTTAAAACGGTGGGTGAACTAATAAGGGAAAAAATTACAAAATAAATTTTATAAATTTATATGAAAAATAAAATTTATAACATATACATATAATATTTTCATTTATAACTATTTGTTTCTACATGAAATCAGTTGAACATGCATTATATAGTAATATTTCATGTATTTGTAAGATTTCCACCCACCACACTTATAAAAGGTTACCACCTTTCACCCTTATAAAAAATATTCATCCACATAGATCATATATACAATACAAAAATTCCATAATTTCTTCAATATCCATATCCGATAGATTATTTTAATCCTTTAATTCAATATTATTAATGTTTAATGTGAATGAAAAATGAGGTCTCTAAAAAAGGCTATCACCTTAATCGAATCTTTCCAAATTTATTTATTTGTATACCTCCTTAAAATTTATTTTGTACATAATATAATAATAACTTAGAAATCATCAAAATAAGTACATCTTATTTTTTTTTAATAACCACTTTATATATCTATTTTATGAAATGGGAAATTAAGACATCACTCATGTGTATGTATGAACTACTAACTCCATGTAGCGATGTGGTTCATTTTACTTTTCCACCGCTCACAGATGGATATAATGATTGATTAAAAGAATGTATATTATATTTATCATATAACTGTTATTTTTAATGATGAATTATTATTTACCCTTACTTTATTATTTTCATTTGAAAATGATAATAGTGCTCATGTGTACGTATAAACTACCATATTCATGAATGATGTATTTCATTTTTTATTAACTCCTTTCATGTAATAACATAAAAATATATATTAAAAATAACTAAGATTTAGATATTGTGTTTGAAATATTTTAAATAATGAAACCATTATGATTAAGTAAAAACTGATACTTCCAAACTAAAACATTTATGAAAATGTAATAGTTAATCGCCAAATGATTATGTTAATGTAGAATTATTAATTAATAGGTGATAAGTTGTTATATGTTAATAATATAGGGTATAATAAGTATGAATATTATTCTATTTTGAGTTTGTAGAAATTATAATATCATTAAAGAAGAGTATCAATCATGTATGATTATGTAGATACCCACAAAAGGGGTTTTCTTAATCAACTCATTTTATTTTGTTCTTTTGTAATTTAATATTTATTTTGGTAATTATATTTTATCCCAATATATTAAAAAAAAAATATTTTCATCCAATTTTGATATTATTTGTGTTTGTATGTTTATTTTCCATTTAAATTCTTCTTGGGTCAATACTCGATTAATATCTTATATGTTAGTGATACAAACCACATCTCTTATTTTCGACTGGAATCATTTTCTTCCATCTCTATGTTCTACATTTTATTTCATTAATTTTATTAATTAAATGCTAATGATTATTTTTATTCATTCTAAACATCCAATAACCTAACTCAAAAAGGTTTAATAATATAATTTTAATTATTTCTCATAAATTTTATTTTTTGACATTTTTTCAGAAGTGTGAAGGAATGTTTTTTAACATGTACACATGAATGTATTTTCCATAAATCTATACCATTATTATATATCTATCAAAATTTATATAATTTGTGGGATCATCAATGAAAATCCATATCTGCGAATCATTAATTGAAAATAATGTGGTGTTATTTTCTTAAATAAATGAAAATAATTTTGAAATTTATTTATAACATAATTTATAAAAAATATTAATGGATGTTATTTTGAATTTATTTCTTATATTTGATATTCTATTTATTAATGTCATGGGTTTTCCTAAACCACGATTGTTTTTTTGAATTTTTTTTATTTTATCCTTTATAGATTCATGATTTTTTGTTCCTTATAATTCTTAGGATCACATTATCTACCACTCCATATCATTTTGTTGGTTATTATTTTCTCTTATATATCAATATTATAAGTATCAAGAATTTATATATTATTATTTAAAATAATTTCATTTTTTATAATTGTATACCATTTGAAAATATATATATATTATCTGTTAATGGATTCTTATTAATTATATTATTTAATTGACTAGGGAAATAATCTGTATTCCTGATTCAATATGTATAATAATAGATTCACAAGGAAATTTGAGAATAAATTTCACTATTTAATCAATATATAAAGAATTAATTCGACATTAAAGTGGTGGGTGGGGCCATGTTATAGATTTCTCTATGATTCATCTAGAGGTCTCAAGGGACAAAATAACAAGCATTCCATTTTATATGTGTATAAAATTTACAACTACAAATTTATTAATAATTCCTTGGAAATTGCCATGATATTAAGACAGAGGATATCGTTTTAGGGGTTGACATTGAGATTACTAATTTTTTTTATATTCATTCCATTTAATGAGAATTTGGTTTTCATTATCCCTGTTATTAAAATGTGGATATTTTCTATAGATTTAATTTGAAACCTTTTTATTAACTAAATAGACTATGGTTTGTTAGTCAAGTATTCCATATTGATTATTTATTATTTATTAATGATAGGTTATATTATAAGTAATATTTAAGGGATATTTGATCTCACCCCTTTATTATTTTACCATGCTATGAAGAAGGATTAATTGAAATGTTTTTGGGATTCAATATTTTTCTCTTATTTTTTGTTTTTATATTTTTTAAGTAATTTGGGAATCATATTTGTATGTAGTTTATTAAGGATTATAAATTTATCTATCCTTCTATTTGTTATCCATTATATCTTATACAAATGTAAAATTTTAAACACCTGTTCTGTGTCACTAAAATTGGTATTGGTATACTGTATATTCTTCTAAATACTCATCAAATGATGTTATCACATATAATTATTTATTTCATCTGGATATAAAATTTTGAATCCCTGTAAACATTTACTTCAAAAAGTGATTCAACCTAACTGAGTGTATTCTATATTCATAAATAGGACCCCCTAAAATTTATTTATTTTTATAACATTTAGCTTTTTTATAAGTTAGAAATTCATTTATCTTCTGTGATAACCTACATATTAACATGATCTCATAAAATAGATGAGCATCATACTAAATAGTACCTAACTATCACATAAAATTAAATCATTGATCAATATAGCCAAATTAATATCAAAGTCATGAACAAGTTTTTTTGGTCGAGATATGTATAGTGACACTATAATGTGTTTTGACTTCATAATTAACCATATTGGTAAGGAATAATTCACTAAATTAATTTACTATGTATTAGGATTTCAAATTTTATCCCAAAATGATTCAATCCATCTATATATAGTTAAATAAATAAGCTTTTAATCTTTTATCTATATTCATGATACTCATGTTCAATTTTCTTCCACAGATATGAGTCTACAATAAGATAAAGTTTCCCATTTTAAAATCATGTATTTGTATTATGATCCATTTATCTTATACTATCCTCACTTTTATATCATCATATAATAATTTGAATAATATTAATGTACTATACAACCATTTAATGATTTATACATAAATTTTTTTTCACCACACATTCGGAATTTTTATGTGATTCATGGTCCTTATAAAAAAATACAGAGTCGTTTGTAAAGGCATGCATTATTTAATATATTTTACTCATCAAACATAATATTCATTTATAATAATATGTTTTACATGGAAGTCCATTTTCTTCAGGTGATGTATCATTCAATAGAGAAATTCATTCTATAAAGCTGTTGTCACACCATCTATTTCTAAATTCTAAATTATATATACTTTGTATGGATGGAAGAGTGGAATATTTAGTACAACCGACCTGTAATGGATTCGTTTCTCAACTCCTAAAACTCTCAAACAACATAATATAGTATAGAATTTCATATTGGTTTTTCAATTTCGTTTCCACAATATGATCTTCGTAAACTTTTACAGGTTTTGTAATGTCAAATGATCCCTAAATTTTTGTGTTATCATATAGGCTAGTTATAATCATTTATTACCTATGTTTATCCCATCATTTTTATAAATGGTATACTTTTTGATAATTCATGTTATCATTAATTTTATTTGAACAAATTTATTTTTTATAATAATAACGGAGAAATAGAAATATTATTTGAAAATATTAATTTTTATGATCCAGTGAAAACATGATAACCTCTTTAACCCCATCATAATAATATATTTTTATAAGATTTTTATTTCAGATACTTTTTATTCACATTCATAGAAATTGTTTCAATAGTATTTCTATTTAATGATAAATAACTAAATTGAAAAAATGTTTTCATTTAATGTGTATCTTATTTAAATGGTCAAATTATGATAATAATAACTTTAAAATATATAATTAGAAATCATAGTATTTATGTGGGTGATATTTAATATATACCACTTTATTTTAAAAAATTAATATTATTTACATCAGGTATTTAAATTATATTTTGATTCTTCTTGTTAAATGTTTTAAATATAATTTTACATGAGCATATGTGATTTTTTATAACAAATTTTTCATTTTAACCTTCGATTTATCACTAAGTAAAAATTTATTTTTCATTTTATATTTATTATTCATGTTAATGTTTATTTTCAATAAGTTATTATAGAATATAATATTTGTTAGTATATTCATTCGTGATATTATATTGATTTTAGTGATTTTTAATTTAATATTTTCCCTAGATAAATTCTTTACTTTTTGTGTTTATTGACAGTTTCCTATTTAAAGGACATTTTCCATATTTTCATGTTTTATTTTTCTATGTTCCCTGAACATCATGTTTTTTATGGTGTTTTTAAACTAATTACATTATTATATTATTTATTTTCATTAATATAAATTATTTAAAAGCCCACATGTTTTTCATAACCATAAATGAATGTTTTTGTTCATATTTTCATGTTATGTCCCTGACATTATGTTGACTACGTAAAATAAATGTTTACACGTTTTAAGCCTTACATAATTACGTAAACTAATATTTTATTCAGATTTATTTATTATAATATTTATTCCATTAATAAATCTTATGTATAGTTTATAATGATCAAATATAAATGGTATGAATATAACTTAGTTATGTGTGTTTTTTTCTTCATATGCATTACAATGAAAATTTTTTTGTTAACTAAATGATGAATAAATTATTATTCAATGTACCATTACTAAACATTTCTAACAATTGTGTCATTTTTGAGATAATGGTTGGGTTTGAACATGTGAAAATAAATAATTTTTTATTAAATATGACGGGTTACATTAAAAAGTTAATTTTCCTAGTTTAATCATTAAAATAAATATATACTATATTTTTTCATCATAATAATTTTTTTATGGATTTTTTTAAAATGAGGACATATAATTTTTTTGTTCTTAGTAAGTTCATAACAATGGGTAGATTATTTGTTTAATTTTTAACTGATTTCCACCCCAATTTAAATGAATTTCATTTGTATTGGAAATTTCTAATGTTTAAAATATTTCTTGTTGTCAAATATAGAAAACATGGGTAGAATTTAACTTGATATGTAATCATTTATTTCGTAAATATTTATTTTATATTCTAAATCAAGATTCAAATATAGAAAAAAAAATAGATAATGAACTTTTTTTTAAACTAATATTTCATAATTGTTGATTATTCCATATATAATCAATTATTTATATTGTTAATATTATATTTTGGTTATGATCAATGACATTATTAAAACCTTAAATTATGCACAATTATAATGTAAATATTACCAAAACAAATACAAATATTCTTATTTTAGGATATTGTGCATGGTTCAAACTCGAATTATTTTTTTTGAATCCATGTGAAACTCAAACGGACATATAACCATCAACAATTATAAAAATACTTTCAAATAAACTCTTAGATTAAAAATATTCCAAGACAACACGTCATTAATGTACAAAATAGTTATAAATCGATTATATTAAAAAAAAGTTTATCCCAAATAAAAAATTACATAAAAAATAATTTATAGTAAAAAAAATATGTATCCTTTTATTTATAATAAAATCCTAATAAATCATTTAGAATTAAAAATACATTTCCTCTCATTAAAACTAATAAAACATTAATTTCAACTCTTATAGAAAATTATATATATGAGAAAAACTATTTTGAAATTAAAAAAAACAAACATTGGATTATTCTCTAAAAATAATTTCCCTTAAAAAACATACATAAAAAAAACCTGAAAAGAGATTCCATTTTAGAAACATAAAAATAAAATCAAAAGGTTCTTTGAAAAACCTTTTTAAATGCAATTTTTTGAATCAAATCTATAGAAACATCAACTAAAATAGATCTTCTATTCTAAATTAAGATCTACTACACTATATTAACCGTTTCATGAAAAGCATGATACAATAAACACCCAAAACATATAATTTATAAATTTTTATTTAAGGGGGTTACAATTGATTGTGGAATAATTTTAAATGATGAAAAATAAAAAAACCAAATTACACAGCATGATTATATGATATTTATCACATTTATAATTAAAAGTCAAATCGTTGAGAAAATGATTTGAGGGTTTTTACATAGTAATACTTCTATTATTTATTGAAAGAAAAGTTTGATCTTTAATATTATTATGGTTATTTTGTAAAAAGTGTTAGGCCCTCTCCTCACTTACTAAAAATTAAAAATAAAGAATGATTTTATCGACACTAAAATATGAAACGTTTGAAAAGTACTATTTTATAGCACAACATTTATAATTGAAATATATGATCATCATCCATGATAATGTTAGTATTGATAAAATGTTGATACATATGGGTAACTACGTGATACATAAGCGTTGATCCATACATTGTTTTTTGTTTGTCGACTAAATTTAGAATTGATTATGTTATAGATGTTGTTATTTATATAAATGAATACCATTTTTGATATATATCATTAATTATACTTTTGTATAATAATATTCTTGAATTGTTATATATATAAATTCAAAAAGATAATTCTGAAAGGTAAATTTATAAAATATTAATAATTATATAAATATATATAATATACGTAATATTATTCAAAAAAAATAAATATGAATGAAATCTAATCAATAGGTAAGATAATTATAATATGTATGGTTTTCAAATTTAACAAAAAATCAATACAAAAGAAATAAATATTAAAAATTAAATATTACACATAAAATATACAATAAATTAATAATCATATAAAAATGATATTACAAATTGAAAATATATATATAATAAAAAACAAATAAATACAAAAAATGAATAAATTACAAAAACGTTAAAAAATGTATAAAAAATATTGAACAAAAAAAATTAAAAATATCAAAATAATTAAATATTTAATATTAAATTTAAATAAAAAAGTGTTTCAAGAAATTACTAATTAAAAAGAATAAATAATAATCATATAAATATTAAAATACAAAAATATTGAAATAAAAAGTAATAAATATTAAAAATGAATAAATGGTAATTTTATCAATTAAAAAGTATGCTAATATTAATAAAATAATTCAGAAAATTATATTTAAAAATTAAAAAATTATTAAATAAAAAATTGTTAAATAAATAAATTCATAAAAATAATCTAAAATTAAAAATAAGTATATAATATTAATTATATAAATTAAAATATACTAGAAATATATATATATTAAAATAAGAATGAACAAAAATAAAAATTTATATTCAATTACAAACGATTGAAAATAAATTTATAATTTTATAAATAAATATAATATTATTTACATTCATAATATAAATTATATATATTTATATATTATTAATTATTTTTATATTGAATTATTTTTAATAAACTATAAAATTTTAAATAATTATATAAATAAACGAACATTTATTATTATTAAAATGTATATATTTACATATATATACATATTAACAACAATGTTTTAGTTTATATAGGATTATATTCAATATAATTCTAATTATTATTTTATATTCAATAAGATAAATATTAAAATAATACTGAATTACTATTATTTTATAAATATATATATATTTATATTAATGAAATTATATATTTCTTATCAACATTATGAAATATATAAATGTATAATATTTTTCCAACATATTAATTATTATAAAACTATAAAATTATAAGTGAGAATTTTGTTAATAATATTTAAATATAATTATAATGGCTAGTATAGAGATATATTATTACTACTAATTATGTTATTAATATATTTTATTGTCTTTACAAAATAACATAATTAATTATTAATATGAACTTTAAATACTTTAACATATATAAATGTTTAGTTTTTTTTGAAATATATCATTAATCCTATAAATATATCATTATATTTTAAATGGCCAAATAAGATCAGTGAAGCCACATAAATGTGTGGGAGAGAATATCTTTTTACCTATTTTAACTAAATACTAAATCATCGTTGAATATTTTACCCTAAAAGGATAATTTACCTCTATTTTAGGTTAGTAAAAATAGATAATTTATTCTTTTAACCTAGTAAGCAATTCATATATGCTATGCAACTGGGAATGTTAGAGTAATATACATGAACTACATGTTTCAGTCATAAAAATGTAATTTTTTGAATATTGGAATGTGTAGATCCTGGATTATCTATGATAGTATTCTAATAAATATAAATTTAGTTGGCCATGTATCATTCCTCTATCCACCAGAGCATCCCATACTAGCACAACATCTTAATGTGTTTACAACTACATGATTCCCATATGACTTCTCAACAAACTAAAATGAATTTCATTGTTTTCCACCATGTTCTCCAATAATACTATAAATCCATTAAATTTTATGACATCTTACCATGTTTATGCTTGTATTTCTTTCTACTCCCCCTTAGATGTCGATCATCAATTCTACACAAGATACATATGAAACAACTAGAACATACCTCCTTCTACGTCATCCTGGGATAATCAAATTCCTTCAATACTTAAATTCATGTAATGAAACTCAGTTATTTCTCATATATCATCTTCAATAGATGCTACTAAATCTAGTCACATTGTAGTCTGACTCACTTTCTTAATGTATCAACTCACCGATGATCTGAAAAAAACAGGCGGTAACTCCACCACCATTATTTCTTCTTCTCTCTACATTGGATCATTTATATGATCATCTTATTATAGAAAAAATCTTCCTGTAATTAATTTCTGATACCCAATATATCTTCAACTTAAACCGAGGATCGACATACTCATTTTCGTCCTCAAGAGTGATCATCAATCCTTCCACACAACACAATAGATTTTCAATGGAAACTCTCAAAATTTTTCATCCATAATTATCTTTAAATTTTTTCTATATAATTATTAAAAATATTATTTTCAAACATTAAAAAATTATAACATATATAAAATCATTTATATCCCATTATTCTCATTTAATTTCTCCACCTTATTCATATGTGGTAATAATACAAGATCTCATTATTCCTTTTTTCCTCATTAATCATTATCTATTGAGAAATTACATTTGTATCCTTTCAATGTATGTTCATTATCATTTATTATTTAACATTATAAGATACAATATGACTGATTCATCCATTAGTATTGAGGACTTAATCTCTCTTTACACATCTTCATCTCAAATAGAATATATCATATTTCTACTTAAATCAGTTCACCCCTTTCAATATTCTCAAAGAGTTCATGACATGACTTGCTTCCATGATCACCAAAAAGGCCAAACAAACAAAATATGATGTGGTTGAGTTTAATTCATAACACTCTACGTCATACTTCTTCCTTCTATGACATATATAACACAAGACACCTCTACTTCCACATTATCTCCATCAAAATTGAATGCTTCTGAAAATATATATTCCTCTCATTTAGAATAAGTATTTTTAGAACACCCCCAATAATATCATATAATATAAAATATTCTATTTTTAACAATGTTTACATTTTTATATTTATGAAAATACATATCATCTCAATCAACTTCTGAATTAACATCATCTTGACTACTATAATAGATTTTCAAATATTATCATTTGAAAATTCTCATACAATTTTAATTGTGATATCTTCAATATCTCCATATTTAAAATAAATCTCATGAATGGATTGTATCATATTTATTATATGAACAATTATATTTAGATTAATTATTTACAACTGAAGCATCGTTTAAATTTATTTCATCAAAATTTATGAATTATAGAAAGACTATCTATCCTTATTTTTATAATCATTCATTTTCATGTATTAATATCTTATTATCTATTATAAAGTTATTTAATTAAAAACCCCTTTTTATTATTTGTAGTTTTAAATAATTATCTAACAACTTTAGTTCCATCCGTATTAAATTTCTCCTACATATATTAATTATGCGAAACTCAATTTTTATAATGATTATTTCTAAAAATTATTCTATATATAGAAGAAATACACTAAATTGGGTAAACCATATAATAATGCTTTGGCGTTTAATTCATTGGTGTTTAATTCATTCAAGGTCTAAAATTCCCTAGAGTGGCCTGTTATGAGAGTAAACGGTTTACATTGGAAGAATTTACATCTGACATTTTAATGGATTATGTAAGCGAATTTTAATGTCTCTCGATTTCCATGTCATGTAATGAAGACATACACTCAAACCCCATTTCAAAATTGTAGACGTCAATTAATTATCATCCATTTATGTAAATTTGATGATAAATTCATATGAAAAATCTCAAATAATTTATATTTCTTTTCAAAGTACATACACTCTTATTAAAGTAATATAATGATTTCTTTGTCAATTCTTTAGCAAACTGAAATGTCTAGTGAATGGAAGGGAAGCCATGTAATGATATAAAGTCATTTGATGAAGACTGAAAGTAATAAAATTTTTTATAGTTATTTCAATCATCATTAAAACCCTAAAATTCTCAATCTGACAAATCATCAGTAATCTGAAATAATTTCAAACCTATATCTATGTGATGTAAGTACTTGAAATTAGCATCCATTAACTATAGTAAATTAGTATGATTTCTACAATTTTTTTGTTATTTCTAACATCTAATAAGATAGTATTTTTTCACTGATAATGAAAACTTCTTCAAACTATTTACTGTAACCATTATGTTACGTCATATACATAGTGAAATCAACATTTATATCTTCAAAATAATTCTTTAACATGAGGAATAACTCATATAATCAAATGATATTTTGGGTTTCTTTAAGAAAAATCAGAGTTAGATGATCAAAGGTATCCCAAACAATATACATACTTTTCCAAAAGAATATCCATTATTCATGTTCACATACAATGTAAGCCAAGTCCATTTTTCATTACCCACCATTCATGGAAACATCTAATTAATGTATTGGAAAGATGATCTAATCCATAACCCCATATTCTATAAAAATAACGTGGCTTCCACTAATTACATTGATAACCAAATACAATACAATTATCACATTATCCGTAATGTTACATCAATATCCACCTTTGGATTTGATGTTTATACCACTAACATAATTTATGTCAGTTTTTTTATTATACACCTTAATAAAAATAAATTCAAAATAGAAATATATTTTCTCACCATTAATAGTAGGGAACATAGGAGGAAACACAAATCTATCCTCCTTTTTTGAATGAAACTACTTCTCCCATTTGATATTCTATTTTATTTAGAGAAGTAATACACCATAAAAGATCATAGATATCACACTAGAGTAAAATATATATATATATACATGGGATAAACATGTGTATAAAACCAGAAGTAGTTTTTCAATTAAATGATGCATTTTGTTACGAATTATTAAGGTGGGTAAAATTCTAATGTAAATTTATTTAGTCATTACATTAAATTTTAATAAATTTTGTAATGCACCTGAAATCATATTTCTGAAAATAAAATTCAAAACTTTTATGTTCAAGTAACGCTCATTCCAATTTTATTAGAAAATAAGTCCCCTTTCCTTACTATAAAAAGAATAAACAATAATAGAGATGGTAGATTGATAATTATACTGAAATAATAACAATTTTAGGGTTAATTATATTATTTATTTTTATAAATTAACAAATCTCGTGAGCCATGAATTATTTAGTAGCTATATATAAATGAATGCATTCCATATTTATTAATCATGGTTACTTTCTTCTAGAAATAAGTACAATGTTGTTATGATAATAGGTGAGACATGATGAATATTTGAAAAAGTAGTGACACTAAAATTATATTTCACTATATCTTATAATTTCCTCTAGAATCATATTAATTTACATTTTCAAATCATAATCACACAGGTTTAGGTATAAGGTGGTTCTACATTAGATATTCTCTTGTAGAAGTGGGGATAATACATGTTTCTCAAACTCGATGAAATTTTCAATAAACCTTTAAAATTTATTTTCATATTCAGGATTTATATTTTAATATGTTTTCAAATATGAACAAGTTGTTGTAGCATAGATTGATTCTTATTTTAATCTTACATCATTGCTATATTTTGTTTCTTTTATTCTGATTGACTTGTAGTTTATGTTTTTGGTGATTTATCCATATGTTTATCCCTCTCTAGCAGATAATTCTAATTGATATAAAATTATTTTAGACAATTATCTTCCTTCATTATAGGTATAGTCATATTATTTACATATTGTTTCACACTAGCGGTCAATGGTTCTTTACTATTTTTTAGAATTTCTATTTTTTCTTTTTGATACACCTGTCGAGAGTGTTACCAATTAGATTTAACATCCCACTCATGTTTCTCATTAGATATGACTTCCTCCATGTGACTATTTTTACACATCTAGTTGTAACATAGATGTTGATGGACACTATATCTAAATATAATGGTCATAATTATTTGAAATCATGTCACATATTAACGTATATCTTAATTTATGTTAATGATTATATATAATGTCACAACATTATCTTGAATATCAGATCATTTCAATCATTTTCCATGTGTTTATGGATTTTAACAGTCTCTGACTTTTTTTAAATGTAAGACGGACAGAACCATTAAAAATTATCAAAGAATGAGTCACTAACAGCAACATATAAGTTACTAACCCACAATCATATGACTCACACTCAGATAGATCAAACTGGCATATGTTCTAAGTAGGTGAAGTTGACACTATCTAAAAGACTAACTATTAGACTTGACATCGATACAAATAAGACACACCATTGGAAATGACACCTATTTATAGACGACTAAATGTTGCATATGACTCACCGACGTAGACGACTGATCGTTAGTCCATGTGACCTTTCGTTGCACGATGCAACTGGTGAAAGGAATCAATATTAGTAGAAATGAGTCAAAATTGGTTCATATGTCTCAACGATAGGTAAGCATACACTATTATAGATGGAAGGACCTATTGATGAAACAATCAACTAATGTAATGAGAAATAGATAGAAGAAGATAACGATATAAGATGAAACTGATAGACAAGCCATCAATAGTCAGTTTAAATATGGATTTATTAATAATGTTATAATGGTCGAATATGTGATATTTAATGTCTTTGACATAATTAATTCTTACATATATACATGATACCGGACAGTATGACATACATTGTTTCTTTACATGCACAATATCGAGCTAAATTTCATTAAGAGCAATCAATCATGTGAGTAGATGTGAGGGATGAGAAGTAGTGCATGTTGTGTGTCAGGGAGGTATACTAAAGAACATCAGCTCTCATGATACCACTGTGAACTCAAGGTTAGAAGAACACATGGGGAAGTCTCAATCAAGATTTACACCGGATTGAGGACTCACATCAGTATTCATAAAAAGTAGAAGAATATACCAGAAAAACAATACATGTAGCTGGAGGCCAGAATATGTAAATCTATGTTGTGACAACATCCATAAGGGGACTTGAACTCCAAATCCACTGCATCAAACGATTCCATAGCAGCACTAAATAACATAAAGTTCCTATTAAACCAATTTATAAATCTTTAGCTCCATTGTGTTCATTTATTAAAATTTTTTAGTAGTGTGTGTATCATTATATTACAAACACAAAATTCAATGCATTACTGGAGGATACTGAATATCCTCAATCTTACACTCTTTTTATAAATTTTTATCACATGTATAACTATAGAAGAGGTCCTGTGTGTCCGGGTTTCTATTTTTTCCACAAAGAATAGTGTTATAGGTGAAGTGTGACCTAGAAATCCATGTGTGCTGTTGTGAACCATGATGCGTTATGGGGATAAAACTGCTTATTTATTTAAACTGGTAGGTGGGAGGTGATCACCAAGGGGAGAGGAATAAGTCTCTCCTTGAGACCGATCCTCTGGTTTATATCCGATGTTTTTTTTAATTTTAGTTTCACTCAGCTTTATCACATAATACATAAAACTAAATTGAACTCTAATAGTATGTTTATCAATTTTTAATAACAGTTTTAAACCATTACATTAATTTAAAATATTACACTAATCCTTAAAATATGATATATAAGAACTAATAAATATTTTGATAAATTAATTGAACATTCAATAATCATATGAATTCATTAGAAACTGACATAGATTATATTTTTAATAGGGGAATTTTTCAGAGAACCAATATTTTAAAATGAGATCTTTATAGGTACTCAATTCACCCCTATCGTGACTACTCTTCTTCGACCTAAATTTGGTATCATATGATTTTTTATTTTTTTTTCAAATAATTTTCAAATATTTTAAACCGTGATATTAGTGGTATTTCAATGATCATTATTTTGTTGGCAATACAAAATTTTTATCACCTTAAAATATTGTTCTAAAATTATTTCTATGTATAATAGACTGGAAGATTCTACAAGCGATATACCTACATTCTTTAATGGAAACAGTAATGCCCAATGGAAAATTAAAATGAAAATACATTTATAAAGTATGGGTTTTGAAATTTGTTCTTCAATTTTAGAAGAGTATAAGATTCTTTCTTCCGCTTGAACAACTTTGGATTACCAAAATAATTTATCTAATATTTGTAACTGCAAAGCCATGAATTCTCTATACGTCTCTTTAGTAGTTGAATAATTCAACATAATTTCTTCATGTAAAAAATCCCATGAAATTTTGGATACTTTATATATTTTACATTAAGAAAATTCTAGGGTTATTAAAATGAGAATTAACACATAAAATATTAATTATTATAAATTTATGACTATGTATGATGAGTCTCATTCTAACGTGTATCTCAGTATCAATGAAATAGTGAACACTATGATCTCTCAGGGAAGAGATGTTACTACCATAGAATAATTTATAAGAATTCTCAGATGCTTACCTGATAAATGAAGAGAAACTTCTGTATCAATCAGATAATCATGTGACATCAGCATATTACATAGAAAATAACATATTGGAAAACAAATGATGTATGAAGAAGAGATCAATGTCACCAAAGAAGTTGAGTTTGAACCAAATAGAAAATATATAGTTTTATAGAGTACTGACTCCTATAATAATGAAAAATGTAATGTGCTAGCCTCAGTTTAATTCTCCTGTGATGATGACTCATCATAGGATTGTGATGAAAATATGGATCAGCTATACATAACATTTAATAAATTATATCGAAAGATGAATTTTTTCAGAAGCCAAATTACAATGGAATATATGTCAACAAAGGTAGCTAGAAAAAGGACAAGAAAATAAATGATTAATAAGACATGATTGTCTACTATGAATGAAAATAGAAAGGACATATCAATTATAATTTTCCTACATTAAAATAAAAATGGAATTATGAAAACAAATACTAGAAGTATATGAATTCTTTTAAGGCCTCTTAGAGTACTTATTAAGATATCTCTAATGAATCATGATCATCTCATGAGAAAAAGATGACATGTAAAATATGTTCATTAGGACAAACATATCTGAGGTAACCTTAAATTCACCTTTACACAATTCACATTATTCTAAAAATGAAAATGAGTATGAAAATATGTAATGTTATGAACTATTTGAATATTATAACATGCTAGAAGAAACAATTGATTAACTAAAAGATAAATATAAATAATTAAATAAACAATATGCCATTACTATGACTATTAAATATAAACATACTACTATAAATAAAATAATGTTCAACTACTTATAGAAATAAATAAGGTAAAAATGTATAATGAGCAATATAAGAAATATTTAGCGATTTTTACCAATGAGAATGATACTCTTACTGAAATTATTGTTAAATAGATTAATCCTAAGTCCAGATGTTGTTTTGGATATCTTAATTGACTAATGAAACATGTATAATTTTTTTTAACTAAATCTAGAAAATATGTTATTCTACCTAAAAATCAAAACTCTACTTATACTATAAGTTCAGAAAAATCAGTTGTTGCCTCTAGATTTTCTGGACCAAATAGAGTGTATTTTTTAAATAAGTTACAAAAGGCTTATAGTAAACCCATAAAGAAAATTTGTGTACCTAAATCATTAATTTCTAATTTTACTAGACCCAAACATGTTTGGGTACCAAAATATGACTTTACTTGACTATCATGTAGGAAATATGATTGAAGAGATACTACAAGAGTCAATTGTACATAGAAAGTGGATGTTCAATACATATGACTGGATAATATTCAATCGTCATGATCCTAATCAAGATAGATGGTATATATGGCACATTTGATGATAATTTAAAAGGAATAATTATTGTACAATGCCAAATTAGTAAATTTATCTAAGTTTTATTTTATATATTACTTTTTTTATGGATTAATGTCTAATTTTCATATTATTTCACAATTCTGTGATGATGGATTTCATGTTAAATTTGAAAATTATTCTTTTAATGTATTTAACACTAAAAATGAATTAGTATTTTAAACTTTTATAAATGAAAATGTATATTCTATTAACTAATATTTTTTAGTTTCTCATAGAATTTCTAGATTAAGTTCATCTTATAATGAGTATTGGGTTTGGAATTTTAGATTAGGTGACCATAAGGATCACTCTCTTAGAAAGAATACTAGTAATGGATATGTTAAGTATATACCCATACATATGATTCCAAATGAAAAATTTTGTAATCCTTGTCAAAAGGTTAAATAGTACAAGATATCTTCCAATTCAAGAAAAATTCAACTTCTCAACCTTTTGAGTTAGTTCGAATTTATTTTTATGGGCCATCTCGAGTTTCTAGTAAAAATGGGATACATTATTTCAATGTTCTTGTAGATGACCATACTATATATACATGGACTTATTTCATTTCTCATAAGAGGTAATCATGTACATACATCACAATGTATGCTAGTATAGTGGAAAATCTAAGCGGACATAGAATACAATCCTTAATAAGTGACCAAGGTCGTGTGTTTGAAAATCAAGACATTGAATCATTTTTCTAAAAAAATGGATAGAGTCAATGATTCTATACCCCTAGAAAACCTCAAAAATATTGAGTTTTGGAATGAAGGAATAGAACCTTACAATAGATAACCTGAATAATGCCTAATTAATGTGATTTACCTATTAAATTTTGGACTTAGGCTGTAAATATAACATGCTATATAATTAATAGAGAATTAATTATACATAGCCCAAAAAATTATTACTTATTATTTATGGAACAATAGAATACCCAATATTTGTTTTTTCAATGTTTTTGGATGAAAATTCATATCATTAATACAAACGACAATCTTGAAAAACTCGAATCCAAGAGTGATGAAGGAATCATCCAAGGGTACCCAGCCTCTAGTAAACCCCATAGTTTTTAATAGAATAACAAATTATGTTGGTGAATTTGTGAATATTATATTTGATGAAATATATCCACAGTAATTTCAGATGTCTCTATATGCCCTGGAAGAAGATTTTTCAAATCTGTACATAAATGCCATATTATATTATCCTTATGTCAAGTAATCATTAAAATCAAACAGTTTTGTAAATTCATCAAAATATGGACATGATGATCCTGAACATGTAGATGAACCTGAATTTACTAGTCCCACCTTTTCTAGACCAACTAAAATTACCAAGGACTATCCTTTAGAGTATTAGTAAATGACTTTGATAAAATGACATTGAATAGAGCTTCTATGTGAAATCATGTTAAACATCAAGCCTTCATATCACAAATTTAACATAATAATTTCCATGATGCAATTAAAGATGAATTTTTTGTGATGTCTATGCAAGAAGAATATAATCATTTTGAAAGAAATAATGTCTAAAAACTTGTGGATTGAACCAAACACACTTGTACCATAGGTACTGAGTCGGTGTTTTGGAAAAATGTTTAAAAATCTAGTAATATTGTAAGATACTAAGCTAGATTGTTTTCACAATGATATAGTCAAGAAGAAGGAATTTACTATGTGGGATCTTTTTCAACTGTTGTTTGACTTGAGGCCATCTGAATCCTTATTTCTTATATTGCCCATCTTAATTTCAAACTATATCAAATGGATGTTAAGAGTTCATTTCTAAATGGATACGTAGTTGGGGATGTGTTTTTTGAACAACCCCATAGTTTTACGACCCATAATTTTAAAAATCATTTTTTTTTCAAATTACATAAAATATTTATAGGGTATAAAATATGATCCAAATGCTTGGGATGGTATATTTGACAATTTTATTGTTTGAAAAGTTTTGATAAATGTAATTGTTGAAACTAAAATTTATTAAAAAAATTATAAAGATGTTTTCATAGTTTAAATCAATGCTAATAATATTTTTTGGTTCTTTATGAAATTATTTATCGATTGAGTTTTCAAAGATGATGCAACATGAATTTGAAGTGAGTTTAGTGGGTGAACTCAAATTCGTTCTTGGATTTATGATTTTTCAAAATAAAGAAGGTATCATTTTAAATAAATGTAAATTAACAAAATATAATTAAAAAAAATTATTTTATTTCATTAAATGTTGTTACACTGCAATGTGTACTAGTTGTAAGATATATCATAATGAATATGTAAAATCTACTGATCAAACCACATAGAGAGGAATTATTGAAACATTTCTCTATGACTACTATTAAGATAGATATAATGATTAGTTTGTGTATTTTTGACCATTTTAAAGATAATCCCAAATTTTTTTACTTAAATTCAGTTAAAAGAATTTTCAAATACCTCTCACATACGATAAATTTATTTTTCATTTATCCCAAAGGACAATCATTTGATATTGTCAGTTATTCTGATGCTGAATTTTTATTATGCATGATTGGTAGTAAAAGAACATCTTAGACATGAATGTTTTTTTTAATTTCATTGGTGTCATGGTGGAGTATAAAACATTATTTTGTCGTATTATCTACTGATAAAGCTGAATACATATCTTCTTGTAGCTGTTGTGAAGAATTTTTGTCGATGAGAAACACTCTTCTATAATATGGATAAAAATTTAGACATGTACCTATAAAATGTGACAACAAATGTTCTATTAACATTTCTATTAACCCATTTTCTCACTCTATAAAAAAACATATTTATGTAAGGAATAAATTTTTGAGAGATCATTGCCAAAAGGGTGATATCACATTACAATTTAATGGATCTAAATATCATCTTAATGGCATATTCACTACGACATAGAAATTTGAAAGTAATAATTACATTATACATGAGTTAGGAATGATCAATCAATGGGACAATGTGTATTCCATTACATTAATCTTTTTATGTGATGTTGTCAAGATGACATCATTCTCATGGAGAGACATTTTTCATGCCGACATTACTTTCATGCGGACACCATTGTCATGCCGACATTGTTTTCATGCTTACACCATTGTCAAACAAACACCACCAGTGTTTTACCAATTTTTTCATGGAGACACAGATAACGAATTACTTTTATACATTTATTTTTTTATCAAAACTACAATGTTTTTTAATTCTAGTGAACCATGTCCATGATTTCACCATTGTGAAATTTCAATATCCCTAAATGATATAAATTTTAATTGACTAACTCTACTCCCTATACCGCTACTCTCCCTCTCATCTGCCTCAGCTTTTCCCTACCTTTGACATTTCACCTTCCAACCACCAGACTAAACATATCAGAATGGTTTAAGTGAAGAGAGCTTCGGAAGGGGTCAATCATGTGTGTCCATGAAACAGAAAGTGGAATAGAGAAAATCATCAGGTCATGTAAATCTTAGATTGGAAAATTGTGTCGTAAACTCAGAGAAAGATGTCATTATGATATGGATCTTGTAGAGAAATTCATTGTTTTTGAAGGTGTTATAAGAACAAGGATGACAAGAAATGATTGAAAAAAATGACCTAGTTTTCCACAAGAATAAATTGTATGATTTCTCCATGAATATGGGAATTTTTTTGACATAATCTATGTTTCGTTGGTTGTGTTGATTGGGAACATGAATAGAATGTTTTTTTCATCATGACATTGGGAAGAATGTCTTAAGGTACCTCCTGATGAAAGGATTTATGGTTATGAAGGTACTTCTTCTCATGAATGTGAATACTTTTTCCATGAGAAAACTCTAAAATAGAAAAATAGAATTGAGGAACACATTAGACCTATTTCCTCATAATTGAATGGTGTTTGAAAAAAACTCACTCATGTCACAACCCGTCCACCAAGACCTGTTTCATGACTACCCAAAGCACTCATTCTATAGTCCAGGGGTTGGTAACTAGCACTGTAAAGGTGTATCCCCAAAACGAGATGACATTTCCTTTAAACTGTTACAATGATGGAGACTATAATGCAACAGGATGAAACCATTAAGTAAAAATACATTAGTAAAAGATTGTACAGAAAGTATGTGGCCAGAATTCAAGCCCAACTGAAAAGACTCAACAAAAATGGAAAACAGAAAATAGCTCCTGAGATCATCCACTAGGAATCCAACATGAATGGTAGGTACATCTTGTCTCCACAACTATCCATCTCAACAATCACTACCTTCCACAGTCATGTCATAGCTCCCCGAGTCCTCGTCAATGATGCTCATTGTTTGCAAAATATACAACATTGTGTGGGTGAAACCAGTGCATGGTACAGTATAACAATACCCAATAGAGACCCCAATACCCTCTAAGGTCCCTCATAAGTCCACAACGGAAAACCGAATGCCAGATCTCAATCATAAAGCACAATGAAAAACACACAGCTCAATTGAGATATACTCGACTCACCCACAAAAAACATACTGCCTCAACCTCAAGACATTTCCAAAATTTCCAAATAAGGTTCAAAGCATAACTCAAGGATCAGGTGTACATGCTCCATTTATTAGATTTACCTAATGGAACCCATCTGGGAGACATTCTCCATCAGCTAAAAATCATCCATTCCTAATAGAACATCTGAATTTTCATTCTCCATTAAGAAATATATTTTTGAACTGACTATAGTGCCCGTCACTAGAGGTCTAACAGTTACATATTCTGCCCGAGGAAAGACCAAGGGAAACCATGTGTATAGGCACACTCCTTAAAATTATTTCATGTTGTCGAGGGATCTCGAACTCCCTTTAAAGACCTAATCCATGTCACTACCCAGAGACAGGGCCGTACTACTCCATATGTGAGGACATGAACCCCTCACAGTAGGGGATTTCAACTCTGATAATTTGGTTGTTTTGGGGACCAGCAACCTAGTATGATAGGGGAGTACCTAACCCAAGATAGAGGACCCACACCCTGGCATGGAAAAGGAGTATCGAATCTATGTATGAGGACCTGCACCCCACCCGGAAGGGGAGTACAACTCTTGTAGTCTATTTATTGTGGGGGACATTCACCCCAGTACATCAGGGGAGTACTGACCCCAAGCTAGAAGACTTTCACCCATTCATGGAAGGGGAGTAACGACTCTACCATGATACTACATAAGGAGGACCCACACCCTGGGTTGACAGTGGAGTACTAACTCCTAACATAGAGGACCACACCATACCTGATAACGGAGTACCTAACACTATGTGAGTAATGTATGGAGGAAATAAACCCTATTCTAATAGGGGAGTACCGAATCCAATGATAGAAAAACCAAGCTTAGGAAAATTAACCAGCACTCATTATGGGGGGAGTCCCATCTCTACCGGAGTATAATAGTGAGGAATACCTACTCTTTGATACATCAAGGGAGTGTCCATCCTAACTGTCACTATAAGAAACACCCTGGTTCTGTTCCACCAGTAATCATACATACCTCAACTGCCATGATGGTTTATAAGGATGTATCTCAATGATCCTTAATGTCATTAGGGTTCCAACATAATTGAAAGTGCATCAATCGGACACCTGGTCTATAAGCTATATGCATTTTAATGTCGATGGCCTAGTTGGATTTGAGATCGATCCATCCTTTACACACTCCAACATTATGCTCAAGTCAAATTAATTTTATCAAAAGAATCATCTCACTCCAAGGATCCTGGAACCACTGAAGTTTCATCAAATAGATGTTTGGTTCGCTAGATACTGTCATTTACACATAACTAGGCCTGAATGGGTCCGGGTCTGGTCGACCTGGTCAGACTGACCTGACAAGACCTTGTCTGGGACAAACTGACATGGTTCGGGTCGACCCCACCAAGTCATGGACTAAACCAGCCTGGGCCGTCCGGGTTGGATTGGGCAGCAACAGGCTGGCCTGGCACTCCAGCTTGGCATGACATGTCGTGCGACGGGACCTGCTGCTCTGATACGGCTCACCAGCCGGGTGGCGGCCATCTCCCTAAACGTCTCAAGAAGAGCTGTTCAGATTGTTAATTAGCCTCACCATATGGTGTCACCACATGGTCCACAGGACCCACACGGTGTGGGTCCCCCTCATTCTGAGGCTTGGAGTCCACTGCTCCTCTACGACATGCGACGATGCGCCTCCTCACGAACGTAGCTATCCACCACCATCGCCACCAACACCGGTCACCAGTGTCACACCAGTGATTCTTCCGCCATCTACTGGGTGAAATATGGTGGTCGTTTCTTTTGTCCATACATGCCTACGGTCCTCCCAGAATTCTGTCGTCACTATGCACCTCTCAGTTTCAAGGTTATGGCATGTTGGAACAACCCGCCTCTAATGAAGTCAATGAAAAACAAGGGGCAGAGGGTTCATACCATAATTGTTTGGATCACGACCACTTATTTAGAATTATAACAATATGGAGAAAATTATTAATCACATTAAAATATAATGATAAAAACCATTGATATACCCAACATCGATCAACCGAAAATTCAAGAATGAGGAGAATAAACATGAGAAATTCATGAATTAAATGATAACCCCTACTTCAATAATCATTGGAGTCATAGAGGTGGTGGAAGGAGAATCTGCACATTGATGAAGTTGTTGGAATTCCTCACTCTCGGTTCATTGCCACCTGAGCTTCCATCTCTGTTAGTAGAAGTTGTCACGTCACTTTACTAGAGGCTCCTTGATTGAAGATGATTTTTCAAAAACTCTACCCCATGCCCCATTTAAATAGAAGGGGAAATGGTGAATAACACACCGAGGAATTAATGGGATTCATTAACTAACGTAATCAATCTACCACATTAATTACATAAGGCATGGATACACAACCAAAGTGTAACATGGAAATTAATATCCCATATTTAAAAGTCTGACCACCTTCATAGTCCCCGCCACCATCGCTCAATAGGTTATAGAAAAAAAGAAATAAAATAATAATCCCTATGTTATTTTATTATTTCTTTAAAATGTACTAAAAAAATTTTTCACTCGACCAACTAAGTTAGAAGTTAAACCTCCCTTCAGTGAATCCTTACACTACGTATTCAATGGTGCCCTCAAATCATTATTCCATGCACCAACTCAAAAGATAGAAAATGATGCCTGTATTTTTACTACACAAACCATTAAAAAAAGTTCTAAAAATTATTAACAGTCACCCTCAACCTGCTCCGGTCGATGTTAGGCTCCTCTTATGAGGAAAACACCCTCAAAAGTTCAATGGTACTCTCAGATTTTTAATTTTAGTGACCATATAGATGTTAAAGAGTTTATAATAAAATAATTGTCACTAAATTATTTTATTTACGACCAAAAATTAACATCCACGGGTGGCTCAAACCAACCAAAATTAGTGTCTTCCTAAAGAAATAATTCCCTTTGCAGTTCAGCAGTGGTCCTAGATTTTTAATCTGAGTCACTATTCTGGAGTTATATGCATTTGAAAAATAAAATAGTTTTATTTAATAATTTTATTTATGGATATACCGTTGTCGGGATTTTTAACTATAGTCCTACACTGACTAAACTTAAGTCATTCATATGGTAAACCTTTCATCATGAAAACAATGGTGCCCTCATATTTCAGATCTGGGAAACTGTTTAAGATTTATTCTACATTTTCAAGAAAAAAACCTCACGCAAGCTATTTTAATCTTAACACATTTTCAAAGGTTCATTCTAGGTACTCCAGGCCTCAGAATCATGAGCTGTTAGATTTCATGGTCTCATAATAAATCCATTAAATAAAATAAAATATGGAAAAAAAATTTCATTACATTCTCCCCACCATAGGTATTTTCAACCACGAAATCCAAATAAAAAAGGAAAATAAAAAAAATGAGTATTTTGAGCATCAATATGAGCCTTTCAATCCCATGTTAACTCCTAGAGGTTCCCATGCTTCCACCAAACACACATTAGAGGGATTGACCATCCACAAAGAATCTCTCCTGTCGATCCTCTGTCTCTAATTGGAACTCTATGAATGTCGCCCCATCATCGAAGACCCACACTCCATTTTTGATAATCTGCGATTAATCGTTCCCAAAACTCCTTAGCTGCAACACATGGAAAAAATTAAGAACACATGGCATCTATGGGGGAAAACCTAGGTGGTACTCAACATCGACAACTCTGGTGAAAATCTGGAAAGGTTCGATGAACCTTAGATAAAGCTTGTTACCCCGGTCGAATCTCCACATTCCACCTCTATGTGATACCCGAAGGAAGACATGATCTCCCTCCTTGATGTGTAAGGGTCTATATCTCCTTTTGACATAAGACTTCTACCAGATTGGTGTATTAATCATCCCTGGATAGCAGTACTAACGCTGGAGGTCCAGGTACATCCTTTCCACACTAGAATGTGCAACCAAAAAAAGGATTCTATAACTCCCTCAACACCTCCTCTCATAATTTCACTGGTACCATGGTGCTTCCTTTGAGAAGGATGATGTGATCCCCACCTTCATAAAATCCATCAGTAGCCGATCCTAGGGATATCTGAGTTTGTCAGGACTCATATTCTATATCTCCAAGTTGTACCTCACAAACATGCCGAATCTGTTGGGGAGTGATAGTTATATAATGGAGGTAATCTACTCCATTAATATACACAAAGGGTTTCTAAAAAATGGTAAGATAATTTGTCATCTTACTCAGAAATTTTATACCATACCATCTACTGAGTGCCTCTTCCACCACATCCCCCTTCAAACTCACAGCTCCCGGTGCTATGTGGGAGCCACTCAACATACAGTTGTAGATTTTGGTGCAATCGTTGGGTATAATCCAATCCGGAAGACCCTCTCTTTGTGGAGAGTAAAATATGGAAACATCTTTTGAATTGGGGTTCCTATACTCTGATAGAACTATTGGGAATAGAAAACATAAAACTCATGCTTTCTTGAGGGTATGCATGCCCGACTCAAAAGTGACTGGCTGCACCCATCTATGCATGAGTTTATCTTGTTTTACCTAGGTTTCCTTTTTCACCAACCAAGGGAAACCACATTCCAATGCTATAGATATACCACAATCGTTTTTCATAAAACTTCCACTCTGAGCATGAACCGTGGATGACCAAACAATACCAAAACTAATGTCATAAGGCCTCGATGGTGCCACGGTGAGTTTCCAACCGAAACTCTCACCTGATGGGTCAGATCACAACATTGGAATAATTGTGATTATCGAGTCTCCTCCTAAAGGTATATCCAGGTGTAATGGTAAAGTAAACTATTTAACTAGACACGCTAGTTCTTGAAAATAATTTTTGCAGCTATTAATAGACACAAATTCTACCACAAATAATTCATAGAGCCCTTGCGTTACACCCCTTGACAGCATGCAATGTTCCATTAACCTGTCCTCCAGCTCACTAAGGCTGGTGGGGACCACATTTGAGTGGTGGTTGTAACATGTCAAAATATATACCACCCCATGGTTCTCTCATATCTCCTCTTCTATGTCTCCTTCCCTACAGATTCATATATCCCTATCACATTATCTTCCCAAAACATTTTTACACATCCGTGTCTCCCAGATGTATATCAGTTTCCTTCTTTCCCACAGCAGACATTCACTAGTTGTATCGGCTTAGCAAATGAATTTTTCAACCACAAAGGTCATGTCTATCACTTTAACATATGTTATAATTCATAGATGAATATTTATATCTTGAATTTCCCTAAACAGATCTCACTCGAAGGTCCAAGCCCAGAAGTACTGGCCGTATTGTATTCATCGAGTACCTGGAATGGTCGGTACACCTCAATGAATACTCAGCAACTGACTTGTAGTCCTAACAAAGCAAAAGAATCTCCTTGTAACACATAGCCCATAGCTTTTTAAGGAATGAGTCCCCATTTTGAGGAATTTTTTCAAGCTCTATCAATGGAAAAACTCCCCTCATCACATAATAGAGGAAATCCAAACCCATTCATCGCCCGGCTGAGCCACAATGAATTCTCACTCTCAAGACCACCTTCTGAAATAATGGTTCCCTGGAAAGATGGAAACTCAATCACCACCTTAGGCTAGTCCTCAGCTACCTTTCAGATAGGCTCGCCTCGAAACCTGAGGGGGATCATTAATTGAATATCATTTATGGAATTATGCCATTATGTGTCCCATACTAGAAGAACTGGTATTAACTGCTGACCAACAGGAAATGGTATTGTTGGGACAACACTCGAAGGTAGAATCTCGGGCAGCGATCTATATACCAAGGCCTCATCACTCCATTGACCATCCTCATGGTCACACACTGAAATATCGGAAGTCTACCTATGTGGAGGCATACTAAAAGTGAATCAAGATCAACCAAGATCAATTAGTTATACATGGTGAGCTTACTCAAAATCAATCAATGTAAAACAATATCCAAAACACATGCAATCAGTTTTTCCAACAAATAATCAGAAGGAAGAATTTAGTGCCTTGGTTCATGGATACGTCGACTATTGCACCAACACTGGACTCCCTGAACTGAAAAAAACATTGAAAACACATAACACTATTTCTACATTAGAAAGATCAGAGTCCTAGTTTATCATTATAACCAACTCCTATGATACCACTTTAACATGACATTTCCCCCATGTCCCATGTCGTGACTACCCCAAGACATCCTTCAATAGTCAAGGGGTTGGCAACTAGCACCAGAAAGGCATATCTCTAAAATGAGAAGGCATTTCTATTAAAACTATACAATCAAAAGACTAGAATGCAACATGATGCAACCACAAAGTTAAACTGATGTAGAAAAGTGTGAAATGATAGTAAGTGTCTAAAATACGAGCTCAACTGAAAATACCCAACTACAAAAAAAAATAAAAAAAAAGCTTCTGAGATCATCCATCGGGAATCCTACCTGAAGGGTACGTACATATGGTCTTCCGAGCCCTCCATATGAACAGTCATTATCATCCACCATCAGGTCCTAGCTCCCCGAGTCCTAGTCATGGATTCCCATTGTCTGTACAAGACACAAGAAGGTGTGGGTGATGCCCATGATGGTGTGAGTATAATAATACCCAATAGGGACCCCGATACCCCTGAAGGTATCTTATAATTCCACAATAGAAAACCAAAACCATGATCTCTATCAAAATGCATAAATAAAATGACACATCTCAATCCAGATATACTAGTCTCATCCACAAATAAAAATATGGCCCTGACTCGAAGAAATTTCTAGGTTTTCCATAGAAGACGCAAAGCGGAACTCAAGGATCAATAGTACATGATCCATGAACTGGCCATCCCTGACGACACCCATCTGAGTTATGTACTCGATCAGATACAACTCAACCATTAATAGTGGAAAGTCTGAAAGGTTGTGCTCTATCAGGATATTATTGTTAGAACTTCTTATAGTGCCCCAGAACTAGAGTTCTCACAGTCACAATCTTGTGCCCAATTCAAGACTAAGGGTCACCATGAAAAGGGGCTCACTAATCAACACTGTGTCCTATAGTTGAGGTAGCTCCGACTCTCCTGAAGGACCTACTCCCTTTCACTACCCAGAGATAGGGGAGTACTACTCCATATGTGAGGACCTGCACCCTACTAGGTATGGGAGTAAAACCCTTGTAGTTTGTTTACATTGGTGGAACTACACACTAGTATATCAAGGGAGTACTGACCCTATGGTAGTGGACCCACACCCTATCATGATAAGAGAGTACCAACTCTATATGTGAGGACCTGCACCCAGCGTGGTAGAAGAGTACTACTATGGTAGAATTTTAATTATCGAGGAACCAGCCCTAGTATTTAAGGAGAGTATCAACCCTAGGCTATACGACCCACACCTTGGTATGACGTGTGAGTACTGACTCTATTGTAGTACTCAATAAGGTAGACCCGCACTCTAGGTTGATTGGGGTGTACCTACTCTAAACATAGAGGACCTGCATCCTACCTGTTAGGAGACTACCTATCTCTATGTGAGTTATGTATGACAGACCCATGCCCTAGTCCAATAGGGGATAACCGACACCAAAGATGGAAAAACCTATCATAGGGAAACAAACCTGCACACATGATGTGGGGATTCCTGTATCTACCAAAGCAGAGAAGTAAGGAATACTTGCACCTTGATTCAACAAGGGATATCCATCCAAACTATTATTACAAGAAACACCATAGTTCTTATCATCCTAATATTGGTCATAACTCAACCGCATTGATGTTCCACAAGGAAGTAATCTGATAATCTGTCATGTCAAAATGGTTCCAACGCAACAGACGAAGCATCAATTGGACACCCGATCTGTAAGGTATAGGAATTTTAATGCCAAGGGACCATTTGGATTCATGTATGATCCAAATTTTCCAAACACCAACATTCACCAAAAGTCATGTGGAGTATCTCAAAAGGACCATCTCGCTCAAACAGTCCCAAAACCATAGACGATTCATCAAACAGAAGCCCGATTTGCAAGGTACGGTCATTTAAGCGTAATTGGGCCTGAATAAGTAAGTGTCTGATCTGACCCAGGTGGATTGTCCAAGCCTGACTAGACTTGGATATGCCTGAACTAGCCTGGGACATCCCATTTGGGTTGGGTCGTGATGGGCTCGCCCCGCTAGGCCGTACACTGGCCGGGCCTGCCGGCTTGGCGCGACCCCACGGGTGACGCCCCCCGATTCACTACGCAACTCCCATGCCGGGTGGCCGCCAACCCCCCAAATGACACATGAATATCTATTTATTTCATCAATTACTAGCTCCATGTGGATCCACAATGTGGTCCGTGAGACCCTTGTGGTGCTAGTCTGCATCTTAATGCAGCTTCGATGCCCAGACTCCTTCCCTGTGGTGCCTAGCAGCAGGCCACCTCGGTAACATTGTCAGATAGTTGCTGACTGTCCCATTGGGTTTACCGCACCACCATGAACCACTACCTTATTCCATGGACGGTGAGAACCGGCTGCCATCATTCCAGTGGCGTGCAGGAGAATCTTTCACGGGCTATAGGGTGTGCTATGATTGTTCGCTCTTTCTTCCTGATGTGCCCATGATCATCCTAGGAATCCGCCGACATTGTGCGCTTGACATTTTCAAGGTTACATCAAGTTTCAGCAACCCGATTCTGAAGAATACAATAAGAAACAATTGGTGGATGGTCCGTGACTTGTTCAATTGGCCCATTCCCTCCGCACAAGCTTCAGAAAAAGAGGGAGTAAATTGTACATCATATTAAAAAATAATGATAAACCCCATTTGAATCCCCCGCATGCAGCATCTGCAAATTCATGAATGATGATAAGAAACATGGGAATTTTTTTTTATTTATTGATATCCCCAATCTCACGAATCGTTAGAGAGATAACAGTGGTGGAAGGAGAATTCACGCTTTAACGAAGCCACTTGTGTCTGTCACTCCATGTCCATTGCCGCCCGAGATTCTATCTCCATCGGTGGAAGGTGTCATGTCACATATCTAGATCATCCTCTCATGGAGAAGACATGTCAAAAAACTACCCCCAAGCCCCATTTAAATAGAGGTGGAATTTTGTGAGTAACTCATCGATAAATTAATAAGATTCATAAATTGTTGTAATTAATGTGCCACATTAATTACCAGATAGGTTGTTATGCAACAAAAGTGAAACTGGGAAATTAATATCCCATATTTAAATTTTTTACCACCTCTATGATCCCTTCCACCACAGCTCAACGGTTCCATCATATTTGTAATCTGTTCCCCGTTTCAAAAGATATAAAATGCCACATGAGTGTTTACTCAATGTTCCACTAAACTATTTTCAAAAAATTGTTAACAGTCACCCTCAACCCGCAAAATTCATGATCAAGATCCTTCAATGGGAAACACGCCCTAACGAGCTCAATAGTTCTCTCGTATTTTCAATCCATGTTACCATTTAGATGTTATGGACTTTACATTAAAATATCTGTTACCTAATTATTTTATTTACATCCAAAAACTAACTTCTACTGGTGGCCCGTGCCTGCCAATGTTAGTACATTTCGAAAGAAAAAATACCCTCAAGAAGTTTAGCAGTGGTCTCATATTTTTAATCCGAGTCACCTTTCGTGAGTTATAATAATTTAAAAAATAAAATAATTTTATTTAATTACTTAATTTACGATTATTCCGTTTTCTATTTTTCTCACATGTGGCATGTGCTGACTAATCTTTTGTCACACTATTTTAAGCATAATACTTTTTCAAAAAATAATTCTGGGAACACCAGGCCTCAGAATCTTGTGTTGTCCAATTTCACGGTCTCGTAGAAATTTTATATAATAGAATAATATTTTGAAAATTATGGGTCTTCATATCTCATGTTTATTCAACACCATATTTTCCCAAGGAATACGTATTTTTTTCTCTCAAGTATCAAGATGTATATTTGGGGTAAATTCTTTAGAATGGAGCCCAAAGGAATCTATGTAGATATTTGATGGTTAACAATAATGGGTGAAAAAACCTTGTTTTGTGTCAAATTATCTTTTATATTCTAGTATTATTTCATCAATGTTGAAGGAATATGGGATTTTTAATGGTTGCTGATGATTTTGTAGTTATTGTATGAAGATGAATAAGCTTATGCTCTGACCTTTATAAGAGACTGAAAAATTAATAGGAACATCAGGTGGAAGGAATGGGATGGTGATGAAGATATATTGTATGAGAAATTCAATCCCTTAGATAATCCTCTTGGACTAACAGATTTAGTGGACCCTGGATTTGTTCTTTATTAATGATTAAATTAATCTTCAAATGAGGAAGAGGAGCCCGATACTCTTATCAGAGATGTGGGATCAACAATTGAGGAACTATGTGACCCAAACACTACTCTACCAACACAAAGAGTCTTTATTGGACATGCAAGTACACCTCATGAATTTACCTCTAATGAACCTATTTTCAAATCAATAGGAAGTGATGATATAAAAGTTGAATGCATGGTTGAGTATGTTTGTGAATCTATTGAAGATGATGGTAATGAAGAAGAAGATGGAAGTGGATAATGATGTTTGGAATCAGGGAGGGATGAAGATGATTTGCATGTTTATGATGAATATGGTGATATTGAAGAATGTATTGAATGTAGAAGTGATATTGAATCTGATCATCCTAGTGAGAATTCTGATGTTGTCAGTATGGAATTTTTTTACGGTAATACAGCTATATTTGTCGAGGGTTCTTTTTAAGAAGAAAATGTTTCTCTATATGAACCTGTTTATTAAGTGGTATATACTTGGAAAATAACCATAAATAATGAAATGAAACCATGATATGAAGCCTTGATTGAGGGGGATCAATCCACCTCAAAGGATAACTCTATGGGGGATCCGCAAGTACTTGTTTCAAAAGATGATGAAGAGAATCAAATTGGAAGGGTATGACCTGATATTATTACTCTTATAGATTCTGGAATATTATCAGAATGGGTGAGTAATCATAGTTTTGTGGCCCTAGTATGTGTTTTGTATGATTTTGATGATGATTTCGTTGCCCTGTCTACAAGGGAACTAGTGGATGAGACCTCTTCTAGTGACTATGTCACTAAATCTAATTCTTAATAGTTAATTAACGAAATATGTGCCTCCATAAGATTCTCATTACAATCTCAAATGTGGTATGATATTGATGATTCTAAGAAAGAGAATACTGAGCTGGCTTAAATTTTGAGAGAAATCTAATATATGGTTGATGGGGTAAAGAAAGATTATTCTACTAGTTCTACGCATGAATCAATTATTCTATCTCAAGATGATGCTTCTTGGGTTTCAATGATGATTATGAAAGAAAATCATCCAAATATAATAAAAACTACAAAGAAAATTTTGAAAAGAAGCTCCAATCTTAGTAACGACATGATGAATTTAACAACTGTAATCAATGCATTGATCAATGAGTATAAGAATAAAATGGAAACTATCATCAATGTACTTGAGAAAATTATTTCTTATAGTAAAGCACTATACATTTCTATGATAAGAAAATATGTTTAGGATCATTGATCCTCATCTCTTGCATCTTCCTCTTGTCTAGAAGCTTATTCATTCCAATATGCAGATCTTTCTATTGTCATTTTAGTTTGTAAAGAGGAAATACAAGATTTAATTGGATGTATGGACAATGATATGGACACATTAGACATGTTTCATGGAAATGTGTAGTATTATACAACTAGTTCTTCACACACTCGGGTAGATCTCCTAAAAAATATTAATGTGTTTTTATTCAAACTCATTACAAAGTATCAAATAAAGAGTCTATTTGTTTATTTGGGCATAACTTTTACTCTTCCTCCATTAGCCAAGGAATTTAAGGGATAGACTCAGAAGCTAAGAGAATTTACACCCATTTTGGAAATATTTATTGAAACAAATATGATTTTGAATAGCGAATGAAATATGGTGGAGAGATAATTGAAGAGTTCATCAAGGTGTTAAAATAATATCTTTGTGTCCTATGTTAAGCCATTGTGGTACCTCCTGCTAAACCATAAGGTTTCACTAGTTCTGTTCTTGCTCAACCAAAAATTTCATATTCTCAGGAATTATCTATGATCTAAATAGTCAATATAATAACATTTTAGCCTTATATTATTTCCCTGCACTAACCTTCCCTATCTTCTACAGTTCCGGAAAGAGTGCCTCTACCTCCTCTCAAAGTCAATTCAGACCTTCAAAATACTCAACCTAACCCTTATTTTGAACCTCCATTAATCCATATAATAAGAGTAAGGAACCCCATGATCCTTCCCTATTGCTTGAAATGATCTTTTTTTGACAGGGCTAAGTCAGTGTACTTTTTATTTTTTAATGGTTTCTATTTGTGGATGTTATTTCATTGATTGTACTTTTCTATTTTTTTTAATTTCTTCACCTACCTATTTTTTTATAATCCCATAGGGGGGACTTTCATTATGCATTATTATAATTTTGAGACCTTTATTAACCATTATTATTAGTTTAGACACCATTATTTGTTTATGCATTGTTATCTATGATACATTATTTTCCCTCTAATGTATTCTCATTATCCATTGGTAGTTAATAATTACATGATTTTTAAATATAAATAATAGGGAGATTGTTGTCCAATATAAGATGTTGGCCACTACCCTTTACTATAATGGTTTTAATTATCACAAATCATGTCATACCTAAATGTATATCTTGCTTTATGTTAAAGATTATATGTTATGTCAAAAGATTATATTGAATGTTAGATAATTTAAATCATTATATAAGTTTGTATGGATATTAACACTGTCACATTTCAGAAATGTAAGAAATCTAGAATATCCAAAGATTATCTATGTATGAATCACTCAAATCGAAAGACATGTGACTCGCTAACAGACATATGACCCGCTGAAAAATATATCAAACATTCATATGTTCAAAGTATGTGACGCTGGCACCGTTGGAAAGACGAACCATTTGACATGACACTGATTGAAAGAAGACTCCCCATTTGACATGACACCGATAGACAATGGACTCACCATTTCATATGACTCACTGACACATAAGATCAACCATCAGTGAAAGTGACCTACTGTTGCATGATGTGACCGATGCATGAACTCCTCGTCATTAGTAACGAGTAACAATTGGTTCAATTGCCTCATTGATAGTTTAACTATCTAAATAATAGTTCAACTATCTCACCAAAAAAATGATGGAATCACTATTAAAATAAGTCATTGATATAATGATACACTAATAGAAAGAGGCACTGAAAGAAGAAGAAACTGATATACATGAAACTGACAAACTATTTAAATCTTCATTAATTAATATTATTTTTGACGGTCATATCTGTGTTATTTAGTGACTCTGAAATTCTTAATTCATACTTGTATACATTATAGTATATAGTACGACATATAAAGTAACTTCACATGCACATTTTTGGGATTAAATGATTAAAGAGGAAAACAAGCATGATAGAAAATGCAGTTGACTAGAAGTAGTGAATGAAATGTGCGATAGAGGCATACTGATGAACATGAAATCTCATGAAATCATTGTGAATTCAGGAACAGAAGAACACAAAATGCAATATCAATTGAGATGAACACCAAATTGAAAAAACACTTTAGTAATTCAAATAAGGATAAACATATACCTGTACGACCATAACTATAGCTGCAAGCCAGAATACGACAGTCTGCATTGTGTCAACATTATATAAGATGACATAAAATTCAAATCAACATCATCCAATGAGTCTAGAGATGGACTACATAACACACAGATCCATCAAAAAATATCTCATCATCTTTATCTCTATTTTTACATTTATTTACATTTTTTAGTTGTGTGTGTATATTTCTGTTACACACACTGACTTATGTGCATTACTAGATGATAATGGATATCATAAATCTCACACTATTATTATCCATTATTATCTAATGTAGAGCTATTGAATAGTTCGTGTGTGACCTTGTTGTTGTTTTTTCAATGAACAATAGTGGTAGAGGACATGTGATTCTTGGAAAAACCTGTGTCCTGTTGTGAACCCTGATCCAGGGTGTGGATCAACATGTTTGTTAATTTAATCTATTTATTGGAAGGTGATCACCATGTGGTGAGGATTAATTATCTTCTGGAGACTGAAATCATGTTTATATCTATTGTGTTTTCTCCTTTCATTTTTACTATGATTTTTCACATATTTCATAAAACAAAATTTTCCTCTGATAGTTAGTTTAGAAAGTGTTTATAACAGTTTTAAACAAGTTGATTAGTTTCGAATGATATATTAATATTTAGATTATTATAGTAGATAACTAATCAATCTTTTGAGAAATTAATTGAAAATTCAAGGCTCTTATATATTCACTACAAACTAACTTAGATTATATTTTTAATTGGTGTAATTTTTCAATGAACAAATATTTAAAAGAGAATTTTTTTTAGATACACAGTTCACACCCCTCTTGAGTACTCTCCTCCAACCAACACATCTCTTTGATTCAATTTAATTTTAATTTTATGTTTCCCCTTAAAACTTTAATTTCCATAGATTAGTTATAAAATTCCACTATGTTTACTCTCATCCCCAATTAAAATAATCTTCCTCTATCTAGTGGCACACACTATTTATTTCCTTTCTTTAGTTTCTACATGTGATTGTATACACAAAAATTATATACCTCTTCACTAAATAAGGAAAAATTAAGTACAATCTCCTTGGAATATAGGGATCGTTTCTTATGTCAATCAAGGAGTAGTACCATGACAATTTTACTTTAATTTTTAATAAAATTGACCTCCAATATTTCAAATATCATAGAAATTTACAAGTGATTAAATTTTATACGTTCAAGATACATTTATGCCTTTTTATGAATTCAAATTTGAATCATATTTTTCTTCACATAATATTTCCTCCAACTAAATCATTCATTTTAATGATATTTATATGATTAAATTTTATTCCAATAATATAAAACATATTTTCAATTTTCATGTAGAATAAATAAATATCTAAAAAACATCTTATTATTTATTATATCTCTAAATGATCTTGTTTTTTGTGATTTAATATTTTAGTTTGAAACCCCATTATTTAATGGATCCCACTATGGAAAAATAAATGTTAGTCATACTAACGTCTACCCTTAATGATGTGCTATGCCTATCATGGTCATTAACCTTCAAAATGTTTCATTTTTCATAGATAAGTTATAAAATTTTCTTCAAAGAAGGGTTTTTTTAATTATCATTTTTTGAAATATGGTATACATTATTCCTTGAGTATGAATTGGATCAACCACCTATAAATTTCATTCACCTTTTACCACCTACATGTGAATATTTTTATAGAATACATTAATATGGTACATGTGGGGTCATATTTGTTTTATTGATTCTTGGAGAAGTTCCACCTTATATTTATTCCATATCATTCAATTCTAACTCTTAAACATAACAATTTTTATTTAGAGACATATTATCTTGCTTCGAATGTCTCATTAAAACATCCCATTCTATAGTCACATTTATAATACTATACATAGGTTAAAATTTTTTCACCAATGAATTTTCTAGCTATTTCATCCATTCTTCTTTCACCTCTAGCTAGGAATCATTGACATTCAAATAAAGTCTAGAAAGTCTATCAAGTGTGGGATTCTCATATTCAATAAAAAATTTCCCAATAGAATCAATTTTTATTTCATCAATTATAAAAAAAATCATTCATTGTGATATTTAACTGATTTAGTCATTAATTTATCTAGGAATGAGAGAATTTAAAATTTACCAAATAGTTTAACCAATGAATCTCTATCTTCATTATCATAGTAGTCTAATTGTTTCAACTCATCCATCAGATGTTTTTCTAAAGGGTTGTCTTAGACCAAATGGAAACGATAAATTTATTAAAAGAATAATGAAATCATAAATGAATCAAAATTTAGGTAGTTTATTATAGTTTCTCTTATAAATCAAATTCAAATCTGAAGGATGATCTTTAAGATAAGTGATCATGCTATAGATTCCATTGATTGAAAGACCGTCCACCACTCTTTCGGCATCTCGATACACATGTGTGGTAATGAAATTGAGATCTGAAAGAGTTGCAAAATATTCTTTCGATATAGAAGTGTGGTACCAAGATAAATGGATCATTACATTGTGGATAGCCTGAGAAAACATAGTAGAATCACTTTCCAACCAAATGTTATCCAAACCATTGATATTTGTATATTGAATAGTGTAGATCAAGCTGAATAATTCAACTTCAAGATATGTGGAAATGCTACATAAACAAAAGAAACATCGAATAATTCTATCATTGTAACCAAAAAATAGCACTGCATATGAGGATCCTTTCTATATAGGATTTGTATTAATATTACCACTATGAATTTCTTCACATATTACTGGTTCTCATTTCTTTCATGATATTTTAAAAGGAATCATGTAATTTAGTTAATCTTGTTTTCTATAGTATTTTTAATGACTGACACATGTGAAATAATAGGAATATTATCAAATATTTCCTTTGGGCCCCTCATTCATCTCAAATATTCACTCCATTAAACCAAAAAATCTAGTGGGTCCTCAAAATGGATTCAATTAGAGGGTATATATCTCATTGATATTATTTCAAATGAGTAAATAGTATCAATTTGGTCACTAGAGCGGGTTATTAAATTAGGTGTATCTTATCTTTTTGAATTACCAATTATTCATAGAATCATTAACATCCATGGATAATATAAAAAATATTTTATGTAAAAAGGGATATATTAATTATTTATACTGAAATATATTTCCTATATATTATGTAGTTTGGAATGTAAAAGAAGAGTAAAATATTTTTAATCATCAATTTTCAAAATACTCTCGTTTTTATTCTTATTATTTCGAATATGGGGATTCTCCTCTGTACTATATTCATTAATACAAATAGAGTTATAATGTTTTCATACTAAATCAACTAGAGAATTCACCAAAAAAATAGCATCCATTGTTTTAAAATTAAGAAACATATAATAGGGATTCATCGAAACATTATAATGTTTTCCTATATTTACCCGATGATCTCCTTATATAGCCTAAATCCCATATATTGATTTTCATTATATCATTTATATTCATTCGTATATTTTATCTCATCTATGAATATCGTTCACCAATACTGTATAGGATGCATATAAATCAACAAAAAGGGATCTCATTCAAACTCATCATAGTATATTTAAATATATTTAGTTATAATATATTTAAATACAACTCGGTTTCCACTCATATCTCTACACCACAGTCACATAATGAAATTTCTCACCTAGTTTTCTACCTCACATTCTAAAAGGCATAACTCATAGATGATTTGAACATCAACAACATAGTTGGTTTCTCCTCAACACATTTTACTTCTTCTCGCTGATTTATATCACTCATGTAATCAAATATTGATGTAAATAATCTTCTTCTACATCATCTATTATTCCCAATTGATATTTATCATCAACATAGGCTCATCATACTTATTTTCATATTTAATAGTGCTCTTAAAAATTTTCGCAGGGTACAAAATCTCTTATTTTTAACCAATTAGACATTATTTTTCTCCTATCATCATTATATTTTTATATAGGTATCAAAATATTATTTTCAGTATTAAAAATATAATATATCCCCAAAAACATTTAGTTATTACAATAATAATTTTATTTATCCACTTAATTTATATGTGCCCGTACACCATGATCCCATTATTCCTCTTTCCCCATCTACAATTGATTCATTTTTAATTCTTGGATTACCATTCTATTATACATTTATTATAATTTCGCATTTCTCCCAGCCAAATAAGGAATTATAGATTCTTCCAACATGATCTAGGAATTCATATCTTATCACTCGTATTCATCTCAAATTACGCATCTTATCTTTCTTAGTAAATTTGCTCACCTTTTTCAATATTCTCACAAAAATCATGATATTTCCTACATCTAGGAAAACCAAAAACGCATATAAAATCCACTTTTGAGTGGTCAATTTTAAGTCATTACACCCTTTATTATAGTCCCTTATTTTATTATGTGGAGTACACTCAAAACATCTAATTCAATTTTATACAATTAAAAGTGAATACCTCTAAAATTTCCATCACATATAATATTGAATACATATTATCAAATCACCTAATAATACTGTTATCATATAACATAGTCTAGGTTTAGATAGGTAATATTTGTTATAAGTAATGATCATCATATTATCTTGATTGTCTTAATAGTTCCATTCATATGGATTTGTAGAATGAATTTCATATCATTCTCATTTAAGAATACTCAAAAAAATTGAACAGTGATATCATCAATCCTCAATTCCATTAATATTTCATTGAAAATGAATATATCATAACTCATGGAAGCATAAATTTGTTTAGATCAATTAGTAATATCTAAATCATCCTCATGATAAATTTTCCCATAAATAAAAATTTCTCAGAACTATAATTATCCTCCATTCCTTGATCTTTATTTTCTATAGAAGAAGTCAATATTTTCATTAATTTACATATTTAATCACATAACACATTATATGTTTAATTTTTTTAATCATTGGGGAAATGATTTACTGCTATTCCAATTAAATTTCACTTTGGGATTTTTAATCCATAGAACTGTATTCCCATCCAACCCCTTTAACAAATTACTATCTTTAAATGGCTTACATTTCACAGTGTACTACATATCATTAGCCTCTGAAGATTACACTTTAAAAGGTAATTGTAATCTAGATTTTCTTATGATAAGAAGAAAAAAAATTATAAAGAATTATGTTATGAACACTAAAGACATACACTTGGGACATCATAAGTTTAATACAAGGAATGTATTATGATGAATAGTTACACTCACATTCCATTACAAAGTTTAAAACCTCAAATATTATTTATATGATTCTAAAATTATTATGATAAAGGCTTGAGATGGATATCAAAAAATTGTGATTACTTCTAAAAATAGTTTCATTTTGAATTAATTCATATTAACCATATTTTTTTTATATTTTCTATAAACTCCAATGAAAAAAATTGGTAGGAAGGTCATATAATGATCTGTAGTCATATCATCAGAAAATAAAATTGATACAAATATGTACAGTGGTTCTAAACATCATCAAACATAAATAAGACTCAATCTGATTTATCTTTATCTGTATGAAATTATTTCAAACTTTCGTATAAGTTTTGTAAAAACATAGAAATAAGAAAGAATGTAAAGAAATACACTATTATGGTATATATAATTACATGGGCTATCAAAAACTAAAATATTATATCCATTTATCACTAATAATAAAATATTCTTTATGATGTTTATTTTTTACAACACTTTACTTCCTACACATGGTCTATAAAACACATATAAAAACAACACATTTATTTAACATGGGGACTATCTCATATAATCGACTGATTGTGGGGGAATCTATTAGAACCTATCAAACCAAATACCCAACGTATCCAACACATAAAAATTATTTTTACAGCATAAAAAAATAAAAAAATTATATTATAAATCAATGAACTCAATTATTCTTTACCCATCATGCATGGGTAACATCTACTTTATATATTGGGTGGATAATCCAATCCATCACCCAATATTCTGCAAGAATACATTGACTTCCACAAACAACATTTATAACAAATATAATACTATCATCACACAATTTAAAAGGGAACATCAATATTTGTATGTAATTATATGAAAAATGACAAAATTTTATGAAATAAACATGACAAACATTTATGTATTAACAAATATTATTCATATTATAAATATTATATATTTTAATTAATATTAATAAAACTATTAATATAATTACATATAATAAAATAATATAAATTTCTGTTGTTGTAATTGTTTTAATGGTTTTTATTCATATATGATGGTCTATATAAACATAGAAATATATTATTATGTGTATGTGCATGTCTAAAGAATCCATGGATATGGAAGTGTGTAGGTGAAATAAATACATATGTGTGTCTATCAAACAATATAGAAATAATATAATATAAATTTTATGTAATTTCTGTATAAAAGTAAATTAATTTACTCAGTAATATAAATTAAATATTAATTAATATTGTTAGCCAATGATCAATAATGATTGATTATATAAAAGAATATAATATTAGTAGTATTATATATTAAAATTATTCACATATAAATATTTGTGTGTGTGTGTGTCCATATATGATGAACCCAATGACATATGGGTGTGTTTCATTAGGGAACACATTACTAAGACTCATATAGATATAACTAAACAACTTATACTAGGGAATAATGTAAAGAAATACAAACCATGATCTCCAAGCATGACACATGAAATCATGCATAATAGAAATGATGAATTTATGTTCCTTATACTAATGTATATTCCTACTATTTTAGTTTCCTTATTCAAGGCATCATGATGATCACTGATTAACCATAAAAATATTGTTACCTTTATTGTGTATCCAAATATTTAATAAGAATCAGTCATTTAAGGAGTGGGATCCCCCTTTCAACTTTCATATTTTATACCTTCTCATGGGAAAATATAAATGTTGAATAATTCTTCAGGATGACTATAATGAATAATGTTATGGAAAACATATATTCAATATATCTTTTCTATAAATTGGGAATAACATATTTTATATAGATACCAAGAGGAAGATCCTATAACGTATTTACATATAATTATGCATTAAAATGCATGGGTAAATTCTATTACCAGTTCATGTAACAATTACATGAATATACTGTAGTATCATTCATGATGTTAATTAATATATTTGATGATAGTCAATGTGGAAAATTCCATATAATCATTAACACATAATAATTGGGTTCCTTTTTTTCTAGAATATGGCATGAATATTTCATATGATATGTGAAATCGTACATTGTGAATTTGACATGATTCCCACCTATGATATCATCCACTCATTTAATATTATTGAGGGGGGAATGATATGGTTTCTTAAAACCATGTATATATGATTTTCTTATATTTCCAAATATGATATGGACAAATTTCAACACATGTAACATGGATTTAGGGAATATCACATTCAATATTCAACATTCACAAATATGATAGTACTTTTTTGTATTTATTCAAATATAGTATGTTACTAAATAACATTTGGAAAACATTTTAAAACCCATTGAGATATATTTGAATCCACTTCTGGAAATATATCACTACCTAGACCATGTATCATATTATTTGAAATACATAGTGAATAACCTTCCAATAAAATTTCATTAACACTAATTCATTATTAGATAAAATCTCTGTTTAAGACTCAATATTCATTTAGTTGACCTCAATGTGTTCCCCAATGGATCATTTTATTATTGAAAACAAATATAAATATATGGATCCATAAATATATGCAAGTACCGGTCTCTGGAAAAGAGACATTACAATGATATTTTTAAAGGTATCTTGAGTTATATTCAATAAAAACACATATTGTTGTACTTACACCCTCCAATCTCATCGCATTATAGCATGAACTATCATAATTCTTATATTTTCAAGTCATTGAGTTACATTATGAAATTAAATATGCCAATCCCATATAGAAATTTCATTAGAACCAGATGTATTTATATAATCATTAGTTCTTTTTTAATGTTTATAAGTATTAAATTGTTGTTAGAGGTCCTGTTATAGTATTTGGCGTATCTGGTAAGGGTTTGAAAAATATGTAATTCTAGATAAAAATGCAGAAATGGGGCTTTTTTACAAAATTGAACATTTAGCGCATAACATAACTGTTAAATATTTTTAATCCAAACTATGGATATTAGGATACTCCATTGGATTTATACAATATTATTTTAATAGATTGTGGATATTGGAAGATATTAATACAAAAACCCACAAAAAAGTAACTGAATGTTAGGGAAAAATTACTCTATATAGTGGAATAAAATTATTTCATTTAGGGTATAGGTTTATCTGATGAAATATAATATAATTTTTAGGATTCTACAGGTTTCATCACCACTAAGGCCATTTATTCCATATAGATTCTAGTGAGCCTATGAATTTTAATCTATAAAATACATTAACATCATAACCTATTGAGTGGTCAGGTTTTAATAGGCATTGAAATTTAGTGTGTATCATATCACATGATATATGTTCTATTAAAATATTACATATAGGGTAAATGAAACTATTTAACTCCTACATGATAATATAAAATTGGTACTTCCACAAAACAAGTCTTGAAAACATTGTAGTTTAAAAAATAGTTCTAACACGACATTATAATGTGGTTTTGTAGTTCTTCTAAAATATCAATACTAATATTTATAATTTGGAATTGTAATATTACATATAAAATTATCTAATGTTTTACACTAATGTAGAATAAGTTGATTAGTTAATATTTTAATTTCAAAATTTAAATTCATGTTTTTATGGACTAGAAGGCCTAGTTGTGTAAATTTGATGTCATCACACTGAACAAAATAAGTTATATAACGTTAAGATTATAAAAATGAATAGTGTGGAAAAGGTGAATAATATTTATGAAAAGTATTAGAAGTATATTTTTTATGCATATCCTTAAGGATGTATATTCGATGATTGGAATACTCATGTGAAAAAACATTTTTCATCAGTTTTATTTCTCATTATTGAAAATATTTTCAAATATTGACCACTGTATTGACTAAATATTTATCCCTATTGAAAATGAGTGTGTGGATGAAATAATGTGTTTTCATAACATAGATGAGAAGTGATATTTTACTAATTTAAACGTTTTATATTATTATATTAGTCACTAAATGAAATGTCAACAAATTATTTATATTTTCTACATAGATTATAGTTTTTTATCTTAGACTAGTGAAATAGCATTTTTATGATCCTTACAATTATTTATTTGTTTATGAATAATTATCATATTCAATTTTTCATATCTAATGTAAAGAGAAGATCTAATTTTAATTAAATAAATGGAATTATCATTTTCACCCTAATTTGACCCCTCCCTGCTCTTATGGGGTGCTACGTGGAAATGGTACAATATGAGGCATTAGAGACATATGTTATTTCAGTAATCTATTTGAAGACTTATTATAAAACATAATTCCTTGTTAACACATGATTATTTTCATTTATCACTGTATATATTTATCAAACCTAGAAAAATAGGATGATATCTCGCAGTACATCACTTGGTCTATATTTCTTTTCTATTATAGTTAATTGTATACAATAAAATAATTTCATGGGAACTCCAATAGGACAATAATAGATTTTTGAATGATGATTATATTTCACATCAAGAATTATAAGATTAATTTATAATTAGATTTATATTATGTTGATGGATTTGAGAACTGTAAAACTTATTTTGTATAAACATTCTACAATATGTGATGGTGACGCAAACAAAATGCAGGAAAAACTAATAGTCTTGGAAATGAAGTATAATGATCAGAAGATGGGTTATAGTAATAATATATTGTGACTCTATAACCATCTTAATGATTTTTTTGTTTAATTAAAGGACTTAGTTTGACAAAAATAATCTAATATTATAAAAAATATTATCATAATATTACCTTTAATTAATAAACCAATTTTATCAACACTTAATGAAATAAATCTTCATGATTTTTCTTCTATCCAATTGCAATGAAAATTGGTTTCTTATGAAATTATAATGAATCTATAATTATCTTTTTATCACAAAATTTAAATTATATAACAAAAATATATTTATAAAAATAATTTCAATATATAAAAAAATTAATATTATAGAAGTGATGATTTATTATCACTCATTATATGTAATTATAAAAGTGGAAAGGGATTATTTGTAGGAAAGATACCATTTTCTTATTTCTATTATAGAAATGATATAAATAATCCAACTATAGTCTTAAATAAATTTTATGAAGATGAGGATGGGTATGTTTCCTCACAAAAATGGAAGAATAAGTTTCAATTAAAGGGGAATATTTATTCTAAAAATTATAGTGGAATGTCATTTTTGAGGAAAATACATGTATGAAAGGACGTAGAGGATGCTAAATATGATCCTCTAAAAGGAATTAAGTTATACTTTATTTCATATGAGGGAGATTTTATGATGAAAACATTGGATAAAATAATAACTAATTATTTAATTGGTTAGAAAACAAGAATTAGGTGTCGATCCCATGTAGATTAATTAATATCTCATGATGATATTTAATTAAAAATAAATAATAGTATGAAAATTGGATGTAAGATAATGGAAAAATTAAAGCAATGTGATGAAATTAATGATAATTTAGATCATCATGAAATACTTGTTGATTTTTTTGAAAATAATAATTTAATATCATAATAAGTTTTGAATTACATTCCACCATTAAAAGAATATTCTATGATTTTTCATAATCCTAACCAATCTATTTAAGATAGAATTAATAAAAAAAATCTTGGAAAATTAGTTATCACTTGAAGATATAAAATTAAACTAAAAAACATAATGTTTAAAGAAGAAACAATAGTTTTGAGAGTTATTAGAAGATTTTTAAAAAGAAAGTGGTGAACAATGTTGTCACGACCTATCTTCGGGGCCCGTGTCGTGACTACCCCAAGCCCGCCTTCCATAGGCCAGGGGCTGGAGACTAGCACCAATGGCATAAATCTCGATAACTGGGAATGAATTTCCTTTATAAAAGTAAACAAAACAACATAGAGTACAAGAGGAAGTAAAACAATAAGTACAAAGAGATGTGCTGAAAAGTAAATGGTCCAGAATACAAACCCAACTGAAAGTACAACTACAACTGAACAAAAGTACAACAGAAAAAGGCAACAGCTGGAAGAACGGAAGCGGCTCCTGGGTCTTCCTCCTCGGATCCCATCTGAAGGGTAGGTACAGATGGCACAACTCCTGGATCGTCCACCACTGATCCTCCCTAAAGGTTAGGTACAGATAGCCTCCACAATGCTCTCGCCCGTCAACCTCCTCCGTGTGTCATCTCGCCGTGAAGTCCACCTCCGGATACTGAATTGTCGTGTAGTCCACCTTCGGGTACCGTCCAATACTCGAACACTCGGCCTCCGTCAGCACTGCTCGTCGTCTACAACAAACACAATGAGGTGCAGGCATAGCTTCTGCAGGGGTGAGTATAACGATACTCAGTAGGGACCCCGAGACCCTCAAGGTCTCATTAAAACCAACAAGGATAACCACAAGGAAGATCTCAACAGATAACCTCTACTTACGTATATGCCCATACATATACCTATGTTATCAAGTAACCCATCTCAATCATGAGAGAACACCAAGATTATGAAATCAACAAATAACATCTACCCATGTATACGCCCATACATATACCTAAGTTATCATGTGACCCATCTCAATCAAGAGGTAACACAAAGGTCATAGACTCATCTCAAACCAGGATTTTCATTATCGAAACTGTAATTGCTGAAGAGCCCCGTCTCTGGAGTGTACAATGGTCCTGTCACGACTCCAAGGTACTTCTCACTAACCTACGACTTCTGAGGTACTCCTCCTGTCGAGTATTGTGGGTCAGCCACCCAATCACAGTTGTGCTTCCCGTCGAGGGATTCCACCCAAACACAGCAGTGCACACCCCCTAGTAGCCTCAAGAGGTACTCTTTGGACGAGTACCACTGGTCTGCACTGTCACACAGGTAGTTCTCCGTCCGTCATCGGTCTGCACCCAAAAAAAGTAGTGCTCCGTCCACTGGGCTAGTCATATCACTCCAAGTCATGTCGGTCAAGCAGTCTTCAGGTCTCAATCAGCTACATGGTCTCCGTACTCCGCACGCTCATCTTTGGGAGGTCCTGCTCCACGAGCTACATTTCGATACTCCATGTACCTCAATGTCCCTCTATGAAGTATCTCAAAGGACCGCCTCGTCATAGGGGTCTCAACGCAATAGACGGCGCGTCAATCAGATGTCCGGTCTGTGAGTTATTAGCCTTTTCGTCCCAGGGACTCGGTTGGTTTCGTGAGCGAACCAACCCGGCCGTATCTCAACTGTACCCCAAATTCTCATAGGGTATACTCATAGGGACCACTTCTCAACGTTATCACCAACGTCGCTGACGGTTCGTCAAACGGACGTCCTGTCTGAAAGATATCATCTTTTCCATTCCAAGGTCCTGGATGGATTTCGGGAGCAATCAAACCCGGCCACTATCCAACTGCATCCAAAACTCAAGAAAATTATGCCAAATGTTATGTCTTATCACGAGGAATTCAACAAAGTCTACGGAATTTCAATCGGACGTCCGGAGCTCAAGATATGAGCATTTCCTCTCCGAGGGCCCGGTTGGTTTCGTGTATGAACCAACCCGGATGAACCCAAAGTATTCACAAATCTTGAGTGAGATATACGGAAGCGACCTTCTCGATCCAAGGATCGCATCTCAACTGATGGTGCATTGATCGAAGGCTCGTATCACATGTTATGGTCGTCCGACCAGAAAAAGATTCGGTATTAAGGGGTTCGGGCCCGGTCCGACCCGGCCCGATACCCTAGGGTCGACCCGATCTGGGTCCGGTTCCAGCCCGCTTGGGCACGGCCCATCCCGGCTGGCATGGCCCGGCACAGGCGCTCGGACAAATGGCCGAGCTGTTTGGAGTGGGGGGTGCCTGCCCCCTGGTTTGTAACCGTGGCCCCCCTTAATGGGGGCCACTCAGATGGCCAACCGGGGGTTTAAACCCCCAGCTTTCCCCTCGTCTGGCCGGCCCGCCCTGGCCGGCCGGTTTCTGCTGCCACAGGACCGGTGACGACCAGTCCCCACCCTGCTCCGACACCGGCGGCCCGTTTCCAGCCGCCGGTTCCCACGCTCCGCCGTGGCCCGGTACCGACTGCGACCTTCATTCGTTTGGGGTGGCATGACGGTGCCACACCCCTTAGTCGCGGCCCTGCTCCGGCCGTGGTTCTTTTGCGGTTCTCCGGTGCGGCGCTATGACGCCGCGACTTCGTTCAATTTCACGGCGCTGCACGACGACACCGCACATTACTTGCCGCATGATCCCGCGTGGTGTGACGGCACTGCGCCATTCCCATTCCAACCACATTAGAAACAATAACATGGATAAGGGATGAGGGTCGGCCGTGTTTGTGCGGTCCATCCCCCTCTCGTTAATCGATAGAAATTGGTCATATTCCACGAAGAACGTAAAAGTAGTAATCACAAACAAAATAAATAAATAATCCCCTACAGTTTTCCCGCAAACAAGAATTCCCAACCCGCAACATATTCTTCGCGGATCAACATGATGTTTAGTTGATCCACCTTTTTTGATTTAGAAGGAAGTAACATGGGGTTCAATAATATTCACAAAACAATTATCTACCTTGACGTTACATGAACGGAGGTTCGTCGAACGAGGATTCGTCGCGAAAAGATACGTCGCAAAAGAAGACGTCGTCGGCGGCGCGGTAAGAGGCGTCGCGGAAGGAGATGTCGCGGAAGGAGATGTCGACCTCCGTGGAATCCGACGTTCTTCGCTTTCTTCGTGTTCGTCATGTTCTTAGATGAAGAATATTAAGAAACTCAAGTCTCCCTTAGCTTTTCTCCCAAAGCTCTCATGCAACAGGCCTCCAACCCAAAATAAAATAAGTCCCTTACTTATTTTATTAACACAACATAAGGTTTGAAATTCAAGAGATTGAAATTCAAACACTCACATTAAACACACTTCATTAATATCATAAGTTATCAAAACTGAAGTTATCAAATTAAAATGTAAGTTGAGGGACTTATGGAATGTGAAGGGGTGGGGTTCGTGTGGCCCCCACCACTCTCATAACCTCCCATGGGAAGTTGGGTAATTACCCAACTTCCACCCAAAGCTTAAATCAACTTAGAGAAAAAAAAAATTGTAGTTAAAAAATTAATTCTATCTTCCACAATTTTTATCAACCTCTCTCGTGAAAACGCAATTCTGGAAAAGGTTTTTCTAAGCAATTACTCGCGTTGTGGTTTCATCGGTGACCTCAGAATTCGATTCCAAGCACCGCTTCAAAAGTTAGAAATTCCCGCTCGTTCGTTCACTGAACGTACCCGAGTTAAACGTTGGAAAAATGATTCCGGACACACCGAGCCTCGGAATCAGGCGCCGCCAGAAATTGCGTTCTTGTAAAATTCCAAAGAAAATTAAGATGAAATTTTCCTTGAAATTTTCGGGTCTTTTCATTACTCCCACATCAAGGCTTTATGTCCCTGTAAAGCTTCAACACAAACTAGGGTCAAAAAAGCGGTATTGAGCACGCATCTGAGCCTTATGCTCCCATGTGCTTACCTATAGATTCTCGTACATCCAAAGAATGTGCACCCGTGGAATCGACCATCCTCATAGGATCTTCTCCTGTTGATCCTCGATCCCCACTGGGACCTCCATGGAAGTAACCCCATCTCCATGGCCGTGATCCTCATGGTCTATGATGTGTGAAGGATCGCACATATATCTCCTCAGTTGAGATACACGGAATTCGTCATGCACCTGGTGCAACTGAGGTGGATGGGTCAAGCGGTAAGCCACCTCACCTACCCAACTGAGGACCTAGAAAGGTCCGTTGAACCTCTGAGATAACTTTCTGGCTTGGCCACATCATCTTAAACCTTGTCGAGGTGTGACTCGTATAAGGACGTGATCGTCATCCATGAACTCTAGAGGTCTCCAATTCCTTTTAGAACTGAAACTCAAATGATTTCTTCCACAAGGGTATGGTTGAACGACTCAAGAGTGATCGGTCTCACCCTCCTGTGCAAGAGTTTATCCTGTGCTTCCAGGGGTTTCCTTTTCGCCGACCAAGGAAAACTCATCCCGATGTTTGCCTAAAACCTTCAATTTTAGTATGAACAGTTATTGCCAATTCCATACTCAAACTAACGTCGTAATGCCTCGACGCTGCCACCAAGAGATTCCAATCGAAACTCTCGCCTCGAGAGTCTGACCACACCGTCAGCGTATGTGTGATTATCTAGTCTCCTCCCATGGTATCTCCAAACGTGAGGGTCAAGTCCACGGCTTACCGGAAACTCTACGTCTGGAACAAGATTTGTGAAATAAAGGAATGATTCATATCGATGTCTATTAATACAGCATCTAGTAGTGGACACAGACTGTCCCTTGAATCATTTTTAGAGCCATTGGGTCATACTCCTTGACCGCATGCAGCCGCACTCTTCCTCCGCCCTCCAGCTCCTTGAGCCTAGGGGGGATAACTAAGGCGGGTGGTTGTAGCATGTGAAGATGTACACCACCACATGCTGCTCTCCTAGCTCTGCCTCCAGATCAGCTGCTTAGTAGACTTATCTCTCCTTAAAGATTCCTCTACATGAAACATTTAACATGCTCACGTCTCTATGACTGGCGCTTGTTTCTTGTTTCTTACCGCACTGTGCAGTCTTCATCCACTCCTGGAAGATCTGCACCTTCTTTGCCTAGGATATGAAAGAGATGTTAAAATTTATCCTTTGCTGAAAAGAGAAACTTGGTCTCATCCCCTAGATGAACCACGCCCATTGCCTAATACAGCCAATCCTGACATGAATGATGCATTCATGACATATATGATGTCGTAAGGCCTTGACGTAACTACCAAGAGATACAACTGTAACTCTCACCTCTAAGGGTTGAGTCACGTTGTCGGCATCAGTGTGAGGTCACTGGGTCTCCTCCAGTAGAAATCTCGAAAGTGAGGGTCAAGTCAACAGTTTTTAACTGGGACCTCTCAGTATCAACCAAACAAAAGGATAGGAAAAGAAAACACCACAAAGATAAGTGTTTTTTTATTATTGTAGCTCATAGTACAAATACACGAATACAACAGCAATATGGAACTAGATGTACAAGGGACGTATCCACTAGTTTTGCTCTTGTCCACCTACTCCCGGAGCTCTACTTCCTTGTCCACTGCTCGGCTGTTGCTCAAGCACTCGTCGCTGCTTCTGCCTCGGTGGCTCCTCCAACGCCTGCGAATCGACAGTGCGGGGGGTCGGATAGTCAAGTTTCAAGTGACCCTTCCTGCCGCATGAGTAACACTGTCTGTTTCTAGAATGCCTATCATTGTCCCCACCCCGGGTGCCCTTCACCACCGATCCTAAAAGCCGAGATCGCCCAACTACTGGTCTGGTCCTCTGAGACCTCTGCATCATCTGTCTACTGCCCACAAGTGACTTGGCTACTGATCAAAAAACACATGGAAAAGGCAACAGCTCCTGAACATGCTCGAGGTGTAGAGCTACTGGCACAGACTCCAACCTGAAGAAGTTCTCGAAGTCTTCCCATGCGAAGGTCATCCTGTCGCAAAACTGGAACATGTGGCTCCACTACCTGCCTGTTGCTTCCTGATGAAGGCTGGCAGCAAAGATTACCATAAAGTCTACAGGTGTCCCCACTTTCCTGAATACTCTCACCACAGCCTCCAACTAATCCTCAGCCACCTTCGGGTCCGTCTCTCCCTGGAACCTGGGTGGCCTCTAGCACTGGAACTCGTGCAGCGCGCCCAAGTGGTGTGCACCGCCTACTGCTGGGGTTGGTGGCATCGGTGGCCCAACGTATGGTAGTACCGTTGGTGCCTCAACTGCAAGAGGTCCCTGTACCGAAGCCTCGTCGCTCAGCAGGCTGTCAGTACGCACATCCCTATGGGATCTTGCTGGTCGTCCGTGAAAAGGCATCCTGAAATAAAAAACGTGACACGGTCAAACGATTATACCTGGTGAGATAACCTAGTTTGAGCTGACATTTAAAAACTTCTGGAAAGACACACGCAATCAGTGTTTTCATGCACAAAGTCAGAAATCAGTTGTCAGGGTCCTACTGTGTGGATAAGTTGGCTGCCCGCACCAACACTGTACTCCTTGAACTGAAAACTACACTCGGTACTCTTAACACTATTGCATAACTGAAAGAAAATATCAGAGTTATAAGTTCTGTGGTAGAACTGACTCCTCTGATACCAATTTGTCACGACCCGTCCTTGGGGCACGTGCTGTAAATACCCCAAGCCCGCCTTCCATAGGCCATGGGCTGGCGACTACCACCAAAGGCGTAAATCCTGATAACTGGGAAGGAATTTCCTTTATAAAAGTAAAAAAACACCACATAGTACATGCAGAAGTAAAACACTAAGTACAATGAGAAGTAATGAAAAGTAAATGGGCCAGAATACAAACCCAACTGAAAGTACAACAACAATAGAACAAAAGTACAACAGAAAAAGACAAAAGCTGGAAGAACGGAAGCGGCTCCTGGGTCGTCCTCCTCGGATCCTTCCTGAAGGGTAGGTATAGATGGCGCACCTCCTGGATCGTCCACCATGGATTCTACCTGAAGGGTAGGTACAGATAGCCTCCATAATGCTCTCTCCTGTCAACCTCCTCCATGTGTCGTCTCGCCGTGAAGTCCACCTCCAGATACTGACTCGTCGTGTAGTCCACCTTCGGGTACCGTCCAGTCCTCGAACACTCGGCCTCTGTCAGCACTCCTCGTCGTCTACAACCAACACAATGAGTTGCGGCCATAGCCCGTGCAGGGGTGAGTATAACGATACTCAGTAGGGACCCCGAGGCCATCAAGGTCTCACGAAGACCAACAAGGATAACCACAAGGAACATCTCAATAGATAACCTCTACTTAGGAATATTCCCATACATATACCTAAGTTATCAAGTAACCCATCTCAATCATGAGAAAACACAAATATTTTGAAATCAACCGATAACCACTACCCAGGTATATGCCCATACATATACCTAAGTTATCATGTGACCCATCTCAATAAAGAGGTAACAAAAAGGTCATTGACTCTGCTCAAACCAGGATTTTCATTATCGAAACCATAACTGCTGAAGAGCCCCATCTCTGGAGTGTACAGTGGTACTGTCACAACTCCGAGGTACTTCTCACTAACCTAAGACTGTTGAGGTACTCCTCCTGTCGAGTACCGCGGGTCAGCCACCCAAGCACAGTAGTGATTCCCGCCGGGGTATGCCACCCAAACACAGTAGTGCACACCCCCTAGTAGCCTACAGAGGTACTCTCCAGAGGTGTACCGTGGGTCTGCACTATCACACAGGTAGTTCTCCATCCTCCATGAGTCTGCACCCAAACAAAGTAGTGCTCCGTCCACTGGGCTAGTCGACTCACTCTAAGTCGTGTCGGTCAAGGAGTCGCGAGGTCTCAGTCGGCTACACGGTCTCCGTACTCTGCACGCTTGTCATTGGGAGGGTCCTCTACACGAGCTACATGTCGATACTCCATGTATCTCAAGGTCCCACGAAGATGTATCCCAAAGGACCGCCTCGTCATAGGGGTCACAACGCAATAGACGGTGCGTCAATCAGACGCCCGGTCTGTGAGTTATTATCCTTTTCGTCCTAGGAGCCCGGTTGGTTTCATGAGCGAACCAACCCAGAAGTATCTCAACTGTACCCCAAACTCTCATAGGGTATACTCATAGGGACCGTTTCTCAACGTGATCACCAACGCCGCTGACGGTTCTTCAAATGGACGTCTGGTCTGAAAGATATCAGCTTTTCCGTTCCAAGGGCCCGGTTGGATTTTAGGTGCAATCCATCCCAGCCACTATCCAACTGAATCTAAAACTCGGACGAAGTATGACAAATGTTCCGTCTCATCATGAGGAATTCAACGAAGTTGACGGGACATCAATCAGACGTCCGGAGCTCATGATATGAGCATTTCCGCTCCGAGGGCCCAGTTGGTTTTGTGTACGAACCAACCTGGCCGAACCCTAAGTATTCCAAAACCTTGAGTGAGATATACCAAAACGACCGCCTCGATCCAAGGATCGTATCGAAACTGACGGTTCATTGATCGGAGGCCCGTAGAAGATGTTATGGGCGTCCGACCGGGAAAGTTTCGGTATTAAGGGGTTCTGGCCCTGTCCGACCCGGCCCGATACCCCAGGGTCGACCAGATCCGGTTCCGGGTCCGGCCCTCTTGGGTGTGGCCCGGCCCAGATGGCGTGGCCCGGCACAGGCGCTCGGCCAAACGGCCGAGCCATTTGGAGTGGGGGGCGCCAGCCCCCTGGTTTGTAACCGCGACCCCCCTTAATGGGGGCAGCTCAGTTGGCCGACCAGGGGTTTAAACCCCTAGCTTTCCCTCGTCCGGCCGGCCCACCCTGGCCGGCCAGTCTCTGCTGCCATGGGACCAGCGACGACCGGTCCCCTCCCTGCTCCAACACCGGAGGCCCATTTCCGGCCTCCGGTTCCCACGCTCCGCTGCGGCCCGGTACCTGCTGTGGCCATCATTCGTTCGGTGCGGTGCGACAGCGCCGCACCCCTTCATCGCGGCCCCGCTCCGCCGCTGTGCTTTTACGGTTCTACGGTGCGGCGCAATGGCGCTGCGACTTTGTTCAATTTCACGGCGCGACCTGAAGGCGCCGCACATTATTTGCTGCACGATCCCGCGTGGTGCGACGACACCGCGCCATTCCCATTCCAACCACATTAGAAACAATGACATGGATAAGGGATGAGGGTCGACCGTGTTCGTGCAGTCCGGCCCCCTCTAGTTAATCGATAGAAATTGGTCATATTCCACGAAGAACGTCAAATTACTAATCATGAACAAAATAAATAAATAAACCCCTACAATTTTCCGTCAAAAAAGAATTCCCATCCCGAAACATATTCTTCTCGGATCAAATTGATTTTTAGTTGATCCGCGTTTTTTGATTTAGAATGAAGTAACATGGGGTTCATTAATATTCACAAAACAATTCCCTACCTCGACGTTGCTTTAACGGAGGTTCGTCGAACGAGGATTCGTCGAGGAAAGAGACGTCGCGAAAGAGGACATCGTCGGCATCGCAGTAAGAGGCGTCGCGGAAGGAGACGTCGCGGAAAGAGACGTCAACCTCTAAGGAATCCGACATTCTTCGCGTTCTTTGCGTTCATTTTGTTCTTCGATGAAGAAGATGATGAAACTCAAGTCTCCCTTAGCTTTTCACCCAAAGCTCTCAAGAAACAATCCTCCAACCCAAAATAAAATAAGTCCCTTACTTATTTTATTAACACAACTTAAGGTTTGAAATTCAATAGTTTGAAATCCAAACACTCCCATTAAATGCACTTCATTAATGTCATAAGTTATGAAAACTTATGTTATCAAATTAAATTGTGAGTTGAGGGAGTTAAGGAATGTGAAGTGGTGGGGTTTGTATGGGCCCCACCACTCTCATAACCTCCCATGGGATGTTGGGTAGTTACCTAACTTCCACCCAAAGCTTAAATCCACTTAGACAAAAATAAAAATTGTAGTTAAAAAATTTATTCTATCTTCCACAATTTTTATCAACCTCTCTCGTGAAAACGCGATTCCGGAAAAGGTGTTTCTAAGATATTCCTGGCACTTTGGTTTCATCGGTGCCCTCAGAATTCGATTCCAAGCACCGGTTTAATAGTTTGAAATTACCGCTTGTTCGTTCACTGAACGTACCCGAGCTAATCTTCAGAAAAATGATTCCGGAAACACCGGACCTCGGAATTAGGCGCCGTCAGAAACTGCATTAATGTAAAATTCTGACGAAAATTAAGAATCAATTTTCGTTGAAATTTCAGGCTCTTTACAAATGTATAATAAAATTTTAACAAATGTTGAATGCGAAAGTCGAAAATTTAATGGAAAAATATAGACATGGTTTTGATGGTGAAATATAAAATTGAAATCGTGAATGAAATAAGCACAAAAATAATTACATGAATAAAAAATGTATCATTCATTGAGGACATATAGAAAACTATTAATTATTAAAAATTTGGAAATATGTGATGGGTATAATAATATAATTCTTCTATTTTTGAAATTTCAGTTCATTAATTTTTTCTACCACATTATGTTGTGTATCTAAAAATTGTCTATGAAGAGGAGACATTGGAGTACATCGAATGATTTTTTTCAAAACAAAATCTCTATAACAAGAAAGATAATTATAAATTATTTATATTTTATTTATTTAACATTTTGAAATAATGTAATTAACTATCAAAAAATAATAGGAAGAACATGATAGAAAATAATAAGTAAAATAGATACATGATAATCTAATCTAGTTTTATTGATGAATAGAATTTACCACTGTCAAGAAGGAAAATTTCCATCATTTATTTTATTTCGAATGATTAGAAAACACCAATGAATGCATGAACATGTTCAATAATATTATAGAAGGAAAGGATAAATATTGAAAAGGAAAATTTCATTGAAATTCCACTAAAAGAAATATAAAATAGTGTCTGATGGATTTTTTTATTTGGGTTTTCATCACATTTTCTAATAAAATGGACATTTGGAGAATTTTAATCGAATAATTAACATAAATATTTGTTTTTAAAATGGTGTAGAATTTAACATAAATTGGGGTATATAGTCTATATTTGATATTGATGAGATGCGAAATGATGATGTACATTAAATCAATTGTTTGTAATTTTATTTTTTTTCTATAAATTCTTTTACCATAGTAATGGATGTTACATATTGTGTGAGGAGATTCAATATTGGATTAAAATATTTATGCTCTTTTAATGAATGATTGGTTAAAAGTGGATTAATTTTTCAATTTAATAGAAATTAAAAAAATTCCTATTAGCAGTGAAAGAAGATAATAGGTTGTGACATTGAAGACTATGCCATGTCTGTGTGTAATGTATAGATATATTTTTAATATTAAAATAACAGTTGGTTATTTTTAATTTGAATATTGAATGTGATGATATTTTTTGTTCATGTATTAAATGATATTTGGTTTGAAAAATATATCCGATAAATAAGAAGTAAACATCACATTTTAAAATTTTCATTCACATTAATGTCTGTGGTCGGATTGCCAATATAATTATATATGGTGATAGGTATTCCATTCCATTTTTAAATTAATATAGTTTAATGGGATAAATTATGTTAATACATTTAAAAATAATTTATGGATTTTATTATTCTATTTTGAAGAATAGTAGAAAATGAATCCAAAAGGTCTGGAAAATTATAATATAAGATAATGGAATGGAAGAAACAAATTACAATGTTGAAAATTACCATGATAATTATGGTATTATACATTATGCACCATTTTTTATAAGACCTATAAAAAATGGGGTTTTTGGATTTATAAATTGTAATATTAAAATAGGGGAAATAAATTTATTGATAGATTGTGACTTATTAAATCACTACTAAAATTAAGAGTTTAAATATTTTTTCTAAAATCAAAATGGAATGTTTCTTTGTATAGGAGTAGATAATATACCATATGATTTGTATCATATAATTAAGCCTTTATTTAGTAATATTATATTTTTATTATTTAAAAATGATTAATTCAAAATAGAGAGGCCAACCGGGGGAATTTTGGGGATAATGAAGATAAAAGAGTCTTTATCGGATACTAAATAATGATTAAGACATACAAATGCATTAGTAATATGATTTAAAAGATTATTGGTGGTAATTAAGTAAAATACATTGAAAATAAATAAAATTAAAATTAATTATTATTATTTTAACTAATTATTTTCAGAGTTTAAAGAAAAATATATTTAATTTGGAGAGAGTCGAGATATTCATAATGATTATGATTTAGTGATTGAATATATAAAAGTTAGATGTTATGAGGTTATTCAACATATAGTTCACTCATAATAGAATTGGACTAAAGTTCATCTAAATAGTATCATTATAGAGAAATCTTATCTAACTAAAACACAAATAATAAAAAATATATAATATACTTCTCAATTATATATGATTAAACCCACATTGTATGAAGAAGTAGGAAACTGGTGTAATGGGTAAAATCTATGAATAAATAACTAGAAAAAATTCCTAAAAATATGGCTTTGAATAATGTTGTTGGGCCTCAAAATTTTTAATGTAATTATTATAATGTACGTTATGAAAAAATTGTAGATAAAGAAAGGGAAGGTTATCCATAATACAGTATGGAATGTTTTAAAGGATATTATCTATATTAAAGCATTTATATCAAAACAAATATTTGGAATTAAGGAAGAAGAATATAAGAGTCATCTATGTATTGGTTTTCCAAATAATGTTTAAAGGGTTTTAGATGGATTTGAAGACATGATTACATGATAGACTCCACAATGATGACTCGTAAATTGAACAACAAGTGTTTTATGTTCGTAGAAATAATGATTAAAATTTTTCAGGTTAAGAAAAAAAATTATAGCCTATAGATATAACCTCTTACATGGTATGTATGGAATGATAATTATATAAAATAGATATATTTCAAGATTGGAGGGATGGATATAACATCTATGTGAAAATTTACGAATAAGAGGTGTTCATGGTTTAGGTATATGTCAATGAAATTGTATTGGATGTATGTAATCATAAATCTATTGATAAATTTGAAAATATGAGGAATATGGAGTTTGAAATTTCAATTATTAGTGAGTAGACATATTTTATGGGGATAAACATTAAAAAGAGGTTACTGAAAAATATTTATTTTTCCCGTTATGTAATAAAATGAATATTTTTAAAATTAGAATATAAAAGTTAAAACATATTTCTACTTCAACGGTAGAGAGAACTAAATTGGGTTCAAATGATAACAATTTTTTGGTAGACTCGTCACTATACAGAATAATTATTGGTTGTGTAATATGAATTATTAAAAAAACACCTAATTGTTTCTATGATATATTTGTTTTAAAAAATTTCAATATTTGATTAATAAAAAAACCCCATGATGGTGAAATGAACAATGAGGTATGTTTTTGTAACATTTAAATATGTTTTTTGTTTAAATATTGAAAAAAATGTATTTACCACTATTCTTAGATACTTAGTACAGTACTGATGATTTCGATAGAAATTTCTCATGCAGTGCTGATCTCTACACTGGTAATAATTGTTTTCTCCTCTTATGGAAGAAAAATGATTAGGATTTGTAAAAAATAACATCATCAGAATACGTTTCAGTCACAGAATATAATAAAACACATATCGAGATATAGAAAAAATAGTTATAAGTGAATTATTGAACCATCAAATTGTTATCAAATGATATTGTATAATTTTTATAAAATGTATTTCAACAATATAATTAAAATAACATTGATATGTGACACCACATTAAAATGGGGACTGAGTAGAAAAACATTATAATGTTGGATTTCATTTGATCTTAGGATCATGTGATTGGCATCGTCATAAAACTAATGTCATCTCATGTATTCAAAAGTATAGTTTGAACCATGAAGTTAAACGTGTTTTATCTCACTAAGGGGGTGCTGGGGTACACCTCACCCCTATTGAATCAAGTGATATATCTTATATTTATATTATTCTAACATCCCAGGTAAATAAAGAATATTACTTTTTTCATATTTATTAATATTTTTGAATAAAATATTAATATTTCTTTAAGGGGAACTCTATGCTTGATGGCGTACCCAAAACGCAATAACGGGATTCTTTGAAATCTTATGTTTTACTCTAATAATAAAATAATATTATTTTAAATGGTAATTAACGCATAGCTATTGTATTGGCGGGAATGAATAGAAATAAATAAAATATGATTATATATTTTTGTTAAATGTTATTACATTTATCCAATAAAAGATAAAGGCTTAAAATAAAAAAAGAATTCAATTTTAAGCATAAATACTCTAAAATTCACTAAAAGGTCGATTGATCACCTTTTGATGGTGAACCATCTTCAATATTGTTTTGGTCACTCTTATAAATTCTATTTGACCAAATAAAATTCTCCTTTATAATCGGGACATCAAAATTTACATTGTGTATATTTTTGGTATTTTTCCGATAAAGTTCATTTTTAATGAATAGTGAATAATGTTGTATTTTAATTCAAGACCTCTTTTAAATATAATTTTTTTATATGATTAGATTATATTTTGAATTGGTTTTAAAATCCAATTATAATATTTTTTTACCATTTAATCCAATAGTGGTCATTGGAATTAATTTCACTTTGAAATGAGACTTAAACTAGTTTTAATTGTTTTATATATATTGTTTCATAAAAAACACTATTTGTTCTAACAATGGAAATTAATTAATAAATTAATTAATGAAACTTATATTTTTTGAATTTTGTAAAATATGAATCATTTTTTAATTTAGAATATCAAATATATCTTAGGGTGAATTTTTTGTATTATTCTGAATAACATCAATTTTCAATGAATAGTGAAACCACTAAGTGGTAGTCAAAAAACTGATTTTTCATTTAAATGAACTATTATCACTTCTGTGATTTGAATTTCAAAAATCTGACATACATGGTTGTCAATAGGAAGTAAAATTTGGTTCAATGGGATTAAAATAATTTTTTGGTGAATAGTAAATTTTAAGTTTTATTAATCATGATTTAACGGTAATTAGTGTAATTTATTGTAAATATATTATTATAATATTATTAAATGACCTTGACACATGTCCTACCCGTATTTTATGAGTCATGGACGACCATGAAAATCCATGGGTCAACCTGGGGACCCCATAGAGCCACTTTGGTAGGAAAATGACATTAATAACTTTTTATTTAAATTTAAAATTAAAATGTCACTAACATGTATTGATTTAATAAAACAATTTTTACATGGGGTTATACAAGTAATATTTTTTACTTTAAATATTCATTAAAAATATAATAATATTTCCTACATCATTATATTTTTTGTATTATTTTTAGTCATTAAATAAATTAATTTATTAATGAAACCGTGATGATGCAGCGATTACTTCATAAATGAACGATTTAAATTAATTGAGAATATAGGGTAAAATATAAGCCATAAACATGTCACAAACCTATTGGATGGGTGTATTTTGATTCCTTATCACCTTATCCTCAAAATATTTCCTTTTGGGACGTTTAAAATCTTAATTGCATTTTATAATAAAGTAATATTTTATAAATTTCCAAGAGTGCCCCTCCTATCCTCTTATAAAAGGCCCACACCTCTACCTCCTTACCCACAACTATCAAGCAATTAGCTCGGCCAAGATCTAATCAATTTATCTATCCACAACCCTCTCCTCATTCTATAAGCCTTCCCTTAGGCACAAAGCTCTTCAAGAAACCCTTTTGGTTCAAACCAAGGGGAGTTACCCGGTTTAAAGGTAAATTCTTCCCTAATGTTCTATTGTTTTATTTTGCTTCTCCAACCCCCTAAACAATTTTATTCCTTTCCATTGTAACAAAACCAGTATCTTAAATATACTATTATATTTTTATGAGAATTATTTTAGCTACACTTACACACTCCTACGTCAAATGGTTAAAGAATACACTATGTATGTGGATGGCGAATTACTGCCTCACGAAACGAAGATTGTCCTATCTTCTCCTACCACCTCTATTGGTGGCCATTATGTTGGAAATATTTATTTACGATATATATTATATTTATGTCCTGTCTATGCTTCTGTATTTTATATTTAAAACATACCTTTATGCTTTTCATGTTGTGAAAATGTGATAATTTCATACGAGGAAGTGTGCACTACCGCCCCCTCAAATGATGTGACTCGTTCATGCAATACATGGAATGTATAAAAAAATGATATTAATGAACATATGTGACCTATATAAAATATATATTATACTGGAATTATATTATATATATATCTCTCATTTATTTTTAATTCCATTAATATGACTATGAAATGAATGTAGCGTTCATGCATACGTACGACCTACTGTCTCCATGAACGATCCATTTCATTTTTTTATCACCAAATGTTATGTAATAGTATAAAATTAATATTTACTAGATATATATGATATTTAACTAATTAATACTATTCTGGATATTATTTATATATAACTACATGGACAATCATTTTCAAACAAGTTCATTTTTGACTCATGTACCAAACATCGACAAAAACGTCTCATATGAACTAACATTATTAACCAATTATTATAACATTATAATATCTGATATGCACTGAATAATTATCTTTAAAGTAGGTCCTTAATAAATTATAAATTGACCAATTTTTATTATTCAGGAATATAAATAAATGAACAAGACAAGTCAGACTTGAGGTAAGGGGTCCTACCTCTCTCTTTTTTTAAGTACTCTTTTTATATAAATTACTTCGTTCTAATCTTTCCTATGTTGGGGGATGTTATTTTATATTCCTCTTACTGTAAATTCTATATTCATATGATGATATACCATATTTTATTTCATAAGTCCATTATTTTGGATGTTTTATTTGGCGCTGTTAGGCTGCCGAGTTTTCGTAAGGGATTTTTCATCTCACTTTTATTTCTGTGAGATTTATGCTACATTTGCAACTATTTATTTTGATTTGTGTATATACATACCATTATTTTAATAATTGAGTAATATAATTTTTGTAATGGGTATTTACACCAACGTTGTACGGTCCTTCTTTCATAGGGTGAACGTTTGGAAAGTTACCCTAATCGGTAAGGGAACCTTTCACCCTCCTCTTTTTAAAAGACTTATTTCGTTATGTATTTTAATTTAAATCTTTTTATTTTGTGATATGTTATTCAATATTATTATTGATGTAAATTTTATATCAAAGTTATGGGATACCATTCTATCTCTCATCAACTAATTTTTTTAATTTTAAATTGACGTTTTTACGCTGTCGAATTTTACCAAGGGAACTTCTTAACCCAATATCGATTTCTTTGGGTTCAACATATAGTTATTGAATATGTCATCCATTCAATATGTGTGAATGAACATTTATTGTTTTAAAAATAATATCCTCTTATATAGGTTGTATTTATATTTTTCACAAATGATTATGATATTTATTTAAGGATACCTTCTTTGTATGGGATTTCATATCATTCTACATTTCTATTGAGACTTCATTTTTGTTATGCAAAAATTCACTATGATATGGTGTATATACTATCCTTATGAATATTATAACCTGAATCCCATTATTCTCATGATATTATAATGTTCTGATTAAATGTTATTCCTCAATTATTTTATTCAAGTGTCTCTCATTTTGTGAAAAACCCTTTAACTAAAATATCGTTTTAAATATTTTAATGATTTATTATTATAAATATTTTTCATTAATATCCATGTATTCAAAATTGTTTTAATTATTTATTTATATAGATATTAATGGATTAAAATTTTAAAAGCTTCAAACTGTAATGGGGCACTTTGATTAAAAAAACTCTTTACTAAATGTTTTAAATGGTTTTGAAGATGGTTTTTAGAATGGATTCATTATTTCAATATCTTAAAATGTTATTTTGTTATTGCAATATGGAAATGTTATCTTTCATTTATTCATACTTTATGTGATATGATTATGTTATGGTTCTTGGGTATTTTTTATGAAGACGGGTGGTTCCGTGATAAACTTTGGGCGGGTGAGCCTGATATAGCTCTCCAATGAATTGGGTAACACAAAGGAGTTAAAAAGTAAGGTTTCACAGAAGGGATTTTGGGAATATGTTGTGATTGGTATTCCAAACGTAACCATGAGGGTTACTCCCTGCATAAGAATTTTATTAATGACTCATGTTGCCTTTATGTGTTGTGATTTCTATTGATTTATGCATAAATCTTTTGATTTTATGAGGTATGTTAAATTACTTATGTTTTATGAGTAAAGTATGATTTCATTGATTCTTATGTATACATGGACGAATGTTTTCTTTCCGTATTGTTATAACCCTTACTGATCTTTTTATTCTCATCCCAAGTTTTTTTTTTGAAATGTTTTTCACATGACATAAAATGGAATATGATCAAGGATGGGATCAAGGAAATGTCATGCTGTCTAAAACAAGAACTAGACATGACTCTTTTGTGCAATAGTTTTTATTTTTTGAAAAAAATGGAAACTGAGTCGATGTTTATACTTTGTAATCATTGAGATGTAATATTTATGTCCTAATTATCTAAAACTATAAACCTGAAAAGATCCTCAATGTGAATTATTAAATTTAATTCAAGATTAAGTAATGTTTTAAGGCCAGTTTGTTATAGTTGGTATCTGTGGTCGGTTTAGAAAACTTTTGGGATTAAGAGTTTTCGTTAAACACATGATTATTCCCTCTGTTTATTATCATAGATAAATCCTTGTTTTATAACTTTTTCATATCAATTAAATTGAAGGAGGAGGATCTCAAACGACATTCTTATCTCTTCATCATGACTTTCTTGCAATAATTATTGCAAAGTCATGTTCAGATGATTGTGAAAATTTGTCTAGAATTCAACTCACTTGCAAGCAGCTGTTTGAGATATCAAACCCCTCCACTATACCTCTTTATCATCGTGGATCATAGGTTGTATTTAGACAAATCCAATTGTCACAATATTCTCATATTTTCAGGAAAGGTAGATATTATCAAGGAATTTTCCAATATTTTAACTTATCCCAAGATTTCAAAGCATATTATGATTTTAAAGAAGGTGCTGAAGAAAGAGACCCTTTTGAAACCTATTTAAATTTTCTTTTAAAATATAGTCTCTCAGAACATACCTATGGTATCTTAAAAGTACCTTTAATTGAAATTTTCAACCCAAATTCAGTCAGAATATTTTATAGAAATCATGTCTTATGAGATGTCTTGAAATTATATTCCATACAAGATTATTTTACAAAACTATTTTTATATGAACACCCATATGACTCGTGTGTACAAGGTGTATTTGGAAGGAGGAAGAAAATGATTTTGAAGGATCTCTAAATCATTGTTGCAATGCATGGACTCTATGCCTACGTGAACTAGATGATGATGAAACCAAATGGACACCATGATCAAGGTATGATGTTCTTCATTTTTGGGAATCATTCTATTTTATGGTGGTGAAATAAGACATCATGAATTAAGATGTTGAGATCATAATGAATTTGGAAGAAAATGGGAGGTATAAGGAAACCATTGAGGTTAAAACATGTTAGGGATATTTTTCGAGTTTTATAAAAAGGACAACCCATTGGATGGGTGACAACACGTCACATCTGGTAAGGCCGTTGGAATCAAACCCACAACTGAAGGGTGACAAGGGCGCATCGTCTACCACTGGATTACATGAAGTCCATGGTTAGTATGAATTATTCGTTTTAGTTATATAATTTTATGAATCATGAATAAGTTTATTTTGGGTTATCTAGGAAAATATTGAACTATCTTGGAGTATATAAGATTAGGATAATTACTTTTCAATATGAGACTTTAAGAGCAAATGATGTTATTTGGTGAAAAATGTTAACTTTACCTTGGAAGACCATGTGATTAAATCCTTCAAATATTTGAGTTTCAATCATATTTTGGGATACTTTGATGAATTTTATGGACAAATTGTTTATCTAATGGTCTTCGTTGAACTTTTTGTTTTGTTGGAAAAAATTTGGAGATTAAGAATAGTTTTTTTTAAAGGATTATCCTTTTTGGGTATTATATGATCTCATACTAATAATTTTTCTTTTGGTATTTTTCTAAAGTCATGAGAAATATATAGTTCTCTTTTGTGGATTAATTGATTCTCTAGATGTTGATTATAGCGCTCTTAATGTGAACAATTCATCCTAAATACTCATCATTTGGTGAAAGTATGAGTTTGTGTTAGAAATCTAGTAAAAGATGAAAGTCTACACGACAAGTATGTTCCCTTATAATTTTTTTAAGCTCATAAATAAATTCCTCAGTGAAAATTAACTTAAATTTTTTTTTCGTTATCTTTTCCTACTGGGGAATCAAATACCATTTGAACCATCACATGTTTGTGATTTTCTTAGTATGAACATTCTCTTAATCATGTTTTCTATCACTCTCCAACAGAACTTGACCCATTGTTTTCTCTTCCATGTCCATGTTTTCCTACATAGAATCCTTGTATGGGTTAACTTGGGTGACCTTTTTACTTCCCTTTCTTTGTTTCTAAGTGATAGTTTAATTACTCCTTTTCCAATGTTGGACTTTCAATGAAGTTTCCAAGACAAATTTTAAAATTACGAGGAAACAATTCCCAAAAAGGTGGAAGGATGTAACATCCCAGATAAATAAAGAATATTTCTTATTTCATATATATTATTATTATTGAATAAAATATTAATATTACTTTAATGGTAACACTATGCTCAATTGTGTACCCAATACGCAATAACGAGTTTCTTTGAAATCTTACGTTGCACTCTAATAATAAAAAAATATTATTTTAAATTATAGTTAACGCATAGCCATTTTATTTGTTGTAATGAATAGAAATAAATATAATATTATTATATACATTTGTTAAATGTTCTTATATTTATCCAATAAACGATAAAGGATTAAAATAAGAAAAGAATTAAATTTTAAGCATAAATACTCTAAATTTCAGTAAAAGGTCGATTTATCACCTTTTGATGGTGAACCCTATTTAATATAGTTTTGGTAGCTATTATACATTCTATTGGACAAAATTAATTTTTCCATTAGAATCGGGACATAAATATTTACTTTGTGTAAATTTTTGGTATTTTGCGATAACGTTCAGTTTTTAATGAATAGTGAAAAATGTTGTATTTTAATTAAAAACCACTATTTAATCTAATTTATTTATATGATTATATAATCTTTTGAATAGGTTATAAAGTCCTATTATAATAATTTTTACCATTTAATCCAATAGTGGTTATTTGAATTAATATCACTTTTAAATTTGACTTAAACTAGTGTCAATCGTTTGATATATATTGTTTCATAAAAACACGCTATTTTTTCTGACAATGAGAATTAATTATTAAATTAATTATTTCAAATTATATGTTTTGAATTTTGTAAAATAGGCATCATTCTTTAATACCAAATATCAAATATAGATTACGGTGAATTTTTGGTATTTTCCTGAAATACTTAAATTTTTTATGAATAGTCAAACCACTAAGTGGTAGTTAAAAAACTGATTTTTCGTTTAAATAAAACTTTACCACTTATGTGATTTGAATTTGAAAAATAAGACATACATGGTTGTCATTAGGTTGTAAAATGTGGTTTAATGGGATTAAAATAATTTTTTGGTGAATAGTAACATTTATGTTTTATTAATCGCGATTAAAGGTAATTAGTATAATTTAAGGTAATGATATAGTTATAATAACATGAAATGACCTTGAAACATGTCTTAAACTTATTGTATGAGTCATGGTCGACCAAAAAAATCCATGGGTCAACTTGGGGACCCCATGGAGCCTCTTTGGTCGGAATATGACATTAATAACTTTTTATTTAAAATTAAAATTAAAATGTCACAAACATGTATTGTTTTACTAAAAAAAAATTTACATGGGGTCATACATGTCATATTTTTTACTATAAACATTAATTAGAAAGATAAAAATCATTCCTACATCATGATAGTTTTCTTATAATTTTTAGAAATTATATAAATTAATTTATTTATGACAGTGTGAGGATGTAGTAATTACCTAATAAATGAACGATTTAAATAAAATTAGAAGATAAGGTAAAATATAAGTCCTTAATTTGTCTAAAACCTATTGTATGGGTGGATTTAGAAACCTCATCACCATATTCTCAAAATATATCCTTTTGGGACCTTTATAATCCGAATAGAAATCTATATTAAAGTAATATTTTATAACATTACAAGAGTGCCCCTGCTCTCCTCTTATAAAAGGCCCCCACCTCTACCGCCTTACCCACACCTCTAAAGCCATTGGAATAGAAATAATCTGATCATTTTATCTCTCCAAATCCATCTCCAAATCCTATAATCCTTCCCTTTGGCAGAAATCTTTTCAAAAAACCCTTTTGGTTCAGACCAAGGGGAGTTACCCAATTTAATGTTAAAGTCTTCCCTAATGTTCTTTTGTTTAATTTTGCTTCCCCAACACCATAAAATTTTTTATTACTTTCTTTTGTAACAAAACCAGTATCGTAAATATACTAGGATCTTGTTATGAGAAGTATTCGAGCTAAACATACACACACCTTTGTCTAATGGTTAAAGAACATACTATTTCTGTGGATGGCGAATTACTGCCTCACGAAAAGATGATTGTTTTATCTCCTCCTACCACCTCTAATGGTGGACATTATGAAGGAAATATTTTTATATGATATATATTATATTTATTTCCTATCTATGCTTCTGTATTTTATATTTAAAACATACCTTTATGCTTTTCATGTTGTGCAAATGCGATAATTTCATACGAGGAAGTGTGGACTACCGCCCCCACAAGTGATATGACTCATTCATGGAATACATGGAATGCATAAAGAATGAGATTAATGAACATATGTGACCTATATAAAATATAATGGAATTATAATATATATATATATATATCTCATTTATTTTTAATTCCATTAATATGACTAATAAATGAAAGTAGCGTTTAGGCATACGTACGGCCTACCATCTCCATGAACAGTGCATTTCATTTCATTTTATCTCAAAATGATTTGGAATAGTATAAAATGAATATGTATAGGATATATATGATATTTAAATCATTAATAATATTCTGGAGATGATTTAATTATATCTACATGGACAATCATTTTCAAACAAGTTCATTTTTTACTCATGTACTAAACATCGACAAAAACGTTTGATATGAAGTCCTATTAGTAACCAATTATTATAACATTGTAATATGTGATATGAAATTATTATTAATATTTAAAGGAGTTCATTAAGAAATTATAAATTGAACAAAGTTTATTATTCATGAATATAATGAAACGAACATGACAAGTCAGACTTGAGGTAAGGGATCCTACCTCTCTCTTTCTGTTTAAGAACTCTTTTTTATATAACATACTTTAAGCTCTTCTTTCTTATACTGGGGGACATTATTTTATATTCCTATTACTGAAAATTATATGTTAATATTATGAGAGACCATATTTTAGTTCATCAATCCATTTATTTTGAAAGTTTTAAGTGGCGCTGTTAGGCTGCTGTGTTTTTGTTAGGAATTTTTCATCTCACTTTTATTCCCGTGAGATTTATGCTACATTTGCCACTATTTATTTTGAGTGGTGTATTTAATTCCCATTATTCTACTCATTGTGTAATATAATTTCTTTTATGGGTATTTACACCAATGTTTTATGGTCCTTATTTCATGGGGTGAACATTTCGAAAGTTACCCATATCGGTAAGGGAACCTTTCACCCTCCTCTTTTTAAAAGACATATTTCATTATGTCTTTTAATTTACATATTTTTATTTTAGAATATTTTAATCTATATAATTATTGATGTAAATTTTATATCCCAGTAATGAGATACCATTTTCTCTCTCATCAACTAATTTTATTAATTTTAAAGAGATGTCGTTAGGCTGTCGATTTTTACCAAGGGTACTTCTTAACCCAATTTCGATTTCTCTGGGTTCAACATGTAGTTATTGAATATGAAATCATTTGAATATGTGTGAATGACCTTTGATTGTTTTACACATAATATCCACTTATATTGGGTGTATGTATATTTTTCATCCTTTATTATGATATTTATTTAAGAATACCTTCTTTATAAGATATTTCATCTCATTTTACATTTCGATTAAAACTTCATTGTTGTTATGCACCAATTCACTCTGATATGGTGTATATACTATCCTTTGAAACATTATATCATCAATCCCTTTATTTTCATGATATTATAAAGTTCTGATTATATGTTATTCCTCAATTATTTTATTCAAGTGTCTCTCATTTTGTTAGAAACCCTTTAACTAATATATTGTTTTAAATGTTTTAATGGTTTATTCTTATAAATAATTCTCATTAATTTCCATGGTTTCAAAGAAAATTTAATGATTTATTTAAATGTATATTAATGGTTTAAAATGTTAAAATCTTAAAAGTGGTATGGGACACTTTTATTCAAAAATCTCTTTATTAAATTTTTTAAATGGTTTTGAAAATGCTTTTTAGAATGGATTCATTATTTCAATATCATAAAATGTTATATTGTTATTTCAATATGGGAATGTTATATTTACTTTATGCTTAAGTTATGTGATATCATTATGTTATGGTTCTTGGGAATTGTTTATGAAGATTGGTGGTTCCGTGATAAACTAAGGGCAGGTGATCCCGATATAGCACTCCAATGAATTGGGTAACGTGAAGGAGTTAAATGCTAAGGTTTCTCCAAAGATATTTAGGGAATATACTTTGATGGGTATTACAAATGTAACCATGAGGGTTACACCCTACGTAAGAATGTTATTAATGCCTCACGTTACCTTTATGTCTTATTATTTATATTGATTTATCCATAAATCTTATGATTTAAAGAGGTATGTTAAATTGCTTATGTTTTATTTGTAAATTATGATTTAATTGATTCTAATATATAAATGGACTAATGTTTTCTTTCTGTATTATTATAACCCCTACTGATATTTTTATGCTCATCCCAAGTTTTTTTGAAATGTTTTTCACTGGTCATAAAGTGGAATATGTTCGAGGATGGGATCAAGGAAATGTCATGCTGTCTAAAACAAGAACTAGACATGACTCTATTGTTCAAGAGTTTTTATTTTGTTAAAAAATTGGAAACTGGGTAGATATGTCTAATTTGTAATAATTAATATGTAATAGTTATTCCCTAATTCTCTAAAATATAATCCTGAAAAGTTCCTCAATGTGAATTATTCAATTTAATTCAAGATTAAATAATGTTTTATGGTTGGCTCGTTATAATTGTGTTTCAGGTTTATATGTTTTAATGGGTGTTTGATATGGGGGGATATAATATCATATGGGTGTTTCAAATATTTAATGGATATTCTCAATGTTTATTAAATATATTATAGTATTTGAAAATTTATTTTATTTACTATAATGATCATTCTCTCATATAGGCATATATAAATTTTTTTAAAATATTTGTTTGGTTGCAATTAAATGGAATATTTGGGGACCCATGGAATTTCGTTGATGATTTAACCTTTATGAAATAATCTAATAAACCTACAAACCATAACCAACATTCACTATATGATGCATGAACAAATGAATGGAAACTCGACAGCTTCATGTATCTCAAAACCACATTAAAGTAAGAAAAAATGAATGAATAACTGAGTATCAATGTACACAGTTGAAAAATTACCCAAGACTCTCTCAAGACTCCATGCTCCTCAACCTCCAATCTCCAAAATCTCTGAACTGCCCAAACATCTTAAGGTAGTGTTAAACATGTGTGAAAATTTACCTTTTTCCTTGTCCTGGAAGATAGAATCTGCAAATTCACCAATGTGCCAAAGCAAGGGTGAGTATAAAAATTATTAGGTTTTCTCCAATGACTTCCCTACTCACTCCAATAGGATATAAGAGTTAAAAATAATTATATAAAATAGATTATCTAAGAAAATTCTCAAATTAAGTTTATAACAAAATATAAACACATTTCCAAAACCATACAAGTGCAATGGAACCAATTTTCCCAACAAGATTTGTTTCCAGATAAATAACTAAACAATCTTTAAAACCATTCCACAATATCCTTATTTAAGTATAACCAACAATTCATGCTATTTTATGACAATTCCATTCTCTGGAGCAGTTTCTCGTCAATCTAACAAGTCGCCACAAGGTAGTTTTTTCCCATGTGCCACTAACCCTTTGGCACTGGGCACACGGTCATATTTCAACCAATCCTCGTGTATGAAATTCCCATGTGCCATTATAACTTTGGCACTGAGCACATGGTCATATTTAAAGCAATTCCCATAAATGCATCATGTACACACACCACATATCCCCAACAATCATTCCAAAAAACCCCTTTCAATAAAAACACATTTTTATTGAAAACCATTTCCATAAAAAACTTTTAAATGAGAAACCAATTCTATTTCAAACTATTTCAATAAAACAACATTTTTTATTAAAAATAATTTCTATTGAAAATAACTTTTCCATCAACTATTTAGAAATTCCAGAATCGTCATTATTTAAAACCATCATTTTAAATTCATGATAGTAAACCCCATTTGGCACAACAACTCACCAAGATCACAAAATTTCACAAAACCAAAAATCATCACAAATGATGATTTTTCCATTAATTTCACAATGAGTAAACAAGAATTAATCTAATCCAATCAATTCTATCAAGATCTGTAGAGAGAGAAGCCACATACCTCGATGTTTTTGACAAAACATTGACAAAAGACGAAGAACACACAAGAAAGAGGGTCGATTCTCCAAGAACGGAAATTGTTATCTTATCCTAGGAAGATCAAGAGACAACATAGAAATATTTGGAATCCAAAAACGTAGATATACCCACTATATGTTAAGATATGAGATTTAATGGAGATCAGGGAGGTATATCTATGAAAATCAAAGATAACATGACAAAGTTGTAATGAATGGTGACATACCTTAAGAATCAAACTCGAAATCACCAAGGGAAGACTCCCGAATGGCTTCAACTCGAGTGGAATGGGTTACCCTGCCCTCTAGGTAGTGTAATCTCGAAATAGGGGGGCTTTAAAATCATAACAAAATATATAGAATAGAAACGACTAAGATCCTAGAAAATTGGATCTAGATTTGACCTATGCGCAAGGATTTTCCACATGATTTGGTCCAACCGTGTATGTATTGTGTGACATTCTTTTTGGTCCAAAAACATCATATAAAACCCCCAAACTATCCCATACTTCACCTCCACAATTTTTAGGGAAACACATTTTTTAAGGAAACATCGTATATTTTGGAAACACCGGTCTTTTTGTAAACAACCCACATTATGGAAACACCTACTTATTAGAAACCCCAAAATTAATGGAAATAACCCATTTTATGGAAAAAACATTAAGGAAACTATCTATATTATGGAAACTCTCTATTTTATAGAATCTTCCTATTTCATGGAAACTCTGTATTTTATACACTCCATTTTAAAAAAATGTGCAGAAAGGGGTTATATACCCGAAACGGTGGGTACTACATTACCCCCACAATTGGACTTTCCATCCTAGGAATGTAAAAAACCCTCACAACAAAAAAATAGTTCCATAAAATACTCTTTCATTTTCTTCTCCGGCTCCCAAGTCTCTTCCTGAATATGACCATGTTCCATAAAACCCGAACTAGGCCAATGCTTTTCCCAAACAAGCCTTTATATTTTATGTCCATGATCCTCAATGGGATGTGTACTAGTGATGCATCTGGTTCATGCTCAACGTGATCCCATATGATCACATGGTCAGGATTAGTGTGACAATTTTTTAATTGGGATACATGGAATGCATTATGCACCGAACTAAACCATGTTGGTAATGCTAACTGATCTTCCACCTCTCAAATCTGTTATAGTATCTCAAAAAGGCCAATGTATCTAGTAGATTACTTTACCTTCTTCCCAAAGTGATGATGTGAAATCCTTGGATAGATACTCAATACGACATTATAACCCACATATAATGACAATTGTATTCGACGGTGATCTTCATAAGACTTCTGACAATTATAAGTCATCTCCATATATAATTATATTTTGTGTATCCGTTAACGATTTACAAAATGAAAAAATCATGGGAAATCGATAAAATAGATATTTTATATAGAATATTCCATTTCATCTATCATATATAGGTTCATAATTTTTTTATCATCCCCATGGAGATGAGTTAGTGTCGCCGGTGTAGGAGATAACATTTATAATATATCCATGTTATTTGATGATATCTATACTATAGTTATGTACTACACCATAGAAGGGTTGGAATTAATTACTCAAAACCATATAATTCGATTATTTATTGGAGGGAACTAATTCAACAGATCGAAAAAATACATCTCTTAGTTCTTATAGGTGTTCACACCACAAAATCTTTTTATGTCATAGAGATTATGGTGAACAGATTATGTGTTCACCATGATATACTTCTATATCGTAACTAGTTTACTAAATAAGTTGTAATGTCCATGGAAAACAAGGTTACTCACGCTTTAAGATATAGAACATGTTTAGAGAATTTTGATAGTTGGAATGTAACTATTGAAAATATATAGGTTTCACTGAAAATTAGAGTACTATGTCAGCATATTTGAAACAAAGGCATTTTGAATAAGAATGCTAACATGGCCTTCTCTAGCGATATTGGATTTTTTTGTAAAAACTATTAACTATTATTTTGAATTTAACTATATTAGATTAAACATGTGATGTTTTTAGGTTATACATAATGAATAATAAGTTGGGTAATTATTTTTATTTAAAAATAAAATTTGGAATTCCAACATTTTTATACAAAAAATCATGTTAATTAAAATTTAAGGAATCACCCAAAATATAAAGAGATATGAAATAATTCATAAAATATGGAAGAGTGTGATGAAGTTGAAATATATTCAATATAAGGAATAAAATATTAACTCATTGTGCATATACATTAATGTCTAGATTTAATGTTTTGAAGAACCATTAAACAATTCACAAGAGGTTTGGTGTTATTTCCCTTTATCAAAAATAACTTTTAATGCTGATATGTGTGTCAAATATATATTTATAAATCTTGAAAAGAATATTTAGGAAATTTGGAAGATTATGTGGACATTTTATGGACATTAATATTTTCCTAATGTTTTAATAACATACTAGTGAGGTAGTGATTATTTTTCTTATAAATAGATAATTAATATGTGATCCATAATGTAGCCATTAAAAGGTGAACAATAAATTATCAATATAACTATGATTATTACATTTCAATATTTGGAACTGATTTAAAATAATATTCCTATTTTCTTTTCCAATGAGAATATATTATCTAATTTTAATTAGATAAATAGAATTTTTTTCCACATTAACTCATCCCCACCCCACATGGTTAATTGTGGAACTACGGTACTGTAGAACTCATAAATTCCCAATTTTCTGACTATTGACTGACCAATTTAATAAATATATCAAATTCATTTCAAAGTTATAGGAGATCACATCACATTCCACAAAACTAAATAAACAATAACATCATCGGTACTATCTTGGTGATTTTTCACAATCATCATTATTTTTTAAACGATTTCTTAGATATCATACCTGACCTAAAATAAGTAAAATCACATCTTTTTTTATCCCAAACCGAAGTCATGATCAAAAAAATACCAAACCTCCCTCTATATAGATAATCCTCAAGTAATATACATGAAATATATCTAATTTTGAAAGGTATCATGATATTTATATCCTGATCCTCATATGAATTGGAGAACAATTTTGATCAATGCACACCAATCATATAAAAGACATAGTTTATGACACTTAGTGTGGTATATTTCATGGGTTATCTAGAACACTAAAAATTTTTACAAGCTCAGGGGCATATTATTTGTCAAAATCCATGAATAATACTCATGTAACATTTATATATCATCATAACATATAAAACACCATGATAAACCTCAGTTAAAAATAACACAACGACATATATTGAGAGGTCAATTAAAATAACTTCTCCTAAAATGTATATCGTTATATACTTTAATATATCCATCGCCAAATAATGAAAAATGTATATTTCCTATATATGATATATGTTATAATCATAAAAATATTCTATGAATATTAAAAAACCATTTATGATAGTTTGTATATCCTATCGTATATGATATAATTATTTATCATTCTTAAAATTTTTCCAACATTAGGGGCTTTTTACTTCATTACAAATATTTGTAATTCTATTGACATTTCTGTTTGACAATCTGATAAAACCAACCCATTAAACTCTTCATTGTGTAACATATATGAATAATCAATTTTTTAAAAATTGTGATATTTATGAATAATATTTGAAATATTTAAATCCTAGAACATTTTAAAAACTCATTAACTACATAACATCAAATGTTATGATGTTGACTGGTGTTTTAAAATTATAAGTTTTCAAATTATTGAACAATCATCCTTGGAACAATTTCCATCAAAACATTTCCTGAATTATTTTCATAAATAATTTGAAATTTACTTCATGACATACATACACAATATAAAAACCATTGGGACAATGTTATATTAACATTTTCATGGTAATTAAATATAACTATTTACATTTTTAATTACTAATACATCTAAAAAAATTTCTGATATATGGTGGAATTAAATTTTTATTTTAAATGGAGGTATAGTTTTTAGAACTTTTTATGTCCAATTTTCATGGAAACATAAGGTAACTAAAACATTTTCCATTTAAATTTCGTATCCTAAAGTCATTAGGGTATTACGTACAAAATTAGTTTTATATTATACTAGTATAATCATTTATTTGTTTACACTGAACTGCCTTTGTTCAAACATGTAACACCATATTCTTTTAGAAATTATTTTCTTTATGTAGTATATTAAATTGTGTATATTATACACTACATTGAGTTAAAAGAACAATGATATACTATTGAAATATTATAGTTTTAATATGAACGTTATGACCTAACCATTGATTTGAAGGTTATGAATATGAATAAACATAAGATTACTTATATCTATAATTTTTCCCTTACTTAAATGAATAATAACCATAAATTTAATTTTAATATTTTGGAAATTAAGATTTAATATCAGGGAGTTAAATGATACAATTTAAATAAATTGTCCTGTATATGTTCAATGTATCTTAACCTTAATTTATTAATTAAAAAACTATTGATAAATTTATCTAATGGAAATAATAGATTATATATCCCATAAAATGAAATTTCATTAGTTTATTATTTTTATTTGAAATTTTATTATAATAGTTCAATTTTACACTTCAAATACACTTTTTCCTAAAAATTATTTTTAGGGATTATAAATTATTTTTATAACTATATTATTAAGTGATTTTAAATTTCATTAGACAAAATGTATACAATATTTCAATTCAAAATTTCATAATCATCTTAGTAGGAATTGAAGATATTTTTCTAAATGATTTATTTTTTAGTGACAATAATTTTTTTTTGATTTTCATAATAAAATTAACTTAAAATCCCTAATATGTTTTGATTTTTTTTCTTAATATATCATTTTAATCATTTATTTATAAATAATATATTTTCTTAAAAAATATTTATTATCATATATAGTTTTTTTATAATATGATTTTATGCTTAAAACAATCTTTTCTATAAACGTTTTTCATTTCATTTTATTCATTTATATTAAATTTGTTTTATGTAACTTATACAAACTAAAAAATACAATATTTTATATATATTTTTAATAATTTGGTATCAATTTCAGTTATAGTTCCCTTAGTTTTCTTCATTAAAAATAGAAAATGTCTTAAATATTTTCCCACTCATCAAGGGTAAAATAGGAAAAACAAGGTTAAAAATATAGGTTAGAACATAAAAATATCAATAAACACACTATTATTTCATTGAATGGATTTATTTTTAAAAATACTATAATATGTTAAATAATTTTTGGATTTACTCCCATATTTTTTTTATTTTATCCTAAATATTATTTTTAGTAAAGAATAAATATAAAATATAAATAAATTTCATTTAATATATCCAATATATTTTCAATGTGATGAACAAAATTTATGATGAGTGATAAATTTTAATTTTTAAATTGGATACACTTTATTAATGATACTAATTTATTATTGATATTTAATAATGTAGTCATTATGTTAAATTTTTAGTTAATATAAACATAACACATGTTCAAAATTTAGAAAAATCATGAAAAATGATTTTAAAAATTATAAAAATATTATTTTTTAAATGATTTTGTATAGTTAATGAATTTAATATGTAATTATGAATTATTATGAAAGTTAAATTTTTTAATATTCTAATTCAATTTTATTACTAGATTTTAAGTAAAATAAAATCAATTATCACAATAGTTAATAATGATTTTCATGGTAAAAATTATGTTATTAAATGATATAAAAATTCTATAATATTTAATGATTAAATGTTTTTAGAGTTTCTCTCTTTTAATTTATTTTATTTCCATATAATAATGAAAATATATATATTTTTCAACTAAATTTTGTTTAAAAATTAATTATTAAATATTATTTTCAAAGATAATAATTATGTGAATTTTAGTATATTCATTCCTATTTTTCCAAAATTATTGATATTTTAATAGAATATTTTTTTATCTAGTTTTATGATTTATTAGGCCTTGTAATTTTTATCATAACATATCCTTCAATACTAAGTATTTTAGAACACTAATTACACTAGATAATAAGAAAATTATATTCATTTAATTTAACTATGACTAAGGCTCATTCAATCATTTTATATTCACACTTTTGGATTGATCCATTTTATGTTCTGCACTGTCTAGAATTTGATTTATAATATTTTTTCCAATTATATCACAAGCTAAAATAGTCACATTATGGTTAATTTTTTCCGCCTTGAAACCTAGTAAATTTTTATCAAAATAATCCAGCTAGGTGAGAGGGTAAAAATGAATCTTAGGTGGTTAATTTTTTTTCAGAATCATTAGATTCTAATATGTAATTAGTTTCAATTTAATTTTTTTATATTAAAAATTTATTATGTAATAAAGGTAATTTGAAAATTTTTAATTAAAAATAAATTTTAGATAATTTAAATTTTAAAACATCATATTAAGGAATATATATTTTTTAATTATGGGAATTCAAAATTTATGTGATATATTAATTTTTTATTTCAAAAGATTTGATATTTTTAATATATTTATTTTTATATTATTTCATTAATTAGAATATTTCAAACATAAATATTAATTCAGTGAAACATATTTATATATATATTATATTTAATATAGTTTTTAAACCACATAACTGCTTATATGATATTAAAATATGTTTTGATTTAAAATTTATCGAAGAAATAAATGTGATTGTTATGGGATAACATTTGTCATATTTTTATTTAAATATCTATTTCTAATTATTTATATTCCAATTTGAATTTTTGAATGTCTAAATTCATTGATTTTTAAAATTATAATTCTATTATCATTGTTATCAATAATTTATAATTTTGGAATGATATTTATTATTATAGATCTATGAGATTGTTATATTACGACTTTAAACTATATTATTTTTTTGTGATAATGACACTAAATCTCCCACAAAAAAATATAATTAGCATTGTTATTATTTTATTAAATTATTCTTACCATTTGATGTGTACATTTTTATGTATTATTTTAAAGGCTCGAGATATCTGGTGGTGGGGATCCAAAACATACCGAGAATAATTAAATGATTCTTAATAATAATCAAATGTATTCTTTAAATCCCTAGAGAATTCCTTAAATTTTTAAAATCATTTTATATATATGAATACCTTTTTGGCCTTTTTAGTACACATTCTCATCTAATCGACAATGCCAACATGGTATGATAATTAAATTTCTCCCAAGTTGCTCTACATTTTGATGTTGAATCTTCTTACATCACATAGTGTAATCCTATTGTAACATTCTACTCACTCCATTATGGTGACTAGTGAATCTTTTAGGTGAACCGATAGGGGTGGTGAGTCAGTGTACTCATGTTTTGACCATTTTTATTTTATTTTGTCTTACCCCTTTTAAATTTTAACCAACTTAACGGTATGATTGAATGGATCTTCCCTATTTACAAACACAACTATACCACATGGAAGATGGATTGAAAATGAAGAACCATACACTATATTTTTACAAGGTTCTCCTGTGATGTCTGTGACTATGCCCTTTTTGTGTTCGTGATGGTTCAAGACACACTTTATTTGCTAATAATCAATCAATAATTATAGGTGGGTTAGTCATGTATCACCTTAAAAATAATGGTTGGTAGGTTTTATCATTTTCACAAAATTATAAATGTATCCCACCAGAGTCCTTCTTAATGTAATCCCACTTTTAGTTCACAAATAGAACACATAAAACCATTAGTAATATTCCAAGAACATCAAGCTATTGCTGTTACAAAAAAAATTTCAACTTCTTCATGCAACTGAAAATAAACTGATTCTTCAATTTATCACTTCAATTGGAACTCATGGACTTACCTTAAATGTAATAAGAAAAACTATATGACAGTAAGCTTAGTATATTTTCTTCAATTAAATAAAATATCATTTACAATAAAAATCAATATAATAATCGAATGAACAACTTGATGATTTATCAATAAACTAGATGTTTTATTCTTATTTGCTTCACTCAAAAATATTGCATCAACTAAACCAAATTAATATTGTCTTCAATATAATGAGCGATTAAATCATATAGTTATCATCATTACATAGGAATATTTATTTCTAATAATTTTTTTACCACTTATGTGTCTTCATTGTGCAAAAAATAGCACAACAGTGTATATTATTTCGATCTTCATTATGAAAGAGAAAAATTGAACATGATCATTGAAATCCAATATACTATATTTCCTTCTTTGAAGGATAATTTGTTCTCCCTTATACAAAATTAAATGATTATGAGTGTAATTTCTACAAAAGTGTCACAAGGATAGCACAAACACACTGTCTCCCATTCCTTCACACTGTAGTTTTTTCATGCATCTATATCAGTTGGTGCATTTTGAATAAAATAAAAATCATTCATGCATATTATGTTTAATACATTAAACTCAATGAATTTTATATGTATATTGTTTCTGAATAAAAAATACTACAACCCTTGTTAGTTTACTATTTGAAAATTATTCATGCATTACATCTTTTTTGTTCTATCATGCTTCACATGGGATACCACTATATTATTGAATTATATTTATCACATAAATATTGGAAAAGATGTCATTGAATTCATTCTAACCGAAAAATAAAGATTATTTTCATCATTTATATATGACCATACTAATGGTACATGTTTTAAATCAGCTTTGCATGAAAAAAATCATTTAAATAATGATCTTCTTCTAGTTGGTTCAAAAGTTACACTATTTCATTAAAAAGATACAATTTATAAAATTTGTCTAATTATAATAGATTTATGAAAATCAGTACCGTTAAAATGTTCTAGGAAACCTGATTGCAGCTCTATCCAAGTACTTTTTAGATGAGGTATTAACAATGAAACTTGAGTGTGCTAAGCATAGATCAAGCACTCATATTATACTACTTATTCTCATCCACATAAACGAATATGTGATGTATCTATATTATTTTCATAATAAATGTGTAAGATGTTCTTAACTCTCCTTCACTAAACAAGTTCAACCATGTAACCAAATGATCGTAATTCGCAACATAATACTATAAAAAATATGAATGCTAAACACATATGCATGTAACCTCCTTTTCAAAGACATGAGGAATGATTGTATCCAGCACACTACCAAAATTTTCGTGGATATCAGGTGTGATATAAGATTACAGTACAGAATTAGTGTATCTGAGGTACTTATTGAAACCACTCAATAACAAAAAACCACTAAAAATCATAGATAACCATTATGTTTTTATCTAAATATGTAGTGTTAAGGTTATGTAATGCAATTCATCACCAATATCAAGAATAAATTTTACTCCATTTAATTTCCATGAATAATTTATCCTCATTTTATGTTATTTATATATATAATTAAGTTATTTTTACCATTTCAGAGTCCATAAAAAGATAAAATGATGATAAAAAACATGGTGTTATCCTAGAAACATGTTTTCTCAAGGAGGATCGAAATGATGCAACTCTTTTATTTTTTCATTGGATAATATGATGCACATAATAGATCATATTGGCCGGATAACTTGATCAGAGAGAACATATGGATGAAGTTATTTCGGAGCCATAATAATGTCGTAAAAATGAACCAACATATAAAAGACTCTTGGCCACATGATTATATTTAATACAACCTAGAGTGGAGCATCCACTCTCTTGAACCCCATGTGAATGTCATGGTTCCTACATGTAAATAAATCCTTCCATCTCATCCCTAATGTATGGCTAATCTAGGGTGATCCTAGTGACTACCTCTATAGTGGTTATGCTTTATCCCATTATTATTTGGTTGGATTATCATTAACTTTAAATAATATGATGACCTAATGTGTTCCCAAAAATTTCAATCCAACCCATATTTCGAATATCATAACCATAATTCTTCTTTTACATTTAAATAAAATCATATATTCCAACCCTCTCATTCATCTTATTTAGTAAACATTATGCCAAATAAAAAAACCCATGACACATGTTTTCTTAACTTCTGACTAATTCTACAATCATCAATTATAATGTTTCTTCATCTATGAAAACTTCTTCAATTCAATCATTCAAAGGCATGAAATCAATTTATAAAATAGTATAACATTTTCCAATCATCAAAAATGTATTTTGATAACAATTAAATAAAAAATGTTTTATTTCTCAATTTTTGTTCATTAATCCCCCTTTGGATTTATTTTCAATACCCCTATTGGTTTCAAAATCATTTTTCCCCCATTACATGATATTAAAAAAATATGTATGTATGGTAAATAATTCATATAATCTCATTCTCTATGAAATGACTGTTTATTCTTCTCCCTTTCAATCTCATTATTTGATAAGATATTCAATTTAAGTTAAATATAAATTGATCTTATTAAAAGATGGAAATAGGAACATTTTTAGAGAAGTTATCCATTAATTAATTATATCATAGTCTATATGGTATAGCCCGATGTAGAAAAAATTGGTGACCAATCGAGACATTAGAGGAGTTAATAAATTTTTCAGAATTAGATGCCCACACTGAAATCTTTTTTCAGGGGATATTAAAAATATTTTCAACAAATATTTTATATTTTATCAACAATTAATTTAAAAACATTCAAAAAAATAATTCACATCACCTTTATCAATACATTTTACTTTGTTCCTCAAATTAACATTTTTACCTCTTCTGATTCAAAATTATCATTCATATGGAGACAAAATATCTTATCATTTTAATGAAAAGCCTCACATTCCAGAATTTTAAATCTTCTAATAACTCACTTAACGGAAAATCAAATATTCATTTGATACTATTTGATATATTCCTCTTTGGTTGTTATTGATTATTTCTCCCATAAAAGTGTGATCTTCATCATTCGTATTATTTATGATCTTATTTCTTAATGAATGAACTTGAAGAAACATTTTTTGACCAATTGAAATAATGGACTCCATGATGGATAATAGCTATAACGAAATATAATTATTTATAACACTCACTTCATGAAGACTCCCCATGAATATATACCTTCTACAATTCTGTCTATAGTAGAAAAAAACTCAAAACATACATAAAATAAGGTGGTTCTTCAATTAATTCCAAATAGAGAAGTAGGGATGAGATTTATCTCTCAACCAAGAAACTCCTTTCAATTCAACTCTAGATTTAAGGAAACTCTTCATCTTTTCAAATTTTTCACTTTCCAAATTTTATCATTTAAGAATATAATGGTATTATTTATTTCATAATATTTTTTCCAAGATAAAATGTGAATCTTCACATAGACAAGAACTGTACATTATTATTTCTTTTCCAATTATACAATCTAAGACAATTATATTTTGTATGGCCATATGTCTACGAAATCATATGTAACATTCTTGGAATTATTATTGGGTGTGGAATATTAATTTATAGTAGATTTTTAAAATGATCATCCATTTTTTATTATACTTTTTTGTTTAGTCTTTAAAATTTTTATTGAAACCTTGTCATGATTTTATTTGAAATAGAACCTTACATTTTTCACCATGAATATAAATCTATAGTAGTAATCACGATATCCTTTTTATAAAAACACTTTTGAAGCATCAATTTTTCATCTTGATTTTAATGAACCTAAATAATCACATTTCTCAATGATTCATTTCATTTTCTACTTATGTTTTCTTCTATAAGAACTGGTGTTTATGACATGTTTGAAAAGGTCTATGATATGAACTATTCTTCCACATTAGAAGCATATTTTACTTGGTTTAAAATTAATATCATATTTTTTCATGGGTCTATCTAGCTTAAATGTAATTTTATCACTCTTATATGTTTCTTTATCCCCTAGGAATACATTTCTGCTTTTGTTCATTGCCTAATCAATTTTTTCATTTTTTCAAATAATCATATGGATAGTGCATAGTTGGTAAATACAAGCACTCATAATAATTATGACCAATTTTTATTAAATATTAACAAAAGTATCCAAGATAGTAAAACCTATTCATGATATAAATATTACTCTTAATATATGAATTATAATTCAACTATATTTCATATCTCTTCAAATCTGATCTTCTCCCCCTTAACAATATCTTTTTGTAGTTATACTGCATTGAAAAATTATGCCAATTTTTGATGGACTAGTTATCAAATTTCCATCAACACCAAAAATATTAAACCAAACATGATTTATTATTTAAAATTTTTTGGTTAACTCGGAAAAATTGTAGTTTTGGATAATATGATTCTTCATTTGAGCTTTTGTAGGTAACAATAATTAACACTCTTCTTCATATCCATATTTGGTGATACGATGAATTTTTTATCAGTCTTCTACATCCATATATTACGATAATTCATTCTTTAAATAACAAATGGGGATATAATATTTTTAGAATAAAAATATTATATAGACCTTTGATTTCTTAATCCGATGAACATTAACCAGATTTATCATTACATAATATGAAAAGCATCATGACCATTGACAGAGTTTTATCAAGAGTAAGACTATTTTCGTCAATACACTTGGGATATTTTTTGATCTTATCATTTTATGAAGTTTAATCATGAATATCCTAATGATTAATAAACATGAAATCCATCTAAAGAGTATTCATAGTTAGAGAGTTATTATATTCATAATGTTATTTGACCACATTTTCACATTATTTCATGGAATTATTTAAGTGTGTTTCCATCATATTTTTCAAATTGAAATCCATTTGAAGACAATTCATATTAATAAAATATCTACCATCTAAAAAAAAATTTGTTTCTCTTCCCATTGAATATTAATTTTATGAACTTGATCGTCTTGAATGTGATTATCCTCTAGAAGTCAATTATTCAATTATTTAGTTACCATTTCATAACCTATAGCTGGGACTATTTAACATTTGTAGATAATTTATGTTGTTTGTCAAATTCATATATCGCATTTTCATAAACCCTCTAAGACACATCGTTCTCACAAACAAACATTTGTAATTCATCTTCAAATAATGTGAATATTTTAATTCATTGTGCTTGAGGATATTATTTAGATTGTTAATCTTGGATGAATGTGTCATCATTAACTTTGATATTCAACTAAGAGTCCCTATAAATCATTTTAGAATTATGAGATTTTTTATGTGTATGAATTATTACAGGAAAAACCTTCTCAGTTACATGTTTTTCAATTATATTTCTTTTAAATTATTGATAAATGTGATAAAAATGTTCATTGATATGTGACATAGTTTCTTTATTGGATTCAATAATTATGAGATATTTTTACATAATTGTTACTATTTTTCCAAGTCTTACTCTATTTACATCTGTTCAATTTCATGATGTCATTCATCTTTATATTTTCCCTTGATAAAATAAAATTCATCTATGACTACCTCAGAAGGAACATTCTTAAGATGATATTTTATTTTTGAATAAAAATTGTTATGTGATTCAATAAATTTATCTTTATCACCGCATGAAGAAAACTTATCAAATGAATCTTTATCAATTGATTTAAGAGATACTGTTGGTAGAGTACCACTCTACGAATTTTTAAATTTTGATGAACCCAATTTCTTCTTAAAAATCCTTCTCAAATTTCATGCTTCTTTCATTTTTTGTGCTAATTTGTTTTTGTAGAAACCTCTGTGTTGGAATTGAAAGAGATAGGAACTGGAAATTCTATCAAATACAACTGTATTACTTTTTCAAAATTAAATATATAATTAATATAAGTTTTCCTACAAAAAATATGGATAATAAGATTGAACCAGTTATATGTACACCCTTTGATCTGATACAAATTAATGTGCCCATTGAATCATCTAGGTACACTTAGAGGGTGGTAAATTTGTTTACATAATCATTGACCAATTTTATTTTCTTTTCACATACCCCTTTTAAATTCAAACCTCATTAATTGTCAAAGTGAATGGATCTTCCCTATTTGTAAAGAAAACTATACCACATGAATGATATAAAATTAATGAAACAGGAAACAAAATATTTTTACATGGTTTACCCCAGATGTGGGTGACTACGTCCTTGTTGTATTTGGGATGATCTGAGACCTAGAGTCTCCACTATGAATAAATCTACAATTAAATGTGTGTTTTTAGGGGCCACCCTGAATGTTATGGTGGATTGGTATGATCATTTTCCTAAATTATACTAGTATCCTCGGAGTGTTCATTACACTATAATCCATTCAATGTTTCAAAATTACCACAGTCAACTCATTGAGAAATATCAAAATAACATCATGCTTATACTATGAATCAAAACTAATATTCGTCTTCAATCTACTGAAAATAAACTAATTCTACACTTTCTCACTTCAAGAGTAACTCATTGAATTCAAATTAATGTAATCAACAACACAAAATTCTAGTCATCATAATATACTCTCCAGAATTGTAGATGATTTCACTTTCTATACTACTAACTATAACCCTGTAGTAGACTACTGGATGATTTATCAATAAACTACAAGTTTATTTCCTTATTCCATAATAGGAAAATAATACTAGAGCTCAACTCAATTATTACACTCATTAAAATACCACATACTTCAGTAATGTAGTTATCATCATAAAAACATATAATGCATGTAATTATAGATACTACACATGTCTATTATTTTTACATAAAGAAATTCACAACCCTGTATATTTTTTTGAAATGCTTTATGAAATAACACATTGTTACGATTTCCTAATAAAAAAATATATTATGTCACATTTTCATTGGATCCATTATTATATATTTCATAACATTTAATTATTTTGATTTTAATTTTCACACAAGATTCACATGACCAACACACACATACTATCACACATGTTTTCACACTATAATTTTTCTGTGCATTCATATGAACATGTGCACGATGCATAATCTATAAAGAAAAAATTAATCTGAGGGATCGGGATTTAGAATCATATAATTTCATAAGTATATTATTTATTCATAAAACAATATTATGATCATCCTTAGTTTACTAAATGAAATTTTATCATGAAATACTACTTTTTTTTTGTGATACATGTGTGATTTGAATGTATTCATTAAATAAATATAATGCATAAATAATGTAAAAGAGGATATTTCCTTCCTTCTCGTTAAAAAATTCATATTTTCCTCATCATGAAATTCTGACCATGATAATATGATACTGGTTCTAAACTCACTTCTCATGAGAGAAACAAGTGAATCTGGATCATCTTCAAGTTGGTGTGAAAGATTAACTATTGAATAAACTAGGTTATGTCTACAATCTTCTCCAAGTAACAATAGTTTCAGAAAACTCACTTCACATCAACATATCCGAGAATAAATATTTTAGTTATAACAAATTAAATCATACATCTCAAGTATTCATGGAAATTTGAGTTTCCTAATCACAGTGTGAACACTCATGTTATACAATATATTCTCCTTCACATAAAGTAGAATGTGATATTTCTGTCTTATTTTAGTAATACCTCTTTAATAAGTTCTTAAATATCCCTAAAAACTCAACATCACAACCTAATAATGGTATTTTACATCTTCATGCAGGAAAAAATATTAATACTATGAACATATGCATGGAACCGCCTATGTAAATAAGGAATGAAATATTGGATCTATTTCTCTCTAAAAACGGTGCTCGATTATCAAAAGTTAGATAATCTCTAATAGATATGGATTACATTTGAGGTATTTAAATATACAACTCAATATCAATAAACCTCAAAACATCATGGGAAAACATTTTTCCTCTTAAGATATTTTTGTGATCATTTTATGTATCGTGAAGCATCATTGTCACTGAAATTACATTTTCCCCCATTTCATTTTTTCTTTGGTTTTATATAAAATTTATATTATGAAAACTGGTCATTAGGTTATTTCAAATATATAAATGTCAATAGAAACATAAAATTATGATCATAAATTTTTTTTTGATCCTTATATGATTCATCATTATGGAAGCATGACGTACTATAGCTTAGATGTGCTTGGTGGATAAGGTGATTCACAAAATACATCGAATGATCAATATGATCAGATTAGACATATCACATTGTTTCAGTTATTTTGGATCTATAGTAACATTCTCAAAATTTTCCCACATGCAACACATATTTGTAGCATGTTTATTTTTAATAAAACCCACGTTGTTGAAAGATCATAAATTCAATACATAGTTATCTTTTTATTGTATGGTACCAACCCATGCTGGGCTCCATTCCTCATAGCTCTAATGCCCCGCATGGTGGCACCACCAATCTCTTGATCCCCCTTTTGGAATCCTATTTCACAATGAAAATACATTATCTCACATTATCCATGTTTATGGATACTCTATGGTCGATCCTAGTTCCCACCGTAGTAGTGGTGCACTTGAATCCCATTTATAGTTCGATGTCTTGGCCTTAATTTTTAATAAATGGATGACCATAAGTTTTCCAAAAATTCAAAAAGAACCCATATAAGGAATATCATATAAAAAATTCTCAATTTCCTTAGAAATAAAACTATAAATTCAAACTCTCTCATTCTTCCAATGTAGTAAACATTGTATAAATTCAAATAACCAAGGAAACAATATTCCTAAACTACTAACCAATTCCAGAACCATCATATTTAATATTTCTTTTTCTAAATAATATACATCAAATAAATAATTCAAGGTTAAAATATCCTTACACGAGACAATAAAACATTTAAATTTCATCAACGAGTGTATTGAAAATAATTACAATAAAAATATTACATTACCCTATTTTCGGTTCTTCATCCTTTACCATTACCATTCACACTTAGTGATTATTCATTCTATATGGTAGATTCTAAAAAATAATTAAATGATATTTATTCTATAAATATTATCTTCTTCTTTCATTAGCCTATTTTGGTGGTCCCTTAATTTTATTGTGTGGGACTAAATTTTTTTAACAAAACCCCAAAAGGGAATGGTATTACATAACTTCATTAATTATAACTATAATGCTTAAAAATACAGGGTTGATTGCATTCTGATTTCCAACTATAATCATTAAAAATTGGGGCTTTTGGTTACATTACACCACAAAACCATGTGATATATAATTTTAAATTCTTAGGGAATTATGGTCGGAGATGCCAAAATTTATCAATTAAATGTTGTTAAACACATTTTTCCAAATCAGTTTTTTTAATTTATTGAATCTCACTTTATGTATTTTATTATCATTTTATATATGAATTTTACATAAATATGACCAATAATTCAATTTTTTAATATTTTCTAATTATATGATTACAATTTATTATCATTTATAATTATTTCATTTCACTTGATTTTATAATTAAATAATATTAAATATTCTTTTCAAAGTTATTAAAATGATTTAATTATCCTCAAACTTCTAAAAAGTTGATATTACGTTTATGACATTAATTATTTATTTTTAGGAAATTAACCACCCCCTTTTTTCTATTTTATCTTACATTTCCCATTATATGGTATCATATGGATCTTGAATGGATTTAAATATTTTTATAATATTTAAAAAACATTAAAAATAATAATTTTTTCAAAAAAAATTAACTAGCTTTTAATGAAATAATATTTTCATAAATGGATTTTTAAAAACCCATTTGGATCCCAAATGACAATCAATGAGTTGTGTTCCCTTTTTTATGGTAGTAATTATGTTTATTGGAAGACATGAATTTCATCCATTCAATGATTTAGTGGTTATCTTGTATAAAAGATAGTTATGCATGGTTGTACTCAAACAAGGGAAATATAAGATAAATGTAATCATGATGATATTTCTTTTTTTAAATTAGATGGTTAATAAAGAAGGTCATAACAATTTTTTCTATGGAAAAATTGAATTTAATTAAATTTCAACAATAAAAAATGATTGTGAAATATAGAAACTCTTATATGTAACTAATGAATGAACATATGTGGTAAAATATACTAGATTATATATGTTTAAATAATACATTGAGAGTTTCTTTATGCATCCTAGAGAATCAATTATTGAAATTATTCCTCAATTCAATAAAAATTTTATTTGTCAAAAATATCATGGATCTACCATTTCTATGAAGATTTCCATTAAAAAAACATCTTTCGATATGATCATGAAATTGGGATCACAAAGCTACATTGATCCACGAAACTATAGATAAAAAAGTGGTTTGGGAGTTAATCTAATTTCACCAGTCATATTAAATAATTATAAAAATAAAATCCTAAATGAAGGAAAATGAGGGAAAATAAAATAATATGAAAATTTACGTCAATCAAATAAATGATCAATAAATTTAAAGAGAGTCTAAGGTCATAAAACTTTACAAGACAATAATGTAACGAACCAGCCCGAGTCAACCCTGATCTGGTCACCCAAGCCCATCCATAGCATGTCCCGAGGGGAATTCATGATCCGCATGGGCAAAAAACTAATTTTGGGATGAAAAACTAACATGTGGGAATGATTTTTCCCTTGAGAGAAAGGCAAAAAAATAAATGAATAAAATCTGAACAGGATTAAAAACCACTAACAATGTAAATAAGATAAAATTCACATACCTCATAATCGCCCAACCAAGGAACAACCATTCTCTAATAATATCAAAATCATCCAGGAGAACCTAAGAAAAAGGACCCTACAAATGAAAGGATTAAATTATCAAGAGAACTGATATGCTTAGTTGGGCTACCGAGAATAAAACACGGAATCCAAACCTATCCTCTTCCCACGCTTTCTATAAACAAGATTTTAAAATATATATATCTAAAATAGGGCTTTCACATTTTATTAAAAATAACAACATTTCCCCATTTTAACATCCAACAGAAAGACTAGTCATTACCAAAACCATATGCCATTTATAAATGACATCCATTCCAAGTGATACCAAAGTAGTGATAAAATTAATTAGGTAAATAGTGAAAGATTCAAATGTTGGATATTGTTATAAAAAATATGCTAAAGAGGGTGTATTGTTTCATTCCAAACATATCTAGAAATCTTGGTGATAGTAAATATTATCCTTTTATCATTATCAGATTGTTTATGTTATTGAAATAAATAGATATAAGGATCAAAATATTTATAATGGTTTTGAGGACAATGATTTCATAGTTCACTCCACCAATAATCATCTCTACGGGCTTGGTGATTTTCACTAGTCAGTCCCCTTTTCACAAGACCATCCACAAATGAGTGGATGAAGTTGACACCTTTAAAATTCAAGGATGAAACAGAGATTTCTTGTTATAATCATAGAATCAATCAAATTACATAGAATTAGATGTAGGTACTAAAAATAAAAGAGTATATAAAAAATAATTTCTAATAGATTTTCATAGTTGTAGCAGTACACAACTAACAGTGTATGGATCATTGTTTTTTGAAAGGTTCTTCTTCAGATAAGAGTATTTCTGAATCTAACTGGTTTAAATTCATCTTAAAATATATTCATCAACAAATACAAATTAGATTCATGATATATTTTTGATGTGTAATAAGTAAATCTTCATCATATCTCGTTCTAATATCAAAACAGATTCTTATTCTTCTTTTACATAGCAGATAATTAAAAGATCTCTTAAAATTTTTGTATATCTATATTTTTTTGAAACTAAAATATCCCCATATTTTAATCTCGTAATCTCTATGAAATTAAAGAGATATATTGTCATAGTTTTATAATAAAATGAAAAGTATTCAATGAATATATATAATAAATATGAAGCTTTATTAATAAATTTAGATAAATAAATGGCGCCTTCCAGATCGTAATATTCTAATGTTGGAATAACAGAGCATGGATTATTTCACCTAAAAATGGGTACAAAAATAATCCTCTTAAATAGATCGGTCGAATTATAAGTAAACGGATTTAAATTAGTTTATGAATAACACTAAAATTGGGTATTGAATATAGCTAGAAATCATCCTGATATTCCAAAAAAAAAACCATTGCATGGTAAAGTCATAAATTCAAATCTCTGACATTATTGTGAAGCTAATGTAAGGTTCTATTATTTTGTAAGTTTCTTCATCAAAATTTTTCACATATAACAAATATAAGGTTCCTTCCAAATGTAGGGTTCTTTTACCATACTTTTCTGAACAATTGTCAAATAATCATAGGATTTAATCCTTACGCTGCTCTCTCTAATGTATGGTATGAACAATTTTTCTAGAACATGATAAATATCGTTCAATACACTTTTAGAAAAATGTCACCTGAATCATTGGATTTAATGTTATTACAAAATTGGGAATACAACGATTATTAATTTGATGAAATATACATAATGTAAAATCATTAGAATAAAAAATAAGGGTATTTGTGATCATAATAATCATTATAATAATATAGAGTATTGGTAAAATAATACGTGCTCGATAATCTCCCCTTTTTTAATGATCACGAAAACTATAAGACTTATTTTCATGAAATATAGAATTTTATAATGATGAAACCAATAATTAATTGTTACCACCAAATGTTGCTCTTGACAACAATCTTCCACCTCCACGATAGTTCTATATAAAAAAATTTATTTTCCATTTCCTTCATCATAAATTTTCTATAAAATGTTGTATTTATCCAAATATCTCCCCCATTATGTGATATAAAAAAGAATTATTAAAAATTAATATAACACATTTAAATTAGTTCTGAACTTGTAAGAAAATTCTATATGAAAGTGTTCCTTAATAAAGAAATTAGGATGTGTGGAGGAAATCAGACATAGAGATAAACAAAAGTAAAATCCCATCAAATAGGATGAATTAGAATTTTCATTGAAAAAATATCATACATGTACAAAAATGAACATGAATCATGGATGATGGGATAAGGTCATGAAAAAAGGGTAGTTCAATGACTCTAAATAACATTTTTTAACAATACCAACTATATCCTTAATTGCTTCATTATAGAAAAACCTAGATGAATGATCGGATCCCTTCATTCTTGGGTCAAATAAATACCTTAAATGAGGATTAATCTGAATAATTAATGAAATTTCTTTTCCTTCTCCATAAACTGATTTATATTCTTAGCGAATCTATTCATTAACTGTGTAATACTCGGTTCACCTAAGGTTTGATGATAAAATAAAGAATATCTGATTTTCCAACATGGTATAAAACGGTGCACTATAACACTGCAAATCCTACAACCTTTCATTCATTTTGATCATTACAGATGTAATGGCTTTGAATATCTTAATTAAATGAGGAAAATTACCTTATGTACATTCCTGATATACTGTGATTGTTGGAAGCTGTTTCTCCAGAATGGATTTCAAATATGCCAAATCAAATTCCAACACATATTCATATTTCCACATTGCAACCTCTGGTAAATATTATTTTTTAATAACATCAACATAATGCTATGAAATCGAACTATCTCTCTATTTATGAAATATATGTTTCCTTTTCACTTACTATCTTCTTAAAGTGTCATTCTTGTCTTTATCATGGATACAATTTCTGACAAGTTCCTCAACATGATCAGACATAGAATCTATGGCACTCTATGATTTATACACAACTGAATCGACAAAAATTAGTTGTAAAGATTGAGCATGTGATTTTTCTTCTTCATGCTTCTCCACTAGTTTCTGAAATGATATTTCTCTAGAATTATTAACTGAGAAAGATTCATTCAGAACTCCAATATGGATTTCAATGATATTTTCATGAACTAGGGATTCTTCATTCTCTAATTACAATGGATGGTGCTCATCCAAAGAATTTTATTCTTGGATTTACTCTTGAATTTGTAGGACAGAGTCAATATGATTTGGAGATTTATCTATAATATCCATTTACTGAGATTTTTTAACAAGCGGTACATCCTTTCTTCTTGTCTCTACTTTAGCCTGAAGCAAAATTTCTTCTTCTTCTCGAGAAGAATCTTCCTCTTGAATTTCATATTGAATCGAATCTCTAATATATATATAACATAAAATGTCTCTATTTTCAAGAAATGACTTTGTAGCAGGTTCCTATGAAAATGTTCTCTTTGTTGATTGAAAATTACCTCCTTGAATTTGATCATCAGCTGGTTCATCTTCTATATAACATTTTAGTTTTCTTATAGTAATAGAAACTTCCCCTATTCTATATTCACCAATTACTTCAATATATTTTTCATGTTTCTACACATGAGCAGATTCTTGATCCTCACAAGTTCCAACATGCATGATATTACCTTTTATAGTGCTCTAGAAAATCCGAGCTTTCTTAATGTTATAGCATTCAACACATTAGTTTGATGGAATGTGACTCTTGCATCAATCAACCTAACCATGTCTATCTTAAATAAAATATTTGATATATCCATTTAATAAGGATAAAAAATCATCCTAGCCTCTAGTTGACATTAATAACTCAAATATCTAATCTTCTAGAATGGAAAATTCATCAATTTATAACTTTTAAATAGAAACATAATATACATATCTGAAAACTAAATTTTCTCCATTTTTAACATCCTAGGGTCTATCCCAGATTGAATATAATTAACCTAAAATTTATTATCTAGTTCTAAATCAATGATTAACATCTCAATGATGTTATTAGACCCAAACAGAAAACACATTATATCTTCATATTAATTATTTTTATCCCAAAAAGACGTCAAATCAAAATAATAAACTTCCATATGAGGAATGTTAATGACTCATGTAATTTCAACACATGAGATCGATGATTGTCTGTCTTCGATCTTTGCTACTATCAAATCTTCTATACATACCAAACTAAATTGAATACATTTAATGAAACATATCAGCTCAACATCGTATAGAAATTCAGTGTAGTCCTCACTAAACATCATTTAAATACCTTGAAACGATATTTATTTCATTGGAATCATATTCTTCTAATACAGCCATTCTAAATCAACGAATTTTCCCTGAAGGATTTTTCATCTAGTCGATCACTAACGCTTCGCATCACTGGGTTCACCTTCATTTATTATCTTTTTTTATCTTTTCCATCAAAAATTTATAAAGGATTGATATTCTTTGTTTTCAACGGTGAGTGAAAAGAAAGACTAAAGAGGTTAATTGTTTGGATAGATCGAAGGGTTTTGAGAAAAAATAATGGTTTTTTTAATTGAAATCGGTTTCTGACAGATTCATGAATCTCGTGTCTCTACATACATAATAATAATAACTAAAATAAATAATAAATTAAACTATTTGTGGAATACATAAAAATTTTTAAGAGGAAAAAAATAATATAATAATATATTAAAATATGAATAAAAAATAATTATAAAATAATATTATAAAACAAACTTAATAAAAATTTAAAAAAAATAAATTATTTAAAATTAAATAAACCTAAAACCCTTTTAAAAAATCAAAATATGCATTATGAAGTGGTTTAGTATTTATATAGCTAATTGAATTTCAGTTATTAAAATTCAAAAAATATATCCTTATAATGAAGATGATCTCTTAGAAAATGATGTCGAATTTCGATATTCATAGTAATAGAATGACTTATATGAATTTTTTGGAAGTATTTTTAGCACTAGTATTATCACATAAAATAGGTGGGTTATTAATATTTAGTCGACATTCCATAGGATATTTTTCATCCACAAAACTTGCACACAACAACTACCTGCAGATAAATATTCTACCTCTATTGTTGACAATGTAATTGATTGTTATTTGTTACTCGACCATGATAATAAAAAGTTTCCTTAAAAGTGATAGCTTTCTGAGATGGGTTTTCTATCTAATATTCAACTACCAAAATCAGAAATTTAATATGAAACTAAATTATAATCTAATGTTTTTGGATAAATAAGATATTGAAATATAGTTCCTTTTAAATATCAAAATAATATTTTGAAAACTGTAAGATGAGATTACTTATTATTTGATTTAATACCCACACAATGAAATATTGAATACATAATATCTGGCCTGCTTTCTGTATGATATAATTAACTACCAATAATAACACAATATAACATGTTTTCTACTCATTTTCTAGAATAATCCAAATCATGTTTTATTATAGAACACATTAGAGTTTTATATATCTTCATGTTTTCAAGTCCAATTTTATTTAGTAAATCAGTAATGAATTTTCTATGATTGAAAACATTTCCAAATTATTTTGGATAGACTTGATGTCATAAAAAGAAATTTAGTTCTCCAATCTTATTCATTCCAAAAAAATTTCATTATGTTTGAAAAATCAGGAAAAAGTTTTTTATTTGTTGATCCAAAAATTTCATCATCATCATAAATTTTAAGCAATAGAGTATTAGAATTTATAGTTTTCTTAAAACGTTTTATATCTACTATACCTATAGTAAAATCATTTTTCAAAATGATAGAACATAAGCTTTCATTCCAAGCTCTAGGTGCATGATTGAGATAATAAAAATCTTTACTCTGATTAAAAAAAATTGTTTTTGAGAATTTTTTAAACCAAGAGGTTGTTCTACATGGAATTCTTCAATTAAATATCCATTTAAAAAGGAATACTTAACATCCATCTGAAATAATTTATATTTAATATGATGTTCATTAGCTAAAAAATCATAAGGGCCTATAATCTTGCTACAGGGGAAAACGACTCATAAAAATCTAGACCTTCTTCCTGATTATATATTTTAGCTACTAGCCTTTATTTATTTCTAGTTATAATTTCTTGATTATCATCTTTATTTCTAAATACATTTTTACTTCCAATAACATGATATTTCTCTGGTCTTTTGACAAATTTCCAAATATCATTACTTTTGAATTGGTTTCGTTCTTCCTGAATTACTATCATCAACCTTTAATCAACTAAGGATTCTTTTATTGACATATGTTCATATTATTATAAAATGGCAGAAAACTCAACGAGATTTCATATATTTATTCTAGATTTCATTCATATATCTATGTCTCCTATAACAATTATTAAAGGGTTTTATAGAGTTCATGATTGTCTACGTAAGACACTATCGATTTTATCTGTGTCATGTTCTTCTAAACTAGACTGAATTTTGTTTATATTATTTTCAAAATCATCTTCTATTTTTTCAAGTATCATGTTATCAGTAGGGTCTGATTCATTAATTTCATTATTTTTTGTCAAAATTATCAGACACATCAAATTTCACATGAATTGATTCTCGAAAAATCCTTGAGTTTTTATTAATAACTCTATAATCTTAGGATGTAGCAGACTATATCTAAAAAAGCATTCATAATATTTTGGTTCAAACGTTCCAAGATAGTCCTTGGTGTTCAAGATATAAACCATGAATCCAAAAACATTGAGGTATTTTACATAAGGAATTTTGTTATTACAAAGTTTATAGGGTGTATTTTTGAAAATTGTTTTATTAGAAATCCATTTATTATATAACACGCTTTGGTATAGATTCTGCCTAGAAATATGTAGGAAGTCTGTTTTCATTTATCATTTTCAATGGAATTTCCTAAATAACATTATATATTATTTCAACAATTCCAATATTTTGAGGTGGTCTTGGTGGGGAGAAGGTGGGTTTAATACCTATACATTAGCAAAAGGAATTGAATTATTAATACTCAAATTCTCCACTAGGATCACCACATAGTGAAATTATTTTAAAAACATTATCATTTTGAATTGATTTTTTAAAACATTCAAATATTGTAAAATCATAATTTTAATATTTTTCAAAATATATCCATGTAAATATAGAATAGTAATCATCTAAAACATATACATATAATTTACCAGCCAAAAATGATACTCAGGAAGGTCCAAATAGATCCATATGGATAGGTTCTAAAGGATAAGATGTAGAAATTTTTTAAATTGATTTGAAGGATGAGTTATGTTGCTTGTCAATTGGACATGCATCACAGAATATTTCACTATCAAATTTAAGACTACAAAAATAAGAAACTAATTATTTCCAAGATAACTTATGTAAAGAATAAATATTTCAATGTCCATGTCTTCTATTCGAGATCAAGGATTCATTTATTTTAGTTGTTAAATAGTTTAATTTTTGTTAACATAAAGAATTTAAGTCCAAGGTTATAAACATTGTCAGTTCTAGATGTTGTAAATTTATGAAATTTATATTTAAAAATATTACAATAGCTGTTAGAAAAATAAAAATAGAAATCATTATCACAAAGATTAGAAACAATTATCAGCTTATGTTTTAATCCTTGTAAAAAACTAATTTAAAGATTGAGAAAGATTATATGTCTCCAATAGTTCTAATACCAATTTTTTTCCATTTTCATTATCACCAAAGGTGACTAATCAACCATCCTTTTGAGCTAAGTATTTAATGTTCGATGAGTTTACATTCATATTCCTAGAGTAGCCATTATCCTTGTACCATATTTATTTTCTGCTTCATTGACCTTCTTCCTACAAATGTATTTAAACAATGGGTTTTTTTAATCATATTTTTTGGGTCTAGATGTGTTTTCTAGTAGTGATCTTGGTATAAATATTTTAATTGTTTTTATATGATCATTTGAAAAAAATAAATAGTTTCAAATAAGGAAATTTTCAATTTCACTTATTTAGGGATTTCATAAATAACATTTTTTAGTAATATGACGTTTTGTTAAACAGTAATTACAAATTACACTTTTTGAATTTGGAACAAATTCTTTTTGAATAATTTATATTTCGATCCTTTATAAAAAATTCCATATCTTTATTTATTAATTACATTATTACAAGGATATAAATTTATAGTATTTTATCCTTTTTTAGTAAAGAGAGATGTACTTTTGACTGTTTCTACTTTATGTTTTAGTTTTTTGATCGTGGTTTCATAATCTACATTGTTTTCGTTAGATGGGTTATATTTTTCAATTATCTCTTTTTTCTGTTTTAGGAAATTATCACTTTCTCCTAAAATTTAATTTATAATATCATTCAGTGTTTTATAATTTTTTAAAAAGGAATCATATCATTCGTCTAGCATGTTAGAGTAGTCAGTAAGTTTTTCATTTTATCATCTAGAATCAGAATGGGAATTGGAAGAGTAATAAGATTGTACCTCATTATCTTTATCCATGAAGAACATGTTTTCTTTTAGATTTGATTCTTATTTTTATGATTCAGACTTTGATGAACTTCTAGAGTCCTTAAAAAAACTCCATGTATCATTTATTTCCCTTTTATATTTCTTCTCATAATTGGTGTTTTGGAAAGACATCATTTTTTATCTATTTAGTAGAGGAAAATCAGGTCTTATGTGACCTATTTTCCTACACTCATAGCATCTAACTTCATAAAGATATTTCTAATTTTCTTGAAGGATTTAATGAATCATTTATTCTTCATATAAAATTTTCTGAATTTTCAGGCCATATGTGCCTATTCCATTTCTGAATCAGATGGTTCAGTACATTCATCCTTTTTAATCTCCTTTTTTATCTTTCTTCTCATCTTATTCTAAAATTTAAATTTTAGAGAAGTATATCCCTTTTTATCAAGTCTTTATGCTCACTGGATTCATATTCCCTCTCATCTCGATACATCATCCGGGTTTCAATAAATTTTCTCTAGGTTATATTTTTTACAAGTGATTATTTCATAGTGGTTGTTGATATCCCATTCCATTGGGTTGGAAATACTCTCATAACATTGAAGCCTTGGTCTGTTTGTTTAGTAGGATCTCCCATGGTAGAAATTTTGTTGAATATCTCTGTAAGCCTTAAATTATTATGAGTGATGATTTCACCATGAATAATTCTAAATGTATCAAATTTTAGTTTATCTGAAGAATAACTCATTTTTATGATATTTTTAGTTCCTTCATAGGCAAGTACAATTTTCTGCCATATCTTAAATGTAGTAGGGCATCGAGATACTCGATAAAATTCATCTGGTCCTAGACTGCAGATGATAGCATTCTTAGCTTTTTAATTCACGTCAAACTCTGATTTAGTAGCTATACTCCATGTTTCAGGTTTATCAATATTTTTCTAAGGACTAATAATATTTTTATAGACTCTGTATACAAGATTATTCAGGTAGATGATCATCCTCAATTTACAACATCCATAGTTTTTACCTTTGAAGTACGAATCTTATATTATTGAAATTACCTCTCGTGTATCAGCCATTTAAATAACAATATATTAAATTACTTTCACCTTGCTATTGCTTTAACGAAATAAATCTTATCTGATACCAATTGTGGGATTGTGTGATACAAAATATGCACAAGAGGGGGTAAAATTTTTAATTCAAAAATTCTCTTAAAATCCTGATGATAATTAATATTAACCTCTTATCTTTAATCCAAATTTTTTCGTATCGAAAATAAATAGATATCAAGAAGTAATGATTTATAGTGGTTCAAGGCACTAAGATCCCATATTCTACTCCACCAATACTCTTCTCTGCAAGATAGGGGATTTTCACTAGTCATCCCTGTTTTCACAAGATAATCCACAGTTGAGTGCAGGTAGTTGACACCATTACAATTTATGGCTAAATAATGGCCGTTTGGTTCTAAAAACAGAAATGATCAATCAACATAGTATGAGAAGAATGTACTCAAAATAAATGATTATTTGAAAAATACTTTCCAGTTGATCTTTAGAGATGTAGCAATACACAACTAATAGTGAATATATCATCAATTATTTAATGTTTGTTATTTATATAAGAGAATTTATGAATCGACCAGTTTACAATTGACCATGAAATATATTTAGAAAAAAATCAGAAACACATTCATGATAAATTTCCAATGTATAATAATTGAATCTTCACAGTTTTATTTTCTAGTATAAATTATAATCTGATCAATATTTCATCAGAAAATATGTGAAAGATGTCTTTAAAAGAACATAATATTCATAATTTTTAATAATAGAGAAGTCATTACATCCATTAAAAATTGGCATGAAATACTACTATTAAATCGATCCTTTGAATTATCAATAAATGGATTCATATCGGTTAAATTTGTGCTTTAAAATCAGGCCTTCAATCTTTCATGAAATCAGTATAATATTCTACAAAAAACCATTTCACAATAAAATTGTAAATTCAAATCTCTAACACTATTGTGAAGAAAACGTAAGGTTCCATAATTACATAAGTTCTTCATTAAAATTTTCCCATATAAAAAATGTAAGTTTCCTTCCAAACATACTGTTATTTTACTTTACTTTTCTAAACTCTAAAAAAATAAACGTAGGATTTAATCCTTACGCTACGCTCTCCAAAGTAAGGCATGAACAATGTTTCTAAAACAGGATGAATAGATTTCCAAACACATTGAAAAATATTTCAAGTGAATAATATTCTATGATAATATTTCGAAATTTGTAATATAAAGAATAATACTTTTCTTAAATATAATTAATGTAAATTCATTATAATAAAAAAATAAGGGTATTTGTGAGCATAAAAATTATCATAAAAATATAGAGTATTATTGAAATAATACATGCCCAACATAAAATTTTCTAGTAAAATGGAATGTAATCTAGAAATTTATATAATTACGTAACAATGGATGATCCTAAACAACCTTATAAAACCTCTATATGTACATTGTTCTGAACCACCTGCCAATATATAATGATGCCCCTAAGTCAAAAAACAACCTACTTCCTTAACCAGATATCACTAGTGGCCCAGTCCGCCAGGCCTATCAACAAATATAGGGTTCACCAACCATTCTTATGAGGTTTTATCTGCAACCATCACACGATCATCAAAAAGATTCAAAATAACTCATGGTGGTAGTAATAATTTGTATATAAGAGGCCCTCAACCGTGTGACTCATCTTACCGGCCATCATCGCACTTGCCTACACCAAACATAGACACAAATATATGATAACTCTTATGGTATATCCTTCCTATAAAGGGGACACATATTTATATACATACATTTCATATCACACAAAGGTGAAAATTTGGCAGCCATACTATAAAAAATGTAAACCATTTCATAAAGTGACCAATGTTTCCAACCAGGCATACACTTTTTCCAGAACAAAGTCTCCTTAAAATGTTAGTATAAGAATTATCATTGTGTTAGAAGTTCCAAAGAGGAATTTATTTTATCATGTCCAAACAAATTTACCAAAATCATCTTACCAATTCCACTTTTAAATTTACAAATCCAAACGATCACGAAAGCAAACATTCATCAAAAGCTAGATAAAGATCCAAATGTCCTTTACTCATTTTACACACACCAAATTATTCTATAAGGACACACAAGCCAAACATAATGAACAACTTGAAATCCATTCAAGAAACCACCAACTTAAGGTATCACCTTTATGTGTTGACACATAAATGTGTGAACCTAGTGCACCCATAGATTCACCAACATCTAGTGATACAATGAAAACCAATAAGACACTTAAAACCCATTTCCATAAAACACCCATTTCTTTAAGAAACATATCCACCCCCATCCTTACATTGAAAATAAAAAACCATCCCCTAATAAACCCTTAAAATATTCACAAAACGTTTTAACACATTTTTGAAGCCATTCCATTTCAAAACAAAATACTCTAGACCAAATATATTGGCAAGGAAAATTTTTGAAAACATCTAAAGTGCTAGGAATTTCAAAACTACAAACTCTAGTCCAAATTTACCACCAAACAGACTAGGTTCAAATATCCAAATAAGTAAACATAAAGATCACTAAAAAATATAATTAATAAATTAAATTATCTTAAAAACACCAAAAAACTAATTTCAAGTGTTATAAAGGATAAAATAAAATTTAATATTTTTTTAAATAATAATTGGAACCTAAATAAAGCAATTCAGTATAGAAACATATATGCATCTAAATCAAACATACTAAATTTACCAATACAAAGTCTTAATTGAATAATTACACCAAAATCCATTGATTAACAAATTCTTTAAACAAATAAACTCTATAATAGACTATTTAAATATATTTTGATTCTTAAAATCAAACTATAAAAAATAATAATATTTAATTGAAGAACCAAGCGTCAGAGAAATGAATTAGAAATGAAAAAATTATGATTTTCCCTACCTTAACCTTGTGAAAATTTGATTAAACCTCCATAGAAGGAAGGTTAGGGTGTTGTGGAATAACCACACACCCTAAACAATAGATAAAATGAAAAAAATAAAGAACTCATGAATAGGGTTTGTCCCATTGAAGAAAAAGTCCACCCGAATTTACCATATCAGTATACCCGAGGAGGGGGTTGTGAGCGATGGGGTGTGGCAGCCATGCCATAGTAGTGTGGAGTTGGTCGTCAGAAGCATGGTCGTGATGGAGGGTTAGGCCACCGATGCTGGTTATGGTTAGGTGTAGGTTGGTCGTTGGGAGTGGAGGTGTGGTGGTTAGGTGTAACACATGGAGGGAGGAGGGTGGAATATGACATGACATTGGGGATGTACCACAACAAGGGAGGAAGGTGGAAAGGGGAAGGGTGGATAGTGTGGGATTCCCAAACGTGTGGAACACTCATGTTAGTGAACCAAGGGGTTGGGTGTCGTGCACAACACGAAGGATGTGGTGCAGTTTACAGTTTCTTCTCCAACTTTCTTTTTATTATTTTAATAATAATTATTATATTATTAATAATAATAACATAATAAAAATAATAATAATAATAATAAGTTAATAATAAAATTAATAATTATTCTTATTATTTTTATTAAAAATAATAAAAATAATATTAATAATAATAAAAATAATACAACAATAGTAATTCAAATAATAACAATAATAATATCAATAATAAAATAATAATACTATTATTAATATTTGTAAATTCATTAGTTACATTTTTTTCATTTCTATAATAATAATAATATTAATAAAAAAATTAAAAATAATACTATTATTAAAACATTAGAACTAATTTTATTACAACAATTTTATAATAATATAATTGTTATTTTCTAAAAAATTTATTATTAGTATTAGTGTTAATATAGTATAATGTTTTAAAAAATTAATTTATTTTTATGATTTGTGTAATCGCACAGTCTCTAGGGCCGACCGCGTGGTTAGCGCAAACCCTGTGGTGCCCCTACACCAGCCCTAACCCCACCATAACTAACATTACTCTAAAAATTTAACCTCGCGTTCAACACGAGCCTTGATGAAAGAACCCAGCGGTAATAAATAATTAAATAAATATAAAATTTGAAGACATGGTGTGACAATTATTCCCACCACAGACACTTTCATCCCCCATAATTTTAGCCATCCAAACGATAGATATAAATTGAATCCCTATCTGATTGGAACCAAAAGAAACCAGAACATAAGAGAAATGGAGAACACGAGAGGGTTGTCCCCTTCAAAAAATTCAACTAGTCAAGAAACTTGACACCAAAACATATCTCCCTGAGAAGTGGGCCGACACGAAAACTCCTAATAGATCCAAACTAACTTCTATAGCCCGAGTGAAACAACAGAACAACTGAAACATGGAACTCCCATCCCAGACCAAAAAACACCCCACACTATGGAAACCCAACAAGAAGAACATAACCAATGTAGTTTACCTAACATAAGTAAAAATATTGATTCTTATGCATGATATTACATCTCAACATAGTAATAGATAAACCGAGTTCAACACATACAAGGGGAAAACACATATTAAGAAAAAAATCATGATTCACAAAACCGAAATCAGACAAACAGAATTGTTTCACTAAAATGGAATAAGTTCAAACCATTTCCCCATTGAAATTATGGACATAAAATAATTGTAATACATTAATAGTATAGAAAAATGAACTAAATTAATCAAATTTTCCAATCCCATCATGAAACAAAAATCTTGATCAATGGCTTCACACCCACAAAAACTATTGAATACGTTCAAGCATCACCCCAAGACCTGTGGCTGGGGATCTGATTATGCGTTTCTCTCGTTCCTCATAGTCAGGAACTGAAATCTTCTTGTCATAGATTCTTCTTCAGGAAATGCTTCTGGGAAAACTTATCTAGATTACACAGATACCTGCAACGATGGTACAGTTTTGGAGGGATACGACATGATGGCTATATCTTCCCTAAACACACACTATAATGGAATGCCACTGAATAGTTTGAAAAACTAGAAGCTATAACCATTGTAGAAAACTCTTTAGAAATAGGTCACTCTGGAACACCCTTCTCATAGGATGTGGATCCTTTATGAGCAACCATGTACACTTTTTTTCCAACCATCTATGATTCGGAGACCAACTCATCTAGGAATGCCTCATCCAACAGATTTTAAAAATGATGTTCCTTAGAAGCGAGCACTTACAACATGATCTACAGACATATACCACTGATTAAGGGAGAATTAATCATCATATCTTGCAATTCTACCTTTGGAGAAAATGAAACATGTTCCTTGATACAATTAACATAAGTCATCACCATCCATTTTCCATGATGATTGCACATGAGTTCTTTTTTTATTCATCTTCACCTCGTCAGGTGTGATCCATCAGAAGAAGACATATATAAAAATATTCCATTTCATCCCAAATTTCATTGATGGTGGGGAAAAAACAACCATTCTTCCAGATATGGACCTTCAAATATAACCAAAACGGCACACACTCTAATTGATTCAAGAGTTCCAAATACCCTCAAGATGTTCTCTACCTCTTTAAGTCTCTTGGTTTCCTCTAATATACCTTTATCACCAAGAATAATTGGATATGTCTCAGAAAGACCAAAAACTAAGAAAGGCTTATCCAAAACCTTGGGGAGATTTCTGGGGGCATTTTTTAATAACATATAGAACATAGAGCCAAAACCAATTTCAATCTGAAGCCACGTCAATGAATGGGCCTTCATCCAAAAACAACTAGAATAAAAACCAAAAAATATATAGACATCCAAAATTCTTCTAGTAAAATAAAACCCCTTTTAGAAAACAAGTTCATGCCTTTAATTTCAATTAAACACCCATGACATCCAATGAAATCTCACGTATGTGTCCATCTATTTGATTGCATTACCAATTTTAGAAAATTTCCAAAATTTAATGAAAAAAATTTCCCCTAAAAACCAATTATACCAATCACAAAACCTTTTAAAAAAATACTCATCATTCCCAAAATCATTTTAATTTATAAAAATAGTCTTACACCAACAAAAAACAAGAGAAAAAACCAGTTATATCAATCTTCTAGGGAGGGAGACTTCTGTCTATTCCCAACTCAGTGACATGGTAGTGATTCCTTCCCCAGGTAGAGAACAACACTAAGAGTAACTTTATATTGGAATGTTGATATCACATGGGTCATTTGGTCATGCTAAATCAAAACATAATATCAGATCAATTCCATTGTCATACGTCAATCTAAAAAAACTATAACAAGACAAGGACTCAATTCCAGGACTACACATGGGGAATTGAGGTTTGAAATGAGTGAGTGTTAATGAAACCCTTCATATACCTACCCACCAATTCCCGACTGTCCTAATATTTAACTTCTGCACACCCCAAGTAACAAGGTCATCCAATGATATCATTTTGTCATGATCTAGATTTTTCTGACCCCGAACAGGTCATTTGAGCCAGTCCGTAGCATGGCCCGAGGTTCATTCCCGATCTCCATGGGTTTAAAAATAGTCTCGAGCATCAAAAAATAAATGTGGTAAACATTGGGTCTATAAATAGAAGAAAATTAAAGAATTTTATAGAACCCAAATAACATAGAAACCCACTTACCATGGAATGAAGATAATCTGCACATACCTTCATGTGACCTTCTAGGTGACTACCCAACCAAAGGCCATCCTTTCTCAAATAAAGAGAAACTCAATTCGAAGAACATGACAAAAGAAAACCTACAACTGGAATGATATTATACATGTGAGCACCGAAATTCTCAGTAGGGATACCATGAATAAACCCCTGAATCCAAATATTTCCTTTTCCAAACTAGTCTTTAAACACCAGTTTGAAATACACTTAAAAAATAGGGTTTTTACATTTTCATTAATAAAACAAAATTTTCCCCATTTTAAAATCAAACACAATGAAAAATCAATACAAAACACAATTTACATTTATAAAAAAACAAAAAAAAATGTGATACCAAAGTGGTTCGAAAATAAAATAATTAAATAATGAATCATAGAAATAATCTAGTACTACAATGAGAAACAAGAAATTTACATAATTAGGTAACCATGGGAGGTCAAAACATCCCAAGATGACCACTGTACATACTCATTTTGGAACTAACTATCGGTGTATGGTGTAGCACCTAAGTCAATAACATACTGGTTTCCATAAGTTGGCCTCACTAGTGGCACAACCCACTTGGCCTAATAGAAAATCAAGGGGTAGCAACCCGTCTAATTGGGTTAGATCAGTAATCGGCACTCGATCATCAAAAATATGCACAAGAACCCACGTTGGTAGTAAAATTATGTAACTTGGAGGATATCTCACACATGACTCATCTTAAAAGCCATCATCGCACTGGCCTACCCCATACAAGGACACTAATATACGATAATCCCAAAGGGATATCCCTCCTATAAAGGTGATACATATAAATATAAATTCATTTCGTATCACAGAATTTTTTTCAACTATTCGTAATTAAAAAAACATTAAATCCATTTCATAAAATGCTCCATGTTTCCAACCAGGAATACAGTATCGCCCAAACAAAGTCTCCACTTAATGTTAGTACAAACATTATCCTTGGGTTAAAAGTTCCAAAGAGGCCTTCAAATCAACATGTCAAAATACTTTTACCTGAAACATCATACCAAAACCACATTCCAATTTACAATTCCTAATAAGACCTTAAGAAAGAATTCATAAATACCCAGACCAATAGCCAAACTACCATTACACTTTTAACTCATGCCAAATTATTCTTTAAGGCTACATGAGCCAAACATGAGGAACACATTGAAAGCCATTTTTTGAACCCACACAAAAGACAAATCCTCATTTAGAAAAATAAGAATCATATATAAAAAATCATTTAATATAACCCCCAAAAAATGTTCCTCCTTCATTTGTTGATGCATCCATGGGTGCACCTAGTGCACTCATGGATGTTCCAAAATCGAGTGATATTACAATAACATATAAGACACTTAAAAACAATTTCCATATAAACCCAATTGACATACGAACCATTTCCAACAACCCACCTTATTTTGAAAACATAAATCCATCCCCTTATAGATCGTTAAACTATTCCCAAAAAAATAAAACATTTAACAATATCTGACATTTCAAAACTACACACTCTTGAAAGAATTTTCATCTAAATAAAAATTTCCACAATAATATGACTGCTATAAATTTTAAAAGAACCAACAATATCACAGTAAAGAAACACTATCAGTTAAAAATATAATTCTAGGTTCCAAAATCAAAAACATTACACATGAAGGTCATTAACTCTAATTTTTAATAAATTCAATCATATGGGAAAACCGCACAACAAACTAATTACTGGTGTTATAAAGGTGAAAATCATATTTTAAAAAATTTCAAACATGATATGGAACCTAAATAATCAAATTCATAATGGGAACATATATTCATGCAAATACAACATACTAAATGTAAAAATTTAAATTCATTACTGGAGAATGGCATTAAAATCCATTATTAACAAATTCTAAATATTTGTAAACGTTTTAATAAACTCAATATGTATATTATGATGTTGAAAATAAAATATTGAAATAAAAATAACAACAATTAAAATAACAGAGCACAAAATAATAGAAACTGATATGAAAAAGTATTGATTTCCCTACATCAACCTTGTGTGAAATTAATGGATCCATAAGGTAATGATGTGAGAGGCATCATAGAATAACTGAAGAAACTAAAAAGTGTAAAAAATTCATAAATAAGGACCCCTAGATTATGGTTTATCCAATCAATGAATAATAACCCAAAAATTGATATAAAAGTATACTAGATGAGGGGGTAGTTGATGAGGGTGTGTCGCAGCTACGACGATGTATCTCAGAGTAGGATACTGGTTACAAAGTAGATGTGGGAGGTTGGGATACCTGTTCTTGTTGGGGTAGGGTGTAGGTCAGTCACCGGTAGAGGAGGAGTGGTAGTATGGTGCAGTTCGAGGAGGGAGAAGGGACGAGCATGTCAGTATTCCAGGGATGCACTAGACCAAGGGAGGAAGGCGGAGAGGGGAGGGATGCAAAGTTTGGGTTGGCCAGAGGTACAGAACGTGCAGGGGAGAGAATATAAGGGGTATTGGTGTAGCATGCAACGTGAAGGGGGGGGGGGGTTGGGATTTCTTCTCAGTTAATTCATTTTATAATTATAATGATAATAATAATTATAATGTTGATAATAACCTGATAATAATATTAATAAAAATAATATAATAAAATTATTAAAAAAAATTATAATTCATTCAACATTTCATTTTTATTATAGATAGAGAAAAAATAACAAAAAAGAGGAATTCAACAAGAAATAAAATAAAGAAAACCATACAAGGGGGAATAAAATATTACAGACCCAACTGATCCCCCTTAATAAAATTAACCCCTACCAAATACAATTGAAAATAACTAGAAAAACAAATAACATGATTACCTTGATCCGCCACCACCAAAGAAGCAAGATAATTAGCCACACTGATTCCCTCCTACAACACATGAGAAATCTGAAAGTTGTTGTTGTTGAGGATTGCATTGCACTTCCTTATAGGGTAGGCTATCGACCAAGGAGCTATAATTTTACCAATAATTGCATCATGAACAATTAATTAATTAGTTTCAACCTGAATGAGAATAATAGTTTTCTGGCCACATAAAACAAGACCCATCAACATAGCTTTGGATTATACATGAATTGAATTTCCCCTCTCATAATACGCATAATATGCAAGCAAGACACTCCCCCATGTATCACAAACCACCCCTATACCTCTCATATTAACTAGCATGTAATAAACATCCAAATTCAACTTCAATCCTGTGTTTGGAGCCATCCACTTGACCCAATTCCCTCTAATCGTATTAACAAGCTGTTGAATCATAGAACCATTCCTCTACAAGAATCTCAATGAAGGAGAATCATTCAATTTATTAATACCACTAACCAGATCAATCACAAGTGATATCATCTTCATAAAATTGGACTATTCTATGGCAATAATACCTTGAAACCTGGCCCGGTTCCTTTCCCACCAGATGCACCAACAACTTGTGGTTAATATTATATTTCTGTCCATTTTTTCCACTCCCTCACCTTTAATACCATTGAACGATCATTCCAAAAAATAATTATCAGCAAGAAAAATGTGTGAAATACCAGTAAACCCTCCAAAAAAATTTCCATACTGTTCTTTCCCAATCACTCTCAACGAAAAATTGATTTGTGTCTTCCTCCCTGTATAACTTGCAACAATGACATTTAGAATCTAGATTAATTCTTATCTTCCTCACATTCACATCTGTAAGAATAGCCTAGTTTATTATCCACCATACAAGAATGTTGAACTTAGTAGGAATACATCTAAACCATTACTTTTTATTCCAATTATCTTGCTTCCCTTGAGGAGTCGAAATCTGGTTGAAGTCCTTTAAATAAAAATCCCATGTATTGGAAAAAGTAAATACAGACTTATCCATATCTGAATTTAAAATAATATCATCAAAAGCATCCCTTTGATCCTCATCCAGAATTGTATCAATTAAACTGGGATTTTCACTGGCCTCCTTGAATGAAATAAAAGGTCCATGACATCCTAGATATCCCAATATTGAACCTGCCAAGTTATTAAACCAAAATGATAACTCCCCATTCCCAAAAATCCATCTTGAATGTTGCTGAATAATCAAGAGAAACATCCAGATTAAGGACCATACGAGAGATCCATTTGAAACATGATTTTCCTCATAACTAGAACCTTTATAGGATATAATCTTCCCCTACAATGTTATCTCCTCCACCACTTCCCAGGGAAGTTTTGCATGCATACAGTGGATGATATTAGCCAAACCTCTCACTCCATTCCCACCATCATGGACAGATCTTTCCATTCTGTCCCATGACACCCAATGATGTTTCCCCTCAGATAAATCATCCCAAATAAACCCTCAGAAGACTTTACAATGTTAGAAATGACTCCCTTAGGGACACATCTGGCCGAGAGATCATGACTCAGGATGGAAGCTAACACAATATTTATTAGAGTTATCAAGCCTCCAAAGGATAAAAAAAATTTTTGTTCAACACATGATTCATAATAATAATAATATGAATAATAATAATCATAAATAATAATAATAATAATAATAACATTAATAACATATTTCCATCTCTAGAATAATAAATATTTCTTTAAAAAATTTAAAAATAATTTATTAATTTCCCATTAGAACTAATAGTATTAAAAAAATATAATAATAATAATAATAATATGGTTATATAAAAAATAATATTATTATTTTTTAATTAACATATAAAAATTCATAATATATAGTTATTATTGTGATTTGGGAAATCGCACAGTCACCGGGGATGAATGCATGATTGTTGCTAACTGTGCAGTGCCTGTGCAGTAGGGAGAAATGCACCAAAAATAACAATCCAATTTTTTTTACCCCCTCCAACTCGAGGCATGACGAGAGAACCCAGAGAATAAAATAATAATAAAATAAAAACAAATATAACAATCAGGGTATTACTGATAAACAAGTACATGAAAATTAAATGATCTACTCAATCCATCACTTATGAAAATGATGATATTAAAGATACATACTTCAAATGAAAAAATGAATTCCAAAATCAAGAAAACATTCCCCATAAATAAGAATAATTCTAATGTAAATATGAAAAGTAATAATGTTCTTAATTTTTATAATTGGGGTGATATATATATTCTATTTTATGTAACTAAATCAACCAAAATAACTATTAAATGTCTCATGTCATAAATCAAGAATTATAGTGAGGTTTTCCCCTCATTTCCCACTCTCCATATAATTCCCCTTAATCAAATACATAATAAGTTTAAGTATATCATCTTTATGTAACATATTAACATCGAAATGATTCTTTTGAATTCTTGTCTATATTTAAGAATCTTAAAAAGAAATAAAATATTGTTGTTTTAAATAATATCATCATGTAAAAGAAAAAGTAAATTTGGTTTTTAAAATAAATGAACATAAAAATGATAAAAATTTTAAATCTCAAATTAAATATATTAAAAATAATCATTCTCAATTAACCCATGGTGATTAATAGAAAAATATTATTTTACCATATAAAAATTTTAATAAAATTATTCACGAAATAGGTTTCACTAAAAATCTATTTTTGGAAAAAATTTCAAAAATTCTATTTTGATGATAAATTAAAAAAAAAATTTAACAATTTTAAGTAATTATTTATCAATATTGTGAATGAATATTTATAAAACATTAATAAGGGAGAAAACATATATTTCATATCTTATCCCATAGTTTGAAGGGATAGTCATTTTTGAGGATGTTTGGGATTCCCAAGACATTATTGATTATCATTAGTGGATCCAAGATATGTATACCAAAAACATTTTTTCTTTCATTATTTTTAGTCGAAGGGATTCAAGAAAAAAATAATTATTCTTGGATATAGTTATTAAGTGATTGAGGAATTCTTTCTGTGGTCCATCTGAATTTAATAACCTAAAAGACTTTGATAGAGGACATATCTCGTTATGAAATTATTCCAAAAGTAAAATAATTGGAATTGGTTTGATTGGTTTATCCAAATATTACTTAGAATATTAGTTTTTAATTAAATTTTTTTGAATAAATTGCACATTTTTATTAAAATGTGTGATGTTCATTTTACAATTATTTCTCAACATTAATTGTGAAAAAAAATTATAAACGGAATATTTTATTTACCACATCCCATTTTCCAAAAATATTTTATATATTCAAAATAGCTTCCATTTAAAAATTTATTGTCGAATTTAACAAATAATGAATCATAGATTTGTAATTAAGTCCTAGGTCATCGGAATATTCACTCTCTTTTCTAGTATAACCGTAATTAATTTTTTTGAGGTTTACAGAAATATTCATTGATTGATTACTTTTTTGTGATAATAACCTATTTGGAATGAAATAAGAAAATTAACACAAATATAAAAAAGATGTTTCATCATCTAAAAATTTAAAACCGGACCATCATTATTATTTTTTATCTAAATAATATTAATAATATAATAAGAATGTCTTACATGATTTTAATTTTCTATGAATACACTACATTTACCTGGTTTTTCATCATATATCATAAAAAAGTATTAATATTTGATATCAACATATATGAGAAAATAGAAAATTAAAATGTTAAAAAAACATGTATCCCATGGAAGAAACCAATGTGGCGAATTTAATGAAAAACAAATTATTGATTTTTTAATTTTCATGGTAATCATCATTCCTTATCGGCTTCTATAACATCTCACCCAAATGGGGTTATCAAAAATTAAATTCAACCATACAAAAAATTTCTATTACTATCATGAATGATTGTAGTCTCCCTCAATACATTTGGGATAATACATGAAATAGATCATAATATACCCCTATCCATGTTCTAATATCACCATCTTTATAAAACCCCTTATGAACATTATAATTGTAAAATTCGTAAAAAATTTTCATTAATGTTCTTAGTTGTAATTTATTATCCTCAAAACCAAGGATAATATAACAATGTTTATATATAAATATGATGAAGGTATCTTTATTTGGTACTCAAATGAAAAAAATCATACCGAGTCTACTATCAGAGGACCATGACCACAAAAGATTTGATTCACATAAAATTTGATGATAACTATAGAAAGCCTTCCCCTTATATAACATTAACACATGATTTCTTAATTTGACGTACAAATAATAAATCCAAAAATATCCTGATGTCTAGTTCCTTTTAGAATTAGGTATGTGGAATAAAATCTTGTACATTGGATAGATTTATATTATTAAAAAAATCAAATACATGACTCTAAAATTCAAACGATTTTTGAACTGCATTGGATAAACTAGAAAAAAAATAAGATATGGGGTGAGTTATAGAGCATAATAAGGTAATAAACAAGGAATAACATGAAGAAAAAAATTCAAGTTATAAATATGAATATCAATTTGAAATAAAAATAAAATGAATAATAAGGAAAGATAAATCATGAACAACATAACATGGGAAATTGCGAAACAACATAAAACATTGAATCATAAAAATCGATCACGAATAAATCTATCAAGTCGACATTTTTTAAAAATTACATTAAAGGAATCCTGATCAATCCCTATACCAATGTTATATATCATTATACTAAATAGTACTCAATGCATCAGAGCACTATCTATGCACCCCAATCATGTACATTTATATATGCTGATTAATTGTTCCATATAGTTCATAAGGCATGTGTACATACATCATCATAAATTATTACTTTATTAAGAATATTAAAATACAGATATATAAGTCCCCAAATTAATTTATATGTTTATAAATGTGAACACCCTTGATTTGAAATGGGAAATGTATTCATTACAGAATGGTTTTGGCATCGAAGATTGCAGTGACATATAAACAACATAACAATGCCACTTAGAGAAGCATAAAAATTGGATCATGAGAGAAAAATTTGTATCTAATAACAAACGCATAAAATGGGATGTATTAAGGACATTTAATATCATATCCCAAAATTATAAATTTTTAAATAGAAGGCATAAGGAAATGATGAATCCTGAATAAGGAAATAAACCCTAACTATATTTCGTCTTGGTCACAGGTGTGCATAAGGAATCTTGGGAGGATTAATGAGATTGAAATGCTATATCATCATTTCTAAATTAAATATAAAATTATGGGAATATGGAAAAAAATATTAAAAAATATTAAAATGTAATTTAATAGATATATTATAAAATAGTTTCTTGAATGGAAATGAGAAGGGTTGTGTCCCTTAGAAAATTTCATAATGGTAGTGGGTATACATAAAGGATCATGGGAGTATTAAGGATATTAAATGGGGTATCTCATAATTTAGGAATATTATGTACAGTGTGTGGGATATTTAATAACATGTACCATGATGAAAATTTAAATTATGAAGTATAACCTAAAAAGGAATTTTTGAATAAAAAGAGAGGTGATAAATCCCTTAAAAATATTCTCATAGTAAAAACTTCGATAAAGTTAAAAATGAGAGTGGATAAATAATTTATAATTAAAATCACATCATTTTTATAGTAATTTACGTTAACAAATAATTTACAATGTAAAAATTTTCAACTAAGAAGACAAATTCCAAAGAAGGTGCCTAAATTTAAAGGAGTAGCGGAATGTGAGGATTCATTATTTGAGTGTGTGACACCAAATGCTTCGGATGGTCTTATGGAGAGGGTTAGGGAACCATATAAGAAATCTAGAGAGTGGAGGGAATATAATGAACATTGTAATAGATTTTTGAGTGAGTATTAATGGGATCATCTGTTAGTATATATAATAAATGATGCAGATTTCATTATTATTTATGTTTTGGGCTCTACATAATAGATTAATCAAAACCGCAATGTATAAAATTGTTCATACACATTTTTTATTCAAAATGGTAGTTTTTAAAATTATTTTATATATTAAATGTAATAAATTTTTAAAATAATTCCCTTTCATATTTGAAGGTGAGTCATACTCCTATAGAAATGATTTAAAACATTAATATATATTATATGTTTTGGAGGATTCATAATGGATTTAAAAGATTATTAAAATAAAAATAATATTACAATATATTAAATGAAATTTATAAATTTGGTAGTAGATCCCATCTGTATTAATGATAACATCACATTTCGATCATTGTGTGGTCATGAAATAGAAATTATATTTATACGGTATTTATTTTTTACCTAAAAATTGGATTAACTCGTCAAATTATGAAAAATTTACTAATGGATGATTTTAATTTAATGATTACAAAAATAATAATCATTTTATTGAAATAATCTTCTTTAATATGTGAATTTTCAATTTGACAATAAAAATATTAATTTATTAAAAAAGGAATGTTCATTTACAATAACAAGTTTTGAACCGTAATAAAAATTATGTTTTACTTCAGAAAAATTATATTATAATTTATTTATAATTAATGTTAATTAATCATAATATATTATTAAAATATAAGTTATTTCAAAAACAAATTGATTTATAAAAATATATTTATTAATATAATTTCAATGTTACGATAAAATACTATTTGTGTTTTATTGAATCAAAATATAAATAATTTATAAAGAAAAAAATAAGATGTAAATATATTCATAATTATATATAAAATATTATAAATACTCATATTTCTATTTTCTTATATCTTATCCCTTTAATCCACCAGCAGAATCCCTAAGGTTAAGGTGCACGATGTTGGGATTTTCTTGGGGCGATAAGGAAAAATGGTTTGGGACCTGATCTTAAGGAGCTTGTACTTCTCTAATAAATGGTTTCACTCATGGTTATGTTTTTGTATATCATATTAGTCATGGTCATGGGAAAATCCCAGAAATACTATCTTCTTCATAAACTCTGATAAATGGGCCTTATAGTTTATAATTATACTGGTTAAGGTCATCACATCATTTGTCTATTCCATTTGGATGTATTAAAACCATATATTTATACTAACAACATGGTCAGAGTTAAACAATTATATTATCAATGGAAATGAATCTTAATGCTCAATTAAATACTATGGTAATAATAGGAATAAATAAATGCATATTTTTTCTATAAACATATTATATAACAATACATTTAATAAAAATGTAAGGGTGTTTTATTTTTAATTGTTCACTTCATTAAAATATTTCTGCCTAATGAAATTCGACCCATGAATTTTTTTCCCACTCTAAAAAGTAGCTGGGTAAACCTGTTTCATCACAACCTTCTATTCCCCCATTTCTTCACCAAACATGTTGTTTCCCCAAAAAAACATGGACTAGGGGAGTCATCTTATGTCATAGAAATTTGCCTATATGGTCTAATATCTTCATTGGATGCTCCTCATAATAAAGGTCATTATATAATGCACAACCTATGGATTGAGTTCATGTGATGGATATAGTATATACTTCCTCATGAGGGATGCCTGTAAGGCATCATGTATATGAAATAGGTTTTGGGTGTGTGTTAGTCAATATGCCACTGCTATATAGAGATCAAGGCTCTAAAAATGACTGACGTACCATATACTAAGTTCCTCATCATCCTAAATATCTTCAAATTTTTTCATAGATATATAAGGAGGAACATCATGTCTCCAATATCAAGCGCTTGGTCTCATCAACAATTGTCAACATAGATATTCAACACTCATAGAATATTTTATTTTATGCTGAATTATTTTAACCTTATCCACAATTTCCACCACCATTTCATGAACTAGTAGTTCATTTTCCATAAATTGATCACAAAATGTCGGTGTTATGAACCTCTTCCCATAAAAGTCATCATTTGGAACCATTTGGTTACTCAAATGGAAATTGTTGTTGTAAAATATGATTAATAGATGTTGATGTTGGTTCCATACTCATTTTAAGTAAATTGATAATTATTCCAAAATTTCCTCATGTTTTTGGATAGTCATATCATATTGTTCATCATTTAGACGCTGATAATACATAAAAAAGTGAATATCATAGTTTAGATCACTTAGGAAAAATATCCAAAACATAGAGGTGATTATTGGATCTCAATCAAATACAATTGATTGTGGTACTCCAGGAAGACATACCACTTCTCTGATATTTATTTACTCTTTTTAATCCAGTGATAAATCCTCCTGAATATTAATAAAGAGTGAAAATTTTATAAGATGATCCACTACAACCCATATATCATTATTCTACTAAAATGTTTTCAGACGCCCGGTGTCAACCTCCATTGTGTTGTTTTTGCATTTCCATGTTGGAATGGGTAATTGTTACATCATCCCCTTATAATTCTTCCTTTCATCCTTCACATGCTAAAATAACAGGCCCATTGAGGTATATTTGGCTATCTCATTAGCCTTGTTTTCCTTCCAATAGTGATCTTATAAATGTTGATGCATCTTTTTGTTTCTTAAATTAATTGAGAGTGTATAACTTTGTGCATCATCATATAGTTCCTTCATTAATATATGATTTTTGGAAACATATATTCTTGACCCAGATCTCATAATTCATTCTTCATAAACATTAAACAATAAGGATTTAGATTTTCTTATAGTTCCAACATTTTTATGAATTTCCACATTATCTTTTAACACTTATTTATCGTTTCAGGAAGAGAGGGTAAAAATTAATTTGTGAAAAGAATGATGATACTACATCCTATGTGATTCCCATGACGATCTACATCATTTTTATGAATATTGGATCCTTGTTTGTTCTGTAAAATGATAAAATTGATGGATCTTTTCTACGTAGTGAATCCACAAATTTATTCTTTTTATTAGGATGGTAGTGAAATGTGAATTCATGGTTTTTTATAATATCTGAATGTATTTGTTTGATCATATTTATTTTTTTACATGAATTTATATATGAGGCTCTTGTGATCAATATATATCGCACACATTGTCCCATAATGTTTATGTCTCCATATATTCAGAAAAAATATCATAGCTTCAAACACTAGATCATTTGTGTGAAAGTTTTTCTCATGAATTTTCATCTTCCTTGATGAATAATCAATGTATCTATCATTCAACATTAACAAGCATCCCAATTCCTTCTTTTAATCATCACTAAATACTATAATAAGTTCTCCACTTGTGGGTAGTGTGAGAACCAGTGTACTGATAATAATCCTTTAAACACATTGAATAAATATTCAAATTCATCATTCCATAAACACTGTACTCTCTTAGGAGATATTTTCTTAACGAGTGTTTGAAAATCGTGAGAAACATTACAAAAAATTGATGATAATATTCAACTAATCCATGAAAAATATGGAAATCTGTCAAAGATATTGGCCCCATCATCCTTCAATTTCATTTTTCGTTGAACGACATAAAAATAATCCATTTCTTATGATGATATGCCCCAATAATGATACTTCCTTCAACCATAACTCACACTTATTTTACATTGCAGGAATCATCTCCTTTAGCAAGGACTTTAGCACAGTGCTCAGATTCTCCTCATAATACGTCTTGATTTTGAAGTATATTAGAACATATTCTATAAATTTTACCACATATCTATCCAGGTAATCTCTAAATACACTATTCATCATGTCCTCGAATCTTGAGACAGATGTAGATATTCTAAATGGCATTACAATGAAAAAATAATGCATGTACCTTGTATGAAAAGTTGTATTGGGATTATCCATCTTCATTACTTAAACATGAAATTATCATGACTGTAGAACCAACATACAGAAGTATTTTACTCCACGTAGCTAATTAATTAAGTCCTTATTGTATATAAAATGACAAATTTTCTTTATCATGATCTTGTTATGTTCTCTATAATCCATTACAAGGTTCATTGTCCCATCTATACCCTTGAAAAATAGGACCGGTACACCCCATGGTGAATAACATTGGTATATGACCCCTTTCTTCAAACACTCATATAGTTTTTTCTTTAGCTCCTCTACATCCACAACATCATTCCTATATGAATACGTGGATATTTATAATTACCCAGGTATATGTTCTACTAAAAATTCAACCTCTCATCTAGGAGGAAGACCAATAAATTCCTTAGGAAACACATAAACATATTCCCTCATAATATGCATGTCATTGAGGATGAATTTTTCCTTAGACTCAATCATTTGAGTTAGATACACATTCACATATGAAAATAGTATCCATTAGTGAGATTATATTGTAAATGAATAATCATCATCTTCTTTTTACTTGTACAGAATCGGGGGTCAATTCTCAATATGGAGATTAATTTCTTCTTTGTGGAATTTTTTTTGGTTATTTATAAGTATAACCAATCTGTAACCATAATTTCATAGCGTTCCACTGAAGGATGTATGACAAGGTTCGCGGGGTGGTTCAACCAAAAAGGTTTCATAGTGGATGAGTTATATACATGTGATGCAATAATCTCACCATTTTCCAAATTCATTGGTTTCTCTACTTCACTGCATTATGGTGGTGTTTGAATAGTTATTGTAAACTTTTGTTATATGAAATAATGAAAAGAACCATGTATGATAACCCTACCACTAACTATTATATTCTATTTCTACTCATTTTTTAATAGAAATAATACATAATCTTGATAAATTCCTTAAACTATTAAACATATAAATCGGGGTCCTAATACATTTAATGGATAACTTATAAATTACATGTATTTTCAAAAATTTGAATTTTTAGGAATCAAAATATATTATACATAATCTATTTCAAAACATATAAACTTATGGGGCATTTTTACCTTCATAATGGTTTGTAATGATATTATCAATTCACTAAATAATATCCATTGAGTGTTTCAAAATAGGTCTGCATTATGGCCTGTTTTCATCGACTAGGATACACCATGTCTGTATGGGAACACATTATTGTAGTAGTTTCACCTTGGTACATTTGTTACAGAACCATGTTGACTAGTTGTATCTAGTCTATTATGAAATTTCATGATAAAATGCATACTGTATACATAAAAATATTTAGGGACAATTTCATGTACTTAGTCTTATTCCTATGTATTTTTCGATAGTTTTCTAATCATAATCCCAACAAATAATAGAATGTTAACCTAATAACAACTATGAAAATCAGGATCATTATTTCACATTAATACATAATTTATTACAATAATATACACATAATATAACCCAATATTTTGTATGTATTTCATCAATGGGAATTTTATTCCTTTCATAACATCATGGAAATGGGATACAATGATATTATTAATAAATTCATTAACATGCTTCTAAAATTCCATGTATTTTAAAAGTACACAGGATAACATGGGGATATAATAAGATAGTGGTGAGCTATAAATTCTAGTAATGAATTAAAAATTGCACAACATGAATAATATAATACATGTTAGTCAATAGGAATATCAATGGGGAATAAATAGAATATTTATAATAGAGAATCATATATCATTAAAATAATAACATGGTAAATGTGGGAATATCCTAAAACACATGATCATAAACATAAATAAATGATAAATATTCTCATAAGTCAAGGTGGAAAAATTCCCATAAACAATTCAGGATCACTCCTTTTCCCAACATGAACTATCATGATACTAGACATTACCCAATGCATTGTAACACTTTACGGTGAAACCCATAATGTAAATTACTTTATCTTACATCAGTATTCCATATAAATCATTATAAATGGAATAATTCATCTTAGTAAATTATTCTATCATTCAGGAGTGTGTAATACATATTTATATATATTTTTCCTAAATCGAAATTAAAATTTCATAATTGTGAACACCCTTGATAAAAAATTAGTCTTGTATTCACTAAAATATTGTATTGGCATGGAAGTTAGGATTGGAATTTCATAGCTTAAAGGGGTCACTTATAGATATAGAAAATTGGGATGATGAGGGAGAAAGGTGTATATCATCACATATACATAAATTGGGATTTACATTTGACATATAAAATCATATTCTAATATTATTAATTTTAAAATAAGAGGCTTATGCTAATGAAGAAACTTCAATAAATAAATGGATCCAAAATATATTTCAACAAGGTAATGGGTGTTAATAAAGGGTCATGGGAGGTTTAACGAGATTGAAAGTGGATGTCATCATTTATTGATTAAATTTTAAATAATAGGATTATGGAAGTAATTATTCTGACATAATCTATCATGACCCATCCCCCAAGGCCCATGACGTGACTACCCTAAGCCCCCTTCCATAGGCCAGGGGCTGGAAACTAGAACCAAAGTCATAATTCCCTAATATTTGGAAGTCATTGCCTTTATAAACTGTAAAAAACACAATAGAGTACAAATATAGTCATGAAACACTATGTAAAACAATATAACAAGAGATTACTGAAATGTAAAGGGAGAGGAAATACAAGCCCAATTATAAAGTACAAGGAAACTGAAAATACATGTACAACTGAAGGAAAATAAAACCAGATGTTGGGTCATCCTCTAGGATTCATATCTGAATTGTAGGTACAGATAGCCTCCTCATCACTCCATGTCTGTCAGTCACCTCTGTGTACCAATTCATCGTAAGGTCCATATCCGGTTATCGTCTAGTCCTGGTACTCTCGGCCTCAGTTAGCATTTCCCATCATCTGCATCCATCATAATGAGGTGAAAGCATATCCCGTGTAGGGGTGAGAATAATTCTACATAGTAGGTACACTGATACACTTTAGGTCTCACAAAATCCAACCAGGATAAACCACAAAGTATGAAATCATCAAGTAACCCTGCATAGGTATATGCCCATTCATATACCTATGTTATTGAGTAATCCATATCAATCTGGAGAAAAACACAAAATTTACATACTTAACTGAAAAAGGTATACAACTTATGTAGAGAGTTATCCATGATTACATGTAGCCACTAAATCATCTATTCTATTGAACCCATGTCGGATCCTGGAATAGTAGTCAGAGATGTCTAACCAATGTAAGATCAAGGAATAGTAGGTAGAGCTGTTGAACAAAGGAAGGATCCAGGAATAGTTGTGAGTTCTATCGAACCCACGTAAGATTCAAGAATAGTAGTCAGAGCTGTCGAATCCTTGTAGGATCTAGGAACAGTAGTCAGAGTTGTCGAACCCATGTAGGATCTAAGAATAGTAGTTAGAATGCAGCCACCCACATGGTTCCGCACAAATAATTCTTGATTCTAGGAGGGTCCACTCCTCAAGCAAAGAGTCTATAAATCAACTACCATGAAAACCCCAGTTTATGTATCCAAAAGATTTGTCTTTCCAAAAGAAACCCAATGCAATAGATGGTGTGTCAATCGGACGCCCAGTCTGAGAGTTAGTGGCATTTTCATTCCGAGGTCCTGGTTGGATTTACATTCAATCCAAACAGGATGTACACCATCTATGCCCAAAACTTGATTGTGGTATACCAAAAGAACCATCCCCCTCCAACGTTTTTGTTTCCATAGATGGTTCATCAATCTGACGCCCATAGCTAATGTTACCAGAAATAGAGTGAAAATAGGTCCAGAGAGTCCCGGTCTGGTCCGCCCTAGTCAGACCGACCTGGGAGGACCCTGCCAGACCCAGGTCCGGCCGTGGGACCAACCCGGTCTGCGGGTCCGCCCCGGACTTTAGGGGTTTCCCTCCCCCTGATGGCTGCCCGACTCGCGCTCAGTTCGGCCCATGCTGGGTCTGGACCACGCTGGGCTCGACCCGCATGAAGCTCGTAGCTAGCGGACCATGGGGTCCGCCCTAGCTTTATCCAAGGTGGAGGTTGCACCCCCTAGAATCCTAAATGGCTTAGCCATGGGGGGTGTTCAAAACTAGCACCACGTGTCGCTGATCCATGTCACACATGACCAAAGCGGCAGGTCCCGCTCCTCCTGGCTGGTCGAGCAACCCGCCGCCTCCCATGACGCGTGGTTGCGCCGTGCCTCCACCAATGATCAGCAGTGCCGACAACCCATCCCATGCCACCGCGACCCAAATTTCCACTGCACGGTGCGCTGTGCCTTGCCTTTTTTGGTAGCATGGTGGCTCGGTCTACCGTTTTTTCTCATGTCCAGCCTTGCATAGGGTTCCACAGCACCGCAGTGGCCCATCGGCTAATACCTACTCCTCTGGTGGTGTGATTGCACTGCCACTATCCAGGCGGCCAGATGGAGTGACGACCGCCCTTCCCTTCATCGCCGGTGATGTTCGCCAGTTCTGACCGCCGACGAACCATCTGTGGGCCACCGGATGAGTTCTTGTGGCCCGATTCTTGATTCAGATGTTTCCATGCACTACATGGGATGTCGTCTTCAATCCTCAACCATCTTTGATGAAATTCACACAACCTGGTCTTATGTTGCGATTTGCATCCAAATACACAATGTATGGCAGAGGGGGTCAGTTTGTGTTCCTTTGGCCCGCACCCTCCATGATTGAGTGATAGCACACAACTTTGATTCTTAATCCATGAAGGGAAATGATGAACATGAAACAATTAAAAATTTTCAAAACCTTACCTTTGATTGTTGTTCGCTGACTGAGTCACGTGGAAGAAGACAATGTTTTCATCATTCATCGCATCTGCCGCACACATCTAATTGTGATCTTGTTTGTCAGTTCATTGATGACGATGAGGAGGGAAGGATGGTCAATGACATCCCACATCGGTAGGTGTCCATGAAGGGAGGTAGAAGAAGATTGTTCTTCATTGTCAAGGGCATTTTTCATTGGAAGAACGTGTTCTTCATTCTTCTTTTGTGAGGTCTTTTCTCACTAAGCTCTCTCACTTCTCCTAAGATCCACCAAAAGACAAATGCCAACCAAAATAATAGATTATGTTAATTTATTATTTAATTTTGGAACAAAATTGAGAATGGGTTTATTAATTAATTGAGAAGTATTTGTCACATTAAGTGTTAGGGGAGTTGAAGAGTCTCAACTACGCTTAATTCAAAAATTGAGAGTTTCTCTCCATTAATGGGGAGTTTCAAGAGGATTTAAAACCCGGGTGGTCCCCACCTAAATTAAAATGAATTTATTTTTAGTTATGGGTGGGCCCCACCACTGTTACCTCTCATAAGAGCTTAAGATGTGGTGGATCCCACCTTCAACTTCCACATGGAGGCTTTATCCAACAAAATAAAAATAAAGCTACACTAAATTATTTTTATTTAATACTTTTACTGAAAACTCTTAAACTAACTTTTAATCTCTACCATCTACCATCGAGGTGAATGTATCTATAAGCGAATATAGGCTCTATGAGTTCATTGTTTCACTTGAATTTAAATATCGAGCACCAGTTTAATAGTTATAAAAAACTGCTCTTACTTTTACTAAATATATCCGAACAAAACATCAGAAATTGATTCTGGGCACATCGAGCCTCAGAATTATGCACCGTAAATATTAGTAGACTCGTAATATTACCTTTTAATAAAAAATAATGTACATGGAAATTACGGGTCTTTAAATTCTCACCACATTAGGGCTTTACGTCCCTATATGATACAACCCAGACTAAAGGATCAATTGGGGGTACTAAACACGCATATGAGCCTCCTTCTCCCATGTGCTCTAATGAGGTTCCTGTGATGCCAGCGAATGAGCACCAATGGTATCGGCCATCCACATATGACCCGATTCTATCAATCCTCAATCTCCACTGGATCCTTCGTAAAATTCACCCCATCATCGACGTCCATCTCTTCATGGTCAATGATGTGAGAAGGTTCTTGCACATATCTCCCCATCTAGGATACATGGAACACATCAAGCACCTAATACAACTATGGTGGGAGAGAAAAGCAGTATTCCAGCTTTCCAAAACAGCGGAGGACATGAATAGGTCCGATGAATCTAGTACATAACATGCCTCCATGTCCTAATATTAGTAAACCTCTTCGACATGAGACCTGTAGAAAGACATGGTCGCCATCCATAGACACCAGATGTCTCCGTCTCTTGTCGGTATACAAATTTTTCCTGTTCTATGTAGTCATCATCCACTCCAGGATGATCTGAACCTTCTAGGTGGAAGCTCATACCATCCATGTTCCCCCAGTGCTGACACCCCTGGGTTTGTCTTGTACAAGGGTGATCTGGAAGGTCGGCCTTATAATGCCTAAAAAGATTCCATCCCTATGGGGAGTGATAACTGTTGTTGTAAGAAAACTCCACCAAATGTATGTGATCCTCCCAGCTACGACCGATTTTGAGGACACAAGCCCAGAGCATATCCTCAAGGGTCAGAATGGTCAGCTCAGTCTGTCCATCTGCCTTAGGTTGGAAGGTGGTGCTTGACGAAGCTGTGTCCCAAATGCCTCATACAACCCCTTCCATAGCAAGGAAGTAAACAGTGCATCATGATCGGAGACAATAGAATAATTTTCTCCATGTAACCACACAATCCCCATCATAGAGAGGTGTCCAAAACCCCCTAATAAACCCTACTCTCTGATCAATATGAAGTGGGATAACTTGGTGAGTCAGTTAACGATCACCATAATCGAGTCATCACCCCTATATGAATGTGGAATTCCGGTCATGAAGTCCATGGATATCCCATCCCACTTCTACTCTAGGACCTCTAAAGTTTGAACCAAGCTTATGGGTACCTAATGCTCCGCCTTCCCTTGAGAATAAGTGAGGCATTGAGAGACAAACTCTGATACTTTTTTCATCATTCCTGGCCACCAGTGCTGTTGTCGAAGATCTTGGTACATATTTGCCACTCTTGGATGTACCACTAGAGGATATGTGTTGAACTCCCTCAAAAATTCCTCTTAAAGTGACATTGGTACCATGGTATGTCCTCTAAAGAGGATGATGTGCTCCCCACCATCATAAAATCCATCAGGTTCCTGCCCTACGGATATCCGATCACGTCGTGTCTCACAGTCAGTGTCCCTAGGCTACACCTCCCTGACTCACTAAAGATGAGGGAAAGTGACTGTAAGAGACTTGAGGAAGATGACTCCATCTCTGTCCATAAAAGATATATATATACCATCCAGATATTATGTCGCCTCACCTAGCAGTTGTATACTAGTTCTCCTATTATGTCCATCTACTAAAACGTTCTCCATCCAATAAGTATAGAATATCTATAAATCATAGTCATAGAAGGACTCATGCCAACACCACTATCTTAAGTTCAGTTCCTTCTAATAGAAGATATACCTAAGACTCTAGTGAACAAAGTACACTATAAAACGCTTTCCCAATAGAAAGTGTCACCAAATCTACAAGCAAAGACCAATGATACTAACTCCAGGTCATGGGTAGTATAGTTCTACAATTTTTGTCTCAACTTTCGTGAACCATAAGTGTTCACTACTTCCTACTGCATGAATTCTCTTCTGTGTCTAGTCCCTGATGCGTCACATTATACTACATGTAACGCCCCGACCCCAGCTACCCAGAGTCGGTGCATTATTACATAACATTGGCATGATCACAAGAAAGATCAAATCTCGAAAGACCGATTGGTTTAGTAGCCTTGGAAACACTAGATATATTCATAAGCTTTACATTACATCATAAAATGAAAAACTACTACAACAACATAATGTTTCCACAGTCCACACTATAATCCCCTCATAATATCCCTGCAGGTCATTCATAACTTACATCTTCACTTCCTGGGAAAAAAAATAAAACATAGAAAAGGGGTGAGCTCAAATGCCCAGTAAGGATAACAATATAGCGGAAACTTTCATCAATAAGAATAAACATTTAAGGCAATGTATAACTAAAACAAAAGCCTTTTAAACATGAACTTTCAACATGGTATGGAATAAATAAAATGAAATAATGTCATTTACTTATTCACATGGATATTCTACTAATCGAATAATCACATGAAAAAATCAATAACCACTTTCATAATGTTGGAATGCATAATGCCAAACGTTAATTTATTTGTCTAGGCCTCATCCCAAGACCTAGGGGTTACTTCTAACCGGAACCCAACCCGGAGTGCCTCTAATAACCGGACACCAACCCGGAGTGCCTCTAAGAACCTGACACCAACCCGGAGTGCCTCTAATAACCGGACACCAACCCGGAGGGCATACTTTTACCAGTCCCTAACCTGGAGGGCTTACTTTAACCAGTCCCCAACCTGGAGGGCTTACTTTTACCGGTCCCCAACCCGGAACATACTTGTTTATCACATTCATCTGAAGAAAAGTTTGAAATATAACATAAACATTCAGATTAAAAATAGCATACGAAATGTCAATAGTTTCACCATAAACTATGAATGGTATAAAATAGCACATCCACAGTCAAACATATCACAAAACCTTCAATACAATATAGAAGTTTTGTATTATAATAAATCAACTTCAAATAAGCGTAAAATCCATTAAAGGATGTTGACATAGATGAAATCAAAACACTTTTTAGAGAAATATCTCTTTCTATTTTTGAAATCATTTAAGAGCCATATAAAATAAAACATTTTCTTGAAAATATTCTTGTATGCTTGTAAGGAAAGCTTTGACGATTTTATAACGGCGGAAAATAACCGCACCCGCCGTATAAGTAAAAAAAACATTCTTATCTTAATTCTGTCGAAAAGGTTAAAAAGGACCTTGTTTTGAAAATAACGGAAAGATTCCTTTATAAACCTCTTAAAAAAAGTCAAACAAGGGTATAAATGAATTTAACCCATATTCTTGTAAATAATAAATATGTTTTGAAATACATTTCGAAGAAACATGGATGTGGATGATAAAGAAATCCCAGTAGATTATTACGTATAAACAACCTCGGATAATGAAGAGATTGTGAAATAACCCTTACCTTGTACTTTTCCTTGGTTTGGGTAGGTTAACCTCCTGTATAATGTTGAAATAGTTGTTATTAAATTATACAAGAATCATATATATTAATATGATATCATATATGATCTTTTAACATTGATTTGTTAATAATATCTTAGAATTATCGTTGTTTCGGGAGTTAACTTACTCATTTTCATTTATATGTTTTGTTACATAAGCCATGGTTGTTGTATCTTATTCATATCCAGAATGATATCCAGTCCTTAAACATCATTTTTAAATCATCAAATGATAATTATACTTGAATGGATACGATGGAGAATGAATCTCATCGCGTTCGTGGAGACGGTAGTCCGTACGTACGCACGAGCGACAATATCATTCTTTTGATATTAAAATAATATATAAATGGATGGTATATCATATATACAGAATCATTAACATGTTATATTTATTATTTACATGAGTTAAACATCATTATTATACCCATCCAAATAATATTATATTGAATAACAATTACACCACGACGTGGAGACGGTAAGCCGTACGTACACACGTATGGTGACATGTTATTCAAAGGGTGGATAGAATACTGAATATGATTGTACCATATTTATAATAACATCACAGTATATGTGAGATACTGGAGTTATTATTTTAGAATGGTAAGAACAAAGGAAGAAGAAGTGGAAGAAGAAATGAACTTGGAGAAGGGTGGTGAAATCATTACCTCTTCTTCGGTTTCTTCCTTTTGATTTGATCAAAAGGGCTCCTTAGGTTGGCTTTCTGATCAAACTAAGGCCCCTAGATTGTATTGAGGGATGTTGGGAGAGTATTTGGGCAGAGTTTGGCCGAACCAAAAGGCTTTAGAGGTGTGAAGAAATGAGAAGGAGGAGTGCCTTTTTATAAGAGGGGTGAGGGGCACCTTTGGAAAGGCTAGAAATATTAATTTATAATAAATTCATATTCGGTTTCTAATGGCTCCAAAGTTGACTATTCAAAGGTTAAGGTGGGGATAGGTCGAAAACAACTCAACCAATAGAATTTAGACTGGTTTGGGTACTTATATTAACCTTATCTTTAAGTATTAACCCTATGTTAATTAGTTTCACTTTTACAATGTCTCTTTGTATTTTTATATTATATGGTTAATAAACTTACTATATACATCCAAGCGACCCCGAAGTGGTCCAGTAATGATTAAACTATCATAATATAAGTCTCTTGGCCGAACCTTAGATTTTTAGGAATTTAATATCAATTAATAATATAATATTTGTTTTAAGAACTCTTTTATGTCAATTTTGACACTATTCAATAGTTGATTTTTGTGAAACTCATAACAGATTGATTACTTCGAACAAAGTCCATTAAATCAATCCTAATATACCATATTATCCTAGAAAATTAGTTTAATTCATTAAAAGTTTCATATTATATTTATTTGGGTATTTATAATATCAATTATTTTAATTTTTCACTATTATAGTAATTACTGCATCATCATTGTGTCATAAATAAAATAAATTATTTAATGTCTAAAAATTATAAATAAAATATCATTATGTAGGAAATTTTTTTATCTTTCTAATGAATATTTATAATCTAAAATCCAACTTATATAACCCTATGTAACAATTGTTTTGCTAAAAGATATATGCTTGTGTCATTTTTGTATTCATTTTGACTTAATTAAAATAAAGTGTCATTATCACTTACAAGTGGATCCATGGGGTCCCAAAATTGACACAAAGATGTCCATGGTCGACCATGTATCAACCAATAGTGTTAAGACACTTTTTATGGTAATTTAGTATTATTATAATATTATTTTTTAACCCTTATTTACCGGATTTACCCTTAACCATGGTAAATAAAATATTTACCGCAGTAATTATTCAAAATGTCTAAATATAAAAGTTACCTATTTACACAATTTGAACATCCTGATTCCAAATATGGAATCCATTTTCCTAAATTCAAAACACAGAAGTGGCAGAAATTAATTTAAAATTAATTCCCGTTGTCAAAACAAAAAGCGTGTTTTTAAGAGATAATAACTATCAAAAGATTGACACTTGTTTATGTTCGGTTTAATTGTAAAATTATGTACAATGACCAACATTATATTAAATAGTAAAAATATATTCTAAATATTCTTTAAAACCACTCAAATTCATAATTTATCACTATTAATTATTTTGATTAAAAAAGTTGTTTTTAATTAAAATTTAGTAATTTTCACTATTCATCAAAATATGAAAGTTATCAGAAAAGTACCAAAATTTCACCTTAGGCTAAATTTGATATTCCGAATCCAAAAATGAAGTCCATTTTAAAATATAAAATATATATAATTTCAAAAAGTAGGTATTACTATTCATAACAGCTAGTTTGATTGGTTACGGTGTGTTAGAACTCGAAGTTGCGTACAACACACGCTACTGTTTTATTCAAAGGAAAGCGTACCGTGGAAGCTTGGGATGTTTCATTTTAAATTTTTTTGATGTCTCCATTTAGTCAAAAAGTTTAAAATATTGTATTTAAAAAGGTTTCACTATCAAAAGTTGATAAAAGTGCAATACTGAAAATGAATCTGTTCTTGCATTATGACTAAGAAACTCATAATATGGATTCTAAAATTATAAGGATTATAAAAAGTTTAAAATTTAGTTAATACTATTCATGACCTCTTTTAATGGCTTTTTTTTTGTAAGTCATGGTGCAATTGAACTCAGTGTTGCGTGTAGTGCAAGTTATTGAATTATTTTGAAGAAATAACACACTATGAAATCTTGGGGTGTTACATTCTCCCCTCCTTCAATAAATTACGTCCTCGCAATTTTAAATTGTTCTTCAAAAATAAAAGGTTGAAAGTAGAAAATATATTTGTGGGAAAACCCACATCGGAAATTGGGTTACTAAAATTTAGTCTTAATATGAGGAAAAGAGAAATCAAAGGGTCACCACCAAATTATGATCTCGATTAGGAGAACATTGGTGGAAATTAGAGACATATAATCGGAGGAAAAACGTAAATATTTATAGGTAGTGATTGAGGTCTTCAATCACAAACAAGTGTATAATTGAGGTCCTTAAATTCATCAATCTATGATGATTTGAAATACCATCGGTTCAACAAAACATAGGGTATTAGGATAACACATTTTTGACGTTTCAAAATATCTTAGATGAAATCCCACATCGAAAAATGAATTAATGAGGCCTCTATTTAAAATAAAGAGTGGAAAGTATGAAGATTACCGAAAATAACACATACTAGGGTTCCATGTAGGAAAATATGGATATGGAAGAGAAATCTAACCATCAATTATCTGATGGAGAGTGGTAGAGAACATGGCTATGAAAAGGCCAACAATCCCAAAGCCATAAATTAGTGATGATTTAAGGTACCATCTAGGACAACATTTTTGTTCTAAGTTTCTTTTCTTAATATTGAGGAATTTATTTATGATATTGGCTAAGATCATAAGGAGATATACTTACTTTATAATTAGAGTTTTGTCCATTAATAAATTTCTACCATAAACTCATCTTTCACTCGTAAAAAAAATTATATTTATACTATTCGTACAGGGTTCCAAAATAAATGAATTTATAATTCATCGACCAGATATTTTAAAAAAACTACATTATTTAATCCAGGACATCTCTTGGGCCAGTGGTAGGTGATACACCCTTGTCGCCCTTCGGTTGCGGGTTCAAGTCTCGCGGCCTTGCCGGACGCAACAGGTTGCTGCCCGACCTCCGGGTTGTCCTTTTATGGAAATCCAAAATAATCCAAATAAGAACTATCCAAAATAATTCTATCCAAACTCACAGTCGAACATTTATAAGGAAGGTAAACATAATATAGATCCTTTTTACCCCGTAATAGCATATAAATACCTTCATCATGTATTACCATATTCCTTATTGATTACATTCATGATCCCTTATTCCATATAGAATGCTGGATATACTTCATTAATCCAAAAATGTTTAAAACCCCAACAATGATGGAATATACAAATCATTAATCAGTTCCAAGGTAGTCAAGAATATCCAATATAATTTATCCAAAACAATCACATATTATTCCAAAATCACTATCTCAGTATCAGAACTATATTATGATTTATCATTCACTCAACCATATATTTTCCAAAAATTTATCCTGATATTGAGTCACTTTTCTTTGTTCCACACAATCTCAAGTCCTTAATGAAATACTACTGCAGTACAATCCTTATATACTCCATAATTATTATAACAAGTACATTGTTGATACAACACTCAATTGACATAATCAACATAAGAACTCTAATCATTCTTCTTCATCTGTGGTAGTATCATAACTTGATTATTATCCAATAGCATCATTTGTGGCATAGTCTGATGACTGGGACATAGGTTCGCGTAGTGTCCAAACTCCTTGCAAATGAAGCATTGTACATTTGAAACCATTTTCTTACCCTTGCAGTCATGTACTTTGTGCCCTTTTCCTCCACACTTATAACAAACTCCCATTCCTTTCAGGCAATTTCCAGGGTGTTTCTTTCCACAGTTACCACATATGGGAAAATTCTTCTTTTCCCTCTTCCCTTTATCCATTTTTCTCTCTTCCATCCTTTTATTCTCTTGCTTCCCTTCAAAGCCATAGGACTCAATAAACTCTTTACTTATCTTATCAACACATGATATTATTTCTTCATATGATGATAATACATGGGAGACTATTTCTCTTATAAATTCTAGCTTAAGACCATGAAAGATATGATCCTTCCTTCTCTTTGGATCATGTGAATTTCTGGAGTTCTCATTCCTTCTACTGGGCGCCATTTCTATACCATGGAATAAACTAGATCAGTTTATGAATCAAAACACATAATCCCATACTTATAAAACACTTAACATAAATTGAACTATTTATGGATATAATCCATAATCATAAAAATGTTTTCTTTGAGGAAGTATATACTCATAAACCCTTCATAATGATTTGTAAAGAAAATTTGAGTTATCCTAAGCATATCCCCCAGGAGTGTCGTAACCAAGAGTGCAGCAAGACCCGTTGTCGTGCACCAGTTCCCGTTCGAGTCTAGCTCAAAGCGGTGTTTTCGGGTTTTACCCCTAGGTACATCTGTGCCAGAGCCGCCTCTACCTGCTCGTATCCAGACAGTGATGTATTGCTTGGAAAACTCACAAAATCTCTACAATACCAAAATTCTAGGAAGTTCTTCTATACTAATCCTCAAAGTTCATCTTAGGTCTACGTGCTCTAATCAGAGTTTATCTAAATCTAGTTTCCAAGGTTTGTACTAAACTTCCTCTGATACCAACTGTAACGCCCCGACCCCAGCTACCCAGAGTCGGTGCATTATTACATAACATTGGCATGATCACAAGAAAGATCAAATCTCGAAAGACCGATTGGTTTAGTAGCCTTGGAAACACTAGATATATTCATAAGCTTTACATTACATCATAAAATGAAAAACTACTACAACAACATAATGTTTCCACAGTCCACACTATAATCCCCTCATAATATCCCTGCAGGTCATTCATAACTTACATCTTCACTTCCTGGGAAAAAAAATAAAACATAGAAAAGGGGTGAGCTCAAATGCCCAGTAAGGATAACAATATAGCGGAAACTTTCATCAATAAGAATAAACATTTAAGGCAATGTATAACTAAAACAAAAGCCTTTTAAACATGAACTTTCAACATGGTATGGAATAAATAAAATGAAATAATGTCATTTACTTATTCACATGGATATTCTACTAATCGAATAATCACATGCAAAAATCAATAACCACTTTCATAATGTTGGAATGCATAATGCCAAACGTTAATTTCTTTGTCTAGGCCTCATCCCAAGACCTAGGGGTTACTTCTAACCGGAACCCAACCCGGAGTGCCTCTAATAACCGGACACCAACCCGGAGTGCCTCTAATAACCGGACACCAACCCGGAGTGCCTCTAATAACCGGACACCAACCCGGAGGGCATACTTTTACCAGTCCCTAACCTGGAGGGCTTACTTTAACCAGTCCCCAACCTGGAGGGCTTACTTTTACCGGTCCCCAACCCGGAACATACTTGTTTATCACATTCATCTGAAGAAAAGTTTGAAATATAACATAAACATTCAGATTAAAAATAGCATACGAAATGTCAATAGTTTCACCATAAACTATGAATGGTATAAAATAGCACATCCACAGTCAAACATATCACAAAACCTTCAATACAATATAGAAGTTTTGTATTATAATAAATCAACTTCAAATAAGCGTAAAATCCATTAAAGGATGTTGACATAGATGAAATCAAAACACTTTTTAGAGAAATATCTCTTTCTATTTTTGAAATCATTTAAGAGCCATATAAAATAAAACATTTTCTTGAAAATATTCTTGTATGCTTGTAAGGAAAGCTTTGACGATTTTATAACGGCGGAAAATAACCGCACCCGCCGTATAAGTAAAAAAATCATTCTTATCTTAATTCTGTCGAAAAGGTTAAAAAGGACCTTCTTTTGAAAATGACGGAAAGATTCCTTTATAAACCTCTTAAAAAAAGTCAAACAAGGGTATAAATGAATTTAACCCATATTCTTGTAAATAATAAATATGTTTTGAAATACATTTCGAAGAAACATGGATGTGGATGATAAAGAAATCCCAGTAGATTATTACGTATAAACAACCTCGGATAATGAAGAGATTGTGAAATAACCCTTACCTTGTACTTTTCCTTGGTTGGGGTAGGTTAACCTCCTGTATAATGTTGAAATAGTTGTTATTAAATTATAAAAGAATCATATATATTAATATGATATCATATATGATCTTTTAACATTGATTTGTTAATAATATCTTAGAATTATCGTTGTTTCGGGAGTTAACTTACTCATTTTCTTTTATATGTTTTGTTACATAAGCCATGGTTGTTGTATCTTATTCATATCCAGAATGATATCCAGTCCTTAAACATCATTTTTAAATCATCAAATGATAATTATACTTGAATGGATACGATGGAGAATGAATCTCATCGCGTTCGTGGAGACGGTAGTCCGTACGTACGCACGAGCGACAATATCATTCTTTTGATATTAAAATAATATATAAATGGATGGTATATCATATATACAGAATCATTAACATGTTATATTTATTATTTACATGAGTTAAACATCATTATTATACCCATCCAAATAATATTATATTGAATAACAATTACACCACGACGTGGAGACGGTAAGCCGTACGTACACACGTATGGTGACATGTTATTCAAAGGGTGGATAGAATACTGAATATGATTGTACCATATTTATAATAACATCACAGTATATGTGAGATACTGGAGTTATTATTTTAGAATGGTAAGAACAAAGGAAGAAGAAGTGGAAGAAGAAATGAACTTGGAGAAGGGTGGTGAAATCATTACCTCTTCTTCAGTTTCTTCCTTTTGATTTGATCAAAAGGGCTCCTTAGGTTGGCTTTCTGATCAAACTAAGGCCCCTAGATTGTATTGAGGGATGTTGGGAGAGTATTTGGGCAGAGTTTGGCCGAACCAAAAGGCTTTAGAGGTGTGAAGAAATGAGAAGGAGGAGTGCCTTTTTATAAGAGGGGTGAGGGGCACCTTTGGAAAGGCTAGAAATATTAATTTATAATAAATTCATATTCGGTTTCTAATGGCTCCAAAGTTGACTATTCAAAGGTTAAGGTGGGGATAGGTCGAAAACAACTCAACCAATAGAATTTAGACAGGTTTGGGTACTTATATTAACCTTATCTTTAAGTATTAACCCTAAGTTAATTAGTTTCACTTTTACAATGTCTCTTTGTATTTTTATATTATATGGTTAATAAACATACTATATACATCCAAGCGACCCCCAAGTGGTCCAGTAATGATTAAACTATCATAATATAAGTCTCTTGGCCGAACCTTAGATTTTTAGGAATTTAATATCAATTAATAATATAATATTTGTTTTAAGAACTCTTTTATGTCAATTTTGACACTATTCAATAGTTGATTTTTTTGAAACTCATAACAGATTGATTACTTCGAAAAAAGTCCATTACATCAATCCTAATATACCATATTATCCTAGAAAATTAGTTTAATTCATTAAAAGTTTCATATTATATTTATTTGGGTATTTATAATATCAATTATTTTAATTTTTCACTATTATAGTAATTACTGCATCATCATTGTGTCATAAATAAAATAAAGTATTTAATGTCTAAAAATTATAAATAAAATATCATTATGTAGGAAATCTTTTTATCTTTCTAATGAATATTTATAATCTAATATCCAACTTATATAACCCTATGTAACAATTGTTTTTCTAAAAGATATATGCTTGTGTCATTTTTGTATTCATTTTGACTTAATTAAAATAAAGTGTCATTATCACTTACAAGTGGATCCATGGGGTCCCAAAATTGACACAAAGATGCCCATGGTCGACCATGTATCAACCAATAGTGTTAAGACACTTTTTATGGTAATTTAGTATTATTATAATATTATTTTTTAACCCTTATTTACAGGATTTACCCTTAACCATGGTAAATAAAATATTTACCGCAGTAATTATTCAAAATGTCTAAATATAAAAGTTACCTATTTACACAATTTGAACATCCTGATTCCAAATATGGAATCCATTTTCCTAAATTCAAAACACAGAAGTGGCAGAAATTAATTTAAAATTAATTCCCGTTGTCCAAACAAAAAGCGTGTTTTTAAGAGATAATAACTATCAAAAGATTGACACTTGTTTATGTTCGGTTTAATTGTAAAATTATGTACAATGACCAACATTATATTAAATAGTAAAAATATATTCTAAATATTCTTTAAAACCACTCAAATTCATAATTTATCACTATTAATTAATTTGATTAAAAAAGTTGTTTTTAATTAAAATTTAGTAATTTTCACTATTCATCAAAATATGAAAGTTATCAGAAAAGTACCAAAATTTCACCTTAGGCTAAATTTGATATTCCGAATCCAAAAATGAAGTCCATTTTAAAATATAAAATATATATAATTTCAAAAAGTAGGTATTACTATTCATAACAGCTAGTTTGATTGGTTACGGTGTGTTAGAACTCGAAGTTGCGTACAACACACGCTACTGTTTTATTCAAAGGAAAGCGTACCGTGGAAGCTTGGGATGTTTCATTTTAAATTTTTTTTGATGTCTCCATTTAGTCAAAAAGTTTAAAATATTGTATTTAAAAAGGTTTCACTATCAAAAGTTGATAAAAGTGCAATACTGAAAATGAATCTGTTCTTGCATTATGACTAAGAAACTCATAATATGGATTCTAAAATTATAAGGATTATATAAAGTTTAAAATTTAGTTAATACTATTCATGACCTCTTTTAATGGCTTTTTTTTTGGTAAGTCATGGTGAAATTGAACTCAGTGTTGCGTGTAGTGCAAGTTATTGAATTATTTTGAAGAAATAACACACTATGAAATCTTGGGGTGTTACACTACATACCCAACGCCTTTCTCTGTAGACCTCAAGATTGGGGCACTGTTCAACCTCTACCTTAGCTCCTGAATTCTCTGCTGGCATCTTTTCGACCACAAAATGGGTTTCCCCTTTTCATCAAGGCTGATAGTGGTGCTGAAAGTCTAGGGAAATCTGGCAGAAACCTCTGGTAATAACCACCCAATCCCAAGAAACTCAATACCTATGTCACACTCCTAGGTGGCTCCCAAAAAGTACCACCACAATCTTTGCTGGATCCACTACAACTCCAGCTTCCGATATGACATGTCCCAGAAATTGAACCTATCGGAAAATGTACTGCCACTTCGAGAGCATACCATAAAGATGTTTATCTCAGAGTGTGTCCAGTATTACCTAAAATTGTTAGTCTTACTAATCCCCAATAGTCATATATATCCGAATTTCATCAATGAAGACTATGTTAAAGCGATCGAGATATGGCTGGAAAATCCTGTTCATGAGTCCCATGAACACTGCTAGAGCATTGGGTTTGCTGATTGACATAACCAATATCTCATAGTGGTTGTACTGACACTTTAAGGCTGTCTTATGCACATCCTTATCTCGAACTATGAGCTATTGATAGCATGATTAGAGTTCTATCATTGAGAACCATCGTGCTCCCATCAGTTAATCATAGAGTTCTTCAATACTTAGGAGTGGGTACTTGTTCTTCACGATCACATGGTTCAGGAAACGGTAGACAACACAAATACTCAAGATCTCATCCACCTTCTGGGAGAATAGAATCAGGGATGCCCAGGGAGAAACACTGGGCTGCATGAATACCTTCCTCTGCAAGTCTTCTAGTTGTACCCACAACACGTGAAGATCTGTATGAGCCATCCAATACTCTGGAGTAGATATCAATGTCGTCTTGTGGTATAAGTAAATGTAAAAGTCCACCTCTCTATGAGGAGGTAGACCTGGGAAATAATCAGGGAAAAAGCATCTGTGTACTGGTCCACCACTATAGGATATCTCAGACATTCCACATAAAATGCTTCTAGGGTAAAGAAAATCCAACTGATGAGTGATCGACTGCACCCTCTTCCGAGTATGTTCATCGTATGATGCAAAGGCTCCCTTCATGGTGGTGAAGGTAAACCTGGTCTCATCCCCACAGAAACACCACACATTGCACCTAATACAGTCAATATGAGCATAGAATGTTGATAACCAGCCCATACCAAAGATGACATCATAAGGCCTCAACACCGCTAGTAGGAGATCACAGCCGAAGCTCTCGCCTCCTAGAGTAAGCTCACACTATCGACACCAATGCATAATCATCGAATCTGCTCATGTAGGAGTCTCTATCCATAAAGATCGAGCCAACGACTCTGTCGGATGATCTAAGCTCCGAATAAGTGAAGTGGCAATAAAAGAGTGGCAGGCACCTGTGTCTTTTAGAACTGCAACTAAGGTGGAGCATACATAGACCATACCTAGAATCATCTCTGGAGCACAACGATCGTATGCCTCAGCTTCCTGGAGCTGAACTCCCCCCTGTCCACCTACTTTGTATAGTCGGGGTCGACCACCTAGTGGTGGTGGTGGTAACACCTAAAAATGTCTCCCACCACTTGCTGCTTGACAAGGTCCTTTGGCATGTCCGCCAGCGCTATGCAGACCGCCTCGATCAAATATATATCTCTTACTGGGTTGTCCTTAGACCATCTGTTGATCATCCGAATGGCAGGTTGGACATTCATGATCCATGTGACCTTGCCCGCTACATGTGAAACATTGTATGTTCCTCGAATGACTGGATATGTCTCATGTGCCTCGCACAACTGAAATCATGTCCTAAAGTTGTCCACCAGATAGTCTAGTCCCCTTGGATACTTGTGACATTTGTTTACTTCCATCTGTATAAGACTCCTCTACGTGATTCCCAGTGGTGGGTCTCGCTACTGGTGACTCCATAGAAATTAATCACTCCATAAAATGGCTCACTCCAAGACCCCCACCTGCTTCGGGATGCAGAGGGAGATCATCAATGTTCAGATCTCTCGCCTGGTCCCCTTTTCGATGGTCTGGTGCCTGAAGAATGGGTACCCCCACCATATCTATGAAGTAGCACGCGAGGTCAGTGAACCTTACTGAGGACTGTGCCACCATCCTGCTACCCTGTTATAGATGATGTAGCTCCTGTATCTTCACTGCACTTAGGGTGGCTTGGACAAACTCTTCCTGAAATAGGCTCTCAAAGTCTAACCAGAGTTGTGTCGCCTCTTCATGCACTAGAATCATCAGGCACCACTATCAACCTGCTACTTCTTAAAGGAGACTCTTGGAAAGGATCACCATAAGGTCGTATGGTGTGCCTACCAGTCAGAAGACTCTCACCATAGCCTCCAACTAATCCTCATCTTCTTGTAGGTCTGTCTCGCCCAACAACATGGGCGGCCTCTGGCGCTAGAACTCATGAAACGCACTCAGGCGGCATGCACACTCTTCTGTTGGGGCTGGTGGAATCGGTGGACCAATGGGGAGTGGTACAACTGGTTCATCCACTGGAAAAGGGCCTTGCACGGAGCCCTCATTTCTCAGTGGGCTATATGTTCGTTCTACTATCGAAACCATAGTTGTCTGTCTGTGTGGCGGCATCCTGAAAAGAAACAAGGTGTGCCATAGTCAAAAAGTTATACATGTTGAGATGACTCAAATAATTCAAAAATATGACTCTTGAATGCAAACATGCAATCAGTGTTTTCATGCACTGTGTAAGAAATCAGGTGTCATGATCCTAGTGTATGCATACGTCGGCTGCCGCACCAATAATGGATTCCCAAAACTGATAACCACAATCACTATACGTAAAACTATTTGCATTAAAAAGAAAAATCAGAGTACTATGTTATGCAGTAGAACTGACTCCTATGATACCAATTTTTCACGGCCCATCCCTTGAGGCCCATGTTCTGACTACACCAATCTCCCTTCCATAGGCCAGGGGATGGTGTCTAGAACCAAAGGCATAATTCCCTAAAATTGGGAAGGAAATGCCTTTATAAACTATAAAAACACAACAGAGTACACATCAAGATATGAAACACTATGTAAAACTTTATAACAAAAGAGTACTGAAATGTAAAGGGGATGGAAATACAAGCCCAATTGTAAAGATCAAGCAAACTAGAAATACACGTACAACTGAATGAAAATAAAAATAGTAGTTGGGTCATCCTCTTGGATTCCTACATGAAGGGTAGGTACATATATCCTCCTCAGCACCCCATGTCCATCCGTCAACTCCGTTTACAGATTCTTTGTAAGTTCTATCTCCATGTACAGTTCAGTCTTGGTACTCTCAGCCTCAATCAGTACAGTCCGTCGTCAGCATCCAACACAACAAGGTGTGTGCATAGCCCGTGCAGAGGTGAGTATAAAGACACTCAGTAGGGACCCCGAGACCCTTGAGGAAACAAAAAAACAAACAAGGATAAACCAAAAATAATGAAATTAATAGATACCCACACTTAGGTATATGTCCATACATAGACATAAATTATCACATAATCCATCTCAATCACGAGGAAAACACAAAAGTTACTGACTCAACTCACACAGCTAAACAACATATGTAGAGAGTTACAGATGATTAGATGTAGCCACAAAATCATCAATTCTGTCAAACCCATGTATGATCTAGGAACATTCTTTAGAGCTATTGATCCCATGTATGATCCATGAATAGTAGTCAGAGCTATTGAACCCACGTAGGATCTAGGAACATTAGTTACAACTGTGGAGCCCACATAGGAACCATGAAGAGTAGTCAGAGATGTCGAACCCACATTGGATCAACGAACAGTAGTTAGAGCTATCGAACCCACGTAGGATCCAGGAACAGTTGTCGGAGCTGTCGAACCCATGTTGGATCTAGGAAGAGTAGTCAGAATGCACCCAGCCATAGGGTTCCCCAAAAATCATGCTTGATTCTCAGAGGTTCTGACTATAAAGCCACCTTTGTATACATGAACAACCACAATGTCCCATGTTGATGTATGAAAAAGATCCGTCATTCCAAAATAAACCCAACGCGATAGACGGTGCGTCAATCAAACGCCCGATCTAAGAGTTATTGGCATTTACATTCCGAGGGCCCGGTTGGATTTATGTTTGATCTAACTTGGCCATACCCAAACTGTATCCAAACCTCATGTGGGGTATACCAAATTTACCATCCCCCTCCTTTTTTTCCGTCTCCATAGACATTTCATCAATCGGACACACGTAGCTCAAGTAAGGCAAAATAGAGGAAACAGGTCAAACGGGTCCAGGTCCGGTCCGACCCAGTCGGACCGACACAGCCCAACCCATCCCAAACCGGGTATAGCCATGGGTCCGACCCAGTTTTCGGGTCCGACCCGGTCCGCGGGGGCGGCCCAGCCCATGAGGCTGGCCCGACTCGTTTGGGCGGCCCGACACGTGCTGCGTCCAGCCCGCGTAGGGTCCGTCACGCGCCGGGTCCAGGCCACGCTGGTTCCGTCCCACGCTAGTTCCGGCCCATTCAAGGCCCATGGGTAACATCCCATGGGTTATCCCTAGCTGTGTCCATGTGAGAGGATGTGCCCCCTAGAATGCTGAATGGAAAAGCCATTCGGGGGGTTCAAAACCGGCACCACGTGGTGCCGATCCTTATCACGTAGGACCCTGCGTGGCTGCGCCGTGCCTCCTCTAGCGCCTCGTAGGGCCGACCGCCCGTCCCATGCAACTGCGGTCTAGGCCTTAGCCCCTTGGTCTATCTCCTGGGGCATGCTACGCTACGCCTTCCTCGGTACCTCGGCGGCTCGGGCCGCCGGTTCTTCTCACAGCCATCATTACGTCGGCCACTACTACACTGTCACGACCCTTCAGTGTGGCCTACTACTCTGGTGGAGAAGTTGCACCTCCACTATCCACGAGATTGGTCTGAGTGCCAGCTGCCCTTCCCATCATCGTCGGTGACTTTCGCAAGTTCTGACCGCTCGTGAACATTTTGATGGTCACTGGACGAGTTTTGGTGGCCCGATTATCGATCTGAAAGTTGTCGTGCACTACTCGAGACATCACCTTCCTTCTGCAACCATCGTTGAATAAAATTTCTCATTGCAGTCTGGTGATGCGATTAGCATAAAAATCCACAAATTAAAGTGGAGGGGGGTCCGACCATGTTCGTTCGGCCCACACCCTCTTTGTTATAGTGATAGCATGGATCTGTGATTCTTATTCCATGTAGAGAAATGAATAATGTGAAACAATTAACAAAGATCAAACCCGAAGCATGGATCATTGTTTGCTGACGAAGTCACAGGGACTAATATGGTGTTGTCTTCATTCATCACGTCCGCTGCACCCTTCCAAATTCCGAGCTCGTGCATCAGTTCGTTAACGATGATGAAGAGGGATGGTCGGTCAAAGATGTCCCACGTCGGTAGGAGTATGTGGATGAAGTTCTAAGGAGATAATTTTTCGTAGTTGAAGTTGTTATTCACTGGAATAATGTGTTCTTTGTTCTTCATTGGTGAGAGCTTTTCACCCTAAGCACTCTCTCTTCTCCCAAGTTCCACCAAAATTTAAATGCCAACGAATATAATACATTATGTTAATCTATTATTTAATTGTTTTCACAAAATTCAAAATGGGTGGATTTATTAATTGAGAAGGATTCATAACATTACGTTTTAGGGGAGGTGAAGAGGTTCCACTGCACTTAATGGAAAAATTGAGAGTTTGTCCCCATAAATGGGAAGTTTCTAGGAGATTTAAAACCAGGGTGGTCCCCACCTCCGACATCCACATAGAGGCTTTAACGTAAAAATAAAAATAAATCTATACAACTTTATTTTTCATTAAGTGTTTCACAAAATACTAAAAAACAATCTTTTAATCTTGAACAACTAACGTTGAGGTGAAATCCTTCTTAAGCAAATACTGACATTATATGTTCTACGGTGCCCTCAGATTTTAATTTCGAGCACTGTTTTAAAGTAATTAAAACCCGCTCATACGCTTACTGAATGTACCCAAACAAAATTTCATAAATTGATTTTGGGAACACCGGGCCTCGGAATAATGCACCCTAAATTTTCGCGGACTCGTAAAATTATCATTTAATTAAAAAAATTTACATGAAAATTTCAGGTCTATAAAAAATCAAATGTAACTTATGTTTCAAAACATAAAATTAGTTTTTTAATAGAAAATATAAGGAGATGTTCCTTAAACAAAATTTGCATTGTAAAGGATATACATATAGTATATTGGGAAGATTAATGAGGTTTAAAGGGGTATCTCTTCATGTAGTAATAAAAATGAATTTATATGGGATATAGAATAAGTGATTCTAACCTAAAAATTGTAAATTATGTAGCATAACATAAAATATATTTCCAGAATAAAAAGAGAAGAGGTAAATACCATAAAAAAATTGGCATAATAACATCTTAGATTAAGTTAAAAATAATATGGGATAAATACAATATCATTATAATAATCTAAATTAGATATTAATAAAAATTCTATAAATAAATAAAATTCAAAAATATTTCAATTAAGATTAAAAATTCTAGGGAGAATGATTGAATTTAAAGGAGGAAAGGAAAGTGGGGATCACATACTTGAGTGTATTACTACAAAAGAATGTGTGGGCCCTCTTGAGAGATTCAGGTATCTTTGTATGTACATAATATAGGGGATAAAGAGTATAAACATGCTTCAAGGAGTTTGAATGATGATTAACCGGATCTTGGTGGGATTATATATGAAATGAAGGGGATTTATTTTATATTTATGTTTTGGAATCTAAATAATAAAATAATAAAAACACAAACCATCCAATGGATTTTTTCCATGCTGTGTACCAAATGGAATTTTTTTACATTATTTTATAATTTCAAGGGGATAAATTAGTAAAATAATTCCCTTTCTTTTGTAGAGGTGATTCATACTCAAAAAAAAATTTATTATGAAACCAAAAAATATATTACATTTCTTAGAGGATTTATAATGTATTTATAAAATAAAGAAAATAAACATATTATCACATTATTTCAATGAAAAACAAATATTTTATCTTTTATTCCATTTAAATTACTTATTAAAACACTTTTGGTTCATTTTTTTATCATAAATGTCATAGAACACATATATGTTATTATTTTTTTACCACAAATGTAGTCTATCTCAAAAAAATTTGAAAAATTCATTGTTTGATAATTTCAACTTCCCGATTCTAAAAAAAATATTTTATATTTATAATATTATAAATATTTTTATTTAAACTTTCAAAAAAACTGACATATATTTAAAATGATGGGTTTTTTAAAACAATATTTTTTGAATCCTTATAAAAATTATAATTCACTTCATAAATATTATATGATCATTTATTTTTAATAAAATTTAAATAATAAATATATTTTATTAATTATTTATTTATTTCAAATATCCATTATTTTATGAAACTATATTTCCTAATTTAATTTCTGTATTAACCAAAACTTGTATTTTTGATTTTATTTAACCCAAAATTAATATAATTTATAATGTTACAATAATAGGGTAGAAATATAATCATTATTCTATAACAAATAATATACAAACTCCAATATCTAAGCTATTTTTGAAAATTTGATTAATACACAAGATAAATACACAAGGGTAAAGTGTGTGGTGGTTGGAATTTCTTGGGAAGGTTTGAGGAGAATATTTTGGGTTTGGATATTGATAATTGTGAAATTACCCCATAAAAAATCCGAAATTTCTTATTTTTTTGGGTCTATGCATGTTCAGGTTTAGGGAAAATAACATAATTGATATCTCCCTTTAATACTCTTATAAATGGGATACAAATTATATAATCCTACAGGTTAAGGCAATCACTTCCTTTATCTATTACAATTGAATTTGTTAAAACCCTGTATTTATACTAATCATGACATGTGTATTAAATAGATATATTATTAGTGGTAATAATTCATAAAAGTTAGTTAAATATAAATGGAATTTGAAGAAAAAATATTTTCATCTATTTTATTTAACCGTATTATATAAAAATTCATTAAAAATTTTAAAGGGGATTTTTATTTATAGTAATTCTAGTTGATATAATAACAATATACCTAAACCTCATCTTCAATTTGATAATTATGTTGAGTGTAATAGATTAACCTTACCTAAAAATCAATCTTCTAGTGTAATGAAATATTTTGAAGAAACCCTTTATACTCCTTTTCCCATTCCATGGGTTGATCTAATAACCTTCCCCTTGAAAATGTTATTCATGATTTATAATATTTACCTCATACAAGATATTCAGTCATAAATGAGGATGAACATTAACCATTCTCTCTCAAATTGAATAAATATCTATTTATGATTCTCTTAATTATGAGGCTTGGAAACATACCATGTGAGATATGGTGAAATAATTTCTAAGGAACAACATTTGGACTCTCATGTAATGACATGATAATCATTTAATTATTGGATCCATGTGGGGTTTTAAATAAAAACATAATAATCAAAGAATTATCACTCATATTAAGGTTAAATAAGTGGATAAAGGGTATAATCATTAAGATGGTATTTATTATGGAGATTCCATTGTACATATTGGATGACTATAATCCATTATAATCATATTGTAATTTTAAACTCATTTTAATTTTTTAAAATTTTAAATCGATATCAAATTTTATTTTTGAACTCTATTTATTTTAGAAGAAATATTTTTAGATCAACAACATGTTTTTAAAAATCCAATATTTCTAAGACTTATTTCAAGTTTAGAAAATATATTTTCTTTTTAATATAAACCTCGAGGGTGTAGTATGAAACATTAATAAAATTGTTTTTATCAATTTAATTCAAATTAGTATAATCTGATGCCACACTTTTTTCAAATACTTTTCCTAGTTATATATTAATTTTTGAAAATTATTTTGATGATTTATTTATTGTCTCAACTAAAGAAAATATTTGTATGAATGTTTTTTATTTCATGAAATATGTGTTTGGATTGATTTTTATCATTGAACTAAAATCCATAATTGGTTTTCAAATTTCCTAAAATTCAGATGAAACATTTATAATCCAATATAAATAATCAAATAAACTTGTAAATACATTTCAGATTGATAATTCAAATGAGATTTTTACACCCATGAGTACCACTGGAAAGCTAATTTTAGTTGAACCTAGTAAACTGGTTGTGACCCATCCCAAAATAATGTTTTGTGAATACCCTTGTGCCCATTTTTAATCAATTACTAAATAATGTTATTTAAATTATGTCACAATTGTTATTTAATATCTAAATGGAAATAAAAACCCTGGATAATTGTATCCAACGTGATATTTATTTGAACTTAACTATTTTTTCCATATAGATTTTGGAGAATTCCAGTTAGATCTTAAATCACTTTTGGGACAGTACACCTCCTAGAAAAATCCCTTGTATATTGTAGTAGTATGAAAAGAACCCAATATCTATTTCTATAGATAAGGAGAAATATATAGATTATAGGAGTTATTTCACACAAATTATATTGATGAAGCACATTCTATTAGACATAAGTCTTACATATGATCATGATTCAACCAAGTGTGAAAACTATATTTTGATCATAATATCTAAAAGCTTTATCCAACATTACCTCTCTAAACACATTGATCTATGATACAATTTTCTATGAGATCACTTTTAAAAACCTGATATGATTCTTAAATATGTTTTCACCAGCCTCCATCTTATAGAAATATCCTAAATAACCCTTAATATTTATTGATTTGACAATTCTAATGGATATCTGTGTATGATTATATTTTGATACATATATCATAACTTAGGATTTATAATTCATTTAATTTTTCATGAAAAAATTTAAATATAATTCAAAAAATTAATATTATGATAAATAATTGTTAAAAATAAAAAATTTCAACCATTATATAATTCTAGCAAAGTGGGTGTGATGCTATAATGAAAACCTTCTTATACGGATATAGACAAGTGGATGTAGATTTCTTGTAGATGCACCTAGAGGTTGTTACCTAACAAAGGTAGGGTTGGGTTTTTAGTATGCTCTTCACCCAAGTCATGAGTAGTGGTACATTACAACTCACATGGTTTGAAACTCCTTAGAAATTATCTATCACAACTATATATTGTTAGATTTTCGTTGATAATAAAATTGATGATAAATTGGCTGAATTTTATAAGTTTTATCTAAACTTTCTAATAACAGTCATGTTTATTAGTTCTAAAAAAGGGACAACAAATGGGTACCCATTCATAGAACTTTTTTTAAGATCGATAAATGTGAAACATTATTATATTTTTTTATTAATATTGATAAAATCTCCAACATTAATAGCATATAAAAGAACTGATAAGGGACCAAATGAATAATTTAATATATATATATATATATAATGGTATTTATATATTTTTAAATAAGATTTATGTTACATTTATTATATAAATGTTTATATAATATATAAATATAATGTTTTTAATTTGTGATATTAAATTATTATCAATATTATTTTATTAATTCTATTTAAATAAAAATATCACATTTTAATTAATTATTAAAAAGCACTATAACATATTTTTATATGTTAGTTACAAAAGAATTTAATAATGTGATATATAATATTTTATTTAAATAAATATACAAATATACTATTTAATATTTTTATTTAGATATGTGATTCATATTTCAATGTATAAATTTATATTCGTATTATATGTTTTAAAATATATGTACATGTATTTTTATATATATTTATGCATGTGTGTGAATCTGGATGTAAGTGTCTGTCATTATGTGCATGTATGTATGTGTTGTATGTGTATGCATGTGTTGTGTTGAGTGAATGTGTGCGTGTTTTTTTATGTGTATTTTTATTTGTGATCTTGTAGGTTATTATGTGTGTGTATGCATGTGAATAAGTACGTGTATTTGTGTGTGTTTGTGTATTTTTTTATATATATGCATGCATGTGTATATATTTTCATACACGGGTATGATTATGGATGTGTGTTCATTTATGTGTATGTATATGAAGATTCATGTGTAAGTTCTTATGTATGTGTATATGTATGTGTATTTTAATAAGTGTTATTGTATGTGTATGTGTATGTATATGTATATATGTGAACATGTTTGTGCATGTATGCATTTTTTTTAAATTCAATGCGTATGCATGTTTGTATGTGTTTGTTCATGTGAATTTGCAGGTCTAGTTATATTTGTATTTGTATGTTTATGTGTATTTGTATGTTTATGTGTATGTGTATGTGTATGTGTATGTGTATGGGTATTTTTATTTGTATCTCTAGGTCTTTGTGTATGTGTATGTGTATGTGTATGTGTATGTGAATGTGTTTGTGTGTGTGTATATTTGTGTATATGTGTATGTGTGTGTGTTCGTGTAGGTGTATATGTATGTGTCTGTGTAAGATAATGTTTATTTTTATGTGTATGTGTATGGGTATGTTAATGTGTATTTGTATGTGTATGTGTATGTGTGTGTGTATGTGTATGTTTATGTGTATGTGTATTTGTATGTCTATGTGTATGTGTATGTTTATGGGTGTGTATGTGTATGTGTATGTGTATGAGTATGTGTATGTGTATGTGTATGTGAATGTGTACGTGTATGTCTATGTGTAGGTTTATTTGTGTGTGTGTGTCTATGTCTGTCCATCTAATTCAGATATTAACTTCTTTGTTGTTGTTTTCTATTTTAATTGATCACCCTTGGTTGGAATTATTCTAGGTCTTTTTGGAGTGGTTGATACTCTGTCCAGTGAATTTTGGAGGCAACCCAAAATTATATTATAGGCTACACAATAAAGAATATTGGATGCAATATAGTCTCCTTATACTCTTCGGTATTGAGGGAGTTTTTCCTGCGTAGGGGTTTGAGATGGAAGATTTGGCTAGTTTTTCTTATTCTGACACACTTATGGAATATTTTTGGGATGCAACGTACTGCCTTCAATGAAAATAGTGGTGATATATGGTAGATATCTAGTTGTTGTGTTGTGGATGCGCAACACCATAATCATAACATAGGTAAAGAAGATCTGGGCAAGCTCAATGTCATTGTTTCTAGATTAGGGTGATTGTGGAATAGCACTACAGGCTACGTTGGAGTATGTGGTGAACTGTGCAAGGTCCCCTCAATATGTTATAGCTCATATCACCCCCTCTACTATGTTGGGGTGGAGTGGGTTGTATCATGGTGTTCTGTTTTTCTTCATTTAGATCCATGAACATCCATTTTATCATCCAAACGCATCCCACTCAACCTTAATTCGGCTTTTTTCTTTTGAAGTATTCCACATAGATTTTGAGATCCTCCAACATCTATTCATATATAATTTAATTTTCAATGGATACATATGATTTATCTTCATGATTTATTTCTTAATATTCATCATCTTTGTATCTCCATCAGTGTTTCCTATGGTGTGTGATTCTTGGTCTTTGATAAAGATATATGTTTCCTTATCAATTTTCTGAAAAATAGAAACCTTTTTTTCATTCACAAAATGAAAATTATTTTCAAATGTTACAAAATAGTTAATTGTGTTGATTCGATGAATAATATCAATGGAATGAGATTTTTTAGAGAAAAACCGTTTTTAAAGAATTTTGAAAAATGTTGTCGTTTGTGAAAGATGATTTGAAATAAAATTTTATTTTGAAATTCATGGACTTGAAGAAAAATGTTGTTTTGGTTTTTGAAATTAATATGTTACGCTGAAATAGAAATTGATAATTTTTACTATGAATGATTAATTGAAATGAAATGAATATTTTACAAATATTTATTGATCTATTTATGCACATGAGACCTTGAGTAGATAATCGGTGAATTGGAAAAGTAATAAATGACTCTTACTCCATCAAAATGGATTGGAAATAATAACTCTTACTAAATCTTGTTCAATATTATTTCCCTAGAAGTGGTATTTAATGAATTTACCCTAATATCCAGATCCTGTGTATGTTTAGACACAATATGATATGTGATTATTGACTTTGAAGTATGAGAAACTTTTATCTAATAACTAATAAACTGGATGGATATTTACCTAAAATATGTTTTTATTATATGATCATTACTATAGATCTATTTTATTCTTTTATTTTACATTGTATTAAATACTATTCAATTAAGAATTTTTTGATATATTTTCCCTATATTTTACTTGAAATATAATTTTCCAGAAAATGTGTTAAATAATTTTTACCCCTCACTTATTAGATACAGAATTTTTAATGGTTCATTTGTTTTCGATATACTTATGGAATTACTTTTTTGAATTATACTAGGTTATTCTTCTCACCCCACAACATTTTTCCTTGGGATGTTTTAGATTATGGTTTTCCATGACCAGGGAATGGATTAATAACATGAGGAGGTGGCATGTGTGCAAGAGCTTGGGACATGGGTGATGGTGGTAACTAGTGGAGCAATTATACCACTATGTAACAATATTTATAGGATACTTTGGTATATTGATACCTGAGATGTCCCAAATATAGATCAAAGGTCATTAATTGTCCCCACATATTGGACATGGGAATGGAAATATCATACACATGATCTTGATCTCAAATTCTTGATTCATGCTCTATGGATTTTGATGTCATTACCTTTTTAAATAAATGTTTTCCATCGATTCAAATCAATATATCATCAGTTATATCTTCTTGATAAATTTTATAAATCATTATTATAGTCTATGGATGGAATTATTTTAATCTCTAGGTTAAAATATTTCCTACAACCTAGGTAATATAAATCTCATTGTTGATTCCTTGAGTAAGAAAATTACATCATATGCAATTAAATAATCAATATTATAGTGGGATCTTTAAGCCTCGATTTTCTAGTACACATTTGGGAGTTCATGGGGATGAGATGAAGATTTCTGGGACAAGTGTTTAGTTAAGCTCCATTATTTTTGAGATTGTCCTTCTAAAGTATAATATTGTTTATGAATTCCATGACATTAGGGAGTCTCTCTATGATGGCGAGACTACTAGTGAGTGGACATCATCTATAAAGGGTATCATATTCTTTCAAAACTAATATGGAATACCTTTGTTATTAAGGAAATCTATGATGGAATATTTCCATAATTCCATGTGGATAGTACACCATATCACCATGAATGTGCACTATAATATATGGTGAGAACTATGGTGTCATTGTATTATATGATACATTCCTACTTTTTTTCTCAGTGTTATAATATTCAGTAGATCTGGGTCGACCACCTGAAGCCTCTGTGTTTTCTTCATCACATTCCAGTAATGACCAAGGAGTGGGATGATATTTATTCATATTTCATTATTGGGTCACTTCATTCCATTAAAGGTAAGAATGTGATATGGATAGTGACTGATTGGATGAACAAAAATTCTAACTTTATACCCATTTGTGACTTGTTCAAGGTTGTGAAATTGTGATTCATATATGGGTAGGATAATATCATATTGCATGGAATTTCATCACTTATATTTTCTTATAGGTATCCCCATTTCACATATTATTTTTAGAGATACCTCCACGAGGAAATGGGGTCTGAAGTTTGTTTGAGCAAGGATCATCATCCAAAGACAAATGAATAGTGATAAAAATCTTTTGAAGTCATAGAATACATGCTTTATACTTACATTCTTGACATTAGTGGATATTTGGATAACGAAATGGGACATTATAAGTTTCCTATAACAACCATTATTTTTTATCCGTATGTTTGTGTATCTATATGTGTCTATGAATTTTTTTGTGTATGTGTCTGTGTATTTTTATGTGTATGTGTATGTGTATGTATATGTATCTGTGTATGCATATGTGTATGTGTATGCGAATGTATTTGTGTATGTGTATGTGTATGTGGGAATGTGTATATGTATGATTTGGCATATGTATCTGTGTATTGGATTTGTATTTGTGTGAATGTTTATATAGAATGGGAATGTATACATATGTATGTGTACGTATGTTCATTCATGTGTATGTAATTGTATGTATTTTTATGTGTATACGTATCTATATGTCTTTCTGTATTCATATGAATGTGTATTTTTATGTATGTGTATGAGTGTGAGTATGTGTACGTGTATTTTTATATGTGTATGTGTATGTGTATATGTATGTGTATGTGTATGTTTGTGTACATATTTATGTCCATGTGTATGTATTTGAGGTTATGTATATGTACATGTAAGAGTATGTGTATGTGGATATATGTGTGTGTATGTTTATATGTGTATATGAGTATTTGTATATGTGTATATGTGTATATGTGTATATGTATGTGTGTATAGGCGTACATGTATGTTTATGTGTTTGTATTTTTGTTTGTGAATTTTTGTTTATTGAATTAATAATATTTATTCATTTTTAATATCTTTTAATTTTGATTATTTTCTATAATTTAATCATTTTTAATATATATTCATTTAATATTTTTTAATTTAATTACATTTAATAGTTCTTCATAAATATTCAATTTTTATACATTTATTTAAATAAGAATATTATTAACATTTTTAAAAAAATTTAAAGGTTATTAATTAATTAATTATTTGTCGATTATGTGTTTGCAATTCATTTAATTAATGTTATTAATTCCCTTTTTTATTTTGTTGTAATTACTTCTATTTCATTTATTGATTTTTTATATTATTTTTTTCATATTAAAATTTTTATCTTTATTAATTATTAATATTTTTTATTTTATTCATTATTTAAAATTTATACACATTAATTTGCTATGTTTTATAATTTTCAATATGTTGGTAATTTATATGATTAATATTTATTCATTTTTATTTATTAAGATCCAAAATTTCTAATATGTTTGAATTTGTTTATTAGATTTCTATAAATTATTTTCAATATTAATATTTTTGTATTGTCAATATATTTGTTTTTTCATAATTTTTATGGTTATTTATATTGATTATTAATCCGTTTTTATCCAGTTTTATGTGTTTTTAATTCACAAATTTGCTATTAAAAAAAATTTTAAAATATATTTGTAATTTAGTCTATTTTATTAATTCATTTTTAACATTCTTTCATTCAATATAATTTAATGATATTTAATATTTATTAATTTTTATTATATATTTTTTTCATATTTATTCTTTTTTAATATTTATTGTACATATAAATTTATATAATTTTAATTATTTTTATATTTTTGTAATTTACATGGTTTATATATATTTAATATTATTTTTTAAATTTTTATATTTTTAAATGATTAGAAATTTATAAAATAAATTTATTTAAATTAACGTTTTTATTTGTTTTGTAATTTAAATAGTTAATATAATTAATTTTTAATTATATTTTTATTTATAATATATATATTATTTATTTATTAATAAATATTCAGTTAGCTAAGTGTTTACAATTTCTGTAATTAATCATATTAATTTATTTTTTTTATACAGTTTTGTAATCTATAAATTATTATTAATTCATTTTGATATTTTTTAATTTAGATATATTTTAATTTATTCATCATTAAATATTTATTTTTAAATATATATATTAACATATTTTAATGTTTTCAATAATTTTTTAATTTATATGGATAATATTTATTCAATTTTTATTAATTATTAATATTCCAAATAATTTTGAAATTTATAGAATTAAATTTTTTAATATATATGAGTGGTTTGACTGACATACGTACATTCAAATCATTGAAGAATTAGGGTTTGGCTCCCAATTTCGAGTCCATTTTCTAACCCCATCTGAATTTTGCATTGGTCCACCGAAATTTTGCGGCAAGACAAACCCAAAGTGGATGATGATGGGTGGCGAGATGGTTCAAGGGTGGTGATGTGGACAAGGCTTGATGACAGATATGTGGAAGTGGTTCACCGATCGGTGGCAGACGACGATGACCGGATCGAAGGGTGGTATCATGGGGAGGTAGTTGTAATGACCCATTAATGACGGACATGGACGTTGTATTTGTTTTGTTGAATACATGTTATATTAAATAAATATATGCCAAAAGATAGTATTAATTCAGTGTCTTTGGAAACATGGAACATAATCTTCAAACATGGTGAATGATCTTCAAAATCCACCACAATGATCATCCTCTTTTGTTTTCCAACAAAAAATATTTTTTTATTTTCAAGGGAAAATAAAACATAAAAAAGTATGTGCATAGAGAACAATAAGGGACATCATTTAAAACATAGAACAAACAATAAACATAAGAATGTAAATATTGAACATTATGTTTAAATATAAAAATCATGGGTCATTAAATAATTTGTGGTAGTACGTAAGGAATAAATCAAATAGTAACACTAACATTGAAAAAATATAATTGGCAAAAAAAAATGGGTCTATGGAAAATAAATAAGGACAAAATTTGATTTCTATAGTATCAAAGGCATTGCTGCCACGACTGTCATAGTGCACAAATACCTTTACTGAACTAGGTTTACATGCCCTTTTATCCATGTATTACTGAATTAGATTTACATACTGTTCCAACCCTATACTACTAAACATGATTTAAATGTCTTTCAATTCATGCATATCTTATCAATTATAAACCTTTACCAAATGAATTAGAGGGATATATATGTCCCACTCATCTCATAGTTAAATCATTTTTACATGTTTGACAAAAATATATATCCTTCATCATAGCATAACCCATGATATAAAATGGGTTTCTTAAATATCATTACGTCATTATCCGTATAAAATAAATCGATTTAATAAAGGTAATTTCATCATAAAAACAATCAAATAAATTTAATAATAGGGATAGAATCATAACCGTATGTAATATTTGATGGAAAATAATGTTGATAAAACACTAGAACATAATCCATGTGGAAAATATCCATTATTTTTAAAAAAAACTTTTCTCCCAAAGTGATGCAATTATAAAAGAAAATTATTTAGTTGAAAATGTTCTTAAAATTCTGTAGAGAAATATTCATCAAAATACGGTGTCTTGAAACTATAAATATCCACTCATACTATATAAGTTAAAAATATAATATTCTCATACTCTTGTTGGAAAAGTCAAAAGGTACCTCATATGAAAAATTAAAGAAATATTATTTCCTCACTATTTAATAAAAAATTCACCAAGGGGAAAAATTTACATAAAACAATAGTATAAGAATAGAGATAAAATTATATATTTTGGAATCATATATGTGAATGATAAATATACCCTAGTAAATACATTAGAATAAACAATCTCAGAAAATAATGGGATTGAAAAATTATCCCTAACCTTTGGTAAAATATGCTTTTTAAGTATCCAAATATCTTATATAATGATTTAAATAATGATACTGATTTATTTTATAATCATAATCATTTTTATGATAATTTTATGATCATATTTTCATCTAATTTTAGTATCATTTAATTATCATTTGATATTTTTGTATTAACTGCTTTATGTTCTTATGCATGTTTTGTCAGATAAGTTCATATTCCTCTTTTCAGGTTATAGTTATATAATTTAATGAATGGAATTAGTATAATATATATTATATTGATTAATTAAATTCATTTATATTGTCAGGATTTAATGAAGTTTATGTGGAACAAATCACATTGCACAATGGAGACGGTAAGTCATACTTACGCACGAGTGACAATATCGTTCCCCCCATTATTGAATGGTAATTAATTGTATGATTTATAGTATCTCAAAATCAATATAATTTTATATTAATCACATATATATTTATTTATTTCATAATTATACACATCCATGTATGTTGGAGGGGGAAAATTGATTACACCACTGTGTGGAGACGGTATGTCATACGTATGCACGCTTGGTGATTACATTTGTCAATGGATGGGTAGAAGGTGGACTTTGAATATTGAACAATCATAATAACATATCATTTCCTAATTACTACTGATGTTATTACTTAATAATGAAATTACTCATGAGGATGATGTAGAAGAAGAAATGTTTTGAGACAATCACTAGCCGATATTACCACTTTTTCGATGTGCCTCCAATAAATATTGTTTAGAGCACTAGAGTTGGTCCATGGAGATGATTATGACCTCTAAAATATTTATAGGAAAGTTTATAGGAAAAAAGGGGAGACATTGCGTGAGCATTAAGGCTCAAAATGAAGTAAAGTGTTGAGGGTGGAAGTTCCCTATTATAATTGGGGTGACATGTTCTTTTTAAAACCTCATTTATATTAGATTATAATAAAATAAAATTCTATTTAAAAACCACAAAATGTCGCAATATCTATGATGATATGATATTGGAATGTAATATAATAAAACAATAAAATTTATACTAGTTTTGATTATAATTTAAACCTTATCATTTTGATTTATTCTTATTTAATAAATAGATTTTTATGTGTGTTAATAATATTCGATATATTAATTGGTTAAAAATATTTACTTATGTGTTGATAATTTTCAATAATTGTATAATTTATTATATTTTAGAGCATATAATTTTCACTTTATAATTTTTTTATTTTTTCCGATTTTTGCATAATTTAATAATATGTTATTATTATAAAATATCAATAGTGTAAACATTGACACTATTAATTTATTGTGACTTTATATAAAATCAAAAGAGAAGATAAATTCTATCCAAAATATTTAAGACACTTATAAAATGTCATAGTCACCTTGAAATTTTTTGGAACACATTAATTAGTTCATATGATATTTATTTTATTATTTTTTAAAAAATAATTTGATATTTGTATCAATAAAATAATTTCTACATAACTCTTCTGCGATCATTAATGGAAATTATTTAATAAAATAAAAATATAAATAAATTCACATGATGTATATAATTTAAGTATCTTTGAGTATAATCTTTATTTCCTATGTTTTATCGTGTTTGTCTCTACATTACAATTATAATACATAGAAGATATATGAGAGTGACATAGTGTCGCCTCCTTTTGTTTTAAATAAAATTACATCACTTTCATGGATCAAAGTCCATTAAATGAAACATTTCCTATCCCTAAGTGGTATTGGTCCATTTTAATTCATCCAATTATATTTTGGTAGGTTTAGGGTAATTTTATTATCTTAATCATTATGTTAGTTTCCCCAATTTACCAGATTTACCTATAACTATGGTAAATAATAATTATTGCAGTTACTATTTATAATATCCAAAAATAATAATAAAATATTAACATAATTTTGAGAAACTAATTCTAAATTTGTAATCAATTTTTCATAATTGTTAACATAATTTTTTCAGAAAATAATTTGAAAGTATTTCTTGTTATCAAAACCAAAAAATGGGTTTTTACGATGTAAAAACTTATCAATAGATTGACAGGTTTTATTTCCTATATAAGTGTGAAATTACATCCAATGTTCAATGTTGTAATAAATTATAAAAAAATTATTCAAGTACACATAAAACCCAATTAGAAAGAGAATCAAACTATATAAATAAATTATAGGAAAAGACGATTTTGAATTAAAATGAAATATTTTTCAATATTCATAAAAATATGAATTTCAAAAAAAAAATTATAAAATAAAACCAAGTTAAATTTTCATGTTCCTATTTAAAATTATAATTTTATTATTTCAAATAGAATTTATAAAAGTGTAAAAATATATATTTAAAATTGGTTCACAATCAAAAGTGACAAAACTTCATTTTTTTGAAAATATTTTTTTATGTGAAAAATTGAATTTTTTTCATATTTCATGTTCTACAAAATACATAAGATGAATGTTAATGGGATATAAAATTAGTAATATTGTTAATATAATTCATTATGACTAGTTTGTAAAATATTTTAATAATTAATCTTGGTTTAGTGAAACTCATGTTTGCATATAACCCAAACTATCGAGGAAGGTCGCTCTTACGTGTAATGCAGGACAAGTATAGTGTTGCAAATATTACAAGCTAATATGGTGTTGTGTATAGTGAAATATAATATTGTTATAGAATACAACACAAGACATCAATGAAATTAAATTGAATCTATCTCATTAAATTTAAGGGTGTTATATTCTACCCCTTTAAAATGAATTTCACCCTTTGATTTTTTCGGGTTCAAAGTGGTTTACTACATGAAAGACTCCTTCATAGAAACCAATATAATAAAAATGAATACAAAAACATAATTTAAATAAAATAATGTTATAAACACAACAGTTACCCAATGTATGTCATCACTAGGCTTCCACATAGGATAACATATGATGGAAGTGAAATCATGGATATGGAAGAAAAAATATAACCATCATGTTCTGATAGACTGTGAAAGAACGAGGTTTGGAGAAAAATAACATACGAAAATAAATAAATTTTCAATTCATTATGAGACCATCTGAGTCATCATATAATAGAGTACAAAGATAAAAAAATTTATTTTCAAGATCCTTTCCATAAAGATGTTGAATTTTTCATGAGAATAATTACTTGAGTGATTTATCAAAAATCTCACCATTTTTCATGCCTCGAAAAATTTCCACATCATATATTGTTTTAATAAATGAAGTTTAATTTCTCATTATTTTAGTGTTAGCATTTTGTGAGAGAGTATGATATATCATTCCATCTACCTCAACAAAATAGATAGAATAGGTAATAAAATATGCATATGTCCACATATAGTGAGATGATATATTAATCTGAAAATATTCAAACAGAAAATAACATATACTCTCTGTAAATAGATAAAATTAAAATCCATAAAATAAAAATAAAAATAAAACATTAAAAACAGCTGAACTAAATGATCATAACATTTATCTACCATTTCTCATAAGGTAGTTCTTGGTTATCACATTCAAAAAATCAGAATAACATAATAATGTATTCTCATGAAACATTTTAATAATATTAATTACCATATTACCTAAGAGAAAACATGAATTTGGTCAAGATTAACTCTTTACACACACCAAAAATACCAAAAGATATATATTCTCAAAACATGATATCACTTATTTTTATATCAGTCATGAGATCATTTATAATATCTTACGTCTCATTATCTTCTTATCCCTCCATTAGGCACACATTATGTGGTTTCGAATAAAATTTCAATCACTTTTCACATTTATCAGTTCCAAAAACTTATGGAACACCACAATGGGCCATTACATAGATATTTTAATATTCCATAATATAATAAAAGTGATTCAACATCACTATTTTCGCATCCCATTACATTAACACTTAATCATTAATCCACTTTGTTTTCATACTCATCATCACCAATATTGATTTCATGTAATATTATATTGTATTTGGCCTGAATAGGTTTTTAAAACTAAAAATCATCATCAACACTTGCATTTGGGCATTGGTTAGTGTAATGCCTCATTGCCTTACATGTTTAGAACTTAATAGTGGGTGGTTCCTTCTATTTAGTATGTTCTATATACCCATTATTTGAAATCATTTCTAATTAATTATGCACTCAACATCTATATGAACTTGTATAAACACTATAAAAATTTCAATTCCCACTAATATTATCTCCACCATGCCTCTTTTCATACTTTGAGCATAAGAAAACAATCATATTACATTCTCCATTTTTTTGACCTTTTCCCTTGAACTCTATCTTTCATTTCATATAAATACATGAGATTGATATATAAAACCAACTTCAATTTCATCTTTTATGCACAATGAATAATCTATTCATAGCTTCTAAAATCACTTAGAGCTAATGAACTTAAAAGGATTTATTTCAAGCAATTGAAGAATTGATCAACATTACATTTTGGGTGGATGATAAATCTAGAAACATACCTTCTATTTATTGTTATAGTTTTCTCGTATGTACCAATAGATTCATCATCATTTTTCAGAAGCTCAAATAACTCCTATTACATTATTTCATGAATAATATGAAGGAAGTACATACTGGACAACATGTTCTTGAAATCATCCCATTCCAACGATTCAATTTTATCATTCATCCTAGTATTCGTGATTAGAGTTAACCACTGTTATGCTTCACCTTCTAAATGACAAACAACCAAAATTAAATTTTCATGTTCCAAAAATTGAAGGATGGAAATTTCAATTAATTGGAAATGATTCATTTTTAATATATAATTTCTTTATTATAACCATTGAAAGAATGTGGGTGTTGACTCATGAAGGGCTCAACAGAATATGATTCCCATCACAAATCAATTAGAATTCCAGAATGATTCATAGCTTGTGTAAGTATAGAAATATGATTTTTCATTCCATCTACCATACCTTATGGTTGTTAATAAGGGAAAAAATTTCATTTCCCAATGCATTAATCATTAACATAGTTCCTTCAGGTTCCTGCCATTTTTTAAAACCCAAATAGAATAGTGTGAGAGGAATGAATCAAACTAGGAAAACAACATAATCAGGGAAGAGTACATTCAATATATAATATATAAGGTCTAATACTTGGTTATTCATGATAATTACAATAATTATTGGATTTTAACCTATTGATAAACATACGATTAGGGACCTCCATTTAAATACCATATAATTATCATTAGGGATCTTACTAAAAAATTTGCATCCTAGTTTCAAACGGATCATTAATCCTTCAATATAATACGAACATTAATATCCCAATACTGGTATACATGGAAATTAAATTTTTTGAGGAATACATAATACATTTAAAAAATATACTCCCACATACCATATCAGTTTAGTGCCTTCATAAACTTGTAACATAATCTTCAATCTTAGTGAAAGATCATCAACATCACCCACAAATATCTTCCCCTTTTCTCTTTTTTAAATCCATTATTAATATCCTTGGAAAAGAAAATATAAAATTGTTGGGATTAAAGTTAAATAAGGGTAAATATAGAGAACATAGAACAGACCACAAACACAATCCTGAACATAATATTTGAATATCAAAATCATGGTTCATAAAACCAATCCTTGTTTTATGTAAGGCATTGATCATAATGCAACATTAACCCTGATAAAATATTCTTGGTATTATACATGGGATTGTGAAAAATAATTAAATAATATTATTTCAACTGTATCCATGGAATATCATCCAAGACCCTCATAGTATTGAAGGCCCATTAATGAATTGGGCTAACTTGTTGTTCCTGCCTGTTATTACTGAACCAGATTTACTTGTCATTACAACCATGTATTACAGATATAGATTTACATTTCATTTCATTCTTGTCTATCTCATAAAATATAAAACATTACCTAGTTCATTGGTGGTAGATATATGTCCCACCCATCTCAAAATGAAATCATTCTTACATGTTCCAAAAGAACATAAATCATTCATCATAGCATAACCGATGAAATAAACTGGGTTTCTTAAACACAATTCCATAAAAATCCATAAAAAATTAATGGATTTCATAAAATTAATTTCATCATAAATACCATCAAATAATACTAATAATATAATTGAAATAGAACCCCATGTCATTATATAAGTAAAATATTTTTCGTAAAACACTTGAAATAAATTCCTAAGGAAAATATCATTTCTTTTTTGAAAATGTTTTCTTTTCCAAAAATTCCATGCTATTTGGAAATAAAATAATTTTAGTAAAAATCACCATTAAGTCATGTAGTGTAATATTCATCGAAATACGGTTTCAAAAAACAGTAAAAATATATTCATTCTATATAAGTTAAAAAATATCATTCTAATTTTGTTGTTAGAAAATTCAAAAAGCACCTTGTATGGAATAGAAAATAAAGATTCATTGCTTACTGTTTCAAAAAAAATCACCATGGATAAAATTCAGTATAAAAATGTTATAATAATACAAATAATATTTTATAGTTTGGATATGTTGATGTGAGTGATAAATATACCCTAGTAAATACTTACGAATAAACCATCTCAGAGAATAATGAGTCTTCAATATTATCCATTACCATAAGAGTGATGTATTTATTATGTAGATAAACATCATGTATTATGATTTAAAAAATTTGAATGATTTATTTCATAATAATAATCATTTTTATGATAAATGTTATGATCATATTTTCATCCTGTTGTTAGTAAAATTTCATTTCATTTCGATACTCGAATATTTACTGCTTTATGTTATCATGCATGGTCTGTTAGATAATTTTTTATTTCACTTTTATATGTAATAGTTATTTAATTTAAATAATGTTATTAGTTTAAATATAAAATAATTATTCATTCAATTCAATTATATAATTATTTTTTACTAAATATTATGTAGAATGAATTACAGGGAACTGTGGAGATAGTATGTCGTACGTACACATGAGTAATGATATCGTTTCAATAATTATTGAATGGTATTGAAGTATATGGTGTATTGTGTCTCTAAATAAATATAATTTTATTTTAATAATATATATATTTATTAATTCCATAATTATAACCATCCATATTTGGGGGTTTTGATCAACAAATTACACTATAACTTGGAAATGGAAAGGCGTACGTACATAGTTGTGCTGATTTCATTTTTTTAGTATGGGTAAATGGTGGAATATGGTTTTTTTCAAAATCATAATTTACTCTAATTAAATAATTTATATTTTGTTGATTAATTTATAATGAAACAACGAAATAGGTGGATGTAGAACAAGATTTAGATTTGAAATAATTGGTAAATGATATTACCTCTTCTCAACGTTACTCCTCTAAATCTCTTCTTAGATCACTGGATTAGGTTTATGAAGATGAAGTAGACTTCTAGAATTTTTTTAGGGATTTTTATAAGATAAATTGGAAGGTTATGGTTGATATTTAATGCTCAAAATGAAGAGAATAGTTATGGGATGAAGTACCCTTTTTTAATTGAGGTGAGTGGTACATTCGGAATCCTTCATAATATTAATTTATATTAAAAGAAAAACCCAGATGTAAACTTCAAAAATGTACCAATTTTGATGATTTTATGATATATGATTGTAATATCATAAAAAACCAAATTTAGACATGTTATAATTTTATTTAAACATTATCATTTTGATTTATTTTTCTTTAATGTATTTAATTTTATTTTTTCTATTAATATTTTAAATATTAAATTGTTATAAATATTTACCAAATTGTTTTAATTGAACATAATTAGATACTTTATGACCTTCTAGAAAATATATTTTTCACTTTGTAATTTTAAATTAGTTTTGTTAATTTTAAATAACTAAATAATATCATATTTTTGTAAAATATCAATAGTGACAATTTTGATAGGACACTATTTTTTGACATTAAATAATATCCTCATGGAAGATAACTTTGATACCAAATGTTTAATACACTCCAAACATGTAATATTCACCTATAAAATTAGTTTATTACATTAATTAGTTCATATTATATTTTATTAATATTTTTAAAATCAATCATTTGATATTTCTATCAATAACACAATTTATTCATCACTATTGTGGAATCATTAATGGAAAATATTTAATCCCTAAATATTCTAAATAAATTCAAAGGATTCAGATTCATTCATTATATTTCTAGAGACTATTTATTTTCTCTGTTTCAACATGTTTATCAAAAATATTAAAATTATTATACTTTTAAGTTATACGAGGGTGACATGTTGGCACTATCTTTTATTTTAAATATAAATAAATCCATTTATTGAAAATTATTCAATTAAATAAATCATATTCAGACCCTTTTTTGTATGTCAGCATTAATTCATCTAATATGATTTGTAAGGAATTAGGGTAATTTTACTATCTTTATCATAATATTTGTTTTCAAAAATTACCTGATATACATTTAACAGAGGTAAATAAAAAATATCGTGATTACTATTCATAATATAAAAAATAAAATTAAACTATTCATAGTATTTGTCCACACTGATTAAAAAAATGGAATTCATTTTTCATAATTCAAAACATTGAATTGGTAGAAATAAATTTAAAATTAATTATTTTTTGTAAAAACCAAAATGCAGGGTTTTAGGAAGTAAAAACGTATTAAAAGATTGACAAGTGTCTATCTCCAATTCAAATGTCAAATTATATCCAATGACAACATTTGAATTAAACGATAAAACAATAATCCATTTATACAATAAAATGAATTAAAAATATATTCTAACTATATATATAAATTAGATGAAAATCCATTTTTGAATTAAAATATAATATTTTTTTACTATTCATTGATATATGAATTTAATTAGAAATATACCAAAACTTCAACCAAGTTAAATTTTAATGTCTCTATTTAAAATAAAACATTTATTTTTTAAAATAAAAAAATATAAATATTTTTAAAAATAGATTTAAAATTGGCATTCCTTTAAATGGAAACAAAACTGCATTTTTAAAAAATATATATTTTTTATTGATAATATTGAACTTGTTCTTATAAAATGTTTTAGAAAACACATAATATTAATGTTAATTTTATTTTAATTTTAAAATTTACTTAATACTATTCATAATGGCTTTTTTATTCTATATTTTAATAATATTTTATTATTTAGTAGAACTGGTTATTGTGTACAACGCAAAATATCAAGAAATATCGCCCTTGCATAAAATTCCAGCCATTTATAGTGATTCATATACTACAATATAATATTATTTTGATTATATAACAATATAATATATGTGCACCATTTTATCTCATAAAATCTTGAGGTGTTACATTATACCCCCATAAAATGATTTTCTCCTCGAAATTTATCTGGGTTATAAGTGGTTTTCTATTTGAAAGTTTCATTAATAGAAACCCAAATCACAAAAAGTAATAGTAAAATGTCCATTTGAAAATGATTGTAAGAAACATAATGTTTTACTAATATAACTCAACATTGTGTATTCACAAAGGATAACATAGGGGGAACTGAAAACCTGGATATTAAAAGAAAAATATCCAACCATCAACTTCTGATCAAGAGTGATAGAAGAAAATTTTCAGAAATAGTTAATGACTAGAAATATATAAAACTATACAGATTTTAGAGAACATATGATTCATCAGATTTGAGTTTAATAAGATAACATTTTTTATTTCCAATGTCCTTTCCTTAATGTTAATGATTTTTTCCAGGGAATAAATACATACAATATTTTTTTACAATCTCACCATCGTTTTTGGATTGAAAAATTAACAATTAATCTAAAATTTAATTAAATGATATTGAACTTTCAATTCATTAAGTGTTAGTAGATTATGCGATAGTACGACATTTCATTCCATCTGTCTCCACAAATAGGTTAGTACAGGTAATAAAATATTCATAAGTCCACTTATAGTGAGATTGTACTATAACATAACAATATTCAAAGAGAATATAACTTATAATGTACAAAAATGGATAACATTAAAATCCATCAAAAATAAATAATGAATTATAGAGATGTGAACTAATTCATCATAACATTTATCTCACATATATCATTATGTAGTTCGTGGTTATCTCATTCCAAACATGATAATACCATAATAATGTATTCTCATGAAACATTATAATAACATGAATTACTAATGAACCTTAGTGAGAACATGTATTCTATCAAAATTAAATCCTTCCACACACCAAAAAGGGAAAAAAAATTATATATACTAAAGTCAATATATCACTTTGTCCTTATATCAGTCAAGAGCTCATTAATTCTACAAAACATATCATTATGTCTGAATCCCTTCATTATGTGCATATCTTGTGCTTTCTAAAAATAAATCAACAAATATTTGTTGTTACATTTACCATATATTTATGGAAAACAACAATAATCCAATATATAAATATTCCAATATTCTATAATACTATAAAATAGATTCAACAACACTATTTTGGCATCCCATTATATAAAGACATAATCATTCCACCACATCTTTGTCATTCTCAGCAACACCAACAATTACCAATTGTGTTTTCCATTTTTCTCTGGACGTAAGAGCTTTTTAATGTCGATTATCTTCATTAACCCTTGTATTTGGGAATTGGTTAACATTATTCCCCATTTCATTCCACATGTAGCTATGAAGTGTGGTTTCTTCATTCTCTGTAGTCATTTCTTTATTCGCATCAGTAGAAACATTTTTCCCATTATATCAGCACTCAGCTACTCAATGACCCTATTTTATACACATTATACATTATCAAGTGACTTTTATACAATCTACACCATGTTTTTGTCCGCACATTGGGATTAATTAAGCATTCATATTATCTTCACCATATTTTACAGATTTTCCCTTAATATCATTCTTTCATTTCTTTTCCAAAACATGAGTTTGATATATAACACATACGGTAATTTTTTCCATGATATCATAACATACAATATCTCCATATCTACTACATACTATATTAAATAATTCCATTTGATGGGTTTGTTTTATGGCACTGAATAATCAATAAATATTTAATTAGGGATGGATGATAATACCAGACACATTCCTTGCAAATATTTTAAATGTTTCCTCATATATACCAACAGATTCATCATTATTTTTCTTATGATCATGTAACTCCTTCTCCATATTTGATCAATGAATACATGGAATGTAATTATTGAAAAATATGCTTGTAAAATCAACCCATTTCATGGATTGAATTTTATCTTGATTCTTTATATTATTTATTAGAGTCCACCACTGGTATTCTTCTCCATCAAAATGATAAATATAAAAAATGATTTTCTCCTCTTCTAAAAATTGAAGGATATAAAATATCATTTCAATAGTATTAATCCACTGACCATCAAAAAGTGGATCATAAGACCCACTGAAATATGGTGGATTATTCCTCATGAAGAACTAAAAATAATGTTCTTCACTTATCTTCTCATTTGGATGTCTAGAATGATTCATAGCATGTGTATGTATATCAATAAAATTTTTCATTATATCTCCCATAACATTTGGTAGTTAAAGAGGACAATCATTGCATTTCCTAGTTCATTGATAATTATCATTTTTCTTTCGGGTTCCATCCATTATCTAAGACCCAAAAAGAATAGTGCGAGAGGAGAAAATTATACATGGAAAACAACCGAATCAATTGGGAGTACATTCGACCATTAAAATATTAGGTATAATCCTTGGTTATTCATGATCATTACCATATTTCTAGGTCTGTAACCTATATTAATACAGAAACTTAAGTACATCCAAAGATATACTTTAGAAATATCTCTTTGGACCTCACTAATGTTTTTGATTACTAGATTCCAAAGTATAACTAAACCTTTGCTCCTATACCTATTTTAAGGACCCAATATTGATGTACATTGACATTATATTTCTTTTTCAAAATACATAATACATTTCACAAATATATGCTCAATGATCATATTAATTTAGTGTTTTTTGAGAGATGGAACATAATCTTCTAACTTGGTGAGTGATCTTAATCATCTCTCACGTAGATCTCCCCCTTTTGTTTTCCTACCTTAAACCTTTCATCATATCATTGGGAAAATAAATCAAAACAAAGGGTGAGCTCAATGATCAGTTAGGGTAAAAAATTATAACATAAACAAAATCATAAACATAAGAATGTAAAAACATTCACATAAATCTTGATTATCAATATCATAGATCATGAAATAAATCTTGGAATGTCGTAAGGCAAAGGTTATAGATGAACATTAACCATTAAAAAATATCATTAGAATATAACATGGTATTGTCGATAATAAATAATCACATAATAACATTTCATTAGTAGACATTTCATTTATTCCAAGGCCATCACATTGGAAAATGTCATTTACAGAATAGTGATTACTTGTTATTCAAAACATGTATTACTGAACTAGATTTACTTTTCATTCCATCCCAGAATTATTGAACCGAATTTACAGTCAATTTCAGTCATTTCTTAATCATGATATATATACCATTACCCAATTAATTTTATAGTGATATAGGTCCCACCCATATCGTAATTATATCATTCTTACATGAGATAGAAAATCAAAAATCATTCATCATATCATAACCCATTGAATAATATGGGTCTCATAAACATCATTCCATCATAATCCACATAAAATAAATGGTTTTCATAAAAAAAATTCCATCATAATCAAAATAAAATCAAAGTAACAATATAGAAATAAACATAACAATATGAAATATTTGATGAAAAATAATTTTTATTAAACACATGAACATAATTCTTGAATAATATATCATATTTTTTCAAAATTGTTTCTTTTATTAAAATTGGAATGCAATTTCAAAAGAAATTTATTTAGATGAAAATAAAAATTAAATATTTTAGAGGAATATTCTAATAAATAAGGTGTAATTAAACAATAAAAATCCATTTATTTTGTATTAGTTCAAAAAATATTCATCTCATACTAGAAATAGAAAATTAAAAAAGTATCTCGTATGGTAGAATAAATAAACAATCATTCCATACCATTTAAAAATTCACCAATTGGAAAATTTTTACTTACAAATAGTAAAATAATAAAAATAAAATTATATATTTATGAAACATGGTCATTAATGTTAAATATTTCCAAGAAAATACTTACAAATAAAAAATATCAGATAATTATGGGATTACAAAATTATCCCTTACCTTAGGTCTAATATGATTCATATGTATGCAAACATCCTTTTTAATTATTTAATTAAATTCATTGATTTTTATATAATATTAATAATTTTTATTATAATATATTTGATAATTTTTTCATCCAATTGTTAGTTACATTTAATTATTAGTCATTATTTAGGTATTAAATCCATTATGTTCTTTTTCATGTTTTCTTGGATAAGTTATTAATCATATTTTTAGGTTATAGTTATATCATTTACATAATGTTATTAGTATAATATATATCATATTTTTTCATTAAATTCATTAATATAATCCTTATTTAAGGAAGATATAGTAGAACGAATCACATTTCACTGTGGAGACGGTAGGCCGTGCGTACAGAAGAGCAACAATATCTTTCCTATAATTGTTGATTATAATTGATGTGGTTTGTGAATCATATCTTAGAATCAATAAAATTTATATAAATTATATATATATATATATTTAATAATTCCATCACTATACCCATCCATGTAATGTGGTGGTGGAAAAGGGATTACACTACGACGTGGAGACAGTGAGGTGTACATACGCACCCGCGATGATTTCATTTTTCATAGGATGTGAAGAAGGTGGAGTATAATCATTTCATAATCATAATAACCAGATAATATAATGATATTACAAGAGTTATTAATTTTTAATGAATCATCTCTATAGGTGGAAGTAGAAGAAGAAAGAAGTTTGAAAGAATCGCTAAATGATATTATCTATTTTTCAATGTGCCTTCTTTAAATATCCTCGTAGAGAACTAGAGTCGATATTTGATGAATACTAGGACCACTAAAATGTTTTTAGGGAATACGAAAAGTAAAATGGGTAGGGTATGGTTTGGATTGATTGTTCAGAATGATGTTACGAGTTGATGGAGGAAGTTCTCTTTTATAATTGATGTGATGGGAAATTCTGGAAACCTCAAAAATATTAATTAATAATAAAATCAACCCCAATATAAAAACCCCAAAAATGACATAATTTATAAGATATTTTGATTTAGGGTTTTATAATCATAAACCAATAATATTTAGACATGTTGTGATTTTATTTTAAACCAAAACATTATGATTAATTCTTATTTAATCAATTTAACTTTATTTGTGTTATTAATATTGTAAATATTAAATGGTTATAAATATTTACTTATGTATTGTCAATTTTCCATTATTAGATACACTATTATATTTTAGACCATATAAATATAGCTTTTTAATTTATAAATAATATTGTGATTTTTAAATAAATTAATAATTTGGTATTTCTATAAAATATCAATATAGTCAATTTTAAAAAATTTCTTTTAGTTGACATTAAATAAAATTCACATAATAGATTAATAAAAAAAATATTTAATACCCTCCTAACATGTAATAGTCACCTCGAAAATTTGTTGGGAACATTAATTAGTCCATGTGATTTTTTTAATATTTTTAAAACATTTAATTTGATATTTTTATCAATAAAATAATTTCAACCATACTATTGTGTCATAATTAATGGTAATTATTTAATCTAAAAAATTATAAATAAATTAAAATGATGTCTATTATTTCATAATAGTTTTGGATTCATTTTAGGTTCTATGTTTAATAATGTTTATCACTAAATTAAAATTATTATACTTATAAGATATATGAGAGTGACATGTTGTCACCTTCTTTTGTTTTATTTATATGTACATCACCTTCATAGAGATAATTCCATTAAATGAATAAAGATAGCCCCATAAGTGATATAGGCCGAATTTAATTCATACAATAGGATTTTGGCAGGTGTTAGGATAAATTTATTATCTTTATCATATTATTAGTCCCCCAAATTTTCCTTCTTTACTATTAATTGTGGTAAATAAAAATTACTACAATTACTATTCATAAAATCTAATGATAACAGTAAAAAATTAACATAATTTTACCCAATTATTCTAGATATTAATTCCATATTTAATAAAACAAAACATATAATTGGTATATATTAATTTCAAATTAATTCTCGTAGTCAAAACCAAAAATTAGTTTTTAAGAAGTACAAACATATCTACAGATTGTAATGTGTTTATGTATAATTTAAATTTAAAATTACATGCAATGTCTAAAATTGTATTAAATTATAAATCATAATAAAATTAATCATAAAAACCAATTAAAAAGATAATATAACTATATAAATAAATTATACATAAAGGCCGTTTTGATTTTAAATTCTGTATTTATCACTTTTTTTCAAAATTTGAATATAATCGAAAAAATACAAAAAATTCAACCAAATTTAATTTTTATTTCACTATTTAAAAGAAAATTTTTATTTTGACCAATATAATATATTAAAGTGTTAAAAACTATATTAAAAATTGGTGTGCCATCTAAAGGTGTCAAAACATTGTTTTTTGAGAAATACATCTTCTATCCAAAAATTGAATTGGTTCTTATATCATGAAATATATAATACATAAAATGAATTTTAATGTTATATATGATTGAAAATGTGATTAATACTATTTATAATATCTTGTATATAATTTTTTAAATAAAATATAATGTTTATCATGGAATCTCTGTATTGTGTACAATTAAAGCTAATGTCGATGGTCACTCTTGCATGTAATGAAAGATAAGTATAGTATTATATATACTGCAAGCTAATATAGTGTTTCAAATAGTTAATGATAATCATGGTGTTGTGTACAACAAAATATATCAATGAAACTTAGAATAAAATATTTCATAAAATCTTAGTGTGTTACAGGAGTTGCTCACGACATAGTTGGAAAACGACCGGATGGAGCACGGGTTGTAGCGTGGAGAGGCACATGGGGAAGGTGCATGTGCTAACATAAAATAGGGGATGAGAATATAATATTTTTATCATCGAAAAGCAGAATTATTTGATAGGGTTGATTTATCAGTGATATAAAATCATTGATAAAGGGTACGCTTTTATCAGAGCTTTTCTTAGTGGTGATAAATGGTACATCGATCAACACTTTTGTTAGCACTAATAATATTTTTTAATAATAATATATATATAATAATTATAATTATATTAAAAAAATATTTATTTTTATACATTAAATAAAAAACACAAGTTCGAAATTAATATTTTTCTAGTAATTCAAAATTATATGAATTGTTTTAAAAATAATATTTATATGATTATAATATATATATTTATATATATAAATAATAATAAAATTAATTAAAATTTATCAAAATAATAACTATATTTATAATATTTATTATATTTGTTATGTTTATTATGTTTATTAGATTTATTAGATTTATTAGATTTATTAGATTTATTAGATTTATAGGATTTATAGATTTATTTTCTTTATTATAGATTTATTCCATTTATATTTATTAGATTTATTAGATTTATTTATTAGTTTTATTAAATTTATTAGATTCATTAGATTCATTATATTTATTATATTTATTATATTTATAATATTAGTTATATATAATATTTTTATTCAATTAATTGTAATTATTATAAATATATATAAATTAATTTTAAATAAATATATATATATATATTATAATTAATAAATATATATGTGTTTCCAATGAATTTGTTCAATAATTATATTCATTATGCATGCATATATGATATGTATCATCAGAAATTTTCGTTTATACATTACACCCATCTTATAATTCATGTTTTCCATTGATGGACCGTTTTTTATTATGTATTTTTTATGAGGAATATGACTATTTCATGTTACCCATATATACTATTATGTTCTCAAATATAATTATAAAATTACCTTAAATATATTTCAATAATTAATATATCTGTTATATTTATAAATATTAAATTTCAATGATATATAAATACTTTTTAAAAATATTTTTTTTAATTATAACTATATATATAATTAAATAATTATTAAATTATAATAAATAAAAATATAATTTAATAAATAAAAAAATAAAAATCTGTATATTTATAATTATATAAAAATATCTATAAAAATATTTATTTATTTTTATTATAATAACTATAAATAAATGTAAATATGTATATAATTATAAAATTGTAATAAATATATTTATGGCACTACTTCTACAGTTATAAATATATAATTATGTAAATATATTTACAAATATATACAAATATTTGTAAATAAATTCAAATATTTATAACTATAATTCCAAAATAAATATAGATATATTTTGATAATTAAAAAATTATATTAAATATATCAATTATATATATTTATATACAAATATTTTTAAATAAATATAGGGATTTATAATGATAATTATATTTAAATTTAGATATATTTAAATATTTAAAAAATTATAATAAATATATTAATTACATTTATTTATAAAATTATAAATATATTAGTTATAATTTCATAATTATATATATATGTAATTACAACTATAAATAAATATTTATCTATTATAATTTTAAATTATAATTAAATTAATTTTTTTAGTTATAAATATATATAAATATATATTTATTTAATTAATTAATAATTTATAAAAAAATATTAATTATTGTCATCAATAATGTTATATTTAATTAAGTAAATATATATATATTTATATTTATATATATATAGAAATACTGAGAAATGAATTCAATTAATTATATTTATTATCATAAATAAATACAAATACAGTAAATTAATTGTAAAAATATATAATATTTCTTACTTATATATATTAATCAAATTATAAATTTTAGAAACATAATGTTTTTATAGATTTATAATTATTTAAATGAATAAATATATATTAATATATAATTATAACCTGAAATAAGTATATATTCATATAATTAGTTATTAAATCAAATGAAATATTGTTATATATATTGATGATATTATAAATATATATAATTAATACTAAATTATATATATTTCAATGATTATAAATAAAATAAGTATATTTCCTATAATTGTATTACTATTTAACTTATAATTTTTAAAATATAAATAAATATATTTATTTTTAGTTACAATTATATATATATATATATATATATAATTTTATAATGATATACAATTATATATATAAATTACTAAAATTATATCTTTATCAGTGGGTTTTTTGCACTAATATTGGCCTATCATTAAAAGAGATTTCTATTTAATCACTGATAAAACATATATTTATCATCTTTTTTATCTTTTGCTGATAATAGTATCACTAGGTTTTATAAAGAAACCCAAACCTTTTACTACATCTTTGCACCACTCAACCTCTTACATAAGCCAATCCCTACAGCGTCCTCCTCCTCCTCTTCCCCTTCTCTCCCATTGATTCTTTCGCCACCGCGAATCCCTTCATTGCGAACTCTCCTCTAACACGCGCCTCCCCACCGTTGTGCGCCTTTCCTCCCCCAAACTGTTTTACTTCGTAGCCTCAAATCCTTTAGCCATGATACCACCTTCATTGCGCACCTCTAGTACACTGTAGGCCTCTCCTCTTCCACACACCTCTCGTCTACTGGAAAACACCTAGACCCTTTACCTTTCCCCCGCTACGAACTTGTAACACCACAACCCCTCTAGACCGGAGTCAGTGCATTACTTGTAATATTGAAATTTTTAGAATGAATGAAAATCATGAAAGAACAATCATTTTATTGGTCTTGAAGAAACTATATACATAGACGTAACTCAAATTTCATTGGAAAATGTTACAAAATAGAGTACATAACAAAAAATTAAAACTGCATCCACAAGAACTCAATAAATGATATCCTCTTCATCTCCTATGGAAAGTAAAAAATGAAATTTGTCAGATCAAATGCTTATTAAGTGTTACAAGTAGAGGAAGCCTGAATCAATAATATCTGAATTGTAAACAATTTGACACAATCAATACGACACCGTGAAAAATGAAAAACGCATCCCATTAATTAATTGAGAATGAAACTGCATCCATAGATTTTGTCATAGTGAAAACCTCATGGATAATAATAAATAATAATGAATAAAGAGAATTAATATAAAATGGTTTACATGTATCTATCACATGATATAGTAAAACCATAAAAACAATTTAGTTTTGTCGGTAGAAACCTGTCGTATTTTTGGAATCTAACTCGAACGGTTTGTCACCAACTGATTTTTCTCATGAGACCTACCATTGCATAAAGGGGCTGCAGCAGGCCCCGACAACCACTTTATGTCAAAATAATTATTTATTCATAGATTCAACATTCTTTAAATACACCATTACATTATCCGTATATAATATAAGATACATATTAATCAATATTTCAACAGTAAAAACAACATTTAAAATAAATATCGTATGTAAAATGTTATAATTCTTAGAAAACAATTATATATATGATATGATAATATGGAAATTTTAATGGAATATAATATTAATTGAATTGTGATTTCAAATGGGATGTTGTTACCCCGCATAATAAAGAGTAGGTTCACATTTCTGAGCAAGTCACAATGATGTGAAAATAATGATAATTGTTGTTACCATGTTTTAATCAATTTACTCATATGACCAAAATATAATAAACAATAAATGGATCACAAAATACCGTGAAATATAAAAATAATAATGATAATATTTATGTAATTAAAATACACCTAGATCATATATATGAAATAAGAGGAGAACAATGGAAATCCCACATAATTGAAAGTGAGATGAGAAAACCCCTTAGAAACATTTCAGCATGGTAATGAGTGGTCTAGTGAGGGTTTAATGAGAGGTAAAGGGGTATCCCATTATTTATATATCAAATGGGAAGTATGGGGAAGGTTTGAAAACATACCCCATCATTATGTATTAAACAACGAGCACAATATTGGAGATATTTAGGATCAAAAGTAAGAGAGAGGATCCCTTACCTTATGCTAGAAGGTGTTCTTCATTTCTCTTAAAGACCCGAATAAAAAATGAATCTTCATTATTTAATTAGTATAGAATATCATCAAAATGGAATTGATATATTTTAAACCTATTGGTTCATTAATGTCTTTTTTTATGGGTGTAATAGATTCAATTTTATTATATTCGTAGCATTTTCTTCTTTGGTTTTCATGATCTGTTTACTTGTATTCATTAATTTATGTTTGTTTGAAATATGCATAAACATCCAGAGTTGTTAATATAAAATTTTAGTGAAATTATATATATATATAAATTCTCTTGTAAATATTCTAATTATATACCATAATGATGACTCATTAGATGATTTAATAAATGATTGGATTTGGCTTGGCGGTTTTGAGCACAATACACTTGTTTTGTATTATTATTCCATCTTATGAGTGTGTAAGGATTAATGAACATTAAAAAACATAAAATAAATATATAATTATCTGGTAAACCCATTGAAAAGGTTTCATGTCCAATATTTAAGATAGTAATGAAAATAGAAATCATGTCTTCCTTGAGTGGGATAATTTAACACATCTCAGAGAATGTCTGCATTTATTGTATAAAAGGAGGTGAAAAGAGAGATTATGATGAAATATTTCACTACCATAATGAAAATATAGTACATGTAACATACAAGAATTATCATGACATTTGGATGAGGTGAGGTGATAATAGGGAAAAAATAATTATCCTTGTAAAAGAAGTTAAAAGAATAGAGAAGAGAGGTTCACAACTTGAGTACTCATCCTTGAGATATTTTTCAAGAACTTTTTTTTGGCCTTCTGGTGAGACTGGAAGGTCTTGAACGTGGGGAGAGGATGTGGGAAGATAATTTGGTATAATTTAGGCAATGAATGAAGAATTAGTGGAGTGGGAGGAAGAGGGGGTGAGGGGTGGTTTATATAGTGAAGGGGAGATGGGATTTCTCTATATTATAATCATTAATTTATAATTTCTCCCAATGAAAAGGAATAGTGAGTCTTCAATGACCATGAATGGTTATTATATCATTTAAATATGAATAAATTTTCCTTACATCAGAAAAACATCATACATTACTCTATATTTCCTATATTTAGATTATTTTGGTAATTATGTTCTTTCATTATTCATAAAAAATTCAACTATTATAGAAAAATAAGAAAAATAAGCCTAACCATTTTTTGATGTGTATAATCAAAAAATAATTCCATTTTTCAATAATTATTTTCAAAATATGATTAATTAAATATTAATTGAATATATTTATTTAATTTAAAAACATAAATACATAAAATATTTATCTTTATTTTAATAGTGTCTAAATTTATTTATACATTCATGGGTATTGATAGTAGATATAATAGTTATATAAGTATTTATAATTGTAAGTGACTATTCATAAAGGTAGGTTACTATTAATAAGGGTATGTTACCATTCACTAAAAATGAAGTTAATTTTATTAGACACTAAATATCATCTTGAACATAACTATCTATGTCAGATTTTCAAAATTCAAAACACAGAAGTGGAAAATTTATGTTCAATGGCTTGTCTATGACTGTCTCTTAAAAAAAGTGTTGTCTCAAAGTAATTAATTGATTTATGTAATATGGGCTATGAATATAATGGATTTAAGAGAAACATACGACAAAATATAGGGTGCTTCATGATTCTTCATTTTAAAATTTCAACCTCAAAATTATTCATTTACAAAGACCAAAAAATAGATGTTGGTTGTTATTCTTCATAACATATTCAGTTACCCATGATTCATCCTCCATATTCTTGTTTTTTATTAAACCTTCACTAGACGATCCTTCTAATTTCATAATACATGTTCCCTTGTGTCAAAGATCCCAATAAGCTCTTCACAGTATGACATATCAGGTTCTAATTCCATTTCTTCGTAGGATTTTAAATGAATTAGCTCTGGAATGAATTTCATTAATAATGACACATGGGAGACATCATAAACTTTTGAGAGACTTAGAGGCATTTCTAAACGGTAATATAAAGCTCTAGTTAATTATATAATTTCAAATTGTGCTATGTACATGGGGATAAATTTCACTTTCTTACCGTACCTCAAGACAACATTCCATGAAGATACATTCAGAAATACATGATCTCCCACTTGGAATTCCAAATCCTTTCCCCTATTGACAATATAAAATTTCTGCCTATATTGGGCTACTTTAATAAGGACATGGATTGTCTTCACCTTTTCCATGGTCTCTTAAATACGTTTTGTGCTTATATGTTTCCTCGCAACAACATTGTCCCAAAAAGTTATAGTTCAACTTCTCTTTCCATATAATGCTTCATATTGAGCCATTTGAATACTATAATGGAAACTATTTTTGTAGAAAAATTCCTCCAAATGAAATTATTGATCCCAAATTCCTTGGATTTCAAGAGATCATGATCTCAACATGTCTTCCAGTTTTTGAATGGACCTTTTAGACTATCATCCAGTTTGGCTGTGATAAGAAGTCCTCAAATGAAGCTCAGTATTCATATCCTTGTAGATACTTTTCCATAATTTTGATGTAAACTGAGGATCTCAATTGGACTCATCGATTGAGGAGAAATATGATGTCTTACAGTATCATTAATATAATTTCTTTCCAGGATCTGAAGTGGTAAATCCTCTATTATAGGATGGAAATGTTCTCATTTTGTGAAACGATCAACAATTAACCATATTGCATAATTCCTTCTAGGTGTCCTTGGTAGTCCAGTGAAAAAATCCTTTGTAATGTTTTTCCACATACACAAAGGAATAGTTTGAGGTTGCGTCACTCCTCTAGGATATTGTCTATCTGCATTCACTTGTTGTAAAACTAGACATCTTGACTTGTAGTTAGCAATTTACCACTTGATATTATCCCACAAAAAATATTCCTTGTATCTTTATACATCCTTGAGCTACCCAGTTTTATAGAGTAATTTGATCTATGAGAATCGTATAATATATCCATTTTTACCTCATGTATTGATGTGATGCTTAACCTCTTCCCAAACATCATAACTCCTTCCACATACACGATTTATTCTAATCTCTCATCCTTAACAGCAATTATTTTCTTGTGCAGATACTCATCATTAGATTGAGAGTTTTTTATATTCTCTAATAAATATGGTTTTGCAATCATTTAAAAGAGGAAAGATTTTTCCCCTTCCTTAACAATTCAGATATCCATATTCAGTTGATCCATTAATAATGGATCTCTTTCACAATTCATTTATTTCAGGAGTCTATGATCCTTCCTACATAATGGATATGCCGCCTTATTTTCCTTTACTAGGTGGTTGTGTATTGAACAATCATAATTGTTGTGTAACTTGAGTCATCTCCCTCACATCATGTTAATTGTTTTTTGTGGAAATTTACTTCAAAGTCTTTTGTTCTGTATAAATCTCAAATATTTCTCCGTTGAGATAATTTCTCCATATTTTAGAGAAAATATTACAGATGATAACTCAAGATCATGAGTTAGATAATTTTTCTCATGAGACTTCAACTGTCTTGATGCATAAGCAGTAACATTAACTTCTTGCATAAGGATGCAACCTAGTTTATTATTTGATGTCTCACTGTAAATTAAAAATCAATAACTTGCAGATGGATGAATCAAAATTTTAGCTTTTACGAATCTTCATTCCAATTATTCGAATCATTCTGTACATTCTTATTTCCACACAAACATATTAACTTTATTCATGATCTTGGTTAGTAGGTTAGCCAATCATGATAAATTATAAACAAAATCCCCATTGTAACCTGCTAAGACTATAAAACTGTGTACCTCGGTTATGTTAATTGTCATGGGTCAATCTTGGATTTTATTTGTCTTTGTAGGATCAACTAGGATTCTATCCATAACGATAATATAGTCTAAAAAAGAAATAGAATAAAGATAGAAATTACACTTTCTAAACTTCCCATATAATTCATTTATTCTTAGAGTTTTCTGAATAATCCACAAGTGATCATCATGTACTTCATATTTTTCTGAGTACACAAGAATATCATCGATGAATACCAAAAAATATGTTATGAAGATGTTCCTTGAAAACACTATTCAATAAATCCATGATAACTGATGGTGTATTAGTCATTCAAAAAGGCATCGTTGTAGACTCCTATTGCCCATACCTGGTTAGAAATTTTGCCTTATGAATACCTTCCTTCCTCACACGTAGCTGATGATATAAGGATCGAATGAACATCATTGAAATGCATTTAGATCCCCAAAGTTGTTCAAAAAAATCATCAGTCAGAGGTAAAGGATACATATTTATTATTATAACATCAGTGATTTACCTGTAATCAATGCATAGCCTCATGGATCCATCTTTCTTCTTGACAAATAGGACTGGGGCTCCCCATGGAGAAAAACATGGTTGAATAAATACTTTGTCACCCAACTCCTCGAGTTATTTCATTAGATCTGCTAACACCACATTGTCTATTCTGTAGGGGGTCCTTGATATAATTCTTGCACCAGGAATTACGACCATAGAAAACTCAATTTCCCACTCGAGAGGAAGTCCAGGAATATCCTCTATAAATACATCAATGTATTCTTTCACTATATCCACATATTCGATTTTAATATTTCATTCCTCACCCATTGATATTGGGTTATCTTTATTTCCATGAATTGCAATCAACATATCTACTAGTTGTGTGTCGAGAAAAGAATCATATGGAGATGTCTCTTCTACAAAGATCATAGATTCTACACCATTCCCAAATATTGTAACTTCATTTTTCTTGTAATAAATCATCAAATCATAGTTTGACAGCCAATTCATTCCGAGAATTATATCAATGACATTAATTGGTAGGAAGATAAGGTTATAAACTAAAGCACATTTTTTGTGTTATGAGGGTGGATAGTGGACAGTAGTTTGTTGCAATGATGAATCCCTTAGGATATTTTTCTGATAACTACATTATTAAATCCAATTTTAGATGTGTGTTTTTCTTGGAAAACTTGGGAGATATAAATGAATGTGATGATCCAGAATCAAATAAAGTGTTGGCTATGTTTAAAGAAACAACTAAGGAATTTCCTCTTCATTTCATTTCGTTGATCACAAGGAAGTATTTTTGGAATAATATTTCGTTAAAACTCCTCTATTAAATATCTTATATTTCTTCTACAATTGTGGTATTATAAATCAAGGACCACTATTGATCTACGTCTCCCTTGAGACAATATACTACCAATATAACCATTTCATATTCATTGCATCACAATTACATGAATATCTTTTCCTGGGACATGATACATTTCCCTGAAACCATTGGATTAGTAGTCCTGCTGAACCATGGGTTCATTTGCCGCATGAAATTATCCAAGGTAGGTGTAGAATGGTTATTCATTAAATCCTAGGTAAGTTGACACAATATGGTCAAGATCTAATCTAATTCAACATTGACTGTGTGGACTTGCTCAGTGAGGACATCCCTAAATTGCCTACATTATTTATTCCCCGTCTTCCATTAGACACCATATATAAATAAAGGGACACACTAGATAAGGGTATGAATTATAATGTATTATCTAAACATTATAAAAATACATACCATAAATTGTGATCCTACACATTATTAATCCCATAATCAGAATAATGGTTTCTTTGACGAATAATTTACAATTCAATCCTTCATAATGTCTTGTTATGATATTTGGAATTATCCTAAGAATATCCCCCAATATTAACATAACCAAGAGTGCTACAAGGACCGGTGTCGTCTACAAGGATACCCAGGGTAAAGAACAAAACTCTTGGTTAGAGAATTCACTCCTAGGTACATATATGCCATAGCCACCTCTAACTGCTCATATGTAGGTAGGGATATATTTTCATGAATGATTAACAAAATCTATAACTAATCAAAATACTAAGAAATTATTGTACATTTATCCTCAAATACTAAAATTGTTATTTGTTCCCAAATCTAGGTTTTCTAATCTAGTTCCATTGTTTGCTACTAATCTTCCTTGATACTAACTGTAAAACCCCAACCCATCTATACGTGAGCCGGTGCATTACTTAATATATTGGCATGGTTAGAAGAAGGAAAATACAGATGGAATGGTCAATTTTGTATTCCTGAAGAATCTAGAAACAAATATGTTACTCAAATAACATTTGAAAACGTTACAAAATAAAATACATTACAAAAACTAAAAACTACATCCACTAGAACTCAATAAATGACCACTTATTCATCACATGATAAAAGTAAACAATGAAAGGGGTGAGATAAATTGTTTAGTAAAGGTTACCAATAGTGGAATCATAAATAAATAATAACATAATTGTAAGCAATTTTACCTATATAACATGGCATGGTGAATAAATGAAAGACTCACTCCATTGATGAACTTAGAATGAAACTACAACCATAGATTTTTTTCATAGTGAAAACATCATGGATTGTATTAATTGATAATGAATAAAGATAATTATTTTTTAATTTGACATCTTTTATCTGGAACAAGATAACATAATACCATAAAAATCGATTTGTTCTTTGGGTAGAAACACGTTAGATATTTGGAAACATCTTCGAAGGGTGTGTCTCTAATTGATTTTTCTCATGAGGAATTCAGATTCCTCGAGTGGTTGTATGAAGATCCACATGACACTTTATGTAAAATGAAATCTTTATACATAGATTCAACACATGAGAAATGTTCCTATACATTATTTGTTTATAATAGAGGATATATATTCAATAATATTTCCATAGTCCAAACAACATTCAAAATAAATACTGCATGTAAAATGGTTTAGGACTTAGACAATAATCAAATACATGATATGATAATATGGAATTTTAAATGGAACATAACATCAATTGAAATATGAACTTAAATGGCTAGTAGGTTCACCACATAAGAAATATTAGGAGAACAATATTAAGCAAGTTACAATGAAGTGAAAATAGAGAAAAAACTTATTACCATGTTGTAATAAATTGAGTCGTATGAACAAAAGTTCATAACCCCCAAATGGGTCACATAATTCCATGAATATAAATAGAATCATGATAATATATATCAAGTGGCATTACACCTATATCACATATAAGAAAATTGAGGTGAAAAATTGAAATCCCACATAATTGAATGTGAGATGAGATAACCACTTACAAACATTTTGGCACGACAACGAGTGTTATTGCAAGGGCTTAATGAGAGGTAAAGGGGTAGCAAATTATTTATATATCTTAATGGTTGTATGGTTATGGTGAGAAAACATACCCCATCATTATGTATTAAATATAAAATAGCAACACATAGGAGAGAGTCTTGACCAAAAATGACATAGAGGATATCTTACCTTATGCTTGAAAGTGTTAATGATTATTCTTAACAACCTAAATAATAAAATTTAGATTAATTATCTATTAAATCCAGAACCTCATAAAAATGTAATAAATATTTTATAAAATTATTAGGTTCATTAATGGCATTTTTTATTGGTTTAATTGATCGAATTTTATTATTTTCTTTGCCTTTTCATCATTGGTTTTCATGATCAATTTACAAGTATTAATGAATGGTTGTTTGTTTAAAATGTGGATAAACATCAGTAATTGTTAATATAATTTATTTTTGGAATTATATAGAGATAAACGATCTTATAATTATTCAGGTTCTATACCATAAATATGACTCATTCGATGAGTTAATAAATACTTGGATTTGACTTGGTGGTTTTGTATACAATAAACTTGTTATGTATTATTATTCCACATTATGAGTGTGTAAGTATTAAAAAACATTAAAAATGATAAAATATGTATATTTTGATCTGCTTTGACCATTTACTAGGTTTAATGACCCCTATTTAAGATAGTAATTCAAATCGAAAACACATCTTCCATGAGTGTGATAAATTAACACATCTGTGACGGTGTTTGAATTTATTGTATAAGAGGATGTGAAAAAGATATATTATGATGAAATATTCCATTACAATAATAAAAATATTGTACATTTATGTTACTGGAATTATCATGGCCTTTTGCTGAGGTGAGGTGAAAAGATAGCAACCAAATAATAAAACATACAAAATAAATTGAAATAAAATAGAAGAGATGTAATCCTCTTGTGTACTCCTCAATGTGAAATTAATTAGGACATTTCATTGGCTTTAGGGGATACAAGTAGGTCTTGGATTTGGGGAGTGTTCTTGGGAAGAGTATTTGGTAGAGATTAGGCAAGGCATGATGCTTGAGTGGTGTGGGAGGAAGAGGGGGTGAGGGGTGGCTAATCTAGTGGAGGGGAGAGGGGATTTATCTATATTCTAATCCTTAATATATTATTTAACCACAAGACAACAAATAGTGAGTCTTCCATTACCAATAATAGTAATTTTATCACATGAGTACGAATCAATTGGGCATACATATATAGAACGTCATACATGACTATATGATTTGTGTATTTAGATTATTTTTGTAAATTATGGGTTTTCACTAATCATAAATAATTAAATATTTCATAAATATACCAAAAAATCTCCTTAATCATTTTCCAACAAGTAGAATCAAAAAATAATCACCCTTTTAAAAAAATAACGTTCTATATAGGAATAATTAAATATTTAATTAAAATCATTATTTACTTGAAAAATTTAAAAACTAATAATAGTAATCTTCATTTTAAAGGCGTCTTTACTTATTTATAAATTAATGGGTATGGATACCTTTCATAAAATTCATATTACTATTCATATGGGTATGTTAATATTCAAAAGTGTAGGTTATTATTCAGAAGGGTATGTTACTATTCACTGAAAAATATGTCAATTCTATCAAACTCCAAATATCATCCTGAACACAATTTGGTATGTCAGATTATCAAAAATCAAAACACACAAGTGGAAAATTTATTTTCAATGGCTAGTTAATGACTATCTCCTAAATAAAAAAGTGTTGTTCAATAGAAACTCAGTGATTTATGAAATATAGCATATGAGTCGAAGGTATTTATGAGAAACATACCATAAAATGTTTGGGGTGCTACAAAACCCACCCCTTCCCCGGGCTCATCCACACCTCTATGGTGAGTTTTCTCCTCTTTATCATCTGTTTCATCTGGTTCATTCTTCTAAATTCGCTACAGTGTTACAGTTATGCATGAGTTTCATTTTATGCAGTGTTTTGATAGTCTTATAGTGCATAATAGGTTGATCCATGTTTCTAGTGCTATGGTTATCACATGATGGAATTGTACATTGCTATGTAGTACACAGATGAGTTGAGAAAGATCTCTGAGGTACGAATTCTCCTTATACTCTCATTGTTTGTGTATCAATAGGGAGGGATAAAATCTTTCTTTTATATGATTTATAATTGTGCCACATTAATATTATATTGGAACTATATAATCATATAGAAATGGGAAATGGTGTTAGTTTTTATATTATTATAGTTTTATATCGATTGGGATGTTGTGAATTGTATGGGCCAAATTCCATGATTAAAATCATGTTTTTTGGTTGTCCTAATTTGCGCAATAAATGAATTCCATTTTTGTTGGATCCTTTTGATCATTTGAATATGGAAATTTGAAATTTATGTCTACTTGGAAAAATAATGAATGCCCCAGGATGATAAAAATTCTATGATAACAACTGAATTTAAAAGATGAATTGATTAAGGGATGATTTCTAAAAACTGAAATTGGTATTGTTTGGTTTAAATGGTGTTCCTGTTGGGCGCACGGTTTTGTGTTGTGGAATTTTGGTTTATGCATCCATCAAAGGGGCCTTACCTATAGTTTCTTTGGGAAATTTTCATTAAAAGGTTCTACACTATTTTGGATTTGATTTTGTTTGCATCATGAATGCATTTTGGAGAGGTAAGAATTTTCATCAGACATATAATGACAGTCTCACCACTTTGATTCTAGAGGTTATTGATATGTGTTCAGTTAAAGATTTCAGACTGAATTGTCATTGTATTGTCATTTATATAGTCTTTTTGAATATTTTAAATAGTAGAATATGGAAAATCTAAACATCAATTTTTTTAGTACAATAGTTGTTTCTTGTGATAAACAGTTATAAGATGTGTAGTCTATATAAAGTAGTATTAAATCAGTAATTTTTATGGAATGTGGATCCTTAATCATTTGTTGAATAATTAATCATATAGGTGAGGCTCTAGAACAGTGCCTCTATTTTTTGTATATGAATTAGTTAGTGAAATGTCTTATAGATGGGGTTATTTTGAATGATAGGATCTTTAGAAGTGAATGGTGTAATAGAAATCAGCCTAGAATTCATGAATATAAGATGAGATTTTTTATGTATTGATTTTGAATGTTAATTTGTTAAGGTATTCTCTTAATTTTATTGAGAAAATGTTTTTCGAATATAAGATTCATTAATTTAAATGTAAGAGTGACATTAAAAATTCATCTACTGTGAATGGTTTTAGCCAGATATGATACAATTTTTATAAAGTCCACATGTTTAATAGAGAGACTTCGATGAAAATTTTGAAGTCGGAGAAGCTAGATGACTAGTTGATACAAACTATAAGCTAGTGGGAGAACATGTTTTCGAAAAATTTGAAATTGTTGTTCTTTCAATACTCATTGATAAGTAAAATCATTTCACAAGAATATTTAGAACAAGATATGAGAATTTTTTATGGTTATATTTTTTGGGGTTCACTTTTATTACCAACAGGTCAACCATGATTATTCTTGATCGGTTTCTTTATGATGGACATAATAAAGAATGTGTTAATGTTCATTTTCTTATATGTTTATTATATATCATTATAATGTCATGATGTATGATTTATGAAAACACCAATATTCTCCCTAAATGAGATGGGTAATGATTGTGGATTATATATGGATATATCAGTATAAAAAATTGAATTGATCTAGTATATGATGGACATGTGGTTTCATATAGGTATACACAGTTAAGAATATATCATAGAAACTTCCTAAATCCTTACATGGATTGTTGAAAACAGGTTGATTCCATGAAGATTTATTAGAATGTAATAAAAAATGTATTTGAAATATATTTAATCACAAAGTGAAATGAACCATATATAGAAAAGATTGAATGAGTAAATATAGTACATTAACATTGAATTAATGTATACTATCAAGAAGGGGACATTTTTTCTAATGAAAAGTATTGGAAGCTTCAATCCTAGGTAGTACATGATTCAAGAATCCTGTGGAATATGGTTACCCACTTTGGAGGGATATGGCATTGTATTCTAAATTATCATTATCAAGTGAAAATTATTTTTTAATATATCAATTATTCACTCCACAATTGTAATAACTGTGTAAACTATAGGATTCATACTATTTATTCATGAGAGACATGATAATCATTTTATAAATTTAAATTTTATAAAATTATGGTTATATTTGATTCATGAATTCTATGTAAAGTGCATCTCTTGAGATTTATGTCTTTGTGAAAATACTTCAGTGGATATTTTAAAATCATTCAAGTGTTTTTAAAAGTTTATTAAATATTTATATGTGTTAATAATACTTTTTTTTCGTTCGAATACTTTTTAAAATGATTTTAACAATTGGAAAGAACATAGGTTGCATGTTAAGTGTTTTTAACTCATTTGATTGGATTCCCGAATGTGATTTTATTTTTTTGAATGTTTATTTAACGGTAGTTTTATATTAACAAGGTTTTGTGATTTTTTTATAATTTTTTTTAAAATATATTTGAATTTTGTTTGTTTTATGTGATTATAATTTTTGGGTCATTATGTTACCTTGACATCTTCATGAAATGTATTTTTGTTTTGAGAAAGAGTCAATGAAAATAATTTGTTTATTTTAGAAAGGGTGTGTTATTTTAAAGATTAATTTGTGTGAATGGTTTGTTTAAGTTGATTTGAATGGTGATTATATTAACTGTTTGAAAAGGATACAAAAAGTCCATATTTTTTTTTCAGACATGGTTAATTTTGATATCAATATTTTGTGTATTATTTTGTAAAATACTAATATCAATAAATCATATAGGATTGGTATGAATAAAGAATGTATTATTTCCAATCATTTGACAAAAGAATATGTAGAGGGAGTGAAATATTTCTTCATGTTTTCCAAATATCACACATATGATCCTTCTAATTTCATTGTCCATGTTTATGATGTTGTTATTAAAGACATGTTAGTCTAGAGTATTTTGTAGAACACATGATCATTCACATAATATATCAATGTTATAAATGTTGGAATAAACATGGTGAAATAAGAATGTATCTAGTGGGTAAGATAACACAGAATTATATGGATCATCTGATATTATAACAAGTGTGGAAAACAAGGAGGACCATATAATGGATGTGATTATAGATGTGAATGATGATAATGATCATACTTTGGAAATTACTAGAATAGTTTAAGAGTAACATTTTGATTGCCCAAAATTGATTGAGCAATTGAAAAGTTTATCAAAGATGCAATTTTAGGGTGGTTTCACTAAATATATAGTATTGGTATCCATACTGAAATAGTATAATATGAAAGCTAGAAACAGATGGACTGACACCAGTTGCAATGAATAATATGATCTCTTGAATGAAATGTTCCCATATGATACTGAGCTCCCTAACCGAATATAAGACATGAAAAAAAATGCTACGCTCAATGGGTATGATTTTTGAATGAATACAAGCCTGAATGATTGACTGTATAAAATTTAATAAGATTAAAAAGTCACATACGGAATGAAAAAAATGTTGTGCTTCTTGATACAAGAAAAATGAATATGGTCCTTTGAAATTTTTATAGTACTTTCCAATAATTCCTGGTTTTATGTGACTATATGTAAGTGAAGAGACTGTAGTTAAATTGACATGGCATGAAAATAGAAGAAATAAATATGGAAAACTACATAACCTGGTAGAGTCTCCTCAGTGGATGCATATTGATCATGAGTATATTGACTTTTGAAATGACCCTAGAAAAATTCGTCTTACATTATCTATAAATGGAGTGAATCATTTTTATTTTCAAATATGCACTCATAGTACATGGCCGACTATGATGGTAAATTATTACTTTCCACCATGGTTATGCATGAAATAAAAACTCATCATGTTTAAAATGCATATTTATGTGCCAATAAATATGGTATTGATATTGATGTTTATAAGGATCTTTTTATTGAGGATTTTTAATTATTATGGGATTCAAGTGTTTTGTTGTATGATGTTTACAGAAATAGAGAATTCGCATTACGATACATGTTGTATGGGTTGATATATGAATTTCCTAGTTATGAATATTTTTAGTATATACCATTAATGAAACTCATGGGTGTCCTATCTACGAACAAGGTACATAATCAATTAGGTTGAAACATTAAAAAACTATGTTTCAAGGTTATCACAGAATTCTACCCCAAAAACATTAGTAATGATCTTGTAAAAAATCATTTGATGGAATTATAGAAGAACATACAACACCATATCCACTAAATGTTTATCAAATGTTTGAGAATGTAAAAAATGTGGATACATATTTTTCTAATCCCTTTTTAAAAAAGATATGAAAACTTGTTCGAATAAGAGATCTGGTTTTTTGAATTACCACAATATAATTTTCTTTATGTGAGAGACTATTGTGATGTTATTCATGTTGAAAAACAATGTGATAGTCTAATTTACACATTTCTAAATGCACCCATCAAATATAAAGGGTGTAATTATGGATATAATGGAAATAATTGACATCGGAATACGAGAAGAGTTCATTTCAGGGAAGGGTGAAAGAAAACAATTCCTCATCCACCTACTTATACTCATTCCAATAATGAGATATATCAGATATGAAACATCTTGAATGATGTAAAGGTCCTAGGGGGGTATTCATCGATTACCCAGAACATCATGTCGATGAATGATTTTTTGTTAATGTATTTGAACTCGTAAGAAATTCGTTATTTGATGCAATATGTGATGCTTATCGATTCACATTGATTTTTTTCCATGAATTCCCATCATAAATTATCTGAAATCTATTAATTTTTCAAATATATATGTAGAAAATTTATATACCTGGTGAAATTGCTGTGTATAGAAAGCAGAAATTTCATTAATATTATTTGAATTGGAAATATTCATCCTAGCAACATTCTTTTATATGATGTTTCCTATGATGGGTTACATAGTGAAACTGACTCAACAATATTGACCTATAAAGTATAGATGGTTGTATCCCTTTGAACAATATATGACGATTTAGAAAAGTTATGTCAAAAATCGAAGTCCTCCAAATGGTTGTATTTTGGAGCTTTAGATTGATGAGTAATCCATTGAATTTGGTACTAAATATCTATCTAGTTTGGAAATCATTGATACTATGAAATATCAGAACACTTGGTGGATTTCAGATGAAGGTATTTCTGGAAGAGAATTCATCATAGTCAATATTAAAGATTGAAATTTGGCCCACATTTTCTATTTAAATAATAGTTTGTTGGTTTCCCCATATGTAAAAATGCATAATGAAAATCTTAGGAATACGAATCCATTAGTGGATGAAAGATGGATATGAAATACACATAATGAAAAGTTTATATGATGGTTCCAGAATCATTTTTATATATGTTTGATGAAAATAAGGAATCAATATTCGAACGACATTGATGGATAGCTAAAGGAAAAAGTGTGTATGTATTATATTAGAATTGTTATACATTATTTTAAAATGAGCATGATAAAGGAAGTACCATGAATAATTGTGGATCTACACTCGTGGCAGAAGCGATTCATGATTCTAGTATTATGGAATGAAAACCAATTGATGGTAATATGTTATACTTTGGCATCATTAATGCAACTCTGAGACCTATCTAGACTAGAGCCGGTGCATTACTTGTGATATTGGAATGGTTTGAAGGAATGAAAATACCGATGGAATGATTAGTTTAGTATTATTGAAGAAACTAGTTACATATAAGTTACTCAAATTACATTTGAAAAGTTTGCAAAATACAATACATAAAGAATCAAAAAACTGAAACCACAAGAAATCAAAAAATGATCTTCACTTTATCACTTGTTGAAAGTAAAAAATTAATGGGGTGAGCTCAAATGCTAAGTAAGGGTTTCTAATATTGGAAGCATGTGTAAAATAATAAGTGATTGACAATCAATATGACATAATAAATATGGCATTGTGATTAAATGAATAACTAATGCCATTAATAATTTGAGAATGAAACTGAATCCATAGATTTTTTCATAGTGAAAAACTCATGGATAATAATAATAACTGATAATGAATAAATATAATTCTTATTAACTGGACGTCATGTACCTGGCACATGAAACCATGAAACCATAAAACCATAAATTTTTTTAGATTTGTGGTTAGAAATCCGTCTGTTTTTTGCAAACAAACTCGAAGGGATTTTCGCAAACTGATTTGTCTCATGAGACCTACTGATGCATAGAGGGGATATAGTGGGAAACACTCACCACTACATGTCCAAATAATTATTTATACATTGATTCAATACAATAGAATTATTCATTGTTAATATTTTAATAGAGTATAGCATATAGATTCATCAATATTTTTTTAATTAAAATAACATTCCAAATAAACACCGTATGTAAAATGGTATACAGATTAGACAACAATCATATCAATGATATGAGTTTATGGATATTAAATATAAATATAACTTCAAATGAAAATTGATCTGAAATGGGAAGTCGGTACACCACATGATGATTATTAGGTGCCCCACACAAACTCAGTCACAACAAAATAATAGTTGGGACAAAGTCTCTTACCAAAACGTAATCAGTCGAATCATATGAATTGAACATAAAAACCCTAAAATGAGTCATTGAGTAACATGAATATTAAGATAATCATGTCATTATATATCAAATGGAATTACACATATATCACACACAAGAAATAAGTGGCGAAAAATAAATAATCTCATAGAAATAAAAGTGAGATGAGATACCCCTTTCAAATATTTTGGCATGGTAATGAGTGTTCTTCCGAGGGATTAATGAGAGGTAAAGGGGTATTATATTATTTATATGTCACAAGGGTAGTATGGGGGAGGTGTGAAAAACATTCCCCATCATAAGGAATTTAAAATAAAAGAGCACAACAAAGCAGAGATTCTTGAACAAAAGTGAGAGAGAGAATCAGTTACCTTATGCTTAAAGGTGTTCTTGAATGGTTATTTAAGATATTAATAAACAAAATAGGATTATTAATTCATAATTCCAGAACCTATTATTTATGTAAATTATTTATTATAACCCTTTTTAGTTCATTCAAGTCCTTTCTGATTAGTTAAAAGGTTAAATTTCATTGTTCGGGATCGTTTGTTTACTTGGTTTTAAATGATAAGGTCGTTTATATTCAAGTATAGATAAATATATAATATTGATATGGTTTTATAGAAATGAACTTATATTATATTATTTATCATCTATAATATAACAAGGTTTTATATTTAATTTGGTTACTTAGTGGGAAGTCGAATTATTATATATATAACATTAGTGACAAATGTTTTTGCTAAATGGGGGGTTTGATTACAATGAAAATGTTTTTCATTATAAAATAATACCAATTTTAAAGAAAGATTACATAACTAAAAATAGGATACATTAAATATATAATAATCTAGTTCAACCATAACACAAATGGTTTCATTACCAGAATTAAATATTATAATAGAAACTGATAAACTGTTTTTCTTGAATGTGCTAAATTTTCACATCTCGAACAATGCATTAATTTCATTCAAATAGATGGTGGGGGAAATTAGAGAAGGTAATGAAATATAAAATTATCATAAAAAATTAAAGTACATGTATGTTTCTGGATTTATCATATATTATGGAGAGGAAAGAAACAAAAAGAAAAGATCTTAAAATAATTAAAGGAATTGGAAAGAGGAATTTACCTCCTGAGACTTCCTCCTTTGAGAACCTCTTATGGGGGGAGGTTTTGGTATTTTGAAGAGGCTAGGAGCTTTAGGATGTGGGAGAAGATCTTGGGGAGTGACTTGGGTAGAATATTTTCATGGAAAATGTCTTGATTGGTGTGAGATGAAGAGGGGGTGAGCGGGGATTTATATAATAAAGGGGAGAGGAGTTTTCTTAATATTATAATCATTAATTTATTATTTACTCTCAAGAAAACTAATTTTGAGTATTCCATGACCAAGAATAGAAATATATGAATGTGACTTCCAACCAATTGTTCTCACATCAGCAAATCATTATCAATGTCTAAATTAATCCATTAATAATCATTTTTTGGGAATTATCAAATTTTACTATTAATTAAAATTTTATGTATTTCAGAAAAATCCCAAAAAATCAATGTAACCATTTTTCGATATGTAGAATCCAAAAATGAAGTCCTTGTTTCAAAAATAATCTTATTAATATTATTAATTAAATATTTAATTAAAATAATTATTTAATTAAAAAAATGTAAACACTTAAAATATTCATCTTCATTTTATGGTGCATAAATTAATTTATATAGTCAAGGTCATGGATACAATTCATAAGTATCAAATTACTTTTTATAAAGGTAAGTTACTATTCATATGGGTAGGATACTATTCATAAGGGTAGGTTACTATTCAAAAAAAATTAAGTTAATTCTATCAGACTCCAATTATCATCATAATAAAAAACATGCATGTTTGATATTTAAAATTCAAATCACAGAGCTGACAAATTTACGTTTTATGGCTAAGTTATGCCTATCTCGTGTAAGTAACGATATGTTTTTCTATAGAGGCTCAATGACTCTTGAAATATAGGCAATCTAATGAGTATAGTGTATAGCATATAATGTTTGGGGTGCAACATTATTCCCTCCTTTAGAAACTTCATCCTTGAAATTTTATATTTTAAGCCAATCAAAATGTTGTGGGTAGTTCTTCTTCATAAAATCCTCAGGTTCCCATGTTACTTCCTCTATTTTCTGGTTTTTCCAAAGAACCTATACTAGTTGAGTTGTCTAATTTCTCAATACCAGCTCCCTAGGGTCAAGAATCCCAATAGTCTTTTCACAGTACGACAAATCAGGTTCCAGTTCAATTTCATCATAGGTGGGTACATGTGTTGGGTTTGGCATGTATTTCTTCAACAACGACACATGTAACACATCCTGTACTTTGGAGATATTTGACAGCATTGCTAAACGGTAAGCTACTGCTCCAATTATTTTCATAATTTCAAATGGTCTGCTATACCTGGGGCACAATTTCCCTTTCCTACCAAACCATAAAACACCCTTCCATGGAGATACATTCATATATACATGATCTCCAACATGGAATTCCAAATCCTTTCTCCGATTGTCAACAAAACTCTTCTACCTACTCTAGGCTGCTTTAATATGGGCTTGTATTGTCTTCAACTTTGATGTGGTCCCTTTAATATGTTCTGGGCCTATAAGTTTCATCTCACCAACTTCGTCCCAACAAGTTGGAGTTCGAAATCTCTTTCTATATAACGCATCATATGGAGCCATTTGAATACTAGAATGAAAACTATTGTTGTAGGAAAATTCCACCAAATGAATGAATTTATCCCACATACATTTAATGTCATGAGATAATGACCTAATAATGTATTCTAATGTATGAATAGTCCTTTCAAACTATCCATCAGTATGGGGGTGATAATAAGTACTCATGCAAAGCTCAGTATTCAAATACTTATGGAGATTTTTCCAGAATTTTAATGTAAATTGGGGATCTCGATCAGAAAAAATCGATAGATGTGCACCATTAAGTCTTAAAACTTCAATAATATAAAGTATTGCCAATCTCTTAAGTGGTAAATCTTCTCTTATTGGAAGGAAATGTTCTGATTTTTTGGGACGATCAACAATTACCCATATTTAATAATTCCTTCTAGGTGTCCTAAGTAGTCTAGTGAAAAAATCCATCATAATGTCATCCAACATCCACATAGGAATAGTTAGAGGTTCCATCACTCCTTTGGAAGGTTTTCTCTCTGCCTTTACTTACAGCCAAACTAGAAATCATGACACGTAGTCAGCAATTTTCCACTTCATATTATCCAACTAGAAACATTCCTTCAGATCTCTGTACAACATTGTGCTACCTGGGAGTATAGAGAAATTTGAGCTATTAGCATCGTCTAACAGTTCCCTTTTTAGATCAAGTACTGATAGAATGCCAAACCTCTTTCAAAATTTCAGAAATCCTTCTTCATACATGAATTAAGCCAGTCTCCCATCCTTGACAGCATTAATTTTCATATGAATGTTCTCATAATACGATTGGGAGCTTTTTATCTTCTCTAACAAATATGGTTTAGAAATCATTTGAAAGAGGAAATATGTTTCCCTTTCCATAAAAATTTCCATATCCATATTTATTAGATCAAAAAATATAGGATCTCTCTCAATCCTCATTGGAGTTAGAAGTCCATGATCATTCCTACTTAATGCATATGAGATAATATTTACTTATCCCGGGTGGTAGCGTGTTGAACCATAATAATCTTTTATTAACTCAATCCATCACCTCTACCTAATGTTGTGTTCTTTTTGTGTCAAAATGTATTTCAAACTCTTGTGGTCTATATAAATCTCAAATCTATCTCCGTAGAGATAATGCCTCCATATTTTCAGAGCAATGATTATGGATACTAACTCAAGATCATGAATTGGAAAAAAAATAACGAGTCTTGAACTGTCTTGACTTATAAGAAAAAACATTATTATTTTGTATAAGGATGAAACCTGGTCCAATCTTTGATGTGTCACTATATATTACAAATTCAACACTTCCAAATGGAAGAGATAAAATTGGAGCATTGACTAATCATATTTTCAATTCTTCAAAAAATTCTGTACATTCGTTTTTCCACCCAAACATTAATCATTTACATGTGAGCTTGGTTTGTGGGTTATCTAGTTGGAAACAAATATGAACAAATGCCGATAGTATCCTACAAAGCCAATAAAACTGTGTTCCTCTATTGTGTTTGTTGGTGTGGGCCAATCTTGGATTGCCATTGTCTTCATAGGATCATCTACGATTCCATCCTTAGTGAAAATATGTCCTAGAAAAGCAACTGGTTGAGGACAAACTTTTCACTTTCTAAACTTCCCATATTATTTATTTCTTCCATGTGTTATTAGAGTAACCCGCAAATGATTCTGATGGTCTTCATAGATTTTTGAGTATACGAGGATAACTTCCATGAATATCACAAAAATGTTGTTACGATATTCCTTGAAAACACTATTAAATAAATCCATGAAAATAGGGGGTGAATTTTTCAGTGCAAAAGGCATCATTGTAAACTCGTAATTCCCATACCTGGTCCGGAATGCTGTCATAATAATATCTTCATTCCTCACACGCAACTGAAGATATTTGGATCGAAGGTCAATCATCGAAAATTATTGAGCTCCATGAATTTAATCAAATAAATCATCAATATGGGGTAGAGGATACATAATATTTATTGTAATATCATTGATTTCCCTATAGTTAATGAAAAGCCTCATGGATCCACCTTTATTCTAGAACAAGAGGACATGGATCCCCATGGGGAAACACTAGGCTGAATAAATCCTATTTCACTCAAATAGAATAGTTGTTTCTTTAGCTCTACTAATTCCACAGTGGTCATTCTATATGGAGTCTTTGATATAGATCTTGCATCAGGAATTAAGTCAAGGGAAAACTCAATTTCTCGCTCTGAAGGATGTCCATGAAATTCCTCTAGAAGCACATCAATGTATTCTTTCACTACATGCACAACTTCAATTTGAATATTTCTTTCCTCACCCAAAAATATTGGGCTCTATTACTCTCCATTAATTGAATTTAGTAGAGCTACTTGGGGTGGTTCTAGATAAGAATGAGGTGGCGTAGTTTCTGCCCGAATGATAAGGGATTCTACACCATATTCGAAAATTGTAACATCCTTTTTCTTACAATAAATCATCACATCATAAATTGACTACTAATCCATAATGAGAATTATATCAAATTCAGACATTGGTATGATGATATGTTTAGACACTAAAGCATGTTTTATTGTCTGGATGGGGAATAGTTGACACTCCTTTGTTGCAATGATACATCCCCTGGATGTTTTGATTGAAAAATCAATTAAATCAAATTACACATATCTTATTTTCTTGGAAACTGGGATGATATAAATGAATTATATGATCCATAATCAAATAAAGTGTTGGCTAAGTTTGAGGAAACAATTAAAGTTCCTGCCACCACATCATTATGAACATCAACTTCTGCAGTATTAATCGCATAGGTTCTCACTTTTTCTCTTGGACTTTTCTGAGGCACATTTCCATATCTCTTAGTACAATAATTACCTTAGTGTCCCATCTCTCTACCATAGTAGCATTGAATATCGTTGAATTGTTTCTTCCCCTTGCATTCATCAGATCGATGACCCATTTCTCCAAAGTTATAGAAGACTCCCATGCCTTTCATGTATGTCTCGATATGATTCATTCCATAGTATTCACATAATAGGAATAGCTTTGTTACCTTACTATAATTTGGTGCTTCTCATTTTCCATTGTTATCAGAGTACCTCTTCTTATTTTGGTTTTCGTTGAAAATATTTGATCTAGAAAATTACATCTCTCTTTTGATGGGACATGATACAATTTCATCATATGATGAAAATTATTGAGAAGCCAGTGCCCTTAAAAGACTTGTCTTAGGTCCTTCAAGGAAATTATCAATCTTTTCTACCAAGCCACATAGGTAATCTATGACAAAACTTTCCATCATTGTGAAAATAGCCTCATACTCTGCAACACTATCTTCTTCCCTTGGTTTTAAGCTATGTAATTTCATATTCATTTTAATTTGTTGCTCCAAAGAGATATATTTTTCAAAGAATATATCTTTATAAGTCCTCTATTCCATATATTATATTTCTTCTTCCACTATGGTATTATGAATCAAGGACTACCATTGATCTACGTCACCCCTGGGACAATATATTGCCAATACTACGTTCTCAATTTTATTTCATCTTAATGCCATGAATATCTATTCAAGGGACATGATCCACTACTCAGAAACCACTGGGTTAGTAGTCCCACTAAAAGATGGGGGATTCTACCACATGAAATGATCCAACACTGGTGTGGAATGGTTATTCATTAGAACCTTAGTATGTTGTCCCAATATGGTAATGATCTGATCTGGTCCAACATTGACTATGTTGACTGCTCAGTAGGGAGATCCATACCTTGCCCTTGAGTATTGATTCCCCTTATTCCGTTAGATGCCATTTCTAAATAATGGGAAACACTATATTAGTTTACGAATCTCAATTAGAAAATAACTCAACATAGATTGGAATTATATTCATAGATAATCTTATAAACAAGATTTCTCTGAGGAATAATTTACATTAAACCCCTTCATAATGTCTTGTAAAGAAAATGTGAATTATCTTAAGTATATCCTCTAGAAGTGTCGTAACCAATAGTGTAGAAATGCCTATTTTCATGAACCATTTCCCATTTGAGTCTCACTCAAAGGGGTGTTTTCATGTATAACCCCTAGATACATCTGTGCCAGAGCCGCCTCTACCTGGTCGTCTCCAGACAGGGAAATATTGATTATAATTTACACTTAATCTAGTTATTACAAAAATACTAGGACGTTATTGTATGTTTATACTCAAATACTACCTTAGGGATTTGTTACCTACAATAAATTTCTTACTCCAGTTTCCATATATTCTATTATAATTTCTCTAATACCAACTGTAACACCCTGACCCCACTTGACTAGATCTGGTGCATTACATGTGATTTTGGTGTGGTTTTTAGGATTGAAAATCCAGAAGGAACAATCAGTATTGATGTATTGAAGAAACTAGATACATATATGTTACTCAAATTACATTTTAAATGTTTACAAAATACAATACATAAAAAAACTAAAAACGGCATCCACAGGAACTAAATAAATGATCCCCTCTTTGTCACCTATTGAATGTAATAAATGTAAGGGGTGATCTCAAATGTTTAGTATGGGTTAAAAATAGAGAAATAATGAGTAATATAATAAGTGAATCACAACAAATATAATATAATCAGTATGGAATAGTGAATAAATGAATAATTAATTCCAATAATAATATGAGAAAGAAACTACATCCATATATTTTGTTATAGTGAAAACCTGATGGATAATAATAACTGATAATGAATAAAGGGAATGTTTATTAACCAGACGTCATGTATATGGAACATGAAATAATAATACAATTATAATGAAATAGTTTTATGGTTAGAAACCCATCTGATTTTTGGAAACAAACTCAAAGGGTTTGTTGCCAACCGATTTGTATAATGGGACCTACTGATGCATTAAGTGGCTATAGAAGGCCCCGCCCGCCACTGCATGCCCAAATCTTTCTTTATACATTGATTAAATAAAATATAAATATTACTTTTAAATATCCTTATTGGTTATTATATACAGATTCATCAATATTTTCATAATTAAAATAACATTCCAAATAAACACCGTATATAAAATGGTATACAGATTAGAAAATAAACATATCCATGATATGATATTATGGATATTTAATATAAATATAATTTCAAATTAAAAGTGATCTCAAATGGTTAGTAGGTACACCACATTAGGATTATTAGGTGCACCACACAAAGTTAGTCACAACAAAATAGAAGTTGAGACAAAGTCACTTACTAAAACGTAATTGGTCGAATCTTATGAACAAAACTTAATAACTATCAAATGAGTAATTTAATAATATTAATATAAAAATAATTACGTTTTTATATATCAAATGTTAGTACACATATACCCCATATAAGAAATACGTGGCAAACAATGAAAGATCTCAAAAAAAAAATAAATTGATATGAGAAACCCCTTAAAAACATTTCAGCATGGTAACAAGTGTTCTTGAGAGGGCATAAGGAGAGGTAAATATGTATTCTGTTATTTATATGTCTCAACGGAAGTACGGGGGAGGTGAGAAAAACATACCCCATCATTTGGAATTAAAAATAAAAGACCACAACATAAGAAATATTCGTGAACAAATGTGAGAGAGAGAATCTCTAACCTTATGCATGAAGGTGTTCCTGAATTGTTATTTAAGACCTGAATAAACAAATTAGACTTATTAATTCACAATTCCAGAACCTATTCCAATTAAAATTTTATTTATGGTTTCTAGAAATTAACTTTGAGTATTTTTAAAGATTCCTCTAAAGCATCAACTTAGGAATGTTGAAGGGAATGTAAAACTGATGACACCATAGTTGTATTTACAATTGATAAACTACGAAACAATGAATTTAATTATTATTATTTATGAGTGGAATAATTTTACGTACATTTTGTTTTTTAATAATGTTTCAGATAATTTTATTATTAATACATTTGATTATGAATTTTTTATTTATGAATATAAATTTGAGTGTTGAAAATAACAAGTGTGCATCGAAACCAAAAAAAACCCTACTATAATGTAACGATGGGGTATTCATTAAAAAAATTAATGTTTTGTAATTTAAATATAAAGTAATTTTTTTGTGGAATGAAAAAAAACAAATTTTATTAATTTATATGAAGGCTGACGAATCAAAATAAATATCCACTTCCATAACATTTAATGTGAAATTGAATGAGTCTTGTGTAAATAAATATGTAATACTAGTATCTAAATCACATAAAAATTATTTTAATAATGTGTGAGTATGATGTAATAAATTTTATTCTTGTTTAAATCGACATTACATAATAGGGACTACATATTTTATTAATTTTTAAATCTTGTTTAGACAGAAGAATCATCATCAGTTGTACCGGATGAATAACTACTATTAGTAACTATGAAGTGGCCATTAGAGTGTGGGCGCGTTAGATTATTGGACTTTTTGGTGTCATATGGAACACATTTTTAAAAAATAATTTTATAAGGGTATAAAGTTATGAAAATTTAGGAGATGAAATAATGAATAAATTCTCCAGAATAAAAAATAAATTAGTTGTGTGACGTGTTAGAAAATGTTATGGAAAGGAATGAAAGAGAATAAACAACACAATAATAACCTCCATATGAAAATCACACATCTTGGACGAGAGCTAATCCCCTCAAAATTCTTACTTACACTGGGTAATTGATTTTTTTAAAATTTTATTGAGAAATTTTAATAATGATAACACATATACCTTTCATATACTAATATTATATTAACAGAAAACTATTTTGATTTATATATATTATAATCCACCAATATCTTTATTGTGATGGATATTATGTACAATATCCAAGGGGATATTATTTAAAATAAACAACTTTTAAATACTTAGTTGATCATAGGGATTCATGTATCCCGCAATCCATTTGTTGAGATGTCTATTACAATTACTGATCAAGATTATCCCAAAAGCGAACATTATATTTTAAATTTTATAGAACAGCCTTTTGATATTATAAAAATACATGTCTATGAGGATTTATTCTTTTTTATATATTTTTTATTCAAACCCTTTATTATAAGTGAAAAAATTCATAATCAAAGGAATTTTATTATAAAATTATAAAATGAATAATAAATTGTTTCTTAAATATAATGAATTTAAATGATCAAATATTCAATGGAGGATAAATATAGAGAGTACCTTTACACCACAAGTTCATAATTCACATTTATTAATAATAAAAGTTTATATGGATTCCACGTTACAAGAATAGTATATAACCATTATTGATTTTTGAGGAAAAAATGTATGCATATTTTATTACATACATTCCTAGGAATGAGAATTTCTATGAAATAATCAATCCTGAATGGTTAGGATTATTATTTTTAAGAGTATATATGAGGGGAATCTTCATTTTTTCCTAATATATGATCTACTATGTTAATAATAGTTTTATACAATTCTCAATTTTTAGAGTAATACTTATGAATATAATTTGAATAGGAACCCCAATGAACCAAAATATGGACTCATTAGTCCTCACATCACTATACATTAAAAAGTCTATTGTGAGAATATGAATATTCAAAATTAGTGGAAACCCATTTATAATGTTAAAAAAAATCATATGAGAGAATATTCTTAATACCCAGGATAGAAGGGTAACTCTATAACTTAATCAAATCAAATATATTTTCATTTATATAATTATTCATTCATTTTTTATAGGGAACATTAGTTTTCATTAAAAACATTTTTAATAATCTAAAGAATGAATTTTTTTATTCAATGCATAGATACCCATAGAATCAACAAAAATTAAGAAATTTATAAGTTATTAATAAACTAAATAAAAAAATAATACTAATAAACATTAATATATATCGTTCCTACATGTTTTTAATGAATATTTAATTATTACAAGGATATTCAAAAATATCATAAAAATCATGGTATGAGGATGGACCATGAGAAAAATAAGTCAATCAAATCCACAAAGTTGATAAGTATCAGTGTATATAAAATAATATTTCTTCAAGAATACATATGTTAAAAAAAAATTAAATTTTCTCTCTATCTATATAGGGTAAAAAACTGAATAACAGTAATGATTATTTATTAAATGTACAAATCTATGAAATATAATATATTGATTTATCCAACTAGCATCCCTCAATAGTTATTTTCTATGTTAATCAAAATTTCTATTGAAATATTAATTAATTTGTTTTTATTTATATGTTTCCTGTATTACCAGGAAATTTGAAATTTAATGTATTGAAAAGTGGAAATAACTCTATTTTTGAAATGAATGGGCATAATACATTGTGAAAAAATGAATAAAGATATCATGAAAAGGTTACATAATACTATTTATTTGGTCAATGTTATCATCATTTTGTATACATTTTTTAGTTAAAATTCACATCATTTTTATCTATTACATATCTAATAAATTTTCAAAAATATCATAAATAGTTGACATTATAAATAATTTTTTAATCTCCAAAAATTTTATGCACTATAATGATTATAGATTTATTGGATTAAAATAAATTATACATAAAGTCCTCGATAAAAATGATGCACTTAGATACTGTGTGTTCTCTTCATAAAGATTCTTATTCATTGCTTTATCTTTAATATTTTCGTTACTCTGTGTATTAAATTTTAAAATGATCCAATGTGTGTGTGTTTATTTAAAAATTACATTTATTTAATATGATATTTGACATACTAAAATGTATGAATAAAATTAAAATTCATTGGATATTTTAGAAGAACCATCAACAAGTAATTTTTGATATTTACGAGTAATACATACAGTAATCTAATACATGGTTTCATAAGTGTGAATAGAAATAAGTTTTTTTATATTATAAATTAAATTTTAGATGAGAAAATTTGTCAATAAGAAAAAAATAATAATCAATTCTCATATTATCTTGATACATTATGAAAACCATATATATATCATTTTTTACTTGTATGAATCAACCACTTATTAATTACACACACAATTTGAAAAGTACGAATCAATGTCCATGATTTATGATTAATGATGCAACTCAGTAAGAAAATAATAATTCAAAAAATCCTAGAAAACAAACTCATATTATCATGATAGTTTATGAAAAAAATTCATAATTCATTTATAACGTGAAGGAATCCACCACACATCAAACGACATGTAATGTGATCAATATAAATCATTGATTATATTTTAATACAAAATTTAATTTTTGTTAGAAATAAATGTGACATACCAAAAACCATTAAAAAAATTCTGATATCATTGATACTTTATGAAAACGATCAATATATCAGTTATGATGTGTGGTAGTCAGCCAAACCTCAAATTGAAAAACAATGTGAATGGTATGATTTTAAATGTGAGGTTTCATTTTAATAATTTATTTTTATTTCAAAAAATCCTATAATTGAAAACTATGAAAATTTCTCTTTTTAGCATGAAAATTTTAAAAATATTACCAAAATTGATTTTTTTAAGAGTAATCATCACATCAATTTGAAACACTATGTTGCGGGTATGACTCTAGTAGCAGGTATTATGTTTAAATATAAAAATTTAATTAAAAAAATACATCTCTCATTGAAATCCAGGAAAAAAATTACGATATAAAAGATCGTTTAGTAAAATGAACTTGATGTCTTTTGTGGTGTATATGAATCAATTATAGTTCAATCTGACTGATGGTCTGTCCAGTATGACTCAAAGTGTGTGTATTTTAATTAAAATTCACTATTTAGATAAATAATGTCCCAAAATCAACACCAATAAATCTCATTTAGTTAATTTTTAAACATTATTGAATTGTTTTATAATTTATCTTTTTGTGAAAAAATCAGTCATACCTCAATCAGATACATGATCTGCCTAATATGACTCAAAATGTGGGTTTTCATTTTAAAAACTTAATTTTAACTAAAAATAAATTTGACATACTCAAAATTGTGAAAACATTTTAATGTTATGTTGATACATTAGGATTACAATACATACATCATCGTTGATGTGTAGAAATAAACAATTCACAAATCAAATATACGGTTTGACCCATATGGCTCAAAATGTGGGCTTTTAGTTTAACTATGAAATTTTAGATAAATAATTTTATCACTAAATGAAAAGGAAGAAAACATAGAAATAAAAGGAAGATACATTAAGAAGACGATCCATAAGTAATTTTTTGGGGTCTAGGAATCAGTTTCACATTAATCCGATACATGGTGAGTATCATATGACTGAATGAGTGTTTTCAATTTAAAAATTACATTTTTGTTAAAGAAAATTTTTACTCTTTATTAAACATGATATGACATTTTAATTTTCCTAATAAATAACTAAAACAATCCATAAATCATTTTAATTATAACAAATCAATGTACACATTAATATCATCATGATAAGACAGTTGTGGATAAGGTTTTTGGTTTTTATTTAAAAATGACATTGTAGTCCCAAATATATATAATTAATCAAAATAAAGAAAATATTATTTATTTTTTAATATATTAGTAAAATAATAAATAAATATTTTTTTCTGTTTCGGAATAGTCCTCGCTAAAATCTAATACATTGTGTGACCTGTATGGCATGAAATGGGTGGATTCTGATTAAATATGACATTTTAGATAAAATGACATGTGACATACTAAAAAAATGAAAACACAACCATATTGTTTCAATAAATAAGATGTACCATCCATTTTTTATTTTTTTTAAGGAATTTTATCATACCACAATCTAATATACTATGGGACCAGCATGACTTGAAATGTGTGTTTTCAGTTTTAAAATGGAATTTTATGTTAAAAAAGTTATGTCAATCACTTAAAAACAATATATTACAGCCATATTTTCTTGATTCCTTATGAAAATGACCCAAAATTCATATGTTTTGTGTATGACTCATCCTCACATCAATTTGACACACAATGTTACCACTATGATACAAATTATATTATTTATATTTCAAAATGATATTTTAGTGACACAAATATCCCTCGTTGAATTACTATAAAAACAATCACAATGTCTTATTAATTTTAAAGGATGATATTTAAGTCATTCTATAGTTTTAGGAATCAGAAAACATATATCCTACTAACAATGTGATCAGATTGACTCAATGAATGTGTTTTTATTTTAAAATGACATTTTAGTTCAAAATCCACACCACATGATAACTACTAGTAAAATATTCTTTTATTGTTTTGGTAATTTTATAAAATGGTATGTAAAACATACGTGACATGTAGTAACCAGGAGAAAAATTCATCTGATTCATGATGTGTCCTGTATGACTCGATGTGTGTGTTTGTATTTTTAAATTGAAATAACATGTCACATACATCAAAAATGAACTCATAATAGCATTATAAAAAAGTAAAATGTTTATAAAAGCATTTTTTATGGGTCAAAATTATTAACACATTAATCTATCACATATTTTGAAAATTATGAATCAAATAATATGTTTCTAGTTTAAATGTGACGTTTTAATAATAAATTATTGAATATATATATTTAAATATTTAATTTATTTATTTATTTATTTTTGTACACTATTATTTATAATTTGGGGTGTGTTGTACTAAAAATGTTAGCATAATCAAGCTATTTGTATTTGTGTTTTAGGTCCAAATATATGAACAATTAAATGTGTTTTAACTTGTTAATATTGGTGGTGAATCCTATATACTAATGTAAATGTAAAAATCAATGTTTAAAATGTTTGGAATCATTTTATAGTTTTATTATTTTATTAATTATGTAATTTTAATTTAAATTAAAATATGTATATACCTTTTTGGTGTATTTTAATTTCAATAAAATACTAATGTATGTGAACTTCTATCTATTATAGAAATAGTGTTGAAAAACTGTCACTTTTTCAGGGAAAAAAACACAACAATAATGTTTCCCATTTTTCATCCTGATAAAAATAATTGAAATTTTTTTTCATCATTATTAAAAAACTAAATTTTATTAGGGAACCATTTTTCAGTGCATTTATAGATCCGACGAAGGCCCTATTTATTTGTCTTATTTTTATCCCTAATAAATGTTGTGGGTTTTAAAAATAGTTAATATACATTACATTTTTATAACTGATGGTGGTTTTTTATAGTGTTTTTAAATCCTATAGTGTTCTATAGTGTCTGATTTATTAATATAAAAATTTTGAATATTTAATACTTAAATGAAATTTAAATGTTAAATTTTTTGGGTTTATATGACTTCTCATAGTTTTAAGATTTAAATTTTAAATCCTTTCTCAATTATTTGGTTTTATATAAATAAATTCATGTTTGTAATAAATATTTTGAGGGGGTTATTATATTGTTAACACTAATATGATCCAAGAAGAGATGCTTTTAAAAAAGCTCAAAATTTTATTTTACAAATTTTTTAAAAAAAATCAATATTTCACTTCCCTCATCTGTATTAAATTTATGTTTTAATTTCACAATTTTATCATGGGGTTCTTAAAAAACATATTATTTAATTCATATCTCTTTTGAACAATATTTTTCATAATTGTGTATTTTTTTATAGAAAATATTACCCTATATATTTTTAGTTTCCCTATTTTTTTAAACATTCTTTCTCAACTATATCAAAATATCATAAATGATGATAAAGATGGTTTCACTATTTAACATTGTAAATGAATTATTTTATATAACAAAAATGATTGTAAATGGTCTTCCAGTAATAAATATATTTGAAAAATTCCAAAATGGGGGAAAATTTTTGAAATCATTATTATGGTTTTGTAACATACAAACATGGGGGATATTATAAGAGTCAAATTTTTCCACTTTAGTTTATCTATGTATTATAATAAAAATTATATTTCCTTTGGTATGTATTTTATAAATAATATAAATAATTAAAATTAATTTTACAAGATAATCTCAATGTTGAATTTAAATGACTTATTAGTATTTTTCTGTATGCATAATATTTTTATAGAATAAATTGTTTTGTAATTTTCATGTTTTTAGTGATATAATTTATTAGATTCTTGATTAAATATTTACGTATTGTACTTATAAGTTTTCAAATTTATTTTATAACACCAAAAAATATTATATTCTTTAAATTTAACTACATGTAATGCTGATTTAATCATCGGAAATTCCCAATTTTGTGTCGTGGTCAAAGAAAAATTCTTCAGTCTAGAATATGTTGGATACTACTATTTTATAATATCTAAAGCTTATAATTTCGAATTTAGGTGATATTATATTAGTTGAAAATATATTATTTTTATTCAATATAATTAATCTAGTCTAGATGATAATTTTTTTTAAAGATTTTAATTGTATTTTGTATCAATTGATTAAAAAGTGTTATAAATTTTGTTTTTTTGTTTTAATATATAGAATAAAAATTATGGAAGGAATATAATTTTAATAAATATATTCACAAATAAAATTTCGATATTATAGTTTTGGAAATAGAATATTTAGGGATTTATAATTTTTTAATTATGAGTAATTGGTATTTTTTTAAAATTTAAATTCATTTAATGTCCAAAAAAGATATATCATTAATATATTTAATATTAATTGATTTTATTATCTCTACTATTTATAAATTAATTATATTTTCCTTCAAAAAATTATTTAATTTCATTTTATTATATTTAATATATATGTTTAAAATTTCTTATCCGGTTGAATTAGTTTAGACTGTGTTTCTGTATGATCTTAAATGTTATGTAGATGACATGTATTATTTTTTAGGTATTAATTCACTCGGGTTTTGAGTACAATTTCTTTGAGGGTAGTCTTACGTGTGTTCAATTGAGTCTTGGATGCTTTTTAGGGTTTGGGTGGGGCATGTTTGGTGTAAAAATTTCCGAAACCATATTCCTCCCATAGGAAACTATACATCATAGCTAGAGTTGAACTATAGATTGAGTATATGGTTTTTTAAACTTCATATAGAATTGGAGAAAATGTGAATCCCGTAATGTATGGGTGCATAGTTAGAGTGCACATTTGGAAAACACGTAGGTTCCTACCCATGAAACTGAGAACATGGATAGTTAAACCACTGATATTTTATTTTAAAATCTTCAAAAGCCTAGTTTTATCACAAATAAACCTTGCTGACCGAACACAAAATGATTTTCTTTTGAATTCATATAGGATGATTCCAAAGCCCCTTGAACCTCTTTTGGAGGAAATAAAAAATCCATTAGAATAAATAAGCACCTATCATGTTTTTATTTTCATACACTTTTGGATTTATCTCACATATATTTGTCTCACATTATTAAGGAAATATGGTCATCTATTTTGAAGAATTTACATCTAGGTTTTGAAAAAACTCATTTATGTAAATATTGGTTCTATTTTTTTATCCTATATATCCTATTATATTATTCCTTTGACCATTACATATCAAATTGAATGTTATGCGATGGTGGGTATTTGTAAATAATTTTTAGGTAGGTGGACTCATCACTATTTCCAAAATTATTTATTAAAAATAAATGTATTTAATGATATAATTGTTTTTCTATATTGGAAAATCACATTTAAATAGAATTAAAAAAAATTCATTGTGAATGTGTGACCCTCCAAAAACCATGTTGGAAATGTTGGACCCATTGAATATTTTAGACTATGTTGGATGGAAACCTATGTGGTGTTCCAATATAATTGAAATTTTGATTTATAGATTTATGAATTTAGATGAATAGAGGATTATGATAATTATTGATAAATGGGATTATTAATTATGTTGAATAATGAGTAATATAAATAGTTTTTAAATGGATTATGAATATGGATACTTGAGATGTATATGATACATGTGATTTTGGTGAATTATTTGGACATAAATTTGATGGATCGAGATTACTTCTCTAAATTCCCACAGGGCTCAAGACTACTAATCTAGTACCCCATGATATATATTTATATATATTAACTTTCATATGATCCCTAATCTGTGATATTGAGAATGTTTCCCCAAATACTCATGGTGTTCCATAATATTTCTTTTGGCCCCTAAGGTATTTATGCGAAATCAGAATAAAATTAATAATGAAATCCACTGAATAAATGATTATTTATATTCCTATGGTTTTTGGTTATGACTAAATCATGAGCTGAAGAAGGTATGATTTTTTTGAGTTTTATTGTGAGCCTGGAGGCTTATGTCATTAATTAAAAAATCAATTGTGAAAACTATTTACAATATCATTTTTAATTTATTATGTATACAACTTCATAATCATTTATAACTATATATTACATTAGTCACCATTGTTGATTTCATACTATGTTGTGCACACACTCTAAAAGAGTGCATTATTGGTACCCTTATAAACTTCATTAGAGTAGGGCTGGATAAGGGCTATTTCTCTGTGTAAGATGGCTGATTTGGGATTTGCATTAGAGAATGGATGATGGAACCAGATGATTTCAGGACCATTTAGGCATTTTCAGAGTTTAATAATTTTGATTTTCATTTTAAACATTAAATTATATGTAATGACATATCTCATACATTATTTTATGACCACAATTTCCTATTTTGGATTCATCATTTGATGTTTTCTGTTTATTGATTAGGGTGTTATCTTGTTTGTTGTTTGTTATCATTTGGCTATTGATTTTTGATTTATGGTTTTTTTTCATCTTTGATATAGAATATATAGTCTCACCATATTAAAAAATAAACCACCACTACAAGTCAAAATCCACTGGCATATGGGGAAGAACACTTTGGGTCATTAGAAGAATATGATTGTGTAATGGTATGCACCATCAGGTTACCGACATCACATAGAAATACCAAGGGTGTTTTATTTTCTTTTATATTAACTTATAAATTGTGAAATATGGATTACATATTAGGATTAGCTTATCCTTGTTCATGATCTAATGCATGGGAGTAGATAAGCCCTGGGTGGGGGAAACCCCAAGTAACCATGGTGGGATTGTCATTCTGGATGATTTTCATTATATTTGAATGTTATTTCCCCTTGGGTGATGCACATGTTATGTGATGTTATTATTTTTCAAACATTTTCCTCCAATTCCATCCTAGAATAAGAGTTTAGTATACATTTATCATTCTTGGTAAATTGGATTTTATTTTTGATGCATCATTTTTTCTTGCCTGGAAGGTAGGTTTTTATTGAGATATTAAAAATGAAAATTCTTATCTTTAGTTATGTTATTTAAAATAAAAGAGTAAATAATATGAAATTTATGACTCTAATTAATTATGAATGAGGTATTTTTGAAATGTATTGAAATGGGTTATAATGAGAATTTTGAATTATGAATGTGTTTTTTCCAATGTGACTTATAACCCTGATGATGGATGGTAAAGCATAGTAATAGTGCATTGGTTTTGACATTGTAGTAGAATATGAGGATTAATTGTTAGAGCCTTATAGGAATACCTAATTTTAGATATGTTAATGAAGTATTATGTGTCCAAGGGAACGTGTTTGGAAGTGTAGATACATGATTCGATGAATAGGTTTTTTGATAGTATGATAGAGTTAATGAATAGAAATGTGCCTCTGGTAGTAGAACTATAGGATCCATTAGTTCTTGGTGAAGGAGATGATGAGAAGATTCCTGAGAGATTATATTTTTTTGTATAGTTCATCTATATATACCTTATAAAATTTTGGAATAACATGTTCGATATGATAAAAGGGTTCTAGTTGCATCACCATCATTTGTTCACCGGAGATGGTAGACCTGAGGAAGCTAGCATTAGGATTGAGTTTATTAATGTGATTGTTGACTGGTTGGAGGCTATGACAGAGAGGAGAGTCAAATTTTATTCTTATATTTTTTGTTGAACTGTGAAAATATGGTTGGACTTTCATAGTCGTGATGATTAGTTGGAAGGAATGGTATGGAAGGATGTCCTCAAAATATTCTTGTAACACTTTATCCATACATGCTTATGCAGGAGAGATAAATCAATTTTATGATATTAACTTAAGGGAGAATATGGGTGATGGACTATTCTAGTGGATTCAATTATTTTAATTTCATTGTCCCTACATTGGTTGGATATGAGTTTACAACGGATTTTTTTAGTGTGGACAGAATTGTAAAATTATGACCCATGTGAACATCTTCCGACTGATGAAGTTTAATGATGTGTTGAATTTGGATCTCATTTATAATGGGAACCTAAAAGAGTTTTCATGTGGAATATAGTTGATTCCTTTTAGATTACCATGAGTTACATTTCTCTTGAGTAAAAGGTGTCACCATGAAACCATCAACCAATAAAATGGAATCAAAAGTGCCCAAGGGTAATAAATACTTTCCCAGAGCTGTAATTGAGTGTATTTATAGATGTGAAATAGTATTAGCCACATTCAAATATAGTGTCATCAACAAATATTGGAATTCCATGTTTGTGGTAGGATAGGTCAATTATAGTTGAATTTTAAAAACCCTGAACATATGTGTAGTAATGGTGTAGCTAGTCATAATTAGAGTACTCTAATGGGGTAATCTACTATATATAATACATATCATGGAATACTTCTAGTTGTTATGGTAAATGTAGTGGAGATTGTATGTCATGGAAAACATTCTTGTATTCGTATAGTAGTGTAGCTTAGGGTACATAGAATAATGCACATAGAAATAAAATATGATAGTTGAATGCAATTCAGCCTACACATGTGGATAACACGAATGATCCATTGATAGTTATATATACTATACTTATATATTCAATTATTTAATCTACTTTTTGTATATAAGAGACACATATTCATTTATAACTTTTGAAGTTGTGAATGGTTTGTGGATGATGATGGAGATTGTGAGTGTGGTTATGAATATCGATACACCATTGAGAGTATGACCGAGGGAATTCTATTTAAATAAGGGGTCTTCTCTAGAGGTTGTGGGTGTATTGTATTTTTTGAGAAATTTACATACATTCCATTCCAGTTTTCAATAGATTTTGTTCATTGAATGGTTTGTATCACACTGAGACCACATTGATTTCGACCATAAGAGACTGACTTTTACATCTCATAATGGTATCATTTATGTTCATCATGGATATTTGGATATCCATGGAGGTCATACCGGGTCACTTCATCATCAATTTTTAGATATCACCACCCATGTTTCTTCTCATTTTTATGATGAAGGGGGTGGGAAGTACGATGTTGTTACACTCGTAATCGAACAGTTTTATGATTCATTTCCTAATGACATATTATGTATACCACCTAAAATGAATGATGAGTTTAAAATTGATTTCATTCATAGGGATAAACATGTTTTGTTCTATAATTAAATATGGACCCAATAGAGATTCAATAACATAAGACTATTATAGATTAATTGATGGTTAAGTGATTTATCCATCCATGTTACTCTCTTTGGGGTTATGTTATTTTTTTCAAAGAAGTGTTATGGGATGATGTTTTCTGTGTTGATTACTGAACATTGAACCAGATTATGGTTAAGAACCAATATCAACTTACTCATATTGATGTTACCTTTTACTAGATGAGAGGAATTTTTTTATTCTCCAACAATGACTAAATATTGGGGTATCATATGTTGAGAATTAGACATTCTGATATACCACATAATTCATTTAGAATTTGGTTTTTCCTATAAGTGTTTTTCTGATGTTGTTGACCCTGAAGAACACACCCAATGTTTTTATGGCCATGATGAATAGAATCTTTCTCTACTACTTGGATCAGTTTTTTGAGGTTTCTGTGAATAAAATTATGGCAGTTTCCAAGACTCAGAATGGTCATTACCAACATATAGAAATCATATTGAGTACACTAATAGGGAATATAATAGACACCAAGCAATGCAATTTTTAATTATGGATCGAAATAGTATCATTTTGGTGTCATTTCATCTCAGAATAAGTTGTGTGTGTGACCACATAAAGGTTTTGGTAGATGTTTCTTAATTGAAACCTAAGAATGTTTTTTATATCTAATTATTTCATAGTATGATCTATTTTTAAAGGTGTTTTATTGATGATTTTTTAAATTTTAATGATCAAATTTCGGGATTTATAAAAATGGATTTCAATTTTGAAAGTTCTACATAATGGAAGAATAATTTCTTATGGATAAAAAGTTTTTGGATTATCTATATATCTTGTAAATACGAAATCCCAGTGAGGATTATATTGCGTTCTATGATGCATCTATGATTTGAAGTGGAGTAGTTTTAATACAGGAACATATTTTTTTGAAATATGGGTCACATTAATTTAGGGAACATTAATTAAATTACCCTTTACAATATCTTGACTTATCTATAGGGGTAAATGACTACATTGGTTTATAGAATTACCTGTTGGGATAAAATATTACTTTATATATCAACCATCCATTCATAAAGAATATAATTATGTAGAAATATTTTAACTACTTATTTTTGATATGGGGTGATTATATTTATTCATTTGATTTTGATATGGTCTATACACCGGGGAATACAAACAATGTTGCTGAAGGTTATTGTATGAAGACCTAGACTCATGAAATTCAAAAGTCTAATTATAAGTAGAAGATGATGAAGATGCTGAATGAGATGAATATTTAGGATCCGTATTTCCAATATAAAATCATCCATGTATCATTATCAGTTGAGTCCACACATATGCGGGATATTAGGGAGATGAAATATGGGGATCCCAAGAGTTTTTCCTTGAGTAAAATCATTGAATGTGGGAAGCGACCTTCAGATTATACTATAGATGTTGATGAGATCTTATATTTATGGAATATTTTTTTGGTTCATATTTTTAGTTCTTAGTATATGAGGCTAGAGATTCATTTTTATTGGATGTTAGTGCAATATTATCTGACCAAAATGTACCCTAGAAAATGTTAAAATTAATTTTATCTTGGAATGAAATGACAGATTACAGGTTTCATAACATAATTTTGGAACTATCAATACGTTAACATCAAGCATCATTGTCCTAGTGTATTACTATAAGAATTTCCAATTTCATAATGGATGTTCTGTGACATTTCTATGGGATTTGTTAAAGGTCATTCATAAATATCTTGAATGTATGGTGTGATTGGGGTGATTTTGGGCCGGTTGAAAAATGTAGCATATTTCTATCTTTTCCAGGATAATTTTTCCATGGACTAATTGTGTGAGATGTATTTTTGGGAGAGATTAAATTTTCATGTGGTTTCATGGAGGGTAGTTTTACACCACGACTCATGTTATAAATTTTTCTAATGTCATTGATTTTAGAAGGAATTGGTTAATCAAGTATTTCTGAGTATGTATTTTCACCCATATAAAATGTGTAATCCAAGAGTAAAATCATAGTTCTTGAGAAAATCCTAAGAGAATAAATTATTGAATATAGTGGAATTTTGGAAAAGAATATACTACACATTGTTGTATCTGAAAATAATATTTATGAATAGACTATTATGATGGAACAGTATAAATTACATTATGATATTCCATGCATATCACTGTTATACTGGATTGTGGTAGGTGAGTCTGAGTTGTTGGATCCATGTATAATAGAGGAGACATCAAAGATGGTTATTCTAGTTGGGAAAACATATGTCTATAGATTTTATTAGGAATATGATATATTTTCACAACCAGGGAATAGATTTTTATTTTTCAGTAGGTGATAGTATATTTCTTTGGGTGACATTGATAATGGGTCATCGTAAGATTCAGAGACGAGGCATGATGGCCCCATGATTATTGGATCTCCTTGAGAAAGTGTTTGAAATTGGACTGATGGTGTATCTATTTTAGATTCCACTGAGATATAGTGATATGCATGACGTTTTTAACATGTTACAACTTCCACAGTGTCACCCACATACTTATCTGGTTATTGATGTTAGCAATGTCAAGCTTGAGGATGATGTGTCATTTGAGTAGAATCTGGCCTGGGATATGGATTGTAGTCAGAAAGTGTTATGTTGTATGATCATGCAGATCGTCTTAGTTTACATGTAACATGGATATTTTTATGAGGAAACTGAGGAATGTGATGATTATATTTTGGCATAGTGACTTGACCTTTTTACCTCAAAGTCTTAGCACTTCTCAAGAGTAAAGCATAAGGATAATATACAATAAGGTTGGGAGATTGTAATATCCTCAAATTTTTGGATATGGATCATACACATTTTAGTTATTATTATACACATATTTTGATTATAATTTTTTCGATTCTTTTATTGGTTATTTTTGGTCTAGTTTTCGAAGGGTTTTTTTATTATTAGGTAGTTAATGATTGGAAAAACGTTTTCCCTAACTGTGTTCACATAATTAGTGAATTGTGTCTCCCAAACAGGGTCTCATTTCATGGTTCAGAAAATGTTTTTCAAACCATAAGCCACTTATTAAAAACCATTATGCCCCACCCATGGAATCTAGCTCGCAAAAAATAGAAAATAGTTTTTTAAATTCCAAAACCTCCATATATTTCCAAATAATGCCAACTTGGATTTACCTAAAATAAATTTTAGGATCATGATATGATATAAATTACCTATGGACCACTTCCAATGTAAATATATGATTCATTGGAATAAATCTGCACCTATTCAGTAGGTATTTTCTTCCTCATCTGGATTCCTCTCTCTCCAATATATTTCTATGATTGGAGAGGTGTAATTTTCATCCATTGTTGATTGTTTAGATCTAATTTTTAAAGGTATAATTTAATGTGATATTGCTCCATGTTTTTGTCTAATACCACCACCACCATCATGATTTTGACTATTCTACAACAGATAGATGTTTATGGTTTGGTGAGCATTTTTCAATGACTCTGATGTAGCTATTATAATTGTCACTTACCAATGTTTTGATTTTTTAATGATACACAATTGTCTAATTGTTTTTCAAAATTGCTAAATAACATTTATATTTAATTAATTAATTTTTTTTCACTTTTTATTATTAGAACCTCCAAGAAGCATGTTCCACATTTTGGAGAATATCAAAATTGATTCATGGAATCCATCGTGGAGTGAAAATATATTTGTAATTATTATTTTTTGGGTTATGCAATTGGCTAGGAAAAAAGATTATAAAAATTATTGATATATGGGATTTTAAATATTTTGGAATAATTGGTTATAGAAATTGTTGAAAAATGGTATATGAATGTGAAACCATGATATGTATATGATAAATGTCGAATTTTTGAATGAATTGAATAATGAGTTATGGGATTGGGACTACTACTCGAAATACCCACAGGGTTGCAGAATCCTTATCTATGACACCGTGATATTTATTTGTTTATTTATTGTCACACGATCAATGAGTTATGGTGCATGGAATCATGATCCAGATACCATTGGGGTGCAATACTGGTACACTAGGACCCCAATGTTATTATCTGATATAAAAAAATAGTAATAAAATCCAATGAAAGAATGATAAATGAGATTCATATGGTGTATGGTTTTGACCCTGACGCTGGAAAAATAATGTATTATTGGCTCTGATTTCCACATGAAACTAGGGGTAAATGTTGTTAATTCAAGAATAATAAATGTGAAAATTATTTAATTTATCATTTTTAATTTGTTCTTAAAACATTTACAAAAGCTTTTATATATTGGATATTATTCTGTATATCATTAGTACTGAGTTACATAGTTGTACTGACACAATACTCAGTCTTCCTTATTAGTACACAAATTGATTTCATATATGTAGGATAGGGTAAGGTTAAGATACCTATGTTAGATGGCTATGTTTGGATTCAGAATGAATAATTGATGAGGGTACCTAATGATTTCAAGCCAATTTGTGAGTTTTCAGAGTGTATTTATTTTGGGATTTCATTTGAAACATGATATTTATTTGGGTTGAAATATCTAATTCTTTGGTTCATGGTTAGCATTTCTGGTTTAGGATTGATCATGTGATTTTTGATGATTATTTATTTTTATATTATCATGGTTGTTTTTTATTATCATATGGATATTTATTATCAACTTACAGAGGTGTTTGACTTTAATAAAGAGGGTATAGTCTCCCCACATTGCATATTAGAACACAACTACTAGTTGGTATCCTATGAAATATGAGGAGGCATGCCAATGGTCAGTTCACAAACTAGCTCAGGAAACCAACATGTGAGTCTATGGTCGGGATGTCCCAGTTTCAATTTTCTATTTTATATAATAAATACATGCAACTATAATGGGATTTAAATTGACATAATTTTATAGAAATTGTTACACCCCAGGTAAATAAAGAATATGAAATTTTTATATTTATCCATATTTGTGAATAAAATATTAATATTATTTTAAAGGGGATGCTATGGTCGATGGCGTACCCAATACGAAACAACGAGTTTCTTGGGAATCTTACGTTGCACTCTAATAATAAAATAATAATATTTTAAATAGTAGTTAACGCATAGCCGTTGTAATGGAGGGAATGAACAAAACTAACTAAAAAATGATTATATATGTTTGTCAAATATTTTTTACTCTTTACAATAAATGTTATAGGATTAAAAATGCGAATGAATCCAATTTTAAGCGTAAACATTGTAAGATTCATTAAATGGTCGATTAAACGCCTTTTGATGGAGAACCTCTTTTAAATCCATGTTTGGAAATATTTATATGTTATATTTGAAAAAATAAAATTCTTCTTTAGAATCAGGACATCAAAATTTACTTTGTGTAAATTTTTTGTATTTTTTCGAAAAAGTACAATTTTTAATGAATAGTGAAAAATGATGTATTTTAATTCAAAACCTATTTTTAACCTAATTTATTTATATGATTATATTATCTTTTGAATTTTTTTTAAAGTGAAATTATAATATATGTTCACCATTTAATCCAATAGTGTTCGTTGGAATTAATTTCACTTTGAAATCGGACTTAAATTAGTGTCAATCTTTCGATATATTTTGTTTCATAAAAACATGCTATTTGTTCTGAAAGCGGGAATTAATTATTAAATTAATTAATGAAACTTATATGTTTTTAATATTGTAAAATAGACATCATTTTTGAATTTGGAATATCAAATATAGCTTAGGGTGAATTTTTGATAAATTTTTGAAAAACTTCAATTTTTGATTAATAGTGAAACCACTAAGTGGTACATATAAAAACTGATTTTTCCATTTAAATGAATATTTTCCATCTTTTTGTTTTGAATTTCAAAAATCTGACATACATGGTTGTCATAAATATGTAAAATTTGGTTCAATGGGATTAGAATAATTTTTTGGTGAATAGTAACTTATTAAGTTATTAATCGCAATTAGAGGTAATTAGTGTAGTTTAAGGAATGAATAATGTTTTAATAAAATGAAATGACCTAGAAACATGTCCTACCCTCATTTTATGTTTCATGTCCGACTATTAAAATACATAGGTAAACTTGGGGACCCCATGGAGCCACTTTGGTTGTTAAATGACATAAATATTTTTTTATTTAATGTTAAAGTAAAAATGACACAAACATGAGATGTCTTAGTAAAAAAATTTTTACATCGGGTTATAGAAGTCCGATTTTTGACTATAAATAGTCATTAGAAATATAAAAAGATTTCATAAATCATAGTTCTTTTCTTAATTTTTAGACATTAAATAAATTCAATTATTTATTACATCATGATGATGCAGCAATGACCTCATTATTTAACGATTTAAATAAAATCGAAAGATAATGTAAAATCTAAAACCTACACATGTCCAAAACCTATTTAATTTGTGGATTTAGAACCCTTATCACCTTATCCTTGAAATAAATCAATTTGGGACCATTAAAATCCGAAACTCATTCTATAATAATGTAACATTTCTTTACATTCCAAAAGTGCCCCTCCTCTCCTCTTATAAAAGGCTCCCACCTCTACCACCTTACCCACACCTCTAAAGCCTTTGGATCGGCCATCCCCTGCTCATTTTTCCACTCCACATCCCTCTCTTACTCCTAGAAGCCTCATTTTGGTCAGAAGTTTCCCAAGAAATCCTTTGAGCTAAAATAAAAAAGAGTTACCCGATTTTAAGATAATGTCTTCACTTGTGTTCTTTTGCTATATTTTGCTTCTCCAACCCCCTAAACTCTTTTTATTAATTTATTTTGTAACAACTCCAGTATATTCAATATAATAGGATATTTTTATAAGAATCATTCGAGATACACTTACACACACCTACATCAAATGGTAAAAGAACATACTGTTTCTGTGGATGGCGAATTTATGCCTCACGAAACGATGATTGTTCCACACTCATATAACACCTTAAAAGGTGACCATAAAGATGTTTTTAACGCCCTGACCCTAGTTACCCAGAGTCGGTGCATTATTACATAACATTGGCATGATCACAAGAAAGATCAAATCTCGAAAGACCGATTGTTTAATAGCCTTGGAAATACTAGATATATTCATAAGTTTTACATTACATCATAAAATGAAAAACTACTACAACAACATAATGTCTCCATAATCCACACTCATATCCCCACATAATATCCCTGCAGGTCATTCATAATTTACTTCTTCACTTCCTGGGAAAAATAAAACATAGAAAAAGGGGTGAGCTCAAATGCCCAGTAAGGATAACAATATAGCAGAAACTTTCATAAATAAGAATAAACATTTAAGGTAATGTATAACTAAAACAAAAGCCTTTCAAACATGAACTTTCAACATGGTATGGCATAAATAAAATGAAATAATGCCATTTACTTATTCACATGGATATTCTACTAATCGAATAGTCACATGCAAAAATCAAAAACCACTTTCATAATGTTGGAATGCATAATGCCAGACTATCATAACCACATAGTCAAGGCCTCGTGCCAAGACTACAAATAAGATTTTGTCAAGGCCTTTTGCCAAGACACTATTTTGTCTCATGAGACCTACCGATGCATCGAGGAGCTATAGCGGGCTCCACCCGTCACATATTAAGTCCAATGCATTCCCATATGAAAAAGTTTAAATATAACATAAACATTCGTATTAAAACTAGCATACGAAATGTCAATACTTTCATCATAAACTATGAATGGTATAAAAATAGCACATCCACAGTCAAACATATCACAAAACCTTCAATACAATATAAAAGTTTTGTATCATAATAAATCAACTTCAAATAATCTTAAAATCCATCAAAGGATGTAGACATAGATGAAATCAAAATTCTTTTTGAAGAAATATCTCCTTTTATTTTGAAATCATTTAAGATCCATATAAAATAAAACATTTTCTTTGAAAATAATCTTATAAGCTTGTAAGGGAATCTTTGAAGATTTTATAACGGCGGAAAATAGACGCACCCGCCGTATAAGTTAAAAAAAACATTCTTACCTTAATTCTGTCGAAAAGGTTAAAAGGGAACATGTATTGAAAACGAAGGAAATATTCCTTTATAAACCACTTATAAAAGTAAAAAAGGGTATAAATGACTTTAACTCATATTATAGTAAATAATAAAAATGTTTTGAAATACATTTTTAAGAAACATGGATGTGGATGATAAAGAGATCCAGTAGATTATTACATATAAACAACCTCGGATAATGAAGAGATTGTAAAATAACCCTTACCTTGTACTTTCCCTTGGTTGGGGTAGGTTAACCTCCTGTATAATGGTGAAATAATTGTTATTAAATTATACAATAATCGTATATATTAATATGATATCATATATGATCTTTTAACATTGATTTGTTAATAATATCTTAGAATTATCGTCGTTTTGGATGTTAATTTACTCATTTTATTTTATATGTTTTGTTACATAAGCCATGTTTTTTGTATCTTCTTCATATCCAGAATGATATCATGTCTTTAAACATCATTTTTAAATCATCAAATGATAATTATACTTGAATGGATACGATGGAGAATGAATCTCATCACGTTCGTGGAGACGGTAGTCCGTACCTACGCACGAGCGACAATATCATTCTTTTGATATTAAAATAATATATAAATGGATGGTATATCATAAATACAGAATCATTAACATGTTATATTTATTATTTACATGAGTTACACATCATTATTATACCCATCCAAATAATAATATATTGAATAACAATTACACCACGACGTGGAGACGGTAAGCCGTACGTACGCACGTATGGTGACTTGTTATTCAAAGGGTGGATAGAATACTGAATATGGTTTACCATATTTATAATAAAATCACAGTATATGTGAGATACTGGAGTTATTATTTTAGAATGGCAAGAACAAAGGAAGAAGAAGTGGAAGAAGAAATGAACTTGGAGAAGGGTGGTGAAATCATTACCTCTTCTTCGGGTTCTTCCTTTTGATTTGATCAAAAGGGCTCCTTAGGTTGGCTTTATGATCAAACTAAGGCCTCTATATTGTAGTGAGGGATGTTGGGAGAGTATTTGGGCAGAGTTTGGCCGATCCAAAAGGCTTTGAAGGTGTGAAGAAATGGGAAGGAGGAGTGCCCTTTTATAAGAGGGGTGAGGGGCACCTTTGGAAAAGCTAGAGATATTAGTTTATAATAAATTCATAATCGGTTTCCAATGGCTCCAAAGTTGAATATTAAAAGGATAAGTTGGGGATGGGTCGAAAACAACTCAACCAATAGAATTTAGACAGGTTTGGGTACTTATATTAACCTTATCATTAAGTATTAACTCTAAGTTAAATAGTTTCACTTTTACGATGTCTCTTTGTATTTTTATATAATATGGTTAATAAACTTACTATATACATCCAAACGACCCCCCAAGTGGTCCATTAATGATGAACCTATCATTATATAAGTCTCTTGGCCAAACCTTATATTTTTAAGAATTTAATATCAATTAATAATATAATATTTGTTTTAAGAACTCTTTTATGTCAATTTTGACACTATTCAATAGTTGATTTTTGTGAAACTCATAATAGATTGATTACTTCGAAAAAAGTCAATTAAATCAATCTTAATATATCATATTATCCAAGAAAATTAGTTTAATTCATTAAAAGTTTCATATTATATTTATTTGGGTATTTATAATATCAATTATTTTAATTTTTCACTATTATAGTAATTACTGCATCATCATTGTGTCATAAATAAAATATATTATTTAATGTCTAAAAATTATAAATAAAATATCATTATGTAGTAAATCTTTTTATATTTCTAATGAATATTTATAATCTAAAATCCAACATATATAACCCTATGTAACAATTGTTTTGCTAAAAGATACATGCATGTGTCATTTTTGTATTCATTTTAACTTAATTAAAATAAAGTGTCATTATCACTTACAAGTGGATCCATGGGGTCCCAAAATCGACCCAAAGATGCCCATGGTCGACCATGTATCAACCAGTAGGGTTTAGATACGTTTTAGGGTAATATAGTATTATTATAATATTATTTCCTTTAACCCTTATTTACCGGATTTACCTTTAACCATGGTAAATAAAATATTTACCGCAGTAATTATTCAAAATGTCTAAAAATAATAGTTACCTATTTACACAATTTGGAAATCCTGATTCCAAATATTGAATCCATTTTTCTAAATTCAAAACACAGAAGTGGCAGAAATTAATTTAAAATTAATTCCCGCTGTCAAAACAAAAAGCGTGTTTTTAAGAAATAATAACTATCAAAAGATTGACACTGGTTTATGTTCGATTTAATTGTGAAATTATGTCCAATGACCAACATTATATTAAATGGTAAAAATATATTCTAAATATACTTTAAAAGTACTAAAATTCATAATTTATCACTATTAATTTTTTTGATTAAAAAAGATGTTTTTAATTAAAATTTAGTTATTTTCACTATTCATCAAAATATGAAAGTTATCCGAAATGTACCAAAATTTCACCTTAAGCTAAATTATATATTCCGAATCCAAAAATAAAGTCCATTTTGAAATATAAAAAATATATAATTTCGAAAAGTAGGTATTACTATTCATAACGGCTTGTTTGATTGGTTGTGGTGTGTGTTAAAACTCAAGGTTGCGTACAACACACGCTACTGTATTATTCAAAGAAAGCGTACCGTGGAAGCTTGGGATGTTTCATTTTAAATTTATGATGTCCCCATTTAGTAAAAAAGTTTAAAATATTGTATTTAAAATGGGTTCACTATTAAAAGTTGATAAAAGTGCAATACTGAAAATGAATTTGTTCTTGCATTATATCTAAGAAACTCATAATATGGATTCTAAAATTAAAAGGATTATATAATGTTTAAAATTTAGATAATACTATTCATAACCTCTATTGAATGGCTTTTTTTTGTACGTCATGGTGTGATTGAACTCGGTGTTGCATGTAGTGAAAGTTATTGAATTATTTTGAAGAAATAACACACTATGAAATCTTGGGGTGTTACATTCTCCCCTCCTTCAATAAATTGCGTCCTCGCAATTTGAAATTGTTTTTCGAAAATAGAAGGTTGAAAATAGAAAATATATTTGTGGGAAAACCCACATCGGAAATTGGGTTACTAAATTTTAGTCTCAATATGATGAAAAGAGAAATGAAAGGGTCACCATCGAATTATGATCTCGATTAGGAGAACATTGGTGGTAATTAGAGACATATAATTGGAGGAAAAACGTAAATATTTATAGGTAGTTATTGAGGTCATCAATCACAAACAAGTATAAAATTGAGGTCCTTAAATTCATCAATCTATGATGATTTGAAATACCATCGGTTCAACAAAACATAGGGTATTATGATAACACATTTTTGACGTTTCAAAATATCTTAGTTGAAATCCCACATCGACAAATGAATTAATGAGGCCTCTATTTAAAATAAAGAGTCGAAAGTATGAAGATTACCGAAAATAACACATACTAGGGTTCCATGTAGGAAAATATGGATATGGAAGAAAAATATAACCATCAATTATCTGATGGAGAGTGGTAGAGAACATGGCTATGAAAAGGCCAACAATACCAATGCCATAAATTAGTGATGATTTAAGGTACCATCTAGGAAAACATTTTTGTTCTAAGTTGCTTTTCTTAATATTGAGGAATTTATTTATGAGATTGGCTAAGATCATAAGGAGATATACTTAATTTATAATTAGAGTTTTATCCATTAATAAATTTCTACCACAAACTCATCTTTCACTCTAAAAGATAATAGAATGTAAAAGAATTCTATTTACACTATTCGTATAGGGTTCCAAAATAAACGAATTTATAATTCATCTATAAGATCTTTTAATAAAAACTACATTATTTAATCCAGGACATATCGTGGGCTAGTGGCAGGTGATACACCCTTTTCGCCCTTCGGTTGCAGGTTCAGGTCTCGCAGCCTTGCCGGACGCGACGGGTTGCCGCCCGACCTCCGGGTTGACCTTTTATGGCAATCCAAAAAAATCCAAACTAGAACTATCCAAAATACTTCTGTCCAAACTCACAGTCCAACATTTATAAGGAAGGTAAACTTAATGTAGATCCTTTTTACCCCGTAATAGCATATGAATACCTTCATCATGTATTCTTTTAAAACACTGAAACATCCTAAATTACCATAATACTTATTGGTTACATTCATGCTCCCTTTTTCCGTATAGAATGCTGGATATACGTCATCAATCCAAAAATGTTTTAAACCCCAATAATGATGGAATATACAAATCATTAATCATCTTCAAGGTAGTCAATAATATCCAATATAATTTATCCAAATCAATCATGTATTATTCTAAAATCACTACCTCGGTATCAGAACCATATTATGGTTTATCTTTCTCTCAACCATATATTTTCCAAAAATTTAACCTGCTATTGAGTCACTTTTCATTGATCCACACAATCTCAAGTCCTTAATAAAAAAAGTACTGCAGTACAATCCTTATATACTCCATAATTATTATAACAAGTACATTGTTGATACAACACTCAAATGACATAATCAACATAAGAACTCTAATCATTCCTCTTCATCTGTGGTAGTATCTTAACTTGATTATTATCCAATAGCATCATTTGCGGCATAGTCTGATGACTGGTACATAGGTTCGCGTAGTGTCCAAAATCCTCGCAAATGAAGCATTGTACATTTGAAATAATTTTCTTACCCTTGCAGTCACGTACTTTGTGCCCTTTTCCTCCACACTTATAACAAACTCCCATTCCTTTCAGGCAAGTTCCAGGGTGTTTCTTTCCACAGTTACCACATATGGGAAAATTCTTCTTTTCCCTCTTCCCTTTATCCATCTTTCTCTCTTCCATCCTTTTCTTCTCTTGCTTCCCTTCAAATCCATAGGACTCAGTAAACTCTTTACTTATCTTATCAACACATGATATTATTTCTTCATATGATGATAATACATGGGAGACTAATTCTCTTATAAATTATAGCTTAAGACCATGAAAGATATGATCCTTCCTTCTCTTGGGATCATGTGCATTTCTGGAGTTCTCATTCCTTCTACTGGGCGCCATTTCTAAACAATGGCATACACTAGATCAGTTTATGAATCAAAAAACATAATCCCATACTTATAAAACACTTAACATAAATTGAACTATTTATGGATATAATCCATAATCATAAAAATGTTTTCTTTGAGGAAGTATATACTCATAAACCATTCATAATGATTTGTAATTAAAATGAGAGTTATCCTAAGCATATCCCCCGGGAGTGTCGTAACCAAGAGTGCAGCAAGGCCAGTTGTCGTGCACCAGATCCCGTTCGAGTCTAGCTCAAAGCAGTGTTTTCAGGTTTTACCCCTAGGTACATCTGTGCCAGAGCCGCCTCTACCTGCTCGTATCCAGACAGGGATGTATTGCTCGGAAAACTCAAAAAATCTCTACAATACCAAAATTCTAGGAAGTTCTTATATACTAATCCTCAAAGTTCATCTTAGGTCTACGTGCTCTAATCAGAGATTATCTAAATCTAGCTTCCAAGGTTTGTACTAAACTTCCTCTGATACCAACTGTAATGCCCCGACCCTAGTTACCCAGAGTCGGTGCATTTATTACATAACATTGGCATGATCACAAGAAAGATCAAATCTCGAAAGACCGATTGGTTTAGTAGCCTTGGAAATACTAGATATATTCATAAGTTTTACATTACATCATATAATGAAAAACTACTACAACAACATAATGTCTCCATAATCCACACTCAAATCCCCACATAATATCCCTGCAGGTCATTCATAATTTACTTCTTCACTTCCTGGGAAAAATAAAACATAGAAAAGGGGTGAGCTCAAATGCCCAGTAAGGATAACAATATAGCGGAAACTTTCATAAATAAGAATAAACATTTAAGGCAATGTATAACTAAATCAAAAGCCTTTCAAACATGAACTTTCAACATGGTATGGCATAAATAAAATGAAATAATTCCATTTACTTATTCACATGGATATTCTACTAATCGAATATTCACATGCAAAAATCAAAAACCACTTTCATAATGTTGGAATGCATAATGCCAGACTATCATAACCACATAGTCAAGGCCTCGTGCCAAGACTACAAATAAGATTTTGTCAAGGCCTTGTGCCAAGACACTAGTTTGTCTCATGAGACCTACCGATGCATCGAGGAGCTAAAGCGGGCTCCACCCGTCACATATTATGTCCAATGCATTCCCATATGAAAAGGTTTAAATATAACATAAACATTCGTATTAAAACTAGCATACGAAATGTCAATATATTCACCATAAACTATGAATGGTATAAAAATAGCACATCCACAGTCAAACATATCACAAAACCTTCAATACAATATAGAAGTTTTGTATCATAATAAATCAACTTCAAATGATCTTAAAATCCATCAAAGGATGTTGATATAGATGAAATCAAAATTCTTTTTAAAGAAATATCTCTTTTTATTTTGAAATCATTTAAGATCCATATAAAATAAAACATTTTCTTTGAAAATAATCTTATAATCTTGTAAGGGAAGCTTTGATGATTTTATAACGGTGGAAAATAGCCGCACCCGCCGTATAAATTAAAAAAAATATTTTTACCTTAATTCTGTCGAAAAGGTTAAAAGGGACCTTGTTTTGAAAACGACGGAAAGATTCCTTTATAAACCACTTATAAAAGTCAAAAAGGGTATAAATGTCTTTAACTCATATTCTAGTAAATAATAAAAATGTTTTGAAATACATTTTTAAGAAACATTGATGTGGATGATAACGAGATCCAGTAGATTATTACATATAAACAACCTCGGATAATGAAGAGATTGTGAAATAACCCTTACCTTGTACTTTTCCTTCGTTGGGGTAGGTTAACCTCCTGTATAATGGTGAAATAATTATTATTAAATTATACAAGAATCATATATATTAATATGATATCATATATGATCTTTTAACATTGATTTGTTAATAATATCTTAGAATTATCGTCGTTTCGGTTGTTAACATACTCATTTTCTTTTATATGTTTTGTTACATAAGCCATGTTTGTTGTATCTTATTCATATCCAGAATGATATAAAGTCCTTAAACATCATTTTTAAATCATCAAATGATAATTATACTTGAATGGATACGATGGAGAATGAATCTCATCGCGTTCGTGGAGACGGTAGTCCGTACGTACGCATGAGCGACAATATCATTCTTTTGATATTAAAATAATATATAAATGGATGGTATATCATATATACATAATCATTAACATGTTATATTTATTATTTACATGAGTTACACATCATTATTATACCCATCCAAATAATAATATATTGAATAACAATTACACCACGACGTGGAGACGGTAAGCCGTACATACGCACGTATGGTGACATGTTATTCAAAGGGTGGATAGAATACTGAATATGGTTGTACCATATTTATAATAACATCACAGTATATGTGAGATACTAGAGTTATTATTTTAGAATGGTAAGAAAAAAGGAAGAAGATGTGGAAGAAGAAATGAACTTGGAGAAGGGTGGTGAAATCATTACCTCTTCTTCGGGTTCTTCCTTTTGATTTGATCAAAAGGGCTCCTTAGGTTGGCTTTCTGATCAACCTAAGGCCTCTAGGTTGTAGTGAGGGATGTTGGGAGAGTATTTGGTCAGATTTTTTCCTAACCAAAAGGCTTTGAAGGTGAGAAGAAATGGGAAGGAGGAGTGCCCTTTTATAAGAGGGGTGAGGGGCACCTTTGGAAAAGCTAGAGATATTAGTTTATAATAATATCATAATCGGTTTCCAATGGCTCAAAAGTAGACTATTCAAAAGTTAAGTTGTGGATGGGTCGAAAAAAACTCAACCAATAGAATTTAGACAGGTTTGGGTACTTATATTAACCGTATCTTTAAGTATTAACTATAAGTTAATTAGTTTCACTTTTACAATTTCTCATTGTATTTTTATATAATATGGTTAATAAACATACTATATACATAAAAACGACCCCCAAGTGGTCCAATAATGACGAACCTACCATGATATAAGTCTCTTTTCCGAACCATAGATTTTTAGGAATTTAATATCAATTAATAATATAATATTTGTTTTAAGAACTCTTTTATGTCAATTTTGACACTATTCAATAGTTGATTTTTGTGAAACTCATAACAGATTGATTACTTAGAAAAAAGTCAATAAAATCAATACTAATATATCATATTATCCTTTAAAATTAGTTTAATTCATTAAAAGTTTCATATTATATTTATTTGGGTATTTATAATATCAATTATTTTAATTTTTCACTATTATAGTAATTACTGCATCATCATTGTGTCATAAATAAAATAAATTATTTAATGTCTAAAAATTATAAATAAAATATCATTATGTAGGAAATCGTTTTATCTTTCTAATGAATATTTATAATCTAAAATCCAACATATATAACCATATGTAACAATTGTTTTGATAAAAGATATATGCTTGTGTCATTTTTGTATTCATTTTAACTTAATTAAAATAAAGTGTCATTATCACTTACAAGTGGATCCATGGGTTCCCAAAATCGACCCAAAGATGCCCATGGTCGACCATGTATCACCCAATAAGGTTAAGACACGTTTTAGGGTAATTTAGTTTTATTATAATATTATTTTTTAACCCTTATTTACAAGATTTACACTTAACCATGGAAAATAAAATATTTACCGCAGTAATTATTCAAAATGTCTAAAAATAAAAGTTACCTATTTACACAATTTGAACATCCTGATTCCAAATATGGAATCTATTTTCCTAAATTCAAAACACAGAAGTGGCAGAAATTAATTTAAAATTAATTTCTGCTGTCAAAACAAAAAGCGTGTTTTTAAGAGATAATAACTATCAAAAGATTGACACTTGTTTATGTTCGGTTTAATTGTAAAATTATGTCCAATGACCAACATTATATTAAATGGTAAAAATATATTCTAAATATACTTTAAAACTACTAAAATTCATAATTTATCATTATTAATTATTTTGATTAAAAAAGTTGTTTTTAATTAAAATTTAGTAATTTTCACTATTCATCAAAATATGAAAGTTATCCGAAATGTACCAAAATTTCACCTTAGGCTAAATTCGATATTCTGAATCCAGAAATGAAGTCCATTTTAAAATATAAAATATATATAATTTCTAAAATTAGGTATTACTATTCATAACGGCTTGTTTGATTGGTTGTGGTGTGTGTTAAAACTCAAGGTTGCGTACAACACACGCTATTGTATTATTCAAAGAAAGCGTACCGTGGAAGCTTGGGATGTTTCATTATAATTTTTGATGTCCCCATTTAGTTGAAAAGTTTAAAATATTTTATTTAAAAAGGGTCACTATTAAAAGTTGATAAAAGTGCAATACTGAAAATGAATTTGTTCTTGAATTATATCTAAGAAACTCATAATATGGATTCTAAAATTATAAGGATTATATAAAGTTTAGAATTTAGATAATACTATTCATAACCTCTTTTGAATGGATTTTTTTTTTGTAATTCATGGTGTGATTGAACTTGGTGTTGCGTGTAGTGCAAGTTATTGAATTATTTTGAAGAAATAACACACTATGAAATCTTGGGGTGCTACAATGTCACTGTATTTATATATGATAAATAATATATTTATGTTTTACTTAAACTTCTGTAATTTTCTTTTGTGGAATACCTTTAGGGTTTCCATTGTGGGTAAACACGATAATTTAATTTTAGGAATTGTGGACTACTGCCCCCTCAAAGTGATTTGATTCGTTAATGCCATATGTGGGATGTATAAAGGGTGTATTTAAAGTTATTATATATGATTTATGTTACATATAAATTATGAATATAATTCTGTAATTAAAATATACATACCTCTCATTTAGTTTTAATTCCATTAATATGAAATAGAAATGATAGTAGCGTTCATGCGTACGTACGACTTACCATCTCCATTAACGGTGCATTTCATTTCTTACCTATAAATGATTATGTAATATTATAAATACATGTATATTCTGGATATATATGATATATATGATATCCAAATCATTAATAAAATTCTGGATATAATGAACCTTTGATCACACAAACAACATGTAATTGTAAGAAGTCCACTTTCGACATAAGAACCAAATATCGACAAACCAAACATTATTAACTTAAATGATTACATAATGTTTATAACATGGAAATAAGTGATATAAAAGGAATAATGAACTTTAAAAAGGTTCTTATGAAAGTATAAATTAACTCAAGTTTATTATTCAGGACGTTAAAGAACGACCGAGTCAAGTCTGACCCGAGGTAGGGGATCCTACTCCTCTCGTTCTTTTTAAGTACACTCTTTTATGTCATTCCTTTTAAGATCATATTTCTTGTGATTGGGATGTTCTTTTCTATTAATCTTACTGAAATTTTTGTTTTCATATGATGAGATACCCTATTCTCTCTCATCAATCCATTTTGGAAATTTTGAGTGGTGCTGTTAGGCTGCCGAATTTTCGTAAGAGATCTAACCTCTCTCTTTCTTTTTAAGTACTATCCTTTATGTCACTTCTTTTTAACTCATCTTTGTTATGATGGGGGATGTTCTTTAATATTCCTCATATTGTACATTTTATTTTAATATTATGAGAGACCATATTTGATCTCATCAATACACTTTTGGATGTTTTAAGTGGCGTCGTTAGGCTGCCGAATTTTCGTAAGAGATCTTACCTCTCTCTTTCTTTTTAACTACTCTCCTTTATGTCACTTATTTTAAGATGCTATTTGTTATGATGGGGGATGTTCTTTTATATTCATCTTACTGTACATTTTATTTTAATATGATGAGAGATCCTATTTGATCTCATCAATCCATTTTTGGAAGTTTTAAGTGGCGCCATTAGGATGCTGAATTTTTGTAAGAGATCCAACCTCTCTCTTTCTTTTTAAGTAATCTCTTTTATGTCACTTCTTTTAAGCTCCTCATTGTTATTATGGGGGATTCTCTTTGATATTCCACTTTGTACATTTTATTTTAATATGATGAGAGACCATATTTGATCTCATCAATCCATTCTTGGAAGTTTTAAGTGGCGTCGTTAGGTTGCCGAGTTTTCGTAAGGGATTTTTCATCTCACTTTTATTCCCATGATATTTATGCTAAATTTGCCACAATTCCCTTTTACTGGTGTATTTACTGCCCATTATATTACTCATTGTGTAATATACATTCATTTATGAGTATTTACATCAATTTTTTATTGTCCTTCTTTCACGGGGTGAATGTTTCGAAAGATACACATGTCGGTAAGGGAACCTTTCAACCTCCTCATTTTAAATGACTTCTTTTGTTATATATTTTAATTCACATAACATTATTTTGGTATATGTTCATCTATATCATTAGTGATTTTAATTTTATGTCCAAGTGATGATATACCCTTTTTATCTCTCATCAACTCATTTTCTGAATTTTGAAGTGACGCTGTTAGGCTGTCGAATTTTTGAAAGGGAACTTCTTAACCCAATTTTGATTCTTTGGGATAAAATAGTACACCTTGAATATGTGTCTCTATGAATATGTGTGAATGGCCTCTGATTTCTATACACATAATATCCACTTATATTAGGTGTATTCGTTTGTCACACATAATTATGTAATTGATTTATCCTTAATCAAAGGATTCCGTCTTTGTATGGGACTTCGTCTCAAAATCCATTCATTGAGGCATAATTTTTATTTATACACAACGTTATTTTATACGGTGTATATAACCCTTTGAATTTTACATTTATCCAAAAGTAATCTTTGTTATACGAAGCGTTTTACTAAACAACAAAAAGGAATGTTTTTGTCATATATATGCGGCGACAATGACTTCTCCTCTGTCATGTCCATTATTTTAGTTTAGGCTTCCTCTACAAGCCACAACTTCTTTTTAAAATAAAAATAAATACCAGGTTTTACTTTCATTTTATTTTGTTATTGAAAATGGTTTTTCATAATGTTTTTATATCAATGTGTTGTATTGATATATTTTGATTGAAAATTTGAAATTTTATGTTTCCTTTATGAATGTTTTATGCGATACGATTATATTATGGTTCTTGGGCATTATTATGAAGAAGGGTGGTTTCGTGATAAACTAAGGGCTGGTGAGCCCGATATAGCTCTCCAATGCATTGGGTAACGCGACGGATTGAAGCATTAAGGTTTCTCTGAAGAGATTTATGGAATATACTATGGTGGGTATTCCAAACATAACCAAGAGGGTTACTCCCTACGTAAGAATGTTATGAATGCCTCAAGTTACCTTTTATGTCTTATAATTTCTACGATTTATTCATGATTTGATGAGGTATGTTAAAGTACATATGTTTTATGGGTAATGTATGATTTCATTCATATGTATATATGAACTCATGTTTCCTTTCCATATTATTATAACCCTTACTGAGCTTTTTATCCTCATCCCATCTTTTATTTTGAAATGTTTTTCACAGGTCATGGAAAAGGTACATTACAAGATGATAGTGTCAAGGAAGTGTCAATAAAAAATCCATGTTTTATTTTAAATTTGTTTCCCATGATTGGAAAAATGAATACTATATTTTATGTAACCACTATGTTTAAATGTGGAATGTAATGCAAGTTTTATGATCTAATTCTCTAAAACTCTAAACCTGAAAAGTTCCTCAATGTCTAATCTTGTAACAACTTAATATTAAGTAAGGTTTATGGATGGGGCCTTATAGTTGGTATCAAAGGTCAGTTTAGATAACTTTAGAGGTTAGGGTATTCTCTAAGCACAGGTGACATTACTATAATGGTTAGGATTTCAGAAAGAGTCCTAGTTTTAGATAAAGTGAATGAGTAAGTATATATTAGTGTTTACCTTCCTCATTAGTACATGATGGTTTTGTTGATATAATCACACTAAAATTTCTGTTTTTAGTGAATGTATGGATCTAGCAGGCACCAAAGAGACAACAGGTTTGAAGGAAACTGTGGTGGTTCTCTGATTAAGATACTAGATAAAATGGGGGATTCAATGAGGAAACTCGTGGTTGCTCTAAACCAACTATCAAGGATTCATGATCAACAACTTGAACATTTGTATGATCTGTAATGCATAATGTATGAGATGACCAAACGATGTGGATGTTCAGGTAATAATTATAAAGGTAACCATTAGAGTTTATATGATCTTTACTGTTGAGGAAATTATGGGTAATTATATGTTATGATGGAAAATGAAAGGCATGAGATAATCATGAGGATAAAATATGTTATGATAATTTTTGAAGATTTTATCTCGTTTTGGGGAATGTTTTAATAATTATATATTTTTGGAAAAAGGACAACACGCAGACCGTGTGACAACTCGTTGCGTCGGACAAAGTTGCAGGAATTGAACCCACAACCAAAGTGCGACTGGTATTTATTGCCTACCACTGGACTACGTGAAGTCCCTGGTAATTTTGAATAATTCATTTTATTTAGATGATTTTAGGAATCAAGATTAAGTTTATTTTGGGTTATCTATGGAAATTATTAACCGATCATCGAGGATATGTGATCAGGTTAATTACTTTTCAATATGAGAATTTATGAGCAACTGATGTTATTTAGAGATAAAAGTTAATTTGTACCTTGGAAGACTATGTGACTAAATCCTTCGAATATTTGGGTTTTAATTGTGTTTGGGTTTAATTTGATGAATTTTATGGACAAATTGTTTATCAAATGGTCCTCGTTGAACTTTGGGTTTTGTTGGACAAATTTTGGAGATTAAGAATATATTTTCTTTTTATAAAGGGTTATCCATTTCTGGATTATCTGATCTTTCACTAACCATTTTGGTTTTGGTTTTGGTTAATGTCTAAAGACATGGGAAGTATATAGTTCTCTTTTATGGATAATTTTATTCTCTAGAAGTTGATTATAGTGAAAAAGTCTTCCTAAATACTCGTCTTTTGGAGAAAATATGGGTTTGTGTAAGAAATCTAATAAAAGTTGAAAGTCAACATAATAAGTAATTATGTTTGCTTACGAATAAATTCCGCAATAAAAAACAAAAATGTTGTCTATTAACTTTTACTACTGGGGAATCGAATACCGTTTAACCCATCACAAGTTTATGATTTTCTTGTGGTTGACATTCTCCTAAACATGTTTTTTATCACTCTCCATCAAAACATGACCCTATGTTTTCTCCTCCATGTCCATGTTTTCCTACATGGAATCCTAGTATGGGTTTACTCGGGTGACCTCTTTACTTCTCATTCTTTATTTTAAAGTGATTGTTTTACCGACTCTTGTTTCGATGTGGGATTTTCATGGATGCTTCCGAGACCAATTTTAAAGTTGCGAGGATGCAATTTCCAAAAGGTGGGAAGGATGTAACACCCTAGGTAAATAAAGAATATGACTTTTTTATATTTATCCATATTTGTGAATAAAATATTAATATTACATTAAAGGGGATGTTATTCTCAATGCCGTACCCAATACGCAACAATGAGTTTCTTGGGAATCTTAAGTTGCACTCCAGTAATAAAATAATATTATTTTAAACAGTAGTTAACGCCTAGCCATTGTAATGGCGAGAATGAACAGAACTAACTAAAAAATGATTATATATGTCTGTCAAATATTTTTACTCTTTTCAATAAATGTTATAGGATTAAAAATGCGAATAAATCCAATTTTAAGCGTAAACATTCCAATATTCTTTAAAAGGTCGATTAACCGCCTTTTGATGGCGAACCTCTTTTAAATCCACTTTTTGAAAATTTTATGTGATATATTTGACAAAATAATATTTTTATTTAGAATTGGGACATCAAAATTTACTTTGTGTATGTTTTTGTTGTTTTTCTGAAAAGGTTCATTTTTTTAATGAATAGTGAAAAATGTAGTATTTTAATTCAAAACCTATTTTTAATCTAATTTATTTATATGATTAGATTATCTTTAGAATTGTTTTTAAATTGAAATTAAAATATATTTGTACCATTTAATCCAGTAGTGTTCGTTGGAATTAATTTCACTTTGAAATCGGACTTAAACTAGTGTTAATCTTTTGATACATTTTGTTTCATAAAAACACGCTATTTGTTTTGACAGCGGGAATTAATTATTAAATTAATTAATGCAACTTATATGTTTTCAATTTGTAAAATAGACATAATTTTTGAATTCGGAATATCATATATAGCTTAGGGTGAATTTTTGGTAATTTTCTGAAAAACTTCAATTTTTGATGAATAGTGAAACCACTAAGTGGTACTTATAAAAAATGATTTTTCCGTTTAATTGAAATTTTTATATCTTTGTGTTTTTAATTTCAAAAATCCAACATACATGGTTTTCATTAAGAATTAAAATGTGGTTCAATGGGATTAGAATATTTTTTTTGGGGAATAGTAACTTATTAAGTTTTTAATCGCGATTAGAGGTAATTAGTTTAGTTTAAGGTAAGAATAATGTATTAATAAAATGAAATGACCTAGAAACATGTCCTACCCTAATTGGATGTGTCATGGACGACAAATACAATCAATGGGTCAACTTGGGGACCCCATGGAGACACTTTGGTTGGAAAATGACATAAATACTATTTTATTTAATGTTAAAGTAAAAGTGACACAAACAAGAAATGTTTTACTAAATCATTTTTTAAATGGGGTTTAAAAAGTCATTATTTTACTATAAATAGTAATTGGAAAGATAAAACTATTTCCCACATCATAGTATTTGTTTTATAATTTTTAGACATTAAATAAATTAAATTATTTATGACATTATGATGATGCAGCGATGACCTCATTATTTAACAATTTAAATAAAATGGTATGATAATGTAAAATATAAGAACTAAACATGTCCAAAACCTATTTTATGGGTGTATTTCCAACCCTTATCACCTTATCCTCGAAAAAAATCAATGTGGGAACATTAAAATCCAAAACTCATTCTAAAATAAAGTAACATTTCTTCACTTTCCAAGAGTGCCCCTCCTCTCCTCTTATAAAAGGCCCCCACCTCTACCACCTTAACCACACCACTCAAGACTTTGGCTCAGCCAACCCCTGCTCATTTTTACTCTAAACATCCCTCTATTACTCCTAGAAGTCTCACGTTCGGCAGAAGTCTTCCCAAGGAAGCCTTTGAGCTCAAATCAAAAAGAGTTACCCGATTTTAAGGTAATGTCTTCACTTGTGTTCTTTTGTTTTATTTTTCCTCTCCAACCGCCTAAACTCATTTTATTCATTTATTTTGTAACAAATACAGAATATTAAATATACTATGATGTTGTTATTATATTAATTCATGCTACACTTACACACACCTATATCAAATGGTTAAAGAACATACTATTTCTGTGGATGGGGAATTTCTGCCTCACGAAACGATGATTGTTCAACACTCATATAACCCCTTAAAAGGTGGCCATTAAGATGTAACTATATTTATATATGATATATAATAGGTTTATGTTTTACTTAAGCTTATGTATTTTTCTTTTTTGGCATACCATTATGGTTTCCATTGTGGGCAAACATGATAATTTTATTTTAGGAAGTGCGGACTACCGCCCCCTCAAAGTGATTTGAATCGTTAATGCCATATGTGGGATGTATAAAGGGTGTATTTAAAGTTTTTATATATGATTTATGTTACATATAAATTATGAATATAATTATGTAATTTAAATATACATAAATCTCATTTATTTTTAATTCAATTAATATGACATAGAAATGAAAGTAGTGTCCATGCGTACGTACGGCTTACCGTCTCCATGAATGGTGTATTTCATTTCATACCAATAAATAGTTATGTAATATTATAAATACATGTATATTCTGGATATATATATTATATATGATATCCAAACCATGAATATCAATCTGGATATAATGAACCTTTGACCACATGATCAACATGTAATCGTAAGAAGTCCACTTTCGACTTAAGAACCAAATATCGACAAAACAGACATTATTAACTTAAATGATTAAATAATGTTTATAACATGGAAATAAGTGATATAAAAGGAATAATGAACTTGAAAAACGTTCTTAATCAAGTATAAATTATCTCAAGTTTAGTATTCAGGATGTTAAAGAACGATCGAGTCAAGTCGGACCCGAGGTAAGGGGTCCTACTCCTCTCTTTCTTTTTAAGTACACTCTTTTATGCCATTCATTTTAATATAATATTTCTTTTTATTGGGATGTTTTTTATATTACTCTTACTTTAATTTTTATGTTCATATGATGAGATACCATATTATCTCTGTTCAATACATTTTGGATGTTTTGAGTGGCGCTATTAGGCTGCCGAATTTTCGTAAGTGATCTAACCTCCACTTTCTTTTTAAGTACTCTCCTTTATGTCACTTATTTTAATCTCCACTTTGTTATGATGGGATATGTTCTTTTATATTCATCTTTCTTTATATTTTATTTTAATATGATGAGATACCCTATTTGATCTCATCAATCCATTTTTGGATGTTTTAAGTGGCGCCGTTAGGCTGCCGAATTTTCGTAAGAGATCTAACCTCTCTCTTTCTTTTTAACTACTATCCTTTATGTCACTTATTTTAATATTCTATTTGTTATGATGGGGGATGTTCTTTTATATTCATCTTACTGTACATTTTATATTAATATGATGAGAGATCCTATTTGATCTCATCAATCCATTTTTGGATGTTTTAAGTGGCGCAGTTAGGATGCAGAATTTTTGTAAGAGATCTAACCTCTCTCTTTCTTTTTAAGTACTCTCCTTTATGTAACTTCTTTTAAGATCCTATTTGTTATTATGGGGGATGATATTTGATATTTCACTTTTTAAATTTTATTTTATTATGATGAGAGACCATATTTGATCTCATCAATCCATTCTTGGAAGTTTTAAGTGGCGATGTTAGGTTGCCGAGTTTTCGTAAGGGGTTTTTCATCTCACTTTTATTCCCATGATATTTATTCTACATTTGCCATAATTTCCTTTGACTGGTGTATGTACTGCCCATTATATCACTCATTGTGTAATATAATTTCATTTATGAGTATTTACATCAATGTTGTATTGTCCTTCTTTCACGGGGTGAATGTTTCGAAAGATACACATGTCGGTAAGGGAACCTTTCAACCTCCTCGTTTTAAAAGACTTCTTTTGTTATATATTTAATTCACATAACATTATTTTGGTATATGTTCATCTATATCCTTAGTGATTTGAATTTTATGTCCAAGTGATGAGATACCCTTTTTATCTCTCATCAACTTATTTTCTGAATTTTGAAGTGACGCCGTTAGGCTGTCGAATTTTTGAAAGGGAACTTCTTAAACCAAATTTGATTCTTTGGGATAAAATTGTACACCTTGAATATGTGTCTCTATGAATATGTGTGAATGGACTCTGATTGCTATACACATAATATCCACTTATATTAGGTGTATTAGTTTGTCACACATAATTATGTAATTGATTTATCGTTAATCAAAGGATTTCGTCTTTGTATGGGACTTCGTCTAAAAATCCATTCATTGAGGCATAATTTTTATTTATACACAACTTTATTTTATACGGTGTATAAAACCCTTTGACTTTTACATTTATCCAAAAGTAATCTTTGTTATATGAAGCGTTTTACTAAACAACAAAAAGGAATGTTTTTGTCATACGTATGCGGCGACAATGACTTCTCCTCTATCATGTCCATTATTTGAGATTAGGATTCCTCTACAAGCCACACCTTCTTTTTAAAAGAAAAATAAATACCATGTTTTACTTTTATTTTATTCTGTTATTGAAAATGGTTTTTCATAATGTTTTTATATCAATGTGTTGTATTGATATCTTTTGATTGAAAAGTGGAAATTTTATGTTACCTTTATGCATGTTTTATGTGATACGATTATATTATGGTTCATGGGAATTATTATGAAGAAGGGTGGTTCTGTGATAAACTAAGGGCGGGTGAGCCCGATATAGCTCTCCGATGCATTGGGTAACGCAACGGAGTGAAACATTAAGGTTTCTCTGAAGAGATTTATGGAATATACTATGGTGGGTATTCCAAACGTAACCGAGAGGGTTAATCCCTACATAAGAATGTTATGAATGCCTCGAGTTACCTTTTATGTCTTATAATTTCTATGATTTATTCATTATTTGATGAGGTATGTTAAAGTACATATGTTTTATGGGTAAAGTATGATTTCATTCTTATGTATATATGAACTCATGTTTCCTTTCCATATTTTTATAACCCTTACTGAGCTTTTTATCCTCATCCATCTTTTATTTTGAAATGTTTTTCACAGGTCAAGGGAATGGTACATTACAAGATGATAGTGTCAAGGAAGTGTCAATAAAAAATTCATGTTTTATTATTAAATATGTTTCCGATGATGGGAAAAATGAATACTATCTTTTATGTAACCACTTTGTATAAATGTGGAATGTAATGCAAGTTTTATGATCTAATTCTCTAAAATTCTAAACCTCAAAAGTTCCTCAATGTCTAATCTTGTAATAACTAAATATTAAGTAAGGTTTAAGGCTAGGGCCTTATAGTTGGTATCAAAGGTCGGTTTAGATAACTCAAGAGGTTAGGGTATTCTCTAAGCACAAGTGACATTACCATAATGGTTAGGATTTCAGAAAGAGTCCTAGTTTTAGATAAAGTTAATGAGTAAGTATATCTTAGTGTTTACCTTCCTCATTAGTACATGATGGTTTTGTGGATATAATCACACTAAAATTTCTGTTTAAAGTGAATGTATGGATATAGCAGGAACCAAAGAGACAACAAGTTTGATGGAAAATGTGGTGGTTCTCTGATTAAGATACTAGATAAAATGGGGGATTCAATGAGGAAACTCGTGGTTGTTCTAAACCAACTATCAAGGAGTCATGATAAACATCTTGAACCTTTGTATGATCTGTAATGCATAATGTATGAGATGACCAATCCATGTGGATTTTCAGGTAATAATTATAAAGGTAACAATTAGAGTTTATATGATCCTTACTCTTGAGGTAATTATGTGTTATTATATGTTATGATGAAAAATGAAAGGCATGAGATAAACATGAGGATAAAATATGTTATGATCATTTTTGAAGATTTTATCTCGTTTAGGGGAATGTTTTAATAATTATATATTTTTGGAAAAAGGACAACACGCAGACCGTGTGGCAACTCGTTGCGTCGGACAAAGCTACGGGAATTGAACCCACAACCAAAGGGCGACTGGTATTTATTGCCTACCACTAGACTAAGTGAAGTCCCTGGTTAGTTTGAATTATTCTTTTTAGTTAGATGATTTTAGGAATCAAGAGTAAGTTTATTTTCGGTTATCTATGGAAATTATTAACCGATCATCGAGGATATGTGATCAGGTTAATTACTTTTCAATATGAGAATTTATGAGCAACTGATGTTATTTGGAGATAAAAGTTAATTTGTACCTTGGAAGACTATGTGACTAAATCCTTAAAATATTTGGGTTTTAATCTAGTTTGGGTTTAATTTGAATAATTTTATGGACAAATTGTTTATCAAATGGTCCTCGTTGAACTTTGGGTTTTGTTGGACAAATTTTGGAGATTAAGAATAGATTTTCTTTTTATAAAGGGTTATCCGTTTCTGGATTATCTGATCTTTTACTAACCATTTTGGTTTTGGTTTTGGTTAATGTATAAAGACATGGGAAGTATATAGTTCTCTTTTATGGATTAGGTGATTCTCTAGAAGTTGATTATAGTGAAAAAGTCTTCCTAAATACTTGTCTTTTGGAGAAAATGTGGGTTTGTGTAAGAAATCTAATAAAAGTTGAAAGTCAACATGATAAGTAATTATGTTTCCTTATGAATAAATTCCTCAATAAAAAAACAAAAATTTTGTCTATTAACTTTTACTACTGGGGAATCGAATACCATTTAACCCATCACAAGTTTGTGATTTTCTTGTGGTTGACATTCTCCTAAACATGTTTTGTATCACTCTCTATCAGAACATGACCCTATGTTTTCTCCTCCATGTCAATGTTTTCCTTCATGGAATCCTAGTATGGGTTAACTCAGGTGACCTCTGTACTTCTCATTCTTTATTTTAATGTGATTGTTTTACCGACTCTTGTTTCGATGTGGGATTTTCATGGATGTTTCTGAGACCAATTTTAAAATTGCAAGGATGCAATTTCCAAAAGGGGGGAAGGATGTAACACCCCAGGTAAATAAAGAATATGACTTTTTTATATTTATCCATATTTGTGAATAAAATATTAATATTACATTAAAGAGGATGTTATGCTCGATGGCATACCCAATACGCAACAACGAGTTTCTTGGGAATCTTACGTTGCACTCCAATGATAAAATAATATTATTTTAAACAGTAGTTAACGCCTAGCCATTATAATGGCGGGAATGAACAGAACTAACTAAAAAATGATTATATATGTCTGTCAAATATTTTTACTCTTTTCAATAAATGTTATAGGATTAATAATGCGAATAAATCCAATTTTAAGCGTAAACATTCCAATATTCTTTAAAAGGTCGATTAACCGCCTTTTGATGGAGAACCTATTTTAAATCCACTTTTTGAAAATTTTATGTGATATATTTGACAAAATAAAATTTTTCTTTAGAATCGGGATATCAAAATTTACTTTGTGTAAATTTTTGGTGTTTTTCTGAAAAAGTTCATTTTTTTAATGAATAGTGAAAATTGTAGTATTTTAATTCAAAACCTATTTTTAATCTAATTTTTTTATATGATTAGATTATCTTTAGAATTGTTTTTAAATTGAAATTAAAATATATTTTTACCATTTAATCCAGTAGTGTTCGTTGAAATTAATTTCACTTTGAAATCGGACTTAAACTAGTGTCTATATTTTGATACATTTTGTTTCATAAAAACACGCTATTTGTTTTGACAGCGGGAAATAATTATTAAATTAATTAATAAAAATTATATTTTCTGAATTTGTAAAATAGACATAATTTTTGAATTCGTAATATCAAATATAGCTTAGGGTGAATTTTTGGTAATTTTCTGAAAAACTTCAATTTTTGATGAATAGTGAAACCACTAAGTGGTACTTATAAAAAATTATTTTTCCATTTAAATGAAATTTTTATATCTTTGTGTTTTTAATTTCAAAAATCTGACATACATGGTTTTCATTAAGAATTAAAATGTATTTAAATGGGATTAGAATATTTTTTTTGGGGAATAGTAACTTATTATGTTTTTAATCGCGATTAGAGGTAATTAGTTTAGTTTAAGGTAAGAATAATGTATTAATAAAATGAAATGACCAAGAAACATGTCCTACCCTCATTGGATATGTCATGGCCGACATATACAATCCATGGGTAAACTTGGGGACCCCATGGAGACACTTTGGTTGGATAATGAAATAAATACCATTTTATTTAATGTTAAAGTAAAAATGACACAAACATGAAATGTTTTACTAAATCAATTTTTAAATGGGGTTGAAAAAGTCATTATTTTACTATAAATAGTAATTGTAAAGATAAAACTATTTCCTACATCATAGTATTTTTTTTATAATTTTTATACATTAAATAAATAAAATTATTTATGACATTATGATGATGAGCGATGACCTCATTATTTAACGATTTAAATAAAATGGTATGATAATGTAAAATATAAGAACTAAACATGTCCAAAACCTATTTTATGGGTGGATTTCGAACCCTTATCACCTTACCCTCGAAAAAAATCAATGTGGGACCATTAAAATCCGAAACTCATTCTACAATAAAGCAACATTTCTTCACTTTCCAAGAGTGCCCCTCCTCTCCTCTTATAAAAGGCCCCCACCTCTACCACCTTAAACACACCTCTCAAGACTTTGCCTCAGCCAACCCCTGCTCATTTTTCCTCTAGACTTCCCTCTATTACTCCTATAAGTCTCACATTGGGCAGAAGTCATCCCAAGGAAGCCTTTGAGCTCAAATCAAAAAGGGTTACCCGATTTTAAGGTAATGACTTCACTTGTGTTCTTTTGTTTTATTTTTCTTCTCCAACCCCCTAAACTCTTTTTATTCATTTATTTTGTAACAAATACAGAATCTTAAATATACTATGATTTTGTTATTATATTAATTCATGCTACACTTACACACACCTACATCAAATGGTTAAAGAACATACTGTTTCTGTGGAAGGGGAATTTCTGCCTCACGAAACGATGATTGTTCAACACTCATATAATACCTTAAAATGTGGCCATTAAGATGTAACTATATTTATATATGATATATAATAGGTTTATGTTTTACTTAATCTTATGTATTTTTCTTTTTTGGCATACCATTATGGTTTCCATTGTGGGCAAACATGATAATTTTATTTTAGGAAGTGCGGACTACCGCCCCCTCAAAGTGATTTGAATCGTTGATGCCATATGTGGGATGTATAAAGGGTGTATTTAAAGTTTTTTATATGATTTATGTTACATATAAATGATTAATATAATTCTGTAATTAAAATATACATAACTCTCATTTATTTTTAATTCCATTAATATGACATAGAAATGAAAGTAGCGTTCATGCGTACGTACGACTTACCGTCTCCATGAATGGTGCATTTCATTTCTTACCTCTAAATGGTTATGTAATATTATTAATACATGTATATTATGGATATATATGATATATATGATATCCAAATAATGAATATCATTCTGTATATAATTAACCTTTGACCACATGATCAACATGTAATCGTAAGAAGTCCACTTTCGACTTAAGAACCAAATATCGACAAAATAGACATTATTAACTTAAATGATTACATAATGTTTATAACATGGAAATAAGTGATATAAAAGGAATAATGAACTTGAAAAACGTTCTTAATCAAGTAGAAATTAACTGATGTTTAGTATTCAGGATGTTAAATAACGATCGAGTCAAGTAGGACCTAAGGTAAGGGATCCTACTCCTCTCTTTCTTTTTAAGTACACTCTTTTATGTCATTCATTTTAAGCTCATATTTCTTGTTATTGGGATGTTTTTTATATTAATCTTACTTTAATTTTTATGTTCATATGATGAGATACCATATTATCTCTCTTCTATACATTTTGGATGTTTTGAGTGGCGCTATTAGGATACCGAATTTTCGTAAGAGATCTAACCTCCTCTTTATTTTTAAGTACTCTCCTTTATGTCACTTATTTTAATCTCCACTTTGTTATGATGGGAGATGTTATTTTATATTCCTCTTTCTGTTCATTTTATTTTAATATGATGAGATACCCTATTTGATCTCATCAATCCATTTTTTTAAGTTTTAAGTGGTGCCGTTAGGCTGCCAAATTTTCATAAGAGATCTAACCTCTCTCTTTCTTTTTAAGTACTCTCTTTTATGTCACTTCTTTAAAGATCATTTTTGTTATGATGGGGAATGTTATTTTATATTCCCCTTTCTATACATTTTATTTTAATATGATGAGAGACCCTATTTGATCCCATCAATCCATTTTTTTATGTTTTATGTGGCGTCGTTAGGCTGCCGATTTTCTTAAGAGATCTAACCTCTCTCATTCTTTTTAAGTACTCTCTTTTATGTCACTTCTTTTAAGATCCTATTTGTTATGATGGGGGATGTTATTTTATATTCATATTTCTGTAAATTTTATTGTTATATGATGAGAGACCCTATTTTATCTCATCAATCCATTTTTGGAAGTTTTAAGTGGCGTCGTTAGGCTGCCGAGTTTTCGTAAGGGATTTTTCATCTCACATTTATTCCAGCAAGATTTATGCAACATTTTCCACAATTTCATTTGTGTGGTGTATGTACTGCCAAATATATTACTAATTGTTTAATATACTTTCATTTATGTGTATTTACATCAATGTTGTATTGTCCTTCTTTCAAAAGACGTATGTTTTGAAAGATACCCATGTCGGTAAGGGAACCTTTCACCCTCCTCTTTTTAAAATATTTATTTTGTTATGTCTTTTAATTCACAATAAATTATGTTCGGATATGTTCTTCTATATCCTTAGTGATTTAAATATTATGTCCAAGTGATGAGATACCCTTTTAATCTCTCATCAACTCATTTTCTGAATTTTGAAGTGACACCGTTAGGCTATCGAATTTTTGGAAGGGAACTTCTTAACCCAATATTGATTCATTGGGACACACTTGTACTCCGTGAATATGTGGTTCTATGAATATGAGTGAATGACCTCTGATTGGTTTACACATAATATTCACTTATATTAGGTGTATTCGTTTGTCACACATAATTATGTAATTCATTTCTCCTTAATCCAAGGATTCCGTCTTTGTATGGGAATTCGTCTCAATCACCATTCATTGAGGCATAATTTGTTTTATACAGAACTTTATTTTATACGGTGTATAAACCCCTTTTAATTTTACATTTATCCAAAAGTAATCTTTGTTATACAAAGTGTTTTACTAAATGACAAAAAGGAATGTTTTTTTCTTACGTTTGCTGCGAAAATGACTTCTCCTCCGTCGTGTCCATTATTTTAGTTTCGGCTTCATCTACAAGAAACACCTTCTTTTTAAAGGAAACATAAATACCATGTTTTACTTTTCTTTTTATTTTGGTATTGAAAATGGTTTTTCATAATGTTTTTATATAAATGTGTTGTATTGGTATCATTTTATTGAAAAGTGGAAATGTTATGTTTTCTTTATGCATGTTTTATGTGATACGATTATGTTATGGTGCTTGGGCATTATTTTGAGAACGGGTGGTTCCGTGATAAACTAAGGGTGGGTGAGCCCGATATAGCTCTTCAATGCATTGGGTAACGTGAAGGAGTGAAACATTAAGGTTTCTCCGAAGAGATTTAGGGAATATATTATGGTGGGTATTCCAAACGTTACCATCAGGGTTACTCCCTACGTAAGAATGTTATGAATGCCTCAAGTTACCTTTTATGTCTTATGATTTCTATGATTTATTCATGATTTGATGAGGTATGTTAAAGTTCCTATGTTTTTTTGGTAATGTATGATTTCATTCTTATGTATATATGAACTCATGTTTCCTTTCTATATTTTTATAACCCTTACTAAGCTTTTTATTCTCATCCCATGTTTATTCTTGAAATGTTTTTCACAGGTCAAGGAAAAGGTACATGATATGATGATAGTGTCAAGGAAGTGTCAAGAAAGAATCCATGTTTTATTTTAAATATGTTTCCGTTGATGGGAAAAATGAATACTATCTTTTATGTAACCACTTTGTTTAAATGTGGAATTTAATAAAAGTTTTATGATCAAATTCTCTAAAACTCTAAACCTGAAAAGATCCTCAATGTGTAATCTTGTAATAAATCAAGATTAAGTAAGTATTAAGGCAGAGGGCCTTATAGAAATATCTCATTATAATTCTAAAAATTCAAACATTTGTTTATTAATGTCTAAATTTTTAGAATTATGAAACAATAATTATATTATAATTGTGACCTCTCATTAGTAATTGTGGATTTTATATATTATTTTATAGCTAGTATATTTTTTATTCTTAATTAAAATTATAATATTCACTTTGATAATTAATCTCAATATACATGGCAATTCTAATAATAATTTTCATTATTAAATTAATTTATTTTATCCATTGGAAGAATATAATCTATTGTATATTCTTTTAACGGCCTGTGATGACTAGTTGGGGTGATCCAAAACCATACAAGAAGCATTAATAGTGTTCTCAAAGTCTTATATTATCATATTAAATCCTCAAATAATTCCATAAGTTTTCATAATATTTTTAGTTATATAAATCAACCCTTTAGTGTATTCAGGAACACACTATATCATCTTATTAACACAAAAAACATGATATGTTATTCAAATTACACCCATGTGCACTCATTTCATAATTTTTCCCTTCATCCATCCATGATAATGAAGTTATCATAATACTTTCCCACACGAACATGTTTCTATTTTTATCATAGATGTTTTTAATTAGATATTTGATAGAATCAATAATTTGATAAAAAGTAATTGATTTTAGAAATATTATATCATTCTATATCTATCCTTTTTTTGACCTCACCACCATTTTGAGTGAGGAGTTTTGTGTTTTTTAATTTTTTTTAAAATATATGGGAATTATTCTCTTTTAGGTTTCTATCTACAACCATAAAAAATATTGGGGTATTGGAATTCTAGTTTCTTATTATATCATTTAAAAAACTATGGGAGATTTAACATCATGGGTGTTATTAATGACAAGTGATCGATACATTAAACCATTTAGTTATTTGGGTAGGATATATATTGGCTCCTCAAATGAAATTATTTGAAATCCTTAATAAAATTTTATTATCTATTTTATGCTTTTTCCCATATTCTTTTTATTTTCATTGTGTTTATTCTCTCATACTCTAATATTATCAACAATTCAATTTACTAATAACATTTAATTATATTCATTCTCCATTGTAATATTATTTGATTATTCCGTTTTTCATACAACTAAAATTTACTTGTACAAATTATTAATTTTATTGTCTTAAAAAGGATTTATTTTTAATAAGTCATTAAAAAATAGGTTTTTGGACATGAAAACGTTAATTATTGTTTTGAAGGTAAATTCATCCCTTTAAATTATATCTTACTCTTATTTACCAAAATGGAATGAGAAATGGTTGAACATGTTATTAAACGAACAATTAAGAGACAATTTTCACCATATAATTAAATTTATCTCCCTCAAATAATGAAATCTCTGTTAAAATGATTAATCTAGAAGACTAATAATGGGACAGTTAAACCAAAAGATAATGTTTAAAATGAATGTTAAAAAAGAATAAATATTTATAGAATATATTCTAGCATTATGATTCTATAACCTAAAAATTGTGGCCATTTGGTTCAAATTTATAATTATATGATATTTTTTATATTTTAAATTGCCTAATATTTAAAATTATGACACTCTAATCACTTATAAAAGGTAACCCACTATCTTCACTTCCTCATAACGTTTTTACAATTTATCCTATACATGATTTACCAAAATATATTCCCATACATGATCCTCATGGTCAATACTATCTTGTCTCACTAAAATATCATATTGATAGGATTAATGTGTATGCCGAAGGAGGTTTCCGAAATAAGAGTTAGGACACTTAATATAGTTCATTCATTATTAAAAAAAATAAAATATACAATTATATGATAACATTTTTGATATATTATAATTAATATATCAATGAAAGAGATATTTTATTTTTTATATGCTATAAACCTTAGTCATCTCAATCTACATCATCTGGGAAATAAAAATACCTCTTATGGATATGTGTGGATAACCACACCCATGAAGTGAAGTGTTTCCTTTTTCATAACTGCCTCACAAGGATAATTATTATTATGGATATAATCAATATATATTATATTTATGAAACAATTAGTATTCAATAATTTTAATATATTACATAACTTTTACCCTTCATCCTATTAAAACAGGATAACGTTGTTTTTTTCTTATGTTTGGACTTCCACCTCCACGAATTAATGTTTATCGTTATTCAGGTAATATATTAAGGAATTATTATAATATTTTATTTTATTTATATATATCATAATTATTCCATTTTTAGTATTCATCAAGTGGTAGAACTATAACACATTTTCCCAAGTTCTACTAAATGAAATTATTTTTCAATTATGAGTCGGCCATCATCAAAACATTAGACATGAACACAACTAAATTAATAAATATTAATTTAATGTAAATAAATCATATAAAATTTATGATAAAAGGATATTAAAACCATAAAAATTTTCTTAATCAATATTAAATTTATATATTCTTATTATACAAAATATAATGTAATTTATTGGAGAGTCAGGTTGGAGGTGACTCTATTATTATCGTCAGACATTCCGTACAAATGGGCTACTCACTCACATTCCACATTATTGGTTATTAATGATTCATTCATTCAATATTAATTTTATAGTGTATGAGATAATACTATTGGAATCTATCATATTTTTATCATAGTATAGATTGGGATCAAGAAGAGGGCTTCTGGGGGTAGAAATATTAGACATTGATTGACGGAGGATACATGATCATAGAATAGAAGAATGCTCTGATTGAGGGATATCATTGTATGACTACTCTAATTGTCAAATTCCTATGGAATGTTATCTAACAATTATTGAGAAAAACTCACACATCTTTTTCATCTCAATTCCAGTCCATTGATACTTATGTTATATTATCCACCTAATCTCTTGTATAAGTTTTATATAAATTCCCATTGATATTTTATAGCATGAATTACAATTTATATAAGTTATTTAATGTTTCAAATATTTTTTCTCTTTTATATGGTTTTGAATCAAATGTTACGAAATCCATTAGGGTTTATTATAAAATCTTATATTTTTTAAGAATGATTATATATAAAACAACATTGAAGGTAGTTATAATCCATTTCTCATTTAAAAAACATATATTTTTTCACCTCAATTTAGCTATGGATATTATATATTTAAATATATTTTCGAATCATTAATAATTAATATGAGCAACAAATGTTTTTATGAAAATATAACATTATTTACTCTATTTTTGATGAAATGTATCATCCAGGTGAATGATTAGTAAAATGATTTAATGAATGATATTTTGTATGACCAAATGAGTAATTAAAAAAGAAATTAGTTGTAAATTACTTTCATTTCGATTTTTTAATTGTTTTTTCATTATAATAATTAAATGAAGTACATTTGACATTCTTAAAAAAAATTGTTATTAATATTTATTTTAAACATTTTATGAATGAATAGTTTTTTCATAGATAAAACTAATATTTCCACTAAATATAAAATTATGTGTTTAAATAGTTATTTTAAAATAATGGATACTTTTCATTATTGAAAATATATTTTTAAAAATATTATAAAAAATGTTATTCTCTGATGTGTTTTACAAAATATTCTAAAGTTCTTTTAATTGTATTTTCATAAATGTCAACATGCATTGCTGGATATTTTAATTTACATGAGATAAATTCTAATTATTTTGTCCCCCACATCACTCGGGGTGGCTTATGACCATGATGTTCTATTATTTATTTAAAAAATGTATTGGTATTCTCTATGGTGGTTTTCAAATATGATTATTTAAATTGATATTGTATTGTTATGGTTATTATATACTTAAATATGATAAATGCTCTAGGATTAGTAAGTGAATGGTGGGAATTATTATATCACCTTGATGAATTAGTAGTCACCATGTGGAAAAAATATCCTTGTGATTTGGTGTATGTCTACCTAATTATTTATTAGGTTTTCTACTGATCCTTTGAATTTATGATTATGATATCCTACAACATGGCCTTTACAATATGTTTATGCCATCCAAAACTAGGAATTTCATCATTATGAAATCTATCCTTCGGATAATTTATGTTGTTATTTAATCTATGGATATATTCCTCTTTTATAATAATAGTTATATAACATACTATATTAAGGTTAATCATTGTTTCATTAGTTCGTATTTATTTTTTCTCTAAAATATTATTTTGAATGATTTCCATTACCGATCAAATGAGATGACCATTTTTATATTTTCCTTTCCTAGGATTCCATGAACAGATTTCTGAATGGTACTACAGATATACAAGAATAATTAATTAATTTATCGCTGAAATTTTTTTTTTGAATTAAATATGGGTATAAATTTTAGAACCCTTTTTAGGAATAATATTGACATTCTCTAGAGGTGTGATCTATTATTTTAATGGTTTGATATGTAATATTTTTTCTTAATTTTATTAAATTAAAAAATTCAAATATCATCAAAATGTATTAAAGTGAAAAACATGTTTTAAATATGGTAGTTATATATGGTTTGAATTATAAGAAACTATAGTTGGTATCAAATGAGGTGTTTCGTTACCTTTATAGGTTAGTATGACTCAGATGGGGACATTTTATGAATTTATGATACCATCGTTGGTTAATAATTATATGTTTCATCCTTAGTTTCATGACATATATAACCCTATTTTGTTTTATGAGAGGGGATTTTAGGATTATTAAGGATATTTTGAACGGAATATATGGGAATAAAACCACTGGTTTAGTATGTGTTTATATTATATGGTTATTTGAGTAATAATAATTATATATTCTATGGATATAAGGTGGAAGATATTAAAAACAATTATGGTAAATATGATCATTAATTTTGAGTAAATTATTGATTATTTGTATAAATATTTTATTACATTTTATGAGCAAGTGTTTTACCCTATAGATAACAATGTGATTGAAAAGTGATTTAGTCTCTATGTGATTTAATTTATTTTTGAGGATGTTCACTATATTGGTAGAATTATATGAATTACATAAATTGAAATATTTTTGTGTAATAATAGATTTTATTTGAAGAATAATTGTTGAGTTATCTTTTGGATGAATATTTTAATTTTATTGTAGCTTTTTGGATATTCGAGTTATATATGAAATATATTTTCATATTTTAGAGATTATAAGATTATGAAATATACATTATTGGAATATAACATTATCAGTGATTTAAAATTGTTTAGATTAATTTCAAATTATTTATGGATGAATACGTTGTTAGCATTTCTAATTTTTTTGTTTTATACTTGGTTATAAATATTTGGAAGAGTAATAAGGATTGTTACTTATGGAATGATTTATATTGTACATTGGGTATTATTGTAGAGGTCTCATAAAACAATTAAAAATTTCTTCATATAAACCTTTACTCATAATATATATTATCCTAATTTATTTAAACAATATTTGTTTAATTTAATGGGTAAAAACATGGGAAATAATTTTTTACATTTTTATGAAGCTTGTGATCCAATGAAATAAAATTTAGTGAATCAAGATAAAAATTAATTAATAATAATTTAATATTTGGGATGATGTGGAAGAAAAATAATTATTCATTCACATCCCCAGGATGGATATTCTCTTATATAATTAAACGAAATCATATATATTTACATAGGTTATCAATATTCTAGTTTAAGTGTCCCTCAACTCTCGGAGAAGGATTGAAATAAAAATATTATCAATTTATCAACATTTTTGATGAATTTGTGGCTTAATTTATCCATTAATAATTTATGATTTAGTGGTTATTAAATTTATCTTGATCATATACTCTCTCACTCATTATTATTCCCTGAATATTTTTTCTCCACCTTGTCCAAATTTTCACTTCCTAATATCATTTTTATTTGGAATCCTAGTTATCTATGATTCTATCTGATCTTCATATGTGAGTCATCCACATTTGATATTATTGATTTATTAATCCATTTTTTGAAGGCGGTTTTCATCAAATGTATTTTTGAATATTAAAAAATGGTATTACATTCATTATCATATGTTTTATCTACACTACATGTAATTGATTTTAAAAAATAGATTCATTCCTTTTTCATTAAGATGTAGATAAAATTTTGTGGTTGGTATTTCATTATGTGGTATTATATATCATCCTAATATTTTAAAATTCATTTTCTTTAAGTATTATATTTGGTAGTGTGGGGTATACATAGCACTTTTTATAAATAAATCGCTACAAAAATATCATTTTTTTAATATAACTATTACAACTGAGCTGTTAGTTTGGAATGAAGGAATAAGAATAAAAATATAATGAAATATATGTGTAATGATTTTCCTTATTTAAATAAATAATAAATCAAGCCCTTAATATCAATTATTTGAAAATTGGGAAAATACCTTAAAAGGAAAAATATATTTTTTTTAATCAAGCTTTCTATGTGTGAAATGCATTTTTAACATAAAAGATTAAATTAATTAAAATTGATAATTGATTCAATGATATATTTATAATATATTTCAAATTTATTTAATAGACATTAATTTAATAATATTTATTATAAATTAAATGATAATAAATTCATTTTATTATTCAATCATACTTTTTTTCGAAAAACATTATATCATTATAAAGGGTATATTATAATTAATTTAGGATACTTTTATCAATTTTATTTGATTTTTATTTATAATTATCAAAATCATCGTTTCATAATAGTATTTGGATGAATATTCTGTATCTTTCTAAAAACGTTTATATTTAAGTGAACAGTCAAAATGACTATTTCATAGAAACTATCATATAATTTTAAAAACTGAATTATTATAAATGTAATTTTTTTGTATTTACGATCAAATTACAATATGTATCCATGAATTATAAATTGTATGATTACTTACAAATTAAATATAATATATTTAATTTTTTTATATGATTATTTCAGTCTTATAACAATATTTTCTAAAAACTATTATTTATGAGGTTTTATGAAATTAGGTTAAATTTTATTTCTCCAAATTATATAAATGGAATCATGAAAATATTACTATATATTTTTAATTACTATGTTCAAATTTATTAAAATGATTTACTTTTTTGTCATTATAAATAGTAGTCATGGTAAATATTTTTCCTATAGGTAATGGTAAATGGGTAAAATGGTGTTAAAACTTGGGTATAAGGCCTCCAAATCACCCTAATACTGGAATTTATTCTAATTAATGAGTTTAAATTAAAAAATAACATACAATATTTAAAAAATAACCAATTTATTGACACTTATCATTTATCATAACAATTACATTATTTTAATTATAAAATAAACTCAAAATATCACTCTCATTATATTAATATATAAAATATAATTTAATTAGGAAGAAAAAAAGTTTATAAATGTTATAAATGATTATATGTGATACTAATAAATTAGTTTTATGAAAGATTTTTTTATTTTTTAGTGAAGTTATAATTTTTTTGTCTTTTCCCAACGTCGATACAGAGCTTGTGCCAGAGGTAGAATGGCCATGGTAAAATATACTAAAAACTATAAAACTAATGTTTTATATGAATTATATAATTCTATGTTTTATAGGTAATTATTATTTATAATTAATTTTTAATATGTTTAGATTCCCATTTCATTAATTTCATTATTTTTTGATGTAAAATTTAATTAATAGTCCCAAAATTTAATTGATGATATTTTATGATAAAAAATATTTAAACGAATGATTTAAAAAGAAGTAAAATATTGAAATTGGACATGTGGGGTCGTAAATGGTCCAAAATTTCACACATAGACCTTTTTACCAACTTTATACCTTATAAGTAAATATGTTATCTTTAAAGAGTAAAATGTTTTTTAATATTTGTAAAGATATAAAGTATTAATGAGGGGTTTAAAATAATGGCATGGTTTAGAATTAAATTTATAAATATATTAATTTTAATGGTGGATGTATCAAAGATATTATCATTGTATACATTCAAAATTATGGGCATTTTCTTCCATATTAAAATTTTATGATATATATTATATTCTAATGATCTTTTAATTTAAAACTATTTCACTCCCATCACATAAAAAGTAACACCCTCTAGTATATAACTCATATTATTTTATATATTTAATAGGAAAATTATTTATCCAAATACAATCCCATAAATTATTCCAATGACCTAATGGATCTATCTCACCAAATGTACAACCAAAAAGGACAAATGTTTAAGACAAAATATTTTACCTAAATAAGAGATGTGTTTACTTTTTAATCTTTATATTACAATTATGTATATTATGATGTTTTTAGTGAATATATAAACTATTGATGACATAATAATTGATATAGAAGTATTATATTTTACTTTAAAATCATATCCTTTATCTTTTAAATGATGATAATATATCTTTTTCATATTCACTTCGTTGAAGATACCAAAATTACATTTAATGTATAATAACTTTAACTATTTAGTGATAAATATTTATTATATGAATTATCTATAAAGTCGTTTACCATGGTCATCCTACCATTTTTCGGGGATTATAAGTTGAACATCAATGAAATATCTAGAATACAGTTACCTGATCTAATAACATTATACTACATTATAATAAATGGAATAAAATGAAAAATAATAAGGTAATATACCAAAAAAGGTTTCTTAATAAAGTATAAAATTATAATAATTTTAGTATTCATGTGATAAAGTACGTATAAGGATCCGGCATTAGTATACCACATATTCTTGAATTAAATGAATAATTCACATTGAGGATCTTTTCAGGTTTAGAGTTTTAGAGATTTGGGACATAACTATTACATCTCATAGATTACAAGGTAGACACATCTACTCAGTTTCTATTTTTTGTCATAAGATATAAACTCTTGAACAAAAGAGTCATGTCTAGTTCCATGTTTTATACAACATAACATTTCCTTGATCCCATCCTTGACCGTATTCCACTTTAATTCCTGAGGAAAACATTTCAAAAACATGGGATTAGAATAAAAAGCTCAGTGAGGGTTATAAAAATACAGAAAGAAAACATTACTCCATTTATACATAAGAATCAATGAAATCATACTTTACTGCTAAAACATATGCACATTAACATACCTCAAGAAATCAAAAGATTTATGAAAACTCATATAAATCATAAGACATAAATTTAACTTGAGGCATTCATAACATTCTTATGTAGGAATTATCCATCATGGTTAAGTTTGGAATACCCATAACAGTATATTAACTAAACCCTTTCGGAGAAACCTTAACGTTTAACCCCTTCCTTTTACCCAATTAATTGGAGAGCTATATCGGGCTCACCCACCCTTAGTTAATCATGGAACCACCTGTCTTCATAAACAATTACGAAGAACCATAATGTAATCATAACACATAACATAAGCATAAGTGAAAGATAGAATTCCCACATTTCAATAACAATATAACATTTTAAGATATTGAAATAGTAAATCCACTCTAAAAACCATTTTCAAAACCATTTAAGAAATTTAATGAAGAGATTTTTGAATCAAGGTGTCCCATACCACTTTGAAGCATTTAACATTTTAAACCATTAATATCCATATATATAAATCCTTAAACCATTTTGATAACATGGATATTAATTAGAAATATTTATAATAATAAATCATTAAAACATTTAAAATGATATTTTAGGTAAAGGGTTTTTATCAAAATGAGAGACACTTAAATACAATAATTGAGAAATAACATTTAATCAGAAATTTATAATATCATTAGAATAAAGCGATTCATGATATAATATTCCAAATGACAGTATATACACCATATAAGAGTGAATTGGTACATAACATCAATGAAGTCTCAATAGAAAAGTAAAATGAGATGAAATCCCTTATAAAGATGGTATCCTTTAATTAAGGATAAATCAATCTCAAAATTTTGTTTGACGAATATAAATACACCCAATATATGTGGATATTAAGAATAAAACAACCAAAGTTCATCAACACATATTCAAAGGATGACATATTCAATAACTACATGTTGAACCCAAAGAAATCGAAATTGGGTTAATAAGTTCCCTTGGTATAAATCGACATACTAACGACGTCACTTTAAAATTTTTAAAATTAGTTGATGAGAGAGAAAATGGTATCTCATCACATGGACATAAAATTTACATAAAAAATTTTATAGAAAAACATATCCCAACATAAAAAGTTGAAAATTTAAAGACATAACAAAATAAGTCTTTTAAAAATAGGAGGGTGAAAGGTTCCCTTACAGACTTGGGTAAATTTCAAAATGTACACCCCATTAAAGAAGGACTATACTTCATTGATTTAAATAATCATAATCGAAATTATATTACACAATGATTAGAATAATGGTTAGTACATAACACACTCAAAAGAAAATGGTGGCAAATGTAGCATAAATCATATGGGAATTAAAGGGATATGAAATACCCCTTACGAAAACTCGGCAGCCTAACGACAGCACTTAAAACATCCAAAAATATGGATTGATAAAATAAAATAGGGTCTCTCATTATATTAACAGAGAATTTACAGTTATAGTAAGATAAAAGAACATCCCCCGACTAATAAATAGGATCTTAATAGAAATGACGTAAAATAGAGTACTTAAAAAGAAAGAGAGAAGAAGGAATCCCTTACCTCAAGTCCGACTTGTCTTGTTCATTTCTTTATATTACTAAATAATAAACATTGGTAAATTTATAATTTCATAAGGATATACATTAATTTTTATTATTCAATTAAAATCATATATTATTATGTTATAATAATTAGTTAATTATGTGAGTTCATATCATACGTTTTGTCGATGTTCGGTACATAAGTAAAAAATGATTTTGTTTGAAAAGAATTTTTAATGTAGTTGTGTGTGCTTCATATCCAGAATAGTGTTAATGATTCAAATATCATATATATCCATTTTATATTCGTTTTATAATTATTACATAATATTTAGAGATAAAAAGAAATGAAATTCAATATTCATGGAGACGGTAAGCCGTACGTACGCATGAACGCTACTTTCATTGCTTTGGAACATTAATGAAATTAAGACTTGATGAGACAAGAATTTATATATTATAATTAAAGCATAATATATATGTTATATTGGTCACATATTTTCATTAATTTAATTCTTTATACATTCCATGTATGGCATGAATGAGTCACATCACTTGAGGGGGCAGTAGTCCACACTTCCTCATATGAAATTATCGCATTTGCACAACTTGAAAAGCATAAATGTATGTTTTAAATATAAAATACAGAAGCATATAGAAAAAATAAATATAATATATATCATATATAAAATATAGTGAAAACATAATGGACACCATGATAGCTATTAAGTGAATATTGAACATTCATCATTTCATGAAGAAGTAATTCGCCATCCACAAAAACAGTATGTTCTTTAACCTATAGACGGAGGTGTGTGTAATTGTAGCTCGAATATTTCACATAAAAACATCCTATTATATTGAAGATGCTCGTGTTTTTACAAAATAATGTAATAAAAATACTTTAGGGGGTTGGAGAAGCAAAACAAAACAAGTGAACATAAGAGAAGACATTACCTTTAAATCGTGTAACTCCTCTTGGTTTGAAACAAAAGGGTTTCTTTAAGAGATTTCGACCAAAGGTAAGGCTTATATTATGAATATAGTGATGTGGAGAGATAAAATGAGAAGAGTTTGGTCGATCCAAAGGCTTGAAAGTGGGGGTAAGGGGGTATAGGTGGGGGCCTTTTATAAAATGGAGGAGGGGAACTCTTAGAATGTCTTGAAATGATATTTTATTATAAAATGATTTTCAGATATTAAAGGCCCCAAAATTATTTATTTCTAGGATAAGGTGATAAGGGTTCTAAATACACTGATCCAATAGGTTTTTGAAAAGTTTATGTCTTAGATTTTACCTTATCTTCTCATTTTATTTAAATATTTTATTAATGAGGAAATCCCTGCACCATCATGTTGTCATAAATAAATTAATTTATTTAATGTCTAAAAATTATTAAAAAATACTATAATGTAGGAAAACATTTTATATTTTTGAAGGATTTTTATATTCAAAAATATGTCTTGTATAATCCCATGTAAAAATTTTTTTATTAAAACAACACATGTTTGTGCCATTTTTATTTTAACTTTAAATAAAAAGTTATTAATGACATTTTCCTACCAAAGTGGCTCCATGGGGTCCCCCAGTTGACCCATGGATTTTCATGGTCGGCTATGACTCATCCAATAATGTTAGGATATGTGTTAGGGTCATTTCATATTATTATAACATTATCTTTACCTTAAATTACACTAATTACCATTAATCGTGATTAATAAAACGTACAAGTTACTATTCACCAAAAATTATTTTAATCCCATTGAACCACATTTTACATCCTAATGAAAAACATGTATTTCAGATTTTTGAAATTAAAATTATAAAAGTTGTAAAGATTCATTTAAATGAAAAATCATTTTTTTAACTACCACTTAGTGGTTTCACTATTCATCAAAAATTGATGTTTTTCTGAAAAATACAAAAAAATAACCCTAAGAGATTTTTGATATTATGTATTAAAAATGATCTCTATTTTAAAAAATTCAAAACATTAAAGTTTCATTAATTAATTTAATAATTAATTCCTGTTGTCAAAACAAATAGCGTGTTTTTAAGAAACAATATCTACTAAAAGATTGACACTAGTTTAAGTCCAAATTCAAAGTAAAATTAATTCCAATGACCACCATTGGATTAAATGGTAAAAATATATTCTAACTTCACTTTAAAACCAATTAAATGAAGATATAATCATATAAATAAATTATATTAAAAAGAGGTTTTGAATTTAAATACACATTTTCACTAAAACTGATCTTTATCGAAAAAATAACAAAAAATTACACAAAGTAAATTTTGATGTCCATATTCTAAAGAAGGATTTTATTTTGTAATATATAACATATAAAATCATAAAAATTATATTTAAAATGGGTTTTCCATAATAAGGCGGTTAATCGACCTTTTAATGAATATTAGAATATTTATGCTTAAAATTAGATTCATTTACCTTTTATGCCTATAACATTTATTGGAAAAAAGTAAAAATATTTGACAAACATATATAATTATTTTTTAGTTAGTTTTTTTCATTCTCCCCATTATAATGGCTAGGTATTAACTACCATTTAACATAACATTATTTTATTATTAGACTTCAACGTAATATTTCAATGAAACTCATTGTTGCGTATTGGGTACGTCATCGAGCATAGCATTCCCTTTAAATTAATATTAACATTTTTAAAAAAAAATTGGATAAATTTGAAAAAGTAATATTCTTCCTTTAATTGGAATGTTACATCCTCCCCATGTTTGGGAATTGCGTCCTCGCAATTTTAAAATTGGGCTAGGAAACTTCATTGAAAGCCCCACATCAGAACAGGAGTCAGCAAAACTATCACTTTAAAAGAAAGAATGAGAAGTTCAATGGTCACCCATGTTAAAACATACATTGATTCCATGTAGGAAAAAAATGATACAGTATAAAAAAAGGGTCATGTTCTGAGGGAGAGTGATAGAAAACAGTTTTAGGAGAATGTTAACCACTAGAAAATCACAAACTGGTTATGGGTAAAACTGTATTTGATTCCCCAGTAGGAAAAGTTAACAGACAACAATTTTTTTTTATGTTACTTTTCATTGAGGAATTTATTTATGAGCCTATCTAAATGATAAGGAAACATACTTACTTGTCGTGTAGACTCTCATATCCTACTATATTACTTACACAAACTCATATTTTCTCCAAAAGACGAGTATTTAGGATGACTTGCTCACAATAAGAGAGCTATAAACAACTTCTAGAGAATCACCTAATCCACAAAAGTGAAATATATATTTCCCAAGTCTTTAACCTTATCCAAACCAAAATTGTTATAACAAGATCATATAATCCACAAATGGGTAATCCCTTATATAATGAAAAGTTATTCTTAATCTCGAAAATTTGTCCAACAAAACCCAAAGTTCAACGAATACCATTAAATAAAAAATTTGTCTATAAAATTAGTCAAAGTAAACAAAACTAAGATTGAAACCAAAATATTTGAAGGATTTAATCACATATTCTTCCAAGTTAAAAATTAATATTTCTCTCCAAATAACATTATTTTCTCTTAAAGTCTCATATTGAAAATTAATTAACCTAATCACATATCCTCCATGATAGGTTAATAATTTCCATAGATAACCCAAAATCAACTTACTCATGATTCATAAAATCAGATAACTAAAAATAATTATTCAAACTAACTAAGGACATCACTTAGTCCATTGGTAGGCGATAAATACAGTCACACTTTGGTTGTAGGTTCGATTCCTGCAGCTTTTTCCGACGCGACGGGTTGTCACTCGGTCTGCATGTAGTCCTTTTTCTAAAACTATATAAATCAATAAAAATTCCCCAAAATGTGATAAAATCTTCAAAAATAAATATAACATAATTTAAACTCAAGTTTATCTCATGCCTTTCATATTCCCAAATATCATGTAGTAACCCATAATTACCTCAAAAGTAAGGATCATATAAACCCTAATGTTTACCTTTATAATTATTACATGAACATCCACATCGATTTGGTTCTCTCTTACATGATGCATTAGAGAACTCACCAATGTTCAAGTGGATGATCATGACTCCTGATAGTTGGTTTAGAATAACCACTATATTTCTCATTGAATCCCCCATTTCATCCAGTCTCCTAATCATAGAACTACCACAGTTTTCTCCAAACACATTGTCACTTTGGTGCCTGCTAGATCCATCCATTTAGTAAAACCAAAACGGTTAGTCTGAGTATATCAACAGAATCATCATGTACTAAAGAAGAATATAAACACTATGATATATATATCCATGTTATCTCAAACTCATTCAAACTTTAATAGATAACATTGACTCTATCTAATATAATAACTAGTGTGGTTATTCACAACTTGTCACTTAGTCTTAAACAGCACTATAAACTCTAAAGTTATCTAAACCGACCATTGATACCAACTACATGGACCTGGACTTAGTACAATACATATTCTTGAATTAAATTAATAATTCAAATTGAGGATCTTTTTAGGTTTAGAGTTTTAGATAATTAGGACATAACTATTACATCACATAGATTACAAGGTAAACACATCTACTCAGTTTCCATTTTTTCACAAAATAAAAACTAATGAATAAAATATTCATGTCTAGTTCCATGTTTTATACATAATGACATTTCCTTGATCCCATCTTTGACCATTTTCTACTTTAGGTCCTGTGGAAAACATTTCAAAAACTTGGGATGAGCATAAAAAGCTGAGTAAGGGTTATAACAATATGGAAAGAAAACATTTTTCCATATATACATAAGAATCAATGAAATCATACTTTACTCATAAAACATAATCTCGTTGACATACCTCAAGATATCATAATATTTTTGAATAACTCATAGATATTATAAGACATAAAGGTAACATGAGGCATTAATAACATTCTAATATAGGGAGTAACCCTCATGGTTACATTTGGAATACCCATAATAGTATATTCCCTAAAAATCTTCGTAGAAACCCTAACATTTTACCCCTTTGCGTTACCCAATGCATTGGAGAGCTATATCGGACTCACCCACCCTTAGTTTATCACAGAAACACCCATCTTCATAAACAATGCCCAGGAACCATAAAATAATCTTAGCATATAACTTAAGCATAAATGAAAGATAACATTCCCATATTTTAATAACAAAATAACATTTTAAGATATTGAAATAATAAATCCATTCTAAAAACCATTTTCAAAACCATTTAAAACATTTAATAAAGAGATTTTTGAATCAATGTTTCTCATACCACTTTGATGACTTTAAATTTTTAATCCATTAATATCCATATAAATAAATCCAAAAAAACCTTTTGAAAACATGGATATTAATGAGAAATATTTATAAGAATAAATCTTTAAAACATTTAAAACTATATTTTAGTTAAAGGGTTTTTAACAAAATGAGATACACTTGAATAAAATAATTGAGGAATAACATTTAATCATAACTTTATAATATCATGAAAATAAAGGGATTCATGATATAATATTCCAAAGGACAGTATATACACCATATAAGATTTAATTGGTGCATAACAACAATGAATTCTCAATAGAAATGTAAAATGAGATGAAAACCCTTTTAAAGAAGGTATCCTTAAATTAAGGATATATCAATCTCATAATTATGTGTGAAAAATAAAAATACACCACATATATGTGGATATTAAGTGTAAAACAATTAACGGTCATTAAAACATATTCAAAGGATGACATATTCAATAACTAAATGTTGGACCCAAAGCAATCGAAATTAGGTTAATAAGTTCCCTTGGTATAACTCGACAGCCTAACAGCATCACTTTAAAATTCATAAAATTAGTTTCTAAGAGATAAAATGGTATCTCATGACTTGGAAATAAAATTCACATCAATAAGGATATATAAGAACATATCCCAACATAAGAAAATGTAAATTAAAAGACATAACAACATAAGTCTTTTAAAAAGAGGAGGTGGAAAGGTTCCCTTACCGACTTGGGTAACTTTCGAAACGTACACCCAATGAAAGAAGGAATATACAAAATTGATTTAAATACTAATAATTGAAAATATATTACACAATGAGTATAATAATGTGAAGTAAATACAACACTCAAAGGAAATGGTGAAAATGTAGCATAAATCTTATTTGAATAAAAGGGAGCTGAAAACCCCCTTACAAAAACTCGGCAGCCTAACGACACCACTTAAAACATCCAAAAAAATGGATTGTTGAAATAAAATAGGGTCTCTCATCTTATGAAAATAGAATTTAAAGTAATAGGAATATAAAATAGCACCCCCCAACTTTGAAATATGAGCTTAAAAGAAACGACATAAAAGAGAGTACTTAAAAAGAAAGAGAGAGGTAGGAATCCCTTACCTCAAGTCTGACTTGTCTTGTTTATTTCTTTATATTCCAGAATGATAAACATTTGTTAATTTATAATTGATTAAGGACATAATTTGAATTTTATTATTCAATTAATATCATATATTATCATGTTATAATAATTAGTTAATTATGTTAGTTCATATCATACGTTTTGTCGATGTTCGATACATGAGTCAAAAATGATCTTGTTTGAAAAGCTTTGTTAATGTAGTTTTATATACATCATATCCAGAACAGTATTAATGATTTAAATATCATATATATCCATTTTATATTCTTTTTATACTTATTCCATAATATTTTAAGATAAAATGAAATTAAATTCACCGTTCATGGAGACGGTAGCTCGTACGTACGCATGAACGCTACTTTCATTACTTTGGCACATAAATGGAATTAAAAATAAATGAGATATAAATATATATATATACATTATAATTACAGTATAATATATATGTTATATAGGTCACATATGTTGATTAATTTTATTCTTTATAAATTCCAGGTATTGCATGAACGAGTCACATCACTTGAGGGGGCGGTAGTCCACACTTCCTCGTATGAAATTATCACATTTGAAAAACTTGAAAATAATAATGGTATGTTTTAAATATAAAATACATAAGCATATAGAAAACATAAATAACATATATATATCATATATAAAATACAATGTCATCATAATGGCCACCATGAGAGGTGTTAAGAGAATATTGAACAATCATTATTTCGTGAGGCAGTAATTCTCCATCCACAGAAATAGTATGTTCGTTAACCATTAGACGGAGGTGTCTGTAATTGTAGCTCAAATAATTCCCATAAAAACATCCTAGTATATATAAGATGTTGTTTTTGTAAAAAAAGTAATTAATAAATATAACTTATGGGTTCTAGAAGCAAAAAAAAACAAGTGAACATAAGAGAATACATTACCTTTAAATCAGGTAACTCCTCTTGGATTGAACAAAAACTGTTTCTTGAAAAGCTTTCTGCAAAAGGTAAGGCTCCTAGGAAGAATAGAGGGATGTGTAGAAATAAAATGGTCAGATTTTGGTCGAGCCAAAGGATTGAGAGGTGTGGGTAAGGGGGTAGAGGTAGGTGCCTTTTATAAAATGGAGGAGGGGCACTCTTGGAATGTCTTGAAAAGTTACTTTATTATAAAATGTTTTTTTGGATATTAAAGGTCCCAAAATTATATATATCGAGGATAAGGTGATAAGGTTCCGTAATCCACCCATCCAATAGTTTTTTGACAAGTTTATGTCCTATATTTTACCTTATCTTCTCATTTAATTTAAATCATTTATTAATGAGGTAATCGCTGCATCATCATGGTGTCAGAAATAAATTAATTTATATAATGTCTAAAAATTATAAAACAAATACTATGATGTATTAAATATTTTTCCCTTTTTAATGGATATTTATAGTTAAAAATATGACTTGTATAACCCCATGTAAAAATTGTTTTATTAAAACAATACCTGTTTGTGACATTTTTATTTTAACATTAAATAAAATGTTATTAATGTCATTTTCCTACCAAAGTGGCTCTATGGGGTCACCAAGTTGACCCATGGATTTTAATGGTCGGACATGACTCATAAAATAAGGGTAGGACATGTTTCAAGGTCATTTCATATTATTATAACATTATCTTTATCTTTAATTACACTAATTACCTTTAATCGCGATTAATAAAACTTAAAAGTTAATATTAACCAAAAAACATTTTAATCCCATTGAACCACATTTAACATCCTAATGACAACCATCTACGTAGGATTTTTTAAATTCAAATTATAGAAGTTTTAATGATTCATTTAAAAAAATCTGTTTTTTAACTACCACTTAGTGGTTTCACTATTCATCAAAAATTACTGTTTTTCAGAAAAAAACCAAAAATTCACCCTAAGATATATATGTTATTCTGAATTCAAAAATGATGTCTGTTTTACAAAATTACAAACATAAAATTTTCATTAAGTAATATAATAATTAATTCCCATTGTCCAAAAAAATAGCTTGTTTTTAAGAAACAATATCTATTAAAATATTGACACTAGTTTAAGTCCAATTTCAAAGTGAAATTATTTCCAATGACCACCATTGGATTAAATGGTAAAAATATATTCTAATTGAACTTTAATACCAATTCAAAAGATGATCTAATCATATAAATAAATTTGATAAAAATGAGGCTTTGAATTAAAATACAAAATTTTCACTAAAAATGTTCTTTATCGTAAAAATAAATAAAATTTACACAAAGTAAATTTTGATGTCCAGATTCTAAAGAAGGATTTTATATTGTCAAATATAACATATAAAATATTCAAAAGTATATTTAAAAAGTATTTTCCATCAAAAGGTGGTTAATCGACAATTTAATGAATAATAGAAGATTTATGCTTAAAATTAGATTCATTGGCATTTTAAGCCTCTAATATTTATTAGATAAATTAAAAATATTTAACAAACATATATAGTAATTTTTTAGTTAGTTGTGTTCATTATGTCCATTAAAAAATCTAGTCATTAACTACCATTTAAAAAAATATTATTTTATTATTAGAGTGCAATGTAAGATTTCAAAGCAACTCGTCGTAGTGTATTGGGTACGCCATTGAGCATAGCATTCCAATTAAATTAATATTATCATTTTATTCAAAAATATAAATAAATATGAAAAGATAATATTCTTTATTTAACTGGAATGTTATAGTACATGCATGTTGAATCAGAATCAAGGTATTGATTTTTAATCCCAATTATACAACATTGATACTTATGATATATTATGTTCCTAATTGATATTATATAGTGCATAAACTCCACTTTTGACACATAATACTATGTATTTATATTTATTCTTGACATTTATTTTTTCATTTAATTTTTTCTATTGTATGTTCTTTTAATTCAAAAGATATGAAGTCCATAAGGAATTATTCTCAAATATCATTTTCATCCAGGATTTTTTGTCAATAAATATTTGTTGAAGAACATTATAGGATACTTCAATTTTAAACTCAATATATTTTCGTCTCTTGTGTTTTTAAATATATCTTAAATGTTTTCTTTACATTTTCCTCTCTTCGGTACTCAATTTTAGTGATAAAAAAATTATACAAAAATTCGATCTTATTTTCTCTTTTGTGGATAAATTATTTCATCCATATCCATGTTTCTATAAATGGTTTCAAAAATAATCATTTATATGATAAATTATTTATTTAAATTCATTTCAACCATATTATAATTAATTTCCATTTCTTTAAGGGAAATACATTTTCATTTTCCAAAGGTGATACTTTTTAATTTTTTCCAAATATTTTTATATCAGAATTTATTTTAAATATTGAAATAATTTTTAGTTTTTACCATATTCATTACTATTATTTTCGTTCATAATTTTTAGATAAATCATTTTCTTTAATATTTTGTATATTTTTATTTAAGATATTATAAATAAAAAATGTTCTTTTTCTAATTTTTTAATGATATGATTTAATGATTTTTAAAAGTATTTCCATTAATGAAAGAATCATTCAATGATTATTATGAGATACTGGGGATACAGACTAATTGTTCCATTCACCATACCACCTTATAAGGCTTATGATCAGGAATTTCTATTTCTTAATGGGGAATATATTGATATTTTTATGCCAGTAATCCGGTATGGATATTTATTTTGATTATGTATTATACTGATCATTACAACCTTTTATGTGATGAATGGATTGTAAATAACAAGTGATGGGATAGGAATATTATTACCCCTTTTTGAATTACCAAGGCTCAAGTGATAATCTAGGTAGGAAATTTGGTGAATGGATAGCCTATTATTTTTGATGTCTTACAATAAGGCCTTGACTATATGATTATTATTTAACAGAATGTGAACATGAAGATATGATAATGATTTTCGGAAATATATATTCAAAAATCATTAAATTAGATATTTTTTTCATTGGTATTTTTTTATATAATCATTTTATATATTCCACATTTATGATATTATTTATAAAGAATATTTTATTAATATTTATCTCTATAATATTAATTATGATTAATTATTCTAGGAAAACTTATGTTCCACGATTTCCTTTATCAACCATGTTATATCACCATTTTATTTTTTTAATTTCCCTAAGGTACCAAGAAGTGGAATATTAATGGTTTCATTTATATTCTATAAGAAATGATTACTTCCTCAAAATAATTCCTATTTTGAATGAACCATAAGATTCAATATAGGAATAATTTTTTCTGCCTAATAAAAAATGACATTATATGGACGTTAACTATTATATTATAAGGGTTTTATATAAAAGCATATTTCCAAATTCTATAAAACACTCAAATTTTCATATCTTAATTTTTTTTTGATGAATTGAATCACTTGTTATAAATCATCTAGTTATGTGTTTTATGAAACTTAGTGTTACAAAACATATCTGCATTCACATCGTAGAACCTATAATATTTCTACAATATCTTGCTAGTACAAAATCATTAATACAAGAAAATAAATACACAAATTTTATTATAATATTGAATAAATATAAAACTTTTTTCAAATCAAGTTTGTTATTCTATGTTCTTATAGAATTTACCTATAAATAGAAGAATTCATACCCAAAAATATAACATTAATAAAGGGAACTCCCTCACTCTTATTTTCATTAATATTTGGACAATTCATTTATTACCGATAAAATATCATTATCGTTATATCCTTTTCAAATCAGGTTGTTGAATCTAATGAACCATAATCCATATGAAAATAATTAATTATATCATAATTTTTTTAATAGATATGCATTAATAAACATAACCTCTCATCATATTAGAGAATAGAGATAAATGTTCAAATAATATGATTATATTAAACTTGGCATTATAAAATTCATTACATTCAAATATATGTTGAAATATTTATTTAATTCCTCATATAAATGTAAACTATAATCTTTATTAATTATTTCCTTGATCATGAAATATTGTTTCATACAATTTTAATTTAAACTTTTCACATCATATTGTAGGATCGAAATAGTGATGTAGATGCTCAATATACAAGAGGGGGGTGAATTGTAAACTTTAAAAATTCCTTTGGAACCATTAAATATGGTTACGAATACCTATGGTTTCCTTAAGAAAAGGAAAGAGCTAAGTCTAAAAAAGTTAAACTAAGAAAATTCACAACACCTCCTAACACCAATTGAAAACATGGAAAGAGATTCCAAAAGTAGGTTCCGGAAATATGGTTCTGGACATTGAAACTTAATAAAAGATTACAATATGAGATTCTACCTTAAAGTGTATAGAATCAAAATGAAACAGAGTACAAATAATGAAGTATAAGAAAGTTATACTTTCCTTATAATAAAAAATGCGGAAGAATTTAAACAAGTAGTATAACTACAAGTAACAAGATATAAGTATTTTAACCTAAAGAGAAGGGTATCCAACAACCTTGGATAAAGGTCCCTTGATTTATAATTTCTAGCAAGTCTGTCTTACCCACACCAGGGTAAGCCCTCGATATGAAGATCGGAGTCTCTATCTTGTTATCACCGCAAGCCCTCAACTTCAATATAGTTGGTAACCACTGTCTTCCTCAGCAAGGAAGCCCTCGAACTTCAAGGTAGTCGGCAACCTCTGTCTTTCTATCCCCGGAAGTCCTCGAATGTAATCACCAAAATTTGGAGCTGCACGAATCTTTGAGTGTTAATAAGAGCCTCTCTCTCTAGAAATCACTTCAAGCATGTAATCACATGGGTCGATGATCAGGCTTCCTTTCATCCCTAATCTCTTTCATATGAGCACATATTTATAGGCAAATTTCCAACGGTCAACTCCCTCTTCAAATAGTTATATTTTCCATGAAATTTGGAGGGACCTGTACACGTGTAACTTAGAAAATGGTTAGTTTATAACAGAATAGAAGACATAATTTTATAACAAAACAAGTGTAACAGAATGTACGACACCGTTTAAAAACTAACTCAAAAGTTCAGAGTGAAAAATTCGGATTGTAAACAAAAATAATTTTTCAGAGTCTAAATAAATATAGAGTGTATAAAACAAAGATGATCAGATTCTGTTTAATAGGTGAATTCTGAATGACAGTTTGGAATGAGAATTCATCATCAGAATTCGTTATGAGAATTCATCATTAGAATTCCTAATGAGAATTCTTCATCAGAATTCGTAATGAGAATTCCTCATTAGAATTCATAATGAGAATTCCTCATCAGAATTCATAATGAGAATTCATCATCAGAATTCGTAATGAGAATTCCTCATCAGAATTAGTAATGAGAATTCTTTGTCAAATTTCATAAGCATTTGTATCCTGAATCTAGAGTAAAACTATATCCGGAATTCGGAATGAAACTTTATCACAGTTCTCATTCTGGATTTCGGAGTGAAACTTTATCACAGTTCTTATCCAGAATTCGGATCCTAAAACAGAAAACTTCATATCAATGTTTCAAGGAATTCTGAGAAAATAGAAATGAATAGGAATCTTATACTTAAGAAATATATGAATGGAAATATGATAAGGATAATTTTTCTTAAAAAGCGATTTTCCTTCTAAAAGTAAATTTCCTTATAATATAAATTTTTCCTAGTAAAAGAAATTTTCATTATAAAAGAAATTTTCCTTATAAAAGAAATTTTCTTTAAAGATAAGGTGTTTGTGATTTTTAAAACAAGAAGGAATGGAAATGTCAAAAGGAAAAAATTATTGACTCAACAATCTCCCCCTTTTTGGAAAGCACAAACATCCTAACGAAAAAGAAATTCTAAGAAGAAATAAAAACATTAAGGCTTATCTCCCATTGCTTTAAGGATATTGATGAATACGACTAACTCCCCCTTAGGCTTTAAAACTCTAATGACCATATTCTAGATTTCCAGAATTAAATTTCGTTACAAATAAGAAAGTCTTCTTTAATGAAAAACTCCACCTTAAATAAACTCTTATTAGAGTTCTTTTTTCTTAAGGATATTTTCCTTCTCCCCCTTAGATAAACTCTTATTAGAGTTCATTTTCCATAATGATCGTTTCCTTCTCCCCCATTGTGATTTTCAAAAATAATTCAAGGGAATGGAATAAATAACAGAGTACCTGAAAAAATAGTAATAACAACAAAATAAACGACCAGCACAATTTTCATTAAGTTTGAAATCCCGACAACAAAGAAAATTTGATACAACAAAAGATCGAATCTATCTATTTTGGATCTTTTTCCTCCCCCATGAGACCCTTAAGAATAGTCTTTATTTTTGTCAAGTCTTTATGGTCTTCTTTGGCTTGATTCTCTAAGACCAATATTCTTGCACTTTGAGCTTCAATCTTTTCTTCCTGGGCTTGAAGCTTTTATTCCTATGCTTTGATATTTTCATCCCGAGCCTTCAATTTATCTTCAAACTCAATCAGATGATACCTTTCGAATTTCCAATTTTGAGACACAGAATTCATCTTCCCATTCAGATCTCTGACTTCTTGAATCTGGAAGTTCTTTTCATCTGTCAACTTTTCTTCAAAGGAAGAAGTCAGTTCATTTATCATTCTGTCCTCAGTCTCAAAAGAATCATTAACATTGTCTTGAAATTCATGAAATAGCCTCATCTCTTCTACAGTCTACCTCAACCAGTTCGTCATCCTCTTGCAAGATTTTCTATGGGCTTCGTAGCCGAAAAATAAAGTTTTGAACTGAGCCTCTATCTCAACACACTTTTCCATCACCATAGATACAGAGTCAGTTTTCTGATTCAAAGCATGTTGGAGCATCTAGCATCTTGAGTCAATGCTTGAGAAGGTCAGAATAGAACCTACCAGCTTCTTCAAAGGTTGAACAACAAAGTCATGTCCCAACTAGGATGACTCCAAATCTGAGACTCTGCTAGGAGAATTTTCTTATTCAACTAGGTCAAGCTTTCTCTTTGAAGAGCTACCAACGTTCTTTCTCATCACCACTACTGAGCTCGGAGAATCAGCAAGAATTTGCTTTCCCTTTTCTATTTTTGGAATGGAGTCATGTTCCGGAGTTCTCTTCTCACTATCAGAAACACGGACAACATTGTCTTCCTCATCAGCAACATTCTGAGCAGCAACCTCTACGTTTTCCATCTAAGCAATATCATGTAGAAGTTGTTCTTCTTCTACATGATAAGCTACTTCTTCTTCTCCTTTATCCTCTTTCATTGCTGGAGTGACTAGCTTCGAAGATTCAGCTTATGAATTTTGGAGAGATAAGTGTTCCGAAGGTGCCCCCTTATAATCATCTAATTGTCTCGACACATCTCCGGTTTCACCACTTCCTTCAGCAACATCATCTTCTTCTTCCAGTTGCTCAACTTGCTCACCTTGCTCAAAAGGCTTAGCTACTGCCTCTTCCGGAGCAACAAACTCTCTTCCTAGAGTTTCAGGTAGATATTCCAATGAAAAGGATCTCAGAACAGGAATGTTCACAGAAACCATTTCGTTGAACTTAAACAAAGCCTGAGCTACCTCAACCTCAGTCATATTCTTCTCGAGCTTCTTTTATTTTACTTGTTTTTCGAGCTCATCAGTACTTCTCTCCTTCAAGTCCTTAGCCTCCAAAAGGTCCAATCCAAACTGAGGCTCCCCTTTCACTCTCTTCTCTTTCATCTCCCTCCATTTAGCAACTACCTCATCTGTGTAATCTTTCTTCTTCTTTGGTTTTGGAGGTGCGGAATGAACTTCCTTAGACTTGGGATTCTCTGCTTCTACTTGCACTTCTTTCAACTTTCTCTTCCTTACCGGCTTAAAGGATTCTGGATCAGCAGGTTTTGGAACTGCTTCTCCTTGAGTAAGTAGATCAATAAACTGTCCATACTCCTTGTCAAAGGCTACATCCATTCTTATGAGTGTACCATCACTCACCAGCATAATCTTGTAAACTCTTGGCTTAGATTTGCAAGCCTCCTTGAAAGACTCAAGTCACCGAACTATCAACATGGAGAGGATTGCTGGATACATTATGATCTGGGCTATCAGATTTCCTTTCATAACATTCTCAAGAGTAATGAAAATGTGCTTCATCAGGTTAAACTTCCTCAAATTTTTCAGAAAATCTAGGTTGTATATCTCACTCTTCTTTAATCTATCTTTGTCGCCCTTCTTCGGTACGATAAGACCTTGTACCCATAACTCTTGAATCCAGAAATTTGTAGATAAACTAGCAATCTTCGGAGCATTGTCATCTTCTAGTCCGAGAGTTTCTAATGCTTTTTCCTTATTGAAGCTGCCCTTAGAATTCGGCAACACATGAGAAATAAATTCAGCTTCACCTTCATTATTCATCCCTACCAAGCTGGCTGCCATCGCATATGAAAGCCTATAAGTCTTTCCATAAGGCATAAAAGACAACTTCTCCCTTCTATATTCCTTAAGAATGGAAATTGTCTCATAGAATTCAATAAGAAAATCCTAATACACTTCATCTTGATTCCAAGGTTTTGACACCGCAACATCTTCCCAACCATTAAGCTTGATATTCTTGGAAATAAGAGATTCATACTTCTTGATGAAATCCGGATGAACCATCCTCTCTCTATATATTAACCACTTCAAGATCGGCTTAGATGAAGACATGCCTTGAGAAGCTACTTCCACATACATTCGGATCTAATGACCTCTGAGAAGTTTGGAATGGAGAGAGCTGAAGTTCGGAATGGTCTTAAAACCGAGATGCAGAGCTTCGAGACTTTGGAGCATTGAAAACCGATGTGGGAAAATCATTTGTGGTCCCCTTTATATAGGCAACGAAAAAACGGTTCAACTTCCATGGTTGATCGAATGGTTGTGATAAGCTGAGATCAGATCTGACGGTCGAAAACCAATTCTCAAGAAAACTTGAATCCGATCTTTTGAGGTTTTTATTAAAACAAAAAATTAAGAAAAGTCTAATCTGAAAACAAAATGTAAGAAAATGCCAGCAAGTAAAGTATGACTACGAAAACATGAGTAAGGAAATCATACCTTTCGGATTGGCTTAGGAAGATTATTCATAATTGGTAACTTTCATAGGAAAACTATGAAAAAAACTTTATGATGAAAAGACAAAATTCGGAAAACTCACTACGAAAAACAAACTCAGTAAGAAAAACTTAGTATGAAAAGTTCATTAAAAAATTTTGAAAACGAAAAACTTATTATGAAATATTCGGTACGAAAATCCTGTTATGAATATACCAGCACGAAATTTTCCATTCCAGAAGTTTTTAATACGAAAATTTCTATTTCAGAAGTTTTCTATATGAAAATATCCATTCTGGAAAAATTCTAGTTCTAGAAATTCCATTCTGGAATTTTATTTCCGAAAAGTTTGAAAACAAATTATGAAAAATTTTGTTATTCTAACAATCAGATGTACTCCCCCTAAAAAAAGGATTTTATTGCTGTAAGGAGAATTTTTCAACAAAAAGTTAATTAAGGAGGATTACCTTATAGTTATCATCCCAAACATCTGTTTAATGTATTCAAATATATCAGAAGGCAAAGATTTTGTATGAATATCAGCAAGTTGATATTGTGTTCTGATAAAGTGAAGAATGATATCTCCTTTAAGTGTGTGATCCCTAAGAAAGTGATGCCTAATATCTATGTTTTTTGCACGGGAGTGACATGCAGGATTCTTACTAAGGGCAATGGCACTTGGGTTATCACACAAAATTTGAGTTTTAGTAAAACTGAATCCATAGTCTGTGAGTGTGTGTTGCATCCACAAGACTTGAGCACAACAACATCCAGTTGCTACATATTCGGCTTCAGTAGTGGAGAGTGCTACAGAATGTTTCTTCTTGCAAGACCAAGAAACTAATGAATCTCTTAATAAATGAAAAGTTTCGAATGTAATTTTTCTATCCATTCTACATCCACCAAAGTCAGCATCAGAAAAGCTTTTTAGAACGAAATCATTTCCAGAAGTATAGAATAATCCTAGATCCATGGTTCCCATAAGGTAGCGAAAAATTCTTTTTGGTGCCTTTAAGTGAGATTCCTTAGGATTGGATTGATATCTTTCACATAAGCATACTGAGAACATTATTTCTGGTCGACTAGCTGTCAAGTAAAGTAAACATCCTATCATACCTCTAAAAGATGATTTATCTACTAGTTTCCCAGCTTCATCAAGATCTAAAGAGTTTGAGGTACCAATGGGAGTACATATACTCTTAGTGTTGTCATAACCATACTTTTTAAGAAGATCATTAATATACTTATGTTGATATATGTAGGTTCCTTCTGGTTTTTGAGAAATTTGAAAACCAAGGAAAAATGTTTACTCACACATCATACTCATTTCAAATTCAGACTTCATTAGACTTGCAAAAGAGTCAGTCAAAGATTTCTGAGTTGAACCAAATATGATGTCATAAACAAAAATTTGAACAATCAAATCATTTTTCATATCTTTCTTTATAAAAAGTGTTGGATCTGCATTTCCCTTAGAATAGTTATTTTGAAGTAAAAATCCAGTGAGTCTATCATACCATGCTCGTGGAGCTTGTTTAAGACCATACAAATATTTGGTAAGTCTAAAAACATGATCAAGATGTTTTGTATTATCAAAGCCATGAGTTTGTTCATAAAAAACATCCTCTTGAACATAACCATTTTGAAAAGCACATTTCAGATCCATTTGAAAATGTTTAAAAATAAAAAATTCTTCAAAAGCAAGTAGAATACGGATTGATTCAAGTATGGCTACTGGAGCATAGGTTTCTTCATTGTCTATTCCCTCTTGATGATTATAGACTTTAGGAACATGTCTAGCTTTATTTCTTACTATGACTCCATTTTCTTCACATTTATTTCTGAAAACCCATTTAACTCTAATAATAGAAGTTTCCTTATGTCATTCAACCAAGGTCCATACTTTATTCCTTTCGAATTCATTTAGTTCATCTTTAATGGCTTTGATCCAATCATCATCACCTAAAGCTTCATCAGTGCTTTTTGGTTATAATTGGGAAAGAAATGATAGATGTTCTAATTCATTTCTTAAGGAACTTCTATTCCTTACAGGTTGATTTACATCACCAATGATACTATCATTGGGATGATTCTTAAGAAACACCTGATTTCGGTTTTGTAAAACCTATTCATCAACATAGGTTAGAAATTCTTCTAGGGTAAATGTTTCAGAAGTATCTTCTTGAACAATTTCCTTATATGAAGGTTCTTCTATCAATGGTTAACAATCATTTTTTGAAAACACATCTGAGGATGTAGGTTGGGGTGTTTTAAAAAAAAGGATCTGACTCATCAAATTTTACATGTACTGTTTCATCAACAGTACAAGTATTTTTATTAAAAACTCTATAAGCCTTAGAAGTTGTGGAATAGCCTATGAAAATCCCATCATCAGATTTTGGTGCTAATTTATGTAGACTATCTTTAGTATTTAGAATAAATACATTGCAACCAAAAACCTTGAAGTAGGATAGTCTTGGTTTTCTACCATTCCATAACTCATAAGGAGTTTTATTAAGAAAAGGTCTAATCAAAACTCGATTTATAGTATAACAAGCAGTACTTACAACTTCAGCCAAGAAATGACTAGCAATAGAATATTCACTCAACATGGTTCTAGTTATTTCATGAAGAATTCTATTTCTTCTTTCAACTACACCATTCTGTTGAGGAGTTCTAGGTGCTGAAAAATTGTTAGTAATACCTTTTCTACTAAAAAAAGTTTCAAAATCAGAATTTTGAAATTCTCATCCATGATCACTATGAATAGTTTTCAATGGAAGGTTTTTCTCATTTTTAACTTGAGCTATAAAACTTTTGAAATATGAAAAATCATCAGACTTCTTCGTTAGAAAATAGACCCAAGTAAATCAAGTGTAATCATCAACTAGAACAAACACATAGTATTTTCCTCCAATACATCCAGTTTGTGTTGGACCAAAAAGATCCATGTGCACTAACTGTAATGCATCGGTTGTTGAGACATCACCAATTGATTTAAAACTAGATTTATGTTGCTTTCCATATTGACAAGGATCACAAACTTTAGAAGATTCAAATCTATGCTCCAGTAGATCCTTAACTAATTTCCTCTTAGAGATTTTACGTAAGTTTCTAAGGTTACAGTGACCTAGAATTATATCCCATAACCAGGAATGATCTTCCATTGCACTTAGACAAGGTATATCTTGACTCCTGATGTCTTCTAGGTTCAACGTGTAAACATTCTCTTGCCTATTGGCTGAAAGAATAAATTCTTCCTTGGAATTGTGAACTAAGCACTTATCATTCCTAATATTCACAAGGTAACCTTCACCACATAACTGACTTATGCTAATGAGGTTGTGCTTAAGACCCTTAACAAAAAGAACATTTTAAATCAAGGTTTTACCAAGAAGAACAATATTACCAATACAAAAAATCTCACCATTAGAATTATCTCTGAAAATTACCTTTCCTCCTTTTGTTTTGATAATCTTTTCAAAATAGCTTTTGTTACCAGTTATGTGTCGTAAACATCCACTATCCATTTACCATGTATTGTTGTTGGTACTCTCTTTATTTTCCTGAAGCCAAGAAGAAAATTAGACTTTCGGAATCCAAACTTTCTTGGATCTGAGATTTCCAGATAATAAAATTTTAGGTACCCACATCTTTTTAGAAAAGTAAGCTTTGTGAAACCCTAAAGTTTGGGTTTTTTTTAAGAAACAATTCATTGCCCAGTGACCACCACATTGACACTTGGTACAAAATGGGGCACTTTGAGGGACGAACTAATTGTTACTGAAAACTGGTTTTGCATGGTTATAACCAAATCCGGATTTATTTCTTAAAGGTCGTATTTGGGAGTACATTTTATCAAAATTTTCCTTACCATGGGTAGATTTTGATAAACACTTATTTAAGGAAAGAATTTCAGACTTGAGTTTTATAACAAAGTTTTTATCCTCAAAATCATTAGTTTTAGAACTTGAGTTAGGCTCAAAAACATTTTTCTTAGAAATTACTTTTTCTAATTCTTTAGAAAGATTGTTCTTCTCAAAACATACTTCCTCAAGATTTTTTGAAATACTTTAAAAATTAGCATTTTTCTTATCAAGATATTTAGAAAGATCTGATATCTCTTTTGTAAGAATAGAATTCCTAGAGTTTTCCTTATCATGTTTTTTATTGAGTTTGGAATTATCAATTTCAAGGAGTTCAGCAAAACTTGAGACTTCTTCATTAGTAGGTAAAGTATTTTCTTCATCTGAAGAGGATTCTTCATCAGAAGAGTTATAATACTTACTATCATTAGAATTTAAAGAAACAATGGTTAATGATTCAGAATTTCGTACCATATCCATAAAATAATGATTATCAATAGGTAATCTTGCTATATGACCAAGATTCTTCTATCCTGATGATTAATAATCAGAAGATTCATCTGAAGAGTCCCCACCACTGGCACTCCAGGTGTCATTAGCTTTCAGAACTTTCTTAGCTTTGGATTTATAATATTTCTTTCTGTTCCTGTCTGAATGGATTTCTTTCCTTTATTTCTTTTTGATCAAAGGGAAATCTGGTCTAATATGTCCATCTCTCTTGCATTAATAACATGTAACGTCTCCATCTTTCTTATCTTTCCTATCCTTTTTCTTATACTTGGACTGGAAATTTCTCTGGCCGTCTATCGTGTTCATCCTACGAGAATGATTTTCTAATTCATTTTCAGAGACTTCACTCTCACTAGATTCGGATTGGAAAATGACTTTCTTAGACTTGGATCTGGTTATTCTCTTAGGAGTATTAGCTTTCATCTGATTTGATGTTTTTGTGAAAGTAATAGTACCATTTCCATTCTTATTTTTGATGTTGTCAGCATCTCTCTTAATTCTGGTTTCATGTTGTAGAAGAGTTCCAAATAACTCATGAAGAGAAATTTGAGTGACCTTCCTATTCTCATCTATAGATGTTCTTTTGGATTCCCACTCATTGGGAATAATATCAATTATCTTGTCCACAAGTGCTTCATCATCTAAACCTTTCTCTCCGATAGACTGTAAACTGTTGACTGTAGTCATGAATCTCTGTTGAATTTTACAGATTGGTTCACCATAACGAAAGTTGAAGCCATGATATTCAGCTCTGAGCATAGCTCTCCTAGTCGCAATCACTTTAGAATTTCCAAAGTGTGTAACCTCTAACTTCTTCCAGATACAATTAGCTTCTTTACAAGAGGAAATTTGGCTATATATATTTCTAGTCATTGAACAAAGTAAAGTATTGCGTACCTTATAATTGAGTTGATATTCTTGCTTTTCCTGGTTAGTAAAAGTTCTAACTTCCTTATCAGGAATATTATAATCACCAGTAAGCATAACAAAGTTGTCCACTCTAGTATTGATAACAAAAGTCTTCATTCGATCTCTCCAGTATTCATAGTCATTGCCATCAAATATCGGTGGTCTTGTAGGATTTAGATTATCAATTGAACCAACATTAATACCTGCCAAACTTAATAAATACCTTTTCACACAAACTTGTTAGTAGAAAAAGTTCGTAATAACAATGTTCGGAATGAGAAAGTTCGGAATGGTAATATTTGGAATGGGAAAATGAGCAAGAAAAACTTATTCATAAGTATAAGTATTTCAGAAACCTGCTCTGATACCAATTGTAGGATCGAAATACTGATGTAGATGAACAATATACAAGAGGGGGGTGAATTGTAAACTTTAAAAATTCCTTTGGAACCTTTAAAGTTGGTTTCAAATTCCTATGGTTTCCTTAATAAAAGGAAAGAGATACGTTTAACAGAGTTAAACTAATAAAATTCACAACACCTCCTAACACCAATTGAAAAATTGGAAAGAGATTCTGAAAGTAGGTTCATGAAATATGGTTCCGGAAATTGAAACTTAATAAAAGATTACAATATGAAATTCTACCTTAAAGCATATAGAATCTAAATGAAACAGAGTACAAATAATGAAGTATAAGAAAGTTATACTTTCCTTATAATACAAAATGCAGCAGAAATTAAACAAGTAGTAGAACTACAAGTAACAAGATATAAGTCTTTTAACCCAAAGAGAAGGGTATCCAACAACTTTGGATAAAGGTCCCTTGATTTATACTTTCAAGAAAGTCTGTCTTACCCACACCAGGGTAAGCCCTCGATAAAAAGATCAGAGCCTCTGTCTTTCTATCCCCGCAAGCCCTCATCATCAAGGTAGTTGGTAAGCTCTGTTTCCTCAGCAAGGAAGCCCTCAAACATTATGGTAGTCGGCAACCTCTGTCTTCCTATCCCCGGAAGTCCTCAAATGTAATCACCAAAATTTGGAGTTGCACGAAGCTTTGAGAGTTAATAAGATCCTATCTCTCTCTAGAAATCACTTCATGCATGTAATCACATGGGTCGAAGATCAGTCAGCCTTTCAGCCCTGAGTTCTTTCAAATGTGCTCCTATTTATAGGCAAATTTCCAATGGTCAACTCCCTCTTCCAACGGCCATATATTCCATGAAATTAGGAGGGACCTGTACATGTGTAACATACCCAACGATTAGTTTATAACAGAATAGACGACATCGTTTTATAACAAAACAATGGTAGCAGAATGTACCACACCATTTGAAATCAAAATCAAAAGTTCGGAATGAAAAATTCGGAGTGTAAACAAAAATAATTTTTCGGAATCTAAATAAATACAGAGTGTATAAATCATAGATGATCAGATTCTGTTTAATAGGTGAATTTAGAATAAGAATTCGGAATGATAATTCATCATCAAAATTAGTTATGAGAATTCATCATCAGAATTCGTAATGAGAATTCTTCATCAGAATTAGTAATGTGAATTCTTCATCATAATTCGTAATGTGAATTCCTCATCAGAATTCCTAATGAGAATTCATCATCAGAATTCGTAATGAAAATTCCTCATCAGAATTCGTAATGAGAATTCGTTGTCGAACTTCATAAGGATTCGTATCTTGAATCTTGAGTAAAACTATATCTGGAATTCGGAATGAAACATTATCACAGTTCTCATTCTGGATTTCGGAGTGAAACTTTATCACAGTTCTTATCCAGAATTCAGATCCTAAAACAGAATACTTCATATCAAAGATTCAAGCAATTTTGAGAAAATAGAAATGAATCTGAATCTTATACTTATGAAAAATATGGATGAAAATATGATAAGGATAATTTTTCTTAAAAAGTGATTTTCCTTATAAAAGCAATTTTCATATAAAAGCAATTTTTCCATATAAAAGAAATTTTCCTTATAAAAGCAATTTTCCTTATAAAAGCTATTTTTCCTTATAAAAGCTATTTTCCTTATAAACGCAATTTTCCTTATAAAAGAAATTTTCCTTAAAGATAAGGTGTTTGTGATTTTCGAAACAAGAAGGAATGGAAATGTCATAAGGAAACCTTATTGACTCAACACATATACCCTTAAAAATAAATGATTTCAATAACATTGATACCTTATATAGAAATTCCTAGGAGTTTCACAACCACATTTCTGTATCCCAAAAAATTCCATCTTACGAAGTCACAACTACTTCATTACTGATTTAACCTTTTCGTTTCGATGACCATGAATGGATACTTGAGAATAAAATTGAACTTTCAAAATAAATTTTATTCTTATTTTTCTAATTTAACCCATCTTTACTGTAAATATTTTTCCATAATCTGGAAATCATATACACTATTCAAATATTTAAAATTCTTAATAATATCATGGATGAATTTGTTGATGTCATACCAATTAGCATAACATTTTAATAGATGATAATCTTATGAAATACCTGTCCTATATAGTACTTCTTGTAAATTTCAAATATCTCATGTCATTGTAATACTCAATCATATTGAGTATCATTCATGTACCTAATCATATAGACTATATGAGTGGATACTAAAATTTCATTGGTAATTCTGTATCGTATTCATTTGAATGGATAAGTGATTAATTTTATGATTCCATTAAAAATATTTATTATCCCTTTTAAGAATTTAAAAACCTGGTTATTCATGAATTAATTAATCCTAAATATATAACCACTCCCTAATAAATTTTCCCAAGTTTCTAGTCATAGTATTTTTCATTGATCCTCACCTTTTAATGATTTATTTCCAACATCTGTTTAATAATGGTGATGATTATATTTTTAATAACCTCTACATATATGGCTATTTAAAATTCTTAAGTAATTTTTATTTTGAACTAGTAGAGGGGTAATAATTAGAATGGTGGTAAGAGTTGAATTTAATGAATTTAAACCTCTCAAGATGACATCCTATAGCAATATATACACCCGATCACTTCTTGATCGACAATATATGATTGCATTGTTATTTTTATATGGATTTTGATGGAATCATCTAGTTTTAATTCTAACAAATCATGAATAAATATACTAATTTTTATTTTTTAAGATACATTGTGTTTAATCATGTTGAACTATAACAATAACTTATTATTTTGGTGTTTACATCATAAATAAAAAATATATATTTCATCTAATTATAAGTCATTGAGAAGTCTAAGTCACAGATATGTATGAGCTAATGATACTTCTACTAACAATAGAGAAGTCACTGATACATGAGATACCAATGACATGATATAACTGTAAGATGAGTCATCAACTGAGTGACTCAATTTTTTTCTAAGTATGAGTCCCAGATTGCATGACCAACCGATGCCTGACCTACCAACATCCGACCTACTCTTAGATTGACTGACTGACAGTCATAATTTCACTATTTATGATTTATCAACACATCACCTATCAACATTAGAGTACCAATGAAGTATCTACTGATATAAATGACCTAGTGATAGAATGAGACGCCAATATAGTGATCTAAAGACCACATGAGACACCGAATGTCTTACCAACCGACAGACTGATTCTTCAATGATATTTTTCTTATATTATAAAATTACCTCTAACGGCCACATATACAAAATTTAATGTTTCTTATTTTATTAATGAGCCTTTATATGTTTTTTAGAAAACATTTAATGATTTCAGAGACTTGTATGAGGTATGAGGTACTATAGATCATGCTTCTTGTATGCATAATGGGAATATTTGGATCAATAATAATGAGTGTTTGAATGAGGAAACATGGAATAAATACATAGAGCAGTTCATGTACATTATAAAAAATAAAAGAGTTGTCTATTGAGCATACTGAAAGATAATACTGAGTACTAAAAGGCCACAAATCTCTTTTGAATAAACATAGAATAAAAGAACACTTGTATATCCACTATGAATAGATGATTGAAGTAATCAATGACTCACTATTGTATAGTATTTTTCTGGAAAATGACTCTATATTCTTGCTTATAATTCTAAAATCGTCAAGAAGCCACATAAAACATCACACAAAGCATTAAGAACCTTATTCTCATTAAATTTCTCTTCCAGTGCATATTATTTACATTTTCAGCGGTGTATGTATATAAATTTTATTAATTCATAAATTTCTTGTGATTAATTGGATGATAGAAAGATATCTTCACCATCAAACGATTTTATTCTGTACATTCTCTTGGATAAAAGGGGAAGTGGTCTCTGTGTGTCATGTCTGTTTGTTTATTTTTTAATAAAATGTAAACATTGGAAGAGGAATAGTTACTGAGAGAGATTGTATACAATTTTTACCTCGATATAGGGTGTGAATAATTTTTATATAATATAAACTTATTAGTGACAAGTGGTCACCACGTGTATAGGATTAGGTCTCATCATGAGACTGAACCTGTTATTTATCTTTGATGTTTGTTTTCATGTTTTTTCCCTCAATCCTATAAATTATTTCATAAAACGTAACTTTTTGTGGATAGTTAATCATAGATAGTGTTTATATTATAATTTTTACTATTATTCTAATTTAAATCGTAAAAATAAAAATGTGCATTGTGTTAACAGATAACTAATCAACCGTTGTGAAATATTTTGATCAATAAATTTTTTATAAATATGAAAATTTGGTAAATTATGATATATTTTTAAATTGGGGGATGTTTAAATAATATCACTAGACTAAACTTTTTATAGGAACTTAAATAAACCCCACTTTATTTTCCTTCTCTGATCATCATTTTGTATCAGAGGGTATTTATAAGCTCATAATGTTTTCAAATCTTTTTCAAGTGTCAGTTTAATTGTGTCCTAAAGATCTCTAAATTTCTTTCAGTTCTAAATTATTTAGTTCATTAAAAAAATTATACTATTTTAATATCGACAATATACATGATGGTGGTACTAACAACATCCCTTTTAACATTATTATACCAAATTATTATTAATAGAAAATTAAAATGGAAATGTTTTCAGAAAGTATGGATGTTGAAATTTAGTGTTAAATTTTAGATGAATATAGGATTCTGGCTTATACCTGGAACAACTATATGAATCCACTACGGTGTCCTATAATAAAAACTATAATTCTCTGAATTATTTACAGTACTCCTTAAGGGAATAATAATTTAATAGGATTTCTGAATGTAAAACAACACATAATAATTGGGATACTTAGGATGTTTCGCATGAATGAACAACTTGTTTTAAATAAATTATATTTATTTTAAATACTGTTATATAATGTAAAATTATGATAAATCTTGATAATCCTATATCTGACATGCAAATCAGCTTTAATGAGATAGTAAATATTATGATATCTCTTGGAAAGAAAAACACGTCCTAGGAATAAGTAATGGACATCCTCAGATGATTACCATAAATAATGAAAGGGATATCTGTATCAATATAAGAATTAATAAGTATTAGTACAATACTTATAAAGGATGTGACAAGTGATATGATGATGTATAAAGAATAGATGAGGTTAATAGTGAAGTAGATGAATAACCAAAGATAAATTCCTTGGCTTTCCAAAACGCTTCCTCCATAAAAAGAGAATCTTAATGTTCATGCTCTATGTTCCAAAAAGGAATAATCACAAAGTGAATGTGGTGAGGATATGGACTGGTTTTGTAAGAGATTTATATTGTTCAATTGAAATAATATATTATTTATAAATCCTAGTTACAATGGTATGAATTGACAGATGGGTAATATTAAAAAGGATTGGTAGAGAAATGAAAATATAAATGAAATTGACAACTTTGAGTGTCCGAGAATTAGACCTGTAATGGGTGACTATCCTAAATTAATGTTCAAAAAGAAATATGATGAACCATTTAAAAATTATAAAGAGGATATGAAGTCCATATAAAGTGCATATGATGAAATCTCTAGTGAATTTGAATCTACAAATGATGAGCTGGATAGAAAATCCAATATGTGTTCCATGAAAACACATCTAAAGTAACCATGGAATCTATTTTATAAAATCACAATTCTTCTCGGGATGAATATGATTATTAAAATATAATATATTATGACAAGTTTTAGTACACTAATATTCTTTGGGACACATGTAATGAATAGGATGATAAATATAAATATTCCAAGCAACAATATGATCTTACTATTTATGTTGAATCTAATCTAACTATTGGAAAGGAAGAAATTATTAGTTTCTTAATAAGAATAATGATAAAAATGTCTAAAAGTAAATTAATGAATTATTTAGAGATATTGAAAAAAAAGTAATCATAACTTTGTTCAAATTCTTTTAAAACAAGTTTCTTTAACATATACTACTGGTATTGGTTATCAACCTGGAAAAAAGAATTTTGATAAAACAAATATTATATAAAAATATCGGAAATCTAGTTTTGTATTGAATTCTGGAAAATTTACTACATGTTCTAGTGATGGAACATGATCTACTGGTTTAGTTTTTCCTAGACCAAATGATGTTTCTTTTTCTAGAACATTAGAAAGTGTTTATAGGAAACTCATGAAGAAAATTCTGGTTCCAAAACCCTAATTACTAATCTTAGTGGACCCATGAAAGTCCAAGAACCAAAATCATTCCTTGTTTGATCTATTATTGATTGAAAAATATTTAAAAATTGCATTTAAAAGATTAATGTACATGGTTAGTGTGTGTTCAAGACATATCATAGGGGACAGTTCTAGCTTCCTAAATCTTATATTGATTGAGGGTGGGGGTTTCAACTTTGTGATAATTCAATGGTAAAAATAATTTTCAATGGCCAAATTAGTAACACTAACATAATTTTAATTCTTATTGATATTTTTATATGGTATTATGTACAATATATTTAATATTTCAAAATTATGTGATAATTGATCTCATGTAAAATTTGAAGATGATAGTTGTAGTGTTTTAATTTTAGAAATGATTTAGTTTTTACTACTTTTAGAAATGAAAATACTTTTCATATGATTTTAAGTTGTTTATATTATCAAAAAATTTCTTTCTTGAGTTCTTTTCATATTAAGTCCTGGATCTAGTATAGGATATTAGGGCACTGTTATATTCACTCTCTTTGAAATCTAATTTTAAAACTGATACTCTATGATCAACCTAAACATGAGTTTCCAAGTATAAAAGTCTGTAATCCATGACAATATGTTAAATATCATAAAATATCCTTCAATTAAAATAAATTAGTATCATCCTATGATCCTCTTGAGTTGGTTCACATGGATGTTTTTGGACCTTCTAGTGTTTCATATTTAAATTGTAAATATTAGTTATATGTTATTGTAGATGAATTCTATAGATATAAATAGAGTTTATTTTTAGCACACAAAAGAGAATAATGTTTATACATAACCAGGTAGAGTAGAAATATAGAATAATTATGCATTCTTATAATTAATTCCTTAATATGTGAATATAGAAATACGTTTGAAACTAAGAGTTTCATTCTTTATTCTCTCAAATTGGCTATAGTCACAACTTCTCTGCACTTGTGATACCTCAATGAAATGATGTTGTAAGAAAAGGAATATATCCTTTCAAGAAACTTCCCAAACTATAAACAATGATTAGGAATTACCTATTTACATTTTGGTAGAAGTTATAAATATATCTTGTAATTTAATTAATATAGTATTACGTAGATATTTTCTAAATAAAACTCTTTATGACTTAGGGGAAAATATGATACCTAAGGTTAATTACATTATTATTCTTTGGTTTCAAAGTAGTTATAGTTAATATAAAAGATAATCATGAATTTTTTATCTCCAAAAGTGTTAAATTTATTTTCTTAGGTTATTCAAACTCTATCATAGTCTATAGGGTATTTAGTAAAATAAAAAAGTATGTGCATGAATTTGGACATATCAAATTTGATGAAATAGATTATATTAAACTAAAAACATATTAATAAAATATTTATGATGACTTGTCTAAAATAGAAAAACAATTTAAATATTCGGACTCTACTATTAATATGCAACCAAATCCTCCAGTTCTAGAAAATCTCTAGACTCCGTTCTTTTTTAACCTGAATCTGTAGAACATAAAGTAACTAGACCTTGTTTTTCATGATCTTTTATAACCCATATGAATCAAACATTAGATTATGTAGAAGGATACATTGATAAAGGCACACAAACTATAGATTAAATAGGGAACTAGGTTTAACATCAACCCCTCATATCACTATAAGAACCGATGTATATCAATGATGTAATAAATTATTAATTTTTGGTAATGGCTAAGCAAGAAGAATTTAATAAGTTTGAATGAAATAATATTAGTTAAATTATTGATAGGCCCAAATACATCTTGAATATAGACACTAAATGGTTGTTTAAAAAAAAGTATATTAATTTGGTACCATTGTGAGAAATATAGCCCGACTGGTTACACAATGATACATTTAATAAGATAGAATTTACTATGAATAATATTTTTCAACATTTTCAATACTAGAATCCATTATAAATCTTCTATCAAATGGTACACATCTCAATTTCAAATTCTATAAAATATATATTAAAAGCTTATTCCAAAATCGGTTTATAGTTGAGGAATTTTTTTGGTGAAAAAACCCCTTGTTTTACAAACCATCATTTTTAAAATCATGTTTTTAAATTACTAAAAGCACTTTATGGTTCGAATTAGGCTTCAAAATCAATGGATGATAGGCACAACACATTTCAAAATTCAAACCATTATATAAAAGGAATATATTACCCTACACTTTTTATAGAAATAATATATAAATATGTTTTTTATTTAAATCTAAATTTTTGAAATTATTTGGTGATCATCTAAAATTTATTATTTATATATGTTTAAAAAGTGATATAAATGAATTTTAAATCAGTTTAGTGGCTGAAAACAAAATTTTTCTCGAATTTAAATATTTCGAATATAAAGAAGTTATTATTTTAAATCAATGTAAGTACAAAAAATATATTTTCAATGATTTGGGTTTGATAGTATTAAATTTAATGATACTCCAATGAGTGCCACCTATAAACTGGATCTTTATGAAAAAAGAACATCGAAATTGATAAACAAGTTATATGTTTATGATTGGAAGTCTGATATACCTAACTTCTTTCCAGCCTCATATTAAGATTATTGTGTGTATGTGTGTATAGTTTCAATCCAAACATAAGTTATTTCATTTATGATTTGTTATATTATTTTTCAAATTAATCAGGAATACTATAATCCTAGGATTGTTATATCCTTGATGTAATCCAATTGATTTATTTGGAAATTATGATGATGATTTTGGTGGTTGAATGTTACATATAAAAAGAAACCCTGGAACATGTCTCTTTTTGGGAAATTCTCTAGAATCAGGGTGTAATAAAAAGAAAAAATATGTTTCATTATCTACTTCCAATGTTTATTATATAGCCACTGTTAGTTTTTATGATTACTATTTGTGGATGAAAATCACATTACTATATTATAGAAATCTTATTAGGTAAGTTATTCTAAACATTGATATTAAAAGTGCTATATTAATATCAAAAGAAATCAGTTTCTCACACTAGAACAAAACATATTGATGTAAGGCATCAATTTATGAGGTATCATTATAAAAAATTTGATATTACTTGTGAATTCATCGGCATAGAATATTATCCTTCTAATATGTATATTAACCTATAAATTATATGGGGATGATCTATATCAGACATGAGTTACTGATGATCCATTTTTGAGGACTCCCGGAAGAGACTCACTGATGATCCATCTATGTCTCACTAACATGAATCACCGATGATGTCTCTCTGAAAGGACTCACCTAGGGTGACATACCAATAGCACTCACCAATGTGTCTCACCGACTGATATATAATTATTTCTTTTTCATGAAATTTAAACAATGTGTTAATATTTCTTTTGTTCCTATTTGATAAAATTAAGTGTCAATCAAAATTTTTTTACCCTCACTATCTTACACTCGGACTCATAATCGTAACCCTTTCTCTCTGAAGCTACTCCCTTACACTCATTAACCAAAACTATTGAACCTATTCTAATGGATTGTCTCATGAGAGTTTATTAAAGATCATCGGATTAGTCGGCTCAGTCCAAGAAGCAAAGATATGTATCTAGTCATATTTATCTTAAGGATAATCCTATTAATCTAGAACTCAAAAACTGTATCATAATCCCTGATAAGGATGTTCATTGTGAAAGTATTTTGTCGAGTATGCCATTTTTCAGAATTTTTTTCAATCCCAATGGTGGTTGGAGTGGTTCTACAACAATGAGAGGAAGTATTATCTGAAGATGAAACATGTGTTTTACCAGAATGTTGTGTTTCTATTGGAAGGACATGATCTGTTTTTGGAGAAGTCGGCAGTGGTTGGATGGAGAGTGTATTTTTCATCAAATCAAAGGGATAAATCCTGGAAAGTAACCCATGAGGGTGTTTGTGATGACCTTCAAGGAAATGATCCTCCAAAAAATGACAAATTAATTTTTGAGGAAGCATTAGCAGAGTTGACAGGAACTAGAAAGAATAGGAACTGGATGGATATCGATCTTGATGTTGATTTCATGCTTTTTTTCATATCCATCCGGCATAAGTCATATAGGAGAAAAGGGGATTTTTCCTCTAATATGATGAATATTGTTTACATCAATTATCTTACAATGAAAATATATAAGGTAAATTTTTGAATATAATTGATGGTCTATATTAGTGATATGATGAAGACAAGTTCAATGAAAAACTATTTATTTAATCCTAGAATTATCACTACAATTTTAAAGGATATGGTATTTTTAGATGAAGGTGAAGAGAGAGTCTCTATATCTAATGGTTTTTGTCTGATCAATGCTATTATTAAGGGGATAAAATCTAATTGGAATCTCTAAAAGAATATGTTGGTTGAGGATAATCACAATAATTATGAATATTTCAATTCAGTTCTACATCCCTCATGTTTAAGGAACATGGTTGATCCTGTTAACGCACCATATGAATCCAGAGAGTGTTCTGATGATGATTTGGATGAGGATGGTCAAGGAAATAAGACTTTTGTAGTTGATAGGAGTGATCCAAAAATTGAGAAAAATCCAGGGAGGATTTCTTATGGTTCATAAATCCACCTAGACCACTAAATTATAAGGAATCACTTCTTTCTGAGAATGATATTGATGAGATAGAAGAGTCAAAAAATGACTTGTATAAGAGAAAATAAGTTATTTCAGAAGAATATAGTGAAAAATAATGATTCGGCAGTAAAGATTATGATATTGATGTTAAGGAATTTATTGTGGGACATGATGTAAGTAATATAGAAGATTTATAATGTGATAGATCTGATAGTGAATCATATCATTCTAATGATGATCTAGGTCTTAAGGATGAACTTATTGATCATACATTAGATAATAATGAACATGAGAATCTTTTTGGTCCTTCCATAAGAGAATGAGAACCTGTTATGGAATCCCATAGGACAACTTCACTAATTTTGGTTGAGGAAAGGTATCCATAGGTTTATATTAAACTAGCCTTTGTTGAAGAGTGATCACATGTTATACACATTTAGGAATAAGTAATAACTGTATGGTATATATTAGTAACTCCAGTGAGGGAATTGGATTATTATAGAAAGATTCTATTAGGTGAGGTCGAGAGATAAGCTAAAAGAAAAAAAGTTGATGTTATTTATACCTTCGATGATATTGGGGAACCACTCTTGATAAATTACCTGGATATGAAACTCTAAGATTGGATTATTATGATGTAGAGTAGAGAACAACTAGTATACCTATGATGGGTTCAAAACCTATTGAATGGATCACTAAATATTATTTTGATGCCTTTAAAGAAGAGTTGTTGGATGCAGATTGATAAACCCATTCAAATAATCATTATCGAGTTTCTATAATTATTTAAAGATATGTTGATTTTATCACTGAGATAGTTATATTTAAGGTTAATCCATGAATGATCAATATTTCCAATGTTTTTTTTCAAAAATTAAAAAACTAAGGAATGAGATAACTATTATGGTTTCTACCATTAATTTTCTGAAAATGGAATATATAACTTCTTTGGATAATGACTTGAAAAGTACTAAGGATAACACTAATAATCAATATAATAAAGCCTCTCCTTCTTAGACTCAAACACTTGATATAACTCATTTGAGATCGTAAATTAGAGATATAGTGCATGGAGTATCTAGCTCACCTCCTCTTACTGCTCAATGTCCTCATGTTGGGATGACGAGAAATGCATTTAGAGTGGAACTTCAAACTGTGATTTGTTGCACTGACCAAGAGACAATCTCAAAAATTAATCTGAATTATGATCTTCTTTATGATATAATTATGATTTATTCCACTGGTTCTAAAAAGGTTCAATAATAAATAACATATAAATTAGATTTTTTTTAATAAGGATTTCTTCTAAAAATTAGTTGACTAGTCACTTCAAATATTTTGTTGAAAATTTAAGGATACCCATAGTTAAATTGGCAAAAAAAGTTAAAGTTATATAGTTGAAAGAGTTTACTCCCACCCTTGAGAATTTCATTTAAAATAAACAGGATTTTGAGATCAAAATGACATATGTTCATGAGGTCATCAGGGACATCATCAATTTTTTCAAACCATACCAACGCCATCCTAACATAGGTATTGTTCTTCTTCTTGTTACTCATATTAGACCAGCCTTATCTACTTCTACATTCTCCTATTCTACCATGTTCTCACATTTATCCATGACCCCAACTCAATATCTAGGTCATATTAAACCTATCATCCAACATGACGTTATAGGTCATGCTTCATCAACATAACCCATCCTTTCTCATTTAGTCTTTATTGGAGTTCATCTTCCTTCTCTCAGTATCCCCTATGCGCCTTCCACCACTCCTACAGTTGAACCTTTAACTCCATCATCTTCTATTTCTTATAAATTCATGGATTTGATATGATCTTATCTTCTCAAGAAGTATTTAGATCACTTTTTATAGGAATTTGATGTACTGTTTGGGTTATCCCTTGTACTAATTGATTAATAGAGTACCTTTTTTGATTTCATATCATTTTTTACTTTCATTTTCCATCAATGTTTCCTTTTTTATAATCCATAAAGGGGGATAAATAATATGGCATCATCATTCCTAATATTCAGAACCAAAAGGGTACATATAATTTATAATGTCTATTTAACAATTAATCTGTAATTATTGTCTATAATTCCATGATTTGTGATCATAAAAAATGGGAATATTATTGCCTCCCATAGTTTTAATGCTCAAAAATCATGATTAAATATGAAATTTTATATTTATTATGATACATTTTGTTTAATTATTTTTAACTATAATTATAATATATGGGTTTAGCATTTATATCAAATTACAGAATTACATATTTTGGTTATGTATAAGTCACTGGAAACTCATAGACTATGATATGTATGAACTGTAAATACTTTCCTTACTGAAAGAAAACTCAATGATACATGAGCTACCAACCAAATAAGCTACAGATAAGCAGATTTAGTGACAGGTCAACTCATAATTTTCACTATGTATGGTTCATTGATAGCTGGGTCTACCGATTACTGGCCTTATGTAGTATGACCTACCGATGTATTAACAGGACGACACTCAGGTTTTTTTTATGTATGATATTCTAACAACCGATATACATATTCATCACTTAAATATATTGGAGCTTCTAACACATCATTTATCAATAGCATGATTAACTGATGAAAGTTTTATCTAAATAATATGTGATCCACTTATGATGTGATGTACCAAAAAAATGATCTACTTATAAAATGAGCCACTAATAGAATGATCTAACTACTGCCTGAGACACAAAAAGCCAGAGCTACCAATATATTGATCCACCAATTATATTTTTCATAGATTGAAAAATACCTCTTACAGTCAAATTTATGAAATTTATTACTGAATATTATATTAATGAGAAAGTATATCTTTTGTAGACAACCTTAAACGATGTTAGAGACTAGTATGCTAAAAGAGGAGCCTGAGAACATGATGATTTACTATTTAAATGAAATATATGTATCAATAATAGAAAATGTGTGAATGAGGCGACTTAGAAGGGATACAAAGATATGTTGATTCACCATATAGAAAAACAGAAGACATGTTTTCTATATATAAATGAAGATACTACTAAGAACAAAAATACCACAAATCTCTAAAAAATAACTTATTAGAAAATAACACATGGATTAGAACTATTAATAGAATACAAAAGAATGTAATGTCTCTCTATATTTCTATTGGTTTATAGAAGATGACTCCAATATCACATATATCATTCTAAAAGAGTCCATAATCCATAATGAACATCACACAAAGCATTCTAAACCCCATTATCATTACATTGCATTTTCAATTCCTATTTTTTACATTTGAGAAGTGATTGTATCATTTCTTTAAAAATACACACACTAAATACTGTTATAAAATAGAATATAGAAATAAATATTTAAGAACTCATCGTTTTACCCTATTGATTCTCACGGAGAACAGTGGAGGAGGTCATTGCATTTCGTGTTTTTTTTTTTACTCACTTTTTCGGTGCGGATGTGCGTCGGGTTACGCTGTTCCGCCAGGACGCATTCGCGCGTGCACCCGTCGACCCGAGGGGATAGGCGCGCGCGGCTTGTGGTCCCGCAGTCCCGCTTTCCAAGGGCAGGCGGCATCCGTCCCTTATTCAGGGGCGTCTGCTCCTTGATCGAAACCGGGATGATGGGATGTCGGCTCCTCCTTCCGTGGACGTCTCCTCGGAACTCGTCGCCTAATCCGGGTCTCCCTCATAGATTAATAATGTTCGTGAATCTCGTTCCCGGCACCAGGTTTCCGTGGACACCGGTTAATTACGCTGCCTCCGGCCGGACGCTCCAAGGGGTCTGGCCGGGGCAGCAACCTGCGGTGAGGAGACCGGGTGGCTCTGGGTGTTGGGGGCGTGTCTTGACACTGCGCCTCTGCATGTCTGTCTTCCGTCCCTAATAGGGCTTCTCGAAGGCATGATGGCCTGAGGCATCCTGTGATCGGCGCGGGGAACTGTGTTACCTGAGGTTTTCCTCAGCTTCCCATGTTTTTTAACACGGGGTATGCCGCGAGTTTAACGTCCGGCGGGGACGGCATCGGACTGATCAACACAAGAAGTGGATCAGATGGCAGAACCCCTTGCGGGGAACCTCCGACGCTGGGGCCAGCACATGGGCGGCTTCCCAAGTGATATAGAGTGGAATGAAATGGCATGACCCCACCGGGATGCGGCGGCCCGGGTAAGGATCAGGATGGATGATGGGGTGAAGAGCTTGGACCCCGTAGGGCTTCCTACGTACCGCACGTTAGCGCGGATCAAAGTCAACGTAGTTCGGATATACAGTTTAACGCCATGCTGGACGTCGGCAAGCCGACTCACGAAGAGATCGAGGCCGCCGGGCGGAGGATTGAACCGAACCACCTCACACAGAGGGGGATGGAACGGCCAGGTGGATCACAGTTTAACGTCGTGCTGGACGTTGGCAAGCCGACTCACAGAGAGGTCGAGGCTGTGGGGAAGCACAATGGAGATACACACGTGCAATCCCCAAGGGGGTGGATTCATAGGTGAATCAACGCAAGTGTGAACCCGGGAGGGGTTCACTGACGGACGAACCGACCTAAATACGACCGGGACGACCAGGTGGCGGGCTTGAACCTCGAAGAGGCTTCCTAAGTACCCTGTTTAGAAGATAGGGATCAAAGTCCACGTAGTTCGTTCTGTCAGGACTTATGCACTTGAGGCAGCCCTGATGCGGCAAAACTCAGTTGGAAGGGACTTGGACCGAAAGTAGGAGACACCTCGATCCCAGTCACACCCTCTACTGGCTTCGGCAGTGGGGAGGCGCAATGGAGATACACAAGCGCGGCCCCCCACAAGAAACTAGGGGTTTGTAATACCCTACCCCCGTAGGGAAAAGCCGCTCCCGTTAAATCGTCCCTGAAGAGGGACAATCCCGACATCCCTGCAGAGACGAGCGGGCGGGGGCCACATCCAAACCGGGGGGACCCTGCGTGCGGAGCACGGGATCAGGATGCGGACGGTTTAACGTCTTTCCGGACGAAGTACAGTTTAACGTCGTGTGTTGAAGACAAAGCGGACGGTTTAACGTCTTGCCGGACGAAGTACAGTTTAACGTCATGTGTTGAGGACGAAGATGCTTGGCAGTTTAACGTCTTGCAGCGCGGACGTGGTGTAGTTTAGCGTCATGCGGGACGAATGTGCAGTTTAACGTCTTGCGGGACGAATGCTGTATAGTTTAACGTCTTTGTAGCTTGGACGAGGAAGGCTAGGCAGTTTAGCGTCGTGCAGCTTGGACGTATGCTGAACAGTTTAACGTCTTGTAGCCCGGACGAGTGCAGTTTAACGTCTTGCGGGACGTACTGCAGTTTAACGTCGTGCGGGACGATGAGGCCGCCGATAGGTTCGTGTCACTTTGCGCAAGCCTAGGGGGCCACACGGAAAGACAACGCACGGTGCAGACACCCGGGATGAGGGTCATCGGGCGCCACGTAGGCGGGTACCAAAAGGGGCTAAGGGGGGCGACCCTGGCGGTTTGCGCGCAAAAGAGGAGCCTTGCGCGCAAAACCGCGGGTCGGCGCGCAAATAGGCGGGCTGGCGCGCAATTAGGCCAGCACCTTGCGCACGAATGGATAAGATTGCGCGCACCGGGCTTCGGATAGCGCACGGGGGCAACGGCTCATTCTTTGATGAATGGCCACTTGAAAATGGGGGGGGGGGGTGCGCGCAATCGAGCTAGACTGCGCGCACCCGGGGGCAATTGCGCGCAAGAGGCTTCTTTTGCGCGCAAAGGCCTTCTGGTTAAGGATTATTCAAAGGAAAGGAGCCAAGGGGATTGTGCGCGAAGGCGGACCCCAAGGCTCTATTGCGCGAAAGAAAGGAGGTTACCTGGAGGTCGACATTGCGCGCGGAGGGGGTCGGATTGCACGAATGAGTGACGCTTCGGATTCCGGCAACCTTCAAAACGTCGGGGGTCGCCTTATATTTATAGGCCACCCCGGGCGCGGAATTCCCTTCGCGGGCGTGGAATCCGGTCCCAGCGCGCAATGGAGTCGCGGGCGCTCGGGGCACGCAAAATCGCGCGCCAGCCCTGCGGATTGCGCGCATCCCTGGAGGTTTGCGCGCAAGGCTCAACTTTGCGCGCGGGGCTCTAAAATTTCGCGCAAGTCCTCTGGGCCCTCCGGAACGTGCCTCTGACTCCAAATATCACTTCGCTTTTTTGCATCCGGAACTTCGTTTGGGGATCAACGGTCTTTTCCGGCGTCTACAAAAGCCCCCCCTCGGAATCTGATCGGCGAGAGGTCGCAACGATCGGGTTCCGAGGGAGACGCCGGAATGCCGAAGTCCTGGGCAGCGCGGGACTTAGGCGCGCAAAAAGGGGCGTCGGGCGCGCAATCCGCCGTCGCGCAATCGCGCGTTCCGCGCGGCGCGGAATCCCGGCCTCGTCTATAAAAAGGGGCCCAGGGTCCCGCGTTCCGTACACAGGCCTTCCGCGCGATAAGCTCCTAACGCTCTCGTGCGCGAAATTGCCTTCTCCGGCGCGAAATTCGCCCGATCGTCGCGCAATACCGCCCGGATTTCGCCTGTTTTTGCGCGAAAACCCGGAACTTTGCGCAACATTCTTCCCAATTGCGCGCCGTCCACTTGGATTGCGCGCCAACCTTCAAACTTCTCTACCAGCCTCGTCCGATCCCGCACGCTTCATCCCTTAACCCGCACGACACCCGAAACTTCTGAGATAGCCGCGCATCAAGGAAATGAGGGGGATGCCTCCATTCGCAGAGCAGAGATGGCGGCAAACGAGGTGGTGTACGGAGCCAAGGAGATTGTTTCCAACAATCAATCCCTGTTCGACTTGCTGACGCCGGCCCAGAAGACATATCCACTGTCGTACAACCTGCCGCTCTGGAACTTCGGCATCCTAGATGAGGTTCCGGTGCCAGGGTTCGAGGTTGATGCGCAACGGACCTGGGTGACTCGGGAGGACGAGATCCCCCGCTATAACATCACCAACAATGGGCATCCTGCCAGGGAGACCATGCACTTAGACGTCTATGTCCTGAACCCGAGGACGCGAACCATTGACGGGGGTGAGCCTACTGCGGAGAATTCTCCAGCCCTCTACTCGAGCACATATCGCCAGAGTGTTACTGACGACACCAAGGGCTGGATGAAGGACTGAGACTTGCGGTCTGGGGGCAATTTCACCAGTGAGTGGGCCTGGGCGTTCTGGGTACGCCACACTTGCGATCACTTCGCAGAGGAGCTGCGGTACATCGGCCTGTTTGAGGCGGTGTGGACGTCGCAGTTCCACTTCTACCAGCAGTCCGAGCTCGGGCCGGAGCTGTTCACCCGCTGGTCTCCGGATACCAACACCTTACATCTTCACCATGGGGAGGTCGGCATCGGTCTCTGGGACATCCACTGCATCGGAGGTATCCCGCTGGAGGGTTACCAGTACGATGAGTTCCTGCCACCGAAGAACACCTGGGAAGACAGGTCACAGACTCCCATTCTGACCTGGCATCTGCTTGACCTGGCTACGCAGCGGCTCGGGATCAAGGACTTCCAGAAGGACATAGCCTACAAGGAGTGGTTCGGCCAGTTCTTGGAGCATGACCTGGCGGTCAAGATGCCAGGCAGGGGGAAGCGGTGCCCGACCGCAGCTCAGAGGAGCCGGAACGGGTCGTACTGGCGGGTCCTGGAGACGGGCGACTACCGCTCATGGGGGTACCTCATCATCGAGGCCCGGGACCCAAATGTCCGGTACACGGCATTCCTGGCCGCCTTTCTGAGTGGGTGGCTCCTGCCAGTGCGGGACACGAGAATGGGCGTTCGCCCGGCGACACTGGCGATGGCGGGCGCTATGGCCGCCAACAAGAGATACAACCTCGGGGTCCCAGTGTTGGCGAAGCTGTATGCCATCCTGGGACGCATCTCACGAGGGGGGTCGCCACGAAGGATCTGTGGGCCCTTTCAGTTCTTCCACGGCTGGGTGGCTGCTCACCTTGGTGGGTACACGTTTCCGAACGCAATCGTTCCTCCGGGCAACGGACTGCGACCCTCCCTGCTGAACATCGCGGGGGTCGCTCCGATGACCCTAAGTGAGGAGGGCGTGAGGATTCGGATTGGCAATCACGCCAATTTCAACTTCAGTCTGTTCCCCACTCCCGTCGGCCAGATGATCGACAATGGGCAGGGTCCGCTGGAGCAGCATGAATACTTCCTGAACATGCGGGGCGGGGTGCTCATGGCTCGGATCGACGGGAAGGTGATCTGCGAGCCCTACGTGCCAACCCGGTTCGCCAGGATGTTCGGGTGCCTTCAACGGATGCCGAAGAGGGTATTCACTGCTGTCCGAGAGGAGACGAACCCTGGCGTCCTTCGCCAGATGTGGCTGATGTTCGTTGCCTTTGGCTCTGGCGACGTCATCACTCTCCCTCCTACCGGGATCGACGCAGGCTTGGCAACCGAGTACGCCGAACACTGGGCCATCGCGTACCCTGAGGGGCTTTTACGGAAGCCAGTTCGGCGGCTCGAGGTTACCCGTGCGGAGACCGGGCGTCAAGGAAGGAGGCGAGGCGCTGCCACACGGGGGAGAACGGAGGCACGCCAAGCAGCGGAGCCGGCGCGGGCAGGGACTTCGGTGGCGGGCACATCGCAAGCTGCTGCCACGACCTCAGCGCCCAGAGAGGGGGCGCGTGCGGTGGTCGACGGGCGGCCCGGGAAGCAGGTGAGACGTCTGCTCGAACCCTCCCACGACGCGGTCTTCCCGGCGCTGTGGTCGGCCTGGATGACCCTGCGGCAATCACTGGGGACCGACGTCATCTGGCGAAAGATACTCAGAGAAGGAATCTATCTGCCAGAGGTCGGGCACCTCCATATCGCCGACAGGGTGGACTTCAACCAGCAGTATGCGTATCTGACGGCCATGGACGAGTACGCGCGCCAACGTGGCCAGCGTGCGGAGCCATCCCTTCTGGTGAAGGTGATGCTCGGTCTCGAGCCCGCTCCAGAACAGATGCCGCCGGCGGAAGATGACGGTAGCAACGACTCCGAGGAAGAGGAGGAAATGGGGAAGGATGAAGGCTCCGAGGGAAGGTATCATTGGGGGAGCCTGCGGGAGAGCGGCGAGGTGGCCGGCTCTGACAATGTTGATGTCACTGAGCTCCCCGAGGTCCGCTTCTATCCCTACTCAACCTGCATCATCCATTCTCTTATGCTGCTTCTAACCCATTTCTCCACCTTTCTCAGGAGCACACGGATGCGGGTCAGGCGTCCTCAGCGGGAGTAGGAGAGGCGCCAGCAGGACAAGGCGGGGGCCAGGCACCCGTCATTGAATTGACAAGCGCGGAAGGGTCCCCTGCTGCAACTGTTCCTGCGGCGGCCGGGACAGTGGAAGATGACGCTCTGAACTCCCGTAAGTCTCCTTACTTTACCGCTGGTGCTTGCCATTGACGATCCGTGACTAACCATGGCATGCAGTGCGCAGTGATCTCAACACTGGAGGCTCGTCGGGTTGCCGAACCCGGGCCATCCATGAGTGGACCGGTGGCAGACATACCGCTCGCTCCGGAACAGACTTCCCACACCGAGTCGGCCCCACCAACTGCTGATCAGGGGGCAGCGGACACCGGCGGTGCTGCCATCGGAGAGAGATCTGGGGCTGACGAGGGTGTCAGCGCCGCTGGGGCGGGAGAAGAAGGTCGCCCAGGTGTTGGGGAACCTATCCCCCATGAGGACGTCCCAGAGGCGGACCCTGCAGCAGACCTGCTGGCTGCCTTCCCTGCCTACCGGCCTGCCGACCCCGAGGAGATGGACGACTTGGACGTGGAGGCGGTCGAGGAGAGCCGGATGGCGCACCGAAGGGGGTGGAAGTGCATCCAGCGCTTCCTCAAGCGAGACCCATTGGAGTGGCTGGGGCGCATGGGGTCACTCCAAACCTGGCTGCGCTTCCTGTGCGCCGGGGGAGCTGATGCTCAACGCCTCCATCTGACGGTCCGTGATTTCATGGCCGAAAAGATGCGCGAGAGCTGCCGGCGTGCCGACGTCGCACAATGTCGGGATACGTCGGAGAGCACGCGGGTGCTTCTCATGGCGGAGCAGGAAGTCCGGCGTCTCGAAGGGCAGGCGGCAGAGAAGGAGGCCTTCTTCGCAACGTGTACCGAGCATGTGGAACAACTAGTAGCCCAGCTGGTTGACGCCCAGGTACAGCTGACGGAGGCGGGCCAACAGATGGTCACAATTCAAGTCGAGCGGGAGCGTGCACAGGCCAGAATCGACGAACTGCGCGCTGCGACCGCCGACGAGGAGAGGGCACGCAGAGAGCGAGAAGCAGCTCTGGAGGCTGCCAGCCAAAGGGTAGCGGCATTAGAAAGACTTATTCAGCACGCTAATCCCTAGGGGATTTGTTTTTGCCATTCTCAGAACATTTGCATCCGCTACTTAATATTTTGATCCATTTGTATGAATCACCATATTTATCTGCATCTTTTGGCTTAACATGCTCAACCACAATTCGTTGTCTTGCGGGAGTGTTAACCAAGCATCAGGCTTCCATAATTGGGCCTGGATTTCTGGAGAAAAGAGGGAGGTCATTCCTAGGAAAGGAGACCTCAGACCTAATAAATGTATCATCCCCCCAACTTGTTCCAACACACGAGCGGGACAACGCTAGGGGCGTTGAGATTTTATCCGAACATAGGGAAATGAGAAAGGGTGAATCGCATGTCCCGAATCCAGACATCCACAACGGTCGGCCTTCCAGGAAATGCCCAAGACGGTAGGCGGACAGTGGATCGACCATAACAACTGCAATAGACGGACCGAAGGTCATCATTCATATTACAGGAGGCGGACCACATGTCATCATGAATACCGCTTTGGGGGTTCCTTCAGACACAAGGGTGGAAATCCAGATCAACAGGGCATGCGAAGCGTGGGGCGAAGTGACGATTTGTTCGGACAGAATCCAACGCTCTCAAAATTGCGCCACCGTGGGGAAAGCGTATTAGGCGGATGCACTAATCTGGCCGTGAGTCACCCCAATTCTCAGACAGAACCTCTTTAACGAGGAAACTGTCGCTTCCCATCATTGCAATGGGGCATCCCGAGCTGGATCGGGGAGAATATCACAACTGCACCACTCTACCCGAAGTCAGGCCAGGCGGCCGAGACGAGGAGGGGCGGGACTTAGCGATCCTTGAGGCTGGACCCGAGTTGAGATGCTCGGGCGTTCCTACGTACTCCATCAGGCTGGAGATCAAGCCATACGTAGTTCTGAGAGTGCAGTTTAACGTCATGCAGGACGTAGAATCCCATTTGGGGAGATCTTAGTTTTAAGGTCTTAGAGCTCGGACCATGGGGGTAGATCTTAGTTTAAGGTCTTAGAGCTCGGACCATAAGGGTAGATCTTAGTTTAAGGTCTTAGAGCTCGGACCATAAGGGGAGATCTTAGTTTATGGTCTTAGAGCTCGGACCATAGGGATAGATCTTAGTTTAAGGTCTTAGAGCTCGGACCATAAGGACCTCAAAGTACGCCACATCGTGGTCCTATCCCCAGGATATGCAAAGATGCACTGAGGGATAGTGTCAAGAGTGTCGAGGTTTCGGCTGGTCAGGATGGGAGGTGGAAAATGTGAATCATGCGGCCATTCACTCAAGGACTGGGGGCTCCGGAGTAACGACATGGGAGTACTGCCGACCGTGGCGGAAAAGCAGCATCAATATTGCACTAACCGTTGGTGGAATGAGGCAGCAAACGAGCATCGACCGCTCAATCGCAGGATTCATATCGATTTGCTGCCCGAGGCCATTGGGGGTACCGGCCCGAGTCGGTGGGAGAGCACTGAGGCATTGTGTCCGAACCGTTCACGGGGGCTCCACCCAGGGCGTAGACGACGGGTCCGAATGAAAGGGAGCACGAAGCCTGAAAAGTGGAGGAAACCTGACCAAGCGGATCCTGACCCTCCTGGCAATAAACCAGAGTACTCTTGACACCGGTGGACCACTGCAAGGGGTCGGGGAACACGCCTTGAGGGTGACCTGAAGGCGGCGGATTCCCCAGAGAAGGGGGAATCTCTAAGAGGTGGGGGGGCTGGACCCGAAGTTTCAAACATCCGGGCGTTCCTACGTATCCCATAAGGATGGGAATCAAGCCACACGTAGTTCATGAAGCGCGGCGCATCAAAATCGGGCACCAGCGCGGGGAAGGGTGCGGGTCTGACCCTCGCACACAAAAGAAGCGGTATTTGATATTTCTTGTTTGTCCTTAAAGGTGGATGGTTTTTCTTTGTGCAGCGACAAGCCTGTGATCAAGGGATCCCTAGCGTCGCCACAATAATCAAGCCATAAAAGGCATTGATAAATGGCGTGGTTATTAACCAGCGCCCAAATGTGAGTGCTTCCCTGTGGAGAACATCACGGTGCAGTGCCGTTTCTCATCGGGCGGCCAAGACGATCCCAGTTTACGGTCGTGTGGTAGGACCAGACAACACAGTTTAAGGTCGGGTGGTTCAGACCATGGAGGAATCCGCGTATTGCGATATGGCGGACTCGGCGGAGGTGGGAACATACCCAGCCCTGTGGTCACGCACGATTCCAGGAGAAGGATCCTGGGATAGGGGCCTGCGTATGTCCATCACCCGAGGGGCAGAGATGCTAGCCTCCAGATATACTGGGCCCAGAACGCGATTGTTCGGGCGACTCCTTCCTCCTTATGGGGACGAGGGTCCAGCTACTCATGGCCCTTAGGGAGGACATCAGCGTGTATCCTTGGTGCTCAGATCGTGGGAGCCTCGACAGACACCATTACCCTGGTTGGCCTGCCTAACGTGTAAAGGTGTACTGAAGGTCAGTATGAAGAGAGTGTCGAGATTCCACTACAACGCACAAAGACGGAGTGCGATGAGGATCGCGCTACCAATGTTCGGAGCCTAAGAGAACCGACATGGCGATCAAGGATGTTGCTGACGCATTCGCAACACAACATCCGATCACGTCAGCCTAGAATAGGGCAAGAAAACGAGCATCAACCGCTCAATCGCAGGATTCATATCAATTTGCGGCCCAGGACCCGCCGGTAAATCAACCCGGAGTGGTAGGAGAGCACTGAGGCATCGTACCTAAACCGCTAACGAGGATCCCTTTGAGTGAAGGCCCGGACAAGAGGAAGCGCGAGGCCCGACAAGCAACACAGGACTTGTCGGGATTGAATCTGACACTACGAGTCATAGACCGAAGTACCCAAAACATGTTAACAGATCACCGGAAAGGGTCGGAGGACTCACCCTGAGAGCAACCAAAAGAGGGCAGATCCCTGTGATCAACCAAGATACGGGGCTGGACCTGAAACACAAACGTCCAGGCGGTCCTACGTATCCCATAAGGATGGGAATCAAGCCGTACGTAGTTCTTGAGAGGCAGTTTAACGTCATGCAGGACGATGAGGGGTGTGAGGTAGTCCTACACACGGGGGAGGCGTATGGCGCGGCCAGTAGACCAATGTGAACGAGGACATAATCCCCCGCTCACGCCACACGCCCCGCACAAAAAAGAAGGGGAACTGGGGCCAGAGGCCCAAAGCGGGATAGAGATTCCCAGGAGATGGGGCTGGGCCTGAAGCATGAATGTTCAGGCGGTCCTACGTATCCCATAAAGATGGGAATCAAGCCACACGTAGTTCTTGAAGTGCAGTTTAACGTCATGCAGGACGGAAAGAAAGAGAAGAAAGGGGGGAGCAGAAGGCATCCCCAAACGTGGGGGGCGTACAGCGTGGCGAGCCAACCGATGTGAATGAGGGCATAGCCCCATGCTCACACCATACGCCACACACCCGGAGGCAACTGGGCCAAGGGCCCAAGAGAGATCTTAGTTTAAGGTCTTAGAGCTCAGACCATAAGGAGAGATCTTAGTTTAAGGTCTTAGATCTCGGACCATAAGGAGAGATCTTAGTTTAAGGTCTTAGAGCTCGGACCATAAGGAGAGATCTTAGTTTAAGGTCTTAGAGCTCGGACCATAAGGAGAGATCTTAGTTTAAGGTCTTAGAGCTTGGACCATAAGGAGAGATCTTAGTTTAAGGTCTTAGAGCTCGGACCATAAGGAGAGATCTTAGTTTAAGGTCTTAGAGCTCGGACCATAAGGACCTCAAAGTACGCCACATCATGGTCCTATCCCATGGATATGCCAAGATGCACTGAGGGATAGTGTCAAGAGTGCCGAGATTTTGCCTGGTCATAATGGGAGGTGAAAAATGTGAATCATGCGGCCATTCACTCAAGGACTGGAGCACCGGCGTAACGATATGAGTACTGCCGACCGTGGCGGAAAAGCAGCATCAATATCGCACTGACCGTTGATGGGATGAGGCAGCAAACGAGCATCGACCGCTCAATCGCAGGATTCATATCGACTTGCTGCCCAGAACCCTTGGGGGTGCCAACCCGGATTGTTTGGAGAGCACTGAGGCATTGTGTCCAGACCGCTCACGGGTGTCCCACCCAGGGCGTAGGTGATGGGTCCGAATGAAGGGGGCATGAAGCCTGGAAAGCGGAAGGAGCCTGACCAAGCTAAACCTGACCCTCCCGGCCATAAACCAGAGTACTCTTGACACCAGTGGACCACTGCAAGGGGTCAAGGGACACGCCTCGAGGGTGACCCGAAGGTGTCGGATTCCCCAGAGAAGGGGGAATCTTTAAGAGGTGGGGGGCTGGACCCGAAGTTTCAAACATCCGGGCGTTCCTACGTATCCCATAAGGATGGGAATCAAGCCACACGTAGTTCTTGAAGTGCAGTTTAGCGTCATGCAGGACGAAAGCTGAACAGTTTATCGTCTTGTAGCTTGGACGAAGATGTTGGGCAGTTTAACGTCGTGCAGCTTGGACGCATGCAGTTTAACGTTGTGCGGGACGAATGCTAAACAGTTTAACGTCTTGTAGCTTGGACGAAGTACAGTTTAGCGTCATGTTGGACGAAACACTTGGCAGTTTAACGTCTTGCAGAGCGGACGATATGCTAGGCAGTTTAACGTCGTGCAGCTTGGACGTATGCAGTTTAACGTCGTGCAGGACGTATGCAGTTTAACGTCGTGCGGGACGAGGGCTGAACAGTTTAACGTCTTGTAGCTCGGACGCATGCAGTTTAACGTCGTGCGGGACGTATGCAGTTTAACGTCGTGCGGGACGAAGGCTGAACAGTTTAACGTCTTGTAGCTCGGACGCATGCAGTTTAACGTCGTGCGGGACGTATGCAGTTTAACGTCGTGCGGGATGAAGGCTGAACAGTTTAACGTCTTGTATCTCGGACGCATGCAGTTTAACGTCGTGCGGGACGTATGCAGTTTAACGTCGTGCGGGACGAAGGCTGAACAGTTTAACGTCTTGTAGCTCGGACACATGCAGTTTAACGTCGTGCAGGACGTATGCAGTTTAACGTCGTGCGGGACGAATGGAGCACTCAGGCAAAGTATTTCTTGAGGAACCTAGCGTTGGTGGGAGGAGTGACACACTCACCATCCATAGTCGCTAGGGAGTACGCGCCATTGGGATAGACTTTGTGGACGACAAGAGGTCCCTCCCACTTGGGCTCCAACTTGGGCGGCTTCCTGCCGGGGATCATTGGTGCTCTTAGGGCTAGCACTAGGTCACCCTGCAGGAAGGAGCGGAGGCGAACCTTCTTATTGAAAGCTCGAGCCATTCTGCTCTGATGCCTCTCCAAGTTGTGCAAAGCGCGAAGTCTATTCTCATCCAGTGCTTCCAACTCGACTAGACGGGCTTCAGCAGCTCTGTCCGGCGCTTGCTGGTCGTAGACCGCCGTGCGCATGGACGGTAACTGGATCTCGATGGGCAGGACGGCCTCAGCTCCATACACCAGGGAATAAGGGGTCATCTGGGTGGAATTGCGAGTCGTCGTCCGATAAGCCCAGAGGGCGTTGGGGAGCTTGTCCGGCCAACTCTTCTTGTTCTGACCAACCATCTTTTGCAGAATGTTAGAGAGGGTTTTGTTAAACGCCTTGATCTGTCCATTCGCCTGTGCATGATAGCGAGATGTATGGTTTGAGCGAATGTTATACTTGGCGTACAACTTCTTCAACTCGGCTGCTCGGAAATTGGTTCCGTTATCCGTGAGGATAGCGTGAGGCACTCCAAATCGATAGATGATGTTGGAGGTCACGAAGTCAGCGATCGAACAGGATTTGACCTCTCTGAGTGGAATCGCATCTGCCCATTTGGAGAAGAAGTCCGTGGCGGTCAGAATGAACCGGCACTAGCGAGCTGTCGCCGGCGGGTAAGGTCCCACAACATCCATCCCCCAGACTGCAAAGGGCCAGGAATACCTGGTGGTATGGAGAGGCTCCGGCGGCCGATGCACAAAGTTCACGTGAACCTGGCACGCATGGCACCTCCTGGCATACTCGATGCAGTCATGGATCATGGAGGGCCAGAAGTATCCCAACCTCCGAATCTGGTGGGATAGCTTCGGCCCAGTCTGATGGGCACCGCATGAACCAACATGAACCTCTTGCATGACTCGTGGGATCTAAACTCCCTGAAGGCAACGGAGGAGAACACCATCAAATCCGCGTCTGTAGAGGATCTGCTCCATGCCGGGACTGCTCTGGAGGACAAACTGCGATGCGCGGCGTTGAACTCGCTCGCGCTCGGCCCGATCTGGCGGGAGAATGCCATGTTGGAGGTACTCAACCAAAGGCGTCCTCCAATCAGGGGCTGGTTCGACTGTCATATCTGGGGTACTCGGGGCTCCGGGCATAGGGGCAACCGTGGTGAGATTACTTACCAACGGGCCGCGATCTTCTTCCGGGATAACGGGAGCGATGAGCCTGCGGCGCGTCACGCGGACGATCAGGTCGTCCTGTTCAGGCTCCGCAAGTGACGCAGCAAGGCTGGCCAAAGCATCTGCTCAACCGTTCTACGACCGGGGAATATGGACAATTTCTGGCTGAGAAGGGAACCAGGCCATCAGAAGGAGGGTGCACTCCAGCATGGGCACAAGTTCCGGCTTCCTGACAACATAGTCACCATTGATCTGCTTAACGACCAGCTTGGAATCCCCTTTCACACACAGATGGGGCACGTCGATCTCGAGAGCTAACTCGAGGCCGGTGATGAGGGCATGGTATTCCACCTCATTGTTGGTACAGCCCTCTGACAACAGGAAGGAGTATGGCAGTACGGCTTGCTCCGGGGTAATGAAGACGATACCCAAGCCCACTCTGTTGAGCTTAAGATTATCGAGTCGTCTACCGGTGGGGCTCCGGGAGGCACCGTCAAAGTGCATTTTCCATCATGGACCGGCTCGATCGACTGAGAGAATGGACTCATCAGGAAAGCCTAGATCCAGCGGCTGATCCGCGGAGGTCGGGTGAGCAACCAGAAAATCTGCCAATGCTTGCCCTTTGATGGCCTTCTGAGACACATACCTGATGTCGAACTGTTGGAGAATCACAGCCCACCGCGCTAGACATCCAGTCAACATAGGCCGGCTCAGGATATATTTCAACGGGTCTACCCGAGAGACCAACTGTACCTCATGGTGCTGCAAGTAGTGCCGTAATTTCTGCACGGCAAATACGAGCGCCAGGCAGCTCTTCTCGATGGGGGAATACCTAACTTCTGCATCGAGGAGCATGCGACTGAGGTAATAGAGGCTATTCTCTGTTCCCTCGTTGTTCTTCTGGGCGAGAAGGGCACCCAGGGACCGTTCCAGGGCGGTCACATAAAGGACCAGTGGCTTCCCAGATACAGGCGGCATCAGAACCGGAGGTTGAAGCAGGTACTGCTTGATTTCCTCGAAAGCAGTCTGACACTCTTTATCCCATACATAGGTGGCACCATTCTTCATAAGCCGAGAAAAGGGCTTACACTTGCCGGCCAGATTCGCGATGAATCGGCGTATATAGGCTAAGTGGCCTTGGAACCCTTGCAGTTCCCGGATGGTACCTGGGGGAGGCATCTGGCTAATCGCCCTGATTTTATCCGGGTCGATCTCAATACCCCGGTATCTTACCACAAATCCAAGGAACTTTCCGGAGGTGACCCCAAAGGCGCACTTCAACGGGTTCATCTTCAGGCAACGAGACCGGAGGAAGCCGAACACTTTCTCAAGATCTTTGAGATGGTCCTGACGCTGGCGCGATTTGACAACCAAGTCGTCGACGTAGCATTCCACCAGTGTGCCGAGGATTGGCTTGAATATGCAGTGCATCGCCCGTTGATAGGTGGCACCTGCATTCTTCAGGCCGAAGGGCATGACCCGGTAGCAAAAGGTACCTTGGGGGGCCCTGAAGGCAGTGAACTCCTCATCCTCAGGGGCCATCCGAATTTGGTTGTATCCGGAGTATCCATCCATGAAGGAGAGGGCTTGGAAACCTGTCGTGGCATCAATCAACACCTCTGTCACTGGAAGGGGAAAATCATCCTTCGGACAGTGGCGGTTGAGATCGCGGAAGTCGATGCAGACTCTGATCTGTCTGTTCTTCTTCTTGACCGGCACAATGTTGGCCAGCCATTTGGGGTACTGGACTTCCCTCACGAAGTTGGCTTTAATAAGCTTGTCAACTTCGGCCTCAACCATGGCACTGTGAAATGGGTGCATCCTCCTGGGAGGCTGCTTGAACCCGCGATGGTTCGCCGGGAGACCAAGGCGGTGGACGGCTACCTGAGGATCTAGCCCCGGCATCTCATCATAGCCCCAAGCGAACACATCACGGTGCTGCCTGAGAAAGTCCACGTACTGCTGCCGCTCCTCAGAGGGCATGGCGGCACTGACCAATGTGGGTCTTGGATCTGCCTCGGTTCCAAGGTTCACTTGTATTAACTCATCGACTGTGGCGGGGACGCCCTCCTCAAAGGCTGGGGGTGCGTCTTCCACATCCTCTCCACTCGGGGAGGGATCGTCCATGGGAGAGACTGCGTTGGAAACTGCATTGGGGCTACCAGATCCTGCTGGGCCACTGGTGCTGGCGCGGGCGGTCGCGATCATCTCATCAGGAGATTCACGGGCCGTCGAGACCATGGCGACGTCCAACCGGTGAATCGGGAGGACGTAAGCGTCATCCAGACTTGCCCAGGGATCACTTGCAACAGCGACAGGCTCAACCTCACCTACCAGGATCTGCTTATCCTTGCTCTTGTAATAGTCTGCGTCCAGATAACGGGCTTCACATGAGGCAAAAGGAGAGGCATCTCCTTGAAGCACGCCTACTCGACCATTAAGGGAGTATTTGAGGCATTGGTGGTATGACGAGGGAACCGCCGCGTGAAGGTGGAGCCATGGCCTTCCCATCAATGCGTTATACGCAGTGTCCTGAGAGACTACCATGAATTCGGTGTTGGCAACCAAGTCACCGAACTGGGTCTTCAAACGTATCTTGCCGACCGGGGTTTGCTCGGTGCGGTCGTACCCCTGGATCCTGAGGTCGGAGGGAATCAAGTCATCCTCAGACAACCCCAATCTCCGGAGCGTCCGAGTTGGAATCAGGTTAATCCCGGACCCCGTGTCGACAAGACAGCGCCGGACTTCGAGGCCATTAAACTGGCCAATAACATACAGTGGACGAATGTGTCCCTGTATAGGAGGGTCTTCATCCTTACCAGAAAACGAGATAACTGCCTGACACTCGGCGTCCTCGATCGCTTCGGCGTGAAAGGCCTCTGCAGCCGCAACCTCTGTCTCAAACTGGAGGGGGCTCTTCAGGGCTTCAACGAGTGCCTCACGCATCTCAGATGACATGCGCAGAGCCTCAAGGATGGAGAGCCTTGCTGGGATGTCGGCCAAGTGCTTCAGGACATCATACTTTTTGGCCAAGCGCGAGCCCCTGGTTGCAGGCGGTTGCTCTGCGGTTGGCGGCATGACGGGCCTTGCCGGTTGGATCGGCGGCCGACTGGCACTTGGTGCATCTCGCTGTTCACTGGTTGCAGTCCGGGAAATGGTCACCGTACTGGGATCAGGAGGCCGGGATGGACCCGTGGCAGGGCGGAGCTGATCGCGACGCGGCCGAGGCGGTTCTGCCTGGTCCCACACCACAAATAGCGGCGGAGGCGAATCCGTCATCCCCGAATGGGGGGGGGGGGGGGGGCGGCGCACGTTGTGCTCGGTTTTGAGCCTGCTGCCTAGTCTCATTTGCGTGCACGGCCTGGCTGGAGGTACCAACTGCTGTGCCCCGGCGACTCTTGCAGCTGCGGTTCTTCCGACGGTGGCGACGACCGGGGACACTAGGGAGGTCCACCTGGTGTTCTTCAACGTCGGGGACTGAAAAGGGATTTACCAGCTCGATGGTATTAATCAAAGCGTACCCAATACTTTCGTCGGACGAATCATTCACCACGGGGCGGATCCGAGGAGGGATCCCCATCTCCGGGGGCATGAAATCGCCGAGAGTGCGGGATAGTGGCGGAACCGGCGGGGCGCGTTCTTCCTTCTTGCGCTGCCGCCGTTTTCTCCTCTTGGAAGAGGCAGGCTGGGACGACGATGCCGAGGCAGCACCCGCAGATTCTGGGGGCTCAGGCTGATTCAAGCGCGCACGGATGATTCCATGGGTGCGAATGGTCGTCTTGCGGGCCATCCAGTTATTATACTTCTGGGATCCGCGGTCGGAGACCAGCTGCCATTCGTCCTCGTTGCCACTATCGTCATATGATCCCACGAACACGCCCGCCACTTGTGCTGGAGCTGGGCCCAACCTGATTACATTGTTGTTAATCTGGTCTTGGAGCCAATCCTTAAACACATAGCACCGCTGGATGGTGTGCCCCAGGGCCCTATGGTAGGGGCAGTAGCGGGGGTTATTCGTAAGATGTGCCTCCTCTGGCCTCCAACACTCAGGCAGTCGCACAATCCTCTGCTCCAGGGCGCTCCGGAAATAACCGGGGACCTGATCCTCGTGGAATGAGTAAGTCAGGTGTCGCGGGCCCCTGGGAGCATGGTCTTGACGAGGGGCCGGAGGGGCATGCCGAGGAGGTGGACCCTGATTATCTCGCCTGGGTTGCGGCGGTACATTACGCGGAGGGGCCGGCCGGTTCTGGGGCTGCCGCTGCTGGGCCGGGAACTGAGCCCGTGGAGGCGGATTCCTGTGAGGCTGTGGAGCTGTCCTCGCCGGCAGCAGCTCCAACGGCCTGGGGGCCTCTATCTGGGCAACAGCAGCGGGCTCAGCCCTGCTAGCTCTCCTTGCAGGAATCGTAGGAGGCAGCGGGCGTGCCTGGCTGGCCTGTTGCAGGGCTTCCTCAAGACGTTGAGCTTTGTCTGAGAAGTCCCTGAACCCTCCGGGGTAATTCTGAGTGATCAGGGAAGGGACCAGCTCGGTCTTGACGTTCCCGACGCACATTGTCAGCAACTGCTCCTGAGTCAATGGCATGTCAAGGGAATACGTGAGACCCTTCCATCGGGCGACGAAGTCCGCGACTCGCTCATCAGGCCTCTGCTTGCACTTGAAGAGGTCTGCGATATTCGTCTTCCGGGTCGTGGAACTGAACTGGTAGAGGAATTGTCTACGGAGGTCCTCCCAGCTAGTTACCGACCCGACGGGAAGCTGGCTGTACCAGACGAATGCTGGCACTTCCAGTGTCTGGACAAAGCAGCGAAGCTTAGCGGCCTCTTGCTACACCGGAGTCCCCAACATAGGCCCGCACCTCGAGTTGAAATGGGCCAAATGCTGTGGCGGATCTCCAGTCCCGTTGAAGGGGGCAAAAGTGGGATTCCCGAATCCCGGAGGCGCCGGCATGTCATCCACCCACGCTGGGTATGGCTTGCCGTCCGGCGGGATCGCCACTTGCCGAGTCTCCAAGGCCTCCAAGCGGGCGATGAGTGCAGCCATCGGATCGTCCAAACATGGGTTCCAGTCCTGGCGAGGATCTCTAACCACGATCGCGTTGCACGGCTCTTCAATCGGGTCGTCGACTGGATCGTCGAACTCAGCAGCTGGCGGGACGGCGGGCGGAGCGGCTCTCGGGGCAGCGGGAGGAATCCGAGCGGGGTCTCTCAGGTAGTTACGCCGCTCGGGAGGGTGCGGTGAAACATACCGCGCCCTCTTGCCATAGGCGATGGCCTCTCTCCTGTCGGCGAACACGGCATAATCACGGTTGCCCGGGAGAGCCTCATCGAGGGGTGGTCGTTCCTGTCCCTGCTGTCCTGGCCTAGGATCACCGTAGTCAGGCCGCCGTTCTGCAGCGCGCTCGGCGAGGAGCTTGTCAACCAGCTTCTTCTGTTCGGTGAGCTGCTGACGTAGCGTAGCCTTCTCGGGATCCTCCTCTGCCCTCTGCATGGAGGCAGATGGGTCGGCGGGCTTTATAGCCTCGCTGTGCTCTTTTCCTTTGCTGACGTTTCGGCTCAACGTCAGTGCTTCAGTGGGTGCGGGGAGCCCCAGGAGGTTCCTCTGATGACGAGTGACTCTCACCGATGGCTCTGACGAGGTCTTGCCTTCGGGGGGGAAGCCCCCGTCGAGAAGTTCCAAGTCGTTTCCCTCTCCCGACAGGTCAGCCATATTGACCGTTTCCGTCCCTGGGGATGTACCCTCACGGCCGCCCAGTGAATCGGGCTGCCGGCGAATCGCACTGAAGCATAGGTCAGCGTACTTCCCCCATCCACGGATATACACGTGGGGAGTGGCTTCCTCGATAACTTTGCGGAGTACCTGAAAACACTCAACGCATCGTTGTTGGAGGGCCTCGTGGTGCCCAAATGACCCGGGGTGCCGAACCGCGGGGAGCGTGGCCAGGTCGATCTGGCGGCACTGCTCACCAATATTCTCCAGGTGCACTTGACTCCCGGGATATGGCATTTGTAGGAGGTGAAGACGGGATTGAGTCTCCCGGAGAGTTCGGCGGAAGCATTCGAACTCATCCGGGGTGAGTGATTCGGGTGCGTTAAAGCCCGGTCCTGCGACTGGCCAAAACTTCTCAGGGAAGTGGCCCTCTGCAAGGACGGTCCAGAAGCTCCACGACTCAAACTCGGGACCCAGATCTCCTTGGTCCTCTTCAATGGCTGGGAACGGACGGGGAACCGGCAGTGGTGCCGAGGCGGGCTGCCGGGCTGACGGGCTGGCCGGCGGTGAATACGGCGAACAGGCCGATTGGCCTCCATATACCGGGCTGCCCTCTGAGGGTGGCGGTGCCCCAGCTACCACATCACGATAGGACGGGCCGACGAGCGAACATCCTGCCGTAGCGTCGGTGCTCGCCGAGGGTGCACTAGATCGTGGTTCGACCGTCGGTCCCCAGAAGAGATCTCCGGGTTCTCCGATCGAGGCAGAAGGCACTTCCAGAGGGGCCGGTACCAACCGCAGGTTTGATCCTTGGGGTCTACCAGGCCCTCGCTACTCTGGATATACCTTCGGAGAGAAGCGGGGATCATGTCGATCTCGCTCTCGGGAAGTACGAGGCTGACGTGCCACATTCCTACCCCTGCCCTTGACTGGCGGGATTGGGGGGAGGGCTCTGTCGCCGAATCGTACTCCGCCTCTATATCAGAGAAGCGAACCGGTCGGATCTTTGTCCGGAATTCCGTAACATTCTTCCCTCGGCGTCGACGCCTCGTCCCCCTGCCCCTGGGTGATTCTTCGGGGCAGGGCTGATCTCTGTCCTGGCTTCCTCCGGCCGCACTGGTGCTGGGGCCAAGAGGACTAAAAACCAAGGTGCGAGGGGCACCGGGACAGATATCAAAGGGGACGCAGGAAGAGATGATTCCGGGCGGGCCTCCGGGCCGAGATCGGAAGGTGGGATGACCCACGCCTCTTGGATCGGCCACACTGAGTAGCCCCTGTTGGTGAATAACACTACCGCGAGGTGGTCCGCGGTGGCTATCGTCTGTACCAGCAACCGGGAGAGTCAACCCAACCTGCCTTTGGGGCGGTCGGGGCCTCGATCCAGGTCGGGCGTAGAAGTGCCCCCGCTCAGGATGCGCAGGGGCCTGGCGACTGGAGCCAACAGTGGCTTGGGCCAATGCGGCCGCTGCTGCTAGGGCCCCAAGGTGGGCATCCTCTTCCGCTCGTGCCCGACGTTGGCGTCGGGACAGACGAGTCGGGATGAGCGGCGCGGGCAGGTGGGGAGCCTGTTCCTCGACTTGAGGGGCCTGGCGGCGGTGTCGCCATGGCCTGGCGGGAGTCCTTACCGTAGATCCCTGGAGCGAATCCTGGATAGGGTGATCCCGGGCATCTTCCACCTCATCCGCATAGGGAAGGGAACTGTCAGAGCGCTCCGGGGATAAGCTCCCGAAGCGGTTGGACGTTGAGGTAGGCAGCGGTGCCTCCCTGCGCGGCCCTCGGGGGCGGCGGTGGTGGCGAGGTGCAGCCTCCTCAAGGTCTAGGCGAGCCATGTCCCTAGTGGGGATGACTCCCTCTTCCTCATATCTCCGCACCAGGGTGTTGATCACCCTTCTCTGGATGACCTCTGAGGGGGAGAGAGGGCGTGGTTGTCCCGCAATTGCGGCTGCTGGGACGGTTGTGGAACGGGCGGGACTGCGCGGAGTAGCCGCGTCGGTGTTTCCCCTACCCATGCGCCAGTGGGCGGGTGGCGATCGGGCAGTGGATCGGGCGACCTGATTTCTGAAAGCAGGGAGAAGGACCCATTAACACTGACAGAAAAAAGGAATCGACAACCAACCATTAGCGCCATGACGCCTCCCGTGGGGGGGACTCAGGCCCTCGACGTCGCGAGACGGAGTGCCCGAGTTCCCTTCCCCAGCCCCTGGCGGGTAAAACCGAATGCTCGGTCGAGCAGCATGCTGATCATCCAACACCTCTGAATGCCATCGGTCTTCGTATCGAGGAGAAGAGATTCACGTCGGGTTCACCATTTTTCTGTTTCGGTGCGGATGTGCGTCGGGTTACGCTGTTCCGCCAGGACGCGTTCGCGCGTGCACCCGTCGACCCGAGGGGATAGGCGCGCGCGGCTTGTGGTCCCGCAGTCCCGCTTTCCAAGGGCGGGCGGCATCCGTCCCTTATTCAGGGGCGTCTGCTCCTTGATCGAAACTGGGATGATGGGATGTCGGCTCCTCCTTCCGTGGACGTCTCCTCGGAACTCGTCGCCTAATCCGGGTCTCCCTCATAGATTAAGAATGTTCGTGAATCTCGTTCCCGGCGCCAGGTTTCCGTGGACACCGGTTAATTACGCTGCCTCCGGCCGGACTCTCCAAGGGGTCTGGCCGGGGCAGCAACCTGCGGTGAGGAGACCGGGTGGCTCTGGGTGTTGGGGGCGTGTCTTGACACTGCGCCTCTGCATGTCTGTCTTCCGTCCCTAATAGGGCTTCTCGAAGGCATGATGGCCTGAGGCATCCTGCGATCGGCGCGGGGAACTGTGTTACCTGAGGTTTTCCTCATCTTCCCATGTTTTTTAACACGGGGTATGCCGCGAGTTTAACGTCCGGCGGGGACGGCATCGGACTGATCAACACAAGAAGTGGATCAGATGGCAGAACCCCTTGCGGGGAACCTCCGACGCTGGGGCCAGCACATGGGCGGCTTCCCAAGTGATATGGAGTGGAATGAAATGGCATGACCCCACCGGGATGTGGCGGCCCGGGTAAGGATCAGGATGGATGATGGGGTGAAGAGCTTGGACCCCGTAGGGCTTCCTACGTACCGCACGTTAGCGCGGATCAAAGTCAGCGTAGTTCGGATATACAGTTTAACGTCATGCTGGACGTCGGCAAGCCGACTCACGAAGAGATCGAGTCCGCCGGGCGGAGGATTGAACCGAACCACCTCGCACAGAGGGGGATGGAAGAGCTGGGCGGATCACAGTTTAACGTCGTGCTGGACGTTGGCAAGCCGACTCACAGAGAGGTCGAGGCTGTGGGGAAGCACAATGGAGATACACACGTGCAATCCCCAAGGGGGCGGATTCATAAGTGAATCAATGCAAGTGTAAACCCGGGAGGGGTTCACTGACGGACGAATCGACGTAAATACGACCGGGACGACCAGGTGGCGGGCTTGAACCTCGAAGAGGCTTCCTACGTACCCTATTTAGAAGACAGGGATCAAAGTCCACGTAGTTCGTTCTGTCAGGACTTACGCACTTGAGGCAGCCCAGATGCGGCAAAACTCAGTTGGAAGGGACTTGGACCGAAAGTAGGAGACACCTCGATCCCAGTCACACCCTCTACTGGCTTCGGCAGTGGGGAGGCGCAATGGAGATACACAAGCGCGGCCCCCCACAAGAAACTAGGGGTTTGTAATACCCTACCCCCGTAGGGAAAAGCCGCTCCCGTTAAATCGTCCCTGAAGAGGGACAATCCCGACATCCCTGCAGAGACGAGCGGGCGGGGGCCACATCCAAACCGGGGGGACCCTGCGTGCGGAGCACGGGATCAGGATGCGGACGGTTTAACGTCTTGCCGGACGAAGTACAGTTTAACGTCGTGTGTTGAAGACGAAGCGGACGGTTTAACGTCTTGCCGGACGAAGTACAGTTTAACGTCATGTGTTGAGGACGAAGATGCTTGGCAGTTTAACGTCTTGCAGCGCGGACGTGGTGCAGTTTAGCGTCATGCGGGACGAATGTGCAGTTTAACGTCTTGCGGGACGAATGCTGTACAGTTTAACGTCTTTGTAGCTTGGACGAGGAAGGCTAGGCAGTTTAGCGTCGTGCAGCTTGGACGTATGCTGAACAGTTTAACGTCTTGTAGCTCAGACGAGTGCAGTTTAACGTCGTGCGGGACGTACTGCAGTTTAACGTCGTGCGGGACGATGAGGCCGCCGATAGGTTCGTGTAACTTCGCGCAAGCCTAGGGGGCCGCACGGAAAGACAACTCACGGTGCGGACACCCGGGATGAGGGTCATCGGGCGCCACGCAGGCGGGTACCCAAAGGGGCTAAGGGGGGTGACCCTGGCGGTTTGTGCGCAAAAGAGGAGCCTTGCGCGCAAAACCGCGGGTCGGCGCGCAAATAGGCGGGCTGGCGCGCAATTAGGCCAGCACCTTGCGCGCGAATGGATAAGATTGCGCGCACCGGACTTCGGATAGCGCACGGGGGAAACGGCTCATTCTTTGATGAATGGCCACTTGAAAATGGGGGGGGGGGGGTGCGCGCAATCGGGCTAGATTGCGCGCACCCGGGGGAAATTGCGCGCAAGAGGCTTCTTTTGCGCGCAAAGGCCTTCGGGTTAAGGATTATTCAAAGGAAAGGAGCCAAGGGGATTGCGCGCGAAGGCGGACCCCAAGGCTCTATTGCGCGAAAGAAAGGAGGTTACCTGGAGGTCGACATTGCGCGCGGAGGGGGTCGGATTGCGCGAACGAGGGACGCTTCGGATTCCGGCAACCTTCAAAACGTCGGGGGTCGCCTTATATTTATAGGCAACCCCGGGCGCGGAATTCCCTTCGCGCGCGCGGAATTCGCTTCGCGGGCGCGGAATTCCCTTCGCGGGTGCGGAATCCGGTATCGGCGCGCAAGGGAGTCGCGGGCGCTCGGGGCGCGCAAAATCGCGCGCCGGCCCTGCGGATTGCGCGCATCCCGGGAGGTTTGCGCACAAGGCTCAACTTTGCGCGCGGGGCTCTAAAATTTCGCGCAAGTCCTCCGGGCCCTCCGGAACGTGCCTCTGACTCCAAATATCACTTCGCTTTCTGCATCCGGAACTTCGTTTGGGGATCAACGGTCTTTTCCGGCGTCTACACTCACATAAAAAATATGGAAGAGGTATAAGGACATGGATAGTTTTTATACATATTTTACCTCGATGTGGGCTGTGGATCATTTTTATTTAATATAAATTTCATGGTAGGATGGGATCACCGATTAGAGTGTATTAGGTCCCAACTTGAGACTAAACATCTTGTTTATCTTCACTGTGTGTTTTTAGAATTTTTTTATTGGTCTTTGTAATTTTTTTTAAAAACCTAACTATGATTTGATAATTAATATTAGAAAGTGTTTATATAAGATATTAATTAGAATAATCTTAGATATTATAGTAATAACATACAATGATTTCATTGAGAAGTAATTAATCTGTGAGAAATATTTTGAATAAAATTCATTCAAAAATCATCTACATTGGTTAAAATTTCTATTTTGTCTTCAATTGGGATATATTTATTTAATATTTTAAGATAAAACATTTTTTAGTAACTCAATTACCTCCCTTTTTAGTTTCCTCCTCAAAAAAATAATTTTTAATTAAAATTAGTTAAATTTAATGATGGAAAAAATTGTGTATGTTGAGGTTATTACATGGAGTGGGTTCAAGGGTGTGAAATTTTGGTCAAAACCCCATTACATAAAGAGTCAATAAAAATTCAAGGCATAGTGATTTTAATGTGTTTATTCATAATTAAATTAATTTTGTCAATTATTTATACTCGATCACCAATGGTCCATATTTTGAAAATTATTTTTTATACCCATAATATATGGACCCCTTGAGTAATGTGACTAGAGTGAGTGTGACCCAACTATCTATTGAAACCTCTTGATATAAATTTAGTGACATGGATAGAATGTTCGGACATAGATATTTATATGGACCAGGTCCCACCTTTGATCCCTTATTATTATTTAGATGAGCGTAGGGAATATTTCCATCCATATTGAGATATTCCTAAAGTAGGTGTATTCCTTGGGTAGTTTGACGATTGGTCAGGTGTTTAGAGTGAACGTGTGGTGGCTTGGGTGATTGAGATTTTCACCAAGCTGTATATTGTAAATAATGCCTCGTGTGGATTGATAGGATGTGTAATTTAATAAAATTGCATAGGAGCATTATCTCCTATGTGGGATGGGTGATGGGTAATGATTTCATCAAGAATTTGGACCCCAGGTGTCATGTCCCCATTTTTTTAGCAACCTAACATACCAATATGGGTTCCATAAGGATATTTTTCAACATAGATTGGGTGTGTTCTTGGGAATGGATACTTATTGAGGGTTCAGTTATTTAAATGACCGTTGTATTTATATTTACTTGTGTTTTAGAAAATTCACTTTTGGAGGTGTTTTTATTACTTGACATGGTATATTCCCATTGGGTAGTTCTGATATGAAATATAAAACCCCATGGGGTGGTGGTTTTATAAATTAAAATTAAAACTCCGCTATTAGGGAGGTATGTGGTACATATGAAAATTGTAAGTTCTTCCATTCACTAAGAATACTCCAATATGGGAGGTCCATGTAAATGTTTCAATTTTTCCCTAGTAAAGGTAACTCTCATAATAGAGGTTTCACTTACTTGTGGTCTTATGTCACAGTTATAAAAACACTCATACGTTAATTCTATGGCACTTATTCAATATATTGTGGAAACATAGGTCATTTACTTGTTTTTAAATTCTACATGATGTTCTTATAGATATTATCACATTGGATGAATAATGTATTTTTGGTGGTTTTTTTGGTAATGAAATTTATTATTCTGATCATTTCACATGCACTTATCACAACATTTTAGGTATAGTATGGTACTGAAGGACCCCGGGACACCCTGAGAGGGGAGGGGTGAATCAGGGTGGCAACTTTTTCTTCTTAAAGTTGTGGATCTTGTTCCCACGTTGGCAGGAACTTCTTAAACCTGTATGAAGGATATGATCAGCAATTAAACATTCACATGCAGAGAGATGACACAACAATTTTTACTTGGTTCACCACTAAGGGCTACGTCCAAGGAGCATACGCCGACAGATTGTCGGTCGTACCAAAATCCACTATGCTTCAGTAGCTGCGGATACAAAAGTTCGGGTACAGACACTCTGTCCCAGGCTCACTGCCTTTACATAAGGTTTAGGGATAGCTCACTGCTTCCCTCGGGTCACTCCCGTTGACTCCCCCTGGCTCACTGCCGTTGGTGAAGTCTCACTCAGTTTATAGACGTGAAGGTCTCTTCAATAAATTTGCATTGAAGTCTTTGCCTCTGCTCAGCACGAGACTCTGCTTGCATCGAAGTCCGGAAGAGATGCACTAGAACACACAGAACCACTGAACTGGATAACCAAAACGTGCAGACAAACCTTACTGATAAAAATGCGAAACATCAACCATTTGCGCGCAAAATCATCCTATTGCGCGCAACATTTTCTTTTGGTGCGGAAAAATATTTCGCGCAAAAATCTCCTTTTTCGCGCAACTCCAAATATTTCGCGCAAGCTCCTTTACGCGATCCTTTTCGCGCATCAGACCTCGGATCTTCTCTAAGTCTTCCAACCTCTCGAATGAAGGGGGTCTCCTCATATTTATAGGCGACTGAGACCACTGCGCGTAAAATCCCCTTCGGCGCGGAAAATCTCTCATCTGGCGCGTAATCTTTCGCCCAGCTTATGTATTTCGCGCACAACCCTTATTTTCCGCGCAACCCATGCCTTTGCCATCTTTCACCAAACTGATTCTGAAACAGCATTTGCGCGAAAAAACTATTTCGCGCATCCCTCTGTTTTCCGCGCCCAACTTAAGTATTTCGCGCACATTCCTGATTTTCCGCGCAGCCCATGCCTTTGCCATTTTTCACCTCTCTGATTTCGAAACACTGTTTGCGCGAAAAACTATTTCGCGCATCCCGCTGTTTTCCGCGGCTAACTTAAAGTTTTCGCGCAAGCCTCTTATATTTCGCGCACCACTTCCTTTTTCTACGAAGCTCCTTTTGCAGACAATCCATGTCTTCATTTTCTGATTTTGAGGCCCAAAAATTTGGCAAACACTGGGAAACAGCGCCACCTTCAAAACTGTTGTCTGCTTGAACTGTATGATCACTTTGCTGGAACACATTCGGAACTTCCACTGAGGATTGACAACAAACACAAACCATTCACCAAATCATGCTTTGAAGAACCTGGTTCCAACAATCTCCCCCTTTGGGTTTGTTGGCAATCAGAATAAATTCAATAGATCTCCAACCATGAGCAAATCCAAAACGCAAGAATCAACTCAGCCAACACTCTAAGTCTACGTGAGCAATGCTCGGTGTAGAAAACAAGAGAGGAAGCTTGAATTGGGTCTTAGTGTTTTGAAATTCTCCATGACACCCGATGTTATCCTTATTAAACTTCTCATCACAATCTTACACTTCCATCACAGAAGAATTTCTTGCCTTAAATTTCTTGCCCATGAATTCTCTTGCCGTGAATTTATTCCTTTCTCCCCCATTGACAATAAAACCAAAGACCGAAAAGTTTGTTCAACGTTCAGCTCAAGCCATACTCCCCCTGGATAGTATCTCCCCCATAAACCTGCATCACAGCTATAAGCAGATAAAAACAGTTAAAACAAACGGGGAGAGGGGATTTTCGAAACCTCCTTATGCAGCAGGAGGTGGTTGAACACCTAGGTTCAACCGATGCTTTTCAAACACAGCTGCTGACAGTGGCTTTGTCAGGATATCAGCTACCTGCTTATCAGTTCCCACATGGTCCAGTCTAATCACCCCTTGTTCAACCTTTTCTTTGATGAAATGATACCGTATTTCAATATGTTTTGTACGAGAATGATGAACAGGATTTTTTGTGAGATCAATTGCGCTTTTGTTATCACAGTAGATCACCATTGGCTGCTTTACCTCATCACCAATATCTGTTAATTGTTGCTTCATCCACAGCAGTTGAGTGCATGACTTTGTGGCAGATATATACTCAGCTTCAGCAGTACTAAGAGAAGTACTTTCTTGTTTCTTGCTTAACCAGCCAACACAATTATTTCCGATAAAGAATGCTCCACCACTGGTGGACTTTCTGTCCACAACATCGCCAGCCCAGTCAGCATCAGAAAATGCGGATAATTCACTATCCCTTCCTACAGCAAAGTATAATCCATACTTGTAAGTACCTTGAATATACCTCATGATTCTTTTCACTGCTGTCATGTGTTCCTCTTTTGGATTACTCTGAAAGCGGGCAGAAAGACATGTGGCAAAGACAATATCTGGCCGTGTCGCTGTCAGGTACAATAGGCTTCCAATAATTCTCCTGTACAGGGTGGGATCTACAGATGTCCCATCCTCATGCTTCCCAAGTTTGGTTCCAACTGCAATCGGAGTTGACATTGGTTTGGAGTCTTGCATGTTAAACTTCTTCAGCAGCTCTCTTGCATACTTTTCCTGAGAGATAAAAGTGTAGTCTTTCCTCTGAGTCACTTGCAGTCCCAAGAAATATGTGAGCTCCCCAATCATTGACATTTCAAATTCTGATTTCATATGATTGGCAAATTCATCCACTGATTTCTGTTTGCTGCCACCAAATATAATGTCATCGACGTAAACAAGAACCATGAACTGATCTTTTGGAGAATTCTTCACATAGAGATTGTGATCAACTCCTCCTCTTTTGAATTCCAGCTTTTTGAGATACGAATCTAGTCTAGAATACCATGCCCTTGGTGCCTGTTTTAATCCATAAAGTGCTTTCTTTAGCTTGCAGACCTTTGATTCGTCAGCACCAAGAAGAAAACCCACTGGTTGTTCAATGTAGACTTCTTCTTCGAGTACACCATTTAAGAATGCTGTCTTGACATCCATTTGATATACTTTATATCCTCTTTGGAGAGCCATGGAAAGGAATAGCCTGATTGACTCCAATCTAGCCACTGGAGCAAAGGTTTCTTCAACATCAACACCTTCAATCTGAGAATACCCTTTACATACCAGTCGAGCCTTGTTTCTGATGACATTGCCATGCTCATCAAACTTGTTCTTGAAAATCCATTTGGTGCCAATAACATTGTGACCTTTGGGTCTCTGGACCAAATCCCACGTCTGATTTTTGTCAATCTGATCTAACTCTTCATTCATGGCTTTCACCCAGGATTCATCCATTGCAGCTTCTTCAAATGAGGATGGCTCTACAACTGATAGAAATGCAGAAGGTGTGTTATTTCTCATCCTCCTGGTTTGAGTGGGTGCATTCATGTCCCCAATTATGTTGGATGGATCAATCTCAGCTCTTCGGTTTCTCCTGAGAGATTCAATAGCATTCTTTTCAGCTATAGGTTCTTCTTCTGATTCTGCTTCTGAGTCAACATCATGATGTGACTGCTGAGAGTTTTGAACAACTTCCTCTATCTCTGTGTTTGTGTTTTCTTCACGTTCACTTTCTTCCTGATTGTCCATCACATCCGCATATGGCGTCCTTGAAGCATTTGTGGTTTTCTCTTCAATTATCTTAACATCACTGCTTACCACAATCTTCCCCAAGCGTTTATTGAAACACTTGTAAGCTTTACTGTTCATTGGATACCCAAGAAAAATTCCTTCATCAGCATTGTCACCATACTTTCCTTGGTTTCCTTATTTATTCCGGATGAAACATTTGCTTCCAAAAACCCGAAAGTATTTCAAGGAAGGCTTCCTTCCATGCCATAATTCGTACGGTGTCTTTGTTTCTCCCATGTAGAGCCCTGTTCGATTCTGAATGTGAACTGCAGCTTCAACAGCCTCCTTCCAGTAATGGCGAGAGATACCACTCTCAATCAACATAGTCCTGGCCATATTGTTGACCTGTCGATTTCGACGCTCAACAACTCCATTTTGTTGTGGAGTTCTCACAGCAGCTACCTCATGTTGTATTCCATGTTTCTCTAGATAATTTTCAAACTCAATGGATGTGTATTCCCCTCCATTGTCCGATCGTAGGACTTTTATTGACCGTCCAGTGTCATTCTCGGCAATTCGGCGATAAGTTTTCATGCAATCAAGTACTTGTCGCTTCCTGTGAATCACCATTACACAAGCCATTCTACTATAATCATCAATGAAAAGGACGAAGTACCTCTCTCCATAGGTTCCAGCAACATTTATTGGGCCACATACATCAGTGTGAATGAGATCGAGAAGATGTGATGCCCTTTTCTTCTTTGGACGATACGAATTACAGACCAGCTTCCCACGAATACAGGCATCACAAGATTTTTCCCGTTCGCGTTTTAGAATGGGAATATCCATGACTATCTTCAGCTTAGATATCTTTTCCATGTCTTGTTGGTTAATGTGCCCCAGCCTTCGATGCCATAAATTGTTTTCTTCGTCAACAGACAAGTAACAAGAGTTCACTTTGCTGTCAACCTGATATAAGTTTCCATCTGTTCTACAGCCTTTCATAAGAGAATTCCCTGTTTTTCCTTTTATAGTGCAGCCTTTTTGATTGAAGGTTACTATGAGCCCTGAGTCACAGAGTTGACTTACACTGAGGAGATTATGGCGTAGACCGTCCACATAAAGAACTTCAGTCTTTTTCAGCTCTCCGTTGGTGAGAGCAGTATTCCCACTGCCTTTAATCTTCAAAGCGCCATCGTTACCAAACCGTACTGTTCCATCAACCTTCTTTTCAATGTTCTTCAGAAGGTCAGCATTTCCTGTCATATGGGAAGAACATCCACTATCAAGAATCCAGGTGCTGCTACTCTTTGTAGCTTTGAGGGCTACTTCCGCAAGATTGGATTTCTCAATTTTCTTCTTTTCTTTCCATGAGATATTGGATTGAGCATAAGAAACTGATGGCCTTTTAAAACTTTCTTCCACATAATCTGAGTCTTCATACCCATAATCTTCTTCCAGAAGAGAAAAACTATTTGTGAGAACAACATCATCAGGAGGATGAACCCTGTCCCTTCTTTGGGTGTTGTATGAATTTCTCTTGTCATACCGCTGCCTGCAAAACATAGCTTTATGGCCAAAGTTAGAACAATTAAAACAGTAACCATAGAAGATATTTCTTCTATAAGATGGAGGATAAGAAATCAGTCTCATTTGTTGATTTCCCAGATCTTCTCCATTAAGGTAACTCCTTGCCTCTTCGCAATATGACATAGTATGGCCCAGATAGCCACAGAATTGACACTTCATGTGAGGGAATGCCTTCACACCTGAATTTCTCCTCATACCTTCATCCCTGTGAGAGTAGTTGAACTGCCTATCATTTCTAAATGTTTGATGGTAATTGTCAGTTATCCTTCTAGTTTGGATTGAGGGTTCCTTTTTCAGCACTTCAGAAAATGCTTCAACATGTTCAACCTTCGTTTTGTCTTTCATTTGAATTTCTTTATTTCCAGCAGTTGATGTCTCAGCTTCACATCCAATTCCACGCTTTCCCATGCAGGCGGGTCTTTGAACGCTCAAGATTTTTTCAACTCCATCAGAACCACATTTGGCTCTTGCCAATAATTCAGCATCTGAGAATCTTCTAGGTTGTATTTTCTTTCTTGATTCTTTTGAAAAAGATTCGGTCTCAAGTTTACTCCTAAGAGTAACAATTTCCTCCTCAAGACCCTCAGTAGTCTTGGACTTTTCTTCCAGTCTTGAGGTGAGTTCATTGATGACCTTTCCCTGCTCTTCAATTCTTATCTTAAGATCCAATACATCATCATTGCTTTCAATGATTTTAGACTGAACTTTCACAAACTCTTCCAGACGTTCAATTTCAGCTTCAAGTTCATCAACATATTCTGATGACTCTTTGACCATTTCCTTCCACTTATTACATTTCTTACATTTACTCTCAATCTTGGAGAAAGCATCCTTAATTTGAACCTTTGGATTATCAAGGGCAGTACTCTGCTTATTTATGCCTTTATTGATTGAAGAATCTGATATTTCAGTGGTAGCCATCATGGAAGCATGTTTTTCAGTTTTAAATTCTGGTTCTTCTTCCTCACAGAATTCAATATCATCATCTTCTTCCTCACAGACAAAGCTCTTCCTCTGCATTTTCTTTCCAGATTTGAAATCACCCTTTTTGAAAAACCTTTTCCGAGGCTTTTCAATGTCTTCAGCTTCGCTCTCATCATTATCCAACTTTCTTTGGCACTGAGAGGCAATGTGCCCAACTCTTCCACAACGGAAACATGCAAGAGGTAACTTACCTCTAAATTTACCTTTACCCTTTTTCAGCTTCTTCGCGATGAGGGAAAGAATTTCTTTTTCTTCGTCATCATCACCACTACTGTCTTCTGAAAGTTTCAGTTTGTCCATGGATTTGAATGCCATTTCTTTGCTCACGCGAGTCGTGGCATCTTCAGGTTTGACTCTCATCTCATATGCCACTAAACTACTTAACAAATCATCCAGAGAAAGTTTGGATAGATCTCTTTCTTCGAGGGCTGACACCTTTGCATTGTACATGGGAGGAAGTCTTCTCAATATTTTCTTAACGATATCAATGTCTTTGATTTCTTCTCCAAGACCTCGAATTGCTCCCACTACTTCAGTAATTCGATTAAAAAACGAATCTGCATTTTCATTGGGATGCATCTTTAGGTCGTCAAACCTGTTATGTAAAACCTGAAGTTTTGCCTCCTTTACCTTGCTATCTCCTTCATAAATGTTTTCAAGTTTATCCCACATAGACTTTGCTGAAGTGAAACTCATCACCTTTAGATATATCTGATCAGAAAGAGCTGCGGTGAGTGCATTTTGAGCTTTAGCATCTGCATCAAGAATTTTCCTGTCTGTGTCAGTCATAGCTAGTCCTGTTTGATCAGTGACTTGTATTCCTTGCACAATAGAAAACAAAACTTCCATTCCAAGAGATCTTAGATGAGATCGCATCCTATTCTTCCAGATCTGAAAATTATTTCCATCAAAGAGAGGGACTCCCCTCACATTGGCTGCATTCTCCATGGCGACAAAGGACAGATTCAAGACCAGCAACCTCCCTTTGATACCACTTGAAGGACCCCGGGACACCCTGAGAGGGGAGGGGTGAATCAGGGTGGAAACTTTTTCTTCTTAAAGTTGTGGATCTTGTTCCCACGTTGGCAGGAACTTCTTAAACATGTATGAAGGATATGATCAGCAATTAAACATTCACATGCAGAGAGATGACACAACAATTTTTACTTGGTTCACCACTAAGGGCTACGTCCAAGGAGCATACGCCGACAGATTGTCGGTCGTACCAAAATCCACTATGCTTCAGTAGCTGCGGATACAAAAGTTCGGGTACAGACACTCTGTCCCAGGCTCACTGCCTTTACATAAGGTTTAGGGATAGCTCACTGCTTCCCTCGGGTCACTCCCGTTGACTCCCCCTGGCTCACTGCCGTTGGTGAAGTCTCACTCAGTTTATAGACGTGAAGGTCTCTTCAATAAATTTGCATTGAAGTCTTTGCCTCTGCTCAGCACGAGACTCTGCTTGCATCGAAGTCCGGAAGAGATGCACTAGAACACACAGAACCACTGAACTGGATAACCAAAACGTGCAGACAAACCTTACTGATAAAAATGCGAAACATCAACCATTTGCGCGCAAAATCATCCTATTGCGCGCAACATTTTCTTTTGGTGCGGAAAAATATTTTGCGCAAAAATCTCCTTTTTCGCGCAACTCCAAATATTCCGCGCAAGCTCCTTTACGCGATCCTTTTCGCGCATCAGACCTCGGATCTTCTCTAAGTCTTCCAACCTCTCGAATGAAGGGGGTCTCCTCATATTTATAGGCGACTGAGACCACTGCGCGCAAAATCCCCTTCGGCGCGGAAAATCTCTCATCTGGCGCGTAATCTTTCGCCCAGCTTATGTATTTCGCGCACAACCCTTATTTTCCGCGCAACCCATGCCTTTGCCATCTTTCACCAAACTGATTCTGAAACAGCATTTGCGCGAAAAAACTATTTCGCGCATCCCTCTGTTTTCCGCGCCCAACATAAGTATTTCGCGCACATTCCTGATTTTCCGCGCAGCCCATGCCTTTGCCATTTTTCACCTCTCTGATTTCGAAACACTGTTTGCGCGAAAAACTATTTCGCGCATCCCGCTGTTTTCCGCGGCTAACTTAAAGTTTTCGCGCAAGCCTCTTATATTTCGCGCACCACTTCCTTTTTCTACGAAGCTCCTTTTGCAGACAATCCATGTCTTCATTTTCTGATTTTGAGGCCCAAAAATTTGGCAAACACTGGGAAACAGCGCCACCTTCAAAACTATTGTCTGCTTGAACTGTATGATCACTTTGCTGGAACACATTCGGAACTTCCACTGAGGATTGACAACAAACACAAACCATTCACCAAATCATGCTTTGAAGAACCTGGTTCCAACAGGTACTTCATAGGTGTTTCCATACTGAGTAATTTACTCACACATTTATTAGTCCGTTCTTTAACTTATGAAAATGATAAATCATCACTTGTTATAGGTTTTGGATAGATAGGGGCATGAGATTGCTTAATCAAGCTAGAGAACCATGGAGGAGATTTGGTTTTTGTTATGAGGTATAGATCAAATAATGTATTGAAGCATCCTTAAATTTTATTTCAAGCCTCCACCATTATTTTATTATTTTTAGTTATAATTTATACGTCACATCCTTTAATGAAATTTTTGAATGTATGGTGTTATGAATGTTTCAATTTTTCATATCATTTTTTTATGTTTGTTTCAACTATTGTATCGTAGTAATTTTATTTTATATAATAAACATTGTAGTTAATTTTATGATTGTAAAATCTAATATAATTTGAATAGTGTCCCCATAATACCTCCGTAGACTCTTACTACTTGTCTAAAACCTCTATTATAAGGGAAGTAATTCATGAGTTATGTAATAACAGTGGTCATTATTATCAATTATTTGTCCAAGAAGATATGATTTTACATATTGTCATCTGATCTATTTTTATTTTTATTAATATTTATGATATAGTTTATAGTAGATATTTAAATGGGTTAGGTCCTATGATGGGTAATGATATGAAGACTAAAGAAATCATGTGTTAGAATAATTTTTATGTAAATGAGGAATTAGATTGATATTCATGGTATGTGGTGTTATGATTCATATGATTTTACCCTTGTGTGATTAATATGATGTTTGAATTTCTTATTTTTCAGATTTCCAGATTTTTTCGTGCTTCCAAGATGCCAATTAATGATATTTTAGCTCTATTCCTTGGTGAAGAGGCATAGGTTAATGTGGAAATCTTTTTAGATTTTATTTTCTTGTAATATAGGTCCATTGGTGCGTTTTAATTACTTATGAGAGATCTATGAATTTAATATTTCAATAAAATATCATAAAATATTTTCCCTTATTAATTGATAGTGGATTTATACACATCCTGAATGATTGGAATATGGACATTTGTGATTGTCCGTCACATGTGTTATATAGTAGTACCATTTATGAAATTGTGGTTATAGAGTCCCTTAGTGTGTGGGAAATGGAGGGAACCTATTAGGTTAGTAAGGAACATTTTTCCTTAGGTTTTAACCCCTTGTAAGTGGTTATTATCTGGGTATTCACTATTTTGAGTGCCAATGACAACCTATATAGAATTTTAATATACATCATATAATAAAATATTGTATAATTGATATAGTTCTCATGATTAACATCATACATATTGTTTAGGACGATGTCTTCAATTATGGAAGGGATGATTAATGAGTTGTGAACCTTGATGGGTAGTTCCATAGTTGGATTCTTAGTGTATAATTGTTCCTTAGTAGATAAATGCCATAACATGACAATCCTGACCTATGGATATATTAGACACTAGAGTGGGAAATAGATTTGGTATGTGATACCTCAGGTGAGAATGTGATACCCTTTAGATGTTTATTACTGGTTCGATCTCATGTTTTCTTTTAAGATGGGTGTGTGGATGGCACTATGTGTGTTTTTCCTTTATGAGAGCGCAGACATGTTATACAAGGTTGGAGACACAAAAACACATAAATTCATATAAAACCATAGTTATTTAGTGTTTATTAACACTGAGACAACCCCATGAGGGGGGTAATCCTAGGAATGTGATTACTCAGGAGATATAAAATCATGTGAATATTCCTTGGTTTTGAGATCGATGCAAATGAGGTGCTATTGAGTTTATAATGATGGAGTATTGATTATGTTATATTGATTTTAGATCAAGCCCAATTTTTTATATTTCCATGGGTTTTTGAATAGTTTTTATGAGATTGATTATTTCGGTGTTGGATGATTTCAAATAATGTTTTTTTTTTCATGTAATGAGTGAAATGGTGGGCTATTTCATAAGATAAACTGGTATTCTGTTAGTTTAGTGGATCAAAAGTGAATGATGAATGGTCAAGTAATGGTTTTGCTAAATGACTCTATGATAGGTTACAGATATTATAGGGTACGTTGATTAGGATATAAAATTGGGTGGTACTATAGAATACTTTTGGTAATATATACCTAATATTGATGTTGTTTTTGCACCTGTTACATGAACTACTGTTGGATTTGGAAACCGACGAGAAATAATATAGGGGGAAGGCCATTTTTCTTGATTAATTTCGAATGAAAATTTTCCTTGGAGTTGTTGTGATGTAGAATCATTCCCTGTGTGGTAGAGAAGATATTTAAAATGAATAGATTGTGGTAACATGACTAATCAGTGTCAATCATGATAATGTATTTATATGGCAAGGATAATTCCACTGGAGGAGCGAATGAAATACGAAATAGAATTTATCAGGAATTGTAAAAGGGTATTTTTAAGTTAATTTGTATGGTTGGAAGTGAGACATTAGTAATGAAGATAATTATCCTCAACATGAATTATATTTTCTTGTTTATGGTGAGTTATGTTCTCATGGAATAGAAGAAGCCATTAAATTATGCTTTAAAATGGCACTTAGTTGTGAGATGTTTTATCAAAGTATGTCTATGATGTTTTGTGGTAGATGGAATAGTGGTTGTGATGATCATAAATTCATTTATTGAGGTGAAAACTAGAACACCCATTTGGAGGGGAGATATATATTATTAGAGGGTCATGCAACCCTTTTGTTAAAAGGTTGTGGGAATGTGAGTTTGGTAGTTGAGTGAGTTTTTTTGGAAATTGTTTTCTAATGAGAAAGATAATTTAGACATATCATGATTCCATTTTTAATATCAAATTTTAGTTTGGTTGTGTTATTAAATGGAAATATATTTTTATTTTTATGATTTCATTGAAATTGAAATGTTTAAAAACTGATTGGATAAAAAATTCTTCCATAGTCAAGTGTATACATGATGATGGTTTTATGCGGTTGATGACTTAATCATAGAGTGTGACTAAGGGTCTCGTAATGACTTTTGTTAGTGTGTTCAGTTTATCACATGATGATGCCTGGGTTAGAGGTATTGTGATATAATTAATTTAAAATGTGTCAATGGTTTAAGATTACCATATAGATAATGTTTTGATAGTGCATTTTTCAATAGCCTTAATTCCATTGAATGATTAATGTGGACTAAAAATATCATCAAATGTGTCATATTTTGATTGATGGATGATCATAGGGAATCAATAATGTAATTTCAAGAAAATTTGGCACATCATTGTTATGAATTGATAATGTGATAAAATCTACATTGGTGTGGATTTCTTAAATGAGAATGAGTTCTAATGTAAAATAGTGTTCTCATTTTTTGATCAGACATGGTGTGTTAGAAATTTTGTCAGGTGAATCATTAAACCATTTTTATTGAATTTTAATGGGAAATCCGAATTTGGGGAGAATAATGGGATATGAATTGATTATTATATGTATAATAATATGATGGGGAGTACCATTGGCTGAATCATATATGAATGATTACACTTTGATATATCGAGGAGGACTGGATTGGTGGAGTACTATCCAAATGCTGAGATGTTGAATAAAAAACATTTTCTCAGTTTTAGTGGTTTACATTACTTATATGAGAGTTGTTATTTCGATTTTTTGTGTGTTTAGGGATGAAATGTGATTATTGAGTGGGAATTTGTGACTGATATGGGTAGAATGATGAAATGTGTTCAACATTGAGACACTAATTGTATTTGAACTGTTGTTGTGGGGACATTTTAAGACATCGTGTCCATACAAGTGATTGTGATTCAATATGAATTTACAATTTAAAATAGCTATATGATTTATATCATAGATCGATGCTTATAGTAGAATTATGAGAGTCATAACATCAAAAAAGACTAATTTTGTACATGGAATGGTTTTAAAAGGGTGGGCAAAGAGTTTAGGATGTAATAGTAGATCAATAAAGGAGTTCTGGATAGTCGAGGCTATATCCTATAGCCATCATCATAATACATAGCTAGATAGTTGCCCCTAAATTATATCGGTGGAAATTGGCTTGTTGATTGGCCTATAAGTGTCTAAAAATGTTCTATTCCACCCATGAACATAATATACAGAAACCCCTCTTCTTACACTCCCATTAATTCATGAATTTGGAGAGAACTCTTTTTTTTTTACTCTCTATTCACATGGTAGAGGTTTCATTGTTAGTTTTTGGTATTTCGTGATGAGTATCATCCTCCCATTATGCCATCTCATATCCTACTCCTCTATTTTTTATATTTTATATCTCTTTGTAGGGATTTGAGATAAATTACAGTAATGAATGGTGGAATCAGTCATTCATGGTAGGGATTCTAGTCTACCTAAGTTGAGGATACCTAATAATGTCGTCATCACCATGTTTCTATTTGATTCTATGAGTTATGTAATGATGGTGACCATACTATGGTTTTAATTAAATGTAAAATTACTTTTCTGATGAAAATTGATGTGTATATTGGTGATATGGATTGGTGTATGTTTTTGGGCGTTTTAGTAGTTTTGAACACTCAATAACTGAAAGAGTCGACATGATATGATGGCTCTATCAGTCTCAGACATTCATACCTTAATAAATTAATATGATCTGTTAATTTTTTATCATTTTAAATAATTTATTTTAGAATTTTGGGAATATTTTAGGGAACCAATTGGGGAATTTGTGGATATTAGAACATGAAAATGCATACATGAGGCTTGGAAATGATTAGGTAGGACATTTCAAGAATCCTTTTTTTGTATAGAATCATCAAAATGAGGTAAATATCCCATGAAAAATTTAATGATGTTGTATACTTTTTTGGTTATAGTGCATGGTCATTTTGTCTCACCATATACATTTTAACCAAAAAAATAATTAATTGTAATATTATATTAATATCATTAATTTAAAATGGTTTATCTAATAATGAATGAGAATGTATCCCATGAAAGATTTAGATTTTAAATGAAATTATTTTCTTGAGTCTCTGATGGTTTAGGGAATCTCTATATTTTCTGATACCTTTTGAAATTTGGACCCCATTAGGGTTGTGACTGAATAGATTGTAACTCAGTGGTCCCTTGAGATCACATAATAATTGTGTATTCATTTGTATATTTATTTTATCCATGATGATGTTTATGTACATATTTACATTTTAGAAAAAAAAAATTATATATTTGGACAAGTTTAAAGTGTACTTACCAAATAAGATGGTTCCACTGTAGGGGAACTCCTTGGGTGGTTTAATGATTGTTCATGTGTTTGTACTAACTGGGTGGTTAATTTTATTTTTTTAAAAACCCTTTAATATATATCATATGAGTGATGTATTGAGTGGAATGAGCATATTTTAATCTGCATGAAATTTTAGAGGATCATGATGCCCTTAGTGAGTCACGTGAGGAACCAATAAATTTTCTTGATCAAGGATTAAATGTTCCCCCAATTTTCTTTATAACACAACCAATGGCCTAATGATATTTTTCACCTTATAATGGGGGTTTTCTTGTCCATGGATTGTTATATAAGGTTTAAGAGTTCTATCAACCATTGTTTCTTTTATTTTTATGAGTTTATAAAACAATTACCTTGGAGTGGTGTTTTTTAACAATATATGGTATATTACCTTAGGTAGGTTTTGATATAAAATGGAAAACTCCCATTGGGTGGTGGTTGTATTATACTAAAATAAAAATCCCCTAGTAGGGAGGTATGTTGTACTAATGAAAACACCCATATGGATGGTTGAATCCTTGTATGAGAAAAATACATAATTTATGAAAATTTTACTTTTAAAAATTTTAAATCATAGGGAAAAAAACCCATAAAGGAGTTCTATGATACTTATTCTGTACTCATGGGAGTCCAAGGTTGTTTAATGGTTATCCTCATCATCACGAATATCCTAGAAAAATTATGGCACTCATATAAGGAGTTATTGTGGGGGGTATATTTATTTCATTCAATATATTATTTTCTTATTTTGATTCTATCACCTAAACATATCACTACATTTCCATTATAGTATATTATCAAATTAATGGTGCCCTACTGGGTTTTGTACTGACACATTGATAGTGGAACCATTTCACTTAAGTATATGAGAATCCATCACTTGTTATAGGATAATATTAGGATGAGTCTTGTAACTTATTTATAGATATGGAGAATCTTGGATGGTATTTGGTGTTCCAGATGGAGGGAGGCATAATAAATTTAGTGCATCCTCCTATATTTTTATTTCCTTCATTTCAATTTTTTATTTTTTAAAGTATTTTGTTTGTGTGATCAACCTAGAGGAAATCAAGTGTGTATGGTTGTACATATGTTTCCAAGTTTCATATAATTATTGGTTGATATTTCATACAACCATTGTACTATAGTATTTTTTATGATACATGGTTATTTCATTTATGATTACACATTCAAATATACAATTTTTAATATCCTAAAGGTACCTCTTGATACCCAACAACTATTCCGAATCCCATGATATATGAGGAGAAATTATAGACATATATATATATTTTTCTAGTCGACTAATTTATTAATGGTTTTTAGTGGTGGGACATTAAAATATATATCAACTTTATATTCTTTTATAAAATAAGAAAGTTGTTTTATTTCAATTTAATACTTAATTTTATTAAATGATATTCCACTAAAATAATGACACTTTTTGAATTCATCATTACTCATTATAGGAATGAGAACCTTATTTCCCTATAAAATAACTCCAATTTATTTTTTCCTAGAAAAATAGTTATTTAATTGGGTAATATTCCATATTTTATAAAATATGACGCTTGGATAGATGAGTGTAAGACCCTTTGTCAAATCCATATTATGGATAAAACAAAAAATATAAAATTTTCGAATCCCAACTCTTATGGTTTCCCAACTAATTGTTACCCAAAAAAATTTATTATTTAGTTACATAAACATTATAAAAACCATCTAAAATATTCATTACAGAAGAAAATAAATGGTCACCCAACTTTATCATGAAACTACCTACTTAGATGATCAGTGACTTAACATGTTTTTTCTTTTAAAGGTATCTCACATTTAGTATTTAAATGGGTATAAATATCACACTATTATATCATGTTATTCCATTTATGTACGAATTTTTATAATGATTTACTTTTTAATATCATTCCTTAAACTATATCAATTTGTTCATCTACATTGATGTGTAACTGTTTAGTTAAATCATAATTTGTTACACTAAAAAATGGAAACCAAATATATTAAAAAATATTCAAATGAATCTCAATAATTTTGTATAGTAATTATTATTTTAATTGTTTATCATTGAATGAAACATAAAATATCTACATGATTAATCCTGTTATGAATGATAACCAACCACAATATTTCGAGAATAAGGCTTCAGCAACTAGACTAAGGGGAAGTCAGACTCAAAATCCCTCCACGTAGATATTATTTAATCAATAAATATTTCAATTCATTCTCACTGTATCACATTATATGTCTAAACTACATCTAATAAGTAAATTTAATTTTATAATATTAGCTAAAAACAAATTTTCATGTAGTTAAAAACAAAACCTATTATAGTAGCAAGAATATAACACAACAAATGTGACTATGATAATATATTTAATTAGATTAATAATTAAAATATTGCTTAAACATATTCCCAATATAACAATTTAATTTCCATGAATAATAAATATAGTAATACAATTTAAATATATAATCAATTTGTTAATTTTATCTTATGATAACTTTTTTTTAAAATATTATATATAAATCTAATTCAAAATAATATATAATATAGATATACAACAATGAAATTATATAAGCATAAATATAAACAAATTAATTACCCTATACTATGAATCCTTAATTTTTTTGATTATTTCGATGTCCTTGTTGTTTAAATGTGGTTTTTGGGGTCTCCATACCACTGATATTTTTATGGATCATTTTCATATACACACCAATCCATCACACGGTTTCACAATACATAGAGTTATTATAGTTTTTTCATTTAGTTGACACATTCTATATCATGGGAAAGAATTTCCTTCTAATGATCACAACGTTCCTTCTCCAGGTCATAATTTTATTCTCACGGTCAATGGATTGTTCAGACAGTCATACCATTCTATTTATTTGTCACATTTTATCAGATGGACAGAGAGGTTATTCAATAGGACATAGATTGGTCTGAAGGATACACAATTCATTCTCATGATCAGACCCTTTCATGGTCACTCTAATAGTTTAAAAAAATATAGTTAGTCAAAATTACTTGTTTTTCATGTATACTTTGGAAAACGTTTTTACATAAATTATGGAATTTAAATCACAATAAATGTTTTTTAAAATAGTATTTATGGGTACTAAATCGTGAAATTAGGTATCTTAAAGCCCATAGATAAAAAATGGATCATACCATGTGATATAAATGAAACCAAATTAAATTAAAAATAAAGTGGAATGTTGGCACTAATATTATTTTAAAAACTATATTTACCATATTAAAATTATGAAACCAATTATATTTGAGGATTAAGTTGTTTTCTTTTGAGTCTAAATGAACTAAAAACTTGTTATTAATCCTCAAAGAGTCACATGAATCCACCTAGAGCCTAACTTTTAATTATTTTATGAATTTTCAACAACATGTGTTTCACTATATTTTTAACCTTAGTGTGTCACATTTGATGCTTGGAAATATCCTCCCTTTTTTCATTTTTTAATTGTAGAATTTTTTGGAAAACAATTTCCATATAGGGAATCCTTGTTCACTCTTCTTTTGTGTATCTAAGTAATTAGTATGATTTTCCCATGTGTCTTGGTATTATGTATTGTACAATAAAGATAAATAAATGGGTTAATGTGAATTTAATGGGGAGGGTAGAAATCAATTGTGTTTATCATTAGACTTGTTATAAATAATTTTCCTTCTTCGAAAAGATAAATTCTTTTCAAGGATCATATTTTTGGTTTTACGAAATTATTTACTATAATTATTTATTGATAAGATATTATTTAGAAAAAAATACTCCAATCAAAATAGTCTTAATAATTATATTTGAATATGATTTGGATCCCGGTGTAGATTCTTTATTGTGTAAAAATACACATTCAATAGATAATGTTATTTTTTAAAAACAATAGTTAAATTAATTGTTGTATTTGGAAAATTTTGATGTTTTTTTGTTTAATAGTATTTTTTTTGGGTTCCCAAAGAGTTTTTTTGGTTTTATATTAATTGTGTTAAAAAACATATTCATGTGATGATAGATGTGGAAAATATTATTTTTATGTAGTCATGTGGGCTGGGAGATTTATCCCAGATGGTAACAGTGATAATTAGGTTTCCTTGGAAATGATTTTTGGTGTGGAATGTAATTTCAACCTTAGGGAGGGTTTTGATTTCACCATGAAGAATGTGGAAAAGGATAATTTAGGTAATATAATCATGTTATCCTTATAAATCCCATTTTTTAAGATTCATAATGAAAATTATTTCATCGATCAAGTTCTCAGATCTAGTCGTTCACTCTCACAATTCATGGGTGCTACTTACTAATTCATTCATCAAAAGGGTACCATTTCACATTTTAATTACTTCTATATGAGATTAGATGGTGGATAAATTTACGTAGGCACTAATTTACTACATTCCTAATACAACTGAATAATTCAATTTCTTATATAAATAAGGATCGGTCTGATCAACCATCATCTCTATGGGTCGTTTCCAACTAGAAGAACATACCCATAGGCTGTGGATTTTTTCACTAGATTTTCCCATCTAGTTAATTAAAGAAGATGGATGGGGATTTATTAAAATACTACTCATGTCAGATTACTTTATATATATGAATTGTATTTGAAACTCAATCCTAGGGAGGTATGTAACTCTTCACTTTATTTTTGGGTCAATGTTTTTGGTTTGAATTGTTTTCATCTTCACCCCCGTATTTTTCATGATATTGCATTAGAGAATAGAATTCCCATCCAAACAGAGAAGGATTCAATAATATCCATGTATATACACTATGCACAGCTAGTAAATGAGGTTGATATATATTACATACTGGTTTATAAAATATTTATTACTCCTTGTTGTGGAAAATTGGAAATTCATATTGTATTTGATAATTTTCCTATTGTTTTCATGGAATTCATAGTCATTGGATTTAATAAATTTCATTGTAGAATGTATTTAATTTATTAATAATTTTCTAGGAATTATAATGATAAACATGTGTGAATTAAGAATATGAAATTTAGTCTTATATATTCTAGAATGATAGACGTTGGGTCATTGTATAGGCTTGTTGGGGAGGAGATTAATAGAGCTGATTCTATTTCGGCTACTAGTTTAGTGTAGGGGAAGGTCTCTAATGATGATGTTCATTGATAAGAGCTTGTAAAAGTAATGTTTTTCATTCATTGTTCAATGTATGGGTTGATAAAGTATCCAATTATAGAGTTTGGAAGAAAGTTCCAACCCTAATTCATTGTAATGATTTGGAGGACATTCTACATGCTTTTTAGATAGAAGGTATGGATTGTGAGAAATGGTCCACTTTCACAATGAAATTGTTGGTGAATATAGCTGCTCAATCATATACTCAAAATCTTTTATCAAATCACGATAAACCTTCTAGAGAGGTACTAGGTAGAAATTATTCCTTATATAATGTTTTTGATGATTTTATACCTACTGAACAACTGATGTAGTTTCTTATAAACATAATAGTTATACTGAAAAATTTATAGTACATTGAAAGAATGAATTTGGATGGACATTAAGCAGTAGATGTGATAAAATATAAGGAATCAATGGATAATAATTTCATTGACATTGATATTTCAAAAGAGATAGTTGATCCAAATTTATGTATAACTAGCTGAATTCATCAAGGGAATGTAATGGTAGATAAACTAAATTTCAAATCTCATAATGAAATAATAACTATGAAAAAATGTCATGCGCCTCAATTGGATGGTGAAAAAAAATTTAATTACTCCAATTTCTTTGGATGTGCAATATTATTCATCTGGCACCTTCCAAGGGTTGTATCCAAAGCTCTCAGTGAAATGAAAAATGATGGAGAGGGATGATCTTTTGAAAAGAAGAGTATATTCCCTCATAAAGAATGATAGTTTGCCAGCTCAAAGGTAAATCACTCTTACCAGAATGCCCCACCATCCTTCTTTTTATTTTATTATGGATAATCCCCATTTTATGGTTAAATGGGAACCCGTACATGACCCGTAGGCCCAAGGCACAAGGCCCGACATGACTTGCAATACATGACCCGAAGGCCAAGAGGCATACCATACCCAACACATGACCCATAGGCCCAACCCATGAGAACTGACCCTCCCCACCTTCTACATTATTTATCGCATAGCTCCCCACCTTGAAATGCTGATTCACTAGCATTTCCCCCTACAAAGATTCACAGTGCCTCGTCCCATTGTCAGTTTCCATAACCTCTCATTCTTCAAAAATGGTTAGCTCTGCTTCTAGTGATTGCTATTCTTGTTGCTCTGATCCTCTTTTGGGACCTTCTCTATGTGAATAGGGATCCTCCATGGTCTCAATACCCTAAAGTACCTATGGCCTGAATTCCTTTGATGGCCCAATGGACCTTGTGACCCGTAGACCCAAACCAGTGGCCCGAAGGCCGAAATTGTGTGAACTGTTCCAACTTATATAGTATCAAAAGTACCTCCTACAGTACCTACTACTACACCTACTATAGTACTACAAACTTACCTATTACAGTACTACTACCATACCCCTATAAATTCTCCTCCACTAATTTTTGAACCTACATCTCTTTAATGCCAAGCATGCGCCATTACCACTTGGGTACGGGATCGTTGGCCAAATGTAAAGCACTCTGAATAGGAGGGAAGGGTTGCAATATTTTTTTTTTCAAATTTGGTCATTTTTGGGAGTCTAGATCATATTATTCGGATCATGGAGACAAAAAACCTAATTCCTCTTTAGGGGAAATAGAATTATACAACTTTCTACTACCTATACATATAGAGACTCCATTAAGAATATCCCCATGCAAACAGGTTATTTCTGTATTTCAAGAAGCATCTTGTGACATAGCGATAATATTTGTATAAATAATGTTAGGTACAAAATGGTGTAGGAATCATCATCTAATAATTGTTGATTTCATGACATTATTAATGATTATTAAAATATTTCTTAAGAAAGGTATTTCTATGAGGCTTTCCTAAATATGCATTACTGATCATTAGATCTGTTATTGCGGGAAGATGATATACAGGAATGGTGTGTATGTGAAATGTGGTTAAGACTTCCTTAGAGAATGAAACTAAATATATATTTATTTATGTCGCATATAAGAGGGTCGAGGTTAAATTTTATTCTAAAAAATATTAATCTATGAGCACTAATATTAAATTCTTTTTTCAATAAGAAAAACATGGAGGATAGGCTTTAGTTATAAACCAATAGAAGTTGTCCAAAAAAGATGTATTGTTCTTAAAAATGAATTATTTTATTTCCTCTTTTAACTCATTATAATATTCCAATAATATGATGAAATAATAGCATAAATATTTTTTGTATACTAATATATTATTATGTTAATTAAATTAAATTTATATTTGTCTTCTTCTATCAAATGAGAAATGAATCGGTCATTCATGTGAGCCACATAGTACAGCCTCACAAACTGATATAAATTTTTTCCATAATATTCTCTCATGGATGGATATAATTATATAGTTTACATTTAAAATATATATTTATGGAATTATTATTATAATATAATTATAATAAATCATTCAACATCTTACCTAATAATCCTTTTGAAAATGATAGCGTCATAAGTGTGAAATTGTGAAAAAATTTATCCACAAAGCAATCAAACTAATTTTTTATTTTTAATATACTCATACAGAAATAAGGATTTATTTTATTAATATAAATTTTTTTTACTATATAATTATTGTTTTTAATTTAAATTATTATGTTAAATTAATCCATTCTATCTATTAAAAGATGAAAACGTGTTAATGTGTACATACGACCTATTATTTCCATTAACAACGTAATACATTTTGTAACAATAACATTAATGGATTAATATATATATATATATTATGATATTTTAAAAATTAATAACAGTTTTTAGATGATTTAACCACAATCAATGCATAAGGACCAAATCTACTGATCACAAACACACATGAAAACGAATCAGTTATCACCCAGAATAATGATTTTAATATAGTTGGTTATAAATCAGTAAAAGAAGGTTATAAGTAAATTATATATGGTATGTAATATTTTATTATTATTCTGATTTATATATAAAATTATTCTATATTTTTTATATTGGAGGTCAAAACATGTTTTCTGGAAGTCATACTTGAGGTAACAGATTTTTGTCTCATCCTTAATCTTGGGAAACACATGCCATATTAACCACTAGATTATTTTTTGTGGTGTATAAAATAACATTTAATTAATTTTATAATGGTTATACTATAATTAAAATGATTTTAATATACATTTAGGGTCACTTACATCTTGTGGATTATGATTTAAAAAGTTCTACATTGTTAAGGTTTTAAGTCACAATAACATTGTTTATCGCGATTATTTATGATTATGCTTCTGATGATGAAATATCATGATCTACCTCTCAATATTCTCATGAATTTTATTATAATATTATTAATTATTTAATTTACATGTTTTATTTTATTTGTATTCTCTTTATTTACCCATGATTTTGATGAACATTTTAAGGAAATCTCTTATCATATCTCTTGTCAAACAAACATTCTTTGTCATCCATATTTATGTTTTATAAATATATTCTCAAAAAATTAATAATATTCCTATGTGATTAATTAATTTAATGTTTATCTAGGTTTTATTTTTTATAAAATGCTGGAAATATAATTTTTTTTGAAATGAGGGTTTTTGTAACTTCTATAAAAAAATGTGAAAGGTGTCTTTCTCTTAACATACATAACATAAAATAAATTTTCAACAATCATGTCGGCTCAATTCATTGAATAATTATTTTAAATTTTCGATGATTATTTTAAAATAATAGTTTTATTCAATATTTTTTATTTTTAATATTAAATAAGTTATCACAAATTAGAATGGATATTTTCTTCTAGAAATATTCCAAATGTTACTTTAATATCATTTTCCATTTAGGAAAACAACCATTGACTTTTCCTAATCTTAAATGAGGATATGATCTAATCACACTGTACTTGTTTATTATCTCAATTTTTTAGGGTCATGATAGAAAGTGATTTATGAATCCTGGAACATTTCTATAGGTTATGCTATATTGAATTGGTGAATGTGTTATGATAACCATTTACTTTCCATGGTTATGTCTGAATGAAATGTCTTTGAAAAATTTTATTTTCCGAGGTCATGATATGAAGAATTTCATTATGAGAATATGGAACAAATATTATAGTTTAATTATGTGATGGAAGTTATAGAAATTAAATATCCATTCTCTATATTGGGAAATGATTGATATCACATTATATAAATATGATTACAATGTAGAGGGAATCCGTTAAAAAAATGAACTTTGTGAATTATGATAGTCATGATTGTGGACCATTCAAACTACACTACTTTATGGAGTTAAATCATTCAACTTTGCTTTTCCTGGAATATATCCTTGACTATTATGGAAATTATTTTCTATACTATTGTGTATGCCAGAAATATAATCATTATGTTAATGTTATTCTTCAATTGATCATGCTCTTGGAATTATTTTTGATTCACATCTTATGAACTGACATGAATTATTCCATGAATCTAGATTAATATCTATTATTTTCATGTAAGGGTTTCCAAAATATATTTTCATTTTCATATACACTTATACTAATAGTAGGGATTAAGGATATGCCCCCTATTTTCCCCACTGAGAATCTAAGATCACCTTTTCATATATTTTTTCCCATATTAATAAATAAAGGTATTAAGTAATATATTTTTAAGATGAATGTTGGTTATGGATGACATAGCGTGAATGAATTATTTCACTTATGATCACATTTTTATGTATAAACATTTCTAAAGGAACTAGTTATGTATGATTTTAATATGGATTTTTATTTTCTGTAATGAATATTTATATTTTATGATGTGATATATATATATATATATTAATAGTATCTGTTTAAATAGTCGGTATCATATCCTATTTTTGTAACATTATTAATTGAGTATGATAAAACATTAGTAAGAATACTGGGTATAATTCTATGAATACAATAACATTATATATATATATATATATCTGTAAATTATAATGGATGACCGAGGATGAGTATATGGTCATCAAAATTTGAAATATGTGTCATTATTTAAATATTATACATATTATTTTTTCATGAAAATGTGTTTTCCAACTTTGATTATGGTTTCACTTACTTTAATTTTTGGGTTCATTAATAGGTAGAACCCAAATAAATCATTTTAATCCAAATTATAATGTAAATTGTAATAATTTTCTTCCCTAGAAATCTAATATTATGTTATATATAATATAAAATAACATTTCAATTTTTATAAAACATTATCAATATATGAATCATGTATCTAATGATAATAATAATGAGAGGGAACTGTGTTGTTTTGAGACCCTTATGAGGCATCTTCCACTTTTTTTAGTGGGTCTGCTGATGAAATACATGCTGGGAAATGGATTAGTATCATTGAAAAGATATTTTCCATTGTCCAAAATTTGGTGAATGAAACCTTCATTATAGAGGTTTATATTTTAGAATCCAAATAAGCTAAATATCATAAAACTTTAATTAATATGAATCAATTGGATGAAATTGACACCACATAGTTGTAAATTTTAGGTGATTGATTTTTTAGTAATTAATTTTTTCCGTATTATTTTTATATAAATAGTGAATAAATTCATTGAGATAATAACGAAGGACAATAAATACATTACAACCAATGAGGAAAAGAATAATGGAAATGTGAGGTATAATTCATGTTTTATCATCCAAAATTAGTGTTACATTGATAGATTGATTAGTGTCTTAAATACAGGTCCCTAAATATAGCTAGAAATAACAGACTTGAGTAGTTAAGAAGAATCAATGTGATGTGCTATAAATATGGAAATAGATATGTGAGTTTCCAATAAATATCAGGATTTTGATATGAAAATAAATATGTAATTCAACAGAACCACTATAAAACATAGAGATAATAATTGAGACATCATTTATACATGGAATGTGGAAGGAATCTTGGAGGTAATTGGGATAATGGGATTGGTAAATGTTTTAGGTATGAAATGGATGGTCATCAAAAAATTTAACTTCTATCTAATAGAAAAAATCTGATATTTATTTTAATAGAGTTAAAATACCATAGAATGCACCACACATACTATGTTCTTTGAGATGAAAGTCATATATGCTTTATTCTGTCTAGTTATCAAATATGAAGGTTAATAATGATGATCAAAATATTCCACTTATTAAGCTAAGATTCAATTGGAAATATCATGAGATCAAATGTTCCGATCAGGGGTATGATAACGACATGGTGAAAGGTATAATTACAATCAAAAATTTAACTTAAAATTTATTATTTCACTATAGATAAAACCCCTCATTTATGTATGAATTATTTTTATGGATATAAAAACTGCACCCCAATATATTGTTATTAAATTATAATGATAAACCCCTAATCGTATGATTACAACATATAATGTATACGAATATTCTATATTATAATTTTTTTTTTGAATTTTCTTCTTGAAAATTTTGTTAATATCCACATGGTAAAATTTTATGTTATCCTTGACATGAATTTGATTTCTTTACATATTTAACTCATCAATTTGTGAGGAACAGAAGTAGAATTTGATATTATGAACCAACCACTACATTTCTATAAATATGTTGATAAATATGAAAATCCATTGGAGATAATATCCATGGTATGAGTTTTATCTCTATTCAAATGGTTTGTTTATCTCATATAGAAGTGAAATTATTCATCAAAGATATTCATATTATGTGGGAGTTTGATTATGTTTTTTAGAATGGTTTCAAAATACAATAATGAATGATGATGTTGGGTTTTATATAATACTCTTAACTTGTTCTAAACCTATTTATTATAATCGATATACAATTAACATGATTTTATAGCATGAATTGAGGTTGAAAATAATACATTATATATACAAGGGATTTATTTTGACAAGTGTATCACCATGGGGTATACATGTTCGAATTTTTAATAATATTGATGTATTAATCTGACTATATATTGATTATTCAGATATAAAAATGGTCAAAATTATGAAACAATATTCTATACCTTCTACTAATGACTTATTTGATCAAAACTACAAAGGTCAATACTATTTAAAGGTGGACCTTAATTCATGATATCAACAATTATGGGTCAAAAAAGATTATATATCCATGAAAACATGATGTACAATGTTTTAACACAATGAATATATTGTGATGCGTTTTAGTCTTACTAATTACCCAACTATATTGATGGGTTTAATTAATACATACATTATAGATTACAATGATAATTTTTTGGACCAGATTATAGAATATTTTATGATATATTGAAATACCGAGGAAATTCATGAATATCACATGAGAGTTGTGATGAGTAAATAGTGGATAGAGAAATTTTAGGAAAAATTTATCTTTTGGGAATTTTGGATATAAATTGATCATTAATTCATATATTCTCATTATATAGTATATTTTTGGATATATCAGAGACAAATGACAATGAATGTTTTTTAGAATAACCATGGTTACAGATATCAACAATGTTTATTGTTTTGATGGTGATTATAGACTCTCTGTAGAGAATTTTTCATGGATTTTTGATCCAGTAACCAGGTAAACCATGAAAAAGACATGTCCCTTTGGAAAAATTAATGTGAAGAAAATTTCAAGGAACTGAAGATAATTTTAGTCTGTGCACCTTTTATAACATTAATCTAAATTCTATAATATTTTTTATTTTATAGTGATTCTTAAAATCATAAATTTGATTTTTTAATCATGTTAAATAAAATATTAATAACTTATGCCCAACAAAAATTGATGGTTTATGTGAAAAAATAATTTACTCCTTATTTCGAGTTAGATGTGATAATTATTTACATTAATTATATGGGGAATTGTCAACATGAAAATTGTGTGATATATATACAGATCATAGATGTTTGAGTTATATTTTAAAATTAAATTATTTTAACACGTTCTAGATAATATGGTTGTAACTGATTGTATTTTATGATTTTTGAATAAATTACCATCTTATGAAATGGGGAAAGGTGTAAGAAGACTTATATTGAATTGATTATATTATCCATTCTAAGATGATAGTCATATGTAATAATATATTTCTACATTTTCAATGTTTCGATCATGAGATCTTGATGGATGTGGCAATGAATATCTTTCTAAAATGAGTGTCTAACTAATATCCCATGTTTGAATTAAAGATGCATAGTAGAATGATGGGGAAATGTAGAAGGTGAGAAATATTATAGAGTTTAATATAGGCTGATATGGAATGATAAGGTTTAAGAACCATTTATGTGTTCCATCCATACCATATTTTACGAATGAGATATTAAATGAGGCTCTTAATCCATTATTCTCTATGAATCGTTGATATACATTGATGTATAAATATATGAAAGAGTATTTATTGTGGGAAATAATGATGTCAGATGTTGCAGAGTATTTATCATGGTTACTAGTAAATTATGATTATATGGATAAGGGAAAGATGTCTACGGTGATCATTGTGAGGGGGAGGGGTGAATTAATGATCCCCATTTTATTTTAAGTGTTTCTTCTCTTCAAACTCATCCTTGTTAACTGATTAATGTTCAAGATCAAATTATTATAAACAATATTCAATTTCTCATAAGGATAAGTGAAATATAAATCACATCATGTGATATTTTCAGTGTTCTACACTCATTACAACTCCCTTAAATATTGGTTAGTCCCCTTTATGTGGATTTATCCACTACAATGTATATGTATTACAACATAGAGTGGTCACTATATCTACTCACCACTTATAGAATCCTCTAGAAGATAGATCATGTCTACATTATATGATCTAACAAGGACAAAACATGTGATCAAATCACTTCAGGTATCACTCCCTCGCATGATGTTCCTCCTCCATGTATAGATAGATCAATAAATCTATAAATTTACCTTATCAAGAATAAGAACTATTGATGTCGATGCTCAGTCCATTGGTCTAGAAACCATTACCAGATCAGAGGTGATCAAAGTATTTTATTCATCATACCGCGATACATGATGTATAAGACCTTAAAAACATTGATCCATTTGAAAAAAACCCTTTATTATTCAACTATACCTATCAGATGCTCACTTATTATTATCTTTGTATCAGGAACTCTCTCATGATCTCATCAATTTACTAAAATATTTTATCCTATGTTCAAATAAAGAAACACACATTCCAACTAAATTGGTCCCATATTAGTTTATTATGTGTCCCAATAAACCACTCAGAACTACCCATTAAAATACCATATTCTATATTAAATAAGACATGCTATAACAACGTCATCAAACAATATTTCCCTTATTAGCCCATAAATTAAATCTGTTTAGTTCACATGAATAACCATTACTCACCACCTTATAATCACTCTTTTATCATGAGATAAAAATGTTTCACTTGATTATTGAATGGGTAAAAAATTTTCACACACATCCCCTGATTAGTTCTCTTGAGTATTTGTGGAGTTTTATATATCACAATCTTACATGCCTTACACAATGTCATGATGTATAATTCTTGGTTGTTTTTTACTCAACATACTGACCACTATGGGAATAGTCTGACATTTTTTGATATTTTTTAATGATTAACCTCTTATGAACAATGAAATAATTCACCATAGTAATGGGGGTTGAATTTTTCCTCCCGTGAACTACAAGTTATTAATTTTCAACCCCAAACTCCTTTATTGTGTAACACCAATTTTAGGAATCCCTATTTCTCACTAGGAGAAATTAAAACCACTATAACATGTACTAAGGGTGTATTATACTTTATTTTTTAATTGTTCAATCCCTAGAATCCTAGTATAGATAATCCCAAACCATGAACTTCAATTTTATTGTTTTTGGATCAGTTTTGTTGCATAGGGTAACCAAATGATCATCGAAAGGACCACAAAGGGTGTGATACTTATCCATCTTACCTTATTTGGCAATTTCTTCACACTATACCATATTATATGGGCATGGAATTTTCCTGGGGGTTTCTCCATCATAACTGTGACCACTATTAAGGTATGGAATTTTTCATGTTAGGAAATATTCAACACATAAATTTTTAAAAAATACATCTTGATTTTTTGATATTCAAGCACTCATCTTGTCTTAAAAATTAACCATCGAGACCATCATAAATTATCCAATCATAATTATCAAAAAAAATCCATCTCAATACTTTATAATTTAAAACAATGGTTTAGATAAATAAAAAAAATATTTAAAATTAGAGAAGATAAATGATATGTATTTTCACAATTAAAAAATAGATTTAATTTTGATTTATTTTAATGGTGTTTGAAATTTGATGTTGTGGTGGTCTCTAATATTACCAATATTCTAAAATAATTAATAAGGTATTTGTGGAAGTTCATTAGTGAAAATAGTGAAATAATAAATGAAATATGATAATATCTGGGATCCATACCCATAAGAAAAATCTATTGTGAAAATGAGTCATGGATCACAATATATGATTTGGTTTTGAGAATTATGGAGAATGTTATGTTTGAAAATGTTTTCTTGAATTATATTAATTATTTAAATAGTGAGTTTTCCTAAATACTTGGATAAGTTAATAGTGAAATACCACATCATAATTTTGAATGTATTAGAAAAATTATAGAAAATTATTCCTACATTTAATTTTTGATAGTAGTAGAAAAACTTGTTGAAGCCTATTTTTTTAGTGAATTGAGTTTGATAAGAAAAACAAGAAGAAAATAAATTTATAGATATAAATTTTCTATCCAAGTTAAAATTATTATTATATTATTTTAATTTTTTTATGAATTTTAATAATTGTAGGATGTGAGAATATTATTTATTAAATCCCAATGTATTGAGAGGAATATCAACAACAGTTGTAGAATAATCCAAATTATGAAGATATCATTCTAATCATGTTCTCATTACATTGTTTCAGGAGAGATGATATGTAATACCAATAGGATAGTGATATAAACCATGTATATGATGATACATTACTACACAATAGTAATTGGTGATGAATTATTAGTGTAAAATGTTTATACCATGATAGAAACCAGATATAGTATGGAGTATGATCTCATGCAGGGGATGAGATTTTAAACAACTTATGGGTTGCTTATTTATTTACCTCATACATTCACTCGAGTTAGGATAAGATATAATTTATGAGAATATTGAATCCTAACAAGTTTTTATGGTTCATTTTAAGATAATGTAAAAGTAAATGATTTTTCCCTCAATTAAACTCACCAATATCAATGGTGTACCCATTCCCAAGGCATCTTAGGTGGTATCATTCCATCTAGATCCCCTCAGAAGGATACTTAATCTATTTGGATGGGTAATCTGAATTATTTAAATAGAAGGGGTGTTCCCACCTTCTATGCAATGATCTACCACAAATGAAATAATAATATTCTTAACAATCTTCTATATTTTATCTTGGATGTGGTTAATAAAAAAAATTATATTTACAATAATAAAAGGAAGTTTCCAAATTTCCTTTACTGATAAGAATAATATGGAAACCGATGAGAAAAATAGAAATTATATTCTTCATAAAATATCATAAATCTTCTTCACTAAGGTGATGATACCTTATATCGTAATATAAATAAGGGAATAATTTAAATTAAGATATTATTGGAATTAAATAGTCAAAGAGGTAAAACTGTATGTTTAGAGAAGAATGGTTGAAGACAAAAAAATAGGAAGATAAGAGAACATTGATTTTTATTTTACAAGAGTAAATTAAATAATCTGTAGTGTAATAAGATATGGTTAGAATATATAGGATGATTTTTTTTAAAGAAGTGAATTAGGAACATTATTAATATATGATCCTAATATCTTTTACCTTGATGATAAATAGGATCTCACAATTAATGAATTTCATAATATCTTCATTACTTATGAAATGAGAGAGAAAATATAAATCCTGAAACAATATTATGAAAAAATGGATTTTGATGCCTTAGTAACGTTGAAAATTTATGAAGAATATTTTTAAGAGTAGTGATTTTAAATATTACCACGAAAATGGAGAATATAATAGAATCATGTCTCCTATCTCGAAAAATGTTAGAAAATTAAATGGAAAATAAAAAGGAAAACTAGCCCTTAAATGATTAATCTATGGTGGAAATAGAAGATTTTATATAAATAATCCAATGTAAAATAGTAGTAAATATAAGGTAGATACATAATGTGAAACACATAAAAAGAAGTATTGTGGTAAAATTTAAAAAGATGTTAAAAATATAGGTAATAAAGAAATTAGTTTCGAATAAAAAAGGGGAATAAATATGATGCATAAAAAATCTAAAAGTATCTATATCTATTAGAAAATTAAGAGATGAATATCTTTATGAATCTCAATATTTATGGGATCATGTGAAGAAACATGACGATTCCTCATGAGGTGATTAATAATAAGGTTATATATAATACATGATACACATGTTGAAATCTAAATTAGATGTGTAACATGAGTAGAATAAATATCTCAATAAGGATAACATGTCATTAAAGAAACATAATAAAAATAAAACAAAATCTTGAGAATATATTATCGATAATAAGTAATTTATACTATTTAAATTACAAAAATTATGATGACTGTTACTATTACTGGAAAGATAGTAAAATATCATGAAGGGGAAATCACGTTGAAAGAAGAAGTGTTTTTCAAGAACTGATCTAAATATATTTATGATGAAAAGGAACTGAAAAAGATTTTATATTATTATAATTGAAATTTGTATATTAACATTATGATTTATCAATCATTATATTAGTGAACTCAAAGGATTATGTCAATTAATAACATGCTATATCATTATATAATTCATATTTCAATAATGCATGTTCAAATTCTATATTTAGTCATGTGTGGGACAAGAAGTGTGCTGAGGAACACTATTATTAATCTATGTGATAGAGGAAAATTTCTAGAAAAATATACTACACAAGGTAGAATCTGGAAAAACACATTGATGTCCAACAACAAAAATATTATAGATATAATTTTTGTAACTATGGAAGACATAAATTCAGTGGGAACTACTAGTACTATATAAATTTTGGGAAAATCCACATAATGTTGGAATAATATGTTTATACTAGAAATAAGAAATTAAACAGCGGTGATCAATAAGAATATTTGAAGAAATTCATAATAGAATAATTTTATGAAATGGAATGTAATAAATATAACCAAACAAAATATATTTGAGTGTTTTAATAAAATATATCAGATATGGGATCAACATGGTCATTGAACAGAGGAATAAATTATCAACCTTCAAGAAAAATATTTCAATAATTAAATGGGAAAAGAAATTCAAAATCCAAACCAGGGAGAAAAATATATTTTTGTAGAAGTATACTTAAAATAATGTAATAATGTGTATCATTATTTATTGACAGTTTCTATTCCCCACACATTTCTAAAGAAACAAACGATTTTTCAAGAATAGAATAACTTGATGGAGGGGTATTGAAATTCAACTATGATAGTTCTATAATATTTAAATATATTATTTCTATTGGGATTGATTAAATGTTTTTTATACATATGGAATGAAACCCAATATTAATTACGTAATATAGTTGTGTTATTACTAGAATGATTTATTATTTATGAAATATTTATTAATCTTCAAGAATTTGAAATATATATGAGTAATATATTGATGATAAAGAACAAGTGGAAACAAATTTTAAAATTATTACTCAACCAATTCATGATACTTATGTAAAAAAAATTAAAATAATTTATAGAATAAGATAAATTCCCACCAAGAAAAACTAAAATTGAGAAAAATATCAAATTATGAAGATGTAAGATACATTTAAAAACATAAAAGGGAAAGAGAGGTTGTATGTGAAAAATTCTAAATGGGGAAGATGTCTCATGTAATACATAAAAAGGGTATATTCTTAATCCACCAAGACAACAGAACTCATTCATATTTTTTTAGACTTGTGAAATATTAGTCATTATGAGATGATTTGAATTTTATGACCATCATACATGAATTCACCCATATGATAGTAGTTATGTCCATCTAATAATAGTCCATCAAAGTTGATATGTTCAAAATATTTTGAAGACATGTTGAGAACGATATGTGATTTTACATAATCAAGATGAGAATTTAATATTTTATGTAATATATATGAAATAAATAGTAGTGTTTGTTGAGATGAGTGGGAAATTTTTTTCTATGTATAAAATATTTAAATTTTTATAGAGAATCTCTTTTTATATATGTACATGTATAAAATAATTATTTTTAAGACTTATGAATGCAAATAAACTATATAGAGATTGGTTTAAATGAAATCTCACTATAATGTATTTTATTTTATTTGGTAACCCTTTTCTCATGATGATTAAAGGAATGAATGTTTTAATGTTTTATAAAATATATAAAGATGTAATTTTCATTGGCTACCAAACAATTTAGATAGCTATAAATGATGGAAACAAGGATGTATAAACTTTTTGACTTATGTGATGTAATGAAAATTAAATATTAATCCAAGATACAAGTTATAGTAAGAGAATTATATTAGAATATAAGAGTAGGTTTTGAACAAATTAATTAAGAGAATATTGAGGATTGTGATATAAATGAGTTAAATGTAGTTCAAAATTAATCATATCATAGTTGTGATGATGAAAGTGATATAAATAAAAAATGTGACATGTGAGGTTGAAAAATTATATTGATTCAGAAAATATTACTGGAAATCAAGATGCACCAGTCCAAATTATGAGATGATTAAGAAATGAAAAGCAAATAAATCTAATTTATAATGATGAACCCCACTATATTTTTTAATTAGTTTAATATTAATAAATTATTAATGTTATGATTGAGGATCTTGATTAAATTTAGATGAACTTTACCTATGAGATAGGTTCAGTACATGAACATAGACAATTGATTAGTAATAAGTGGTTTCTTAGAAACAAATTAAATGAGAATGGAGAAGTGATAAGAAAAAAATGACAAGTATTTTTCATGTTCTACTCACAAATAGAAGGAATTCATTTTGAATAAACCACTACATCGATAGATAGGTTGGTGATAAAGAGATATTTTGTGAATATTTTTCTCTATAGATGAAAGGAAAAGTTTAAATTTATATGTTGGTTGAAATTAATTGCCCACTGGAATTAAAAATTGTTAAATGAAATGGGTATATATTTTTATCCCAAAATAAGTATGTTATGGAGTTGAAAAAAATCTTTTTCATGGACGTTTTTAAAGATATATCAATACCCATAGTTGTTGGAAAAAATTACTAAATATGAGGCTATTCACAATATGTGTGATAAGTATTCTAGAATAATAATTGGAAGCCTACTCTATCTAACTACATCACAGTTACATGTTAGCTTTACAATAACAGATTTGTGAAGGATTTCCGATTGACATAAAGGAGTCACCGATTTTTACAGCTAGAGGAATACTGAGGTATTTCAATGGAACCAATAGCAATGACATGATGTATTAAAATAGTTCATAATTTAATATGAAGGGATTTAATGACTCAAATTAGAATGGTTATTACAAGTATAAATGATTTAAAATTATTTCAGTATTATTTCATGGTGATAGGCATGTGAGTTGGTCAAAAAAAATGAGAAAACTAGTTAGAGTAAGTATAATAGAAATAGAATAAGAAGACTATACATGGGCTAGAACATAGATTATATGGATGTATGTATATATTTATGACTTAAAGGTAGATGTTGAGAGACCTTTAATAATTTCATGTGATAACCAAATAGCTATATACTTTTTATAAATACTATTCAACACTCAAGGTCAAAAACATTGATATTTGGTTTCATTTCATCATGTAAAGATTCATTAATGGTGATGTTAAGCTAGAATACATACCCATTGATAAAATAATTCTATAAATTTATATGAAGGAAATTCCAAGAATGTGTTTTTAGGAATTAAGGATTAAATTTCATTTTCAACCCTCTCCTCCCACTTGAAGGCATGTGGATGATAGCCACCCAAGGCTTTTGTAATGATCCAAAAATTTATGAATAAATTTTCGTTTATTTTTTATTTAATTTAATGACATGTGGATATAGAAAACACATGATCTAAAGTTTTTTATTTAATTGGATTGTAAATGAATGTTAAGTATAATTACCATTTATATTATATCCATTGAACAATAATCACTTGAATAGTATAAATATAGGGTTTGAACAAATCCATTTTGGAACAAAGGAAGTGATCTCCTCAACTATTAGGATCATAAAATATGAAGACCATTTATTATATCTTAGTACATAGATATTATTTGTGAGCATTTTACATAGACCAAGCACAAACCAAGATCCAGTAACATAAGATTGCAAAAAAAACTGTTTACGAGGGAAGTTCAAGATCATTGATATCACTGCAAAACTATATTCACCAAATGACCCCATGGAAGCCCCACCATCAAAAACATGACTATTAGGGTGTATGATGGTGTAATAAAGGGATATTTATCTAAAACCTAACAATAATAATATGTTTAATGAATATATTTCATCATAAGATTGTTATTTTTAATTATTTTTAAAGCATAAATAATATTTTTGGTTAACATTCAAATTCAATTAAGAAATATATTTTGATGAAATATTGGATTATTAAAATAATTTATTTTTTAAGATAATATTTTTATTATAATATTTATTTGAAATAAAAATGATAATACTTTATTATGTCATTTGGAATATTTATATCAGTTTGAAAAACTTGTATTTATAAAAAACCCATCATTTTTTACAAACATCATTTTTTTTTCAAAAGTAGAAATTAACATATTAATATAATTATATGGACTAAATGTATATAATTTTTGGAATAAATACCTCAAAATTAACTAGAGGTAAATTTTTCTTAATTTTCAGTGATAAATGAATTTTTGGGTAAAATATTAAATACCTTATAAATATATGATGTGTTTTATGAAATCATATTTGTCAAATAATGATGTAAATATAATATAAAATTTAAACATGAAAAAATATATATATATTCCAATAAAATTATATATTATTATGTTTATTTTATTTATTTAATATATCCTTAGTTATTCTTCCCAGACATAAAATATTTTTTATGATTTTAAAATAATTGTTTGGAATGCATGACTCAACTCCACCTATGGAAGGGGAATTTATTAATATTTATCCCTTGGATATATAAAATAACATATTCCACTCCCATTTTCTAGGGAACATGGGAAAAACATGGGATGGGTTGTGTTTTTGAATATTTTATTATGTAGTGTCCTAAACTATAATAATAAAGAAATCCACCTCCTTTCCAAATATTAACCAACCCATGCTCCAATTTAATTTCTCAAAAACACTTTGATTATTGTAAAAACCCATAAATATACTATATATAGTCCACCTAATGAACCCTCAATCTCCCAAGAAGCGTCTACCATTCCTTTGGAGTCACACATCCATGTAAGGAATTTCCCTTCTTTCTTTTGAATTAAATCACCTTCTTTGAGATAAGTTATATTAATTTTAATTTATTATGTTGATATTATTTTATAATCATTAACATTATATCAAATTTTTCTTATTTTTATGAGGTATCATTTATTACCCATCATTTTAAACCATACCTAAGACGTCACATGCTGAAATTTTATAAGGCTTTCTCTCTCTCTTCTTTTTATCAAGAACTTTTTTTAAGATAGGCCATTTTGATTTGCATTTTATTATGTTGGGGTAAATTATTAACTAACCCCATTACTATAAATTTTATTATTATATTATGGGAACCCTTTAACTCTCATATATTCTACTTATGAACCCATATTTACACCTGTTACTATGCGAATTGTTTTAAGGAATCTTACAACCTCCTCTATTATCAAGCATTCCTGTTATGATATGCCTTATAAATTACTATTTACTTTGTTTGATATATTCATATATATCCCTATTACATTCCATTTTATGTATTAATTATGAGAGTTCCATTTTTTTCTTGTAAACCAATTGTTGGAATTTCTATATGACGTTGTTATGCTGCCAAAATTGCACCCTGATTTTCCATGCCAAACCTGTCATGTTGTGAATACCATACCCATTTAAATATCAAGGGTAGTAAACATAATGAGATTATACTTATTTATTTGGGAATTAAATTTATTTATTAATCATTATTTTATCATGGGATAAATTATTATGTTGAATGAATCTATTTTATTTGATCTATACGGAACACTTAAATGTGATAATGAAATGACTATGAACGGTGCGCTCTGAGAGAACTCCAACACATTGGGTAATGTTTTTTGTCATGATAATTCTTGTGAAATGGTATTTTACTCATGCAACTCCATGTGCAATAGAATAGTTCCACGCTCCTCTATGTGCAATGTGACATGAATCATGCTCCTCTAAGTCAAATGAGCCTTGACACAAAATCCAATAGACCACTCATTTTTCTTGAGTTTAATTAAGTGAAATTTAATGTACTAAATCATGTTTAAATATGATATAAAGTGCATGGTTGTTATAGTTTGTATCAGATGATAGGTTTAGATGTTTGTTCGATTATGAAGAGAAAACAATATTAAAACCCCTCAAGGGTAAGACTATGTGTATCATAACATCCCCAAATTTTGGTTATTATATTGAAATTAGATTATCAAAACAATTCCACCCTTTCGGGATAATATATGTGGATGTGGTTCTGAAACAGATATACCTAGGAGTTGCAACTCTAATAAGGTGTTTTGAGATTGACTCAGGGTAACCTCACACATGATAAAGAGCCATACTATGTAGCCGGTTTGACAATACTTGATTATATTCTTATGTAAACTCATCATCTCTTTACAAATCATTACTAAGGGAACAAAAAATTCCCATAAAACTTAATGTATGTAATTATACCATGGATAACACAAACTAAATACTAGAAACTAATAGGCTATGAGATAAATTTAATTCATGAGACATTCTATTATATTCATTGGACTACCCTTTATGTGTTCAATATTTTAAGCTACTTATCACTAATTTCCCTTTTATTTTAAAAAATGTTTAAAAATTGGAAGAATCGTGCTAAAAAATGATGCGAAGGGTTGTGTGATGATTGCCCCAATGAGATGCCCAACCTGATGGGAGCGGGAATCAAAAAATTTCCACAATACTTCTCAGTTAAATCATGTTCTAAATAGAATCCTGGATTATTATGAGTACACAACAACCCCCAGAAGAGAGAGAAACCCATAGTCTAGAGCTTCATGTGACAAAGTCCTCATAAATTAAATGGATCACCTGATCCCTTAATCATGGTGAAATGGATGAAATCAATTGAAAAGATATTGTCTATCCATTAATATTTTAAACAATATATTGTTATCCGAGTTTTTTATCATATGTAGGGTGAAACTGATCAGTGGTGGAAATTGATCCAGAATATGAAGCTCAAGGAAGATATTGAAGCAATTGAATTGATTGAATTCTAGAAAATATGTTTTGATAAATATTTTCCTTGCATCCATTTTCTTAAGATGAAAATATATTTCCTCGGACTAAAGAAGACGTTTAAGAATCTATTAATACATACATGTAAAATTTCACAAGGATTTCATTATACACCTCCAGTTTATTTGTTACCCTTGAATGTACTTTTGAATACATATTTGGTGGTATAAGTCCAAGAATATGAAAATCATTGAAATTTTTTGACTTTGATATCTATGAGTAAATTGTTCATTGTTCTCACAACGTTGAAATAGAGATTTGTAATTCTCAGTGGTATCATGGGAATATGTAGCAGAAAGTGTAATTTAGTTCTCATAGTCCAATGGACAAATTAATGGGTGCTATGAAATTTTAGAATCCCACTTATCAAAAGAGAGGGAAGAAGCACCTCAAAAATTTACTAAACGAAATAAGGAAATTCTTTAAGTGTGGGAAGGATGGTAACCTAGCTAATAATTTCTGATAAGGGAAACATGCTATTGATATAGAGGAATGTAATTCTTCAGTCAACCATCAACACATTGATAATTGCTACAACTAAAAGGAATCACAGAACATTACATATAAATATATGATGCCAAGGTTTTTTGGAGGCAACGAACAACTTCCAAGGAAGCAAGGGAAATATTTTTACATCACTCTAGCCTAGGTGGATCCAAAAAATGAAGTGGAGACATGTACACAAGTTATTTATTCATGAATAGTGAATTTAATTTTTGATTATAGTTCCACAAAGTCTTTTAAGTCATTAAAGTTATGTAGAGATATTCAGAGACCACTAGAAACAATGGAAGTGGAGATGTTAGTGATGATGCAAAATGAGGAAATTATTATATCCCATGTACAAAACTCCTCCCCTATAACAATTTGCGTATTTAAACTTCTATACAACCTTTTCATACATCCCTTGGTGTAATTTTATGCAATTGTTATCATGGATATAATTTTCATATATAGATCCATCATCAATTTCCGTGAGAGAGAAATGAATCTCTATATGGAGAATCGACTCAGTTTTCTATAAAATCCCAAGGATAATGATGAATTTTATTTAGCACCATTTTTTCAAGCATGGAAATTATTTACCTACGACAGAGAATATTTAGCTCAAATTTTACAGTCTATGGAAAAAATCAGTCTTGAAGAAATGCCTATTGTGAGGGAATTTGTTGTTGCGTTTCCCGATGAATTGTTTCGTCTTACCCCTAGCTTAGAGGTTGAATTTACGATCGATATGATATATACGGAATTTCAAATATCCCAGACTATGTATATTATAGTTGTTGTGGAACTTAAGGAACTAAGGATATAACTATAGGAGAGTCTGGATAAATGGTTTATATGCCCAAGTGCTTCACCTTGCGGTGTACCAGTACTCTTCGTCAAAGAATAATGATGGGTCAATTCACCTTTGAATTGATAATCATTTTCTCAACAAAATAATGATAAATATTGAGTATCATTTTCCATTAAGTGATGACTTATTTGGTCAACTACATGGTAAAAAATACATCTCCAAGGTGGTTCTGTGGTTAAAAAATTACCACGTATTGCTGATGTAGTATTATATCCCCATGATTGATTTTTTTGTACAAGGTATGGGTGTTATGAGTTCATAATTATTCATTTAAGACACATGAATGCTTCATAAATCATCATGGTCTTTTGTGGATATAGTCATTAGAGAATACCCTGACAAATTTGTGTTATTATTTATATATGATATTCTAATATACTATAAAACAGAGGAGATGCATGAGGAGCACCAGATTACTATGCTAAATTCCTTGCAAAAAGATAAAATATTTGAAAATTATAACAGGTGTGAGTTATTGCTAAAAATAGTCTCATTATGGGGGAATATCATCACAATCAATGAGATATATTTGTACAATCTTATGAAAAAAACAATTTAATAATTGTCAATGCAATCATTTGTGATAATAATCTATAGATTCTTTGTTTTAGTTGGATATTTTCGCTGATTAATGATAAATTTATCACAATTATTAAAATCTATTTCCAAGATTACTCTGATGGAAGTAAAAATTTCTTGGATTGATGAATATGAAAAAAGATTAAAAGTGTGTAAAAGAATGTTTATCACTACCTATGTTCTCATACAACCCACAGGTGGATAACTGTTTGAAATATTCAGCAGCTGCTTGAAAAACGGATTGGGATTTTAGTTAATGAAAAATGAAAAATTCAATACCTATGTCTCAAGTATGATTAAAATTTATGAAAAAAACTATGCCAAACATGATCTAAAGTTGACAACTTTGATTTTTTTCATTGAATAATTGGTGGCATTATATATTTTCTGAGAGGTGTGAAATATATATAGATCACAAAGGCATAAATATATATTCACATTTATAGAGGATAATATGCACCATCGAAGATGGTTGGAGCTCATAAAATATTAATACTACTCAATCCACTACCATCTTGTGAAGCGAACAAAGTTGTAGATTCACTAAGTAGAAATGATCCTGTAATTAAATCATCAACAATAATTGATAATGATGCAATCTTCTCAGATTTGATGAGAATGGATATTAGAATTATAAGGAATGGAACAACATCAATCCTTTCACAAATAATTTCTCAATCATCTATTTTAGAAAGAATAAAGGATTCTCAAAAATATGATGTGGGAATTAATAAGAGAGTGTTAATTATAATGAATCGGAAATCCTTAGAGTATAATGCTAATGAATAGGGAATTGTGATATTTGGTTCTTGACTATGTGCTCTATCAAATCCTGAGTTAATGTAAGAACTTATGGATGATGCATAATTCAACTATCTCAATTCTCCCAGGAAACCCAAAGATATATCAAGATCATCAAGATAAATATTGATAGAATTACTTAATGAAGTAGATAAAATAATATATATCATATTTCCTGGTATTTCCCCAGGTAATGCCAGAAAATTAAAAGTCTATGTGGAAGATGCAATCATTATCCATACCAACATGGTTTTTGGAAAACATCACTATTGAATTATTCATTATACATCCAACTAAATCAATGGGAAATAGTTATAGTTGGGTTGTTGGGGATAATATTAAAAATAAAACATAGTTTATCATGATTCAAGAGGGTTTCTCACTTGATTAAAAATAACATATATACATCATAGTGGTTGTAAAGCTACATTGATTACTACTATGGTATATGTCTGATCGAGATTCAAAATTTAGCTCTATGATTTTTAAAATTCTCTTGAATTCTCAAAACAATGAGCAAGAATTCAGTATGAATTATCACCCTCAAACTGATGGACAATCTAGGTGGACCATCTAAACAATATAGGACATGTTGAGATATTTTCTAAATGGATTTAAAAGGTAGATGTTTCCAACACCTTCCTTTGGTATAGTTATCTTAACACAATAGTTTCAAATGAAGAATCTGAATTTTCCATTATGAAGTCTTTTATATGAAGTGGTGTTAAATACTTTCTTGTTAGGATTAATTTGGGTAATGAAAACTTCTAGTTCAATAAAATGTTGAATAAATGTTGGAGGATTTTATGACCATCCACCAACACATCAAAGCTGCTCAGAGTCGAAAAAAGGGCTATGCAAGAAATCGTCGATGAAAACTACATTTTTATGTTGGATACATGGTATTCCTATGAATATCAAAATGAAAGAGAGTGATGATATTTAGGAATATGGGAAAGCTTAGTCTAAGGTACAAAATCCATTTTGAGAACCATTATCGCATTAGTTTAGGGGCTTATAGACTAGCACTCCCACCAAACATATCTAAAGTACATGATATATTCCATGTATCCTTCTTAATAAAGTACATATATTATCATCACATGTACTCAATACAATGGTGGTACCATTGGAAAATGAAATTTCTTATGAGGAGTAATGGGTGGAGATCTTAGATCATAGACATATTTTTTATGAAATAATACAACAGTCTTTATCAATGTTTTTTTGTGTAATCAAAAGTTTGATGAAGAAATATGTGAACCGGAGTATGTAATGAATTATAGATACAATCATATATTTTTGTGTGATAAATGGAAATCTCTTGGTAGAAATTTATTATTGGGGGAAGGTTTTGATGACCTGAACATTTATGAATAAAATTCCCTTTATTTTTTTTTAATTTAATTTCATATTCATATAAAAAACAAGTAAAATTATTTTGTTTTATCAAATTGGATTTTAAATGACATTTATGTATGATTACTATTGAAAATATAGTCATTGAACAGTAATCACCTATCTAGTATAAATATAGGGGTTTAACAAATCCTTTTGGAAAAGAAAAAGGAGGTGATGGCTTGTACCTGTAGGATCGTACCCTATGAATCCCATTTATCAGAGCATCCAAGTGATATGGAATTTTTTGGGTTTTTCCTTGAAAATTACCAAGATGATATCCTACAAATTAATCACGGCTGAAACCAATTGCAATATATGTTCAGTCTCGTCGAGATCACGAACCAAACTGTATTCACTGAACAACCCCCTAAATGTCCCACCATTACACTCCATTCTCTTAGGGTGTATTTTGGTGTAATAAATAAATATGTATCAAACCCTAGGAGTAGAAATATCTATATTGATAATATAAATCTTTTATTAGTTCAAATGTAATTTTTATTAGGGTTAAAGAAATAGTTATTTTTGAAAAACCTGGCATTTTTAATAATTGACATTTTTAATATAAAAGTGAAAATTTACATATTTTAAAAATTATTTTTATAAAATAGTAATATTTTTTAGAATCAATATTTCCATATTATCTAATGGTTAGTTTTTCATTATTTTTTGAGATAATTAAATTTTTGGGTAAAAATTAAATACCGTATAAATATACAGTGTTTTATAAAATCATATTTCACAATAGTTATGTAATAAATACTATAATATGTATATATAGGAATATAATTTTTTTTCATTTAATATAATGTAGTTTTATGTTTATTTTATTTAGTTTATTCAGCTTTAGTGAATCCTCCAAAACTTATAATATATTATAATATTTTAAAATCATTTCATTGAATGTATGGATCATATCTACATAATTAAGGAAAATATTTTATTATATTGGGACCTTGGACATATAAAATATTATATAGCACACCACATTGGAATAAATCATTGGAAAAATAATGGTATGGTTTGTGGGTTTGAATATTTTCTTAAGTAGTTTCCAAAACCAAAATAATAAAGAAACCACCCACCTTTCAAGTATTAACCCACTCAAGATCCCATTTTACATCACTCAAACCCATTTAATCTCATATAAACTCTACACTCTACTACATAGAGTCATCCATTGGATCCCCAAGCTCCCATGAATCCTTTCTTAATCATTTGGAGTCACACATCCATGTATGGAATTTCTATCCTCTCCTTTGAATTTAAGAACTATTATTGAGATCACTTACTTTTATTTCAAATTATTATATTTACCTTATTTTCATTATTAACTTACTATCTAATTGATGTTATTTTTATTATGTGTCTTTTATTACCCCTCATTTGCACCCTTAAAAAAGAATTTTCTATGCCAAAATTCCATAAGGGATTCTCTCTCTCCTCTTTTTATCAATAACTTCATTTATGAAATTCCCTTTTGATTTCCATTTTCTAAATATGGGATAAATTATTACTGATCCTTATTACTGTAAATTTTATTTTTAAATGAATTTATCCCTTTTAATCTAATTATTTTTCTTATGAACCCTTACATATACCTGTTACAATGCTGGAATTTTGTAAGGATTATTCCACCCCCCCTCTTTTATCAAGCATTCCTTTTATATATTTTCTTCTAAATTACTTTTCCCTATGATTGAATATATTCATAATTATCTTTCTTAATCTCCATTTAATTTTTAGATGTTGAGAGACCAAATTTTCTCTCAACAACATATTTTGAGAATTTCTATATGATGCTTTTATTTTGCGAAATTGCACCAAGATTTTCCAGGCCAAAACCATTGTGTAGTGAATACCATACCCATTTCTCTATCAATGGTATTCATCTTCATGAATAAACGTTAAACTTTATGTGTATTTTTTAATCATATAAAGAGTATTTTCCAATGTTTTTTAATTATAAAACCCATTAATTTCATTGTTTTATTAAAATAATGTGTAATTTAAATTTTAGAATAAAAATGTGAAAAATTGTGAAAAGTGCACAATTCTGGATTTCTGGATAGATTTTTACCAGAAGGGTATTATTTTCATTTCTCAAAACAGATAATTTCAAATTCAGTTAATCTAATTTTGTTAGAATCATGATTTTATTTCCTTCATCATTATCTTCTAGACAAGTAGATGATTCGACTATCTAGTGGTCTTAAAAATTCATTGAAAATTGAAATTTTTCCGGGCGGACAGCGTGGACCACACCACTGTAACGAAACCCAAAATCAGCCTAAATATATCCAAATGGTGTTCATCTACCTAGGATTGAACGAGGAAAGATAATTCCGGCACTATTCCAAATTTTGTAAAGTTTTGAAGTCATTAAGGCGTCCATCGAATGACATTCTTTTGGAGGATCTTCCTTGATGCTTCATCTTGAAACAGAAGCCTTCAATGAAAAATTCATAAAATCATCATCCTGGGTCCAAATGCACTGGAATTTGGGAGGTGAACAGCAAACTAAATTTGAAATAATATGGAAGAATAGGTCCACACATGAATCAGCTATTTAAGAGTCCAACAATGCACAATATTTCAGGGGACGAGAATCTACCTATAAAAGGAGGCCCTCTACTCCTTCCAAAACCATCAGCTCGACACCCAAATACAAAGAGGGATCCAACCAGGGCACAGGCCACTGCTGCTCCCCTCTTCCCCCCTCATTTCATATTTTTATTTTATTTTAATTTTAATTTTATTTTAGTTTTATTTTAAATTGTAATTTTTATTTTTAATTTATTTATCCATGCATCTGTGTTTCTCCATCCACTTTTCTTATGTTCTTTCTTTCCCTCTCTCCTCTCTCTATATTTCCCTCTCTCTCCTCATCCATCCACCATTGTGATCTCTTACTATCAGAAATGAGTGGATAACCCCAAGACATGGCTCCGGGGGAGGTCAAGGTGTTCTAGAATTTTCTTTAATGTTTATTTTAAATTTGTGGTAGATTTAAGTTGCATGCATTGGTGAGGAAAATGTCCCTGATTGGGTGATGACCCCCAATGAAATGTAACTTAAAATATATCTATTCTGGAAAAGATTAGTGATTAAAACATGAGATTTTATGTTTGGATTATATAAATAAAATCAAACACATAAAGGGAAATAATGATTGAATCCAGGACTAAACTCTAAAACCAAGTTATTTCTTCATTAACTCATTATATTTATAATTGCATGATAGATTATATTTTTCATATCAAAAACACAAAAAAAATATTGTTATCTATTTAATTTAAATAATATAATATCAAAAAGATAGATATTAGGTGAATTAGATAATGCAAGTGAACCAAATTGAAAGGCTCTTCAAGAGAGACGACCCTGGTCAGCCATTGTGCTGCACATAGCAATAAATATTTTTGACAGCGTGCTCGACAACGCTTTGTAAAACTGGCGTCGTTTCCAGGGATACAATCAATTGTTCACAATGGATTGCTATTTGAGGCGTGTCACAAAGTCATACTAATTTATAGGGTCACAACGGCTTACCGCTAGATATGGTCACAATGGCTTGCTGCTATTGTTGGGTTTGACACTAGAAGAGACCTTCTACGTATTTCTATGGCAGGGAATCAAGGTCCTCTTAGTTTGGGATAGTGGATTCAATTTGACATCATGCAGGATGAAAAGAGGGCATGTAGTTTAATGTCATGTGGGACGAAGGTGGTCTGACGTGAAGGGGGGGACGAAACCAATAGGGTGTTGGGCTTGATCCTCATGGAGGCTTCCAACGTACCTCTCCATGGTAAAGATAAAAGTCCATGTAGTTCATGATGAGTGTGGGGATTACACTCTAGGATACCCATAGATGATTTTAGGATGATTCTTACTCTATGCTCTTGTGAGTACTGCTCGGTGTGAGAAACAAGAGGCAGAAAAGGCCTGGTGGTCACATCGCGGAAGCTGCGTTTTTGGGATATGGAGTGGGGCTTACACGAGGTTATTAGCCCAATGTGGAAGCAGGGGCATACGCATGGCTAATCACCCATGTGGAGACAAATCCTAGCACGAGAGGTATTATTTCACTGAAGAATGGTGGAGTTGGAATGTTTCCTCCCATAAGAAAGGCTAGGGGATTACAACAAGGTGGATACCCTTTCCCCGAAGATAGACATCGCTCCAATGAAGAGGATCTAATTCCATGTATGGAATTATTACACACCCGTGGAGACTATTGGGTGTGCATAATGTCTATGGTGGGGCACCCAACATGCAAGGCATGAGGTGAGGTCACAGTTTAATGTCATGTGCTGAGAATGATGGTTCTTGGAAGTTTAACTTCCTTCAACTCAGATGAAGTGGGTTCGCTCAACACCCCTAGGACTTACATAAACTATATGTTCCCTCCCTTGAGGGAAGGGAGGAATATAAAATTCCATGTTGAGGAGGTGTCATGGAGTAATCCATTGGGTTCCACATTAGCATGGCAATGTGATGAAGAAAAAGGCGATAGTGTGCCTAAGCCAAAAAGAATGAGGCAGAGAAATGCAAGGGAAAGAACCACCAGAGGGACATTGAAGTTTCTTTATACAAACCTGAGGGGATACATGGGAAGAGAGAACTTGAAACACGTGTATTGCGCATAAGAGAGGCTCATACAAAGTTCTTTAAGGCGGGGAAAACACATGGAGCGTGCGTAAGAGAATAGCGTGAGTTAAGAAAGAAGGTCTCCACGCAAGATGAAATAATTTCCCGCAACATGAATGGGTTGCATGCAAGATGAAGGGGTTTCGTGAAAGATGGAAACCTCGTAATCAAGAGGGAAAATCTCCACACAATATGAACTAGATGTGTGTATGATGGAAGGTTTTTGCACAAGAAGAAATGGTTGCGTGCAAGGGCACCTGATGAAGATTGAACATGTGTGCAATAGAGGATACCTTACGAAAAATGACTTTGGGAAAAAAGGAATTGTTGAGGATCAGGAGCATGAGGGCCCACCTGATGGAGCTCCCTCGGGGGACCTGTCGTGCATAATCCAATACATGATGTCTATGGGGTTTTTTGCGCGATCGTGGAAGAGGTGGTTTTCGTGCAGCATAGATTTTCTTCATCTACTATTATCGTTCATGAAAGACCGGGATATGGTTCATTTTATACCCACAGTCCTTAGGGAGGCATGCAAAGGGGAAGTGTGCACAAACTCCCAGTTGATGTTGCCTTAGGCTCGGAAACGTGGCTGGGCACGCAAACGCTCGGTTGACGTCACCTTGGGCGCGCAAATGGGGTCAGGTTCACAAATGGCCACATGACATCAAATTATGCATGGAAACAATTTCAAGCACTCATAACCTCAATTGACATCACCTTGGGTGTGAAAATGGGGCTGGGTACATAAGATTTTCATGCCGGAAGGCCACTTCCAGGCATCCGTGGAATCTTGCGCGCGGTCGCCTCCTTTCCCCCGGACACATCTCTCCCCCCAGATTCTATTCTTTAATTTTTTATCTTCCCAATGTGGCCATTCTTTGAATTTTGGTGTCAAAAAATGCCCCCCTTGGAATCAAAGCTGAAAGAGACCCCAAAGGATGGATTTTTTGGGTCCGCCGAAAAAAAGAAAAAACTCTTTGGGGCACGTAAAAATACGTTTTGAGCATGAAAACTAGTTGTGCACGTGAAAAAACCACATCAGAGGTTTATAAGTAGGCTGATACCCCCCATAGGCCCTACTTGTACTTCTTCCGCACGACATGCATTTTTCTCTCATGCACGAAAACAGTTCGTTTGTAACAACCCGAGATTTTATAAGATATATTGTTTTTAATTTCGTCCATATCTTCTCTTGTACGATACACCAAGATTATCTTTTTCTATACACAACACCTTATTATCTTGAAGTATACGCAACACTAATCTTGGATCGTGTTACACACAATTTCATGTTTGTTTGATAATAGTTATTCTACGCAACATTGAGTGTAAATATATATATATATATATTAAATGTATAAATGAAACATGGTTGGATTCTATTATAGTCAACAACAAAGGATTCTTGCACTACACGCAAACCTAACTTGTCTTACATTACACGCAAACACAACCTTCCTCGATTGCGTGTATAGTACGCAACACTGAGATTCATTAAATGATATATTATTATAATATTATTATGAACTAGCCGTTATAAATAGTAATAGCCACATTTTGAAATTTTATAAATTTTATCTTTCAAAATGGACTTCATTTTTGGATTTGGAATTTCGAAATTATCCTAGGGTGAAATTTTGCTATTTTTCTAAAAACAATCAATTTTTTATGAATAGTGAAAACACTATGTTACTATTTAAAAACCGACTTTTAATTTAATTAATTATTTTTTATATTTATATTTATTTTAGGTAAAAATTGATACATAACACCTATATAAGTTCAATCTAATTCATTGGATTCATTTTATAACAATTTAAGATATATAAAAAGTTTATTGAACTTTTTACCGTCTTTTACCCACCTCCTAATAGAATTTTCAAATTCACATAAAACATAATTTTACCGCTTTTGTGAGTGGAATTTTGAAAATACGAGAGACACAGTTAATATCAAAGACAAAAATGTCGTTCAATGAGATGAAAATAATTGTTCTTGAATAGTATCTTTTTACTTTTTTTACCACGGTTAAAAGTAAATACGTTAATTAAGGGTACAAATGATATTATTATTACACTAACACATGTCCTAATTCTATTGGATAAGTTGAATTCGACCAAAAACAACCATAGGAAAAACATATGACCATTTAGTCCCACTTGGATTAGATTAGGACATTTAATATTATTTTATTTAAAGAATATTTAAAATAGTTAAAATTAACATTTAATAATTAAAACATTTTTAATATAGTGTTATGCATAAGATAAATTAGACTATAAATATTCATTAGAAAGATAAAAAGATGTTATACATAATTGTATTTTATTTATAATTTTTAGACATTAAATAATTTAATTTATTTATGACACAATGATGATGCAGTAATTATCTTAGTAATGAAATATTGACTTAATTGATGTTATAAATACCCAAATAAATGTAATTTCAGAGTATTTATGAATTAAAATAATTTTATAGGATAATATGACATGTTATTAGTGATTTAATTTACTTTTTTCCAACTAATCATTATATTATGATTTTCAGAAAAATCAAATACCAAATAGTGTCAAAATTGACATAAAATAGTTTTTAAAACAAATATTATATTATATATTATCATTTTATTCCTAAAAGTCTAAGGTTAGACACAATTACTTAGAGGAGGTTATATATATTAATAATAAACAATTTGGGGTTCGTTTGGCTTGTTATAGTAAGTTTATTAACCATATAGTGTAAGAAAACAAGAAGACATGGTAAAAACAAAATTATTTAACTTAAAGTTAAATCTAAATGATAAGGTTAAAATAGAAACCTAAACTTTTCTAAATTTCATTGGATGAGAGTATTTCGACCCATACCCAAATTAGATTTGAAATAAATTAATTGTTTTCTATTAAAAACAGAATATGACTTTATAATAAAATAATATTTTTAGTTTTTCCTAAGGTGCCCCTCTCCCCCCTTATAAAAAGGGAACTGCTTCCCACTTCTCTTCACACCCTTTTGAGCCTTTATGCTCGGCCAACCCCTGACCATTTACCTTCTCAACCTCATTAGAAACATTCTAGAGGTCTTGTTCTCTTTCAAAGACCAATTTTAGCGTTCTAAGAGGAGGTTTTAAAGAGGCGTGTCGAAGAAGAGGTAATATCTGTTACTGATTCATTAAAGTTTCTTTCATATTCTACTTCCTCTTAATTAGTGGTTTCATTATAAAGTAACAAAATCAGAATTAATTATATAATTATATGTTATTATTATTATGAAACAACCATATTTCACCTTCTATCCATCCTATGAAAAATGAAATCACCATGCGTGCGTATGTACGGAATACCGTCTCCACATCGTGGTGTAATCTGTTTTTCCACCACAACATAAATTGGATCAGTATAACGGTGTAAATAATAACTAAATATTATTATTATAACATGATACTGATTATAAGATATTATATCATTCACTCCAATTCAATTCAATAAATATGGGAACGATATCATCGCTTGTGCGTACGTAAGGATTATCGTCTCCAAGATGTGATGAGATTCATTCCCCATGTTAACCTTTCATGAATGATTATAATGTATATATAATGAATAATAATGAAATATATGACATAATAATGATACTTTATTTAAATATATATATATTTCATCTACTTAAATCCTAAGGAAACGAAAACAACGTTCATGCGTATGTACGGCCTACCGTCTCCCTGAACGGTGTATTTCATTCCATTTATCGATCTATCATATATATATTTATATTCTGAATATATATTATATATAAATCATGTTTTAAATTATGTAATTATGTAAATCAGGATATAAGTAATAATATTAGGAACAACAAATCGAAAATCGTACGATAAATGAAACGATTTTACCCAAAACAGTGCTTTAACATGGAATTTACAAAAGAACGTGTAATATAAATTAATAAGTGAACCATATATGATATCATAACATTGAATATGATTCTGTAATAAGTAAATGACATTATTTAAATCCTTTTATAGGAGGTTCAAAAACATACAAATCATATCAGACATAAGGTAAGGGATAACTTTCCAATCTTTTTTTATCTAGGATTGTTTATTCGTAAGTATTTACTGGGGTTATATTAATCATATATGTCCCTATTTTATAAAAATTATTCCACGTATATTTAAAGTCATTTTTACCCATTTTGACTTTTAATACATGATATTTAAATAATCATTCTTTTATGTGGTACTTTTTGACATTTCCTGCAAAAGTATGAGAAGTTTGTTTTTTTACTTCTACAGAATTAACAGATTTTAATGGTTTTATAATGCCTTATTTTCATGAAGCTTACTCTACATGATTTCATGACTATTTTCAAAACATTATTCTCTTTTAAAACTGAATGACATTTTGTGAAAATATAATGATTTTTAAGGAGAAAGGATATTTTCCTCAAAAATTCATTTCAAGTGTTTTATAAAAACCATTTTATATCTATGGTGACATTATTTCATATGTGTATGTTTTAAGTATAATTTCTCTATGATTTATATGATTTTACTTCTCTTATGATGAAATTATATCCATTTTTTATATGGATTATGTTATGATGGCATGATGTTTAAGAATCCAATACTATTACACGGGTTACGCTACGATGTATGATTTATGATTCTGTGGCACACAAAAGAATGGTTTAATTATGAGATGGGTGGGACCGATATCTTCCTCCAATGCATTGGGTAAAGATTTATATCTCATGAGATAGACATGGATGGATTGACATGTCAAACTGGTTCAGTAATTCAGGACTGGAACAAGGAGTGAACTCGATTCAGAAAGGGACTATGTCCACTAAGATGGTCTTGGTAGCAATGTCTTGGCTACTATGGAAATCATAAGATGTGCTTAATGGTTTCCACTATTAAATGTTTTATTCCCAAGCTATTTTATCATAATTAATGTTTCTTTTTGATCTATGTCATATTTACTTCCATGGTTATTGTCATTACACAAGATTTTTATGTTTAAACATTATATTCAAGTTTTTTAAGTTGAAATGTAGATGATTTGTTTTATTTTTTCCATTATTACCCTTACTGAGCATTTGAGCTCACCCTTTATATGTATTCTTTTCCCCAGGATTTATGGAAATGTTTTTGGTAAGAAAACCAAAAGTGGAAGATCATTATGAGACATGTTAAATATCTTTCACCACGATTAGAAGATTACGTTCCGAGTTTCCAAAGACACTAAACTATTATGATCCTTGAGTTTTGGTTTTTTTATGTACTAAGTATTCCAAAAAAGTAATGTACTTTCCATGTATGTGAAGCTTTGGGTCTCTACAGTTGGTATCAGAGGAAAGGATTAGTAATCCATTGGAAAATAGTATGTGAAACTTTAGTGAGATCCCTAGAGATATTTCTAATGTATTTCTAGGGATGTACCTAAGGTTATGTATATGTATAGGTTATAGTATTAGAATTACGGTAAAGATATTATAATTTAACCTAAAATGTTAGATATTAAAGGTACAACCCCTTTATTATTTTTTTCCTATCATATGTTTTGAATCTTATTCTATTCTTTTTGGGTTTTAGACGATGGATGGAACCCGAAGGAACCGTGTTGATCAATGTAATGGGAAATGCAATGATTTTCTTCCTGAACAAACCAATGTTTTGGGTGAAGGAGTGAAAAATATTCTTGCTATACATACACAAGATATGAATCATTCTGGACATCCAAATGAGAAAAGAAGGGAACAATATTCTATTGAGTCCTTCATGAGGCAAAATCCACCTTCTTTCAATGGGTCTTCTGATCCACTTGTTGCTGAATAATCGATCAGTACCATTGAAAAGATATTTTCCATACATCGTTGTTTGGAACATGATTATGTCATTCATGTTTTTTACCATTTAGAAGGTGAAGCAAACTGGTGGTGGACTATAATTAAGAATATAATGCCCCATGATGAAATTGAATCAATGGAATGGGACGAGTTCAAGAGCATGTTTTTCAGTAAGTACTTCCCTCGTATTCTTCGAACAAAGATGGAAAAAGTGTTCCTTGATCTTATGCAAAAGGATGATGAATCTGTTGGTATATACAAGGTGAATTTTACAAGGCTTGCACGGTATGCATCTGGATTTATCATCCAACCTGAATGTAAAGTTGATCGATTATTTAGTGGATTAAACCAAGTCTTCGAAGGGCAATAGATATAAGATACTTTAGTAGCTATGATTAAATTGTGCGTTGTGCTATCAAGGTATAACTGAAAGTTGATGTTACATATCCATCTCATGGTTTTGATAAGAAACGAAAGATGGAGTTCAATGAGAAATCTCAAAACAATGTTGAAAATAAGATGAATGTTTCTTTATGCTCAAAGTGTGGAAAGAAGCGTGGTGGAGATTGCGTAAAAGTTACTAGAAAATGTTTTAAATGTGGAAAAGAAGGTCATCGAGTAGTTTTTTGTCGAAGTAATGGGAAAATTTTGCTAATGATATGAATAGAGATAATACTATAGAGAACGCTCCACCAACACTTCAATGCTTAAAACGCAAGGAAATTGGGCATAATGTTAATAAATTCCGTAATCCATGAGTTAATTAAGATAAACGTAAGCAACCTATTAAGGATAAGGATAAAGGGAAGTCTCATGAGACCATTATTTGTGATGTTGAGTATGAAAATGATGTTGTGTAACGATTAAGTGTTTATAGAATCATGGAATCTCATTTATGGTATTATGGAATTTTGGAATATCGAAGTATTGGTTGTTATTAACATTATTGTACCGGTAACCATGAAAAGTGATTGAAATATTTTTTATAAAGAAGATGATATGGGCATAATGAAGTGATATGGATAAAATGAAATTTTTGACAGTATTCATGAGCTCATGAATAATATAAGGAAAAAGTTATATCAGGGATTGAGTATATATAATTTTGGTATTTTGGTATATGGAAAGATTTATCTTTTTACAGCATTCATGTTTTCTCTATGATTCAATGGGTATTCATTTTTCAAAGGAATACATGATTAAGGTGTTCACATGTTTGGAATGTGACCCACAAGATATATCATATATGGGGGATAAATGATGGTATTCACATGCTCGGTAGATGACATTTCTAGTAATTGAATTATTTATACTATAAGATCGGACAAAATTAATTTGGATAAGCCTAAATATTTCAAATGGATTATGTTGGACATAAGGCTAGAAATATTTCGATACTACTGATGGAATGTCATAATGATGTAATTTTAGAAAATGGACAACCTTCAGGATGGGCGACAACACGTCGTGTCAGACAAGGCTGTGGGAATCAGACCCATAATCGAAGCACGACTGGCCTTTATCGCCTACCACTAGCCTAGAAGAACTCCCTGGATAGTATAAACTGGTTTTATTTTATTATGTGGTACGATAGATGAAGTATAAGATCATTTTTAGAATCGTATATGATTAACTTCACCATAGATGGACTTATGTATATTTGATAACTTTTTCTAACCTTTTGTTTTAAATAAATGGAATTACCCATCATTCTATCATATGATCTACTAACACTTCACGAATAAGAAATTAAACTTCATTTCTTTAAGAGATGAAGTGGAAATTTTTTAACGCACAAACAACAGTGAGATTGTATGAAAATCATGTAAGTATTTCTTTTAATTCATCAACTTTAGGGAAATGATCCTGAAAACCAAAAATATTGTCCTAGTTCCCTCATATCTGATTAATCAGATGGTACCTTAGAACATCAAAAATTTATGGTTTTGTGATTGATGGCTTCTTCAAATCCATGTTCTATACCACTCTCTATCAGAACATGATGGTCATATTTTTCTTCCATATCCATACATTCACATATGTTCTCCTATATGGAAACCCAATGATGAGTTACATTGGGTAATCATTACGTTTCATACTTTAGTTTTCAAAATTAAGTTTCAGAATTCCTTTTTACAATGTGGGTTTCTATGAATTGTAAATGGTTTATATCCCCGATGAATTACGAGGGTAAAATTCATTTTAAGGGTGTAGAATATAACAACTTGATATTTTATAAGATATATTCTTTTTAATTTCATTCATATCAGCAGTTGTACGCTAAACCAATATTATCTTGTGATATACACAACATCGTATTAGCTTGCAGTAGACACAACACTAATCTTGGATTGTGTTACACACAATTTCATGTTTGTTTGATATTAGTTATTCTACGCAATAATGAGTGTATATATATATATATTCAATGTATAAATGAAATATGGTTGGATTCTATTTTACAAAATAACGAAGGAGTCTTGCACTAAACACAACCCTTACTTGGCTTAAATTACACACAATCACGACCTTCCTCGATAGCGTGTGTAGTACACAATACCGAGTTTCACTAAACAAGGTATTATTATAATTCTATTATTAACTAGCCCTTGTGAATAGTAATATCCACTTTTTGAAATTTTATAAATTTTATCTTTAAAAATGGACTTCATTTTTGGATTTTTTTATCGAAATTAGCCTAGGGTGAAATTTTGGTATTTTTCTGAAAACCCTCAATTTTTAATGAATAGTGAAAACACTGCTTTACTATTTAAAAAAAGACCTTTTTTAATTAATTAATTATATTATTTCAGTTTATATTAGGCCAAAATTTATACATAACACCTATATATGTTCAATGAAATTCATTGGAGTCATTTTATAATAATTTTATATATTTAAAAATTTTATCGAACATTTCACCGTCTTCTACACACCTCCTAAGAAAATTTTCAAATTCGCATAAAACTTAATTTTACAGCTTTTGTTAGTGGAATTTCGAAAATCCTAGAGACACAGCTAATAGCAAGGACTAAAATGTGGTTCAATGAGAAGAAAATATTTTTTGTTGAATAGTAACTTTTTACTTTTTTACCACTATTAAATGTAAATAGGGCAATTAAGGATAAAAATGATATTATTATTACACTAACACATGTCCTAATTCTATTGGATAAGTTTCGACCAAAAAAACCTTAGAAATAAAATATGACCATTTAGGCCCAATTGGATTAGATTAGGACATTTAATATTATTTTATTTAAAGAATAGTTAAAATAGTTAAAATCAATGTTTAATAACTAAAACTTTTCCAATATAGGGTTATATATAAGATAAATTGGACTATAAATATTAATTAGAAAGCTAAAACGATTTGCTACATAATTGTAATTTATTTATAATTTTTTGACATTATATAATTTAATTTATTTATGACACAATGATGAAGTAGTAATTATGTTATTAATGAAATATTGACATAATTGAAGTTATAAATACCCAAAAAAAATTTAATTTCAGTATTTTAATGAATTAAAATAATTTTATAGGTTAATATGACATGTTAGTATTGATTTAATTAACTTTTTTAGAACTAATCATTCTGTTATGATTTTCACAAAAATCAAATACCAAATAGTATCAAAATTGACATAAAAGAGTTTTTAGAACAAATATTATATTAATTTTGGTTATTGTATTCCTAAAAAATCTAATTTTAGTCCAAATGACATAGATAGGTTATATATATTAATAATAAACAACTTGGGGTTCGTTTTTTTTTGTTATTGTATATTTATTAACCTTATAGTGTAAGAAAACAAGATGACATGGTAAAAGTAATATTATTTATCTTAAAGTTATATCTAAATAATAAGGTTATATTAGAAACCTAAACTTGTATAAATTATATTGGATGAGAGGATTTATACCCATACACACCTTATCATTGAAATAAATAAATTTGGATCAATTAAAACCTGAATATGACTTTATAATAAAATAATATTTTTAGTTTTTCCTTAGGTGCCCCTCTCCTCCCTTATAAAAAGGGAACCCCTTCCCACTTCTCTTAACACCCTTTTGAGCCATTAAGCTTGGAAAACCACTACCCATTTCCCTTATCAACCTCCTTAGAAACATACTAGATGTCCTTGTCTTCTTCAGAGACCAATTTTAGTGCCCTAAGAGGAGGTTTCAAAGAGGCACGTTGAAGAAGAGGTAATATCCATTACCGATTCTTTAAAGTTTCTTTCTTGTTCTACTTACTCTTCATTAGTTGTGTGATTATAAAGTAATAAAATCAGTATTAATTATATACTGATATGTTATTACAAATATGAAACAACCATATTTCATATTCTATCCATCCTACGGAAAATTAAATCACCACACGTGCGTACGTATGGAATATCGTCTCGACGCCGTGGTCTAATCTATTTTTCCACCAACATCTAACTTGGATGGGTATAAAGGTGTAAAGAATAAATACATATGATTTTTATAACATGATACTGATTCTGAGATATTATATCATTCACTCCAATTCCATTCAATAAATATGGGAACGATATCATCGCTCGTGCATAAGTATGGATTACCGTCTCCACGACGCGATAAGATTCATTCCCCATGTTAACCATTCATGAATGATTATAAAGTATATATAATGAATAATAATAAAATATATGACATAATAATGATACTTTTTATGTATATATATATGTATATCATCTACTTAATTTCATAAGAAAATGAAAACAACGTTCATGATTACGTACGGCCTACCGTCTCCATGAATGGTGTATTTTATTCCAATTATCGAACTATCATATATATTACTATGCAGAATATATATTATATATAAATCATGTTTTAAATTCTGGAATTATTTAAATCAGTATTTAAGTAATAATACCAAGAACAACAAGTCGAACATCGTATGATAAATGAAACGATTTTACCCAAAATGGTGCTATAACATGGAATTTACTAAAGAATGGGTAATATAAAGTCATATGTGAACCATATATGATATCAAAAAAATGAATATGATTCTGTAATAAGTCAATGACATTATTTAAATCATTATATAGGAGGTTTGGAAACATACGAAGCATATCAGACATATGGTAAGGGATTACTTCTCAAATATTGTTTTTATCCGAGATTGTTTATTCATAAGTATTTACAGGGGTTATATTTATCATCCATGTCCCTGTTTTATAAAAATTATTTCATGTATCTTTAAAGTATTTTTTACCCATTATTACTTTTACTACATGGTATGTAATGAATCTTTCTTTTACGAGGTACTTTTTTGATTTTTCCGGAAAAAGTACGAGAAGAATGTTTTTTTACTTATACGGCATGAACGGATTTTTACGGTTTTATAATGCCTTATTTTCTTGATGCTTACGGTACAAGATTTCATTAATATTTTCAAAAAGTCCTTTTCATTTAAAATTGAATGAAATTTGGTGAAAATAAAATTATTTTTAAGAAGAAATGATATTTTCCTCAGGAATTCATTTCAAGTGTTTTTTAAAGAACATTTTACATCTAAGGTGACATTATTTCATATGTGTATGTTTCAAGTATAATGTCTCTATGATTTACATGATTTAACTTCTATTATGATGAAATTATACAAATTTTTTTATATGGATTATTTTATGATGGAATGATGTTTAAGAATCCAATTCTATTACACGAGTTTTGCTATGATCTATGATTTATGATTTTGTGGCGCACAAAAGACTGATTTAATTATGAGATGGGTGGGACCTATATCCCCATCCAATGCATTGGGTAATGATTTATATCTTATTATATAGACATGGATGGAATGGAAAGTTAAACGGTTCAATAATATAGGACTGGAACGAGGAGTGAACTCGATTCAGAAAGGGACTTTGTCCACTAAGATGGTCTTGGTAGCAATTCAATGGATACTATGGAAATTATAACATGTGCTTAATGGTTTCCACAATTACATGTCTTATTCCCATGCTATTTTATCATGATTAATGTTTCTTTTTGATCTATGCCTTATGTACTGCCATGTTTAATGTTATTGCCCATGATTTTGATGATTAAACATTGTGTTGTTGTTTTTAAGTTCAAATGTATATGATTTGTTTTATATTATCCATGCTTACCCTTACTGAGAATTTTAGCTCACCCTTTATATGTTTTCTTTTCCCCAGGATAAAATGAAAGGTTTTAGGTAAGAAAAATAAAAGGGCAAATCATTATGGCAAATGATGAAGATCTTTCACCACGATTAGAAGATTACGTTCTGAGTTTCCAAAGACACTAAACTATTACAATCATTGAGTTTTGGTTTTTGTTATGTATTAAGTATTCCACAAAAGTAATTTACTTTCCATGTACGTCAAGATTTGGGTCTCTACATCTATTCTGTGCATAAGATTCTATAATTGACTCTGGGTTTTTCCCGCCATCGAAATGTTTTCCAAGCACGTCGACCTTGTTTCATGTTGGCACCGCTTCTGTGAGCTAAACATCAATCTCTCACACCAATTCCTTTAGGATTTATGAAATTCCCACTCAATAGATTGATTCCAAGAGGGAGGTTTTCGATGTTGCAAGAAGATCCCAAATGATCAAGAATCCTCAGATTCTGCATCCGAGGAGGGTTGTGTCTGAAAAGTAGATGCTTTTCGGTATGCTTATGCAAGTTCAAAAGGATTAAATCCTAAGAGGTATCCTTCCACTATGGAACTTTGGTCTTATAGAAGTGGTGTTGATGAACTGTTTTGAGATGGACACAACTTGGTCGTGGCTGACGCATGATTATAGTCGTCCACAAGTCCATATTACAAACACATGTCATCCTGCTAGGGAAACGTAGAACTCAACCATATATGTCCTAAATCTGTAGCCCAATATGGTTGTGGGAAGTGATCCAGTACACAAGGAATCTCTCTTTATTTAAGCAAGTAATTTCTAGAGCGGTATTATTGATGAGACAAAGTGTAGAGACCCGAAGATTATCGTACATGGACATTACATTACTTTTGCGGAAGACTTAGTACATAACAAAAACACACACACAAGGATCGTAATAGTTTAGTGTCTTTGGAAACTCGGAACGTAATCTTCTAATCGTGGTGAATGATCTTCAATATCTCCCATAAAGATCTTCCCTTTTTTTACCTAAAACCTTTCTTTATATCCTGGGGAAAAGAAAACATAAAAGGGTGAGCTCAAATGCTCAGTAAGGGTAAACAAAAAAAATATCAATCACATCATATACATAAAAACATAGCTTTTGGAAATCCTAACCTGCAAAAGAGCTCATATTATCATAACATGGAATAAATCATAGAAGTGAAAATGAGATCCTCATAATCATAACATGAAACTTGAATCTTTGTGGCATGCACACATAATAATAGAAAATCATTTCTTGTTAGTCATGACTCATTGCCAAGACTATCTTAGTGGACAAAGTGCCTTTCTGAATCGAGTAACCCTCGTTTCAGTCCTGTTTCACTGAACCGGTATAACCTACCATTTCAGCCATGTCTATCTCATGAGATATAAAATCTTCTCCAATGAATTGGAGGGAGGTATAGGTCCCACCCATCTTATAATGAATCCTTTCTTATTTGTGCCACATAATCATAAATCATACATCATCGCATAACCCATGTAATAAAAATGGGATTCTTGAAACATCATGACATCATAAATCAATTCATATAAGATAAAGGAATTCATAAACATATTTCCATCACAACATAATCAAAAAAATTTAATAATAGGGATAAAAACAGAACCCTTTTATTATCTTAGATGGAAAATAATTTTGATAAAATACTTGAACTCCATTCTTGAGGAAAATATCCTTTCTTCTTCAAAAACATTTTTCCTTTCATAACATGTCATACGACTTTAAAATAAAAGAAGTTGATTAAAAATAAACATGAAAACTTGTAAAAAAAGATTCTTGGAAATAATGTTTTAAAAATCCATTCATGCCGTATAAGTTAAAAAAACATTCTTCGTACTTTTGTCGGAAAAGTCAAAAAGTACCTCGTACGAAAAACGACAAAAGATTCCTTTCATTTCTTTTACTAAAAACTCCCTGAAGGGTAAAAATGGATTTAAAAAATTGTAGGTTGATGGAAATAACATTACATATTGATGAAACATGGATGTGGATGATAAAATACACCCCAGTAAATACTTACGAATAAACAATCTCGGATAAAAATGAGATTGTGATATTTCCCTTACCTTAGGTCCGACTTGCTTTGTAAGTGTCCGAACCTCCTCTTCTTTGAAGTGCCTCTTTGAGACCTCCTCTTAGGGCACTAAAATTGGCCTTTGAGGAAGACCTGAACTTCTAGGATGTTTCTAGGGAAGTGGAGAAGAGATTTTGGTAGGGTTTGGCCGAGCTTGAGTGCTCAAATTAGTGTGAGGAGGAGGGGAAGGAGGTACCCTTTTATAAGGGAGGAGAGGGGCACTTTAGGAATATCTCAAAATATTATTTTACATTAAAGTCAAAATCAGTTTATAATGGTTCCAAAGGGTCTTATTTCGAATCTAATGTGGGGATGGGTCGAAATCCTATCAACCAATAGGATTTAGACAAGTTTATGATATTATTTTAACCTTATCAATTAGATTTAACTCTAAGTTAAATAATTTAACTTTTACCGTGTCTTTTTGTTTTCTTTCACTATATGGTTAATACACTTACTATAACATGCCAAACAAACCCCAAATTGTTTATTAATAATACATATATCCTTATCTAAGTCATTTGGCCGAACCTTAGATTTTAAGGAATAAAATAACAATTAATAATATAATATTTTATTTAAATTCTATTTTGTGTCAATTTTGAAACTATTTGATATATGATTTTTGTGAAAGTCATAACAGAATTATATGTTCGAACAAAGTTGATTAAATCAACACTAATATATCATAGTAACCTAGAAAATTAGTGGAATTCATAAAAAGTCTCAAATTACATTCATTTGAGCATTTATAACATCAATTATGTTAATATTTCTTTAAAAGGGTAATTACTCCATCATCGTTGTGTCATAAATAAATTTATTTATTTAAAGTATAAAAATTATAAATAAAATATCATTATGTTGGAAATCTTTTTATCTTTCTAATGATTATTTACAATCGAATTTATCTTATGTACAACCCTATATTAAAAATGTTTTAGTAAATAAACTTTGATTTTGACTCTTTTAACTCTTCTTTGAATTAAATAATAATAAATGTCCTAATCTAATCCAAGTGGGCCTAAATGGTAATATTTTATTCCTAAGCTTGTTTTTGGTCGAATTACACTTGTCCAATAGAATTAGGAGATGTGTTAGGGTAATAGTAATATCATATTTACCCTTAGTTACCCTATTTACTATTAACCGCGGTAAAAAAAGTAAAAAGTTACTATTTACCAAAAAATTATTTTTATCTCATTGAACCACATTTTACTTACTGATATCAACCGTGTCTATCGGATTTTCGAAATTCCATTCACAGAAGCGGAAAAATTAAGTTTTATGAAAAATTCAGTTTTTAACCTACCACTTAGTGGTTTCACTATTTATCAAAAATTGAAAGTTTTCAGAAAAATACCAAAAATTAGGCCTAAGCTATATTTGATATTATGAACTCAAAAATGATGTCTATTTAACCAAATTCAAAACATATCAGTTGCATTAACTAATTTAAAAATTAATTCTCGTCGTCAAAACAAATAGCGTGTTTTTAAGAGATAATAACTGTCAAAAGATTGACACTAGTTTATAACTGGTTTAAATGTGAAATTACATCCAATGACCAACATTGTATTAAATTGTAAAAATATATTCTAAATATACTTTAAACCCACTCAAATTAATAATTTATCACTATTAATTATATTGATTAAAAAAGTTGTTTTTAATTATAATTTAGTAATTTTCACTATTCATCAGAATATGAAAGTTATCCGAAAAGTACCAAAATTTCACCCTAAGCTAATTTCGATATTACGAATCCAAAAATGAATTCCATTTTGAAAAATAAAATTTACAAAATTTCAAAAAGTGTTTATTACTATTCATAACGGCTAGTTTTAATAATATCTTAATAGCATATCGTTGTTTAGCGAAACTCGGTGTTGCGTACAACACACGCTATCGTGGAAGGTCGCGATTGCGTGTAATGCAAGGCAAGTCAAGGATGCGTGTTGTGCAAGCTCCTTTTGGTGTAGCGTACAACACAAGACATTAGTGAAATAAAAAGAATATTTTTCATAAAATCTCGGGCTGTTACATTCTACCCCCCTTAAAATGAATTTCGCCCTAGAAATTCGTCGGGGTTATAAATGGTTTACTATTCGAAAGTTTATTTAATAGAATCCCACATCGTAAAAAGGAATACCAAAACTTGGCTTTAAAAACTAAAGTATGAAATGTAACGATTACCCAAATAAACTAATCACTGGGTTTCCACATAGGTAAAAATATGGATATGGAAGAGAAATCTAACCATCATGTTCTGATGGAGAGTGGTAGAGAACATGGCTATGGAAAAGACAGTAATCACAAATCCATAGATTTGTGATGATATAAGGTACCATCTGATTCACCAGGTATAAGATCACTAGGACAACATTTTTGGTTTTCAAGATCATTTCCCTAAAGTTAAAAATTTGAATTAGAATAAATACTTACTTTATTTTGGTACAATCTCACTGTTGTTTGTGCCTTGAACAATTTCCACTTCATCTCTTAAATAAATGAAGTTGAATTTGTTATTCATGAAGTGTTAGCAGATTATGTGATAGAACGACGGGTCATTCCATCTGTCTCAAACAAAAGGCTAGCAAAAATTATATACATAAGTCGGTCTATAGTGAGATTAATCATATATGGTTCCTAAAATGGGCTTATACTTCATATATCATACTGCTTAATATAATAACACTAGTTTCTACTAAACAGGAACTTCCTGTAGGTCAGTGGTAGGCGATAAAGGCCAGTCGCACTTCGGTTGTGGGTTCGATTCCTACAGCCTTGTCCGAAGCGATGGGCTGTCACCCGTCCTGCAGGTTGTCCTTTTTCTAAAACTACGTTACTATAACATCCCATAAATAATATCGAAAATCTTCTATCCTTAAACAATACTAACTTATGTCCAACATAATCCAGTCTAATCTTAAGGCTTATACATAATACTGCAGTCCACTCTCATAATATAGTGACAACGATTACCAGAGATTTAATACTGTCGTTGATCCCCACATATCATAAGATATGTCTTGTTGGTCACATTCCAAACATTCAAAGTCCTTAATCGTGTATTCTCTTGAATACCTTAGTGAAAACATGAGTGCAGTTAAAAGTTAACACTTTCCACATACCAAAATCCTCAAAATTTTATATACTCAAACCATGATATCACTTAGTCCTTATATTAATCATGAGATCATGAATACTATTAAACATTTCATTTTCTCGTTTTCCCTTCATTATGCGCATATCATCTTATTTCCAAAATATCTTAATAACCTTTCATGGATACTGGTAACATTAATCAGACAACAGTGTAACAATCCTTACATGTCTCTTTATTCTACAGTACCATGAGATTACTTCTACAACATTACACATGATAAACATGTAATCATTCCACTACATTCTTAAACCATTGACCGAGCTTCAACAATTCTTTCATCTCACATATCATTTGTAGTCTCTTCATCATCATCCACATAAATACTTCCCATACGACCATACTGATTATCTTCATGAGACATTCCCTTAGGGCATTGGTTTGCATAATGCCCGTATATTCCACATTTAAAACATTTAACCATTGTTGATGTCGTAGCAATACCATTATCCTCATCCCTGGTGTTAACTGAACCTTTTCCTTTGCACTTACTGGCTTTGTGTCCTTCTTTTCCACACCCAGAGTATCTTCCAGTTCCTTTGAAACATTCTCCTTGATGCCTCTTCCCACATGATTTACATAGGTGAAATTGAACTTTCTTTCCTCTATGATCATCATGAAACTCCATCTTTCTCTTATTAGCCGAGTCAGGAAACTTACCAAATTTTACTTTATTGATCATATTATGAGATTGCTGATTCGGCATAATAATGATGTTTGGACTTCCAAATCCCATTTCATTATGAAGAATATCATTCCATTGTCCATCATATCCTCCATTATCATGAATCATCTTGTTTCCATCCATTTTCTAAAACCCAAAAAAATAGTGTGAGAGGCAAAAATCATGCTAGGGAAAACAACATAATAAAGGGGGAGTACCTTCAATATCTAACATCTTAGGTTTAATTCTATGATCGTTAGCGTAATTCTAGTACTATAACCTATACATATACTTAACCTTAGGGACATTCCTAGACATACCATAGAAATATCTCTAGGGATCTCACTAAAGTTCTCGCATCCTAGTTTCCAATGGTTGACTAAACCTTTCCTCTGATACCAACTGTAGATACCCGAAGCTTATCGTACATGGACATTACATTACTTTTGCGGAATACTTAGTACATAACAAAAACACACACAGAAGGATCGTAATAGTTTAGTGTCTTTGGAAACTCGGAACGTAATCTTCTAATCGTGGTGAAAGATCTTCAATATCTCCCATAAAGATCTTCCCTTTTTTTACCTAAAACCTTTCTTTATATCCTGGGGAAAAGAAAACATAAAAGGGTGACCTCAAATGCTCAGTAAGGGTAAAAAAAAGAAATATTAATCACATCATATACATAAGAACATAGCTTTTGGAAATCTTAACCTGCAAAAGAGCTCATAATATCATAACATGGAATAAATCATAGAAGTGAAAATGAGATCCTCATAATCATAACATGAAACTTGAAACATTGTGGCATGCACAAATAATCATATAAAATCATTTCTTGTTAGTCATGACTCATTGCCAAGACTATCTTAGTGGACAAAGTCCCTTTCTGAATCGAGTAACCCTCGTTTCAGTCCTGTTTCACTGAACCGGTATAACCTACCATTTCAGCCATGTCTATCTCATGAGATATAAAATCTTTACCCAATGCATTGGAGGGAGATATAGGTCCCACCCATCTTATAATGAATCCTTTCTTATGTGTGCCACATAATCATAAATCATACATCATCGCATAACCCATGTAATAAAAATGGGATTCTTGAAACATCATGACATCATAAATCAATTCATATAAGATAAAGGAATTCATAAAAATATTTCCATCACAACATAATCAAACCAATGTAATAATAGGGATAAAAACAGAACCCTTTTATTATCTTAGATGGAAAATGATTTTGATAAAATACTTGAACTCCATTCTTGAGGAAAATATCCTTTCTTCTTCAAAAACATTTTTCCTTTCATAACATGTCATACGACTTTAAAATAAAAGAAGTTGATTAAAAATATACTTGAAAACTTGTAAAGGAAGCTTCTTGGAAATAATGTTTTAAAAATCCATTCATTCCGTATAAGTTAAAAAAAACATTCTTCGTACTTTTGTCGGAAAAGTCAAAAAGTACCTCGTACGAAAAACGACAAAAGATTCCTTTCATCTCTTTTACTAAAAACTCACCGAAGGGTAAAAATGGATTTAAAAAATTGTAAGTGGATGGAAATAACATTACATATTGATGAAACATGGATGTGGATGATAAAATACACCCCAGTAAATACTTACGAATAAACAATCTCGGATAAAAATGAGATTGTGATATTTCCCTTACCTTAGGTCCGACTTGCTTTGTAAGTGTCTGAACCTCCTCTTCTTTGAAGCGCCTCTTTGAGACCTCCTCTTAGGGCACTAAAATTGGTCTTTGAGGAAGACCAGAACTTCTAGTATGTTTCTAGGGAAGTGGAGAAGAGATTTTGGCAGGGGTTGGCCGAGCTTGAGTGCTCAAATTGGTGTGAGGAGGAGGGGAAGGAGGTACCCTTTTATAAGGGAGGAGAGGGGCACTTTAGGAATATCTCAAAATATTATTTTACATTAAAGTCAAAATCAGTTTATAATGGTTCCAAAGGGTCTTATTTTGAAGCTAATGTGTGGATGGGTCGAAATCCTATCAACCAATATGATTTAGACAAGTTTATGATATTATTTTAACCTTATCAATTAGATTTAACTCTAAGTTAAATAATTTAACTTTTACCGTGTCTTTTTGTTTTCTTTCACTATATGGTTAATACACTTACTATAACATGCCAAACGAACCCCAAATTGTTTATTACTAATACATATATCCTTATCTAAGTCATTTGGCCGAACCTTAGATTTTTAGGAATAAAATAACAATTAATAATATAATATTTGATTTAAAAACTATTTTGTGTCAATTTTGACACTATTTGATATATGATTTTTGTGAAAGTCATAACAGAATTATATGTTCAGACCAAGTTGATTAAATCAACACTAATATATCATAGTAACCTAGAAAATTAGTGGAATTCATAAAAAGTCTCAAATTACATTCATTTGAGCATTTATAACATCAATTATGTTAATATTTCCTTAAAAGGGTAATTACTGCATCATCATTGTGTCATAAATAAATTAATTTATTTAAATTATAAAAATTATAAATAAAATATCATTATGTAGGAAATCTTTTTATCTTTCTAATTAATATTTACAATCGAATTTATCTTATGTACAACCCTATATTAAAAATGTTTTAGTAAATAAACTTTGATTTTGACTCTTTTAACTCTTCTTTGAATTAAATAATAATAAATGTCCTAATCTAATCCAAGTGGGCCTAAATGGTCATATTTTATTCCTAAGCTTGTTTTTGGTCGAATTACACTTGTCCAATAGAATTAGGACATGTGTTAGGGTAATAGTAATATCATATTTACCCTTAGTTACCCTATTTACTATTAACCGCGGTAAAAAAAGTAAAAAGTTACTATTCACAAAAAAATTATTTTTATCTCATTGAACCACATTTTACTTACTGATATCAACCGTGTCTATCGGATTTTCTAAATTCCATTCACAGAAGCGGTAAAATTATGTTTTATGAAAAATTCAGTTTTTAACCTACCACTTAGTGGTTTCACTATTTATCAAAAATTGAAAGTTTTCAGAAAAATACCAAAAATTAGGCCTAAGCTATATTTGATATTATGAACTCAAAAATGATGTCTATTTTACCAAATTCAAAACATATCTGTTGCATTAACTAATTTAAAAATTAATTCTCGTCGTCAAAACAAATAGCGTGTTTTTAAGAGATAATAACTATCAAAAGATTGACACTAGTTTATAACTGGTTTAAATGTGAAATTACATCCAATGACCAACATTGTACTAAATTGTAAAAATATATTCTAAATATACTTTAAAACCACTCAAATTAATAATTTATCACTATTAATTATTTTGATTAAAAAAGTTGTTTTTAATTGTAATTTAGTAATTTTAACTATTCATCAGAATATGAAAGTTATCCGAAAAGTACCAAAATTTCACCCTAAGCTAATTTGGATATTACGAATCCAAAAATGAATTCCATTTTGAAAAATAAAATTTACAAAATTTCAAAAAGTGTTTATTACTATTCATAACGGCTAGTTTTAATAATATCTTAATAGCATATCGTTGTTTAGCGAAACTCGGTGTTGCGTACAACACACGCTATCGTGGAAGGTCGCGATTGCGTGTAATGCAAGGCAAGTCAAGGATGCGTGTTGTGCAAGCTCCTTTTGGTGTAGCATACAACACAAGACATTAGTGAAATAAAAAGAATATTTTTCATAAAATCTCGGGCTGTTACACAAAGTGATTGAAGGAATGGTATTCCAGATCCAGGGGAAACATTACTAAAGAATGGGAATGGGAGTACTGGGTACATCAGACATGTGAGGAATTTGGGCCAGAGATGTGTTCCATTTGGCTTTTGGAGGCTGTTTGGACATCCTACATCCACATCTACTGACAGTTGAACATGGTAACAGAATTTTTCAGTCATTGGTCGCCTTATACCAACACTTCTCACATCCACCATGTGAAGGTGGGCATCAACCTATGGAATTTCCACTGTATCGGGGGAATCCCCTTGGATGGATATTAGTATGACAAGTTCCTGCCAATATAGAATGATTAGAAGGATAGAACACACATCCCAATCATGTCATGGAACCAGCTATATATGGACAAAGAATAGATAAAAATAATATATATCCAGAAGGAAATATCCGATTCAACGTGGTTTAGTCTCTTCCTGACCCAGGACATGGTCGTGAAGATGTCGGGCCGAGGGAATAAATGTCTGAACACATCTCATAGGAGAAATGAGGGATCATATTGGTTGATTTTGGAGACAAGAGAATACCAATGATTGGGATTTGGCGTCAATGTATGTCGAAACCCGAATGTGTGATATCTCAGGTTCCTTGCCGTATTCTTGAGCAGTTCAATGTTTTCTGTGAGGGACACGAGGATGGGAGTCTAGACAGGGACGTTTTTGAGGGCTGGGACTATAGAGGAAAAGGAAAAGGTTAACCTAGGGGTTCCAATGATGGATTGGATATACAGTATTCTTGGGTTCATCTCTAGGGGATGTATGCCCATGAGGATATGCTTGTCATTCCATATTCTCCACGAATGGGTCGCAGCCCACTGTGGTGTGTATGACATCCCGAATTCCATTCACCTCTAGTAATGATATGCAGCCATCCCTCTTGAACATCTCTAGAATCCACCAATTGACGCTAAGGGATGAAGGAATCAAGCTCAAGATCAGGAGCCACACCCACTTCAACTTCCACCAGTTCTAAACCCCGGTCTTCCAAATGGTTGATGATGGGCAGGGTCCACTAGAGTAAAGGGTGTACCTGAAGAGCATCCGGGGAAGTGTTCTAGTGGCCCAGATTGATGGAAAAATCATCTGCGAATAGTATGGGATGAACAAGTTTACCAGGCAGTTCGGTTGCATGCAACAGATGCCCAAGAATGTTTATATAGAGGATTGGAAATAATATCATCCCTGCATTCTTCACTAGCTATGGTTTATGTTCATGATGGTAGGCTTAGGAAAAATCATCAATCATCCCCCCACCGATGTATGTGCTGGACTATCATCAGATTATGTCGAACACAGGATGAGATCGTATCCTCAGGAAATTCTTCGGAAACACATCTAGAAGATCAAGGCAGTTAATGCAATTCCCGAAGAGTAGGGAGGTCTACTAAGAGCAATGGGGGAAGTGAGACAATGAACGGGTTGGGAAGCTAGCACAGAACAAACTGGTACTTCATTAGTAGGGGAAGCTTTGGATAAGAATGGGAATCCACAATCTGGGGAAGGGTGGTCTCATGTATGACCTCGTTTTCCAAGTGGGGAACTGCTAGGAATGAATCTTAGGTACCTCCTAACGCCATTTGAAGATGATATCTTCCTTTCTCTATGGTGTTCTTGGAGAACGTTGTGACATTTCATGTTTGCTGAAGAGTTGTGGCGGAGTTTGATATGCACCGGGCTCGATCTACCAGAGAAATGTTGCATTATGTTATCGGATAGGGTAAACTGTCATCGTTAGCATGCATACCAGAAATCTATGGATATGTACGCATGCCAAGAGGGGTGGTATGAGGAATTACATACCCTGGTAACTGAAATGCCTGGCCAGGACCATAACCGAGAGAAGCTTCCATCTGAGGATGAACGTGTAGTGGAAGGAGGAGTAGGAGAAGAATATGAAGATGAAGTATAATAAGAATGGGGAGGAGATAAAAGAGATGTGAATGAGTAAGAGTAGGTCCATGTTACTGGTTTTTGTGGTGAGGGGCCTTCAAAAGCTCCCGCTCACCAGTGGATCTCACGGGAGTTGCGGAATTATCAGCTCTGATGCATAACTGGCATAACAGCTTTAGGTATGGTTTAAGAATTATACAAGCCTTTATCTTTTTCATAATCACAATCAGTCAACCAAACCCTATCCAATTCAAGAACAGATGGGTGAGGGCCCCCTGAAGCCTTCCCCGCATGGGACTAATGTATGCCTATAGAGACTGGGGAGCATTCTCGGGGTCCAGTCCTGAAGACTGAGCATAGTGGGGAACCAATTTCCGCAAGATTAGGCGACAATAAGCTAGAAGGAGAGTCCCCCACCATCCCCATTATTCATGAGGAGATGATTCCGGTGATTGAGTTGACAAGCATTGAAGGCTCCCCTGTGGCGGTGGCCCCCACCATGAGACATGCATTGGACACCATCACACTTTGTTCTATTAAGTCCTTTCTAATTGATTCTCCACTTTCCAGGAGAATCAAGATAATCAAGATATAAATTTCTTATGTAATTTTCACAAGGATGGAGGCATGATTGACCATCGACTCCGGGACATCTACATGAGTGTGATGGGCAGTGGCTGCATCGACCTTCACAGAAGAAACCATTCTAGGTGTCCCTACCCCGGTACTCGACGAGTTGAAGATTGAATTGAGGGTTGGTAATGATGTCGGGGTGGAGCTCCATCCCAATGAGAGTGAATTCTTTGACGAGGTGGAGGTTCCCAATGAAGACCCTACTGCTGAACTCCTCGCTGCTTTCCCCGAATATAGGCCCGCAGACAGCAATGAAATTGACGATTCTAACTCAGACACTGCGAAGGAGATCCATATGACCTGATGCCATGCGTGGAAGTGCATCATATGCTTTCTCATCCAACCATAGGTGGAATGGATAAAACAAATGGGGTCACTTCACACCTCTGCAATGGAGGGGTAGATTCTCACCATTTTCATGTAATGATCCACGATTACATGGTGGAAACGACACGAGAGGAAAGAAGATGTTCATGTGTTTCCCAGTGCCTGGAAGATTTATGGAATACTCATGACTTCCTGGAGGTTTAATAGGAGATCCAACAATTTTAGGAGAAAACGAAGGAATGGGAGGCATTCATTACAAACCAATATGAACTCATTGAGCGATTGAAGGCCTAAATCATATATGTTCAAGAGAAGATTGCGTAGGAGAATCACTAAATTAATGAGCTCCAAACTGAAAAATTACAGTCATAAGCCAGGGCTAATGAATTTTCCCCGCAGTTGTTGTCGTAGAGTGGGATCTTAGGGGATGAGAGGATTTATTGGAGGCCACATGTTTGAAGGTGTCACTATTGGAGTAGTTCATCAAAAATGTTGATCCTTAAAGGCCTTGTTTAAAATGACCCATTAAATACATAATTATTTATTACTTCCAGCTCTAAATTGTATGCATGAAAAAACTACTTGCCTGTTTATTTTAATGAACTTTGACAACCACCCCTAATGTAAATATCAAAACATTCATAAGATAACATGGGTCACGTCCAATGTGAGAAACAATGGATGCTCGTGTTGTTACTACATTTTAATGTGGGAGTGACAATAATACTTCAGAGACCCAGGTAGAAATTAATCTTCTGGGATTCTGAAAAGAATAGGGGGAGATCTAATTAGGGAATATAGTCCTTAGAACAACCAAACAGTCACTTCCACAACATGCTCAAATGCTGGAGTGGGGTAACACCAGGAGAGTTAGAATCGATTCGAACATAGGGGAGTGGGATGTCTGACTCACGATTCCCAAAATTTGGATCACTCATGGGATGGCGCGACAATAAAGGATCATGGTTGACCATGTCTGAAACATAGTATCCTTATTTCATTAGCCTGAAACAGTGATAAAAAATAAGGGTCAACGACTGACCATGTTCAAAAAAAGGCGATTGACAGGAAATGTCATCCATTATCCTTTCATAATGTTGGCCCAGGATAGTAGGTGAGCCATAGGCCGAGAATCCATACTATTAGGTTGTTCCATTGGGTGTGAAACAGTAAGAGGGTCCAAATATAGAGCATGTAAAGTATGGAGTTTGAGTGATGAGTTGTTTGAATACAGTCCAACAATATTGAAATTATTCCACCATGATGAAGGATTATTGGTCGAGCATATCCGTCTAATCAAGTATCAAATGTACTTTTGAGCAGGACCTCTTTGTCAAGGGAAATGGTGCATCCCATGATTAACAAGGGGAATCCCAAACATTTTCATGGTAGAATCGCAGTTTATTGTCATGAGTGGAGGACATATGGAGTCATGTAGTTTTACGTCATACGATAGGACAAAGGGTTAATGGGAAGATCCTATGAAGGGATTATGTGGTGTGGAAGCTATAAACCCGATGTGAATGGGGACATAAGGAGTCTTCATGACACCATGTATCCTTGAAGAATGTTTTATTTATGTCAACAGACAAAAATTCAATGTTAGGCTGGGCCCAAAGCAAGGTGACTTGACGTTCCTTCGTACCCCATTAGGATAGGAATCAATCCATACATTTCTATTGGTGGAATAGTTTAACGTCATCTGGGACGATGAAGTTCATGCATGGCATGCCTGTGCTAGTACACATCCTACCAGATCTAATAATCCCACATGAGTCATGCTCGATGTGGGAATCAAGGAGTACTGATGGGACTTTCCTAGCATAGGAAGGCACATGTCAGGGCTGATGGGACACTTGGTGAATGTCATCCCACTGATGTTGATCTGCCTATGTAACACACCTAGATGTGTGAAGGCCTAAAGCCGTGTTTTCTTGAATTCCACTTGAACATAAGTTTGTGGAAATATGTAAATCATGATGCTCATGATCTAGACAAAAATGATGGTGGTGTGATGATAGGGGATAACTATTGACGATGTTCAAAACACAGTGTCCATGTTGTGTTAGCCTTGAATGGGGAAAACAAATGAGGGTTGACCAATGAACCTGTTTGAAACGTGGGACCTATCAAAAATGTAGTATGATATCCTCAGGGTCGTTGGCCCATGTCGGTAGGTATGGAAATATAGCATGAGACCGGGATGTAAAGGGGGTCCCTCCAGTCATGGAAGAGGATGAGGATCCAAAACTCGGGCTCACGAAACTTGGACATGGATTGAGAGAATGTCCCTGTATAAATTTCACACATTCAGCACTACCACAATGCATTAGAGTATGATAGTAAGACATATCATATAGAGGGATTGAAGTCCCCCTCCAATGAAAAAGGTCCAGATGTTGAATGCTTCCTACTTAATGGTCGCAAGATGGGCCATTAAAGGGTATTGATTTAATCGACTGTGTGGAGGTTGGTGAAGTGGCCAAACATGAAGCACAGTTCACATAGATATATCTTCATTTATGGTCAGAGAACGTGGACCAGGTTGAAGAAAATGCATGGGAGGCACATGGATCATCATTGAAAACCCCTATGTGAAATAGCACCCACGAGGTACTCACCACACCACATGTTCCCTAATGATTTTGGGCTGAGGACCCAAAAGAGGTGACATGATTTTAGATTCCAAGGTCTGGACCCAGAGGCAATGTGTCTGGGTGGTCCAATGTATCTCACATGGATGAGAATCAATCCACATGCAGCTCTAGAAATTTTTCATGCAGTTTAACATCTTGCGGAAAGACATAGAGTGATCTTTGTGTGTGGTCATCGATCTCAGACCAGAGACAACAGAGAACGTGAGAGACACATGCGGAGGTATTTATAAAACCCAACATGAATGAGGACCTAGAGTTCGGATCCCCATTTGTTTCTTAGGGATGTTTTAGTTCGAGGGACCAATAATGAAAGTTAGGTTGGGCCCGAGGCAAAGTGCATGGGAATTCATACATATCCCACAAGGATGGGAATCGCGATGTATATAGTTCTGGGCGTGGCACAGTAAGATACCTATGATAGAGATAATAAATTTATTCAGGTATATCTCTTCCACTAAAATATGTTGTATTTGATATATCTTGTTTGTCCATTAGGTTGAATGAGACCTTTTTTATTTTTGAAGCTATGGATCTAGGATAGAATGCCCAGGTATCACCAGATTATTTAGGTTGTATGAAGACATTGAAAAATGGTATGGTGTTTGACTGATACAAAACATGAATCCCCATAGAGTGAGGATATCATGGTGTAGTTCCATGTTTCATCGTGCTACCAGGACAATAATTCCACAGGTTAGTGTCACGTGATGGGAAAAATCATGCACATTAACTTCGTACAATTTAGACGTAACTATTTAAAGTTATGTGGGACTAGGAAGCATAGTCTAGAGTAATATGGATCAGTCTTATACCAGAGAAGTGAGGTTCAATGGGGAATATTTGTAGAGTGATAAAGAATACCTAACGTGAATGAGGACATAATCCCATGTCACCCCTTGCATAATTCCAAGTGAGAAACCTCAAGGTGAGGGGTCTGAGAAAGGACATTGAATATGGGGAAGGACATAGGATGGACTAGCTCATTAAAGGAGTGCACATGGGGTAGCTATTGAAAAGTTGACGTGAATGGGGAATAAGACCACATGTGTCATGACACGCAGTTCAATATGTTTCAGAGCCCAAAAAGTATAACAAAAGAGATAAATTAGTGGAACTCGATCTGGACCCAAATCTATGATTTCTGGGCATTCCAATGTATCCCATAAGGATGGGAATCAATCCATATGTATTTTTGGAAGAGATCATAGTTTATGATTTTTGAGCTTAGACCAAGGATAGGTGGAATCCTTCCAAGTAAGCGTCAGACTCATCCCTATACCTAAGCGAATGTGAGTCAAACTCGGTGTGGGAAACTAGGTCGGAAGAGGTTTTTCAAATCCTTAGAATGCACTCAAAATGGATATTGGGGTGGATCCCCGAATGATTCATTTACCGTTGCTTTTTTACTCCTAGCATGACAATTCACACTGAGGGATATTGCTTGGAGTGTCAAAATTATATTTAGAAAAGATGAGATGGAAAATAATGTGAATCATGTAACAAACATTCTTGGCTTGAAGGGGATGGTGTGACGATGGAGGATAACCGTTGGCCATGTTCGTAGCACATAATCCATATTGTGGTGCCTGAAATGGGAACATCAAATGAGAATCGACCACTGACCATATGCACAAAACAAGACGTGTATCAATTTTTTATAAACCTTGGGGACATTAGACCGTAAAGATAAGAGATCCCTTAGGTTTAACATCCTGGCCAATTGGGGATCCCTTCGGATGTGAAAGATAATGGAAGCCCATATTAAGGGGAACATGTGGCCTAAAATGTGGGAAATATCTTGTATATGTAGAATCTGGCAGTCTAGGTTCTAGACCAGTGTACTCATAGGCCAATTGGTAAATCATCGAAGAGGGTAGAGGGTCCCGACCTAAGGGCTGCTGACTCAAAGAGATGAAAGTAGGGAAAGGGAGCGAAGGCCACTCAAAAGGGAGAGAGGTATGCAATGTGGCTATTCTAAACCTGTCATGAATGGGGGCATAATCCCATAAGACATTGTATACCCCTCTTCTGTAAGAATGCATGCCAAAGGGCCAAAATGATTGGGAGGTTTCTATGAGAAGGTTCTGGACTTGAAGTCTAGACGTTTGCATGATCCTATGTATCCCATGAGGATGAGAATCAAGCCACACATAGTTCTAGAATGATGTTGCTATTATGGTCCAGATACCACAACAAGGGGCATGTACGGCATGACGAGTAACCCAATGTGAATGAGGACATAATCCCACAACACACCATACAACCCTGACTACGAACTTGGGCTAGTGGCCCGAAAAGGCTGAGGGGCATGAGGCTGGGCCATGGACAAAATGTCATGGACAACTCACAGTTTAAGATCTTGCAGTGGGGAAAATAGTAGATGAATTGTATCTAATACGGGGATATGTATAGCATAGAGAATTTTCCAATTTGAATGAGGGCATAATCCCACACCACACCATACAAACCTATGTAAGATCTTGGTCCAGGGGCCCAAAAATGATGAGGGGCCTGAGGAAGGGCCATGAAAATAATTTCATGACTAGCTTGTAGTTTAATATCTTGCAGTGAGGACATATGTGTTCTTAGTTTAGGGTCATAGATCTTGGGCCGTATATGCCTAGTTTAACATCATATGCATGAGATAAAGAAGGAGAATCATCATGCTTATGGAAGAACGCAAAGTGGAAAAGATGATAAAGGACAATCGTTTTCCAGGTTCGCGACACAGTATCAACCCTTGGGTGACCAGAATTTGGGGAAAACAATTGAGCTTCGACCATTGACCATAATAATAACATCGGTGTTGTATCAACATGACTCTCAAAAACCTCGAGGGCGTTATCCCATAATGTTATAAGAGACCTGGGGCTGAGTATTCATGCCATTCAGTGGCCATTTTTGATATTGAAGGTAAAGAAAGCCCAAATGAAGGGACTTGCGAAGCATGGTCAGGCATGTGCTCCTGGGACAAACGGATAATAGGGGGAGGGATGTCACAAGAAGATATAGGTGGCATGAAAAAATAGCCCGACATAGATGAGGATTTGACTGCATTATGCACAACACAAAATTAAATGGGAACATGGGCCAGGGGATCGAACGGGTCGAAAGACCCGACACTGATTGTCCCAACAAACCGCGGCCATATGAACTCTTATGTGTGAATTTCATTCACAACTCCTAATACCACATGATAAACGATAGGTGTGGGAAAAAAGGATTATGATTAGGCCCTCACCATCCCATAAGGGTCCGACAGCTGGAATTATAGTCCTGATCGATGCAGAGAAAGATTTGGAGAGACAATGGGGCAGAGTGAACCACTACACACCATGTTTGGAACATATGGGGGTGGTGAGAACAAAAAATGATACTTTTTGACCAGATTCGAAACACAATATCTATATTGTGTAACCTGAAATGGGAAAAACTAATGAGCGTTGATTGATGACCATATTTGCAACTAGGGACATGTATCTATTTGTTGTCTAAAATCCTTGAGGGCATTGGCCCAAATCGATAAGAGAACCCTTAGGCTATGTATTATTATCGTTAAGGGGGGGGGGGATTCAGACATTACAGATAATGGAATCCCAAATTATGGGTTATATGAATCATAAATGTGTCAATACAATTTCAAATAATTTGTGATGGCCGAAGAGATTGATATCTTCAGGGTAGAGGGATACATGGTATGGTCGTGATGAACTTGGCATGAATGAGGGAAAAAGTATGAACCACACCATGTGTTTCATCCCATTGGGAGGTCCTAATGTATGGGGCTGGGCTGATGGATGAAATTTATGGGCGGTCCTACATATCTAATGAGGATGGGAATCTAGCCACACATAGTTCTAAAAGGCCCATGCAGTTTAGTGTCTAGTGGTAATGAAAATAGGAAGATTAGAAGAATTAATGAGGGAACATGGTTCAATTATCATAACACATTCATGGGTGGGGCCATAGAAGCCCATTCGACACCATGTATAATCCTACAAACGAACTATGTCCATGAGGGTATATTCAAAGAGAAAACTAGGGCTGGACCAAAGATGAGGTGTCTGAGCATTCCTATGTATCCCACAAGGATGGGAATCTAGACATACATAGTTCTTGGGATGCAGTTTAATGTATTGCAAGAAGACACACAGTTTACTGTAATGTGGTAAATTTCATAGTTTATGGTCATGTAGGAATGGACAATTTAAGGTCCTGAAGAACCATAATGCAGTTAGGGTCATGTCGGACCATAATGTTTAAGGTTGTGAAGGACTCTAATGCAGTTTAGGGTCATAAAGGACCATACAAATTAAGGTTTTGAGGGAACATAATGCAGTTTAGGTCCATGAAGGAGCATATAGTTTAAGGTGGTGCGAGACCGTAATGCCGTTTAGAGTCATGAAGGACAGTTAAGACTCAAGAAATTTTTTTCTTGAGTAACTTGGCAATGGTGGGAGGAGTTATATGCTCACCAACCATTGTAACCAGCATGTATGCTCCATTATAGTAAACATTGTGAATGTTATAAGGTCCTTCCCATTTGGGTTCCAACTTGGGTGGTTTCCTGCAAAGTATCATTGGTGCCCTCAATGCCAATACCAAGTTGTATTGTAAGAAGGAGCATATGAGAATTTTATTGTTGAAAGCTCCAGTTATCTTGTTCTGATGCCTTTCCAGATTGTGAAGGGCACGAAGCATGTTCTCATCGAGTGCATCAAACTCAACCAGATGAATTTCAGCTACATTATCTGGAACTTGCTGATCGTAGTCAGCTATGTTCAATGAGGTAAATTGAATCTCGATGGGAAGGATGGCCTTAATCCCATACACCGAGGAATATGTGGTCCCCTGGGTGTAATTAAGAGTCAGTGTCTGATAATCCCAGAGGGCATTGGGGTGAATGTCCATTGAATTGTTCTTATTCTGACCAACCATTTGTGGCCTAATATTTGAAAGGGTTTGTTGAATGCCTCGATCAATCTATTTTTCTGGTGAATGATAGCCGTAGGTATGGTTTGAATGGATGTTGTCTTTAAAATACAATTTCTTCAACTTAGTTTCTTGGATGTTCATGTCGTTATCATTGTGGATGTAGTGAGGGACTCCAAATTGGTAGATGATGTTTGGACTCAAAAATTCAACAATGGAACGAGCCTCGATCTCCTTGGGAAGAACTGACTCAGACCACATGGAGAATACATCTGTAGCCATCAGGATGAATCCACATTGGAGAGATTTCACTAGTGGATATGGTCTTATGACAGTGAGTCTCCATACTGCAAACAGCCAAGAGTTATCTTGGAGTGGAGAGGATGTGGCAGAAGATGAATAATGTAATCATGAATTTGGCCTGCATGGCATCTCTTAGGGAACTCGATGCAATCATGGATCAGAGAGGGCCAAAAGTTCCCCAGTCTATGGATCTGGTGAGATAGTTTCATCCTTTCCTGATAAGCCCCGCATGACCCGGCATGAACCTCTTACAAGACCTGATAAATCATAACTCCTAGATTGATATGGGGTTGAAACCCATCAATACCGCACTTGATGAGGATCTTCTCATGGCCAGGGCCATCCTGGAGGGTGAAAAGCAATGCATGGCATCAGATTCACCTAAACACGACCCGATCAACATGGAGGTTACCATTACAATGATACTCAACAAAGGTGGATCTCCTTTCAGGATTCACTTCGATCATCACATCCAATGGACCCGAGGTCCTGATGTGGAGGCTCTGGTCATATGGTGGATTACCCGTGGTCCGTCGTCATCATCGGGGGTGACAAGAGCAATGATTCTACCATGTTACACGTGGTTAATCTGAACATCCTACTCAGGCTCCGTGATTGATGCAACCAGGATAGCCAGTGCATCAGGTCGACCATTCTTAGATCGTGGAACATGAGTAACTTCTGGCTGAGAAATGAACTGCACCATTTGCTGGAGAGTATTTTCCAACGATGGTAGACGATCTGGATTTCTAACGATGTAGTCACCATTGATCTGATTGCTGACATGTTCAAAGTCCCCTTTCACATTAAAATGGTGTACATAAATCTCGAGATCCAGCTCACGGCTAGTCATGAGAGAGTAATACTCTGCCTCATTGTTGGTGTATCCTTCAACCAATAGGATTTATTAGGGAAAGATGGCTTGTGTTGGGTTAATGAATACGATACCCAGGCCCACTCTGTTGAGCCTCGGGTCATTGATCCTTCTGTTGTTGGGGCTCCAAGAAGCACCATGGAAGTGAATCTTCTAGCACGGTGTGCCTTGGCCTACCAAGAAGATCACCTAATCAAGGAAATTTATATCCAAGGACAAGTCAGCAGGGGCCAGATGGGCATCAAATAAGTCTTCCAATTCATTCCCCTTAATATCGTTCTAAAGGACAAACATGATATTGAACAGCTGGGGAATCACAGCCCACTAAGATAGATGCCCTATCAACATGTGGCAGTTCATGATATAATTCTGTGGGTCTACTCAGGACACCTGCTATACCTTGTGGTACTATAAGTAATGTCACATCATATATTCTGCAAATACCATGGCAATGTAGCTATTTTAGATGGGAGAATATCTTTCCTCCTTATCGAGGAGCATGCGTTTGAGGTAGTAAAGGTTGTTCACTATCCCTTCATTGTTCTTATTGGCAATAAAGGCATTGATATATCGTTCAAGGGTGGTCACATAATTTCCTAGCGGCTTTCCAGAGACAGGTGGCATTAACAACGGAGGTTGGAGCAGATACTGCTTAATCTCCTCAAAGGCATTTTGACACTCTTGTTCCCACTCATATACGATGCCTTTCTTCATGAGCCGAGAAAAATGTTTACACTTTCTAGCCATATTCGCAATGAATCGACTTATCTAGGCTATGTAGCCTTATAATCCTAGATTCTCCCGATTGTTTCTCAGAGAAGACATCTGACTAATGTCCTTGATCCTCTCTATGTTGATCTCAATGCACTTGTGTTTGAAAAAAGGTCATGAAACTTTCCATAGGTGACCTCGTAGCCACACATCAATGGGTTCATCTTTAGGTGTCATGAATGGAGGAATTCGAACACTTTCACAAGGTTTTTGAGATGGTCCTGACGTTGGTGAGAATTGATTACCAAATCATCCATATAACATTCCATGAATGTTATGACGAATGGTTTAAATATATGATGCATAGCCCACTGGTATGTGGCACCTGCACTCTTTAACCAGAAGGGCATTACTTGGAAACAGAAAGTACCATGTGTTTCCCTAAAGGCTTTAAGCTCCTCATCCTCAGGGGCCATTGGGATCTGGTTGTACCTGGAGTACCAATCCAAAAATAAGAGGGATTGGAATACAGATTTTGCTTCAAACATCAACTCCATCATAGGAAGGGGAAAACCATACTTCAGACAGTGACAATTGAGATCCTGGATGTCGATGAAAACCCTAATCTATCAATTATTATTCTTTACTGGCACAATATTGGCCATCCATTTGGGCTATTGGAACACATTAAAAAATTTGATATGATGAGCTTGTTTACTTCTGCCTCAACCATGACACCATGAGAAGGTTGCATTGTTCTAGGAGGCTGCTTGAAACAATGATAATTTTCCAAGAGACTTAGGCGGTGGATGGCTACCTGAGGATCTATTCGTGGAATCTTCTCATAACTCCAGTAAAATACATCACGGTGTGGTTTTAGAAAGTCTGCATATAGTTGTCGCTCATCAAGGGGCATGGTGACACTGATCAATGTGGGTCTCCGATCTACCTCAAAACCAAGGTTCACCTATACCAAATCATCAACTGTGGTAGAGGAACCCTCTTCAAAGGTTGGGGGTAGCATCCTCTGAATCCTCTTATTCAATTATGGAGGAGGTATCATCTGTGGGAGGAGCTACTTTTGAGTCAACATATTGCGACGTGAGGTCGGTTCCAGCCTGGGTGACAGTGGTCACCGCATCAGAGGACTCATGTGCTGCCGTAACCATAGCGATGAATGTTGTTGATCAGATAAAATCATTCCTTCAGACGAAAGTGCCACACTTGATGATATAGAAGAAATAGTAATGTGTTGGCTTCAACTGTTTAATTTTTTCCTAGTATAACAATCATTTATGATGTATTGTCATTGCCATGGGGCGGAAATCTCGATTCCTTAGTTGGGTAGGAGGCTCAGAGATCACCTGATCATGATTTGTATAAGTGTACGAGGTGATCATCCAGCATCCCATAGGATCTTTGTTGTGTTCCCCCATCATCCTAGAAACAAAGAATCATTGTCCCATTTCTGGGAACATATCCTCCAATCAGTGGATTGGAAAAAATTTGGCATCATCTAGATTTGTCCACAGGTCGGTCGCAGTCGTGGAATGTTCAATCTTATTAGCATGAATCTAATTGTCTTTTCTTTTGTAGAAGTCGAAATCTAGATAGCAGGCTTCACAAGTTGAAAAACAATATGCATCACCTTGTGTCACGACCACTAGACCATTAATGTAGTAATTAAGGAACTTGTGATATGATGAGGGAACCACCACTTGCAGGTTGAGCCATGGTCTTCCCATTAATGCATTGTCAGCTATGTCATGGGAGACTACCATAAATTCAGTGCTAGAAAATAGGCCACTAAACTGGGTCTCCAAGAAGATCTTTCAAAATAGACTATATTCCATCTTTTCATAACCTTGAATTCTTAGGTTAGAGGGCATCAGATCATCTACAGACAATCCTATATTTCACAGTTTTCGAATTGGGATTATGTTAATTCTCGATCCCCTGTCGATAAGACAATGACGAACCTCTATGCCATAGAACTGGTCAATGATGTAAAATATGATATTTTTCCCCTATATGGGTGAGCCTTCATCTTCTACAGAGATTAAGAAAATGTCCTGAAAATCAGCATTATCGAAAACTTCAGCAAGAAATGATTCTACAACTACAACTTCTGTCTCAAACTGGAGGGGGATTCTTAAATTCTTAGTGAGGGACTCACACATATCTGACGATCGGTGAAGGGCCTCAAGGATAGAGAGACTTGATGGAATACTAGAGATATTCTCAGGAAAATCCTATTTCCTCAATCGCTGTGAACATCTACATGTAGGAATTCTATCTACGAAAAAAGGCATTGTGGGCCCTACCAGTAGGACTGACGACTAATGGATGTAGAGAATATCCATCTGCTCAATAGTTGAAGTCTGTAGAGTGGCTACCAGATGAGGAATATATGAATGACACCAGCCTATAGCAATGGATGGTTGGTGATAGCATGGTATGGGTGGCTCTACCTGATCCAGAAACACGAACAGTGGCAATGGTAGGCCTTGTGCCACCAGATGAGAAGGTTGTGCATGTTGAACTCTATGCCAAGTTTATTGCTTGGTTTCGGTAGCATGCACAACCTTGCTGGAAGTGTTGATAGAGGGAATCTTACTTCCCATATAGCAACAGATTCTTCAATGCTAGTGACATATGTGGATGTTTGGAGGATCTTCCTGGCGCCCCTCATCGTCAGTAATCATTTTGGTATTTACAAGCTCTACGGTGTTAAATGAGGCATACCGTTGACCGTCACTTGAACAGTTCTCCACTACTAATTTGATTCTTGGAGGATTCTACATCGATGGGGGCATGAATTCACTGAATACATGGGATCATGATGGTGTCGGCATGTGAAATTGATTTCCCTGGCACCATTGGTGTTAGATCTTCAAGGAAGAGGACGACTGAGGTGACGATGTAGAGGTGATGGATACAGCTTCTAAAGATTCTGACTGATTCTGGAATGCCTAGATGAAGCAATGGGGATGGGAACTACTTTTTGAGCCATAAAGTTGTCCTGCTTTTGGGATTTGCGACTTGAAAAATGATGCCACTTTCCCTCATTGTCGTTGCTATCGTCTGGCTTCACAAAGAGGCATGCCACCTGTGCTAGAGCTGGGCCAAAATTGGCTATGTTGTTATCTACCAGGTCTTGAATCTAGTATTTTAAAACATATCTCTTCTTCAAAGTGAGCCCTAATATATAGTGGTAGGGGCTGTAATCAGGCTAATCAGTGAGGTTTTCCTCTTACAGACTTCAACCCTCAAGAAAACGTAGAATCCTCTGTTCCATGGCACTACCAATGTAACTATGTACATTTGCATCATTGAATGAGTTGGTTCGGTTTCTCCCGTCCAGAAAAGGTGCCCTTGGAGTCTAACCCTGATGTGAGGCTGGACGAGCATGTTAAGGAGGAGAAACTCAGTTATCTCCCCTAGGCGGTTGTAGCGCATTGAACGGGGGCACCTACCAATTCTATAGCGGATGCTGCTGGGCTGGTGGTTGTGCCTGAGGTGGAGGGCCTCAACGAGGCTGTGGAGGAATATCCATTGGAAACAACTCTAATCACCTTGGGGCCTTTCTTTGGGCCACTACGGTGGGCTATTCCATAGTGGACCTTTACATAGGGATTGCTGGAGGAAACAGACGTTCCTGATTAACTTGCTCTATAGATTCCTCTAGGTGTTGGGCCTTATCAATGATGTCTCAAAATCCCCAGGGATAGTTATGGTGATCAGAGAGGGGACCAGCTCTATCTTGACAATCCTACGAACATCGTCAGAAATTGATCCTGAGTCAGCGGCATGTCATGGGAATACATGGGGCCTTTCCACCAGGTGAAAAGTTGATGACGCACTCATCAGGCCTCTTCTTGCACTTGAATAGGTCTGTGATACTCATCATCTTCATGGTTGAACTGAGGGATAATTTTTTATTCAATGAGTAGTGACTAGATCCATTTTATTATCAATGATTAGGAAAGATGGAATGAGTTATCATATTCCACAATAATTATATGATGAGATTATAGATTTTTTGTGATTATTAAGGACTATGGAATACCATTATGAGAGTATAGATTCCATGGGAATTATAGGATGAGATATCAAATTCCATGTGGTACTTTGTTGTACTATTAATTTTTGTATATACAACATATCTCATTTGGTTATTTGTGGTATGAAAAATCATTTAGACATGATTAGTGACACCTTTTACTAGTCTATATAGGTAAGGTTGATCAAGGACCCACACATAAACAACGACAACAACCCTATAAACCTTTGGTGTCATGGGAAACCAAGGGAATTCTTGGTTTTTTTTAAATTTTTTATAACTAATAATATTTTTTCTTTGATCAATTCAATATGAACTTATATATTAGACCAGTTATTTTATGGATTTTTTTGGTTGTGGTCTACAGCGTTTTCCTAACACCTTCCTTATGCTTTCTTGGAACTTGTATACCCAATAAGCTATTGCTATTTGATCACATGGTATATGTATAGTGAAAGAAATTATATTGATGATATATAGAATGTAATTCAAGTATGAGTATTGATGAAGTGACCCATCTAGACATAGGAATAATTGAATATGAGCCTGAGTTGAATCTTATTTTAGTCTATTATTATTTCTATATTTGATCTCAAAATTGGGGATCCTTGGTCTATATGAAAAACACATTATTATGGATTTTTATAACTATATTTATTCTATCACATTTTAATCATAAATTAACTTATTTTATATACTATCACATAGGGTAATTGTCTCACCATGGTAACATCGTATGCCCTCACCACTAGTCAAAGACAAATTTTCATTGGGAGGTATACATGAGGCCTTATGGTTCCCCAACATTGGGTACATGTTTAGTGGCCTCTGGGGTATAACATTACGTAGTGGTACTAGAGGTTATTCCATTTTATTAACTATTTTAGAATGGTATATAAGATATTAGGTGTATTTTCTTTCTTAGTAATGATCTCATGCATGGGACTGATCAACCCACACACAGGGAAACCCATGTTACAAGTGTTTAGACTTGTTGTTTTTAGATTTCACTCGTTATTGTTTGATTTTATTTTCTCCTTAGGTGAGGATCATTATTTATGATGTGGTGAATTAGGGTATTTAATATCCTGTATGGTTTTGGAATGTTGTCATGAGTTCATTCTTGTATCATATCAAGAACATTGTGATTAATATGACATGCATTAGGCTACGGACATTGGTTTTAGATGATGATTTAATGTTATGTGGGATTTTAATCATTTCATGATTATTTATTATTGATATATTTTTATATTATATTCATTATAATATTTTTATATTTCCCATTATATGGTTTATATTTTACTGGTAATAAATGGGGTTGGTATTTTAAATGTACGAAACAACATATATGGTGTTTTCCATATAGAATTATAGTGGAATAATACTTGACAAATTATGATGATGATATCTTGATATAGGAATATATAAATATTTTAATGATGTTATTAGTAAAAAAATTCTAGTAGGTGACCTATAATGTTCTTTTCCCATATTAATTTTGAATGGGTTATTGTTTGACCAATCCTTAGAAAAATTCATAAATCCATAAATTATATATGGTTTACAAATGTGAATATGAGGTGATGGTAATATTTTATTAGGAACATTGTGGGAATTATTAAATATTAAAGCTATAAATTTTATATTTATATTATCATTCATTCTATCCTTTTATGATTGGAATGTTTAAAAATGTGATATTTTAAAATAAAAAAGAATGTGAATCCAAAATTTTTCAAAGAATGTCAAATGGTTATGTGTTAAAAAATAAAGGGGACAATGAGACTTATCGACCATATCTTCTATGATTGAAAATATTAATGATACATGTGGATAGTGATAGATCCCATATTTTGTGGACCCATTTTTGGGTGGCGGGCATACAAGATGCCCTGTGGACTTAAGAAGATTATGAGTGTCATCCCATGAGTTATTGTGTTTTTGGGCCTTGGTTAGGTGCTAGGACGTAGGACCTGGTAACTATGGAGAAACAATTTTGTTAGCTATTTGATTTCCTATGTATTTTATGGGTAAATAGTGAGTGGTGTTAACAATTTCTTTCGATAGGACGCTTGTGAGGTGTGGTAGGATTATCCTTTAGTTTACGCAATCAACAAAGTTAGATTATTCTTAGATTTGTGGTATTTGTAGTCGATAACATATACTATTTTAGACATATATCTAGGACAGTTTTGAAGAGGCTATAACCTTTTAATTTCTAACTGTATTGTTTTAAATTTTATTTTAGTACATAGAGGCCGCATAGGTAGGAAGTTTAGTGTTTCAAAAATTGATCCCATGAAGGGGGGTAGTTGTATACATTCCATTGATACATGTGAAGTGTTACGATTATTGTAAGAGAGAATCTAAGATGTATTTTATTATATTCATTGATATGATCTGAACATGTGTTTTCAAATGGTTTGGTGTGAATGCATCAACGTTTTTGAATCTTGAATCATGGGAATGAGGCAGGTTTTGGGAATTTGTAAGAGTGGTGTGGTAACCATGGGTCTCTATGAGGTCTGATGGTGAAAGAGTGATGTCCTGGACTAGTTAACATGATATTTAGTATGTGATTCTTGTAAATTAACTGATTTATTGGATTGTTAAAAATGAAATCAAGTGGTGTTTTAGATATTGGTATCATGGTTGGGGGTTTAGGGCATGAGCAATTGGGTTCCTAGCTCAAAAAAAGATGAAATGTGCTTACAATACATTTGAAAGAGTGGTATTGGGTATATGTAGTTATAAAATGACTCTATATAGATATAATATTTTCATTATTTTTAATATTAATTTTAATAATTTAATCCCTATGAATATTATAATTGTAGATTATTTTCATTAATTTTGGATTTTTTTGTTAATTTTAGGTAAATTGTAAAATTTAATTAATTTTAGAATTTTAATTTTTTTCTATCAATTGTATTTTTGGGTCATAACCTTTAAAATATTAATCGAAAAGGATGTATTCTTTTTATATACTTCATTTATTTATTTAATTTTTCTTTTCATTAGTACTTATATCCCATTAAAACTTCCACATTCCCAAACAAATCAATCCATTTGAAAAGTTATTCTATCATATAGAATTGACCCAACCTCAATAAATTAAGAATATGATAGCCCACCAACCTAAAAATATGTTTTTTACAGTTATAAATTATATCATACTCAATGTATCATGTGAAAATTAAATTTCTAGGAAATAATCTCTCATTATATCATCTATTACATGTGTCCATGTAGAGGGAGATGAAAATTCATCTTAGACATAAATTTTATTCTGCAATAATTTTGATAAAATCTCCAGTAAATGTTTCTGAAATTTACTGAAATTTTTAGGTGTGATATACAACTATATTAGAAATTTTTTTTACAGGGTTCCCTAGTGATTGTCAGCCATCCGGTGGGGGAAAAGGAGAATACTTTTGGTGGATAGATTCTAGTGGAGAAATTTTTTTATTCTTTTTATTCTCCCTTTGGTTCTTCTCAGTTTTCAAATGAATTATTATCTCTTTTCATTATGTATACCCTTTACATATAGTGGTAAAATTAATTTGGATTGCGGAAGGATATGTTCTCTCTATTATAATTAATGAAATCTTATACTTAATGTTATCAGATCCTTTGCACTCTTGTTCGAAGTTGGTTCCAATTTATAAAATCAAATTTTATTATCATGTATAATTGTATTTGATTTTAGATTATTTTATTATTATTTTTTTCCAATTATCAATATCTAACTCAACGTGGTTCTGATTTATATACAATAGAATTGACGCGGCCATAGTGGTGAAGTACTTTGTGATCGCAAATATGTCTAGGAGGGGTTGTGGACATTCTTTACTGTTTGGGATAAACAAGACCATATTGGGAATTTTCTAATACAATATGGGTTCTAAGAAACTCTCTCACACATTAGATGGTGTGAATACCAAACATAGAGTTTTCTATGGTTTATTCTCACCATTATCATTTTACCAACAGAGTGAGTGGAAGAGACTATGGAATAAAACTTTTGTCAACTTATTTGAAGAGGATTAGTTAAATGAGAAATAAGATATCATTATAATAGGAACACCGAACCTAAACTGATCACCATTCTCATATAATAGTTTTAAATCACATTCTTTGTAAAAATTTTCTCAATATTTTTATTAATTTAATTCTCTTTTTAGTTTATTTTATTTTTAAAATAAAAAAATTTCAAAACAACTCATTTTCCCTCTAATTCATGGTGGAAAATTAATTGTTAGGCACTAATATCAATATAAATCCTATTAAAAACACTGTTTTGAATTTTTAACTAAGTAAATAATTTTGTTTACACCCCATGATAGGAAAATTTTAAAATTAAGTTCCATTGCTGGGTATATGGTACCAACTATATAATTTTTCAAATTTCAGGAATATATCCACTAAAAATGATCCATGACCCTAGATACTTAAGAGTAAACACCCTTTTTGAATAAAATCAGAAACCATATTTTTCAATGTGAACTTGAGTAACATTTTCTTTAATTCTTGAGTGAATCTTTAAGTTTTCACTCTGAGCATGTCAACATGTCAAGAAATCACATGTAATCCCATAGAGGAACATGTGCACCACAATTAATAAATCAAAACATTAAAATTTCCATGCCAATGTTCAAAAATTACTTTAAGATAAATCCTTAAATTTTCTCATTGATTCCAAAATTTTATTGCTTCGTAGGAGAATACCCAAACAAACATTTAATGGAGTTCACATATGTCTATAATAATTTAAATCAAAAGTAGTAGATGAAGAGTAGGTATAGTAGATGAAATTTTCATTTTAATTATAATGATATTATAAAGAATGGTTGTATAGCCTACAACCTAGAAATATATATGAATTGAATGACTTATTATGATGCTTCATGAAAATATTATTCTCTACCTCTAGGAGCAAAGAAATTATTAAATAAAGGCTCATACTATCTAACTGTTAACTAGAGAAACCATTTACGAATAATGGGAGAGATTTAAGAAGACATGTTCCAGCTAACTATATCATGATATTGAGGACCATCATTTACATATTTTATTTTATCAATGCTGACAGGAATATGATAGAAACCTTTTAGAAGAATCATATGTGGGAACATTGATTACTAAGTCACCAGATGAATTGTAGGGCTTGATTGAGATGATTCTACAGAAATCGTACCAATATAGTACAAGATGTACTAGAAAATGATTCATTCAAGAGGTATGAAATGATCATTTTTCACTCTTATTAAAAACAAGTATTTACGATATAACCTGTTTGGTGAGAGATATGGCCCTAAAATAAGTGAGTGAACAAAAATCACCATATAAGGTATGTGGTATATTCTCATTATCTAATCATTTCACTGAACAAGGTGCTGGAATATAGTGAATGGAAACTTGTGCAACCACAATTCATCCATGGAAGTTCCAAAAAAATATTAGAGGTATAGAGCCAGACCAAGCTGAATATTGATTTGGAAATCAAAAATTTCATTCTAGAACCTCATATTAATACCATTTTCAAAATGAACCCCCATTCCAATATCAACACCTAAAACCACCACCATTTCCACGAATGTAATCTTATATCTAGCTATATTACAAAAAGAAACCCATATTCAAAATAATCTATTATAATCCATCAACTAGAACACAAACTCTTGTCAAATAACTACAATCCATGGTTGAGGGCTGCTAGTATATGTTTGATATGCAAGAAATCACACAAGAATGTATTGTGGAAATCATGCGAAAAAACAGTGAAAAATACAAGGTCGAATAGTTATAAATCCAAAGGAGAACTTCAACATGATAAAAAAATTAAGTGGAAAATAACAACCACTACAATCTATCCTTGAACACGAAACAAGACCACATATGCCAAGGGAGAATAAAATTTGGAATTCTAAAAATTCTGGGATAACTCACACAAGAGAATAAAATAAATTTGATGAGGAGACGACTAGGATATGGTTGAAGAGATAAGAAACACTATTTTAGGTTCAAAAAAAGAGATAAAAAATAATTAACTACACCATTTCCATCATGAATGATAGAATCAAATAAATTATAGAATGAATCACTTCAAATAGAAATTTGGGAAACCATTTAGTAAGTGTAAATTAATATACCCCTTATAGAAGCTCTCAATAAAATTCCAAGGTACGATAAATATTTGAAGGATATTTGTAACAGAATAGGATAGATAATGTGATTGAGATAATAATATTGGGATGATGTGTCTCCTCCCTTATCACACTATAGTTTACAAACAATTTTTATGATCCATCGCCCTTTTCCACTTCAAGCCCCTATAAAACCTTAATTTATCCATTGATTTAAATAACAAAAGTTATTCAATTAATTACCTGACTCAATCTATATAAATATATTTGAAGATTTGAAACATGAATCCCACTTGGTTGGTGGTCCCTCTTGAAAAAAGATCCACTATTTCTAAATGAGGAGTTCTAGGGGATGCCCCTATGAATATCAAATTTCTCATATTTGGAGTTGACTTCTATACACTGAATATGGAAGAAGAAAGGACCCACCCATAATTTTGTAGATAATGTACATACACATGAAAAAACATCATCAATATCCATTAAGGTTCTCACAACATTTAGTTCAAATATAGAAATGTCCACATCATTAATTTTGACATCATATGGTACCCATAAGATAATAAATCACTAATTTCACCCTACTATGAATTTTGTAATAACACAATTAAATAATATGTTAAGAGTAATGAATTATTTTCTCCATAAGATAGTTTTTCCATTGAAAATATCAACAAATATATGAACTCCCAAAATGTTGTAAATTCTGATGTCATGTGGGAAGAATAGTTAGACCACAATTTCTACGATGACTTATTAATGTAAGAAGAAGATTATATAATTTCTTGTATTGATGTAGTCTAACATTTGGAAGCGGGGAACCATAATTTAATTACATACCTTATGTATCTCCTTGATGAAGTATTAAAACCACTCCCCACTGATTTGAAATATGTGTACATCATTGTGGGAGTGAAATTCCATATTCTACGTGATAAAAATTTATCCAACATACTATAATCATATTTTATTTATATTTTGATAGATAATGTTCAATAAAGTGTGTAGATTATATGTTTCATCCTATGAATAAACCCCAAAAAATTTTTCTCATAGAATTATTATTGAGGGAGATTCCAAACCTGTCACAGAACACAAAAGGAGGTTTAATCCCACATTGATTGAGGATGTAAATAAAGTTATCTAGATTCTATTGGATATAGATACAATCAATCCTATTTCAAATTAAAAATGTGTAATCTCCGTCAAGGTAGTTATAAAAAATTGTCTTAACCACAATGATGAACGAAAAGAAAGAATTAATCCCCGTGAGATTTTGGAATATCTAGAGAGTGTGAATAGATTTTAGGAAGTTGAATCAGGTCACCCAAAAATATAATTTCCACATCCAATTCATTGACTTGATTTTTTAATGATTGGAATGGAAATATCATTATTTATTTATGGATGGAATTTTAGTTTATTTTCATGTACCCATTTCCCTTTAGGATCAACTAAAAATTAACATTACTTGTCCCTTATACACCTATTACTATAAAATGAAGCCATTTGGATTATGTAATTTTCATGATAAATGTTTTACTGGTGAATGTAAAGTATATTTTATGTTCACATTGATAATATTTTGGATTTTTTTAGAATAATTCATTCTTTTTTTGAAAATAATTTTCATCATTTCTTCAAAAATATAGAAAAAAATTTGAAAAACATCATTGAAAAGAATATTATTTTAAATTTTGAAATGTAATATATAATTTTTGGGAGAGAAATATTCTTTTTCACGAAAATTTAAAAAATTTAATTGATGTGGATAAGTAGAAAATTAACATAATAAATTCATTTCATTCCCAACTTCTATGAAACATGTAAGTTCATTTTTATGATATTAAAGGTTGTATAACTGGTTTGTTAAATATTTTAATCATATTACTCTCCCTATATATAGATTTATTTTTAAATATGATGATTTCGATTTCAATGGATATAGAATGAAATCCTTTATTTTGTTGAATTGGAGACTAATTCCACAATCCGTGATCCAACCACGAAATTGGGAAGAACCATTCGAGATACATTGTGATAATTCTAACCGAGTAGATGGAATAGTCATTTCTCAATGAATTGAGTGTAGACAATTATCCATTTCTAATGCCTCATAAACCCTATATATGGCCCTATTCAATTACATGAATTTATAAAATGATTTATTTGTTGTTTTATCATCTTTACAATGATTTAGATAAAATTTTATTGGAACTAAAGTAATCATGTTTTATGATCATGAAACACTAGGTACTTAATAAAGACGGACAAAGAAAATCTGAGTCTAGTGAGATGTATGTTACTATTTTGCGTTAAAAATATAAATCAAATATATCATGTCAGATAATAACCAAGTGGTTAATAACTTAAGTAGACTACCCAATTCTATCGAATCTGAAATTCTAGATAAAGAACAACTAAATGATCCCCTTCCAGATGAAATGTTGTACTTGATTGAAGGATAAGATCCATGGTATATTGACATAGTCAATAATTTAGTAACATTTCAGGTCCCATATAATTTTAATTACCACAAAATATTAAATGTAAAATATGATTCTAGATATTACATTCAAGAGGATCCATTTTCATGGAAGATTGGCGATGATCAAGTGACAACAAGATGTTTTCCTAAAATTGAAATTGATTATATCATTGAGATTTCCCAGAAATTAGGGTTTATAGGACACTATGGACCTTAAATGATATCCAATAATGCTTTAGAATCAAAAATATATTTTCCCTATATTTTTAAAGATTCTCATGATTTTTGAAAAAGTTGTAAAAATGTCTAGTTTTTTGAAATATTTCAACAGGACAAGAAATAAACAAATATAAACTCAATTTTTGTTTTATATTGGAATTATGGGGGGGGGGGGTGGTGGTGGTTTTTTTCCCTTTACTAATATCATTCAGAAATTATTATATCTTTATGGAACATGATTATGTTTCTAAATGGGTGGAAACCAAATCCACTGATACTGATTAGGATAATTTGTTTTTGTGATTTTATTAGTGATGAAATATTTTGTAGGTTTGGTGATCCTAGATCCATAATCAATGATAATGGGACTACATTTTAAAATATCACAATGAATAATTTACTTAAAAATAATGGTGTTCTTCATAAAACATCATCTCACAATCATAAAAAAACTAACAGTCATGATAAATTATTCAATTAGGAAATAAAAGTAATTTTGGAAATAATGTTAAACAAAATAAAGGATTGGAACCAAATGTTAGAACAAAATTATGCTATCACCATAAAAAATTTAAAACCATATTATTATTGTGTCTATATATTTTTATTAATGTGAAAATCAATCAATTTCTTGTGGAATTAGAATATAAGGCATACTAAGCTATGAGAAAGTTAAATTTGGATTTTGATGGAGCTTGAAAAGAGAGATGATTTTAGTAATAGTTGATGGAGGAAATCAAAAGGGAAATTTTTAAAAATTATATTATTTACATAGTTAGAGGAAGAGTGGATCATGACATGATGATACCATAAAAATACTTTCATCCTCTAGAAAGAGTGTAATTATTCAACCCAGAACTCAGGTTGATGCCAGGTAAAATTTATTCTAGATGGGAAAGCCCATTTATAGTTACTCACATATACCCATTCAATGATATGTTTATTTTCATTTCTAGAGTGTAATATCCATTTACTATTAATGAAAACATGCAGAAGAAATTACCTAGGACCATTCCATCAAATCCAATGAAGGATATCACACTCTTCTAACATGATTATCAATAAAACACATCATGTAATTCATCTCCTTAACAATTTACTGATTTATATGTTTCAAATTCAAAAATTATTACATGTAAAATCGTAATTAATTCATTTTGGAGACCGAAGAATTTAGCTTTAGTGAGGGAACCTTTATAGTTCAGTTTTTTCAATTTTTTTGTTTTTTTTAAAAGCCTAATTTCCAAATTTTTGTGCTTTTAATATTATGTTTTTGTGAGTTTTTGATAATTGAGACCTCAAATGATTGTATTATCCACTTTTTAACCCATGTTAATGAGTGAACGAATTTATCCCATGAAACATGTATTAAATAATGTTTCAAAATGACTATGTTCCATGTTCAAATCATTTGGGAATTTCATTGAAAGTCCATTGATTTTTAGAATCACATGACATATATCACATTCTTTTTCATAGAGATAACTCCTATTTGAGTATACTGAAACATTTTTGAAATATTAATTACATTCACTTCACTTATAGAGTGAACGATACCATGATTGTTTTAACAGAAATTGGATTTATTCCTATCAAAACATGGGAGTTTGAGGTTCTTGGGTTTTAAATTAATGACGAATTTATATTGTTTTAATAACCCTATTGAATATAATCCTTTTAATGTTTCAATTAATTGTACATTTAATCCTTGTATCAATTATAATCTCTAAACAACCTATTATTTTATCCACATTACTAGCTAATTTAACTTATCCAATCATCTCTTGAAGTGCAATTTCATGATATAATTGAAATTATGTGTGGGGGAATATTTCCTATGTTGTGCAACATCATTTAGAGATAAATTAGGTGAAAAAATAATTAAGAGATTCTTTTTATTTCAAAAAACCATTTTATTGAATATTATTAATTTTTGGAGCTTTTGTGATAAAAAAACTATTCCTGTTTGGAGCTTCCAAATGAGATAGAATGTTGTCCGTATATAGAGTTCTCAACAAAAAAGAGAAATGTTATATTATGCTCAAATACATATGGTTTTTATTTTAAATGATATTTTAAAATATTAATAAAATTCATTTTCTATTATGTTTATTTAGGAGAATATTGTGCTTGATTGAAAATTAGAATAAACCAATTTTCATCACAAAGATCCAAGCTCTCCTAATCATGGATCCAAATCATTAACATAAAAATTATAAAAAATAAATCCATAAAAAAAACCTAAAAATTATTAGTTATAATTACATTTCGTTGAATTTCATCATGTGGATATATAATAATTTATAAGGATTCTGGTGACACTTGCATTTGATTAGAATATAAAAACCTTGTTGAAAATTGTCATTTGATTGATGAGAGAAAATGAAAGTGAATTAAGCGATTTTACTCATGGGAGTAGAATTATATAGAATATTTATTGAATGATCTAAATGCAGAACTTTTAATAATGGGTTTTATGTGGCATGATAAATTTTTTTCTTGTTTTCAAATTGGCAGATCTCATTGTTATTTGATATGAACTTTCATGGATTTTATTTTGAGGTTTACATGCCCTAGAGCCTATGTGATATGTGTTGGGGAATTTATATATCTAATATTTTCATTAATTTTCATGTATATGTGATTTATTTAATACCTTATAATTTAAAAAATTGGGGCGATTTTCATCATTTTTGGTTTTTTGTTATTTTTAGGAAAAAATGTGGAAATTGATTAATTCATGAATTTAAACAGTTTTATATCAATTCTATTTTTTGAACACAAAATTGAAAATATTTCTCAAAATTTGGTGATTTGTTTATACATCACTTTTTCATGTATTTAATATTATTCTTCAGGACCTAGAGCCCATTCAAAATTCCATACGTCCAAAAAAATTAATCATTTTGAAAAATGCATCCTATTGTAATAATTGACTCCACCTCAATAAATGTGACATGTCTCATCATACTAACCTTCATATGATTCTGTTATATCTACGAATGAAATCATACTCAAATTATCATGTGAAAATTAATTTTCATGGAAAAAATATCTAATTAAGTCATCTTTTTCATGCATCTCATTAGAAAGAGATAAAAAGTAATATGGGTCACAAATAGTTTTCTCCGTTAATCTAGACATAAAAAATTTTAATTGTATCCAAATTTATGAATATTTTTAGCTTTTATAGTAAAATATATTGGTATCATCCTTAGATAAGAGACCCTTTTGATTTTTAGCCCTCTAGTTTCGAGAACAAGAGAATACTCTTTGTGGACGTATTCTGGAGGATAAATTTTTTTGTTCTTTATTTTCTCAAATTTGTTCTTCTTAGTTTTGTAATGTATTATTCAAAACCCATAATTATGAATACCCTTCACATGGAGGGGAACAAATCTATTGGATTTGGGAAGTATATGGCTCCCCTTTTATAATACATGAGTTCTTTTACTTATTATTTTAGGATCCTTCTCTCTCTTTTATATACTTGGATTAAAATTATAATATAGGACATTATAATCAGGAATAATCATATTTTATTCTATATTTTATTACTATTATTTCTCTAGTAAATTTTAATTATATCCCTATACTAGGATCTAGTTTATATATGATGTAATATACCACCACATAGTAGTGAAAAACTTAGTGATCGTCAGTACACATGGGATGGGTAGTGGACATTATTGATTGTTTGGTATAAACAAAACCTATTGAGAATTTACTATGAAATATGGGTGTATTTTCTTAAACTATCACACACTTTTTATATAGTAAATACAAATATGTTATTTTGGTATGGTTTATTCCCATCATTACCATTTGACCAAGGGAGTGAGAGGAAGATATTTTGAAAAATCGTATTTAACTACATAGTAAAAGAGGATTAGATATAATATATATGTGATAGAATTATAATTAGAAAACATACACTAAACTAATCACCATTCTCATGTATTAATTTCCAATAACTTTCTTTATCAATATTTTTTCACTCAAATATTTGTCCTAATTTATTTCATTTTTTTCATTCGTTATTTTCTTTTTTAGTTTGAAAAAGTTTAAAAAACCACCCATTTTCTCCCAAATTAAAGACGAAAACCTGATTGTTGTGAGATTTTCTTTTGATACAACATTGTTTAATCCCCATAATATATTTTTAAATTAGAAAAATTTTTATCACACCTCGTGATAATAATGTGTCATCACCAATGGTAGGTGTTTGTGTGTTTTACCTTAGGATGAGTTGAGTGCTCGATTTTTAAAATGAGTAAAAATGGTACTACTGATGAAATAATATAGACCAATTCATGACCATGGTTAAGATTTAAGTCATTTCATCCTAGTTTGGATGTGATGAAACTCATGGTAGTTTGAGTTAGGCTGGATTATTGGTCGTTGGGGGAGTGTGAACTATTTTGAATCAAGTGATTGAGATTGTGTTCCTAGAGTGCACAATGCCAATCATGATTTGGGTTAAAAGTAGGTCATTTTAAATTTGGGGGATAATGTCCTTGAGAAGGTGTTTTACGATGAGTTGTTCTTGGTTTGGAAGGAAATTCATTGGACCCCAGGTTGGGAGATATTTTGTTAGTTTGGATCTAGGTGATGTCACTCGGTTTATCTTAGAGTTCAATCATGGTTATGATTTAACCGGATACTGGCATGGATTGGAGGCAGTGAAATATTATTGGATTTCTAGGACCCATTGGGGAGATTGTTTGGGAATTAGAGTAAAGAATGATATATTATGGGGATACCACAATATTTGGTGGAGGTTGTGTCCCCCATATTTTGTAAAATTTGGTGATTGATGGGAATAATGTTTTATGAGATGGAAACAGATCGTTTTCAATGGTTGGAGTAGCTCTTGGGATCATGAAATTTGGGTCACATTAGTCTATTATGTTTCATGATAGATATGGCATGGGATAATAATATTACTGGATTGACACTGTTGGGTGATGACTAGAACACTCTCATGTTTGGGAGAATCATAATAGTCATGGGAGTGTAACCATCATGTTGGAAGAGTTTGTTGGTGTATTGGATTAATCCTTGTGTGGATGTGATAATAATATATTTCGGTAAACATTTATTTTTAATGTAAAAAGTATTACTTGTGGAATTATAGAGGTTTTCCCATGTGGAGATATCCTGATTTTGAGTAGTAGTATTGGGGGATGGGATAAAACAGATTGATCCATTCTTGGTTCTATATGACGACATGCTGATACTCAGGTGGTAGAATGAATAATAGTATGAGAGAATTATATTTTTACCAATTAATTTCAATAATAAGATAATGTAAAACCTCAATTTATTCTTTTGATGATCATGGGATACTTTTAGGGATAATGTTATAGTTGTTAAATGGTTTCAGCAAAGTGTTTGTGGAAGAATCAAATAATTCTTATAGTGGGTTAACTGGAGAAGATCTGGGTAATGTCTTAGACCAACTTACCATTAAACTGGTAGCCTCACGGGTGGGTCACATGGCCTCATGCTTTTCTCCCCATATAAAAGAGGCTACTGACTATTTGTGATCTATTTAAGAGGTGTTAATGGGGATACATTACCTTCATATCCGTGTATCTCATATGTATAACATAATAAATAACAGCCAATAGATTATGTAGTAAATAAATTAAAGGTAGTCTTGAATTAAAATAATAATAATTTAGTAAAATATCCAAAGATAACTTAAAAATAGATGAATACATCACATGGTAATGATACAAAACTGAATGTAGTAGACAATACAATATTCTACAATACAGTAATCAAATAAATAAAATCAGTAAAATCTCAATGTTGTTCTCCTCGAGCATCCAAAGGTCCATATTAGTTTTTTACACATAACTCCACATGTACTAGCAAGACAACAACTAGCAATCAACCTAGTTCAATAGACTTGTGAACAAGAAAGTCACATCAGGTACCCTAGTGAAATAGCGGCCAAAGTAGTGAGTGAGATAAAAATCATATTTGGATGACACACATGTTGTATATCACAATATAAATAGTGCAATATAAATTAATTTAGCTTTTAGGTATAGATGAATAATATAAAATTTGAATAAATAAATAGCTACCCATTTAGTTTCCTAAGGGACAGCTGATGGATATACCTACTTTGAATCATATCCATAATAATAATTGTATCACGTCACTTTATATAAATACAGTCTATAAGGAAATATTTGAGTGTTTTTGTGTCTGTGTTTCTAGGTGGACCAGGACGTAACATGTAGGCATGCAACACTAGTCTATGAACTGAAACGATCTACTAATGGTTTAGTTATCCCAAAATCAATGTAATGTAAGTAGAGTTACCATGCTCTACCACACCTTTACCAACATATTCATCTATCATTGGTGAGGGTAAACATTCCCAATAATGATGTAAAATACCATTGAGTCACAATGCTCACAAGACATCCCTTACCCACATTTTCAATACAGATGTAAAGGAGCATAAAGTTGTCATGCTCATCCATCCTCCCTTACCATCATTCTTAGTATTTATTTAGGGAGAATTTTGATTCCATGATCATTAGATCACCCTAACCATCTATTTCAATACTATTGTAAATGATCGTAGAGTTTCCATGCTCATTATACCTCCCTTACCATCATTCAAATTATTGATATAAAGGAATATCATATGTATTAATAGCATGGGGAATAATCTCCCATCCATAAATATTTATATATTTTATTTATAAAATAAATATAAACACATTTATAATGATATCATGATGCAATACCTTTCATTTCTTTCATTTATACATAATTTATAAACATCATTTACATTTATAAAATAATTCTTAAGGAAAAGAATCCTATTAATTTAAACAACCTTTTCCATGTCCCTAATTTAATATATAAGGCATAACCATATATGTTATAAGGTATTCAATGTCAAAATTCACTTAAAACCATGAAACACATATAAAACATTTTATGGAGCACAACAAAGGGCATGGTCTTACCATCCCTTGGGGTAATACCATTTTAATCCATTTCCCATTAATTTATAAAAATATTATTTTTAAACTCTTTAACTTAATGGGAACTTATAAGGTTCCATTGAAAGAGGTAAATTACCTAATTGGGTAATTGCAATATATTAAATAGTCTAATGTCATAAATATTTCATATAACAATTATATCATAAAATCACAAAGAACCATCAATGTAATAAGGTAAGAAATCATAAAATTCTATCACTACTTTGTTTGGGAAGACAAGACCCCTTGGTTGGAGGGGTTTTATTGTAAAATCATGATTTCATTTATCAATCAAATCATTTAATAGAACTAATAATTTCACTCATCAAGGAAGGTCATTTCAAAAAAACTACCACACATTGAAATGTATTAAAACAATTTCACAAAACATGAAATTAATTAATTACTATTTTCCTAATAAAAAAGGGAAAAGAATGGGATCCTGAATTAAGAAGTAGAACAAAGAGATAGTTGAAAATTTTCATATTTGGTGTTGACCAATATAAACTTCAACACACATTCACACATATACCATCATATATATGTGTATATATCCCTCAACCCAATGCATGTATTCCTCGCACCATAAGGGAAAAGGTATATGTAAGATATATATATTTATATATATAAATACCTATGTATATGAATTATCACCATCAAAGATAACCAAATCTCACAACAATTAATCTATCGAAAACAAAAAACACCATAGGACCCAAAATAAACTAGGTGAAAACAAAAAGCGGATGGAAATCCTCTCCTCAGTTGGTTGAAGAGAACTAAATGAAGTCGAACCGCTTTGTAATTGGAGAGTTTTTTAGAACACAAAGGATTATTGAGAGACCCTTTACACAACCTATCATTAAGGGAAAAATGAAAATCACATCAACTGTTGACCTAGGGTTTCAGATGAACCATGTAGGATGATGTGAAGAGTAAAATCATCCAATGTGAAGGACTAGATAGTGGGATAATCCCATTCATTGTTTAATTGGATGATAACCGTGAAGAAACCATGTTGAATCATCGGAAAGAGGGGGAAGGTAGCGAGTTTGAGAACATGTCCAAACGGGATCCCCAAGGGGTGTGCCTGGATTTTCAGGGGATATGGTAATGATGGATGTTTTTATTTTTTTAATCTTTTATTTTAATTTAATAAATATGAAATATTAAAATATGTTGTTATGCATGGTTTTGGACACATGGTTTGAAAAAAAATTCACCAACCATGTCACTGTACTCGGAACCTAGGACATACCAAATGGGCTGGACTTATAGTTTGGAAACAAAGAACCAACCGTGCCATGAATAGTTATTAGCTATTACCCAGGCCACTAACCATGTAGGTGAGGTGTAGAATTTGGTAAACTGTTTTCAGACCATGCAACAAGATCTATCAACATACAATAATCTGTGTAGTTCTCTGATATGGGATGCACGATTTTAGGAAAACTGTACACCCTGTGAGGGTCCTTTTAAAAAAAATTTCTAGCTTTGGCTCTCCCAAAACATCTTGATACTTCTAAGACACATATCAATCCTTTACCCTACTCCAAAAACAATAGTTTTAATGGTCCCAACTCTGATAACCTCATTCTGAATCTCGCTTTTAAATTCAACCGACCTAGTAATAAAACGTTCAAAATCCTTCTCATTTCCATCTTGTTAAAAACATGAATAATTACAACATTCCCACCATATAAATTCTCATCCTCGAGTATCTCCAAGATCAAAATAATCACAAATTGACCTAAAAACAACATGTTGTTTCATTAAACACGTTTTATTACATTTTCGTGTTCCCAAAACTCTTTTTATCATCCATTTTATCACCCAACATTTAGGCCATTAAGACATGAGCCATTACTCATTATTCAATAGAGACATCAAAATATATCTTACCCAAGATTTTTTACCCAAAGACATGATCAATTTTTAATCTTGATAAGAATACATAAAAAGGTATTTTTCACATTAGTATTTAACTTTAAGTGGAAAATTTTAAACTATGATTAATCCATAGTCATAATTTCTATATAACCACACCTCTAAGTGTTACCATGACACATCTGGTGGGATTCTAGATGTAGTTAAAATGATCAATCCTTCTTCAATCAAAAATCCCATGTTGAGAATGATATCCATAAAAATCCATATAATAAATAAACAAACATCACCTACACATAACAACCCCCTAGAGATGGTATTTTACTGACTATAAACAAACGAATGGGAAAAGAAGTCAAGCCTCTACAACTCACTGTTTGAGATGATGGTTAGCTTATATGGAAGAAACGTTTCCAAAAATGTTGTGATGAATTCACCCAAGGTATCTCAAATTCACAAGCAACATGTCCACTGATGTATACAAGTGGATTCTAGTGACATTTCTGACCAAACCATGATGAAAACCATGCATCCATCATGAAACACTGAAAAGGATCACCCAAAAAATCTCAATATATTTATAATGATTCAGGCCAATTTATGATCGATTCTCTCATAGTGTATCTTGGATGCCGAAAAAATTTAGGATATTCTCATCACATAGAATAATACACTTAGATTATTTTACTGTTTCCAACCAACCAACACACCAATAGAAGAATAGTCATTCCTCTATAGGCCAACATCCTTGAAGAATCTCAAATTCACCTACCGAAACATTATCACAACCAATCACAATTCCCATACTACACTAGACAATACCATGATTATTAAAATTTAACAACCTATTTCCACCCATGACCAATGGTGTTTCTCAAGGGTCACAAACAGAGCCAACCATTACAATGTTGGGCTACCAAGAAGGAACCGACATGATCTAAAACTCACCAACCTAAAAGTCATTGATGTAAAAACTATCCATTTCCAAATGATCCTAATTTTTTTATGTTCTTTAAACCTATAAGAACACATGTTTTAACATAGTTGAAATGATACTACCAACCTCTGGAGTGTACTTTTTGATGTTATAAATGATAATGTATCTAGGCACTAGAACGCTAGATGAAATAAACAAAAACAAATGTTCGATGCTCCTTCGATCCATGATAACAACATGAAAACATACATAAAATCCCATCCAGTGATAACGTCATGTTAAAATACTCAAGTATCTCAAAATTCATCATGATCAGTGAGATGAATCTGATTTATTAATTCTAGTCCACTCGACTATAGAGATGAGCTAATACCATACTCAATAACACAAAATATTTATGCCAACATTGTATTGACTTATATGACCAATCACTTTGACAAAAATGTTCCAGGTCATCCACTAGAGAGGAAATGTAATGTGGTGAAATTAGAAATGATGTAGTTGACCATGCGTGAGGCATGTGTAACAATAAGAAACTGAGTAGCTCCTAATGCTCAAGCCCATAATTAATGATAAAAATATAGTGACCACCCATCTCTACTAGTGTGTCATTTGAAAATAATAGTCCTAAAAGGGAAAACGGCACTAGAACAACAATAAATGTCAAAAAACTCATATTACAAGTGTAATATTTACTCTCAAGGGTTCTACCAACCATTGGAAATCCAATAATGAAAAACACAATCATCAAACCTAAAACAAATTCAAACTATCAAAAGTACCCATTCTCAAAAGAAATCCATCAAGACATTTCTAAAAGAAATAATTCCTGTAGAAAATGGTCGAGCTCCCGATCCATGGAAACTGAAATGAGAACTCAACATACCCTTACACAGGGTTTCATCATAGTACACCACTATAGGTTCAATTTAAAATCCCTTTACATTTAATCACATTTAATATTAAAAAATCTAAAAGTTTTAAATTAAATCATCAAGTGTAACATTAAAAAAGGTACTTGATTACTCAAATTCCTCGAAGGAAAAATAAAAGAGTTTCATAAAACTCCTTTTTATATCATTTTACATTTATTATAAATCCTATCATATTTAGTTCATTTATCATGAAATTCATTTTCAACATAGAAGGCGACCTACAAGGGTAATAATAAGAAAACATGGGTTCTCTAAAAGGAAACCCAATAGGGGTTGCTCACATATAATAGCAATCAAATGACCAACCCGATCATTCGCTAAAAGAATTTCCAAAATTACCTACATGGGTCCAATTGTTCCTTTAGGATGTTAACTAATTTATGTAAAATTAAAACTAAATAGATCATACATTTATAACCATTTCAATCAATACATGGTCATTACATTTAATATGTATTGCCCTTTCCTAATTTATAAAGAGCCTATACACTCTATAAATTTAAATTTGGATCCCATTTATTGAAAAACAATGAAATTTTAGTATTTATCATGATAAAAAACAATGGTCTGGAGATATGTGTGGCCACTTACTAACCTATAAATAACTCATACACAAAATTGTTTTGAATTTGGATCCCATTTACTAACCAATTTACCTTTTCATTTAAAAATTTTCTCCCTTTAAATTTTAACAACCATAAAATATATTAATATTATGATCAAGATTGTATGAATATGCGATCTAACCTTTCCAAATTATAAGCCTCCCATACAACATACTATCGATATCTTGATCTCGTTTATTCACATCCCATATATTTCTAGCATATACATCCATTTTCTAGTTAAAAAACTACCATTTTACTATAATAAATGAACTGATAGCAACATGAAATAATCATAGAAGCATGAATTGTCAAGAAAAAATTAATTCTATAACAAATAGTAAACATAAAAATAATGGAAATAAATTAAAAGGCATTGAATACATTCAAGGAACAAAATTTAAATTAGATACCAACCTATACATACAACTACATTGCATGGAATATGCTTGACATGTGAATTCCTATGTGCCTCGTATGATTCATGCTATGCTTCATCCTTTCCATACATAGATAAGTGAAAAATACCATAAATTCCAAAAATAATAAGGCTGTAGAAAGTACTCCAATAACTCAAGGTATAATCATATCATATGTAATAGTAAACCACATGAACAATAATCCTAGCCCGAGACACATGGTCATTTCTTGTATGTGTGGTGATCTATCCCAAACATGGAAATTTTCCAAGCGCAAACACATTCCAAGAATCATATCTACCAACCCAATAAAGTACCAAAAATGAAATTTGATTACTATGATACAACTATATAATGTCATGTTCCAACTTAACATTAAACTGATAGCCGGACCACTGGGTCACATATCCTAAAGAGTGTTTCCAAATATGCTAGAGGATACTGACAAGCATCAAGGGTCTTAAAAGGTATTAGATGGGATAATAAAATCACATATTAGAGTACTACAATGGTATAAAAGAATAAATAAAAGTCAAAATTAGAAGCATTAAATAAATGGAAGGTAGAAGAAGAATAAAAATAATATTAGTTTAGTAAAGGTGTCCAATGCCAGTTTTTTATTAAATTGTTGAATGCATGTCATGGTAACAATACAATAATGAATGCAGTAAAGAATAAATCATGCTACAATATATGACTCATATAAAGAAAATAGGTAAATGCCTAAAGGTGATCTTCTTGAGCATCCGGAGTTCCATATCGGTTGTGTTCTTCAAACTCCTCAAATACTATAAATACAACAACATGAAATAAACCATGGTCCAAAGTCCTCTAAATAAAAATTTCTATATAGGCACCCTTGTGAAATGGTGGCCCAAGAAGGGTGTGAGATATATATCTCAGTAGACCATCACCCATGGTGTCTATCCCAATCCAGAAATTGAAACATAAATTAATGTAGTGTATAGTTATATTAGAATAACAACATAGTTGAATAAAAAAATAACCACCCTTCCAGATTCCTAAGGGACATATGACATATATACCTTCCTTATCTCATTACAAGAATAACAAAATGATCATGTCACTATAAATATAAATATAATTTATATATATATTACTGGGTAGATAGAGAAATAGCACATAGACAACCAACACTAGTCTATTAGATGATAATATCTACTAATTGGGTAGTAAGACTGTCATTTATGTAAGGGAGGGCGATGTAGCATGCTCTCCCATTCCCTTACCATTATTCTCATGTATCTGTGGTGATGGTCTCTATTCCCAAAACAGATGTGAAGGAGTGATGAGTCACAATTCTCATCAGACCCTGCATTCCATCATTCTCAATATATATGTAAATGAGCGTAGAATCTACATGATCAACGAGTGAACCATACCATTTTCTCAGTATTTATGTAAGGATTATTGAGTCACCATGCTCATGAGACCCCCTTACCATAAATTTCAATACCAATGTAAAGGAGCATAGGGTCTCTATTCTCATAAAAACCCCCTTTTCATTGTAATCAGTTTGATTTAAATGCATATCATATGTATAACTGGCATGTGGAATTTCCTCCAATCCATAATCATTTATATATTTCGATTTATAAATATATATAAACAAATTTATGATGTGAGAATGAGGCAATAAATCTCAAGGCTAGATTTTATCTATCTTTTTATAACCATCAATTATGTTTATAGTATAATGCATACGGAAAATCCCGTTATTCATTTCAATAGCCATGTAGATGTTCATAATTTAATAAAAAACAAATCAAATCATATGTTACAAGAGAGAAAGTGTCTTATTTTAATTAAAACCTGACAACACATATCAAACATTTTATACAATAGAATAAAAGGAATAGTATTACCATCCCTTGGGGATATTCCATTTAAAACCTTTTTTCATTAATTAACTAAAACATGAAAATAAAAGTCTTAATCTTAATGAGATCCCTGGAGAATACATTAAAATAGAGAAATTACATAATTGGGTAATTCAAATTTATAAAAGTGAATAATGTCATAAATATTCTTTATACCAATCATAGCCCCAAAGAATAATTAATCATCAATTCAGTAAGGAAGTAAATCATAAAAGTCTATAACTACATGTAATCATGAAGGAAACACGGCTCCATTTGATGGGTTTTATTATAAAATTGTGATTTTTTATCAAAAAAATAATTTAATTGAACTAAGAATTTCATTCATCTACAAAAATCATTTCTGAAAAACAACCACACAAGGAAAAGAAATAATAAAGGTTACTAGAATATTATATTAATTAATGACATATTTCTTAATTAAAAAGGGAAAGGAATGGGATAATACCCCAAACTATTGACAAAGATGACACTCGAAACATGTCAAATTTGGTAGTGATAAACTGAAACTGCCCCATACAAGAATGAACATACCATCATATATATTTTAATATATCCCTCAAAGAATTTCATGTATCCCCGAACCATGACTATATATATACCTGGAAGATATATATTTATTTTGAAATATATATACCTATGAATATTCATGTGTTCCATAAACGATGTCCAAAAATCACTAAAAGAAATAACTATGAACCCAAAACCACTAAAGGACCAAAAATAAACAAGGTGGAAACAAATAAACGATGGAAAAACACACCATAGTTGGTAGTGAAACAGTGAATTCTGTCGAACCGCTTCTCCTTCAGTGATAGTTTCTTGTTCATGAATGAATGAGTCTCAAGAGAACCTTCACAAAACATGTCATCGGAGAATAGATGAAAACACATCAACCGTGACCTGGAGCTTCGACCAAACCACATAGGGTGAAGAGGAGACTAAAATCAGATAAATAAAATGAGGAGAAGTCCTTAACTCATCGAATCATATGAGAACTGTGATGAAACCACATTCAATCGGTTGATGAAGAGGGAGATGGGAGATAGTTTGGGCATTTGACCAATGGGGGGACCCTAGGGGTGAGCCTTGTTTATGAGGGGAGAGCGGAGGTGGGGATATTTTATATTATATTATTTTTATTTAATTTCACAGGTTTTAAATTTTTAAATAGGTCATCAGACATGGGTTGGGATACATGGTTTTGAAAACCATTCATTAACCATGAACCCTTGATAGGGAACATCGAGCATCATTAATGGGTCAACCACACGGTTTGGAAAATGTTCTCCAACCATGTGGTGAATAATTCATAGTTACTTCCCATTCCAATAACCATGTGTGTGAGGTGCACAGTATGGTAAATCATGTTCTGATCATGCGACATGATCCATCCTTCTTTAATAAGCCACACTTTTTTTCTGCAATGAGCTACATGGTTTCAAAAAAACCTTTCACCCTATACAGGTCATTTAAAAACTAGGATTTCTGTGTCTGACCTTCTTGGAACTCCTCAAGAAAACCGAGAGACTTGTTGAGGATTTATCAAATCCAAAAAAAAATTTCAAAGGCTTTAACTCTTAAACATCATTCTGAAGACCAGTTCTAAATTCAGCCCACCGAGTAATTGAAAATTTTCAAACACCTTCGCATTTTCATTTGGTTTAAAACACAAATCTTTTAAATATGAATGCCTTTTTCTAATGGTATTTTATGTACTAGGTTTAAAATCGCATAAGGATCATCTTTTGAATTATTAGAAACCATACATAGGTGTTGTGTGGATATTTTCAAGGAATATATGAATGTCTGGGTTGGGCTTAAATTGTAAAGGTATGTCCATTTTAGATTTGTGATATTGAGATGAGAGCTAGTACAAGTGATGACTAGTTATCATGTGCATTTTGAGACATGGTTCATTAAGGTATATAAAGATAAGGATGGAAGACTACTGAGAACATGATTTGGGAAGGACATCATAATGATAGGAAGTATTGATATTCCGATTTGGCCAGACCAGATGAGACCTATAGTGGGGAGAAACATTGACTAGGTAATTAACTAGAAAATGACATGAATGGGTCTTGGTATTGATGTAATCTAAGGAGTATCATCTAAATGTCTGATGAAAATTGGAGAATTGTATCTTGATTGGGTGGCCTCAGGTTATGTGATTAGAGATGGGGTTTGGAAGCACATTGTGCATTCAAAAACATAAAATAACTATTTATTAATAGTTAAAAGACATTAATAGTGTATTTAGTGTGGTTAGATATCCACCAAGACATGTCAAGTACAATAAATGTTATGATGGTGAGTTCATAAGGACTAGGTGTATGGATGAGACTTGTGGTTCATGAAAATTTTAGTTTTTTATTGGTGGATAGGTGGTTTTTAAAACTAAAAGTAAGAACCAAATTTTTTGTGATATAAAATCTTAAAACTCTATTTATGGATTTTTTTTGATTCATGATGCATTCATTAGGTCCTCAGTTAATTCTATGTTGTTTTTGAGTTTTAAATTTGAGCTTTAGGGGAAATAGCTCTGGGTGCACGTTTAACACGCAATTAATGCTAACTATTCAACCCAAATATATGACATAATTTATATACTCACATAGTTTTATTATACAATTAAATTAATTATTTGAGTCTATGTGACCTGTATAAAAAATTTCAAATCCATGCACATAGTTTGCTCATGGGTTGAAAAACTATGTGCACCAACCATGCGAAGGGTTGAGTCATAGAATGTGTGCTTTATAAAGTTGGTGAAAAGTTCAGTAAAATATGTGGATAAACCATAAAAAATATTTATATGTTTTAAAATCACCATTTTCCCTTTAACCATTAAAAGTGTTCTAACCCCCTTTTTCTCATTTTTTTACCCAACACCCCCAATGCACCTCTCCCCCATATACTAGTCCATCATGGGGATATCCATTATTTTTTGGATTAATAAATTGATATTTCTTTAATTGGATGTCTTCAAATAATTATAATTATACTATTCCCTCTCTTTTTTTTCATTCACTATGTAGTTGTGTTTCACTTAGTTTAGCTAATATGAACTTTTTCTGGGTATCTATCTAATTCTTATTTTTCACATAATTCGGGATGAACCAAGAAATGATATTGAACATGTGGACTCTTATAATCCATCGGTAGGTGGTCCCATCAATTTATACCATAGTCTTACCTTCATTTTTGAGTGCATTATTTGTGTGGTCTATATGGTTATGTCGTTCCTTGACCTCAGTTAAGCCATGTTTTTTAAAATGGTATTTACATTAATTAAATTATATATTTCCTTTGATTTGATATTTATAAAGAGAATACCTATTTGAGACCCTTATAAATGAGTTTTCCTTAGTATTTAACTTTTAATGGATTTTTCTTTATAATAATGTAAATGGATTATAGAAAGTATTTATATATTTATTTGATTTTTGTGATATAGAATTTAATAAATATCGTTGGTGTGAATGGAACATTGGTATAAATATCAATAAACATGCATGAACATTCTTGATAATATAACAAAATTGGATGTTTGATGTGAGTCAAAAAATGACTTGAACTTTGGTAAATCTATTTTTTTATATTTTATTATTAAAAAGTGATGTGTTGACTATGGTTCATGCTTGACTAGGTAAATTTTTTATTGAGGAATTATGAAGTATGATATATGTGATTCCATGAAAGTATATTGATTATTTAAATTAGAAAAATAGAATATTAAACAAGGAATTTATTTTTTATGGTTGGGAATTGTAGCATGATCTATTTGGATTACGTATTGTACATGATACTTCTGAATTACACGATAACACCTAGTTTCGGTGTGATTCATGATGATTGGTAATTTCAGGATGAGAACCGAGAACCCATGTAATTAATGGAAACATGGGTACTCCATGAGGACTGTCTAGATACCCATGATTATTGATGATTTAGAATTCAAGGATGAACACTAGCACTAGACCATAATACCTTGATGTGCATATAGATTTCATTTTTTGAGTTATGATAAGGAAATATTGTGACGATATTATGAATTCTAGGGGAATGTTGGGATGAAAAATATATTCCTTGTAGTAATATTTAGAATATTCAATACCAAGAGATAACATAGATTCCATGAGGTAATTTCTTATAGGAATGATCATAAATATGAGATCATATAGAACCTGAAAATGAAAAAAGGGTAGTGTGGATCAAGTGAACAAACAAAGATATTTATTCTAACTCAACCTACCTCATGTGTAATAACAAACAAATGGATTCAGTGATTATTTATTTAATTATTTCAAAAAAGTTAAATTTTTTTGGCTATTTACCTTGGCACTTATGCCTGAACATATATACCAGACTAGTTATTTTTAAGATGTTGTTGGAAGTGTCCTACTATGATTTACTCACACCCATATTAGGCTGATACGGAACATGGGTTATCAAGTAGATAAATCTATTTGATTATAGAATACATGCAGAGGAACTATTATCAATAGATGATAACTGACTTGGTATATTAATATGAGTAAGGATGATGGGTATTAGATGTTCTCATGAGAATATGGGGATGATCCTTAGTTGTGTTTTATTTTAGTACTATATTATTTATATATGTAATCCTACAATGGGTATTCTTTTCATGTATAACATACCCAATAATTTTTACTTTTGTTACTATATTTTTTTGGAACATACCCTGCTTTATCTATTAAATTTCTTGATTTATCTATGCTTATCATTATTTTATTACTATAGCTACTCTGAAACAAGTGCATAGTATCCATTCAATAACTTTATAGGTCATTTACTCTAGTCGATGGCCTATTGAATATTGAGAGGAATGCCTAATAAATTTGTGTGTTTTCCCATAGAACCAGTTCAATATTCTATGGGGATCAGAATTACAAGAGATGTTTGAGGTTTCCTAAATACTGACAAGGAATCCAAGTCAACATCAACTTGCCTTAGTAGTGGATTTTCTTCAAATGTTGGATTAAGTGTGGTGGAAGGATGAACGTATGAATTTGATCATAGAGATATGTTTAGGGGAATATAATGTGTGTGATCTCATGATTCACTTTTTCAAAGTGATTGCCTAATTATCATACCTCATAATCTATGCTAATGTATGATAAGGAAATTTTGAGTATTCATTAAGGTTGTGTATTCAAATAAAGGGGGATGTTGGGGGTTGAGGTCTTGGGATAATGGTTAAGAATCATGTTAATATTATTAAGGTATATTTACTATATTCAATTTTACAAGATAAGGATAATAATTTTATTAATTGTTCTTATTTTAAAGAGAAAATAATAGTGATCCATTCTTCTAGAGTTTTAGTGTAGCACTCAACATTAGGATTGAGTAAAATGATGTGTCGTATATGAAATAGTCCAATTTTTTTTTTGAATTAGTGGAACATTAGTTGTTAACATGAATAGGGTTTCATTGTTATCTTTTTTTTATTTGAAGAGTAGCTTAAATCAATTTTTGGATATGGATTTTGGTTAGTAATAGATTTTTATGGAGTGATTCTAGTATTGTGGATTTTAGAGTGTCTATGTTTTGAGTTTGTGACATTATTATTTTATTAATAAACATTTAAAAATATCTTAGATAATATAATTAAAAATGTTTTTCACATATTCTCACACTATTTAACATAAATTATATATTAAAATTCAAGCATGTTTTTTTTTCATAAAATTGATTTTTTTATCATTTAATAATTGAAAATAAAAACATAGGTAGTTTTATGATTTATATTATATACACAAACAATTTTAAAATATGATGGATTTTAGAAGTAAAATAACCATGTTAATTAATATAAATGTTTTCTGAAATACAATCCCCTGAGTTTGTTTTCCCATTAATAATGTTATAATTTTTAGTAATAGGGTAGAATTTTCAGCTTTCATAATAGTTATTATATACAATATTGTACCATGTTCATCCCCTTTTGATAGAAAAAATCTTGTTTGAGAGGTATCTTGTGTAGTGGTTAGCTTTTTTGATATCTCTTATTATAGTGAAATTCTCAATTCTAGTGTATTAGATTTTCATGTACAATTATGCATTGGATTGAAAACAAAATCTTGTTATATGAATATTTCTTCAATTTATTATTATATTAGTTCTATATATATATAATTTCTCATTCAATAGGTATTTAACTAGGATATTTAGGATAATATTATTTTGAAAACATCTTATTGAGTAAAATTTTATTCTCAAGGATGAAAATAATTTGGGAGAAATAAAATTTTTTGACCCAAAATTCATAGATCATTACATTTTGTATTTTATAGGTCGGGTGTCTCGAGTGAATACTTGAGAAAAAATATGGAGTTTGAGATTGAATTTCATTCTGATTGATGTGTTTTGGTGTTGTTCTCTGTGATGTGATATTTGGAGTCTATTAGAGAGTTAGGATATGTAAGGAAGCTTGGGAATTTTCCTAAAGAATGTGTTGTGAGAGATTTGTTTCTGGTTTCCTAGTATGGTCCTATTGATTAATGTGTGTTGTATAGTATTTCTATCATTAGGGGTCTTAATGATTTTTTTAACATTAATATAGTTTTTTAAAGTGTTATTGGTTTATTATAAAACATATTGGTTTATAGGGTATTCTTATAAATAGATTTTTATGTGATAAACTGATCTGAGTCACATGAGTTTATCATACACAATGTATATTTTCTTTGATTTTTTATTTTACAGTGTGGTGGTCTCTATATGTTTTAGTTTAATTTTACATAATTTGGGTTATTTATAGGATTGATCTTAATGGGTCATTTGTTAGAGCGTGGTTATTGTTTTCATGTCATATAAACTTGAGTAGATAGTTTCCAGGATTTTTTTATTTGTGTTATGTTCCACTGTGGTACCATTCATTGAATCATGGTTTGGTTTGGGTTTCATCAGATATGGACAGAGAAGGATAATTTTCATTTCATGAGGTTTGAATGTCATTGTGTGTACAAATTAGTTGCTTCAAGGAATTTATAATTTTTATATATTTTTATATGTTTTTTGACCATGGGTTTCTGGGGGGATAAAGATGAACATTGTGTGGTTTATAGAGTTTTATTTGAATCAAACCCATCATGGTGTGACCAGAACAAATCACACTATGAGTTAGTTTTTTGGTTTTTATTATAAATACAACGAGTCTTTCAAAATTATTCAATTATACATTACTTCTCCAAAAACCTATGTGACCAAAGATATATCTTGGGATATCATTGAGCCCCATTTAGTATCTTCATTCCCGTTATTTTATGAAATCGTTATTCATGAGATCTAAGGTGATTCCATTTCCTCTTATATGAATTCTATCTCATTTTTCCTTTTTTGAGAGTATATGGGTGATGTTGTTCCAATTGATTAATGGATGTTTTTATGATGTAATCCATTGATCCTTTTCATGCTTATTAATAGTTGTGTTATCATATCCATATGTTTATACTTATGTAGTGATTGTTAATGACTTGGTTGAGTTATGAGATTCAAAAATCTCTTTACATATATATGTGTAAATATCAAATTATCATGATTTTTTATAGTTAGTATAGATGATAAAAAATAAGATATTATATCAGAATAAAGTAAATTGAAGTGAAGAGGGTAAATTCACATGTTCATTACTATATTATATGTTATTTATTTCATCTTAGAACATCTCTCTTAATGTTATTACTGTAGAAACCCTATTTTATAATGATTACAAGTTTAAATCACCTTACATCATGAGATAATCACATAACAATTGTAATCAAATAAAGATGGTAGAAATTATGAAATCATCATATTAATATTTATGCTAAAGTCTATAATGGATATGGTAGGATTCCTAAAAATAATTATCTAACTAGGTTCACTTTTTTGTATATTTTTGTTTCTTGTTTCAAATATGGTTGATTTTAATGTGATGCCATGATAACTTAGGCTGATATCATGGATATGATTTTCACCTTTATAATTGGTTATATCACATATAACTGGTAATGAATACTTTGTGAAGAAATATATAATTATAGGGTTAATGTATGATTTTAAATTTCTAATTTAATATGAAATAATATTTTAAAATATATGATTTACTGTAAGTTATTGCTATATTTTACTTATTTTTTATAGTATTTAGGATCTTTCTAGCAATGGTGTGATAGGTTATGGTTGGTTATTGTGTTCTATTTAATGTGGATAATTTTCATTGCAAAAGTAACGAATTTTATTTTCCATTGTTAAGGTATCAATGATCTAGAGGACTATATTTAAATGATTTATTTTAGTTATAGTAATGTTTGTTGTTTGTAGGTGTAGAGTGGTAGTTTTGGGATGATAATTTTGGTTTTTGGGGTTGTTTTGTAGTTTCTCAAGGTAATATAATATGATTGGAATAAATGAAATCGGCAATGGGTAGTTGGAAATAATTATTATATGATAGATTAGGAAACATTTATTTATAATTGATGGAATGTTTGGGATTATTAAATTTTAAAGGATGAGATTAATGTGACAGATAAATTAATTAATCGATTGAGACAAAAAGTTGTTTACTGAATTGGTTTCCATTAAATGTAGCAAATTAATAGAATAAATAATGTATTGAAATAGGTAAAATGTAAATCTAAATAAAAATGTTTTGAAATTAGAAATTATGATTTTTTTATGATATTTTATTTTGGATAGATGGGTTTACTTTTTATTGTAATTATGGTAGTAGTAGTTAATATAATATAGTGATTGTGTGGTTGTTTGTAGTGGATCGTTCCTTCTCAGCTCATCACATCACTAGTTTGTGTGTTAGAGATGTTCATAAGAGGCTTGAGTAAGGTTTGATTGGGTTTGGATTTTAAATTTATTATAGAGTGTTGTTCAGGATGTGAAACTATGTTCATTATATTAATTAATTTTATAATGAGGTTCCATTATGTACGGTGGGTGTATATCATGTTTTGAATTAAATTCATAGATAGCCTGATCTAATTTCATGACCTCAATTGGTGGTAATTATAAATATTCATGACACAAGTAATTGATTCATTCCATGAATTTTTCAAATTCTATCATGTCTATAAATTATATCAATCTAAATATTTATTTCATTAAAATAGGTATTTGGGAAAACCCTATGTGATTTGGGAGTATATTCCATCACCATTTCTCTAGCTTCGACCCTTGACTTCAGGAGTTTGACTTTGGTAATATATGGTGATCTTACCATGTTTTCCCTTTGGTTTCTTCTATTCTACTCTTAAGGATTCTCAATTGTGATGTTATTTTGATTTGATTATTTTTTGGGATATGATTTCAATAATCAATTGATATTATTTACTTTGATTTAAGGTTTCATTATGTTGTTTTGGTCTTCCAATGGTTTGTTACATTCCATGTTGGGTGAATTGATTAAATAATATTCGTTGAGGTAAGGAATCCTTGTTCTCTAATTTTTATGTGCACATGTGGGGATCTTAGGATTTTCTCTTCAATTTGGTTAATAGTTTAGTCCATTACAAGATTATATTTAATTAGATTAAACTGAAGTAAAATGAAAATTGGAGTATTCAAATTTATTTAGTCCGTTTGATGATATTTATAGTGTAATTGTTGTTTCTTAGTGATATTGATATAAATCATGGTAATTGAGAGACATTATTTTTCATATTTGTTGTTCTCATGAAACCTCTATTGTATTGATTTTTTTAACTCAAATTAAATAAAAGGTTAGGAACTTACCACTAATGAATTATTTACACATAGAAATATGGAATAGTTTGAGAATACTCATGCCATGTAATGAAGTATGGTGAATAAAACCATTTTTTTGAAGTTGAAATGTGGTGTTTTGAAGGCGGACGATTATTCTATATGTTTATGTGCATTATATGAATCTATATTGGTTATTTGGTTTTTTAATGATTTAATGGTTATGATGGTGCCTATATTGGGTTTAAAATGCATTGGGTAGAAAATACTTGGTTATTCGTAATGGGATGTGATTGGGGAAGATATGTGGTAGCTAGATTATGGTTGATTCATTAAGATGTTTGGGATACAGTGATGGACTAACATATGTTTTGTTATGGAGATGGTGTATGTTGGATGGGAAAGCTATTATGTTGTTGTTTTTGTGTTAATAGGAATGTAATCTATGGATTGAATTTTATATAAATGAAATTAAATTACAAGGTACAGTAAGTGAATGAAGTGAGTTCTAAAATTTGAAATGGGAGAATTGAATTAGTGAATTCAAACATTAATGAACCGTATATGGATTTAAAATTTTAAATTCAAGAAATTTAATTAAAATGTAAATAGAAGTCTAAATTTGTGCTTATGTGCAGTGGTCATATGTTGTGATGAATTTAGTGATTGAAACATTTTGTGTAATATGTCTTGTGGTGTATTGGTGATGTTGTAGAATATACATGTGGAATTCATATGAACCTAAAGGTTGGGTATTTTTATATATCAATCTTCCTTGTATTTTCATGTTGTTTTTATACTAACCCCACTATTGTTGGATAACTACAAACACCAAATAGTTTTGATTTTTGGGTGTTTTTTCAATATCTAGGTTGGGGGGTGAATCACATATATGGCTAAACACACTTTTTTACTCTACCATAAGTAGTAGCTATGAAGACAAGAGTTGGTGATCAAGATTACCATACTAATAAAAGGATGGTGTTGGAGATCACCCAATGATTATGATCAAATTACATGTGGTTGGGTTAATTCTTTCTATGAGGTGGGAACAAGGGTGATGTATTTTACATTCATGTTACCCCACTACCTTATTTTGGTTGATAAGGTTGTGATGTGGTAATGATTAATTATATCATTAGATGATTGACCCTGTCATGGTGGGGTAGGTATAAATTCACGTTGAACCACATCAGAGATGGATCGATACGTGATGTGATTTTTATGGAAGAGATCAATGTACATGAATTTATCCATTGGGTCATGAGAGAATAAAATTAGTCGGAAAGAATATGAAAGGTGATTTTATTTTATACTATTTTAATATTATATTACAATATTAGATGCGTTATTTGGTGAGTGTTCCATAGTCAGTTTGATGTTGGTTAGCAGACTTGTTTAGGAGCATGTTTGTTCTGCAGTTTGTTCACTGGGGAATTTGTATGCTCTTTTCACATATGCTTGTGAGATCATGGGTATGATACTACTGAGTATACATGTTATGATCACCCTATATATATATATATATATAATATATTAAAGTTTATATGTGGATTTTTGGGGACCACGGTGGACATTACTATCATGCCTATTGGAGCTTTTTTGAGTCATTACCATATAACCTATGTTTTCCACCTATTTATATAGAGAATTTAATTTTAATTTATTTACATTGTTCATGAATTTTGGTATTGTTTTATTTATCTTATTATATTATATGATGTATTTTATTGGAGGTTATTCAATCTTTGTCCCAATCCAATATTATTTTTTTGGTAAATCCTTCTAGATATGAGATTTTTATACCCTTTTAGATAGTCTTAAAAACAAAATCTAATGAAGGTGGGACTCCGGGTCATTATATATCTTCCATTATTTCCATCCCAAGAGGGGTAATATTGGTGGGAGGGACCCATGAATTTTTTTTATCAAATTAATGTTTACATTTTTGAAGAAGTTTGGAGTTAGGAACCATAATGACTTCATGGATTGGTGAAGAATCTATGCCAGTTTATCTTGGTGCATTACATTGTCTAGAGATACCATATTGGACACAATATTTTAGGGCCCTCATGATATGATGAAAGGATCATGAGTCTACCGAATGATTAGGTGAGGTTGTGCCCATTTCTGGGTAGAGACATAGAAATGGTATACAAATCATTAATATTTTTATTTGTGACTTAGTTGGGTGATTTTAAATAAGTTTAATGAAATTGAATAATAAAAATAAATGAAATTATATTCCAACATGATTAGAGGGTTTCCTTGTTTTTCTAGACTGTAACTTTTTCATTTTCCACATACAAATTTGGATGTAGTGGATCAACAATTTTATCCGCCATATCATTGGCAGATAAACGTAATAGAAAAGGATAGGGAATGTTAGGAGGTGAAATATTATATTCAGAGATATATCTTGGAAATTTATGATGGTAGAATCATTTATTTGAAGATAGATTAATATTTGGAATATATTGAGACCACTTTCAAATTAAATCGAGCTTGAGATGAGTCATAGGTTTCATTAGTGATTAGTAATATGTGGGGATCTACATGTCAGTCATGGATAACGTATCATGTGATTAGAAGGAAGTAGATGTGTCATGGTCATATTTAATGAGGGATTTTATTTTTAAATTCATTTCATTGAAAATTAAGTCACTAAAATGGAATGAATTACTATCCGTTTTGTTGGGCATACTTAGTGTGTGAGTGATTTGGGTTATGTTCAATGTCCTCCAATATTTTCATCCCAATGTATTCCATATGAGCATTATAGAGCATGACATCAGGAGGAGGCATTGCATCCCATGATCAGGTATACAATCACTTCATTTATGCTTCCCATATATTTTGGAGTTCAAAGAAATTATTACGTATCAGGAAGATTAATTCTCTTGGGTGATCCATAAGACTATGTCCAACATGAAATCTTGAGGAGTAGTGATTCAGGAAATGTAATATGGATGTTTAGGTAGTTTAGTTTTGGACTAGTGGGAATCCAACCTCAAAAATCCTTTTAACATAAATTTAGAGATTATGGCTCATGTGCATCTAGTAGGGGATCCCTATTTAAATTATATACATATAGTAAATGTGGCAATCCTTAGGATCAGTGTATGATAGCTTATGGGGGTCAGAGTTTATGGGTGGTATGACCTCTATTCTCAATCAGGGGATACTATTTTTTCAACTTTCGAGGAAACATGATTTAGTTCAATCAATGGTATATCAATCAAGAAGTGGGAAGCCTCTTGATAGTCCCCATCCATAGGGACTATGACCATAGTGTTTTAGGTGAAGCCTCCAATAGAGAGACATATGATCTAGGTGTGGGAACATGAATGTGATGGTGGTACGAGCACCAACACGATGAAATGTTGTTTGAGGTATAATCAGTTTATTATTTATATTAGCTTCTACCTTATGTGATTCTTGATCTTTTCACTCCATTTTACTCTTTTTTTGGGTCCATGCATTGGGGATATTTGTATATATATACAATTACCCAGGGGTTATGTATTCTAATTGTATTTTTTGATTCCTTATTTTATATGTATCATGGGTGTTCATTGGTGAGGGAGAAGTACCATATTGTGTGATATTTCAACTTTTTTTATATATAACTATATGATGTTATCCTTAGAATATATTTTCATTTTTTTGTGCAGTTAATCATCAGTTTTTTATGGGGGGTATTTTTTTGATGTGGATGGGTAACAAGTTGAGTTCATTGGTGAGTGGTGGTATTTGATTAGTTGTAGGAAAGTGAAGTCACTAATATCCTTTTTAGTGGATCTATATTTGTATGCTTAGTCAATGTATGTTCCTAGGGTTGTAGAGGAGTTTCTCAATGTATTCCCACATGAGGTTCGGATACTATCCCCTTTATGAAAAATAATGTTTTGGAGAGAGTTACAACTAGGAAGGTATTATATTTTGATGGATCCTTATCAAATGTCTCTTATTGATCCATGAAAGTTGATTCTAAAGATTGTTGATTTTATGTAGATGAGTTTCATCCTACGTACTATATATCCTTGGGGTGATCAAGTATTGTTTTCCAAGAAAGAGGATGATATAATGAATTTTTTCATAGACTACCATAGTTTTAATCCTGTGAGGACTAAGTAATATTAAACCCTTATAAGGGTTGGTGATCTTTTCAACCTGTTGGAGGAATCCAATTTGTTATTGATGATCTATTTTTGTTCTAGATATCATAATACTAGGGTTAATTATTACTGTATTATGAATAATACTTTATATTTATGTTTGGGAAAATAGATTTTCTGTCCATGTCGTTTAGTGTAATAAACCCACCAGTTTTATATTTGGGACTCTTAAAGTCTATGTTCTATAAATTCCAAAAATAGTTCATTGAAATATTCATTGATGACATATTTATCCCCATTATGTTTAAGGATGATCATCTTTTTCATCTTAGAGATTCCTTTCAGGTCATTTAACACCACCATCTCTCTAAAAAGATATATAGGTGAGAATTATGCATGTTATAGATGTGTTTACATGGAAACATGGCACCTATGTGGGTTGTTTTTATATACCCATAAATGTTTTATAGAGTTGTTTCATGGGTAGAACCCATGAAATATACATGGTTTTAAATATTACTTACTTTTTTAAGATATTATCACATGTTTGTTTATGATTTTCCTCTAATTGTAGCCATGATAACTACTTTGAAAAAGAAATATCGTGATTTTATTTGGACTAATTCATGTAAGAAATTATTAATGTATTAGAAGGAGAGGCTGATCAGTGCTCCCGTCCATTGGTTTCCATAAGTGGGTGTGATGTCACGTGTGTTTTTAGATTCATATCATATAGGGTTGGGATGTGTATTGAGGCAATAAATGGTACTGATCTTTTATGGGTTCATGAAGTTGTGTCTACATGAGTGTGACTAGGAAATCCATGATTGAGAGTTAGTGGTACTTTTTGTATTCATTGAGGTTGTGGTGGTATTTACTCATCAATAAGTGATTTTTAGTTTTCACAGAACTCTCGGTCTAGAAACAAGTTTTCTCTTAATTGGAAATGAAATAACATCATTGGGGGTGTATGAAGTTTCTATAGTAATAACATTTTTATAACTCAAACATTCAATTAAAGGTGGATATAGTTGTTGATGCTTTGAATCAGAAGTCTTGAGGTGATGTGGTTTTGTAGTCCAATGTTTTTTTAAAGGGATAGAGAAACTTAAACCAGTTCATCTTGATGCCGATGAAGTCGGTGGTAGAGGTTTTATTTTCTAGATGAAATTAATGTCATCTCTAATAGAATAGGTGGAGAATTAATAGTGTGGAGGCTCCAAGGAAGAGGTGATCTGAGATTGTGTTGGCCATAATGAATCTCCAGTGGGGTGGTTTCAAAATATTATGAAATAAATGTTACTCTAGTGAATGAATTTTTTTACATTGGTGATGAGTGAGGGTGTTCATGAATATTTTCATAGCTTACCAATTTTTTTAAATCATAGTGTGTCCAAAATATGTCATGGATAGAGTAAAAATCATTTCTATCCTACGATAATGTGGCCAAAGGAAGATTTATTAGGGAAATTATTGGATTTTCAATAGGTGAAAGATGAAAAATTTGTTCCCCGAGGGTCGTTGACAGCTTTGGATGTACCCAAATGGATGTGGGAGGATATTTTAATTTTTTTCACTAGGTTATACTATGATGAGGTAGGATGTGAGGTTTTTTGTGTGATAGGGAACCAAGTGAGGAAGTTAGATCATTTTATGGTGATCGTTGAGTTGAGTATTATGAACATTTGGGCTAGGTAGTGTGTGCATGATATGGATATTATTTATTGGTTACTAAAGGTTATCATCTCTGTTCAATAACCTTATTTTTCATCACATATATGGATATGATTTCATTACTACTTTGGTCTCCAAATTTACATTAGGAGAACATTTTATACTTAGATTGATGTGTAGAAAAAGTGTGATATACATACATAAAATTATATGTTCAGTGAATTCATATTATACTTTAGTGGAAAATGGGTGAAGAACCTATCTATTATTTACTTTTCCTATAAAATCTACTACCACTCTTACATCCACATAGCCCATTTTTAGGTGTTGTATGGGTGTCCATGTAATTCATTTTGGTGCTATACCGAGGTTGGGGAATCAACAGTCTGTGCTCTTGATGTAGTGAAGAGATCAATTTACATGATAGAAATTACATAACAGTGTATAAAAGAGGAATAGTGTATCTAAAATACATATATATCATAGGAAAAATCTAAAAGAGTTTAAGGTCAGAGAAGACGTGTTTTCTATGTCCACCCCCCAATTGGAAAATGATTGTTTAGAAGATGGAGTAATATTTCTCCATGGTTCATTAGGTTTTTATGTCTTGGAGCATGTGGGAAAGGTGTATTATAAGTTATATATCCCACCATGGCTAGATATGTTCTATGAAATCATCAAAATGTATTATCTGTTTTCTTATCTTCACGATATCTTCCTTGTCATTGAATGAGTATAGTTAGATATCGGGTATGATATGATGTTTGAGGAGTGAAAACTAGATATACTAGATTATCATGAGAGGTTTCTAAATAGAAACATCATCCCCATGTTTCATGTGTTTTGGAGGCATAATATCTTAGGGCGACATACATTGGATAATGAGATATAGATATATTCCCAAGACAATATTTTTTTTGTTTTAATTTGTTTTGTTTTTATTTAATGATTTAATGCCAATACTATTTAAAATTATGAGACATTCCTTTTTCATTTATTTGTATCACATTGAAAAGGATTTTTTTGTTAAAAGTAGATTCATACTTATTATCTCCTTGGGGGATAGCGTCTATGGAATGATGTTTTAGATGGTTTTCCTTTGTCTGGGTTTTGTTTTTATTATAAAGGATGAGAATAAATTGATAAGTATATAATGTAGTGTTATATCCCTTGTTAGCATGTTAGTTTAATAGTTCTGGTGTTGGAGGTCTTTGGAGGAGTCACATGAAGGTTCTAGGGGATTTCGAACTAAATATCATTGTATAGGGTTTTCCATTGCATGAATATACATTTACAACATTATGGAATTCAATGACTATGTTCCATAATGTTTGTTTGGTGTTCATTAGGTTTTCATTTAAACAAATTTTGGCCTAAACAGATTTCATAACATGAATAAAAAAATTATATCATTCCTATAAATACTAAATCTATCCCTATAAATACTAGATCTATCAAAATCTCTTATATTACTCTCAATATTTTAGAGTACCCTATGTGATTTTGGAGGATCTTTCAATCTTAGTTCTCTCTATTTTTTCCATGGATTTAGGATTTTGATCTTCAGTAATACATAATGACCCCTCCCTGATTCCTCTTTGGTTCTTTCTCTTTGTCATTAGAATATTCTCATGGGTGATGTTTTTTTGATTCATATATTTGATGGGATATGATTTTAATTATCTATTGTTCTTATTTTGGTTGATCTGTGGTCTGTTTTTTTAGTTTTGGTCTTCAATTGTTTTTCTTTTTTATCATATTTTGTGAAATAATTCATAAAGAATATTTGTGGTAGGGGGTCCTAGTTCTCTCATTTTGATATGATTTTGTGGGGATTTAATTATTTTTTCTTACATTGGTTGGATATTATGGGTTATCATAAAATGATAATTAGGTAAATTAAAATTAAATTATATGGAAAGAGGTGTATTCCCATATAGTTACTTCTTTTGATGATATTGGTAATGGAATTATTCATTTTTGTTAATGTTTCTGAGGATTATAAGAGTTTGGAGACATGGTCATATTGTAGTGGTTATGATTTTAAAACCCTTTTTGTGTTGATTGTTTTAACCTAAGATAAATAATGCACAAGAACATATATATATCCAATGAATTGGTTTCCCAAGAAAATATAGAGCCATGTGAGAATACCCATGTTATGTTATTAAGTAAAGTGTAGAAATCATGTTTTGTACAAACTAAAATGTGATGTTACGAATGTTGGAATGTTTGATATGAGTTGATGTGATTCTGATGAATATGTTGTAGTTATGTTAACCCTTTTCGGGCATTCACTGTGATGGTTGCGACTGACATGAGTGTGGAATTTGTTGGGAAGTGATGATTTGGTTGGATGAAAAGGGATTGTGACAAGGGATGATGTCGAATTGTTGTATTTTATTTCTTGTGGGGAGATGGATTGATTGTGGTCATGTCTTGGAATATTTTTTGTTGTCAAAATGTTGTATACATGATGTGTGAGATATTTTTTGGTGTGTTTTTGTTAGCATCTCAATGAGGAACAGAATTATGTTTGTAATAAAAAAATATAATTACATGGGTTTTAAAATGAATGAAGTAGGGCATATAGTCTAATATATGATAATTTAATTAGTGAATGAGAAGATAAATATACTAATGTTGGACTGAAATTAAATTTTATTTAAAATGGATTAACATCTAATTGGATATAGAAAATGTGTGGTTATGTGTGGTGCTCATGTGGTGCACTATATTTAGTGATGGTAGAGGATGGTGGAAGATGTATTAAGTTGTAGTTGTTCTGTTTTCAAATAAAATTGTGGATTTTATCTGAACCCATATGATCGGAATTATGTTATATCTATCAACCTTGTATTTTAATGTTATTTTCAGATTCACCGACCCTAATTGTATAACTTTACTAATGCCCATTTTTTTGGGTAATGTGTGTGTTCCCCAACATATTGGGTGGTAGTAAATTGAATGGTTTTCTACCCTATCTCCTATAATATCCTTCAATATTAGCAACGATGACATGGTTTGGTATTTCATATTACCCCTTTGATGATGAGTTAGTGTCGTAAAACACCCAGTGATACTGAATATATGATATGTGGTGGGGGTCATGCATGGTATGAGGAGGGAATGATGTTTATTACTTGCATATTTGTGATACCCTAATACCCTTATTATGTTGGTGACGTAGTAATCTGATAGTAACTGATTCTTCCAAAGGAATATAGACCCTACAAGGTTGGTTTATGTATGGATGTATCATGAACCACATTAGAGATGGATGTACATGTATTGTGGTATACATGGAGTGGATAAAGGACATATGGTTATCATTGTGGTGTGAAAGAAACAAATCATTGGGGGAAGTAGTTTTAAGGGACTTTACTTTGTTTTATTTTGATAATATGTTACTAAATTTGACATGTTATTTGGTGGTCATGACATAGTGATGATGGAATTTGATTTCGGACTGTTTTGGTCTATGATGGTTCCACTGTTTATTTACAGGTGAATTAGTATTCACTTTTCAAATATGCATGATAATCCTTGGGTATGATTCTACTGAGTATACATGTTTTTCACAACCTATATAGATCAACTATTTTTATGGTTTTAGGTGGGTATCAAGGACTAAGATGGATATTACTAGCTTGGATATTGGAGTTACTTCCAAATGAATTTTATTTTCCTGGTATTTACTTGTATAATTTTATTTATATTTGTTTGAATTTATTATGAATTGTAGAATGGTTCGTATTATATTTTTATTTTATGTAATAAACTATCCATGTCGTTAATCAATCTAACTCTTGATCTAAAATTATTATTTAGGATATTTAGTTTCATATGTGATATTTTTTACCATTAAAGCTAGTTTCCAATACATAGACTATTGGAGGTGGGACTTAGGGGGTTATTATCTATCATTATTTTTTGAATACCTAAGAGGGATAAATTTTGAGGTAGGTGATCATGATATAGTTCTTCTAGAAGCTTATTGGGTTGATTTTTGATGGGAACCCTTATGCTGAGATTTCATGTGGTTATTATAAAATTTCATTTTTTCTTATGATTTCTCATGAATGGCCACAATGTTTGATGCCTTATAGATGCCCATTCAATTTTGGATTTTTTATGTTTTCTCTAAAATCTTTTTTGTTGATGGAATGTATATTTGACGACATCCACTTCACCACCCTCTATTCAGAAATAGTATGAACTATGTTAGTGTAATGTATACATATATACATATGGGGTATGATGAATAGTGATTTGAGTAGGTGTATACTAGTTTATTTGGTTTTTTATTATTATATATAGTGGGGGTTGGTCATTGTAAAAGGATGGAACAAGGTTTATTTTCTTCATGTTCACGACACCCTACATAATAATAATGTGATTTGTGGTTTTGATTTGGTATGCGGTGTATATATATGGTTTTGTTTATAATATTATTTGTGGATAACTAGATATATGGATATATAATAGATTGAAGCCCAATTCATATGTAGTAAGTGTATTATAGTTACTATATCAATGGGGTTGTTGTTGTAGGGTACCTCACTTTTATATTAATTTATATTATGTTAATATACCTTGGATCAAATATTGAGTGAGGCATCCTTAATGTTCTTAGTTCGTTGTGGACCAAATATAGGTTTGAGTTAGTTAGGTTTTTTCTCCACTTAGGTATTATTAATCTTATTCAACATATTCATTAGAGGTTTTGAATATGATCTATAAAACACCCCAATAATTTACTTTAATAGAATAATATGTTTGATATCCTTCTTAACACACAACATTGAGATTAAGTGAATAATGATATGTTATATAAATATTATCATAAAATAGTTGATTAATTGGGGGGTATGAATATTATTAACCACATTAGTTAATATATGTATAATTGTATTAATCAATAAAATCATATTGATTAATTCATATGAAAAAAGAACTCAAATTTTATTAATGTCTTATTATGCTTCAAAATGGTATTTTTTTAAAAATTGTTTTTATTGTATATTGTTCGAGGAAATTATAAACTATTTTTCCCCAATTTTTTATTTTTATTTAATAAAATTAAAATCATTTTTTAGATATTATATAAAAATTAAATAACTATGAATTTTTTTAATTTTTATGAAATGATTTATTTTCTAGTGAATAGTAAAAAATATCTATTCGTAAAATACTACCATTTCATTCCTCTAAATCATGAAATTTAAATGTCTGGATATATTATGGATTTAGAAATAATGAAAAATACGATCCATTTTAGTTATAAAAGAAAAATTTATTCCATTTCAATTGAAAATATTCATCATTTTGATATAAGTATTCTTTTATACATAGAAACACATTCGTCTAAAAACAGTTTTTCATTTCATTTTCTAAATTTATATTAATATGGATTTCTAAGAATTATAGAGATTGAATATTGAATGGTAAATACCATATTTGGAATCAATTAGTACAATTTTGTTAAACATGCCCCCTTGATTTTTTGTTACTATGAATAATTGTTTTGGTAAATATTTGTCAGCTAAAAAAGGGTAAAATGGGTAAAACATGGTTAAAACCATGATATAAGGACCCCAAATCATCCTATAACTTTATTTTACTTAATTTTATTTTATAAGTTATATGATATCCATTCTAAATGATAATATAAGTAATTTCGGTTTATTTTCCATTTGATAGTGACATTTATCTTGTTTTATGAAATGAAAATTTCAAAATGTCACAATCTTTACTTTAATATATATAAATTTTTTACATAAGGACAAAAATAGGATAATTTCCATTATAAATGATTATTTTAATTACTAATTAATATTTTTTCATAGTAATTATTTTTAAAATATTTAAAAAGGTAATATTTTCCATAAATTCTCACACAATGCCTACATACTGCTTGTGCATGAAGTAGAAAAATATTTTGAATGATTTTAAAAAACAATAAAAGTAATATTTTACGAATGCGTTATAGTTTTCCATGATATTTATAAATAAATATTAAATATTAAATAAATTTGAAATGTTTATATTCAATATCATTTTTTATATTGGTTCCTTAAAATTCAAATTAAATGATATGTGTGAAAAATGACATTTAAGATATTTTACGAACACTAAAATTTTATTTAATTATTTAAAATCATAAAAATATTTCTAGAGGAAATGTCGGATAATATATTTTATAATATTTCTTCTATTTGGATCTTATGAAACAATTTTTACATAGTAAGTAAGATTATATCCATTTATGATTTATATTTATGTTACTATAATTTAGGTTAAAATGGATAATGAAGGCATTAATAAAAAAATTTTGTTTAAAATAATATCAAAATATATATATAAAGATGTATGAATGGTGATACTAATAAAATATAATCCTTATATTAAAATAAATTTCATTTAAATATTTTTTCTATGAATGAGAATTTTACTTATTTTAATATTTTTAAAATTTACATGAGTTCCCCTCCCATCACTCCTAAAAGGGAACTCATTATATATTTTATTTAAAAATTATTGACCAACCAAAATTTCCAAATACCAACCCAATTATCATATAAATCCATTTAAAAACAAATAATATTTTCTTATCTTCTTAATATAACATTCCAATGATCATTAATAATGTATATGAAGGAAGTTTACTGAAGAAGATTCAATCACCTTTACCAACAATTTCAATTTTTATGTTAGTATAATTCATATATATATATATAAATTATAAAATTATGAAAATAATAAGTAATTTATCATAAATATATTTATATTAATTATTACTATCTTACAACAATTTTCTATCATTTTTTCATTGGAATAAAAATGAAAACATCACTCGTGCGTACGAACAATTTACCATTATCATATAGTGGTGAAATTAATTTTATCACTACTTTACTTGGATGGTTATTAAGATGGATATAATAATACGATATGATAATAATAACATAATTATTCTGATAAAACCATAATATCATATCTATGTTATTACCTTTTCATCCATTGGTAAACAATAATGTCGCTTGTGAGTATGTGTAGATTACCACCTCCAAAAAGCGATGTAATCCATTTTTTTGATTTATAAGGATATTAATATTTCTATATTTAATGAAAATATATAAAATATTAATTATTCTATAAAGTTCAATTATTATTTATATTTAATTCTTTACATCCATTAAAAAGTGAAGACATTTTTAATTCATACGTGTGACCTACTGTCTCTCCTAAAAGTGTAATTCATTTTTATATACCTAAATTATTGGAAAGAATATTTATAATTAATATATATTATATTTATATAATATTAAATTGATATATATTATTTATATATTATCAACTTAGAAGGGATGATACCTCCAAATATAAATTCCCATGAAAAACGAAATAATTAACACTCAGAAATAATGATTTTGATAAGGAATTATTACTAAATCAGTGTTAAAATCATTTCAGTGGATCATATATGATATTAAAATATTTTAAATGATTATCTAATATAATAATAATAAATTTTAATTTATTATAAGGAGGTTATATCTCTTTTAATGTATATAAATATCAAGGTAAGTGATTCTTGTCTCACTTTTATTTCTATAAGACACATTCCATATTCACGATAGAGTTTCGTTATGGGGTATATATACAACCCTGTAATGTATTATATGATGTTTCTACATTAAAATTATTTGGATTCTATAATCCATATAATTTTCTCAATTTCAAGTTGTTTTGATTCATAGATTACCAAATTGGAAAGGGTTTATTGTCCCCAATTGTCTTTTTTTGTGAAATAAGTTATTTTATGCAACTATATTATTTTTTAAAGTGTGGTTAATTACCATTTAAATTTTATACCATTAATATAATTATTTTCATGCTATTTAATGTTTCAAATGATATTATTACTTCATAGGTCTTATGATTAAAAAGATTCCCAAACTTTAATGGACTTATGTTACTATTTTATTATTTATCGGGATTGTTTATGATTGAATTACTGATGAATAAATTTAATGACATAACTATCATGAGAATACTGAATTTTATTGTCCTATATTTATTTTTGGAGATTAAATGTTTTATGTTCATTTTACTCTATTTAAGAAATCAATATAACAAAAAATATTTTTTTAAGGAAAACTTACTTTATTTCTCACTTCAGTCAAAAATACCTTCTCTTCCATAAAAATGTTTTCTAAGATTTATTTAAATATTATCCTATTATTCACGTAATTCATTTTTATCCATGATTTAGCTGTTAATACATGGTTTAAAAATAATCTCCAATTCCATTTTATTCAAAATGATACTTTTATGTTTTTCCAAAAAATGAAAGCAGTCTTTATTTTAACAGAGACTATATGAACATAATTTCTCACAATAATAACCTCTCAATTATTCAAATATTTCATTTAAAATTTTCAATTTTCTTTTAAAGTTAACGTTTTACATAATATTTGGGAGAATTTATATTTTAAATGATTTATTTTAATGTGAAAAGGGTTTTTTCTACAAGAAATGAATATGAATTCATTATGATAATGTGATTGGTAGTCCCAGAATTATATATCCCTCTAATGAATTTGGTATTTATGGATATGTCATTAGTTAATAAGCAATGGATTGAAGAGTGATCCTTGTCTACTAACATTCTTTTTTCACCATGATAGTGTTTAGAGTGAACCCAATCCACTATGATATTATTAAGAGGAAACCATAACTATGGATATTATTTAATGAAGCGTGAAACCAATACAATATTATAGTCTTGTAAGTGTTCCTTGAATAAAGAAATAATTTTCTATGATTATGTGTATGCCAAAAACTTATCTTTTATTCCAATGATATTATCTCTTAGATCATTCCTATTTACTCCATTATGATTCGTGAATTATGTAATGGAACATTTTATGGAATTATTAAAGATTATAATATATTATATTCTAGTTGGGGGATTCAAATTTTATTCTCATGTTATCAAACCCTTATGCTCCTATTATGCTTAAGTGATTATTAGTATCTCACTTATTTAGCCATACAAAGAATCTGAGTGCAACTATTATAATATTTCTTGTCTACATGTTTTGAATAAGTCTTTTAATATATTATCTTTAAGATGTGTTATATTGAATAATTACTTTTTGGGATATATTAAGTACATTTTATTAAATAAGAATATTATGTTTCTAGTATTGAGATATGGTCAACTATTTCAATCCCCACAATTATTTATGTAAAATATATTGAATATTTTTCTACTAAAATTGGATAATTATGTATGATAACATTTGGTTTTTTATAGTTCATATAAGAATATTGTTTTACTAATAATTTGTTATAATGAATAAAAAACATTGGTAAAAACCCATGGGATTTTTTATGTATTGGATAACACTATAATGTATTCATAAGATATAAATTATATGGGTTTTAAAGAAAAATTTCCTTTGTAAGATACATAATGTGGATGTGGTTTACGTAAAAATTAAAATTGGTGTAATAAACAAAAAAATATTTGTTTGAGTATAAATATACCATCAATATAGTGCACATTGTGTATTCCCAAACCACACATAGCATTTTACACCGCCATGGGATATGCATGGTTTAATTATTTCATTCGTTATGAGCCATTATGAAGGATTTTAATTTATGATAATGATTTATGTTCAATGTTAAAAAAATGATGTCATAGATTTAAAATATGGAATCATGATTTAGACAACCTATGATTTTTTTTACAATTTCATGATTATATATATCATCAATGCTTCTCAGAATATTATTTTTTGTTTTAGTAAATGGATAGAACCCATAAGATTCATGTTAACAATAAATATTGAAAACGATTTAATGATCATAATGATGAGAAACCCAATAAAATGGGATCTATAAGGTTAAACATTGTGATTGTGACTAATAACCTATCTTGTTATTTGATTAAAAATCTCAACTTCAGGGAGTTTCCTAACACACATCTTAAGAAAAAGACGGAGTTTCATGAAAACTCTGGAGGAAGGAATATTAATCTTTCCAAATGTATTGAATGTTGGAATAATCTCATAGGAATGGGAATATTTTTTGGGTTATGAAAAGAAGTACATTGAGAATGTAATTTATGAGAAAAAAATGAAATGATTGGACAAAATAATGGATGAGACTAGTGTTTTCCCTATGATATTAACAACAATTTAATGTTTTAAATGTTAAAATTCTGGGAATTATATAAATCTAGGTCTTAGGGGGTAATCCCAAGAAGATCATCAATAATGTTTTATGAGTTAATTTTTTTTCTATTTTTGATGGAGAGACTATATATTATATATGAAAGGATGAAGGTATTATTAAGTAACATTATAACTCCCAGTTAATTGTATTAGAAGGATGTGTAATTATCAAAGTGTTTATGAATTGTGATTCTAGAATTATATTATATTATTATTTTATTAAATTTTATACTAGTTATAATAATCTTTTAGTAGTTAAGTATTTTTCATAAGTAGTTTCTCTTTTAGTATTTGTTATAATATTTTCAATTGTATAAATGAACAAAATATTTTATTTAGTGGAAATGATGTATTTTCTCTACAAATAAGATTTATGGAAAGATAAACCTTGATATTTTTCCAATATATATATATATATATAATAATTTTGAGTTGAGAAAAAGAGATTATTTACACCAATAAATAAATGGGATAGTAATAGTGGCATTAAAATTAGTTAGTGATTTGATGATAAAGTAAGTTTGGTCATTATTAATGAAGTTTATATCATTTTTTTTGGAATATATTGAAAATATTTAATTTATGAAAGAATGTATGTTATAACATAGGTTTAATGGCGATTCGTATTATTTTTGGACATAATTTACTTGTTTTAGGAGAATCTATGGTCATAGTATTCACAATCGTGGTATGTGAAATTATGGGCTACATTATGTTGAATAGGGATAAATGATAACATTGATCTTAGAAAATTGTCATGTGATCAGAAATTACATATTTTATGGTTTTAAATTTTATCATACATATTTTAGAGGAGTCATATGGTAAACTATGAATGTAATTGATTATGTCGAACTTTGGATATTACTATTTAGGCTATAGAGATTAATATATTAATTAATCATATGATTATTTATCTATATTGGATAACTTATACCAACCATTTTGGTTTTTTTGGAAGTTACAGCTATAATAAATGGTTTATAAATCTTTTATATATATTATAATCTATTAAAATTTCCTTTTAATGATTTAAGAACGATACATTCTTCTAGAATATTCATTTCTTAGAGTAATGGATGAAGTGTAGATTAATCAATGATTAACCAAATGTTGAAACTGTACATGTAAAATGGATTTAAATTAATAAGTTATATGTCCCATGTTATATATTTTGATAGTAAAGGAATCCCTCAAATTAAATAACATGATCATGAAAAAATGTTATACTTTTACAAATATTTGCAATGAAATGATAGTATTTCCACAAATTATATACTTATGGTTTTGTGATCATTAACCTTCACATAAATATGTTCTCAATAAACCAATTTTAGTTCGTGGATGATAGTTTTATCCTCTACATATAAATTTAAACATCCCACCAGTTTTACACTTATATGGTAGCACAATTAATTGTTATTTCTATCAACCATTTAGTTTTCAAATTTTTCTTTTAAAAAGAAGTTTTATTATACCTCTATATGACTTGGTTTTTGAATTAATATATTTTGAATTATTTAACCCTTTATGAATGAGATAACATTTTGAGAATGAAATTTATTTAATCATTGGATAATTTAACACCCCTAAAATTTTGTTTAAAAGATTAATAAGGTTGATTACTTTCTTAATAAACAACACTCTGTTTTAAGTGAATTTTGATATATATTAATTATATTATTATAAAATTATGGTTACATTGATGGGAATGAATATGATTAATCAAATTTTGAAATATATTTATAATGGTCCTACTGAATTATAGTGTATCGATTAATTCTTAGTAAATAATTGCTCAATTTTTTTAAAATTTATTTTCTGCTTCAAAAGATATTTTATTCAAAAATAATATTTATTACATTTTGTTCATGGAAATTATAAATAATTTATAAAATTTTCTGAAATTTAATCATATGAAAATTTATTTTTTTGAAATAATCTTACAAAAAATTTCATACGATGATTTTTTGGTATTTTTATGAAATGATCGATTTTTCAGTGAATAGTGAAAATACGAAATTTTCAAACATTGTTATTTATTTTCATTATATTTAGTAATTTAAAAGTACCCTTATATTTTGGATTTAGTATTAATTCTTCATCTGATTTTTATATAAAAATCTATTTAATTCCATTTTAATCATTAATATTCAGGTTTTTATATAATTTCTTTTTTTCCATTTAAAAACACATTTTATATAAAAAACATTAAGTTATGCTTTACACATTTATATTAAAATTTATTTTTTCCTCTTATAAATATTTAATTTTAAAATAATTATACAATATTTTAAATAATAATTTTCAAAATTTTCAAATTGTTTCATTTTATTTTTGGTTATTATGAATAGTTATTGTGGTAAATATGTGTCACCTTGGTAAGACTATTAATGGAAAAACATGGTTAAATAAATGAGATGATTTTTTAAAATAAACCCAAAACGTGAATTATTTTCATTGTATGAGATAAATTATATCATATCCATCCAATATTATAAAATATTGTATTTGTTTTTATCATTTTACGATAGTAATGACATTTATATTATATGATGTAAATAAAATTCCAAAATGTCACTCTCTTAAATTTAATTTCTAAAAATATTTATCATAATAATTAAAAGGGGATATGTTTATATTTAAATTTTTAATTTAATGATGAATTAATTTATTTATCAAATTATTTAATTTTTAATTTTTTGTATATAAATATTGAACTTAAATTCTTAAACAACTATAACATTAAGTTTTTCTATGCAATAGAAAAAACATGTAAATGCTTCAAAAAAATAACAAAATAAAATCGTTTGGATGGTTTATAGGAAAACATGAATTTTTAATACTAATATGACCAATTAGGGATGCGTGAATGGTTTAGAATAAAATTAATTTTTTATATTTATGCCTTTAATGTAAAAGCAAATGAATATTGTCAAATGTGACATTAATGATACTTTTAGAAAAACAATATTTAATTAAATTATTTAAACATATTAATAGTTTTTGAAAATGACAATTAGAATAGAATATGGTCTATAATTTTAAATCTTATACATTTATTAGATAATTTTTACATTAAAAGTAAAATTGTATACCTTTAAGATTGAAATAGTTGTTATCACAGTTATGGTTAAAAATAGATATTTAAGGTGTAAATCCAAATGGTGTGATTATAAATGATATAAAATTTAATTTAATTTTTTTTAATTTTTATATAAGAAATATTTCTCCCTTATATTCTAATAAATGTATGTATAGAACCATTTGTATATGAATGTTATTTATTATATTTTTTAAATTTTTTAAATTTATAATAGTGCCCCTCCCTTCACTTATAAATGAACACCCCTTCTCTCTTTTATTTACACATTCTTGAGGAAACATTCTCATCCAAACTCCAATAAATTTTAATATAAACTTCCCAATCTATGTATTGGATTTTATTTTCTTCTTAAAAGACCATTCCAAGGGTCCTTTATATGGGATCAAAAGGAAACCTACTAAAGAACTAGTAATATTATGTACAATATCCTAAATTTCATTCTTCTTCTGATAATTATAAATATATTTTAACCATAATAAAATAATAATTATCCGATCATAAATATAATGATATTTTTTATTTTAATGGGAAAACAATTTTCCATTATTTTTCATGTTATGAAAAGTGATAACATCGCTTATTCTTATGCATGGCTTTCCATCTCCACATAGAGTTTAAATTTATTTAGCATAACTATAATAAAAATATGAGTATAAAGATATAAATAAATAATATATATTATATCTATGAAATATTAATTCTTATTTAGTTATAATATAATATTCTCCCTTTTTATCATTCAATTTGTTGTTGAACGACAATGTTGCTCGAGCATAAATGTAGACTACCTCATCCATGAAGTGATATGATCCATTTTAATATTTTTCATAAAATTAATGTTATAAAGGTGAAATTTAATGAATTTAGATTATATTTATGATATAATAAATATTATAAAAAGGTGAAGTATTATTTAATTTTCTTCTATTCTATTCATCGTAAGGCAAAAACAACATTCACACATGACTGTTGTCTATCGTCTCCATGAATGTTGTATTTTATTCAATATTTAATTTTTATGAATGAATATATATATATAAATATAATGAATATATATTTTATTTATAGAAATTTTAAAATACTTTTTATTATCGAACTGTGATGAAATTAAAAATATCTAAATTACCAAATCAAAATTCTCATGAATAATTAAATATTTAAAACCCATAAACCATGATTTTAACTAGGAATTATAAAAAATTAGACAGTAAAATGTTATAAGTAGATCATATATTAAATTATAAATATTTAAATAATTCTATTATATAAGTATAATATATTTAAATTAATTATACATGTGGTTAGATACCATTCAATGATGGTCAAATATTATGTAAGGGATTATCGTCTCAATTTTATTTCTATGAGAAAAATGAAATATTCGCTCATTATTCTCCATTTATAGTGAATATACTACACATTCATGTACTTTTTTATGATTTTAATGAAATATTTTTTGATTTAAAAATCCATATAATGTTATTTATTTCATGAGGTTTGGATTTAATGATCAACAAAGTGGTAATGGTTTATCATCGATGAATATGCTATTTAAGACTCCTTTTATATTAAAAAGTTATCATATTTTTTGAGGTGCATTAAATACTCATTTAGATTTTATGTCCTTAATAACCATATGTACATGATATATAAAAATTAATTTTATATTATTTTTTATGGGGTTTATGATTCAAATGTTTCCAAATCGATAAGGGACTTATGTTATAATCACATTATTATTAGGATTATTTCTGATTATTTATTTTATAATGAAATATATTTATATACCTATCATGAATCCCAAGAATTTTTCTCTAATATAGTTTTTTATTAACTTGTTTCCTATAATTTTACATTATTCAAAAACTCAATATAACAAATTTCGCTTTTATTGAAAATCATTTTATTATTATATATAGTTTCTTCAAAAAAATTAACGAATTTTTTGAATATTATTCTACTATTAGTGAAAGTAATTTTTAACTATGATTTAAATTTTAGTTTTTATTTAAAATATTATTTTTTTTTCTATGAAAAGTGTTCTCTTACAAAATTGGTTCTTTTGAAATTGTACTAATAATGTATAAGAAGACATTGTTTTATCATACATGGCAGGGATATAATTTCCAAACATCAAAACTGATAATTAATTCAATGATTTTATTACGTGTTTCAAAGTTTTCTTTTTAAGAAATGCTTTTCCACGATATATGGGAATTTTTTAAATTTAAAATAAATTATTTCACTTTAATATTGAAGAAAATGTTTTCTTCAATATCTGAGAAATTTTTAATGAGTGACTTCACTTTATTATGTAGAAATTTTAAAATTTTAAATGATTAATTTTGATGTAAAAAGAGGATTTTCATCATGAAATGTTCTGGGTGATATTTTAAAGGATTTTTTCATCAAATATAACATTGTTTATATTAATTTATTTTAACAAGGGGTATTAACCAATGATACCATCATTGTTATTCCACATTATATTTATGATTATGATGATGAGATGTTTATGAAATCCATTTACTTTTCATGATTTATGATATGATGATTTAATAAAATGTTTATGAAATCCTTTTTTTTGCATGGTTAATAATATATGATGATAATTTTATAATATTTTGGAATAAATATGAATGGATTAAGATTATGTGATTCGTGGGAATGAAATTTTGTATCCCTATAATTCATTATTTTAAAGATGAATATCTCGTGATATTATAGGGACTAGAATTGGGGAGTTAAATAAGATCACCAAGGGACTCTTTCTTCTATGATATTCTTGGGATTAAATCATGACTAAGGATTTAATGGAATTTGGAGTGAAACCAATACAATATGATATTCTTGTGTGTAAACCCCGACAAATGATGTGATGGAATGTGGAGTGATCCCAATCCTCTAAAATAATATTAGTTGTGATCAATGACTAATAAAATAATTTTATATGAATCTGTATATACTATAAACTTTTTTATTATGTAATTTTATTCTATACTGGATCATGTTTTTTATTCTTTTATGAATCATGTTATATGAATTTACAATAGTTATTCCATGATTTAAGATTATGATCAATTATATACTAGGTTTGATTATAAAATGTTATTATAATATTCTAATACCCTTATACTCATGATATGTTTATGTTATCATTGATACCACACTTATGTACAATTACTAATAATCCAATCTCACTCATTCTTATGTTTCCTTTACCATGATTATAAAGATTGGTTTTATATAGGAAATGTTTATGAAGGGTACAATATGGGATGATCATTTTGGGATGTGTTGATAATATTTCATGAAATAAGAATATTATGTATATAGTATCTAATAAAGATAAAACCTTATGGTCCTCAGGAATGTAAATATAAATTAGATTTAATATTCAACATCTAAGATGTGATATCTATGTATAATATAGGTTTCTATAATCCCACTAAATATAAATGTGTAATCACCCCATTCTAAATTTATATGTCTTTTAAATTTCTAGGAAGGGGTTTGTGAATATGTTGAACATTATATGTTCATGGAGTTCATTTATTGAGATTTTTTAGTTTCTTCTATAGGAGTTGTTTTGATTAATTTATTTGCCGTTTAGTTTTTAAATGAGTTAATCACAGTTGTTTGTGATACAATTTTTTCTATATTAAATAGAGATGACAGTTGATTTATATTATATCAATGGGACTATGAGTGTATTCAATACCATATATATATATATATATATATATATATATATTATGTCCTCATTACTAGTCTCCAAACCATGACCTTAAAAAATGGGCTCTAAGTGCCACTATTTTCATTACTATTGGCCATGGAGGGGATCATCTAATTTTTATTCATAATAATATTATGAAATTTTAGTTTAAAAAATTAACTAACTTGGATTTGGTTTTTAATTCATTTTTTATAAATGGTTTTTTTATTAATGGAAGATTTATAACTCAAAGACATTATAAAATTCATTTAGGTATTTTCATTTTATTAAATGGGTTTCAAAATAAATAATTTTTTTACCAATATATTTATTTTACTTTATTGAAGATAATTTTGAATACTAATATCATTAATCTATACACAAATATATTTTAAATTATTTTTACCCTTAATTAATATTTTATTCTATTTGTGTTTTTTCATTGATAAATTTATTATGTTATATCATTTTTAGTCTTTTAAAAATAAAATTTCACCTTATGGATATTTTTTTTGGAATTAGGGAACACAATTGATTTTTTTACATAGATATAAACATTTTATATAATTTATAAATTCATTCATCCCATTAAAATATAATGTATTTTTAATATCTAATGTTTTAAATATGAATAAATATTAATTATTAATATCAATTATTATATTTTGGAATCATTTGAAATAAATTGTACATTTTTTGATATTTCTATCGACAATCTTTTTTGGGGATCCCATAATTTTTATTGATTTTAATCCCTAAGAACTCCAAAAATTTGTATATTTAAAACCACTCTTCTTAATAAAAATACTCCTACTTGAACTAAACCTATATTAATCCCACAATATTTTAACACAATATAACGAACTTCAGATTATGTTAATATCATAATTAATTATCAATAGTTTTCTAAATTATGATTTGTTGAATTATTTAAGATTTCTAATTACATATTCTATAATCTTTTTCAATTAATACTTCATGATTAAAAATTTATTCATTGAATTATTATATTTTCTATATTTCCCTAGAATTATGATCAAGTAAACTTTTTTCCTTCACATATTCATCATAATTCATTTATATCACTTATTGGAATATGAAAGTCTTTTGATCTGAAAATTATATGTCTTGATTCAATGTAATTCCATATATTAATCATTTTTTTAATAAATTATTACCTTCAAAGAAGAATTAATATAAATAAAATAATTTGTTTCAATTAGTTGTTTAGGATACTTTAGACCCCCACCACGAATACTTTTATAGGTTTGAGCAACAAAATTACACTTCTAACCAATGGTTTCCACTAAAAAACCACAATCAAAGATTTTATTTTTTGAAATCATTAACATCATCCTATATGGAATTATATTTTTAATAACATGGATGTGATACTATTTGGGATCAAAAATTTGGAAAGATAACATAGGAGAAAATAATGGTGGAAGCAACATTGAAAAATGAGAAAGAGAAAAGAAATAATGAATTTATTTTATTCTTTTCATTATATAAATAAAAATTACATAGATTTATAATATTTAATTATAGGTCAAAAAAGTGAACAAGTAACATTGAAATAATTTCTGAGAATGCAAGGATATTTTTTATAAGAGGGAGACACTCTTGCGTATTTCTTCTCATCATCATATATTTATCATTGAAATAAGTATTTCATAGTATTTTAAATTTATCGATGTCTTACATCTTCAATATCCACCACTACTTTTAAATTTCATCACATGAGTTTTATTTAATATTTATCCCTATATTATTTATGAATATCGACTATTGAACAGGTTTCTAAAACTCTATAAATACATTCTTTTAGAATTGTGGAATTCTAATCTCAATTTGGATATAATTCACACATAGTGGTTATGGTGTGGTTTACTCCCACATATATTCAAAAAATAATTGTATTTACCATCGGAATAATTGGTTCATACCATGATAAGGTGATATTCATCCTTTTTTGATAAATATATCATGATATATTATGTCACATCAATTTCAAAACATAAAATTTATAAATATATACACATTATGAATTCAAAAAAAATTAATTTCATACACTATCCTCTATTAGTTTTGATTTATTTCCTGTTAGGATGATATTTGGATGATTTTATTCAGAACACATAAACATATTCATGAATAATTATCATTTACTGACCCTTTTATTTTTTTCATATATCTTTATCTTATATTACCTTGTACTTTTAATATTATTCTTGTTATATAAAATATGAAAATTCTTAAAACAATTTCCAAAGGATATTGGTGGGTATTTGAGAATATTATTTATTGGAAATTACATACTAATTTTTACATTTTTCATTATCCCCTTTGGATGATCTAGAATCATGTTTAGATATTCAATCTTTCAATCATTCCATAAGGTTCCTTTTATCATTTTAGTTTATTGAAATAATTCATAGTTTATCATCATATTGTTTTTACTCCACATATATTATTGGAAAAATTTAATGTTGATAATTTTTTAGCATTATATCTTGATAAATTAGATTTCTTCAATAATTTGATCTTGAAAATATAAAATACTACAAATAAGGGCCTATGTTTACCATTTTACCAACTTATAATTTTATAATAATAATAATAAATGGGATTATGAATAGATACCATTAAATAAATTTTTATGATGGATGAGGAAAATCATGGGGAGAAACCTCCATTTTTCTATTAAAGTAAGAAAGAAATATTATAATCTAATGAATAGGAATTAGTTAAAATTTTCTAATTTTGAAATAATAAATGAAATAGACTAGAATTGTTTTGTATGAATTAAATAAATATTAAGAAACCATGAGTTTTTTTTAATTAAACATGATCCCAAGATTAATTTTTATAATGGATATGACTTTATTGGGTCATTAATTTGAGAGTATTATTTTTAATTGGTGTGATTAGAAGTTTTGTGGAAGGAATTAGGATTTGGTGATAAATTTTCTAATAGAATGAATTCATTTTGGACTCTACTAGTTAGTTACTCCATGAATATTATGTTGGGTTGGAGTTTTTTCAATAGTTTCATATGTTATGCCATGAAGCATTAGGTTGTTATGCGTTTCGCCTATTTTAGAATGGGGATGGACCATTGAGTTTTTTGTGTCACCCTCTTTCAAGGTTACATAATAATGATGAAATAAAAATTCCATAGTTTTTCATATTTATTGATGTCTATTTGTTAATCATATACCGATTTATATAAGTTCCCCTTACATCATATTAGTTTCAATATAATTTTTGGGTCATGAAACGGTCTTATTAAGGTGATTTTTGTTTATCCAACAGAGGTTGGATATCTTATGGTATATATTGGGTTAATAATTGTGAGATTTTCGGTTAATATAATTATAGAAGAATTATATAATGGTTCAACTTATTTCTTTGTGAAGTCCAAGGTGGTTGATTTCATAGGTTTTCTCTATCTATATTCTATTTCACCAAGACTCCATCCATTACATCATAGTTTAGTTTGGACTTCATCAGGTTTAATGTGAGGAGTCTCGAGTTTTCATCTTGTTTCTTGGAGGGTATAGAATTACAGTGTGTTCTAGTTTGTTGTTTCGTGTACTACATTAAATACATGGAGTTAAAGTGGTTCTGACAATGAGAATAGGAGAGATATCATGGGAGATCATGGTTTGATTTTAATATTTTTTCTCAATTTTACCTCAATATGGAACGATGACCACCTTTTTTGTATGATTCATTAATTTCCATGGGTGAGTATAAATTTAGGTCTTATATTAAATTCTCCCAAACAAATTATCTTTCTTAAAAACCTACATAATATGATGTGTGTCTTTACATATCCTTATCCACCCTTTGATTTGATTTGATCATCTAATTAAAGAGATAAAATACTTGTAATCCATGGTGTGTTATTTTCTATTACCCTTTTTTTTCATCATATCCATTAATACTTTGAATGTTTTTAAAGTAGCATTTATTATTGAATGGATTTTATGCTTTTATTTCCATTAGTAATGGTATATTATAGGCCCCCTGATTTATCATTATGTGTTATTAATGTTTTATTTAGATTTTCCTTATAATATATTGCAATGATTATTAATGATTTAATTGGGGTGGTGGATTCAAAATATCTCATTATAAATAATTGTTTGAATTGTGGATTTTTCATTCTTTTTATTTTATTGGGTGAAAGGTTCAGAAAACAAAATTAAGATAATGAATTATATTAATTAAAATTAAATGAATGGGGGTTATTCACAAGAGAATTATGAAACTCCAATATTATTTTTTTATGGTTTTATTTATGTTACTACTGAATATTTTTATTTACTACTCTGATATGCTTAATTAATATTGTTCGATAAATTTGAAAATCATTTCACAATGAGTTACCTACCTAAATTTTTAATATATTTTATGAATCGAAAAAAATAATATATATTGTAGGTATCAATATAAAATTTTCAATTTATGTGAATAAATTTTTGTTTGGACGGTATGTAATGTGAGTTTCATTTGTGTTTCCCTTATTTTACTATAACATATTTTTATTTTAGTGTTTTGATTTTAGGTGAAATGGATTGTTTATATGGAAGGTTGTGGTGATGGGGTGTTGTTTTGTTGTTGTTGTATTGGATGGGATACCATGCAATATATGGTTATAAGGGCATGGGTGGTTATTCATAAAAAATAGTGTTTTTTATTATTATAATTACTGTTAGAATGTTTTGTGGGATTTTTTATGTAGTGAATGGTTTGGTTATTATGGGGATGTGTTGTATATTGTTTGTGGAATTGAAAATTGTTGGAATTAATGAATTTCGTAATGGGTAAGGGGATTAAACTGATAATAAATATTCAATTAAACGTAAACTAGTATTTTTCAGGATATGTGATATTAATAAATGAAAATGTATGGAAAATGTAATTGCAAAATAATAACAAATAGTGTAAATAAAAAGTAGTTTAATGAATGTATTGACATTAATTGTTTGTCAATAATGAGCCGAATTAATGTAACAATTCCTGAAAATCATTATTCTATAATATAATGAATGATTTGATGAAATTGGAAATCAAGAATGTTGTTAAGGCTATTTTCTGTAGAATGACAGGTCTGGTTAAATTATAGTTATGCTAGCAGTTTAAGAATGTAGATAGTGGTAGTGGGGTTTTTCTTAAGGTATATTACGTCATTATTTATAATGGTGAACCCTTAGGCTGGGAATGTCGGTGAATATTATATTCATTATATTGCATTGTTATTATATATGCACCACCAAATAAGTAAGTTATACTTTACAAAACCCTTATATTTTTGTCTTTTTAGCATTTCCCCTATATACTAGTTGGTGAAGGAATAAATTCTTGAATACTCCCACATCCTTGCGACCTCTTTTAAATGCAGTATTTTCCATGATGGATAATATTAGGTATATGTATATGGGATTTAAAGAATTATGTTCTTTCTTTAATATTTTGGATAACTTGGTTATGCAGTTTTTATGATGATACAAATAGGTTTCTAGGGATAATAAGCGAGAGGCATGTGGCCGATGTCCATCATTTCCTTGTTACCCTGCTTTGTTGAGGATGTGGTGGGTGGATATGGAGTGGTATGTGGTGATTATGTATTTATATTTAATTAGTGGTATGATATGGTTGATATGTGGTGATGATGATGTTGATATGGTCACAATATAATGAATATATTTACGATAGGAGATATGACATGTAGTGGAAGGACATAAAATTGGATGGAATCCCCAGAACATTTTTCATTATTCTAGGTGGAGTTAAACCAGCAAGTAAGTGCTTAAAGGGTACCAACATATATTATTTTCATACAATTTTTGTAAAGTACTAGAATTTCTGTGGAAATTTTTTTCATAAATACATGTGAATTTTGTGAGTTCGTGTAAATTAACGGATCATGAGTCTGAGGCCCGGTGTGCCTGGAATCAATTTCTAAAGTTTCATTCGGATAGGTTCAGTAAACATACGTGCAATTTTTTATAACATTTGAAATGGTGCTCATAGTTGAAATCTGATGGCACCGTTGAACTCACACCACTAGTATCTGCTTATGGAGACTTTCACCTCGACGACAGTGGGTCAATAATAAAACATAGTTTTTGGGTTTTTAGTGAATGAATTAAATTAAAATAATGTTGTGTAGCTTTATTTTTATTTTTTTCGTTAAAGCCTCCATGTGGATGTTTCTGGTGGGTACCACCACACCATAACCTCCCATGAATGGTTATGGTAGTGGGGACCACCCAAAACAAACCTCCTCTTCATGACTTTTATGGAGGGGACCACCCAAGTTTTTAACCGCCTTGAAACTCCCCCTTAATGGGGAGAAACCCTCAAACTTACATTAAGTGTAGGGGTGCCTCTTCCACTCCCCCAACACTTAAATATGCCAAATTCCCCTCATTAATTATTTTGTTTAACACTTTTAATTTATTTTTTAACCAATTTTAATTTTGTGGAAATGATTAAATAATACATAAACTTAATCAATTAATCTGGCTTGGCATATTCATATTGGTGGAAATTTGGAGAGTAGAGAGCATAGGGAGAAAAGCTCTCGCCAATGATGAATGAAGAACATGTTTTTCCAAGGAAAAATGCTGGCACAAAGTGTCTTCAAATATCATCACTGGATCCTCCTTCGACATAGGATGTCTTCGACTATGACAAGCCGACACAAAAAATCGATGATCGAGGAAAAAGAGGGTGTTCGTCTTTTTACAACGTTCCATATTCTTCCCCATGACTCTGTTGGGGAACAATGGTAAAGCTAGGGGTTTAAAATAATTTAAGTGCTATGTTATTCATTTCTTTCGAAACGAAGAATGAGGATGTTTTCCTTTTGCGGGTGGGTTGTTGTGTCTTGTTCATTTGAACCGATTTCTATCACCCTAATCACGGAGGGTGCGTGCCAAACTAACGTGGCATGACTCCCTTCGTCGATCATTTTTGTGATATTCATTTTCATGGTGATGAAACGACAAGCTAGCGAAGGTGACATGCAACAACTATGCTACCCGCGGTCTCCGCATCCCGTGGCACCCTCTCGGTGCTTCGGCCGAACTGGACACCCTGCTGCCCACCGGCCACCCGGCTGCCTGGCGTCCCGGCCTTCAGGATGCCCCCCGGCCTCCCTACTTCTCAGCCACCCACCGGCCTCTCGTCCTCCCAGTCTCCTGCCGGCCTCCCGGCTCCTTGCCGCTCGCCGACCTCTCGGCTCCCGGGTTGAGCCACCTGAGCTGCACCCCTCACGGCGTCCGGGCGAGCCGACCTTCCAGGCCACGCCGCACGAGCCGCGCCCCTCACGGAGCCCCGGGTGAGTCGGACTCCCGCTCTCCTCACATCACTCCAGGTCAGACCGGCTCCATGCCAGCAGTCCAAACCGCCTACGAGGCCCCCTCCAGGCCAAACCACACTCGAGGCATGTTGGACTGGTCCCAGAAGGCCGAGATGAACCCAATGGACGGGCCCGCACAACTGGTTGGGCCAGACCCAATAGGTTAGGCCGGGACGACCCGAATCAGGTCGACCCGGACTAGGTAAGGTTGGGTTGGTCAAAACGGGTCAGACATGACCAGGGTCTACTAACAACCCCTTTACTTTTTTGGCCATATCTTTTGCACATGTCCTCCGTTTCACGATCCGTCAGCGATGCTGGTAATCTTGGAGTGTGATGGTAACATTGAGTATACCCTACTAGTGTCTGGTGGTATAGTTGAGATACAGTCAGGATGGATCCTACAAAAATCCAGTCAAGCCACCGAGACTAAAATGCTAATAACTCAAAGACCGAGCTTCTGATTGACGCATTGTCTATGGTGTTGTTGCCTCTACGATGATGCAGACATCTGAGATACTTCTTTGTGCGACGTCATGACAGTTTGAGTTATGACTTGTAGCTTGTGGAGCGGATCCTTCCGATTACAAGCGATCATAGTGTGGAGACATGTAGGTGGCTGAGAATTGACGACTGCTGACTGATTGACTCGGAGTGACTCGATTAGCCCTATGGGGAGTATCTTGGTGTAACGATAGACCCATAATGGAGGAGCACTTGGTTGTGGTAGAAGACTCAAGGTACTCGACAAGAAGAGTACCTATGTAGGCTATTAGGGGGAACACCTAGTTGTGGCGGTTGACCCACAGTGGGGAGCGCCATGTTGATTCTGTAGACCCATGGTACTTGATAGGAGGAGTACCTCAGAGGTCCAACGTTTGCTGGAAGCACCTTGGTGTCATGGAAGGCCCACTATACTCGATAGAGGAGGAATTCTCTAGTAGCCATGGTTTTGATAATGTGAATAAAAATCTTGGTTGAGCCGAGTTAGTAACTCATGTGTTTAACTGATGATCGAGATGGATTACCAGATAACTTTGGTTTATGAATGGGCATATAACTAAGTGGGGTTATTTATTTATTTCATACCTCTTGGTCTATCCATGTTAGATTTTGTGATACATTGAGGGTCTCAGGGTCTCTTTTGAGTAACGTTATACTCACCCCTGTACGGGAAATGCATGCACCTCATTGTGTTTTTTGCAGACGACGGAGAGCACTTACTAAGGCTGAGAGTACCAAGATGGGATGGTACCCGAAGGTGGTCCTTACGACAAGTCGGTACACGGATGACACTGACAGATGTGGAGTGCTGAGGAGGTTATTTGTACCTATCCTTAAGGTAGAAATGCCCTAGGACGAGCCAAAATCTATTTTTCCTTTATTAAATAGTACCTGTAATTCTAGTTCCTTGTACATTACTATTGATCTTTGTATTTACGGCCACTTTTACTTTTCATCACACTTTTTTTATACAGTTTAAATAGTGTTTCATCCAGCTGTGTGTTATGTTGAGTGAGTTTTAGGTTATAAAGGGATTTCCTTCCACTTTTTAGGGAATTGTGCCTTTGGTGCTAGCCTCTAGACCTAGGTCTATAGAAGGTGGGCTTGGGGTAGTCAAGGCACGGACCCCAGGGGACGGGTCGTGAAAAATAGGTATATGAGAAGTTAGTTCTACCGCAGGATGTAGGACTTCGATATTTCGTTTCTATGAAGCAATAATGTTACGAGTAGTGAGTGTGGTTCTTGGTTCAAGGAGTACAATGTTGGTACGGCGGCCGACATATCTATACACTAGGACCCTGACTTCTGAATTCTGACTTAGTGTAGGAAAACACTGATTGAGTGTGTGTTTTCAAAAGTTTTCTTTACATTAGCTCAACCAAGTCATCTCACTTGGTTTAATATTTTGCAGTGTCACATATTTTTCTTTTAGGATGCCTCCCTGTTGATGACCGACTAGAGTCCCGAGAGTTGTACACACAGATATCCCATCGAGTGATGAGGCCTCGGTGAATGGCCCTTTTCCAGCGGAGGCACTAGTGGTACCTCTTCCTCTTGGTCCACTAATGCCACCAGCCCCAGTAACAGACTATTCATGCTACTTAAGCACATTTCACGTGTTCCAGCACCAGAAGCCACCCATGTTCAGGGAATAGATGGACCCACAAGAGTCTAAGGATTGGCTGGAGGTTGTGGTGAGAATTTTCTGAATGGTAGGGACACTAGGAGACATTATTGTGATTCTTTCTACCATACCTTTACCAGATGTAGTGGGCATATGGGGGATCTTGATGCTCCAGTTCCACGACCTGATGACGCTTCTTTGGGCATACATCGATAACCTATTTCGTGTAGAGTTTTTATCATGGAATCTTCGCGCAGTGCGCATACATGAGCTACTTCATCTATAGTAGGGAAACATGTCTATAGAATAGTACTTAGTGAGGTTCACAGACCTCTCATCCTAATCCACCGATATTGTATTATACCATCTTTTAAAATCCCAGACCTTCACCCATGGACTCATATGGGAGATCAGAGCTTCGTTGATCTCACTCAGCATCCCAATCCATTTAGGGGTGTAAGATAGTGACCTCCTATTGGAGAGTTTCTTTGCTGAGCAGTCTAGAACATCGAGATCCAACACTAGTATACACGTAGCGGAGTCTTCTTCAGCTGGTAGTAGATAGATGCTGCAGAGGTCCAAGAGGACCAGACGTATAGGTGGGCCACCGCATGACTAATGATTGGTTTTGCGGGGCACCCTGAGCAGTTACATACATGGCAGGAGTGGTTCGTGATTCACATGTGGCAGGAAAAGTTCGCATAGCATGTGACTATACGACCCATAGTTCGGATGATCAGAATATGGTTGAAGGACTTCCCAGGTAGAGATAGAGATTCGATCAAGGAAATCCGTATGATGTAGACAGACATGGAAGAGGAGCTGGTCGTGCATCTGGCGGTAGATGATGTTATGAGGTTTTAACACCACCACCACCAAGAGGTCCACCCCGACCACAAGGAGAATGTGGAAAGTCGAGATCCCATCTCCAGGAAGCTGATGATTACAATCAAGGAGCTTTAGAGATGATTCTAGGTTGGACTTGTGTCTACTCCATCATAGCTGCAGTACTTATAGACACAGGTTATAGTCATTTTTTCATTTCCAGTAGCCTCATTTAGTGTTCGGAGATTCCGACAGAGCCATTGGCTCGATATTTCTGGTTAGAGACTTCTATGGGAGTATATTCGATGATTATGCACCAGTTTCGGCACTCTGATCTTACTCTAGGAGGTGAGAGCTTTGGCTGGGATCTCATAGTAGCGGCATCGACACCATACGATGCCATCATTGGTATGGAATGGTTATCTATAGTCCACACTCAGATTAGATATATTATTCACAAAGTGTGGTGTGTCCACTTTTATGGGACCAGGTTTACAATCACCAGTGAAAAGGGAGCCTTTTCAATACAAGACAGACTTACCTGGAGGAGGGTGCAGCAGATCACTCATCAGTTGGCCTGCTTTACCCTCAGAGTAGTTGATGTGGAGAGTCTGAGCTCTCCTGTAGTGGTGGGTCATTACGTGGATATTTTCCCTGAGGATGTCCCATGTCTTCATCCACACAGAGAGGTGGAATTTTACTTTGACTTGTACACCGGGACGACACCGATATCTACTGTAGTATATCAGATTTATCCCACAGATTTTTGTGTGTTGCCGGTATAGCTAGAGGACTTGTCGTGGAAGGGATTCATCAGGCGTAGTGTTTCTACCTGGGCTACCATTTTTATTTTCACCAAGAAGACGGGTGGGAGTTTGAGGCTTTTTTTCGACTAATGGCGCATGATCTAGGTGACCGTGGAAAACAAGTACCCACTCCCAGGGATTGACGACCTCTTTGATCAGCAAATGGGAGCACTATGGTTCTCGAAGATAGTAATCAGATCAGGCTATCACCATCTCAGAGTTTAAGATGAGGATTTAGAGAGGAAGTCCTTCAGATATCAGTACGAACACTATGGGTTCTTGGTTATGCCATTCAGTGTAACCAATTCTCTAGTAGTGTTCATGGGACTCGTGAACGCGATCATTCAGCCATACCTCTATCGCTTCACCGTAGACTTCATCGATGAAATGTTGATCTACTCGACTACTGAGGAGGAGCATGCCTATCATTTTCTGTTAGTACTGGACACACTCTGAGAGCACCAGCTTTATAGTATGCTCTTGAAGTGCGAGTTTTGGATTCGAGAGGTTCAATTTTTGGGACATGTCATTATAGAGGCTAGAGATTCAGTGGATCTAGCAATGATTGAGGTGGTACTTTCTTGGTAGCCACCCAAGAGTGTGACGAATGTACGGAGTTTCCAAGGTTTAGCTGGATACTACAAGTGGTTAATACCAGAGTTCTATAGAGTTTTAACACCACAATCATCCTTGATGATGAAGGGGTAACCCTTTTTGTGTGGTTGGAGATATTCTTCCAGATCTTTCAAGAGATAAAATAGAGGCTGACTGGTTCCCCCATCTTGAGGATACCAGATGAATGGGTAGGGTACGTAGTCTACTACGAAACATCAGGGACCGGACTCGATTGTGTCCTAATGCAGGAGTGAGCATTGATAGCATATGTTCATCGACAGATGAGATAGAACGAGAAAAAATATGCTACCCATGACCTGGAGTTAGCAGCAGGGGTCTTTTCCTATAAGATGTAGTGGCCCTATATGATGGGAAAATGTTTTACCGTGAACTATGATCACAAGAAACTCGGGTATAATATATCTCAGAAGGACCTGAACTAGATATATCGACATTGGATTGACTTCCTCTAGGACTATGTCTTCGAGATAGTCTATACTCTTGGGAAGGGGAACGTTTCTGAAGATGCGCTCAGCGAGATATCCGGTATACATCTTCTTAGTGAGGCGACAGAGAAGATGGCTGATTTGAAGATATCATTTTTTCATAGAGATGGTGCAATATTTCTTCAGTCTCTTACGATCACTCCCCCACTTCTTCAGTGAGTTATGGAGGCACAGTATGTGGACACTAACTATGATACATGATGTGATCAGAAATTCACAGGGCATGCACCTGATGTATTTTCTAAAGGTGGGGATCACGTCATCATCTTCAGAGGCCGTACCATGGTACCAATGTCACAATTGGAGGAACTATTGAGGGAGTTTCACACGTCCCCTCTAGTGGTACATCCCAGAGTGGCGATGATGTACCAAGATCTCCAACGTCAAAACTGGTGGCCGGGAATAATGAAGGAAGTTGAAGAGTTTTTCTCATGATGCATCACTTGTTAGCAAGTGAAGGCAGTGAATCAGGTACCAGCAAGCTTGGTTCCATATTTAGATGTTCCATAGTGGACGTGGGATGGGATATCCATGTATTTCGTGATAGGATATCCACATACATCCAGAGTTCATGACTCTATTTGGTTGGTCATTGACTAACACACCAAGTCGGCCCACTTCCTACCAACCAGAGAGAAGTGTTCAATAAAGATCTTGGGATGCCTTTATGTGCGAGAGATTGTGCGGATACATGGAGTAACTTATTCAATTGACTTAGATCATGATGAATGATTTACATTCCATCTATAGAAGGGGTTGCATGAGGCTTTCTGGATGCAGCTTCATCTGAGAACCGCCTTCCATCCTGAGATGGATGGTCAGACTGAGCGGACCATTCAGAACCCTGAGGAAATGTTGTGCTCTTGAATCATAGACATCGGTTGCAAATGGGTGGCTTACCTTTGGTGTACATTGAATACATCAACATCTATCACTCCACCATCTGGATGGAACCTTTTGAGGTGTTGTATAGGCGACCTTGCAGATCACCTTTGTGCTGGACTGGCCCAGGGGAGTCAGCACTAGTGGCACCAAAGATAGTACGGGATAGCGTGAAGAAGGTGTGGATCATCCAAGAGAGGATGTTGACTACACAGAGCGTGAAGAAGTTGAATGCTGTCAGGAGATAGTGACCCTTGGAGTATGAGGATGGCGAACACCTCTTTATGCGGTCTCACCTCGATGAGTTTTATGGTGATTTAGATGAGGCGGCATGTTATCTCTCCGATTCATCAGACCTTTTCAGGTCCTCAGTAGAGTTGATGAGGTGGCATAAAAAATATATCTTCCATCTCTATTACACAGGGTGCGCATCCTCATCCATGTATCCCACCTGAAGAGATACATGCATGACCCTTTCCACATCATCGTCCATGGCGAGCTGGACATCAATGATGGGATGACTTTTACAGAGGTTCCAGTGGACATTGACGATCTATAGGGCGGGTCCTATGTGGATGGTCAAAAACACTTGTGCATATTCGCTTGCAGCACTGGAACCTTCAAGAGAGCACGTGAGAGCGGGAGGCACAAATTCATTCTCAGTACACCAACATGTTCCATTTGTTCGATTTATAGCTTTTGGGGATGTAAATCCCTTATGTGGGTAGAATGTAAAGGCCTGAAATTTTCGTGGAATTTTTTTTTCATAAATACATGAGAATTTTACGAGCCAACAAAAGTTAACGGCGTTTGATTCCGAGACCCAGTGTGCCCAAAATCAACTTTTGATATTATTTTCGGGTATGTTCAGTAAACGTACGTGCAAGTTTTTATAACATTTGAACCGGTGCTTGTAATTGAAATATAAGGTAAACCTTTGAACTCGCAGAGCCGGTATTCTCTTAAGGATACATTCACATCGATGGCAGTTGGTCAAGAATAAAAGGTAGATTTTGGGATTTTAGTGAACGAATTGAATAAAAATAAAGATGTATATCTTAATATTTTTTGTTAAATCCTCCATGTGGAAGTTTGTGGAGGGGACCAACACGCCTTAACCTCCCAAGAGAGGTTATGGCGGTGGGGCCCACACTAACCTTACCATCTCTTCATGTTTATTTTGGTGGTGACCACCAGGGTTTTTAACCCCCTTGAAACTTCCCATTAATGGGATGAAACCCTCAAACTTCTATTTAGTGTAGGGAAGCCTCTTCAACTCCCCTAACACTTAATTATGCCAAATCCTCCTCATTATTTATTTGGGATAACACTTTCTGTTAATTGTTTATGTCATTTGAATTTTGTACCAATGAATAAATAATAGATAAACTTAATCAGTTATTTGGGTTTTCATATTCATCATTCTGGAACATTGAAGAGGAGAGAGCTTAGGGGGAAAAGCACTTACCAATGAAGAACAAAGAATGCATTCTTCCATGGAATAATTCTCGCGAAGAGAGTCTTAGAATTTCTTCCTTGGAACCTCCTTCGATGTAGGAAATATTTTACTACGACGATCCATCACACAATATGACGATCGTGGAAAACAGGGATTCTTGTCTTTTTCCATTAGACCGTCTTCTTCCGGCGACTCTATCGGCGAAAAACGATCAATTTAGGGGTTTAATTTAATTTTAGGGCTTTGTTCTTCCTTTCCTTAAAAATGAAGTATGACAATGGTTTCTTTATGTGTCTGGGTTGTTGTGCTTTGTTCTTTTGAACCGATTTCTATCACCCTAATCATGGAGGGTGTGGTCTAAACTAACATGACCCAACTCCTTCCGTCGATCTCATACGTGATGTTCTTTGGCATAATGATGAAACGACGAGTTGATGAAGGTGACATGCAACGACGGTGCTACCCATGGTCTCCATAACCCACGTTGCCCTAACGGTGCTATGGCCGAACCGGCCTCTAGGCCGCTCGCCGGCCTCCCAGCTACCCGACCGCCTACCAGCATCTCGGCTGCCCGACCACCCGCTGACCTCCAAGATCTGGGCCACCTATTGGCCTCCCGACTTTTGAGCCAAGCCACCCACACCGCACCCCTCGCAGCATCCGACCGAGTTGTCTTTCTGGGTCAAGCCGCCTGAGGCACGTCCCTCGTGGCGCCCCGGCCGAGTCAGCCTCTCGTGCCACCTGGCCGAGCCGCCAATGGGGCCCCCTGTAGGCCGAACCGCCCAAGGGGCCTGGGGGGTTTGGCCTAGTAGGCAGGGTTGAACTCAACAGGCTAGGCCAGACCCAACAGGTCTGGCCAGGTCGACCCGAACTGGGTCCACCCTGACTAGATCAGGTTGGGTTGGTCTGAATGGGTCGGACCAGACCCGGGCCGACTACCGACCACTTTACATTCTTTTATCCATATCTTTGACCTTATATGTCTTTTTGACGAGCCTTACGCAGTGCTGGTAATCATGGAGCTTGATAGTCCCAATAATTATACCCCACTAGAGTGTAGGGTATAGTTGAGATACAGTCAGGTTGAATTGTGCATGAATCCAACTGGGCCCCTGAGACAAAAATGCTAATAACTCATAGAACGGGGGTCTGATTGACAAATAATCTATTTCATTGGGACCTCTATGATGAGTCTGACCGTTGAAAATCTTTTTCTTGTGAATTTGTGATAGATGGAGTTTTGAATAGTATCTCGTGGAGCAGATCCTTCCTGTGATGAGTGATCAGAGTGCGGAGACTTAGTAGCAGGTTGATAATTGACGACTAATGAATGATTAGCATGGAGTTGCTTGATTAGCCTAGTGGGGAGCACCTTGGTTTCGGGAAAAACCCATAGCGGAGGAGTGCCTAGTTGTGTCGGCAGACCTGCTATACATGACAAGAGGTGTAACTCTATAGGCTATTTGGGGGAGCGCCTGGTGGTGGTGGCAGACCCACAGTGGGGAGCACATTGGTGACATAGAAAACCCACAGTACTCAACAGGAGAAGTACCCCATCAGTCCAAGGTTAGTGGGAATCACCTTGGTGTTATGGAAATCCCACTGTACTTGACAGAGGATGAGTTCTTCAGCAGCCGTGGATTCAATAATGTGAATAAAAATCCTGGTTGAGCTGAGTCAGTAACTTTTATGTTTACCTCATTATTGAGACAGATTAACTGATAACATAGGTATATGTATAGGAAAATTCTTATGTGGGGTTATCTGTTGATTCCGTACCTTGTGGTCTATCCTTGTTAGATTTTGTGAGACGTTGATGGTCTCAAGGTCCCTACTGTGTATTGTTATACTCACCCCTGCACGGGCTATGCTCTCACCTCATTGTATTGGTTGTTGACGATAGACATCACTGACTGAGGCTGATAGTACCAGGACTAGATGGTACACATAGGTGGTCCTTACGTTGAGTAAGTACAAGAAGGATATTGACAGACATAGAGTGCTGATGAGGCTATCTGTACGTACCATTAATGTAGGAATCCCAGAGGACGACCCAACAACTGTTTTTCCTTTTTTCAGTTGTACTTTTATTTCTGGTTCGTTGTAATTTACAGTTAGTCTTGTATTTCTTGACCCTTTTACTTTTCAACACTCTTTTTTTAAATTTTACTTTGTGTTTTGTATCTAGATATGTGTTTTGTTGAGTTCATTCCAGGTTATAAATTCATGCCCACCCAGTCTTAGAGAATTACGGCTTTGGTGCCAGTCACCAACCCCTCGCCTATGGAAGGTAGGTATGGGGTAGACACGACACATTCCATAGGTGACGGGTCGTGACAATGATACTATATTTGGATGTGATATTTCGTTAGTGGTGCTTAATGAGGATTTAGGGATAGTTGAAAAGATGTATGTGCACCATAGAATTGTTTTTTTATTTACAAAAGTATTATTACACATTTTATTCATTTACACAAGTGGTTCATGGGAGGATCCTACTGAGTATAACTATTTGCTCTCCCGTATATATATAATCCTTTTTGAAAACATTCCATGTGGGTGTAGGATATTGATTTCAAATTTACATGATCATGTATGTCTTTATTGAATTGTTGTGATTTACTTATGAGTAATTTTTTTTAAGTGACATAAAATAGTTATGTTTTGATATTTACACGAATTTTATAATTGGTTTATTTTATATATTGTTTTATTTATTGGAGTTTTATTTTATATTATAAGTATTATAAGGCTAATGCCACAAATTAATTTGTTATTAAATGCTCAGTGCTTATTTCTAACCAGTGGCATATTGAAGTTCAGATTGGGGGTCACACTAATATTCACAATGGTGGAGAGTTAAGATACAGTTGTATCAAATAATAGGTCTAGATTTACAAGGGAGCTTTGAGTACATAATAATTGATGAATATTTCAGTTTGGTAGGGAAACAACATCAATTGAAATTATTGTACGAGGTATTAGGGAATACCGACTAGAACATTAGATATCGTAACCTCCTATGACTTATCTCAATAAACATATGTTTATTGGAAAACATAGGAAAAATGTTACTTATATGGAGCAGAGGCCTTGGATAGGATCCTATATCTTTTTTATTACCCTTCTTGTAAAATTGGGTTGATTTTGTGGATACTAAAATAAATGTAATGTAATTTAATTAAATTTAATCGATTTTCCTGAGTTTATATGTTTTTTTATTTTTCATATAGATATTTTTTTTATCATATTATAAACATCACTTATATTTTAAAGGTATAAAAATATAATTAGGTTAACAATTCGAGGTATGGATCATCTATGGATGATGATTCTTAGATAAAGACATGGTGTGATCTACAATATCATTCCTTATATAATTATAACTATAGTCTCTCAGATTAGAAGACAGAGAAATATAAAGAAGTAATAGATATCATATTTAGTCTGATCAATTTGATTAATAGTTTTCATGTAATGTTAGATATTAATGAAATTAGAGGATCTTTGTACCCAAGTGGTTACTATTCCATTGGGAGTTTGATAAGTCAATAGTCTCAAGGGATTATTTATAGAAGAAAATTTGGGCATGATTTCATCATATATAATGAAGGAAATGATGATATAAGAGTTTATTTATATTCAATAATATATAAAGATCATATTATAGAATGGAATTTAATTTATGGGACTTATTTTCTTCAACCCCTTGATTTTCCTGCATAATTAGGCTAGAGTTGAGCATTATGAGAAGGTGTTATGTCCCAATATTCAACATCATCATACTATATTTACATTGAAATTATATCTACAGGTTATTAATTAGGAATATTTTATTTATAGTATTCATGTGAAATTAGGATCATCTAAATTTGGATGTTATTAAAACATACAGAGGAGTAGCGATAAAGATGGAGGGTCTTAGATATCATGTCCATCGAGGTTCCTATCGATTGGTACCCTATAATAGAAGTATTTTTTCCAACATTATGGATCTAATATAAATTATTCATCCACCAAGATAATTTTTTATTATGTGATTTGATTTTAAAGGTCATTATAAAAAGTAATTTTTTTTCTATCTTTAGTGGCCATGATGGTGTCAAGTGTCAGCTTTTGGTTCTACCCCTATAAGAGATTCTTATAAATCATTATCAATATTTTGATCAGAATTATTTAATCCAATTTAGTAAAGATATATTTGGTAGAGGATATCCCCATGTAATATCTCATCCATAGGAATATAGGTTAGAGTATTCTCATAAATATAATGATCTTCTAGGTCAAAGAGGCATTAGAGGGGCTATGATTATTATCAGGCCAAAGATATGTCGGTTACATGTGGTTAAATAAATTTTTGAGGTACCATATTGTGATAGAATACCATGATATCTATTATGAATGATTAAAAAGCATTATATTACATTATTTTAGTCTCTCTAATCCATGCTTTGGAACTAAATGTTGATATTGTTCAATTTCCCTCAATTTTGACTAATGTAAATGAAGGTTATTTTAGACTTCATGATGTGTTCCATGTTTCTGAGATGATGATAGGGTAATTTCAATCATTTTAGGATATTATTATGTTTTATATTTAATGATACAAATAAATTATTTTGATTAATTGAATTTAATCTTCTTGTGTGGTCATAGATTACTTCTAAAGGAGGGTCGACTTCATTGATGTGAAAGGCCATTATATAAGTTTTTTTGGAATGAAATAACATCATAATTTCCATTGGTGTTTGGATTCGATGTATTCTATGTTATATGGGTTAAAAATGTACTCTTTAGAGGTTTATGTTGTGGATATTTTCATTTTTTTAGGAATGTATAATTGTATTCCATAATGGGGTTATGGAAATACCCTCTAGACCTAACATTGAGTTCAAGAAAGAGTTACAACCACGTTTCTATCTAATTTTATTTTCTATTTATTATATGAAACCTTTTGTGTTTTGTGAGAGAAAGTTTCATCTCTATGATTATATATAATAACAATTCATTTGGACCAATGTGTTATCATGGGGTGTTATAGTGTTCTTTTCAATGAAGGTGGATGTCAGTATGAGTTTTTTATAAACAAATATTGATTGAATCAGGAAATGTTCAAGATCCATTACCCCCTTCTAAGTATTTATGATCTAATTGAAATATTTAACAGAGAAAAATAGTTTTAATATACTGATTTTGGGTTAGCATATCAATGGATGATGTTAAAAAATAGGACTTCCAAAAGACTAATTTTTTATATTGTTTAAAATAGTTAATGTTTATAATCATTACATTCAGTGTCAAAAACTCCCCAACTATTTTTATGGTACTCAGGAATATTATGATTCATTAGTTCTTCGATATTTTCATGGTAGTTTTAATTAATGATATTCTTATTTTCTAAAAATTATAAGTGGAAGATATTGAGAATCTAGGAATATTTATTCAATTACTTTAGAATGATCATCTGTTAAGAAACAGATCATAGTAAAACATTTGGATGTGTGAGGTTCATTTTTTGACAATGTAGTGTCTAAATAGGTAGTGAAAATTTATCATTTTATGATATAAGATGATTTTTCATGAAAAAAACAATTAGTATTATAGAGGTTCATAGTTTCCTCGGTCTAACAAGACATTATAGGAGGGAAGTGATCTGATTTGTTTCTATGTAGTTACACCCCCACATGTGTAAATATTCCATCCATGATCTGATGTTTGTAGTTAGATTGTTTGACCTTGTGTTGTCAGAATATTACCTCATCAGTGAAATATATTTTATCTTTATAGATCACACATTTTTGAGGTGTTTTTTTCATAGATTGAATTCAATTAGTTTCTACTGTAGTCAATGGAATTCTTACATGACAATGATTTCAAGATCTAATATAATGAAAATAAATTTAATATAGTTATCGATGTTGTGAGTATGAAGTCATGAGGAGATGTTTTTAGGAGTATGAATATTTATTGGGATTTATGGTGGATATTTTAATGATTTAATTTGAAATATAAAATGGAATAAGAATTAATATAATGAAATTAGAAATGGCTAATTTGGTAAAACTAAAAAATAATCAAATGTAAAAAAAATAATTGAAATTTATGGCATCATTGTGATTAATAAATGTTGGATAATAGTATAATATACTAAAAATGAATATTCAACAGTTCAAATAAAAAATGGTTTAATACAAATATTGACAAACAATATGGATAAATGAATTAAATACTGAATATAATGTCTTTAGTAAATGATATATTTGGAATCCAACAAATAATGCATTGAAATGGGAAATTGAGAAATTTTTATGTATATTTTCTATGGATGGATGGGCTGCTTATGTTGTACTTATGGAAGTAGTTTTCCTTTATAAAAAATGATAGTTTGGTGTTTCTTGTAGAGTATTGTAGAATCGTTACTAATAGTGAACCATTAGAATAAGAAGTTGTGCGACTACTATATTAATTATATTTTCTTCTTATTTCATATGCACCAATAACTTATTCAATAATATTTAATTATTCCCATATGGTTTTGGGTTTCAAGTGTTTTCCCCAACATCATGGTTAATAATAGAACTAATGGTTTAATATTCCCTTTTCCCCTCTCTCTTAAAAGTACAGTACAAGCTATGATATCTCAAAATAAGTATATATACATAGGATTTGATAACATAAGGTTTTGGTATCTAATATACTAGGATATTTCATTATGATGTGCCAATGATGATATATAGTGGGGGATATTCCTAATAGGATTAGGGCATGAGTTTTATGTCCTTTATTTTCATATTAACGTACCATGATAAAGCTATGCTTTGTGGTTGTAGTGATGTGTGTAGTGATTTTGTGGTTATGATTATGTAGTGATTTATGATGGAGATTATGTGCTGTTGATGATGATGTATCTATGGTATGTAGTATAGGTTTTTTATATGGGATATTATGTGGGATGGAAAGACAACGGAGGGGGTAGAATAAATATGACATTTTTTCTATGCGGTATGAGAGTGAAAAATAGTGGAAAGTGGTTTCAGGGTACCATTTTGACATATTTCATTCTGATACTATGTTATTATACTTATGTGCGACATTAGGAATGTGAGCCTTGGTAAGGATTCAGTGATAGTTGACCTATTGTAGGTTCAATATGATTTTACTCTTATTAAATGAGGAATTAGTACACCATTTAAATATTTACATAAGTTGTCATGGGAATGAACCCACCTTTTATACTTTTATACTAACTCATATATTTATATATACTCTTTATAGGATTCCAAGAGGGTGTTTGTGGTCAAACTAAATTATAATAGCTTGTGGAAGTCAAGGATGGATTCTTTGTCTCTACCTAACTAGTATATTTGTTCATTTATAATGTAGTTATGTATGAAAATTACATGTATTTTGTAATGATGGTTTTTTTTCATTTTATGGAGTTGATTTTTGGATTATTTTATATTCATCATATTTTGAGGGCAATTAGTCCAATTTATGTGTGGCTATACGATCAATTCTAGTAGATAACCCATAAACAATTAGCGACAGGATTAGGGGACACACTCTTATTCACTATATTATTATGATTGGTTCCTAGTAGGGGTGGGTTGTGACATGTATGTTAATCAGAATCATAATATTGTGGTTCAAAATTCCCGTGAAAACTATGTTGAGATCATGGGCATAGAAACCTGTATTTTGGAGCATAAACTTTATAAAATTTTAATTTGGAATAATGAAACAATAATGAATTTAAAAGTTCTATAAAATTGATGAGTATATATAATTAATTTCAACCAAAAAAGTGTTCAAAATAAATTATATTTCTTTTTTTCATATAGAATTATTCAAATGATAGTCAAATAGAAGAAATATTTTGATAGTTTTAAATGGAGTTGGGGTACTCCATTCATGATTAATTATAAAAAGGTCTTCAAAACATATTTTTTTATAACAAAATATTATCATGACTATGATTTATTAACATGAAACTAATATTGAAAATTAAGAGTTGAAAACCTATATTTTCATTAAATATCTTGATAAAGTTGACTTGTCATCGCTGAATTTATTATACATTTCCATAATCAAGAAATTTAAAATATTTAATTAATTTAAATTATAATTTTTAAAACAACTAGAAACTACTATATCTTCTTCAACACAAGTGATTTGAATGTTCAAATTAAGAATGGTAAATTTATTCTACAAATTCACTAATTTCATTTCATGAAGGAGATTCAAAGTCACTATTTAAAAATAATTATATAATTTAGTTTTTGAAGTATTTACTACAATAATATAATTTAGTAGGATTTTACTTTTTCTTTCTATTGTCTTTGAAATTAATTTTTTATATCTAAATTTAGAATTTTTATTCTTAATTGAGTCATTTTTGAGTTTTTTTGAAAGATTAATTTGTTTTTTTAACAAAAAAACAGATTAAGTAAATATCTTAAGTTGTTTAAATTATAATTTTATATAATATAATATAATTAGATGATGATAAAACTTATTTATTAATATTCGAATATATTTAACCATATGTTAAATTATAAAAAAAATTAACATATTTTTAATCATTGTTTTATTTTAATTTTTTTATAATAGGGAAATGAAATTTTATTTCTATAAACTATATTTATTATCACCTTATAAATTAATATATTTTTAAAAAATATCACTTTCTACTGTATAAAATATTAATGTTTTTGAAATCATAAATTTATTAATATCTAATTATTTTTTTATAATAATTTCATGATATATATTTAATACAATATAAACAACCCAAATTATGGTTGATATTAAACCAGACACCAGAACTGGTTCAACTATTCCTTTAGATTTAATTTATATAGCTAAAATTATTTTATCTCTTTCTGTAAATGTGAGATAATTTCAACAAAAACAATTTAATTATTCTCAAAATCCGTGAGTAATAAATTAAGTAATAATTTTTTAATTATTTATTAAATTATATTCTACTACAACCATGACCATTTTATGATGTAATCCTAAAATTATTCATTCTAAATATCCATATGTATTCAAATTGTAAATATAAATACCATAAAAATATTATGGTGGGAATTTTTTATTCATATTAATTATTATCCATTAAAGAGGGATGATAATAAGATTTTGACATATTTTTATTATTTTTTTAAAAAAATTGTAAATTTCTATGGATTTTCGAGATTATATTTAAATTAATATTAAATTTATTTATTTCATCCACTTTTGTTAAATAAATAACAATTTTATCTTTTAAATTTAAATTTTAGACTTTTTTATCAATTTTTTTATAATTTCTCTACATTCATATGATATTTTATGTAAAAAATTAAATTTAAAAGCATATAAAACAATAATTTTTTGAAAAGTTTTTTTAATTAAAAATTCTATTATTTTCTCTGAAATGGTTAATCATTATAAATATTAATATACAGTTTAATTTCAATAATTTTTGGATGTAGAATCATCAAATTTTTATGTAATATTGGTTTAATTATTTTGATTTATTACATGATACACAGTTTTTAATTATTTATTTTGATTAATTTGGAAAATAAATATATATTATTTTTTATTTTTATAATATAATTCTATAGAAATGAAATATGGATGACTTTAAAAACATTATATTGAAATTTTATTAGCTTCCATGTTTTATTATTATCTCATAATGATTGAAGGTGTTTTTTATCTTTTCATTAATGATTCTGTTCTTTTAATTTGATAAAATAATATTTATTAATATAATGATCAATAATGTCTTCTGAAATTTCACATATTAATATACATTAATTGGATATAACATATCATATAGTTATTCAGGAAACCAAAAAATAAAACATTAATTTTATATTGATCATATCTTCATTCCTTTTTTCATTAATTTCATCATTTTCTTTTTTATCCTAATATTTGAGATAAAATTCCCTATACCTTATGTTTTTATCTTTCTTGTATTCTTTTCTTAAAATATCTATATTAATAAAAAATTATTATTGTATTGACATAGAAATTCATTATTGTAAATTCCTCTTTATATAATTAAATGTCTTATTATGGTTGTATAAATGTAAACATCATTGGTTTTATGTCTCTAGATATTAAAAAACCATTATGAATTGTCATATTTGCTAATATAGCTGATAAACAGTGATCACAATGTTAGTATAAATATAGGGATTTAACAAATCCAATTTTCTCAGACAAATGATGTGATGACCTCATCTTATAAACTTTCCCCACACGAAGCCCATTTTTCAGGGCTCAGGAAGGGGGTGGCATCATTGGGAGTCACTTTTGACTGAGCCCAATCTGAGCATGAAGAAATTAAGATTGAGTAGAACATACTACGAGAGAAGTGGAAGTTAATAGAGATTACCATCCGAACAAAGTTATCTAAGCCACCCCAAGAGTATGTCACCATCGCACACATTACCCTTTGGTCTTATGTGGGTTTTATAAGGGTTATTTAACAAGACCATAGCACTATAACTATGTACATTATTTTTGTATAACGAATGTTTATTCATTTTATTATTCTTACATGGTAAATAGTTTTTAAAGCAAAAATAGTAATTTTAGTTAATATTAAACTAAGAAATATATTTTGATGAATAAATATATATTTTAATTAAATAATTTTTAAATAATATATTATTCTATTTAAATTAAATTTTATTATATATAAATGATCATATAATTTTATGAATGGAATTGTAATTATTATTAAGGTTTGAATGATGTTTTTATCAAAAACCAATAATTTTTTGTAAAGTTCGGTTTTTATTTTAAAACTAAAAATTAAAATATTTATTAAATTATTAAGTTAAAATAAATATTATTTTTGGAATTAGGACGTCGAAATTATCCAACGGTGAATTTTTCATAATTTTTTGAGACAGTCAAATGTTTGGGTAAGAATTAAAAACCGTTTAAATACATAATGTGTTTTATGACATCATAATGAACCAATAGTGATGTAATAAAATAATAAATACATTATGTTCTTCCATTATATGTTTTACAATTAAAATTATATGATAATGGGGTTGTTTTATTTATTTTACAATGAATTAGTGGACCCTTCTAGGCTTATAAAACATTTGGTCTTTTTAAATTGTTTTCCATGGGAGTGTGACTCACCTCCAAATATGCAACCATATTTTTTTAATATGTTCGTCCATTTTCCTTACAAAATATTCTATTCTACTATCCTTTGGAAAAAACCATGAGAAAAAACCATGGGCATATTTTTGGTTTTCATTAGTTTAATGTGAGGTGTCCCAAACCTAAATAATAAAGAATTATATCTCTTCTCATATATAAACACAACCAAGCACCCACTTCCTCGTCATTAAATGCCTTTGGAGTTCATCCAACCCTAGACCAACTATCTCTATAATCCTTTCAAGGTTCACTATGCTCTTGAGAGGCCTCTCTCAAGACTCTCCCAACCCTTTGGGATCACACATCCATGTAGGGTATTTCTTCCTCTCTCATTTTTGTCCAATTTCCATTAAGTTATAATGCCCTTTTGTTTTCAAATAAAAATGTTCGTGTATGATTTTTCACCTCCCATATATTTCCCTATTTAATTTTGGATAATGGGAGACCCCTTTTGTCTCTCATTAATGCCTCCCATGTATACCTGTGACAATACCAAAATTTCAAGACGACTTTCTCTCTCCTCTTTTACATCCAAGTAATTATTTTTATTATGCATCTAAATTACATTAAGATTTTTTTGAAATGTTTTTATATTACCCCCTTTCTGTCAATATAATTTAAATATGATGAGATACCATTTTCTATCTCATCAACCATTTTTATAAATCCTTATGTCATGTTGTTATGCTACCTAAATTGCATCGTGTTTTTCCAAGAAAATATTATTGTGTAGTGAATACCATACCAATGTATCTATCAAGGGTTATAAACATTATGAACATATACATATTGAATGGTAAATTAATCTATTTATTCCACATTTCCTAATCATGGAATAACTTATGATGTTGAATGATTCCATGTTATATTATCCATGTGGCACACATATACATTAAATAAAATGGTTATGAAGGGTGTGACATGATAGCACTCCAATAAATTGGGTAAAGTATAGTATCATGACATGTTAGGTGAAATGGATGTTGAATAATTCTAATTCAAGTGCATTGAGGTTTTACTCATGCTTCATGTGCAATGAGGGTTTACTCATGCTCCATGTGCAATGAGCCTTTGCTAGTACTAATTCCTTGTTTAGTAATGTTACCACATTTCCATGTTATGATTATCATGGTTTATCATTCCATAATGGTCATGTTTCTCTTGTGATTAATTGATTTTCCTATTGTTTAACATGTATTTTATTCCTCATGTTATTCCATGTTTATTCCCTTATTGGGCTATAAAGCACACCCTTTTCTTATGCAAGTTTTCAGGTGATCCAGTGCAATGCTAAGTATGAGTGAATGTAGAGGTCATGTAAAGGTTGTTTTCAGTAAAAATGTTTTGTGAATTATGTTCTAAGATGTTATGTAATGTACCTAATCCCCAAATACACTAGACCTCTTGATCTTCTAGGTTGTATCAAGTGAATATTTTATGTAATAATTCATTTCTAAGAGTGTAATACAAATAAGAGTTGTTATAATTATTTTTTATTATTATAATTTTAATATGATTCATTTTATTATTATATATTATTTGATAAGTAGTTATGGATAAATAGTCTACTAATTTTTATTTATAAAATACATGAGTAATTTTAGTTTCGAAATTAACACTTACTAATTTATTTTTTATTAATATATGAAGAAAAACATGAAATTATTTTTTAAAAGATTAACTAAACAGAAAAAATATTTATTTAAGTCATTTATATCATTTCATTTTACTAAAGTGATTCAGAATATACATAAATATTTCCATCTACATCTTAACTATAACCTATTCAAGTAATTGATTGAAAACATAATTTTTTTACTTTTTTACACTTATCTTAAAAATTCTATTTAAATCTTGATAATATTTAATTCCATCAATTTTTTTATTTGAGAATGTAAATATTTGTTTGTTTTTAAAATTATGGTTTCACCTTTTGGAATTTATTTTTTAGCATTGGGGAAAATGGATGATGTTGTAACCTTATAGAAAAACCTTATATATTATATCTACATTATTTGAACTATTACACATATTTTTACATTTTTTGTTTATATAATGTTGAAATTTTGAATTATAAATCATCATTAATATAAAATCATATATTTTGATAACATTATAAATAAATTTTAATTTAAATCATATTTCATTCCATAATTGTTGGTATGAAATCCCTGAATTCTTGATATATTAAATCATTATGATCTAAAAAAATTGTTTATATAAACCTTATTTTTCTAGTGGAAATATTCCTAAATTAATTAAAACCATATGAATCCATTCATTTTTTGATGAAACTATTTGAACATAAATTTTAGTTATTAGAATAATTCATTGTCTTCAGTTTTCACAATGAATATTTGTATACCTATTTTTTATTTTTATATAATATTCCTGAATATTTTCTACTGATAATAGTTTTTTTAATAATTATATCATTTTAATATGAGGTTTTCTATATTTCATTAGAATTTCAATATAGAAAACCTTTGTGTTTATAGTTTCACAATCATCCCACTATATCACATATTGACTCAGGAGAATATTTTGATAACAAACTCTGAGTCTTTTATTCTAACGATTTACCTTTAATAATCAAAAATATAGAAAATTAATCCATTATAATAATAAAATAAAATTCATAAGATAAAATATTCAAATCACATATTCGATAAAGTTATTAAACCACTATTAGAAAAACAAAAATTCATTCCCGGATTACCAATTCCAAATAGAAAATAGACACTATCAATATATGTATCTTTTATATTATTAAATTCTTTGATTATGTTTTTAAAATATGTGGCTCTTATACTAATGGAGATAAATCTATAAATTTTTAAATATAGTCTATGAGATAAATGGGATGAATATAGGATATAATAATGGAAAAAACAAAGTATTTTTGAAAAAATTGAATCTTTTTCAAATCGTCAATAAAGAACAAATTGATGAAATCGATAATTAAAAAACTCTTAAAAATATTTTATAATATTTTTGGGAAATCTGGGAGAATTAATATAAGGGAATAACTCATATGTTTTATACCATATCCTCTCTAAATTCATACTTATAAAAGTTTTTATTAGCGTACTAAATTTATTTATTTGTTATATCATGGTCATCATTATATTTTTTTAATGTTATTATCTTGAGTAATCCTGATAATATCTCTCACATTACATGTGAATATAATCTATTTGGTATGCTTCCAAATCTCCATGGATATTAACTTATGAAAAATAAACATTTGGAAAGTGGAATTGTAATGTTTTTTTTTGTTTCCCATCATATATTAATGGTGAGATTTACTCTATTTTTTCACATAATAATTCGATTTCACATGGGAAACATCAGACCCACTATGATAAGATGATATTACATTATATTTTATAATGAAATTTTGAATTCTTATGTTATCTAACTTTGAAACATTATATTTTTGGAATATATATACCACATAGAATTAATAATGAATTATTAGTGACATATTATTCTATTATTTATTCTTGGATTAGTCTTTTAGTGATATCATGATGATTTTATTCACTATTTTTAGACATATTCGTGAATAATCATTAATTTTTTTACCCCCTTCCCCTTATTTTTATCTTCTTTTCCATTCATATTTTACATTTCTTCTTGACAAAAATCCTTTTATGTTTTATTCCCAACAATTTTCAATTTGATATATGTGGGGACCGTAAGAATATTCTTCATAGGATATTAATGTCTTATTTTCATCTTATTCATTATTCTCATTGGTGGATATAGAATTTAATGTTGATGTTAACTCATTAAATTTTACTTTAACATTATTTTTTCCTCTTATTTTATAGAAAAATTGATATTTGATAATAATATTGTGTGAATTCATAAATATTTGTAGAATAGTGTGAGAGATAATAAAATTTTTGAACCTCCCCTCATGGTCAATAAAAAAGGTTCAACATTATATCATGAATATATAGTGAATTACATTACAGTTTACCAATATAATTTTTTTTAACTTGTAATTGTATAATCTTATTAGATAATCCATGGGATTATAAATTGATTATTAAAAAAATTTAATTATATTGATTTATATAGAAACATCTGGCAGAACCCTCTATCCTAATATAATATTGAAAGTCATTATAAGCATAATTTGGAGGGATATTAGTTCAAATATCTATATTTTACATCCCTAAATGAAACCAGAAATGAATTTTTGGGAAATAACATTATCAAAATGAAAAAATCATGAATGGTCAAAAATTGAAAAAAATATATCATTTTATCAAGATTGAATATAATATTATCAATAATAATATTAATGTTCATACCCCCTTGAAATATTTTTTTTTTGTTGTTATGGGATTCGACACAAATTCTTTTAGAGTATTAATTTTGAATATTCCTAATTTTCATTTGTGAAATTATAAGGAATTTAATGGATCTCATTAATGATTTATTAGATATGGTGGAATTTTTTCTAATATAAGTTAATAAAAATAACTATTTTTTTCCCATAAAAATGATTGTAAAAGAGAAATATAATTTTGATAAATTCACATTGGGTTTGTTATCTCCATTCAGGTTCAATAAGGAAAATTTAAACATTATTTTTGATAAAATTTTGTTCTCAGGTACATGATGTGTTACATAGAACTACATGTTTAAAATTAACGCTTAAAAACCAATTTTTTTAACAAAGCATGATATAGTTGAGTTGTAATTACCAGCCTTCATAAAAAATATTAATTTCAATGAATATGGAAAATATTACTAATTTAATTAATATTATAACATTTTGAACAATTACAAATGCCTACATCTTATTTAAATTGTGCATCATTTGAATTTTTATATTAAGTACTAGAATGATTATCTTCTAATCATTAACTTCATCTTTTAATGAGGATTCGTATTAAATATTTAAAAATAATGGTAACATTATTTATTCAATGCTTTACTACTATCATAATATATATTTTTTTTCATTCATTTTAAAATTTCTAAAATAAAATTGATTTTTATTAATTTAAAAAAAATATGTTTCTATTTTTTCATTAAATAAAATTTTTCTTATTTTAGTATTTCATTCCTACCTATTCTGTAATATTAATTTATTTATATATCAAATTAATATAAATTAATTGATTTGTTTTTGTTTTTATTGTCAGCTCTTTTATTTTTAAATAACCCAATTGAAACAAATATCTACAATTTTATTTATTTATATTTTATTCACTCTATTATTTTAAGATAATTACGCAAAGATAAACATGTTAAATAATTTTTGATATTTATATTACCAAAATTAAAATTATTATTAATTTATACTCATTCATTTTATTCTATCCTTTTTTTGTTAAAATAATTTAGGTAATCTAGGAAGAAAATTGTATTTCCAAAAAAACTATTTACTATAACCTATTAATAAATTTTTTTTTTAAAAAAATAGATCTTTTTTAATTTAATTTCATTCAAATTTGGACATATTAAATTCACTAATGTCCCTATATTTTTACTTATAAAAATTTTATGATTTTTAATAAATGCTATAGAAGAATCCTATGTTGTGGTTGAAATTTCATTAGACACATGAATAGGTTCCCCATTTTTTTATTTTAGTTTCAATAGGTTAATTTTTTAATATTTAAAATATTCTTGAGATAATAGTCTATCTTACATTTTAATTTTATATTAAATAATTGAGTAATAAATTGTGAAACAGATTTTTGGAATATATATGAAGAATTTTTTTTATTAATTTATATTTGATATGGATGATCACAAAACCCATAAATTATTTTAATAATAAAGGTACATTTAGTGGATTAATATTTTATATTTAATTGAATAATTACATTATTTTATTGAAATTTGGGAAGTATAATATTTGTTCTTTATATTTTGGAGGATAATTTTATACATGGTATTTTAGACATTTAAGAGAACTCTAAAATTATTGGTCAAAATATAAAGTAGCATCTAAAAATCGTTATCTAACACCATACTTTGATCCCCACATTTGAGTTGAACATTATGATAAATAACATAGAATTAGATATGAAGCCTCTCATTTTACTTCCTAATGTTTTTTGTGTACCTATCGTAAGTATCCAATCCTCGGTGACTATCTTCACTTTCTAGTGCTCATTGTTTGGACTCATTTGATCACTTGAAACCATAATTTTGGGTTAATACTCATGTAGAGAAACCCTATAATAAACCAGTCATTTTTGGGTTTTGAATTTATAATTATACATAGATACATAATATATTATTAACCACGTAAATATTTTTTTATTGTGATTCAAGGTCCATTTTGTTGGTTCTTTATCAAAGGAATAATTCGTTCTATTCTGTAAGGGATTTTTTTTATTTGTTGAATAAATATAATTTTGAAATAAACTAAGAATATTAAATATCATTATTTACCTAGAGATATTTTTATATTTATTTGAAAATAACTAAATTATTATACTTAATTTAGTCTTTAAAAAAAATTATTGCAGTTGATCATTTTTTATAATGATCATTTTATATGATGATGTAGAAAAAAATAATATCTTTATATATGTATACGTAAGATGTTTAAATTCAAAGAATAGAATATCCTTTAAAATATATCTTATAATTCTTATATATGATTCATCTAAAATTGTTTTTTGAATCATTACTAGACTTCACTTTGGATGCATAACTGTTATTGCCCCCAAAGTGTGTTATTCTTGATTGTATAAAAGTTTTTCTACTCATGTTGTGTTATTATATTATATTATAAATATAAAGTGTATATATTCATTAAAAGGAATGTTCCTTAAAGTAATTCATATATTCCAATAAATATGTCTTCATCTATCACATGTAGAATTTTTCTTTTGAATTCTTTAAAGATAATTTCTCTCACCTAAGACCATATATTTTGGTTATGAGCATACAAGTGTTGATTGTTTCAAGAGATGTAGTCCTTCGTATTTTAAATCCTTGAAAAAAACGTTTTTAAAAATATTCTTTTTCTTGAACTGATATTTTTATATCCCCTATAAAATTATTTTCGAGTGAAAATATACATACTAATGGATATAAAATTACTAGAGTGTACTTGGGGAAACGTTTTCCTCAAACAACTATAAATCCACTATCCCATATTCTTTTAATTTTTGAAACATAATATGTTCAATTAAAAGGAAAAAATCCCTTTCCATGTTGGAAAGGGGTATCAGATCTATAATTTTCATGTCTTTTTAAAAGGACACAATTCACTCCAATTTTTTTTTCATCATCATCATGTCATAATAATTGGTATAAGAAGAATTATGTATAGAATATTTTTATAACTCTAGAGATATTGAGTTAAAATTAAGATGAAAAAATATGTTAATAGATGATCTCAAATAAGTTATATATATGATGAGATATACTTATTTCAATGTTCAAAATAATAGATGATGGGAATATAAAATGATTATATATTTGATGAATCTTGGTTTGAATATTTTTTTGAAGACAACCAATCTATTTTAAAGTCCCAGGGATGAACTAAAAATATGATAATACTAGAGGATTAATGACCTCACTTCAGGATATTTAAATGTTATTATTTATGGAATTGGGTAAGATTAATGCATCCTTCTCTATAATTGTGTGACTACTTATAATAATTGACAGATAATCGTTGTTTCTTATGAAGGGACTGACAATATTAGAGAATTGAGATGATATAATGCTAAATTTATTATTGAGACATTCAAAATATATGACGGTGAAATTATTACTGAGAAGAATGAAATATTGATAGACATATAAAATCATGTTATTACTCTTGGAACTCTTATTATATAGCCAGATCAGTCATGGTTGTTATTAGATTTTTACCTTCATGGTGGAATGGTATTTCAGTTGAAATTATCTAATCAACTATGATTACATAATTAAAGATACTAGAAATTATTGGAAGTCTAATTATTTATGAAAATGATATGATATATGATCCTTTTGATAGTATAATTAACAAAAAAAGGAAAATATAACGTTCAAATATCGAATTACCATAGGTGAAATGAATATAAAAGATGATTCCATATTCTATTATTATTAATGTTTTTCAAATTGAAGAGATGAATTTTTTCAACTAACTAGAAGAATGAATACGTTTTTTAAAAATATTTGTGGTTTTAAAAATGATTTAGTGAATACAAGGAAACTGGTTATTGTTAGAAAGAAACCAGATTATGTGAATATAAGAATTAGAGACATATGAAAAATAATTTTCCATATTTTATGGAAATTTGATTAATACATAAGAAGGAAAATTATCTTCAAATGAAATTGGATTATGAGAAATAAATTAATAAAAATCTGATGTATACTTGGTGTGAATCTGAAGAATCTAGAATTATCTGCAGTTTAAATATGATCAAGAAAAATCAAATAAAAATAAAAATATATTCATTATTGATTAAGAATATGCGGCACAATCATATTATTGTTCTGCTTCAAATTCTGATTATGAAAACTTCTGTAATGATTTTTTTTTGAATATTTTTATATCCAAGAAGGAAAAAATTAGTCAATAAATAAAATTGAATAAATATGTTATGAATAGTCATAATTTTGCATAAGTGAGAAAGATGTTATGCTAAAAAAACTCATATAATTGAATGAAAAACTAAACAAATATACTTCATTTTGTTTCCGCATGAAATTAATATAAAATAATTACATGCTAAAGTAGAATATTTAATAATTGATGTTGTGTGTTTACAATAGGTTAAGAGAATTTAAATAAAACAATTATAAATAATGACTATACAAAATAAAAATATGGAATTTGTAGTATTTATGAATGACCTAAATTATATAGAAATTATTTGGTTCCCAATTCAATTAATCATTTCTTGTCTAATGTTACTTGTTGTAATTATATAAATAATATACAATCTAATAATAATTCTAACTTATGGAATCCACAAATTAGTAGTGTAAATAAATATTATATATATATATATTTATTAATGTATATTCTTATGTTTCATGTAAAATAAAATAGATTCGGTTTCTTAGATCATTACTTGTTTACACTAGATGACCCACATGAATTTGAGTACCAATAAAAATTCAAATTTTATATTTCTCTATTGGTGAAAATCCATAGGAATAGAAATTCCATTTTTATGTAAGAAATTATTTTTCAATGGATATGAGTTTATACTTTCAAATTTTCATGAACTATATAAATTTATGGTGGGTTGGTTACCATTGGTTACAATTTTAAAGGGAATATTATTAGAGATTAGTGAGTTAGAGATCCAAAATTGATCCTGATTAGGAAGGTTATCCATGTTCATGGGATAATGTATTGTATTAAAATTATCTCTCATATATGTGATTATGGATTTATTATTTATTTTTCTAATGATTATTGTTCAATATTTGAGACTAAATTACTAAATCTTAGAGAATATTGATCAAAAAAATTTATTTTGTTGTACCTTAGTTTATTATGTGAAAAAATTGGAGCAATTTAAATAATGAAGTAGGTGAATCCTTGATCTGGAATAAAATGCATTATTATAGTAAAATATTTTATCTATCTAAATTATATAAGAATAACATAGTTTTTTACCATACTGTTTTTCTGGTTGATGAGTAAATACTTTATGCTGCATGCCAAATCGGTAAGAAGCATTAGCATTATAGTAATTAATCAATGAAGTTGTTAAATATAAACCTTTATAACTTATCCAAAAACATTTTTGGGACATTAAAGAGTAGAAATCCTAGATTTAAGATTCTTTTATTATTGTTTATTTTGTGATTGTCCATATTTACAAGAGTTTTTATGGTAAAAAGTGAATCCTTTTGAGTATTTATGAGTGTTTGTACATTTGTTCAAAATGATAAATGTTTTAAAATAATATAATTAAGAAATGATAATTTATGAGAATTTGAGATTCGATAATTTAATAAATTATCTCAAACATGATCATTTAAACAAAATATCTCCAAGAACACCTCAACAAAATGGGATTATTGAAATGAGAAATATAACTTTTCATGAAATGGACAGATCTATCTTAAATGAGTCTACTTTGCATAATTTTTTTTGGGTAGAATATTTTTCATACAACAGTCCATATTATAAGAAGAGTTTTAAATATATATCATATTAAAATGACAACATATTTATTTTGGAACGATAGAAAACCTAAGGTCAGAAACATTAATGTTTTTAGTTGTTAGGTGTATATCTTTAATATTAAAGGAAACCATGATTATTTTGATTCAGAAGATGATGCATAGATATTTCAGGGTAATTTTATTACATCAAATCCTATATTGTGTTTAATAAGATTATAATGATAGTTAATAAATCCATTCAAGTGAATCTTGATAAGAGTGACACATTTGATCAAAATAAAATACAAATATATAAAGTTATTGATTATTTAAATATATTTTGGCTTTATTTTTTTATTTTATTTTGGAATGAAATCTATATATTTTTCATAAGTAATACAAATCTATAAAATGGAACTGCGGAACTGAAAAGTGACCTAGATAGGTAAACTAGGTTTTTTAAGGATCATCCTTTAGAGACTGTTATAGGAGATATAGATAAATGAGTAAGGACATGGAAAAATGTTGGAAACCCATTTTTAGTTCTTTGAATTTCTATCCTAGGTTCAAACTATGTCTATTGAAGAATACATATATGATTGTAACTAGATATTATCTATAAAATAAGAGATAAATCATATTGAGAGACATATAATGTGGAAGTCATATTTTATAAGGTGGCCTTTTCTCCTGTTGATAGGCTTAAATCCATTATAATATTTTTAGCCTATTTATATCATAATATTTTTAAATATTACTTGTTAGGTGTTAAATACAATTTTATAAACAGTTATTTATTAGAAGAAGATTATGTTGATCATACCCTAGTTTTTGAAAATCAGTAACTGTTAAATTCTATTTTAAAAATTAGTAATGATCATAATATTATAAAACAACATTTTAGGGATTGATATGGGAGGTTGATATAAATTATTTTAGATAAACTATTCTAGGTATTTTATGATGATTTTAATACTTTTATGGAATTATCTTGATAAAACATTTATTAGATCAAATTTATGTAGATAATATTGTTTTAAGTTATAATTATACTAATATTTTTTTCTAATTTTCAAAATTTTGAGGAAAATATTTTGGAATGATTATGATGAGATAATGTGTTTTTTTATTCCAAAACTATTAAAAATACCATGAGAATGTTTTATATTATATTACATAATATTTTTATATACTGAAATGGTTTAACCTGGAAAATAATAATCCCTATAAAACTCATTTGTGTACTAATATGAATAATTGTTTTTGATGAAGATGATATAATAACTGAAAAAATTTATAGAGAGTAATGATAGGTAGTTTTTTATATCTTACTACTAGTATTCTAGATATTCTAATTTCTATTTACTTCATCATCATCATTATTATATTATTAAATAGATGAAGTAAAAATATCAGGGGTGAAAACATAAATTGAAATGATTTTCTAAAACAATGTAACACGAGGGAATCCCATCTGAAAATATTCCTCCCCACATTAAAAAGATATGACCAACTAGAAAAGATTGTAATAATATTCCTTATGGCCATAATGGAAGCAAGGTGGTCAGCAAAACTATTTTCATTACACCAAGTATGGAGAATCTCTATATGATTAATGATAGGGAGAATACATCATCTAATTGAATATTATATTGACCAAGGGGTGGTCCCATTATGCAGAATCACATTAACGATAATAATGGATTCAGTTTCCACTATAGTTAGATTAATATCCTTTATCAGCAATGTTGGAGTCCAATTTACATTTCCATGTATTCTACCTATAAGTAATGAATGTTACCAAAGTTAGCTACAAAAACTAGAATGATTATGCCCCTAGGATCACAAACCACACCACCACACTTCATCACACCTATAATACATGATCCATCCATATTCATTTTGAAACTAGAGGTATGAAAAATCTAGTAGATATACTCGCCATGCATGATATTGAGCGTGGGATGATTTTATTTATTAACAGATTGTATTAGTAATAGGGTATAAGAATCCATCCAATTTTTGTGAAGTCTAACCACATCCAAATGTAGGTCCATGGTCCTAGAAATAATTAATTTCACTGGAAAGATTATCCACTCATATCAACCCAAGTTCCTTGGATTTTAGATTCTCCATCAAGCTATGACCAAAGCCACCACATGCGCCTTCTTCTCTATGACGACATCCCACACACTATGAAAACAGCAGTTAAAAATGATAAATATAATACCACTTGGTTGAGAAACTGAAGAAATCACCAATTATTTCCCAGACTAGACACTCCCATTCTCCCATAAATAAGAAATGATCTAAACCATCCTCACATCTATTCATACAACATTTGTATCTTGAACCAGGATTACTAGACATTATTTTTACATTTTCGTTAGTAAGTAATGAAATATTCTTTATTCTCTAAATAAGAAAGTGGTACATAATTAGTATCTATTCCCATTAAATATTACCCCCATGTATTAGTGTGGTTAATTTTGATTGATGCCCTCCTAAATTCATTAATATAAAATTTTCTTGATGTGGAGGCTGTGAAAAAACAACTAACCGGCTAATTGATGATGTCAATCTAGTCGTTGGCTCTTGTTATGTTTTATCCAACACCGCTTTGAAAAAATAAGGGTTCATAGATGCATGTTTAATATAGATTACAATGAATGAGATGCTCGGGAACTCAAATTTTATTCCATCCCAATTATGATGCCAAAAAGCTATCTCCCCACTATAAATAATCTATTTGGTGTGCGATTGAATAGTCAAAATATAGTTCAAATCACATTCCATAAATAAGAATAGTTACCTCCAATTAACCCTACACACATCTTACATTTAGATTCAACCAACATTCCCAATAAATTTCACTCTTCAATTACCTCCAAATAAATGTTAGCATAAATTATTTTCTATGTGTTTGAAATGATTTTAAAATTAATATGACCCACTTAGAAGGGTTTGGAAGCCCTTTTATCAGAGGTCAAATTCCTTTTCCCAATCGAATGTGCATCTCAAATGATAGAGGAATGGATGTTACAAATTCATTAAAATCAAACCTTTTGAAACCATGAAACCTGGTAAAGTATGGACCAGAATGGATGAGAAGATGCAGTTTAGCAAGGATATCATTCTTCTTAACAATAGGAACTCATTCATTCATTTTAGTACTAATATATTGATGTTTCCAACATTGTTTTCAATGTGTTGTTTGCAAAACCTTCGAAAGGAAATCGGAACATCGTTACACTCCAATAGATGTGTTTCTATCCTCATGTCCAAATTTATTTCTAGGTAGTTTATTCTCTTTTCCAAATATATTCTTAATATATAAAATTTCTCTTTTAATGATTTATAATTTGGACACTATAATGGAAATAGTCTCCAAGAACCTTATTGATTCCACATAGTATTCTCTTTTTGTAATTCATTAAAATGATTATATTTTACTTTCATATGAGATGAGATATGTAATTTGAATATATATTTCCACATATTAGGAAGGATTAATCCTATTAAAATCTTCTGGATAATGAGACAACATAATATATCATGAGTGAGGTTACAAATTCCCAGGTGATATGGGATCTCCTTATCTCATAACACAAGAATCCTTGCTGACATCATTATTTTCCCACAATAAATGGGTAAATATCCATGATGAAGTGAAGGAAAAAAAATAAGATCAGAGGCCCAAGGAGGGATTCCCATACATACATGTTCAATGATGATAAATATCCACTCCATACATTCAAATTATATTTCCATGTAATGCATTTTTTCCATGTTGGATCCATGATACATGATATTTCGATCACTAAGGTCCCCCTAATCTTGATAAATAGGAATGTGGATAGATATCCCTTTAATTAAACTGTGTTAATCATCAGATAGCCAATATGAAATAATGGGATATATTCTTCTGTTAATGACACTAGAAAACAACTTGTACTAAAAATTACATAAGCTTATTGTTTTATCATTTTTATGAGAAAATAAATCCTTTATTTTGGGAATGAATAACATGTTAGTAGCGCTAACTGCTCTTGGGGTACATCCCCCTCAGAAAAAGTCTTGTATAGATTCCACTAGGTCACATCTGATCTGATCCCATGATGCCCTGTAAAATTAACCTGGGAAGCCATCTGAATCGGGATCACACTCTAGGTTGACACTCCAAATCACATCATATATTTTTAACTTCTCTGGGACATATATGATCAGTTAATTTTCTTGGTTATAGAAACTATTCAGGATCACGTCCATGATCTCTTGATACCCCCTCGGATAGGCTTAAGGTATTCATGGATTAGGGACAACAAGAAGCTCTTTGAAGTAAGACTGTTATATACCCCCAACCATGCTCCAAACATCGGTAATGGTTCTGTCATACAACCTAATATTGGGTCTAATGGTGCACCGCTTCTCCTAAATACATGCATGGAAATACTCTAAGTTTTTATAACCCTCACAGTTCCATTTGTTTCTCTCTTCTTCCTATGCCAATAGTTTTTTCCTCCAAAAAAATTCTGCCAAAATATCATTCTTGCTGGATAGATATCCAAAAATATTAGCATCTCATTCATTTTCTAAGATAGATTCAAAACACTCAATTTTCATCTTTACTATATCCATGTCTCTGGTTCAAGGATACTACATATTGATCAATGATTGGAGATCCCCTTTGAGACTCCTTAATCTGTTATGGTACACTATATAATCACTTCCTCATATGGTTAGGAACCATAAAACATAAATATCCCATTGATTGCCCATAATATTGGTACACATCAGAGAAAAAGTACACTGCATGATCTCTTCCTTACTAGAAGAAAAATAAAACAAAGATAGGAGAATGACTAGATATCCAAAAAAACCGAGTGGGTTGCATTTTCATCTGGATAGGCCAAAACTGGATGGTCATTAATATGTAATTAGTCAAGCCGACACCATGTTCTGAGGCTCCATATCTGATTATTAAACCACATGTAACGATCCTCTTTATATTTCATATCCATGATACATCAGTAATCCATGAATTGAATAAAATCCATAGTGTTATTTCAGGGAAAGGCACTTCTCCCCATCATTTAATTTGGATCCACAATGATATTGAATTAATATCCAACAATCCAAAGGTATTCCCCCACATCAAAAGCTCCAAGCTCACAACACATGTTTTCTCAAATTCTGGAAAAGTATCTAACATAAGAAATAGATGAACAATATATGATTACCTATTGTGACTTTGGTGGTGATAAAATGATCCAATGCCTTCATTAGTTCCACTAATATATTAGTGTTCGAAATGGTCTTAATATATTGGTTTTGTGGGATTTTATGCATGATCTCACACATTCTAATTCATAAAGAATACTATCTATTTTTCTAATATCATTTCTTTCTATCCAACCCACCATTATAGAGAGCCTATTATTATGAACCCCACATCGGATAAAAACTGTCTTAACCCTGTCACCTATGAAATGGGTGGTCCATGTAAGGATAAATACCATTGGATAATTGGACACATCGACTTGTGCAGAAAAATATTATTGTTATTATTCTATGAAGAAAATTACTGACAATTGTTTTTGGGATGGGAACTTTTTCATGATGTAATGTTTATAGGTGATGGAGGTTAAATCAGGTGTTGATGCTTCAAGGGAGGTAACATTCTCAGTAGAAATGTGTTTCTATGTTGGTGAATAAGAAACATTATTAAAATACCATGAGGGAGAATACATATCTTCTTGTGGAGGTATTGAGAGAGGTAACCATAATGGGGTCACTATATCCATGGGGATAACATGAGTGATGACTGATGAACTTGTTCCATCTTTAGCCCAAAATGTTGTTGTGGGAGAGTCCTTGGGGGAGTTTTCATGCCAGAAGGGCATGAATCATGGGTAAGTCTCACTATGAATCCACTAATTATATTATTTTATTTTTTGCATTTCGAAGAAGAGAACTATAAGATCATAAGAGTTCCCTAGTAGTAGATTAATAAACCATCACCTTATAGGGAATCAGTGTCAATAATGGGGCTTCAATATCAGAAAAAGCACTTGAAGGAAAAAACATTAGCTCATTGAAGCCTTGGACAGCCTTATGATGATGTAAGTGATAAATATTCATATAACGGGACTCATTACATTCTCTTTCGATCCAGAATGGTTGGACTAAAACCTGATGATGAAGTAGTTGAGTGGCTACCCTGAAATCTCTTGAAAAGGCCTCCCATATCATCTTATATTTCATTCCTACAAACCAACATCGCATGAACCAATAGATTAAAAAAGGAATAGTATATGTGAACCAAACGGTAAACAAAGGAATGATTCCCATCATTTGAATCCTTCACAAAAATATTATTAAAATCCAATATAGGATGGTAAAATTTGGTCTCCACATAGATTTGAGCTCCTGAGGATTCCTCTAATATCCGGGTTCGATCGTCAACATAGATTAAACAACCAAGGTAATAACCAATATCCCAAAAACGAATCGTTCATTTATGGTATGGGAAGGCCCATAATGTTTACCCAAACACTATTCTCTCTATGTCCCTCTCCTGATGATTCTCAATCAACCATCAAAAGAAGATGAACAACCAATGACCCATCGACCTCGAAGACTGAAACCACGCTTAGAAGAAAACCACCACTAAATCCAAGACCATAAAAAGGATTTTTGATTCATGGATGATATCCATGCTGGAGATGCAAACCCCCAATAACTCACAATTATCCAAAATAATGGAATATGTGACCTCCCTACTCTAAACCCCATCATGAGAATCCATATGGGGCATTGGGAATTTTCTTAAATGGAATATAAAAGAAAAAAACCAAGGTTGGATGACATTCTACTCTCACCATATCCATCACATTAACAGAAACCTCATGGATATTGGTGCATAGAGAGACATGTGGTTTGAAACTGTGAGCATCGTTTAATGTATACTCTAGATCTCAGATTGAAACAATGAGACTAGTATGAGGCACGACGTGCTGAGACAAACACGACAACTGATGGAGTAATAGGCTCAAATATCCTTGGGGAGTGGGATGCAACCTTTGGAAAACCTTCGACCATGGGAGAAATGGCTATTTTTTTTCAAATTTAGTTTCGCATGTGGTGTGTTATTTAGAGAATGTGGAGGCATTTTTTTTGTTTAATATTTTGATTTTATACCTAATTATATATAATATTTAAATAAAATCAAAATGAGTCTAATTTAATTGATGGTAATCCTATTACGAGATGTTTTAACAATAAATGATTGGATATAATTAATTTATTAATAAATCACTCGTTTTTATTTAATTTCATATTTAGATGATGATTTTGGAGGCTTTATATTAGATATAATAATCACCTCAAAATCATAGAACACTTAGAAAAATTTATGGTTTCATATTCTAGTAATAATAAAAATTCATTTGAATTTGAAAGTCCTAAAGAATAATACATATATATAAGTTGTCTCTTTGTAAATTTGTTTTGGATTAAACTACAATTTATGGTCTTTGGACTTAATTTTGATCATTTTTTTATTTTGTGAAAAATCACTAGTATACTAAATATTTTAAAAAAACATTCATCCATTTTAAAACAAAATTTTTTTATATATATAATCACTTTATGAGGGATCATGTCCCCAAAGTGGATACATCTTAAGAATTTGTTAATACTAAATATCATATTATTTATATTTTTACTAATCCAATTCCAAGGGATAGTTTTTATTTTATTTAGGTAATGAAAGGATTATTTAATTATATATATATATTCCATTATTTTTTTATTATAGTATTTTTAGTAATTTATTTTGTTTTTATCGTTTAAAGTATTTATATTTTTGATGATTTATTTTATATGATTTTAAATTTTTTATTTCATATTATTATTTTATATAAAAAAATTATTTCTATTTGAAATATCAAAAATGATATAAAAAAACTATTTATTAAATTCACTATAGTTAATTTTTTTTCTATTTCTCATACCTTATAGCTCATGACCTTTTGATCTATAAAACATTTGACCTATTAGAACCTAGATCATCTGAACCCAAAATATTATACTACATTTTATTATGGAGAATAATAATAGGACTGATAAGGATTGTCCTAGTGGAGTGAAGAATAAAATCATTTTTTGGTATAGATCATTAGGTGTTTTAAGGAAATTGTATTGGCTTTTAATGGTTGTTTGAGATGATTATAATGATAAATAAAGTGTTAATATTTCAATGGATGGATTTCATGTTCATGGGAAGAAATTATGAATATGTTTTTTTATGGTGAATTAATTGTGAATTTGAAGAATTCCAATTTCATATTTGGTGACTCTAAGGAAGTTTTTTCTTCAATGGAGAAAAATAAGGATGTTTTTGTGTTCATCGTCTCTATATATAATAATTTTTTTTCCTTTTTGAAATAAATATTAAATTCATTTGAATATTGATTGGGGATAAAGTTCACAAGTCTGAGGACATCAATTCTTTTCCTTTTGGAATTTATCAAGTAAATAATTTATAGTTAAAAGATATAGAATCTTTCCAGAATGATCATGCCAAGTTCATACGTACAACAATTATTTCAATGATTAAAAAATTTTATATATTCTTTTGATATGCATAAATATCATGTTTCCCAAGATTAATGATATGAATATCAACATTAGTCGATAAAATTATGATACATGGACAACTAATTCTAAAAGGATTCAAGTATTTTATTATATCCCTATGGTAGGTTGGTTTCTCTCAATTTTTATTAGAGGGGGTGATTTGTGAAATCGATACCCGTTTATGATTTTTTTTAAACAATGATATTTATACTAATACCCTAAGAATATTAATATTATATTAGAATTTAACCAGGGGAAAGATAATTACAATTTCTATAGAATAAGATGGGCCATCATGTGTTCTTATTGAGGGGGAGCACCAATATTTTATGTTTATAGGCTCCTTAAGGATTATTGAGGATGAAGTGGGTGAGTCTAGATTTGATGGAGATGCTTTTAGGATTTATGTTGGTAGATATTTAGAAAAATCCACTACTAGTAGAGATTATTACCTTCATATAATTACAAGGAGGAAATTCATATATGATAACATTACTTCCATAATTAGGGGATTTCATTATTTTCCCAGATTTTATGAAGAACCTTCAAAGATTAATGAAATTGGTTCTATTATTATTTTGAGGCCATAGGAATTAGATTTACCTGCACCTTTGGATAAGGTTATTTGTTCTCCTATTAGTAAATTTGATCAAATAGTTCAAGTATTTTGATAAATGGATGACCATGCAATTGGGTGTGTCAAAAAATATGTAATTTAGCCTGATGTAGTTGTGGAATGTTAAGTTGTAAAGATATCTCATTTATAGATTGGAATAGTTGAGTACGATTCTCAATCAATTAAGTTGGAAAGAATAGAGGAATCATATTCCATTGAGTTTTTTAGTTCTCATATTGTTTCTAGTATTAATTAATCAAGGATCAATTACGTTATTTTATTGCAAATCATATGATAGTGACTATTGAATAAGATGTAGACTTTATTGAAGGTTTTAGATATTTTCCACTTCATCTATTGATGGTTTGGAGGTTTATTTAGTTTAATTTATTGGTTATGGAGACCCCCCTATATGGGTTGAGGTAGTACCCTCATAATATATGGATGATGCATGTTATTAATCACACGTTTTAAATTTTTCTAAAACAATTTTCTCATTATTTCATTAATTACATACAAGGTCATAAAGCTTCAAATAAAACATGAGTGTTTTATGATGTCTATTGAATGCATATGAAATAGATCTATTTATAAATATATTATGAGTCTCTCCAAAATAAAAAATCAATATAAAGGAATGATAAAACATTATGAAATATTTGGATTTTTAAAATATGGGTATCACTGACCAAATTGGAATGATCCTAGGTGAAATGTTTTCTATGATATATTTTAGTGATCATGAGAAGTTTTAATAAAATTAGTTTGAGTTTCTATGAGTCTCCAATTAATACCATCTACGAACATCATCATCTGGTTGAATTAGATTAGATGAAATGTTAATAATGATAGAGGTTCTCTAAGTTGATATTTCTATAATGGTTTAAAATATTTAATGTTTAATGCCTGATAGTGTCCCTCTCCCTTCTATTTGGATAGTCATAAGGAAATGATTTATATAATGACTCATTTAGAACCAAGAGTAATTTTTTTACTCAAATAGTTAAGGAAATGATGGTGATATATGTTTAGCTATCATAGATGATTCAAAATTTTCTAAAATTTATTTTGGTTGATGTGATGATGTTTATCTAGGAATCAAGACACTTTTACATAGTGCGTTAAACTTTTGAAAACCAATTTAAATAAATAATGCAGGATAAAATTGATGTGCACCAGGATCTTATAGATTATATAACATCTAATTATTCTTTAGATTAATCAAAACCTAATTCTAACCCTACCTCTCATGATAAACCATAATAATTGATTATATTTCCTAGAAATTTTATGTAATATAAACGAATTTATAAAATTGAAATTATTTTGTTATATTCTGTGATCTTTAGGTTTTACGTGTGATGGTATTTTATGTTCTAAGAATATATACTTTCAATATTTTCATATTTATGGATCCACTAATATTCCAAAATAATTTGGTCAAAATTATATGTTTTATTCTATTTGTATAAAATATTTTTTATCTCAAAAAAATGTTAGAAAATTGGATGAATGAAAAACATCAAAATAATTATCACTAATATAATTTGAGAAATATTACATTTAAAACCTTGTATGTTTACCTTTATTTAATTGGTTGATTGGTTTTGGAATGATAAATATAGTGGATATTTTTGAGAAAATAGATGGTCATCTAAAAAATAATAATTAATTTCTCAATGTTTTTTATACTAAAAAACACCCTGATTTTTTAGTAATAAATCTATTTTGAGTGGAGTTTAATTTCATAATTAATAGACGAGTTATTTTATTTTTCCTTGAAATCGAGAAGTAATTTATTTTTAGTTTATATTCAGGTGAAATATTTACTTCAATGTATTCAAAATATTTTAATGAATTAAAAAATCACAATTACAAAAGTGATATTGTAACATAAAGATGATATCCAACCCACATTTGAGGTAAATTATATTATTAGGAACCTCAATTTTCACAAGGAATCACATTAATCAGTGCCTAATGTTTGGTATGTACCTAAGAGAAGTAACGTCATGTGGATCTCATAATCCATGTTCTGGAGCTATACATTTGAAATTGACCAAACTCCAAAAACAATAATTTTAGGGTTTTCCTCGTATTAATAAATCCCATAATGAACTAGTTATCTACATATTTTTTATTTTTAAATTATTTTGATATTTCTACGTTGATTATTTTAGAGTAAATCTATCATTGAAGAGATTAAAAGGCTATTTTAGATGATCTACATCAATGGATTTATTAATTATGATTTCTAAGAGAGGTTTGTTTTTTAATGGATGATTAAATATAAATTTAAAATGCACTAATTATATTGAAAATCATGATTTGACTGGTGATATTTTTTTAATTTTTTTTTCAATAATAAAATCATGCTACTTATTTAATTATCAAATAAATATATCTATGTTGTACTTTATCTTTTTCACTGATGATCAGTTTTCACTAATGCACTAGAAAATTTTAAATATATTTCTATGAATAAATATTTAATATTTATTATTACAATATAGATTACTCTTTATGATATAACTATTACATCTTATCTACGATCCGTATAATGTAGTTTGTTAATGCTTTTCCAAACATTAATTAATAGAAAAACATGTTAAGGTTGCCACTGTATGTTCTTCCTCCTACTGAAAAAGTTTTTCATGATAATTTCATATTTGCAAAATATATTATATATATAATGTTCAAAGATTCCTAACAATAATTATACATTAATGTTTTTCATCTATTTTATGAGGATCTCTTTATTTATAAGTTAAATCATTTTTATCTGAATTATTTTATAGATTGTTCCTCAAACCATAGAAAATTTATTTTTGTAATGAACACAAGGGTGTGGAGTTTTTTGAGGGGTACTATTTGTCCTATTTTAAATCCTTTTAAACATTTATTTAATAATATTTAGTTGTATGTACTCAACTATCAAGATCCTTTGAAAAAGGATCATCTAGTGAAAATTACAAAGCTTGTGTAGGGAGTGTTGGTTGAGTGGACTATGTGACCTTTATGTCCTAAACCACGATTAGTATATTGTGTTATCTTATTTTAAATTCAGATACATATTATATAAAAGTAATGTGAAAAACATTTCATTATATGTTGCAAAGGGTGCTCAATTCTTTAATTTTAATGCCTTTTTAAAAGGTCACAATTCACCCAACCACTTTTTTTCATCGTCATTCTGACCTAATAATAGAATATCCATTGTTGATTCTTTCTTTATATATCACTATAACCATCCGAATTTATTTTATAAATCCTAATATATTATATTCACTATATCCATATATATATCGTTTATAAATTTTAATTATATAAATAATTATTATTTCGGATATTTTTTTTTCAAATAAGATATTAGGTATCTATGGTTGATGATAATATTCTTTTGATATATTTTTGTAATTGACTTAAAATACATTTAACTAATTTATTTAGAACTTTTACTTATTATTTTCAAATTTTTTTTGAGATTAATTTTTTATTATATTTTGGTTAAATTATTATCATTTATATATGATATCATAAATTTTTTTAGTTATTTATTTATATAATAATTAAATTTACTAAATTTACTTTATTTTTGTAATCCCAAATTAAATTAAAAATTATTTAAAAAAATAATTTATAAAGAGAATTTTGAATTAATGATTGTTTTTTATATTAGAAGACATAACAATATAAATAGTGTTATCTAGTGTATTTTTAAATATCTCGTATTTTTTGAACTACAAACATAATGTACTATTTTCATAATTATTTTGAGTTATAACATGTTCTAGTGTTTTCCAATATTTTTTTGGAATAATTATAAGATGTATTGAATTTTCTTCTTATTTCTTAATATATTTTCATTGAGTCTAATGGTTGACGTAGTGAACTGACTAATTTTAGAGATTAAAAAAATTTTCTAGTCCATATCATTGTTTTATAATGTTTGAATCTGAGGGTTTATTTTCATAAATTATTTAAGAGTTTAATACTTTTTTCTATATTATAATTTTCCTGTTTGATAATTTATTTATAGAGGTAATTTCTAGAGTAATATTTATTCTACCAATTTAATGAACTTTTCCTTTCTAGTATAGAGTTGTCTAACTGAATATTATGTTTAAAAAAATATATTCTGAAAAAGTTGTACTCATATCTTTATTATGATGTGATTAACACCCATGACTATGTTCAGGTATCCCAACCATTTTTTGACATAAAATGGGGGTTATCATTAGAAAAATCGGTCCCCCAATCATATAATGGGGACCCTCCTCATTAATAATGTTTTTTACATATTATGTCACATCACTTTCAAACAATATATTTTTATGTCATATAATCCAATTGGATTCAATAATGAATTATTACAAGATTTTGGCCCCCATTATTGATTATTTCATTCTATATTTAAAAATATTTCCCTCAGTTATGAGTAATAATATTATGAATAGTTATTGATGTTCTATTGATAGAAATAACTATATGATGTGTAAAAATTACACCTGACAGTTGAAAAATAATTTTTAATACTTTCCCATGTATATTTAATTTGATTTCCCAAATGTAATTTATACAGTTTGATTTAAATTTCAGTTTGAGAAAATTTGTTATTGATGAATATTATTGTTTAAAATTATAATTTTATTATATAACATTATCAACTGAATTTTTATAGTACTATCTTATAAAATCATATTTGAGTGCTTAATATGGTTGTTGACTTAATAAGTTATAAATATTTTAATAAATTCATAACATTAAAAAATTATTGATATACAGTAACAAAACACATATTTCCTGAATTAGTTTATAAAATATACCAATTTCATGATATATATGAGTCATAGAATAAAAATTCATGAAGCCTATGATTAAATTTCCGTGATCTAGAAATATAAAATAAATTGAGTATAAAAACAATTATCAAAAAAATTCACAAGATCCTAAAAAATTTATAAAGAAAGATGATGAATTAAAAAAATCATAATGTTTTTACCTTGTGCTTTGAATATTAAAAAATCATTAATATCATTTTAGCTTTATTTTTCAATAATAATTAAAATTAATCACCTATAAGGGATTATGTTTTTGAAAATGAATAATGTCCATTCATCATGGAAAAATATTTTTTAAATTTTCAAAAACAAATTTTAATGTGACTTATTTTTCCCTTGAATAAAATATTTTCTTAAATGGCCTCAATGAGAATTTTAATTTCCATTTATAAATTTAAATTGAAAATAAGATATTAATATAATTTATTTTTACCATAAAAATATATATTTTGCAAAAATATTCTAGAAAATATTTCTTAAAACATATTTCACAATTTCATAAGAAATTATTAATATAAATTATTTATTTTGAAGATAATCTTTAAAATTATGAAGGAAAATATTAATTGATTAAATTTTCTTTTTCATACTTTGAATAATTATCTTAGGCTACATTCTATATGCCCAAATGAAATCTAAAAATTAATTTTCTTCCATTTAATTTTTGTTTTTGAATACGTTAAAATCCTATCTATTTGTAATTTATTTCTTCAACTAAAACTTCATTTGAATTAGGAATACTATGATACATATTTATTTTGACATGGGAATTTTATTTATTTTATAATATTTTTGTGTTTATTTGTTTATGTGGTAAAATTTTCATTAATTTACTACATAAATTTATTTTAAAACTATATGGATTTGATAATAAGTATTATGGTTTTATAATCAATATCATATCCAAAAAAACTAATTTTATTAAAATAAATAATCATATATTTGGTTTTGAAATAACAAATAAAATTTTTATAGCAACATTTAATTATGTTATGTGTTTGAAATGCATTTCTATTGTTTGGAAAAAAAATTAAAACACCATATATATATATATAAGGATTGATAATATAGTTCTTCACATTTTGAAAATTATAAAGAATTCTTTTTAACCAAACAACGTGAAATTCCATTCGTAATGACCAGAACGAACGATAAATATAGTTTTATATTTATCTGAACTCTCAATAACCAAATTTCATATAAAATTTAAAATTTCTATTTTTCTTTATAATGTCTATTTAGTAATTTATTTTATTTTTTATAGGATATTGTAACTTTTATAAAAAAAAAGTAAAAGGCTTATAAATAATAACCAATCTTAGGGAACCTATTTCTATTTTAGCTTGACTAGGAACGTAAAATGTCAAAAAAACTCCATAGAAATTTTATTTTCATAATAATAAAATTATCTAATAATGCATGAACCTATTTTCTCATCATTATACTATATAAGTATTCATTTTTATTGGACAATATTTTTTTTGGAATTTTATATATTTTGTTTTAATATAATGTAATTTAATTGAATATTTTTCCTCCCAAAATTTAATATTTTAAATTTAAATAAACATCATTTTAAAAAAAATTAGATTTTATTTATTATAATATTAATTTATTTTTATTCCAATTATTCATTAATCCTTTTATTTTAATCTTCATAATGTAATTTTTTAATATGTTGTTGCTTATGTTGAATAAAATTTAAATTTTTAGATTCTAAATCCTAGAGTAAATTAATTTCTTTTTTATTCATTTTTGAGTAAAATTAAAATGAATTTATTATTCTTCAACATTAAAAGTATATATTAATATAAAATTTTTTTCTTTAAAAACAAAATATTATTGAAAACATATAAAACCATATACACAATGTGGTCCCAACAATCTATCACTTTGTATTTTATTATAAATACCATAAATTCCTCCTGAAATGAATTCAAAAATAGGAAAATAAAGATCTTCTCTATCCATTCACCTTCCTTTATCTTCCATCCCATTTATCGACAGGAAATAAAAAGATCATGGGAAAATAGTATAAATCCATACATAAGAAATACACCATAAATCATTTCAATCTAAGTTTAAATGAGTAATTCTTGATGTAGAAAACAAGATGATTTGGTTTATATAATAATAATGTTCATTATTCACTGAACATGATACCACTTGAGATGAGAACTCTTGTACATTGTCTTCATGTGTTTTCCATTTTCATTCTAGGATGAAGAAATTGAATGTGATAGGGAATAATCACCAGAAAACACTTACACTCAATTCATCAAATTGATCAAAAACATTCAAGTGCAATAGGAAGGATATGTGGCCTTGGGATATTTCCATTCTTCTTATGTCACAGATTAATTTAGTTACCCTATTTGTTAAATGATCGTTATTTTGGGCAACCAAGGGAAATAGTTTTTGAAATGAAATACCATTTCCAATTACATTTTTTTAAACAATTTATATAGTAATTTAATTTAATAACAATTGTAGTCGATACTGATTGAAATAATTATTCTGTAAGATTCTTCATTAGTCTCCACCTCATGGGAATCTCTACTCATAATCATCACCATGGGTCATACTTTATCATTTTAGTCATTGAATATCAATTTAATAATCATCCAATGAAGGAAACGTCTTCATCTTATCTATCAAATGTTGACAACATTCACTACTTCTAAGGTTTACCCCTGAGAGAACACTTCACGATCAATTCATTGTATCATCAGCACATATACAATACACAAATGATTATGGGAATAAGGTGGTTCCTCCTTGATAATTTAATGTGAAAAGAAATGTTGAGATGGTTCTCTCAACCACGATGATCCATTTTTTCCAGTCTTCATGCTCAGACATCTGAACTTATTTTCTGATCTTTGATGATTTGGTAGTGATATCTTCAAATTATTTTCATATTTTTGTGGAGAGTTTTGTTTCATAACATACATCTTTAATAATATATTATTACTCCTTTTATGGAGTTATTCTTTCATTGTTATTACGTTAGATAACTGTTTTCAATGTGAATGGATTCCATACATATCTCATATGAAGATTTTTTAATGTGTGTGTTTCCATTGGATTTTACTCACTCATGAAGTATATCTTCATAATATGAATGTTTTCTATTTTTCTTTTCAACTACCCTTTTTATTTTCATCATCATGATTCATCATTCATTAAAAATCATCCAGAAAGATGACCAACATTCCATTTGGAACTATTACAGTATGTTTGGATAATTGACATGGGTTGTATGAGCTTAACACCTCTAGGTATCTCTTTTAGATATGTTTCCCTTCAATAACATGGTTCTAAAATTTGGGTTCTTCTCAGCTTCCCAACATGAGACATTCTTGGGAAACATTTTATTCACAATATTCTTCTTACTTCATCTCAAGGAAGTTTCTTCATGCTTCTCTAGCATTTGATTTATTATTATATTATCAAAAATGAATGAATGTTGAGATTGGAAAGTACCTACCTTGTGACCACTACCATTCCTTACATCACATATGTTATCAAGCCTACCAAATTTGTTTGCAGTAAATAGATGCATCGAGACATGCAGATGTTTATTCTTCTTAACTGGATTTCGTACCAATGATATAGGCTTTCTCTGTTGTTTTTAATTTAATGGATTGTACCAAAAATCCAATGCGCAATGTAAAAATATGTGGCAATACCAACATTTACCCAAAACCTGTATCTTCGTGATATCGTCTATATAAGGATGTTGTGTATTTATCATAATGTAATGTGCTCTACCGGGGGAACCAACTTCCATATTCTTTTTCCTATCCACCTTAGACATGATGGTAGGTTTCTTCTCCCTTCCTTCCTTCATCTATTATTGTTTTGAAATTTTCTTCTAACATTCACCTTCTGTATTAATATATTTTGAAACAATTAAACAACATGATGTGGATGGTATCTTCACTTTATCATCTGCTTTTTATTGGTAAATGAGTGATTTCCCGATCTTAATATCAAATGTTGGATGTATTTTGATAGTATAATCTTATAGTGATCACTGAGTAGCATTAGAACACATTCCGTGAGATGGATAATAAAGAGTTGGCATAATCTTCTTATCCCATTTTAGAGGTATTTCAGGTTTATAATCCTCTATTGAGCATTGGGTAACCAAATCAACTATTTCGTTCTTTTTTGATGTATAAATACACTTCTTTTCATGATTAGTCAACTGAGAATCAAATTATAGTCATTTACTATTGAGAATGACCTTCAGATCATCAATTATAGTCATCTTCTCCTCACAAGACTTATTCATTATAGAAACATCTTCTTCATGTAGCTTCATTTTTTACAAAATCTATGAGTCATATACCTTGATCTATACGGACAAATCATCCAAATATAAACTCTTGAATGTAGTTCTCTTCTACAGATTATCTTTGATTACACGGATCATTTCTTCTAGAGTTTTATTGACTCCTCCATTTTTTTCAATGTATTTATTCTATTTGGGGACCCCTAAACATTAAAAAAATATTTTCCAAGCCCTTCCCCACATTATTATCTTCTTTTTCATGTTAGGTGTTTTTAACCTGAATACATTTAAATATTCTACAAAACAAAAAAAACTTTTTATTCAAGAATATCGCCTAGATAAATTCATAATTTTTCCTGATCACTTGAGATAAATGTGTCTTCCATTCCTATGGTAGACACCAGAGCCACCTTCTATTTACATTCCAAGACTGATATTTCTTCATTATCAGAAGGGCATGGAGAACCAGACACTATATCTTTTTTTGTACATGATGGACTTCATCAACTGCTTCTTCTATTTCTTCTTCATATTTGTGATGATCTTGTTGGATGCAGCCATCTGCTAAAAAATTACAGAATCATCATCAAGAATTCACTTCAATGATGAATTTTGGAAGGAAACAAAAAAAAAAATTAAATAAAATTACATTATAGTATCGAACATACATGAAAATTTTCCCTCTGATACCAAATGAAGGATCCCAGGACACCCTGAGTTGGGGGTGAATCAGGGTGTCAGGTTTTTCTATTAAATTTATGGATCTTGTTCCCACATTGGTAGTATATTATTAAACCATTAATATGGATATGTGGAGTAATTAAAACATTGACACGAAGAAGTAGTGCATCCCAATTTTATATGGTTAACCACTAAGGGATATGTCTAAGGAGCATATGCTGACATGTTTTCGGTCAAATAAAATTCTACTAATATTTACTTGTTGTGAATTACAAAGGTTCAGGAATAGTCACTTTGTCCCAGGAACACTCCCATTACAATAGTTCAAGGGTATCTCACTACATCCCTCAGATCAATTTTGTAGACTCCCCGGGGGTTACTGCCTTGGAAGAGGTTATAGTCAGTTTATTGACATGAAGGTCACTTCAGTAGATAGACATAAAAGTCCCTGTCTCGTGTTCAATATGAAACATTTCTTGCATCATTGTCTAGATTTGATGCACTTTTATGTTTAATCTTTTTATTTATTGAATGAAATTAATTCACTCAATATTCTACTTCATTATTCTAGAATAACAAACATCTTTCTAGATGTTTTTTCTTTTGATAACTATTCATTATTTTGTTGATAGTCTCTGATCTCCATACCATGCTTTCACTGCATACTACACCTGCTCTGCGTATCGGGCCTACACCATATTCTGCGCCTACTCTGTGTATTGGTCCTGCTCCGTGTATTGCGCCTACTACATGTACCACTCCCTCTCTGCGTACAGTGCCTTCTCCGTATACAAATCCTGATCCATGTACTATGCCTGATCTAAGGCATATCTTCATTCCACCTCCACATACCACCTCTATGTATATCCTTAGAGTAACACCTTCATATACACCCTCTATGTATCTCCATAGAGTACAGACTTCACGTACCACCTCTACGTATCATCTTCATGTACTGCCTTTGCGTACGGCATCTACATTCCCCCTTCGCGTATTATTTCATCCTTACATAGACTCCTTCATCTAATTCTGTATATTATTTCATCTCCTTCATAACAAATTTTCCTTCGCAAAAACTATTCTTTGTACTACACCTTCTAATTTCGCGTACCATTTTTTCTTTCATGTACCTCTTCTTCTTATGCTCAATCTACCCCACAAACCCCATTTAGACTTAGATGAGTTCCTACACAATGATGATATTCTATTATCAAATTTACTCTCCCATAAAGATGGGATTAACACTGCTTATATTGGAAAATTACTCAGTAATGTTTTCTAATCCGTTTTTCCCAAATTATTTAATGTGGGTCAATCTTCACCGTGGACTATACTCCATCATCATACTGTGAGACTCCACCGCATACCGTGTGTCTGCCAGTATAAATACTTCATCTCTTCGACAAATGATGAGTCATTCCACGTTCCACCACTCCTTCCATAGTGATCCATTTTCAGTTCTACGACCCGTTCCACATACATTTCCCGCTTCATGGTACGTGTTCAATGCTCAGAGGTATGCAGTGTCCTTCCTTCTCCAATTTCCTTCGTTATTCCTCATCTTGTTCAGTCCTATGCCTAAATACTTCCATTTCCAAAAAAATCCCAATTTTGAGGGCAATAATTTTTAAAAAACTAGGAAACAAAACCCCTTTAATATCTACTTTCCCAAGAACAACAATTCTCCTTCACTATCTTCTAGATTCTTTAATAGTTAGAGAATTTCATCACAAAATCCATCCACCATGATATACATTCTTTGAACGATCAATTTTAGCATCATATTCTTTAGGGAATGAACAATATATTCCCTTCTTTCTTGTCTTCCAACAACATCATTATTTCCATTCAATAATGAATATAATGGGTATCATATTCTCTTATTTTTATGATCATACTTAAATCATCCAATTTCGACATCATTCCTCAGGCATGACACATCATGCAGTATATTTCATAGTCTCTTTGTACTGTGAGATGTTTCATTTTAACATTTTAACTTCAATCCCTTCAACACACACTCTCTCAATAACTTTGGAGTTCTTCATCATCTATTTCGTTATTTTGATCTTTTTTGAAAACTGTTTACTATAAAAACATCTTTATAAACAAAGTACTCCAAACTTATACACATATCATTTATGGGTTTATATCTATTGTATTATTTTAGTAAACATTAAATGTTAATTATAAATTAATTTTTATCTATTCAAATTATATTATGATTCCTTTTTATTTTCATCACAATTTTTTGGATTATTATATATGAATGTTTATATATATTTTTCTTCATAATATCCTTATGGAATATAATTTTTTAAACTAAATCTTGTTAATTTATAATTATTAGTAATTTTCTTTTTGAAAACATGAAATTAATTTTATTTCATGAATTTTTAAATATTATATATATTGTTAAATCATTTATGTATTTTAATATTTTTAAAGGTGTAAGAAAATGTATACTAAAATATTCTTTTACATATTGTAATAAAACATTTGAACTACATTTTTGAATACTTAGAGGTTTAAATTTTATACAAATATCATCAAAATTACATTTCACACCAGTAAATATTTCATGTCATTCATTTTTTCATAGTTAAAAAAGTTTTATTTAGATATCTTTATTAATTTAAAAACATATTGTTTTGATTTTTTGGACATTATTTCTTTGAAATGGGGAAAAATATAATGTTGTAACCTTATAATAAACATTATATATTATTTAAAAATTTATTGAATCTTTATATATATATATTGTAGTTTTCTGGTTAATATTAAAAAAATGTTTTATTTAAACCATCTCTTATTAAGGCAAAAGTTAAAAGTTGAACTAAACCAATATAAATCTGAAAATATTTCAATTCAAAATATGAAACCTAAATATGAGTTGATAACATAATTCGTTGTAATGATTTGTTTGAATGATGGTTTGTGGGGTAATTTAAAATTTTATAAAATATTATTAATTTTTTAATTTAGATCCATATTGTTTAAAATTTTTATATAGTGCTCAGATCATAGTATCCTATATCCAATGTATAAATTATTAAATTCAAATAGATACAAAAAATTTCATTCTAAAATAATTAGGAGTTTATTAGTCATGTTAAATGACATAAATAATATATAATATTATTATTAAAACGAAAACAAAATAGACAATTTATTTTCATTGACAATTCCATTATTCCCATAGTTTATTCATGTATATAAATCACAAAACACTTCCTCATTACCTAATAAATATAAAACATAAAAAATTGGTGATATTAAATGCTAAATAAGGGAGAGAATATAATAGAAGATATGAATAAATATGGAATAATCAACATGAAATGTTCAATAATTTAAACATATGAAATTTAATTAATAACATTAGAATAATATTTTAGGAATAAATATTAATAAAATAATTCATTATATATAATCAAATAAACATGAAAAAATAACCATACATATTCTCACTAATTTTATAATGACATGGAATATCAGTAAATGTATTCATAATGATGGATTACATAATGATGAAAATCTAAAACATATCATGAAGGCCTTATGTCATGACATCTAATACCCCTGAGACCTTTTTCAAATACTTCTAATATCATTTATCATTTGTGCCATGATATATATATAAATGGGTAAGGCCTTCTACAAAACCCAATTTGGTTTTTCTAATTATAATTATTGATTTATTGATGGGATATATTGGGCCTCAATCACTAAATACTAAGTCCAATGGATTCCTTATAAGATACTCCACAAAAAAAATTATATTTAATGTAGAAGTAAATTAATTCTATAATCATAAAACATATAGTGTAAAGAAAATGTTTTCAAAAAAGTACATCACTAATCAAAATGATCATAAAAAATCAAGAAAAATAATAAGGATAACATCAAAACAATATATACCCATTATATTAAGAGTGTGGATTATAGAAATTGATTAATAGAAATACTAAATAAATATATTTATAAACATTCTTGATGAAAATTTCCTTTTCATTGTGAAGTATCATTTTAAAACTAAATTTTCACAAATGATTATGAAAATACTTTTTTTAGTATTAAATTTTGATAATTATAATGGGATATTTAAAACACTGAGTGGCTATAACTATGATTCCATTCATATTTTTGGTAAAATCTAAAAATCACATGTTTTGTAAATGAAATGAATATTTTTTCAATTTTTTTTGTTATAAGTAAAAATGGGTTCAAATTTTCCAAATATATAATTTATATATTGTTAAAAAAATAAATTTTTTCTACAACTCGGTTTTGATATAAATTATATTTGATCTAAGAGAGAAAAAGTCAAATTTCATGAATTTTTTTAATTACCAATGAATTTAAAAATGGTACTATTACATGAAAATGATCATGAAATCCATAGGAGAAGAAAAAAGATTTATTTTAATATATAATTATCTAATAATTCCCCTAGGGAGACATAAACATAAAAATTCATGAAAAATGAATAAATTTTTAAATGAACTCATACTACTTGGGTAACTTCTAAATTATAAGAACCATAAAAGGAATGACATCACTTAGAACATTAAATACTCTAAATATAAATAGATTAAAAATATCAAATATCAAATGGGAAGAATGTAAACCACACTAAGGAAATACGAGGTGAATATGACATATATCTCATAGAAGAAAAAGTGATATATGAAATCCTTACATTGAGTTTGAATCATCACATATGTTTATTATCATCTAGAATAACAAAATTATGATAATTATTAACATTATTATGAATCCTTTTAATTTTTATATTGAATTTTATTTCACTTATTATCATGTTATGTATGATTACTTACTCAACTATGATTATGGAAGATGTTTTGATGATATTTGGATTATGTGTCCAAAAACATTTGCATGTTGAATATCATCAAATAGATTATTATTTCAACATTACTAGAACAATAATTTTTAATTTTTTTTAATATTTATAAAAAAATTATAATATTAAAATGAAATATGGTTATGAAAAATTAAATATGGTATGGTCATAGAGAGGGTTGGTCGTACATACGCATGAGTACCATTTCTATTTTTCAGCAATCATTATGGAAAGGTTGTACGTGATGTTTTTATGTATATAATTATAATAATAAAAAAACAATATTATTTCTTTAAATATACTTTTATATATCATCCATGAGTTGTGGTGATAAAAATAGACTCATATCGATTCATGAATGTAGTAGTCCACACGTTGACAAATGACATTATTTCCATTAAGTGAGTAAAACGATAAGAATGAAAATGATATATTATCTATTAATAATGATAATAATTCCAATAATATAAAAAATTTGTAATATATTTCACATATATTAGTTAAATTTATCCTTATTACCATTCATATAAATCGTTAGTGAAAATTGAATTCCATCGGTTCGTGAGGCGATAGTTCATCGTACACATGAGAAACATTATTGTGTATCCTTTATAATGGAAATAAAAGAAGATATATATGATATAATTACTAAAATTTTATAATTTTGATATAAATATAATTTATATACATTAAATACATTATAATACCCAACTAGGAAGGTGTTGATGGAAAATGTGACACATCAAATTGTGAGGCGGCAGTTCACCGTACACATGAGTGACATTATCATTTAACATTTGAGTGAAGAGGGCATGGATATATGAAATAAAGTTATCATAATAAAATCTGAGTATATGGTAGATAATTATTTATAATGAAATCTTATAATAATAGTAATTTAAGGATGTATAAGAATATAAAAAATAAAAAATGCATTGTTAGGAAATTTACCTCTCCTCACGCCATCACTTTTCGATTATACCAAAAGTATTCATAGAATGGAATAATGAAGAAATAAAGGATTATATAATAAGGGTATCAAATATGGGACATGTTTTTATAGGTCATGTTTAATCCCAAATTTTTTTTGGAGTGAATAATAGAAGATAGGTGTGGCTCTTTATAAGTGAGGTGAGTGACACATTTGTAATTTTTAAAAACAAAAGGTGCACCATTTTATCACATTACATAAGCATACAAAATGGGGTGTTATAAAATATTATAAATTATAGGGTATAATTATATCCATTAAATATATTTTAGTCAACTATTTAGTTCATTTTAATGCTTATTGATTTAGTTAAACCCTAGGTAAATCCATTTTTAACGTAACATTGAGAAATAATTTTACTAATTTCACTGAAATTACTGTATAAAAATTAATTTTACCTTATTATATAATATAGATAATTATTATTATAAATAAAAAAAATCAAATTTCATAAAATCCATTCACATTTTCTTCAATATTTAATTTAAATTTATCATAGAGAGGCGATTGGAAAGCATGTTTCCAAAAAGAAACATTGAAAATGTTTTCATTTTTTAAATAAATTTACTAAAAAATTATTAAAATAACTTAAATTACATTAATAGATATATAATTAAACTAATTTATATTTAATATAAAATAAAAATACAATTTAACTTAATAAATAATTTAATTGAAAATGTTTTTTTAATGAAAAATCAGAATTTTATTTCAATGAATCAAAATATGAAACTCTTTGGAAAAATAAAAAACATAAAACCTAAGATAATATTGATATGATTATTTAAATAATAATTTATATTTTCTAAAATAAATTCCCATAAATTAGTATTATATAATTTTAAATTATGTCTTCAAAGAATGACTGAACTGCCTATTAGAAAAATACATTTTTTTAGAAAATAATCCATTTTCCTTTAAATAGTTGTAATTTTAACATTTAATGAATAAATATCTAGTTTATCTATTACATAAAAGTTTATATAATATAATTTTAATATTTTACGATATAATAGTCCCACCATATAATTTAACGACTTTGTTATATTGAAAATATGTTAATAATAATATTATAATAGGTAATCAATTGTCATTCAAACCTGGTGTTACATGCATTACAAGCATTCAAAACTGATTGAAATTTTTTATAAATATATTTATCGTATTTTATTAGGTTTTTATATTCACTTCATTTCATGGTGTATCATTTCATACACACTATTTAATATGATGTTTATATTTCAAAATTATGGGGTTTTACATTTTATCATCAGATATTTTCATTTCATACATTTCTCTATAATTTGTATTTGTTAATACTTTCCTTTATAATTTCTAAATAATTTTTACATATCACCCAATAAAATGTGAAACTATTTTGATCAAATAATTCGAGATTCATGTTCCATGTATTTTCCTTTCTTAGAAATATTTTTTTAGAAATTATTCTATTATGATAAGAAATTATGATACCTAATATATTAGGTATCAATTAGACATGGCACACAGTTAGGATCACCCCAAGAAGGGACAAAGTATGGAAGCAGAAAATGTTAAAATATTTTAATTAATTGAATAAATGAGTACTTAATAGTGAATTATTTAATTAAAATTCACAATCCTGACAAAAATAATACAATGTTTTTAAGAAGGCAAGGTACATTATATTTGAGTACAATACTCTTGGGGATCACTGGTTTCCCTCCCGAGATTCTTAATTATAAAATTATTTAGTAGTGTGATAAATTGTTTATGTCTTACCTCTTATTTTTCCTCCTCAATTTATAAAGGTCTTTAAATTCGTGTTATTTTTATCATCTGTCACTATTATCTAATAATAGAGGATGTTGAGTAGGCAACATTGACTCTGTTAATAATACTTTTTTTAATATAAACTTTTGAAAATGTGGAACTGTTATACATACTTTTATGTGGTTCATTCCCCGTGGTGATATTGATGTGTTCTCTTATTTTTATTCACATAATAAAGGTATTTATCATGGGAATGATTGGTAATGGTAATGATATAATGGGTTTCATTTACATTGATAGAGTTGTTTTGACATGTTCTGTCATATAACTTATAAACATTATCTTTTGATATTATCTCCACAAAAAGTCTTCAGTGGTACATTATTGAATGAAATTGACCTCCATTATTAGTTCTTTCACTTCTTAATGTATAATATTACCCGACCTCATGAGAAATATGATTATTAACAATCATTGATGAACCACTAATATGAACATAAAAATAATATATTGGAATTGATTCAGATAGTTGATGATTATTTTAATATTTCTACAATTTTATTAAATTCTTTTCCAAAATAGATTTAACATATATTAATTTAAATATATCTATAAAAATTCATTTTTATGAAAAAATTTTGATAAAAAAACTATTTTTTGCAATATCATTTTGATCTTGATATTTGAAATACTATTTTGAAATTATGAATTGAGAACCTGCAAAAATGATGATTTATCAAAAATAAAGTATTCATATAATATAAAAATTATTAATCTATAATGATATATTTTGATAGAAGGAATGGTGCTTCAATGTAATTTCCATATTTGTCAATTTAAAGATATATATGTGAAAAAATTAAAAATTAATATAGTCGCTGAGAATATTTACCACATTGAGAAAGATAGAAAAATTGAGCAATTAAAATTTAATTATAAAAATCATAAGATCGATAAAAATTTATAATAATTATTATTAATTTCAGAAATAAACATTTTTTTCACAAAATTGTTATTATTAAAAGATAGTGTTAAATTTATTTTAGCTTTCTTTTATAATAATAATTGATAATAATTCACATAAAGGGGTAGTTTTTTAAAAATTATTGATTCCCTTATATCATCAGAAATTATTTCATTTACATTGATAATAAATCTTATTTGGTTTATACAATAATTAAATAAGATATATTTCTATAAAGTCGAGAAGTGGATTTGAAGTTACTTTTTCAATTCTACTTGAAAATAAAAAATAGATCAATGTTATTACCTCCTTGAAAAAATTTATTTCTAAATTAAAACTTTAATATCCTTTTATAAAACATATTTTTCAAATTTATAATATGTTTTTTTAACGCCCCAAACCCAGTTACCCAGAATCGGTTCATTACTGCATAACATTGGCATGATCACAAAAGATCAAGTCTTGAAAGATCGATTAGTTTAGTAGCCTTGGAAACAATAGATACATTCATAAATGTTACCTTATATCATAAAGTGAAAAACTACAATTACATAGTCTCCATTTTCCACACTCATATCCCCTTCTGACTATCCCTACGGGACATTCATAAAATACTTCTTCTCATCCAGAAAAATATTAAAACATTGAAAGGGGTGGGCTCAGATTCTCAGTAAGGATAACAAAATAGCAGAATCTTTCATAAATAAACATAAACATTTAAGGAAATTTATAACCAAAAAAATCATTTTAAACATGAACTTCAACATAATATGGAAAACGTAAAATGAAATAATGCCATTTACTTATTCACATGGATATTCTATTGGTCGAATAATCACATGCAATGTCAATAACCACTTTCATAATGATGGAATGCATAATTCTAGATTTTCATAACCTCGTAGCCAATGCCTCGTGCCAAGACTAAAAGTAAGATTTTGTCAAGGCCTCATGCCAAGACACTAGTTTGTCTCATGAGACCTGCCAATGCATCGAGGACCTATATTGGGCTCCACCCATCACATATGAAGTCTAATGCACTTCTAATATGAACAATTTTAAACATATCATAAACCATAATATAATCATCTCACAAAAAATATGCATAAAGGAAACATAACATTCCACATTTCAATCACAAGATATCAATACTATACATTGATATAATAAAAACTCTTTCAAAACCATTTTCAATACCAAAATAAATTAAAATTAAAACTTGATATTTATTTTTCATTTTTTTTAAAAAAAGTTAAGACTTGTAGAGGAAGCTGAAACTCAAATAATGGTCATGGTGGCGGGGAAGTCGTTGTCGCCACATATGTAAGAAAAAACATTAAGTTTTCCTTTTAGTAAAAAGGAATCATATAAAACTATTCCTTTTGAATAAAAGTAAAATTCTAAGGGGTTTATACACCGTATAGATGAAATTTGTGTATAAAAAAAATATGCCTCAATGAATGAAGATTGAGATGAAGTCCCTTACAAATATCATTTTTTAAATAAAATAGATCTTTTTTGTGTATTAAATATATGTACTCATAAATAAAGTATAAATACACTATTGGACATAATAATATCATCACATATTTTTAAAATAGGAGATTAACCCAAAGAATGGAAATTGGGTTAAGAAGATCCGTTACCTCGTGTCCAACTTGGCTCCATCATTCTTTAACATCCTAAATAATAATCTAGAGTTAATTTATACTAGCTTAAGAACATTTTTCAAGTTCATTATTCCTTTTATATCACTTATTACCATGTTATGAACATTATGCAATTATTTAAGTTAATAACGGTCGTTTTGTCGATATTTGATACTTGAGTCAAATATAAACTTCGTATAATTACAAGTTGTTTATGTGTTAGAATATCCATTATCTCCAAAATTATATTCATGATGTAGATATCATATATATATTATATATCCAGTATATATATTCATTAATAACATTACGTAACATTTAGAGGTAAGAAATGAAATGTACCGTTTATGGAGACGGTAAGCTGTAAGTACGCATGAACGTTACTTTCATTTCTATTTCATATTTATGGAATGAAATCATAATTATATAAAGGTATATTTTAATTACAATATAATATAATGTATAAAACCAATTACTCCATCCTTTTATACATCCCACATATGGCATTAAAGATTCAAATCACTTTGAGGGGGCGGTAGTCCGCAATACCTAAAATGAAAATATCATGTTTACCCATAATGGAAACCATAAAGGTATGCAATAAATGAAAAATACAGAAACATAAGTAAAAAAAATATTATATATCATATATAAATATAGTGAAATCTTAATGGCCACCATTGAAGGTGTTATATGAGTGTTGAACAATCATCGTATCGTGAGGCAGAAATTCGCCATCCACAGAAACTGTATGTTATTTAACCATTAGATGTAGGTGTGTGTAAGTGTAGCTCGAATAATTATTATAAAAAAATCCTAGTATATTTATGATACTATTTTTGTTTCAAAAGAAATTAATAAAAAGAGTTTAGGGGGTTGGAGAAGCAAAATAAAACAAAATAACATAAGAGAAGACATTACCTTCAAAAAGAGTAACTCTTTTTTACTTGAGCCAAAGGATTCCTTCGGAAGAGTTCTGCACAAAGTGAGGATTCAAAGAGTAAGAGAGGGAAGTTGGGAGAGTATTTTCGTAGAGTTTGTTCGAGCCAAATGGCTTGATTGTGTGAATGAGGTGATAGAGGTGGGGGCCTTTTCTAAGAGGAGAGAAGGGGTACTCTTGGAATGATTGAAATGTTACTTTATTATGAAATGCTTTTCGGATTATAAAGGTCCCACAACGATATATTTCTAAGCTAAGGTGATAAGGGTTCGAAATATACTCATCCAATAGGTTTTTTACAAGTTTATTCCTTTGAATATACATTGTCTTTTCATTTTATTTAAATTGTTAATTAATGAGGTAATCGCTGCATCATCAATGTGTCATACAAATTTTAATTTAGATAATGTCTAAAAATTATTAAAATAGTATCATGATGTAGGAAATAATTTTATATTTCTAATTAATATTTATAGGCAAGAATATGACTTCTATAACCCCATTTAAAAATTGTTTTAGTAAAAGGACTCATGTTTGTGACATTTTTTTAACATTAAATAAAATGTTTTTAATGTCATTTTCCTACCAAAGTGGCTCCATGGGTCCCCAAGTTGACCCATGGATTTTCGTGGACTGCCTTGACTCATCCAATAGGGGTAGGATAAGTGTAAAGTTCATTTCATATTATTATAACATTATCTATACCCTAAATTACCCTAATTACCTTTAATCGCAATTAATTAAACAAAAATGTTACTATTCCCCAAAAATTATTTTAATCACATTGAACCACATTTTACTTCCTAATTAAAACCATGTATGTCAGATTTTTTAAAATAAAATCACAGAAGTGGTAATGTTTCATTAAAAAAAACCAGTTTTTTATCTACCACTTAGTGGTTTCACTATTCATAAAAAATTTAAGTTTTTCAAAATAATGCCAAAATATCCACCTAAGCTATAATTAATATTCTGAATTCAAAAATGATGTCTATTTTACAAAATTCCAAACATATAAGTTTCATTTATTAATTTAATAATTAATTCCCGCTGTCACAACAAAAAGCGTGTTTTAAGAAAGAATATCAATCAAAACATTGACAATAATTTAAGTCCATTTTCAATGTGAAAATAATTCTAATGACCACCATTGGATAAAATGGTGAAAATATATTCTAATTATACATTAAAACCACTCAAAAATATAATTTATCACTATAAATTATTTTTATTAAAAAAGTTGTTTTTAATTATTTTTCACTATTCATAAAAAATTGGAAGTTCTCAGAAAAATACAAAAAATTCATCATAGGATAATTCCGATATTCTAAATCCAAAAATTAAGTCCATTTTGAAATATAAAATATATATAATTTCAAAACGTCGATATTACTATTCATAATGGCTATTTTTATTGGTCGCGGTGTGTTAGAATCTCGAACATGCATACAATGCAAGCAATTGCATTATTGAAAGAGAAGCATATCATGGAAGCTCGAGGTGTTACATTCTCCCCTCCTCTAATAAATTGCGTCCTCGAAATTTGAAAATAAAAGGTTTAAAATATAAAATACCTTTTAGGAAAACCCACATCGGAAATATGGTTAATAAAAATATAACTTTAAAAGAAAGAAAGAGGAGTACAAAGGACACCCGAGATATCCCATAATAGGATTCTATGAAAATATGGATATGGAAGAGAAACAAACCATCAAGGTCTGATGGAGAGTTGTAGAAAACAGTATTAGGAGAAAGTTAACCACAGGAAAATCACAAACTTGTTATTGGTTAAACGATCATTGAATCCCCAGTTGGAAAAGTTAGCCGACAACGTTTTTGTTTTAAGTTACATTTTATAATGTTGAGGAATTTATTTAAGATATTTTCTAAGAACGTATGGAAATATACTTTCTTTTCATGTAGGATTTCATTCTTTAATAAATTTTTACCACGAACCCATCTTTCACTCCAAATGGTAACAAAACTCAAAAATATTTTATTTATTCTAATTGTATAAGATTCCAAATTTTACCACATACCATTTAGATTAGGAAAACTATTTTTTAATAACCAGGGACTTCCTGTGGGCTAGTGGTAGGTAATAAAGGCATGTCGCACTATGGTTGTGGGATCCATTCCTGTATCTTTGTCCAACGCGACAGGTTATCCCTCAACCAGTAGGTTGTCCTTTTACTAAAACTCTAGTATTATAATATTTAAAAAATAATAATGAGAAATGTTTTAACCATAAACAATACTATCAAAGGTTAAATTTAATCCATTCCAACCTATATAGTTATGCAAAATACCTCTGTCCAGATATTCCCTAAAAGGACTCTAAATTTCCAAATCAAGTGTAACATCAGATTCCCCAAAAAAATTAAAGTTTCTCTTATTGTCACATACAAAAAATAGGATTAACTTCATCATATAAAAACCTCAATGAAAAAAACAAGTACTGAAGTGAAATCCTTATATATATATCACATTATTATTATAACCGGAATATAATCCTTGAGTCCAAAAGCACCAATACATTAATTATTCCACTTCAACTGTAGTAACAACATAAGATTTTCCTTGAACCCTAGGCCTTTTTGAGGTATGTTTCCCTAAAACTTAGGACATTCATTTTCATAAATCCCCATTTCCCTAAAATTGTAGCATTCAACATTGATAGCCTCTTTATTTCTCTTGCAATCATGATCCTGGTGACCTTTTTCTCCACATTTATAACAAACTCCCATTCCTTTTAGGCAAGCACCGATGTGATTCTTCCCAAAATTATCACATAATAGAAAATCCTTCATTCCCTTTTTCCCTTTATCCATCTCTTCTTCCACTGTTCTCTTCTTCTCTTGCTTTAGTTTATTGTCATATTACTTAGAGAATTCCTTTTTTGTCTTGATAGCACACGAAACAGTATCTTCGTACCATGAGAAGGATTGTGATACTAAAGCTCGACGGTGAAATGGTTTTAACCCATCAAAGAAACAATCAATCTTACATCTTGGGTTACATATATAATCTACAGCATACCTCGCTAACCTTGTAAAGTTAGCCTCATACTTTGCAACATTCTCATCCTCCTTCTACCTCTGACTCAGAAATTGCCTTTCCATAACTGCTTCATGGCTCATGTGGAAAGTATTTTTCTAGGAAAAGATCTTTGAACTCTCTCTATTCCATAATTGAAACTTCATCATCTTCCTTTCTATTTTGAATCAGCGACCACCATTGATCAGTATCTCTAGTGAGGCGGTAAACTGCCATGATAACCTTTTCCCTTTCACTACTCTCCAAGGCGTGAAATATTTTCTCTAAGGAGTTTATCATATTATCAACTACTAATGGATATGTAACCCCATTAAATGTTGGCGGTTGTTGCCTCATTAAGCGGTCAAACATTGATCCTCCATGTTGCGGAATAGGGTTCTCCATACGAGTAAGTTTATTATTCATAACCTGATTGAGTTGTCCAATTTTGGTGATATGTTGATTAGCACCAGTTGCATCTCCAACTCCACAATAATTTTCTTGAGATGGAGGGAAATCCTTACATGAAGTGTGTGCATTTATATGGTTTCCATTCCTCCCACTAGGCACCATTTCTAAATAATGGCATAATCTAGATTATTTTATGAATCAAAATACATAATTCCATACTTGTAAACCACTTAACATAAATTGATCTATTTATAGATATAATACATAATAATAAAATAAATTCTTTGAGGAAATATATACTCATAACCCTTCATAGTAGTTTGTAATGAAAATTAGAATTATCCTAAGCATATCCCCCGGGAGTGTCGTAACTAAGAGTGTTGAAAGGCCCGTTGTCGTGCACCAGTTCCCATTAGAGTCTATCTCAAAGCGGTGTTTTTGGGTCTCACCCCTAGGTACATCTGTGCCAGAGCCGCCTCTACCTGATCGGATCCAAACAGGGATGTATTTCTCGGAAAACTCACAAAATCACTATAATACCAAGATTCTAGGAAGTTCTTCTATACTAATATTCAAAGTCTATCTTTGGGCTATTGGCTCTAATAATAGTTTATATAAATCTATGTTCCAAGGTTAGTACTAAACTGCCTCTGATACCAACTGTAACGCACCGACCCCAGTTACCCAGAGTCAGGGCATTACTGCGTAACATTGGCATGATCACAAAAGATCAAGTCTCAAAAGACCGATTAGTTTAGTAGCCTTGGAAACACTAGATACATTCATAAATGTTTCATTACATCATAATGTGAAAAACTACAATAACATAGTCTCTATTTTTCACACTCATATCCCCTTCTGACTATCCCTGTGGGTCATTCATTAAATACTTCTTCACATCCTAGAAAATATTAAAACATTGAAAGGGGTGAGATCAGATGCTCAGTAAGGATAACAATATAGTGGAAGATTTCATAAATAAACATAAACATTTAAGGCAATTTATAACTAAAGCAAAATCCTTTTAAACATGAACTTTAACATAATATGGAAAAATTAAAATGAAATAATACCATTTACTTATTCAGATAGATATTCTACTGGTTGAGTAATCACAAGCAATATCAACAACCACTTTCATAATGATGGAATGCATAATGCCGGAATATCATAACCACGTAGCAAAGGCCTCATGCCAAGACTACAAATAAGATTTTGTCAAGGCCTCATGCCAAGACACTAGTTTGTCTCATGAGACCTGCCGATGCATCAAGGAGCTATAGCGGGCTCTACCCGTAACTTATTAAGTCCAATGCATTCCTCATATGAACAGGTTTAAACATATCATAAACAATAACATAATCATATCACATAAAATATGCATAAAGATAACATAAAATTTCTACAATTCAATCACAAGATATCAATAAAACACATTGATATAATAAAAATACTTTCAAAACCATTTTCAATACCAAAATAAAAGAAAATTAAAACTTGATATTTATTTTTCATTTTTTTTTAAAAAGTTAAGACTTATAGAGGAAGGCGAAACTCAAATCATGGTCATAGTGGCGGGGAAGTCATTGTCTCCACATATGTAAGAAAAAACATTCCTTATGTCATTTAGTAAAAATGCATCATATAAAAATATTCCATTTGAAAAAAATTAAAAGTCAAAGGGGTTTATACACTGTATAGAAGAAATTTTTGTATAAAACAAAATATGCCTCAATGAATGGATATTGGGACAAAGTCCCTTACAAATATAATTTTTTAAATAAAATAGATCTATTATTTGTATTCAATATATGTACACATAAAGAAATTATAAATATAAGATAGGACATAATAATATCATGACATAATTTTAAAGTAGGAGATGAACCCAAAGAAATGAAATTGGGTTAAGAAGTTCCCTTAACTCTTGTCCGACTTGACTCGATCATTATTTAACCTCCTGAACAATAAAATAGAGTTAATTTATACTTTCTTAGCAACCTTTTTCATGTTGATTATTCATTTTATATCACTTATTACCATGTTATGAACATTATGCAATTATTTAAGTTAATAACGGTCATTTTGTCGATATTTGGTACTTGATTCAACAATAAACATCGTATAATTACAAGTTGTTTATGTGGTAGAATATCCATTATCTCCAGAATTATATTCATGATATAGATATCATATATATCTTATATATCCAGTATATACATTCATTCATAATATTACTTATTATTTAGAGGTAAGAAATGAAATGCACCGTTCATGGAGACGGTAAGCCGTACGTACGCATGAATGATAATTTCATTTCTATTTCATATTTAATGGAATGAAATAATAATTATATAAAGGTATATTATAATTACTTTATAATATAACCTATAATAACATTTAATCCATCCTTTATACAACCCACATATGGAATTAACGATTCAAATCATTTTGAGGGGGCGGTAGACCGCAGTTCCTAAAATTAAAATATTGTGTTTACCCATAATGGAAACCATAAAGGTATGCAATAAATGAAAAATAAAAAAGCTTATGTAAAACATAAACATATTATATATCATATATAAATATATTGAAATCTTAATGGCCACCTTTGAAGGTGTTATATGAGTGCTGAACAATCATTATTTTGTGATGAAGAAATTCCCCATCCACAGAAACAGTATGTTCTTTAACCATTATATGTAGGTGTGAGTATGCGTATCTCGAATAATTCTTATAAAAACATCCTAGTATATTTTGGATACTGGTTTTGTTACAAAAGAAATTAATAAAATGAATTTATGGTGTTGGAGAAGCAAAATAAATCAAAATAACATAAGAGAATACATTTCCTATAAATCAGGTAACTCTTTTTGATTTGAGCCAAAGGCTTCCTTGAGAAGAGTTATGCCCAATGTGAGGTTTCTAATAGTAATATAGGGATGTTGGGAGAGTATTTGGGCAGAGTTTGGCCGAGCCAAAATGGCATGAATGTGTGAATAAGGTGGTAGAGGTGGGGGTCTTTTATATGAGGAGAGAAGGGGCACTCTTGGGAAAATTGTAATGTTACTTTATTATGAAATGATTTTCGGATTCTAAAGGTCCCACAATGATATATTTCTAGGATAAGGTGATAAGGGTTCGAAATATACTCATAAAATAATATTTTTACAAGTGTACGCCATATATTTTACATTATCTATTCATTTTATTTAAATCGTTAATTAATGAGGTAATCGCTGCATCATCATTGTTTCATAAAAATTTTAATATATGTAATGTATAAAAATTATAAAAAAATTATCCTGATGTAGGAAATATTTTATTATTTCTTATTAATATTTATAGTCAAAAATATGACTTGTATAACTCCATTTAAAAATTGTTTTAGTAAAAGAACTCATGTTTGTGACATTTTTATTTTAACATTAAATAAAAAGTTTTTAATGTCATTTTCCTACCAAAGTGGCTCCATGGGGACCCCAAGTTGACCCATGGATTTTCATGGTCGTCCTTGACTCATCCAATATTGTTAGGATAAGTGTAATGGTCATTTCATATTATTATAACATTATCTTTACCTTAAATTACACTAATTACCTTTTATCGTGATTAATTAAACTTAAAAGTTACTATTCACCAAAAATTATTTTAATCCCATTGAACCACATTTTACTTCCTAATTCCAACCATGTATGTCGGATTTTTGAAAATCAAATCACAGAAGTGGTAATGTTTCATTTAAACAAAAAATCGGTTTTTTAACTACCACTTAGTAGTTTCACTATTCATCAAAAATTGAAGTTTTTCAGAACAATGCCAAAATTGCACCGGAAGCTATAATTTATATTCTGAATTCATGAATGATTTCTATTTTACAAAATTCCAAACATATAAGTAGAATTAATTAATTTTATAATTAATTCCCACTATCACAACAAATAGCGTGTTTTTAAGAAAAAATATCAATCAAAAGATTGACAATTGTTTAAGTCCAATTTCAAAGTGAAATTAATTCTAATGACCACCATTGGATAAAATTGTAAAAATATATTCTAATTATACTTTAACCCCACTCAATAGTATAATTTATCACTATAAATTATTTTTATTAAAGAAGTTTCTTTTAAGTATTTTTCACCATTCATAAAAAATAGGAAGTTCTCATAGAAATACCAAAAATTCAACATAGGCTAATTTAGATATTCCGAATCCAAAAATGAAGTCCATTTTGAAATAAATATATATATATTTTCAAAAAGTGGGTATTCCTATTCATAATGGCTATTTTTATTGGTCGCGGTGTGTTAGAATCTCGAACTTCCGTACAATGCAAGCTATTGCATTATTGAAAGAGAAGCGTATCGTGGAAGCTCGAGGTGTTACATTTTTAACAAAAAATATTTATTATATGAATCATCATAAATTATTTGAACATATAAACCAGTTAATTTTTTATTATTATTTTAATAACTAATTTTTTATTCATTCCATGCTCCCAAATAGAATATAAATATTTATTTCATTCCTTATAATTTTTTATAATACTAGTTAATATTATATTGGAGTTATTCATTTCTAACATAACAAATTGATTTTCATGACTAATAATTGGGTTATGATATAAGTTTTATTTGTTTAAAGAATTGTGTGTTTACAATTGAGAATTATTAAATATTTTATTTAATTTTCAAAATAATGGTTTATTATAATTATACGATTAAGAATAAATTCACATATAAAAATAAGATATCCAAAAAAAATATTTTTAATTTAGTTTTTTTCACAAACATCACCTGAAAACATATTTCAAGTTTCTATGGCTTATTAAATTTGTTTAATATATTATTGATAAATATGAAAACATAAAGGAATATTTTTGCAATTATTTTTTTGAAAATCATTTTAATTTTACTTATAAAATTTTAAAATATTTTTCATTGATTAATATAAAAATATATTATTTTGGAAAATATTAAATAAACACCTTTATATACCATTGTGGATTTTGCATAAGGATTGAATAGATCATTTGTAACATTTTTAAATTTTAAAGAAAGTTTTTTTTAAATTAAATGAAGTGATATTATATTCCTATTGAGCAAAATAGATTGTAAAATATTTTTTTATTTATATTAATTTCAAGAAAACCAGATTTCATATTTTTTTGAAATATACTTGCATCATAATGTCTATTACATTTGTTCAGTACTGGAGAATAAATATATTTTAAAAAATTATTTATCGGTTTATAAATAAACACCAATCTATATATTAATTATTTAATTTCATAAAAATTAAAAAAAAGGAAAAAAATATGTTCTAACTAGCATTTCCAAATAATAAATATATCTAATAAATATTTAATTTATTTTTAAAAAGTATCTAAATTTTTATGAATCCTTTATATTGGTATCTAATTTTTAATTATTTTATCTTTCATTTTCTTAATATATATGTAAATTTTATTAAATGGTTATTTTTCCAAAAAATCTATTAATAAATTTAGCCATCCATCATTTTTAGTATATTTTTGAACTAAAATTATTTTCGATTTAATTTATTTTTATTCCAATTTTTTCAATAATTTTATTTTGAACTACATTTTTTATTTTCTTTATACGTTGTATCTTATGATGATTAATTGTAAATTTCAATATGCTAATTATTTGAGTAAACTAATTTATTTTTCTTTAAGTTTTTTTGAAAAAAACTAAAATGAATATATTATGACATAATTTTTCTATGAATCCATATTCTATCTATGGTAAAATGATATAAAAATGTGAAATTATTGAACCCATTATGAATATGTGAATTATAAAATTTTTAATTTATTTAACATTTTTTACAATTATATCTATAATGAATTTCTAAATCTTTTAATAATATAATGTTATTGCTAATCCATCTTGAATGAAATTAAAATATGCTTCTATATCAAAAACAGTCATTAATTAAAAGAGAATATTATTAATTGTAGAATAATTTTATTTTTATATTCATTTTATGTATTTTAATTTATTTTACATCTTCAGTAATTGTACTATTTTGTTCTTTATATTCAATACTATTTACAACGTAATTTTTTTCATATCTCCCTTGTATGTTTTTTATCAAAATATTGATTAAAATTATCTTTTAAATTTTTATATTATTTAGTATTATTTTGAACATTTCCAATATAATATTTAATATCTACAAATTCATTTTAAATATCGTGATTTTTTTTTTCATCTTAGGATTAATATTTCTTTTGTAATAACATAAATATTATATAGTTATCTAACTTTTTTTGGACATTTCTCATTATTTATTTGATCTCTTATTTTTATTAAAACATATTATTTTATTATAGGGTCTATAATATGTTTCTAAATTAAATGTATTATATTACTTTATTTTGATATAAAATTTAAATTGTTTTTATTTATTATATTTTTAAAAATAAAATTAATATACTATTATGATGCTGAGAATTAGTGAAGTATGTTTTTTTCTTCACATGATGTCACCCTATTTTTGGGGAATCAAAAGTTTACGTAAATGATATTTCTATTGAGGTCAAGAAGTAGCTTTCTACAAGGAAAAAATACCTTTTGAGGGCTTGAAGAAGAATATTGGCTAAATTTGTAATTACGGAAAAAGTAATTTTATCTTTAGTTTTATTAAAAGTTTCCCATTGAACTTTTTAAAATCATAGTAGTATTTTTTTGATAAATATGGTCATTGTCATTTGGAAAATCTATACATACTCTTTGAGGGATGGTGCAATTGGGAAAATTATTAGATAATTTAATAAGGATTTTTAGGATCCGTTTACATTGATGTATATCAATGATAAAGTTGAAATTATTGATTTCATGAAATCCAAAATAAGAAATAGACTTCAATCTTGAAAAATCATTTATAGATTCATATATCTGATTAAATTTGAGGAATGTTTAGAAAAATATTATGATTCATTCATGACAGGTTATCATTGACACCACATTTCTAAAATTAATGGTATAAAATTGATCAGAAAATCCACATATTAAAATTGATCTATGTAATAAAAATAAATTTAACCCTAACATTTATATCAAATAACTGATTTCTTTCTTAGATGGACATCCCTATTTTATCAAGGATTTCATTATTAATTATATTTTTTGTCCCCATGTTGAAAAGATTGTTTAGGAAACTATATATTTTGGTAATATTTCTAGTAGGATATATTATTCATCTCAAAAAGGAAATCTTAATAATTAGATAAAATAGGTGTTTCAATTTATTATGATTTGTATAAGGCCTTCTCATTTTTTAAATTTTTAGAAATTTGTTCATAAGGATACCCCCGTGGAATTTCATATTCCATATTTTATATTAACTCTTTTCCTTATTTGTGTGTTATTTCATTATAACACTATCTGTACATGATATATATAAAATGACTTTTCTTTTTTAAAAATGTATTTGTAAAAAAAAATTTGAATTGTATGATTTTGTTATGCCTCAGTTGACAGGATTCAATGATAAACTTATACACTATACTAAGATTTTCTTATAATGTTAAAAAATTATATTTTTCATTTTCAATATTATATTGACTATGAAAAATATTTTAATAATTATAAATAATGAAATATAAAATGGAATGATATCCTCCATCCACCTTTTTCTCCCTTATTATTTTCAACATTGGTGACACTAATTCTATTTAGATTACTATTGCTAACAAAACTACCCATTATTAATATATTCCCTAAATACATTGAATATAAATTAATTACTGTCTATACAAAAGCACTATGAACATCATATGATATACTCTACATGTGATGAGAACTATTTTTCATTGGCTTTAAGTGTTTTTCTCTTTCATTCGATGATGAAGAAATTGAATGTGATAGAGAATAATCAACTTGAAACTCTTAAAATGACTTCATCAAATTGGTGAAAGACTATCAAGTGCAATTAGAAGGATATGTGGCCTTGGGATACTTCCAGACTTCTAATGTCACTGATAAATTTAGTTACCCCTTGGTAAAATGATCTTTATTCTGAGTAACCAAGGAAAATATATTGAGAAATGAAATACCATTCCCAATGACATGTTTTTCATGAAATTTAATGATTACTTGAATTTAATAACAACTGAAGTTGATATTGATTGAAATAAAAATTCTAGGATCTTATTCATTTTTCTAGACCTCATGGGAAAAACTTCTCATAATAATCATCAAGGGTTATGCTTCATCATTTTAATTGTTGAATATCAAATGAATAATCTTCCAATGATGGAATCTTCATCATCTTAGGTATCAAAAGTTGACAGCATTCATTACTTCTTATGTTCTCCCCCAGAGAGAATGCTTCCACTTCAATTCCATGTTTCATCCACACAAATACAATACAAAAATGGTTAAGGGAATAACGTGGTTCCTCCTTGCTTATTCAATGTGAGAAGGAATGTTGGGAAGATCCTCTCAACCAATATGATCTATTTTCTCTAGTCTTCATGCCCTCACATCTGAACATCTTTTATAATCCGTGCTGATGTGGCATGGATATCTTCCTATTATTTTCTTCTTTGTGTGGAGAGTTTTTCTTTTAAACATCCTTCTTGAATGAAAAAATCTTCCTCCTTTTAAGAATTGATTCATTTACTAGTATTAAGGATTGATAACTTTTTGTAATTTGAACAAATTTCATACATCTCTCACATGAAACATATTTAACAAGTGTGTTTCGTTTGACTTTCACTCACTCATTAACTCTATCTTCATAGTAATTAAGATTTCTATTTTACTTTTACACCAGCTTTGTCATTTTCATCATCAGGATTCCTCGTTCATTAAAATATTCTAGATAGATGACTAGCATTTCGTTTGTAACTGTTACAGTAGGATTGGATCTTTGACAAGGGTCATATGAGTTTCATCCCACTTTTTATCTCTTTTGGACGAGTTTTCCATCAATAACATGGACCTAAAATCTGGTTTCTTCTCAGCATCCCTATATGATGTCTTGTAGGAAAAATTTTAATTCAAAATATTCTTCTTTCTTATTCCCAATGAAGCTTCTTAATGCTTAACTAGCATTGGATTTATTCTTATATTATCAATGATGAATGGATGTTTAGATTGGAAAGTACCTCCCTTGTGACCACTTCCATGGAATACATCACATTTGTTTTCTAGAATTCAAAATCTATTTGCAGTAAAGAGATGCTTCTGGACATGCAGATGTGGATTCTCCTTAAATGGATTTCATCCCTTTGATATAGGCTTCGTCTTTGGTTTTTCATTTTAGGGATTGTACCACCAATCCAATGCACAATGTAACAATCTGTTGTGACTCCAACATTTACCCAGAAACCACATCAGCATGATATCTTTTTTGTAACGTATTTTTGGATTCCTTATAATGAAATGTTCTATATCTATGGAACCATCTTCCAGCTTCTTCTTCATATCCACTATAGACATGGTGGTAGGTTTCTTCTCATCACCTTTCCTAATCCATTCTTGTTTTAAAATTTTCATCTAACATTCACTTTTAGTATAAATATATTTTAATACAACTATACAACATGGTATTGATGGTACCTTCTCATTATAGGCTACTTCTAATAGATAAAAGAGTGATGTCATGATCTTCTTACCATATGTTGGAGTTATATTGAGAGTATAATATTATAGTGATCATTGAGTAACAATAGAAACTATTTCATGAGATGGATAATAAATAGATGCCCTAATACTCTTGTCACATGTTGGAGGTATTTCTTCTTTTGAATCCTTTATTGAGCATTGAGTACCAACAATAACTATTAAGTTCTATTGTGTTGTATCACTATGTTTCTTCTCCAGATTAGTCATATTATAATCAAATTATAGTCATTTTCTATTGAGAATGACCTTATGATAATCAATTATAACCATATTCTCTTCACAAGAATTATTCATTATAGAAACTTCTTCTTCATGTAGCTTAATTTGTTTTAAAATTAAATAATCATGTTCCTTGACCATCCTGGGATATTCTTCCAAATATAAACTCTTGAAATTAGTGATCTTCTTCAGCTCTTCTTCTAGTACATGTATATTTACTTCTGCAATCTTAATGACTCCTCCATTTTTTAAATATCATTAATCTATTTAGTGAGATCTAAACATTCAATAATTTTTTTTCAAGCCATCTTCCACATTATTAGCTTCTTTTTCCAGTCAGGCGATCTCAACCTGAATACATTTAAATATTCTACAAATAGTAACAACTCCTTCTTTAGGAATATCTTGTAGATAGATTTTTAATTTCTCATAATCACCTAAGAAAAAAGTATATTCATTTCCATTGGTAGACATCGTACCAACCTTTTATTTACATTCCAAGCCTAATATATCTTTATTATTGGAAGGTAATGGAGAAGAAGACACTGAATCTTATTTGGATATGAGGGACTTCTTCATTTGATTCATCTCTTTCATCTTCCTGTTTATGATGATCATGATGGATGTATACTTTTTCTAAAAAATGATTTAATCTTCAGCAAGAGTGCACTTTATTGTTGAATTTTTGAAAGACACAACAATCCTTTCTAAAATGAAATTACAATAGATTATCCAATATAAATGAAACTTTTCTCTCTGATACCACATTAAGGAACCTAGGCCACCCTGAGTTGGGGGGTTAATCAAGGAGTCTTGTTTACCTCTTAAATTTTTGCATCTTGTTCCCAAATTGGTTGGATCTTATTAAACCCTCTATGATGGATATGTGTTGTAATTAAATAATTCACATGAAGAAGTAATACACAGCAATTTTACATGGTTGAAAACAACGGTCTATGTCAATGGAACATAAGCCTAAATGTTTCCAGTTGTACAAAATTCTAATAATCATTACCAGTTGTGAATTACCAAGGTTCAGAAACAGACACTCTATCCTATGAAAATTTCCTTCACAATGGTTTAGGGATATCTCAATACATTCATCAGATCACATTCATAGACTCCCCAAGGCTCACTACCGTGGAAGAGGTCATAGTTAGTTTATTGACATAAAGGTCACTTCCATAGATAGGCATAAAATTCCTTGTCTCTTGTTCAATATGAACCATTGTCTTGCATCAAGGTCCAGATTCAATGAACATTTATGTTAAATATTCTTCTTTAGTGAATGAAATGAGTGAACATAATCTTCTACGTCATTCTACTTCAATAACAAAATTCCATTATGATGTTTTTGCTTATGAGAACTATTCATTATTCAGCAAACAGTCTCTGATCTCCATACCATTCTTTCACTACGTACTACACCTGCTCCTAGTATCAGGCATGTTGCACATATTGCGCCTACTCCGTGTACTATGCTTGCTCCACGAATTAAACCTACTTCACATACCACTCCATCTCTACGTAATGTTCCTACTCCGCATACCACCCCTGATCCATGTATTGTGCTTGATCTGCAGCTGCTATGTGTTCCACCTCCACATACCACCACTATGTGTCGCCTCAGATACAACCTTCACTTCCTGCCTCTACCTATTACCTCGGTGTACCACCTCTGCATATCGCCAACATGTACACCCTTCACTTACCACATCTACATTCTGCCTTCGCATATTTTTTCTTTCTATCGTGGACTTTTACTTCAAATTCTACAAATTATTTCAACTTCTGCATAACACATTTTCTTAATCAGAATCTCTTATTTTTAGTTCTCATTCCAATTTCACAAACCATTTCATCATTCATGTACCACTAATTCCTATGCGGAGTCTCCCACACATACCACTATTGGACATAGTTGAGTTCATCCACAATGATGGTATTCTCTTATCACATTTACTCTTCCTTAAATTTGTGATTAACATTTCTTATATTATAAAATAACTCAATATTGTTTTCTAATCCATTTTAACCAAATTTTCAATGTGGGTTAATCTTCACCGTGGACTATACTTCATCCTTATATTGTAAGACTCCACCACATACTATGTGTCTCCCGGTATGCATATTGTATCTCTTCCACCATTGATGATCTATTCCACTAACCACAAATCCTTCCATGGCGAACCATTTTCAGTATTGATGTAAAGACCTGTAAATTCCATGGAAATTTTTTTCTTCATTTTCTTTGGAATTTTACAAGAACGCAGTTTCTGACGGCGCCTGATTCTGAGGCCCGGTGAGCCCGGAATCAATTTCCGAATTTTGGCTCGGGTACATTTAGTGAACGGACGAGTGGGTTTTTCTAACTTTTGAACCAGTGCCCGGAATCGAATTCTGAGGGCACCGATGAAATCGCAGCACTGGTATTCGCTTAGAAACGCCTCTTCCGGAGTTGCTTATACTCGGGTGTGGTTTTTAAATATTCGGGCTTAAGGTTAAGAAATAAAATAATATTTCGACAACTTTATTTTATTTCACTTAAGCCACTTGGAAGCCACTTGAAGCCACTTAAAAGCGACTTAAGCAGAGTTGAACCAGATATGGTACTATCCAAAAATATCCTTCCCTCTAGGTAGGATATTTGTGAGGTGGGGCCCACACAAGCCCCGCCGTTTCTTTCCGCTACGTAACGCACCTGTGAAAACTCGTCATTATGAAAGTCAAATGATTCGTTTTCTTAAATTCTTAACAGTCCATTTAATTAGGCGGTTTAATTCGTAAATTAAATGAGTTGTTTCTTACGTTGATTTAATTCTACGAATTAATGGTTCGTTTCTTATCTTTTGAAATTCAAATGTTTAGTTTTGTAAATAAAATAAGTCTTAAGCTTATTTTATTTTGGGTTGGTCTCATTTGCCACCTTGAGAGATTTTGAGAAGCTCTCTCCATATTCTTCAACCCTGACGAAGAACACGAAGAACACTTAAGCTCCGACAAAGAACGCCGCTTCTCTTCTTCGTAGCCGGTGTGTTTCCGAAGATCGATGATGCCGCTTCTTCGATCTTCTTCCCGTGTCAAAGAAAGGAGACGTTGTTTCTTCCTCGAACTATCTCCATCAGCTTACGAAGCTTCTCCAGCAACGTACCTCTTCGGACGCACCTCGACGTCAATGGAAACGACGTTCGATTTCCGCGACGCCTGACCTCCGCGACGCTAATCTTCCGCTGCTTGATTGGCATGCTCCGCTCTTGAAACCGAATTAGAGGATTGTTGATATTTTATTTATTTATTTTCCATTCTTGATTCTAGAATGTTGAACTTTGAGGATAAAGGATTAAATGTAATTGTTTAACGAGAGGGTGGCCTGGACCACACCAACACGGCCGAAACCCCCTCCTATGTTCATAATTGTTTCCTTGCGGATGGAACGGGATGGCGTGGTGTCGTCGCACCATGCGGGAATCGCACAGCAATTATTGCGCGGCGCTGTCGCGCCGCGCCGTGGAATGAAATTCATGAATGCGACGTCGTCGCGCCACGTCAAAAGAAATCAAAGGCGCCGCGGCCAGAGCGGGGCCACAACGAAGGGGTGTGGTGTCGTCGCACCGTGCCGGACAACAAGGACCGTGGCCGGTTCCGGGCCGCGGTGGAGCATGGTGACCGGCGGCATGCCGGGCTGCCGGTGTCGGAGCTGGAAAGGGACCGGCCACTGCTGGTCCCGTTGAGGAGGAGCCAGCCGGCCAGGTCGGGCCGGCCGGAAGGATGAAAAACCGGGGGAATTTAATTCCCCCAGCCAGCCAAAATGGCCCCCCAAAATGGGGGTCGTGTTTCACAAAGCGGTGGGCTTTGCCACCGCGCGCGGCGCGCATGCGGCGCCCAGGCCGCGCCGTCGCGCCGGACCGCGCCGCCGCTCCGGGCCGGATTTTCTGAGCGGGGCCAGGTCGTCTGGCCGGGTCGCCGCCCGGGCCGGGTCGACCCGGTTCGGCCGACCCGGGGGGGGGGGGGGGGGGATCGGGCCCGGTCGGCCTGGGACCAGACCCCCTGTTTCGGACCACTTTCGGTCAAATGCCCGTATCTTGGGCTACGAGCCTCCAAAATATTCGTCGTTAGCGGCATCGCGATCCTTCGATCGAGACGGTCGTTTCGTTATACTATACTCAAGGTGCACCTTCCTTTTTGGGAGCCTACATGGTTAAAACTCCATTGTTAAACGTGCTTGGCCTAGAGTAGTGATCAGGATGGGTGACCTCCTGGGAAGTTTCCCAGGGTGGGTGTGAGACGAAAAAGCCAATAAGTCACAGACCGGTCTTCCGATTGACGCGCCATCTATTTCGTTGAATTCCTCTTGATGAGACGAAACTTTTGGCATACTTTGACCATGTTTTGCATACGGTTGGTAGTGACCGGGTTCGATCGCACCCGAAATCCAACCAGGCCCCTGGAACGGAAAAGCTGCTATCTTTCAGACCAGACGTCCGTTTGACGAACCGTCAGCGGCATTGGTGATCACGTTGAGAAACGGTCCCTATGAGCATACACTATGGGAGTTTGGGGTACAGTTGAGATACGGCCGGGGTTGGTTCGCTCACGAAACCAACCAGGCCCCTAGGACGTAAAGGCTAATAACTCACAGACCGGGCGTCTGATTGACGCGCCGTCTGTTGCGTTGAGACCCCTATGACCAGGTAGTCCTTTGTGATACTTCTTCATGGGAATTTGAGATATTTGGAGTATCGACTTGTGGCTCGTGGAGAGGACCCTCCTAGAGACGAGCATACGGAGTACGAAGACCGTATAGTCGGCAGAGACCTGAAGACTGCTTGTCTGATTCGATTCAGAGTGACTTACGTAGCCCAGTGGGGAGAAATACTTTGTGAGGTGGAAGACCCACTTTGGAGGAGCACTACTTTGTGAGGTGGCAGACCCGCGGTACTCGACAGAAGGAGTACCTCTATAGGCTATGAGGGGGGAGCACTACTGTGTTGGGTGGCAGACCCCTGCAGGAAGCACTACTTTGTGAGGTGGCTGGCCCGCGGTACTCGACAGAAAGAGTACCTCAGCAGTCTTGGTTTAGTGAGTAGTACCTCGGAGTCGTGACAGGACCACTGTACACTCCAGAGATGGAGCTCTTCAGCAGTTATGGTTTCGATGATGAAAATCCTGGTTTGAGCTGAGACTTTTGACCTTCGTGTTTACCTCATGATTGAGATGGGTCACATGATAAATTAGGTATATGTATGGGCATATACCTGGGTAGTGCGTATCCGTTGATTTCTTGATCCTTGTGTTTCCTCATGATTGAGATGAGTTACTTGATAACATAGGTATATGTATGGGAATATATCTAAGTGGACGTTATCTGTTGAGATCTTCTTATGGTTATAGTTGTTGGTTTAGTGAGACCATGAGGGTCTCGGGGTCCCTACTGAGTATCGTTATACTCAACCCTGCACGGGCTATGCCCGTACCTCGTTGTGTTGGGTGCAGATGACGGGCAGTGCTGACGAAGTCCGAGTGTTTGAGGACTGGACGGTACTAGGATGTGGACTACACGACGAGTCAGTACCCGGAGGTGGACTACATGACGTGATGACTCACATAGGAGGTTGACGGACGAGAGCGTGGAGGAGGCTATCTGTACCTACCCTTCAGGTAGGATCTGTGGTGGACGACTAGGAGCTGCGCTATCTGTACCTACCCTTCATGTAGGACCCGAGGAGGACGACCCAGGAGCTGCTTCCCTCTTCCATCTATTTGTCTCTTCCTGTTGTACGTTGTTCAATTGTAGTTGTACTTTATTTTGGGTTTGTATTCTGGCCCATTTACTTTTCCTCTTTTCTTTTGTACTTAGTGTTTTCTTTCCGCTTATACTCTGTGGTTCTTTTTTCTTTTATAAAGGAAATAACTTCCCAGTTATCAGGATTTTACGCCTTTGGTGCTAGTCGCCCGCCCCTGGCCTATGGAAGGCGGGCTTGGGGTAGTCACGGCACGGGCCCCGAGGACAGGTCGTGACAAATTGGTATCAGAGAAGTTCGGTTCTACCGCAGAACTTATAAGTCTGAAGTTTCTTTCTGTGAAGCAATAGTGTTATGGGTACCGAGCGTGGTTTTCAGTTCAGGGAGTCCTGTGTTGGTGCGGGCGGCTGACGTATCCATACACCAGGACCCTGACAACTGATTTCCGACTTTGTGCACGAAAACACTAATTGCGTGTGTGTTTCCCAGAAGTTTTATTTAAATGACAGCTCAAACCAGGTCAGCTCACCAGGTATAATCTTTTGACCGTGTCACATTGTTTCATTCAGGATGCCTCCCCGTGGACGACCTCCTAGAGCCCCGAGAGTGGTGCGTACTGACAGCTCGCAGAGTAACGAGGCCTCAGTATAAGGACCTATCCCAGCAGAGGCACCAGCGGTACTACAACCCGTTGGGCCACCGATGCCACCAACCCCAGTAGTGGAGGATGCACGTCGCTTGAGCGCACTACATGAGTTCCAGTGCTAGAGGCCACCCATGTTTCAGGGAGGGACGGACCCACAGGCGGCTGAGGATTGGCTGGAGGCTGTGGTGATAGTCTTCAGGCTAGTGGGGACGCCGACAGATTTCATGGTGATCCTTGCTGCCAGTCTTCTTCAGGCAGCAGCAGGCAGATGGTGGAGCCTAATTCTTCAGATGCATGAAGAGGCAACACTTCTATGGGCAGTCTTCGAGAGCCTGTTCCAGGCAGAGTTTGTACCAGCCACCCTTCGATCGGTGCATATACAGGAGTTACGTCAGCTACGACAGGGCAACATGTCAGTGGCGCAGTACTCAGTGAGATTCATTGACCTCTCGTGCTACTCCATAGATATGGTACTGGACCCATTATTCAGGGCCCAAACCTTCGAGCAGGGGCTCAGGCGGGAGATCAGAGCTTTGGTTGTATCGCACAACATTCCGATGCAGACAGGAGTGTTGGAGCGAGCCCTCTTAGTGGAGAATTTCCTTGCTGAGTAGTCTCCAACAGCAGGACTCACCACTAGGAGGCATGCTACATAGTCTTCTGTAGCAGGCAGTAGACAGATGACGCAGGGGTCCAAGAGGACCAGACCTACAGGTGTTCGACCGCGTGACTCGGGGTCGGTAGTGTGAGGTACCAAGGGAAGTGATAGAGCCAGACCTGTCATGAAGTGTTACTCCTGCGGAGGAATTGGTCACATAGCACGTGACTGTCTGATCCGCCATGCAGATGACCAGCAGTTAAATGAAGAACCTTTGAGGCAGAGGCAGAGGTTCAATCAGGGAGGACTGCAAGGAGCAGGAGGCCATGGAAGAGGAGATGGCTGTGCAGTTGGAGGTGGAAGACGCTTCGGGATGTTTCCAACACCACCACCAGGAGGCCCACCCAGACCGCAGGGGACAGGAGGACATGGGTGAGCTCAGCTTCAGGCAGCTGAGGCCTATGGTCTTGGAGCTCCGGATGCAGATGGACAGGAGTGGGAATAGCTTCCGACCTAGAGGCTATTGATCCTGTTTCTTCTGGTTTTGTTGATGTTTGTCTGTAGTTTCTTTGTGTCTTTTACTATGATCTGCAATAATAAAAATACACTTATCATTGTTTTCTTTCCGGTCCTTTTGTCTGGTTAATACTGAGTGGTCCCTATTAAACTGTTGACTTGACCATCACTTTCGAGATTTCTACTGGAGGAGACCCGGTGACCTCACACTGATGCTGACAGTGTGACTCGACCCTTGGAGGTGATAGTGACTGTTGGATCTCTTGGTAGTTACATCGAGGCCTTACGACGTCATCCATGTCATGAATGCATCATTTATTTCAGGATTGATTGTATTAGGCAACGAATGTGGTTCATCCAGGGGATGAGACCAGATTTCTCTTTTTGGCAAAGAAGAAATCATAGCAGCTCTTGTGAGACTAAATGAGGTCCAGGACATCCAAGAGAGGATGATGACTGCACAGTGCAGTAAGAAACAGGAAACCGGTGCCAGTCTAAGAGACTCGGGCGTATTAAATGTTTCAAGAAGAGGAAGCTTAAAGGAGAGATGAGTCTACGAAGCAGCAGACGTGGAGGCAGAGCTAGGAGAGTAGCATGAGTTGGGGTACATCCTAACATGGTACAACCACCCGCCTTGTTATTCCCGCCAGGATCAGGGAGCTGGAGGGCAGAGGAAGAGTGCGGCTGCATGCGGTCAAAGAGTGTGACCCAATGGCTCTAGAAATGATTCAAGGGACAGTCTGGGTCCACAACTAGCCGCTGTAGTAACAGACGTCGATATGAATCATTCCTTGATTTCACAAATCTTGTTCTAGACGTAGAGTTTCCGGTAAGCCATGGACTTGACCCTCACGTCTGGAGATACCTTGGGAGGAGACTCGATAATCAAACTTATGCCGATGGTGTGGTCAGACCCTCGAGGTGAGAGTTCTGGTTGGAATCTCTTGGTGGCAGCGTCGAGGCCTTACGACGTTAGTTTGAGTATGGAATGGGCAATAGCTGGTCATACTCAAATTGACGGTTTTAGGCAAACGTCGGGATGGGTTTTCCTTGGTCGGTGGAAAAGGAAACCCCAGGCAGCGTAGGGTAACTCTTGCTCAGGAGGGTGCGACCGATCACTCTTGAGTCGGTCAACCTTACCCTTGTAGTAGAAGTCGTTTTGAGTTTTAGTTCTAACTGAAATTGGAGACCTCTGGAGTTCGAGGATGACGACCGCGTCTTCTTACGGGTTTCACCTCGACGAGGTTTACAGAGATGTGGCCAGGGAGGCAAGTTATCTCCGAGGATCAACGTACCTTTCTAGGTCCTCAGCTGGGTAGGCGAGGTGGTTTACCGCTTGGCCAATCCACTTCATTTGCACTAGGTGTACGACGTTTTCCACGTATCCCAACTGAGGAGATACGTGCTCGGCCCCTTCGCATATGTTCATCCATGAGTAGATGGGCGTTGGTGATGAGGTGACTTCTACGGAGGTTCCTATGGGGATCGATGATCGACAAGAGCGGATCCTAGGAGGACAGTCGATTCCTCTTGTGCACTTTCTTTGGCAGCGCGGGGAACCTCTAGGTGAGCACATGGGAGCGGAAGGCTCAGATGCATTCTCAGTACCGCTTTGTTTCCCTATGATTGTGGTGAAGCTTTACGGGGACGTAAAGCCCTGTGGTGGGAGTAATGTAAAGATCCGTAAATTCCATGGAAATTTTTTTCCTAATTTTCTTTGGAATTTTACAAGGACGCAGTTTCTGACGGCACCTGATTCCGAGGCCCGGTGTGCCCGTAATCAATTTCCGAAGTTTGGCTCGGGTAGGTTCAGTGAACGGACGAGCGGGTTTTTCTAAATTTTGAACCGGTGCCCAGAATGGAATTTTGAGGGAACCAATGAAATCGCAGTGCCGATATTCACTTAGAAACGCCTCTTCTGGTGTTGTGTTTTCTCAGGTGTGGTTTTTAAATTTTGGGGCTTAAGGTTAAGAAATAAAATAATTTTTCGACAACATTATTTTATTTCACTTAAGCCACTTGGAAGCCACTTGAAGCCACTTAAAAGCGGCTTAAATGAGTTGAACCAGATAGGGTACTATCCAGAAATATCCTACCCTCTTGGTAGGATATTTGTGAGGTGGGGCCCGCACGAGCCCCGCCGTTTCTTTCCGCTAAGTAACACAGCCGCGAAAACCCATCATTATGAAAGCCAACTGACGCGTTTTCTTAAATTCTTAACAGACCATTTAATTGGGCGGTTTATTTTTCGAATTAAATGAGTTGTTTCTTACGTTGAATTAATTCTACGAATTAATGGTTCATTTCTTATCTTTTGAAATTAAAATATTTAGTTCTGTAAATAAAATAAGGCTTAAGCTTATTTTATTTTGGGTTGGTCTCCTTTGCCACCTTGATAGATTTTGAGAAGCTCTCTCCATCTTCTTCAACCCTGATGAAGAACACTAAGAACACTTAAGCTCCGACGAAGAACGCCACTTCTCTTCTTCGTAGCTGGTGTGTTTCCGAAGATCGATGACGCCGCTTCTTCGATCTTCTTCCTGTGTCAATGAAAGGAGACACTGTTTCTTCCTCGGACTATCTCCGTCAGCTTACGAAGCTTCTCCAGCAACGTACCTCTTCTGAGGCACCTCGACGTCAACGGAAACGACGTTAGATTTCCGCGACGCCAGACCCCCGCGACGCTAGTCCTCCGCGGCTTTATTGGCATGCTCCGCTCTTGAAACTGAATTAGGGTATTGTTGATATTTTATTTATTTATTTTCCATTCTTGATTATAGAATGTTGAACATCGAGGATAAAGGATTAAATGTAATTGTTTAACGAGAGGGGGGCCCGGACCACACCAACACGGCCGAAACCCCCTCCTTGTTCATAATTGTTTCCTTGCGGATGGAACGGGATGGCGTGATATCGTCGCACCACGCGGGAATCGCACGGCAATTATTGCGCGGCGTCGTCGCGCCGCACCGTGGAATTAAATTCAAGAACGTGACGTCGTCGCACCACGTCAAAAGAAATCAAAGGCGCCGTGGCCGGAGCGGGGCCACGGTGGAGGGGCGCGGTGTCGTCGCACCGCGCCGGACGACAAGGGCCGTGGCCGGTTCCGGGCCGCGGCGGAGCTTGGTGACCGGCGGCCTGCCGGGCAGCCGTTGTCGGAGTCGGAAAGGGACCGGCCACTGCCTGTCCCGTTGAGGAGGAGCCGGCCGGCCAGGTCGGGCCGGCCGGAAGGAGGAAAAACCGGGGGAATTTAATTCCCCCGGACAGCCAAAATGTCTCCCCATAATGGGGGGTTGTGGTTCACAAAGCGAGGGGCTTTGCCCCCGCGCGCGGCTCGCATGCGGCGCCCAGGCCGCGTCGCCGTACCGGCCCGCGCCGCCACGCCGGACCGTGCCGCCGCGTCTTGCCGGATTTTCCGAGCCGGGCCAGGTCGTCGGGCCGGGTCGCCGCCTAGGCCGGGTCGACCCGGTTCGGCCGACCCATGGGGGGGGGGGGGGGGTCGGCCCGGGTCGGCCCGGGCCCAGACCCCCAGTTTCAGACCACTTTCGGTCAAATGCCAGTATCTTGGGCTAGAGGCCTACAAACGACTCGCCTTTAGCGGCAACACGATCCTTGGATAGAGACGGTCATTTCGGTGTACTATAGTCATGGTGCACCTTCCTTTTTGGGAGCCTAAGTGGTTAGAACTCCATAGTTAAGCGTGTTTGTCCTAGAGTTGTGATCAGGATGGGTGACCTCCTGGGAAGTTTTCCAGGGTGGGTGTGAGGCGAAAAAGCCAATAACTCACAGATCGGGCGTCCGATTGACGCGCCGTCTGTTTCGTTGAATTCCTATTGATGAGACGGAACATTTTTCATACTTCTCCCGAGTTTTGGATACGGTTGGTAGTGACCGGGTAGGATCGCACCCGAAATCCAACCGGGCCCCTGGAACGGAAAAGCTATTAACTTTCAGACCAGACGTCCGTTTGACGAACCGTCATTGGAGTTAGTGATCACGTTGAGAAACGGTCCCTATGAGCATACCCTATGAGAGTTCGGGGTACAGTTGAGATACAACCGGGGTTTGTTCGCTCACAAAACCAACCGGGACCCTAGGACGTAAAGGCTAATAACTCACAGACCGGGCGTCCGATTGACGCGCCGTCTATTGCGTTGAGACCCCTATGACGAGGCAGTCCTTTGTGATACTTCTTCGTGGGACTTTGAGATATTTGGAGTATCGACTTGTGGCTCATGGAGCAGACCCTCCTAGAGACGAGCGTACGGAGTACGAAGACAGTATAGCCGGCAGAGACCTGAAGACTGCTTTTCTGATTCAATTCGGAGTGACTTACATGGCCCCGTGGGGAGCACTACTTTCTGAGGTGGCAGACCCACAATAGAGGAGCACTACTTTGTGATGTGGCAGACCCGCGGTACTCGACAGGAGGAGTACCTCTATAGGCTATGAGGGGGGAGCACTACTGTGTTGGGTGGCAGACCCCGGCGGGAAGAACTACTGTGTGAGGTGGCAGGCCCGCAGTATTCGATAGGAGGAGTACCTCAGCAGTCTTGGGTTAGTGAGCAGTACCTCGGAGTCATGACAGGACCACTGTACACTCCAGATATGGAGCTCTTCAGTAGTTACGGTTTCGATGATAAAAATCCTGGTTTGAGCTAAGACTTTTGACCTTCATGTTTACCTCCTGATTGAGAGGGGTCACTTGATAACTTAGGTATATGTATGGGCATATACCTGGGTAGTGGTTATCCGTTGATTTCATGATCCTTGTGTTTCCTCATGATTGATATGGGTTACATGATAACATAGGTATATTTATGGGCATATATCTAAGTGGAGGTTATATGTTGATATCGTTTTATGGTTATCCTTGTTGGTTTAGTGAGACCTTGAGGGTCTCGGGGTCCCTACTGAGTATCCTTATACTCACCCATACACGGGCTATGTCCGCACCTCATTATGTTGGTTGCAGACGACGGGCAGTGCTGACGGAGTCCGAGTGTTCGAGGACTGGACGGTACCCGGAGATGGACTACACGACGAGTCAGTAACTGGAGGTGGACTACACGACGTGACGACTCACAGAGGAGGTTGACAGATGAGAGCGTGGAGGAGAATATCTGTACCTACACTTCAGGTAGGATCCGTAGTGGACAACCAGGAGCTGTGATATCTGTACCTACCCTTTAGGTAGGACCCGAGGAGGACGACCCAGGAGCTGCTTCCCTCTTCCAGCTGTTTGTCTCTTGCTATTGTACCTTGTTCAGTTGTAGTTGTACTTTCTTTTGTGTTTGTATTCTGGCCCATTTACTTTTCAGCTTAACTTTTATACTTTGTGTTTTGTTTCCGCTTGTACTCTATGGTGCTTGTTTCATTTATAAAGGCAATGACTTCCCAGTTATCGGTATTTTACGCCTTTGGTGCTAGTCGCCAGCCCCTGGCCTATGGAAGGCGGGCTTGGGGTAGTCACGGCACGGGCCCCGAGGATGGGTCGTGACACATGAGACCCCTTCCACATACCTTTCCCGCTACATGGTATGTGTTCCTTGCTCAGAGGTATGCAGTATCTTTCCTTTGCCAATTTCCTTCACTGTTACACACCTTGTTCACTCAAACACATAAATCCTTCCATTTATAGAAACAAAACCACAATTTTGATATCAAACAAATTGGAGAACATTGGGAAATAGAACCACCTTAAATATTTCCTTTGGAAAGAACACCAATGCTCCTTAACTGTATTCTATCTTCTTCAATAGTCAACGTAAATCATCATGAACTCCTTCAATCATGATATATATTCATTGAATGATCAATTTTAGCATCATTATATTCTCTAGGGAAAGTACATCAACTTCCTAACATATCTATCTTCTAACAACATCATTATTTCTAGTCAACACTGAATATAACTGGTATCATATTCTCTTCATTGTATGGTCATCCATAAATCATCCAATATCCACATGATCCCTCATGCATGACTCCTCATGTAGTCACTTTAATAGTCTCCTTGTATAGTGATTTGTTGCATGATAACATTTTATATTCTATCCCTTCAATACACTCTCTCTCAATAACTTTGTAGTTCTTCAACATATATTTCATTATTTTGATCTTTATTGACATAAATTGAAAATAAATACATCCTTATACACAAAGTAGTCCCAACATATACTCCTATCTTTTATGTGATAATATTTATTATATTATTTTATTAAACATTCGATGTTAATTATAAATTAATGTCTTCCTATTAAAATTAAATTATAATTCCTTTTGATTAACATTTCAATTTTTAAAATCATTTGATATAAATGTTTATATATATTTTTCTTCATAATAACTTTGAAGAATATAATTTTTATAACTAAATCTTGTTAATTTATAATTTTCAATATTTTTTTAAAAAACATGAAATAAATTTTGTTTCATGAAGGATTAAATATCATATATATTTTTAAATTATTTCTGTATTTTGGTTTTTTTAATGGTGTTTGAAAATGAATACTGAAATATACATTTACATATTGTACAAAATGTTTTGCAGTTCTTTTTTGAATACATAGAGTTTTAACTTTTACACAGATATCTTAAAAATAACATTTAACACTTGTAAATATTTCATGTCATTCATTTTTTCTTAGTTGAAAAAGAAATATTTACCTGCCTCCCCTCATTTTAAAACATATTTTATTTCCTTTTAAACTATTTTCAATTGTGGATAACATATGGTGTTGTAACCTTATAATAATCATTGTATCTTATTTAAAACTTCATTGAATCTTTATATATATATATATATATATTGTAATTTTTTGGTTAATATTTAAAAAAAATTATTTAAACCATAGCTTGTTAAGGGAAATGTTCATACTCGAAAAAAACCAACTTAAATCTTATCATATTTTGATACAAAATCTGGAACATAAATTTCAGTTAATAGCTTAATTTATTACCATGAGTTTATTGAATGATGGTTTGTTGGGTTATTTAAAATTTAGTTTATTTTAATGCTTATTTTAAATATAACTAGTAAATATTTTTTATACTAGTATTTATTTTTTTTAAATATTATTGTTTTTGTTTAACGCTAGGTAAATCCATTTTTACATTAATTATGAGAAATAACTTTACTAATTTTACTACAATTATGGTAAAAAATTAATATTAAATTATTATAAAATATAAATAATTCTTATTGTAAATATTAAATCCATTTTATTAAATTCAATTCGTTGTTGATTCAAAACTTAATTTAAAATTAATCTTAGAATTGCTATGAGAAAGCGTGTTTTTAAAAAGAAAATCTTCAAACGTTTCATATTTTTTATTTATACATTCATTAAAAAAACTATTAAAATAATCTAAATTATATTAATAGATATATAAATTAACAAATATAAATTTATATTAAAGTAAAAATACAATTTAACTTCACAAATAATTTAATAAAAAATGTAGTTTTTAATTAATATTCAGTATTTTAATCAATTAATCAAAATATGATATTGTTTAGAAAAATAAAAAATTTCAACCACAGATAATATTGATATCATTATTTAAATAATGATTTTAATTTTCTGTAATAAATTCCTATAAATTCATAAAAAGTTATTATAAATTATGTGTGCAATGAACGACTAAACTACCTTTTAGAGAAATAATGTTTTTTAAGAAAATAATTATTTTTTTATTAAAATAGTTATAATTTTAATATCAAATAATTAATTATCCATTTTATTTATTTTTTACATGTTTAAAACATATAATTTTCATAATTTACTATATACTAGTCATAACATCCAATTTGATGACTTTGTTATAATGAAAATATTTAAATAATAATATTTTAATAGTGAATCTGTTTACATTCAAACCTAGTGTTGCATGCATTACAAGCTATCAAAGGGATTGAATTTATTTATAAATATATTTTTGGTAATTTATAATTTTGTTATATTAGTTTCTCTTCGTGGTGTTTCATTTCATACAAACTATTGAATATGATGTTTATATTTTCAAATTATGGGGTGTAACATTTTATCAAAATATTTGTTCATTTATTATATTTGTTTATAATTTTTATTTGGTAATAAAGTCTTTATAATTTCTTAGAAATTATTATATATCACCCATGAAAATGTGATTTTATTTTGATCACAAAATTCGAGAGTCATATTCCATGGATTTTCCTTTCTTTGAAATATTATCTGGAAAATATGTTATTATGATAAGAAATTATAATACCTAATATATTAGATTTTAATTAGACATTGGACATATTTTGGATCACCACATGAAGGTACAAAGGAAATAAGGAGAAATTAAAAATCATTGAATTAATTGAATAAAAGATCACATAATGAAGAATTCTTTAATTAAAATACACAATCCTCTCATAAATAATATAATTATTTTGAGTAGGCTAGGAACATTATATATGAGTACAACACTCTTGGATATAACTGGTTATCCTTCACGGAATTTTAATTAATAAATCATTTAGTAGCGTGATAACTTTTTTATGTCATACATATTTGTTATCCTCTTCTATTTATAAAGGTAATTAAATAAGTTTTATTTTTATCAACATACTCTATTATCTACTAATAAATGATATTTAGTAGAAAACATAGAATTTGTTAATAATACTTTTTTTAATATAATCTTTTGAAAAAGTGGAACTCTTATACATACTTTTATGAGGTTCATGTCTCATGGTGATTGTGATGTGTTCTCCCATTTCTATTTACTTACTAATGGCGTTTATCATGGGAAACATAGGTCCCATCAATGATATATGGGTTTCCTCCACATTGATAGAGTTTTTTTTACTTACTGTGTCACATAAGTTTTAAATATTATCTATTGATATTATCTCCAGAATAGGGCTTTAGTGGTACATTATTGTATGCAATTGACCTCCATTATTAGTTCATTCACTCTTTATTGTATAATATTACCACACCTCATGAGTTATAGGATTATAAGCAATCATTTAAGAACCACTAATATGAACATAGCCATAATAAATTGGAAACGATTTAGTTAGTTGAAGATTATTTTAATATTTCTACAATATTCTGCATTTATTTTCCCAACTAAAATTAGCATATACAATTTAAAGAGGTCTTTATAAAAAGTTATATAGGAAGAAAAATTTTTGATTATTATTTTTTAAATATCATTTTAATTTTGATATTGGAAATAATTTTTTTGAAATATGATTTGAGTACATGAAAAAAGGATGAATTAACAAACATGAAGTATTTATATAATTTAAAAAATATAAAACTATAAAGATATATTTTGAAATAAGGTATTCTTCATGAATGAAATTTCCATATTTATCGAATTCATGATATATATATGATATAGTTAAAAATTAATATAGTCCATTATAATATATAACTGATCGAGTAGAATGAAAAATTGAGCTATTAAAATTTAATTATAAATTTTACAAGATCAATTAATATTTTTTATAATTGTGATTAATTTGAGAAATCAGAATGTTTTTCACAAATAATATCAATATTAAAAAAAGTGTTAAATTTATTTTAGCTTTCTTTTATAATAATAATTTATATTAATTCGCCTTAAAAGGATTGTTTTTTGAATATTATTTATTCTCATCTATCTTCTTGAAATATTTCATGCACGTTGATAAAAAATTTAAATTTCTTTTAATAATCATTTAATAATATATATTTCTATGAAGTCAAGAAGTCGATATGAAGTTCTTTTTTCAATTATACTTGAATATAAAATATAGATAAAATTTATTACCACCTTGGAAAAATATATTTCAAATACCAAACATTAATATCCTTTACTAATATATATTTTTTACATTGATAATATGTTTTTAACAAAAATTATTTATTATATGAATCATCATAAATTTTTCAAAAACCTAAAAAATTTTAAAATTTTATTTTTAAATATTTGAATATTAAATTTGTAATTCATTCCATGCTCCCAATTATAATATAAAAATATATTTCATTCCATCTATTTTTTAGTAATACATCTAAATATTATATCAAAGTTATTAACTTCTAACATAACAAATTCATTTTCATGACAAATAATTTTGTTTTATGATGAGTTGTATATGATTCAAAAAAAATTATGTTCATTTGGGAATTCTAAAATATTTTATTTAAATTTTAAAATAATTGTTTTATTACGATTCTATGTTTAAGAATAAAAAAACATATAAAAATAAGACTTCATAATTTTTTTCTTCACAAACATCATCTAAAAACATATTTTAAAATTTCTAGGGATCTATAAATAGGTGTAAAGTATTATTGATAAATATGAAGTTATAAAGAAATATGTTTTTGATTTATTTTTTTGTAGAGCAATTTAATTTTACTTAATAAAATTTTCAAATATTTTTCTGTGATTAATATACATATATATTATTTGGGAAAATATTAAAAAATCACATGTATAAATCATTGTGGATTTTTTAAAAGGATTGAATAGATCATTTATCACTTTTTTAAATTTGAATGTATGTATTTTAAATTAAATGAAGTGATATTATATTCACTATGACCAAAAATAATCTTTAAAATAAGTTTCTTATATATATTAATTAAAAAAATTATTTTATATTTTTTCGAAATATACTTTCATCATAAAGTCTATTTAATTTTTTTAGAATTGGACTACAAATATATGATAAATTATTATTTATGGGTTTATAATTAAGTACCATTCATTATATTCCTCATTAAATTTCATCATAATGGAAAAAAATAAAAAAATTCGTCTCTAACTATCCATTCAAAATAATAAATTGATCTAATAATTATTGAATTTATCCTTATTAATTTATTAATTATTTATGAATCATTTATATTGGCATAAATTTTTTATTTATTTTTTCTTCAATTTTTTTTACATATATGGCAAATTTATCAAATGTTTATTTTTTACCAGAAATTATTTTTTAAATTTAACCATCCTTTATTTTGAATAATTTTTTTAAATGATATTATATTCAATTTATTTTATTTTTATTTCAATTTTTTACAATAATTTTATGTTGAAATTTATTTTCAATTTTTTAAATAAATTGTCTTCTGTGATGAAATTAATTTAAATTTTGAGATGCTAATTATTTGAGTAATCTAAATATTTTTTTTTAATTTTTTTGAATGAAACGAAAATGAATATGTTATGACATAATGTTTCCATGAATTCATATTCTATATATGGTAAAAAGTTATAAAACTGTGAAATTATTGATCCTAAAACAATTTATTATTGTAAATATTTTATAATAAAAAAATATTTTTTCATAAAAGAAATATATTTATAAATATGAGAATTAGATAATTTTTAAATTATTTATAATTTTGAACCATTATCTCTATGAAATATTTCTAAATATTTTAAAAATATAATGTCATTACTAATCCTTCTTGAATGAAATTAAAAATATGCTTATGTACTAAAAAACAATAATTAAAAGAAGATATTATTTATTGTTAGATAATTTTATTTTTATATTCCATTTATGTATTTTAATTTATGATACATCTCCAACATTTTTATTATTGGGTTCTTTATATTCAATATTATTTACGTCATATTTTTTTTTCTTTTTTCCCTTTAATGTTTTCTATCAAAATCATGATAAACATTTTCTTTTACATTTATTGTTATTTAATTTTATTTTGAAAATTTTTAATATCATCTTTAATATCTCTAATTTCTTGTTAAATATCTTGAATTATTAGATTCTGTTTATGTTTATCATTCCTTTCATAATTATATTAATTTTATATAGTAATCTTACCTTTTTTGGATTTTACAAATTTATTATTTGATCTCTTATTTTATTAACAAATCATTTTTTATTATAGGGTTGATAATATGATTAAAAATTTCTTGAATTAAATTACTTTATTTTTATATAAAATTTAAATTATTTTTATGTATTATAATTTTTTATTAAAAATTTATATGCTCTTATGATACTGAGAATCAATGAAGTATGTATTTTTTTAATAACAAGGGTTGAGTCTATTTTTAGGAAATCAAATGTTTACTTAAATGATATCACCAATTAGGTCATGAAGTAGATTTACACATGGAAAAAATTGCCTATTTATTGATAAAATAAAAATTTTGGTTAAATTTATAATTACATACAATCTTATTTAATCTTTATTTTTTTATTTCTTTCCCATTGATCTTATTAAATAAATAGTAGTATTTTTGAGTAAAATATGGCCATTGTCTGGTGAAAACTCCATTCATAATATTTGAAGGATGGTGGAAGGTAGAAATATTTGATAATTTAATAAAGATTTTTTGGAGTTGTTTATATTGATGTATATCAATGATAATGTTGAAATTATCAATTTCATGAAATGTAGATTAACAAATAGACTTCAATCTCAGAACAATAATTTATAGACTCATATATCTGAGTAAATCTGAAGAATGCTTATTAAAATATTATGATTTGTTGAATATGGATTATCTTAGAAACCATATATCTAAAATTAATGGAACACAATTGATCAGTATATACTCATATTAAAATTGATCTAGGAAATAGAATTAATTATAACACTAACATTTCTATAAAATACCTAATTTCTATCGTAGATAACCTTCTTTATTTAATCAATGATTTCATTAATAATTATATTTTTTGTCCCCATGTTGAAATGAATGTTTTGGAACCTATGTATTTTTGAAGTATTTCCATTTGGATATATTATTCTTCTCACAATGGAATTTTTAGAAATGAGATAAAATGGGTGTTTCAATTTATTATGTTTTGTATAAGGACATCTCATTTTTTTGATTATTTAGAAATTTGTACATAAGACAACCCCCCTGGACTGTAATATTACATATATTATATTAACACTTTTCTTTATTTTTGTATTAATTCAATATAACACTAAGTGTACAAGATATATATAAATTGACTATTATTTTTTAAAAAGCCCTTTGAAAAAACTTTTTTGATATATCTGAATTTCTTATGCCTTAGGATTCAATGATCAACTTATGCAATATACTATCATTAGTCCATATTGCTAGATAAGGATATTTTTCCTTTTCAATTTTATTTGAACTATAAAAAATATTTCGTGAATTATAAATAATGAAATAAAAAATGGAATGATATCCTCCATCCAAATTTTTCTGTCTAATTTGTTTCAATATTGGGACACTAATTCTACGTAGATTAGGTATGATATCAAAATAATAAATGATAAATATATTATCAAAAATACATTGAGTTTAAATTAATTATTGTCCTTACAAAGGCGTTATGGATATTATATTGTATATATCACATGTTGGATGGAAAATATAAATCTATATGGTCCTCTAATGGAAACACTGATTCTAAGGGTTATATAGTATAGTTCAAAAAGCACTCAAAAGAAATTATTAGGAGATAGTTTTTCCATTATAATTTATATAATTATTTGGAAGATTAGATTATGGGACTCATCCATGTGGTTATAATATAGATTCTATGTTGTTATTGTATGTAATGGATTGAAAAAAATACTTTTATTTCATAGGTTCTTTGGAGTGGGTAACCTTATATCTCTCAAAGAATTTCTCACAATTAGTGGCATGTTTATTTTATATATACTCTATCTTCATTGTGTATACATTTTTCAATCATGATGGTAATATTCCATCTATTATATTCTCTAATAAGGGAGTTTTATAGGTTTTATTTACATGTTTTGATGGATTACTAGAGGATAATGTTGACAAATCAATATGATATGCTTATAAAAATCCCATTATCAGACTCTTGTAACATTACAATCCTATTAAATAAGGGTTTTGGAGATTATACTTCTTGAATAATGATCATTGTATATTCTTTATATTAATCAAAAAATAATTTATTTGTTTTTCTTTTGTACATCTCATCTTTCTATTTTTCTTTAATCTCATCACGTTTTTTTCATAATTAATAAAAATTAACATATTAGTAATTTCAATGTGGCCATGATAAATAGAATCATTTTTATGGAATTCATTGGTTTCCCTTATATGTTTGTTAGTATAACCGGTAGTGGTGGTCAAGGGTATGCCCCTACCTATGGCTAACATATTATTGAATTTCGATATATTAGATATTTTAATTTCATATTTTAATGTCATAATATTTTATAAATGAAATTAAGAATGTTATATCCAAGGATTAAGACATTATTATTTTAGTATCAAATGGTTTCACCATATCAATAAGTGATATATTGTAATGATTAATAAACTAAAGGGAAATTGGTTTACCAAATCAAATATTAGGGAAATTTTAAAAATGTCAAAATCTGATGGTAGAATTTTAGAAATGCAAGATTAACTGAATAATTAAAGAATATACTATCAAAATGGTAACTAAATTAGAAACTATTCACCCATATAAATAAATAAGATAAATTGGTTATAATATTAATATTATGTTATTTTTTTATCGTAATATGATACGACTCATATATGTTTATTTTTTGTAGAAATGTTTTATTTAATAAGAGAAGGCTTAAATATACCATTTTTTAGTGTATTAAGACTCATGGAAGTAAGAATTTAGTTGTTTCATTCTAGGAATACTAGAAGGAATGATCTTTCAATGGTCTACTTTATTTATAATGATATCCAAATTTATGAATTGATATTAATGAGAGATTTTTTTTCAATATTTAATCTTTATATGTTCAAATAAAATTATTATATGTAAGTGTTCAATAAATTATTAAATATCACATAACATTTAATATACGGTTTTATCTTCTACCACATTCCATTATGCTAAAAAATAATGTTCAAAAACTGTAATTATATTTTTTTAAATCAAATGAATACACATAAATATTAATTTTTCGTCCATGAAAAATCAAATTGATTGAAATATTAATTGTATGTAAAAAGAATTTTTTAAATATGTTTGAAAAATCAAAAAACATTAGTATTAAAAATTTACATCAACAATTGAAAGTAAATATGTAGATGTAAACATCAATCTAAATTTTCACAAACCATTAGTAAAATCAAGGAATAAATGATTTTATTTTACTTATGGTATTTGAAAATATGTAATATTTTCTCTAAGAAAATTCTTTTCAAGTGTTCATTAAAAATGTACTATCCATTGACCCTAATATGATATAACATATGGTAATGTCTTATTTTTCTGAAAATGTAGGTATTTGATAATTCAGACATAATTCAAAGAATATTAGATTTTAAGAAATTATCTTTTTAAAAAGTATCACTCTTATCTTCATTATGATGTTGCGCATGTCCCATGATGGTGGTGATGTGTCAATTACTTTATAGTAATAAAAATGGGGTTTATAAGGGAAAAAATGGTTTGAACCATGATATAAGGGGGTTAATATACATTAATAAAGTTGTTTTGACTTCTTGTGTATTGTCCTAGATTTATCAAGCCTATCCCTTTGCATGTTTTTAAATATATTGGTGCTCAGGGGAGTCTTATAGCATGTTTGGAGGCTTTGGGTGCTTAAATATGAATGCAGGAATGATTCATGACATTTAAGTATTTTACATCTAGAATTTGCAGTTCACATTCTATCAAATAATCTATGTGAGGGATCAACTATGTGAGTGTTCAGCTACATGAGTGATTGTATTCATGGGTAATTTGGATATTTGAGGAATTTGGCTATGTTGATGGAATGACCACGTGAAATGGCTATGAGGATGGAGAGAAAATGCGAGAGTTCAACATTGTGAGCATTCTACTGTGTGAGAGCTCAGTTACAAAAATCAACTATATATCTTGATAAACAATAAAAATAAACTACATGACTGGATCAGTTACATGAATAAACTATGTGGCTATATCCATTACAAGGGCGATTAACTATATTAGCAACTTTATATTTGGGGAATTTAGCTATGCGGTGAATTTAAGTATGTGGATAATTCATCCATGTGGGGCATTTGGGTATGTGGTGCTTATGGATTAATGGAATCAACCAGATGGATTTTTCTAACTATTCTATAGAAATCTCTCTGAAGGTCTAATGGATTCATGAAATATGGGCCTTCAATGGACACTCTTGAAAGATAATTATATCCTTGATTTTATGAGATGATTAAGTCTCTAAATTTATTATTACACATGAAGTTTAATGAGAGATGAAATAGTTGGAATTAAATATTTGTGATGTAAAATTCTAATCATCCCACATTTGTTGACACAAAAATGAAGGTCCTTTACTTTATTCCTTACGGGTAGCTTCCTGTAAAGAATTATTGTTTTATAACCCTTCCCATGGAGTCATTAATCATCTATTCTCGTGGATTGAGTTCTCTAGAGGCAATCCCAAATTGTGTGTTCCGCCTATAATTTGTGAAAATAGTCCCACAAAGCCTATTAATACAAGTAAATAATACATTTTTAATGTAACTTATTTATTTTAAATCCTAATGTTTGCATGGTTTATTCCCTTGGGTGGAAATGGAATGAAACTAATGAATATTGAATCGGATTGATAAATAATTTGATTGTGATCATTTGTCTCTACATTCTACTATGATAAAGTTTTGCCTCTAGATTTTCTAGACAGTGTTGAATCAATGTTATTCTTGTTATCATGCCTTATTATGATATGGAATATCATATTTTTTGGTTGGAAAATGATATAGAATGTAAATCTAGAATTTATTGATAAAGTGGATAAAGAATTGAAGAAGTGTCTTGTTGTAGTGAATCCATTATTTCTTATAATTTCTTGATAATTAAATTAATGAAATAAGCATGTATAATTGAGAATTATATTCCATGTGATATTGTAATTGATAAATAATTTTAAGCATTATAATTCTTTTGGGGAGTGTCGAAATGTAAAGACGGGATAAAATTTTTAATTCCTAACATTAGTTGAAACTAGAATGTTTATTATAAAGCATCTTATAATTAATTGTTTAATTAATTTATAAGATTATTATTGATTTATTTCATATGATTCATGTAGTTAGAACTTTTGAATAATGAATCAATAAATTCAAGAAGGAATAAAACATGGTTGATTGATAAAGATAATTTCTTGGGCCTGAGTTTCCCATATGCTTGAGGAAGAGAGGCTTGTGTTAGTGATTTGGGAGCCTTTTATGTGGGAATTAATGATTCCCTATTTGGGGCCTAATTTTATCTGTTAACTATGTTTTCATTACTTCTTTTTTGATGTTCTTTCGATGCAAATTTTTAAATTTAGAGGGATATTTGGTCCTAAAATGGATGATGTGATATGGGGTGGGGAGGCCCATATGATGTGGTGGAAACTAAGTTCCATGATGATAAGATACATCCTGATATGAACGGGGGTGTCAGTGATGGTTACCAATATGATAGAATGGTTTGATGCTTTTATTATGAATTTATGTGATAAACCAGATTTTTTTATTCAGTGAATATGGTTAATAAACGCTGGTCGTGTTGCTTGGTTTACCTATATCCTTTCTCTACAGCATGACAGAGCTGTATGTTCACCATTTTGTTCTACTCGTGGTGGTAGCTTATGATAGTTTTCTTAGAGGACCAATATTATTTAATAATTATAAAAATTAATATATAATTCTTAACCCATGGGGTTGGTGTTGTTGGAATTAAAATGATGAAAAGATGTAAATCATGAGAAACCATGGACTTTGTTTAGATTATTCTTAGAGGGAATGTAATTACAGTCCTGGTTAATGAATGAATCTTGAATTAATTTTAATTTTTACATTATAATATTTAAATTAATTAATAGAAGGAAATTATTAAAATAAATAATGAAATTAATTTATATATTTAAATTTATGTCTGCTTATTAGGTATTTTATCTTAATAGTGGAAACCCATATTCTGAGTGATGTTATATGCAGTTGAGTCAAAGACTATGGTATGCTCAAATTATATGTGTGAGGTATATTATATTTTTTATATTTATTGATTTTATAAGTTGTCTCATCCATATCAGTTTGGAAGACTAACACCTAGTGGATTCTTTTAGGGTATTTTCCCCAACATCATGTTAGGAGAATGAATGGCTAACTACCCCCTATGGGAACACTCTTTTCTCTTGATAGTTACTTGTGTTGGTATGTAATGTGGTTAGTTTTCCAATATATATGCGTAGACCGATATGATTGGTTTTGTTAATTTCACACAAATTTATATTCTAATCTAGTATCTAAATGATTATTATAGATATTATATGTATATTCTTTGATAGATTGAGGTACTTTCTTAGTGTTCAAGTTTAAATGGAATATGTTATAAAATCTGAACTATGATACATGTAATAAAGGATATTTTGGATCCCAAGAACTTCATGGTCACATTATAAGGATTTGTGGATGGGTGGATTTAGGGATGTGTGTCCCAAGGTTCATGTTGTGATGCATTTCAAATGTATCTTAAATCAAGATTATTTTGGAGAGAGATGGATCTAGACTAGCGATTCTGTGGAGGATATGAAATATATGGGAAGATTTAGAGGGGTACTCTTGATGTTTTATTATTGTATTATATTTGCCTCTTGTCTGGGAGACATGGTGATAGGTAGCCATCATAAGGCTAAGAACTCAGTATAACTATTTAGGTGATGAGTTAGTTTCAAGGTTCATCACTTTAATTTTTCATTATTTCATTATAATTTTCATGAGAGGATTTATGGAGGATCTTATTCAGTATATTTTATACTAATTCTATTTAAAAATAATATATTTTTCAGATCTTCTAGATCTGGTTTGAGATCGGGCTAGATATTATTATGTTTTGGTTTTTAATAATCTATTTATGTTTTTTTTCTCTACCATCTTTACCTTTTGGTATATTAGTTTTCCATTCATTTTTATAGTATTTTATGTCATTGTATGTTTTCACTTATTATTTCTTTATATATATATATGATTAGTTTTTTATTTGGTTATATTTATTATCTTCCCCTTTCACATGTTCTCTTAGATAGTAATGCCTACAATATGTATACATATTATAACATCGATGCCAGTTTCCAAATCAAGTCTTACTCAAGGTAGGACATGGGCAGTCACGATTCCCCTAATCACATTAACATACTAGGATGGGTATATTTTAGCTATAAAAGGTCCCGACAGAGTGGTATTAGAGGTTCTGGTTGAATGATAATATTATTTTTTGGAGTTAGGAACATGTGAGGTTGCATTGGTTATTTGAAAAATAATGTCAGTTATGTTTTATAAGAAATGTTGACATGGGAGACTTGAAAATAACTTGGTCTTTAGGGCCCTTGATAATTTGATGAATGAAACATTATTCTTACTGATAATACTAAATGATGTGATACTTTTTTATGGTAGTGACCAAGTAAAAGATCATGAATCATTCACCATTGTTCCTGTGATTGAAATGGGTAGACCTAGGTATAGGGTAACGCTTAAGAATAAAACAAATAATTATTATTTATTTAGATTTAGTCGTAGAAGACTGGTTGGGGGATGTTGAGATAACTATCATTTTGATCCATTATTTTATGAACATATTTAAGCAGGCTATAAGGATACAGCATGGAAAAGTGAGGCTATGTTGGTTCTTATTCTATATGGATCACGAGGAGTCTGTTGTCAAATGAGAGATATTCCAAAACTTGTTCCATTTAGAGATTCATTCTTAAATCATAATGTTTTACATTATCAATGAACTACATAACCTTTAATAGGGGGTTCTCGTGTTAGAGAGTTTAAAATATGTTTCAAGACCCTCATGTGATATTCTTCAGACCTTTTGTTAGATTATGAGGCTAGGGTGAGTCATTTCAAGAATTCTTTTCATATAGAGATCCAACTCTAGGTTACCCCAATTGTGGTGAAAATTTATATCAACGTTTATTTAAGAAAACAGGTTATTGAGATGATGATGTAAAGAAAGTGATGTTCAAGAGAAGGGAGTCACCTTGATTTCTCAAAAAGAAGAGATGTAGTTTGGGGTTCTATATTTCCCAGATATATGAACCTTCAGTATACTGAGGGTTTGTTCCATCCCTCAACATCATGTTTCTATAGGATTAGTATATCTTTGGACTCTGATAAGGTATTAGAACCATGTTTTTTTATATGGAGGCTATGGTCATTACTGTTGAGAGTGACCAAAATTTTGTGTTGTTAGTGTGAACTAGGTTCTCCATTTCAGGTCCCTCTATTGAGGAATTGTAGCTGAGGAAATAACAAATAGGTGTTATAGTTTGGGATTATTAGAGATGAGATGGTAAATGTAGTGTACATTGGTGAGATGATCCTCATACTTAGAGAGTAGATCATGGCCATAGTGGTGAGATTCATCATGGTGAGTGATGTAATGGAGTAGCTCATGGTCAGCTTCATGGTTTTACAATCCCAATGATGGGTGATCAAGATATTATTGAAGGTACCATTTTCTTGTTTTATACATGGGAGCATATTTTATTTTTTTCAAGTGTGACACACTTCTTTATATTTCCAACCCTCATCCATGCTTTAGGTCTTGACATAGAGAGGCTTTCGGTGCCATTGGAATTAGTTATAATAGATGGAGGTTGAGATGACTTGTATGATGTATGTAGAGACTATGAGATGGTGTTGGGGAAACATAAATCGTTGAAAGAAATACTATTGTTTCCAAAACAACTATATTACATCATCCTCACCACGTATTGGATGTATTCAGTATAAAATATTATGGATCGATTTCGGAGGATGGTTGTGTTCTTTGATGACTATGGACATGTCACTATGTTCATTGGAATGTTATAAACATAGATGGGTGAAAGGCTTGTTCATTCATTATAATATTTAATGGATGAGATGATGTTGAGTTCATCGAATTTTCAATTATTTGTGTTTCCAAGGGATATAGAAGAGAACCGTTCTATATTTCCAGAGGATCTTATATCATTACCCCCTCAATTGGGACATTATGTCTGGGATTGAGATATAATTATGAATTTATCCTATTTTAGTGTCTCCAAATAGGATGGTTCCTTCATAGTTGCGAGAGATACATGTAAAACTCAATGACATTTTGTATAGAGGTTTATTTTGGAAGATTTAGCCACCTTAGAAGGCCCTGATTGTTTCATAAATAAGGGTGATTGTGGTTTGTGGTTTTATATCAATTATCATTACTTAATCCAGGTGAAAGTGAAGAAATGATATCCTCATTCATAGATTAATGATTTATTCTATATGGTGAATTGAAAAAATTGGTTATAAAATATTGATTTATAATTAGGATATCATAAGATGCATGTGAAGTATGAGGATATCATATTGACCACCTTCTAAAATTTTCATGGGAATTATGAGTTTGTTGTGATGTCATTCAGTGTAACTAATTCTCTATACATGATTATGTGGTTTATGAACAAAGTGTTCAAAGTGTTCTTGGGTATGTTCATGGTGGTTATTATCGATCCAATCCTTGTGTAATCCATATATAAGGAATATCCCACAAATCAGATGCATTCCATTATGGCATTTCATCATCATGAGTAGCTATTTGGGAAGTTTTGGAAGTTTGAGTTCTTGGTTTTTTGTGTCCATTTACTTTGGCATTTCATGTCCCATTAGTGACTAGATTCCTATCTTTCAATGAATGTGGTGGTTGTGTCTTGAAAATCTCCCATGACATTGCTGGAGGGGAAGAGTTTCTTTGGTCTTGTAGGCTATTTTATGAGGTTTATAGGTAGTTTATCTCAGATTGTGACTCCAATGATAGCCCTAACCATAAAGGATCATGTGTTTTTTTGGAATAACCCATGTTATGCGTCCTTTTTATACTCGAAATAGATGTTGGTCAACAATCCAGTTATTTTTTTCAATATAAGTAGTCTATTTAGAGGGTTTTTGGGACACATCATGTATTAGTTAAGGCTATGTTTTGATGTAGAAAAGTTAAATTATTTTTATGGGTCTTTTTTGTTTGATCCCCGTGAGTGTAAATATTCCACCCATGATATTTAGTTGTAAGAAATTGTGTTTGATATTATCGTGTGCTGATATTAACACATCAAAAAGAATTGTTTAGTTTTTATTGACCATAATATCCTATTTTATGTATTCTACCAGCATGAATTAAAGTAACCTCAACATTAGTGGATGTAATTATTGAAGGATTGTGACATCATTTATTTATATAGTCTAGGAAAGGTAGATGTTGTAAATAATATGTTTGGTAAGATGTCACATAATGATGTTAAAAAAGAATATAGATATTCCTAGATGTAATGGAATAACTCCTAGTGATGCATCTAGATATGGGAGAGGTTAGAGGTAGATGTTTTCATTTATAGATGAAAGTGCAGATGCAATTTTGTAGTATGTGGAGGAGTCCTAGTAGGGTTATTTTGAAGTGGATTAGAGATAGAGAGATATGTTTTTAGAGATTCCATTGATGGTTATTCAGGGGATGGATAACACTAGGTGTTGTTATAGAGAACTGTTTTAACCCTTCGAAGATGCATAAGATGATTCTGTATGAGTTCTATTGACCACATTTTTCATAACATCTCAGTGTGAATACGATGTACTGATCCATTATACGACTTTTTTTCATGCATTGAAACATTTTGTTTCAGGTTTTGATTCTCAATGTTTGGTATGTGAGGAGGTGAGGCTGGAAACTGTGTTCACTGTCTTTTGATGAATCAATTAGATGTTCCCTTATAGATGAGGTTGGAAATTTCAATGGACATAATTACTTGGTTAACCCAATATCAAGGTGACTATGAAATTATATGGGTGATAGTTTATCTTTGGTTAAATCATTCTACTTTATAATGATTAGGTAGTCATTATTAGTGGATGTACTATCAAGGTAATATTTAGAAGAGGTGGTGTGACTCCATGGTGTCCCGAGGGTGATAATATCTAATAGAGATGCTCATTTTACCTCTTGGGTATGGAGAGGTATCCAAAAGGGTTATGACTCTCAATTATTCTTTATATGTTCTTTTCATCCATAGATGAATGGTCTTACAAAATAGACCATCTAAACTATTGAATACACATTACACTCATGTGTCCCAAATTTTATAGGTTTCAAAATAGATAAGTTAACCTTATTTGTGTTATTTAACAAAAATATATTCCCATATACCTTTGGTATTTAACCATTTGAATGTTTTTATGGATTAAATTGCCATTATCCATTTTTCTAGACCTACTTGAAGAATTTCATAATTTTTATGTATGAACCATCCCAAAATATTACAGAGATGGTTCGTGTAATTTGATAGAGTATAAATGTTGTTCAAAATCATCATTACTCGATTTCTGATCATTGGATGATACCTCTTGAGTTTAATTTTGTATATCACATGTTCATTAAGGGGACTCCACATTTTGGGTGGTAAATAATTAGCAATAGGAGTATAATTTATCCACAATGTGTTGGGCCTTTTGAGGCGTTGGCTCTTGATAAAGCCATGATATATCAGATAAGACATCCCCTATATATGAGAATATTAGAATTTTTTTTCAAATGTTTTAGTCTGTAATTATCATCATTAGGAAAATAATTTCATCTATTCTGGTGAGATCAATTTTGAAAATGATGCAACTTTTGAGGAATTTCCTATGCAGATCAGGAGCACCCGGAGAAGGTGTTGGAAAAGATTTCAATTGTCTTGGTCCATGTATTGTGGTGGTATAGTGGCATGGAGGAGAGTATATAGGAATTTGATTCATAGATATAAACTAATTACATTGAGAATTTTTATTTTTAGATCATCTCTTTTAACATTTTTCTTATTGGTAGATAATTAACATTCTGGTTTATGAGACGGTTACATCTTGTTTATTATTGTAGATTTACACTCAATGGAGTGTTATATCACCCATGATACTATTTAGGAAATTGTTGATATTGTTTCTATATATTATATTGTTTTATTCAAATGAGGTGGTTGAGCTCTCAAGATGGAGTGATCCTTGAGTGGTATCCAACGGGATAACTATTTAGATGAACCCTATTTATTTTCTCCATGTTTTTATTTTTGAATTCTAATGGATGAGAATTGTTTGATAGCTATGAGACGTAAGGGATCCGATCTTTCAAGTATACCCCTTTAAATTTTTTCGAATCACATGGAGATAATAGGAATCCTTGAGTTGAATTGGATAGGTTTCGATGCTAGAACCTGGAAGAAGGTAGGATTCACAATGTGTAAGGACATTACATCATTAATGTGTTGGTCATGGTTTGTCGAATCGGCTATATGAGTGATTGACTACAAGATATATTATTTGTGTGCGGAATTTAGAAAAATGTGGATGTCATCTATGTTTCCCGATCTGCAATGTGAATCCTCTACGTGGATGGATCGACTAAAAAATCTATTGGTTACGTGAATCAGAAACATGGTAGGATCAACTAGAATAACATAACACATGGTTTAATCCACTATCTGAAATGGTTATGTGGATATATCAAGTATATGGGTGATCTACTAGGTGAGTGATCAAATACATGTGGAAATAAGATATGTGAGGTATTCAGGATTGTGGGGAATCTGAATATGTGGGGATTTTGGTGACATTGTGCTTCTTGAAACATGGAATCAGTCAAATAGATTTTTTCCACTAGTTTCATGTTAACATCTATTAGGTTCTTATATAGGGTAAAATAAAGGTCCTTGAATGGATTTTTATCAATGAAATTTATATCCATTATTTTCTAAGATACACAAGGTTGTAAATTCATCCTTACGTTTTGATTTTAATGAGATCCACAATAGTGGAATTATATTATTGGGAACAAAAATTAAAATCATCCCATATCATTTCACTCGAAAATAGAGAAACAATCATTCGTGTTTTCTTTTGTTTCTTCCTCTCAGAACTAGAATTTCCAGAACCTTTCCCTTATACTCATTTAACCCTTATACTGGGTGATGGAGTTCTCTAGTGGCGATCCCATCTTCCACAAACAACTTATTTTTGGTGAAACAAATCACATGGGGATTATTCTTCTAGGTAGGTGATTCATTACATATTCAATCTATTTAAATGAAATCAAAATGTTTGTATGGTTTATTCCCATTGGTTGAAATGGAATAAACAAAATTAAGATTGAACTAAATTAATATATAATTGGATTTTGATTCTCCATCATTGGTTTATATAATCATAATTGTATTCATGTTTATTTTAACATAGTTTTCTATATGTGCAATTATTCTTATCACATCTTTTTATGATATCTATTAGCATGATGTTATTTATGGAAAATAGAATAAATCTAATTCCAAATTTAATTGATTAATTTTCTCCAGAATTAAACAAGAGACTTATTGTAATGAATTTGGTGTTTCTTATTATTAAATTAATTCAATGCACATGTATTATTGAAAATAATTTCCATTTAAAAATATAATTGATAAATATTTTTAATCCTGATAATTCTTATGAATAATATTGAAATGAAAAGGCATGTTAATAAATTGTAATTCCAGATGTTAGTTGAAACTGAATGTATGATAGGATGAATGTTTAAATTAACCATTTAATTAATTGGGTAGATTAAAATATCTAGATTCCTTTGGTTTCGCATATTTGGAGCCTATGAATAATGATTAAGTTTATTACAAAGGGAATAAAAAATAGAGGTTTGATAAAGATAATTATTGGGTATTGAGTTTCCCATTTTCATGAGAAGTTTTAGAACCTTGTGTAAGATTAATTATAATTTATTTATGTGTGATGACTAAATACCTTTTTTAGGACCTAGATTTCCCGATTAACTGTTTCTTAACATCTTTTTTTGTAATGTGTTATGGATATGAGATACATTATGTGATGGGATAGAAGATCCTTGAACTGATATTACAGTATGGGCTGGGGATTCCTAGATGATGTTGTAGAATTTGATACCTGTGATGGAGAGATACATCGGGATACACATGTCAGTGTGAGGGATTATAGTGAAGATAATAGAAAAGGTTGAATATTTGATTACCCATTTATGTGACAATGTTTAATTCTTACATTCATGAATCTAATTAATGGATGGTGGTTAGGATGATTGTTTTATCTTCATCGTTTTCTCCACTGTATAAGACATAGATTCTTGGTTTCATGTTTTATCTTGGTGGTAGCTTATAATTCCATTCAAAGAGTACATTTATTATGTAATGAATTTAATAATGACTAAATAATTCCTATCCCATGGGGTTGGTGTTGATGGAAAGAAAATGGAGAAAATATTTTAATCTTGAGAAACTGGGAAATTGGTTTTGATTTTACTAGGAGGGTATGGTCTTTATGATAGTGTTAAATGAATGTTTCATCAAGTAATGTAAATAATTAATTAATTGGATAATAAATCATTGAATGGATGTAAATGATAAATTCAAACATGTAATTAATGAAAATATTTATATTCATGTGCACGTATTGGATATCTAGTTTTAGCAGTGGTGACTAGATGTTCAAGAGATGTTAGCTGTTGTTGAGTATGTGACTTTTTTAATATCATTGTTTTGTTTATGTGTTCTATTATATCTTATATACTATGTGATCTCAAAAAATACCCCATCAATGTCGGTTAGGGTGAACAAAACCCAATGGTCTCTGTGAGGGAGTTTTACCCAACATACCTGTGGGAGTATGGATGGATCACTACCCCCTCTGGCCCTATGCTCTTCTATTGCTAGTTACTGATGATGGTATGTGTTGTAGTTAGTTTTCCCATATATGTGAGTAGTGTATTGTGATGGATTTTTGTTCTTTCATATACATTCATATCTTGATATAGTATCCAATGTATTATAATAACATGTAAAGGTTGTAAATTCTTGTGGTTATTACATGGTGTTTGGGTTATAATTCATTGATGTATTGTACCTGAGGTATGATACATGTCATACATGATGTGTTGGGTCCCAATAACAACTCAATTAATATATAATGATATTTGAATGAAATGGTGTGATGATTTCACGATTTAGGTGAATTTTTTAATGCCTTTCCCATGTTTCTTCAGGCTGGATTATTTTAGTGAGATTGCATAAGAACGTGCAATATTGGAGAAGAGCTGAAAACCAGTGGGGTATCAATAATGGGGTACCCTTGATGTTTCATTATATTTTATATGTTCTCTTTTTTTTAGAATCTTGGTGAGAGTTATCAATGTAGAATCTCTATGAATTGTATAACTGTTTTGTTGATGAGTTAGTTTCAATATTGTTCATCGTGATTCAACAAAATCTATTTATCTTTTTAATTAGATGATCATTGGAGGATCCTAATGAGTATACTTTTATACCCACCCAGCAAACATATAAATTATTTTCATATAATCCAATATAGGTAGGATATTATGCATGATATTACTAGACTATGTTTTTTCAGGAAGTGGTTCGGTTTTGTGGTCACTATTGTCTTTTCATTTTGGTAACTCCAGTTTTTCGTTCAGTTTATATAGTATTGTATGTCAGTGCATGTTATGACTTGGTATTCCATTTATATATATGTTTGATTAGAACTTTCAATATTACCTCTCTCATATAAATGTTCTATAAGAGGGTAATGTATCTTATATGTATTATTATTATACCATCAATGCTAGTTTCCAACATGGGGCCTTCTGGAGCTAGGAATTGGGTAGTCACAATCTCTATCCTCTCATCGCTGAAATAAAATGGGTACTGTTTTGGGGAAGGGGCTATGAAATCTTGTATCATATCACATTAAGACATTATATTTTTTTATTGTCTTCCCCACTTGGATTAAATAATTCATTTTTTCTTGAATTTCTCCTCAATTACTGATTCTTGAATGCAAATTTTTAGAATATTACTTCATCTCAAAAAAAATGATCATGAAAATTCATTGAAGAACCATTTATAGTAACTCTACCATGATTTTTTGAAATTTATCTAGGTGGTAGATTAAAATTTTAAACATTATTGAATTTCATTTTATTATTTTTTAAAAATTAAAATTACACAATTTTAATTAATTTATACTTTTTGAAATTCAATTCTGATTAAAAATATGTGTTTAGAAAATAATGTTTTGAAATATAATTATGAACTTGATTATTATAGTTCATTCTTAAGAAATCATATATGAGTTCTTGATAAGGAGGTTGATTTAATAAATACAAAATATTTCCATAAGTTTCCACTTATAAATCTATTTAGATATATGATGATATAACATATATTTTCATTACATCATTTCCAAATGTTTTAAATCAAAGATGTATTTGAGATATATTAAAATATTAAAAATTCATTGATAATATTTCACTAGAATAGAAGGATGAAAAATTCTAGATAATAAAACTTAAATATAATTTTACAAATGATCATCGGATGTTTATAGGAATAGTTGATCAATTTTACGAATCATCAAATTTTTCACATGTATTTATAAAAACAAAATTGTAATAAAGAAATTTTTTATTTATTTTGAAATAATTATTAAAATTAGTTCATTAAGAAGTGATAAAAGTATTTAACAAATTTTATCCCTATCCATATTGAATAAATAGTTTTCCTATACTTATTAAAATTTATAATCTATTTTATTTAAAATCTAATGAAACTATATAGTCAATAATACTAGATGATAATTTGATTTTCCATTTTTAAAATAAAATATGGGAAAAATTTATTTCCATGACAAAAACATATTTTTTGGAAATATGTATTTAGACTAATTATATAAAACTTTTTCACACATTTAAAATCATTAATTTGTATAATTTATTTATTATATAAACCATCTTGAAGCTCTTAACCCCATAAAATAATTATTACAATTTTAATTGAAATTTTTGAATGATTATTTCCTAATCCATCCTAGGATCCTCAATATAATCGTACTATTTATCCTATACCATCATTTTTTGTAATACACTCATATGTTATCCATGAGGCATCTGTTTTGTTACTAAAATTTTTTTTATGAGACATAGGAAGGCATAAAAGTGATTTTAAATGAGTTCTAATTTTTTACATAATTTTAAAATGTGTATTTATCTATATAGAAAATTATTTCTTTAATATTTAAAATAGTTGTTTAATTATGATCCTATAGTTCTAAATAAAATCACTTACAAAATTATGACAACAAAAAAATCATTTTAATATGGTTTTTTCAGTAATTTCATCAGGAAATTTATATACAAATTTTATGTCTCTTACAATGGGTGTAATAATATTTTTGATTAGTATTATGTATTAAGAACCTATATTATATTTGAAATATTTTTTTATGAAATAACATGTTTATTTTTATTAGTTATAAATTATATATTTAATTTTTTTATTTTTTAAAATTCATGTCTATATATTTCTAAAATATTTAAACATTATTTGTATAAACTATTTAATATTTTTTCTAATGATTTAAAATATCCTCCATAATATTTTTAAACTTATATAGATAATTTTTGAAACCAAATATCATGAAATTCAACTCTTAATAATAAAAATTATAATTGAAGTTGTCATATATTTTTTTATAAATTTTCCAGAAACCAGATTGGATACCAAATTCTGAAAATACTTTTTTATCATGAATTATATTTAAAAAAAATTAATGCAAGATAATGAATCCATTTAAATTTGTTTTTACTGGTTATTAATTTAATTTCCAATATTAGTGGCACTATTTCTTTTTCATCTTTATTAATGTAGAACAAATTGAAAATCCATAGACACTTGATTTTTACAAATAATACATTAATTTAACAATTCATGAACTTCTTTTTTAGAAATATTTTAGCATTTTGTGATTCATTTTAATTTTCCTATATTTTCATAAAATTTAGTTTTCCAAAACATCTTCGTTTTATTATAACATTTTGAAATTTTTTTCATTCAAAAAAATTTTTCGGTAAATTTCAACAAATCTTGTATTTCAGAATCATTTTGAAATTATATTATTTTCATTAAAATTAATTTTCATTATAATTTTGAATATATTGTTTTATATTTAAATCCATATTTTAAGTGATTAATATGATATAAATTATGTTAAATTAAAATTAAAATTAAAATTTATTTATCATTGATAAAATAAAAATAAAATATTCATTTTTTTCAGAAACTAAAATAGACATCTCTTCCTATAATTGGGTCATGAATTTCTACATTATATATAGAAAATTAATATAACCACATAAAAATGGGGCTCCTAATATAAAATAATATTGAAAATATTTTGTATTAAAATTATTTTTTGATAAGAAAATGTTTATTATAAAAATGAGAATACATAATAAAAAATATATTTATAATTTTGTACTGTTACATTCAATAAAAATTCATCATTTTTATGAATATTTCACAAAAACTAATCCTTGAATACAGTTTATATCTAATAAATTTAATTCCAGATATATAAATTATAATAATTTTTTACTCCACATATGTATTTGAACTTTAGATATATCTTCTACAAAAGTAATACTGTGTTCTTTGAATTTATATTTACCTTCAGACTTATCACTATCTAATTCATGTAAAATGTTTTCTTTCTTCGTTTGATGTATTCTAACATCAACTTGAAGAACATTCTCTTTTATATTGAATTTATTTAATATAAACTATGATATCATTAATATCATGTTTATGATATTGAATTATTTATTTCATTTTATGTTTATTATACCTTTAAATAAATTCTTTTCCCTTATATTGTTTAGTTACTTGTTTGGGATTTTATTCTTGAGTTATTTTATCTCTAAATTTTATTAATAAATAATTCTTAATATATTAGTAGTCAATATGTTCCTATATTTTTATTATTAATACAATTTATTTGATATAATATTCTATGTATATTATGACTCAAAATTTTATTATTAAATTAAAAAATAAGATATTAATTTTTATATTTTTTCATAACCTATTTCTATTTATTCGTAATCTCATCAAATTATTTATTATCATGATTTTAAAAAAATAATTCCTTATCTTTTATGTGTTCAAATTCCATGTAAAATTTTATTATTATTTCAATTTCATTTATAAATTCATTACTAATTGACAAAATGGAATTATTTTTCCTTTGATTTTAATACATAGTTGTAGAAAAATTTTGCTTCATAATAACCTTGATGAATTACACATTAAAAATTAAATACTTTTAGTTATTAATTGTTACATAATTTTTTATAAATACCTGAACTATTTTATCTTTTGTAATTTTTTAAATATTTGAACAATATATTTCAATCATATGTGTCATATGATTTTCTAATTGTTTTTAAATGTTATAATATTGTTTTCATCTATTTATTGACTATATCTTATTGTAGCATTTTTTTAAACCTGTGAGTTTTAACTGTTCACACATATTTTTAAAATTTCATTTTCCTCTAGTTTATATTTCCTTCCATATAAGGATTCCTGGTCGATAATGTAATATTAACATTTCATTATTTTGAGAAAAATATTGTTTCACCTTTTGTAATTTCATTGTAGGACTTTGGGAAACTGGTAGAAGTTACAACCTTATAATATATTTTATATATTATTTATAAATAATTTAAACCCTTACTCTAATAGTAATTTTTTTCAACATCTAATGGTAAAATTTTGAATAAGTATTATATATTAATATTAGGTCAATGATTTGGATAAAACTAAAAAAAAGTAGTCCTTCAGTGATATTTCCTTCTAGTATTCCTTGTATGGAATCGTTAAATTCATGATATCTTCAATAAATAAGTACTATAAAAATTTGTTAATTAAAACATTATCATGTTTAAGAAAATATTACTTCATCGATCAAACCTATAAGAATACTATAATATTTTGACGCATTTTATAGAACACTATTTGTAGTTAATAGCATAATTTATTTTATTAATTTTTCTGATAGAATATTCATTTACTAATTTACAATTTAGATTACATATGATTTAATATTTTCAATTGATCATACTTTTATAATAACTTTCGCATCAGTTTTTGGGACATTATTGATTTCCCAGGAATTTTGATATGGTAAACCTATTCTTACACAGTTTTTTATTTATTATTATATATCACCCATGGGTATATAATACCATTTTTGATCATGAACTACTAGAATATGATTCCATATATTTACCTCTATAAATCATTTTTAAATAATTAACTTCATTATAATAATAAATTAAAATAGCTAATATAATCAACATCATCTTGAATTTAACAAACATATGATTGAAATTTATAATGATAGAAGTTTTATTTTCCTATTTTATAGAAATATCTTCATTAAAAAGTGATTAGGATATGGAAATACATGGATTTTGACTCTAGAATATTTATAACTGAATATGTTCATGAATTAATAGGGGAAATAGAAAAATTATTATGATGTAAGAAAGGTAAAGGTTTACGAAATAAAAAATGAAGGTAAATACTAAAAATATATAAAGCAGATGCTTAAATATTTATCCAAGTATTAATTTTTTTTATAAAAGTCAAGAATATACTATCTAAATGGAAAGTAAATCTCTAACTCTTCATTCAAGAAACTGAAGAAAAAAAATAAGTTATTAACGGAAAATTATGATTAATCTTTTATGAAAAATATGATAGGATTCATATAGGATTAATATAAGTGGTAATATTTCATTAAACATGATATTTTTTAATAATTTTCTTGGTTCTATTGTATTCAAGACATTAATAATTTTGTGATTCCTTCAAAAGAATTTGAGATGAAAATATTTTTAAATATCTAATATATTTTGAATATTATGGAAATATATGAATTGATATTAATGGTAAATATTTATTCAAAATTTTGAAATTAGATATTCAATTGAAAATTTATAGTATGTTTAAGGTTTAAATGAATTTATATGTAGTATAAAAATTTTATTACTATGTTAAAACATCAAAAAATTTCCCAAATTCCAAAAAAAAACAAATTTCAAAAGTTGAAAAAATATATATTTCATAAAACTAGTAAAGATATGTAAATCTTAATTTCTCAACCAATAAACATGGATGGAATGAAATATTAACATGAGCATGATGGAATTTGAAGATATGTGTAAAAAAATGAAAATATATAGGTATTAATAAAACTACTAGAAATTTATTTTGTAATTATATATATGAATATTTTAGTATTGATTTGTTAACAACAATAACAAAATAATGTGTAATTTCTGATTTAAATAGAAATAATTATATTAAAAAATTATTTTGATTAAAAGGATTCAAAGTATTTATAAAATTTTAAATACTAATTTAAAATTAAAATGTATTATTTTTCAAATTGTATTTCCTTAAGGTAATTATAATGAAAAATAAGAAGCCTCTTTCCCATCAACTCTATAACATCCCCACATGATAAATGGTTAAATGACTAAATTATATGACTCATTTCAACAAGGTGCACCTTCCATTTCGAGAGCATGTCTGATTGGAACTCCACAGTTAAGTGTGATTGGCATGGAGAACTGATCAGTATGGGTTACCTTCTAGGATCTTTCCTAGGGTTTTTGTGAGTTAGGGAAAAAACACACTAGAAAGGACCTATGTTCTCCTGTGGGGACTATCATTATTCAGATGACCCGCTAAAGTATGTGGGTAAACCGCAGGGTGGGCCCCACGTGTCTGCGTGGCCAACTTGTGGTACCTGGTAGGCCAGGACCCGATGGTCATATTAAGGCGGGGTGGTTGTGCTTTCCCTAGGGCCCAGTTGTCACATTTTTATAAGATGTGGTACCCAGGCTTAAGTGGGGTGCATAACCTGGGTTGAGATGTAGGGCCCACAATGAGGAAGTTGAGCTCTAAAAGGGAGTGATTGTAACATCTCCAAATGATAAAGGGTTCAATTACTAAATGATATGACTAATGTTAATAAGTTACACCTTCCTTTTCATAAACCTGTCTGATTGAAACTTCCCAGATGAGCGTGCTTGGCATGGAGTAGTGATCAGCATTGGTGACCTTTTAGGAAGTTTCCGAGGGTGTGTGTGAGTGAGAACAAAGCACACTAGAAAAGACAAGTGTCGGCCAATGGGTGCTATCATAAGTCAGATGACACGTTCTGGCATGTGGGTGGACCCTGGGGTGGGTCCCACATGTATGTGGGGAGAACTGGTGGGCCAGGACCCGATGGTCATGTTATGGTGGGGTGGTTGTGCTGTCATCAAGGCATAGTTGTCACAAGCTCCTAAATTATTTGATGATAATCAATGGAATCATATTTATTTTTTAACAATTAACAAAAAAAATTTATGGAAATGGAAATTATTTGAAAAAAATTAATTAAAGTCATACTCATAAAATATAGGGAATTATTTTTAAACAATAATGATAAAAAAGTTCCTAAAGCAGTTAATGAAAATGTAAATACAAGATAAAATCTTATATAAAATTTTTTATTTTTTATTTTTATAAAAAATATGCAAAAACTAAGAATACATTAAATATTATATCAAATGAAATCATAATAATAGTTAAAATATTGGAATATATTAATGACCTTCAAACAAATAAATATTATATGATTAAATTAAAATATCGAATAACCAAGGATTAAATTACTTAACTACGGAATGATATAATGTTAGTGATAATATTAGAATATATAATAAACCTAAATTGAAACAAATAATTAAATACCATTAAAATTTAGTAAATTTTATGTAATGTTTTTATAAAAATATTCAAAATAATATTAAAAGGGCCAAAATGGAAAAGAGAATGTAATATAAAGAAATGATATAAAACATCATAATATAAAAGAAAATGTTTTAAAGGAATTATATTATGACGAACCTAAATAATCTAATATTACTATTATTGGATACATATGAAATTTTAAAATTCATAATTTGAATAAGACTATAAAACTAATTACCATTTAAGATTATACTTTTAATAATAAAACATTATTTATCCAAATAGAAAATTTAAAATATATTCAATAAAGATTAGTTCTAACCAAATTTTATGAAAAACAATAGAAAATTTATATATATAAAATAGTATAAAATTAAAAATAAAGTAAATATTATACAATGCTCATATTTTTAATAATAATTATTTTTATGATAACATATTTTATCCATATAAAATTCTTAAAATAATAAATTATTATAAGAAATTATTTTTTTAATGTTATTAAATTATTTTACTATAGAGAAAATGTATAGATTCCATGGAAAATTATAGGATAAAAATTTCATTTCAAATTAAAAAAAGACATAAAAATATAAATTCTGCCAATTATTTAATAACATGAAATTTCAATTTGATTTAATATTATATATATATTATTAAACAATTAAAATATGAACTTCAACATAAAATAATTTAAAAATAATTGGAATCTAAATAAATTAATTGTTAAACAATAACATTTCAAAATTATCTTTAATATATATTATGTTCAAATTTGATAATTTTTTTGGGGAAAAAGATTTATTTTGGTAAAAAAATATTTAAGATAAAATTACATCAAATGAAAATCTAATATAGATGAATCCTGCTAATTTAAAAATATTCATGAACGAGATTAAATATTAATTATATAAAATTTTTATTTAGAGAAAATCTTTCCATGGAGTTTCACTATATTATATTTTAATAATGAAGATGAATATGAAATAGGATAACCTATATCATTTTCTAATTATAATCCATATTATAAAGCTACAAGATGGATTAAGTAGCCTAAAAAATTAAACATATATATATATTAAATAAACATTATGATGCATATTTTTGTTTTAAAAGTTGATATTAAATATGGCTTATATTATTCGGATAAATAAAGAATAAAAGTACCAAATAACTTTTATTTTTCCTATTGATCATTATGAATGAAATATCATGTATTTCAATTCTTCAAATGAATACTCATTTTTTATTTTAAAATCTCAGAAATTATATTTTTAGTCCTTATATATATTTTTATTCATATATGTTATTAATGATTATATATTATCCTTGTTAATCGATACCAATTTCAATAACATGTAATTATTATGAAAATATATTAAGAAAATGGACTGGTTTTTAAAAAAAAAATTAATTTTTTGAATAAAAAAAAAGTTATAGGTTAAGATATTTATCAAAAAATTGTTATATCAATTCAATGATCCAGAAATTTTTAAAATAAATTTACTGATAAAATTATGGAAAAAACTCAATTTCAATGTTTTTTGCATTGTCTTAGATGTGTAGATCAATTTATTCCTAAAGTAAGAGTAATAATATCACCTTTATTTCAATGATTAATGAAATATAATTGGTCACAAACCATCCCTATGGGGATCATTTCATGACTCCCCAAGCTTGCCTCTAATAGGCTTGTTGCTGGTGACTAGAACCTAGTAGGAATATCACTAACATTGGAGTCATTTCCTAGTTACCTGTAAACATGCACACATATCTAAGACCATAAAATGTTGAAATGTAAAAAAACCACTTACAACCAAATGCATTCATAAGATTATATCAATAACATAGTACATCAGGAAAGTAATGTCATGTAATGTAAAACGGGCTAGAATAAAATCCCACAAAAATAAATATACTATAAAATAACAATTCCAACATACAAACTAAAAATTACAACCTATAAACTAATCTTTACAGGGGATGATGCTCAACGTTGATGGAACAACTAGACCTGTCTGATCTCACAAAGCATCATCCAGTCTTGGTCCACCCTAGACTCCATCGAAAGGGAACTTGTCTATTCAAGACATGAAACGTGTATGCAAAAACCATGCATGGTTGAGTATAACAGTACTCAGTTGGACACCTTGAAACCAATAAGAAAAACACAAGAAGAGAGTTATAGTAATCTCTACAAAGTATATGTATACAACACATATAACAATGATATCCAGCTATAAAAAACTGAGACATGCAATCATGATGTAATTCGCAACTACCGCATACCCATACTAGGGACTCAGTTCAATGTTTCCATGATTCAATCATATGAGAGAACACACTATTGAGTCTACTTGCACCAATGAAGTATTTCCAAGAAGTATTATTTGGCGGTAACCGTCATGAGGGACATAAACTGATATATGTGAATAGAAATATGATACATAGATTAGGATCAATATTAGGGCCTTCTAGTGCACCAATATCTCCATGTGGATTAACCTTCTATGTTTGGGATTGGCACCTGTGTACTGTCGGTCACTTCAATACTAAGAACTCCACCTAGGGAAATAATAATGAATAGAGGATCCTACTCTGGGCCTCATATAGGGGATTCCAACAACACTATCTAGGGTATCTTTATAAAGGTATCATACTTCTATTAGTAGGAAATGATACCATCTAACCTTGAGTGAAAGGATATGGGAACAAACCCTTAACAAAACATGTCCATGATAAGGTGGAAAATTGGATCAGTCTATGTAGAATAAAGGACAGATAGTGTAGTGGGGTCACAAATTGTGTCCCCTGACCCCGGGTACTTCCCGTGTACAATAGAACATGTCGAAAAATATATTGGGTAAAAAACGAGTACAGGACATGTAGAAAGGTTTACACTCAGTGCCCAACCTTACAGGGTCCTCTTATTTATCCTCTCTATGTGAAAGTACGTGACATCAACCAGTATTTGCCTACCCCTATAAAATTACTTGGTATAACCCATATATTTAGTCTGGGTCTAGCTATGTGGGTGAGTATACAATATATAGGAAACCCATATACTCCACCTGCACCAATGTACTCCCAGAGTACACGTCGAGTGGATCATCAATGAACACACTCTATGTATCCCATACTACACACCATGGGTTCTATAATTTCAAGATCCTCCTTTTCATACTTCGACCACCTTGTCTATTCCATCAGTTCACAATTTCATGCTCTGTTCGTCTCTAAATTCATGATTTCTGATCATTTCATCACCCTCACACAAATTAGGAGTGCTTCAGGCCTTCAACAAGCTCCAAAAACAACTTTGAAATCATCTGATGAAAACCATAAAAAAATAAGTAAATATTTAATTACTTTTATTTGTCTATTTAAATAACCAATGCACCTATTCTAATTCACCTCAAAGTAAGACCTCCAATTTTAGATCATTGCGCCATGAAAGGGATGGACAATGATCTTTCGTTTATAACCCCATGAAGAGTAATGAATGTGTGAGGAAAACATGGGAAAAAAATCACCTAGGACAATCTAATGGAAAAAACCTAAACTATTGGTTCTTCAGGAATTGATTCATTGTCATATGAATAATCAAAAAATAAAACTAAATAATAATAATCCCCAATAATTCATGGAGTCAATTCCATCCCACAAGAACGATCGAACCTCGGGTCAACATGTTCATTAGTTTATACACCCTTTTCATTGATTATATGAATGAGGAAAAGAATAATCTGAAATAACAACACCCTATCTATTAAAAATACCTTTCGATGTCATGTATTGGTTTCAATTTTCAATCCATCGAGAATAATCTCTTATCCACCATCCCATCATCTTTCGCCGAGATAATTTGACATGGGTTCTCTATAGATCCTTTAGGGGACTTATTGGGTTATGATTCTAACCCTGGGTCCCTAGCTATATTCTTATTTAAAAAGGGAAAACACGTTACTACATCTCCGTAATGTAAAAAAAAATAAATCTTCCATTTATTTTATTATTTAAAAGGTACAAAAACTATCTTTCACATCTGACCCAAACTGAATGATGTTAAACCTCACATATGGTAAGGATGAAATTATAAATGTAACAATGGATTTAGATTTATTATATGGGAACATGTTTAGAATTTATTTCACTTTCATGGGAATAAATTGTGCACACACTATTTAATATTTTAAAAATGTTTCAAACAATTATCCTAGGACCACTGCGCCTCAGAATCGAACTCCATCTCAACACCTAATATCTAATGACTTCCATATAATATTTTAAAATAGTACTTGTCAAAAATTTGGGAAATTTCATTCTCTTAACATGGGGATTTATGTCCATGAAAATCCAAAAACATAGGGTATTAAAAAATATGTGAGTACTATGAAAGACCTCATGCACCCAGTCCAACAGAGTGGGTAGAGACATGAGGTATTCCACCTCTCCAACATTACGTTGTATCTTAAAAGGGCCAATAAACCTCATAGATAACTTGTCGCATAGACCAAATCTACATAATCTCCTACTATGTGACTCTTGAAGGAATACATGGTATCCTTCCTTCAAATATAATGGCCTCTATCATCTGTCATGAAATATATTTTTGATGGATCTATGAATTCTTCTACCAATCCTAAATGATCTAGGAATTCTCTATAGTAGCTCTCAACAACTCCAAGCTAATGAGTTCTGACACTCCTCGGTCAGTCTAGAAAAGTGGTGAAAAACAGTATAACTCATACATAGCTCCTAATAATTCAATAACAATGGGATATCGATATTTTTTACTAAATTTGAACACCACCAGAGGTAGTTGAAACTCCCGATTATGAATTAGGGACATCATGAAATCTCACAACATGTCCTTGAGAACCTGAATGATCAACTCTGTCTAGCCATCTTTTTATGAGTGAAACAACACTCTAATGCATAACAGATTCCCAAATACCAACTATAATCCAATATACAACTGGTATTAGAAACAAGAGTCATGATTGGAATGATTATTCTATGATACTCTATGGAGTGAAACTATCTCCGACACATTTAGGCATCCAAAGATAATTACTAAACTATTCTTTTAGTTATCTTGGATTTGGACCAATTTGGTGATTCAAAATATAATCACGTAGATAAGAATTATGTCCCCTACACTTATGTGGTAAACCTGCCATGATGTCCATCGATTTCCCATCCCATTTATCTTACAAATCTTCAAGTGGTCAAGGAAATACCAACAGAACCTGGTGCTCAGCCTTCACCATATGGCATGTAAGGAATTGAGAAACGAACTATGTCACTGTTTTCTTCTTCCCTTCCCACCAGGACTGAACTCGGAGATCCGAGTACATTTTCAAAACTCTAGGATGTTCCACCAATGGGTATTTACAAAACATCCTTAGAAAATTCTCTCATAATTCCACTTGTACAACCTTGCTTCTTATGGAATGAGTGATGTTCTCCCACCATGTGAATATCCATCAGGCACATGCACTATGAACATTTGAGCATGTATGGTCTTGTAGTCGGTATCTCGAAGTTGTGCCTCCCTTAATCGCTATAAGAGTAGAGGTGTAACAACCATCAACTGAAGGTAAGCTTCTACATCTATATCCAGGATGGATAACTGTAACAAGGACTACTAATATGATGGCATGTTCAATAATGATGAACTAGATCATCTAATACGAGAATAAGCCACCAAAATCTCCTTCACAATAGTATATATAATAGAAAATTCATAGTCCTACAGAAACTATAGCCATCACCTATGTCTCGAGATTATACCTGTTTGACAGAATAAATACATAATAATCTTGCGATCAGAGTAGACAATAAACTTCACACCCATCAGGTAGTGTCACCACATCATCAATGCGAAGACTACTACTACTAAAAAAAGATTGTGGGAAACATTGTTCCACTCATGTTGACTCAAATGGAGTGAAGCATAGGTAATCACTTATTTTCTCCGAATTAAGACACAACCATGTCTTGTCTAGGTTACGTTGTAGAGCACTACGTACTCTACACCTTCCTCTTGATATATCAAGATTGGAGCGCACATCAAACTCAACTTCATCTACTAAAGATTCCATATGGAATTTTTATTTCCACAAAAAGGTTTCCCCTTTCAATTACCATATTTCATAGGTGTTTATATCATGGAATAATTAGGTATGAATCTTTTGTAGTATCCTGTTAACCCAACAAATCCCCACACCTCCATCACTCTCCTAGGTATCTCCCATGATAACACTACCTCGACATTGGTCAGGTCCACAACCACTCCATTTACTGAGATAGAATGTTTCATATATTGGACCTTCTGAATCAAGATCTAGAACTTCAATAGTTTCCTATAATGATAGTTATATTGATGTTAGTCCATAAGAATCATTATTTGTCATGTGTACTCCTCCTAAGAATCTTATTACAAAATGTTATCAACAAGTAATAGTACCCCGAACAGGTCTAAATAAGGATGAAAGATCATACTAATAAGTCCCCTAAACACTTCTAGGGAGTTCTTCATGCCAAAGGGAATCATCAAGTACTCACAATTACCATAGAGGCATCTGAATGATATATTCAGATTATCTGCATCCTTTACATGCAATTGGTGATAGCCAGATCAATTTTCAACATTCGATAACCTTCATTCCAATATAAATTGATTAAAGAAGTCATAAATAGATAGTAGTGGGTAATGTTTCTTTATAGTCACATGGTTTATGAACTGATAGTCTACACACAACCAAAAAGCCCATTTTCCCTTTTTAGGAAACATAACTATGGCCTTCCAAGGTGAAACATTAGGAATCAGGAATCCATTCCTCTACAAGTCTTCCAACATCACCCTGAGCTCATGAATATCTATGGGATCCATTCGATATAATGGTGTAGATATTGGTTCTTCCCTGAGGTTTATGTAAATACAGATGTATACCCCCTATAGGGAGGTTATCCGGGATAATATTTGGGGAATACATCTTCATACACTATTTATACTACTAGGAATAGAATATTCATACCATCTACTACTCTGCGGGTAAGAATAGAAAACTCATTAGTTATCAGTTGCTCACTTCTATGTATGAGTCTATCCCATGCTGGCTAGGTCTCATTTTCTATGATGATGGAAATCCTCATTTCATTCTTGGAGACAGAATGAACACTTATACTAAGATAGTCAATATAGGTGTGGATAAATGATAACCAATTCATTCAAATAATGAATCTTTAATTCCTCGACACTACCAAAAAGTGTTCCCAGTCAAAACTATATCTTCCAAGGGCCAGGTCAGTCTACCGGCCTAGATTTTGGTTTTTCATGTCTCCTCCATTATGTGTTCCAAGCGTAAGGGTTGATTCAATGGTTTTACCAGCATCTCAAGGTCTTGTATAAGGTATGTGGTGAAAACATAATGATTAAAACCTATGTCTATTAGTATGGAAGATAATTTATAAAAGTCATAGATCATAACTAGAATCATACCTCGAGCCCCTCGTTCATAACCATTGATCGTATGTAGATGTATTGATGGTGTCCTCCAGCTCCCTGAGCCTATTGTGGAACCATTTTGGCTGGTGGTGGTGATATGTCGAAATGTTTTCAACCTCCCATTGCTCATCCACCACTTTATCCATGTCCACTTCCCTACAGATCTTCATACACCTGTCATCGACTCTACCTCGATTGGCCATCAACCATATCCCCATCAGCAGCTCGACAGTTTGGAAAATATAGAGTGTGATGTTCCATTCCATCACATTTGTGTAATCTCCTCTCCCTAAGATGACTTGATCCATACTGAGATCCCTTAATCATATATCCCCTATAATGGGGCCTCCTGAAATCTATCGCATGTCTAGATACATGAGAATGGAGTCGTCTCCCCACTAAAATGTTCTCTACACATGCCTAGAAAATATTGACTATCACTGGATGCATCTACTCATACAAGAACCTTTCCACCATAAAAAACAGTGAAGTGTCAATATATGTCAAAAATCATAGAGGTATAATGCTGAGTAAGATGTCTCTATAGAAATATTTCTCTAAGATCTTAGCCCTAATGTACTTATATATGACCATATTCATTGAGTACCTATAAGGGTTGGTGAACCTCAACGAATAGTCAGACAATAACAATAAACACTACTCGAGGTGAAGAAACTCTTTTATATGCACTTCTCGTAACCTAATTAATGATAAACCCTCTATAAAGAGTTTCTAAAACTCCATCCACAAAAGAGTCTCCGGTTCATAAGTCTGAATGGGAAAACCCAGCCTTCTTCCTATCAAAACATGCCAAAGGCTTGCTGCATGGATCACTATCTAATCCACTGGTGTCCTGACTAGACCAAAAACTCTAGTCACCACCTTAGGCTAGTCCTCAACTGTGTCAGGGTGAGGTTCACTTCAGAATCTATGGGGTCTTTGTATCTAAAACTCTTGGAGCACACTCAGCCTATGATCATTGTCTGCTAGTACTATAGGAACCACATGCATATCTACTTGTGGTGGTGTAGCTAGTTCACCACATGGAAGTTACAATTGGGAAAATAGTCCCTATATAGATTCATTTTCACTAAGGGGGTTATCCTTGTGAGAAATATGTGATATTATTGCGAGTATTCATCGTGAAGGCATAATGAAAGAAAGACAAGATCTAACACGATCAATGATTAAATTTGTTGAGAAGACTCATTATGAAAAAATAAAATCACAACTCTTTCCTATATGATGCGTGTACCATAATATTATCTTTATCTAGAGTTATCAGGTATTGAGTCAAAAAGATGGATATCAGATTCCTCGTGTATGGATACGTCTTCCATCCGAACCAAAACTGGTGTCCCAATCCTAAAAGACGATCTCGAAAGACTAATCACTATATCACCAAACCAATCAGATAGTCTCCAAATAATAAGGTATAACTGACCATCTCTAATACCAATTTATCAAGACCATTCCCAATGGGGACCATGCCACAAGCCCCCATGTCTGCCTCTAATAGACCTAGGTCTAGTGCTAGTACCGAGTAGCCATATTACATACATGGGATGCATTTCTTTTGTACCTGTATACACAAACACACATCTCAAATCCCACTAAATTATGAAATGTAAAAACCGAATAAGAAAAAAAATGCATGCATACCATTATATCCCAACCAGAGTACAACATGAATGTAAAGTGAAGTATAGTAAACTGGGCCAGAATACTAGCTCATCAAATGAAAGATTTTAGTATACTAAAAATTGAAACCTATAAAAAAAATAGGTACTAGTTCTGTTTCTCAAAGTCATAGGAACACCTCATCCTTTCTGAACTCACAATTCTCTATCCAGTCATGGTCAACCCTAGACTACTTCAAAAGTGAACTTGTCTTCACCAGACATGACACATGATGGAAAATTATGTTTCGGGGTGAGTATGAAAATACTCAGTAGAATACCCCAAAACCACAAATAAAAACCAACAAGATAGGTACAATCATATCTACACATTATATGTATAAAACAATTATAAAAAGGATATCTAGATATACTTAAACCAAAACAAACCATCTAGAGGTAAGTCACCACTACCGCATACCCACACTCGGGACTCAGTCTGAACATTCCAAGATGAACTCATCCTGCAAAACACACTCCTGAGTTTGATAGCGCTGAAGATGTCTGTATGGGAAGCATTTTTAATTGAAAACTATCATGAGTGAGGTACCCATATTTATATGAAGAGAGATATGATACTTATATGACTATCAACACAAATTCTATGGGTTGATACCAACAATTCGATCGGGATTAAACTGCTAAGTACAATATTAGTGCCCACATAGTTTTGGTCACGTTAATACCACAAAATCAACATAAAGAACATAGAATGAATAGAGGATCCTACTATGGACATCTGAGTTGGGAGTCCAAAAAATCTATCTAGGAAGTCCTGGAGAAGGCATCATTCTCTTACAAGCAGAAAAGAATACAAACTAACCTTAATGAAAAAGATATAGGAATTCAACCTTAACAAAACCTATCCATGATATCGTGGAAACATGGATTTACACATTTAGAAGATCCTATATAGCATGTAGTAGGGCCACATGCCATGTCACATGACCCAGAGAACTGGACAAGTACACCATCTCATGTCGAATGAACATGTCATGTAAAAAAGAGTACAAGACATGTAGAAAGGTTTACACACTTTTCCCTTCTATCTAGGTCTATCGGTGTATCGTAGCCAAGTTTTAGTACACAACATCAACCCATGTTCACCTGCACAAGTATCAATACTTGGGGTATCTTGTGTATCTATTATGGGTCTGGTCTTGTGGTGGAGTACACGTAGTTTATGAATCCCATGTACTCCAAACGTTCCTGTGTACTTCCAGATTACATGCCAAGTGGTTCATTGACGAACACACACCCTATAGCCCATACTACTGACTATATGTTCTAGAATTTCCAAACACACATTTTATTCCCCTGAGTACCTTATTCAATCCTTTGTTTCTCATCTCAATTGTCCATTCGTCTCAAAATTTAGGATTTCTGATCATTTCATCACCCTAAAACCATTTCAGGGTGTTTGGGGCCTTTAATCGAATTAAGATATAACTTTGTAATCCTACAACAGAGACCATTCGAAAATAAGTATATCTAAAATCACTTTTACATAGCTATCACATTCACTGTTACACATATACTAGGTTATAATAATGACATGTCTCTAATTTCGGATCGTTTCACCAAGAAATAGGGGTTCAATGATCATTCTCTCATAACCCCACAAATAATGAAGAAAGCATAGGGAAAATGATGGAATGAAATCATATGGAAAAAACATGTGGAACAAACAGTGATCATTGTTCATTACGGCCTTAATACATTGTTTCGCGCGGAATCCGGGGATGACCTCCTGGACGGGAGATTCAAACGTTCCAATCGGTTTCTAACGGGTTTGTTCGTAGAACCGGAAACATCCAATGATTCCACATCCGTTTGGACCTACTTTCCAAAGGGAGGCGCTCATTAGCTTGTGGACTAATGAGGCTTAGCAATTTGCATTGATCGAGAGGATGGGAGGTCGGACTCATCACACCTTTTTGAGGGGAATTATTGTCTACTCCGGGACTCTCTTTATAGATTTATGTTATGTTCGTGAATCCTTATTACATTACCAAGTATAAAATGTGCTCTTCTTTTAGTTTTAACAATCAATGATTAAATATGCAAGAATTTTAGAGAATCTATTATATGTATTCGAGGTTCTTCATCAATAGAGAATCATCTATATCTGTTTAGAGATTCTTGGTCAATGGTATCCTTCAAAACATTTATATAAAAGTCTCTTGGTCATTATGATGACCAGGCTGGTTTTAAAGCCACTCAGTGAGGCACTTGAAGTTTATCATCATTCAGAAGGACAAGGATTATTTCAATGTTGGTATCGAACCCATAAATGGGATACCTACGTATCCTTTGTTTTGGAAAAGGAATCAGAACCCACGTAGTTCGAGAAATGGGGTATGATGTTTATGATTGATGGCTCAAAGATGAATGTCATAATTACTTTTACACTCTAAGCTCACGTGAGTCATGCTCGGTGTGAGAAACAAGAGGTATTGGTAAAATTTAGACAATTGTGCCATAAAAGATGCAATCATAAGAATTTGTTTTGGGGCTTATGTATAGATAACTGCCCAAATAGATGAAGGTTTAGGATTTACTTTTAGGGAGAAAATCCATGAACAGGGTCCACAAAGTTATATGTGCTTCATGGAGATTTGAATACTCTAATCTTGGGGCTTACTCCTAAGGAGGATGCCCAAGTTAGGAGGGGACTTATGATTGGGTTTTATTCCTGAAAAGGAAACCCAAATCAAAGGTAATTTATGACTGGTTAAGAGAAGTTTAAGGGGACTTGGGGCTTATTCCTAAAAAGGAGACCCAAGGTTATGACTGAGTCTTATTCCTGAAAAGGAGACCCAGGTTAGGGATTAAGGTTTGGGGCTTACTCCTGAGGAGGATGCCCAATGTTTGAGGTTGGGGCTTATTCTTAAGAAAGATGCCCCAGATTAGAGGACTTTATTGGGGCTTACTCCTGAGGAAGATGCCCAGATCAAAGGTTTTATAACTGGGGATTATTCCTGAAAAAGGAGACCCAGGTTAAGGATTCTCTCATCTTAAAGGATGAGGTTGAATGAATGAACTCTCAATCTTTGGTGACATAAATATGTTTAAATAACTAGACTTTGAGAGAGATTCCACAGAATTCCTTTCAGATAAGAAAGTCAAATCAAGAAATCATGCCATAAATGGCTTTGAAGAGTGTCTTGAAGACTGAATCTTAAAAAGGAAAGGTGAAATGGCTTAAGAGGGGTAAAATGGGCAATATGGGCACCCAAAAAGATAGGGGCACGCAAGTCTTGAAAGGCGCGCAAGTCCTGCGGCGGCGCGCAAGTATTGGTCGCGCAAGTATACTTGCGCGACACATGGTGTACTTGCGCGATTTTCAATCAGAATTGAAATACTTGAGCGACTCTTGATAAAACCCTTTAGAATCCCCTTGAGGTTCTTCTAGAAAAGGGACGCGTAAGTTATATTGAAGGAATTAAGTCGGCGTTCAAGTGTTTGATAAGTTTCAACACTTAGGCCTTCCTTCTTCTCTTTAGATCTTCTATTCTAGGTACGAAATTACCTTAGAAGTGTTCCGGAAGCTTTGAGAAGAGACTTGGGCGTCGGGAGCTTCAATCCAAGTTATTGGAAAAAGATCTCCCAAATGGGGGGCCCACAGGGTCTATTTATAGGCAAAAGAAGACCCAGGGCGGTTACCAATTAGGTCGCGCAAGTCACCTGCGCGACCAAGGTAGCCGCGCAAGTATACTTGCGCGGCAGTGGTATCACTTGCGCGGTGGATTTGCTGTTGATCCTTTGTTCATGCCTTTGTCGATTTTTGATGTTTTCTTGAAAGGATGAATCACTTTCAGCTGAGATATTCCCTTTTCCGATATTTAGATTATGTGACGAAAGGAGCGTCAACAAAAGTCCCCCCTCAGAGTTGGATCCGGAGAGAAATGAGTATTTGACTCTTAGGAAATCGAATCCTTCCAAAGAAAAAGGGAGGGCGCGCAAGTCTTTCAGTGCGCAGAGGGTGGCACGCAAGTCTGCGTCGCGCATGCCTTAAGCGTTCTGGGTGTGGCGCGTAGGTAGGCTTCCTGGCCTATAAATACACGGCCTCATCTCCGTTTCATGCATCTGGATTTCCGGATTTCTCGAGCTCTCGCCGCGCAAGTCTTCGTCGCCGCGCAAGTCTCCTGTTTTCACTGTTTCCTCGCTGCCGCGCTACTCTCAAGGTAATAAGGCTTGCGTGGAAATACTTGCGCGACACAAACTTGCGCGGCACATGTATCACTTGCGCGACATCTCCATACTTGCGCGCCTTAATGCCTTGGCCATTTTTTCCAAATTTTTTCACAAATTTTATGAAAAACAAACCCACTTAAGAGTTTAATTTATTCAACTCCTGTGCAGATTCAATGGCTATTAGACCTGGATTAATTGGTGAACTGGCTAGCAAGCGAATAGATGATATGATGAATATCATTGGCCCTGATTACTATACTGTCAAAGACAGTACTCTTCCAGATTTGGCTAAGTATCTGAAGAAATATCATCGTGACTTTCCTCATTGCACTTATCTACCTTTGTATGGTCATGGTCATCTGCAAGAAGTCATTATTCCAGAAGTCAAGAATTATCTTCCATTTTCTTGGTTTCAGAATTATACCAATTTTGCTTCAGCAAATATCTCAGGCGGAGGAGTTTTTCAAACTACTGGAACAGTGGAGAAGGCTTATGTGATGCATCATAGCCCTTGCACACCAGATCTGAAAAAACATACACCTGAGCTTCAACCACATTGTCATCCATCAATCATCCGAAATGCTCAGATGGATCAATCAAAAGGCTGGAAGAAAAGTTGGGATTTCCGTCCTGGGGGAGGTGTGAAGCCAACTTGGATGTGGGTATACTGGGTGCGACAGACTTGCGCAGAGTTCATTGAGGATCTGAAGAGAGCTGCAATATATGAGGCTGTTTGGGTTGGGAAAACATATATTTACAGACATGATAACTTCGTGCCAGAGATACTCAGCCACTGGAGTCCAGCGACTAATTCTTTCCATTTGACTCATGGAGAAGTAGGTATCAGTTTGTGGGATGTCCACAAGATTTCAGGACCTCCAATCTTGGGTGATATGTATGATGAATTCATTCCTCCCAAGGTGACTTGGAATGATCCAGAGAAGACTCCTGCTTTGGCTCGAGAATTATTTAAAATCTTTCACAGGCTCAAGAGTTCAGAGACCTCATTAACTCATTTTTGAAAAGATATTCATCCGGAAGAATGGATGAATGTGTTTCTTACTGAGAAGAAAGGAATGGAGCCAAAAGAAAAAGGATCCAAGAAAAAGAAATCCAAGGATACCCGGCCCAGACGTCCTACCACTTGTCCAAAACCTGAGAAGAGAGGAGCTCCTGGCACATTCTGGCCAACTCTAGAAGCAGGAGAGTTTGAAAAATGGGGCTATGAAGTGAATCAAAGAATTCCAAAGAAAACTCATCTGGCGGGTTTCTTGGCAATGTGGCTCAGTGTTTATCTCTTGCCGGTCAGGGATTCGAAGGGAGGCGTTAGGCCAGGGACCTTCGTCATTGCGGCCAAGTTGGCTGAGGGAAAAATGGTTGGGTTAGCTACCCCCATTTTAGCAAAGATTCACAGGAGTTTACTTCACGTCTTCCAGGGTAAATCTCCTTTAAGAATAGTGGGACCATTCCAGGTTTTGTGGGGATGGATTGCCACTCACTTCAGGACATACAATGTACAGAATGGATTAAAAATTCCTGGAAGCTCTTTCAGACCGTCAGTGCAAGCATTCTCTAGAATTGCTCCATTAGATGTTAATGGTTATGACATGAAAGTAAGACTAAGCATGTATAAGGAATTTCACTTCTTTCCTTATGGAAGTCCTCCATCTGGGCGGTTTGTTGATGATGGGAAAGCCCATTTGGATTTGAGGGCATACATGCTAGCTTGCAGGGATGGCGTGTTAGTAGCCAGGATTGATGGAGAAATCATATGCGAGGCCTATGCTCCATATAGATTTGCACGCCAATTCAAATGTTTTCAACAGATTGTTGTATCCCCTCCAGTACATGTCAGGTTAGAGCAACATCCGATGGTTGCTCGACAACTATGGTTGCTGACATCAAGAGAGAAGACTGGGGCAGTATTTGATCTACCAGTTGAAAAAGCGGCACATTATCTGACTACATTTTATGCCGAACACTGGATAGCATCATACCCTAAAGGGGTATTGAATCACCCGGTATATCAAGTGGGAAAGAGGAAGAGGACTGTAGAGAAAGAAACTCTTCCTCATGAAGGTGACGCTTCTCCACCTGAAATAGGTTCAACAGACTCCTCCTCTAGAACTGATTCCTCGGATTATCACGATGGGGATGATGAGGCACAACCGGCAGCAAAGCGGTTTCGTGCCCGATATAATCCTCTGGCCAGAGTTAAAAGACCCACTCCATCAGCTCCTGGTGAGTTATTTGATTGTAATAACTTCAATCACTGCTACTTTATAAAGTAATAAGTCTTAATTTCTTATTCTCTATCTTTAGTTGCAGGAGTCGGGAAGAAATTAAAATCAAAAATTGTAGAACCTTCCTCACAGCCTTTATATCTATGACCAGAGGCTGTTCAGCTATGGCAGAGCTTATACTGTGATACTGAGACCGCCTGGCCGGATTTGTGTGAGGGCCTACAACTTCTTGGGATAGGATATCTTCTAGCTTCTAAAGACCTTCAATACGGAGATAACCCCAATGAAGTGCGAGCTTACATCAGAGAGCTGGAAATGCTCATATATGCCACTGATAATTCGGTTCCTATCACCAGGCGGGTGAAGGAAATGATTGATTGTGGCACCACTGAGGGGGCTGGTGGTTCTGGAGATGAGGAATGGCAAGAGTACGTGGATCCTGAAGATGTAAGTTTTCTTTCCTTATTTTCTTTGCAACTTGATTTCAGTTGAAGCTTTGTTACTTAAGGAAGTTATTTTTTTTTCATCTTGCAGCTTGCAAAGAAAGGAACCGGGGTTCCTTCGCCACAATATAGCCCTGGTGGTACCGCTATCGGGGCTACTGCTGATTCTCCTCGCGAACCAGGAGAGATATCTCCAGGCCAGCAGGCCATGAATGAGGCACTGGACATAGCCTTTCATTCGCCAATCCAACTTCCAATAAGGGAGAATACTGATACTCCGAAAAAACAAAAGAAGCCAAGGCAACGAAGGAGGAAATCCATAGCTAAACGTTTCATTATCAGTGGTAAGTCCTTCGAACAATCATGAGTTTATATCCATAATCATATGGTTACTCATATTTCCGAGGATTGCAGGGGCTTCTTCAATTTCTCCCTTGAGGGAAGGGACTGATCCTTTTTCAAAGGTCGTGGAGGGTGCTGTAGAACAATCACAGACTCAGGCTGACTTGGTTGTTCCTGGAGAAGAGCTACCATCCATTCCCAGTATCCCTCCTATCACTGAAGATGCTGTCCAGGGTCAGGGGTTGGGGGACATAAGTCGGCAAGAAGATGTAGCAAATGCTCCCACTGGTGAGACTAATCAAGATTCTGAAGTATCATTGGATGAAATGATGAATCAAGGAATGACTTTTGAAGAATTTTATAATCATGCTGAGTTGTCATGTGATTTAGAAGACCTTGGGCGTGAGTGTTACCCTTCGCCCAAATTTTTCTTAAAAAAATAAATACTTCTAACCATGATATAAAATAATATGCAGTTTCTTCCGTAGAAGCCGCTGAACTGCCAATGCCCGAAGAGGGTGTGGACACTGATGTCAACCCTATCATTGCAGAAACATTAGCTCAAGTAGAGCTAAATCCAATAAACTCTCCTGAGACTCATCTTGAAAATCCTGTTGAAACTGGGAAAGAAAGGGAGAAGTCTTCTCAGGTTGTTGAACCACCATTGGGTAATGGATAACAATATTTGTGATTGTACTTTATTCGCAAGACAATCCATTCTTTTGTTATCCTTTAAAGCTGACTAAACCTTTCAATTAATCATGCAGGACCATCAACTGCAATTACTAGATCCGAAGATGAGGCCTCAGCCTCTGCCCTAACGGGAATTGAAAGTGAAGAAGCACAAGTCAGGGGGGAAATAGTAGGACAAGGCACCTCCCTAAGTGTGCTAATTCCAGATTACATACTCCCTTCTGACGATGATATTGAATCAGATCCAGATATGCTTAAAGCATTCAGCTTTTCACGACGTAAGGCATGGAATAAAATATGGAATATCATATCGGGGGTGCCTTTAGAAGAGCTACCATAAAAAATTTCCCGATTGTCATCCCAATTTGTTATAATGGGACTTGGTGGTTTTGGGTATGAAAAGATCCATGCTGCGGTGAAACAGATCATTTTCAGGAGGGAGAAAATGCAGACAAGTCGCGAAGATTTGACCAGAGTGAAATTGTCAGTCAATATAGGCGAATTTGAGGCTGCGATATCCCAGGCTGAAGCTGATTATGCTGTCAAGATGAAGGATCTGAAGCAAAAAATCAAAGAAAAGGTCGTCCAGCAGGTGAAACTACAGAAACAGTTAGATGCTGTTACTGGGGAACTTGATCAGCTTAATAAATCATTGGATGAAACTCATATGAATGGCATGAAAGCCATTGCAGATGCTAAGAAGGCACTTCAGCAAGCTGAAAAGAGTGAAGCTGGTCAAGTGCACGAGCTTCAAGTAACTGTTGATAAGGCTCAGGATGCTATACATCAAATGAAGACTTATGTTGACAATCATCTGTAATTCTTGAAAAAGAGAAGAGATTCCAGTCTGTGGATGTCCTTCTAACTCTTGTATATTAATGAAAAACCCTTTTGTCTTCAATCATTTGTACTTGCATTCTTCCATTACCTTCATCAAATTTACTTAAGCCAATGGGCTTAGTAATCATAGTTTGATTTTTACTAGGATTATTACAAATAACCCTACAAACTTTGAATCTTTTAACTGCTCAATATTACCTAAATCATACAAAAAATGTATATTTAGTGAGCTGGAACTTGACTTTTATTCAGAGTTCCTTTGTCTTTTGTGTGGGAAGTTTAAAGTCATGCACGCCAGACATAAAGGGGCTAATGTTTAAGGTCAAAATAGCTTTGACCGAAAATGGATTAAAAATAGATTCAATTCCTTGACAATTTATCTGAAAACATATTTACCATACTCAAGTATGAGGGAAAAAATGTAAACTATGGCTTAAGAATATTTGAATCTGAGGAATGATATGAAAAAAGAGCTAAAAGGCATTAGAAGAAGTAGTTTCCAAGAATGAAGTTGCTATTATTTAACAAAAACCGTTAGGGGGTTGAAATATGCAGGGCCACCTATGGGCATTGGCTGCATAGTCAAATAAAATAGCATCTTTGGGCTGACAAGTCTGTTATGTGGACTGTTTATGCAAGGCCACCTATGGGCACGTGCTGCATAGTCAGGCAAAAGAACTCCCAGAAATTTACTTTCCTAGTGCTAAAAGCCAATGAAAGTTTATGGAGATTCAAATTTTCTAAAGCATAGAGTTTTTTGTATGGAAAGAGGTACTTGAATATGGAGAAGATATTTCCAAACAAGAATATCGAACAACTGGATGAAAATCACTCCTACGAAGGTCTGACCCAAACGTAGGGAAGAAGAATAAACCATAGACTTGAATACTTTCAGATCATGAAAAAAAGGATATGGGACAAATACGTTAAGGATGGCTATTTTTGCAGATCCCTACATAATGATGTTTAAGACAAATAAGGAAAAAAGAGGCATTCTTCCCAAGAATGAAGTTACTATTATTTAACAAAACCCGTTAGGGGGTTGAAATATGCAGGGCCACCTATGGGCATTGGCTGCATAGTCAAATAAAATAGCATCTTTTGGCTGACAAGTCTGTTATGTGGACTGTTTATGCAAGGCCACCTATGGGCACGTGCTGCATAGTCAGGCAAAAGAATTCTCAGAAGTTTGACATTTTTGTAACTAGAAGTCATGAAAAGGGTTATGAAGATCTGAAAATATTTATGGTTAGGATTATAATAAATAAATATGGGTATTGTCCAATATATATAGAGATACATAGGTCAATGAAAACCATAATCATGTTGTGGCTGGGTCCTAAATTGAAATTTTAGACTTCACTACGTATCTCATAAGAATGAGAATCAAGCCATACGTAGTTATTGAAATGCAGTTTAACGTCGTGCAGGACGAAAGTATGAGTGATCTTAGTTTAGGGTCATAGAATTCGGACCATAATAATGAATACACAGTGTGTGTTTTCATGAAGACTTTTCAGCCAAGGGACTGAAAGTGAAATTTGGGGTTAGGCCCAAAAGACTTGGGACTGGATTCGAGGGACACTCGAATGTTCCTACGTATCCCATAAGGATGGGAATCAAGTCCACGTAGTTCTAGAACTACCCTTTGTACAAATTTGGTTCGTACATGTGAAGGGTGAAAGGGGATTTTAGTGCAATGATGGTTTTAACCTAAGATAAAAAGTTTAGGCATTACCATGTATGTACGTAGTCTTTTGAAAATGAAAACCATGATTGAAAAAGAATCAATGTTAATAATGGTTCCTTCTCAAATGAGGAAATCAAAGAATATTGTAGTTTATTGTCCTACCGGACAAAAGTGTTTGTATAGTTTAACGTCATATAACAAGGACGAAAGTGAATCAATGTAAAGATATTGATTCTAGGGGTGGTTTCACAAATCATCATCATATGAGATGGTGGTGAACCGATGTGAAGAGATTGTTTTTGGTCTTGAACCTTGGGAGGTTGCCTACATACCCAGCCAGGAGGGCAAGGATCAAAGTCCGTGTAGTTCAATTAAAGAATGAATCAATGATCAAGTTATTCTTGGGGACAATGATCTAATAAAAATGTTGTTTGGGACTTAACACATGGTTAGTGGCCCAAAGGGAGTGTTATGGTTGATGTTCACTCTAAACTCACGTGAGTTGTACTCGGTGTGAGAAACAAGAGGTAATAACAAACTTAACGATGCACAGTTTAATGTCATGTAGGACATAAAAAAGGGACTATGCAGTTTAAAGTCTTGCAGTTATGACTATTGGTGCTGCACAGTTTAGTGTCATGTAGCAGGGACAAAATACAGTTTAATGTCATGTAGGACCTATCAAGGATTTTCTGTATAGTTTAGCGTCATGTAGTTTAGGACGATGGGGATAAAATAGTTTAACGTCATATTGGATGAAAAGTGGGACTGTGCAGTTTAATGTCATGCAGTAAGGACAAAAGAGTGTACCATTTTAACGTCATGTCGGACGAAAGTGCGAATAGTTTAAGGTCATATGCATGGACCGTGGATGGTGCAGTTTAATGTCATGTTGGACCTTTGATGATTATATAGCTTTAATGTCTTTCCGGACGTGAGGGACTTTTATACAGTTTAGCGTCATGTAGTTAGGACGTCACAGTTTAACGTCTTGCTGGACATAAGGGATTTGCAAATAGTTTATGGTCATATACATGGACCAGGGATGATGCAGTTTAAGGTCATGCTGGACGGTTTAGGGAACTTTTTCACAGTTTAATGTCGTGTGGGACGAAGTTGCAGTTTAAGGTCATACTGGACCATTACTGTACAGTTTAAAGTCATGTAGCTAGGACTAAGGTGAACAAATATGAGGATATCAGTTCTGGGAACTTTTCACAGTTTAACGTCATGTTGGACGAAGTTGCAGATTAAGGTCATACTGGACCATGGATGGTATGAACCAAATGTAAGAGTCTTGGTTCTGGGAACAATATTTTGTGTTTATACAAAATACTTCTTCAGAAATCTGGCATTAGTTGGAGTCGTGATGTGTCCTCCATCCATTGAGATCAGAGAATACGCTCCATTGGAGTAGACCTTATGTATTGAATAAGGTCCTTCCCATTTTGGTTCAAGCTTGGGAGGCTTCTTTCCTGGTATCATTGGTGTTTTGAGAACCAATACCAATTCTCCCTGAATGAATGAATGAAGACGAACTTTTTTGTTAAAAGCTCGTGCTATCCGATTCTGATAGATTTCCAAGTGGTGCAAAGTGCACAATCTCTTCTCATCTAACTGTTCGAATTCATTCAACCGTTTTTGGGATTGCTCATCTGTTGATAACTGATCACAAATGGCTATTCTGAGTGAGGGAAATTGATCTTCAATTGGCAAGACTGGTTCTGTTCCATATACCAATGAATATGGAGTAGACCGCGTTGCATTGCGGGTGGTAGTCTGATAAGCCCATAAAGCATGATAGAGTTTATCAGGCCATGACCTCTTATCTTTATCTACCATCTTTTGCAGTATATTTGAAAGAGTCTTGTTGAAGGCCTCTATCTGGCCATTAGCCGCTGCATGATATCGAGATGAATGGTTGGACTTAATGTTGTATTCTTGATACAATTTATTTACCTCAGAAGAACAGAAGTTGGTGCCGTTGTCCGTCAATATGGTATGAGGGACACCAAATCTAGTAATGATGTTAGACTTGATGAAGCTAACAATGCATTTAGAACTGACTTCTTTGAGAGGTACTGCCTCTGCCCATTTGGAAAAGAAATCAGTAGCAGTAAGAATGTACTTAAACTGCTTGACCGTAGCTGAAGGGTAAGGTCCCACCACATCCATTCCCCATGTGGAAAATGGCCATGAGTATTTAGCTGTATGAAGCAACTCTGGAGGTTGATGAATGAAGTTGGCATATACTTGGCATGAATGACACTTATTTGTGAAATTAACACAATCTTGTATCATTGAAGGCCAGAAGTATCCAAGCCTTCGAATTTGATCAGACAATCTATGTCCAGACAGGTGGGCACCACAGACTCCTACATGCACTTCTTTTATGACAGCCATTGTCTCTTCACCATCAATACATCTGAAGAGAACTCCATCAAAACCACGTTTGTAGAGAATTTTCTCGAGGTGGTTTGGACCATCATAAAGAGTAAAATTGACCACACGTCGCCGAATTTGTTCTTTCTCGGCTCTATCAGGTGGAAGTGTTCCATTTTGAAGGTATTCCTTGATAGGTGACATCCATCCTGTAGTATGACCATACGGTTCAGGAATGGGACTAATTTCATTAATTTCCTCTGTTCTGACTTGAACATAAGGTGAAATTGCACGACGGTGGGCAATACCGATGGTTGTCTCGTCCCGATTTGGATCTGCTAAAGCTGTGGCTATATTAGCCAGTGCATCAGCTTGAGCATTTTGTGATCTTGGGACATAAGAAAATGTCGGTTCTGAAGGGAATTCCGACATTAACTCTCTGACATAATCATACAAAGGGATTAATTCTTCTTTTCTGATGGCATAATCCCCATTGAATTGTTTGATTACCAGGTCTGAATCACCTTTCACTTTTAAGTGATTCACTTGTGCTTGAAGTGCTAACTCCAAGCCTGCAATGAGAGCTTGGTATTCAGCTTCATTATTGGTACCACCTTCCCACAACAAAAATAAATAAGGTAACACTGCCTTATCTGGAGAAATGAGCACAATTCCTAAACCAACTTTGTTGAATTTAGGATTTTCCATTTTCTTCCCTGTTGGACTTCTAGAAGCACCATCAAAATACATTTCCCATGTTTGAGGATTCTCTGAAATAGAAAAAACTTCCTCATCAGGGAGTTCGATATCTGAATACATGTCTTCCACTGAAGGGTGTTCAGCCAGGAAATCAGCCAGAGCTTGGCCCTTAATTGCCTTTTGAGACACATACTGGATGTCGAACTGCTGTAGAATAACCGCCCACCTTGCCAGACGTCCTGTAATCATTGGACGACTAAGGATGAATTTGATTGGATTATTACGAGATACCAATTGGACCTCGTGATGTTGCAGGTAGTGTCTCAGTTTCTGAACTGCAAAGATTAATGCTAGGCAGCACTTTTCAATACTCGAATACCGGGTTTCTGCTTCAAGCATAGTTCTACTGAGATAGTAGAGACTATTTTCATTCCCAGCATCATTATTTTGAGCGAGAAAGGCACCCAATGATCACTCTAAAGCTGTCACATAGAGGATTAGAGGCCTACCCTCAACAGGTGGCATGAGTACTGGTGGACTCAAGAGGTATTTCTTGAGAACATCAAATGCTTCTTGACATTCTTTAGTCCATTGGTAAGTGACTCCTTTCTTCAATAATTTGGTAAAGGGTAAACTTTTGCCTGCCAAATTGGCGATGAAACGTCGAATATAGGCTAAGTGTCCTTGAAGTCCTCTTAATTCTTTCAAATTCTGAGGAGGTGACATACAAAGGATTGATTTGGTCTTCTCAGGATTGACTTCAATACCACGATGGCGTACAACAATGCCGAGGAATTTTCCTGAGGTTACCCCAAAAGCACATTTTAAGGGGTTCATCTTCAAATTATGTTGTCGAAGCTTGTGGAATATGACTTCCAAATCAGCCAAGTGATCAAAACATTGTTTGGATTTAACCACCAAATCATCTACATAGCATTCAACAAATTTCCCTAGAAAAGGTTTGAAGATACGATGCATGGCGCGTTGATATGTTGCACCTGCATTCTTTAAACCAAAGGGAATCACCCGGTAACAAAACACACCTTGAGGAGCTCTGAAGGCTGTATATTCCTCATCTTCTGGGGCCATTCGGATATAATTATATCCAGAATATCCATCCATGAAAGAAAGTACTTCATAGCCAGCCGTCGCATCAATTAAGAGTTCTGTAATCGGAACTGGAAAATCATCTTTGGGACAATACCGATTAAGATCTCTGAAATCGATGCAAACCCTAATTTGTCTGTTCTTCTTCTTTACAGGGACAATATTAGCCAACCACTTGGGATATTGAACTTCTCTGACGATGTTAGCTTTGATAAGCTTATCCACTTCAGCCTCGATTTTGGAAGCATAGGTTGGGTGTGTTCTTCTTGCGGCTTGCTTGAATCCTCGATGTTCTTTTGGCAAACCCAAATGATGGTGGCAACATCAGGATCAAGGCCAGGCATCTCTGTATAATTCCAAGCAAAAATATCTTTATTTTGCTTTAGAAAAGAAATATACATCTCTTGTTCTTCAAGGGTCATGGCCGCACTAATTAAAGTGGGGCGTGGATCTTTCTCTGTACCCAGATTTACTTCTCTGAGTTCATCCACAGTGGTAGAGATACCCTCTTCAAATGCTGGAGGAGCATCTCTAAGATCTTCCTCTTCCTCTTCATCATGTGTTATTTCTTCCATTTCTACTTGCAAAGTAGATGAAAAAATGAAATTCTCATGACCATAAGAGATGTCAAAATTTTCACATTTTGAAGAAGAAGCTTCCATTTTCGACCCTATTGATGATAAAGGGTCTTCTTTGGGAATCAAAGAGGAGATGATGGATTGAGAATCGACATCAATATTCACCTCTGGTGTTGCTATAACTTCTTCTGGCCTGATTAGCGAAGTATAGACTTGTTGGATTTCAGCAGATGAAATGAAAACGTCACCACTTATGCTTTCATCACTGCTTGGTAAGTTACCAATTTCTCCCATGTTGTCTAGCTCGATTGCCGTAATTGACATTATGGATCTTTCCATAAGAGTATTTTGATTTGGGCCTATTTTGTCAATTTTTCTGATAGGTAACACATAATCTGTACTCACATGTGAAAATGGATTTATTGGAATTTTTTCCAAACCATATGGAGCATTAACTTTGGTAATTTCCTTCATTGTAGATTTTTCTCTTCCCTTCATGTGATAAAATTTCGCCTCAATGTATTGAGACTCACATGTCTTGAACGGGGCCTTATCACCATACAATGTTCCAACATGACCATCGAAACAGTATTTGAGACATTGATGGTATGATGACGGAATAGCTGCATGCTGATGTAGCCAGGGTCTTCCAAGCAAGATATTGAAAGCTGAGTCCTGATCAACAATCATAAAATCCAAATTGGAAACCAGATCTCCAAACTGAGTTATGAGTGTAACTTCTCCCAGTGGTTCTTGTTCATTTTTATGATATCCTTGCAACATCATGGTAGAAGGAGATAAATCAGATTCCGTGAGGCCCAATCGACGAAGTGTACGAATGGGCATGAGGTTGACTCCTGAACCATTGTCAATAAAAGCTCTTCGAACATCTATACCATTGACTTTTCCAGATAAGTACAAAGGTTTTATGTGCCCATGAACAACATCATCTTCATCTTTATCAGTAAAAGATATCACTGCATGACATTCTGCAGTATTATTCTCTATGTGATAAATTTCAGCTGCAGCAATTTCAGCTTCAAACTCTTGAGGACTTGACAAAGCTTCGATGAGTGCTTCCCGAAGATCTCTTGATAGATTCAAAGCATCCAAAATTGATAATTTGGCTGGTACTTGGGCCAAGTGTTTCAATATATCATACTTTTGATCTAGAGGCCTGTGTTTCCCAATAGGAATATGCAGTTTAGCAGGTACCTTGGAAGCAGATGCTTTGGAAGCTGATGCATCTTGTATTGAAGTTGGAAACATCTTTGGTTTTGGAAAATTAGACTGATTAGATCCATTTACTTGCTGAGATAAAGAAGATGGAACCTTTAATCGGTCTTCCAAAATAACTGTGCTGAAGCTGAGTTGGCCATTGGCAGAAGAACCTGCTTGTTCTTTTTGAGCTCGCTGAAGGGCTCTACCACGAGTTTCTGCTGCATATACAGTGCTAGCAGGGGTAGAATTAGAGTAGTGGCTTCGGAAAGATCCACGTCTTCCCCTATATCTTGAACCTCTAGAACTTCCTCGGGTTCCCTTATTTGATATAGGGAATTCAGGCTCATCAAGACTGGAATATGAATCTGTTAATTGAATCATATTAACAAGACCAAAGATTAAATCTTCATCTGATAAAGACTCTTCCTGGTTAATCTGTTTAGGCTGTGTCGTTTGGTGGGACGGTGCCCGTGGCTTTGAAGTAGATGGCATGAAATCTGCCAGAGTCAAAGACAATTTAGGCTTTGATGCATACTCATCTTCTCCTGATTCCTCTTTCTTCTTTGAATTGTGCTGCCCTTTTGAGGATTTTTCCTTTGATGGAGGCTTTACTGCAGCTTTTGTAGGAGACAAAATTGGCTTCTTCAATTGTGTTCGCAAAATGGAATGGGTCCGATTGATTGTCTTTCTGACCATCCAATCATCATATTTTTTTGCAGTTTTGCTTTTGAATTCCTGCCACTCGCCTCCTTCTTCTGGATCTGTAGCGGTAATACACGCTACATGAGCTGAAGAACCCTTCAATTTGACTTGTCCCAAGTCGACCATCTTTTGCAGGAGGTCTTTAAAGACAAAACACTCTTGGATGGGATGCCCCAACATTTGATGAAAGGGACAATAATTGGGACGGTCTTCATCTCCTTCCTTGTTTGGACTCTTGGGCACTGGTAATTGAACCAAATTATTTTCCAGAGCTGAAATGAAGTAACCAGGAACTTGATCACTTCGGAAAGAGTATGTTTTACTCTTCATATCCTCAAATTGTTTTCGTCGTTGATCTTTTTGATCATTTGGACGAAATAGCCTTTGTTGTTGGCGTTCAGGAGGTGGAGCCCTTCGAGAAGATGATGGTTTTGAAGTATAAATAGGTACAGGTGCCTGTTTAAGCATAACTGTAGCAGTTTCTGCTTTACCCATTCTTCTTCCTGGAGCTGATGGAATTACATGAGATTTAACCTTAGCTTGTATAAGGGAATCTTCAATCTGTTTAGCGATTGAAGTAAGGTCTCGAAACCCTCCTGTGTATTTCACAGGGATCAATGGCGTGCGTAATTCGTCACGCAAATTTGCCACACAAATTGGCAACAATTCCTCCTGAGGGAGTGATAAACTCAAGGAATAGGTTAATCCCTTCCAACGAGCAATGAAATCAGAGACTCTTTCATTCTCCCTTTGCTTGCAGTTTGTAAGATCGAAAACTGTCATTTTTGGCAAAGTTGAGCTAAACTGAAGAAGGATTTTTTGACGAAGATCCTCCCATCCGATGACTGACCGGGATTTCAAGCTTGTATACCAGACAAAAGCTGGTCCTTGCAAGGTTCGCACGAAGCATCTGAGTTTCACTGCATCTTGCTGCTCTGGAGTTCCCATCATAGGATCACAACAAGATACGTAATGCGTCAAATGTTGTTCAGGGTCGCCTGATCCATTGAAAGTAGGGAAAATAGGGTTTCCAAAACTGGATGGAGGAGAAATTGAATCTACCCATTCAGGGTAAACTTTTTTTTCAGGTTGAACTTGCGCCCGTTTCCCTTCCATAGTTTCTAACCGAGCTGTTAATGACTCAATAGTAGTTATTAACTTTTGAGAAACGTCAGGTTGAACTTGGTTTTGGGTGGGTGCAATGAATGGAACTTGGACAGACGTGGTGGTTGGTGCTGCAACTGATGGTAGTGCTGCCAACCGTTGTTGCGTTTGATCCATAGGATTAGACCTCTGTGGGTGTACTGACAAAGGAGGATATTCTTGATCCAGCTCAGTAGTTACAACAAATTCCGTCGGCTGTCGGACTTCAGCATTCTTAAGAAGAAGACTACTCTGAAGTAGTTCTGCATTCAACCTTCTTAATTCTTTCATTTCTTCCTCCTGTTGTGCAAATCTTTGCTCTAATGAGAGCGATTGACCTCCTTCAGAGGAAGGGTGAGAAGTAACCTGATTCTTTCCTTTCCCCTTATTGGATCCTTTTCGGAGAGGGGGAAGTGGGTTATTTGAAGGAATACCCAGATTTTGGGTAAGCCTTTGATTACGTGTGCGCACACCTTCTTCATTTAGGTCTGTGTGCGCGACTTCCTGAGCAGGAACCTCTTCGTCTGATCCCTCTGATTGAGCCTCATCTGGTGAATCAGCAGCAACGGTATTGATGACATTAATGGATGCATATTGCATGGAATCCTTTCTATCAGCATTACTGTTATATTGTCTCCTTCTATTTCCATGATGAGACATGGCATTCTGTTGACTTGATCCCTCAGGAATTTCTTGGAGAACCGTCACTTGGAGAGAATCTCCTGACAGCTTGGCTCTTCGTTCCTCTTGAGGCTTATTCCCTAATCGAGAGAATACTGACTTTCTCTGAGGGAGGGATTGAAGATTTGAAAAAGTCCCCAGTCCGGTGGACTGGGGGTGTTCATGCTGCTTCCGCTCAACTCCTCGAATCCCATTCATTGACTCTGAGGGTTGGGTTAGAGAAGTCCCCAGTCTGGCAAGCTGGGGTGTCTCTTGACATGCTATGTCTGAGATCTTCTTGAAATCTCTCTTGATCTTGCGAATCTTAGTTCGGAAATTAGCTGGATGCATTAACATGTATCCACTTTTATCACCTGGTTCAACAGACCGTTGGATGATTTCCGAAACTTCTGTCATTTGATGACGTGTTTGCTCCAGACGAGAGGCTTGTGCTATATTCTCGCCTGCTTTATGTAGGAGGAATTCAACAACCTGTTCTCTATATACTTGATTTTGAGAGGAACTAGTTGAAGCTTGTTCTCGAGCAAGCTTTTGATTATGAACAAAGCCCATTGACTGTGGCCGGCCATGGGCAATAACACTGCATGAGACCATTTTCGGCAGGCTTTGCTGACCGGAAAGCACTGTGAAATGTAGTGCTCCGTGAACACCCCATCCTCTGATATGAACACTAGACTGAGCATTGGAAATTAACTGACGCAATCTTCTTAGTGCGCCAAGGCATGAACGTTGAAGGGTTCTCTGTTGCTTTTCAGCCTTCGGAAACCGAGAGACTGATAGAGATGCAAAATCAATCTGGCGTTGTAACCCTTCTATTATCTTAAGATGATTTTCATATTCATCGTAAGATAATACCTTCTTCTTTAATTGACAAAGAGTTTTCCATATGTTGAGACGAATATCATGGATTCCATCATCCGTCAACATCTTTGGAATGTCATACTGGGAATCAGCCAAAGGCCAAAACATGACTGGTACTTCACCTTTTGCCAGTTTTTTCCTCATGTTCAGCATTTCCTCTTTATCATTAAATGAATATTCTTCTACCTGTTTGGACCAGAGTTGGTGTTTCCTTGTTGCTTCATCGGATTCAACAAGATTGGTAGAGAAATCACTATTCATGCTGGAAGATGAATGACCCAGGGAAGGTTCGGAGAATAACCTGAACCCCAGGCTATCTTCTGATGGAGAAAGAGTTTCACCTGCCGATAGTAAAGCATCAGACATGACTGGTTTTATGTTTGCAAGTGCCTCTAGATAGGAGGGCTTTCTCGTCACTATATTGCCTTCTGAAGAATTTTCGAGACAACATGAATCACTACTGCGGAGAGGACTTTCGCAGCGAAGTTCATCATCATGAGGAGGACCATCATGATGGGTTACAGCAAAAGATGAGATCTCTTTCTCCTTGGTCTTCTGACCACACATAGGGTTCCTGTGGCTCTCATCTGAAGAAGAAACTTTAAGATTGACCGAATTTTCATGAAGCAAGTTTTCATGAGGAAGTGTCTGTTGAAGACCTTCAAAATTAATGTTCCTGTTATTGGGAACTGAGGGAGTAGAATCTTGAATTCCGACAGATAAATGTCTGAGGGCTTCAAGAACTCCAGCATCGAGCAATGCCTTGTTGCAGATTGGCCTTTGATCTCCTGACTATGCTGGGCGGATCTTTTTCTTAGATTCCTTCTTACTCGCTTTAGAAACCACTTGATGACGAAAGTGATTGCTCTGAGCAGGTGTATGTGCCTGATCAGGAAAGATGGTCAGGTTAGGCCGACAATCATCGCTCAAATCAGGTGTATGTGCCTGACTTGGTTGTCCGTATGATATGGGGGAGTATGCCCCATAACCCTCTTGGACTGGAACAGATGTGTGTGTCTGTTCCAGAGTGAATTGTTGATGTGTCACTCCACTGCTAGGGATAGATTTATGTGTCTGTCCCTGAGATGATGCTGAAGATGTTATGATATCCTGGCAAGCATCCAGAATATGAGCAGGAATTTGCTTCTGCTCTTTCACCATTGACAAAATATGCTTGGTGACTTCAGCCGCTGGAAGAGGGATATACGTCCATTCCGGGCTTGGAGTAGGTGTATGTGCCTGCTCCTGTCCTCCTTTTCCTGTCAGTGAATCCTGACAGTACTCAAGTGTGGAGGCAGAGAGATTAGTCTGCCTCCTGTTTGTCGTCGGGGCTTTCCGACTGACTTCTCCGTGCACTACCAAGCGAGACTGTTGGTAGGCTTGATTAGTATTAGCAGGTGTATGTGCCTGCTGATTACACTTCGCCAAACGCGGTTGACGAGATCCACCATATGTAGTCAGACGAGCCTGCTGACTAACTGGTGATGTATAAGCAGGTGTATTTTCATGCCTATGGTACTCCGCCGGAATTGCCTGGCGGGATCGGCTTGATGCTGCCAGACGAGTCTGCTGGACAGCTGAATTAAAACGGACAGGTGTGTCTGCCTGCTCTTTGTTTGCCACCAAGTTAGGTTGGTGGACTTCTCCGGAGATGGCAGGGATGACAACCTGCCTATTGTTAACCGAATTCCATCTCTGGCGGTTCATCTTGCCTGCTCGGGTTCGAGGAACCTGATCTGAATGCCTGGAGTCGGTACCCTCATCATGTTGAGGGCGCACTACCGCACGAGTCGGGCGGCGATTGTTGATGGGAGCCCTCGGGAAGGACTCCTGTCTTTTTGAATTAAGGCCCCGAGGGACCTGCTCATTCACTTCCTCGGAGTAAGGGAGTGAATGGAAATTGCGTTCCGGGGATAACGACGTGAAATGGTTGGAGATGGTAGTCAGCACCGCTTGGTTCTTGATTGCTAGCCGTCGTTTTCCGGACGACCAGGCAGATTTGTTAACTTGGAGGGCTTGACGAGCGGCCTCCAGAGTTGGGATAGTACCGTTGCGACGATACTCCTTAACCAGTGCATTAGAAACACAGCGTTGAAGACGCTGAGTTGGTGATGTCATCCTCAGAGCGGATGACATTCCAGCAGGAGTAGCAGCATTGGTTTTCACAGCAGCAGACCTCACAGAAGAGGTGTTCACAGCAGCAGTATTCACAGGGGTGAATTTAAGGAAAGCCATTTCTGCAGAAGATCTTGAGAAAAGAGTTCCTGTTCCATGTAACAGACATAATCAAGATGAATCCGGCTACTGCATCTTTTGGATGATCATATGTCAATGATTGCCTTGTTGGCCCAAGGGGCCTAACAGATAAGAAGAACATCACTTTAACTTGGTTAAGGATTCACGTCGGGTTCACCATTTTTGTTTCGCGCGGAATCTGGGGATGACCTCCTGGACGGGAGATTCAAACGTTCCGATCGGTTTCTAACGGGTTTGTTCGTAGAACCGGAAACATCCAATGATTCCACATCCGTTTGGACCTACTTTCCAAAGGCAGGCGCTCATTAGCTTGTGGACTAATGAGGCTTAAGAATTTTCATTGGTCGAGAGGATGGGAGGTCGGACTCATCACACCTTTTTGAGGGGAATTATTGTCTACTCCGGGACTCTCTTTATAGATTTAAGTTATGTTCATGAATCCTTATTACATTACCAAGTATAAAATGTGCTCTTCTTTTAGTTTTAACAATCAATGATTAAATATGCAAGAATTTTAGAGAATCTTTTATATGTATTCGAGGTTCTTCATCAATAGAGAATCATCTATATCTGTTTAGAGATTCTTGGTCAATGGTATCCTTCAAAACATTTACATAAAAGTCTCTTGGTCATTATGATGACCAGGCTGGTTTTAAAGCCACTCAGTGAGGCACTTGAAGTTTATCGTCATTCAGAAGGACAAGGATTATTTCAATGTTGGGATCGAACCCATAAATGGGCTAGCTACGTATCCTCTGTTTTGGAAAATGAATCAGAACCCACGTAGTTCGAGAAATGGGGTATGATGTTTATGATTGATGGCTCATAGATGAATGTCATAATTACTTTTAAACTCTAAGCTCACGTGAGTCATGCTCAGTGTGAGAAACAAGATGTATTGGTAAAATTTAGACAATTGTGCCATAAAATATGCAATCATAAGAATTTGTTTTGGGGCTTATGTATAGATAACTGCCCAAATAGATGAAGGTTTAGGATTTACTTTTATGGAGAAAATCCATGAACAGGGTCCACAAAGTTATATGTGCTTCATGGAGATTTGAATACTCTAATCTTGGGGCTTACTCCTAAGGAGGATGCCCAAGTTAGGAGGGGACTTATGATTGGGTTTTATTCCTGAAAAGGAAACCCAAATCAAAGGTAATTTATGACTGGTTAAGAGAAGTTTAAGGGGACTTGGGGCTTATTCCTAAAAAGGAGACCCAAGGTTATGACTGATTCTTATTCCGGAAAAGGAGACCCAGGTTAGGGATTAAGGTTTGGGGCTTACTCCTGAGGAGGATTCCCAATGTTTGAGGTTGGGGCTTATTCTTAAGAAAGATTCCCAAGATTAGAGGACATGATTGGGGATTACTCCTGAGGAAGATGCCCAGATCAAAGGTTTTATAACTGGGGATTATTCCTGAAAAAGGAGACCCAGGTTAAGGATTCTCTCATCTTAAAGGATGAGGTTGAATGAATGAACTCTCAATCTTTGGTGACATAAAGATGATTAAATCACTAGACATTGAGAGAGATTCCACAGAATTCCTTTCAGATAAGAAAGTCAAATCAAGAAATCATGCCATTAATGGCTTTGAAGAGTGTCTTGAAGACTGAATCTTAAAAAGGAAAGGTGAAATGGCTTAAGAGGGGTAAAATGGGCAAGATGGGCACCCAAAAAGATAGGGGTGCGCAAGTCTTGAAAGGCGCGCAAGTCCTGCGGCGGCGCGCAAGTATTGGTCGCGCAAGTATAATTACGCGACACATGGTGTACTTGCGCGATTTTCAATCAGAATTGAAATACTTGAGCGACTCTTGATAAAACCCTTTAGAATCCCCTTGAGGTTCTTCCAGAAAAGGGACGCGTAAGTTATATTGAAGGAATTAAGTCGGCGCACAATTGTTTGATAAGTTTCAACACTTAGGCCTTCCTTCTTCTCTTTAGATCTTCCGTTATAGGTAAGAAATTACCTTAGAAGTGTTCCAGATGCTTTGAGAAGAGACTTGGGCGTCGGGAGCTTCAATCCGAGTTTCTGGAAAAAGATCTCCCGAATGGGGGGCCCACAGGGTCTATTTATAGGCAAAAGAAGACCCAGGGTGGTTACCGGGCGGTTACCAATTAGGTCGCGCAAGTCACCTGCGCGACCAAGGTAGCCGCGCTGGTATACTTGCGCGGCAGTGGTATCACTTGCGTGGTGGATTTGCTGTTGATCCTTTGTTCATGCCTTTGTCGATTTTTGATGTTTTCTTCAAAGGATGAATCACTTTCAGCTGAGATATTCCCTTTTCCGATCTTTAGATTCTGTGACGAAAGGAGCGTCAACATACATTCCTGTAAGAAGAATCAATAAATTAAATCATATAATAATCAACCCATGTAATTCCTAAAATCAGTCTCATCCCGCAAGAATGATTGAACCAAAGGTCATCATGTTCATTGGTTTATCATCATTCATCATTGATTCTATGTATGGTGAAATTAATAATCTAAATAAAAACTTCCCTACTTGGGAAAAATATCATTCTCTATTGACGATTGGTTTCCTTTAGAGATCCATAAAAAAAGAATCTATGATACAACATCCCATTTCAATTTACCAAGAGAATTCTCCAAGGTTTCTCCCCAGACCCTTCATTGAACCTCAGGTTTTTGAGTCTGAACCTCGGTACCTACATTTCTAATTATTTAAAATGGTAAAACTCATAATTGTGTCACCATAATATCAAAGAAAATAAATCATACTATTATTTTCTTCTTTAAAACGTCCAAAAACATACAATCACAGCTGACCCGTACTAACCGATCTTTAGCCTCGACTAGGGTAAAACAGATACTCTGAATATAGCAGTTCACTCAAGTTTCTAATATTAGAACCCCTTTTGATGTCATTCATCATTCTCTGGAATAGTATTCATACATGTTATTAAATATTTTTATATTTTTAAAAAAACTATTCCTGGAACACCAGGCTTCATAATCCCATGTCGTCTCAGTTCCTAGTCTCAAAATAATTCTATGTAATATTTAAAAATAATTAAAGGCAAAATTAATGACATTACATATTTTATCAGAGAAAAAATATAAAAACTAAATTTTAAAAAAATCATGTCAAAACACTTATATATCATAGTATTCGTCTTAAATATTTTTAGAAGTTGAAAAATATTCCTCTAAGATGTGATTTAAAGATATTCTAAAATATAAAATAGAAGGTGCATATGAAATAGTTATATTATATTCAAGATAATGGAATGCGACAAAAAATGATTATTGAAAAATAAAAATAAATTTTTTTTGAATATTTTTAGGTGTTTAAAAGTTTATAAAAGACCTATATAATATATAATTATTTTATAGAATTGATTCTAAAAGTAAAAATTATGTTTTATAAAAAAATTCCTGAAATTAAATTTTGTAAAATATTTTTTTATGGGGGGAGGATATTTTAATCGCATTTTGGATTAAAATATAATTTATAAATTAAAATCCAAATTCTCTTCCATAAATATAAACAAATGATTCTCTTCAATGTTATAATATTTTAAATTAGAGTTTTTTACCAATAAACAATTTTTTTCTCAATATGGCTGAGCATAAATCCAGTACAAAATATTTTCATTTCGAACAAAAATTAATTAAAATCACTATTAAAAATTCAATTTAAAATATTATTAATAAACCTTATAATATTTAAAATATGTTAGAAAAACCATATGTTTTTTAAATACACCATCCTTTATTATAAATTTTCATGGATCGTGATAATTTATAAAAAATATTTATCAACTCAAAATTTTTCATCTTTACCCCTTGTGGAAATTGTACATTAGGATTTACAATTTTTTTATTTGGCTCATATCTATTATTCCCGTTACAAATTTGAAAATTCCAAAATGGAATGATTATTTCAATAAAATTATATCTATTTAATGATATAACTTGAAAATTTTAAAAATATTTTATATTTAATAATCCAAACTCTTTTTAAATAACTCAAATCTAATTTCAAGAAGAATATATTTTAAAAATATGGTGCATAATGGTATTTGAAAACTTATTTATTTAAATAGTGATTATTCAGTAACAATTAATTTTTATAAATAATTTTTTAATACACAATTTTTGTACCTTCCTATCCCTTCATGTATTCATGATAAAAATCACTAAAGAAATATCTATCAATTTCATTTAGTTGATTTTAGTTTATATTTAATAGTTATTTATGTTTCTATAATAAACCAATTAATTTCTTTGAAAATTATTGAAAGATCTTGTTTATGTTTAGTGGGATGTGTTGAATGATCATAAGAAACATTCAAGGATTTATTGAAGTATTTCAATGGAATTACATGGTGGAGTTCTCTTCGCATTAGATAGCACTGACTAGCATGTACAATTCCATTAGTCAACTACTAGTGTAGTGAGAACCTCACCATCTAGTAGAAATGCATAGGCTATCCAGTGAAAGCTCAAGGGGTTTATTAATCTAAAAAAATACAACAAACATTCATAGGGCTTTTATTGAATAGCTTATGGAGAGTTACCAAAATATATGTGATACAGGTGACCCGCTGACTAGCTGGTGAGGTTCACCGTGCAGACAGTGGGGTTGAGCCTACTCCTCTATGATTTATTTAATGTAATAAAAAAAAATTATTCTTTTGTTTCACTGATGGATATGATTTATAGTATATTTTTATCCATTTGGTGGAAATAAATAGATACCTTAGTAGCTATAGTATTCATAACAAGACTGTACAAACAAATTCTCACTCAATTTATGTCACAAAATTAGTATCATTTTTCGTGTCCTATATAATGTGTCATGTTCATTTATATATTCTCAAAGGAAACCTTATACAATAAAAATTCTATCACTCAATCTCATTTGAACTTAAATATTTTGAGAGATATGACAATATATTCAAAACATATTTTCCTAAAACTATTCTCTCATTTCTCACCTCATCTTTGTAGAGTGATCATAAATACAATGTGATGAATGAGATCTCAAAAATAAAAAATTATGGATCTTATCCAATAGTTTTATTACCACAGCCATAAAATGTGTAGAAATGATTGGTTTCGTGTAACACACATAAAATATAATGGGATTATTAATTAAGTTATATATTTTCAAATCAATAGAATAATATAACAACCCCACATCCATAGGGGTGGAGACATATAGGCTCATATTGAGGTATTACTAAAATCCATTATCAAATAGTGTTTACTCTCTCTTTTAATTTACACATTACATCATTCAATATCGATATGCATAAATTTAGTATATTCAATTCATCCAATTTACATTGTGAAACCCACATAATTAACATTGATATTTAATTTTACAAAACATATCATAATTATACTGAAATAAATTTGTACTGATTTTGTCCTTTAAAATTATTATTTTAAATTTTAAAAGAAACATCACCCAATATTATTATCTTTCTCTAGAAAGAAATCATTATCTATAGAAATATATATGTTTAAATAGTTATTTATTAATTTTCATGACATTAATATTTTTGAAATATTGGTTTTTAAATAGACTATAAATTTCAAAAATTCTAAAAATGGTCTCTCTTAAGGATGATCTCCTTCTTATAAGGATTATAAATACACTAATTGGTTAAATAAAATTCCATCATTTATTAGTTTCATTGGTTATCTTATTTTGAAAATATTTATTTTTGTATACTATAATTTAAATATTCTAATGATAATTGGGTTGAAAAATATATTTCACATTTTGGACTTAATGGAAAATACATGAATTCTCTACATTATGGAGGTGGCCAAAATTAATTCAATAATATATCATTTTAAAAAACTACCCATGAAATCATGAAACTCATAGAATTCCCACAAGATGGTGTGAATAAATTTGAAGACACCATATTCAACATACCTATAAAGGACATTGAATGAATTGTCATGAATTTTAATAAATATATTACATATATGGTTACCCATTTTATAGAAATTTTTAATCAACGAATGTATATTGTTGATAATATTTATACATAAAATAGAAAAAAAAATTGGACTTACCAAGATCTTGCGAACCAAAAGAAATGTCTATACATGATGAAAAATTTATTAAAAAAATTTCACTCAAAGAACTAATTCGACCCCTCATGGAGTATGGGATTAACATAAAGAGAAAAGATGATATATAAGATAATGAAGAAATGGATGAAACAGAATAAAAAAAATTATTTCTAAATCGATTCATGAATATGATATATTAGATAATGAATATACGATTGACTATCATACTAATATTGTATAGACTCGGAATTTCTGTGGATTTTTTTTAAAAATACATTGGAATTTTACAAGTCTGTAGTTTTAGACGGTGCTTTATTCCCATCCCTGGTGTGCCCATAATTATTTTTTGATGTTTTGTTTGGGTACATTCAGTAGGCGTACGAGCGAGAATTTATAACTTTTGAACTAGTGATCGGAATTGAAATCTGAGGGCACCGTTGAACTCGCGGCATCGGTGATTGATTAGTGATACCTTCACTGTAGTTGCATTTTGAAGATAATGGATGTTTGTTTTTTGGGTTTTTAACTAAAATAAATAAAAATTGAGTGTTTCCTTATTTTTATTTGTGGCGGTTTAATCCTCCAAGGGGAGGTTGATGGTGGGATGCACAACACCCAAACCTCCCATGGGAGGTTATGGAGTTGGGTCCCACACACATATAACCTCCATTGCGAGGACTTTTTGGTGGGTCCCACATGAGCATTAAACTCCCCTTTTAACTCCACATTTTTGTGGGATGTCAACTCTACACCTTCCCCCATTATTTTTTGTGCCAACCCTCACCAATAATTAATTGAACATCATTCAATTAATTTTCACCCTTTTGAATTATTTTTAATTCTTTCCAACCATTACAATAATAGATAGTATAATATTTTTGGCCTGGAAATCCTTTTGGTGGAGCTTTGGGAGGAGAACTTCATCCTTCCAATGAAAAACGCCACACATCACCGAAGAATGAAGAACTTCTTCACTGATCTTCGACCGAGCTAAAATAGAAGGAGATGACCGTGAAGAACACCAACAACGCTTCCTAACATCGACGAATCGACGTCCTCCATCCCTCACCTTCCTCCATTATCGATCGACATGTGAGGTAGCGGGATTTGAGTTGGATTTATTTTCGATCTTCATCGTTCAATTTATAGTATGAAAACCAAATGATAACAGCATAACGAGGAGGGCTCAGACCAAAGGTATATGGCCCCACCCTCCCCCCTTTTGATAGATTCATTTGTTGATGACGGTGTTGGTTCAACGGTGTCGTCGGAAGAGAGTATTGCAGTGGAGGAATGGGTCGCGCCCGATGGGCCACAACGGTACATGCGGCGACTGGCAACGAGCCGGCCACAGAAGATACATGCGATACAGGGGTCTCCGGGCCGCTCGAGGGGCGCGGCGCCATTACTCCGTGTAGAGAAACGGTCTGCGGCCAGGCTGTTCGCAGCGATTCTGGAGGGGTGTGGGGTCGTTGCACCACCCCAGAAGTAGTCCCATCCCCACAGGCCGTGGCGGTCGGACGGGCTGGTTGCAGCGCCGTCGCACTGCACCAGAGAAGAAGCGCGGAAATAGGCCGCGACCGACAGAGGTGGTCGACTGGCTGAGCCGCCCACCATTGTATGCTGCAGGTGGGACCCGAAGGGTCCCGCAGTTACCATTCTGACACTATGCGCTAGCCATTTCAGAAGACAGGTGGTGTAACCATCCCCCCCCCCACCATTCGTGGCCAGCCAGCCATGTGAGCCAGCCGGCCACGCGGCCCGGCCAGTTTCCCTTGGTCGGGCTGCCTTTCGTCAGGCCACCTTCAGACGGGCCGCCCCCGCCCGGGCCACCCCCCCAGGCCTGGCCACTTCCTTGAACCAGATCATACCAATGGATCGGGTCAGAACCCGGTCCGGACAGGGTTGGGCCGGGTCGGCCCGACTAGTTCGGACTGGACCCGAACCCGTTTGGTCAGTCTACACCTTTTTCCCCCTATCTTGGGCTACATGTGTCCAATCTAAAGACCATTTGTGGACACATAAAGCATAGAGTGAGGCGGTTCTATTGGCATAACCCTCTTGAGGTTTGGAAACAGTTGTAGTAGAATTGGGTTTGTTTGAACCTAAAAAACAACTGGTCCCCTAGGACGGAAATTCCAATAACTCTTAGACTGGACATCCGATTGACGCACCGTCTATGGAATTGGAACCCTTAAGACATTTAAGTCATTTGGGTACTCCTTGGTGGAGTTTATTGGTGTTCTAGGAATGAACGATATCTCAAGGTAAGATTATATGGAACTCGAGCGCACCAGGTGCGAGGAATCCGGTGGCCGATTATGAGGCGGAGTTTGGAGACAGATCATACAGAGGTCAGTGCTCAATGATCTTGTGTGGGTCAATGCATACCGATATTAGGTGGTTCAAATCCTTTATGGTTTAGCACTCGGTGATCCTCTGTGGGTTATCACATACTGATCCTGTGTGGGTCAGATGTTGTGTCGATCATTGTGGGGGTAAATATCTATCGATCCTGTGTGGGTTAGACTCCGTATGGTCAGAAGCAGTGCCTCTTGATAGAATAATATGATCTAGCTTCGTGACTAATCATCTATACTTCTATACATCACTAAAAACCTGGTTTGAGCTTAGTCAATGACTTTTTAGTTTTCCTCATGATTGAGATGGGATACTAAATAACTTCTGTATATGTATGTGCATATACCTAAGTAAGGTTTATCCATTGAATTCATACTTTTTGGTTATCCTTGTTGGATTTTTTGAAACATTGAGTGTCTCGGGTTCCCAACTGAGTAACATTATAATCACACCTACACGGGCGATGCTCGCACCTCGTTGTGTTGGTTGCAGATGACAGACAATGTTGATCGGTGCAGGGAGTAGCAGAACTCTACGGTACCTGGTGGTGGACCACCTAGTGACGCGTACATGGAGAAGATGAATGGTCTTATGTTGCTGAGGAGCCCATATGTACCCACCCTTCAGGTGGAAAATCCGGAGGATGACCTTGTAGCTACATTATTGATTTTATTTAGATGTAATGGCTTTTTAGTTCTATTGTTATTTATGGGTGGGCTTTTATTTCTGGCCCCTTTACATTCAACACACTTTTTTGTATATAGTTTTACTATGAGTTTTTCTTCCATTTGTGTGCACAGTTGTGTTTTTTTAATTTTATAAAGGCAATGACTTCCCAGTATAGGGATTTATGACATTGGTTCCAGTCACCACCCAATGGCCTAAGGAAGGAGGGGTTGGGGTCATCATGATAAGGGCCCCGAGGGGATGTGTCATGACAAATTGGTATCAGAGGAGTCGATTCTACCACAAAACATAGGACTCTTAACTTTATTTTTAGTGAAGCAATAGTGTTAAGAGTACTAAGTGTGGATTTTATTTCAGGGAGTCTAGTGTTGGTGAGGTGACAGATGTACCTATACATCAGAACCCTAACTGCGGATTTCCATATTAGTGCATGAGAACACTAATCGTGTGGGTGTCTTTAAAATTTTTTTAAGTCTGCTCTACAAGGTCAGCTCACCAGGTATAATCTTTTGACTGTGTCTCATATGTTTCTTTCAGGATTCCTCCCCACGGATGGCCAATTAGAGCTTCCAGAGTCATATGATCTAACATCCCACCATGAAACGAGGCCTCAGTGCAGGGCCCTTTACTTGCAGATGAACCAGCGGTACCAATTCCTGTTGGGCCACCGATGCCACCAGCCCTAGAAGTAGATGATGCACACCGCTTGAGCGCATTGCATGAGTTCCAGTGCAAGAGGAAACCCATGTTCTTATGGGAGACAAGCCCATAGGTGGCTGAGGATTGACAGGAGGCTGTGGTGAGTTTCTTCTGGCTGGTAGGGACTCCATTAGACCTCAAGGTGATCCTTGTTTCCAGTATCCTTCAAGAAGTAGTAGGTAGATGGTAGAGCCTGTTGCTTCTGGTCCACGAAGAGGTGACAATACTCTAAAAGACTTAGAGATCCTATTTCGGGTAGAGATTTTTCCATCCACCCATCGTGTGGTGTGGATATAGGAGCTACTTCTTCTGCAGCAGGGCAGCTCGATAGTAGCACAGTACTCAGCGAGGTTCACCAAACTTTCATGCTACTCCACATATATGGTGTGAGACCCATTCTTCAAGTCCCATAACATTGATCAGGGTATCAGACGTGATATCAGAGCCTCTATTATCTCCCTCAAAATCCTGACGTAAGAGGGGGTGTTAGAGAGAGCCCTCCTAGTGGAGATATTCTTTGATGAGTATTCACCTGTAGCGATACCCACACCTAGTCGACATGCAGCAAAGTCTTATGCAGATGGAAGAAGACAAAAGACGTAGAGGTGGAAGAGGACTAGACCCATTGGTGGTCAACAACATGACTCAGTATCGGTTGTGTGGGGCACACAGTGTAGAGACACATATTCTAGGAGCAGACAATGCCACTCAAGCGGCGGGCAGGGTCACATGGCACGTGACTGTCCGAACCGCCGTATAGAAGATCCTCATTTAGTTGATGGACCTCCCAGGAAGAGGTATAGGATCGATAGAGGTGGCCCGTAGGGCGAAACAGGATGTGGCAGAGGTTCTGGTCAATAAGCTAGCAGAGGACAACATTTTGAGGTGTTTCCACCACCACCACTAGGAGGTCCACCCCGACCGCAATGAGCGGGTGGACAGGAGAGAGATCAGCTTCAGGAAGTTAAAGCTTACGACTGTGGCACTCCATAGATGATTCGAGGTACGATCTATGTCTACTCGACCTTAGCTGTAGTTCTTATAAACATAGGTTTCAGTCACCCTTTCATAGCCACTTCCCTCGTTCAGAGCTCAGAGATTCCAACAGAGGTGATGGCTCGTTCTTTACAGCTAGAGAATCCTACAGAAGCAAACTCGACGATTACGTACAGAAGCCGGCAATGTGAGATTACTCTAGGAGGTGAGATATTATACTGGGATCTCCTTGTATAGGCATTGAGGCCTTAAGACATAATCTTGGGTATGTATTGGTTATCCACCTTCCATGCTTAGATTGAATGTTTTACTCGAAAAGTGTGGTGTGTGCGCACAGATGGGACCAGGTTCACCTTCACAGGTGAGAAGGGAACCTTTTCAACAAAATTTGGACTTACTTAGAGTAGGGTTAATCCAATCACTCATTAGTTGGCCTGCCATACCCTCAGAGAAGATGATGTGGAGAGTTCAAGTTATCCTGTAGTGCTGGACAAGTATGCGAATTTTTTCCCTGACGATGTTCTAGGATTACCTCCTCGCAGAGAGGTGGACTTCAACATTGACATGTACCCCTGGATGACACAGATATTAACTCAAGAATATTGGATGGCCCAATTAGAGCTTCATGAGCTCTATGCACTATTGTAGGACTTGTAGGGGAAGGGATTCATCTGGCCTAGTGTTTCTCCCTGGGCAGCCCCGATTCTGTTCGCCAAGAAGGCAGATGGGAGCTTGGGGATTTTTGACAACTACCGTCTCATGAAATGGGTGCCCGTGATGAACAAGTACCCACTTCCTAGGATTTAGGACCTCTTTGATCAGCTCAAGGGAGATCGATGGTTGTCAAAGATAGACCTCAGATCGGGTTATAACCAGCCCAGAGTTTGAGACGTGGATGTGCATAAGACGACCTTTAGGTGTCAGTACGACTATTATGATTTATTGGTTATTCCATTTGGCATAACCAAAACTGCAGCAGTGTTCATGTGTCTCATGAATAAGATCTTCTAGACATACCTTGGATGCTTTGTTGTGGTCTTCATCAATGACATTTTGATCTACTCGACTAGTGAGGAGGATCATGCCTACCTTTGGAAAGTAGTACTGGACACACTCCAAGATCACCAGCTTTATGGTAAGCTCTAGAAGTGCCAGTTATTGATTTGAGAGGTTCACATCATGGGGAAAGTCATCTCGTAGGCTGGAGTGATAGTGTATCCAGTGATGATTGAGGCGATACTTTCTTTGGAGCCACCTAGGAGTGTGACGGTGGTATGAAGTTTCATGGGCTAGGATGAATTCTACCAGAGATTTGTTCCAGAATTCTCAAATGATCTAGAACCACTATCAGTCTTGAAGAAGAAGAGTCAAACCTTCATGTGTTCGGAGAGATTCCATTAGAGCTTTCAGTATCTAAGGAAGAGGCTGACTAGTTCCCCCATCTTGAGGATTCCAATGGAGGGTGTAGGGTACGTAGTTTACTGTGATGCATCATGGACAAGACTCGGGTTTGTCTTTATTCAGGAATGATCTATGATCGCATATGGTAATCGGTAGCTGAGAAAACACGAGTAGAACTACACTACCAATGACCTGGAGTTAGTAGCAATGGTCTTCTCCTTGAATATGTTGTGAAACTATCTAATGGGTGAGCGTTTCATAGTCTACTCTGATCAAAAGAGTCTCAGGTATATCTTCTCTCAGAAGGACTTGAACCTAATACAGCGGTGTTGTCTTGAGTTCCTCCAAGACTATGACCTCAATATAGTCTATACACCTGGGAAGGGGAATGTTGTTGCAGATTCTCTCAGTAATAGATCTTATATACTACTACTAGGAGCTGAAAAAAGCATCAGGATACCTTACATATATCCTTCGTGGATAGAGATGGAGAAGCCTATCTACATTCTCTCACAATCACTCCTTCACTTCTTTAGAAATTCAGGGAGGCACAACATGGAGACGCTGACTGTGAGACACGATGTGCTCATATATCCATAGGGTAGGCACCAGATGGATTTCCGAAATGCGTGGAGCATGCAATCATTTTCAGAGGACGTACCATGGTACCAGTAGCACTTCAAGAGGAAGTGTTGACATAGTTCTACACTTCCCCTCTAGCGGTACATCATGGAGTGGTGAATGTGTACCATGACCTTCGACGACAGCACTGGTGTCTAGGAATGAAGAAAGTTGTTGCAGAGTTTTTCTCATGACACCTCACTTTTTATCATGTGTAGGCAGAGCACTAGGTACCAGTAGGCTTGGTTCAGCCCTTAGAGGTCCCAGTGAGGATGTGGGGTGGGATATCTATGGACTTTGTGATATGTCCTCCACGTAAATCCCGGAGTCATGATTCTATATGGGCGATCGTTGATCGACTCACCAAGCTGGCTCACATTTTACCTATCAGAGAGAATGGCTCAGTAGAGAGCATGGGACAACTCTATATTCAAGAGATTGTGCGTTTTCATGGAGTACATTATTCTATAGTCTCCGACCGTAATGCACGGTTTTCATCCCGGATTTGGAAGGGGTTGCAGAAGGCTTTCAGGATGTACCATTGCTTGAGCACTGCCTTCCATCCTTATACGGGTGGTCAGACTGAGTGGACCATTCAGACCCACGAGGACATGCTCAGCGCATGTGTTCTCGACATTTCTCACAGCTGGGAGGATCACTTGACTTTTGTGGAGTTCGCCTACAACAACAGTTATCACTCCCCTATCTGTATGACACCGTTGGACGCCTTATATGGTCAACCTTGCAGATCTCCACTATGCTGGAAAGACCTAGTGGAGTCAGCCCTAGTGGGACCAGAGATGTTAGACGCTACCATGGAGAAGGTGGAGATCATCCAGGAGCGGATGGAGACTGCACAAAGCAGGCATAATTCTTATGCCGACAAGATACAGAGACCTCTGGAGTTCGAGGATGGCTACCACGCCTTTCTCTGGGTATCACAATGACGAGGTCTATGGATATTTGGCCAAGGTGGAAAATTATCTCCGCGATTCATCAGACCTTTCTAGGTCCTCAGCAGAATAGGCAATGTGGCTTTCTGCCAACCTCTTCCAGCTCAGTTGCACCGGGTGCTTGACGTCTTTCATGTATCTCACCGGAGGATATAAGTTCATGACCCTTACCACATCATCGACCATGGAGAGATGGACATCGATGCTGGGGAGACATTCACGGAGGTTCCAGTAGAGATTCAAGATCGATAGGAGTGGGTCCTACAAGGATGGTCGATAAATCTGGTGCGCATACGCTGGAAGCACAGGAACCTCCAGAAGAGCTCATGGGAGCGAGAGGCTCAGATGCGTGCTCAGTACCACCATTTTTTTCCTTAGTTCGGGTTATAGCATACATGGAAATATATCCCTAAGGTGGGGAGAATTTAATGTCCCAGAATTTATGTGTATTTTTTTTAAATTAATGGGAATTTTATGAGTCTACAGTTTCTGACTGCGCATAATTCTGAGGCCTAGTGTGCTACGAATCATTTTCTAAACATTTGTTCATGTATGTTCAGTAAATGTACGAGCGGGATTTTATAAATTTTGAACTGGTGCTCGGAATTGAATTACATAAAAATAATGTATTGCTTTATTTTTGGGATTTGTAATTTAATTCAATAAGAATAAATTGATACTTTATTTTTGTTTTTGGCAGTCTAATCCTCCTAGGGGAGGTTAGAGCTGGGGTCCCCAACACCCTAACATCCCATCTGAGGTTATGGAAGTGGGGTCCACCGAAACCTATCCTCCCTTGGAAGGATACCAAAGGTTGGGCCCACATGAGCTTTAACCCCCCCCCCCCCCCAACACGCCATTAAATTGGGATGTCAACTCTCCACCAACCCACATAAATTTTTGTTCCAACCCTCACCATTAATTCATTAAACTTTTTTTAATGAATTTTCACCCTTATGAATTCTTTTGAATTCTTTCCAACCATTAAAATAATAGAAAGTCTCTTATTTTTGGCCTGGTAAGTCTTTTCGTGGAGATTTGGGTGGAGAAATTCATCCATCAAATGAAGAACACCACACACCACCGAAGAACGATGAAATTCATCATCAATCTTCGACCGAGCCAATATAGAAGGAGCCGACCATGAAGAATGCCAACGATGCTTCTCCCCAGGACGCTTCCCGACAACGATGAATCGACATTCGCCATTCCTCACCTTCCTCCATTATCGATCGAAAAACGAGATTGGAGGAATTGAGTTGAAGTTGTTCCCGATATTCATCGTTCAATTTATGGAGTCAGAACTGAATGATAACACAATAACTATGAGGGATCTCACTTCATGAAAATGGCATGAACCTTTCCATTTTGATTGATTTGTCTGTTGACAACGACGACGATGCAACTGAACCGCTGAAAGAGAGTATTGCAGTGGATGAACGGGCCATGGATGACCGGCTGCGACAATACATGCAGCGACCTTCAAAGAGCTGGCCGCCGAAGAATCTGGCAGAGCAAGGGCCTCTGTGCCACTGGTGGAGCGCGGTTTCATCACGCTGCGCAGATAAACAGGCCGCGGCTAGGCAGGCTACGGTGGTTTCGGAGGGGCGCGGTGTCGTCGCACCATTCCAGAAGAAAGAGATGTGGCCACGCAGGCCGTGACGGTCAGACTGGCTAGGTGCGGCACCAGCTCGCTGCGCTATAGAAGAACTATGATCATAGGCCATGGCGGACAGAGGTGGGAGGTCGGCTGAGCCGGCTGCTGGTGCGCGCTGCAATCATGACCCAAAGGGTCCCTCTTTTACCTTGTCATCAACATGCACCTGCCATTTCAGAAGACAAGGTGTGTAACCCCCCCCCCCATTGTGGCCAACCGGCCCCACGGGCTAGCCAGCCGGCCACGCAGGCTTCCCAGCGGTCCTTGACCGGGCCGCCCTAGTCTGGGCCACCCTCGGGCCAGGCCACCTTCGGCTGGGCTGCCTTCGGTCAGGCCCCCCTCTCCCAGGCCACCCTCAGCTGGGATGCCCCCATGGGCCTGGCCACTTCCTCGAACCGGATTAGACCTTTGGACCGGGTAAGACCCCTTTCCGGACCGGGTCAGGCCGGGTCGATCCGACTGGGTCGGACCGGACCCGAACCCTTGTGGCCAGTTTACACTTTTTCGCCCCTATCTGGGGCTATAGTTGTCCGATTGACAAACTTTTTGAGGTTACAGAATGATTAGTGTGAGATGGTTCTATTGGAATACCCCTACTGTGGTTTTTACATGGTTGGAGTATAGTAAGGTTTGTTTGAACCTAAAAACCAGCTGGGACTATATGACAGAAATGCCAAAAACTCCCAGACCGAGCGTCCTATTGATGGACCGTCTATCACGTTGGAACCCTTACGACATAGAGGTAATTTGGGTACTCCATTGTGGAGTTTAGTGGTAGTAGAGGTATGAATGATATCTCGAGGGAATATTCTATGGAACTCGAGCACACCGGGTGCAAGGAATCCAGTGGCCGATAGTGAGGTGGAGGTTGGAGACAGATCATTCAGAGGATAGCACTCAGCAATCCTATTTGGGTCAATGCATACCGATCATTTGTGGGTCCGATCCTATGTGGGTCAGTGCCCAGTGATCTGGTGTGGGTCAGTGCATACTGATCATGTGTGGTCTAGATCCTGTGTGGGTCATTGTGGGGGTTAGTACCTGTCGATCATGTGTGGGTCAGACTCCGTATGGTCAGAAGCACTGTGTGTTTACAAAATTAGATGATCAAGCATCGCGGGTACTCATCTGTGCTTCTACACTTCACTAAAATCATGTTTTGAGCTGAGTCAAGGACTTTTGAGTTTTCCCCATGATTGAGATGGGATACTAAATAACATAGGTATATTTATAGGCATAAACCTAAGTAAGGGTTATCCATTGAATTCAAAATTTGTGGATATCCTTGTTTGTTTGATTTTGAATTTAAATTTTTTTAGATTTATAAATTAGTTACAGTTATTTTTTTTTGTGGATAATATTTTTTGTGGTTACAATTTGTTTTTAAATTTTAGTTATTTTTTCTAGTTTATTTATGGTTATAAATAATAATCATTTTTTAGGTTATAATATTTTTTAAAAAATATCTATATCAGATATCTATTTTATTTTGTTAATTTTGGTTTTATTTTTTATAATATTTTTAGAAACAACATATTATGTAGTTATATTTTATTTCTATATGTGTATATATTATTATACTCTATATCATTATATGACTATATGTTTATATAATTATATTTTTATTTATTTTAAAATTATGTGTTCATATATAGTTTTTAGATATTCAAAATTTTTAATGTATTTAATTTTATTGTTACTAAATATGGTATCTAATGGATCAATATTGGTTAAATGCTTGAATAATAAGTGATAAATATGAGAAATTGGTTATGATTTTACAGATTTTTCAAAATAGAATAATAAATATCAGGTCATTTGTTCATGTCCACATGTGAAATAACTGAATATTATAAACATAATGCCAAGAGAAATAAAATACCATATTATTTAATATAATTTAATCATATTTATACTTGTTTGATCTGTCATAATGAAAAAAATTCAATATCTAACACCGATGAAGATACTAAAAATGAGATAGAGGATTGTCATGATGAATTAATCCATGATTTAGTAATTGAAAATGTTAAAATAATTATTTAATTATTTTATAGTGATGCTGAAAATCCACAATTCATAGGTTTTATGGAATTTACAGTGTCATGTGTAGTACTTAGATTTTTTAAATTAAAATAATCAAATGGATGGAGTGATAAAAGTTCCACTAAATATATTAAACGTTTAAAATATTATATAAAGAAGAAAACATGATTTCATATTCCAAATATGATGCCAATGAATATTATTTACAATAAGACTAGGATATTATAAAATATATGATATTCCCAATTATTGGTCACTCTATGGGAAAGAATTTAAAGGTTGATCAAAATTTCCTAAATATGGGGACATCATGATATAAAATTTGAGGAATATCTAGCTTTAATTCATTCTCGAAGACATACATTAAACATATCAATAGTTAAATTTTGTACCATACAATAATTCCTCAGTTAATGATTTTTTACAACTAAAAAAAATTAAAATACACTACGATGAAATTTATATGAGGGGGTACCTAAAGGATACCAATGTCACCCTACTAGTTCAACATAATGGAGGAGATTTGATTAATAATATTCTGATTTTGGAAGTAGAGTTTGAAATATCAATGTCAGACTATAACATATTAAATGAATACATATTAAAGAATTGGAAAAAAATATAGTTTAATACCTATTTTGTAGGTTGGTTATAATCGATCCCAAAAAATATATACGAAAAATATATATTTTATGATGAGTTTTATTATTTTTATACCAAACAACATGAAGAATATTTTTTTCATATAATGACACCACTGGTTGATGAATTTTAATTTTTATAAGATGTAGGTGTTTATGATTTTTACACTTATAAGAAATAGTATTTTATTTGTGAATTTATGGTAATTTTTTCTGTAAAAAACATTACTATATATGGAAACTTATTGGAACATGGTTTTAATGAAAATAAACATTTCAAAATTTATGAAGAAGGGATCTATATATCATTAATTATTGTTTAGGAGAAATAAAATAAATGTTAGTCATCGAATATTTTTTTCAATAGAACACCCTTATTGAATATTAAAAATATATCTAATGGTTTAAAAGAGTGATATTTTATACCAAAAAAATTTATAACAAATAATAAGTCAACATATTGAATAACAGAGAGTTCACATTTTGAAATAATGTATTTCCAAGTCATCAAAATATATTTTGATGAAATGGAACATCTAATTTTTTCTACATTATTATATGTTTTTAGAGGTAAAATAAAACATTTATTTTATACATTTTGAGAGAAAAATATATGATAATTTGATTGGAACATTTTTAGAATAAAAGAAAAATAAATTTTTTGGTTTTATGTAATATCAGACTTAATATCAATAGGAATACCTTTGACGCATTCCAAAACATTTTAAGTAAATTGAATATATTTACCTATGACATTTAATAATTTAATAATGAGTTAATAGTTTAATTTATTATCATATATAAATGGTATTAAAAGACATAGTGGGTATTATTGAAATGGGAATAATTTTGATTCATTGAATGACTTGAAGATAATTGGAATGAAATCTCATGACTATCATATATTTATGAATGAATAACATCAGTTTCAAAGCGTAGAAATTTAATTTTTCTTATTAGAAAGTGTATCATTAATTTTTTTTACTTTTCAAGTTCCATTTATAGAAAATAAATGGATAAATTTTTTTAAATGTATCATATAATAAATCTATCCTCACACATCATCTACTAAAAATTAATTTTTTTAATAATTGACTGATAAAACGGTTCATCGGAAGATTCATTTGGTGCATGAAAGAACAACATATTTTCTCTTATATTTACATTGGATATATCCTTTTTAATGGTATAATAAAATATCTATAGAGATATATTAAAATATTAAATCTACTAGATCCCAAAATTATTCCAAATTAAATGTCGGAGGTGGTGATGTATTTTTTAACTGAATTCTTATATTAATTTGATGAAATTTGACTACTAATATTTTAATATCTGTAATTAATTAGTGAATGTATGAGTATTTTGACCAACATTAGTGGTACCACTCTTAGGGTTATAATTAAGAGGGAGATTATGTCTCACAAATCCCCCTTCAATTGGCCACGAGTTGATGACTATCACCAGGGTTTAATAATCACAGAATGGAGGCATTAACCTCATGATGAAAATTATGGAATAAGAGATAATATGAGAAACCACTAATACAAACTATTCATAAATAAATATGAAATACTATATTAAGAATGTAATGTCACACATAATCTAAAATATTTTAAAAGATAGAAAAATTAATTCTAGTCTATGAACATAGACTCTATTAGCTAGTGAAAACCCACTCTGAGCAAGTAATTACCATGTCGATTAACAAGCAGCTCATATAGACATGAAAAATAGTATATATATAAACACATATGTAGTAAAAATAAGTATACTCATTATGATCTTCTATGGAACCTGTCATGTTAAATAAAAAATAATCACACTAAATCCAAGTGAATTAACAAATGAAACAAAGTCGTTACCTATGAATTGTAATACAATATCCCATCATAACCATGGACGCCACACCATGTAATTCATATAAGTAGAAATACCATTATATAATCATATATATATATATAATAAAATGACACCACTTTCACCTCACCAATAGCATATTTATCCATTCCTAAATTACTCATTACATATGCTCTTCCCTCCTATAAATCATCCTCCCCTAAGCTAGAAAATCATATTATAGCCATTTTACAAACCATGCATCTCAACATTTCCTAATCATCATTTTCTCAACCCTATGTAAGTTACATTATGAAATCCAACACAAGTCTTGTATCATGCATTATTCCTCAAACCAACACAACCTATCCATATACTCCAATGGGAAGTCATAACCACCAAGGTCATATACATTTTGGGTTATAACCACAAGCTATTAGAACCCACAGATAACAGTAAAATAAATACAGATCCATCCAAGCATGTGTGATTCCATACCATATAAATTAATCCATCAAATCCCAGCTACTCACACATAATATAGTACATGTAACGGTAGAGTGGGGGACAATGAGAAAAAACCAATATGTCATTCATCCTGGATTTTGGGGGAAAACCCACCCTGAAATATTTAATGTCATTTTCTCAACCAAATCAGGTGGTCAATAATAATAAATTATTAAAGATAAGGTGAATCACACACAACCACACTCATAGAATATAATATTTCTCAGACTCAGCAGTTACTATCATCTGAAGAGACACTCAAATTCCACCGCTAAGATCAATTTGTTAAACATGCACACAAGCATCATGAATGAAAAATTTAATTTTCTTCACTAAGTAATTTACAAAAATAATATTTATTCTTTCAATAACTAGAATTTGGATAATAATTAACTATACCATTATAATTCATTGTGAAACAATTTCTTTCATTAAATACCAACATTCTTATTAATTAATATTTTAATATTAAGATTGAATATTCAGGCCCTTTTAGTGTATAATTCCAATCATTAAAATAGTTATCATTAATATATAGTTCATTTAACATTAATTCATTCACAGAAACCCCAATTTAAGAGATTAATTTATTAAACAAAATTAATATTCCATAAATTCTAGAGAAAATAGGTTTTAGACTTATATTTCACAAGAAAAGTATCACTTTTAGAGCATATATTGAAACAAATTGATATGTTGAAAATTAGATAAAATAATATTCTAAAAACTGTACATTTAATATTAGTCATCCAATATGAATAAATGATAAAAACCATCTCTTAACTGCTTCCAAACACCCAGGGGTAACCTTGACAATATTATTCCCTTAACATTACATACCACCATCACGAGCATCAATGACCACTAAACCCTATAACAAACCATCCCATTGTTTCATCAATAAATCTTACTATAAGTTGTTATCATCAAATCACATCATTTCTATAATGTCATAAAATAAGAATAAAAGAAATAAAAGATTTTTTTCGCTGAAATTAAATGGGAAATTGATGATATCACTCTAAGTCATTCAACCCTTTCAAATTCTTGATTGGGATTTCCCATCCCCAATCATCTGTATTTAGAAAAAAACTATTTAATTATAATATTTAATTTACTAATTCATCATGCATATTTTTATCTTCAATAATATTCTTATTATAAAAAAACATTTATATCTAGTAATAAATCATATATATGACTTAATTATAACCATCATACATTATCAATTTTTAATATGAGTGGTAATTAATTTACATATATCTTTCTTTAAACATTTTTACATTTTGACATTATATTTTTTATCTGATTTTATGTAAATCAACTTTGATAAAAATCCAAAAAAATGTTAGATGGAATACGATCTAAAAAATATCAAGAAATAATATTACAATAACATCTTGTGATACCTATACAATAAAAAAATTTAAATTTTTATATTTTGAAATAATAATAATCTACATGAGATAATACATTTAGTTTCTTCCATTAATTTATAGATAATTAAATAATAATAATTTTCATTCAATAAATTTTCTTCCTCCCTATATTTGTTTATTTTTATCATTTTATTTTTAATTCCATCGGTCTAGCCTAAAAAACTAAATCATGATTAATTTACACTTATATTAAATAATAATGAGATTACAAACAACCTATCACTCCTAGACGAATAATATGATTCACCAAACCAAAAAATGTTGAATGATATGGTTGAATAAAAGTGTGAAAAATAGAGTGAATCATTTATATTATTTATAGAGGACTCTATGGAATTGAATGGTACATTTTGGATTTCCTAGAAATGAAGAAATAAAAAAAACCATGAATGAGGGTTGTGTATTTAGATTTTCAAATAATATATAGAAACTCTATTAGTTATTCCAAAAGAAACGACTGTATATTTATTATTTTAATTCTATTTGATTTTGTTCTGATTCAATTTCTTTTCATGACCCTTTTAAATATCTCAAAATTTATAAAGATAAATTCTTTGATTCATTATCTTTTCATATGGAATAAAATATTATAATTTATGTTTAAAATTACATTTATTTCACAAAAACACATTGAAAAAAAATTGTATATAAAAATTTGTGATTCTAATTAAAAATGGACACCAAAATGAATGTTGGGTGAGATCCATAATGATTTTTTGAACTACCTTTATAGAACACATAAATAACCCTTATATGAGTTTTAGAAATGGGATAACCATTATTCAAGATCATTTGACCCCTAAGTGTGGTGGGATTACCTTGTAGTAGCGAATGGAAACACACATACCATCATGAAAGACTCATATGAACAGTATTATAGTTATACCATTATTAATATACATTAATTTGAGTTTTATAAATCTTAAAGTTACCTTATTAGACCTTCAAAACTACCCTATTACAAAATATTACTCAATCACAACCAAATTACTACCATTAATTACCATATAATTTTAAAAGATTATCTTTGTAAAGTGGATCATGTTTCTAACAACTATTTCATAATATAGTATAAAGGGGTTATGTAATTGTATGGTAGTTTAACTATATGTGATATGTGGTTTTTTATAAGGGTAAAACATAATTTTTTAAAAAATAAATTAAAAATACATATATATAAATATTAATAAAATTCCAAAATACTAAACTCATATAAAAAAGTAAAAAGAAGGGTTCATAAAAATCCATGCTTTTATATTCAATAGCTCTAAAAAAGTTCTCTTCCCCAATAATTTGAAATAAATCTTAAGAAGGTATTGGAATGGTGTCCGAACAACAATACCATGAGATTCCCCTCAAATAACTCACAACATTATTGATACAAAAAACATAGAAAAAGATAATGGATCATAAACACAACACCTAGTATGAAACCTTTATAAAATAAACAAATCCACTAGTAATTACTGTATCAATGAAAAGGGGAAAACTCATATATCTACATTAATGCATTGAGAAAAGATAAAAAAGTACCTGAACAAGGATAAAAAATTGGGCAACATAAGATATTGAATTCACATATACAACTCCTACTCCATCTGATTTTATACCACTAGACATGGTCCAAAAAAATATTACACCCATGAAACACCATCTTCTAATGATTTTGGATCTCAATAAACCACTCCTCCAAGTTTGTATCAACCTCAACTCCTAGATCACCCTTGTCAATGACATCAAAATAATTATAACGATATTATAGAATCAATGTATCATAGAATACCCAATGAAAATTGGTCATCTATAGGGGATGTGTCAACTGATATGCCATAAATCCTATTATAAAAAACCTCTAAAAGGATAGAAAAATGAGAAGAATTATTACTCCCATGATGAAACCTTTACTACCCATGATGACATGACATATTCAAGAAAGAGTTATCAACAATGTTAAACTATATAGTCTTTTTCATTTGATCAAAATAAAACTTATTATCATCTAATTCTATATTCATTCCCTATTGAATCAATTATACATTCTCTATCACGCTCAACACCATTTATGGTCCAAGATCAACAGAATCTATGACATATTATAGAATAATAGAGATAATTAAAGTTAACCATATTATCCTTGAAATAGATCTATATAATTATTAGATTCATTACAATATCTATAATAAAACTCAAACAATTATAGGTTCCTCACCCACAAACATCCAAAATCATGAATTTTTGTGCACAACATGTCTTCTTTAGTTTGGATAGTCCAATGTATCTGATTTTATATATGGGGATGAAAATAAGTGTTAAAGAATAACCAATATCCAAAGGAATTATAGATAACCCTCTAAGAAATAGAGAAAAACTAAGTATCATGATCAAATATGATCAAATTTGCAACCCCATGTAGCCTCATCACCTCCATCCTATAGTACAATGACAAACCCTCAACTGAACATGTCTAATTAATATTTAATAAGTGATATGACTTCATCAATCATTCCATGACCACTAATATGACATCAAATAATCCATTTGGTTAAGGAAAATCATTATAAAAATCTGTTTATATGTCCTCCCACATCCTTTGAAAACATCATACGCTAAAGAAAGAATTCTAGAATACCATTCCCAGCCTTCTCCGCATAATAATCCAAATATTAAGAAACAAACACTAAATTGGATCTTTTCATTCCAAATCTCCTTAACTAACATCTCTAGCCATAATTCATTCTCCCTACACTATGATTTATTACCAAATGTGAACTATGGAACTCCTGGAGGACCACCACTTGTATTGGTAAATGAATAAAGAGCATAATTTAAAATATCCCAAATTGTTTCCATCCACAGGCCATCCATAAGAATAATAAATATGAAAAACTTGATCTATCTATATCCAATGGTAGAGTGGGGAGAGGGATAATATATCCATAATCTCACTCTATATATTGGAAATTGTGGAAAAACCCCCAAAACATTTTGGAGTTAGTTTCCCTAACGTCTCATGTGGTGAAGATTATGAAACAAAAAAATATATGTTTTAGCACACTCAATCAGACTATGGTAAACTACTTATCCTTATAATATTTTTCATATATCATCTCATGAGACACTCGGTTTCCACTACTATGGTAAACATCTCAAACGTGTACACAAGAATGGATATTAACATCTTTTTCTATGTTCACATTTTAGTTTTGAAAATTTTAATTTAGTCAATTAACAAAAAAATTGGCTTATTTTTTATTAAACACTCATGAAGTCAATTTTAGCGATTCATTCACCATAATCAAACATTCTTATCATATCATATCATAATTTTTATATTCAAATTCCATCACTTTAGAGCATTTAATTCCTACCATCCCCACGGTTCATATTAATATATAAATCATTTATCATTAATCCCAACACAGAAACCACTTCCCAAAGATTAATATATTAATCCAATTAACTATTATATTAATTTATGTTACCATGGGACTCATTTTGATCCCCCACAAGAAAATATTTACTTTTATTATACTGAACAAAAATACCTTAAGAAGTTGAAATTAATAAATAATACATATAAAAACTACCCATTTATTGATAATATCTTGTATGAATAAATGTGTATTCTAATAAAATAGCTGATCCTAACTACCCTAGTTTTATCCTCAACATCATTATAGAAACCACATTCCTTCCCACCATCACTAGAATTATCCACAACTACATCCCTAAGAAAACAAACCCATTTTTCATTAATAAATTGAACAAATATAGGTTATTAGTAAATCAAATCAAGGATCAAACATACTATAGTATGAATAAATTGAAATAAAAGTAATCTAAGCATAAAAAAGGGTAAAAATGGACATGACACCAATGAATTCAAGACATTCACATAAAAGAATGGGATCACTCATCCCTAGTCACTTTCATTAGAAAACACCAATTTCAATACTCTTTTGAATTAAATTAGTAGTTATTCATATATTAATAAAAATAAGTTACATATAATCAAATTTTATCCATATAAAGAAATCAATCATTAAAATTTCATAAATGTTACCATTGGAATTTTATAAGTTCCATGAATAATGGTAATCAATTAATATTCCCATATATTTATCTATTTACAACAATATATACTCATATTATTTATTCTATTTAAATCAAATCAACCATGACAAACAAAAAACAATGGAAAATAGGTAACATATTATCTCGAAAATTTCATGAAATATAAACATATTAGAAGAACATGTAATTATTCTCATATCTCACTTCATTAATTCCAATATTATTTAAACAATAAAAATCTCCATGAAATAAATTATTCGTTTTATTCCTTTAATTTCTATATAATGAAATAATCATAAACTATATGTTATAAAATTCATTCATACATTCTATAAAATTCTATATTTATATCTTTTTACTAGTAATCCCAATGACTTAACTAGAGAAACTAAATCATTTTTAAATCACACATTCAAAATCTAAAATAGAGGTGATAGGTAACCAACGTCTCTATTAAGATTCAAATCATTAGATTTACCAATGATAAAGAGTGGAAGCACTTATATCATGCGATGAATAAAATATAAAGGCTATATTAAATTGTTAAAAACTCTATAGACATTTCTGATAAAGGTTGGTTCACCTAGACTCATGGGAAACCATGAAACAAGAACAAGGGAGTAGATTTCAGAGTTTAGAATAACATACAGAAATTATCCTATAACATCGAAAATACATATTAGAATCTATCATAATATAATTCTAGTTAATTTAGTTATTATTAAACTCCATCATATGACACTTTTAAATCATATTTTTTAGCATGATCAACTATTTTATTCATTCACATCATATATAGATTTAAATCTCTCAGTTTCAATTTAAAATTATAGTTATTTTATAAAAACACATTATAAATTATTTTTAAAATAAATTTATTATTTTTTAATAGAAATAGTTACCCAAAAATGAGTGGGGTGAATTATGAAATCTTTGTTCAAAAAACCTTTATACAGCTCACAAATAACCCTTATTCCAGTTTTAAATAAGGTTGAACCTTAAATGGGATCAGATGACCCTTTTCTGAGGGGAAATTATCTTTATATTTTAGATGAAAACTGACTTACACACATCTGAGAACTGTATGAACATTATATAATATGTTTACATAGGTATTTACACTAACATGATCATTATTAATCATATTGAATGCCTATGTCCCCTCGAAACCTAGCCCCACACAGTGGATTACCCTAATGAAATGAAAAAGCTTTCCTTTATATGAGAAAACTTACTTTATGTATCTGATAATAAAACTATATTACATTTAATTAGTAGATAAAACTCATTCATACCCTTACACAAGATAATAGAAAGGGGATAAATAAGTGTAAGGGGCATTCATCTTTATACATGAAGCGGGTGCACATTGGAAAAATATAATTTATGAAATTTTTTTAATTAAACAATCTTATAAATAATTATGAATAGACCCCAAACCATTATGAAATAGGAAAGTGAGAGGTGGATGGTTTGTTAGAATACATACCCTTACAATGGGGATCCATGGATTAAAAATAATGTAAATTGTATGTGATAATGTTGTTGAAACATGTATTCATTTTGAACAACACTGGTGATGTTAAAGCAATATATATCATCACATATTTTTGAATTTGAGGTACATTATCTAATAATAAATTAATAGTGGATCATGATTGTATATAAAAATGTATTTGTTTCATTGTTTAATGTGAAAGCCAATAATGATTCATCTACATCAAAAATCATGTAATTTTTTTCAATAAGACCTTATAATAATGTAATCACATTGTATGGTTTTGAAATTGATGGTTACGTATTTTACAAAAAAGGTAATGATAGTAAAAGTAATTTTCAAAATACAAGAGTAATGGTTGTTTATAAAGAATTACATTTTCCTAGTGAAAATTATATGAACTGTATTTATGAATCAATAACATATTTTGTAGTTGTTATGGATATATGGGAAATTGATTATAATAAATTTAGTATAATGATTTAAAATTGAATCTAGGTTGGCAGTAATATTTTTTTCAAACATGATGATTATAGAATTTAACTTCTTAATTTGAATTTTTTTTGTTGTAAATAGGAATCATTTTTCATAGAAACACATGAAAAGTTGATATTTTATGTTATTGACCCATAAAATGATCAGTAGTATGATGATTTACATGGGAAAATAATTGATTTATGTGATTAAGATATTGATGATATTGTATAATTTTTTAAGGTCTCATTATCTTCAACATGAATAGATAAGGATGATAACTAATGTGATTTAGACATTTTCCATGCTATATAAAATGGCCACATAAAAGGGATATGAGAAAACACTCTGTTACACTTTTAATTATTCATCTAAATATTATTCTATTTATTATAAATTACTCATGAAATAATTGAGTTTTCTTAATTTTAATATATATATATATATATATTCTAACATTTTTGTATTAATTTTTATTTTTATTTGTTTCAATTAAACTTTTTTTCCATAGAATATCATGAAATTGATATTTTTTGTGAAACATACACATGTAATGATAAAATTATTTTTATCAAGGATATTTAAATTTATAAATGTATTCCATTTATGTGATTTTATAATAATATTTATATTCATTAGTTTCTGTTATACATTTTTTGATTTAAGAATTCTACAAACATTAATTTTTATAAATTTTTCTTTTGATTTATTATTTTCAAGGAGAAATACATTATTTTCAATTATTGAATGTGAATTTTTTCTTCATATATAAACACATTAATTTTTTTCAATTATAGGTACATTGAATTTCATTAAATTCATCTTTTTAAATGATGGAAAATAAGAAAAATGAACATTAACTATGGTATGTGTACATTTTTTTGTATTGATATATCCACAATAATTAAATTCATTAATACAATTAATCTTTTGTTTGTAAAATTTATTCACAGCACTTATTGTGAGCTTCCTTTAATATAGAATTATTATTCAGAAAAGATGAAGATAACCATAATTTGTATATATGAGAATACTTGTTTTCTAAAACATTCACATTATCATGAAGATCAATGGATGTGAATTGAATTTGATGATATAAAATACATAGTTATAAAACATGTAAATATGATTAGGATTTATATGGACATGTAGTGTAATTGTAGGATTATAATTTTAGTCAGGATTATTTGAGTGTCGAATTGATGATAGAATATAACTAGTGGTAGTTTTAAATGGTTATATATATCAGATGATTTATTTCAAATTTTAAAAAATTTTATATTTAACATGACTATTATTTAATCTGTTCAATTATATATGAAATTTTACTATCATGATGACCAATAATTTTAGAAGAAATTTTTATCTTTTTTTGAAAAATTAATTAAAATATTTTAAACAAAAATCACTCCATTTTATATTTTTGTGAAAGAATGTAATGAATACTGATGACTAAAAAATAGATTTATAGATGTAGAGACATGGGATAATTGTGTTACGATCCAGTGTGAGGAATCATTTATTATATTAAAAATATTGTATATAAAATCAATTTTTAACATTATTTATTAATTATTTAATAGTTCATTCATCTATTCTTATATAAAAGGCCTCTAGAGGATCTCATTATGAGATCCAATTGTAGACTTTATACTCAAATTCTCTTTCTCGTGGAAATTATCCATTACCAGATGAGCACATTGTCAAGGAACATTTTATTGAATTAATAGCTGAATCTTATAATTGATTTTATTAGGATTAATAAAACACTCCATATACTTCCCCTCACCATGGATTGTGTAAAAGGACAAAGATGAAAAAATAGAAGGTTTCATGGTTCCATCAAAAGAAGTTGTTGACAAGATTTTAATAAATTAATTATTATTTATCGTCAATATTCATCATTTGATATTAATTACACTATGATAAATTTTATATATATATGTATATAATTTTATTAGACCATATAATAAAAAGTGATTTTCGGTACTGTTATCCTCATGGATATTATGAAAAATCTATTGGTTTAGTTTAGAAATTCAGAACCCCCAAGCAATGTAAGAGGTTATGTGGAATTTTCCAGTATTAGAAAACTTTTGGAAGTATTTTTACCACATCATGAGAAATATAATACTAGAATAAAATATATAATTTTAATGTTTTTTCTGATATATGAATCGTAAAATAGATAATTTAATTAAATCATTTTAATTAGATATGATTGAAAAACTAGTGAGATTGACATAGCCAACACAAACAACCCTTCCTACCTACCGGGATCCTCTATCTCTACATTCAGACTTGACTATGTACTGTGAGTAACATGTTTGGGATCATCATACACATATCAGAACTTTAAAAATTATCCCTAATTTGGGGGATCAATGACGTGGCATTTTATTTTATTATTTTTCCACATCATTTATTTAAATTAATCATGTTTTATGTGATAAAATCATGCTTTTTTTTTCAGAAATTTAGAATTTTAGTTTAATTTTTCAAAACTCATAATTTTATATAGAAATATTTTCTAAGATGTTAAATTTTTTTATTATGGATTTAAAGATTAATTATTTTATTTATATGTATTTTTAAATATTTATTAAACTATGTCTACTTATTTTATTTTTATATTATTTTAATTTATTTCAATGTTATATAATTTTTTATTTATCATTTATTTTTGTGATTAAATTATAATGTTTTTAAAAATTTGATTTTATTTAATGAAATTTTGGTGATAATTATATTTTTTTATTTTTCGTTTTATTATTTAATTACTATATTTTCAATGTAATTAACTAATAAACTAAATTATAATTTACTTTATAATTTAACGATATTAATGTATTTATGATCGGTATCTTAAATTAAAATATTAATACTTCTACAATTTTAATTTTTTATTTCTATTAATTAATAATTAATTACTCAATTATAAAAATTTGATGTTAAAGGCTTCAATAAATAGATTTTTATTGATTTTCAATTTCATCAATACTAGGGGTTCACCTAGAAAAAAGTTCACTATCAATTTATGTTACTAATTTTTACATGCCTCATGTTTCCATTTTCAACTACTCCAAATATATATGATATTGAAGAGGAATCAAATACTTAAATGGAGGATTCCATGTATCCAATTTCAAAAGGGATACCCACATTGAATTTTTGGTGGTAACCACATTAAAGAGTACTCACATAGGGTTTTTTAGGGAGCCAAATATATCTAATTTATCAAGAATGTGAAATTTATGATTGATATATTCAAGGGATCTACTGTGGAAGATGACCAATGAGACTGGAGCTTCTAATTTATTTCCATTATGGCTCGATGATTGATGAACTCAACAAAATATGAATGAGGCTGAAATATGACCCGCACCCATGTACGAGGAATATGGATTTCTGTGTTTCTAACTTCTTGCACCATTGAAGCCATTTTCATTTGTGGTTTTAAGATTTTAGGACTCAGGATTATAAAGATTATGATGACTAGAAACTATTATTAACTAATTATAGGATCAATGAATCTAATTTAAGAAGCTCATTTGTTGACTAAGGCTGTGTTCCATGAATATGGGTATTTTTTTGATGGTGAAAAATATTAGTCTGTCGGGATTTTTTAGATGAAAGAAGATTCCATGGTTTTCTTTGATGATCATGATTACATTGGTTATCATTTTTTAATTTGAAATCAACTAAAACTGATGTATGTGATTTTCTCTACTTATAAAAAAGATATGGATTTACGATTGATTGAGTTCACTTGGTGTTTTCTTTAAGTGGTGGTGAATATCAATGTATAGGTCATGCTTTGTTGTTTGGAAGAGTTTATTGAATAATTACTTGTCCATAAATGTCTAGAAGATAGGGAAATATGGCTTCAGTATGTGGTGTGGTAGATGATCATAGTTCATGTAAATGACCTACTTTATACCCAGATCTAGCTTTCGGGGTTCTCAATTTGGGTTGATGTAGTGTTTTGAATTTTTTTGATGAGATTCATGATTTCTTATTATTTTAATTTTTTTGTAGAAACGTGATTGGAATATATGATGGGGTTTTTCTAATGGCATAAATTTTGCAACTAAACAGATTTCTAAGAACACGTAGAAGGTTCTCAAAATAATGCCCCATTCAAACCAAGTGTAGGTAAGTTGATCAAAATATGGATGAAGATAATTGGTTCTCGAATGAGTTTTCGTGTTACAATGGATCAAAATTTTTTATTAATGTAATTGTAAAAACCGAAAAATTATGTAAGAATTGATACATGGAATATAACAATTTTAAGTTGTAAATTTAATTGGATGGTTAAATAGTATCATTTAGACTATGTTTTTTATGCTGATTTGGAGCTTTGATGACATTCTGATGACAGTGACTCAAGGTCATGGAAGTTATTATCTAGGATGGATTTTATAAAATGATATATATATGATAGTGGCTATGCGAAAACAAATGAATATAAAATAGGATATAAAATAGGGTGAATTATCAATTATAAGAGAAAAAAATTAACAAGCCTAAAATTTCAAGAGTGGAGAGATAAGAAAGGATACTAGAATATTTTATGGGGGGGTGTCTACTCTTTTGGTAGAAGAATAATATTGAAGGCTTTTCTGTTCTTTTAAGTCAATATTAGATAGTTCTCTTGTATGCAAAAATTATAGTTTGAATTAGTGATTTCTTTTTGAGCATTAGTTTCTTGACTATTTTAAGGTTCTTACTCTCAACAAATTTTTTCTTTGAATAGTCAATATTTATTTAATGATTACTCTTTATATCACTCTGTGTTCTAGTTTTATCATTAATTGTCAGATTAAAACATTAGTGTTTATGTTCTTTTTAATATAGTTAATATTGTTAATTCTATCCGGTTAGGATCTAATGGTTGTCTTCCATTATTTAAACATCTCAGTTCTCAATTATGAATTGTGATCACAAATAGAGCTCAATGGTTCCATAGTGCTCAGTAATCTTTGAATGCCTTTAATGGATCCTAACAAAAGGATGTGAATAAATGAGATATTAGTTTAAACCCTTGACATTCGAAGAATAATAATATCTACAATTTATTATTTGAATTCGTTCATTGATAGAGTTTTAGTTTTATTAATTTCACATGGTGAATAAGGATTAAATGATGGGATCTTTATGATTTGGCCCCTATATATTTCTTATTAACCATATTATTCTTTGTTTATATTTAAATTAAGCCTCTAAAATTTATTTCAATAGTTTTCTACCTCCTTAATAAAATCATTTTTATATATTTCCCCTAGAAATTCACCTTTAAAATATTACAACTTTAAAAGTATTAAATTATAAAAATCATTCTAGAATAACTCCAATAGATTAATCACATTGGGATGGAACCTAATTTATTGTTTTGATGAAGTATTTATGTTAGAAAAATTTTTGTTTATTATAAAAATGAATTAAAATCATAATTAAATTTCCAAAGTTGTAGGGGAGGATTCAATGAGTCTTAAAAATAATTAAATACCCATAGAATTCATGATATTATAATGAATGTAAAAAATATATATTAAAAATGGTTTTAAATATTTTTATATATGTCTAATAATCATTTTTAAAATAGAAAAATAGAGGACTCTTATAAAATGAGATAAAAAACCCTTGAGTAATATGAATATAAAAAAGTTTAAAATTTTCAAAATATGGAAAAATTGTAACAAAACAATAATAAAAAACAATATTGAACATTAGAAAAAAAATAAAACATTAAAATCATACAAAGGATATGTTAAAAATGGTTCTGTAAATGATCTCTATAGTCCTATATTTTAGAATCAATATAATTTTTTATGAAATTCAGGAATTTTTGAAAAATTAAATCTTAGAATGAGATTGACATATCGTCTACCCAAATTCCATGGGACGCTGGGTGATGATCCGCCCAAAATTAAACAAGAATTTCATTCTGTGTGCATCACCATGAAACCTTTCTGGGTAAGAAAGGATTAGATAAAGATGATAGAATTACCCTTTTCTTTTGTTTTTGTGGTTAAAAAGTGGTTTTACTACTCCCATTCCACATTAATAAGGAATTGGCACAAACTCAATAAAATCTTCTTAGAGAAATTTTCACTACATATTGGGCTTCCACAGTGAGAAAATACATTTGTGGAAGTAAGAAGATGCAAGGACAAAATTATCAAGAGTACTCTGAGAGGTTTATGAAACTATGTTCTATCATCCCTCACCACCATATTTTTGACCATTTCTTTTTCTACTATTTTTTGATGGATTTTTCATGATAGATAGAGGAATTATTGATAATGTTGCTAGAGGAGAACAAGTTGATAAGGATCCTTTTGATGGTTGTTTCAGATTCTTTCTCCAGGGTGCGTGTATTCGTCAATCGAGGAGGACGCATATATGATTGTCACCCCACATTCCTACTTTCCAAATGTGGGTGACATCCATCACTTCTTTAGTGACGTTTACTCCATGATCGAAACAGGATGATGGGATGTCAACCTCTACTTCTGGGGATTTCTCCTATCCATTCATCACCTTGTCTGAGTCTCCCTTAATGATTGAGACATTGTTTGTGAAACTCTACCCATTTCCATATCTTTGTGGACAATAGTTAATTTGTAGTCATCTATTATTACATTTTATGAGGCCAAGTCATAGAAACACCCTCCGGTTTGGGGAGTAGTAACGTTGGGAATCACTAGCATGTCTAGAAAATCAAACACCTGTACACTTGGTTTTTTTCACCTCATTATAAGGCTTCTCACGGGCATCGAAGCCTGAGGCATCCCATGTTGAATTTAGGGATCAAAATTCCTAAATCATGTCTATGAGGATTTCCTTGTCTTCCCATCTTTAACACAGTGTGTGTCGCGAGTTAATCATCAAGAACAGATAGATCAGACTGATCAGGACACAGATGAGAGTGGATCAGATAAGAATATAAATAGGATGGATCACCTAGAAGGTTTAATAATTGGGTGGATCAAGATGCCCAATGAGGATGTATCTGAGTTGGTGTGACCAATATAGGGAAGATATCATAGTATGAAGGTGGATATGGAAACCTCAAAGGGCGAATCAATGATTGATTGGGCCCCAACAAAGGGGAGACAATGGTTCACCCGTTCATGGGATTGAACCTCATGGATGTTTCCTAGGTACCATGTATAGAAGACAGGGCTCAAAACACTCATAGTTTGAGAGGGTGAATCATGGGATTGCTATGTACACAATGGAAAACAACCCGGAGTCATGTTGGTGTATACGTTTTATTAGTGTATCAGGTGCTACAAAGAGAAATGAGATGAATAGGGATAACACATGGTTAGAAGCCCCAATGGATGACCTGATTTTACCAGGATGTGGTGGTCGGGGTAAAGTCAGTATGGATATGGTTGAAGTGTTGAAGGATGTAATAAATAAGGATAGAACCAAAAACCATTGTAGAGGTGATTGTATTGGGCTTGAACTAAGAAGATTATTATTATGTTTCCCAGTGGTAGGGAATGAAAGTCCGTGTAGTTAAATAGAGAGAATTGAATTAGATTGTACACAAATGACAGCAACCCGATGACATGTTGGGGAATATGTATGGTAAGTATCCCATTATAAGAATTTAAATCTGGGTTACATGATTATGGATTGAGTGTGGTGATTAAAAATGGTTTTGGTGCCTGAGAATGGGTATGACATCATTAAATGGTGGTCCAAGAATTTGGGTCCCAACAATGGGGACACCGAAGATTACCAGTGTTTGGAGTTGAAGTTCCAGGAGGCTTCTTACATACCTTGTCTAGGAGACAGGGATAAAAACCCACATAGTTTTATATCATACTATTTAACATCATGCAGGATGAAGGGGAATATAGTTTAACATCACGTGGGATTAGAATGAACTGATGGGAAGACAGTCGGGAAATAAGCATGATGGGCTTGAACATCAGATAGACATCTTACGTACCTTATTTGAAAAGGAAAAGGATCAAATTTCACATAGTTTGGTAGATAGGGTTTGGGATATTACACTCTATGGTGTCCCATAGAGGATCTCATGGTCAATTCATACTCAAAACCCACATGAGTCATGGTTTGTGTGATAAACAAGAGGTAATAAATACATGACGATCATGTCACGAAAGGTGGTTCAATGTGGAAAGGAGAGGGGCCTACACATGGTTAGCAGAATAGGGAGTAGATAGTGGAGCTTAATCATAGGGGTAGGACAGAGTATAGGTATCGATATATGATAAGGATATATCCATTTTAAAAGGAGCACCCTAACATGTTGGGTTAGGTCATACATAGACACTACCTGAGGAGCACATGACGACAAATCCTAGAGGGGGAGGGGAATGAAAGGGTGCATGTTCCCATATCCTTCGTGATCCACTAGAGTCTTGTCACTTATTCGATGATAATATACTAACATCATGTGTTGGGGATGTGGGTGCTTGGCAGATGGACATCCTAGTGTTTGGAATGTGAGGATTCTCTCCTCACCCCTAGGACTTACATAAATTGAACACTTTAAACCTTTGGCGAAGGGAATGAACCAAGAAAGATGTAGCAACGGTGTCATAGTGTGATACATTGATGGTTCCAAATTAGCATGGTTATGTGAAGTATCAACATCCATTATCATACCCAAGCGAAGAAGCACAATGTTGGGAAACACATCATGAATTGCCACTCGGGGGGACCATTAAATCATTTCGTATCTATCTAGAGGGATGCACAGGTGAAATGTTTACATGATTATGGTGTTTCATGCATATGGGGCTCAGAAATGGTGCCTTGGGGTAAGTAAGAAACATGGATCACATAGGAAGGTGTGCGCACAAGATTAATGGCATGTACACAAGATGAGGGGTTGCGTGCAAGATGAGGTTTGTGCGAAACATTTATAGTTAGCGACGAAGGAGGCACTAATAAAAATAAAATCATGCACACAATAAGGATAATTTTTAGTATAGTTGACTTCGATTAGAAGGAATTGGGTGAGAATGAAGCCATTCTGGGCCCACTTGAATGAGGGCCCCTTGGATACCTATCTCTCATGATCCATTACCTTGAGGCCTTGTCTTTTGTGCTGTTCTGGAAGTGTTCATTTCTCGCACATAGAGGTAATGGCTCATCATCAATCATGGTACCCCAAAATGAGGGGGTAGATTTATATTTATAGAAACAAACAATGTAATTTTCATTCATGTTGTCCTCTATGCAAGTTGCATTTGACATCATATTGGGTATAAGAGATCTTGGATGAGATATTGCATGTGGTCCCTCTTCTTGTCTGCCAACCAATTTTCATTTCTGCTTAAAAAATTAATGTTTTTTGGAAGGTTTATGTGAAATAATCAATTTGACGTCCCATTAGGAATGAAAGATATTGTGAACAATTTCAAATCATGTGGACCTACCTCAGATCTTGTGTGCACGTCCCTTCGGTGTCCTATGATTTTTCACCATTTCAAAATATGCCTTTAGTTTATCGAAAAAATGTCCATTCATGGATTTAACAATGATTATCTTCCAAAACATCCCCCCTCATTATCAGTGGAAAAAGTGAACCTAATGGTCAGATTCCTAGGGAATAATCGAACAGTATAGTGCCCGATGATTGGTGCACACAATAATACCCATTCCGCGCACAAACCACTTCTGCATGTATGAAGGGACACTACACACATATAAATATTCAAGGGGATGGGAAGGCTCCATATTTTGACTTTCCCATGTGATAATCAACATTGTTCTGATGTGTGAATGATCTCGAATTTGTTCAACACCTTGTGCACAACTGCAGATTCATTCAAGCGCCTTTCGAATCATCCATTTTCCTAACTTGGATAAATGATTTCACATATAACACTCATATTTAATGAATCCAACATTATTATGTATTTAATCCCTATTCATTCATGCAATCCTCATTGAATCTTCTAAAATCTGATGAAAAATGGCTAATCAAAAAACTGACACTGAGAGGGAAGCTTCTTCTACTACTAGGTCGACGAAGATGATCCCAAACCCTTTAATGCTTTATTAAAGATGTGGTGTGTCTGAAAATTATATGGTTTTTAGTATGAAGAGGAATGATCAATAGAATTAAATTCAAAGTGAATGTTTACTGATATGGATCTGCAGTATTATTGAATAAGTATTGATACCCGGCCTTGAGACTGACATGCTACAGTTACGGGTGACATGGGAGGATATCCTTACATAGTACAACAACACATGCAATGGTCACCTTACTAGGGAAACAAATAACATGTTTTTTTACATCCATAATATGAATACCATGACTATTCTAGGGAGGGATTCAACTCTTAATGAATCTATGCTTCACAATGCGAGCACTTTCCGAAGCCTCATTACAGAGGAGACCAAAATTTGGAAGGAATGGGACTTCATGTCTGGGAAAAACATTATGAGTGAATGAACATGCGTTTACTGGTCATGCCCTACATATAAGGATTTTAGGGTAGGGTTGCCGTCTATCAGGCTATTTGATGTTGTATGGACATCATAGTTCCATTTCAACAATCATCCAGACCTGGCACTGGAGTTGTTCAGTCGCTGGTCCCCCTACACAAATACCATTCATCTCAACCATGGGGAGGTCGACATCAGTATTTGGGACATCTATTTCATTGGGTGGATTCCCCTTGAAGTGTACCAATACAAGGAGTTGCTTTGAATATAGAATGTTTGGATGGAAAAGACTTTCACCCCCTATTCTTCCATGGAATATGTGGGAGCTAGATAAAGAGAAGATGAAAAACAGTGCATCCTAAACTATATATCCTTTTTGGGATGGTTCAATCTCTTTCTGATGCATGATAATTTATTGAAGATTCTAGGTCGAGGGAAGTAGTGCCCAAACACATCACAGAGGGGGAAGACATGATCATATTGGATGGTTCTGCCAGAAGGCGAGTATTGATCATGGGGCTTCAGCATAAGTGAATGTTGGGACCTGTATGTACGATATTCTGGGGTCCATGCTACATTTATCAGAGGGTGGGTTGTTCTGGTGAGGGAATTGATGATAGGGGTTCATCCAAGATACTAGTGATGGATGGAATCATGGAAGAATGTAATAAGGTCAATCTTGTGGGTACCTATCTTGGCCAGGCAGTACGACATTCTAGGATGCTTCTCTAGAGGAAGTACACCCAAGGAAAAATGAGGACTATTCATGGTTTTTCATAGCTGGGTTGTAGATCAAGTCGTTGTGTAAGTCTTCCCAAATTCCATCTTCCCTCTATGTGATGGGCTGCATCCATCCCTACTAAATATTTTGGGGATTCTCCTATTGGCACTTAAAAAGGATGGGATCAAAAAAAGATGAGAGACCCTAAAAAATTCATCATTCATTCATTATAGAGTCCACCTGGCCAAATGTTAGATTAAAGGAAAGGCCCATTGGGGTAGAGGGAATAATTGAAAAGTATCATGGGTGGGGTACCAGATGCCCAGATTGATGGGAAAATCTTTTTCGAACCCTATGTGCTGACGATGTTTTCTTGGAAATTCATGTGCATTCAGCGGATACTGAATAAAGTTACTACATGGGTTATATAATAGTGAAATCCTTGAATCCTTCATCAACTATGCCTCATAATCATGAATACATGTTTTTGAAAAGTCATCACATTTCCAATATCTAACGTTAATTCCAAACTATTAATGGAGTATGCCGACCTTTCGATAACACCATATCAAGAACAGATTTTGTAGAAATGCATTAGACAAATCAAGGTGGCTATCATGGAGTCCGGACAATGAGGAAAAATATGTGGTTCGTATGGGATTGTAAGAGTGGAAAAAACATGATAATTTGAAATAATGTGGGATGGAACATCGACTTAAGGGGAATCACAAGGTGGTGATGTGGATCCACCTTATGAATAGAGGTTTTCCCATGGTTTCCCTCATGGTCCAGCATGGGAGCTCCCTAGGAAGAAACTAAGACATATTCTAAATACTATAAATGATTATATTTCTCATATCTATGGTCTCTTGGAGGATACTATGACAATATATGTCAACAGAAGAGTTCTGGAAGACACTAGGGCATAGTTGTCTTGTCCTACCAGATGTTGATCACATTCAGGTGGAACAGAGGGTAAAGTATCATTACTAACATCCAAACATGACAGCCATGGATATTTATTAATTCCAGGGGGTGGTAGGAAGAACAACATATTTTAGTGAAAGTTATGCTTGGTAAGGAGAACGAACCTGATAAAATGACGTATAAGGATGACGATAATGAGGAAGAAGAAGAAGAAGAAGAACGGGAAGAATTGAAGGAAGAGAAAGAAGATGAAGAATAGAAATACAGGGAATAATAGAATGAATAGGATGTGGAGGTCATGGGTGAAGGTCCTAGAGGTGAAAGATCTTATGATACAGCTGCCTCGCAAGGAATCCCACATGATAGTAGTGAAATCACATGCTCTAATGTCGAACCTTCCAAACAACTCTAGGTGAGTCTCAAATCACATCTCTACTAGGCTTTCCATTTTCATAATTTGAATATACTGACCAAAAATTTCCTTGCAATGGAACAGGTCAATGAATATTAATAGGAATATCCCCCTATAGGGGATGAAAATGTACCCATTAATGTGGAAGGACATCCTCATCAATCTGAATCTGAGTTGGAGCACAGTGGACGACTGACCATGATTGATGTATATGAAGGACCATCCATGACTGAAGTTTTCAATGAAAAGATAGTAAGAGGGTCTAAAATGGATACCTTGGAGTCTTATGCTATTCCCTCCATTCAGAATGATTTATCAATAATTATTGAATTAATAATTGATGAGGGATCTGTTGCGGGGGAATCTTCGATCGTGACTCTGAAACTAGACACCCTTGCACTTGGATATTGTATGTTTATACCTTCATAGGCTCGCATATTTTGTTTAGGAACTTGGTACACCCATATATTTATTCTCAATGTAGTTATTTGAAGTCTAGAGGCTTGACAAACTATATAATTCAGAATATCAATGGAATCTCAACTATTTATTGGAGCTGTTCTCACCGTGCCAATAATTCAAACTATTCCAACCGTAGAACCCAATGAGTCTGAATGTTCAATCATGAGTGATGCTACTGCTAGAGTTGAGCTCCAGGATGGCGAGGGTGAGGTCATTGAATATCATAGAGCACCTGAAGAGGACACTACCACTGAAATACTAGATATTTTTCTAGAGTACAGACATGCATATCATGAGGAGATGGATGAATCTATTCTTTAACGAACATGTTGAGTCATATGATTCATTGTTAGGAATGGAAGTGCATAAAATTCTTCCTCATTCAACAGGAAGGATGAATGTCCCAGATGGGGTCACTTCACACAGGGCTAAGAATTCATTATGTCAGAGGGGTTGATGCTCACCATCTCCATACAATAGTCCATCATTATATAACTGAGAAGATACAAGATAGTATCCAACACTATGATATTTCCCGATGTCAAAAGGAATCAGAGAATGTCATCAATCCTCTTAGGGATGAGAAGGAATTTTGACCCCTTGAAGAGCAGAAAAATGAAATATGCGCAATAATCACAAGACAATATGAGCTCAATAAATATATTAAGGCCCAACTAGACAATTCCTAGGAGTAATCATTACAGGCAAGCCAAAAAATTATTGAATTCCGTGTTGAGTGGGATCCAAAATAGGTCAGAGCCAATGATCTTCTCACTACAGATGATGATGAATAAATGGATCTCCGGAAGCATGAGGCATTTCTGGAGGCCACATGCCCCAAATCGGTGGTATTGTGGATGTACATTTAATAAGATTATTCATAAGGGTTTTTTTCCCAAACTCCTTAAACATGATTTCTCCATTATTTACTAATCCTGAACTACAAGAATGGAATTAATATTTATTTTATTTTTTTAAATTAGCACATCATGATCATTACAATAGAGTAATTGGAGATTAATTAATAATTTCATGTGGGTAATAGATGATGTTAGAACCAAGGTATTACTGTATAATCATATATTTTTTATAATAAAGCCCCAATTATCCATTGAATGATTAAGGTTATGCCATTATTGACTGACCACCAGAAATAATCAGGCTGATGAAGAGACCACAACCAAAGAATAATGATCTTGGAACAACCAAATTTCCATTACAAACTTTCTCTATTGCACAAATGGAGTAATTTTAAAGGAATTATTGTCAATCTGAACAAATTGTAATGAGATATGTGGATCACAATACAAAAAATATGTAACATAGTTAGAGGTGTCATGGTGATGGAGGATAACCATTGACCATATTCAAAACACAGAATCCATATTCCATTAGACTGAAATGGGGGGAAAAGAGGGCCATCCACTAAACATATTGTAAAAAATAAGGCCTAACTCGAATTGTCATTCAATATCATTTGGAACATTATCCATAAATGGAAGGTTTGGTGAATGGATAAGCATCTATGTAGTTTGGGGATCCCTTCATATGTGAAGAAGTGTGAGGATTATAATTAGGGGAATATAAATAATGGGGTAGAGTGATGGGTTGTTTGAATGGATTCTAACACTCTAAAAATTATGTCACTGTGACAAAAATGAATTAGGTGAGTGTAATGGTATGAATTGAGATCAGGACTACTTTTGGGAGGGACCACTCTGGCGAGGTCCAAAGATGATCTATAGATTCTATCACATAAACATGTATAATATGAACATAGTTTAGTGTCATATAGTGAGGATGATGCATGGAATTATTTAACATTATATTATTAGGATTTGTCACATAGTTTATGGTCATACTACATGGACCATACCCAATAGTTTAAAATCATCTTACATGGACTGGGAACTCCTAGAATAAGTTCATAGAGTATGAACCATGATTAGGGTTAAAGAACACAGAATGTTAATGGTCCTAGCGTTGCGATTGAGGTGAAATTACAAGGAAGTGATACATATCCTATATGGATTATAATCAGGAAAATTGTATTTTCTTGAAGACAACATGGTTAGAGACCCACCATGTTGAGAGAAATCTTCTTTGGAAAAGAAGCTGACACATCCCATAATTATCATGGGGCATGCTAACTTGTTCAGGGTAGGACTATAGTTTGATGTCATGCATCGAGGACATGGGAACCCCAAATCAGAAATGTCTAGTACAGATTGTAACCTAATGGTTATGAGAACTAGAGAGGTCCACACCACAATGCACTTTCTTGAAAGGGAATTCGGGGCCCAGAACCCCAAGACATTGTGTTTACCTTTCAGTGGCTGGACCTGGGGATCAGATGACCGAATGTATTTATGTATCCATTAAGGTTATGAATCAAACCTCACCTAGATATTTTTATTATGAACATATTAACGTCATTTAGTGTGGAATATGGTGTCATAGTTAATGTTGTTTTGGTAGGACCAATGGGTCACACAGTCTTCTGTATAGATATTACACTACCACAACCCCTATGTTCACATGATCCATGCTCAGGGTTGAAAAAAAGTAGTGTTTTTCATGAAATCCCAATATAATTAGAGATTTAAATGGAGGAAGGAAAATTTCAAGTGGGGAGAATCCCATAAGAACCACAATTCAGACTCTATATGCGTGAATGCACAGAGTTACAACACCCGTGGTGTCGAGCACCCATAAAACTGAAAGAGGTCCTTAAACATGCGATTCACATCATCCGATATTTGGGATGGAATGAGGGTGGTGTGAAGATGAATGATAAATATTGACAGTGTTCGAAATACAACATCCATTTCAAGTTAGCCTAAAATGGGAACATATAAATGAGGATCGACTGCTAACCTAATTCACTACATTATAAATGTTTCATAATGTTGTTTCAAATCCTGTGACAAATTGGCCTAGAGTTGTATAAGAGCACTGAGGCAGAGCATCCATGCCATTATGAGCTCACCTACAGATGTGGAAAATAATGAAAATCCAAATTAAGGAATGTAATAAGTGAAACCATTACTCATGCAGATTAAGCATCATGAAGGACAACCACAAGGAGTAGTAATCTTAAACGATGTATATGGTGTGATTATTATAAACATAACATGAATGAGGATAGAAGAATTCCACACCACACTACATAATTTTTGGAGAACCAAGGCTATAAGGGTTTAAAACGGTGAAATTGGTTGCGACTGGACCACATAGAGGATATCTATGAGTCGCTACCTACCCTATATAGATGGGAATCAATCAACACGTAGTTCTTGAAGGTGGCACAATAGGAAGAAAAAAACAAAAGGTAGCAGTATACGCTTTTTTGGAGTAATATCATAATTTTTATGATGTTTAATTTCGTGAAAAAATATATGTGAAGAATCCTTGATAAATGATATAGAGATCATACCGTATGGTTCCCAGTTTATTGTCTTTAGTGTGGGACATTCCTGTGATGTTTATCATCATCTAATATAGACATAGGAAGAAGAGATCTTAAGGGTATTATATTGTGTGGTTATTGAAAACCTAACATGAATGATGTAAAATAATTCCTATACCACACCATCCATATTTGAGAAAATCAAAATAGTTCAATGTCATGATGATTGTACTCTTAAACCAAGGATACTAGTTTATGATCATAGAGTTCAGACTATAAGGAGTGGAGTTGAGTGGCGTTGCACCACATGGAATACCCGATGTGGGTATGATTGGATAAATCTAGACCAGGTCACACCTTTATAAGAGGAAAGGAATCATACCAGAAAATGATTCAGAGAAGGATAAAAAATCTATAGCGTGACCTAATGGTAAAGTTCCAAGGCATCAGTACATATCCTAAAAGACTGAGAATCAAGAAACACATTGTTCTCAAATAAGGAATGGAAAAAGGCTAATTCCAGAGGGACAATTTCTTCTTGAAAGAATACATCATATTGATGGGATGTTATAAACACATAACCAGGATGAAGAATATATAGATTGATATTTTAGTATATGGAATTAAGGTATTTTACTTTCATGTCATAGAGCTTGGACCATAAGAAATGTGGTTCTTCCTTGAAGAGAAAAACCATTCCCATATCACTAAACCCAGTTCAAATATGTTTGGAATGGGAAAAATGTTTGAGGAGAAATTTTCAACACATGGAATAATTAGTATGGGGAGACAGTGTAGAATCCAAGATTACCCTATCACTCTAATTCCTTCCCTTAATGAAAAAAAGTGCTTATAGGGATAACACCAAGGGTGTCGAAATACCACTTGAAAATGATTTATTGGAAATGGATATGAATAAATATACCAAAATTTATTTCATAATGGGGACATCATAACGATGGAGGATAACTGTTGACTCTGTTTGAAACACAATGTCCAAATCGTGTGACTTGAAATAGGGATAACAAAATATGGTCAGTCTCTAACAATATTCAATATATTGGAATTGTCTCATAACATTGTTCGATATCATCATTGATTGGACGAAAGTAATAATTGAGCCATAAGGTCGACCATCCATACCATTAGAGGGTACATTAGGATATGAATGGTGATGGACTCCCAATTAAAGGGGTACACGAAGCATGGAAAAGGATGATAGCATATCTATGAAAAATTCAACACTCTAATCCCTTAACCACATTGCATGTGAGTATGTTGGTGAAGTATAAAAAGTATCAAGGGGTCCAATTAAGTGAGGAGTACTTGATCATGTGAGTGGAGGGAATGGGGAAAATGGATTGATGAACCTGGGGTTGGACCCAAAGTTAATATTCATGAGTGTTCTTATGTATCCCATATAGATGGTAATCATGCCGCACGTAGTTTTAGACACACAGTTCAGTTTAACTTCATGTGGTGAGGATACAAGGGATAGAGGTTTCTAAAGAGATAAATGTGTATGGAATGGAAGAATAACCCGATGTGAATTACGAAAAACATTCAACAGACCACACAATTCATGATCCTATGAGAGAAACCATGCCAAGGGGTCATGAGAAGGAATATAAGAACATTTGGATGCACTATTGGACAACATGTCTAAGCGACCTCTATATCCCATAGAGATGGTAATCATGCCATAAACATTTCTTGAGATCCTTGTTGTTTAACGTAATGTGGTAAGGATGAGGGAATTGAAAGGTATATCCCCGATGGGAAGTTCAAGGCATAGATACTATAAACTTGATATGAATGAGGACCAAAAAAATTCTCCCCCATACAACATACATCCAATAGAGTTTGACCCAAGGGGAAGGAATGAAGGTAGGATTAGAGGTACCTGGGGCTGGACCCGCAGTGGAAACGTCCAGGTCTTCCTATGTATCCCATAAGTGTGGGAATCAAGAAACACGTAGTTTTAAAAGGGGTGTTTGGGTCGGTCTAGGCCATGCTTCAAAATGATAGGAATTTGATGGATCTTATTTGTTCTTTAGTGTGGGTGTGTTTTTTAGGAGTAATAGAACCTGGGTGGAGAATCCAAGCATTGTCGTATGAATCAATCTATTTGTATGCCTTGGATAATAGAATGGTGGCTGATCGATGCTAAACATGATTCCCTGTCAATCGAGGGTGCCACGATGTTGTTTTATTTTTCATATTTTGGCCAGGACGATAGTGTCATAGTCATAGGTCATATGAGAGGAACAACCCATGGGCATTAACATCGTTTCAAAAATATGCATCATATTGAAGTCATGTGGGACCCGAAGATATAGTTAAACATCATATGTTATGGACACAATTTGATTAACAATGTTCTAAACGGATGGCATACGGCCTGATAATGCATACCCTGATTGAATGAGGTCATGAAATGTCAAAACCACACCATGCACAATCCCAATGGGGAACCATAGGCCAAGGTGCCAGAAAATATTGGGGGACCTGGGGTTGGCCTCAAAGAAAAATTTTCCATGCATTCTTACATATCCCATATGGACAAGAATCCAGCCCCACATTGTTCTTAATGGTGGTGAAGTTTAACACCATGCGGTAAAGATAAAAAGAAAAGGGGATTCTCTAGAATGAGGGTAACATGGTGTGTATATTTAAAACCCAATGTAAACAATGAAAAGGAATGTCCACACCACACCAAATACTTATAACAGAACTTTTGAAAAGATGATATGTGAAAGAGAAGGCTTCTAAGAACTAAGGATAGACCTGAAGATGATATTCCAAGGAATTCATATGTATCCCATAAGGATTGTAATAAATCAACACATAGTTTTTGAATTGATCTACAGTTTCACTTCATGTGGTAAGGAAAATGGTGATATTTGTTTAAAATCATGGTTCTCAGACCGTAGATGCCCAGTTTAATGTCATATTCATGGGAAAGAAGAGAAGAAAAAGGGGAATCACCATAATAGATTTTTTTGAGACCATGGGGATGGTGATAATGATTAATGATAGATGATGACCAAATTCTGAATAATGTTTCCATTTCATGTGGCCTAGAATTTAGAAACAAATTGAGCATAAAAAACGACCATATTCACATCATCAAACTCATGTCAAAATTTATTTCAAGATCCTCTAGGATGTTGACCAAAAATAGTAGAGGTGAGACAAGGTAGCATTAGACCAGAGTATTATGGGGGTCCATTCAGATGAGAAATGTGATTGAGACCCAAATGAAGGGATGCGTGAAGAATGGTGGTACCCAAGCAGTTGAACATCAATTAGTAAGGATGCGGGAGATCTTAGATTATGTTCATGGATCTTAGACCATAAGGCTTGTCTACCTCTTACTATTTATCGTCATGCATGATGAAAGGGAGAATAGTTTAAGGTTTTATAGGATAGACAATATATATTTTAATGTCTACGAGGTGAAAAGGGTATACTCATGAGAGGTACTACCTGAGGAATATGGCATTTGTTGGAGGTGTGGCACACTCACCATCCATAATGACCAGAGAGTACACACCCTTTGGGTAAACCTTGTGAATGATATCTGGTCCATCTCATTTGGGAACCAAATTTTGTGGATTCAGGCTAATTATTATTGGTGATATTAAGGCCAATACCATGTACCATTGACAAAAAGAATGAAGATGGACATTCTTATGGAATCATATTGCTATCTTGTTCTAAATATTCTCCAGATTGTGTATGGCACGAAGCTTGTTCTCATTGAGGGATTCTAATTCATCCATAATGACTTATTTTATCTTTTATGATGTATACTGATCATAGAAGACTATACTAACTAAACGTAACAGAATATATATTAGAAAGGTTGCCTCTATTGCATTCACAATGGAATATGGGGTCTCTTGGGTGGAATTACGAGTTGACGTCTAGTAATCCCATAGAGAGTTGGCGAGTTTGTCAGGACAACTTTTCATGTTCTTAAAAATGATCATTCACATAATGATAGAAATGGTTTGGATGAACACATTGATCTTCCAATTTTCTTGCGTATGATAGTCAGAGGTATTATTTGAATAGATAATGTTATTATTGTACTATGTGTTCAGCTCGGCCACCCTAATATTGGTGCCATTATCAATATTGATAGAATGAGTAACAAAATATCAGTGGATGATTCTAGAGCTCAAAAAATCTATGATTGAACATGAATTATATATCTTGAGTGGAATTTTCTCTTCTTATATGGAAATGAAATTTTTAGCTGTCTGGTTGAACCTACAGTTGTGAGCTGTTGTTGGTGGGTATGTTCCCACTACATTGAGTCCCATGACTACAAAGGGCCAAGAGAACTTGGTAGTTTGTTGAGGCTCAGGAAGCTGATGATAATATATTACATGGATATGACATGCTTGTAACCTCTTTTAAAAATTGATACAGTCACAAATCATGGTGGTTAAAAAAGATCCCAATATTTAGATCTAATTAGTGTGTTACGGACATACTAGAAGAGCCTCATAGGAACCAGCATGAACATCCTACATAACCTGAGAGTTCTCAAATCCTTGACAGATGTAGAGGCAAATCCATTCAGTCCCACTTCTCTGGAGTATCTTCTCAAGACTGGAACAACTCTGGTGGGTGAACTGCATTATGCGTTGAAAAATTCCATCAGGTTAGGCTCAGTCTGTCATGATATTACCATGCTGGATATAATTGATAAATAGATTCATCTAGTCAGTGATATCTTCCAATTATGTGGTAGGGGGCCTGGAAGTCTCAATATGGAGGCATCAGTGGTAAGGTGGATTACCTACTTGTTATCATCATCTTCTTGGTTGATGGTAGCAATGACCCTTTGATGCGCCGCCTAGATAGTTAGATCATCCAAATTAGGATTTTCATGTGATTTAGAAAGGGTTTCCAAGGAATCAGTTCTGTCGTTCTATGAATGGGGGATATGAATATCTTTTAGATTAGAAGGTAACATGGCCACAAATAGATGGGAAATCACTAACAAGGTTATGAGCTCTAACTTCCTGACAATGTAGTATCCATTGATCTTATTGATGGCCAGATCAGAGTCCCCCCTCACATGCAGGGGGGAACATCAATCTCAATGGATAGTTTGAGACCGGTGATGAGGTATTAATAATTTTCTTCATCATAGGTGCATCATTCTTAAAAATGTAAATAATAGGGAAGAAATCATGTATAGGTGTGGTGAACACAATCCTAGGCATAAGCTGTTATGTCTGGGATCATTGAGCCTTTTCTAGTAGAATAGATTGTAGCACCATCGAAGTGCATCATCCAAAAAGGAATGGCATGATCCATTGAGAGGATTTCATCATCTATAAATTAATGAACTATATACTACTTTTTGGTAGATGTAAGGGTGGTAATAATGTTTTCCATTGCAATTACCTTGATATGCTTCTAGGGGGAAATATAATGTCGTATTGTTGAAGGATATCTACCCACCGAGCTAAACGAAATGTCAACATGGTGTGTTTTGAAATGTACATCAACAGATCAACATGAGACAACAACTATATTTCATAGTGCTGCAAGTAAGGTTTTAATTTTGGCACTGTGAATACCAGTGCAATGCATCTCTTCTCGTAAGTGGAATACATCATCTCTATATCGAGGACCATGCGGTTGGGTCTGTATAAACTATTATATGTTCTCCCATTGTACTTCTAGGTGAGAAGGACTCCAAGGGCGTATTCCAGAGTGGTCACATAGAGGAAAATTGGATTTTCAGAAAATAGTGGCATGAAGATTGGAGGTTGTAGTAGGTACTGCATGATTTTTTCAAATTAATTATGGCACTCTTCATCCTACTGATAATTGGAACCATTACTCATGATAAAGGAAAAGTACATACACTTGTCAGTCATATTTGAGATTAATTTGAATACGTAGGATATGTGGCATTAAAAAACTTGGAGGTACAAAAGGTTTATCAGAGAAGGCATCTGGCCAATATCCCTAATCACTTCTAGTTCGATCGCAATTCCGCTTTATCTGATGTCAATTCAAAAAAACATTCCATATGTAACCACCAAGTAACACTTAATAGGGTTCATCTTAAGATAGAGGGAACAAATGAAGACAAATAATTTCTAAATATCTCTCACAAGGTTTGGGTATTGGAAGGATTTGACCCCAAGATCATCCAAATAGAATTCCGTCAATGTCCCTAGAATCGACTTGAATATGTGTTTGCATGCAAATAGTTGGAAACTGAATTATTTGAACCAAAAGGCAATACTTGGTAGCATAAAGTACATTGTAGTTCCTAGAAAGAGGTAAAATTTCCATCCTTATGGGGAATTTATATTATATTATATATGAAAAAACCATCCATTATGTGTAGATCCTGTAATCCAGTGGTGTTGTCTATCAACAATTATATCACATGAAGGAGAACATCATCTTTCAGACAGTTATGGTTGAGATCCAAAAAGACGTTGAAAAATCTATTTTTTATATTCTTCTTCCTTATGGGAATAGTTTTTGGTAACTATATGGGGTATTGGACATCCTTTATTATGTTATCTTGGATGATCTTATCAACCTCAAGCTCGAACGTGGCACTATGGGAGGGGTGTATATTACTGGGAGAATGTTTACACTAATTGTGGTTTATCAGGAGGCCAATGAGGTGGACAATGACTAGATGATCTTGTCCTAGAATCTCACTGTAGCTCTATGAAAATATATCCTGATGTTGTTTCAAAAAATACACATATTGTTCCTTCTATGTTGTATGCATGGAGGAGTTAACTAGCATTGGATTCAGATCACTCATGGTGCTAAGGTTCACTTATACCAAATCATCGACCATAGGGTAGATTCCCTCTTCAAATTAAGGAAAAGTATCATCCAAATCATCTTCATTATCAATGGTGAGAAGATCACCGGTAAGGGGAAACTCTTCTGAATTGGACAGTCCTCTTGGGACACTGGTGTTATCCAAAGCGGTGCAGGGATCCCTTTTAGGGGACTCATGCACAAATTAAACAATGGGGGTTAAATATGTCAATCCAATTCCATAAAGTATTTAGCCGAAGCGGCCACATATGATAGTATCAATGTAATAGTAGTCTGTCGTCTTGAGTTGATTTATCCAGTCACATCAAAATAAGAAAGTATGATGTATTGATGTTTCCACGGGGTAGACATCCCGATACCTTCTTGGTGTAAGGGAATCTGGGATCACCTGTGCCTAATTTTGTAGGAATACAAGGTGATATTCCAGAATTTCTTAGACATGACAACACACATTCCTTTCATACTAGAGGCAATAAAGCATTTCCCAATGTACAGTGTCGTGGAATCCAATTTGTGGATTGGTAGGATGTAGGAATCATCCATGTGTGTCCATGGGTTGACCTTAACAGTAGTGTGTTCATCCTAATTGGCATGAATTAACTTATCCATTCTCATGTTGTAGTTGGCATCTAGGTAGCAGGCTTCAGAATAGGAAAATGGAGACTCATCACCTTGGAGTATACCTAACCTACAATTAAATGAGTATTTAAGGTATTGGTGATATGGTAAAGGGACATCAACATACAAGTGGAGCTATAGTCTACACATTAATGAATTGTAAGTGGTTTCATGTTAGAAATCCTTGAACTTAGTATAGAAAACTATGCCACCGAACATGGTTTTTAGATGTATCTTTCAAACTAGTGCCTACTATGCCCAATAATAACCTTTAATCTTTATGTCATAGAGACACAAATTTTTTTTAGAAGGCCCCATCTTGCAGAGTGTGCTGGTCAGGATAAGATTGATTCCAAAACCCATATAAAAAAGGAAGCAATAGACACCCATCCATTTGATCTAGAAAACGATGTCCAATGGGTGGATGTTCCCCTATATAGAAGACACATCATCTTCCACTTTTAATTTAATGATGGCCTCACACTCTGAAAATTCGACTGCCTCACCATGGAAGACATATGAATCATTGACCACTGTTTCAAATTGGAGGGGCTTCTTAAATCCTCTATGACAGCTTCATTAAAATATTTTAATAGGTGGAGAGACAAGAGGATAAATTTTTTAGAACGTATTCTAGTGATGTCCTTGAGAACTGCATACATACATGCCAGGAATATACTTCTACTCACAGGGGGTCGTCCCAACAATGAGAGGTTTGACGAGAATAGATATTCACAGAATTTGTTTATGCATGTTGAAGGGGATATCCCACTTCTCACTATTCGAAATGCATTGAGTGGATACTAACTAACAGCCATGTGACTGAGTTCAATTCATAACTAAATGTGGTTGATCATTTCACAGTCATGGTAGCTCTTCCTGGTCAAGGATTAAAAAAAGAAGGGGTGAATCTAATGAAACGAGATGAGAAGGTTGGTCATGTATAGCTATGCGATGGACCTACATTCTAGTCACTGTGGCATGAACTTCTTATATAGATGCACTATCCAATGCATTCTAACAATTCACATTCCATGGATTCATCAATGTTTCCATTGAATGGGAATGTTTGGAGGGTCCATATGGACCTCTTGGTCACTGATAACCATGTAACTGTTTAATAGTTCAATGGTATTAACCAAAGAGTACTCCTAGACATTACATGAATAATCCTTCATTGTTGGTATTATTTTGTGGAATAATCCCCATATCTAAATCAACAAGATTAAGGAATGTATTTAGAATAGGTGGGGGACATTGTATTCCCTTGAATCATTAATGCTTACTCCCCTGAGGGGATTAAGGTTGAGATGTTCATACAGTGGTTGTAGCTAAAGGTATTATAGTGACTTTTAGAGGCTCCGGATAATTTAAACACACACAGATAATACCATGGGCAGAGTCAACTGCATTTCGAGCCATTCAATGATCATATTTTTTAGACCCATGGTTAAAAAAATGCTTCCATTCAAACTCATTTTGGGAGTAAGGATTTATATACACACAAGCCACTCATGTCAGGGATGGACCCAAACTGATTATGTATTTTTAAACCATGTCATGGAGCCAGTCTTTAATCACATATAACTACATGAGTGTGTTACCAAGGAACTTGTGATTGGGTATGTAATTGGCTAGATCAGTTAGGTCTAACTCTAAATACCCCTTGCATTGTGGAAACTATATGATTCCCTGGTCCATGGAAAATTAAAAATAACCAAAAACATGAGCCATGTTAAATGAGTAGGTCTACTTCCTCTGATATGGGAATGGATAGTTGGGAGCCTGTCCCAGATGAGTGTCATTTAAAACATGTTGGGGAGGTGTGACATGATAATATTACCTAGGTGGATGTCACATGTTTTGAGGGGGTGCCTGCAGATTCTGATGCAGGCTCTGTTGAGCTGAAAATTATACCTAAGCTGGTGGACCTCAGAGAGGATATAGTTGTGTCCCTATTGGTAACAATTACAGCATCCTAGGGGCCTCTATTTGTGAAAAATTGGTGATCTCGTTTGTGGTGTATCTTCTCAAAGTAGCTACAAGAGGTGGCAGATGTGCCTTCTAGTCTTTTTGAAATGCTTCTTCTAAATACTGAGCATTGACAGAGGAATCCCAAAACCCACCTAGGATGTTCTGTGTTTTTATAGAGGGGACGAGTTCTGTCTTCACATTCTCCACAAACATTAATAGCAGTTTTTCTTGAGTTAGCGGCTTATAGAGTGAATATGAGTGTCTCTTCAACCCAACAACAAAGTATGCAACTCACTCATCATGTTAATACATGAAATTGAAAATATCGGTGATTCAAGTCTTTCGGGGGGTGGAAATGAACTAGAAGATAAGATATATATGATGATTCTCCAAACATGCTATAACCCTAATGGGTTACATCCTCCACCAAACAAACACAATCCCTTTTAATATTTGTATGAAGCACCAGAGCTTATGGGCCTCCTGTGATGCTGGAGTTCCCACCATGAGACCAAACTATGAAATAAAGTTGTCTAGATACTACATCGGACGGCCCATCCAATTAAAGGGGGATACGGTATGATTATCGAAACCTAGGGGTGTTTACATATCATCCAAACCATCCATATATTACTTTCTATCAGGTTGGATTGACACCAATAAAATTTATAGAGCCTTGAGGTGAGAAATAAGAATTGACATCATATCATCTGGATGCTGATTCTGATCTTTGTGAGTCACCTTGAATACCAATGAATTGGAAGGATCTTAAATATGGTAAGTGTGCCCAACATGTTATGGGGTGACTAGAAAATGTTTCATTTGAGCAAGGTAAATAACTTATGGAGTGGATACTGGGACATCTGGAGGAGTTGTTGGATCTTTAGCTGGGTCCAGTTGAGGGTTATCACACAGATCCTGTGGATTTGGTGATGTATACTAGGGGCGTTTTCCATAAATAGCAACTTCATTCATGTTAAAATATGTTGGGTTATTGAGATCACTTAAAGGAAAATCCCTAGGAGGAAGATAAACTATCCCCTGCTGCCCCTAACGATGGTTACCATAATCAGGTCATTGTTTCACGACATGTTTGATGAGGATCATGTCAACAATATTGTTTTGTTGAGCAATATGTTGATGTGACAAAAGCTTTTTAGGGTCATATTTCATCTTCTACACTCATCCATATTGGTCTGAGGGTTTGACAGTCCAAATGTTCTCTTTTCCCTTACTGGGGTCTTGAATGAGTGGAAATGACTTAGAAGGTGCAGGAATGACAAGAGAAGATCATTGTTGGTGAGTATGGACACATTCAAGGATTTCCAGGTGTTAAAACACCACATCAGGCTATTTCTATTTTCCAGGCAGTAGGCCAGGGCCACCTTCTAGGTATATCTTAGGAACAAAAAAGTTCACTATGACAACACCCGGATGCATATCCTTGATATCACTAGGTGATCCAGGATAGCGCAAGATAGGACTAAAATTTAGTGTTGCATATGACCCCCATATATATATATGGAAATGAGGGGAAGAATCCTTGATATCTTTATGGAGTAAGTCGAAGCTCTAAACACATTTTTGTCGTAGGGTCAGATGATAACTAGTAAACATTGTTTGCTGATAAATAGAGAGTGTGGCCAACTCAAGAAGGCATCACTACTGGACAATGTTGTCGAGGTGTTTCAAGATTTTTTGGTAAGCTAACCATGAGTGAAAGAGGTGGAAATGTGTCATCCCTAATGTATTGCAGAGGAAAATAACCTCGTATTGGGTAAGGGATCTGGAATGTTGAAGTTTTTTATTGCAATTAGCCAAAACATATCAGGAAAATTGTTTATTGTGGGAATGTCCCAAAAACATATCGGCTAAGAAACAGGCTCCAACACATTATTTCCCCATTCATCAACTGGGGTAGTATGATGGTCTGTTAATGAAAATGGTGTGGAAAATTACAACTGTAGACTGGTGGATGGAGAGTATGGATCACAATTCAAGAAATTGCATCATGTTTGGATGCTTTACGAAGAATGATATTATTGCACTACCACATCCCTGTAAGATGGACTAATGACCATTCCTTACTACACATGGGGGGTATATATATTTGATGTTGTTCATGCTATGTCATGTCCTCTATTGGTCCAAAAAACTCAATATTATCTCTTGTAGAGGAATAAAATGATCTTGTGGACAATAAGTACGATTAAAAGGCCATGACATGGAAAGGGGACACCCATTCCTCATCCTGTATAAATCATCATAGGGATTCTGGGATCTACTAGGGATTACTTTTTAGAAGGACGTGGTGGATATTCCTAGTTTCTTCTCCATCCCCCCAAATAGAGGATCAGGTGGAAGGTTCCATCATCGAACTGCACTCCGATTTAGAATTTGAATAGTGGATGGGTTTGATTGCATCTTGAGGCATCTTATGATTCTTCATCGGGCAGCGAACACCTGCCTTCCTACAAGATATGATTTTTAGGACATGGTATATTTTTAACATTGTTAGCACATATACTTGGGTTGGTGCTAGTGTAGGGAAGACCACCACTCAGAAATACTAGGGTGCAAGGAGAACCTGGGAAAAAGAGAAATGGAATATGGGTAGGACATCTATGATTGTGGGTGCTGAAGCAGGGAAGACCTACACAGAATCTTAAAAGCACATAGGAAGGACCTCTATGGAGATCATATATAGTGTGGGGGGGGGGACCTCCACATAATCTATCATTGGTAGTTTTGGCACAATAAGGGCCTTCGTAATGACCGTCCTGGATATGGGAAAGTCCCTTATAAAGACTATTTATTATGTACGGACGTCCTCTACTGGAGTTGATGAGAACACAAAGAGGAAATCGGTGATGGTATTTGACAGGGAAGCGAGGATCCTCATGTTGATAATGTAACAACCCGAGATTTTATAAGATATATTCTCTTTAATATCATTCATATTTTCTATTTTAAGCTACATCAAGATTATCTTGCGCTATACGCAACACCGTATTAGCTTGCAGTATATGCAACACTAATCTTGGATCGTGTTACAAAAAATTTCAAGTTTTTTTATAGTAGTTATTATACACAATATTGAGTGTGTATATATATATATATATATACAATTTATAAATGAAATATGGTTGGATTTTGTTATATGCAAATACAAAGGAGTCTTGCACATGGCTTCCATTACACGCAATCGCGACCTTCTTTGATATCGTGTGTTGTATGCAATACCAGGATTCACTAAACAATGATATGTGGTTATAATATTATCACAAACTAGCCGTTATGAATATTATTTACTACATTTTGAATTTTATAACATTATTATTCATATTAATCATTTTCAAGAACATGGTATGAGAATAAAATAATTTTTTTGGGTAAAATAAGTATATTTCATAAAATGCAGTTTTGCCGCCTTTTGATGGCGCCCCCAACTTAAATCTATTTTTTGACATGATTATAAGTTCAATTTTAAGAAAAAAAATAATTATTTGGAATCATGATATAAAATTTTACATTGGATAAATTTTTCATATTATTCTCATAACTTTAATATTTTAATGTATAGTAAAAACACGCTATATTTTTATTAAAAACAACTTTTTTCATCAAAATAATTTATGTGGTTAAATTATATTATTAAATAGATTTAAATAATTAATATAATATATTTTTACCATTTAATTAGATTTAGGACATTATCATTTATTTTACATTGAATTCGTAGGTTAAATCAATTCAATCTTTTCAATGTTTTAAACAAAAACCCGTTTTCATTCAACAACAAGATAAATTTTAATTTAATTTCATCAACTTATTTGTATTGAATTTAGAAAAATGGATTCCATATTTGGAATCAGTGGGTCAAAAATATATTAATAGACTACTTTTTATTTTTGGGCATTATTAATAGTAATACAGTAAATTTTATTAACCACAGTAATAGGTAAATTGGGTAATTAAGGGTAAATATAATATTATAAAATTACACTAACACTTGTCTTAATAAAATTGTATGAATATATTTCATCCTAAGTCATATTTCGGTCAAAATGGAATCCATTAGAAACCACTTGGAGGTGATTAAGACTTTTTGTTTATTTTATTTAAAGGAAAGTGAAATATGTCCCACTCAAACATTAATAATTAAAGTATTTTTAATATAAGGTAATACAGAATATAAATTAGGTTATAAATAATCATTTGAATGTTAAATTTTTATTATTTATAATGGAAATTTATTTTTAAATTTTAAGAGTTATTTAATTACTTTATTAGGTTATACATTAATGATGCAGAAATTATTTATTTAGTAACAATATCAATCATATTGTTTTTATTGAAATAGTAATACATATTAAAGGGCTACCAAACCTACCAAAGACTTTTTAGTAGTGTATATATACACCATAAGCATACAATAACCAAATATACGACCATTCTGTGTCATATAAAAGTGATTATAACACTTGTATTATTTTATTTTATATGATGTCAAAGTTGTCTCCTTCATAATTTAATAAATATAACATTTTAAAATTTTGGATTTTTGTAAGATAAATATGACTAAATGTTTTATTATAACATATATAAAATATATCTTAATCCAAGTATTTTAATTTTAATTTTTATGCAACAAAAAATTATATTTTATAATTATACAAAAATCATGTAGTAATTATTTTATTAATAGAAATATTTAATAAATGGTTTTACAAATAGTAAAATAAATTTTATATGAACTATTTAATGTTCTCCACTATTTTTTTAGATTACTATGACATGTTAGGAACCTATTAAATATTTTAGTTTGAATATATCTTCTTTGTGTATTTTATTTAAAATCAAATAAATGAATAGTGTAAAAATTAACCCTATTGTTATTTTATAAAAATAACATATTATTAAATTGTTTTAAAAATCACATAAATATTTAAAAATTATAAATTGAAATTTATATAGTCTAAAATTTCATATATTATCTAATTATGGATAATTCACAGAACATAATTAATTACTTATAACAATTTAAAATTTAGAATCTTATTACCACAAATAAAATGAAATAGATTAAATAAGGATAAATCAAGTAGATATTGTTGAAATTAAATTCCCTACATGTCTAAATTTTATTGGTCGATGATATTACAAAACAATATTATCTAATAATCTAATATGAGTCATTTTTGGCAGTTTTTAAGTGGGGTTATATTTATTAAAAATTAATAGTTTTAAGATTTCCAAAGGTGCCCCTCTCCTCTCTTATAAAAAGGGAACCCCTTCCCTCTTCTATTCACACCCATTTGAGCCATGAAACTCGTCCAAACCCTACCAATTCCTCTTATAAACCTCTCTATTTATATCATATAGGTTCTGGTATTCTCAAAAGAACAACCCTAGTGCCCTAAGATGAAGTTTAAAGGAGGTGCGTCGAAGAAGTGGTAATCTCTTCTACCAATTCATTCAAGCTTATTTCTACTTAAACTTCTTCTTATTTAGTTATTTCTTTATAATGTAATAACATTAGTATCAATAATATACTGATATGTTATTATAAATATTAAACAACCCTATTCCACCTTCTATCCATCCTACAGAAAATGAAATCACCGTGCGTGCGTACGTACGGAATACCGTCTCCACGCCGTGGGGTAATTTGTTTTCCACCACCCCCTTAATTAGAAGGGAATAATGGTGTAAAGAATAACTATATGTGATTATTTTAATGTTATATTTCTTATTAAATATTATACATACACTTAAATATAATTCCAGGTTCATGGGAATGATATCATCACTTGTGCGTACGTACGGACTACCCTCTCCACAACGCGATGAGATTCATTCTTCATGTTAACCATTCATGAATGATTATAATGTATATATAATTAATAATAATGAAATATATGACATAATAATGATAATTTAATTATGTATATATATATTTATGTCATCTACCTAATTCCATTCAATTCAATAAGGAAACGAAAACAGTGTTCATGTGTACGTACGGTCTACCGTCTCCATGAACGGTGTATTTCATTCCATTTATCGATCTGTCATATATATATTTATATGCTAAATATATATTATATATAAATATTTTTTTTACATTATTTAATTATTTAAATCAGTATATAAGTAATAATATCAAGAACAAAAATTCGAAACATGAACGATAAATGAAACGATTTTACCCAAAATGCTGCTTTAACATGGAATTTACAAAAGAAAGGCTAATATAAAGTAATAAGTGTACCATATATGGTATCATAACAATGAATATGATTCTATAATAAGTAAATATCATTATTTAAATTATTATAATGGAGGTTTGGATACATACAAAGCATATCAGATGTAAGGTAAGGGATAATTATTCCAATCTCATTCTTATCCGAGATTGTTTATTCGTAAGTATTTACTGGGGTTATGTTTATCATACATGTACGTATGATCTCAAAGTGTTTTCATAAAATGTTTACCTTTCTTCCATGAATGATTAAAGTCCTTTTTACCGATTTTTACATTTACTACATTGTATAGAAGGAATCTTTCTTTTGAAAACCATACAAGGTACTTTGTGGAATCTTCGAAAAAAAGTATGAGAAGAATGTTTTTTTCAACTTATACGGTATGAACAGATGTTTACAGTTTTATAATTCCTTATTTTCATGAATATTAATCTAAAATATTTCATGAATATTTTCAACAAAATCCTTTTCTTTTAAAATTGAATTGCATTTTTTTTAAAAGAAAATGATTTTGAAAAAGAAAGGATATTTACCTCAAGAATTCATTTCATGTGTTTTATCAAAACCATTTTCCATATAAGATGACATTATTTAATATGTGTATGTTTTAAGTATAATTCCTCTATGATTTAAATGGTTTTAATTTTATTATGATGAAATGATATCCATTTCTTTTATATGGATTATGTGATGATGTGATGATGTTTATGAAACCCATTTTATTATTTGTGTTATGATGAATGTTTTATGTTTATTTTGTGGACCATGTAAGAATGATTTTATTATGAGATTGGTGGGACCTATATCTCCCTCAAATTCATTGGGTAAAGATTTATATCGCATGAGATATACATGGCTAGAATGGAAAGTTAATCCGGTTAAGTGATACAAGACTGGAAGGACGAGTGAACTCGATTAAGAAAGGGACTTTGTCCACTAAGATGGTCTAGGCAGCAATTCCTTGGCTACTGTTGAAATCATATCATGTGATTAATGGTTTCCATAATCACATGTCTTATTCCCATGCTATTTTATCATGATTAACTTTTTTTATAATCTATGCCTTATGTACTAACATGTTTTATGTCATTCCCCAATATTTTGATGTTTAAACATTATGTTCATGTTTTTATGTTCAAATGTATATGATTTGTTTACCCTTACTGAGATTTTGAGCTCACCCTTTATATGTTTTTTTTTACACAGGATTTAAAGAAATTTTTTATGTAAGAAAACCAAAAGGGGAAGATCTTTATGGGAGATGTTGAAGATCTTTCACCACGATTAAAACATTATGTTCTAAGCTTCCAAAGACACTAAACTATTACGGTCCTTGGGTGTTTGTTTCTGTTATGTATTAAGTATTCCACAATAGTAATGTAATGTCCATGTACGTCAAGCTTTGGTTCTCTATAGTTGGTATTAGATGAATGGTTTAGTTAACCATTGGAAACTAGGATGCAAAAATTTTCGTGACATTCATAGAGATATTTCTAATGTATGTCTAGGGATGTCCCTAAGGTTTAATATAACTATAGGATACAATAATATAATTATTTTGATGATCATGAATTACCTATGGTGAAGCTAAGGTGTCATGGATTAAAGAATGTGTAATAAGTTAGACATCCCATAAGTGACTTTTTATGATTATGTGGTTCCTCGTTATTTTAAATATTTCTTACACATTAGTTTTTGGTTTTAGTCATCGGAGGGACCCGGAAGGAATTGTGTTAACATTGAATCTGATGGTAAAATTAGTGACCATGATCAGTGAAATTGTGTAATGCCTTGAGAGAAAGATATTGTGATTTTGTCGAATCAGTCATCTCAATATATGATTAACAAGGTGAACATTAGTTGAATTCATAAGTCATCAAATAAGAGGAAGATGTAATTGTATGCATGTTCGCATGGTGAGGATCATAGAGAAAAAAATATTGAGATTTCTAAAGAAGGGATGAAGAACCATGAGGAATCCCTCAAATATAGGGGAAGATGTTATTTGTGTGGGGAAAAGGGTCACAGAGTGACAGACTCTCATGGAGATCAATGTCTTATTTCTAGAGAACATGGTCATTACCCAACTCAATGCCCGATCCTAAGAGGTTACTTCTAAATCATGGAAGGACGTATTGCATGACAATCATTGAAGAGTATGGATTGATGTGTTTATGTATTGGAATTCCAGATAATATTGTTGAGGTACTTTCATGAAAAATTGGAATATCTATGTATTGGTTAATTCAGCTTTTCAATACTTATATGGTTTAGATAACCATGAAAAGTGTTTGAAATATTTTTGGAAAGCATATGATATGCGCATAATGAAGGGATAAAGAGAAAATAATATGTTTGATAGAATTCATGATCTCACGATTGATATAAGAACTAAGTGATATCATGGTTTAAGTATATAGAATTTTTGGGATTTTGGTATGTGGAATGTGTTAACTTTTAACTGCATTCATGTTTTCACTAAGGTTCAATGTGTATTCATTTTTCAAGAGAATACATGATTCATGTATTCACATGTTTGGAATGCGATCATCAAGATATATCTTATGATGGTATTCATGTGCTTGTTATGTGACCTTTACAGTAATAATTTTCTTTATTCTATGATATTGGACATATGGATAAGTCTATAGATTGGAATAGATTGTGTTAGACATCAGATAGTATTGTTTAAGGATAGAAGTTTTTTTGATATTATTTCTGTAATGTTATAATAGAATTGTTTTAGAAAAAGTACAACCAATAGGATGGTCGACAACCCATCCCATCTGGCAAGGTAGTGGGAATCGAACCCACAACCAAAGTACAACATGCCTTCACCGCCTACCACTATCCAACAGGAAGTCCCTTGTTAGTAGAAACTAGTTTTATTTTATTAAGCCATTTGATAGTTGAAATATAAGCCAAATTTTTGTGGAACCATATAAGATTAATATCAACATAAGATGGACTTATGTAAATAAATTTTGAAAACCTTATGTTTGAGATAGATGGAATGACTTATCAATCTATCTCATGATCTGCTAACACTTCACAAATAAAAAATTCAACTTCATTTCATTAAGAGATGAAGTGGAATTTGTTCAAGGAATGAACAATAGTAAGATTGTGCCAAAATCATGTAACTATTTCTTTTAATTAATCAACATTAGGGAATTGATATTGAAAACCCAAAATACTATCCTAGAGTACTTATCCAATGAATCTGATGGTACCTTAGATCATCACAAATTTATGGCTTTGTGATTGTTGGCTTTTTCATAGCCATGTTCTCTACCACTCTTCATCGGAACTTGAGGGTTATATTTATCTTTCGTATCCATATTTTCAAATATGTTCTACTATGTGGAAACCTAGTGATTGGTTAATTTGGATAACTATTACTTTTCATACTTTAGTTTTTAAAGATATGTTTTGGTATTCCTTTTTATGATTAGGGTTTCTATTTATGAAACATTCAAGTAGTAAACCATTTATAGCCCCGATGAATTTCGAGGGAGAAATTCATTTTAAGGGGGGTAGAATTTAACAACACGAGATTTTATAAGATATATTATTTTTAATTTCATTCATATCTTCTATTGTATGCCTCCCCAAGATTATTGTGCGCTATATGCAACACCGTATTAGATTACAGTATACGCAACACTAATCTTGGATCCTGTTACATACAATTTCATGTTTGTTTTATAGTAGTTATTCTACACAACATTGAGTATATATATATCTATTCAATTTATTAATTAAATGTGGTTTGATTTTTTTATACGTAACAACAATGGAGTCTAGCATTTGGCTTTCATTACATGCAATCGTGACCTTCTTCGATAGCGTGTGTTGTACGCAATACCAGGTTTCACTAAACAACGATATATGGTTATAATATTATCACAAACTTGCCGTTATGAATATTATTTAATAGATTTTTAATTTTATAACATTATTATTCATCTTACACATTTTCTAGAACATGGTATGAGAATAAAATAATTTTTTCGGGTAAAATAAGTATTTTTTAAAAAAAATGCAGTTTTGCTGTCTTTTGATGGATTACCCAAATTAAATCTATTTTTGGAAATTTTTATAAATTCCATATTAGAAAATAAAATTATTCTTTAGATTCAGGATATAAAATGTTACCTTGGATAAAATTTTCATATTATTCTGATAACTTTCATATTTTAATGAATAGTAAAAACACACTATATTTTAATTAAAAACAACATTTTTCATCAGAATAATTTATGTGGATAAAATATAATATTTAATGGTTTTAAATTTTAAATAAAATAAATTTTTACCATTTAATATAATTTATTTCATTATCATTTATTTTACATTGAATTCGTAGGTTAAATCAATTCAATCTTTTGCAATGTTTTAAATAAAAACTCATTTTATTTCGACAACGAGATTAATTTTAATTTAATTTCTGAAAATTATATATTTTGAACTTGGAAAAATGTATTCCATATTTGGAATCAGTGGGTCCAAAATATATTAATAGACTACTTTTTATTTTTTGTCATTATGAATAGTAACGACGATAAATTTTATTTACCATAGTAAAAGGTAAAACGGATAATTAAGGGTAAATATAATATTATAAAATTATTCTAAAACTTCCCTTAAAACAATTGGATGATTATATTTCATCCAAATTCATATTTGGGTCTAAATGGAATCCATTAGAACCCACTTGGAGGTGATTAATACCTTTAGTTTATTTTATTTAAAGGAAAGTGAAATATGTCTCACTCAAACTTTACTAAATAAATTATTTTTAATATAAGGTTATACAGAATATAAATTCGGTTAAAAATACTCATTTTAAATCCAAAATGTTTTTCTTTATCATGGTAATTTATTTTTAATTTTTAAGAGTTATTTAATTACCTTATTAGCTTATACATTAATGATGCAGAAATTATTTATTTAGTAAAAAAATCAATAATATTGTTTTTATTGAAATATTAATACATATTAAAGGGCTCCCAAACCTGATCAAAACATATTTTTAGTGTACGTATACACCATAAGCATCCAAGGGCCGAATATATGACCGTTTGGAGTCTTATAAAAGTGATTATGTCACTTATATTATTTTATTTTATATGGTGTCAAAGTTGTTACCTTCATAATTTAATAAATATAACATTTTAAAATTTTGGTTTTTAGATGATAAATCTGACTAAATGTATTCTTACTAAATATATAAGATTTATATTCATCTTAGTATTTTATTTTTAATTTTTATTCAACAAATAATTATATTTAATATTTATACAAAACTATTGTAGTAATTATTTTATTAATGGAAATATCTAATAAATGGTTTTACAAATAGTAAAATATATATTATATAAACTATTTAATGTGATCCACTATCGTTATAGGTTACTATGACATGTTATGAACCTATTTAATATTTTATTTCGAATATACCCATTGTGTGGATTTTATTTAAATTCAAATAAATTAATAGTGACAAAATTGACACTATTGTTATTTTATAAAAATAACATATTATTAAATTTATTAAAAATGATAAAAATATTTAAAAAATATAAATTGAAATTTATATAAACTAAAATTTCATATATTATCTAATTATGGATAATTCATAGTACATAAGTAATTATTTATAACAATTTAAAATTTATAATCTTATTACCACAAATAAAATGTAATAGATTAAATAAGGATAAATCAAGTTGATAATTTTTAAATTAAATTACCGACATGTTTAATTTTTATTGTTTTATGATATTAAAACCCTATCTCACCTAGTATTCGAATATGAGTCATTTTTCATGCGTTTTATGCAAGGATATATTTATTATAAATTAATATTTTTGTGATTTCCAAAGGTGCCCCTCTCCTCCCTTATAAAAAGGGAACCCCTTCCCTCTTCTCTTCACACCATTTTGAGCCATGAATCTAGGAAAAACCCATAACATTACTCTTATAAACCACTATAGTTATATCATATTGGTTCTGGTTTCTCAAAATACCAACCCTAGTGCCCTAAGATGAAGTCTAAAGGAGGTACGTCGAAGAAGAGGTAATCTCTTCTACCGATTCTTTCAAGCTTCATTATTCTTCAACTTATTATTCATTAGTTGTTTAATTATAAAGTAATAACATATGTATCACTAATATACTGATATGTTATTATAAATATGAAACAACCATATTCCACCTTCTATCCATCATACCAAAAACAAAATCACCGCACGTGCGTACGTACGGAATATCGTCTCCACAACATAGTGTAATCTGTTTTCCACCACCCCCTTACTTGTATGGGTATAATGGTGTAAAGAATAACTATATATGATTATTTTAATGTTATATTGATTCCAAAAAATTATAAATACACTTTAATATAATTCCATGACAATGGGAATGATATCATCGCTCGTGCGTACGTATAGACTACCTTCTCCACGAGCTCATGAGATTCATTCTCCATGTTAACCATTCACGAATGATTATCAAGTATATATAATGAATAATAATGAGATATATGACATAATAATTATAATGGTTTTAGATATATATATATATTTTTCATCTACATAATTCCATTCGATTAAATAAGGAAACATAAACAACGTTCATTCGTATGTACGGTCTACCGTTTCCATGAATGGTGTATTTCATTCCATTTATTGATATATCATATATATATATATATGATGAATTTATATTATATATAAATCATGTTTTACATTATTTAATTATGTAAATCATTATATAAGAAATAATATAAAGAACACCATGTTGAAATACGCACGATAAATGAAACGATTTTACCCAAAATGCTGCTTTAACATGGAATTTACAAAAGAACAGGTAATATAAAGTCATAAGTGAACCATATATGATATCATAACAATGAATAAGATTCTGTAATAAGTCAATAATATTATTTAAATCATTATACAGGAGGTTTGGATACATACGATACATATCAGATGTAAGGTAAGGGATAATTATTCCAATCTCATTATTATCCGAGATTATTTATTCATAATTATTTACTAGGGTTATGTTTATCATCCATGTACATATGTTATAATAAATTTTTCATAAAATGTTTAATTTTCTTCCATATATGATTAAAGTCATTTTTACCCTTTTTTACTTTTACCAGATCGTATGGAAGGAATCTTACTTTTGAAAACCTTACAAGGTTATTTTTGACTTTTTTTACAAAAGTATGAGAAGAATGTTTTTTTTAATTTATATGGCATGAAAAGGTTTTTACAATTTCATAATGCCTTATTTTCATTAAGCATACTCTATACGATTTCATGAATTTTTTCTACAAAATACTTTTCTTTTTAAATTGCTTAGCATTTTTTTTAAAGGAAAATAATTTAAGAAAAAGGATAGTTTCCTCAATAATTCAATTCAAGTGTTTTATCAAAACCATTTTCCATATAAGATGAAATTATTTAATATTTGTATGTTTCAAGTATAATGTCTCTATTATTTACTTGGTTTCACTTTTCTTATGATGAAATGATATCCATTTCTTTTATATGGAGTATTTGATGATGGGATGATGTTTATGAAACTCATTTAATTCTTTGGGTTATAATGAATGTTTTATATTTATTTTGTGGAACAAGTATGAATTATTTCAATATGAGATTGGTGGGACTTATATCTCCCTCCAATTAATTGGGTAAAGATTTATATCTCATGACATATACATGTCTAGAATTGTATGTTAAATAGGTTTAGTGATACAGGACTGGAACGAGTTGTGAACTAGATTCAGAAAGGGACTTTTTCCACTAAGATGGTATTGGAAGCAATGCCTTGGCTACTATGGAAATCATATCATGTGATTAATGGTATCCACAATAACATGTTTTATTCCCATGATATATTATCATGATTAATGTTTCGTTATGATCTATGCCTTATGTTCTGCCATGTTTTATGTCATTTCCAAATATTTTGATGTTTAAATATTATGTTCATGTTTTTAAGTTCAAATGTATATGATTTGTTTACCCTTATGGAGAATTTGAGCTCACCCTTTTTATGTTTTCTTTTCCCTAGGATTTAATGAAATGTTTTAGGTAAGAAAACCATAAGTGGAAGATCTTTATGGGAGAAGTTGAAGATATTTCACCCTGATGAGAAGATTATGTTCCAAGTTTCCAAAGACACTAAACTATTATAGTCCTTGTGTGTCTGTTTTTGTTATGTATTAAGTATTTATCAAAATTAATGAAATGTCTATGTACGTGAAGCTTCGGGTCTCTACAGTTGGTATCAGAGGAAAATTTTAGTTAACCTTTGGAAACTAGGATGCCAAAACATTAGTTAAATTCCTAGTAATATTTCTAAGGTATGTCTGGTGATGTACCTATGGTTTACTATTAAAATAGGTTACAATACAAAAATTATGTTGACGATCATGAATGACCTAGGGTGAACCTTAGGTGTCATGGATTATAGAATGTGTGATAAGTTAGACATCCCAGAAGTGACTTTTTATGATTTTCTGGTTCCTCATTATTTTAACTATTTCTTACACATTGATTTTTATTTTTCGTCAATTGAGGGACCCAAAAAGAATTGTGTTAACATTGAATTTGATGGAAAAATTGGTGACCATGATCAACTAAATTGTGTAATGCCTAGAGAGGAAGATATTATGATTATGTCGAATCAGTAATCTCGATATATGATTATCAAGGTGAACTTTATTTGTATTCTTAAGTCATCAAATAAGAGGAATATGAAAATTTATACATGTTTTCATGGTCAGAAGCATATAGAATGGAATATTGAGATTTATAAAGAAGGGAAGAAGAACCTTGGGGAATACCTCAAATGGAGGGGAAGTTGTTATCTGTGGGGGGAAAAGGGTCACAGAGTGATAGACTATCATGGAGTTCAATGTCTTATTTGTGGAGAACACGGTATTACCCAACTCGATGCCTGAACCTAAGAGGTTACTTCTATATCAGGGAAGGACGTATTGCATGACAATAAAGGAAGTGGATGGATTTAAGTGTTCATGTATTTGAAATCAAGAATAATGTTGTTGAGGTACATTAATGAAATATTGGAATATCTATGTATTGTTTAATTCTGGTTTTCAATAATTATATGGTACAATTAATCATGAAAAGTTATTGAAATACTTTTTACAAGCATATGATATGCGTATAATGAATGGATGAGGAGAAAATAATATGTTTGATAGTATTAATGAGCTCATGATTGATATAAGGACTATGTGATATCATGGTTTGAGTATATAGAATTTTTTGGATTTTGGTATGTGGAAAGAGTTAACTTTAAACTACATTCATGTTTTCTCTAAGGTTAAATGTGTATTCATTTTTCAAGAGAATACATGATTGAGTTATTAACATGTTTGAAATGCGATCAACAAGATAAATCATATGATGGTATTCACGTGAATGTTATGTGACATTTACAGTAATAGTTTTCATTATACTATGATATTGGACATATGGATAAGTCTAAAGATTGGAATGGATTATGTAAGACATCAGATAGTATTGATTAAGTATACAACTTTTTTTTGATATTATTTCTATAATGTTATAATAGGGTTGTTTTAGAAAAAGGAAAACCCATAGGATAGGTGACAACCTGTCGCGTCAAACAAGGTTGTGAGAATCGAACCCACAACCGAAGTACGACAGGCGTTCATCGCCTACCACTGTCCCACAAGAACTCCCTGGTTAGTAGAAACTGATTTTATTTTATTAAGATGTATCATAGATGAAGTGTAAGTCAATTTTTATTGAACCATATATGATAAATCTCAGCATAAGATGGACTTATGTAAATAAATTTTTTTAAACATATGTTTGAGACATATGGAATGACTTATCATTCTATCACATGATCTGCTAACACTTCACGAATAACAAATTCAACTTTATTTCATTAAGAGATGAAGTGTAAATTGTTCAAGGAACGAAAAATAGTAAGATTGTGCCAAAATCAAGTAAGTATTTATTTTAATTCATCAACATTAGTGAAATGATATTGAAAACCCAAATTGTTTTCCTAGAGTACTCATTTCCGATGAATCCGATGGTACCTTAGATCATTACAAATTTATGGCTTTGTGATTGTTGGATTTTTCATAGCCATGTTCTCTACCACTCTCCATCAGAACATGATGGTTAGATTTATCTTTATTATCCATATTTTCACATATGTTTTCATATGTGGAAACAGAGTGATTTGTTACTTTGGGTGACCGTTACGTTTCATAATTTATTTTTTAAAGATAAGTTTTGGTATTCCTTTTTACGATGTGGGGTTGTATTTAAGAAATATTCAAGTAGTAAACCATTTATAACCCCGACGAATTTCAAGGGCGAAATTCATTTTAAGGGGGGTATAATTTAAAAACCCGAGATTTTATAAGATATATTCTTTTTAATTTGTTTCATATCTTCTATTCTATGGTACATCAAGATTATCTTGCACTATACGCAACACCGTATTAGCTTTCAGTATACGCAACACTAATCTTGGATCGTGTTACACAAAATTTCAAGATTCTTTGATAGTAGTTATTCCACCCAACATTGAGTGTATATATATATATATATTCAATGTATAAATGAAATATTGTTCAATTTGTTTATATGCAACACAAAAGAGTCTTGCATTTGGATTTCATTACACGCAATCGCGACCTTCTTCGATGGCGTGTGTTGTATGCAATACCAGGTTTCATTAAATTACGATATATGGTTATAATATTATCACAAACAAGCTGTTATGAATAGTATTGACTACATTTTGAATTTTATAACATTATTATTCATCTACTCATCTTCTAGAACATGGTATGAGAATAAAATAAAATTTTCGGCTAAAAGAAGTATTTTTAAAAAAATTAAGTTTTTCCTCCTTTTGATGGTGCACCCTCATTAAATATAGTTTATGACATGTTCATAAGATCAATTTTACAAACTAAAATTATTCTTTAAAATCAGGATACAAAATTATACCTTGGATAAATTTTTCATATTATTCTGATAAATTTCATATTTTAATAAATAGTAAAAACACGTTATATTTTAATTTAAAAAAACTTTTTTCATCGTAATAATTTATGTAGATATATTATAAAATTTAATGGTTTTGAAGAATAAATAGAATATATTAATACCATTTAATATAATATATGTCATTAGCATTTATTTTACATAGAATTTGAAGTTTAAATCAATTCAATCCATTGCAATGTTTTAAACAAAAACACGTTTTCATTCAACAATGATATTAATTTAGATTAAATTTCTGAAAAATCTATGAATTGAAAATAGAAAAATGGATTCCATATTTTTAATCAGTGGGTCCAAATTATAATAATATAATACTTTTTAATTTTGGTCATTATGAATAGTAACTACGTTAAATTTTATTTACCATAGTAAAAGGTAAATAAGATAATTAAGGCTAAATATAATATTATAAAATTTCTCTAACACTTGTCATAATACAATTGGATGATTATATTTCATCCTAAGTCATATTTTGGTCTAAATTTAATCCATTAGAACCCACTTGGAGGTGATTAATACCTTTAGTTTATTTTATTTAAAGGAAAGTGAAATATGTCTCACTCAAACTTTAATAATTAAATTATTTTTAATATAAGGATATACAGAATATTTATTCGGTTATAAATACTCATTTTAAAGCTAAATAGTTTTAATTTATCATCATAATTTATTTATAATTTTTAAGAGTTTTTTAATTACCTTATAAGCCTATACATTAATGATCTAGAAATTATTTATTTACTATTAAAATCAATAATATTGTTTTTATTGAAATTGTAATACATATTAAAGGGCTCACAAACCAGACCAAAACATATTTTTAGTTTATATATACACCATAAGCATCCAATGACCGAATATATGAACGTTTTGAGTCTTATAAAAGTTATTATGACACTTATATTATTTTATTTTATATGATGTCAAAGTTGTCACCATCATAATTTAATAAATATAATATTTCAAACATTGGGTTTTTTAGACGATAAATCAGATTTAATGTATTCTTATGAAATATATAAGATTTATATTCAACCTAGTATTTTATTTTTAATTTTTATGCAAAAAAATAAGTATATTTAATAATTATAAAAAACTATTGTGGTAATTATTTTATTATGAGAAATATCAAATAAATGGGTTTACAAATAGTAAAATAATTATTATATGAACTATTTAATGTGATCCACTAATTTTATAGATTACTATGTCATGTTGGGAAGCTATTAAATATTTTTTTCGAATATATCCTATGTGTGGATTTTATTTATATTCAAATAAATCAATAGTGTCAAAATTGACACTATTGTTATTTTATAATAATAACATATTATTAAATTGCTCAAAAATAACAAAAATATTTAAAATTTATAAATTTAAATTTATATAGTCTTAAATGTTTTAAATTATCAAAATATGGATAATTCATAGCACATAAGTGATTATTTATAACAATTTTAAATTTAGAATCATATTACCACAAAAAAATGTAATAGATTATATAAGGATAAATCAAGTTGATAATGTTTAAATTAAATTCCCAACATGTATAATTTTTATTGGATGATGATATTACAACCCTATATCATATAATATTCAAATATTAGTCATTTTTCGTGGGTTTTAAGTGTTTATTTATTTATTATAAATTAATATTTTTATGATTTCCAAAGGTGCCCCTCTCCTCCCTTATAAAAATGAAACCCTTCCATCTTATCTTCACACCCTTTTGAGCCATTAAGCTTGGCAAAACCCTTAAAATTTCTCTTCTCAACCTATCTTATTATATCATATAGGTTCCGGTTTCTCAAAATACCAAACCTAGTTCCCTTAGAATAAGTTTAAATGGGGTACGTCGAAAAAGAGGTAATGTCTTCTATCGATTCTTTCAAGCTTCTTTCTTCTTCAACTTCGTATTATTTAGTTGTTTCATTATTAAGTAATAACATTAGTATAACTAAAATACTGATATGTTATTATAAATATGAAACATCCCTATTCCACCTTCTATCCATCATACAGAAAACGAAATCACCGCGCGTGTGTACGTACGGAATACCATCTCCACGTCGTGGTGTAATCTGTTTTCCACCACCACCTTACATGCATGGGTATAATTGTGTAATGAATAACTATATATGATTATTGTAATGTGTTATTGATTCTGAAATATTATACATACACTTAAATACAATTCCATGATCTTGGTAATGATATCATCACTCGTGCGTACGTACGGACTACCATCTCCACGACGCGATGAGATTAATTCTCTGTGTTAACAATTCATGAATGATTATCAATTATATATAATGAATAATAATGAAATATATGAAAAAAATAATGACACTGGTTTTAGGTATATATATTTTTATGTCATCTACTTAATTCCATTCCATTCAATAGGGAAACGTAAACAACGTTCATATGTACGTACGGTCTACCGTCTCCATGAACGGTTTATTTCATTCCATTAATCGATCAATAATATATATATGTATATGCTGAATATATATTATATATAAATCATGTTTTACATTCATTAATTATGTGAACCAGTATATAAGTAATAATATCAAGAACAACAAGTCGAAACACGTACGATAAATGAAATGATTTTACCAAAAATGCTGCTTTAACATGGAATTTACTAAAGAACGGGTAATATAAAGTTATAAGTGAACCATATATGATATTGTGACAATGAATATAATTCTGTAATAAGTCAATATCATTATTTAAATCATTATACAGGAGGTTCAGATACATATGAAGCATATCAGATGTAATGTAATGGATAATTATTTCAATCTCATTCTTATCCGAGATTGTTTATTCGTAAGTAGTTACTATGGGTATGTTTATCATCCATGTACATATGTTCTCAAAATGTTTTCATAAAATGTCTAATTTTCTTCCATGTATATTTAAAGTCATTTTTACCCTTTTTTACTTTTACCCGATCGTATGGAATGAATCTTTCTTTTGAAAACCGTACAAGGTACTTTTTGACTTTTTTGACAAAAGTACAAGAAGAATGTTTTTTTAACTGATACGACATGAACATATTTTTACGGTTTTATAATGCCTTATTTTCATGAAGCATACACTACAATATTTCATCAATATTTTCAACAAAATCCTTTTCTTTTAAAATTGCCTGGAATTGTTTTTAAAAGAAAATGATTTTGAAAAAAATGATAGTTTCATCAAGAATTCATTTCAAGTGTTTTTTCAAAACCATTTTCCATAAAAGATGACATTATTTAATATGTGTATGTTTCTAGTATATTTCCTATATGATTAAAATGGTTTCACTTTTCTTATGATGAAATGATATCCATTTCTTTTATATGGATTATGTGATGATGGGATGATGTTTATGAAACCCATTTTATTCGTTGGGTTATGAATAATGTTTTATGTTTATTTTGTGACACATGTAAGAATGATTTCATTATGAGATTGGTGGGACTTATATCTCCCTCCAATTAATTGGGTAATGATAAATATCTCATGAGATATACATGTCTAGAATGGTAGTTTAATCCATTTTAGTGATATAGGACTGGAACGAGGAGTGAACTCGATTCAGAAAGGGACTTTTTCCACTAAGATGGTCTTGGTAGCAATGCCTTAGCTACTATGGAAATCACATCATGTGCTTAATAGATTCCACAATAACATGATTTATTTCAATGCTATTTTATCATTATTAATTTTTCGTTATGATCTATGCCTTATGTACTACCATGTTTTATGTCATTTCAAAAGATTTGATGTTTAAACATTATGTTCATGTTTTTAAGTTAAAATGTATATGATTGGTTTACCCTTAATGAGCATTTGAGCTCACCCTTTTTATGTTTTCATTTCCCCTGGATTAAAAGAAATGTTTTAGGTAAGAAAACCAAATGTGGAAATTCTTTATGGGAGATGTTGAAGATCTTTCACCATGATTAGAAGATTATGTTCCATGTTTCTGAAGACACTAAACTATTATGGTCCATGTGTGTCTATTTTTGTTATGTATTATGTATTCAGCAAAAGTAATATAATGTCTATGTACGTCAAGCTTTGGGTCTCTACATTTGGTATTAGAGGAAAGGTTTAGTTAACCTTTGGAAACTAGGATGTTAAAACTTTAGTTATATTCTAAGAGATATTTTTAAGGTATGTCTATCGATGTCCCTAAGGTTTAGTATAACAATAGGATACAGTACTAGAATTATGTTGATGATCATGAATAACCTAGGGTGAAACTTAGGTGTCATGGATTATAGAATGTGTGATAAGTTAGACATCCCAGAAGTGACTTTTTATGATTATGTGGGTCCTCGTCATTTTAACTATTTCTTACACATTGGTTTTTAGTTTTAGTCAATGGAGGGACCCAGAAGGAATTGTGTTAACATTGAATCTGATGGAAAAATTGGTGACCATGATCAACTAAATTTTGTAATGCCTAGAGAGAAAGACATTGTGATTATGTCTAATCATTCATCTCTATATATGATTATCAAGGTAAACATTAGTAGTATTCCTAAGTCATCAAATAAGAGGAAGATGGAATTTTATGCATGTTCGCATGGTGAGGATCCTAGTGAATGGAATATTGAGATTTATAAAGAAGGGAAGAAGAACCTTGAAGAATACCTAAAATGGAGGGGAAGATGTTATATGTGTGGGGAAGAGGGTCACAGAGTGATAGACTGTCATGGAATTAAATGACTTATTTGTGGAGAACACGGTCATTACCCAACTCAATGACCGAACCTAAGAGGTTTCTTCTAAATCAAGGAAGGATTTATTGCATGACAATAATCGAAGAGGATGGATTGAAGTGTTTATGTATTGGAATTAATGAATAATGTTGTTTAGGTACTTTCATGGAATATTGGAATATTTATGTATTGGTTAATTCTGGTTTTCAATAATTATATGGTACATGTAATCATGAAAAGTGTTTGAAATATTTTTTTCTAGCATATGATATGAGCATAATGAAATTATGAAAAGAAAATAATATGTTTGATAGTATTCATGAGATCATGATTGATATAAGGACTAAGTTATATCATGGTTTGAGTATATAGAATTTTTTGGATTTTGGTATGTGGAAAGAGTTAACTTTTAACTGCATTCATGTTATCACTAAGGTTTAATGTGTATTCATTTTTCAAGATAATACATGATTGAGGTATTCACATGTTTGGAATGAGATCAACAAGATAAATCTTATTATGGTATTCACATGATTATTATGTGACCTTTGCAGTAATAGTTTTCATTATACTATGATATTGGACATATGGAGAATTCTAATGATTGTAATGGATTATGTTAGACATGAGATAGTATTGATTAAGTATACAACATTTTTTGATATTATTTCTGTAATGTTATAATAGTGTAGTTTTAGAAAAAGGAAAACCCATAGGATATGAGAAACCCATCGTGTAGGAAAAGGTTGCGATAATAGAACCCACAACCGAAGTACGACAGGCCTTCATCGCCTACCACTGTCCTACATGAAGTCCCTGGTTATTAGAAACTAGTTTTATTTTATTAATTAGTATGATAGATGAAGTATAAGTCCATTTTTTTGAACCATATAAGATTAATCTCCACATAATACGGACTTATGTAAATAACTTTTTCAAAACTTATGTTTGAGACATATGTACTGACTTATCATTCTATCGCATGATCTGCAAACACTTCACGAATAACAAATTCAACTTCATTTCTTTAAGAGATGAAGTGGCAATTGTTCAAGGAACGAACAACAGTAAGATTGTCCCAAAATCATTTAAGTATTCCTTTTAATTAATCACCTTTAGGGGAATTATTTTGAAAACCCAAAATTTTGTCCTAGAGTACTCAAATCCGATGAATTTAATGGTACCTTAAATCATAAGAAATTTATGGCTTTGTGATTGTTGGCTTTTTCATATCCATGTTCTCTACCACTCTCCATCAGAACATGATGGTTAGATTTATCGTTCATATCCATATTTTCACATATGTTCTCTTATGTGGAAACATAGTGATTCTTTAATTTGGGTAACCATTACGTTTCAAAATTTATATTTTAAAGATACGTTTTGGTATTCCTTTTTACGATGTGGGTTTGTATTTAACAAACATTCATGTAGTAAACCATTTATAACCCCGATTAATTTAGAGGGAAAAATTCATTTTAAGGTGGTTAGAATGTAACAACCCAAGATTTTATGAGATATATTATTTTTAATTTATTTCATATCTTCTGTTGTACACTACATCAATATTATATTGTGTTATACGCAACACCGTATTAACATGCATTATACGAAACACTAATCTTGGATCGTGTTACACACAATTTCAATATTGTTTGATAGTAGTTATTCTACGCAACATTGAGTATATATATATATATACAATGTATAAATGAAATATGGTTGTATTTTTTTATACATAACAACAAAGGAGTCTTGCATTTGGATTTCATTAGATGTAATCGCGACCCTCATCGATAGTGTGTGTTTTACGCAATTCCGGGTTTTACTAAACAACGATATATGGTTATAATATTATCAAAAACTATCCGTTATGAATATTATTGAATAAATTTTTATTTTTATAACATTATTATTCATCTTACTCATTTTCAAGAACATGGTATGATAATAAAAAAAATTAGGAAAAATAAGTATTTTTCAAAAAATACAGTTTTGCCGGCTTTTGATGGCGCACCCACATTAAATCTTGTTTTTTATATCTTTATAAGTTAAATTTTACAATATATAATTATTCTTTATAATCATGATATAAAAGTTTACCTTGGATAAATTTTTCATATTATTCTGATAACTTTCATATTTTAATGAATAATAAAAACACGCTATATTTTAATTAAAAACAACTTTTTTCATCATAATAATTTATGTGGATAAATTATAATATTTAATTGATTTAAAGTATAAGTAGAATATATTTTTACCATTTAATATAATATATGTCATTAGCATTTATTTTACATTGAATTCGTAGGTTAAATCAATTAAATCTTTCCCAATGCTTTAAACAAAAACCGTTTTCATTCGACAACGAGATTAATCATAATTTAATTTTTACAAATTATATGTATTGAAATTGGTAAAATGGATTCTGTATTTGGAATCAGTGGGTCAAAATTATATTATTAAACTAATTTTTATTTTTGGACATTATGAATAGTAACTACGGTAAATTTTATTTACCATAGTAAAAGGTAAATCAAATAATTAAGGGTAAATATAATATTATAAAATTACCCTAACAATTGTTTTAATACAATTGGATGATTATATTTCGTATTAAGGCATATTTTTGTCGAAATGGAATCCATTAGAACCCACTTGGAGGTGATTAAGACCATTAGTTTATTTTATTTAAAGGAAAGTGAAATATGTCTCACCCAAACTTTAATAATTAAATTATTCTTAATATAAGGGTATACATAATATAAATTTCTGTTATAAATACTCATTTGAAAGATAAAATGTTTTTATTTATCTTGGTAATTTATTTTTAATTTTTATGAGTTATTTAATTACCTTATTAGCTTATACAGTAATGATGCAGAAATTATTTATTTAGTAAAAAAATCAATAATATTGTTTTTATTGAAATAGTAATAAATATTAAAGGGCTCGAAAACCAGACCGAAACTAATTGTTAGTGTACATATACACCATAATCATCCAATGACCTAATATATGACCGTTTGGAGTCTTATAAAAGTGATTATGACATTTATATTATTTTATTTTATATGATGTCAAAGTTGTCACCTTCATAATTTAATAAATATAACATTTTAAATTTGGGTTTTTTGATGAGAAATCTGACTAAATGTATTATTATGAACGATATGAGATTTACCTTCATCCTAGTAATTTAGTTTTAATTTTTATTCAACAAATAATTATATTTAATAATTATACAAACTGTTGTTGTAATTATTTTATTAAGAGAAATATCAAATAAATGGTTCTACAAATAGTAAAATAAATATTATATGAACTATTTAATGTGCTCCACTAATTATCTAGATTACTATGACATGTTTGGAACCTATTAAATATTTTATTTTGAATATATCCTCTGTGTGGTTTTTATTTAAATTCAAATAAATTTATAGTGACAAAATTGACACTATTGTTATTTTATAAAACTAACATATTATTAAATTGCTTAAAAATCAAAAAAATATTTAAAAATTATAAATTGAAATTTATATAGTCGGAAATTTAATAAATTATTTAATTATGTATAATTCATAGCACTTATGTAATTATTTATAACAATTTAATATTTAGAGTCTTATTACCACACAAAAAGTAATAGATTAAATAAGGATAAATCGAGTTGATAATGATTATATTAAATTCTCTACATGCATAATTTTAATTGGTTGATGATATTAAAACCCTATTTCATCAAATATTTGAATATGAGTCATTTTCGTTGGTTTTATTTGGGGATGGATTTATTATAAATTAATATTTAGATGATTTCCAAAGGTGCCCCTCTCCTCCCTTATAAAAAGGGAACCCCTTCCCTCTTCACTTCACACCCTTTTGAGCAATAAAGCTCAGAATAACCCTTAAAATTCCACTTCTAAACCTCTCTATTTATATCATATAGGTTTTGGTTTCTCAAAAGACAAACCCTAGTGCCTTAAGAAGAAGTTTAAAGGAGGTACGTCGAAGAAGCGGTAATCTCTTCTATCGATTCTTTCAAGCTTCTTTCTTCTTCAACTTCTTATTCTTTAGTTGTTTCATTATAAAGTAATAACATAATTATCACTAATATACTTATGTGTTATTATAAATATGAACCAAATATATTCCACCTTCTATCCATCATACGGAAAATGGAATCACCGCGCATGTGTACGTACGGAATACCGTCTCCACGCCGTGGTTTAACCTGTTTTGCACCACCACCTTACTTGTTTGGGTATAATGGTGTAAATAATAACTATATATTATTATTTTAACGTTATAATGATTCTGAAATATTATACATACACTTCAATACAATTTCATGATCATGGGAATGATATCATCTCTCGTGCGTACGCACGGACTATCGTCTCCACGACGCGATGAGATTAATTCCCCATGTTAACCATTCATGAATGATTATCAAGTATATATAATGAATAATAATGAATTATATTACATAATAATGATACTGTTTTTAGTTATATATATGTATTTCATCTACTTAATTCCATTCAATTCAATAAAGAAAGGTAAACAGCGTTCATGCGTATGTACGGTCTACCGTCTCCATGAACGGTGTATTTCATTCCATTTATCGTTCTATCATATATATATATATGTATATGATGAATATATATTATATATAAATCATGTTTTAAAATCTTATATTATTTAAATAATTATATAAGTAATAATATCAAGAACAACAATTCGAAACACGTATGTTAAATGAAACGATTTTACCCAAAATGTTTCATTAACATGGAATTTACAAAAGAACAGGTAATATAATGTGATAAGTGAACCATATATGATATCATAACAATTAATATGATTCTGTAATAAGACAATAACATTATTTAAATCATTATACAGGAGGTTCAGATACATATGAAGCATATCAGATGTAATGTATGGGAAAATTATTTCAATCTCATTCTTATCCGAGATTGTTTATTCGTAAGTATTTACTAGGGTTATGTGTATCATCCATGTACATATGTTCTCAAATTTTTTTCATAAAATGTTTATTTTTCATCCATGTATTTTTAAATTCATTTTTACCCTTTTTTAATTTTACCTGATCGTATGGAAGGAATCTTTCTGTTGAAAACTGTATAAGGTACTTTTTGACTTTTCCGACAAAAGTACGAGAAGAATGTTTTTTAACTTATACGGCAAGAATGGATTTTTACGGTTTTATAATGCCTTATTTTCATGAAGCTTAAACTACAATATTTCATGAATATTTTCAACAAAATCATTTTCTTTTAAAATTACATTGAATTTTTTTTAAGGAAAATGATTTTGAAGAAAAAGGACAGTTTTCTCAAGAATTCATTTCAGGTGTTTTATCAAAACCATTTTCCATATAAGATGAAATTATTTAATATATGTATTTTTCAAGTATAATTTCTCTATTATATACATGGTTTCACATTTCTTATGATGAAATGATATATATTTCTTTTATATGGATTATGTGATGATGGGATGATGTTTATTAAACCCATTTTATTCGTTCGGTTATGATGAATGTTTTATGGTTATTTTGTGGCACAAGTAAGAATGATTTCGTTATGAGATTGGTGGGACCTATATCTCCCTCCAATGCATTGGGTAAATATTTATATCTCATGAGATATACATGTCTAGAATGGTAAGTTATTCTGGTTTAGTGATACAGGACTGGAATGAGGAGTGCACTCGACTCAGAAAAGGGACTTTATACACTAAGATCGTCTTGGCAGCAATGCCTTGGATACTATGGAAATCATATCATGTGATTAATGGTTTCCACAATAACATGTTTTATTCCCATTATATTTTATCATGATTAGTGTTTATTTATGATCTATTCCTTATGTGATGCCATGTTTTATGTCATTTCAAAAGATATTGATGTTTAAATATTATGTTCATGTTTTTAAGTTCAAATGTATATGATTTTTTTACCCTTACTGAGCATTTGAGATCATACTTTTTATGTTTTCATTTCCCCAGGATTGAAAGATATGTTTTAGGTAAGAAAACCGAATGTGTAAGATCTTTATGGGAGATGTTGAAGATCTTTCACCACGATTAGAAGATTATGATCCATGTTTCCAAAGACACTAAACTATTACGGTCCTTCTGTGTCTGTTTTTGTTATGTATTAAGTATTCTGAAAAAGTAAGGTAATTTCCATGTACATCAAGCTTTGGGTCTCTATAGTTGGTATCAGAGGAATGTTTTAGTTAATCTTTGGAAACTTGGATGCGAAAACATTAGTGATATTCCAAGAGATATTTCTAAGGTATGTCTAGGGATGTCCCAAAGATTTAGTATAACAATTGTTTACAGTACTAGAATTATGATTACAATCATGAATAACCTAGGGTCAACCTTTGGTGTCATGGATTATAGAATGTGTGATAAGTTAGACATCCCAGAAGTGTCATTTTATGATTATGTGTTTCCTCATTATTTTAATTATTTCTTACACATTGATTTTTAGATTTAGTCAATGGAGGGACCCAGAAGGAATTGTGTTAACAATGAATTTGATGGACAAATTGGTGACCATGATCATCTAAATTGTGTATTTCCTAGAGAGAATGATATTTTGATTATGTCGAATCAGTCATCTCGATATACGATTATCAAGTTGAACTTTAGTTTTATTCCTGAGTCATCAAATAAAAGGAAGATGGAATTTTTATGTATGTTCACATGGTGAGGAGCATAGTGAAAGGAATATTGAGATTTATAAAGAAGGGAATAAGAACCTTGAGGAATACCTCAGATGGAGGGGAAGATGTTATCTGTGTGGGGAAAAGGGTCATAGAGTGATAGACTGTCATGGAGTTCAAAGACTTTTTTGTGGAGAACACGGTCATTACCCAACTCAATGCCCGAACCTAAGAGGTTACATGTATATCAATAAAGGATGTATTTCATGAAAATCATTGAAGAGAATGTATTTATGTGTTTATTTATTGGAATTAATGAATAATTTTGTTGAGGTACTTTCATGAAATATTGGAATATCTATGTATTGGTTAATTCTGGTTTTCCATAATTATATGGTACAGATAATCATGAAAAGTTATTGAAATATTTTTTGAAAGGCATAGGATATGTGCATAATTAAGGGATAAGTAGAAAATAATATGTTCGATAGTATTCATGAGCTCATGATTGATATATAGACTAAGTGATATCATGGTCTGAGTATATAGAATTTTTTGGATTTTGGTATGTGGAAAGTGTTAACTTTTAACTGCATTCATGTTTTCACTAAGGTTCAATGTGTATTCATTATTCAAGAGAATACATGATTGAGGTATTGAAATGTTTGGAATGCGATCAACAAGATATATCTTATGATGGTATTCACATGCTTGTTATGTGACCTTTACAGTAATACTTTTCATATACTATGATATTGGACCTATAGATAAATCTAAAGATTGGAAAGGATTATCTTAGACATCGGATATTATTGATTATGTATACGATTTTTTTGATAATATTTATGTAATGTTATAATAAATTAGTTTTAGAAAAGGTCAACCCATATGAATGGTGACAAACCGTCGAGTCAGACAAGGTTGCGAGAATCCAACCCACAACTGAACTACAACAGGCCTTCATCGCCTACCACTGTCCTACAGGAAGTCCCTGGTTAGTAGAAACTAGATTTATTTTATTAAGAGGTATGATAGATGAAGTATACATTCATTTTTTTTGGAACCTTATACTATCATTCTCAGCATAACATGGACTTATGTAAATAACTTTTGTTAACCTTATGTATGAGACAGATGGAATGAATTATCATTCTATCGCATGATTTACTAACACTTCACAAATAAAAAATTCAACATCATTTCTATAAGAGATGAAGTGTAAATTGTTATAGGAACAAACAATAGTAAGATTGTACCAGAATCATCTAGGTATTTCTTTTAATTCATAAAATTTGGGGAAATTATCTTGAAAACCAAAAATGTTGTCCTAGAGTACTCATATCCGATAAATACGATGATACCTTAGATCATCACAAATTTAAGGCTTTGTGATTGTTGGATTTTTGATAGCCATGTTCTCTTCCACACTCCATCAGAACATGATGGTTAGATTTATCTTTCATATCTATATTTTCACATATGTTATCCTATGTGGAAACCTAGTGATTCCTTAATTTGGGTAACCGTTACGTTTCATAATTTAGTTTTCAAAGATATGTTTTGGTATTCCTTTTTACGATGTGTGTTTGTATTTAAGAAACTTTCAAGAAGTAAACCATTTATAACCCCGATGAAATTCTAGGGAGAAACTCATTTTAAGGGGGGTAGAATGTAACAAACCAAGATTTTATAAGCTATATTCCTTTTAATATCTTTCATATCTTCTGTTGTACGCTACATTAATATTATCTTGCGCTATATGAAACACCATATTATCTTGTAGTATATGAAACACTAATCTTGGATCGTGTTACACACAATTTCATGTTTGTTTGATAGTAGTTATTCTACGCAACATTGATTATATATATATATATTAAATGTATCAATGAAATATTATAGGATTGTTTTTTAAGAAACAACAAAGGAGTCTTGCATTAGGCTTTCATTTAACGCAATCACGACCATCTTTGATAGCGTGTGTTGTACGCAATACCAGGTTTCACTAAACAATGATATATGGTTATAATATTATCAAAAAGTAGCCGTTATGAATAGTATTAACTAAATTTATAATTTTATAACATTATTTTTCATCTTAATCATTTTTTAGAACATGGTATAAGAATAGAATAAATTTTTCAGGTAAAATAATTATTTTTCAAAAAATGCTGTTTTGCCACCTTTTGATAGAGAACCCACATTAAATCTAGTTTTTGACAGTTTATAAGTTCAATTTTACAAAATAAAATTATTCTTTAGAATCAAGATATAAAATTTTACCTTGGATAAAATTTTCATATTATTCTGATAACTTTCATACATTAATGAATAGTAAAAACACTCTATATTTTAATTAAAAACATATTTTTTGATCGTAAAAATTTATGTGGATAAATTAAAATATTTAATTGTTTTAAATTATAAATATAATATATTTTTACCATTTAATATAATTTATTTCATTAGCATTTATTTTAAATTTAATTCGTAGGTTAAATCAATTCAATCTTTTGCAATGTTTTAAACAAAAACCTATTTTCTTTCGACAACGAGATTAATTTTAATTTAATTAATAAAAATTCAATGTATTGAAATTGGAAAAATGGATTCCATATTTGTAATCAGTGGGATCAAATTATATTAATGGACTGCTTTTTATTTTTGGTTATTATGAATAGTTACTACGGTAGATTTTATCTACCATAGTAAAAGGTAAATCGGATAATTAAGGGTAAATATAATATTATAAAATTATGCTAACACTTGTATTAATACAATTGGATGATTATATTATGTCCTAAGTCATATTTGGGTCGAAATGGAATCCATTAGAAACCACTTGGAGGTGATTAAGACCTTTAGTTTATTTTATTTAAAGGAATGTGAAATATGTCTCACTCAAACTTTAATAATTAAATAATTTTTAATATATGGATATACATAATATAAATTCGTTTATAAATATTAATTTGAAAGCTAAAATGTTTTTCTTTATCATGGTAATTTATTTGTAAATTTTAAGAGTTATTTAATAACTTTATTAGCTTATACGTTAATGATCCAGAAATTATTTATTTAGTAACAAAATCAATAATATTGTTTTTATTGAAATAGTTATACATATTAAAGGGCTCAAAAACCAGACGAAAACTTATTTTTAGTGTATATATACACCATAAGAATACATTTAATGAATATATGACCGTTTGGAGTCTTATAAAAGTCAATATAACACTTATATTAATTTATTTTGTATTATGTCAAAGTTGCCACCTTCAAAACTTAATAAATATAACATTATAAAATTTGGGTTTTGTAGAAGATAAATCTGACTAAATGTATTATTATGAAATATATAATATGTATCATTATCATCGTATTTTATTTGTAATTTTTATGCAACATATAAGTATATTTTATAATTATACAAAAATGTTGTAGTAATTATTTTATTAAGAGAAATATCAAATAAATGTTTATACAAATAGTAAAATAAATATTATATGAACTATTTAATATTCTCCACTAATTTTATAGATTCTTATGACATGTTAGGAACCTATTAAATATTTTACTTGGAATATATCCCTTGTGTGGGTTTTATTTCAATTCAAATAAATGAATAGTGTCAAAATTGACACTATTGTTATTTTATAAAAATAACATATTATTAAATTGTTTAAAAATCACAAAACTATTTAAAAATTATAATTTGAAATCTATATAGTCTAAAATGTCCTAAATAATCTAATTATGGATAATTCACTTCACATGAGTAATTATTTATAACAATTTGCTATTTATAATCTTATTACCATAAATAAAATGTAACAGATTGAATAAGGATAAATCAAGTTGATAATGTTTAAACTCATTTCCATACATATCTAAATTTTATTGGTTGATGATATTACAACCCTATATCATCTAATATTCTAATATGTGTCATTTAAGGTCGTTTTACATGGGTTTATATTTATTATAAATTAATATTTTTAAGATTTCCAAAGGTTCCCCTCTCCTCATTTATAAAAAGGGAACCCCATCCCTCTTCTCTTCACATCCTTTTGAGCCATAAAGCTCAGAAAACCATGGAAAATTCTTCTTCCCAACCCCTATAGTTATATCATATTGTTTCTAGTCTTCTCAAAAGGCCATCCTTAGTTCCCTAAGAACATGTATAAAGGAGATGTGTCGAAGAAGAGGTAATCTCTTCTACCGATTCTTTCAAGAATCTTTCTTCCTAAACATCTTATTCTTTAGTTGATTCATTATAAAGTAATAACATAAGTATCACTAATATACTGATATGTTATTATGAATATCAAAAAACTCTATTCCACCTTCTATCCATCCTACTGAAAATGAAATCAATGCACGTGTGTATGTACGGAATACCGTCTCCACGCCATGGTGTAATCTGTTTTCCAACACCACCTCACCTGGATGGGTATAATGGTAAAAGAATAACTATATGTGATTATTTTAATGTTATATTGATTTTGAAATATTATACATAGACTTCAATACAATTCCATGATCATGGGAATGATATCATCTCTCTTGCGTACGTACGGACTGTCATCTCCACGACGTGATGAGATTCATTCTCCATGTTAACCATTCCTGAATGATTATAAAGTATATATAATGAATAATAATGAAATATATGACATAATAATGATATCATATATATATATATATATATATATATATATATATGTATGTCATCTACTTAATTTCATTCAATTCAATAAGGAAACAAAAACAGAGGTCCTGCGTACGTACGATCTACCATCTCCATGAATGGTGTATTTCATTCCATTTATCGATCTATCATATATATATGTATATGCTGAATATATATTATATATAAATCATATTTTACATTCATTAATTATTTAAATAATTATATAATTAATAATATCAAATACAATATGTCGAAACACGTACGATAAATGAGACAGTTTTACCCAAAATGCTACTTTAACATGGAATTTACAAATAACGAGTAATATAAAGTCATAAGTGAACAATATATGATATCATAACAATGAATATGATTCAGTAATAAGTCAATAACATTATTTAAATAATTATACAAGAGGTTAAGATACATACGAATCATATCATACGTAAGGTAAGGGATAATTATTTCAATCTCATTCATATCCAAGATTGTTTATTCGTAAGTATTTACTGGGGTTATGTTTAATATCCATGTACATATGTTCTCAAAATGTTTTCATAAATTTTTTAATTTTCTTAAATATATCTTTAAAGTTGTTTTTACCCTTTTTTACTTTTACCATATCATATTGAAGGAATCTTTCTTTTGAAAACCATACAAGGTACTTTTTGACTTTTCTGACAAAATTATGAGAAGAATGTTTTTTTATCTTATACAGCATGAATGGATTTTTACGGTTTTATAATGAATTATTTTAATGAAGCTTACTCTACAAGATTTCATTAATATTATCAAAAGAATCCTTGTCTTTTAAAATTGCATGGCATTTTTTTAAAAGAAAATAATTTTGAAAAAGAAGGGATATTTTCCTCAAGAATTCATTTCAAGTGTTTTATCAAAACCATTTTATTTATAAGATGACATTATTTAATATGTTTATGTTTCAAGTATAATGTCTTTATGATTTACGTGGTTTCACTTTTCTTATGATGAAATGATATCCATTTCTTTTATATGGATTATGTGATGATGAGATGATGTTTATGAAACCCATTTTATTCATTAGGTTATGATGAATGTTTTATGTTTATTTTGTGGAACAAGTAAGAATTATTTTATTATGAGATGGGTGGAACCTATATCTCATTCTAATGAATTGTGTAAATATTTATATCTCATGAGATATACATGCCTAGAATTGTAAGTTAATCTGGTTTAGTGATACAGGACTAGAACGAGGAGTGAACTCGATTCAGAAAGGGACTTTGTCCACCAAGACGGCATTGGAAGCAATGCCTTGACTAATATGGAAATCATATCATGTGCTTAATGGTTGAAACAATCACATGTTTTATTCCCATTATATTTTATCATGATTAATGTTTCTTTATGACCTATGGCTTATGTACTACCATGTTTTATGTCATTTCCCAAGATTTGGATGTTCAAACATTATGTTCATGTTTTTAAGTTCAAATGTATATGATTTGTTTACCCTTACTGAGAATTTGAGCTCACCCTTTATATGTTTTCTTTTCCCCGAGATTTAATGAAATGTTTTAGGTAAGAAAACCAAAAGGGGATGATCTTTATGGGAGATGTTGAAAATCTTTCACCACGATTAGAAGATTATGTTACAAGTTTCCAAAGACACTAAACTATTATGATCCTTATGTGTCTGTTTTTGTTATGTATTAAGTATTACACAAAGGTAATGTAATGTCCCAATATTTCAATCTTCGGGTCTATACAGATAACCCAGTAATTAAGGAAATGTTCATACCTGAGACCAAGGGCACAGAGAGGACTTTCGTGCTGAGTGTCACCAAGAATGAGAGGATCCCTTCTTAAGATGATTATGGTGGAATGTGGAGGACCTTCAAGATGGATGTGAGAGTATGGTGTACTATCACTCTTTCTAATTATGGTATAGGGAGGACCATTTTACTGAATTCAATCATCGGGTGTCAGCCCATGATGGATTCCACTTTCACCAATGACTGGAGGAGTCAACTCATCCTTCTTGTGGGGTGCCTAGTGCTTCACCCTGTTTAGGGCATGGAAGCACTCCTTCTATGGGATAGGGATATTCCCCTTATAGGTCACAAACAATTGGGGCCAATAACACACCATAGTGGTGGATTGGGCCTTAGACGCCTTGGAAGATAATAACCCCTGACTGGTGTATTCTTGTTCATCTGCCCAATATTGATGCTGGTCAGCAGTGATGGCTATAAAATGGTATAGACTACAATCTCCTTGTTCGTGGGGGTGATTGGTGACACTGACATGACCATTTGGGGTCCCTACTCAGTGGATCCATGGATGAGTTCATATCCATGAGGACCTGGGGATCCCTTAAATGTTCCTCATAACAGAGTGAATTGAAAGATCTATCTAAGGATAGGCTCCCAAAGCTATTGAAGGTTTTAGTGGGGAGTAGCATCTCCCTACACCGACCTTAGGGGTGGGGACAATAATGGGGAACATAGGACTCTAAATAATGACAGACCCCGTATTTAGATAACCTCTCTAATTCGTATCAATGTAAAAGATTATTATCACCCGCCACTGAATAAATTTGGAGGGTGAGATAGGGTGTGGGTTCTTGAATGATGTGGTCATGGAATTTGTCGCTGAAGAGATAGAGCCATGCAGGAATACCGTGTTGTCATTGGTCCTGCAGCACCATCCACTAGGGAGAGACGATCAGTTTACAATAGTTTTAGCTTGTGTCCTGCAAAGTATGAAAATTCACCCATCAGTATAGACAGTATGAAATCGATGCACATTCCCCAACTCTATTCAATCATACATGCATATATAGAAACATCCACGCTAAAAATTTCACAGGAAGGGGTTCTGAATAATTAAATAACAATAATCCTTATGACATTCTTGATAGGCCCACTATTTTATTTTCAAGATTTGACACTAGATATCTAGATCTGGTGACATGCTTATCTGATGATGTCTTGAGTTCTATTAATCCCCATATTGAGGAGAATAATTTCTTGTTGGGATTATCATTCCTATTTTGGATTCTTTAACTGGGGCATGCACATTTGTATCTCGAGGAGGACATGTAGGTGTTTGTTTCCCCACATTCCCTTCCACTAAAGGCTTGTTGCTTCCACCACTTCATTAGTGATATTTTCTCGTTTATGGATATCTGATGATGGGATTTCGACCTCTCCATCCGAGGAATTTACTTTGCCATTTTTCACCTAGTCCGCGTCTCCTGTAATTATTACGAAATTTTTGTGAAACTATTCCATGATTTATATCATTGTGGAAACCAATTAATTGCACTACATCTGTAATAACAATCCATGGGGTCAAGTCTGGGTATCAACATTCAATTATGGTAGTAGTCATATTGGGCATTGCTGGCATATCTAGACACTGAAACCCTTGAAACACCGGTACACACGAATTTATTCCCCTTACGATATGGATTATTAAGGGTGTGTAAGATAGATGAATGCCACAGAGAATGAAGGTAATTATATGTCAATGGCATGTATTTGATGTTTTCCTCTGATTCCCATGTTTAAAATGGGGTATGTCGAGAGTTTAATGTCTAAATGTGAGGGATCAGACTGGTTAGAACCTTGATGATAGTGGATATGAGGGTTATATACACTGTAGGGAGAACATGAATGAATTACTAGATTGGTGGATCAGGATGCCCAACGAGGATGGATCTAAGGTGGTGTTTCCCATAGAGGTATGATATCACACCGTGAAGGTTGATATGAACACCTCAAAAGGTGGATCAGAAGATGAGATTGTTTCAGAAAAGTGGACACCATGGTTTACCATCAGCTGGGATTGAACTTCTTGGGGGCTTCTTAAGTAAACTATATAGAAGATATGGATCAAAATCCATATAGTTAAAGAGGTTGAATCATGGGATCATGGTGTACATAATCGACAACAATCCAAAGACATATTGGGGCTTACAAGTGACTAATGACCCCAAATTCAATTATGAGTAATGAGTTGAATTGGTATTACACATGGTTAGATTTATGAATGAATGTAATGATTTCTATGGGATGGGGAATCCTATGTAATGTCAAGATAGATATAGATGATGTTTCAACGGATGGAATGAATAGGGATGGAATCAAAACCCTGTGTAGAGGTTATTGTATTGGACTTGAAACAGAAAATGGTTTCCTTCATATTCCAATGGAAAGGAATAAATGTCCATGTAGTTCAGGATGAAGCTAGGAATTATAGTGTAGAAAAGGTAGAAACACAAACTACATGTTATGGATTATGTATAGTTAGAATCCCAACGCAAGAGGAACATTCACTGATGGAGGAGTATGGATTGAGTGTGGGGATTATACACAGTTTGCTGTATGGGTACTAGTCTGACACCAATAAGGGGTGGACCAAGGATTTGGGTCCTAACAACGGGGACACAAATGTTTACCAGTGTTTGTGGTTGAACCTCATGGAGGCTTCAAATGTACCATATCTAGCAGACTGTGACAAAATCCCACTCTGTTCGATAAAATACAGGTTAACATCATGTCAGATGAAAGGGTCATACTATTTAACAGAATGTGTGATGAGAATTAACTGATTTGTAAATGGTTGGGAAATATGGGTAATGTGATTGAACATCAGAATGAAATCCTACATACCTAACATGAAAATGTAAGGATCAATGTCCATGTTGTTTGGTAGAGTGGGGCTTGGGGATTACACACTAAGGTTTCCCATATAGGATTTCATTGTCAATTATTACTCTAAGACCATGTGAGTCATGATCTGTGTGTAAAACAAGAGGAAATAATGACATGACGATCACCTCACAAAAGGTGTTTCCATGAAGAATCAAGAAGGTCTTTATGCATGGTTAGTGTCCCAAGGAGGAAACACGGGACAATGACTCTTATAAGGAGGCCCAAGTAGGGGTCTAGATGTATGAGGAGGATATGGCCACAATTCATAGAGAAATATGACATTTTGGGTTGATGCTTGTGTAGATACTGCCTAAGGTGCACATTGAGCCAAAGTTTATAGAAATAGGGGAGTGAGAGGGCATTGGTTCCTATCCCCTTCGTGATCCACTCATGGAGTTTCACTAATGAAATTATCACAGCTTAACAACATGTCTTGCCGACATGGGTGCTTGTTAGTTTAACACCCAGTAGCTCAAACAGGGAGGAGTCACTATGCACCCATAGGACATAGATAAATAGTGAACATTAAACCTAGGGTGAAGGAAATACACTAGAAAAGATGTAGATCTGGGGTTGTGGAGTGATCCATTGAATGGTCCACATTAGCATGCCAATGTGATGAATAAATAGACGTTAGCGTACATATGAGATGAAGAATTAGACAGAACAACATACTGTTAAGGGACATTCAGTGGGAATATAAAATAATTTCATACAGGCAAGGAGGGACACATATTAAGTGCACACAAGATAAGGGTGTATCATGGCCTTTGGTCCACATTATGTGCAGGTGAAAACCAGAGAGCCTACAAGGAACAAGCTTCAGAAAGAGGAGGAGAAAGGAACATTCACCATAGAAGAAGCCAAATGGATTTCAATTGTGAGAGGTTATGGAACCTGCCATCTGGAAAAGCCTGGGAATGCATAGGAAAGCATAGTCAAACAACCATGTGAAGGTGGAGAACTGATTGCACTATGAAGTTGCTGGGCAGAATAAGTTCCAAGTAGTTATTCTAGAATGTACGTAATTTTTGAAGCCTATGGGCAATGAATTCCTCTAAGGCCTACAGTCCATGTAATACTTATGCCTACGGGAATTATAAGGGTTCCACCTCACCCCTTGAAAGGTGGATTATCAAAACTCAATGAAAAATGACGGCCTTAGAGCTATTAGAGAAGGTTGTTTCATGAATGAGGGGATCAAACATGGTGCCTTTGGGGAAGGAAGGAACATGGTGCTCATTGGTAGGGGTTTGCTCATGATTAAAGACCTACGTGAAAGATGAGGGGTTTGCACATAAGATGTGGTTTGTGTGAAAAATTTTGTGTTAGGGGCCAAAGAGGCACTTCATAAAGGAACATATTCCACCTATGAAAGATCTTTTTTGTGCAGTTCACTTTGAATAAAACGATGTTGGCTAGGATCAATCCCTAGTGGGCCCACCTGAAGGAAGCCCCATGGGAGACCTGTCACACATGATCCAATACCTTGAGGGAATGTCTTTCAGGTAGTGGAAGAAGGGGTTTCGATTCATACATGGGAGTGATAGTTTGTCTTCTATCATGGTGCCCCAAAAATATGGTGTACATTTCTATTTATAGCCAAAAACAGTTGTGGCAGTTCACAAGGTGTCCTCGGGCAAGTATAATTTGACGTCGCATTGGGCATGGAAGATATTACATGTGGTTACTCTTCTTACATGCCATCCTAATTTTATCAGCACATACAACATGTCTATTCATTAGAAGGCTTATTTCAAATAATCAAATTGACATCTTCTTGTATGCACAAGATCTTGCGCGCAATTTTGAATAATTTTCACCAACCTCGAATCTTGCATGCACCTCGCTTGGGGGTCTCTTGATTTTTTTTGAATCCATATATGAAAATATTTTTCTAAAACATATTCATTCATGTATTTAACCATAATTTGGTTCCAAAAATGTTATGAATCTCATTTCAAAAGTGGATAAACATTCATAGCAATTTGGTATTTGGATATTAATCCATATCATATCAAATATGGCAGTTTCTACTTACATATTTGATAATATCTTAATAGAGATACAATTGTGATGTATTATAAGAATGATGATTCAAATGTGGGCTTACTCTATCCCTTTATATATTCAACATGATTTATTTTATCCCATTAAGTTGAAAAGTATATTTTTTTCTTATACTGATCATTTTAGTGACCAACATACATTGTTGGAAATGACTTTTAAAACTTGTAATGGAATGTTTCATAGAAAAAAATTCCAGAACAACCCAAAAATACTAATTTTCAAACCATAATTTTAAATATATACCTTTTCTATCAAACAATAATTTCGAACAAGGATTTAATAACAAATAGAAAGATTGTCTAAAACATAATGATCTATGAAATAAGAATTAACAGCCCAAAATTTTGATTAGTTCACTAGTTATAATGAAAATCAATCTGGAAAATATGCTGCTTAGAATTTCACTGTCATTTAGAATCTATAAAACCCAAGACAAAAGGATAATCAAATAAAGGAGTCACATATTGAAGAATTTTTTATAGAGAAACATGAAATTTCACAACTAGAATATGTGTTTCTATAAAACAAGGTTAGTAAAATTGATCAAACAGAAACCAAAACTAGTGAATTAAAAAATAAATGATTTTGTAATTTTCCATCATAATATTAAGTGAACCAAAGAGGAAGAGTAAATGAAAATAATATAATTATGATAAGTGGGACTAGAATTAAAAAAATGACTAATAAAATGAATAATAAATTAAAAAATATAGTTCTACTTCTAAAACTAATGTAATATCACATGAATATGTAATAATACCACCAAAAAATATGTTTTACACCTCATTGAATCTATAAAATCACACATTGTGCAAAAACCAGTAGAATTAAAAAAATAAAATATAAATTGTGAGATTAATAATGAATGAAAAAGTATTAATTTTAGAAACATAATGTGATGCTAAAAAGGGGAAATAATGTTGAAGATGACTTGAAAATATATAATGTTACAATGCCTTGTCTTGGGAGAATCCCTTCTATTAAGAACAACATCGAAACTGAAATGGGTAGAGAACTACATAAAACATTTAGGAATGTATATGTTAAAATTAATTTGTATGATGATGTGAAATAGATACTACAATATGATACATTTATTACGGATATATAAACTAACAAAAGGATGTTCAGGGGGTGGGGATGAAAAAGTTAATTTGGAAGGAATGTTAATTTTTGTGATCAAACATTCCCTCTAGTGAAATACAAAGATAAAAAAGTGTTTTATATTTATTGTGTTATTAAAAATTGTCTATTTAAATATGTGATGTTATATTTAGGGTCCTTAATAAATTTTTATTCCTTCTTCCTTCTATTCATTTATTGTGGTTTGAGTGTTAAATGAATCTTGAATTTCCATCCAATTAGAAAATAGCAGATTATCAAATACAAATAGAATCATTGATGATATGTTGGTAATGGAGAAATATTTATTTTCCCTAACTGAATTTGATGTGTAAGTCATAATGGATTATATATTTAATTCACATGCGCCATTAATATTAGTACTACCATTCTTGAAAACTGTTATATTAAATAACAATATTTATAAAAGGGAACCTTATTTCTTGTTCGGGGGGGGGGGGTAATCTAGTTAATTTTCATATATTTGAATTAATGAGTCACATTATTTAGGACAATTATATAGAAAAAACATGAATTATTGGTTTTCAATATAGATTTTGATTTATTTTATTCAAAATACCCAGTATCTTAATTCATTGGAAAATAAAATCTTGTATGAAAATGATTAGCCCAAAAATGGAAAATCTAAATTCTTCTCTAAATATATTGAAACAAATATTGTTTTTGATGAAATATCATTTTATATAGAATCTTTTGACTATGATAATGATTTAAATTATACTAGAAATGATAATGAAATAATTCTTGTATTTTTATTAATCTTTGTTAACATGTATTATGATTGGATTTTTTAATTTATGTGTGATATTAATCCTAAAATGGGAGGATTTAATTTATATTATACTAAAAATGCTATAAATTTAGATAATTATTTTTTATTTGAGAATAGTTTTTGTGAATAAACTATTTTGAAATCATATTATTCTAAAAAATTTCATTATAGAGTAACCTAATTTTTTGTGACCACAAACATGAAATTTATATTGAAGATGTCACATGTTTGATGAATGAAAATAATTAAAATATATGTTTATTAGTTTTTTGTTATTTTATTATAGGGGATAATTTATTAGCTATAAATTTACTTAAAACACATAGAAGTAATTTTATCCTAATACAACTACCTAAAGATAATTAAACATAAAATAGTTTATTGAAAATTTTAATTTTTACTACATCGATGAAAAAGGAATATTCCATATAGAAATTCAATGTGGTATATCCAATGAGTATGAAAATTAACTGATAGAGTCCCTCAAAAAGAGTATAAATGTATATATTGGTCTCTAGATGATTCTACTTGATTAATTACATCAGTGTGCATGTATAAGGTTCTTATTAAGAAAATACAAAACATTTATAGAAATTTAATAGGAGATTCCATCTTACCCTTCTAGAAGTAGTTAAGGAGGAGACTAGATTATTAGTAGTGGGTGTTATTTTCCCCATTTTTATTGTAGATTAATAATTATAGTATAGATTGTTCCTAAAAATTGAGGATTCATATTTGTTAAAAATGAATTTAGAGAGTTAGTTTATTCTATGTTACCAAAATTAGTGAAGGGTATGCATTGATTATATAAGGAGGATGATAATGACTAGGAAGGACCACATTACTTTACATTTTTTGTCAAATCCTTGAAAGGTTAGGTAGTCATTCCCATTATTGATTTTTAGATAGTTTTTTCAAGATATGTTTGAATTGAAATATAACTATTAGACTAGGATTAAATAAAATTCATATTCCGTTTTATTTATCTATTCTCATCTGAAAATTTCATTTGGAAAATTTATTGTCTCTACCACACTCCAAATATTTGATCGCAGAATTTTATTGAATTTATTGAGGAATCAATTGATGTGTTTATGGATTACTTTATAGTCTATGGTCAGTTTATAGAGTTGTTTACAAATTTTTGGGTTGTATTTAGATTGTCTTTTCAGAAAATATTTTTTCTTAACTTTTAGAATTTTTACTTTATAGTTTAAATCTGAAATTATATTACTCATGAAGAGTCTTGAAATGGGATTTTTGTGGATATGTCCCCATTAGAAATCAAATGTTTATTTCATTTTCATAATAATGTAAAGTATATTAGATCTCTTATTGGCCCTAATTTATTTTATTATAGGTTCATAAAATACTAACCGAGTTTCTTAGCCATTGAAAAGACTTATTTAGAAGTAGATTCATTTTTTATTTGGTTGTAAATGTACAGTATCTTTTAATAAAAATAAATAGAAACCTATGTCCCCAAAAATAGTTTAACTTTTAACTGGGACATTCGTTATTACCTATTCATAGGTTTTTCAGGATTATTATTAGAGGCATATCATTGGATAAGAGTGGACCAGAAGTCATACATCTGTACCAATTCCACTAGAACTATATATTACGACCTGTATAATTAATCGTTTGTAGAAAAAGAACAATTATACATTTCATTTTCCCTATATATGTTTAGAATACATCTTTTGGGATATATTGATATGGTTTCTACTTATCATTATGATATTTTATATCACATGAAAAAATATATAATCAAAATGATGGCTGGTCATATGAATCATTTTTCATTATGATTTTGATATAGGGATCCCAATATGAATAAAATTGATTAATAAATTTGTAGTCATTTTATATCGATTTATATTTAGTTTTTGAATGTAAATTAATCTACAGAACAAATATGAGATTTTTTCATAAAAGAGTTTTTTTTCTACAGTTGTGAAGAGTCCTTGATTTTTAATAAATTGTTAATTTTATAGCTAATAAAAAGGGTCATGATTGGTTTTTTAATAAACAATTTAAAAATATATTTTTATGTTAAGGGAATGTGTGTGGAATGAGAATTCTATATTGAATTTGGGAACTGATCCAAATATTAGGAGATATATCCCGAATTATTAAATTTATTTAGCATTGAAATTTTTCTATAGTATCAGCAATAGTGGAAAATTTTTCCACTGTGGACTCCTTTAAAATATCATGACATAGGTCTGTTTTGTCACACATTATTTAATTATTCTAATTGGTTTTTAGGACATTTAAAACATTTCAATTACATGGAATTATTTCTCAATGACATGAGATACCGCAAAAATCATTGTTGTATTTTGATGTCTTTGATGTTTGGTGGATAGATATTATTGGAAATTATACTAAGAACTTTGGTTATTCCAATAAGTTTCTTTAGGTCGACTATGTACCTATGAGCATTGAATCTATTCCAATAAGAATAAATGATTCTTGAGGGGTGTCCCAAATTTTCATGAGCAACCAATATTTTAGAATTGGGATGCCCATATTTATTCTCACTGACCTAGGTACTAATTTATAAATTATGACTTCATATTCTTTTTATAATAGATATTATGTGTTTCATAGAGTGTCTAAAATCAATCACCCTAAAAATAATGGAATGGATGAAGTTTCAAATAGAGAGATCAGGCATATTCTTGGGAAAACTATAAACCAAAATATGAATGATTAGAGGTTAAGTCTATAGGATGCGTTGTGGGAATATATGTCTTAATATAAGACTCCAATAGGGATTTAAAATTATATTATTTTTTTAGAGGCGATTTGATTTTATCTAGGGAAATAGAATGTATTGTTTTCGGGATTTCAAGTCATTCGACTTGAATATGTTTGAATATGAAATTGGGAAAAACATTTTTCATACAAGTGTTAGAATAAATAAGGAACTCATTCTATGAATATTAATGGATTTTAAAAACTAAGGATCATAATTATAATATGATCTTGAATATAATGTTTTATTTTAGATATAGGGTGATATTGTACAACTCTGGGAATATTGTTTTTCTATGTGAATAACATTCCAAATGGGATGGACCCTTTATGGTACTTTATATCTCCCCTTTTTGTGTTATTTATATTTGAGATCAAGGGAACAATGTTCCATTCTATATTAATGGAAATAGGATCAAACTATTTCAGGAAGTTAATAAGGATTCTCTAGGGGAGGAGTAACTTTTGATGAAAGATGAATAAAAATGAATAATTGATGATTTTCTTAAATTTTTTAATCTTGAATAATAGTGGTGGAAGGTAATAACCATTTTTATTATTTGTATTTTTTTCATAAGTGTTTATTTTTTGTAAATAAATAGTGTTTAATGGAAATATAATGTTCTCACTTTTCCCCAAGAATAATCCACTGGTGTCCCCACATCACCATTAAGGGAATATTATTTATAATCTACAATAATCAAGAGATGATATAAGCTAAATAATTCTAAATAAACCCCTTCATTTCTAATCCAGGAATATATTTTACATGATTTTATTATCATTTCTTTTTATGTTATTCTATTTTCATATATTGGATCTTTAAAGACAACCAGAGGGGAATTTATCCACAAAAATATTGGGGAGGGAATTTATGTTAATTCTAGGTTGGAAATAGATTTTAATTTAAAAGAGTTATTCATAAATTGTTTCAATTTTTATGAATTATAAAATTTTATTGATTCCATTTATTTAGTTGTAAAATTTATTAAATGAAATTTGAAATTTAATATTATTTTCATGCTAATGTTTGTGATGAAGAATGAATTTTTACCACTATTAAATTTATTGGTTTATAATTCATGTTAGAGGCATGTCATGATGGAATATATATTCTTAGTTTGTATTGAATTAGAAAAGTTACTTAAACATGCAATAGAATATATAGATTACTTTTGAACACAATTTTTGATGTGGGAACCGACACAAAAGTCTTTTCGAAGATATGAGTTATTAATTACTTGAGTTGTAAGAAAACAATTGTTCTTTATTGTGATCTATAATAAATGATTTTAATCTACTGAATTTTCAAATATTTTTGAAATATTTATTGTGTAAACATTTATGTTTACATTGGATTAAAAATGGAGGTAATTTAGTGTTTTACTATAGGGGGAATGTTTATTCAATGTGCTAAATTATACCAAAAAATGAACCCTTCGAAAAGCCATAAAAGTTTCCCAATATTATTATTTTTCGTGTAATAGTTAATATTTTTAATTATTTTTTTTATGTTTATAATTTTTGTAGCCAATTTGATGAGGATAATTTAATATTAATGCTTAGATTTAGTTGTGTAAATTATTATTCATTCCCCTATTGAAAATGGGTTGAATTTGATAAAATATTTTTTGAATGATATTAAATTAGAATTATCATAGAATTCTTTAATTTTGATTATATCTCTTACAATATAAATTAAAATTAATTATAGATAAAAATCGAAATCCAACTAGAACTCATTATTTTATTATTTAATATTATTAATTATTAATTTATACCTCATTATGTTATTAAGTTATCTCATCCAAACAAAGTCTCTGAAATATTTTATTTTCTAATTATGTGAGTATTTTCTTCTATATGTAAAGTGATGTTTGGAATTTCAATTGAATGAAAATTAAATGGGGTTTAATATATTATAAAAAATATTAAGTTAAATCATATTTGTAACACTTGAATCAGTTTTCACTAAATTTATTTAATATATCTAGGATATATTTTTTCACTACATGATGAAAATCATATTTGGAAAATTATTTTGAAAACTTATTTTCTATGTTAATCTAGTATTTAAAACATGAGATATTTTTTATTCCTAATAATTTCGAAATTGTTTGAATGAGGACAACCAAATATTATTGTATAATGACCATAGAATTTAAAACATAAATATTACATAAATATATGAATATTCATCACATTGTATATTAAAAATTCATGTGGATTGTAAATTTTATTGTAATCTATGACTAGATACACAATCATACTTTTTTCAGAAAATATATTCAACATCTCCCATAAATGTCTCCACCTTTAGTACTCTTCCTATACAAATCCTACATAAAAAAATTCATTTATAACTCAAGGAAAATAATGTAAGAAAGGGTTATCTCATATGCTAAAAAAGGGTAAAGATGTGATATATCAATATATGGTCATAGGAAAGAAATTTAAAAGCATATGTTTATGATATTATAACTTACTATGTTCATTCCTAATATATCAATGACCATAAACAATTGTAATGGATTAAATATTAATATTTAATAAGACATTTTTCATAATATAATTAAAGAATATATTCTATGACAGAAATAAATTTATATAAGACATAAAGTTTTGGTATAAAATTATATCTTTTTGAACAGGTGAAAATTTAAAAAGGTTCACACACTAAGTTACAGACATGAAATTAGGCCCTAAAATAAATTTATGGATATGAAACTAAGATATCTAATGATATTATGGACAAGAAATCTTGGTCCATGCATAAACTTATGAACATCAAATCCATGTCCATGTCTAAACTTATGGACATAAAAACCAGATTCATGCATAATAATAAGAATATGAAATCCGGTTCACATAAATAATTTTAACATCACGATTTACCCATATTAACTAATTAATTGTGGAGAGATATTGGTCTCACCATAAATATAAAATAAATCATAATTAAATGTTCCAAAATATCATATAATATTAATCCTCTAAAAACTTACTAAAATAAATGAATATCAACAAAGTATTATCCATGAAAAAGAAAATGGGATTCAACAAAATCTATTCAATATAAAGATAAACGGTATAGATAAAAATAAGGATTATATCCTGGGATCATATCCATATTAAAATTTTAATATCATCAAATGATGTTATTTTAGATGGAGAAATATATTGGTAATATCACATGGAGTAATTTTGAGGTAAATAACATTTTCATTTTAAAATTACTTATCCTTTTTAAAGTATATGCATATATAAATGAAAAAAAATTCATTGAAAATATACTTTTAAAATTTTAAAGTAATATTAAAATTATTTAGTAGTCATGATGGTGGTAAAATATTCTCATGGAATATAAGATATAAAAACATTCCATATTTATTTTTTTGATAAGTCACAATGTTCCTCATCTAAAAAATTATCAAAATATGCATTTCACAAAATTTTGTTCAAATGTAAACATTGGTAAAAATTATTTTAAAACATTATATAGGGATAATGTAAACTGAGTTTTTTATAATACATGGAACGGGATGAGAAATATTCCCCAGTGGATACTTACACAAAAAGAATCGTAAATAATGATGAGATTGTGAAATAAACCCATACCACTTTTGTATCTTTTCAATCATTATCTCCATGAAAGAAGGAAATTTATTCAGATAAGTATATCTCATAATTTTCATGATACAAATAAAAAAAATATTTTCATGGGATGTATATACACCACACAAAATAACCATATAGTCTATAAGAAATATATCACATAAAAATAAATTTATGCCAAAAATCCCTTACTTAATGTCTGAGTTGTTTTGAATGTTATTTAATCTCATATATAAAAAATTTAAATTTATTATACATATATACCATAATAATTTATATTAATATTCAATCATATATACATATATTAAAAATATTGAAATTATTTCTTAATGATAGAGATAGAAAATGAATTACAATATTTATGATGATGATAGGTCATACGTATGCATAAATGCTGTAATCACATTTTGAAGGATGGAATGAATGAAAATAAAATAATAATTTACCTTTCAAAAATAATTATTATATCATTTATATCAAATATATTCATCATATGCATCTATATTACCTTCCATGTACAATAAAAATAAGATCACATCAGAGAACTTCATGTAGGTTCTAAACATCGTGTATTTTCAATCAAAAATATTATATCTTAACATAATAATATTCAATAATTTTTACAAAATATATATTGAGGATCAATTACGTTTATTTTATTTGGACACATGATACAAAAACCCATTTATTTTATTAGATACCATCAACATGTCCCATAAATATATCCCCATTTAGTACTCTTCATAGATATACCATATAAAAAACCATTATTCATAACCTGGGTAAAGTAACATAAGAAAGGGTGAGCATAGATTCACAGTATGGGTAATCATGAGACATATCCATCAATGGTCATGTGTAAGAATAAGATATGCATATAGGAATTATATTGTAACTTACAAAGTTCATATCCAATATGTCTTGGATCATAAAAATGAGTAAGAACAGAAATCGATACAGTTCATAAAACATGAACCAAGATAGAATCAAAGAACGCAATCCACAATAGAATAAATGAGGGATATATATTACCCACCCCCCAAATAAATAAATAAATAAATTCATGTTCCAATATATCATAAAATAGTCACAGTCTTAGAACTCTTGAAAATAAATGAATTTCATCAATTTATAACCCTTTAAAAAGGGATCGGGTTTCATCAGTACACTATCATCATATGCGCAATCCACAAAGAAAAATATTATGAATGGATTCCTAGGATAATATCCATATTAAAACATAATTATCATCAATGGCTTTCATCTTGTTTGGAAACATTATTTTGAATGATCACTATGGATAATTTTTGAGGTAAATAAATTTTCCATTTTAAAATCATTTATCTTTTTAAAAAGGTGCACACTTATAAATGAAAAAATTCTATTTCAAAAAAAATCCAATATTGGTCACTCCAAATTATTTATTAAACATTATCATTGTAAAATTTATCAGGTTTTAAAATTTTAATAAACATTCATTCCTTCTTGTTATCATAAAATTCACACTGTAACTTGTTTAAAATTGACAAAATTATTCCATTAAAACGTTTTACAAAAGGTAAAAAATGGGTTATGATGTTTTTAAAACATTATTGGGAAATAGTAAAATACATTTTAATTATTTAAAATTATGTAAAAGGAATCGAAATATTCCTTAGTAGAGACTTAAATTTAAAAAATCCCTTATAATGATGATATTGCCAAATAATCCATTACCGTTTTGGTGTCATTTGAATCATAATCCTGATGAATGAAATAAATTGAGATTGATATTTTTAACCCATAATTTTCATTATATGAATAATAAAAAACACTCAACGATATTAAATATACCACACAAAAGAAACATGTAGCATATATTGCATGTGTCCCACAAAAATAAAAGTTAGATGACAATCCCTTACCTTAGGTCCGACTTCCTTTGAATGTTCTATAATCTCATGTACAATAAATTTATATTTATTATATATATAATTATATAAAACAAAAAATAGTTATTATATAATATATATTAATTATATCTGTTTGTAATTTATCTATAATAATAGAGATTGAAAATGAATAACCCTGTTCTTAGAAATGGTAGGTTGTACGTACACATGAATGTTTTATTCACTTTTTGAATGATGGAATTAAATAATTGTAAATAATAGTTCAACATTAAAAAATAATTTTATATAATTTAGGTCATATATATTCATCATAAACGTGATTATTACAATATATATAAGATAAAAATGACACATGAATGAAATTGCTTCTTGGAAGTGGTAGCCCTCACGTCCACATGAACAAAATTTTTGTTTTCCAATTGTTATAATGGTAAGAAGGTAAACATGATATTATCATTTTATAAGTATAAGTATGTTATAGATATTATATATAAACATTAATCACCTCATAATACCCATCCATAAAATATGTCAAGGTATGAAATAGGGTGTATGGTGGTGTTTGGATGATAATAATAAAATACTATATTATTTGGGACACATAACGTATACTTTTATGACAATTTTATTAGACTAGGTGGGGTTACATAAGAGTATAAAAACAAAGTGATCAGTTATGGTGACTACCTATACTTCGAAAGGACTCCTTTAGATATCATCAAAATGTATTTATGTTTGGAATTTTAGAAATACCAGTGGCTAAAAACGTGAATAAAAAAGTTTATAGTTGTGTTATATATGTTATGCCCAATATATATGGCTCAATATAATGCAAATAAGTGAGAGAGGGGGTCCCTTTTATAATTTTGGTGATGATTACTTTTGGAATTTCTCAAAATATTGTATTATTATATGACTACACTATTTTAAAATGCATAAAAATGGACCAAAATGAAGATTTGGAGAAATGTTATAGCATATATTTTTCTCATTATCATTATTAACAATTTTATATTTTCTAAATAATTTAATAATAAATTATTTTCATAAAATATCATTTTTGTAAATTTTGAAACTATTCATTACATTGATTTTAGTAACAAAAATAAAATAAAATAATTTCCAACCAAATATTTCTATACATCTCTATTAGGTCATATTATTCTATTAAATTATTGGATCATAGAAATTATCTCAATTTATATTACTTTTAATATTTTTAATATCATTTATTATATTTTTCCATTAATTTAATAATTATTTTGTAAACATTGTTTATGAATTTAAGATAATTTTTTATCCAAAAAGTTAAAAATTAATACCATAATGATAAGAAATTCAGTATATTTAAATTAAAGTTAATAATTGAGTATTTTATATAAATAACCCCATAAAAATGATATTTTAATTATTATAAACAAGAGGGTGGAATGTTTGATTTTAATTTAAATAAAATATTATAAAAGTAATAATCTAATCTATGTGCACTAAAAAGGAAATAAATTAGGACTTTTTGGGATTATGGACAATATATATTCGTAAAATAATATTTAGGAATGTATTATGGTATTTTTTAGGACTTATTATTTTATTTTTCACTTCAACTATATGCATTACCCTTTTTTATGGTAACAACAACTTTTATTATTCCTATTCATAAAAAATAAAAGGGGTATATTTAATAAATTTAGACCGAATTATTCCAAATTTTGAATCCATTTTTCTAAATTCAATACAAAAATTGCATAATTAGGTTTAACATGAAACATGAAAACACTATGAAAAACGTTTTTTCATAAAATTACCCTTTTTAAATATAAAATGTTTTTATACTAAATTCATATATTAAATCCTTTTAGGTATCCATAATTTAATTATTTTAAATAAAAAACTAATTAGATTGTAATACTTACCAATATATAATTTAACATATTGAATAATTTAATATAAAAACATAATTTTTTATAAAAAATTTTATATTTCATTATTCATGGAAAAATAAATATTTTAAGAAAATTATAAAATATTAATGTCAAAATAATTTTGACATATAAAATTATAATATGAAATAATTTTTTCACACAAATGCTTAAAATATTAATTAATTAATTATTATATTTACTCATAGGAAATAAAATATTTGGAGAAAAGTCTTTTTGAATAATAAAATGAAATTACTAAAGAATTAAATGTATACATACTATGAATTTATCAATACATTTATATTTATTATTATTATATATATATATTTCATATACTATTTAATAAAAGTGATTCCTTCTAAATTAACCTCTTGGTTATAACTATCAGATTAAATAATAAAATTTTAATAGGGTATCACGGTTTATTTAAACTCGATGTTATAGGTAATACATGGAATAAATGAAATAAAATTAAATAGAAATATTTTCTAAATCCTATTGTTGTTACATTCTTATCCCATTTATAAATTTTGTCCTTGCAATTTAAATATGTCCTTGGTATTGTATAGTTTCAAATATAAAAATTCCTTTTCGAAAACCCACATCTAAAAAAAATTTAATAAAAAATTCTCTTGAGAAGATAGAAAGTGAAATGTGATAGTCATATGGGATTATACATACAAGGTACGGAAATAATGGAAAATTAGTGTGATGTGAATATATGGACTTGGATGAAATTTAATTTCTAGTGATCAATGATCATAAAAAGTGAAAAATCATGATAAACAAAATAATTACAAAACCATAGACCATAGAAGTGTAAAAAGATAATAAATTCATATAAAATGAAGGTTATTGGACACTTTTTTGGGTGTTAATATTCATTTAGTAGGGAATATAAGTCATTTTACAATATATAAAAATAAATAAAGAAATATGCTTAAATGATAATTATAATTTCATCCTTATATAACATTACACCACAAAATCACCTCTTTCTTCTAATGATCTATATTAATGATGAATATTTCATTCCTCAAGCACTAATATCCAATTATAATGCATCATATAATGGTCAAAAGGGTAAAAATATACCCTCCATCTCTTTATATATTAACATAAACCAATTTGGTTAACAATAGTTTCAAATATTTATACATACATTAATTTATAAAACATAAAAAATAATGACTGTGTTTTTGGTTAATCCAATCCATAAGTTGTTAGTGATAAAAATAATAAGAAAAATTCTTGACCAGATTCGAGACCCAAAAATTTATAATAAAAGACAATAAAATTACAAAATCAATGTATAATTATACAGTAATAGTAGATTATATTGTCACATTCATGATATGTGAACACCTTGGTCATATATTCTATGGAAACAAAGAATCTACCTATATTACCATATATCTTTAATGGAAACATGAATGATTCAAAAATTTACATTATCTAATTCATCAAAAAAATACCATAGACTATTGAACCTATTCATTAAATCCTAAATGCAATAAGATTTATTAAAGATGAATTAAATCACTAACCAATTTAAATGTTACCAATACTATCCCATCAGAGTCAATCATCTCTTTATCCAAAAAAAATCTATATATCCAAATTGGAAAATATTAAGGTTTATATTTAAATCTATCACATGTCTTGAAAAAAATGTCATATTTCTTCTAAATAACTTATCATGGTTATTGGTACCATTGAAAATATAATTAAAATAAGATAAAAAAGAACTGAGAAAAAATACATAGATGTTTCATGATTCTTATAATCTAGAATATTATTTGTAGAACACCTTAACTAAATAATTATAAATTCCAAATACACAGTCATTTCAATCATTCCACTCCCCTCTTAATCCATTAAACAAGATTTGACATATTCTCCCAAAACACTATTTTCTCTTTATATTTTATTCATAGTATCTTCATCAAAACTGAAAAAATCATTATTTATACAACCTTACCCATAATTATATGGATATTTCCCTATATGACATCATATTCCATAATGAACATAATTATTAAATAAAAAAAATACAATCATTGATGAGACCTTATTGAAACCATTATTTATATACATTGAGTTAACATTAATATTAAATTTCCCTCAGAAATTAATTTCTATATGTACCTATTTTCCACACTCAAAACATATTTCTTTTTCTTTTGAGGAATTATCCACCATGATTTATCCCAGATTAATCAAATAATGATAATTGAACATTCTTTCCTCCATGTACCTCATTAATATACTTTTTCCTCTTGTTATGTGTTACAAGAAGCTCGCCTATATAGAGATTGTTGATCATATTACAAGAATGCAGAATCAGAATAATAATAAAACTTTTCTTTGCATCACCCATTTTATTTCGGTTATTAAGAGAAAAATCATTAAAAATTTTGATCTAATTTACCAATACATGAATCCTCATTTGTCCAACCAATCTCTAAAACAAAAAACGTTATGTGAGAAATAATAAAAATAGAGGGAAATTGTATAATAATATTTAGTATGTCTGAATCATGAAACATTATTTTCAATATATAACAACTTTGGTTTAACTAAATTCATCCATGATTATCATATATTCATATCTCTCATAATGGTTTGTAAAGAACATTTAGATTAAACCAAAGCACATCCCCTGAGCGTGTCAAACTAGGTGTCCAAAAATGACTATTATTGTCTATAAGGTGATGATCAAGCCTATCTCACTACACATATTTTGATATTATTAAACCAAGGTATAACTATTCTAGAGACATATCAACTATTTGTATACATAGAGGGTTGTAATTGAATTTAGAATCTCATAAACTATTCATTACCAAATAATTACGATGTAATACTATACTAAGAAACATACCAAGGGTTTTCACCAATGTTTTATAACCCTAGTACCTCAAGGTTGACCAAACCTCGCCATTTATACCAACAATAATGAACCAATATATTCATATATAAATATGACATCTTAATAGATGATATTAAATACATTGTATATGAAAACATTCCCTAGGACCATATAAGTATAGTATTTTTGGATACTGGGTACAAAATTCTCTTATATCATGAAATATCTCCAACATATCCTGTAACATCCCAAGTAAGTAATGAATAATAGATATTTTTATCTATGTTTATTAATGATTAAGATAGTGTTATAGAGGCTTAAAATGAAAATAAATACAATCTTATGCATGGAATACACTAATATTCTTAAAAGATTATTTTACTGCCTTTTGATGGCAAATCATTTTTGAATCTATAATTTGACAATTTATTAAACTATTTTTGTCAAAATAAACTTATTCTTTATGATTGGGACATCAAAATTTACTTTGTGTGAATTTTTGGTATTTTTCTGACAATGTTCATTTTTTAATGAATAGTGAAAAATACTGCATTTTACATCAAATTTTTTTTAAACTAATTTATTTATATGATTAGATTATGTTTTGAATTGGTTTTGAAGTGAAATTAGAATATATATTTACCATTTTATCCAATGGTGGTCATTGGAATCAATTTCACTTTGAAAATAGACTTAAACTGGTGTCAATCTTTTGATACTTATTGTTTTGTAAAAACACGATTTTTGCTCTGGCAGCGGGAATTAATTATTAAATTAATTAATGTGACTTATATGATTTGAAATCTGTAAAATAGACCTCATTTTTGAATTTGGAATATCAAATATAGCTTAGGGTGAATTTTTGGTAATTTTCTGAAAAACTTAAATATTTGATGAATAGTGAAACCCCTAAGTGGTAATCAAGAAAACTGATTTATCAGTTAAATAAAAGTTTACAACTAATGTGTATTGAATTTTGAAAATCCGACATACATGGTTGTCATTAAGAGGTAAAATTTGGTTCAATGAGATTAAAATAATTTTTTGGTGAATAGTACCTTATTAAGTTTTTAATCGTGATTATTGGTAATTAGTGTAGTTTAAGTTATAAATAATGCTTTAATAATATGAAATGACCTAGAAACATGTCCCAACCTTATTGGTTGTGTCATGGCCGACCAAGAAAAGTCATGGGACAACTTGGGGACCCCATGGAGACATTTTGGTTGGTAAATGACATAAATTACTTTTTATTTAATGTAAAAGTAAAAATGACACAAACATAATATGTTTTACGAAAACAATTTTTACATGGGGATATAAAGATAATATATTTGATTATAAATAGTCATTGGAAATATAAAAGGATTTCATACATCATTGTATTTTTTTTATGATTTTTAGACATTAAATAAATTAAATTATTTATGACATAATAATGATGCAGCGATGACATCATTATTTGACGATTTAAATAAAATAGAAAGATAATGTAAAATCTATGAACTACACATGTCCAAAACCAATTGGATGAGTGGATTTCGAACCCTTATCCCCTTATCCACGAATTATATCAATGTGGGAACTTTTAAAACCGAAACACATTTTCAAATAAAGTAATATTTCATTACTTTCCAAAAGTGCCCCTCCACTCCTCTTATAAAAGGCCCTCACCTCTACCTCATTTCACACACTCCTCAAGCCTTTGGCTCGGCCAAAACCTGCCCATTTACTCTCTCCACGTCCCTGTCCTCATCCTAGAGGATTCCCTTTGGGAAAAATCCTTTCAAAGGAAGCCTTTAGGCTCAAATCAAAAGGAGTTACACTTTTAAAGGTAATTCATTCTCTCATGTTCATTTGTTTTATTTTGTTTCTCCAACCCCCTAAACTCTTTTTATTTACAACTTTTGTAACAACACCAGTGTCTTCAATATACTAAGATGTTGTTATAATATTTATTTGAGCTACACTCTCACACAACTACATCAAATGGTTAAATAACATACGGTTTCCGTGGATGGCGCAATTCTGCCTCCCGAAACGATGATTGTTCAATACTCATTTAACACCTTCAAAGGTGGACATTATGATGTCACTTTTTTTATATATGATATATAATATGTTTACATTTTCCTTAAGATTCTGTTTTTTTTCATTTTGGACTTACCTTTATGGTTTCTATTATGGGTAAACACGATATCTTCATTTTAGGAAGTGCGGACTACCGCCCCCTGAAAGTGATTTGATTCGTTAATACCATATGTGGGATGTGTAAAGGATAAAGATGATGATATTATATATGTTATTATACTGGAATTATAATATACTTTTATATCATTATTATTCCATTCTAGAAAATAAGAAATAGAAATGGATGTAGTGTTCATGCGTGCGTACGGATTACCGTCTCCATGAACGGTGCATTTCATTTCGTACCTCTAAATGTGATGTAATATTATAAATACATGTATATGATGAATATATATGATATATATGTTATCCAAATCATTAATATCATTCTGGATATAACGAACCTATGACCAAATTAACAACATGTAAGTGTAAGAAGCCTATTTTTGACTTAAGAACCAAATACCGACAAAATGAACATTATTTACTTAAATGATTACATGATGTTCATAACATGGTATAAAATGAATAATGAACTTGAAAAAGATTCTTAAGCAAGTATAGATTAACTCAAGTTTATTATTCATGATATTAAAGAACGGTCGGGTCATGTCGGATACGAGGTATGGGACTTCGTCTCAATCTCCTTTCATTGAGGCATACTTTATTTTATACACAACTTTATTTTATACGGTGTATAAACCCCTATGACTTTTACATTTATTCAAAAGGAATCTTTTTTATACAAAAAGTTTACTAAACGAAAAAAGGGAATGTTTTGTAGTACGTATGCGGCGACAATGACTTCTCCGCCGTCGTGACCGTTATTTGAGTTTCGGCTTCCTCTACAAGCCATACATTATTTTTAATAGAAAAATAAATACCATGTTTACTTTTCTTGTATTTTGGTATTGAAAATGCTTTTCACAATGTGTTTGTGTTGTATTGATATCTTGAGATTGAAATGTCGAAATGTAATGTTTCCTTTATGCATGTTTTATGTGATACGATTATGTTATGGTTCTTGGGCATTATTATGAAGATGGGTGGTTCGGTGATAAACTAAGGGCGGGTGAGCCCGATATAGCTCTCCAATGCATTGGGTAACGCGAAGGAGTGAAAAGTTAAGGTTTCTCAGAAGAGATTTAGGGAATATACTGTGAGGGGTATTCCAAACGTAACCAAGAGGGTTACACCCTACGTAAGAATGTTATGAATGCCTCAAGTTACCTTTATGTCTTATGATTTCTATGATTTATTCATGATTTTATGAGGTATGTTAAAGTGCCTATATTTTATGGGTAAAGTATGATTTCATTCTTATGTATATATGAACTCATGTTTCCTTTCCATGTTTTTTTATAACCCATACTGAGTTTTTATGCTCATCCCATGTTTTTGAAATGTTTTTCACAGGTCAAGGGAATGGTACAAGATAAGATGATAGAGTCAAGGATGTGTCAAGAAATAATCCATGTTTTATTTTAAATGTGTTTCCATTGATGGGAATGAAGAATAATATCTTTATTTAACCACTTTGTTTATATGTGGAATGTAATGCATGTTTATGATCTAATTCTCTAAAAATCTAAACCCGAAAAGATCTTCAATGTGTAGTCTTGTAATAACTCAAGATGAAGTATGGATTAAGGCTGGGGCCTTATAGTTGGTATCAGAGGTCGGTTTAGATAACTTTAGGAGTTAGAATTATATTAAATGATTATCCAATTTTTTTTTAAAAATGATATAGCATTTGAAGATTACCATGTTGCTTCATCTAAGACATGTTTGTTCAGAATGGTTTTCCGCAGAGGAAACAGGGAAGCAGTGCTAGGAAGGCATACAAAAGGTAATAACCTTCCGAATCAGCATCCAGAAATGGTCGGAATTGGAACTGAATAGTTTGTTATAGTAATGGCACAGTTGACTCAAGCGATAAATGGCGGTGGCATCTATACACGAGATCAGCCAGACCAACTGCAGAGGAACATGTCAGTGGTGGAACATTTCATGAGGCAACATCCACCATCATTCAGAGGATCATCTGACCCTGTGCTAGCTGATGCGTGGATTAAAGCACTGGAGAAGATTTTTGATGTCATGGGGTGTTCATACAATCAAAAGGTTAGTCTTGCTATTTTCCGTTTGGAGGGTGAAGCAGATCAGTGGTGGTCTATGGTTAAAAATAGCAGGGACGCCGATGAGATTGATGCTCTTGACTGGGATGAATTCAAAGGTATCTTTCTTGAGAAGTATTTTCCTATGTCTGTTCGACTTAGGATGGAAAAGCAATTCTTGGAATTGAGGCAAGAGGAAGACTCAGTGGCTGCCTATGAAGAAAGGTTCACTCGATTGGCAAGGTATGCTCCAAATTTTATCCGGGACCTTGATAGTAAAATCAATCGTTTTTACTCAGGATTGAAGCCAAAATATCGAAGGGCATTAGCTTCTCATGAGTTTAAAAGTTATGAAAATCTTGTTCGATGTGCTGGGAAGGTGGGAATGGAGTTTTCCGATGACTAAGTGTTCTATAACAACCAGCAGAAGAAGAGACCGAGGCGGCAGGAGAAAGGTAAGAATTCTTCAAAAAAGTCTGATGGTAAGAGAACTAAGTTTCCAGTTTGTGATAAATGTGGCAAAAGGCATGCTGGGGAATGTCTTCTGAATTCTGGAAAGTGGTACTGATGTGGTAAGATGGGACATAAGGCTCGTGATTGCACTGAAAAGGATCAAGGTGAAGGTAAGAACAAATTTGGTTTACAGTTAGTGAAATGTTATAATTGCAATGAGATGGGTCACTATGCAAACGAGTGTCTGGCAAAGAGATTGATTGATGGGAAACAGTTAGACTACAAGCATAAAGGGGTGGTGAAATCCTTTGCAACTACATCAGCAGTTGTCGGGCCATCAAATGAAGTTGTATCAGGTACTTTGTTTGTTTTTTTTCAGATTATGCCAGTGTGTTGTTTGATTCAGGGTCTACACATTCTTTCATCTCTGAAACCTTTTGTATTAAAATGGGAATACCACCTCACGAAATGACTCCTGAACTTTTGGTAAAAACACCTAGGGGGAATGTTGAGGCAAAAAGAATTTATAAGAATCGTCCTATCCTTATCTGTGGAAAGAACCTACTTGCAAACCTTATTGTTCTACCTCTAGTAGAGTTTGATGTTATCCTGTGTAGGGATTGGCTCTCTATTTACCATGCTAAGATTTACTGTAGAGATAAAGAAGTTTTTTTTCAGAAAGAATTTCAGTATGTTTACAAGAATTAACCCATACTTTTGATAACATATCAAGAGGCTGAGAAACTTGAAAAAGATGGAAATGAATGTTACCTTGCACACATCGTTGAAAATAAAGGAACTGTTCAGATTAATGATGTGCCAGTGGTAAATGAGTATCCTGATGTTTTTCCTGATGAGTTGCCTGGAATAATACCAGATCGAGAAGTTGAGTTTACTGTTGACTTAGTTCCTGATGCTAACCCAATTTCAAAACCCCCTTATCGAATGGCAGAAATTGAACTTTTAGAGTTGAAGGAGCAATTGCAAGATTTATTAGAGAAAGGTTTCATTAGACCTATCACATCACCATGGGGTGCTTCTGTTTTATTTTTTAAAAAGAAAGATGGTTCTATGAGACTTTGCATTGATTATAGAGCCTTGAATAATATCACTGTTAAGAACAAATATCCTTTGCCTCATATCGATGATTTGTTTGATCAGATCCAGGGAGCTCGGTTTTTTTCAAAGATTGACTTGAGACCGGGGTACTATCAGCTGAAGGTAAAGGAGGCAGATATTCCGAAGACCGCGTTCCGTACGAGATATGGCCATTTTGAATTTGTAGTAATGCCTATTGGGATAACCAATGCAGCTGCTGTATTCATGGACTTAGTGAATAGAATTTTCCATGAGTTCTTGGATAAGTTTGTGGTGGTTTTCATTGATGATATTTTGGTGTTTTCTAAAAGTAAAGAGGAGCATGAAAAACATTTTAGGTTTATCTTGCAAACCTTAAAAGAAAATAAACTGTATGGTAAATTCAGCAAGTGTGAGTTTTGGTTGCAACAAATTTCATTACTTGGTCACATGGTTTCTAAAGATGGAATAACTGTTGATCCTGCAAAAACAAAAGTTGTGGAAGAATGGCCAAGACCCAAAAATGTAACCGAGATTCGTAGATTCCTTGGTTTGGCGGGCTATTACCAAAGGTTTGTTAGAAATTTTTCACGGTTATCCAGTCCAATGACTAAGCTAACTCGGAAGGGTGTTAAGTTTATCTAGAAAAAAGAATGTGATGATTGTTTTCAGGAATTGAAAAGAAGATTGGTGAATGCTCCAGTTTTGGAACTACCTTCCAGGAATGGTGAGTTTGTTATATACAGTGATGCTTCATTGAAAGGACTTGGTTGCGTCCTAATGCAGAATGATCAGGTAATTGCTTATGCTTCATGACAGTTGAAAACTCATGAGGTAAATTACCCTACACATGATTTGGAATTAGCAGCTGTTGTTTTTTGCTTTAAAAATTTGGAGGCATCATTTGTATGGAGTAAAGTGTGAAATATATACCGATCACAAAAGTTTAAAGTATATATTTACTCAGAAAGAATTGGACATGAGACAAAGGAGATGGCTATAATTAATCAAGGATTATGATTGTACTATTCATTACCATCCAAGAAAAGAAAATAAAGTGGTTGATGCTTTGAGTCGAAAAAGTAATGCATCATTAACAATGTTGTGCTTGGAATGTGATCCTTTGGTTATGGATTTGATGAACTTTGGAATAGAAGTTGTTGGTGCAGGAAGTCCTTCTGTTTTGTTTCAGGTATCAGTGAGATCATCTCTATCAGATAGAATCAAGCAAGTACAGAAGCAAGATAGTGAGTTGCAGAAAAAGGTAGAGCTGGTTCAGAAAGGTAAGTTTCCTGAATTCAACATTGATAATGATTGTGTTTTGAGATTTGGGAAGAGATTGTGTGTGCCTTGTGATTCACAATTGAAGAGAGAGTTGTTATGTGAAGCTCATTGTTTTCCGTTTTCAGTTTATCCGGGCAGTACTAAGATGTATAGAGATCTGCGGGAGTATTACTGGTGGGATGGAATGAAAAGAGATATTGCTGATTTTACTGTGAAGTGTTTGACTTGTCAGTAGGTTAAAGAAGAGAGGCAATTACCGAAAGGGATGCTTCAGCCTTTACCAGTGCCAGAGTGGAAATGGGAGAATATATCCATGGACTTTGTTGTTGGATTACCGAAGACATCTCGAGGTAATAATGCAATCTAGGTTATTGTTGATCGCTTGACCAAATCTGCTCATTTCCTTGCTATACGAGATACTTTCTCTCTTGATCAACTTTCCCGTTTGTATCTTAAAGAGATAGTCAGGTTACATGGAGTTCCTCTCTCCATTGTATCGGATCGTGATCCCAGGTTTACTTCTAACTTTTGGAAAGGCCTTCAGAAGTCATTGGGTACTGAATTAAATTTTAGTACAGAATTTCATCCTCAATCAGATGGGCAGTCAGAACGAACAATTCAGACATTGGAGGATATGATACGAACTTGTTCTATGGATTATCAGGGAAGTTGGGACCAACATCTTTCATTGGTTGATTTTTCATATAATAATAGTTTTCATTCTAGTATACAGATGGCACCATTTCAGGCATTATATGGGAAGCGGTGTCGAACTCCAACTTTCTAGGATGAAGTGGGTGAAAGGAAGTTGATGGGATGAGAATTGGTAGAAGAGATGGCAGAAAAAGTTCAGCTGATTCAGAAACACATGAGAACAGCTCAGAGCAGGCAGAAGAGTTATGCGGATAACCGGAGGAAGGATCTATCTTTCAAGGTAGGTGATCATGTTTTTCTCAAGGTTTCTCCTTGGAAAAGTGTGATGAGATTTGGTAAGAAAGGAAAGTTGAGTCCAAGGTTCATTGGACCATACGATATTCTGGAAAGAGTTGGATCAGTTTCATACCGAGTGGCTTTACCTCCGAGTTTATCTCAGGTACACAATGTTTTTCACGTTTCGATGTTGAGAAAGTATATGCCAGATCCATCTCATGTTTTGAGTCCAGAGGTAGTTCAGCTGGAAGAGAACCTATCTTATGAGGAACAACCGGTCCAGATTCTTTACCATAGGGAGCAAGTGTTACGGAATAAGGTGATTCACCAGGTAAAGGTTTTGTGAAAAAACCACATGATTGAAGAGGCAACATTGGAATCTGAAAATGCAATGAGGGATAAGTACCCCCATTTATTCGATAAGTAAATAAATTGCGGGGACGCAATTTTCTAAAGGGGGGAAGGATGTAACATCCCAAGTAAGAAATTAATAATAGATATTTTTATCTATTTCTATTAATGATTAAGATAGTGTTAGAGAGGCTTAAAATGAAAATAAATACAATCTTATGCATGGAATACACTAATATTCTTAAAGGATTGTTTTTCTGCCTTTTGATGGCAAACCATTTTTGAATCTATATTTTGACAATTTTATAAACTATGTTTGTCAAAATAAACTTATTCTTTATTATTGGGACATCAAAATTTACCTTGTGTGAATTTTTGGTATTTTTCTGACAAGGTTCATTTTTTAATGAATAGTGAAAAATACTGCATTTTACATCAAAAATGTTTTTTTAAACTATTTTATTTATATTATTAAATAATGTTTTGAATTGGTTTTGAAGTGAAATTAGAATATATTTTTACCATTTTATCCAATGGTGGTCATTGGATTCAATTTCACTTAGAAATTAGACTTAAACTGGTGTCAATCATTTGATACTTATTGGTTTGTAAAAACACGCTTTTTGCTCTGGCAGCTGGAATTAATTATTAAATTAATTAATTTGACTTATATGATTTTAATTTTGTAAAATAGAATTCATTTTTGAATTCTGAATATCAAATATAGCTTAGGGTGAATTTTTGGTAAATTTCTGAAACACTTCAATTTTTGATGAATAGTGAAACCACTAACTGGTAATCAAGAAAACTGATTTTTTAGTTAAATAAAATTTTACCACTAATGTTTATTGAATTCTGAAAATCCGACATACATGGTTGTCATTAATAAGAAAAATGTGGTTCAATGAGATTAAAATAATTTTTTGGTGAATAGTAACTTATTAAGTTTTTAATCGCGATTAGTGGTAATTAGTGTAGTTTAAGGTATAAATAATGCTTTAATAATATGAAATGACCTAGACACATGTCCCAACCTTATTGGTTGTTTCATGGCCGACCAAAACAAGCCATGGGTCAACATGGGGACCCCATGGAGACATTTTGGTTGGGAAATGACATAAATTACTTTTTATTTAATGTAAAAGTAAAAATGACACAAACATAATATGTTTTACAAAAACAATTTTTACATGGGGTTATAAAGATCAGATATTTGATTATAAATAGTCATTGGAAAGCTAAAAGGATCTCCTACATCATAGTATTTTTTTATGATTTTTAGACATTAAATAAATTATATTATTTATGACATAATAATGATGCAGTGATGACATCATTATTTGACGATTTAAATAAAACAGAAAGATAATGTAAAATCTATTAACTACACATGTCCAAAACCAAATGTATGAGTGGATTTCGAACCCTTATAACCTTATACACGAATTATATCAATGTGGGACCATTTAAAACCGAAACACATTTTCAAATAAAGTAATATTTCTTTACATTCCAAAAGTGCCCCTCCTCTCCTCTTATAAAAGGCCCTCACCTCTACCTCATTTCACACACTCCTCAAGCCTTTGTCTCGGCCAAACCCTGCCCATTTACTCTCTCCACATCCCTCTACTCATCGTAGAAGATTCCATTTGGGAATAATCCTTTCAAAGGAAGCCTTTAGGCTCAAATCAAAAGGAGTTACACTTTTAAAGGTAATTCATTCTCTCATGTTCATTTGTTTTATTTTGTTTCTCCAACCCCCTAAACTCTTTTTATTTACTTCTTTTGTAACATCACCAGTATCATAAATATACTAGGATGTTGTTATAAAATTTATTTGAGCTACAATCTCACACAACTACATCAAATGGTTATAGAACATACGGTTTCTGTGGATGGCGAAATTATGCCTCCCGAAACGATGATTGTTCAATACTCATTTAACACCTTCAAAGGTGGCAATTATGATGTCACTGTTTTTATATATGATATATAATATGTTTATGTTTTCCTTAAGCTTCTGTTTTTTTTCATTTTGGACATAACTTTATGGTTTCCATTATGGGTAAACACGATATCATCATTTTAGGAAGTGCGGACTACCGCCCCCTGAAAGTGATTTGATTCGTTAATACCATATGTGGGATGTGTAAAGGATAAAGTTAATGATATTATATATGTTATTATACATGAATTATAATATACTCTTATATCATTATGATTCCATTCCAGAAAAAATGAAATAGAAATGGAAGTAGCGTTCATGCGTACGTACGGCTTACCGTCTCCATGAACGGTGCATTTCATTTCTTACCTGTAAATGTGATATAATATTATAAATACATGTATATGATGAATATATATGATATATATGTTATCCAAATCATTAATATCATTCTGGTTATAACGAACCTATGACCAAATTAAAAACATGTAAGTGTAAGAAGTCTATTTTTGACTTAAGAACCAAATGCCGACAAAATGAACATTATTAACTTAAATGATTACATGATGTTCATAACATGGTATAAAAGGAATAATGAACATGAAAAAGATTCTTAAGCAAGTAGATATTAACTCATGTTTATTATTCAGGAGATTAAAGAATGGTCGGGTCAAGTCGGATATGAGGTATGGGACTTCGTCTCAATCTCCTTTCATTGAGGCATATTTTATTTTATACACAACTTTCTTTTATACGGTGTATAAACCCCTTTGACTTTTACGTTTATTCAAAATGAATTTTTTTATACGAAACGTTTACTAAACGACAAAATGGAATGTTTTGTCGTACGTATGTGGCGAAAACGACTTCTCCGTCGTCGTGACCGTTATTTGAGTTTCGGCTTCCTCTACATGCCATACCTTCTTTTTAAAAGAAAAATAAATACCATGTTTTACTTTTCTTTTATTTTGGTATTGAAAATAGTTTTCACAATATGTTTGTGTTGTATTGATATCTTGTGATTGAAATGTGGAAATGTCATGTTTCCTTTATGCATGTTTTATGTGATACGATTATGTTATGGTTCTTGGGCATTATTATGAAGACAGGTGGTTCCGTGATAAACTAAGGGCGGGTGAGCCCGATATAGCTCTCCAATGCATTGGGTAACGCGAAGGAGTGAAATGTTAATTTTTCTCCGAAGAGATTTAGGGAATATACTCTGATGGGTATTCCAAACATAACTAAGAGGGTTACTCCCTACGTAAGAATGTTATAAATGCCTCAAGTTAACTTTATGTCTTATGATTTCCATGATTTATTAATGATTTTATGAGGTATGTTAAAGTGCCTATGTTTTATGGGTAAAGTATGATTTCATTATTATGTATATATGAACTCATGTTTCCTTTCCATGTTTTTTTATAACCCATATTGAGTTTTTATGCTCATCCCATGTTTTTGAAATGTTTTTCACAGGTCAAGGGAAATGTACATGATAAGATGATAGAGTCAAGGATGTGTCAAGAAATAATCCATGTTTTATTTTAAATGTGTTTCCATTGATGGGAAGGAAGAATACTATCTTTATGTAACCAGTTTGTTTATATGTGGAATGTAATGCATGTTTTATGATCTAATTCTCTAAAACTCTAAACCCAAAAAGATCCTTAATGTGTAATCTTGTAATAACTCAAGATTAAGTAAGGATTAAGGCTGGGGCCTTATATATCCTATAATTATATCCGCTTAATTAATATTCATAAACATACCATAAATAAAAAAATTTATTTATTATCTATGGAAAGGAATATATGAAAGAGTGAGCTCATATTCTCATTATGGATAAACATGAGATACATAAATTGATGATAGTATGGAATCAAAATATACGAATAAGGGTAGGATATCCTTACATAAAAAGATTATACCCAATAAATCCTTGATCATAAACAATGGTCATGAAATAAATATTAACATTTCATAAGACATGAATCATGATGAAATCAAATAACAAAACATGTTATTGCCTAAAATTGATGTAATAAAAGGTTTTTTTGGAATAAACATATAACATTATAAACATGTATAAATAGAAATAGAATCACACATTAGGTTAAATTATATTAAATCAATCCCTCGCATAAATTTATGTAGATGAAACCAAATCCATTTAAGAACTTATTAATATTAATGATATGTCCTTTCCTAATATTATGTTCATGGAATCCGTGTCTATGCAGAAACTTATGGACCTCAAAACAAGATCCACCCATTAAATTATGAACATGGAATCATGTCCACACACTTCATTTCAACCAAATGAGTTATCCATCTTTACAAAATGTATTAGAGGGAGATATAGGCCACACACATCACATAAATGAAATAACACATATATGTTTTTTAAGATCCTAAAAAATTCATTATCTCAGAACTCATGGTAAGAAACAAATTTTACTAAAGTATAAATCACGAAAAAGAAAATGGGTTTCATCAATATCTTTTCAACATAAACATAAAACATTTAGAAAAAAATAGGGCTTGTATGCCTGGATCATATCCATAGTAAAACAAATGTATCATTAACAGATATCATCTTAGTTTGAAAAATATTTTGAACGATCATTTGTAAATAATTCTTGGGGTAATTAAATTTCCTATTTTGATATAACATAATTTATAAAAAGACTCCACTTAAAAATGAATATTTTTAATTTGAAAATTATTTTTTAAACTTGTAAATAATATTGAAATAATTTATGTTTGATAATGGAGGGAAAATAATATCATTACATATAATTTAAATAACATAACATCGATAATTTGTTCAAAAGTCACAAAATAAACTATTTTAAAAATGTAAAAATATTCCTTTCTAACCATTTTTTAAATATTAATACATGGGTAAAAATTATTTTAAACCATTATAAAATAATAGTAATAATAATTTTTAATTTTTTTAAAAATTGAACATGTAATAAAAATATTTTCATGTGTTTACTTATATATATATATTCCTATATAATAATTAGATTGGGAAATAAACCCTTACCCCTTTGGTATTATTTTAAATATAAGCCCAATTATTTAAATAATATTAATTAGTTATATATATTAAATAATTTACATGTTAAAAATCATAAAATAGATTCATGGTATGTATATAAATGATAGGAATGAAACATGTTTTTTATAAATTGTGTATCCCGTAGAAATAAAAGTGAGATTAAAATCTGTTACAATTTCTCAGACTTCCTTTGAATGTTTTTTATACTCATGTATAATAAATCTAAATTTATTGTTTTCATATATAAGGAATAATTATCATTTTTTTGAAATTATATATATTAATTAAATATATATATATATATTTATTTATATATTTTCATTCATAATGATAGGTATGGAAAATGAATTACACTTTTCAAGAGGACGGTAAGTCGTATGTACACATGAATGTTGTATTGGCTTTTTAAAGGATGGAATGAAAGATAAGTAATTTATAATTTACATTTAAAAAATTATTTATATATAATTTATATCATATATATTAATAAAATACATCCTCTTTACCATCTATGTAAAATATAAATAAAAAAAAAACATATCTCTTTGTGAAGGTGATAGTCCACACAGGCACACGAGGGATGTTATCATTATCCAATGTGTTGAAAGGTAAAAATGAATAGAAGATATTATAAATTAAGAAGAGTAATTATTTTATAAATATTCTATATATAAATTAAATTATTAATATAACCCATCTATAAAATGTGGTGATGAAAAATGAAATGTATCGCTACGTGGAGACGATAAGTCGTATGTACGCACAAGTGATACTTTCACTTACTGATTGATGAGAAAGTGGCTCTATGGTGGCATTTTAATAATAATAATAAAATTTAATAATATTGGGTATATTTATGTTTTTATTTTTCAATAAATATAAAATGTTTTTATGAGGTAAATAAGAGTAGATAAAGAAATTAATCAGTCAATTTGATTCTCTCTCCCTCAAAATCACTCATTTAGATCTCCTATAAAGGGCTCTATGGTCTGTTTTTTTAAAAGACAGTAACCAAAAAAATTAATAAATATTTTTATAATATAATTTTCAGGAGGATTGTATATATATACGGATCAATGTGGTTTTGAATAAGTTATAAGGGTGCTGATTTTTTATTATTTAGGTGAGTGTCAATTTGGGAATTTCCATGAAGATTAAATTATGATATGACTATTCCTAGGAAAAATGCTCCCAATGGAATATAAATTAAATGGGGATGAAATTGTATAAAATATATTATCCCATTCATCGGTATTTATCTTTTTAAATATTTTTAACTAATTCATGTTTATTTTATTTTCATAAAATATTGTTACTGTCAATTTTGACACAAAATAATACATTTACTTCAATAGTATCAGAACAATAATATCAATTAAAAAATAAATATTTTAACACATACATATAATTTAATTTTAAACTTTTAAATTCTTGGATCCCATAAATCATCTCAAATTATTAAGATTTTAATATTTTTAAAATCATTTCTTTGAATTTTCCATTTATTGAATAATTACCTCATTAGATTTTTATAACCATTTAAGGCACTTATTTCTTCCATAAATGTTACAAAACATATCATAATTAATATAAATATACTATAATTAAAAATAATATTTATAGTAGATCAAATCCTCTAGATAACTCCATGTTATAAAAATATTTATTAAAAACAAGACGGTGACATGTGTGACTTTTGTATAATTGTTTTATAAAAGTCATAGTTTCATCCAAAATTCCCGAAAAAGTAAAAAAATTATATATTTTGATGATTATGGGTGATTCATATTCATTAAATAAATTTATCCAACAATTAATGAAATTTAATAATCCTTATCATTTATTCTAACCAGTAATTACCCATTTCACCCATTATTATTATAGTAAATTTTTTTATTTTTACTATTCAAAATCACAAAAAATAAAATAGTCCTTTTAAATAAATTTTCACTCAGTTATTCTAAAAATAGAATCAATTTTTTCAAAATTCAAGATAAAGTTTTTTATATTTTTATTTAAAATGAAATAAAATTAATGGTATAAATAATATTTTTCAAAAAATTTCCCTTTAAAATATAAATTGTTTTTATACTAACATCAAGCATAAAATAAATTTTAAAAAATAAAATTAATTAATATAAATAAATGATAACTAATTATATTTAAATAATAACAAAAATAAAATTTTACATTGTAAACAATTTAAAAGAAACATACAATTTTAAATTAAAATAAGTGTTTTCCACTATTCATTGGAAAACAATATTTATAGAAAATTATGAGGAATTCAACTGTATATAATTTTATAAAGCAATACTAAAAAATGAAGATAATATTTTAAAATATTTTTTCGGTAAATTTGATAATTTAAATATAATATTTACTTAAAATAAAAACAATTTTTGGATAAAATTTATTTTTGATTAAAAAAATTACAATACTAAAAGGTTGAATGAATATTTTTTAAAAATTATCCAATCCATTATAATTAAGATGAAATATATGTATATATATATATATATATATATCTTTTTTTAAATAAGTTAATATTATTTATTAACAATAATATTAATAGATAAGATATAATTATCACATTAAATAATAATATTTTAATAGTTGATTGTGGTTTATTTAAACATTGTATTGTCTGTAGTATAAGACAATAGGGAAATAATATTATTTAAAGGGACATGTTTTCTAAAAACAAAGGATGTTACATATTATGTGATAAATAAATATGGACTTTTATAATTTTAAATTTCTAGGCAATTTATTTAAATTTATTATGCTATAATTCCTCAAATTATGTGTTTATTCAAAAATATATAAAAATTGTTGAATTTTATATAATTCATGTTTTTTTTGATAAAATTTGTTTTTAATATGTAATTTATTGTTTTATGGTATAATTAATGTTTAATGATTTTATTTATTTTCTTTTTTTGAAATTTATATTGTACAATGTTTTCAATTTTTATATTTATCTTATTTCCATTATTTATATTTTTTATAATTATATTTGTTTTTAATGTTATTTTATTAATTTATCTTTTTTATAATTAAATTATAATCTCTTCAATCTTTTATTTTCAATTTTTTATGGTTTATTTAAAAAGAAATTTTAGGTTATAATTATTTAATTAAATATTTTTATATTAATTAATTAGATAATAAAATGTTAATTTAATTTCAATTTAATGTTTGTTAATGATATAATTATTTATAACATTAATTGATATATTAATTATTTTATAAAGTTATAATCTATTATCTATTAATTAATTAATTAATTATTTTTAAACTATTAATTTAGTTTCTCAGTTGATGAATTTGTATTGATTTATAACATATACTGTACATGGTCTTTTTATAGCCAAAATTTCATAGGTAATTGGTATATAAAATTATTACCATCTCCATGTAGCTATTTTCTACAACATCTCACATAGTTTATGTTGAAGACCAATCACATATTCAAATTGTGGATTTTGTTAATCCACCATGAAAATAGATACCCACATTGATATATATTGAGGGGAACCACGTATGAGAATACATATGTAGGGGAGTTGAGGGAGCATGATGTGTCAACTTTATTAGCAATATGTAACTTCTGATTGATGTATTTGACGGATTGATAAAGTATCATGATCACTGATACTGATGAATAAGATTAATTATGATTAAATATTGATGATGAAATAACTCAATCGATCAAGAATGAAGTTTGAAGATGGCCACCCAACTGAGTGCATGTAAGATGGCTTTCTGAGTTGCTGACCCCCACATAATATAAACCACATTCATTTGAGTTTTTAGGTTTTCATAACCTCTAGTGATGAAGATTAAAATCTGTCGGAATTATGATAACTAAAGCATAGCCTCGATTAAGACCCTTTAAAAAGATATGTTGATGAACAAGGCAATTTTCCTTGAAAATCGGGATTTGTCATGATGATGATCATCATTATTCCATTAGGGTTCATCCATATCATATCAGACTCCATAGTTTTCATCAATGGAGTGTATTATAGTTTTAATATTTTAGGGATTCAAGATTATTGAAATTTTAGGATGTTATTTTCTTGAGTTTGGATGATAAATAAGATTTAATATTGATCGATTTTTTATACTGGTTTTCCTAAAGTGGTTATGAAGATTTATGTGGATATTTATATTTGGTTCTTCGGCAAGATTATTGACAACATTATTAATTGAAAGAGGATTGAGGATATTAAAAATATGGTTTGAAGTTGGGCAATTTTAATGATCACAATTGATGTATATAATAAACTGCATGCTCAAATCGAGCTTCTGTTTTATCAATCTGATATTATATAAAAATTTGAAGTCATTTTGTGATGAGATTCTTATTTAATGGTTGTATTCATTTTCATTCTCAAGATCATTACTGGTGTTGATTTTGGGTATTCTGGTTGACCTCATTGTTGTTGCTGTGTATTTGTCTAAGAACACAATGAATGTTTTTACAATAATTCCCCATTTCAACAAAGTGTGGGTGAATTGATTGATACATGTATATATATGATTGGTTCTTATTTTATTTATTGTGTTGGTATGGTTCAATATTTATGATTACTAACAATTTTAATCATTAATTTAGGATTAAAATGAATAATAATAATTACTATAACTAACATATGTCATTTATGAATTATATGTAATAAATTAAGCTCAATGTTCTGAATGTATAATGAAACCGTAATTATAGAGTTTGATTTTGAGATTTGATAAATCATTGATGATAGAGAATCAATGATAGATAATTTATCCTCTCAAGGGGATGGCAAAAAATTATGTTAATTTTTATGGATATTATATTTATGATAAAGATTAAAATGATGATAAAAGATGAGGAATTTTATCATAGAAGAGTGAACAATAGAATAATATAAATTTCCAGAGCACGGTGATAGGATCTTGTACCAGAATATTTTTTGGAGAGATACTACTCCTTCAGATGGAGATAATGATTCAATGATTTTTATCCTTTTTGATAATGAGTATCTAGATATTCTATGGCTGAATCTTTGTGTTTTGAATATTGATTCCATTCTGATAAAAAAATTCTTGGGCATTTTACTATTATTCCTCTCCCTAAATTTGATAATTGAATAATTAGGTGATGTTTAAGGATCTATTTTTCTATCACTTCGTGGTATTATTTTTGCCTTCCATTGTACGATCAGTTTTTTTAAATCTGATAGTATTGTTAACAGAGTGGATATATTTTACTCAAATTGGATAGGAGATCAAGGATGAATCTTAATATTTAAACTTTTATATTATTGATTGATAATTTTGAGAAAAATGGGAGTGCAATTTTTTCTTGGTTCTTGATGATCATTGAGTTCCTCGATTGGCTCCAAAAGAAAGGTGGTCCAAATTGATGTTTTTCTAAAAAACATGAAATTCTAAGTAGAATGATATGAATGATTTTAAATTTTAATATTTTTATTGAGTGATTTTCATTTTAAATAATTTAAAGCAATGATGAAGGATTGAACCAACATATCTATTGGATTCGGTCACTCCTATCTTTCCTACTAACTATCGGATTATTTATTATTGGTTCATTTTAGTCTATATTATTTTATTAATATTATTTTATTGTTATTTTTAATAAATAATTTATTTACTCATTTTTTGTGAAATACCCCTTGAAAATATTAAAATTTTAAAATTGTTAACTAATAAAAATTTAGAAATAAGGACTCATATATGGATTTACAATGGGGGGTCAACCAAGAGTACTATTGAACAAAAATAGTTTGGTTATAAAAACTTGAGATAAGTTAAAATTGACTACAAACACTAAATTCAATTATATATATATATATATGTCATCAAAGTTTAATGATATGTCAGGTAAGAGTAAAAGTACATTATATTATCAATCCAACTACAATGATATTGTTTCCCATTTAGTAGGGGTCTAGTGTTGGAGAAAATATATAGTATTTTTTACTCTACCCAAATAGACTTATTCATCAGTTGACATATGATGCATGCTTAGTTTTAAATATTTTAATTTTTTAAAAATTAAATATGATGTTTTTTTATATGTACCTTATGTAAGACTATATAAAATTAAAGAAATAATTGCAAAAAGACATGTTTTTTGAAACAAATCATTTAAATAATTCATATATTTCTTATTGGATTTTAAAATATTTAGTGAAATATATAAATTTAGATCGAAAATATGGGTTTTTAATGACTTCTTGTATATGTGGCAGAGACCATGCATTATGAATATTTAAAAATGGAATAATTGTTCTTGTTACTGATGATGAGATATATCTACTAATGTTTAAGTTGTTTTCTATATAAGTAAATTTTAATTTCACAACATATAAATATTTAATTTATTACACTTCCCATAAGGTCTCTCAATACTCGTTACATTAAAAATAAAAACACATCTTTTATGATTTGATGGACCTAGAATACATTTTAACAACTATTAAATTTATGAATAAGGATAAATGTGTTTAATATATATGTGAAAATCTAAAAATAATATTATTATGATTTGGATTCTTTGACTCCTTGATGAGTTAGAAAACTTATATAATTATGAATTACTATTCATTATCATTTTATCAATTAAAATGTTTTTTAAATTTTAGTGTTTATTGAATGTTATGTGTAATCCTACTAACTAAGTTAATGGAATGGTGGGTTGTCTATTTTCCTAGTAGAGTGTGTAATTCTTTTCAACATTACTAAAAATCATAAGTATTATTTCAATCTATTAGATCAGTAATCATAAAATATTATTTTTACATATGTGTTTGCTAATTTATATATGAAAATACAATAACATATGGAAAAAGTTTAACAATGTTCATATATAGATAAAGAATCCAAATATAATTATATATGTTAAAGTGTATATAGTGAACATTAATATTTTTTAATACATTTTTCTTGTTACATATATAGTATTACTTATTTTTAAAGTGTCTTCATAATAGTGTCATCATCAATGAGTAACTGTTGAATGTGGTTATTATGTTTTTTTTATATTTTTTTATTATCAGGACATATGCGAATCAAATTTTTCCAAAGGTTAGTCCCATATCAATTTATATATTTTATACCAAAATGTTAAATTATTGATTTTATAATATTAAATATTTTTTAGATTTCTAATGATGGTTAATCATATTCAGATTGAGAATGAATCAACTATTGATGTCTTTTTGTAGACTATTTAGTAATTTTTATTAATTTATTGATGTATATACAAAATATATATTTTTGTATATTTTTTTAACTGACATTGTATTCAATTTTCATTAAGTTTTTTATTTCTTATTTTCTTAATTTATATTTCAATTTTATACTCTAAATTTCTATTTATTACAATAAAAGGTATTGGTTTATTGTATTTTATTTTATTTATAAATAATAAATGAATTTTTATCATAGGTTATTTTGAAAACAAATGTTGAAAAAACATTCAACATATATTTTTTGACAGAAAAATATTTTGAACGTACATTTCAAAGTCAGTTTTAATGAAATCCAAATAAATATTTACTTTTTTTCAATAAAAAATGTTCATCGATGAAATATAACATTACAATGAAAAATTAACATCCATATTTATTTGGGGATTAAACAGAGATTGTATAATTAAATAAGATGTTGAAAATATTTTTCAATGTCAGTTAAAATGAGAAACCATTGTTGAAGAGCTATGCATATCTATATTTAAATGGGTTTCAACAATATTTTTTTAGAATGTAATATTCAAATATCTATTAAAAGTGGTTTTATATAACTATTTGTAAACAATTATTTTTTACATCTACTATATTTAGGTCTCTGTTTAACCGATGATAAAAGTTTATTTTTCAGTAGTGAAATTAAATATTCAATGATAATTGAGGATATAGTTTCCTGAATACTCATTTGATGACCAATTTAAATGGTGATTATAGTGACGATTTAAGAAATATAAAAATATAACACCAAATAAAAATCTTTGCTGACAAAGTAGCTATATAGGTAAAAATAATCATCAATATATAGTTGGGAAGTTAACATGGGTATTACCTCTTATAATATATAGATTATATTTATGTAAATCATATTAAAATATCTTAACTTCTTTAATTACATATTTTATATCATTCTCAATCTATAATTGTTTTGAAAAGTGTAATCGTTGAACAATCTCCCATCATTATCCTTGAATACAGGATATTGAGAAGAAAACCAAAGATCCATTAATATCAGATATTGGAAAAGTACATCTAAATAAGTTGTAATATTATCTTCATTAAGAGGAGTTATAGGTCCCATGATGACAATGAGGTGTTATTTCTTTTTACATAATAGAAAATATGGTTTATCAGGGGAAACTAAGGTCCCTACCATGAAAATTGATATTCCCCAACATTGATTAATAAGTTTTGAATTATTATTTAATTTATCATTTAAAAATTAACATTTGGAATTATCCATTCCACATGGATAAAAATTCAGTTTAAATGAATATATTCTCCATTAAAATCCTATCATTCTTCTTTTAACAATATTACAGCATCACATGATTAATAAAATTGTGAATGTTTATTGAAGCACAATTGATACTAACTGATCCATGATGTGTTATCACTTCCATAGGTGGTTGAAGGATGTTTTAAAACTTATTCAGGATCATTTAATTATTCTTACCAAATATAAGATACATATTTTCATTAATTGTTTTTGTAAAAAATAATTTTTATTTCAAAAATTGTGTTTAAAATATAAAATTTTGATATATTATCATGAACATAATTTTTAAAATACATTCTTATGAAATCATAGTTTAGTGCCTAATAAAGTGGTTAATTTTAAAAATAATAAATATTTCCATGAATTAATGTTCAAAAACTATATTGATGTATAGTTATGGAATGTATAATTAATAAATAGATTTGTCAAATGTGTCAAAAGAATGATATATATGTGACATATTTGTTTTTGATAATAACTTTTAATTGTATTTCTCTTGTTGAGAAATATAAAAATAAACTATTAAAATTTGACTATAAACATCCCATGATCCATTAGAAGTTCTGTGGAAATATGATGAATTTTAAAAATAATATTTTGTTTCTTATTTATTTTGAATATTAAAAAAAATGAAAAATCATTCGAGCTTGAATTCATAATAATAAAATATATTAATTATTTTGGAAGGGATAAAATGATGAATATTATTAATTACCATTGATTTTGAGAAAAATATTTTTCCAATATTGCTAAAAAACCTAATTTGGGTTATTGAAACAATTAAAAAATATCTTGATAGAAATTATAGAGTTTAATTTAATGTCTATTTTATAAATTAAATGTCAAAATAAATATTAATAATTTTTTTTGAATGCTTTTAAAAATATAATTTGAAATTAAAATTTTAAAATCATTTTTTAAAACATAACGATATATTTTACAATATTTTCTCAATAAAAATTTAATTTTTACATAAATCATCATGAAATTTTTTTTAACAGATATATAAATTGAAAAATTTTCTTTTTTGATTATTATTAAATTATATATTCCCACATTCCATGATCTTGAATGGTATAAAACAAAAATATTTTTTAATTTGAAATTTTAGAGTACATTCAAATATTTTATCAATAAAATTCATTTAAACTATTAAAAATTATTTTTGATGAGGAATAATTAGATATTAATGTGTTTTGATATGATTTCTTTAATTAAATAATTTTTTAGTGTTCATTTTTACAAGATAAAGGATTTGTATTAGATATTTCAAAAAATGGTTTTATTATTCATCCAAGGTTAGGAATAAAATCACCAATAAAATCAATAAATACTAAAAATATATTAATGTTTTTAATAATTTCATAGGGAAATATATTGTAAAACTATATGGATTGTACAACAAGTTTAATGGGTTTTAATAAATATCATATACTAAAAATCAAGTTTTCTTTGAAATATTTTTTTTGAAATTCCAAAAAATTGTTTTTTATAAAATTTTATAATATTTTTTATTATTTCAAATTTATATCTATTGATTACGTATATATAAACACATAACCAATATATTATTTTAAATTTTTTTATAAGGATTGAAAATATAAATCATATCATTTTTTAATTTAGTAAGAGAATTTTTTTAAAACAACGAGCATGATATTCCGTTCATACTGACCCAAATGTAGCATCAAATTAGATTTTTATTTATCTTATTTGTTAAAATAAGTTTTCTATAAAATATTTCAAATCAAAATTTCAAAATAAATTTTCATTATAAGGAATATTAAACAAATTTTATTGTTTGGAATAGGATAACCAATAAATTGTAAAATTTTATTGAGTGTCTTATAATTAATTACCAATATTATTGGTACTATTTCTATAAAATATTTATTATGAATTTAATGTCATGACCTATCCCCATGGCCCATGCAGTGAATACCCCAAGCCTGTCTTCCATAGGACAGGGGCTGACAACTAGCACCAATAGGCATATCCCGTAAAACCGGGAAGGCATTGATTTATATCCTGTAAACACACTCAACTAAGCACACAACAAGATACGAAAACAAGTAAGTGTATACGAAAACTGTATTGAATGTAATAAAAAAGGGGCTAGAATACAATCCCAACCGGAATGTGAAAGAAAATTGAAAGGTACATGTAAACTGAAATAGCTCCTGTGAACAACCACCTAGGATCCAACCTGAAGGGTATGCCCAACTCTCGAATTGTTGTATCTGTGGTACGCATCATCTAATATCCACCTTCAAGCTACCACCAGCCTTGGTAATCTTGTCCTTAGTCAGAGATGTTCATCATCTACACCAAACACTACAATATGAGAGCATAACCCATGTAGGGGTGAGTATGAAGATACTTAGAGGAACCCTGAGACCCTCAAGGTCTCACAAAATCCACATAGCATAAAACATAAAGCATGAAATCAACTGACAACCTTACTTAGGTATATGACCACACAAATACCTATGTTAAAAAGTATACCCACTTCATTCATGAGGAAACATAGGGTTCAACTAAAAAACCTAAAGCTCAAATATTCCAAAAAGGTAGGAATACCTTAAAGGTATGTACCACACAGGCACACCACACCGTAGAATACCACAATGGTACCACCATGAAGATAAGGACTCAGCTCATAGTAGGAATATCTTAGGTACATTGGTGTAGATGATAAGATGTAACTACCAAATCATCTTACTCTATTAAGAGGCAGACCCAAGAATGATCCCAATTTGCAAAACCACACATAATCATAGTACATCGTCAGAGCCACACTGGATCCTAGTACAATTTCAGACCCACATAGGATCCTAGTTCAATTTTAGCACATCGTCAGACCCACAGTGGATTTTATTACTATGTCAATACATTGTCAGACCCACACATGATCCTAGTACATTGTCAGTACATCGTCAGACCCACACATGATCCTAGTACATCATCAGTACATCATCGACCACATACATGATCTTAGTACATCATCAGTACATCATCAGACTGACATAGGATCCAATTGCATCTTCCGTGCATCATCAGACCCACACAGGATCCCAGTACATCATATGTACATCGTCAGAACCACATAAGATCCCATTACAATGTCAAAACCACACATGATCTTAGTACATCGTCAGTAAATCGTCAAAACAAAACATGATCCTAGTACATCATTAGTATATCTTCAGACCCACACATGATCCTAGTACATAATCAGTAAATCGTTAGACCTATAAATGATCCTAGTACATCATCAGTACGTTGTTATACCAACACATTATCCTAGTAAATTTTCAGAGCCAACTACCATGTATCCGCACTAAGATTGCTCATCTTCATGAGAGACCGCTCCTCAAGAATATAGTTGATACTCCAACTGCCATGAAGTCCCAAAAAGAAGAATCCCAAAGGACTGTTATGTAATAAGAGTCTCAACTCAATAGAAGATTCCTTAATCACATGCCTGGTTTGCATGTTATTACACTTCTATTCCAAAGGCCCAGTTAGATTCATGCTCGATCCAACCCGACCATTCCCCAAATTTATCTAAATCTCAAGTGTGGTATACCAAAAGGACTTTCTCTCCCTAAGTTTTCTAGTGCCATGGAAATTTCGTCAAACAGACGCCCAGTTCCCATCTTATGGCCAAGAGAATGTATAGGGTCGAAACTGGACCAGGTCCGGTCTTACCGGTCAGGTTCATGTTAGCCCAGCACCCTGGGCGGCCCGCAGTGTAGCCCAGAAGTACACCACTGCCTCTGGTTCACTAGGCGACAAATATGAAGTCCATTTCCCCTCATCATGTGGTCGGCCTCTAGTTTTCGTCTTCCACATCATAAAAATTTAAACAAAAACCACACGGGATTGTGGAGAGGACGGGCCATGTTGGTTTAGCCCGCACCCTCTTTGTTAGAGTGGTGGCAAGTGGTTCACAACTTTTGAATCATGAAGAACATCAAGAATGGGTAAGAGAGATATTTTAAACAACAACTATACCTCGAATTTTTTTTGTTGTGTTGCGAGATGAAAACGGTGAAGGCGAAGTGGGTCCCTATGATCGTCGCCTCCGCAATACACATCTGAAGTCATTCTCATGCATCGTCCTCTTTCTTGGCTCCGAAAAACGTTATTTTATGGAGACGTAATTCATTGTTTGGAGGAGAAGTTATTCAATGGAGATGAGTTTCTCCCAGATCTCACAATCTTCTACCTTTTCCAACAATTTTCAACACAGAAAATAGATGAGAGGTTCCAACTTATTAAATTCAGTCTATCAATTTAATTTATGTTGGCACACTTAACTGTTGGCATAACTAATTGTACCACATTGGAAAAATAAATTTGGAGGAATTCTGTGCGTTAACACTTCATTAATGAGGTATTTCAAGGGTTTCCCCATTATGAGGGTTTAGGTGGTCCCCAACTTTATGAATTAAAAATGGGGGGTTTAATTTAGTTGGTCCCTACTATTTTAACATTCAAGTGGTGGGATTTTATTATAAAAACAAAAAAATGTTTATTTTATTTTATTTTAATTCCATTTCAACAAAAAAACAGAAAACTATCTTTCTCATTCGACCTACTACAGTGAAGGTGAAGGTCTCCTTAAGCGAATACCGGCGGTGCGAGTTCAACGGTGCCCTCAGATTTCAATTCCGAGCATGGTTCTAAATGTTACAAAAACCCGCACATACGTTTACTAAACATACCCAAAACAATGTTCAGAAATTTATTTTGGACACACCGAGCCACAAAATCACATGCCATAAATTTTCACAGACTCGTAAAATTAAAATATTATTATAAAATTACATGGATATTTTGAGTCTTTACATTTAGAAAGTAGATAAACACTATTGTGACATCACTTCTCGAATTAAAATTTTATCTATTAATTCATGAATTTCTAATTATCACAATACCATTAGTCTTGTATTCATTTTTATAGGTCCATATTTTCTTGAAGTTTAATATTTATTATGTTATTTAATATATATTAACATTATTGAATGTTTTTTATTCTGAAAAACCATTTGGAAATAGTGATCAAACATAATTTTCAATAAAATTTCAAAAGCTATTATTTTCCATTTAATTTATTTTGATTCCTATATTTCTTTGGTACTTTTGTATTGCAATTGGTATTGTCATTATTTAATATATTTTATATATATTTAAATTAAATTATATTTCTATTAGTTAAATTATAGAGAAATATAATTTAAAATTCAATCATTATTTAGTAAAACTAAAGTGAACATATTTTCCCATATGTTTTTTGATCAAATTTATATTTCTTTATAGTAATATATTTTAATATGAAAAAATATTATGTTCAAAAAATAATTGATTATTGTAAAAATTTGAAAATCTTTATTTTCATTTTGATACAATTTTTATTATTAAAAATATGTTAGTTTTATAATTTATAATTTATTTATTTTTTTTAAATATTATCTATAGATTATATCTGTATTTTATTCTAATAATATTTCATCAACAAAACATTTCATCAATGAAATTTTAATCTTCACATATATCTATTCAATACTTAGTTTCAATAGTATATTATTTATTGATTACCAATTTTATTTTGATGTTTTTATTTTAGTATTTGAGCTTTTAATATGTCTTCTATATATGTTTTATTGGGTAACTCATATTTAGATACTTTTTTGGATTCATCATAATTAAATTATTTCAAATTATTTTGTTTTCCATTTTTATTTTTTATTATTTATATATAAATGATATGAAACTTTTTTTTAATGTTATTTAACATATTTTTTTTAAAAAAAATTTATATAAAATTTCATATATTTGATTTCATGTTAATTATCTATAATTATTTTATTTAGTTAGGTTTATTATATATTTCATTAAATTATTTATCCTTTTAGGGTTCATTTACCCATCTATGTAATCATTATTGGTTTATTTTAACACTTAACATAATTATATATTAATTTTTATGTTATGGATGTTTATATATTCCAAAATTTAATGTATTAATCTAATTTATTTTGACAAAATATTTTTTTATGTTTCATGTATTTTTCCGATTATTAAAAAAATAAAAATATTCTTTACATTTTTCATCAATTTTCCAAAATTATTCTTAATAGGATCATGTTTTTTTAAATATTTTTGAAAAACAATTCCACATATTTTTAACTTTTCTTTCATTATTTTCATAAAATTTAAATTATAATTAAATATTATTTTATAATTATTAATTATTGATTATGATTACTTTTATTATCATATAATATTTAAAAAAATGTATGTGAAAAGATTATATTACATTTTTCTTATAAAAACATTTATGAATTTTTGTTTAACGAATTACTCCCTTATATTTGAAATACTTATGTAATTTTACATATAACCATGAATTTATTTTTAAAGGAATGTCTAAATATTCAAAAAAATTATTTAAATTTTTTTAGTAGAATTTATTTAAATTATATACTTTCTTTTACATCTATATCATGAGTACAAATTGTTGAACTAATTTATTGAGTGCCTATGATTTTTTCTCATTAAAACATATCATTCAGTTTTGCTTCATCACTAGTTTATATTTAAATAAATTATAGTTTCCTTGTTAGATAAATAAATATTGACCAATAAATGATAGTTTGAAAGAAAAATATTTTCCAATTTTATACATTTTTATCATCATATAAAATGACTTATGTTGTAACATTTAAATAAAGTAAATATACTATTTATAATTATTTTTAACCATATACATATTTTAATTTTATATTTTCACATATAGAGGTATAATTTTGAATAAATATTCATCATTAATATAAATTATTAAATTAAATAATTTTTTGAAATAAATTATACCTTTCATGATATTTCTTTTTTATATTCATGGTATGGAATCAAAAAATTATTATTTTCTTGAATCCTTAAGAACTAAAAAATTAATTTATTTAAATGTTTTCCAGGTAAAGGAAAGAAGTTTATATATTACACCCTATTCTAGGTATTTGTTTATTAGAATATTCTAGAAATAATACGAAAAGGTGGTTTTTATAAGTGGGAAAACATTTTATGTTGTATTGGAATATTTAAGGAATGTTTGGAACTTTTTATTTTCCTGAGTATTATATATAGTTGTGCATGATAAACAATTACCCACATGGGTGTACATAATTTACATGGGTAACATTGAATGGGTGCCTAGGAAGGTAGGATATTGCATTTGTAACATCCATGGGTGTTTATGTTTTCTCATGTATCTACAAGGAGACCACTCCAGTGGAAATAAGTATCAATGGTATCCTTCATTAGTTTCGATCCCATGAATTTACCTGTGAATATTTTAAAAAAATTGTTTTTTTTGGAATCCAATTTAATCAAATAACATCTACATTATGTCTCTAAAATGCCCAAAATTCCTTATAATATCCCCTATATCATCTACATCTAATCACCCTGTTATTGGATTACTTTTTAGATATTATTCATGAAATATATTTAACTATTTAATTATGTTACTCAATTATTCTCATTATCTCATATTCATCTATTTTCTTATACTCAATCATTTACCAATGACCATTATTTCATTTTTTTGTATTTCATGAAAAATTTTGTTCTTTTTAATGTTATGTATTCATCTTGTATATTATGGGTTTGATATCAATTCCTCTTGTGTAATAAATTTTCTTGACGATGGAATTATTATTTTTAGTAGATGTGTTTGTGAAATAAAAATTAATTAACATATCATGTGGTGAATCCAACCTTTAAATCAAATTTTAACCAATATATTATCTATATAAGTTAGGTTTTAAGTGATAATATACTCAATCACATGTTATATTTTTTTTATGTGTAAATAAGTGACATATAAATGGTCTTCAATCATTATACTAAAAGAATACAATTTAATGCAAAGTAGATTTTTTTTAAAATGCCAATGGGTTATTTTAAATTTTAAATGTAAAAAAGGGAAGTTTACAACACTTGATGATTTCGAAAGAAGGGTAATTTATATTTTCACGATTATTCTTATGATTTTAAAAAATGTTTAGCATGAATTAGATTTTCTTAAATATTTATTATTATTTCATCATTTAATGATACATATGATTTGGTTAGATTCAATATTATTTTAAATGGTGATTGAATTTATTTTTTATTAACTGTTTATTTAAAAAAATATTGATTTAACGTATGTCATGTGTTTAACAATTTGCAAAAACAAATAATGAATTTTAATTGAACACATGACACCCTTAATTTTGCTCCACTATTATGTGGTTGTTTGTATAAAATGTATGTTATATAATATAAATTTTTATTATATCATATAAATGTGAATGGGGTTATAACATTGAAGCATTTTTGTTGGTAGTATTATACTTTTATTTGGTAATCCATTATTGATAGTATGATATTTTATGTAACATCTTTCCTTGAAACCATTAGATAAACTCATGGGAACCCTAGCTGACTAGGTGGGATGTCAATGTCCATTTTTTATGCCTATTATTATTACACATGGGAAAATATACCTTAGTCGATAATTAGAATATAACTATAGAAAGTGGTACCCAGTGAGGCTAGTTGAGAGAATGTTAAAGTAATTTTATTAAGAATGCATTGATAATATAATAGGATATTACACTTGAGTACATTAATGATTGTCTTACTAGTAACATAAGTGTTTATAATTACTGACAATATTTGATAGAGATTTTGATATTTTTGGATCATGATTGTGTTTTTTATTCTATAATCTTTTATCTATGAGTATTTTATTGTTTTTTATCTTTTATTATCAATTTTTACATTTATTATTGACTTTAATTACATTATTTCCCTAACATTGGATTCATTTTTCATATTGATATTTTGATTATATTGTGTTTTATTTATGAAATTTTTTATTTATTATCTTTTAGATCCATTTTAATTATTTTATTCCTCTAAATCTAAGTTTTAGTTCAAATATTTTACCTTGTATATTTTAATAATTTTATCTACGTTTTTTAAAAATATAATGTAAATAAATGATTTTGGTGACATCATTTTTTTATGGACCAAACTCACTCTTTTCCCACATGAAGGAAAATTTCTCAATTTGGGATTTTAAATCCAAATTTTGGATTCTATAGTGGATTTGGATAATTTATATCTCACCATACATTCACACTATGGTGTTCATGTAATCATTATATCTTCTTTCAATTATCCATGAGTTAGATTATATGTTTCATCATATAAATTTCTATCCCAATCGAAACATGACATTGTTGGTGTAGGTAACCTTGAGTTTCATATACATACTCATGTGGTGCATTGGTGTTTTCTAGATTTTTATAATGTCTTTTATTAAACAAAAAGGTATTTTATTTTTATTCTTTTAAAATTATTTCTATGAATAAAATTATTCTCATTATCATAAATTTTTCAAATGATATATAATTGTATATTGATATTTCCTAGTTTGTTTAAATATAGTTTTTAAAAAAATTATATATGTTTATTTATATGTTTATTTGTTTTGTTTGTATGTCAATGAAATGGATATTAGATTATTTATTTTTGGGAATATTATGATGCTGGTTAATAATATATCTCATGTTAAATCCTTTACATGTTTTGGGATTGATACCCTCAACACCTATCTCCAGCCCTTGGAAGTAAAAAACATTCATTAAGCCTTATGAATTTCCAAATTGGGTGATATGGAAGGTTGAATCGTGTTAGTTCATGAAAATATTATTCCATGAACCTGTTTATATTTGGGGAGTAAAATTATAACAAACATAAGATTGCTAAAACACAAATGTTATGTAATGAAAATTTCCCAAACAAAAATTTTAGTGTCAAAACAAGAGTTACTAAGGGTTGTTTTGTATTTATAATTTTTTTTGGGTCGATTTAGTATTCCTATTTATTATACATAATTCATATTAATTATATGTTACTTTAGTGATCAATTTATTTCAAACATAAATTTTACATGTTAATAGATGAATAATCAATAAACAATAGTATGATCGATGGTGAAATCATATAGGTATATTTTTTTAAAAATCTTGGATACATAAAAACATTTTGATATGAGATATATATAATCTACCACTAATATATTAATGAATAAATAATTCTTACACATATCAGACTTACATTTTTTTTAAAAAAATATCGGAATATAAAACATAAGAAATAGTGAGTGTAAATGTTCAATAAGTTTAAAAAAGATGATATAAATTAAAAGATATGAATATTTTGATCAAAAGGGTATTAGGACATGTGAATTAAATTTTAAAACCATACCCTATATATCGTAGATCAAAATCTTGATTCCTGGCCAAAATCATGATTGTTCATAATATATAAGTCACAAAGGAATCAAATAACATGGGCAATGTGAGAAAAACATTGGCTACATAAGCAGGTTGGGTAACCATAAGAATAGATAATAATTTCATTATCCATGACTCACTATCATTATAATCATAATTGATTTGGTTCACTCCTCATTCCATCATATTCATAGTTATGGTTCACACCCATGACAATAGTAGTGGACAATGTCTCTTAACAAACTGGATTCACACCCCATTCTAGTCTTCATTATCTCATGAGATATCCATCATTAACTATTTAATTATTGGGATACAAAAGTCAAGTCCCAACCATCACATAATGAAAACCATATATATTTTTTCTACATGATCATAAAATATTAATCATAACATAACCCAGGGAAAGAATATTTGTTTCATAATCATTTCACCACTTCCTTATAAAATATACCACGGAAAAGAAACATGTCTCATAAATATTTCATCATCACATAAATTATCTATGTAAATATATGGGTTTCTTAAAGATTTATTTAGGACATAATTAAATTATGGAAATAAATTTGTTTCATAAAATATTCATTATAAGTAATTAGCTTATTTAATGAAATAATTTTCCTAGAGGTTTCATCATTAAATAATTAACACAAAGAAATAAACAGGTTTTAAAGAATAATCGTCAGGTTATCATCATTATAATCTAATGAAATAATGAAAATTTATGGTATCATTTGGTCATAACAAAATTAAATAATATGATACATCATAGGAAGTTACCATAGTTGAAAAACACCGTTAAAATATTAATAGAACATACATTGAGGGAAATACCATATTCTATTGGAAATCACTCATTTTAATAAATAAAATATTAAAAATAATAAGGAAAATATATTATTTTAAAATATCTCTCAAAAAATGTAAATTAGTATTAAATGTAATGAGTAGTCATGATGGTGATAAGTTTCATTCATGTCACGTATGCCTAGATATATATTCCTCTCATATTTTTTGTGAAATGATTAAACTACAACATTCATAAAATTATAAGAGGATTACATTAAAATATTTAATAGAAATTAAGACAAGGTATTAGTAATATAAACAATAAATTTATAATATTCTAAGAAATAAAAAACTTTTAAAGAAACCATGTATTTAGAAGAATCAAATTCTCGACTAAAGAGTAAATACTGTTTTTTTATCAGAAACAACTTTTCTATAAATTTATATACCATATATTGTAACAGATAATATTACTTTAAAATTAAATTAATAACATTAATATAATAAAATTTAATTTATTTGTTATATATGTATCATAAAATATCCTCAAAGAAAATTTTAATTATAATATTCCCAATTAAAATGGGATTGAAGTATAAATAATTTACCACCATGGAAATGTTTGATTAAAACCCTCATGAACAAGATAACCTTTAATGGATCATTAAATACATATAATTTTAATCATCATTATAATGAAATACATTCATGGTTATTATATATATGACACCATGGAAAAATTGGTTAATATAGCATGTGTCTCATATATATTAAAGTGACAAAAAATATATTATCTCGAGTTTGAATTGTTTAAAAATTTATTTATCCCCATGTATTTTAAATTTAAATTAATTATAATTAAATGAAAAATTCATGTACATTTATATAATATCATATAGGATCTACTTATACCATTTTGATGGATATTTATTAAGAACTCTTTTATAATATTTTTGTTTTTAGGTGTTAAGAATTTCATTTATTCATGAGAATTTCTATTATGCTATTCTAGTACTTAAACATTGATCATAGTAACACCTTCATTAGAATATTATTTTTGATATAAATGTAATTTATAATTATTATATATTAATATTTTTAGATTCATACTAAATTTATAGATATATAAATGAATTACTTTGTTTACGGAGATGGTAGGTTGTACATACGCAGGGACGTTGTTTTTACTTTTTGACCTATGGAATGAAAGAATAGTAAAGAATAATTATCCATTACATAATACATAATATATCATATATTTTAATTAATTATTTCCTTATATCCATCCATGTAAAGATAAAACAAAAAAATTATCACATCAGTTTTTGAAGGTGTTTCTAAACATGTATGCATGGGAAATGTTATCATCTTCCATAAAAATGGTTGGTAAGAAGAAATATATGATAATAATATTATAGAATAATAATATTTTCATAAATATCATATATTAACTATAAAATAATCATAATATCCATCCATTAAATATAGGGATGTAAATTTTATAGTGTCACTACCTGGAAGCGATAGTTTACACTTACGCATGATCAATACATTCACTTCCCATTAATTGTAAAAGAGTGTGTATAATGGCAGAAATATAAACGTAATAAAATATATTTATATTTATTATAATTATTTTATTATTTAATTACAAACACAACTGATTGATATGATCTATAATAATAAATAAATGTAATGTGGCCAACAAGGATGATTACATCTTCTTCGGTAGGCCCCTTTTAGACCACATCCTATGGTCATTTTGAATGGTGTTTTAATAAAGAATACCTATAATTAAGGTCTAGTAGGGTAAAAATATAAATTTTAGGGTGTTTTGGAGCTATATGGATCAATGTGGTTTGAAGAAAAGAGAGAAGAGTTGTCCTTTTATATTGGAGGAAAAGGACACACATGGTATTATAAAAAATATTTATTTTATTTTATTTATTTCTTAGTTATATGGTTTCCAATAAAAAATTAATAATAAAAAAAATAGTATTTGTTATAAATATCATCAACCTATTAAATGTAGATAGGTTTTAGTGTCATCTTAAAAATTATCCTATCCTTTAGCGTGTTCGCTAATCAATTTTAACTATAATAGTGGTAACCTAATATTCAATATGAAATCATTATAATTTTACTTTTGAGATAAAAATAAACAAATAAATTTAAAATGTATGAAATTTTAGACTATATATCATCATACTTTTCATTTTAAATTTTTAAATAATTTAATAAAATGTTGTTTTGTATAAAATAACATTATAGTCATTTGGACACTATTCATTGAATTTGACTTCAAAGACAAGAGGATAGAAATTATTTTCAAATATAAATACTTTTAACATAAATTATACATTTTTAGTAACCGTAAAATTCATGTTACATCATATGTAATCCATTTTTTGATGTTTTTAAAAGTAGTTACATCGATTTTTCTACTACTTTCACAATCATTGGGTTGTCATTGTGTATGAATTTAAGGTAATTACTTTATCAATAAATATTTATCATGATAAAAATATTTTTTGATTTTTTAATTAAACATTTACATATAATTTTATCTTATTTTTATTCTTATGAAACTACTTTATAGACATTAATGTCAATAGAGTGTTAATTTGGAATGTTCAATAATCATAATATTATAAATTTCATTATTAGGGGGGAAAGGATCTGAAATTCCATTTATTAAATTTTTTAATTTCTATGGTGAAATATCTCCCATCCACTAAAATCATGCTCAGTTCTGGGTTAGGTCACGACCCGACCCATTAGGACTGTCACGACCCATCCCCCGAGGTCTGTGCCGTGACTACCCCAAGCCTGCCTTCTATAGGCTAGGGGTGGGTGACTAGCATCAAATGCGTAAATCCGTAAAACTTGTAATGAATTTCCTTTATAAACTAAAAACACACCCAACAGAGTATGATCGTGAAATAAACACTACATAATGCTATATATAAAAGAAGTGCTGGAAGGTAAAAGGGGCTGGAAATACATGCCCAACATGAAAGTACATGTACAACTGAAAAGAAAATAAATCTTAAGAAATGTAAAGAAGCTATTGGGTCATCCTCAAAGAATTCCTGACTGAAGGGTGGGTACAGATAGCCTCCTTATCACTCTATGTCCGGCAGTTTCCTATGTGTACTGACTCGTCCTAATGTCCACCACCAGGTAATATCCAGTCCTGCTACTCTGATCCTCAGTCAGTGTTTTCTGTTGCCTGCAACCAACCAAATTATGTGCGGGCGTAGCCCGTGCTGGGGTGAGTATAACGATACTCAGTTGGGTCCCCGAGACCCTCATGTTCTCAAAAAATCCAACAAGGATAAATCAAAAAGTATGAAATCAATAGATAACCCCACTTATATATATGCCCATACATATACCTATGTTATCAAGTAATTCATCTCAATCATGAGGTAAACACAAATGTTATTGACTCAGCTCAACCAGGATTTTTATTCACATTGTCGAAACCACAGCTGCTGGAGAACTCCTCCTCTATCGTGTACAGTGGGCATGCTTCCAACTACCAGGTGCATCCCACTAACCTTGGACTGCCGAGGTACTCCTCCTATCGAGCACCGTGGGTCTGCCATGCTCACATAGTGGTGCTCTCCACTATTGTTCTATCGCCAACTACTAGGAGCTCCCCTTAATATCATGCAGAGGTACTCCTCTTGTCGACTATCACGGGTCTGCCGCCAACTACAAGGCGCTTTTCCACCAGGGGTCTGCCTCCAATTACCAGGCGCTCCCCACTGGGCATGTCGAATCACTCTCAGTCAAATAGGTCAAACAGTCGTCAGGTCTCAGCCGACTACTAGGTCTCCGTACTCCGCTCCCTCATCTCCAGGAGGGTCCTCTCCTAGAGCTACAGGTCGATGATCCAACTATCGCGAAGTCCCTCATAGAATTATCTCAATGTTCCTCCATCTTATAGTGGTCTAAACGCTACTAACAGCGCACCAAACGGTCGCCCAGTCTGGGAGTTATTTGATTTTTAGTCATGGGGGCCCTGTTGGATTCGTGTGCGATCCAACATGACTGTATCTCAAATATACCACAAAATCTGGTGGGGTATTCACAAAGGGACCGTCGCATTTCAAAAAAACCAGTGCTACTAACAGTTCGTCAAATGGACGTCTAAGGCCAAAGATATGGCCAAATAATGTATTGGGGGTCGGTAGTGGGCACAGGTCCAGTCCGACCAGGTCTAGGTCGACCAGGTCAGACCCACTGGGTATGACCCGGCCCTTTGGGAGGGTTATCCCCCTAGGATCGGCCAGGTCTTTTGGGCCATGCCCTTTCTTCTAGGCCCATCACGACGGACTGTAGGGGCGGGTCAGACTAGAGGTCACCGCGTAGGCGGTGAGGCCTAGATTCCTGGGCCGGTTCAGTCATAGCCGCAAGGGGTGCGGCTCGGCCTGGGAGGTTGGGAGGGCGCTGGGGGGCCGCGCAGTGCACGAGCAGTCGGGCATGGCATGGGTAGGGGGCAGGAAGGCCATAGGGGTGCTGGGCAGGGCGTAGTTAGGCCTTCTAGTTGTGGGCAGTGCTCGGGAAGGCCGACGGGGCGCGGACTGTGTGCGAGTAGGCCGGAAGTGTGCGCAAGCTGCGCACGGGCAAGACGGCGGGGTGCACGGGCATGACGGTGGGGCACGGGCAGCATGCCTGCAGGCTGGCGAGGAACTAGTAGCGCGCGAGTAGGCCGTTGGGGAGTGCAAGCTGTGCGCGGGCTGCACTTGGGCTAGCAGGCGGGGCGTGGGCATGGCAGCGGGGTGCGCCGGCACGGCGCGGGCAGGCCGCATGGCCTACGGGAAACGCGGGGGCAGGTCGGTGGGACGCGCGGGAAGGGCGCCTGTGGAACGGGAGGTATGGTTCAGCACGGGCTAGTAGTGTTTGATTGTGAGAATCATTGCGCCGTGGGGGCGACGTGATCCGTAGAGGCCGCAGGTATCGTGACCTTTGTCGTTTCCACCTTCTTTGCCTCTTTGTATCATCGTCGACGTGCCAAAGAAGGCCAGAAGAAGGAGAAATCGACGGAGGATGTCGGTCCATGTTAGGATGGCTTGCACCCTCCGTGTTTATGGAGGTATCAATTGGCTCAACAAGATAACTAGTTGATCATTAACATGTTCACAACAAACCTTTTCTATCCAATGAAGAAGATATGACAAGGTATAACATAATCTAGTAATAAATCCCCTACCTTTAGATTGTCGGTCGTCTTTTAATGATGGTGTTGCGGAAAGGGAACGAAGGAGTTATCCGTTCATCGTGTACGTCACACACTCCCAATCCAAGGTTGTGTCTGCTGTGTAAGAGATTCCACATCGGTAGGATCTGATGGGGGATGTCGAAGAAGGTTATTGTTGGCGTTCTTCATTGGAAGAACGTTTCTCTCAAGCACCTCTCTTCTGAAGCTCCACGAAAAGAGAATAATTCCCACCAAAGAATTCTGTTAAAAAAATAATAGTTTGTCTATTATTTTAGAACGTTGGATTTGAAATTCAAAAGAGAGAATTAATTAATTAAATCATCTCTCCTAATTAATGCTTGAGAGGTGGCAAAAATTAATATAAATGGGAGTTGGCCACATTAATGTGGAGAAGGTCAAGGGGATTCTCTCCATTTAATGGGGAGTTGATGAGGTTTTACCCATTTCCATTATTAGGGGGTTAAGCCTCGTGTGGTCCCCATGTCATAACCTCTCACAGGAGGTAATTCTTGGGTGGGCTCCACCACCATAACCTCCAAAGGGAGGTTAAGGTGTGGTGGTCCCACCTCCATCTCCCATGTGGAGTTTTTAACCACCCAACCTCCACAATGCGGTCAAAAATAAAATAAAGTGATCTTACATTCATTTATTACTTTCCATGAAAACCCAAAAACCAATTTTTATTCTCAACTCACTGTCGTCGAAGTAAAAGTCTTATTAAGAGAATACCAGCGCTGCAAGTTCAACAGTTCCCTTGGATTTCAGTGTCGAGCTCCAGTTCAAAAGTTATAAAAAACTGCTCGTACATTTACAGAACATATCCGAACAAAACATAAAAAATTGATTCTGGGCACACCGGGCCTCGGAATCAAGCGCCATAAACTTTAGTGTACTCTTAAAAATATAATGTATTAAAAACAATTCCCACAATATTTCGGGTTCTTTAAATTCTCCCCACCTCAGAGCTTTACATCCCCTCAACCTATAACTCGAACTAAGGGAACAAATGGGGGTATTGAGCATGCATCTGAGCCTCCTACTCCCATTTGCTCTCCTAGAGATTCTAATGCTACCAGAAAACGTGCACTAGAGGTATCGACCATCCACGTAGGACCCGCTTCTGTTTATCCTCAATCTCCACTAGAACCTATGTAAAAGATTCCCCATCATCGATGTCCAACTCTCCATGGTAGATGATGTGCGAAGAGTCGTTCATGTATCCCCTCAGCTGGGATATGTGGAAGATGTCGTGCAACCAATGAAATTGAGGTGGAAGATCCATGCGGTGTGCCACATTTACTACTCTTCTATGGACATGGAAAGGTCATCTGAATCTCAGATATATCTTGCCGCCTTGGACAAATCTCCATAGACCTCGTCGGGGTGAGACTCGTAGAAAAACATGGTCCCCATCCTCAAACTACAGAGTCCTCCATCTCCTGTCAGCATATGACTTATGACTGCTCTATGTAGTCTTCATCCGCTCCTAGATGATCTGCACCTTCTTCGTGGTTTCCCGTACCATCTCTGGTACCACTAGTGTTGACTCCCCAGGGTCTGTCCAGCACAGTGGTGATATGTAAGATCGACAATAAAATGCCTCAAAAGGTTCCATCACAATGGTGCAGTGATAGATGTTGTTGTATGAAAACTCCCCAAAAGATAAATGATCATCCCATCTGTGGCCGAAGTCTAAGACACAATCACGTAGAATGTCCTAAAGGGTCTGAATGGTCCACTCGGTCTAACCATCTTTCTGTGGATGGAAGGCGGTGCTCAGATGAAGCTGCGTTCTGAATGCTTCTTGCAACCCCTTCCATAGCCAGGAAGTAAAGCGTGCATCATGATCAGATAAAATAGAAGAAGGTACTTCATGTTTCCGCACAATTTCCTTCACATAGAGGCATCCCAAGATCTCTACTGAACCTTGCTCTCTCATCGATAGGAAGTGGGCCGACATGGTGATTCGGTTGACGATCACCCAAATCGAGTCATGACCCCAAGATATACATGGAAGAACCGTCACAAAGTTCATGGATATCCCATCCCACTTCCTCTCTCATACCACTAAAGGTATGACCAAGCCTCGTGGTACATGGTGCTCCACCTTCACATGGTGACATGTGAGGCATCAAGAGAAAAACTCTGCTACCGACTTCTACATACCTATCCACCAGTGCTGTCATAGATGGTCCTGTTACATCATCGCCACTCCTGGATTTACCGCTAAAGATGAAGTGTGTAACTCCCTCAACACTTCCTCCTGAAGTGATACCGGTACCATGGTACGTCCTCTGAAGAGGATAACACGATCCCCACATTCAGAAAATCCATCAGGTGCCTGACCTATAGATATCTAAGCACGTTGTGTCTCGCAGTTAGTGTCTCTACACTGCACCTCCCTGACTCTCTGATGAAGTGGGGGGGGGGGGGGGGTTACTGTAAGAGAGTGTAGGAAAGATTCTCCATCTATATCCACTAAGGATATCTATAATGCAACTGGCTTCTCGGTTTCCTCGCCTAGCAGCTATATACCAGATCTTCTGCTGAGTGCATCTTCCACAACATTCCCCTTCCCAGGTGTATAGACTATCTCTAATTCATAGTCCGTGATGAACTCAAGACATCTCCAATGTCTTAGGTTTAGATACTTATGAGAAAATATATACATGGGACTCTTGTGATCAGAGTACTCGGTAAAATTCTGGCCCAATAGATAGTGTCGCCACATCTTCAAGGTTAAGACAACTAGTGATAACTCCAGGTCATGGGTAGCGTAGTTCAGCTCATACGCTCTCACCTGCTAAGAACCAGACACGATCACTACTCGCTCCTGCTATACGACACACTTATGTTCGGTCCCTTATATGTCGTAATAGACTATGTACCCTACACCTTCATCTGTAAGCCTCAATATGGGGGTACGATTCAGCCTCTTCCTCCTCTCTTGAATGCTCTACTGGAAACTCTCTGACCACATGAAGGGTTTACCCTACTTCGTAAAGGCTGATAGTGTTGCTGCAACACTGGAGAAGTCTGGGATGAACATCCAGTATAACCAGCCAAACCTAGGAAACTCTGTACCTCCTTCAAACTCATGTGTGGCTCCCAAGAAAATACCTCCTCGATCTTCACTAGATCCACTGCAACTCTATCCATCGAGATGACATATCCCAAAAATTGATCCTATCGAATCCATAACAGGATCTTCATGTTCTTACCATAAAACTAGTTCTCTCTGAGTGTGTCAAGTACTACCCGAAAATGGTAGGAATGCTAATCCTTAGTAGTCGAGTAGATCTGAAAGTCGTCGATGAAGACAACGACAAAGCGTTCGAGGTATGGCTTGAATTTCCTATTCATGAGTCCCATGAACTCTTCTAGAGCATTGGTTATACTAAAAGGAATAACCAAGAACTCATAATGGATGTTCCGACATCTGAATTTCGTCTTCTGCACATCCTCGTCTCGATCTTTTAGATGGTGATAGCCTGATATGAGGTCTATCTTCGAGAACCAACATTCTCACTTCACCTAGTCAATGAGGTCTTCAATCATTTTGAGTGGGTAGTTGTTCTTCACAGTCACACAGTTTAGGTGATGGTAGTCAGCACAAAGCCTCAATCTCCCATCAACCTTTTTGGTGAACATAATTGGGGTTGACTAGGGAGAAACACTGGGCCAGATGAATCTCTTCCCCTGTAAGTCCTTCAACTATACCCATAGCTAACAAAGCTCAACAGAAGCCATACGATATGCCAGAGTAGATATCAGTGTCACCCCATATACATGTCAATGTAGAAGTCCACCTCTCTACGAGGAGATTTTCTAGGATCATCATTAGGGAAATCATCCGCGTACTGGTCCACAACTACAGGATTGCTCAGAATCTCCACATCTACTACTCCATGGGTAAGGCATGCGAACTGATGTGTGATCAGCTGCACCCTCGTCGGAGTCAGTCTGTCCTACACTGCAAAGGATCCCTTCTCACAGGTGAAGGTGAACCTGGTCCCATCCATGTGGACACACCGCACATTGTGCCTAATACAGTCAATATGAGCATGGACTATAGATAACCAGTCCATACCCAATATGACTTTTTAATGCCTCGACACCGCTATGAGGAGATCCCATCCGATGCTCTCACCTACTAGAGTAAGAACCCACTACCGGCACCAGGGCCTAATTGTCCAGTATGCTCTTGTAGTAGTCTCTAGCCCTAATGATTGAACCAGAGACTCCATCGCTAATCTCCGAGCTCCGAATGAAGGCAGTGGAAATGAAAGAGTTACTGGTACCTTTGTCTCTATGAACTGAATCTATGGTGGAGTGGACACAGATCATACCTCGAATCATCTACGGATCACCATGATCATAAGCCTCATCTACCTAGAGCTATGATCTCCCCTGTCTATTTGCTCCCTGTTGTCGGGGTGGACCTCCTGGGGGTAGTGGCAATAACACCTTGAATCGTCGCCCTCTGCCTGCTGCATGACCAGCTCCTCTGCCACGCCTGCCTGCTCCTAGTGGACCACCTCAATCGAATATCTATCTCCACTTGTGAGGTCCTTCGACCATCTATTGATTATCTGAAAGGAGGATCGGATATTCATGAGCCATGTGACCATGCCCACCGCATGAGTAACATTGTCCGCTCCAGAAATGTCAGGCTCTGTCTCCATTCAGGGAGCCCCGCACAACCGATCCTTAGTCGTGTGGTCATCCACCTATATGTCTTTTACTCTTGGACCTTTTCGTCATATTTCTACTTCCAGGTGAAGAAGATTTTACTACATGTCGACTTGAGGTGGCAATCTCTTCTGGATACTACTCAGAAAGGAAGCTCTCCACTAACAGGGCTCGCTCCAACACCCCTTATTTTGTTGGGATGCTAAGGGAGACCATCCAAGCCCCGATCTCTCGACTGAGTACCTGTTCAATGGTCTATGCCCTTATGAATGGGTCTCACACCAAATATGTGAATTAGCGCGAGTGGTTGGTGAACCTCGCTGATTATAGAGCTTCTACCCTGCTATAGATGTAGTTGCTCCTGTATCTGCACCACAGATAGGGTGGGTGGGACAAACTCCACCGGAATAGTCTCTTGAAGTCTGCCCAGAGAATTGTCTCCTTTTCATGAACATGGAGCACCAGGCTCCACCATCAGCCTGCTTCTTTATGATGGAGACTTGTGGCAAGGATCGCCATGATGTCTGCTGGTGTCCCTAGTAGTCTGATGACTCTCACCACAACCTCCAGCCAATCCTCAGCTTCCTGTGGGTCCATCTCCCCCCTGATACTGGGTGTCCTTTGGTGCTGGAACTCATGCAACATGATCAAGCAACGTTAATCATCTTATGATGGGGCTGGTGGCATCGGTGGACCAATGGGGAACGGTACCGCTGGTGCCTCTGCAAGAAAAGGAACTAGGCACGAGGCCTCGTCGATTGGTGGGATATCTGAGCATTTGACTCTCGGGGCTCTAAATGGTCATCTGTGGGGAGGCATCCTAAATGAAACAGATGTGACATGGTCAAAAGTTATACCTTATGAGGTAAAATGGTTGAGCTAACATAAAAAAACTTTTCAAAACACACACACAATCAGTGTTTTCATGCACTAGGTCGGAAATCATAAGTCGGGGTCCTGGGGTATGTATATGCCAGCCACTGTACAAACACTGGACTCCTTAAACTGAAGACCAAACTTGGTACCCTTAACACTATTTCTTCATAGAAATGAAAGATCATAGTATTATGTTCTACGATATAATTGAATCCACTAAAACAAATTTTCCACGACCTGTCCCCCGGGGCCTGTTCCGCGACTTCCACATGCCTACCTTCCATAGACCAGGGGCTGGTGACTTGAACCAAAGGCGTAAATCCCTTAAACTGGGAGGGAATTGACCTTATAAATAGAAAACACACACAACAGAGTATGATATAGAAGTAAAAACTAAGTAAAGCTGTTTAAAAAAGATGTGTATGAAAGTAAAAGGTGCCGGAAATACTATCCCAACAAGAAAGTAAGGGTGCAACTGAAAAGCAAGTAAAACATAAGAAAAGTAAAGGAGCTACTAGGCTATCCTCTAGGGATTACTACCTGATGGTTAGGTACAGATAGCCTCATCATCACTTCACGTCCATCAGTCTCCTCCGTGTACCGACTCATTGTACATTCCACCTCCGCGTACCATCCAGTCCAGCAAATATGATCCTCAGTCAGCATTGTTTGTCGCCTGCAACCATCATAATGATGTTCAGTCAGATCCCTTGTAGGGGTCAGTATAATGATACTCAGTAGGGTCCCCAAGACCCTCAAGGTCTCATAAAATCTAACAAGGATAAATCACAAAGTATGAACTCCATAGATAACCCCATATATGTATATTCCCATACATATACATAATTTATCAAGTAATCCATCTAACTCAAGAGGTTAACTCAAATGTTACTGACTCAGCTCCACCATGATTTTTATTCACATTGTCAACACCATGGATGCTACAGAAAGCCTCCTCTTTCTGGTACAGTGGGCCTACATCCAACAACCAGGCGCTTCCCACTAACCTTGGACTACATAGGTACTCCTCTTGTTGAGTACCGGGGGTCTGCCATGCTCAATCAGGGTGTCTCCCCACTCTGGTTCTGCCTCCAACTAAAAGTAACTCTCCCTAATAACTGCAGAGGCAATCCTCTTGTCGAGTACCATGGGTCTTTCGCCATCTACAAGACGCTCCACCACCGCGGGTCTTCCTCCAACTTCCCGGCGCGCCCCACTGGGCTAGTCGAATCACTCCGAGTCGAATCGGCCAAGCAGTCATCAGGTCTCATCTGGCTATTTGGTCTCCATAATATGCTTGCTCTTCTATGGAAGGGTCCGCTCCTTGAGCTGCAGTTCGATAATCCAACTGTCATGATATCCCATGTAGAATTATCTTAATGGTCTGCCACATCATATAAGTTTCAACTCAACTGATGATGCGTGAAACGGTCGCATGGTCTGAGACATATAACCTTTTTAGTCCCAGGGGCCCGGTTGAATTTGTGTACAATCCAACATGACCATATCTTGAATATACCATGAACTCCAGCGGGGTATTCTCAAAGTGACCGTCATGTTCCATGAAAACCAACGCCACTGACGGTTTGTCAAACAGATGTCCAGTGACAATGATATGGGCAATGAAATTATAGGGGGTCGGTAGTGGGCTCGGGTCTGGTCTGACATGGTCTAGGTTGGCCCGGTTAGACCCGCTGTGTCAGAGCCAGCCCTTTGGGTGGTTCAACCCGCTATGTTCGGACCAGTCTGTTGGGCTCGGCCCAGCGGACTGTGGGGGCGGTTCGGCTCGGAGGTCACTGCATAGGCGGCTCGTCCTGAAGGTCAGGGCTGGTTCGGTCAGTGTCGCGAGGGGCATGTCTTTGTGGCTTGGCTTAGTTGGTCTACAAGGCAACGAGGGGTTGTGCGTGGCACGAGCACACTGGATGGGCTCCGAGAAGGGCGCGAGCAGGCCGCCTGGGGCATGGGCAGCAAGCGGGAAGGCCGGCTGGGTGTTGGGAAGGGTGTATTTAAGCCAGCAGGGCGTGGGTAGGCCAGTGGGAGCGGGAAGCACATAGGCAGGCAGAAATGATGAGAGGGAAGCGCGCGGATAGGCCACGGGGAACATGCAGCGTGCCAGAGGCCAGCAGGGCAAACGTAGTGTGAGGGCAGGCTGGCTGGGTGCACAGCCAGCACACGGGAGGCCGGCGGGGCATGGGCAGCGCACCGGTAGGCCGGTGCGACGTATGGGCATCAAGTGGGTAGGCCGACGTGGTGTGGGCAGCATGTGGGCAGGCCGGCGTAGCGCGCGGGTAGTGCGTTTGTAGGCCGCTAGCAGGCCGGACGACCAGTTCGGTATGGGACGGTGGTGTTCGGCTAGGAGCATCAGTGTGTCGTGAGGGCGGACTGATCCGCAGAGGCCACGAGCAGCACTACCTTTGTAATTTTCGCCTTCATCGCCCCGTTGTCATTTCATCGACATGTTGGAGAACTCCACAAGAAGGAGAAATTGATGGAGGATGTCAGGCCATGTTAGATTGGCCCACACCCTCCACGTTTAGGGAGGTATCAATTGGCTCCACATGATAAGCAGTTGATCATTAACATGCCGTCAAAAATCCCATTCTATTTGATGATGAAGGTAAGATAAGGTATAACATCATCAATTAATATACCCCCTACCTTTTGATTGTCGGTTCTTGTTCATTGACCATGTCTCAGAAAGGGAAAGAAAGAGTACGTCGTTCATCGCCTTCATCACGCACTCCCAATCCCGGGTTGCGTCAAATGTGGAAGACACTCCACGTCGGTAGGATCTGAGGAAGTAAAAGAAGATTTTTGCTGGAATTATTCGTTGGATGAACTTTTCTCTCAAGCTCCTCTCTTCCCAAGATCCACCAAAAGGGAAAAATTCCCACCAAAGAATTATGTCCAACAAATATAATAGTTTTCTATTATTTTAGAATGTGGGATTTATAATTCAAAAGAGTGAATTAATTAACTAACTCAGATCCCCTAATTAATGATTGAGAGGTGGCACAAATTAAATTACATGGGAGTTGGCTTTATTAAGGTGGAGAAGGTTAAGGGGTTTCTCCCCATTTAATTGGGAATTGAGTAGGTTTTACCCTCCTTCATTATTAGGGGGTCAAGCCTCATGTGGTCCCCACATCATAACCTCTCACGGTAGGTTATGCTCGTGTGGGACACACCCCTATAACCTCCCAAGGGAGGTTAGGGTGTGGTAGACCCACCTCCAACTCCCATGAGGAAGTTTTAACCACCCAACCTCTATATAGAGGTCAAAAATAAAATAAAGTGAGCTTTCATTATTTTATTCCATCCCACGAAAACCCAAAAACCATCTTTTATTCTCGACTCACTGCCATCGAAGTGATAGTCTTCTTAGGTGAATAATGGCATTGCGAGTTCAACAGTGCCCTTAGATTTTAGTTCCGAGAAACTATTCAACAGTTATAAAAACTCTCTTGTACGTTTAATGAACATATCTGAACAAAACATCAAAAACCGATTCTAGGCACATCGAGACTCAGAATCAAGCATCGTAAACTTTTGTGGACTTGTAAAAAATCCCATGTACTAAAAAAAATTCACACGAGATTTTTGTGTCATTACAAGGATCTTCTTGGGCGATGTTAACATGAGGGAGACAACCCAAGCCCACCATCAATAGGATAGGGGATGATGACAAGTGATGAGTATGCGATACAAAAATTGAAATCCTTACCACGCGTACCTATATGAACACACCCAACCAACTCCATGCAGCAATGTAATGATATAATGAAATAACAAACATCTAGAGTGTATCACATGCATGAATCCAACTCTAGGAAATAATAAAAGTAAAACAATTTTGTAAAAAATTATAATGTTTAAAAATAAATTTTGAAATAGATATGTGGCCCCATCATAATCACAATTGGAAAATGGGTGACTGATGGGATCTTGGAATAAAATATCTAACGCTAACCTCCAATCATAGTCATCTCTTCCATGTAAAACTATAATCCTATGAAACATGATGTAAAATATCACTATGAATATATTTTCATCTATATAAGAAAAACAATGTTTTGGTGAAGACTATATAGAGGTGAGTATATACATAAGAAATTTTATTCCCAAAAAATGAAAAAGTGATTATAATAACGATAAGACATTATTATCAACTCATAAGAAAAAGGGAAATGAAACTGAACATATATTCTCATAAAGATACTCAAGAGAGAGTGAAAAGGGATATCCATATCCACAACTGAAAAACGAATAATGAGTTACCCTACATCTTTATGGTCCATCTTCCATGTCTAGAATCACATGTAACTAGACAATAATTCATGTTGGTGGATTGCACCTGAGCATTATGTTCTATAATAAAGGCATAACAATCTCAAGTAGAGGACACACTCCCCCAATTAGTTTCAATGGTAGGGTTACGACATCATAGATAGAGTAAACACACCCTATAATAATGGGGTATTGAATATACCTACTCAAAGAGTATGGGTGACTAATTCCCTTGTGCAATAGGGGTGTTCTAAACATGGCATCTCTTTGATGATCAAAACCAATCACTACCACCATCCAAACATCACTGAAAGAAATGTACCAGTCATTACACTATGTATCATATATGTTATTCCAAAACAAAGGAAAATATCACATTATATGTATAAAATTACATAGGAAAGGTTGTTATTAGGCTCAAATACACATATTGAAATAGACAGTCCTGATGAATGATTTTGAGGATGGTTTACAACATGTAACTTGGGTTACATGATTTGTCACCGTGCTTGGATTCCAAGAAGTGTCCTTTATTGTGTGTGGATTAGTTATCCATATGGAACTATAAGTATTGTGAATGTAGTATGAGAAGTGTTAAATTTAATTGGTGTATGACTGTGTCCTCCTAGTCCCTAGAAATGTTATTCAATCTATGAATGTGTACACTGGTCATGTATGTGAACCTTGGTGATTTCTGATTACATTGTTGTGACCATGTACTCAGGCCATTACCATGTTTATAGTTGGGTTTGTTCCTTGGTAAAGTTGTCATACATGTCGAGTTTCAATCACTTGGTCACATATAACATCCCGGACATGGATTCCACTCAATAGTGACCCAATACAAGTCGATCAAATGTCTTCTAGAGATAATCCCCAAATACCATATGTTTCCCACTTGTAGAAAGGTCCTTGGATGTTTCCATGGGGAGACTATTCTATCATTACCAGAGTTTAATAGAGTAGAATAATAATATTAGTCTGAAATAGTCAATAGAAGAATTATATATAACCACAAAAAACAGATGATTAACAAGACATGAATAATGAATTTACAAACCTAAATGTGTATCATAAACAATGATGATGATACATGAATCCAAAAACTACAAAAACATGTATAGGATATTAAAATACCACACATTTATCCAAATGCTAAATATAACATTAGTATCCCAATCTACATCTCAAGTATCAGATTGTTTCCATTCTCCCCTACTCATATATATCAATTAAGAACCTTTATAATGGAACCTACCACTATCCATACCTAAAACCATATAATCTATTTTGGTCCTCAAGGGTGCCCAAACAGGGTGTGAGATGACATCCTTGTAGGAAACCACCATAATATCTATAAAATCTAGGTCATGAAATATAACAAGATAAAAGTGTGCAAGTGAATCCATAAAACGATGAGGAAATGAATTGTTCCCATGGAACATCCACTCAAAATATAGTGAAACTGACTAGCCTCTCGTGGTTCCCTAAAAAACAAGTGGTAGGCTCATAACTAGGCATCTAAAAGAAAAATGGAGAAAATAAAAAAGTATCACCATATATCCATAGCTCCATTTCTACCACATCCATGTCATACAATTAGAAGTTTTAGAAGCTTCCACTACCAAGACGTTCAAAAAAGCAATTCATAATCCTCACCAGCATTATATTTTTTCATGAGTCGGACCAAGAAGGTATGAACCCAAGGATTCAAGGACCACAAAATCCTCATTGATTCCCATGAGAATTTATTTAGAAGCTTGATTAGTCACAGGTTTGTGTCCTAGGAGCATGTCATATCGGACATGTCCTACATGTGTCCAAGAATTCTAGATCCATGGGGAAGCAATGAATCAGGCATCCCATGGAATCAATACCCAAGGAGAATCTCATTCCATGTCATCCACTACTGCATTCCAGATCAATGGAATATGTCCATGGAATGTGTTAAAAACTTTACCGTTCATACCATTAATTATAGCAAACTATGTGAGTATACCCACTCACATAACCATTTAACATTCAATTCCATCTCATGAATATACCCACTCATATATCACAATCCAAATTTAAGTACTACCAATGAGAATAACATCTCATTTTCCACAATTAATTGTTCAAAAAATCACATGAGTTTACCAAACCATTTCCACAGTAATTTATTTAACCATTTATGAAATTTAAAATCAAAAAGAAGGAAATTTTAACTCATTTAACCATTTAAAATCAAATAAATTAAACCAATTCAAGCATGTATTATCAACAGGATATTATATAAGGTGGTATCACAACTGATGACAAAAAATTCAATTCCATTTTAATGTAATTGGGATTCTTACATCAAGGAAGGAACAAGAACTCCCCCTTAGGTGACCATGATTTGTGAAACAGCCACCAATGAATCACAAAATAACCTATGGGAATCATTTTCAACTTATATTTCATCTAAATAAATTAACCAATTAAAAATTAGGGCTATGCCAGAATGTCTAGTGGGTAGCATAACAACAGGTATCCTAATAAATAACCAAAAATCACTGAAATTGTATATACCACCTACCTTAGCTCAGTAGTGGAGTTCTCGTCCTTTAGCCACTCCTTATTCAACGTAGATCAAGATAAATATGAAGAATGGATGAAGAACCCAAAATTAGGGAAAATAATCTTGGACATAAAAATTAAAACCAATATTTAGATGGATGAATAATGGATTAAATGGAATCAGGATCTTACAATTCTCGATCCAACCATAGGAACCTCGATTGAAGCGATGATCGGACTGAGATGGAACATCAATTAATAGAATAGATATCATGGGATCTAAAAATTGAAGTTATTTTTTATCTAGAATAGAAATAAAATCTCATGTTTGATTTAATAAAATATAAGGAAAAAATATTCTTTTTACAAAATAATTGTAGCACTCTCCATTTAGGTACATGGTTTTACAAACATCTCATCAAACTGCATGGTTATCTATAGAATAAGTGTCAACAATATGCTTTCATTGATTAAGATGGCTAACTGTACAAAAATCATGAAGAATGAATCTCTAAATTTTCAAAAAATGGACATACAATTTTGTATAACTGTGAAAAAATTCCCTCTTTCCAGTCAATCCTCATATGGTTTGGTCAAACCATTGGGAAAACCCCTCATTGTTTCCAATAATTAGGCAGTAGGGATAAATCACCACCAAAAATTTGTTTCGGCCTATAAAAAATATCGGATCATCCCAGATACCTCCATGAAATTAATTGGAATTCAAATTAGGCTATAATTAAACATCAAAACTAGAAAATAAAGGATATGTACCTCATATAACAACCTGGGAACAAAATATCCCCCCATAAAGTAAATCATCCTCTAATATCCCTATAATGGGTGGTCACAATTCATCTAAGAACAACTCTTTACACTGTGTATGTACATCTATGTGATTATCCCATGTCTTGTCCAATAAATGATTATGCTTTCATAACACCAATACTGGAGGAACAAATTTTCCATAGGGAACCTTTATTTTCCCTTCAACTACAGGAATAAGATGTTCCTCAAAGGATGCATCAAAATGTAAATCAACCTCCATGGGATGAAAAGTATGTGACAAGTTCCATTGATGACGATGTTTCTAAGATATTTTGAAGAAATCTTGCATGTCTTGAAACCTCTAAGGTAACTACAATTGATAGTCTACTAACACGAATCTACCCAAAATCTTTGACAACATGACATATAATAGTTAAAACATAAGCTATCTCTAAATAAATATATGTCCTAGCCTTATTGAAATGTGTAGGAATACATTTTCCCTGACCTCAATCTATAGAGTTCTTCTATGTTGACCAGAATAGGATTTATTTCCTGATTGTGTAGTACCCATCCATTTCTAAATAATCAAGACCTGGTCCGTAGTAACCAACAAAAGATGTGGTCCTAGTAAAGATTCATCTCATGACTCTAGCCCACATAAGAAAAATCCAAATGACCTAAAGTAAAAATAATCATATGTTTCTATATGTATCATGTTCTGAAAACTAATATTGTATGATAACTCAACCAGGGTTATAAGTCTCTTCCAAGATACCCCTAAATCTAGGATTTCACTATCTCGAAACATGCCCTCTAGAACTAGTAATGTATTCACTAATGGGCCATTAGTTTGAGGACAATATGTTGTTCTCAGAATCACATGTATGCCCGACACCCTTTAAAATTATTTTTGAAATGAGTCATTAAATTGGAAAGCATATAAGAAATGATAGTTTGTGTGACCCCATGAGTTTGTATTATCTCCCAGATATAAAAACTCTCAATCTCATCAACATTGAAGGTATCCAGGATCTGAATGATATAAGCCTTCGTTGTGAGCCTGTAAAAAAAATACAATACATCATAAAATTAAGGGTACCTCGAAAAACATTCATGTCATCATCCCATTTCAACTCTATAAGAGTTAACTTCAATTAATGTTCAGCTAGTCATTGAGGTTTAGCCTTCACCTAAAAACATGTGGAACATATCCTGAAATAAATAGCTACCTATGTTTTCTATACCCATCCACCAATATTGGAAACACTATCTTGCCAGAGACAAGATCATGGTGTATTCTTTTTAAATATAAAACTGATGGTGATACCTTCCTTGGATTTTATCACAAAAGGAGCCAATTCAGAACCATTTTACCCCCACCATCAGAGTTTCCTTTATTGGCACACCACTAAAATATCTTGTGATACAAAAGATGTGATTTAATTAATTGGGAGAAAGAATATACATTTGAGGTCATATTAGGGACCTCACCATAAAGGATTTTTTGAATTCTTATTGACCAAACTAAAACTGGTTGCAAATGGTTTATGGAAAGGCACTGATGAACTCTTTACCAAACCCTCCATAATCTGGAGACATATTCAAACATGTTCCTTATGATTTTAAACATAAATAAAGATGGATTACATGTCAAGCCACCCCTATTGACTATTATTAAATTCTCAACTTATATGGTTGTCGTATTACAAATTGAAACACAACCCCTTCTTTAAATGAATGTTTCATTTAACAAGATCCCATACAAAAAAGACCATAACCAACTTCTATTGACATTATTCACCTTTCCATTTAAAATTATTGTTCCTCAACATAAAAAAGTTGTAACCCGGATCCATCCCACTAGAATCATCATACATTTTAAACGTCACCTATGAGCCCAAATTGAGTCTAAGGTATCCAAAAATTCATTTAACTAGAGTCTCATTAAAAAACTTCTGTTAGTACATACTCCATGATTAGAAGTGAATCACAAATACAAGACCAATAATCCTACATAGAAACATAGATTGAAACTAGTGATTCATCCACATGGATCTCAAGTTAATTGAAAAATAATACTGCCCAAGAGTCCATATAAAGAATTCTTACTTGGGAACCAAAGTATCACTCAAGAATAATCATGCCTCGATATGAACCACGTGTTATATTGTAATACTAAGAAAACACCTAGATAATACATACAACTTTTAAAACATTAGTAGAACATAAGAACACCGCTCTGACTAAGTGAAATAAGAATGAAGTAATGAAAGGGGACATGATCTTTGCTGACAATATCACACTAAGATGATACCAAATATTGCCAAGAAGATTAGTTGAATTGATACTAGTCAACATTATTTGAAAGAAGACCATCTTCAGATACTGACACACTATCATTAACTGATCACATGCCTTAAGCACATATGGAATCATGTGATTGTTCAAGCCTAACCTTCAGTGTCTATACATGACTAACAATGTTCCTCAAGGGTGGAAAACCCATCCAACCACCAACTGAGTTGTGATACTAAGCATGAAATACCACATACACTAGGACCCATGTGATTCTACCCAACTAAGGAGTGTCCATGTCATTAAAAAAGAGATCGATCAATAAGTCATAGGAGAACTAGGTCATATTCACCTTAGACACACACATGATGCTCCTCAGATCCAAACTCACATATGTCGTAGCATTATAAAATAAATCAAAAACCAACCTTATCATATGTAAACAACACACGATCCTATTCGATGTCACCCTGACATTGGAAAACAATTATTACCATAATTCCATTCTCACTCTACTCTGGAGATGTCAAGAGAACATATATAAAAACACAAGGCTCTACGATTCAACCATAGTCAAATGGTTCGTTACAACACTTAGTATCTCGTGGGTAATACATATATCAAATAATTATAATCTGGGTTTATGTAAGAAAAATGGAACATTGTTTTCACTAACCATAGGATGTCCAACCTATGTGTTCATGTATCTAGTAGTCCATATAATAGATTCAACCCGTCTGCATATTTCACCATACAATCATTTAGCTAGATGAAGAAATACCATATTGTCCATCACTATAGAAATGAAGAGGGTTGTGAGACCTACTAAGTGTTTTAAGATTCCTAAGGAATGTATAACCTTGTGAAACGGTGCATTACCCATTTCTCAAATGCATAAAAAGTGTTATGGATACTATGACGCCCTGGTCAATCATGGGTCTTATTAAATATCTATGGGTATTACCAGGGACAATGACACATGAATGGTTCAATACATCTATAAAATCACTATATTTAGCAATAAATTTATTATAAATGAGTGACACCTACCATAGGTTATCCCCTTAAAAGATCATAATCATCGAACCCTAACTCAAGATCATGTAAAAATGAAATCCATTAGGCTATAAAACTTTAATTTAATCCATAATTAAATATGAGAAATCCTATAGAAAATTGTAATGTTTTCATTCCATGGATACTAAAAGGAAATGATTAAAATACACTTACACTTGGGTTTTTAATGAAGCACACCGTAACTCAAAATCATTTAAAAAAAGAAAGTCATTAGGCTCTAAAACAATCACTTAATTCGTTATTAAAATTTATTAATCCTATAAGAAATTATCATGAATTCATTCCATGGAAACTCAATGGAAATGTTAAAAATACCCATACATGATAGTTTTTAATGATGCGCACCCCTACAGGTTCCATTCTTAAAGTCATTATTTTGATTCACCATTAACCTTTAACATCTCAAAGATCATTAATAGAACATCTAGACCCAACTATAATAACAATCACATAGTACTAGATTTAACAAACACATCAAGGGCAAATAAAAGAGTATTATCAAACATTATATTCAATGAATTTACCATTCATTGAATTTAAGTTATAATTTGAAAATTTATCAAAATAAACTCCCATAAAAATTATTTATAATATATATACATTTGAGGGTCCCATTATACCAACCCTGGTTCTTTAGAAAGCATCTTTGATTTATTTGTATAATTATCAAGGAAATTAACACCCATAATGCATTGAATCAAAATAAACTGACCCCAACTGAAATACATGGTCTAGTCATTAATTTTTATTCCAAGAACATGTATCGGTTTGAAATGACTGTCAAAGTTCATTTCTATGATGAGTAGGACAGTATAAAACACTCATAAGATGAGGATATACCACACATCCAACACCTAAATCCCGAACAATTAACAGAAGTGTCAAATGTGCCTCAAGTTTCTATGCCTCTTGCCAAATCAGAATTAGGGACTAGGTGAAGTTTGTATTTACAAGATCACAATTATATTTAAATTAAAATATATTTTATATTTCATTTCTATGGTTCATTTAATTTAAATGTTAATCAAAATGGTTTTCCCAGTTCTATTCAATGAGGTCCCATAACATCACATGAACCAAAATTTTATTCCCATATAATTGATACCATATCGAATTCATATTAAATAACTAAATCAAAAGGATAGTCACGTTCTCGCCTAAATGAAACCTTAATTCTTATCAAATGATAGATGAAATAACTTTCTCCATTGGCTAAACAAAATCTATAACAACAGTAGGCACATCTATCGTAATAGTAAGAAAATATGTAATGCATATAAAATTGAAAGGGATATGATTTCTAACATGATACTGTATGATTAATGAGATGGAATAACATCATCTAATTAGGTTTAAATATAATAGATCCCACAATTATATCAACATTAATATCACACTACAAGTGCATCACCCAACAGTGTAATCAAGTCCAGTGTAATAGTCAAAATCTAGAAAATAGTAATTTCATTTTTGGAAGTTTTGTTTTTCCATATATGAGGGGTAGCTACTCCTGGGAACATCTCATAACCGAACTCCATTCCCTTCCTATTAATATCAATAGTCACAAAAATGTATAACCAAACCTCTGATATCCTTTAGTAAAATCCCAGACTTGGATGCCACTCAATAGTGCCATTGGCCTAGTGACTCACATGGCCTCATGTTCATCTCACATGAATTATAGATGCTACTGAATATCAGCGAGTACAATTTTTAATTCATGGGGAGAAAATATCCTAATAACTAAATTGAATCAAAATGAAATATCAATAATAGTCAAAATTAGTCAATTGACGAATCATATATGACAACCAAACAATGAATGATAAACAAGATAAGAATAATTTAATACAAAGACCAGAAGTATCTAATATAAAATTATGATGATACATGTGTATACAAAAAAGTGAAAAAGGTAAAAAAAAATGTAAAATAAAATACAAATATATAAAATATAAAATACTAAAAGAACTTCAGTTGCATCTCAAGCCTCATCTTGGTCCCACGCTCCACTACTCCTATGAAATTATAAAGAGCGTGTAGAAATTTTCATTCTGTTGTCATGACCACACCCATATATTCTATTTGGATCCCCAAGGGTGGGTCAAGCAGTCCATGTGATAACAACCTAGTCGGTCACCACCAAAAGATATATACAATCGACACTGTGTGTTATAAAAATCTATGATGTTTCGAAATAAATCGGAAATATTATAAAGACATGTAATGTGACAATCTGATGTGAACTACTATGAAACAGAAAATTACTACTCTCATGGATCCCTACAAACATTTTTTCAATTTCCAGAAAAGGATTCTACATGTAAACTAGTTAAAAATAACATGGTCTTGCTATAAAACCATAGTCCCATAACAACCACAACTTTACCATACAACCTGAAATTTTAGAAACATCCACAACCTAGTTGCTCAACCAAACATGTCATAATCCTTATGGTAATGACATATTTAAAAGAGCCAAACCATGTAGTCGTTGATCTATGTTGTTCAATGCCAAGTCATTAATTTCTTGTCCCAAGAGAATCTCAATGGAACCTTGGATAGAAATAGTTGGAGTTTTAAGAGTATATCATAGTAGAAATTTCATATGTGAGTCCGAACAAGCTAGATCAAAGGAGTGGAAATGGAAAAGGCATCCCACAAAATCAAAACCCAAGGAGATTCTCTATTCCTGTCATCTTTTATTGTATTCTTGATCTATGGAATAAGTCCAAGACATCTATTAAAAAAATTTCTATTCATACCATTAATCATCTCAAACTCTGTGAGTATACTCACTCACATAACCATTTAATATTCATTTCAATCTCTAGATTATACCCAAAAATGTATCACAATTAATATTAAAAGATAAAAAATTATCATACCCTCTCATTTTTCACAATTCATATAAAAACTAAATAGTTTCTTTTACCCACCAATGTCCACCATTATCTATATAACTATTTATGAAATTTAAAATAAATAAAAAATTAATTTCCACGGTTTTAACCATTTAAAGTATATTCCATTCATCATATTCAAGCATGGAATATCAAAATGAAATTAATTAAGGTGAAATTTAGTCTCCCTAATAAAAAAATCAATTTTATCTTAATGATATTGGGTTTCATACATCTTTTAAAGGATGATAACTCACCCCTTTGGTTGTTCAACCATGGTATAACAATGTAGTTCCTAAGGTACACCCCATGAGTGACCATGATATTGGAAACAATAACTAAATCATCAAAATAGTCCCTAGGTGAATTCTTAACATGGCTGATTACATATAAATCAATTTACAAGTTCAAATTCAGGTTTTAATCATAATTTTCAATAGGTGTCAAAACATCTTGTATAGTAATAAATCTCCAAAAATCTTGAAAATTGTATATACCACATACATTATCTCGGTTTTGATGTGATTTTCTATTATCAACTCCTGATTTTTTCTCTGACTAGAAGAAATTTTAATAATAGAGGAATAACCGTAAATTAGGGAAAATCAACTTGTACCAAAATAGAACAACTAATATCCAAAAGGATGAATAATGACTAAATAGGAATAAATGTCTTACCATTACAGACCAAATAAAAAAACTATTATTGAATCAGAGATCAGATGGAGATGTAACCTCAATTCCAATAATATATATCAAGGGATCTAAAAAATGGAGCACTTTTCTAGAAAAAGTGAAATAAAAGATTATATATGATTTATTAAAAATTCCTAGAAAATGATTTATTTTACTCGAAAATATCTGGGTCACATGGTATAGATGCTCAACATGAAAAATTTTGCACCAAATTGCATTGTTTTTTACATTATATGGGGAATATGGATGGTTTCCACACATGGATTGACAAACGACGCAGAAAACATGAAAACAATTTAGTAAAAGTTGCAGAAACAGATCTATAGCTATGTGATCCATTCTTATTGGATTGGACTAACCGGGAAGCCATTACCTACTATTTTTACAGCCTTTCACTTTTATATAAAACCATGATGTCTACACTACATGGTTTTCATAAAACATGTTCAATGCTTAGATCACCCAAAATCATGGGTTCCAAGCTCAAAAAAATCCCTAAACACACCTGATACATCCATTATCTCAAATGTAATTCAAATAGGATATAATTTTACATTAAAATAAAAACAATGTATATCCACCCCATAAAAAAACTAGGGTTATTACATCACATGTCATGTATGTGTTATACACATCATGGGATATATTACTCCTCCCAAAACCCTAGTCACCTTTGCTGGGGTACTACATTTCATTTCTTCCTAAACTACATTTTGGGTATGTTTTGATTTTATAGAAATTATAGTTCAATCAACTCATATCAAATACACCTCCATTATCATCATTTCTACTTCAAATCACATCATGGAACTCGAATATAGGATCAACCACACTGAATCCATCACTGATGGCTAGATGATTTCCCCTCAAACTGCAGGTGGCTCATCCTAATAATATCCCATTTTTGTGTCACCTCTCCCATTAAATAAAACCCATTATCCATCCACTAATCTTGGATTTCATCACCCACATTCTATATAACATGACAATATGTTCATGAAGACCCAATATCCAACTACAATATAGATCCACCAATAATTTGGGTGTTTGATCTCCATTAATTCCATCTATATAATTTCGAACCATTTATCCATTTAAAAATAGTAAAGAATGCAAAGAAAATTGGGGGAAAGAGAAAAGAACAAAGTTAAATCCTCATATTGGATATCACGAGTCCCCCAAAAATTTTAATTTACAAGAATATAGGGTAAAATTAGGGATGAAAAAATTTAAATAAATATATATGCTCATGATAAGAATGAAAATAATCATTAAAAAATCATAGAAATAGTATATAATTTTTCAAATAAAATGTTTTTAAATGAATGAAATAATGTTCCATACATTAATTTTGGATCGATCGCTGATGATGAATGGGTTCATTCCAATTTCATTTGTGTGATTTAAGTACTAAATTAGAGATGTTGAATCATTCAATTAATTATCACTTATCTATGATCTATATTTATTCATCAATAACTTTACACATTTTCTACTCAAATATCATTGGTATATAAATCTAATCCTAGAGATATTCTGTAACGATGAATATACTGAAAAAGTGTAGGGTTTGGTGTTATTAAAAAAAGAAATTAAATTAACTTATTAATCCAATTAACACATCTTCCAATGGTTACATATGAATTGGTGCCAAATTAAAACCTTATTTAGGTCTTGCCTTAGGTATATCTAAAATTATTTAAACAATAATGGAATCATATTTTTATTTTTATGTCCCAGTCAATAATAATTTTTTTTTCTCAAAATGATGTGTGTGTGAGTTTTAATATATATTAATTTTTTAATATTTTAATTTTTGGGTCCTACGATACTGAAACACAATGTTGAATCTAAATAATAATTGAATGATATATATAAAAATATTAAAAGGAATATATCTACAAAATCCGATTCGTTGCATTCTCCCCCACATCAAGGATATTCACCTCAAAATGTACACGCAAAACAAATAATTGTGGTACTAAACCAGAATTTATCACTAAAACTCAAATAATATCTCTTACATTCTCTCATACAGAAAAATTAATCCAATAAAAGAGATGGTTCAATGGTGCATGGTTATTTCTTATCTATCCACAATATCCATTGTGTACACCATAAATATGGCTACTAATTGGTTTTGTCTATCTCTATCCAGTCAGTAATTTGTATTGGTTCATTTATATATCGCCTAAACATTGATTTATATAAGATTTCATGAAATAGATATAAATATTGGAGAACGGGAAACTAATATTAAAACTCACCAATTCTATGTATGATCTCAAATAGACAGATACACCTCGGGAATAACATGAATCCTCAACCAAATATCTGATATCAACTTCATAGGGAGACTCTAAAGAAAATATTGCCTCACAAATAGATCTTCTATGTCCAAGAATGTAAAAATATGAAATATTTATATCTTCCCATGGGATATCCTCATGCACTCATATAGTACCCATTCATTCCCTGCCATCCCCTTCATGAGATCAAGCTAAACAAGAGATATCTTCTTAATCTTGGTCCATCACATCGATGATTTGTAGGGTCTCCTATAAAATTCATAAAAAGGTACCATATTTTCATTAGTGTTATAGAAATAGTTATTATAAAACTCTACCAATGGTAAGTGATCCTCCTAAATCAAGACAAAGACCAACACGCAGGCTCTCGATATATCATCTATCACCTGGATGGTATTTTGGGTCTATCCATCAATCAGGGGGTGAAATGTTGTGTTCATTCCTAATTGGGTCCCAAAATCACATGTAGGGCCCTCCCCAAATTTGATGTAAACTGATCGTCATAGTCATATATGGTAATTTTTTGGCACCCCATGACTCCAAATCATCTTCCACAACTATAAAAACCCAAATATTTTAACTGAACACTACTACCGAATGACATGAAATGGTGTCAAATTGGTGATTCTGTCAAAAATAAATAATATCAAGTCCTGGAATCTCACTTATCATTAAATCCCCATTATAAAATCCATTCATATTATATCCCACTTAAATTTTTTAATTTTATGAGGTTGATTAAAACCTGATTGAATATTATATTTAACCTTTACCACCTTACACAGGAGACAACGATAATCAAACTTAGATATGCTCCACCTAATTCCATCCCACCAAACTTGCACTAAATTTCCTTGTTCATATACTACACAACATGATGAAAAACCAATGATTATGTATGAAAATCCCTCAATAGCTCCTCATGTAACGTTTTTGTAACTACCATCTATCCCTAGAAAAGGATGATGTGCTCCCCCGCTTTCGAATATTCATCCTATGCATCTTCTAAGGATATCGGGTCATGTAGAACATCAATGTTGACACATCCCAACTAAGCCCCACCCACACATTAAATAATTGCTGGAGTCACCCCAATCAATTGAAGATACGATATACCCCTATCCTCCATTAGGGATTGATATAAAAAATACAATTACAAAGAAATATCCTCTACCATGAGAGAATAAGATTTCTTAATAATAGAATCCATCAACATATTTCAATTATTTGGGGTAATGACTATTTTGATGTCATAGTCCTTTATAAAGACTAACAAATTCCTCAATTCCAAGTGGAGATCCCTATAATTAAATACCCACACATGGATAATTACTCTATATCTTCATGGATAATAATACATGTAACTCTATGTCATAAGTCACATAGTTCCACATTGGGGTTCAAAAATTCATTTACTTATAAGTTATCAATACCATCCACTGAATTAATATGCACACTAACCTAGTTCCAATGGAATCTAAAAACACATTGCACTTTACATCTTCCTATAGTAGTCTCAAAATAGGATCACTGGTCAACCTGACCCTCAAATCCATGAAGACTCTATAACACTGCTAATTCTAGGTAAATGGCTTCCCATTTCATTTTAATGTGGTCATAAAGGATTATACCATTGAAAATTATTCCACTTACATTCTATAATACCCCACCAAACTATGAAAAATCTATACCAATGAAAATCTCTTGGGAGGGTTCCAATAAAGCACTATATCAACATGCACCATATCCATAGAAAAAATATAGTCAGAGATGACATTTCCAATATGGTGAACATTTTGAATCCATAATCTTCACTTGAAGAGCTTACAATAAAGTTGGTTATCCGAGATTATGTTTAGGACAATCCTCAAATTACTTGGATACTCACCCGATGATGTATAGTTTAGGTGGATGTAATAAATAAAGAAAATAATGAATAGTTCTATGTTATATTAGAAGATCCAATTCATAAGATCCATGATCACAATATGGGAATTAGTCACACAAAAATAAAATAATAGGAACTTATAATTACTATATAAAATTCATAGTGACCTCTTAGGAATATCTTCCTCACATACCCACAAATCATGGTAGCTGGACTAGATATCAATCTTTAAGAACCAAAATACACCATTAAACATATAAAAGAGGTTATCAATCCTCATTATGTGGTACTTTTTCTTTATAGTTACATGAATTAGGTGATGACAGTCTAAAAAAGAATAAATCCCCCACCATCCTATTTCATGATAAAAATAGATTTTCCCATTGGTTCACACTATTTTTGATAAAATCATTCCCTTGATGGTCAAATGAATGTACCCTAAAATCCACGAACTCTATAAAGTAAGTATGATTTTCTATAGAATATATCAATATATAATCAAGTGAAATAGAATGATGGATTATATCTCCATCTTTGGAGGTAGTCTCATAATATATTCAAGAAAATGTAAATAAAATCTTCCACTTCTGATGGTGGCCATATTTTAAACAATCATTCGAAAACAAGGGGTAAACTCACCAAATGTTAGGTGATCGAATAACTCCCAAATAGGGGCCCAATACAAAAAATCTGAGGGAATCATTAAATTTAGAATGTGGGTTTTACCATAGACATGAAATGACTTTTATATGTGATTGGAGTTTGTCATTCTATTTTAATGATTGAGAAATTAATTGAATAATGAAAATAATTATTAAATATTTTATTATTTTATTAAATAATTTTACTACTCTATTGAAATGTTTTTTTGAACTATTTTCAAGGTTATCTGAACAACCCTTAAAATTTGAGAGGATCCGTTAGAGTGAGAGTTGGAGGAGATATTACTGATCAATAATAGATCTAGGATTGTTGCACCACTAGAGTAAATGGATATCACCAATAATGGTAACACATCACCATTACCTATTAATAATAAATCCAAAATATATGTAGAATGTTTTATATTTGAAATTCCATCTTGTTATTTAATCCCTATCTAATGTAGATCAATTCCATGAATAATAATTGATTCACACATTGATGATAGATTAAATAGATCCACTTATTTTTTCCATTGATTTTTATCCATCTTCATTAATTTAAATCTCATAAAAAATCATGGATGAAAAAATAATGTCCAAGGTTCACTACTCACATCTTTTGGATTATAGTATTCTCCACAGTTCCTTTCACATTCATTATGAGAATTTTATTTGTCTTGTGGTTTGATTTTTACCCGGTATTTGGTCATTGTGTTATTGCTCATCGACCCAAAAGATCAATACCATTGGAAAAATTCAAAATCTAGGGTGTTATCAAGGTGAAAAAATATATGATGATAAAAAGTAGTTCCAAATGTATTTTCCGGGTCTGTTTATCCCATATTCGATGTTGTGGATTTTGATGACATGTGTTGGTGTTTTCCAGGTGTATTAGAGCCTCGTAATCCCAATCCCTAATATTGGGATTATTAAATGACCCTAAATATATGATCTAGTGGGTTTGGAGATAAAGGTGGTGTGTTTGGAAGATGCTAATGAATAACCTGAGGGATCTTGAAAATCCAGGGTTACACGACATGTAATATGGAATTACATGTCCTGTAGGACCCCTTAGTTCCATCACTAGGATTTCTACAGAGAGTTATATATCAAATGTCATTTGACCCTATCACGCATTCTGTGACACTATCACATGATATGTGACAAATTTTATGTGGAATGACATAGATCTCAGAGGTCACATGTGTATATGAAGGTGAATGTTCAAAAAAGGACCAGAGTACATATTTATGCATAGAGTAACCAGACATAGTCTAGGGTATACAGGTATGGCCTGATGGCTTGGGAAGAGTGTTGGGATATTTTTACATGCTAATGACTATTCATTCACACTGTTTATATAGATATTTACATGTTGTGTGATGTAGAACACCATGGGTACACGGTGGGTTGGATGGACACATTATATACCCCATGTACACACATTGTACCCCCCTTTGAGGGTGATTGGAACCCTTTATTTATTCTATAACATTATTGGTGGATTGTGTTCTCCTGGACCATCCCATTGAGGATAAATTTTTGAATTACATCTTCAAATCTTGATTTTGATCCCTTCTATAAGATGATTCTTCGATAGAGTTTATGGTCTCCCTCTGTTAGACTGGAGTGTGATCCTCTAGGATTTTATACCCTAGTTGGGGTTTGTAGAGTCAACATGAACTAATTTTGTATGGTGTTCATCATAAATAATTAATTTCATTTATATTGATTTCACATTATTGTTGTATTTTGACCCTCTCCATATGAGTTTGGTCAATATTAGGTTAATGGTGTCCACTAATGTTTTGGGGTGTGATCCCCTATCTCATTATTAGACTCTTATGGAACCACCAAACTTTCATGGGTGGGGACCAATGATCATGACCTATTGTATGTGTGTCTCTGATGATATTATGTATTTTTTAGTTGATTCTACTAGAATCAGCATTGAATCATGAAGACACATGTGGTTGGCAGTTTGGTTGTGACCACCAAGAGGCGTAGTGTCCTTTCTAATAATATTTATGTTTTTGTTGTTATGAATTTACTTCAATATCATTTTTATAATTTAAATAATATAGATGATTCATGTTTAGTTTATTAAGTGATTATTACTAAGTATTGTTATACTCACCCCATAATTGGATCTTCCCACACATGTGATGTCTTATATAGATGATGACCATTCATACAATATCCATGATGGACCAGGAGCTTGTAGAGTATAACATGATATCGACAGACATTGGTTTTTCAAGGTGGGTTCATTTTATTATATTCCTCACCATTGGAGTAGGTTTTACCCTTTGGAGATTTTGGTTGGGTTTTTATTTTCCTCACATTATCACTTTTAATACATTATTATTATACTCTAATTATGATATTATAGATGGTTGGATGCATTGGTTTTCATTTTTATAAATTTTAGCATTCTATGGTATTGAATACACTTTCATAAGTACATGTAAATTAGGCTAATTATTCAAATATATGTGATATTCCTAATTAGTGTTAGTCGCAAGCCCTTGGCCCATTGGAGGTGGTTGTGGGGTAGTCTTGGTCTAGGCCCCATTGGGACGAGTAATGAAAGGGTTGTATCAAATATTCATAGAAACATATGAATCCAAAGAGGGTGATGGAAGTTGAAACCATGTATATGAGACCTCCTAATCTCTTAAAAGATTATAGTCATAGGGATTGTAGAATTATAGATGAATCTAAAAATGATACCAGGATAAAGGGGTTGTGGTTTAGGCCTCTAATGATGGCTCGGGTTAGTCGATAGTGAGGATGTGTTTCTCGTACAATGATTGGGGACATATATCATCGGATTGTATAAACAAGTGTACATTTCATAAAGATATAGTTGAGGGATAACCTATATATTATAGGTGGAAGGATCAGGGTGGTCCATAGGCTGGAGGATATAGAAGGTGGGCTGGTAGAGTAGCATGATAGTCTATGGTAGGCTTTAGGAGATTGTGGTAAGATAGGAGGAAATATATAGGATTTGGTGGATTATTAAAATAAGTAAACATGTATGACATTAAGTATGATCTTGGTATTTTATAACTTAGTTTAAATATTGATTAACATATGCGATAGTTATTCCTTTTTTCCACTTATTTAGTTTTAGAACTAATGTTTCTAGTTGAGCATTTGGATTGAACATTTCCCTTAGAGACTCCAAAAGTAGGTGAATTAGTGATTTTAGACTCCTTCTGATAGTGAAATCTGTAACAGCCCGAGATTTTATGAAAAATATTCTTTTTTATTTCACTAATGTCTTGTGTTGTATGCTACACCAAAAGGAGCTTGCACAACACGCATCCTTGACTTTCCTTGCATTACACGCAATCGCAACCTTCCTCGATAGTGTGTGTGGTACGTAATACTGAGTTTCACGAAACAATGATATACTATTAAAATATTATTAAAACTAGCCGTTATGAATAGTAATAACCACTTTTTAAATTTTAGAAATCTTAGCTCTCAAAATGGACTTCATTTTTGGATTCGGAGTATCGAATTTAGCCTAAGGTGAAATTTTGGTACTTTTCGGATAACTTTCATATTCTGATGAATAGTGAAAATTTATAAATTATAATTAAAAACAACTTTTTTAATCGAAATAATTAATAGTGATAAATCATTAATTTGAGTGGTTTTAAAGTATATTTAGAATATATTTTTACAATTTAATACAATGTTGGTCATTGGATGTAATTTCACATTTAAACAAGACATAAACAAGTGTCAATCTTTTGATAGATATTGTTTCTTAAAAACACGCTATTTGTTTTAACAGCGGGATTTAATTACAAAATTAATTAATGCAACTTTTATGTTATGAATTTGGTAAAATAGACTTCATTTTTGAATTCGGAATATGAAATATAGCTTGGGATGAAATTTTGGCATTGTTCTGAAAAACATCAATTTTTGATGAATAGTGAAACTACTAAGTGGTAGTTAAAAAATCTGAATTTTTCATAAAACTTAATTTTACCGCTTCTGTGAATGGAATTTCAAAAATCCGAGAGACACGGTTGATGTCAGTAAGTAAAATGTGGTTCAATGAGATGAAAATAATTTTTGGTGAATAGTAACTTTTTACTTTTATTTACCACAGTTAAAAGTAAACAGGGTAATTAAGGGTAAGAATGATATTAATATTACCCTAACACATGTCCTAATTCTATTGGACAAGTGTATCTCGACCAAAAACTACCTTAAGTGTAAAATATTATCATTTAGGCCCACTTGGATTAGATTAGGACATTTATTATTATTTAATTCAAATAAGAGTTAAAAGAGTTAAAATCAAAGTTTATTTACTAAGACATTTTTAATATAGGGTTATACATAAGATAAATTCGATTGTAAATATTCATTAGAAATATAAAAAGATTTCCCACATAATGGTATTTTATTTATAATTTTTAGACATCAAATAAGTTAATTTATTTATGACACAAAGATGATGCAGTAATTATCTTATTAATGAAATATTTACATAATTGATGTTAGAAACACCAAACTAAATATAATTTGAGACTTTTAATGAATTACACTAATTTTCTAGGTTACTATGATATATTAGTGTTGATTTAATAAACTTGGTTCGAACATATAATTCTGTTATGACTTTCACAAAAATCATATATCAAATAGTGTCAAAATTGACACAAAATAGTTTTTAAATCAAATATTATATTATTAATTGTTATTTTATTCCTAAAAATCTAAGGTTCGGCCAAATGACTTAGATAAGGATATATATATTAATAATAAACAATTTGGGGTTCGTTTGGCATGTTATAGTAAGTGTATTAACCATATAGTGAAAGAAAACAAAAAGACACGGTAAAAGTTAAATTATTTAACTTAGAGTTAAATCTAATTGATAAGGTTAAAATAATACCCTAAACTTGTCTAAATCTTATTGGTTGATAGGATTTCGACCCAAACCCACTTTAGCTTCGAAATAAGACCCTTTGGAACCATTATAAACCGATTTTGACATTAATATAAAATAATATTTTGAGGTATTCCTAAGGTGCCCCTCTCCTCCCTTATAAAAGGACACCTCCTTCCCCTCCTCCTCACACCAATTTGAGCACTCAAGCTCGGCCAACCCCTGACAAAATCTCTTCTCCACTTCCCTAGAAACATCCTAGAGGTTTTTTTCTTCCTCAAAAACCAATTTTATCTCCCTAAGCGGAGGTCTCCAAGAGGAACTTCAAAGAAGAGGTATTTACCGTTACCAATTCTTTCATCTTTATTTCTTCTTCCACTTCTTCTTCTTAGGTTGTTTCATTATGAAGTAATAACATCAGTATCACTCATATACTGATATGTTATTATAAGTATGAAACAACCCTATTTCACCATCTATCCATCCTACGGAAAAAGAAATCACCGCGCGTGCGTACGTACGGAATACCGTCTCCACGCCGTGGTGTAATCTATTTTCCACCACCACCTTACATGGATGGGTATAATGGTGTAAAGAATAACTATACATAGTTATTAAAACATCATATTGATTCTGATATATTGTATAATCCACTCCAATTCAATTCAATATTTGTAGAAATGATATCATCGCTCGTGCGTACGTACGGACTACCGTCTCCACGACGCGATGAGATTCATTCTCCATGTTAACCATTTAAGAATGATTATAATGTATATATAAGAAATAATAATGAAATATATGACATTATAAAGCTACCGGATTTATGTATATATATACATATGTATCTCATCTACTTACTTCCATTTCAAGACAATAAGGAAAGGAAAACAACGTTCATGCGTACGTACGGACTACCGTCTCCATGAACTGTGTTTTTCATTTCATTTATCTACCTATTATATATATATACATATACTGAATATATATGATATATAAATCATATTTTATAATATGGAAGTGAGTAAATCATGATATAAGTAATAATGATGTCAAGAACAACAAGTCAAAACACCTACGATAAATGAAACGATTTTACCCAAAACGCTTCTTTAACATGGAATTTACAAAAGAACGGGTAATATAATGTCATAAGTGAACCATATATGATATCATAACAATGAATATGATTCTGTAATAAGTCAATAACATGATTTAAATCATTATACAGGAGGTTCGGACACTTACAAAGCAAGTCGGACCTAAGGTAAGGGAAATATCACAATCTCATTTTTTTATCCGAGATTGTTTATTCGTAAGTATTTACTGGGGTGTATTTTATCATCCACATCCATGTTCCCTCAATATGTAATATTGTTTCCATCCACTTGCAATAGTTTAAATCCAATTTTACCCTTCGGTGAGTTTTTAGTAAAGAATATGAAAGGAATCTTTTGTCGTTTTTTCGTACGATGTACTTTTTGAATTTTCCGACAAAGGTACGAAGAATGTTTTTTTTAACTTATACGGCACGAATGAATTTTTAAAACATTATTTCCAAGAAGCTTCCTTGACAAGTTTTCAAGTTTATTTTTTATCAACTTCTTTTAGTTTAATATTGTATGAAATTTTAGAATGGAAAAAATGTTTTTGAAGAAGAAAGGATATTTTCCTCAAGAATGAAGTTCAAGTGTTTTATCAAAATTATTTTCCATATAAGATAATAAAGGGTTCTGTTTCTATCCCTATTATTACATGTATTTGATTATTTTGTGATGGAAATATTTTTATGAATTCCTTTATCTTATATGAATTGTTTTATGATGTCATGTTGTTTAAGAATCCCATTTTTATTACATGGGTTATGAAATGATGTATGGTTTATGATTTTGTGGCACACATAAGAATGGTATCATTATGAGATGGGTGGGACCTATATCTCCCTCCAATGCATTGGGTAAAGATTTTATATCTCATGAGATAGACATGGCTGGAATGGTAGGTTATACCGGTTCAGTGAAACAGGACTGAAACGAGGGTTACTCGATTCAGAAAGGGACTTTGTCCACTAAGATAGTCTTGGAAATGAGTCATGACTAACAAGAAATGATTCTCTATGATTATGTGTGAATGCCACAAAGTTTCATGTTTTAAGTTATGATTATTGTGATTACATTTCAATACCATGATTTATCCCATGTTATGAAATTATGCTCTTTTTTGCAGGCTATGATTTCCAAAATGTTATGTTCTTATGAATATGATGTGATTGATATTTCTTTTGTTTACCCTTACTGAGCATTTGAGCTCACCCTTTTATGTTTTCTTTTCCCCAGGATATAAAGAAAGGTTTTAGTTATTAAAAAAAAGAAGATCTTTATGGGAGATGTTGAAGATCTTTCACCACGATTAGAAGATTACGTTCCGAGTTTCCAAAGACACTAAACTATTACGATCCTTTAGTGTGTGTTTTTGTTATGTACTAAGTATTCCGCAAATGTAATGTAATGTCAATGTACGTCAAGATACGGGTCTCTACAGTTGGTATAAGAGGAAAGGTTTAGTCAACCTTTGGAAACTAGGATGCGAAAACGTTAGTGAGATCCCTAGAGATATTTCTAAGGTATGTCTAGGGATGCCCCTAAGGATAAGTATACGTATAGGATATAGTCCTAGAACTATGGTAACGATATTAGATTAAACCAAAGATGATAGATATTTAAGTTACTCCCCCTTTATTATGATTTTTGCATCTAATACTATTCTGTTTGGGTTTTAGAAAATGGATGGAAACAAGATGATTCACAATAATGGAGGATATGATGGACAATGGAATGATATTCTTCATGAGCAACCAAATGAAATGGGATTTGGATGTCCAAACATCATTATTATGCCGAATCAGCAATCTCACAATATGATCAATAAAGTAAAATTTGGTAAGTTTCCTGACTCGACTAATAAGAGAAAGATGGAGTTCCATGATGATCATGAAGGAAAGAAAGTTCAATTTCCCCTATGTAAATCATGTGGGAAGAGGCATCAAGGAGAATTTTTCAAGGGAACTGGAAGATGCTTTGGGTGTGGAAAACAAGGACACAAAGCAAGTAAGTGCAAAGGAAAAGGGTCGGTTAACACCATGAATGAGGATAATGGTATTGCTACGACATAAAAAATGGTTAAGTGTTTTAAATGTGGAATGTATGGGCATTATGCAAACAAATGCCCTAAGGGAAAGGCTCATGAAGAGAATCAGTATGGTCATATGGGTAGTATTTATGTGGATGATGATGAAGAGACTACAAATGATATGTGAGATGAAATAATTTTTGAAGCTCGGTCAATGGTTTGAGAATGTAGTGGAATGATTACATGTTTATCATGTGTAATTTTGGAATAAAGAGACATCTATGGATTGTTACACTGTTGTCTTTCCTTGTGTTTTGAAAGTGTATGATTAATGTTACCAGTATCCATGAAAGGTTATTCAGATATTTTTGGAATGTAGATGATATGCGCATAATGAAGGGATAAGGAGGAAATTAAATGTTTGATAGTATTCATGAGCTCATGATTGATATAAGGACTAAGTGATATCATGGTTTGAGTATATAGAATTTTGAGGATTTCGGTATGTGAAAAGTGTTAACTTTTAACTGCATTCAAGTTTTCACTAAGGTTCAATGGGTATTCAAGAGAGTACAAGATTAAGGCCTTTGAATGTTTGGAATGTGACCAACAAGATATATCTTATGATATATGGGGATCAACGATGGTATTAAATCTCTGGTAATCGTTTTCACTATGTTATGAGAATGGACTGCAGTATTATAGATAAGCCTAAAGATTGGAATGGATTATGTTGTACATAAGTTAGTATTGTTTAAGGATAGAAGTTTTTTCGATATTATTGATGGGATGTTATAGTAATATAGTTTTATAAAAAGGACAACCTGCAGGACGGGCGACAGCCCATCGCTTCGGACAAGGCTGTGGGAATAGAACCCACAACCGAAGTGCGACTGGCCTTTATCGCCTACCACTGGCCTACATGAAGTCCCTGTTTAGTAGAAACTAGTTTTATTATATTAAGAAGTATGATATATGTAGTATAAGTCCATTTTCGGAACCATATATGATTAATCTCACTATAGAATGACTTATGTATATTTAATAACTTTTGCTAACCTTTTGTTTGAGACAGATGGAATGAACAGTCATTCTATCACATGATCTGCTAACACTTCACGAACAACAAATTCAACTTCATTTATTTAAGAGATGAAGTGGAAATTGTTAAAGGCACGAACAACAGTGAGATTGTACCAAAATAAAGTAAGTATTTATTCTAATTCAAATTCATTAACTTTAGGGAAATGATCTTGAAAACCAAAAATGTTGTCCTAGTTCTCTTATACCTGATGAATCAGATGGTACCTTAGATCGTCACAAATTTATGGATTTTTGATTACTGGCTTTTCCATAGCCATGTTCTCTACCACTCTCCAACAGAACATGATGGTTAGATTTCTCTTCCATATCCATATTTTCACCTATGTGGAAACCCAGTGATTAGTTTACTTGGGTAATCGTCACATTTCATACTTTAGTTTTTAAAGCCAAGTTTTGGTATTCCTTTTTACGATGTGGGTTTCTATTAAATAATCTTTCGAATAGTAAACCATTTATAACCCCGACGAATTTCGGGGGCGAAATTCATTTTAAGGGGGGTAGAATGTAACAGCCCGAGATTTTATGAAAAATATTCTTTTTTATTTCAATAATGTCTTGTGTTGTACGCTACACCAAAAGGAGCTTTCACAACACGCATCCTTGACTTGCCTTGCATTACACGCAATCGCAACCTTCCTCGATAGCGTGTGTGGTACGTAATACTGAGTTTCACGAAACAATTATATGCTATTAAAATATTATTAAAACTAGCCGTTATGAATAGTAATAACCAATTTTTAAATTTTAGAAATTTTATCTCTCAAAATGGACTTCATTTTTGGATTCAGAGTATCGAATTTAGCCTAAGGTGAAATTTTGGTACTTTTCGGATAACTTTCATATTCTGATGAATAGTGAAAATTACTAAATTATAATTAAAAACAACTTTTTTAATCGAAATAATTAATAGTGATAAATCATTAATTTGAGTGGTTTTAAAGTATATTTAGAATATATTTTTACAATTTAATACAATGTTGGTCATTGGATGTAATTTCACATTTAAACAAGACATAAACAAGTGTCAATCTTTTGATAGATATTGTTTCTTAAAATCACGCTATTTGTTTTAACAGCGGGATTTAATTACAAAATTAATTAATGCAACTTTTATGTTATGAATTTGGTAAAATAGACTTCATTTTTGAATTCGGAATATGAAATATATCTTGGGATGAAATTTTGGCATTGTTCTGAAAAACATCAATTTTTGATGAATAGTGAAACTACTAAGTGGTAGTTAAAAAATCTGAATTTTTCATAAAACTTAATTTTAACGCTTCTGTGAATGGAATTTCAAAAAATCCGAGAGACACGGTTGATGTCAGTAAGTAAAATGTGGTTCAATGAGATGAAAATAATTTTTGGTGAATAGTAACTTTTTACTTTTATTTACCACGGTTAAAAGTAAACAGGGTAATTAAGGGTAAGAATGATATTAATATTACCCTAACACATGTCCTAATTCTATTGGACAAGTGTATCTCGACCAAAAACAACCTTAAGTGTAAAATATTATCATTTAGGCCCACTTGGATTAGATTAGGACATTTATTATTATTTAATTCAAAGAAGAGTTAAAAGAGTTAAAATCAAAGCTTGTTTACTAAAACATTTTTAATATAGTGTTATACATAAGATAAATTAGATTGTAAATATTCATTAGAAAGATAAAAAGATTTCCCACATAATGGTATTTTATTTGTAATTTTTAGACATCAAATAAGTTAATTTATTTATGACACAAAGATGATGAAGTAATTATCTTATTAATGAAATATTGACATAATTGATGTTAGAAACACCAAACTAAATATAATTTGAGACTTTTTATGAATTCAACTAATTTTTTAGGTTACTATGATATATTATTGTTGATTTAATCAACTTTTTTCGATCATATAATTCTGTTATGACTTTCACAAAAATCATATATCAAATAGTGTCAAAATTGACACAAAATAGTTTTTAAATCAAATATTATATTATTAATTGTTATTTTATTCCTAAAAATCTAAGGTTCGGTCAAATGACTTAGATAAGGATATATATATTAATAATAAACAATTTGGGGTTCGTTTGGCATGTTATAGTAAGTGTATTAACCATATAGTGAAAGAAAACAAAAAGACACGGTAAAAGTTAAATTATTTAACTTAGAGTTAAATCTAATTGATAAGGTTAAAATAATACCCTAAACATGTCTAAATCTTATTGGTTGATAGGATTTCGACCCAACCCCACTTTATCTTCGAAATAAGACCCTTTGTAACCATTATAAACCGATTTTGACATTAATATAAAATAATATTTTGAGGTATTCCTAAGGTGCCCCTCTCCTCTCTTATAAAAGGACACCTCCTTCCCCTCCTCCTCACACCAATTTGAGCACTCAAGCTCGGCCAACCCCTGCCAAAATCTCTTCTACACTTCCCTAGCAACATCCTAGAGGTTTTGGTCTTCCTCAAAAACCAATTTTAGCTCCCTAACAGGAGGTCTCCAAGAGGAACTTCAAAGAAGAGGTAATTACCGTCACCAATTCTTTCATCTTTATTTCTTCTTCCACTTCTTCTTCTTAGGTTGTTTCATTATGAAGTAATAACATCAGTATCACTCATATACTGATATGTTATTATAAGTATTAAACAACCCTATTTCACCATCTATCCATCCTACGGAAAAAGAAATCACCGCGCGTGCGTACGTACGGAATACCGTCTCCACGCCGTGGTGTAATCTATTTTCCACCACCACCTTACATGTATGGGTATAATGGTGTAAAGAATAACTATACATAGTTATTACAACATCATATTGATTATGATATATTGTATAATCCACTCCAATTCAATTCAATATTTATATAAATAATATCATCGCTCGTGCGTACGTACGGACTACCGTCTCCACGACGCGATGAGATTCATTCTCCATGTTAAACATTTAAGAATGATTATAATGTATATATAAGAAATAATAATGAAATATATGACATTATAATGCTACTGGATTTATGTATATATATACATATGTATGTCATCTACTTACTTTCATTTCAAGACAATAAGGAAAGGAAAACAGCGTTCATGCGCACGTACGGACTACCGTCTCCATGAACGGTGTTTTTCATTTTATTTATCTAACTATTATATATATATATACTGAATATATATGATATATAAATCATATTTTGTATTATGGAAGTTTGTAAATCATGATATAAGTAATAATGATGTCAAGAACAACAAGTCAAAACACATACGATAAATGAAACGATTTTACCCAAAACGCTTCTTTAACATGGAATTTACAAAAGAACGGGTAATGTAATGTCATAAGTGAACCATATATGATATCATAACAATGAATATGATTCTGTAATATGTCAATAACATGATTTAAATCATTATCCAGGAGTTTCAGACACTTACAAAGCAAGTCGGACCTAAGGTAAGGGAAATATCACAATCTCATTTTTTTATACGAGATTGTTTATTCGTAAGTATTTACTGGGGTGTATTTTATCATCCACATCCATGTTCCCTCAATATGTAATATTGTTTCCATCCACTTGCAATAGTTTAAATCCAATTTTACACTTCGGTGAGTTTTTAGTAAAGAATATGAAAGGAATCTTTTGTCGTTTTTTCGTACGAGGTACTTTTTGAATTTTCCGACAAAGGTACGAAGAATGTTTTTTTAACTTATACGACACGAATGAATTTTTAAAACATTATTTCCAAGAAGCTTCCTTGACAAGTTTTCAAGTTTATTTTTAATCAACTTCTTTTAGTTTAAAGTTGTATGAAATTTTAAGAAAGGAAAAAATGTTTTTGAAGAAGAAAGGATATTTTCCTCAAAAATGAAGTTCAAGTGTTTTATCAAAATTATTTTCCATATAAGATAATGAAGGGTTCTGTTTCTATCCCTATTATTACATGGATTTGATTATGTTGTGATGGAAATATTTTTATGAATTCCTTTATCTTATATGAATTGTTTTATGATGTCATGTTGTTTAAGAATCCCATTTTTATTACATGGGTTATGAAATGATGTATGGTTTATGATTTTGTGGCACACATAAGAATGGTATCATTATGAGATGGGTGGGACCTATATCTCCCTCCAATGCATTGGGTAAAGATTTTATATCTCATGAGATAGACATGGATGGAATGGTAGGTTATACCGGTTCAGTGAAACAGGACTGAAACGAGGGTTACTCGATTCAGAAAGGGACTTTGTCCACTAAGATAGTCTTGGCAATGAGTCATGACTAACAAGAAATGATTCTCTATGATTATGTGTGAATTCCACAAAGTTTCATGTTTTATGTTATGATTATTGTGATTACATTTCACTACCATGATTTATCCCATGTTATGAAATTATGCTCTCTTTTGCAGGCTATGATTTCCAAAATGTTATGTTCTTATGAATATGATGTGATTGATATTTCTTTTGTTTACCCTTACTGAGCATTTGAGCTCACCCTTTTATGTTTTATTTTCCCCAGGATATAAAGAAAGGTTTTAGGTATTAAAAAAAGAAGATCTTTATGGGAGATGTTGAAGATCTTTCACCACGATTAGAAGATTACGTTCCGAGTTTCAAAAGACACTAAACTATTACGATCCTTTAGTGTGTGTTTTTGTTATGTACTAAGTATTCCGAAAATGTAATGTAATGTCAATGTACGTCTAGATAAGGGTCTCTACAAAATCTAAGACATACAGGTGATAGTTTTGTATGTGAATTTGTTATATAATTGATGTATCCTTATAATTTTTTTTTGTTATGGACTGGTAATCCATAGTTTATTCCTGCATTGACTATATTAGGCGGAGGACGTGGTGTGTCTATAGTGACGAGACATGGGTTTATTTTTTGGGTGAAAAGGAAAAATTGGAAAAATGTGGTTATATCAATCATAAGAGAGTGTAGTTGATTAATTTTCAATTTCCTATCATGAATCGTGGTGTAGTAGATTCTATGGGAAATTAGTTCTTTATAGTTGTAGAAGAGTATGGGGAGAACTTTCCTAATGAAATTACTTCCTTACCTCCCCATCAAAATCAAGGCTTATAAATTCAATTACGCCATGGGTAGACCCTGATATTTTTTTCCAAAATATTGGATGGCTCTCAAAGAGATTTCTGAGAAAAGGGTGTAGTTAGAGTACTTTCATGAGATGTAAATTTTGAGACTTAGTGTTTACACCAGGGTAACCCTAGTGTTGTTCTCCAAGAAGGTGGATTATAACTTGATAATATGTGTGTATTAATAATTTTTTATATCAGGTGTATATGATGAATATGTTTATAATATGGACTATTTGAAACCTTTTTAATTAGTTGATAGGTTCACGATCATTCTTGACGATTGACCACAGATTAGGATATCACTAGTTCTGTGTAAGGGATGTGGATATACCAAAGATTACATTCATATGTTTCTATTGTCACTATGAGTACATTTTGATTCCCTTAAATGTGATGAATTCACCATTAGTATTCATGAGACTCATGAAATATATATTGAATAATTTTCATAGATCGGTTTGTGGCGGTATTCATCGATGATATCATAGTGTACTTGTTGTCTGAGGAGGATCATGCAATACATTTGAGGATGTTCATAGACATAATATAAGAGAACAAGATTTATAAGAATCATGAATTTTTAGTTTTTGAATTAATCAGTTTACTTCAAGGGACATGTCATGTTAGAGGTTTGAGTGGCGGTTGACGTAGTGAATGTTGTAGAAATTATATCGTTAGAGACACTCAAGAGTGTTGGAATGGTAAAAGGTTTCCTTGGTTTGGTAGGGTATTATTATAGGTTTGTACCTAATTTCTACAATATTGAATCACCATTTATAGAATTAACATGATGGGTACTTCATTGTGTGTTGATGGATTGATCCAATAATGGTTTAAAAGTCTAGGTAGAGGTTTACGAGTTCTCCATATTGAGATTTATAGAGGATGGCGTTTAGTTCATAATGATCTTCATTGCATCAGGGAATGATATTTGTCATGATATATATAGAGGCTGGAAGTGATTTTATATAGTTCAAATTAGTTGACACCACATGAGATGAACTACATAACCGAATATCATGTGTTAGTAGTAGTAGTCTTAAATATGAACATCTGATGACATTTCATTATGGGAGATAGGATTATTGTATACTCTGACCATATGATTCACAAGTATATATTTTTTTAGAAGGCTCTAAAATTTATATATCAGTGATTTCTAGGGTTCATCCAAGACTATGACTTCGAGATTCTCTATACACATGGAATAGGGAATGTGATGATAAAAATATCAAGGTAAGATATTATTCCATTCATTTGTTGAGGTATAATAGGAGTTATCCACATTTTTATTTTCCTATGTGATAAGGATGGTTCTCTATATCTATAGATGATGGTTGTATCCCCACAAATTTTATAGTGTGTTATGGATGATGAGAATTAAGATTTAAATTTAAAGACAATATATACTCATATATCCATTACACATTCTCCTAACAGATATTTTTTTTTATTTTTGGATCATGATATCCTTATGAAAGAAATGATTATTGTACCATTGATATTGTAGGATGATGCGATGCTGGAGTTTCATACATCCCCTATAGTGGTACATACACATGTGAAAAAGATGTACCAATACCTTAAATTTTAGTTTTAGCAGCCATAGAAAAATTGTTATGTTCAAGATTTTGTCATTAATTTCTTAAATTTTTATCACATTAAGGTTGGACACCTGGTTACTGCATGTTTTGATCATCCCATTGATGTGGTAGAGTGGATGTGGGATGAGATATCCATAGACATTTTGATTGGGTTACCATATACATTTATGGGAAATTATTTCATATGGGTGATCATATAAAAACTCACCAAGTCAGCTCATTTCATATCCTTTCAAGAGTAGAGACAATTAGAGAATATGAGATGTTTTTATATTCATGATATAGTGGAGTTCATTCAATGATCATTTTTTATCATGATTCTCATATCACATTTCTATTTTAGAGAGGATTGATGGAGGAATTTGGGACAAATTTTGTTTTTCTATGTGTTTCAACCTTATAATGATGGCCTTACTAAGCATACAATTCATGCATTGGAGGACATACTGTTGGATTTCATGATGTAAATTTTCATTAGTTTTAATGATCACCTACACTTTGTAATGTTTTCATAGATCAATATATACCATCCCACTGTTGGTATGGCACCATTATAGTCATCATATGGGAGACCCTGTAGGTCACTAATTTTTTGGAATGATCCATGTGAGTAATCACTCATGATCTCATAGTTTGAGCAAGGTACTAAATAGAAGGTACCAATCATCCCGGTGAGGATGAGGACATCACAGAGCCGTCAATATTTGTATGGTGATCAATGATATAGATAATTGGTGATTGATAAGGGAGAATATGTGTTCATGGGGGTATCACCTAAATGTGGGATGACTATATTTTTCCATAGAAGTTAGCTATTTTAGATTTCAATTGGTTCTTCCCATATACTCTGTAGAGTTATCTAGGAACCGTGTCTCATTACTATACTACCAATGTTGGACCGGGTACATGACGTCTTCCTTGTGTCACAACTGAGGTGGTATGTACATGTACCATCAGCTATTATCTACTAGGGAAATATAGAAATATTGTATGGAGATACCTTTGTTGAATACCCAGTTGAGATCAGGGATCAAGAGGAGAAGATCCTTCATGGGAAATATATTCCCCTAACATGTGTCCGGTGATAGAACAATAATCTTTAGGGGAGCTCTTAATAATGGGAGACCCCAATTCAATCCCTATACCCACATATAATTGAGTACACTATTTATTTTTAAGATGAAAACCCATAAGGTGTCTAAAATGTGACATCTTATATATTTACATGAATTAGTTTTGGATATTATATGGATTGTTATTGGAGTTATTAAATGAGAAAATGTGAGATTCCGGGGCTCAGTGTGCATAAAATTCATTTTCCATAAATATTAATATCACAGGCATATTGTTTTCCAGAAATAAAGTAATTTTCCATAAAGGAGGGAATAAATAAAAAAGATGAGGACATTGGTTTATTCAAAATTCCTTTTTACCATAGTCATGACATAACCCTGATTGGCATCAGGCATTTGTGAAAATTTTTTTTGGTTGTAGAATTAATAAAATTAATATATTAATTATTTAATTAATTTTATTAGATGCAGTTTCGAATAACCACAATTTAGAAACATTTATGGGAAATTTGTAGGGTTATCCACATAACCATTCAAATTTAAGAGGACCATCGGAGAGAGTTTTAGAGGAGATATTGGAATATGAAAACAGATCAAGATCAGATCCAGGATTGTAACACCATATTAGTTCATGGATACATCCAACGACGGTAACACCAGATTTTTCTTCATCATAAATCGATCTAAAACCAATGTAGGATGTTTTATTTTTGAAATTATAACCCAGTATATAATCACGGTTAAATGAGGATCAATTTAAATATATATATATATATATATATATATTGATTCAAACTTCGATGGGAGATTTAATTAATGGATTTATTTTTATTATATATTTTTATCCCTCTTTATTTGTATAAATATGTAAAAATGGATCATGGAGGAATGAACAATGGGAAAAGTTCATTATTTACATATTGTACCTTATGGGTTTTTCCTCATGTTCATCACTCGCCCATCATTGGAATATTCGTTGTTCGATAGTTCAAAATTTTCCCGATATTTGAGAATTTCATTACATTTTTTTGTAAAAAAGATCAATACCAAGGTGTAAGTTTATTATCATGTGTGAAATAAACATGAGATGATGATGGATGATGATTATAGGTGGTTCCGAATTGATTATTGGTATCTGTTCTTCCCATAATCAGTGGTAAAACAAGAGATTCCATGTGCAGGTGTTTCCAAAGTAGATTAGAATCCTTGAATCATGATCTCTAGTTATAGGATTATTGTAAGACCCTTGAAATGATATCTTTTGTGAGAGTAACAATATAGATATTGTCTTTGGATGATGTAGTGAAATACCCTAAGGGTTTTGGAAAATTTCGGGTAACACGATGTATAATATGACATTACAATCAGTGTGAGACCCCCTAGCTTTGTCAATAGGTTTTACATGGAGAGATAAATATCACACACTCTGTGGGCCAATCAAATTACATGTGAAATGTGTTCATATGATTGACATATAACACAAGGGTTACATGGGCACTAGCTAGAAAAAGTACACAGACATAAACAGAGTAAAAAAACACAATAAAATTACATGTCCATAATCTAGTTTACACCAATATGGACAAACGACCTGATAATAGTATCAGAATATCCCTATATATAGTATATTATTCATACAATCTATTTATAGATAGATTTCCATGTCACGTGAGGCAACACTATACAAGAAGACTCGAGTATGGAAGGACATGCCATGTACCCCTATAAACGATGTGTACCAACATTTGATGGTCTTTAGAGCCCGTAGTTATTCAGTATGGACCAATATTTTTTTGTTTGTGTTCTATTGGTCAATCCCCTCAAGGGTAAAATTTGTAATTAATTCAACATCTATGGATTGTGATCCCCTCTAGTGGATGTGTCTCAGATAATGTTCATAACATTCCTTTTTGAATCTAATGTGTGATCATATATTATTTTATACACTATATGGGGCTTTAGGAATTAGTGTGAACTTTTTGGGTAGATAATAGATCCTACATGTAAAAGATAATTTCAGTGGGGTCTCTAGTACCGTTCGAGTATAATCCCCTTCATAGACCGTTGATAATAACCGGGTTTGTGGTTTTCCCCAATGGGTTTGGTTTTCCTCCCCAGTCATAGTATTTATGACTTATGAGACTAGTGATCCTCTATTGGTGTTTCCTAATGATTTTTAACTCTTGGATGAGTGTATTCAGTGATTGCATGGCTTGTTTAATAGATTATCCATAAATGAGAATTTAATTAACTAGAATCCTTTGGCATGTAGTTTGGTTGTGACCACCTAGAGGCATAATTTCTTTGTTGACTATATCTTTGTTTTCATTATAAATTGAATTCTATATAATTATTATGATTTTCATATTCTAGTTGATTCTTGTTTAGTGTTCTCAATGTTTCTTATTGGGTATTCTTATACTCACCCCTATATGGGATTTACCTTCCCATGTCTTGTCTTATGAAGATGAATACCCTTTTTATGATTTCTTAGAAGGATAGAGAGATGGTGTATCATACCATGATCTTTATAGAACAAGGTGTTTTCTAGGTGGTTTAATTAGATCATAGTCATGTCACTTAGAGAATTTTGGACTCTATATAGTTTTTTCTGGGTTTTGATTATTCCCACTTTATTTCATTGAGTACATTACTATGGTAATTTGATTGTGGGATTATATATATATGAATTATTTTGTTTTAGTTGTTTTACATTTCACCATTTTTTTCTCTTGGGGATCTGTGTGTGTGTGTGTGTATACATTAAAATAATTCCTCCGATGCATGTGTTATGCCTACTCGTCACTATTTAAAATCCCTCGGACTATTGGATGTATTCTGGGGGTAAAAGAGGTTTGGGTCCAATTGAGTTGGGTCGTGAAAGATATATTTATTTATATTCATCAATACATTATAGTGAAAAAAAATGAATTAGACCATTCATGGAGATAGTAGGTGGTATGTACACAAGAATCCAGTTTTGACTTTTTGATATATGGAATGAACTAAAGGTAAATAATAGTGCACATGTCTAGAATTATTATTATATCATATATATAATATATTTTTACTAAATCGAACCTTAATACCATCCATGTAATCTCTAAATGAAAAAATAATATAACTTTTTGGAGGTGGTAATAATCGTGTTGGCATAAGTGATGTTATCATTTAATAATTGGTATGAATGTAAAAAACATAGATATGATATTACAATTATAGAATAATAATTATTTCATAAATATCACATGTGAACATTAAAACCATCATAATCACCATTAATGAATGATGGGGATGGAAAATTAATATTATCACTTTTTTGAGATGATATGGGTGATACTTTCACTTCCCATGTGATGAAAAATATGGTGGATATTGGTAGTTACATATTCATAATAAAATTTTAGTATATTCAGGAAACACGTTTTATTACTCAATGATGAATAACATATATCTTGTGTATTTGGAATATTAAATAATTTTTATGATTTCGTGTTGGAATATAAGTTATTTTCTAGTAGGCCTCCATTAGATCCCTTATTAAGGGAACTAAGAATGGTATTTTAGGAAAACTAGTGTAACACATCATGATTTTATAATATATTTATCTATAAATAAATTTTATTTTTTTTGATATAGATATTTACACGTAACACCATGTCTAAACGAACCACAATATACAAATAAAATTTTATTATTTAATGTGATAGTTATCATATAGACATTGGGTTGGAAGGTATGAATAAAACCAACCAAATTATAAATAATTAATGGTTTACGCATTTTTATATAGAATTTAGTAGTTATCAATAACATATAAATAAAAATAAAAATCAATTGAAAAAAAGAGACGTTTTTTAAATAGCAGTTATTGCATGCAATGTGTTATTATTGTAATAAATTTTATTAATCATTATTACTTAATGATTTTAATGAGATGTATATATTATATATTCATGAAAATTGTTTAACATTAATATAATTTGTATTTTGGGCATGATATAATAATAAATCAAACATTATTCAAAAAAACATATTAAAAAAATAAACATTTTCATCACCTTTTGCAAAACAATATAATATGATTTTTGGAAAATTTTATAAAATTTATCTCAAAAATAGAAAATTACTTTTTGGAACCATAATTTCAATATTACATTACAGTTAATGTTTTAGTATTCTCTAAAATGTATATTTTTCTGATGAATAGAAAAAATTAATTATTTTAATTGAAAAATGTAATTTTATTTCATGAATTAAAAAGTTTTAATTTGTTTCAAAATGAATTTAAATTTAAAATATGTTATTTATATTATTATAAATTAAATTATTTTGATTTTAATAAATTTAATGTTGGATTTTGGTATAAAAACTCTTCATATTTTAGAAAAAAATCTCTCAAAAGGTTTTTTAATCACATTTATAGGATAAATATTAAATTAATGTTATATACGTCCATAAATTGAATCATGAAAATTTTATATAAAATTTGGAATTATGAGGTCAAAATTTGTTAAATATTTTACTTTTATTAGTGGTCAATTTCAATAGTAACCATAGTAATATTTTTGTTACCATAGTAAAGGATAAATGGTTTAATAATGGTTTATACTAAAGTAATAATGCTTCAAATTCAATAAAAACATTTCAATAACCTATTTTATGATGGTATATATTCCATTTACATTCATGTATAGAATGTATTACCACTTGTTGTCCTTCAGCATTGATAGTGAAATTTATATTAATTTATGATGAAATAAATACAAAATGTCACCTTCTTGAATTATATATATCCAAAATTATTACATAAATATAAAAGGAGGATAAGTTCAGTCATAAAATCTTATTTTAAAGAACAATTAATTTTCTTATCAGGCTATTTTATAAAAAAATTTGGATTGAATAAATACCGATAATGCTTAAGAACCACTGGGAAAGTGTTAATAAAATTTATTTAAAAATAAAATAAATGCTTCATAAAATATTAATGTTATTGAAATCTGTGTGAATTATTATGTTCCATAAAATTTAAATATTTATATGAAATTTTATGGATTTTTCAATGGTTTATATTCGAATTCTGTAACTATTTGGATGTCTTTAGAGTCAAATTAAAAGAATATTTTCAAAAAAGATATTAATGATATTTTTTAGATAATATTTTGTTAAATTGTTTAAAAATAGTAAAATACTTGAAATAGGACAAGTATGATAATAAATGATAAAATTTTTTAACTATAGGAAATTTATGATGTAATTTGTAACTTATATGTAAAATAATTACCCTTTAAGATTGAAATTGTTTTTATTGTAATTATTGTTAAAAATGATAATAAAGGGGTTAAAACAAATTAAATCGTTTAAAATGACACAAAAAAACTGTATATATATCATATTATGATGATATATAGATTTTATGATATTTTTAACTAAATCTATTTTCATTCATATAATTGTTTCATGAGAATGAATTAATTAGATATTTTTTGGAAATTCAATGTGTTCTTTTTCCATCCCTTACAAAAGGACACCAAATCTCTCTTTTTTTCACCAATTTGAGCCATATAGGTCAAAAATAAAATACATTTTATCTTCTAAACATACCTTTCTAGGAATAAGGGGTCTCATTATTTTTTATATACAATTCCATGGGTCCATAATATGGGACCAAGTTGATGCATACTGAAGAAGAAATATTCATCTTACATAACCTATTTCAATTATTCTTATTTTAACCGCTAAAATATATAAAATTAATCATGAAATAATATAATAATTATAATAAATATAATTTTATTTAATTATCCTTGAAACAGAAAAATCAACCCTTTATTTTGTAAAATGGGCAATGAATGTATCGCATATGCGTAAGTGTGTACTACCACATCCATGTAGTGATAAAATTAATTTTCCATCACTGTATTTTAAAGATGGTTATTAATATGTGTTAAATTATTATATATTATATTTATTGAATAATTATTATTATATTTTTATATTCTCATTTCTACCTTTTTAGCTGTCATCTATTTGAAAAGGAAAATGTCACTCGTGCGTATGTGGGGACCACCACATCCATGAAGTGATTTGACATTTCATACATTTTCAAATTACACGAATCTTCATAAGAATATATTTAATGTATCTATATATGTGATATATGAGATATAATACTTATTTAAAAAAATTTAATTATTATTTATCTTTTATTCTATTTTATCAGTCCAAAAATGGAATCAACGTTCATGTGTATGTATGGCCTATTGTCTCTTTGAATGATTTAATTTATTTTTCATGATATATATTTTTTGGATGAATATATATATATATATATAATTAATAAATATTATATTTTTATTTTTATGAATATTTAAATGATAATCTAAAAATTATTGATATATAAGAATCAGAACTTCATAATCGAAACGTACATGAGAAACGAAGTAGTTATCACATAGAACAATGATTTTAATTTAACAGTATCAATAAATCGATTAAAATATGTTATATGTAAATAATATATGTTATGATATATATTATTATGGTTTTGGAATACATTTATTATATATTTATATTTATAATAAAGGATTTTCCCATGTGTTTGAGGGAAAAAGAAGACGTGATATAAGTGTTTTTGCTTTATTTTTATTCCCATGATATACGTGTCATATTTACAACATTTGTATTTTAGGTTGTATATATAATACCCATGAAATAAATTAATTATTAATAACATGTAAATTATTGGTATATTCATATCCATTTATGTTTCTCACTTTTATGATTTTTGATTCAAAATTTACCAAATAGTTAAGGGGTTTATGCATCAATCCAATTTTAATTTGGATTATATATGATTTTATTTTCATTGATGAAATTATAGAATCCTTATATAATAATTTTTTTTATTCTAAAATGGTAATTTCTTAATAGTTCATGTTTCTATGTAATTTTTATCAAACTTGATAGATTTATATAATGTATTTAAGGATAACCGACTATCTTTCACTATTTGGTCGTCAAATATTTTTTACAATGTCTAGGTTTTATTTATAATGTTTTAAAGAAATATGTTTTTTATTATCCACTTATTCTTAAAATTCATTTTTCCCGTGTTTTACTTTTTATTTAAAAACTAAATGTAATCACCTTATCATTTTCTAAACGAAGAACTTTTTTACTTTTGAAAAAATATATTAATGAAATAGTTGTATTAATGTATATGGAATGAATGGAATTTACCACCCTATTTAGAAATAATAAATTATAATATTACCTTAAATATTTCCAAGGATCCATTCATAGAAATTGTTTTTATTAATTTTTTTATTTTTTTATTTTAACGAAGTGATGTCAAAATGAAAAAAATATTTTCCTGATGAAATATTCTAGTTATATTTTATTGTAATTTTCGTCCATGGTAGAATTCATTGTTATTAATTTTTCCATAGTGGGGATATGATCAAATTATACCATGGTTATTCCTTCTCTATATTATTTAGGAATATTATGATAATTTATTTAAATAATCTATTTTTTCCATGGGTTATGCTATGACAAAATGATGAAATATTAATGAAACCTATCTAATTTCTATGAGTTAGGATATAATGATATGTTGAATGTTTTATATTTATATGTAGCATATAGGTATAGTCTTTATTATGTGATGTGTGAATGAAAAACTATATATCCCACCAATGAATTAGGACATGTTTAATATAACATGACACAATTATAGAATGCTATTTGATATGTTTAATATCCTATGGGATCAGAGTTTTTATGATTGGTCCACTGTAAGAAACTAGAGAAATTTCTAGATTTTTTATGATATAGTTAATATGTGTTGATACATAATCCAACATGATTTTATTGTCTCATTAGTTTACATTGACATATGAAATGGTTTCAACATTTATAATGTCGCTACACACTTATGAAAGGATTTCATCCATACGATATGAACATATGGTTCATGGTTGATTTTGAGGATTCCCCGCTCATAGGATTCTTAAATTTTAAATGATAAAATGTTCTTCCATAGGTCTTGTTATGATCTATGATATATTGGGTACAAACTTTTTAATCTATGATCATAATCCCAAACCCTTATTCTTATCTTATGATTTCATTTGATCATCTATTCATATCTTCAATTTTTACCCTTATCAAGAATCTGAGATCACCCTTTCTGGTGTTTTCTTTTCATAGATTAGGTAGAAATGTTTTTAATAGGGTATGTGATTAAGGGTACAGAATGAGAACTACATTACGAGAGATGATGATGAATATACCTAAATAATATTTTTATGTATCTTGCCTCCAAAGGAACTAAAAATTTATGTTGCTTACATGGACCATAATGTTATGTATTAAATATCGTTCTAAAATTGTGTAATATTTATGCATCAAAACATTAGGTATCTATAATTGGTATCATATAAGGGTTTAGTTATTATTTTGAGATAAGGGTTATAAAACTTTGGTGAAAACACTAAGGACAAGTTTACGTATAGGATTACATTAAAATTTTTTGGTGATGATTATTGACAACCATGGATAAACCTAAGGTTCCATGGATTTTGAAGATGGTTTCAGGATTTAGACCCCTTGGAATGATATTTATAATTATATTATATCTCACTTTGATTGTTTTATCTCGATTCCTGCACTTTTATTTTTTGTTCTAATTAAAGGATAGAACTAGGATACATATTTATAACAAAATATGTGATAAATTATGAAATAGTGAGCATCCAAATTCTATGGGAAATTAAATACATAATCTTGTTGATATGGTCACACCACATTCTCAGGACATGAATCATTTTAGGCTTCCAAACGATCAAATGAGGGAACAAATTACAATTGAGTCTTTATTGGGGAAACATACACCCTATTTTAGTGGTTCTTCTAATTCATTAGTTATGGAGTGATGGATCAACATGTTTATGAATATATTATATATTCTCTAATTATTGGAAAATGAAAAATTTTTCATAGTAATTTATCTTATTGAATAGAAATAAGATCAATGGTAGAGTCTTATTAAGAATATGGGGGAAAAATAAAAAAGTGGCTATAGGGATTGAGTTGTGTTTAAAATGATATTTTTAGAAAGGTCATATCTTGTATTATATGTAAAAATTATTGAAGTAACTCCTTGATATTAATTAGAATTATTTTCATTCCATCATTATCGATGAGGTAAATTTTACCAGGCATGAAAGGCATGCTTCTGATTTAATCATCAATCCAGAAAAAATATATTAGATTAACTTGTTGCTTAAAAGAAAGTATCTTAAATAAGTTATCAACAAAATACATTAGTATCTAGGAATAAATTATTCAATGTGAACTCAATTTAGAAATGAAAATTGAATATTACCACCATTCCCATGGTTCAGCTAAGAAAAGGAAGATTAAGTCCCATGAAAAAATGAATAAATCACCTAATGGAATGAAATTACAACCATTTTCATTCAAAAAACATGGGAAAAAAATAAAGGGAATTAATTTAATAGATCTGGGTTGTGGTTTAGATTAGGAAATGTGGGTCATAGATCCATTGAATATCAAAAAGTGATGAAGAGGCTAGTCAGTACAATATAGTAAGTGAATACATAAATTAATTCAACACCCACAATCTAATGCATCAAATGAAATGAGTGTGATAACTACACCATACCGTGAAAAAATATAATGGATTTTAATGATTATTGGTTTTAAAATCTCTAAATCCCAATGGTGAAGGTAAATCTCTTGTGATCATGAATGCTAAAGTGGGTTATCATAATGAAGCTATAAAGGGTACACTTTTCATCCACTCTAGTATATTTAGTGTCTTATTTTATTATGAATCTAACCACTCTTTTAAATCTATGGAATTTGATAAGGGAATAAAATTACAACCAAAATAATTATAGGTTTATTTATTGGTGGAAGAATTTTAATTTTAGGATGGCTTCATCAAATTTCTATAGTTTCTCTTTGATTTATGTTTGTGAGAATGTGATTCCAAAAAATATTTTAATTCCCAAATTAGATTAATTTTAATTGATTATAGAAATGGATTTAGATTCATTATATTAATTCCATATCAATTTTTCAATTAATTTATGTCTGATTTAATATTCCAAATTATCCAATGTTCTTTCATCAGTGAGAGGATGAACATGAACTTCCAAAGGAAATCACATATGTCTTGTGGGTCTTAGTTATTAACCATGATGGGAATTTATTCTTGGTAGTTATGGAGAAAATATAAATTTAAGGACACATATTTTATCGGAGTTTTTTAATTATATTATATAATAATGTCCTAGTATTAATCTAATTTGTGATGGTTAGATTTTAATAGAATTCATAACATGTGATACAACTAGTTTATATAATCCATAACGAATGGCCCCAATAGTATTGTAGGAAATGAAGATTTAAATCAAGGATAATATTGACATGGGATTAATTTGAACATGTTTATCACAATGGGATTCAGATTTTCGTTTTGTTAAGAAGAAATATAAATCAGTATGTATTTTTATTGATTATAGAGAACACAAAAATATCACGATTAAGAACATGTATCCTATACCTCATACTGATGTTTCTTTTGGTCAACTATGTGGAGTTCAATACATTACAACATCAGAATTCATTATGTATATAATCCATTGATGGTAATAAGGTTGATATACATAGGATGACATTTTGTATAAGGCATGGATGTAATTAATTTACAGTGATTCCATTTGATGTTTTTATTTTTGATTCTATGATCATGTATCTAATGAATGGAGTCGTGTATATTACAAAGATCAATTTTTTATAATATTAATATATATTATAATATTACACAATAATTTAGATATAATTTGATAATTTAATCACATAACTTGTGGAAGGATACGATATGTAAAAAATTATCCAAGAGTGATTTTTTTATAAAAAAGTTTTATTATGGGATAATATAATCTCATGTGAGGGTATATTAATGGATAATTTAAATAGTGAAGTTATTGAGAATTATTCTAGATCGAAAAAATTATTTAAATCTAGAGTTATTTTTGGGTATATATATACTTCCAATGTTTTTTGAATGGTTTATAATGAATATATAATGCCTCACCAACATGACTCTGGTGGAGTTTTTGTTTTTGTTGATATATGAATGTGAAGAGAATCTCAATGAACTAAAGATATGGTTGGTCAGTGAACCTATACTCACACCACATTTTAGTCTATTAGGTTATATGATCTATAGTGATGCATCTAATAAGGAAAAATATGTTTCCTCATGCAGAATTATATAGTGATAACATGTGCCTAATTCCAATTGAAAATATATTAGTAAAATTTATGAACTCATTATTCGGGGTTGATATTGGTAATTATTTAATTGAAGATAAGGATTCATTATAGTTATTGTGAAATTTGAGATATATATATGGATCATAATGTTTTAAACTATATCTTCACATATAAATAGTTATATATGCACCAATGAGTATGGTTGGAATTGATTAATGATTATAACTACTCAATAAATTACCACCATGGGAAGGCTCACAAGGTGGATGATGCATTGAGTTAAAATGACAATTCTAGTTTGGATATGATTAGGATTTAAAAATATCCAATACATATTTCTTCAGAATATGAAATTTAAAATATCAAGGAAATGGGATATACAATATCTTTATCATATGAATGTACAACCATCTATCTATGTGGGGATTAAAAAGATACATGAGAAAAATGTGGAAATATAGAATAAGGTAAAAAATGTTCTTGAATTCAATTATCATTTAAATGGATTGATAAGGTTACATAGCCATGTATATTATCAATTAATACTATAATTTAAGAAGGAACTGTCAAATAAATCTCATAAGTAATAATCCTCCATTCATCCTAGAAGTATGATGATGTATAGATACCTAAAATAGTATTTATGCTAGGACAATGAATAAGGGGGTGTTGAAAAGTTTGTATCACAATTCCTGGTATGTCATCAATTTGATGTTAATATGATAAATTATATGCTTATGTTATAACAATTAAATATATCTAAATGAAAAAGGAAAACAATTACCTAGTATTTTAATGTCGGACTCTCCAAAACATCAAATAGGAACATTACTATTTGGGTAGTAGTCGATCACCTGATAAAATCATCACAATTAGTTTCCATCAGATAATATTTGTCTCCTGATCAGCTTTCCTGGTTATACATTAACGAAGTGTGATGATTTTATAGAGTACCGCTTCTTATTGGACCTGATCAAGATTCAAGGTTTATGTTGATGTTCAGGGTGAAGTCATCAATAAGATCTAGATTCATATATATGGCTTATTACAACTTATCATAATTGAATAGATGATAGTTCTTAAAGAACCTTTATAAATCTGAAGGATATGTTGAGATCAGGTTCACTATATTTAGAATTTGTTTAGGATCAACACATTTCCCCAGATGAGTTTTCTTACAATAATAGTTTTCACTCAAAAATCTATAAAGATACATATAAATCAATCTATGGTAGGAATTATAGAACCCCAACATGATGGGATGAATTTTGAGAAAGAAATTTATTTTTACCAGAGCTAGAATATGAGTTAGAATAAAAACATAGAGTCATTCATAATCATATAACAAAATCTCATTGTTAACAGAAAAGTTATACTAACAATCATTTATGTGATCAAGAGATTAATGTTATTGAAAAGATGTTCCTAGGAATATCCAATTGAAAGCAAGTAATGGGATTTTAATATATGGTTATTTTGAGCCTATGTTATATCAACCCCATTGAAATTCATGATTTAATGGGGATGCTAGATTCTCATTTTCTATTTCCACACAATATCTCTACAGTTCACAATGTGTTCCAACTATATCAACTAAGGAAGTATATAATTGAGACATCACAGGTACTGTAATTTGTTATTTTACCATTGGAGTTATATTTATCTAATGAGGAACAATTGGTGATGAATTTATTTGTAGATATAATATTCCATGAAACAATACCAATCACTTAGTTAATGTATTCTTGGTGAAACTGTAAATGAGAACAGTCAGTTAGGGTAACCAAAGATGTGATGAGATAGAAGTATCCTCAGTTTTTTGTATTTGAGTGTTCAAATATTAAGATATAAATTCATTTTAAGGGTGGTATACAGTTACACAATGATATTGTATGATACAATTATATATTAATTTATTTATTTCTTCGATATATTACATGGAACACTATGTTTAAACTAATAGTTATATATAATTTTAATATTATAATTTAATGTGAAAGTTATTATATATCCATTAGATTGGTGAGTTTGAGTTTGACTATTTAAATTATAGAACAATTATGTTTTACACATATGTAAAATGAATTCATTACTTATCAATTTATTATAATGAAAAAATCATTTGAAATTAAAATCTTTTTTTAAAATAATATTTATGCTTGAGAAATGTTTTTACCTTAATAAATTAAATAAATCACTTTAGGTAATTGTTTTTATTTAATTTATATATTACATATCAAATACAAAAAGAAATAATAATTTGAAAAAATAATTTTATAGATACTTTTTTTAAAATTTTTTAAAGGAATTATTTTTTATCAATAGTAAAAAATTCAATTTTTTAGTACCATATTTTATTCATGAATTTATAATGTTCTATTTTTTAAATGATTTTAAAATTAAAACTAAATAATTTATATTATATATATTATCCAATTTTATTCATCTGAATTATATTTTCATTTACTTTGGTATTATTATTTTTTCTATTTAAAATTTATTTTTGAAAGAAAACTATTTTTAATCACACATTAAAAGAAAAATTTTAAATTAAATTATACCAATTATGTGAATTTAATCATGAAAAATGGATTCTATACTTGGAATCCTAATATTATAATTTAATAAATATATGCCTTATATTTTTTTCAATCTAAATTATAATCATAGTAATTTTTATATTACAAAGAAAAAGATAGAATGAGTTAATTAGTGTTAAAACCGAGGTCATAAGGATTATAATTTATTCGAAGTGCTTCCATTATAAAATTGGATAATTTGTGTTCTCAAATTTATATCCATGTATTTAATATATGGATAGTAGTTTCAATTCTTCATTGATTATGATATTTATTTTTATTTAGCAGAAAAATAAATAAAAATTGTCTCAGTTTGTAATTTAATATCTTTTAAATTATTCATCAAGAATAAAAATAGGAAATGTGAAGTTATAAATTTTAATTTTATTAAATAATTAATTGGTTTTGTCATGGTAATTTATTTTTAATTATTAGAGACAGAATACCTCATTCAATTTTTACCCAATGAGGACACAATTTTTATTAAATTAATAGAATAATACTGTTAATTATTTTTAAAAATTTAATTGTAAAATAATTTTGTTTAATTTTTATTTTGTGTGAAATGTTTTTATAAATATGAAATTTTAGGTTTGTTTTAAATTAATATATTTATATTACAAATTTATCTTGATGTCATTAATGTTAAATTAATGAAGAGTATCAAAATGATATTAATTATATTTTTGGTTAATAATACTTTGTTAAATTATATAAAAAAAATTAAAACATCGAAAGGGTATAATTCAGATTAAAAATGGTTGATCATTTCATCCATTGTATATTTTTTCATTATTTCTTAACATATATGTAAAATTATCACATAATAAAACTAAAAAAGTCATTACCGTAGATAAGGTTACAATCAGTTTACAAGGATCTTAAACCAAAATATAATGCATAAAATTAGATAAAAAACTATATAAATTTTATTTAATGATGTTATTTATAAGTTATTCTATTTTCCTTCAAATATATGGTCATTTGCCAAAACAAATCTTAGAAATGATTTATTTATATTTCAATTTTAATGGAAATTCTATTTAGGTATTTTCCCTCACTTATAAAAGGAAACCACCGATATCTTTTTATTACACCACATTGAGCCACATATATTGAAAAATGAAAAAATATTATTTCTCATATTTCCTGGCCACTAATTATATTTTTTTTAAATACCATTCAGTGGTTCTTTAATATGGGAATTAAAGGGGGGGAAACTGATGAAGAGGCCATCATCATGCCCAACCTCTTTCAATTTTCTTCTTATTCAACCTCCTTTAAATCAATGATATTCATCATGAAATAAAAAATTAGTTATCCTACATATAATAAAATTGTATTATTTTTCTATATCTATCGATATCCACCCTTTGTTTCATCAAATGAGAAGTGAAAGTATCATTAGGGCGTATTTGCGAGTACTGTATCCACATAATGGTACAATTAATTTTACATCACCCTCATTAAAGGATGGTTATTTCGAAGGCTTTAATTTTTATGTATAATATTTATGATGTAATTATTCTAATATAATTATAATACCATATCTATCATCTTACCTTCTCATCTATTGGAAAATGATAACGTTGCTCATGCGTATGTGTGGAGTACCACCTCCGCAAATTGATGTGATTTTTTGTTTATTGTTTACAAGGATGGTTATAAATATATATGTAATAAATATATATTATATTTCTTATATAATAATTATTATTTAAAGGATAATTATTAATTATAATTTTTATGCAATTCGTCAAAAAATAAAAACCACATTGATGCGTACATATGACCTTTGTCTCCATAAACAATTTAAATAATTTTTCTATATATATATTCTATGTATGAATAAAAATATATATATATATATATTTATTTATAATCATATATATTATATTCAAATTATTATTAAAAAAAATTATATTACGTACCCATGATCAATGTACAGGAACCGAGACTACAGAACCAAAACATGCTTGAGAAAAGAAGTAATTATTATATGTAATAATGATTTCAATTACAAAATTTCAATAAATAGGTGATAAGATGTTATAAATAAAGCATATATGGTTTGACATATATTATTAAGGATAAGTATTAAATTTATAATATATATATATATATATATATATATTGATAGTGGTTTGAATGTGTACCCAGAAATGCGATAATTGAAGTACGTGATTTATGCCTCACTTTTATTTCTATGAGACATGTTTCCCATTCACTATTTTGTTTCTTTTATGTAGTCCATATAATACAATTGAAAAAATTAATGATTATTCTCATATAAATTTTTGAGATACTCATGTATACATATGGTAATCTCTTTTATGAGGTTTTGATTTTAATGTTACCAAAGTGGTATGTGATTTATTTTTCCATCCTATTTTTATTAGGATTGTTTGTGGTTGAATTTAAATTGATAAATTTATATTATACTCATATAATAGTGGAATTTATTTTTAATTATAAATTTCTAATTTATATATAATGCATTTTTTTCATTTTATTTTCCATACTTTATGTTCATAAGAGAGAAAAATAATATTTTTGTCGAAAACCCACTATATTTAACTATTCGGTAAAGAATAGTTTTCTTACATGTCCATGTACTCTTGAAAATATTTAAAATAATGTATTTTATTATTATAAAATTAATAATGAAATTTATATTTACCTATGTTTATGTTTACATAAAACAATTTGAAGGTAATATTCCTTTTTTTCGTAAAAAAGTTATTTTTAAACTTTTACTAAAAATGTGAAAGACATGTTTGTTTTAATATATATGACATGAGTGAAATTTATCATTTCAAAGACCAATAAAATCATAGAATATTAAATTACATGTTTCAAAGGATAATTTTGAAGAAAATATTTTCCATAATATTTTTGAAATGATTATATTTTAATGAAATAAAAAGTGTATTTTATGTAGAATGTTTCTTGTTTTCTTCTAAAGTAATTTTCATCTACGGAAACATAATTGGATGTTAATTATGATTTAATGAGTATATGATCCATTAATATCATCCATATTAATTATATGTATTGTTTAGGGTTATGTAGATAACAATTTTATGAATCCTTTTTATTTTCCACATGTTATTATATGATTCCACTATGTAATGTTTATAAAACTAATATTCTTCCCACGTGTTATGTTTTGATGATATGATAAATGTTTAATTTTCATTTGGAACAACTATATATGTATTACCTTTTGTTACGGAAGGTCGTATAATTATACATCCTTATAATTAATAAGGTATGGTTTTATATCTCATTAGAGAATTTTGTAATGCAAGTTGATATGCTTGATCCACTATGAAATTATGTTGATATGTATAATCCACTATGGGAAAATGGGATGATTCCTAATCTGTTATATCATGGGAAACTACTATTTGTTATATATCCACTCAAATTTTATATCTTTGTAGATAACAATGACTTGTAAAATTGTTTCTATATATACATTGTTGTGACACACTAATGATAAATTTTGATGATTAATTTTGAAACATATAGTTCATGATTGATTAATGATGAACCCTCACACTAATTATTTAGGTCAATTGAAAATAAAAAACTTTTATTCCACCAATCATGTTTATGATCAATTATATATAGGTTATGAACTTGTTATGTTATATTCATGACCTAAAAAACATATTTTTATCTTACTATTTCATTAGATCATGGATTTATATCTCCCTTTTTACACTTATTGAGAATCTAAGCTCACCATGTCTTATATATCATTTCGCTTGGTTATGAATAATGGTTCAATGTGGCGTATATAATGAAGGTTAAAATGTGAGAAGGAAATTGTGAGAGATGATTGATAATGTTCATGAATAATATTTCTATGTATCTTTTCTTCAAGTGCACTGAAACTTTACAGTTCTAGTCTAAATCAAAATTTTACATATTGAATATTAATATAAGATATGTAATATTTATGTATAATAGTATTGGTTATTTATAACTGTACCCCCAATTAATAACTAGGAATGTTTAGAAGAGAATTGGTTTGGGATTGTTTCACATAGATGGCTCAATGTTTCATAATGAACAAGGAGAAGGGTAGTCATTCTAAAAGGGTGGGAAAAAGAACACATTGAATTACAAAATAATAATAATTAATGTATCTATATGTATAATTCTTCCAAAAATCCATGTATTCAAATAAAAATAATCCATAGTGGAAATATCCTCATCTAATAAAATTTTGAGTAGTTTTTATGCAATTTTAAAACTTATTTTAGGTTTGAAATCATTCATCAGCAAATTTTAACCATAACTACGACAACAACTTTTTCATCATTAAACAGTTGTAATTTTAAATATACAGAAATAATTAGTTCATAATTGGAAAATATATAATAATTTAAACCATTAATATTTTTAATTTTAATATTTAAATATTTTATGTTTTTTAAATAATTTAATAAAATACCATTTAATAGAAAATATCATTAATGTCCTTTTTGAAACTATTCATTTAATTTTTCATTAAACACAAGAAATCATGTTTGATACTGTGACCATAGAATCCCAGAGTTAGTGAATTATTTTATTACATTGGAATTATTATAGGGAATCAAATCCCAATGGACCAAATAGTTTAGTAGTTTTGGAAAACTGGATACATACAGATGTTAAAAATTATAACTTGAAATGAAATAATTTATTTAAGTTCCACTGGAAACATCCACAACTCATAGATTATTACTATAATCATTTAATAATATACTTCCTTTAATCAATGGAAAAAATAAAAAAAATGTGTGAGATCAGATGCTCAGTAATGTTACACAATAGAGAAGAATATATCATAAACATAATCACAGGGCATGGTGGATAACTGAAAACCCATTCCTTTAAGAAATAAACAAAAGTATAACATGGAAAGAATAAGATCTGAATACATAATTACATTATAAAACATAACCATGATTATTATACTTATCGAAGATTAACATGGTTTATCAATTACTAATACCATTATTAGGTAATTAATAATGTAGGACATCATTACTATTCTACCAAGACCTTATTCCAAGGTCATACATATATGGGTTATAACCAAAACTAGTTTGTATCATGAGACATTATAAGGCCCCAGACATAAACATTACTTAATATTGAGTTATTACAAGATTACACATTGAGGATCTTTTCAGGTTTAGAGTTTTAGATAATTAGATCATAAATCATGCATTACATTGCACATTTAAACAAGGTGGTTACATTAAATACAATATTCACATTTCCCATCAAGGGAAACATATTTAAAACAACACATGGATTATTTCATGACACTTCCTTGACACTATCATCACATCATGTACTTTTCTCTTGACCTGTCGAAAACATTTCAAAAAATTGTGATGAGCATAAAAAGCTCTATAAGGGATATGAAAGTACGAAATGAAAACATTATTTCATGTATACATAAGAATTAATGAAATCATAATTTACTCATAAAACGTAATCACATTAACATACCTCATCGAACCATGAATAAATCATTGAAATCATAAAACATAAAGGTAACTTGAGGCATTCATAACATTCTTACGTAGAGAGTGACCCTTATGGTTACACTTGGAATACCCATCATAGTATATTACATAAATCTAATCGGAGAAACCTTAGCTTTTAACACATTCGCGTTACCGAATGCATTGGAGAGATATATCGGGCTCACCCGCCCTTAGTTTATCACGGAACCACCCATCTTCAGAAACAATGCCAAAGAACCATAACATAATCGTATCACAGAAAACATGCATAAATGAAACATAACATTTACACATTTCAACCACAAGATATCAATAAAACACATTGATATAATAAAACATTATCAAAACCATTTTAATTTCCATAAGAAAAGGAAAGTAGGACATGTTATTTATTTTTCATTAAAAAATAAGTTATGGCTTGTAGAGGAAGCAGAAACTCAAATAATGGTCACGACGACATAGAGGTCGTTGTCCCCGCATACGTACCATTAAAACATTCCCTATTTTTGTTTAGTAAAAATCTTCGTATAAAATGATTCCTTTTGAATATACGAAAAAGTCAAAGGGTTTCATTCACCGTATAAAAGAATGTTGTGTATAAAACAAAATATGCCTCAATGAAAGGAGATTGAGATGAAGTCCAATACCTCGTATCTCACTTGACTCAATCGTTCGTTAATCTCCAGAATAATAAACATGAGTTAATTTCTACTTTCTTAAGAAAATTTTTCAAGTTCATCATTCCTTTTATATCACTTATTACCAAGTTATGAACACTATGTAATTATTTAAGTTAATAATTGTCGTTTTGTTGATCTTTGGTACTTGAGCCAAACACCGACTTCTTATAATTACATGTTGTTCAGGTGGTCAAATGTTTATTATATCCAGAATTATATTCATGATTTACATATCATATATATCATATATATCCGGTATATACATGCATTTATAATATTACATATCATTTAGAGGTAAGAAATGAAATGCATCGTTCATGGAGATGGTAAGCCGTACGTACGCATGAACACTACTTTCATTTATATTTCATACATAATGGAGTGAAATCATAATGATATAAAGGTATATTATAATTCCAGTCTAATATCATATATAATATCATTAACTCCATCCCTTATACATCTCACATATGGCATTAACGAATCAAATCACTTTGAGGGGCGGTAGTCCGCACTTCTTAAAATGAAGATATCACGTTTATCCATAATGGAAACCATAGAGCTATGCCATAAATGAAATATACAGAAGCATAAGGAAAACATAAAAATATTATATATCATATATAAATATAGTTACATCATAATGGCCACCATTATATGTATTAAAAGATGATTGAACAATCATTGTTTCATGAGGCAGAAATTCGCCATCCACAGAAACAGTATGTTCATTAACAATTGGATGAAGGTTTGTGTAAGTGTAGCTACAATAATTCACATAAAAACATACCAGTATATTGATGATTCTGGTGTTGTTAGAAAATAATGGAATAAAAATAGATTAGGGGTTCATAGAAGCAAAATAAAACAAAAGAACACAAGTGAAGATATTACATTTGAATTGGGTAACTCTTATTGGTTTGAACCAAAAGGGTTTATTGAAGAGATTTATGCCTAAGTTAAGGTTTCTAGGATAAATAGAGGGATATGAAGAGACAAAATGATCCGTTTTTGTCTGATCCAATGTCTTGAGATTTTTGGGTAAGGATGTAGAGTTGGGGGCCTTTTATAAGAGGGAGGTGGGGCACTCTTGGAAGCCAAGAAATGTTACTTTATTAAAAAATGTGTTTCTGATTTAAAAGGTACCACATTGATTTATATAGAGGCTAAGGTGATAAGGGTTCAAAATATATTAAAAAATAGGTTTTTAAAAAGTGTATGTCTTAGATTTTAAATTATCTTTTCATTTTATTTAAATTGTTCATTAATGAGATAATCGTTGCATCATCATGATTTCATAAATAAATTAATTTATTTAACGTATAAAAATTATAAAAAAACTAATATGATGTTGGAAATGTTTTTAGATTTATAATGAATATTTATTTTCTAATAGATCATTTACACCAAAAAAATAAGAATGTTTTACTCGGGTGATACACTCTTTAGGGATATTCTCCTTTCTTCAAAAATAAAAAGATAAAGTGTCACTATCACACAAAAGTGATTCCATGGGGTCCCTATGTTTTGAAAAAGCTATCCCATAGTCGGCCAAAAAATAACCATTCTCAATAAGACACATGTTGGAGTCATTTTTTATTATTTTGATATTATTTTTTTACCATTAACTACCTGATTACTAATTAATCACGATAATTAAAGATAATTACCGTCGTTACTATTAATTATGTCAAAAAACAAAAGAGACTTAATTACATAATGTAGACCTCCCGATTAAAAATAGGGAATCAATTTTACCAAATTCCAAAAATTAAAATTGAAATAGTTAATTTCAAAATAATTCCCGTTGTCAAAACAAGTAGCAGGTATTTTTGAAACAATATCTATGAAAAGTTTGGTACTTGTTTATGCCCAATTACAAAGTGAAGTTAATCCCAATGACCAAAATCGGATAAAATGGTAAATATTTATTCTATTTAATGTTTAAAACCAAATAATAATATTCTCTAACCATATAATTAAATATTATGAGAAAGCAGTTTTGATGTAAAATGCAGTAATTTTCACTATTCATTAAAAAATAAACATTGTCAGAAAAATATGAAAAATTTATCCAAAGTAAATATCAATGTACCAATCATAAATAATAATTTTATTTTGAAAAATATATATTATAAAATTTTAAAAAGATAGATTTAAAAATTGGTCTCCATCAAATGGCAGTAAAACAATCATTTAAAAATATTAGTGTATTCCATGATTAAGATTGTATTTATTCACATTTTAAGCCTCTAAAATACTATATAATTAAAAAATAGACATAGATAGGAATATATATTATTAATTACTTACATGGAATGTTACATCCTTCCCCCCTTTAGAAAATTTAATCCCTGCTATTTATTTACTTATCGAATAAGTGGGGGTATTTATTTATCATTGCATTTTCAGATTCCCATGTTGCCTCTTCAATCATGTGGTTTTTCCAGAAAACCTTTACATGATGAATAAACTTATTCCGAAAAACATTCTCCTTGTGGTAAAAAATCTAGACCGGTTGTTCCTCATAAGATAGGTTCTCTTCCAGCTGAACTACCTCTGGACTCAAAAAAGGAGATGGATCTGGCATGTACTTCCTTAACATTGAACCATGAAAAAAATTGTTTACTTGAGATAAAATATAAGGTAAAGCCTTTCGGTATGAAACCGATCTAACTCTCTCCACAATTTTTTATGGTCCAATGAACCTTGGACTTAGCTTTCCATTCTTACCAAATCGTATCACACTTTTCCATAGTAAAACATTGAAGAATACATGATCACCTACCTCAAAAGAGAGATCCTTCCTCCTGTTGTCCACATAACTATTCTACCAGCTCTGGGCTATTCTCATGTGTTTCTATATCAGCTGAACTTTTTTTTCCAACACTTCTACAAATTCCATTTCCATCAATTTCATTTCACCTACTTCATCCCAAAAAGCTAGTGTTCGACACCGCTTCCCATATAAGGCCTCAAATGGTTCCATCTGTATAATTGAATGAAAACTGTTATTATTAGAAAACTCAACCAAATAATGATTATGGTCCCAACTTCCCTAATAATCCATAAAACAAGCATGTAGCATATCCTCCAAAGTCTGAATCATTCATTCTAGATGCCCATCTGATTGAAGATGAAAATATGTACTAAATTTTAATTCAGTACCCAATGAATTCTAATGGCCTTTCAAAATGTTAGAAGTGAACCTGGGATCCTGATCAGATTCAATGGATAGGGGAACTCCATGTAACATGACTATCTATTTAAGATACAAACGAGAAAGTTGATCTTGGGAAAAATTATCTCATATAGCAAGGAAGAGAGCAGATTTAGTCAAGAGATCTACAATAACTCTGATTGCATTATTACCTCGAGGTTTCTTCGGAAATCCCACAAAGAAGTCCATGGATATATTCTCCCATTTCCAATCTGAAACTGGTAAAGGTTGAAGCATCCCTTTCGGTAAATGCCACTCTGCTTTTACCTGTTTTCAAGTCAAACACTTCAAAGTAAAATCAACAATATCTCTTTTCATTCTGTCCCACCAGTAATACTCTCGAAGATCTCTATACATCTTTGTACTGCCAAGATGAACTGAAAACGGAGAACTATGAGATTCACATAAGAACTATCTCTTCAACTGTGAATCACAAGCCATACCCAATATCTTACCAAATCTCAAAACACAATCATTATCATTGTTTAATTCAGGAAACTAACCTTTCTGAACCAGCTCTACCCTTTTCTGCATCTCACTGTCTTGCTTCTGGGCTTGCTTAATTCTGTCTGATAGAGAATATTTCAATAATAACTGAAAAAAAAACAGAAGGACATCATGAACCAACAACTTCTATGCCAAATTTCCTCAAATCCATAAAAAAAGGATCACGTTCCAAACACAACATTTTTAATGAAGCATTACATTTTTGACTCAAAGCATCAGCCACTTCATTTGCTTTTACCGGATGGTAATGAATTGTACAATCATAATCATTTATTAATTCTAGCCATCCCCTCTATCTCTTGTTCAATTCTTTCTGAGTTAATATATACTTTAAACTTTTTTGATCGGTATATATTTCACACTTTACTCCATACAAATGATGCCTCCAAATTTTCAAATGAAAAACAATATCAGCAAATTCCAAAACATGTGTAGGGTAATTTACCTCATCAGTTTTCAACTGACGTGATGCATAAGCAATTTACTGTTCATTCTACATTAGGACGCAACACAGTCCTTTCAATTAAGCATCACTGTAGATAACAAACTCTCCATTCCTGGATGTTAGTGCCAAAACTGGAGCATTCATCAATCATCTTTTCAGTTCCTGAAAACAATCATCATATTCTTTTGTCCAGATAATCTTAACACCCTTCCGCGTTAGCTTAGTCCATGAACTAGATCACCGTGAAATTTTTTTAACAAACATTCGGTAATAGCTTGCCAAACCAAGGAAGCTATGAATATCAGTTACATTTGTGGGTCTTGTCCATTCTTCCACAACCTTTATTTTTGCATGATCAACAGTTATCCCATCTTTAAGAAACAATGTGACCAAGGAAATAAATTTGTTGCAACCAAAACTCACAATTTCTGAATTTCCCATACTATTTCTTTTCTTTTAATGTATCAAAAATAACCCTTAAATGTATTTCATGCTCCTCTTCACTTTTAGCAAACACAAAAGTATCATCAATGAAAAAAACAACAAACGTATCCAAGAACTCATGGAAAATTCTATTCATAAGGTCCATGAATACAACATGTTCATTGGTTTGCCCAAAAGACATAACTACATATTCATAATGGCCATATCTTGTTCGAAACACGGTCTTTGTAATATCTGCTTCCTTTACCTTCAAATGAAGGTACCCCAATCTCAGGTCAATCTTTGAAAAATAATGAGCTCTTTGGATTTGATCAAACAAATCATCTATATGAGGCAGATGATATTTTTTCTTAATGGTGATGTTAGTCATGGATCTAAAATCAATCTAAAGTCTCATTGAACCATCTTTTTTTAACAAATAAAACAAGAGCACACCATGGTGATGTTCAAGGTCAAATGAAACCTTTCTCTAATAAATCATTCAATTTCTCCTTCAAATCTAAAAGTTCAATTTCTGCCATTCGATAAGGGGGTTTTGAAATTGGCATAGAATCGGGAACTAGGTCAATAGTAAATTCAACTTCCTTATCTGGTATTATTCCAGGAAACTCATTAGGAAAAACATCAGGATACTCATTTACCACGGGCACATAATTAATCTAAACATTTACTTTGTTTTCAACAACATGTGCTATGTAACATTCATTTCCATGTTTTACAATTTTCTCATCCTCTTGATATGTTATCAACAGTAAGGGTTCTTTCTTGTACAAAAACTGAAAGTATTTCTAAAAAGAATCTTCTTTAGCTCTAAATTCAATCTTAGCATGGTAAATAGAGAGCCAATTTATACCCAGGATAACATCAAACTCTACTAGAGGTAAAACAATAAGGTTTTCTAGTAGGTTCATTCTACATATAAGCATAAAAAGATTATTATAAATTCTTTTTTCCACAACATTTACCCCAGGTATGTTTACCACAAGTTTAGGAGTCATTTCTTGAGATGGTATTCCCAATTTACTAGAAATTTTTTCATAGATGAAAGAATGTGTAGACCCTGATTCAAAAAACACACTGCCATAATCTAAAAAAACAAACAATGTACTTTATACCACTTAATTTGATGGCCCAATATCTGCTGAAGTTGTTGCAACAGATTTCACCACCCCTTTCTTCTTGTAGTTTAACTGCTTCTCATCCCTCGAGCTCTTTGTCGGACACTCGTTTGCATAATGAACCATCTCATTTCACTTGAAACATTTCGATAACTGTAAATCAAGTTGGGTCTTACCATCTCCCTGATCTTTCTTAGTGCAATCACGAGACTTATGTCCCATCTTATCCCATCGGTAGCACTTTCTAGAATTCAGAAGACATTCCCTATCATGCCTTTTACCATATTTATCACAAACTGGAAACATAGTTTTCTTACAATCAGACCTTTTTGAAGAATTCTTCCCTTTCTCCTGCCACCTCAGTCTCTTCTTCTCTTAGTTTTTATAGAACCATTGATCATTGGCAAACTCCATTTCCAAATTCTCAGCACATGGAACAGGATTTTCATATATCATGAAATCGTGAGAAGATAAAGCACTTAGATATTTTGGATTTAATCCTAAGTAAAAAAGAATGATTTTACTGTCAAGGTCTCAGATAAAATTTAGAGAAAAACATTCTAATCGAGTGAACCTTTCTTCATAAGTAGCCACTGAGTCATCCTCTTACCTCAATTCCAATAATTGTTTTTCCATCCTAAGTCGATCAGTCTTATGAAAATACCTTTTAAGAAACATACCTTTGAATTCCTCCAAGTCGAGATAATCAATCTCATCAGCGTCCCCTGATATTTTTAACCATCGACCACCACTAATCTGCTTCACCCTCAAAATGGTAAATTGCAATACTAAACTTTGGATTGTCTGAACACCCCATAACATAGAAAATATTTTACAATGATTTAATCCACCATTCCGCTAGAACATGGTCAAATGATCATCAGAATGAAGGTGGTTATTGCCTCATGAAATGTTCCACCACTGACATGTCCCTCTGCGGTTGATCTGGCTGATCTCGTGCATGGATACAACCACCATTTATCGCTTGAGTCAACTATTCCATTACTGTAACAAACTGTTTAGTTGCAATTTTGACCATCTAAGGATGCTGAATCGGAAGGTCATTTCCTTCAGTATGCCTTCCTTGCACTGCTTTCCTGTTTCCTATGCGGAAAACCATTTTGAAAAAACATGTCTTAGATGAAGCAACATGGTAATCTTCAAATGCTATATCATTTATATTTGATCATAAAAAATATATTTTTGGATAATCATTTAAAATAATTCTAACTCCTAATATTATCTAAACCGACCTGTGATACCAACTATAAGGCCCCAGCCTTAAACATTACATAATCTTGAGTTATTACAAGATTACACATTGAGGATCTTTTCACGTGTAGAGTTTTATAGAATTATCATAAACCATGCATTACATTACAGATTTAAACAAGGTGGTTACATTAAAGAAAATATTCACTTTTCCCATCAAAGGAAACATATTTAAAACAAAACATGGATTCTTTCATGACACTTCCTTGACATTATCATCACATCATGTACATTTCCCTTGACCTGTGGATAACATTTCAAAAACATGGGATGAGCATAAAAAGATCAATAAGGGATGTGAATGTACGAAATGAAAACATTAGTCAATTAATATATAAGAATAAATGAAATCATAATTTACTGAAAAACCAAAAGCACTTTAATATACCTCACCATATCATGAATAAATCATAGAAATCATAAGACATAATGGTAACTTGATGAATTCATAACATTTTTATGTAGGGAGTAACCCTCATGGTTACGTTTGGAATACCCATCACAGTATATTTCCTAAATCTCTTTGGAGAAACCTTAGAGTTTAACTCCTTCATGTTACCCAATGCATTAGAGAGCTATATCGGGCTCACCCTCCCTTAGTTTATCAAGGAACCACCCGTCTTTGTAAAAAATTACCAAGAACCATAACATAATCGTATCACATAAAACATGAATAATGGAAACATAACATTTCCATATTTCAATCACAAGGTATCAATACAAAACATTGATATAATAAAAAAATTATCAAAACCATTTTCAATACCAAAATAAAGGAAAATTAGAACATAGTATTTGTTTTTCATTTAAAAATAAGTTATGGCTTGTATATGAAGCAAAAACTCAAATAATGGTCATGGTGGCGGAGTAGTCGTTGTCGCCGCATATGTATGAAAAAAACATTCCCTTTTGTTTTTTTAGTAAAACGCTTCTTATAAAATGATTCCTTTTAAATAAACATAAAATTCAAAGTGTTTAATACACCGTATAAATGAAAGTTGTGTATAAAACAAAATATGTCTTAATGAAAGGAGATTGAGATGAAGTCCCATACCTCATATCTGACTTGACTCGATTGTTATTTAATCTCCTGAATAAAAACCTTTAGTTAATTTCTACTTTCTTAAGAACCTTTTTCAAGTTAATAATTCCTTTTATATCACTAATTTTCAATTTATGAACACTATGTAATTGTTTATGTTAATAACAGTCATTTTGTCGATCTTTGGTACTTGAGTAAAAAATAAACTTCTTATAATTACATGTTTTTCATGTGGTCAGAGGATCATTATCTCCAGAATTATATTCATGATGTAGAAATAATATATATCATATATATCCATTATATACAAGAATTTATAATATTACATAACATTTATAGGTAAGAAATGAAATGCACCGTTCATGGAGACGGTAAGCCATACATACGCATAAATGCTACTTTCATTTCTATTTCTTACAGAATGGAGTGAAATCATAATGATATAAAGTTAGGTTATAATTCCAGTATAATATAATATATAATATCATTAACTCCATCCCTTATACATCTCACATATAGCATTAACGAATCAAATCACATTGAGGGGGCGGTAGTCCGCACTTCCTAAAATGAAGATATCACATTTATCCATAATGGGAACCATAAAGGTATGCCATAATTAAAAAATATAGAAGAATAAGGAAAAAATAAACATATGATATATCATATATAATTATAGTTACATCATAATGACCACCTATAAAGGTGTTAAAATAATATTGAACAATCATCGTTTGGTAAGGCAGAAATTCGGCATCCATAGAAACAGTATGTTCTTTAACCAGCAGATGAAGGTGTGTGTTAGTGTAGCTAGAATCATTCACATAAAAACATACTAGTATATTTATTATACTGGTTTTGTTACCAAAGTAAGGAATAAAAACTGTTTAGGGGGTTGGAGAAGCAAAATAAAAAAAGGAACACAAGTGAAGACATTACCTTTGAATTGGGTAACTCCTCTTGGTTTGTACCAAAAGGGTTTCATGAAGAGCTTTCTACATAAGGTAAGGCTTCTAGGATGAATAATGGGATGTGGAGAGATAAAATCAGCATAGTCTAGCAGAGCCAATGTCTTGAGAATTTTGGGTAATTAGCTAGAGGTGGGGGCCTTTTATAAGAGAGATGAGGGTTACTCTTGGAAAGCCTAAAAATGTTACTTTATTTTAACATGAGTTTCGGATTTAAAAGGTCCCACATTGATATATTTAGTTTATAAGGTGATAAGGGTTCTAAATATACTCATAAAATAGGATTTTTACCAGTGGAAGTCATAGATTTTACATTATCTTTTCATTTTATTTAAATCGTTCATTAATGAGATAATCGTGGCATCAACATGATGTCATAAATAAATTAATTTATTCAGTGTCTAAAAATTATAAAAAAAATACTATGATGTAGGAAATATTTTAGATTTCTAATGAATATTTATAATCTAAGTGTTCATTTACACAGACCAAAATAAAAATGTTTTACTCGGGTGATACATTATATAGTGATATTCTCCTTTCTTTAAAAATAAAAAGATTAATTGTCCCTATCACACAAATGTTATTCCATGGGGTCCCTAAGTTTGGCAGAAGGTATTCCATGGTCAGCCATGGCACAACCAGTAGCATTACGACACATTTTGGGGTCATTTGTTATTACTATGATATTATTTTATTACCCTGAACTACTCGATTACTAATTAATCACGATTATTGAAGATAATTAACGTCGTTACTATTCATAATGTCCAAAAACAAAAGAGTCTTAATTACTTAATTTGAAACTTCTAATTCCAAATATGGAATCCATTTTACAAAATTCCAGACATAGAAATTTCATTAGTTAATTTAAAAATAATTTTCATTGTCAAAACAAATAGCTGGTTTTTTAAACAATATCTATGAAACATTTTGCACATTGTTTAGGCCCAATTCCAAAGTGAAATCAATAACAGTGAAACCATTGGATTAAATGGTAAAAATATAATCTATTTACACTTTAAAACCAATTAAAAATATAATCTAACCATATAATTAAATTAGATGAAAAATCATCTTTGATGTTAAATGGAGTATTTTTCACTATTCATTAAAAAATGAACATTGTCATAAAAATACCAAAAATTTATCCAAAGTAATTTTCACTGACCCAATCATAAATAATAAGTTTATTTTTACAAATAGAAATTATTAAATAGTCAAAATATAGATTTAATCATGGTTCTCCATCAAAAGGCAGTAAAATAGTCATTTAAAAATATTTGTGTATTCCATGATTCATATTGGATTTATTTTAATTTTAAGCCTATAAAATACTATCTAATTCATTAATAGACATAGATAAGAATATCTATTATTCATTACATACATACTTGGGATGTTACATACATATCAATTAATAGAGGGTCTATAAAAGGCCCCACCAATCACTTTCTATGTCTAATGAATTCCTTATATGAAATGAGTTAACATAACAAACATATACCATGATATTGATACTATCATATGAAATGTAAATAAGATTCCCCAATCATTAAACATAATCATTGATCATTTGGAGTAATATGGAGAATGATATAAACATAGAAAATCCTCAGTCAAACTAATTATAAAGCATTAACAATATTTTTGGGGATTTCAAAAGAATTAAACCTCAATGAAGTAAAAATTCATCAAAGGATTCTGGAATAGTGGAAGATACCTTTTAATGTAAATATTGAATATTTCATGAGGAAATGGTCCTTAAACATTCCAAAGTGTTCCATTCCACCTTTAACCATTCAAATCATAATCCCTTTTAAAATTAAGAGAATAAGGAGACTCTTGATATTATATAACAAAGAGATGTATATAGACTAAATTCAAGGATTAATGGGTGAATAAGGCTTATATATCATAAATTTTTATGTGAGAAAAGAAAAATAATTTTTACATTATAATCAAGGGTAACTATGGAAAATAATTTTTATTTATAATAAAATATGATAAAAAACCTGTATACCCAAGAAATGAAAATGGACAGAAATTGAAATTCTATTTGAGTAATAAATTTTTTCCCACATATTTGAAATTATGTAATAATAGTTTTTAATGAAACTTTAGAAATAAAACAATTTAGTACAGTTTAATGAAAATATTTTTGATATTTAAAAGCAGAAGGGAATGATTGTTTTCATAAAACCTTAAATGAACCATGATATATTTTCAGGATAAAATTTTTTATCTAAAAAAAGACTACATAAAATAGATTATACAGTGCACTTGAAAATGTGTATGAATTTTGTTAGCTAACTTGATAAAATCATTATTTTCAGGAAGAGTTGTGAATGTAACTATTTAAAATAATACAATAAAAATAAAAAATATTAAATGATCCAAATGTATGATTTTACAACAAAAAATTGAGTACTAAAAATTTACACCAAAACAAATAATAATTACATTCATTTAAGGATAGTGAAGGAATTATCTAAAGGAAAATATGAATCTTTTGGTGGAATATATTACAACATTGTAATGAATCAAATCATATGATCAAAAATTAATAATCATAATATATTTATTGAAACCATGAAAATAAAAATATTAATTATTTTAAACATTAAAGGTCAGTATAAAAAACCAAATATAAGAAATAGTGGTGAAAACATAATATATCCTAAAATAGTAGTGATATGAGGAAACTGTTACCTTATGCCCGAACATATTCTATAGTTGACCATTAAATTTTGCATAATAAAATGAAATAATTTTCTTATTAATTAAGACACTTATCTGAATATATTTGATTTATTATAGTTTTATTAATTTAATTTATGTACTTATTGACAAGAAATTTTTTTAAATGATGTCGTTCTGGGGTGTTTGTTTTTCTAGGTTTTCATAATCAATTTTCTTTTTTATTAATTATGGATTTCATGTAGAATAGATATAATTATCTAGAATTTATTTTAGATGATAATAATTAATATTCACAACATTATACGGTCATATGAATAATTTTTTATATGGTATGACGATTATTTATTAGACGAAACAATAATGACTATCAATTAATTATTTTGGAAGTATTTCGATTATTACAAAAAACTTTTTTGGCCTATTTATTGGAATTAACTATATATATAATTTATAGAACATTAAATAGGTTATAATACATATATTATTGTTTGGTTCAAACGTAAATATTCTTTCATGATCCTAATTAAAGGAGAAATGGAAGAAGTAAGGTTTTTCATCCACAATGGTTTTAAATCGACACCTCCTGGAAAATGTTTTTTTAAATAAAAGAGATAGAGAGAGAGTAAGTAGATTGATGATGACTCATACATAAAGATGATATAATTCCAGTATATATATGAAACTAGAGTTATCATGATCATTTTTATGTAGTATATGAGGATAACATATGAAAATAAAACAAATTGTAAAATAAAATAGATGAAAAAGTTATGGGGTTTTCCTCTTGAAATATCATTCGTTAGAACCTTCGTAAGGGAAGAGGTTTTCAGATTTTGGAAAGACCAAGAGCACCTAAAAAGAAAGAGAGACTATGGAAGAATATTCGGTTAGAACATTTAGAGGTTTCAAGGCTTATATGTGTGAGGATAGAAGGGAGTGAGGGGTGGTTTTTTTTTAGAGGAGGGGAGTGAATTTTAAATATATTATTCATTATTTTATTATTTTCCCAAAGATAAGAAATAATGTTTATTCATATCGCTAAAAATAGTAATAATAGAATTTGAGTTTTGAACAAGTGTGATTACATCAGCAATGATTTTTGGAATAGTGTATTTAACTTATGATGTATATAGGTGGTAAATTATCTTATTTCACTATTCCTTAAAATTTCAAATGTTTTAGAAAAATAAAAAAAAATAACCATAACAATTTTTTAATGTGATAAATTCGAAAATTGACTCCATTATTCCCAAATAATTTTCAATATATATGAGAAAATAAAATATTAATTAAAATCATATTTTAATAGAAAAATATAGTTTTTAAAACTAAAAAATATTGTATAATACCCTAAAAAATAAGTACAATCACATTAAAATATTCTAAATCATTGGAAAATAGAATATTAATTGTGGAATAAATTTTAGGAAAGTAAAATTTCATTTAAATAAATGTATTATTTATAAAATTGAAACTAAATATTTAATATAAATAAAAAATACCAACACTTAGTTATTAATTCAATTCCATTTATAAGGTGCCTATATTTTATTTAAAATTTCATGACTGAAGTAACTTATTCATAATATTCATAACATTATTTATAATGGTAAAAATTTTATTCATAAAGGAAAAGTTACTATTCACAATAGCAAATTAAGTTGATCCTATCAGACAATAAATATAATATTGAACACTATATATAAATGTCAAGTTATTATTCATCGTACTCAAGGAATCAACTATGTTTTTTCCCTTTAATCAACATGAAGCAGCTCTAAATTTTCACAATCAAATAAGTGAATAAATACATCAGGTGTCCTCTTAAAATCTGTTAATAAAACGAATTAACATAAAATCTTATTAAAAATATGCATTCACCATTATTCCTTATTTAATACACATGTTATTGGATATATTTCAAAAGTTTTTGAACTCTATCAATATAGCATAATCCACTTTTCAACAAGTCACGAATCTATAACATGGTAGTTGACACTTATTCAAATAAATCATTTATTCATTATTATTTCAACATTAGAAATATATTTAGTGTTATATATAACTCAATGATGATTTTTTTTATAATTTTTACTTTCCACAAAATTTACTTTCTTGGTACCATTAAACAGATGGTCACAAATCATTAATGAAAAATTAATGTAGTAAAATACTTATATATTCCAAAATTCTTATAACCTGTACATTACTAAAAAATATTCAAATGAAATGATTCTTGAATAGAAATATTAGACATTCGTCATCATCTAAGGTAGTATAATAACATGATTATCATCTAGTAACATCATTAGGGGTATATTCCTTTAATGTTTGGTACATTGATTCACAGTGTCCCATCTCCATTTTGTTGAGGTATTGTACATCAAAAACATTTTTTTATCTTATAAACAGGAATATTGTTTCCTTTTTATCCACACTTATAACTTTCTATACTTCCCTTCATACTTTTACCATGGTTATTATTTCAATAGTTAAAACATGATGGAAAACCCATCTTTCCCTTCCTCGCATTATCCATCTTTTTCTCTTCCATCATATTCTTCTCTTTCTTCCATTCAAATCCTTTGGACTCAAATAATTCATTGAACATCCTATAAACAAATAATAATATTTTCTCAAATAGGGAATATTCATTGGAGAATATCTCCCTACGAAATAATGTATTATAACAATGAGAGATATTTTCATTCTTACTATTTTCATCAATTGAATTAGTGATGTTCTCATTCAATTTACTAGGATCCATTTATAATCAATTCTATATAATATTTTATATTTTTAAATAATGAAATTTCTATCACACTAAACATGATATAGAACAAAACATAATTTTATGCATTGTAAATCCTAGAACCATAAACTTTTATTACATTGGGGGAATAATTCCATCATAATGGTGTGTAAATTAAATGTGAATTTTCTTAAGAATATCCCTTAGGGGTGTCAAACCAGTTTCACAGTAAGGCCAAATTTCGTGTACTAGGTTTCCCCAAGTCATACGCATACCACCTTATTGGATTTGATACAACTATGTACATTTTTGCCCTAACAACATCCACCTATAGTATCAAGACATGGATGTTTTGTCTAGGAAGATCCAAATAATATCTTCCTCACCAAAATTATAGGATGGTCTTGTATAATTTTCCACAAAATCAATTTTATGGTTCATTTTCCTAAACTATGTTGTCTAAATCTAGTTTCTAGGGTTTCTACTAAAATTGATGTGATTCCATCTGCAATGCCCCGACCGCAGTATCCCAGATTTACTGCATTTTTTTATTTGTGTGTCATGATTACAAGTAATTAAATATCTAAGGACCAAATAGTTTAGTAGTTTGGAAAAATAATATACATTTATAATTTTATCATTACAACTTGAAATGAAATAAATTATATAAATTCCCTAGGAAACATCCAAAACTCCTAAATTGACACAAAAATTTATTTATTATATACTTCAACACATCATGAGGAAAACAAATCATAATAAATGGGTGATCTCATATGCTAAGTAAGGGTAGAAAATAAAGCATAAGATATCATAAACATAGACATTCGGCATTGTGAATAAAACACATGACTTTAAAAAATAATCGTGAATATAACACGGTAAGAATAAGATAAGAATAAATAATTATATAATAAAACATAACCATGAGTAATTTACTGAACGAATGATCACATGGTTTTTCAATAAAAATAATTATTTTTATTGAATGTATAATTCGTTACAATAATTATTATTCATAGGACTCATGCTATGGCCAAACATATATATGTAAAAACCCAAACTAGTTTTACTAATTAGACATACCGATGAATCGAGGGTTCACAGTTGGCCCCACAAATCACTTACTCAGTGTAATGAATTACTCAAATAAATTGGGTGAACATAATCCAAATATAAATTCATATTGAAACTAATATATGAAACATAAATATTATTCCCAATAATTAATCATGATCACTAACTATTAAGTTAAATATAGTTAATGGTATCAAGATAGCACATAAAAAATGAAACTAATCAGAAATAAATCAACAAAATATTATAGATTATATCACTTGAGGTAAATATAAATTAATTTCATGATTTAAATAATGGATTTGACATTGATGAGGAAGCTTTTAAATGATACTATTGAAAATTTCTTGTGGAAATACTCCTTTAACCATCTAAAGTATCCCACACAACCATGAAACATTCAAATAATAATATCTTATAATATCATGACAATAATAAGACTCTTTATATGATATACAAAAGGTAATTAAATACACCAAATTCAGATAATAAGTCATGAACTAGGAATATATCTCATAAAAGTTAATTTGAGATGGGAAAAATAATTTTTTAAATTTAAAAGAAGAGTTTTTTTTTCAAAAGCCATTTGTATTTTTTATAAAATCATATTGTAAACATATATATACCAAAAAAGGGAAGGATATTTAAATTATATTTTAGATATAATTTTTTCCTACCAATGTGGAATCATATAAAAATAGTTTTTAAATAATCCATAGAAATAAATCATTTCAGTACGATTTAACGAAAATATTAAGTAGATTTTAAGGAATAATGAAATGTTTTTTCATTAATCAAGAATTGAACCAAGATAAATTTTGAGTTAAAATATTTGAATTTTGTTAAAACATTTATGGATTAAAATATATTATATTATTCACTTTAAATGGATAGGAATTTGATAAGCTCACTTGAATCAATGTTGTTTTTCCTGATGAATTTAGAAGCGAACCATTTTAAAAGTTATAATCACCATAAAGAAAGAATAAATGATATGAATTATTGATTTCTTTAACATATAAATATAATATATTAGGTAAAAACAATAATAAATATGAATTACATTCAGGTTAGTATAATGAATGAATAACTTAAAAGATAGATGATGGTTCTGGTGGAATATCGTACCACATTGTAATCAATCGATTCACATGCCTCAGATTTAATAATAATAAAATGAAAAATTTTATACCATAAAAATAAATATATTCATGATACTATACATCATTTGGAATAATAAATACACCCTACTCAAGAAATAATGGTTAATAAAGAATATCCCAATAATTGTAGTGAGATGAATAATCCCTAACATTATGTCCAAACGTATTCTGCACTTAACCATCACATCATGGATAATAAAATTAAATCCATTAATTAAATAATTAATAACCTTATCTATATATATTAGATAAATTATAATTTATTCATTTCTTTTATGTCCATATTGAGAAGCTATAATATTGAATTCCATCGATCTAGAGTGTTCATTTTCATAGTTTTCATAATTGGTTCTCTTGTTTATAAGTAATAGAGTTCATGTAGAATGGATATAGTTGTACAAAATTTATTTTATATGATACTTATAAGAATATAGAAGATAAAATGTTCATATAAGTAATTTTTCATATGGTATGAGGATAATTTATTAGATGAATCATTATAGGCAATCAATTATATTATTTTGGATGTATTTCAATTAATATGAACTTGTTTTATAGTATGAATTAATGTTAGATATATATACATGTTACATAAAAACAAATAGGTTATAAAAAATATATTTTTTGTTTGGTTAACCATAAAAAATTCTCTATTACCATACTTGTAGTATAAATGGATGAATAAGGTTCATCGTCCATGAAGGATGTAAATCAACACCTACCAAACGATGATTTTTTTTAAAATAAAAGAAGATAGCTAAGTGGATTGATGATACTAATTCGTAAATATGATACAATTATAGTATATAGGTGATACTGGAGTTATCCTGATCATTTTAATATAATTGGTCAATAGATAATAATAAAATAAATCAAATTGAAATTGAAATTAAAAGGAAAATATAGAAGGTTTACCTTTTGAAATATCATCATTGACAACCTTCTTAATGGAAGAGGTTTTAGACATATGGCATGAAAAAATTATCCTTGACATGGAAATAGATTAGGGAAGTGTATATGGGAATTAATATTGTAATCTTCAATTCATATAGGTGTTAGGAGAAGAGGGAGTGAGGGGTGGTTTTTATAGTAGGGGAGATGATCAATTTTTGAATATCTTATTCATAATTTTATTAATTTCTTAAATACAAGAATCAATGTTTATTATAGTAAAAAAAATAGTAACAAGTTAATGTGAGTAAGAATAATGTTTGATTACATCATAAATGATGTTAGGAGTAGTGTATTTATTGATTTAAGAATTCATTTTATGAAGATGAGTTTTCTTTTAAGTAAATAAATTCACTTTAAAATTATAATTTAAAATTTATTATTATAAAAATAATACCAAAACATAATTTCTAATACAATTTAATTTATAAGGTTCCTCAATTTTATTTATACCTTCATGGGTGAGGTTAATTATTCACAAGGGGCATATTACTGATCATAAGGGTAACATTACTATTCCTAAGGGTCATGCTACAATTAACCAAAAAAGGACGTTGATTTTATTAGACTATAAATATCATAATGAACGCAAGTGTGTATGTTAATTTTTTTGAAATTTAAATAATAGAAATGAAAAAAATATTTTTATTGGAAATGTTATAACAAAGTGTTGTTTCGTAGGGACTCAGTGTTTCATTAATATTATTTTAAATTTACTTGTAAATACTTGTGTTATTACTAAAATTATGTAATTCGAATCTATTTTCTTTTACAATAAATTATGAATTATAATTTACAATAAAATTAATGTTAATTCAACATAAATTTAAAAAATATTTCTTTTGATCTTTTTAAAATAATGAACATAGATTTTTCTATTTCTTGTACAGGAACAGTTTCGGCATTGTGTCTGAATTTAAGGTAATTACTTCATGGAAAAAAGTAAATAAAAACATTTATGGTAAAAATATTATTTACCATTTTAAATAAAATTTTTTAATAAATTTATCCTCTTTTTATCATTACGTAGAATTTTGAGAGATATTAAATCCAATTGAGTGACATTTTAGAATATTCAACAATTAATTTAAAATAAATTTAATTTTAAAGGGAAAACGGAAAGAAAATTCCTTAAATGATCATTTTTGATGGATATGGACATATATATCCTATGAAATTAAATTAATGTAATTTTTGGGATAATTTTGAGAACATATATCATTATTTAAACCCTACATTACACCTTTTATGCTAACCTTGGTGACAACTATTTACCAAGGATACTATACATAATGATAAATAATAAAAGGGAAATATATAATAAATTTGAACATACTGATTTCGAATATGAAATCCAAATTTTATGATTCGAATCAGAGAAGTGTCAGAATTTAATTTGTAATTAAACAAAACAAAGGCGATGAAAAACATTTTTCTAGAATAATGTTTTCTAAATTATGAAATGTTTTATATCTAATAAAAAATTAATTATAATTATTCTAATTTTGATATTGATAACATAAATGATATAATTTTAATTCTAAATTATTTATTAAACATATATAATGTTAATATATATTGAAATCAAATTTATATTTTGAATAATAATCAATATATTTCACTATTCATTAAAAAATTATTCTTTGGAAAATTATCAAAAAATTACCCAAAGATAATTTTAATATGATGGTTTCAAAAATTAATTTCATTTTTTCAAATATATTTTCTATATGAGAAATAAATAGATTATATTATATTATAAAAAAATGTATGACAACCATTTTTGGGGAAAAATGAATTTTAAAAGTGTATAATTATATTTGTAAGAATTATATAATTATATGTTTTATTTATCAAAACAAATTATTTATATTTTTTAAAAATTTGGTTAGTAATATTCACCCCCCAAATTTAATTCCTAGGTTATAACAGAAAACTACATTAAGGTTCATTTAGTTTTAGGGTTTTGTGTGTCACTAGATATGATTAAAATGTTATTTGACGAAAAATATAACATAGGAATTTGGACTGTTATAGAAATTGTTTTTAGTAGGTATTATGATTTGTGTCAATGTGTCAAAAACCATGCACACAGGTCGTTCAACATGGGAATGTGTAGTTTTTAATGTTTCCCTTCCAATGGTTTTGGATGTATTTATTTGTAGAATATTTTTTATTTGAAATTGATACTAACTACTTCAATTTAATTAATTGCCAATTATTAGTGACATTTATATAATTTTTTCATTTGATTTTCTATTTTATTCTTCAAATTTAATTCTTTAAAGTGAGTTTTATTATATTATTTGATACCAAAATGAAACATTAATTGTTTTTATTTATTATAAAAAAATTTAAAAGGAAGAATGACAGATTTATGAGTAGAATAATTTGTTTTCAATTTAATGGGTTTTCAGCGTAAATGGAAAATTTTCATTAATTATGCATATACCTTAAAATTATAGGGTGACTTTAAAAGAAATTAATCAATGAAATATTTTGAGTATTATAATAATAACAACAAGATATTATTTAATGTGTAAGGGATAATTGGTTTCGATTTTATGTTTCATGATACAGAGACACATTTTTATTGAATTTAAAAAAATTATTCTCATAGTTTATAAACCTTGTAAAATGTTCTCAATGTTTGGACTTTGTGTAATATGCAAAAAGATTCTGTCAAGTGTGGATAATATATTTTTATTTTTAGATTAATATAAAGTCTCATTAATGTAAAAAATGATGATATTTTAAGAATAATTTTTGGATCTTCCAATAATTAATTTTAGTTTAATCAATTAATATTTTCTTTATATTATATTTAACATTATTTGGGGAGTATTATGGTGTTTTTCATATTTTAAAATGATTATATGATTTTGATTTGACATTATAAGAATTTTTGGGTAATATTAATGTTACATTATTGGGGTGTTTTTTTGGAATGTTTAATTTTTATTATAGGATATGATTTTATTAGAATTTATGTTTCATTTATTTTAGAGTCTTGTTCCCTGAAAAATATCAGCGAATAGAAAGATAAGTGTTCTCGAGGGTTTCTCTATTTATACATATTCTAATAATCCATATTTGGTCCACCTGATTATTGATTCTACAGAAAAAATGGATAGTGTGGTCGGATCAAATCCATATTAATCTATGTATTATGTTCCAGAGATTATAAATAATGAACTTTCTTTCGTCAAATTTGATCAATATCCATACGAGGTAACGAAGTTCCAATATAATTTTGATAAAATATTTTATTCTTCAGAGACTCCTACAACCACAAAAGTGGATATCTCTCCAGTCATGCTTGAGACACGGAGTAGGGAATGACGGGAAACCATTACCCAATATCATTCTCTTTAAGACATATGGTAGTATGTTTTTGGGAAAGAAAAAATTTAGTAGAATTATCTCAAGGGAGTGAATGTAAAGACGAAAAAATTAATGAGCCTTCAGTAGAATAATCAAATGATAATAGGGAATATAGAATATAAAAATTAAATGAAACCTTTGTCATTTTAGTTGGCCAGTAATGAATCCATAAAATACTATTTTTTAATAGTCATTCATTAAACATCAATTGAATAGTTTTTCTTATAGACTGAAATCTGATTTTGTTGTAGAATAAATGTTCATGAGAGTGGGGAAATGTTTTTTTGGGAATGAATTTTTTAGATTTCCATTCGTCCTAGCATGTGATACAAAGGTAATCATTTTGGTGAAAGGTAGATGAAAAGGTAATTTAGGAAGAGATGTGGTGATAGTGAGGGACAATATTCTTATTCAACTAAATTTTACATTGATAAATAAGTGAGATCGTATGTGACTATAGTGTTATAAACCATTACCCTCCAGGTTGTTAGGTTAGAAAAATTTGTGGAGCATTAATCAATGTGGTCAACTATGCCATCTTCAGAATTTTGTTTTTGAATTATCATTACAAGATGAGTTTTTAGAAATTTCATGAATATGGTATGTGGTTTATGAAATTTTTTTTATGATAAATATTATTTAACTATTTTCATGTGTTCTTTTACTTGATATTTGTTTTCCTTTGTTATAATGATCTATACATAAATAATTATCTTTCCTTCTGATGTCTTCATTTTTTTCATGTTTTATATTCATTGTGTCGTTTTATTATTCTTGAATCACATTAAGGTCCTTAGAATTTCAATTTTCTATGTGTGAACTTTATTTGGGGAATATTATATTGTCTGTCATTTTCCAGAAGTATTGTTTTCAGCACCAAATTAATTTACCTAACCTGTTTCTTTTAGAGCGTACAAGTATGGGATTGATCCACAAGGAAGAAGTATTTTTGTTTAATGTTTCTTTATTTAAAACCACTTAAGTGGATATTATCAATTTAAATATGATTTTTTGGATCATGGTACAAATCTCAAAAGATAACTAATTACTTGAACTTTCTAATTCACTACGAATCAAACTTGAAAATTGATAATTACTTAATACTGGATTCTGGATTATGATGAAAATGTGTCAGGGTTGGAAATTCATGTGGTACATTAAACCTAATTCACTATTTGGTTGTGTTGTTCATAATATCCTACATCTCTGGGTTTAATTTGTGTCAGAACTCCGTTATTCTGGTGAGTTTCTATCAAGTTGGTAGGAAACAATCCCTTGGTCTGCAAATTGATTTCCACTGACTCTTAATTTAGGAAGCGCCATCTAGAAACCACCATCATATCAAATGGTCATGGATATCCTTGTCATAATTATCTCAATGTTCCTTGGAAACTCAATTTTCGGGCCGATATGGTGTTTCTATAAAAATAAGAAACGGATACTGGGAGAATTAGTTGAGAAACAGTGAACTAACACAATAATAGAGAAATTGGTTCTAAGGAACCCAAATTTCACCCAGACCAAAAACGGGGGGGGGGGGGGTAGCTACTCATAATGAATAAAATAATAAAGATACTAAAATTCATCAGAGAGTTTATTTCAATAGAAAATTAGAATAATCTGAAGTACAACAGAATTCCATGAACTAGTGCCTCCCCAAAACCTCCCTACTCACCAGCCTCCCTTCCTCTCTTTTCCTCCTCTCTCCCAAGTATTCTTGGTCATAAAATAAAATTTTTCAAGTTGTCCAAAAGTATTTAGATAGGGGATCCCCGGGTCTACGAGTCGGTTAAAATTGAAAAAGACCAAAAAGAGATGGTTGTAGTGGTCTGCTCGGTTTCGGTTCATAGTTTGGATGACCGTGCGCCAATTCTGTGGATGCAACAGTCTCAAATTTTTGAGCAGCGTGGTTTCCCTGGATGGGCCGCATAGGTTTGCCAGGCCTTGTTCCAACCATATGAAAGCTACTATCTATGGTATCTTCTCCAGCATAGTTTACACATGGTTTGGATAATTGTGTGGTGACAGTGTGGGTTTCCACAATCATTTGAAATTCTTGAATTCGCTTGTACTTCATGTTTAGTACTTGATCCTAGTGACTCCATTCTGACATGTTCTGGGGAAAAGGGTCTATAAGCCCTCAATTCTTTTCTAAATTCCATAATTCATAGACTCCATTATTTATCCATTGTTGACTGAATGATAATGAACAAGGTACATAAAAAAAATGTGAAATTCATGAAAAACCATCCACAATGACCATTTTATAGATATTAATCCAAGTAGAAATGTCTTATGCATATAATTGAATCAAACTCCCCCTAACTGAATTGATTATTTGTCCTCGAACAAAGGAATAGACAATCATGTCCAATGAGTTACCAAATAGATAGGTATAAATATCACAGATTATAACAATTATATGAATCTAATCTTTGATCTAATTACCATTTGAATTTACAAAATTCATACGTTAGGTATTACCAAGTCTATGAATTTATCTATCAAAGTGGACTTAATCCAAAATAGTCAACCATTCATTCATAAATCAATTTTTCTTAAAATCGAGTTTTCTCTTCTTTATTTAAAGAGAGTTCCTACCTCCATTTTCATCTCGTTAAACACTCAGATTAGTTAAGCCCAGGTCTCGTCATCGACAATTAGCGGGCTATTACTTTTATAGGTCACACACACTAATTGACTTATATTATTTAGATCATGATGAATTGACATAAATATTATTACGCATGCCTTTGCATATCTCAAAATAATTTTTTTAACTTTGTAGTGGAATGAGATACAAGATTGAAATGTGGCCCAATATTCTCATATCAACACATGATAAAAATTGTTTTAGCCAGTCAAGAGTTCATGAAATTAAGACCACATAATAGAGACTACTGCGGCAACAACAATTCTCAAAACCTCACATATCCTTATGAACAATTTGAATCCAATTTTATTGTGTTCCTCGATTCCAATTACCCCATCAAAAAATTAATTTAAATTTTTTTTTCTAAATTAATGGAAAAATAATCCATTTCATGTATTACAAGGTTTATTCACATCACAAAAAAGGTTTGGAAATCTGGACATATGAGCCATTTTCAGAGATAATTTTACAATTCATTTTTAGCTAAATGATATAAACCCATGACATCTATAACAGACCTTTAGACGCCCATATGAAAACATGCTACCCCATGTACTTGGGAAAGCAATCAATCATAATGGGGTTCTAATTAATGGCTCCCTCCACCACACATGATGCCAATCACGGTCCCCCATGAAGGTAATAATGTAGAGAAGGGTGGGTAAGAACATATGAAGAGGGATGGTAAAAATGATGAACAAGAAATAGTCAAAAAGTGAAAAAATCCCTTGAATGTTGGTCAAATTTGGAAATCAAGTGGTGTATAAGAGACTGACTATCGGAAAGGTGGCTGGCATGGAAAAATGAAAATACGTGTTGGTGAGACAAAGGAACCATACAAGTGAAGTACGAAGAAAATAGTATTAGTAGCAGGGATGGAAAATAAGATCACACAATCACACCAAGAATTCAAAACATCAAACTACAAAATAATTTACATGACAGGGAAAAGGGAACCAAAAAAGAAATAAGTAACAAAGCAGGCAACGACAGCCCCACATGGAGTAGATGGATCGAAAAAGAATGCTCGAGCAGCGGCGTCCCAGATCGGACCGACCACTTCGATTGTAAATCCCTCCTAATCCCCATTGTATCGCTCGCGACAATGAAAGGTAGTCCCAAATTCTATGACATGCTTTTTATAAATTTGATGGTGGTCCTCTAATGCTTGGGTGTGATGTCCCCATAAAATATGCATATGGATCTCATCAGTAATGCTGAAAGAGGCATGTTTTTCTAAGATAAATTAATAATGGGGACTGATGTCCTGGTTCAAAAGGGTGTGGTAGCGCATGAGTTCCTCTTTAATTGTGATCATAACCTGTGGGACATGGGTGGAGCCTGAGCTAGAGCCCTGGGCTCCCTTAGAGGTAGACATGATAGGTTAGGGTTGGGTTTTGGGCACTACTAGAATAAAACACATACAACAAGAGCATACAGTCATGACATGTATGGATAACAATTGAAATTTATGAAATGAAATACTGTACAAATTTCTTTGGAAAATCCCAACTATAGATATGCTGGTTTTGAAAATACATGTTCATTGGGAAATCAATAGTGCATATTTGGGGGATGAAGAATCAATTGAAAAATAAATGAAGCGAAGGGGAATGGATAGCCATGAACTGAGAAGATGAATCTGAATGGGAAACAAGATCATATGGGGGGGAAATATGACAAACCATAGTGAAAGAGAGGGAAAAATAAAAAAAGAAAAAGAAAAATAAAGAAGTAATGAGAAGAAGATAAAATAAGAAGAAGAAGGGAAGAATACCATGGAGGGGGGGGGAGGATAACCTGGCTGGATGAAGAAAAAGGAGGAGGAGGAGAAGAGGACTCGCACAGGTGTAGCAGGGGAGGTGCACGTAATAGAAGAGAGGGGGTCAGGGTTTTATGAAATTTTTGGATCTAAGTGGTTGCATGGTTTAGGGTGCACTGTTTGGTAAATCGTGCACAAACCGTGCGAAAGCTACTAGAGTGAGGGGATCAGGGTGCACGGTCTACACATGGTTTGGATAACCGTGCACTGACCATTAACGTGGTTCTGTCTGGGTTGCCCAAGAATCATGGTTTGTGCATGGTTTCGACAACCATCTGCCAACTGTGCAGTTGGTTTCGCATGATAAAATATTGAAAATTTTCCCTTTTTTAACCATAAACACACCCTTTGAATTTCCACTTTTCTTCTGTAGCCTTGATATCATAATTCAGGGCCTTGATAGCCCAATAAGCATTGTGTTCCATATCCACCGGCCAATGAAAGTGTTTTACATAGATAAAACAGAATGTTCACATACCAAATGGTGTTTTGAAAACATCCTGGAAGGCCCATAATGCATCATCTAATTTCGTGGACCAATCCCCTCTTGATGCGCCTACTATTTTCTCCAATATTTTTTTTAACTCTCAATTTGACACCTATACCTGAACATTGGATTGAGGGTGGTAAAGTGTCCCATGGTTGTTCATTACCCCAAATATTAAGAAAACATTTCTCATGAGATTGTTGTCAAAATGTGTACCGTGGTCGCTAATCAACACCCACAGGTTCCCAAACCGACTGAAAATATTTTTCCTTAGAAACGTGACGACAACCTTAGCTTTATTATGAGTCATTTCTACTATTTTTACCGACTTGGTAATGTAATCTACACATACCCGAATTTACATGTGCCCAAAGGATTCACGAAACAGACCCATAATGTTGATTCATCATACATCAAAAACATCAACCTCAAGTATCGGGTGTTACGGCATCTCGGTACAACGGCCCAAATTGCCTGTCCATTGGAATCGATGACAGAAATTGAAAAAATGACGAGTTTACTTATGCAAGGATGGCCAGGAAAATCACGATTGTAAAACCTTTAATATTGTTCGATCGGGCCTATGGTGTCCTCCTGGCATAGAAAAGTGACATTATTCCAAAATACATTGGATTTCCACATACGGGACACAATGGCAGATTTCCCCATTTCCACATGAGTGGATGATCAGGGGGCCTTCCCAGAAATACCTCTTTTCCTCTGAAAAAAAGGTTTCCTCTACTGAAATGTTATGTCTGCATGGATAACTCCTGTGGTTAAGTAATTTTCATGATCGATGAACTATGGAAGAGGTGGTATGACAATGGAATATATATTCTCATCGGGGAAGTCTTCCTTGATCTCCTAGTCTTCTTCTCTCTCTATGTGGGGTAGTTCCAGCTTGGAGAGATGACCAGCCACCAGATTCTTTCTACCCTTCTTGTCTTTAATTTCCAAATTGAACTTTCGGATGAGGTCCACCCAATGGATAAGCTGTGAATTGGTGTCCTTCTTATTCAGAAAATACTTTAGTGTGACATTGTCTGTGTGGACCACTACATTAGAAAGCACCAAGTAGGAGTAGAATATGTCAAATGAAAAAACCACATCCAACATTTCCTTCTCTATGTCGATGTAATTTAGTAACGATTCATTTAATGATTGGATGGAATAATAGATCGGACAAAAAATATTATCTCTCCATTGTGCAAGGACTACCCCCACAACATAATCGCTCGTATCTCTCATTTTTTCAAACTGCTCCTCCCAAATTGGAGTGATCATGACAGGGGTGACGACCAATTTTTTCTTAAAAATTTGGAAGGCCACGATACATTTATCATCAAACTCAAAAACTGCATCTTTGGATAGCAGATTGGTTAAGGGATGATCGATGGAATGTCAAAGACGAACCATTGATAAAATCCCACATGCCCAAAAAACACTAAATCGATCAGACTGATATGGGAATGGGAAGCTACGAGATAACCTCCATTTTTTCTAGATCCACATGAATTCCATTCATCGAGATCATCTGACCTAACATGATTCCATGTTGGGCCATAAAATGGAACTTCCCCCAATTGAAAACTAGATTGGTATTCTCACATCGCTCATGAACCAGCTCCAGATTCGTTAAGAATGTATTGAATGACATCCCATATACCAAGGATTTATCCATGAAAATTTCATTAATAATCTCTACCATTTCATGAAATATGAATAACATGAACCACTGATAGGTGGCTGGAGTATTGCACATCCAAAATAACATATGCTTGTAGGAGAAGGTTCTGTAAGGAAACATAAAGGTACTATTTTCTTGATCCTCTAGGTAAATGGAGATTTGGTTATATCCTGAATCAACATATAAGGAACAATAATATTCATACCCCTCCAATATTTATAGAATTTGATACATTAATGGAAGAGGGAAATGATCATTCATGGTTGCATCATTCAACTTCCTGTAATCGACACAAACCAACCATCCAAAAACAGTTCAGGTCGAGATGAGCTTGTTCTTTTCATTGGTTACTATTGTGATGCCTCCCTTTTTATGTGCCACCTTAAAAGGACTCACCCACGGACTGTCAGAGATGTGGTATATAATCCCATCATAGAGTTATTTAATCACATTATTCTTGACCACTTCTTTATTGGGGGGTGGGGGGTGGGTCTTCATTGTGGTTTGAGAGATTCCTTTTCTCCTTCCTGCATAAGAACCTTGTCGGTGCATATTGTGGGTCTTATTCCCATAAGATCAGAAACCATCCAGCCAATGGTTGTTTTAAGCCATTAGAGGACTTGTATAAGTTCCTCCTCTTGATCTCATGAGAGAAAGGCGTTTAGGATCTCTAGAAATGTATGATCCTATCCCAAATAGACATATTTCAATGAGGAGGGAATATGATTAAACTCAAACTAGGGAGCCTTGAGAAAAAAATGTATGATCAGCTAAACCTCGGCATGCTCTAATAAAGCAGAAACAGTCGCCCTTTTCCAGTAATGGCCTCTTTTTCCTTCAATAAAGCTTACTTCCTCCTGGTTTTATTCAAGATGTTCGTCCTCCAGAACAGGTTCATTGATGAATGGATAATATTTTATATAATATTCCACTAGGACAATGTACATATCTGTTATTCTCAAAGCACAAATATCCTCTTTCTCCATCAGTGATACATGTTTCACCGCCTTAGGGACATTGTAGGAAACCTTCTCATCACTAACACGGACGATCAGCTTTCCTTGGTTTACATCAATTAATACATTCCTACAAGCCATAAATGGTCTTCCAAGAATTAAAGGTTCCTATTGGCCTTCTTCCATGTCGATGATAATGAAATTGGTTGGAAAAATTAACATCCCCACATTAACCAACACATCCTCCAACATCCCCCTGGGGTATTTTATAGAATGAACAACTAGTTGGATTGCTACTCGGGTTGTCATGGGATCGTTCAGACCTAACATCTTGAATACTCCTAAGGGAATTAAATTAACACTCACCCCCATATCACCAAGGTCTTTGACAAACTCTCAAGGTCTGTTAGTCCATGGGATTGTAAAACTTACCGGATCTTGGAGCATAGGAGGGAGAGTACGTTAGACCACCGCCATGCATTCCTTAGTAAGGGTAATGTTGGCCAAATCATCCATCTTCATTTTACATGAAAGGATCTCTTTCATGAAGATCATGTAAGTGGTAATTTGAGTTAATGCCTCAGTAATAGGGATATTGATATGAATCTTCCGGAAGACATCCATGAACTTGGAAAATTGCTTGTCTAGATTTTGCTGTTTCATTGTTTCTTGAAATGGAAAGGGAGGTTCATACGCTTTAATTACTTCTATTCCATTATCTTGTGGGACTTCCAGTTCTTTATCCAGCTTATGTTTTGGATAAGTTTCCTCCAATGAAACTTCCCCACCTAGGGAGAATGTGGACTACTTTGATGGTGTAGCACCCTGACAGATAGTTATATTTGCTGTCAGCTTGTTCCCACAGCAGATAATAACAACATTAGCCTCCTCTCGTGGATTTTTCTCATTGTTTCACGGTAGTGTACCGGGCTGTCTGTGAGAAAGCTGATTGGCAAGCTTCCCAATATTGTTTTTGAGGCTTCTAATTGACACCTACTGGTTTTTTAAACTGTGTTTCAGCAGAAATTATAAATTTAGACATCATTATATACATCCTTGAAGGAGGTTCCTACTGAGGCTTTTGGGCTACTTGTAGTAGATGTGGCTGTCACTACGGTTGATCAGGACGAGGGTTTTGATACCCTTTCTACTGATATGTTCCTTTATGAAATTTGTTTCCCCATTTCTACCTCGGATACGGAGTCTGATGATGTTGTTTCCCGTAACCAGGTGGTCTTTGTGGTTAGGGTTGAGGGTTATGCGGTTGATACACCAAACTGGTACATTGATTGTCTTGCCACCCCTGGATTTGGTATTGAGGGTAGTTGTTGGTTCCTCTTTTATATGCAACATAATTTACCTCACTGGTAAGAGTTCCTGCACATACCCTTGGGCACTCTCCAATTTCATAGTCGTCACCGCAATCACCAAACGCTAGTGGACTGACAGCTTGAACACGATATCGATGTTCTAAATTAAAAGTGTAAATCATAATTGAGACGACATCGAGTTGAGTCACAAGAATGGTGTTGGAATCAGTATTATGCATGCCCCATTATTGAGTTCCTCACTCAGAATTCCACTAAAAACATTTGGCTGACATGCCTTTCAACAACTCAAAAAGCTCTTCAGGGGACTTCCTCATGATTTTCCCTCCAGCAGCTGCATCAACCACATACATTGTATTTGTTTTCAGGCCTCCATAGAATTTCTCGACTTGCATCCACATTGGCAGCCCGTGGTGTGGGAATTTCCTCTACATCTCCTTAAACTTTTCCCATGAATCATACAATGGTTTTGAGTCATGATAATGGAAGTTATAAATTTCATCCCTTAAGGTGATTGTCTTCAAGGGAGGGAAGTATTTTGATAAAAAGGCATGGGACAATGACTCCCAGGTAAGAATCAATCTCTGAGGTAGCCCCTTGATCTAGACCTTGGAATTATCCCTTAATGAGAAAGCAAATATCCTAAAGTGTATTGAATCCTATGAAACTCTGTGATACTGAAAAGTGTCACATATCTCTAAAAATATAGATAGGTTAGAATTGGGTTATTCACTCGGCAAGAAAACGAGATGAAATGTATTTTTAATTAATTATATTATCGCCAGCTTGATCTCAAAATGTTGTGCCTGCACTTGTGGTCTTATTATTCCTGGGTTCACTCCCTGAATGGAGGGTAATCCATATTCCATTAGAGTAAGACATGCCAGCATCAATTCCAGATGTTTTTGGGGAATGAACTATTATTGCTCCAATAGATAATAAGTATTATGGTTCTAAGGAAAAAGGGAGGCTTCTCCAGTGGAATATATTTCCACGGTTGTGGCTGTTCGAACCCTGGTACAAATTGATCTGGTGTCCCTTGTTGGTTCCTCGATAGGTATTCCATATAATCCCCCATTTGATTTAGATGCTGCTCTACCTCGCCACCCAGTGGAGGATTTCCTTCAATGACGAATGACTTCCCAACTCCCTGGATAGCCCCCGGTTCTTCCTCCTGCTATGCCAACGGGTCATTTGCATTGTGATAACCCATTAGTGCATGACGTCGCCTGGAAAACGTTCTTTAGATTTCTAGATCTATAGGGTGTAACCTTCATGAAATGGTAGTCTGAGAATGAGTATCTTGGCCACTCATATACCTACAGGCATGTACAACAAAAAAAAACACACCCAACATAAAAGGGAAAACTAATGAAACACATAAATGAGATTATGAAAAGAATTATATTTTATTTTATTTATAAATTTTTAATGAAAATTTTTAATTTTTTTTCACTCAATGAATCAAATTTAATTAACGAAAAAGGCACCCGCTACCCTGGAAACGATGCCAAAATTTTATCTGTTATTTATCAGAAGTATTATTTTTAGAACCAAATTAATTTCCTTAACTGGTAACTAGTATAGAATGAAAGTACGGGATCAATCCAATGGGAAGCAGTACTAGAGTTTTATGTTTAATGATTTGAAACCACTTATGTGTAGATGTTGAATTTAAATTCAATTGGTTGGATCATGGTACTGATCTCAAAAAATAACTAATTACTTGGACTTTTCTAATTCACTACGAATCAAACTTGAAAAATAAAAATTACTTAATACATGATTATGGATTTTAACGAAAATGTGTCGGGGATAGACATTCATGTGGGACGTTAAACATTATTTCCTATTGTGTTGTGTTGTTCATAATAATCCACATTTTTTGGCTTCATTTTTATTTGAACTCCCTTGTACCAGTGAGTTCTGATCAAGTCGGTAGGAATCAATCCCTTGCTCTAGAATTTGATTTCTACTGACTCTTAATTTATGGACCACCCTCTAGAAACTACAAGCATATCCAATGGTCAGGGATATCCATGTCATAATTCTCTTAAAGATCCCTGGAAACTCCATTCTTGGTCTGATATGGGTATTCTAGTGAAATAAGAAACAAAACAAGAGAGAATTAGGTGACCCACAATGAAAAACACAACAATATGGAAATTGGTTCTAACAAACCCACTCCATAACCAACACGATGGGGTTTAGTTACTCATAATGAAAAGGATAAGAAACATACAAAGATTCATTAGAGAGTTCATTACAGTAGAAAAATAGAATAATCCAAAGTTAAATAGAATTCCAAGATCTAGTTGCTCCCCAAAAACCTCCCTTCTCCCACCCTCCCTTTCGCTCTTTTCCACCTCTCCGCCACGTCTTCTTAGTCAGAAGAGAGCTTTTTTCAGTTGTACAGAAGCAGGTAGAAATGGGAAACCCTAGTCAACGAGTGGGTGAAAAGTGATAAAGAGAAAAGGAGAAGGATGCAGTGGTCCGCATGGTTTGGTCGACCATGTTCCAACCGTGCGGATTCTACTGTCACAAATTTTTGAGCCGAACAATTTTCCTGGATGGGTTGCACGGTTTGGGAAGGTCGTACGCCAACCATGAGGATCTTAAATTCAATGATATCATCTCATTAATGGTTTCAGAAGGCTTGGATAACATTGTGGAGACCATACATGTATCCTCTATCATTTGAAATTTATGAATTCACCCGTCTTATATGTCTAGTACTTGATCCGGGTGACTCCATTCCATCATAGTTAGGGAAAAAGGGTCCATATGCCTCCATTTCTCTTCTAAATCTCCAAAATTCATAGACTACATGCCTTATCATTTAGTGGCCAAAAAACAATGAACAAGGAACATAAAAAATTTCGAAATTCATGATAAACCATCCACAAAGCCAATTTTATTTATATTAATCCATGTTGAAATGCCTTATGCAAGGTAGTGAATCATTATACCCTAGGTGGTTCTTATCATTGATTGATTCATACTAATATAGTTAAACCTTAAATGTTGGGGGAACTACACACGTGTGTGTGTGTATTGAAAATTGGGTTTTTATTATTCTCAAAATGTTTTAGAGTATGTATGATGGTATAATTTTCCCTTGATGGTTTGTTTTTTTTATTTTATTTTGGGATTGAATTATAACATATTGGTACATATTATTGTTGAATAAATTGGATTAAAATCCCTATATAATAGGTTTTATATAATTAGGAGTGTTTTAATGTAATGTTTAGAGTTTTAAAGAAAGGTTGAGATGTGTTATTGATTTTTATTGGCAGGCCTCAAGGGAGTGTAGGATGCATGGATATCCTATATGTGTGTGCATAATTGATATGGGTAAATTTGAATAGGTTATTAGTAAGGTAAGAAATTTTGTAGGTAAAATTCAGGATTGTGAATGTTTTTCATGTATATTTATAGGGAGACTCTTCAACACTAGTAGGCTTCATCGGTACCCTTCACCATCTTCAGGTCCAACCAAATTACAAAGGATAATTTTAAAATACAATTTTTTGGAGTTATATTTTAATTAATGAGAGGTCCCTTTTCACACAAAAATATAAAAAACATCCATTAGAGATCTCTCAACATCAAATCCCTCCTATTTTAATCTTATCATAATTTTATTTTAGTGATTATTATCAATCATCCTAGATTTTTTGATGTATGAAACATTATTCTTCACTATTTCTCATATTCTCCCATTTTCATTCGACATCTAATTACCCAATGATCACAAAGGTCTAGGGTTTTGGTTTTCATGAAAATAAATTTTTTTTTATTTTATGGATTATTGATTTCTTTTTTTATCCCATTAACTATATTTTATGTGGAATAATTGTGATTCAAGATAGAATCCTAATTTTGAGTTAGGTGTTTTTATGAAATTCCATTTATTTAGAATATCATGTCGTGCTTGAGATTATCGAAACCCCCCATTTTACTAATATTATATCAATATATATATATATAATTTATCCAAAAATAATAAAAAAATATTTTTTTCTTATTTAATATGAAAAATATCTTGAGGGGGTGAATAGGCCAATTTGGAAATTTAACAAGTTGAATTAAATAAAAAATTAAATTAATGTTAATATCAATGTTAATTATTATGCAAATGAAATATTAATATGAAATATGAGAGTTATGAGATAACATTGATAATGTCTTTAGTATTATAGTTTAATGTGACATATAAATACTCTTTAGAAACATATAATCCTAGAGTGGTATTTAATTCACTATTGGCCTTACATTTAAATGGAAATCATAACCCAATGAAAACCATCTTTTCTAGTACAGTTAATACCAATATAGAAAACATGAAAGAGAAAGGGTTGTCACAGCCCATTATAACACATACATTTGGAGGAATGTATAACCAATCATAACATTAAAATATATGTGTCAAAACCCAATTGAAAGGAAAGATTTTGGAAGGAAAAATGAAAAATTAGATAAAGTAAGCACAAATAAATTGATTAAATGAATTAATATAGACATATGAGACAATGTATTAGGATTTTATGTTTACTGATGAAACAAAACAGTAGGAGCTTATTCGACTGTCAAAGGTAATAATATTCACATAAGTTTTGTTCCTCCTATAGGTTCATCTAATATTATATATAATTATACATGTGACCACTTATATATTCACATAATCACACATGAAATTAGTTCAGAGAAACATTTATTATATGGGTATGTCTTGTATCTATTTTTAAAAGTGTTTTGTATATTGTCAATAATCCTTCAATGAGTCTCGATTCCTTTAAATAAGATCCACAAACACTGAAAAAAATATATAGTGGTTAATTTTATTAAATAATAATAAATATAATAATCCATAATTATCATTGAGAGAGAAATTAGTGTCCACTATTATTTGTCCAAAATTATAATTTTATTTAAAAAATTTCAAATAGGTCAAATTAATTTAAATCAACATTTTAATATTTCAAAATATATCCATAATAAATGATCTACAATATCCCAAAAATCCCACACAACAGTTCATTAATAGAAACATTGGAAATTATAAATACAAACCATATTCATGTAGAAAAATATATATCCTAGATTAAAATCCACCAAAATATGAATTAATATAAATGTTCTCATTATATATAAATAATAATTTATAGGAAAATAGAATACAATAATTAATTAAAATAAATATATTTTAAATATTATAAAAAATTTATGTTGTATGTTTATATGAGAGTGATGAATTATGTTTAATATTTATTTAAATATATGTAAATAAACACACAGAAAAATTCAAATATATTATAAATAATACATTTTATTTTTGAAAAAAAAATATTTTAAATAGAAAATATTTTCAAAAAGTAAATAAGGAAACCAATATATCTATAAAATTAATAATACCGTAACTTAAAACATATAGACTGTTTAATTTTTTTTTGAAATTGACACGGTGAAAGTCCCATTTATTATAGTAATTTTACAAATGAAAAACACCTTATACAATAGTTTTGTAAAATGACTTTGACCATTTTTCTTGGTAAATTCATAAAATAAATATTCCTTCTATAACACTCTATACTTATAACGTTGATGATTTCTTGTTTTTCAATTTTAAAAACATAGAAATAAAATTCAAAACAGCTTCAACTATGGTGGGGTTTTAAAAATTGTATATTTTAACAATATCAGGGGGGTAAGCTTAAAAATATATGACTCATTTTAAAGTAAATGAAAATACATTCAGGGTATATAAATGTAAATACATGATATGTATAAAGGCATAAGTCAATTTATAAATTTATAAATATTAAGTTACAATAGATACGTAATGTTAATCATAATATGTTTTATAAAGGCATTCAAATAATTAATCAATATGAAAAGGTATCATAAGTCTCTATCTAAACATAGTGAAATGCTCACATAAAGTAAAATCATTAAATTTACAGTTATATTAACCTTTGAAAATGTTATGTAAAGGTAAATGAAAATTAATCTCTATATAATGGCCAAAATGAATCCTGTATTGACGAAAAATAAAAAAATCAAGTGCTATATAAGGTTAAAAAACTTTATACAAGTTACATAAGGGTGAAAGAAATGTGAAAATAAAAATATTCTTAAAGCATATTAAAACCATAATACATATTAATAAATAATATGTATAAATAAATTATGAAGAAGTATGAATATGATAAAATAAGGTTAAATAACGATATTAATGTTTTGATAAATTATAATTATTCAATATCAAAAAAATTTGGGGATTTATGATATTAAAAACTTAAAATATAAATAAATTTCAAAACTAAAATTTAAAAACTCAATATAACAAAAACCCAAACAGTAAAAGACATTCATTTTTTAAAATTATCCACATCTATTAAGATTTTACAAAATTATCCCCCTTTTGTAAATGTTACGATAAATATGAGAAATAATATTTAAACATTCTTATAGAAGTAATAATAATTTTAATAGTAATGTTATTAATTGATAGCTCTCGCTAAATAAGTGCATACTTACTAATAATCCCCCATTCCAAAAACTATATTTGGTGTAAAAAATAATATTATCCAAGGGACTCAAAAAATATATGAACGTTGATTGTCAAATGAAACATACTCTAAAACCAAAAATACCTTATTAAATAATATTTGAAAACATGAAATATTATGTCATATTTTATTTGTATAATGAAATAAATGATTCATTGAAATTAAAATTGTGTTTGAAGGATCATAATAAATAATAATCTTTTGAGAATAATAACATAAATAGATATGGTCTATTTAATTCAATAATATTATGAACTACAAGATAATTTTGAAATTTATTCACATTCAGAAGTGTATAAAACTACTAAATTTGTTTCTTTCAAAATCGAAGACAAAATTTTTTTATAGATACATGCAATATATATGTTGTAAAATTTCAAAAAAATCAGTATCATTAAAATATATAATTATAATAAGTAATCAAATAAATGTATGATTGTCTAAAATAATACTATACAAAATTACCTATTACATTAACATATCTTACAATTCATTTCATTGATGTGAAATGACTGTTATTAGAATCAAATTGATATCATTCAGAAGAAAATTAAACATAAAATTTTTTATAGAAGTATTATTATATAATAAACCATTTAAAAAACATCTAAAAAACTGGGAATCAATAGTTTTTCCTTATTTAACTATGTATATATTATAAATAGTACTCACAAGGGTTCTATTTGTTTTACTATAATCTAAACAAAATCACTTAATAAATTCCTTATCATATTTATATTTCTTGAAATACATTCCAAAATTTCATTAGTAAATTTTAATATCTAAAAAAATTTGAGTTCAAACATAAAACATATATCAAATTTCATTTCTCATTAAGTTATAAAATTCATTACACTATAATTTACTTGAAAATATAAACACAATTTCATAGAAATATTTTTAGACAATTAAAATTTAATTAGTAATACTTTTTATTAAAAAATTATGATCAACATTTCATTTCATAGAAAATTTATTAAAAAAAATAAATACAATATTTCTAATAAAGAATGACCAGTTAGATTATAACGATATTAAAGATTTGATATCTTATTTTAAGAAACTCATTTTCAAAATAAGATGGTCAATTAACATTAATGTGTTCAAAAATAAATCCTTATATAAATGAAAATTTATATTCCATTTAAAACAAATTGATTCCTTGAAATAAAGCCAATTTTAGTAAAAATATAATATATTAATTCCTAATAACATTTTTAACAGATTCATTAAATTATATACATTCTTCTTGAAAATTATATTATGATACAAGTATATATTTATTCTTAACTATTTGACTAGATACAACCGTTTACATTCTAAATATCAATTTGGTTTTGAAAAAATTATTATATTCAGGTGTTAAACATGATTCTATATATAATTTCTTGAAAATTGATTAATATCATAAATAATTTAAATAATCCAATTAGAATAATTTAAAACAACTATTATATTATTTGGAAATAATCTGAAAAAGAACAATATTCACAAAAAGTATCAAACTAGTTATCAATATTTAATTCCAAAATAAATAATTAGAATAAATTTAAACAAAAAGAGATATTTATGAATTTTCTATGATTTAGGATCAAAATAAGAAGTATACCCTTTAATGGATAGATCATTATATTCAGGTTCATATTCAATAATGTAAAATCAAAAAATAATTTATGAATGTTCTATAAATCCATTTTTTTCAAATTACTCTCATTATGTTAAACAAGATCTCATTTTTCTATAGTCATAGTTATTCAATAATATACATCATATTTGTTTCATTGACGAGAATTCACTTGAAAAATCACATTATCTATTTTAGAAAAAAATTAACTAATTTATCCTTATTATTTAAAAATGAAACCTTATAATCAAAAATATGGAAATAACAGAAATTAAGTTTCGTTATTTTCAATAATTCAAATGGATTATTCATTAAAAACTGTCTATTTATAAATATATTCTAATGTTGAAATGAATTATATACATATTTAGCCACAAATTATTTTAGTCAATTATATTATTTTCTCATAGTTTTATCAATTTCTAAAATTGTTTTAATTGTATGTTATACAACACCATTTATTGAGGTATTATAGAAGTAGAATAATTATGAAAATTATAATTTTATTTTCAAAATAAACAATTTATGATTAAAAAAGTTCCCTCCATTAAAAATTATATTCCAAATAATTAAATACTATTGTTGATTTTTGACTAAATTTCAAAATGTAATAATTTTTGAAAAGTATTAACTTCAATGAAATATAAAAATATGTACTATTAAATATACTATAATCATCAATAATTATAGAAACATATTTATTTCCTTCTATTATAGTTGTATACATAGAATCAAATAAATATAATTGAATAATATATAAAGGTAAAATATGATAATCTTAATTTATATATATAAAATATTTTTAATATTGTTTACATTTTAATCATGAATCATACAAAACATTCTTACTAATTTTTAAATAGTGTAGCTACTGTACATATCTATTCATTAACAATTTATTTAATAGATAATATTTCACATGTTCAATCCTATTATTCTAAAGTATATAATCTTTTTGTATAACATAGATACACTCAACATTCTGTTTAATTATCTCAAAGAATTCAATAAATTATTTACTTTCTTCATTATTAGTATAAAAAAACATATTCATTTTTGAAAACTAATAATTATTGACATCAAATTTAACACCCATTCCATTTTCACATAATTATGAAATACCTATTTAATATGTGTTTTTAACATTATTTAAATAATATATTATATATTATAAAAAATTAAGATATACCTAATTAACCAAACCCCTTAACCCTTCCTTTGAGTTATCAAAAAATATCACAGATCCTCCATCACAGTGATAAAAAGATAAAAAAATTAATGGATCTCAAGACATATGTATGGATCTATCACTATCCATGTACCATTTATCTTTGACACTCATAAGGAATTCTTCCTGTAATATTTTTATATAGTAAATAATTTTGGTACCCATTTATCGTGGGTGAAATTGGAATAATATATGAATTCTTAGGTACCCAAAAAAATATTAACATATATTTATGGGTAATATAGAATGAAATTAATTGAAATAAAAGTTTTTTATGCAATAATGTTCAAGGATATATTAATTAACATTCATCTGTATAATGTTTTTTAATTCCTCATTTGAACCATGCATCATTAAATTTACTTCCATTAATAAATTACACAAATAATATCTTAGTTGACTTAGTTATTTTTTATTATAAACTAAACCAATATTGACTTTATTTGTTTTCATGTTTGAAATCATTTTACCATATTTTGTTCTGACCTTTAAGAAAATTAATAAAATTATCTTCCAATATTTCTATTTATTTCTACATATTTTAATTTTTTTACTCTAAATCATTTTACACTTCTATATTTGAACACGAAGAGGAAATTATAATAAATTTGATTTAATTAGTTTATTTCATAATTTTTTAAATAATATATTTATTTTCACCATCTATTTTTTTTATAAAATTTTGAAATATGTAAATCATAATTATTTAATTATTAATTTTATACAATTATTTATTTCATAATTGGTTGTTAAGAATCAAAATATTTATATATAACAAAATAAATATAACTACCATCCTTAACATTACATGTTTCATTTAATAAAATCATGGCCATTTATTTTCCACATCCAATTTCTTTACCTTAGTAGTATTCTTCTATAAAAATCTAGCAATCCATCAAAAAATTTCCATTTTTTATTATATTTATTTAATTTTAATAAATACATTTGCTTTGGGTATTTATGATTTATATGTTACTTTTTTACACATCAAATAGACCACATTAAAATAAATATTATATTCTTGTTTACCCTTCCTCTTTCATTCATTCATGTTACTATACTTTATAAATTTTTTCATGTACCCTCAATTTCATTTTTTTATTTTAAAAATTACTTTCATAATTTTGGATGTTTCCACCACATTCAAATGATTTAGTATCATAAATGTGAGTATATATACATATATTTCATTTAAATGAAACACCTTTATTTCATTAATGTCTCCTATATAAATAACCTATTTAGTTCCTTTTCATATTAAATCGAAGAACCACTGATATCATCTAGTATATATTCATTTAATCTCTATCCCTCAACATTTATTAATTTTTTTCATTCGAATTATTTGGCTAATCTCTCAAAAATATTTATATAAATAAAATATTCTCTAATTTTTCTCTAAGGGAATTCATTATATTCCCAATTCAAGTTAATATATGGTACATATGACAAACACTTTCATATTCGAACATATTGATATCTTGGTCTTAGTTTGAATCATTACAATTCTATTAGTTTATTTCATACAAGGTTATTAACTTTCACAATTTTCCACATTTCATGAATAATATCACATTAATATACAAGACTAATAACATTTATTACAATTGAACATTATAAAATATTAAGAATTTTGTAATTCAAAACACATTTAGCAACATAAATTCCTATAATAGAGTCATGTTTTGATTCAAGTATCTTATATGATTTTACCATAAAAGTCTTGTGATCGATATTAATTTTATGAGGGTATTATTCCATTTAGTATTTCTAATATATTTTGTATGTTCCATCAATGTGAGGATGATTGTGAAGAATCCACCCATCATTAGAAATTATTCCAAGTATCATAAAAAGATTCATACCTTTTAATTTGATCTATAGTAAATGGTTAAAATTTAAAATATATCAATAACAACATGGTTCAAGCTCTGATACAATATTTTTGGTCGTAGTTAAGATAATAAATATATGGATGGTGTGGGGGACTGAATATATAAGTTTTTAAATTGATAGAGTTTAATTAAAAATATATCATAATTAATGATAATATAACATTTTATTATCATTCATATGAAATAATAATTAGTTGTAGAAAATTAAACAGGGTTTAAATATATTTTTAGTAGTTTGATTTAGTTTGAATCAACATTTACTCTTCACAACCCACTACACAATGAGATGTATATTACTTACTATGAATGATATTTATAAATATGAATCATAACCCTAGTACAACTTAGCTTTTCTAGTCTAGATATAACTAATATAGATAAAATTATTTTTAAAGGTGAGTTACAATCCATTACATCTTGTATATTTTGAGGAATGTATAACCTCCCTGAATTTAAAGTGGAGTATTCATAAAATAATATTATGGATTATCATTAAATTGAATGAATAATCGATAAAGGTTTAAATAATTATTGAAAGAATAAAAGGACATGATTTAGAAGTTTTTGTAGACAAATAAATCACACAAATTATTATTTGTTCATCACACTAAGGTAGTAGTAATAAAAAAAATTCTTCCATTAGAGTTAATTATAAATATATATTTTTTCCCATCATTAGTTATATGTTAACATAATCACATAACACCTAATTTCATAGTATATTTCTTGTATAATTTTATCACATATCTAATTTCTTAGTGGATTTATATCAGTATTAATAATCCATAAATGAGTCTTTATCACATTAAATAAGATCCAAAATTACTATTTAATAATATTCATTGGTCTGTGTTATAAAAAACAATGATAATAATAAATAATTATTATACATAATGAATTTATTTTCCAAAATTATCATACCCCACTTATCGGCCGATATTTAAAAACATTATAATAGTTCAAAATAATTTAAATCAATAATTTTAATAGATAAAGATATCAATACGATAATTGATCAAAAATATGAAATAAATATCCCCCAATATATCATTAATATAAAAATTTAAAATTTAAAATACCTACTACATTAATTAAGATACATGAAAAATATTTGTCATTCAATAATAATATATAAATAGCTTTTGTGTGTTTATAAAAATTATAATTAATTATAAATATGAATTTAGAAGAAAATAAATTAAACAAATAAACAATAGTAAATAAATTTAATTTTTTTAAACTTCATGTCGAATTTTTATAATAGAAAGGAGAAATAATATAATCTTAATTTTAATCTATATAATACGTTATAACATAAATTATCAATTATTTAATATAATAAAATTATATTTTGAAAATAATCATTATTTTAAAAATATATACTTCAATATAGTAAATAATAAAACCAAAATAATCAAAACATAGACCATCTCGTGATATAAAACTCATTGACTAACCATAGGTTCTTAAAACTCATGTAGGGAGCATCCTATTTCTTATTGACATTTACCATACACATCATTACCCATATTACGATGTGTTGAAAATCCCTAACATTATTGGTTGATAAATCCAAAAACTATAAATTTCTTCTAATATTCATTAAAATAATTTCAAAAAACCGTTTTTGGTTTTCTATTTTAAAATGGTAGAAAATAAATCAAAAATGCTATCACTATGTCATGGATTAAAAAATACTAGAAATTTTAACCCTTTACTGGAAATGAACTAGTCTGGTTGTCCCTTAAAAAGACACCTAAATTGGTCCTACACATGTCCAAATGGTGTAAATAACCTCAGAGGATAGATACATATGCGTAGGAATCACAAGAACAGACATGGGTATGGTTTCTACAAATAATTAGAGAAAATATGATAATATGAATATAATATAAATCCATCACGACCCATCCATACATGTTATGTCAATGATGAATATATATATATATATATTAACAATGAAACACAATTTATAAGTTGTTTTCTACCTCAGCATCCCATCTCTAAAAAGAAAATTCACCAAACACTAATGCCCTTCTAGACCCCTCTGTAGAATATAAGTTCCATCCATCCATATAATGTGATAAAATTATTATTGGTTCAATGAGATAAAATAAATAACTAACATAGAATCCTAGATAAAAAAATGCTCAAATATTGGCCAATCAATTGAACCAAGAACATAGAAATGAGATAATAACATAGGTCTTAGAACAAAATCATTTAGTTGGCCATCAGAACCCCCTAGAACTATGAAATATGATTCATAAGAAAAATTAACGTTTGAAAATAAACATGAATGCTTAATTTTTACATATATATAAAAAGATAACAATCATATCCATAATCACTATTCAAATCTTTATCATTCTTTTATCACACCAAAAGAATACATATTGTAAATAATTCATCCACCTAATCCTTTCCAAAATGACATATCCATTTACATTTAAAAGAAATAACCAATTTGTTTTATATAAATGAAACTGCTCACTTTAAAACATTTTACTAACATAATAAATCTCTAAAATAAAATACACTATTTCAAAATCAATTTCAAGAACCCACATAAGAGTCGTTAGTTACAAAAAATGTTTTCCAAAGTCCATGAATACTCATTTTACAATGAAAATGATCCAACACTCATTTATCAAGAATAAAAAAAGTAGATACCACATATATGGAAAGAAATATGAGAGTCTAAGAATAAATGGTACCATAAAAATGTGGTAAGGGGAAATGATACAATTGAAAACATGTTCAAACACACATAAAAAATATACCCACGAAATATAATGTGTCAATGGATAAACATAAGGATTCCTAATGTGTGATCAATCTAATTGTATGGGGGTATAATCACTTAGAACCAAATCTCTTCATGCACTGAAGTATAGTAATATGTCATCCAATTATCCCAAAAATAATCATTACGACAACTAACCCCCACCCACCCCTTGTTCCTAGCACAAGTAGTGGTAATCTAGTGGACTTTAAACCAAATATCCGAACATGATAGATCTTACACATAGTAATCGGTGTTCCATGTCGAATAAAAGATAATAGGAGTAGTGAAAATATGATAAGTCCATGACATATGGTATTACTATATATACCCTCACCATGAACTCCTAATTAAAAAAATCCCCATATAATATGAAATTTCTATGACATACAGATGAATATTTCCACATAGGGGGAGTATCATTAATCTCATTGAGATTATGTACTAATATAAGTGTTAAAAAAGAATGGGGAAATTTAGCAGTGCCTCCTAATATCACCATTTTAGAAAAAGGTACCATCCGAGCCATTAACAAACATTTCATGACATTGAAATCCATTTCACATTTCAGAATCCACATTTCCAAAACCATTTGAAAAAGTTATTATTATCCATACATTCCAAAAATTTCAAATACACCCACAAAAAGAAAAATATCTTTCAAAACCAAATCCATGACATATGATATCCATTTTAATTCAAGATTTTTAAAAATATTACATAAGGTAATTTTATCAAGGGGATACCAGAAACACAATTGACCTCATAATTTGGAATTCATAAAATAAACAATATTTATATAACTTTGAAGGCAACAGATCAAATGAAAACCAATGTTCATTTTTTAAAATTATTTATTTATTCTTGAAAACTGAAATAGTGTCAAACCCATTTTATGACATGTAGATATTTTAGAAAATAAATTAAATAATATTTAAAATCATATAATATATAATCATTTAATTTCAAACCTGGAAACTTGTTGTTTACAAGAATACAGATTTATTCCAAGATGAAAATATAATGAATGGTTTTCAAATCATAACAATGTTATTAGATATATTAATACTTTCATAAAAAAGTAATTTCGAAATCAAAACCATACCGTAAATCAAAAAATGAAATAATTTCATTGAAACACCAACCTCAAAACATGTCAACATTCACAATGGCTACTCAAATAAACCATTTTATCCTTACACACATATACACCTTCACATGTATATAAGCACTCCTAAACATAATGTGTATATTCAAATTAAAAGAAGTGAATATCTATAATGTGTTCCTTATACATGAACATATTTTAATATACATGTAATTCACCATTAATTATTCAAAAGAAACCCTATGAACCAATAAAATTCTAAAAAACACAAAACAAATCCTAAATTAAAATTGGTCATAATGAAAAGGGTATAAGGAAACATACCATAAATGGTGGAGGATGAGTTTAAATAGTCTGAATATTTATTCTTTTAGAGTTTAATTCCAAATCAGGAAATAATAGACCATAAGAGGCCCATTTAAATTCCAAAAAATTAATAAAATCCTCAAAACCAAGTTAACTCATTGAACTAGAGTTCATACAAATGAACTAGGTGATAGGGAGAAGTGAAAAATTTCTGGAATAGAAGTAAGAGGGATGTTGAGGCCTTAACATGGAAGATTAAAATTTTAAAAAATGAACAGCCCCATACTCTACTTCCCACAAGGGAATCCACAAACATCATGTAATGATGAATGAACATGCTACCAAATGGAACACTGCATGAAACACCGATAATAAGAGTATATAAAATCAATGGGATAAGGTATCCACAAGCCAATACTTCTCTAAAATAAATGAGAAGATGTTCTAAAGAAAATCATCCCTTAAGAATAAATGAAACAAAGAACCTGATGGTCACACTAAATGATGGAAACTCATCAATAAGACCTAAAACTTCTCAAAAAATACATGGAAACAATCCAAACCAAAACTCACACATGATTATCAATGATAAACATATTCTCTTTGAAGTATTTTATTTCAAATATATATTATTTCTTGTGAATAAATTTATTCAGGAACTATATTGAATTTATTTATGTCTATTTCCATGGATTAAAACAGTAGTTTTAAATTGTTCAATGATGATTTTGTTATTGATATATTATTGGAGGATTTAATCAAATAATTTTGAATTTATATATTAGAAATTTACTCTACATGAATAAAGATGCAACAATTACATTCTATACTTTTGGATATTTATAAAGGCTATAAATTCTATTTATTTTGAGTATGCTAAGGAAGATGAATACTATTACAACTTCTAGATATTTATTCACTATATATATCTCTCTCTTAGGAAAATAAAATACACAATTGAAAAAAAGAGGAGATATGAATACTCTCTTAAAAATAAGGTGATGAATATTTTCATGCAAAAGTTCGACACATTCAAAGAGAGAAATTGTTTTTTATGAAAATGACCGCTCGACATTGAAGATTATTTTTCTACTGCTGATGTGCTATATTGAAGATCATATAAATCTGTTATTTGTTTAAATAATTGTGATATAAACCTATTTAACATGAAATAACATCTCCTATATTTTATTTTTGTGTATCAGCTTCTTGAACTCTGTCATGGTGGAGTTTTAGCTTCTCAGACAAAGCTCTAGATATATTGGTTCCATGTAAAAGAACCATAATGCCCTATAAAATCCTTGTAAGGTGTCAAATCCCTTTATTTAGTTATGGAAGGTCTTGTGATAGGAGGACCGTCTAGGAAAAATCACCATGCTCATGGAGTAGAGCATTGGTAGAGTGTACTAGGGGATTTCGGTTCCCCTAACCACTATACATCCTGGTATACTTTACCATTATTTATTTCAACTGCTCACTTAAATTTTAAGAGGGGTGAAAAGGGTCACTTCATTTCAAGAGACATTTTTTAATATTGTCAACATATTTGAAAGGAAAAAATTAACCACCCTCTTATATCATATTTGTATTCATCTTGACCTATTAATTGCTGTTATAGGGATGGATTTATTGATTTCTTCTGGCTCTAACAAGATAGAGTTAAAGAATTGATCCAAGAAAAATATCAATGGAAAATATCGGAGAAGGTATGTCGATGATCTGTTATCATTATTTTAATGGTTATAATAATGCATGATAGAATGTTTGCAAGACTATATAATTAAAGAATCCTGATTTCAATTTTTTATAATGATTTTAAAACCATATGAATTCGATCAAGAACTAGAAAACTTGGATTTTGTTAAAGACGCAGAGTATGATATTAATTCAAAATCCATTAATGAAATTTTATGATGTCTTAGTCTTGATAAATTTAATCGTGTTTCCCAATGTTCTATTACGTTTGAGATGTGGAAGACTACTATGGTTGCATATTAAGGAATAGAAAATGACAGATAAATAAGGTTTAATACCGCAATACATAAATTTGACACATTTAGGATGCAAGAATATGAGAGCATCACTTGGATGAATGGATGATAAATAGAAGATGTTAATGATGATGTTTCCTTGGGATATCCAATTCAAGAACCGGATTGGTAATTAATGGTACATATAGTTGTACCTTCTTTGTGGAATGGGATTTAAGATTCTATTTGAAAATCCACACTAGTAAAATAATAAAATATGAATGAATTTATCGAAACCTTGATTATGTACAAAGTAGAGATGGAAACATAAGGTGAAAATGTAATTTCTATCAAAAAGAAAAATGATTCACTTAATATTTTGAGGGATGAATTTTTAGATTCAGATTCTATCCATTATAATTAAAATGACGAGCTTCCACATAATGAATAGTAAAATTCGGAAAGCTGTAAAAAATGAGAATGGAGAAATTGATGTTGAATAAAGAGAAGGAAGTAAGATGCTTATACTGTAAAAACAAAATTTCATTTGATATTGGACTATCCTTTAGTTTACCCTCAAAAGAATGCTTAATATAAATGTAATGAAAATAATTTCATAAAGGATACTAGTATCACATATAAAGATTCAAGTGAAGAATATACTACAAAATAATATGCTTAGAAGGAAAATAGAAAGGTTAATCTATGTCTTATGGCTCATGCTGATGAGGTACAATATTCTTACTCTGAAAGTTATAATTATGAATGTTTTCATTTGGATGAAAAAAAAAATATTTGTTTTATTCATCATGATAAATTTGATTCATTAAATAATTTGAATAAAAATAATAAAAAAATTTATCATGCTATTTCAATTGTTAATGAAATATTATAAAAATTTGTTTGCTGATTTTTTATTAATTCTATTAGAATTTCATAGGATATTCATGAAACTAAAATTAATGAATTATAAGATGAATTTTCTAAATTAATGGAAGTGTCAAGTATAATTATTCAGGGATAGAATTATTTGAAACAAATTATTGGTAAAAATGAAAACCACAACGGAAAACATGGAATTAGTTATAATGGAGAAAAACTAAAATTATATAAAAATTATTTTTTTATAGTTTAAACAAAAAAGATTTTCTAATGTTAAAAGTTTTTATTTTGGAATTAGTAGACATTATTTTATTGATTTTTATTTTAGAGAAACTCATTTTTGTGGTGTCGAGAATGTTCATTATTCTAAAGAATTATCTAGCTTTAAATATAAAGTTGTTGATCAAAATAAACATATTTGGTTAACTAAATCAATCATTGATAACACTACAGGACCCAAAAGTATATTGGTACCCAAAGACACTTGTATTTGATATATTACAGTTATTCACAATTGAAAGTCATCATTTTATCATCAAATGGATGCTTGAAAATTATTTCTCATTCTATTTAATAGAAGCTTCATTAGAGAAGGAATGTTTAATCTAGGGAGTATTTTTTTTCAATTTAAATATTTTATTTAAATTCAGTAAATATATATTTTTTAGGGGGATAATTTTTTTATGCTTTATCTTTTATTCCGCTACATTTAATCATTCTTAGGCTTAAATTGTTACATCTTTTCACACTAATATTCTATCTAATGAATTAGTTGGTTTATTTATTTTACTATTGAATGGCCATCAATGGTACAATTAATATTTTATATAAACTGTTATTTTTTGTGTTAGAATTTCTTTAATGGCTTTCAATTTGAATTAATTACATGTGATAAATAAATCTCTTACTATTTGTGATAAATTATTCTATTATTAGATTAAAATGATTTGGTTACTTAAGATATACATAATTTTTTAATTAAATACATTGAAATTTCATTAATTAATTTATTTTAATATTATAAGAATTAAATTATTTGAAAATTAAGTTATTTAATTTCATTGAAAATAATTTAACTAAATTCATTGAATATATTTTAATTAAATTCATTGAATTTTTTTTATTTAAATTTATTGAAAATTATTTTAGTTAAATTATATGAAAATATTTTACTTAAATTATGAAAATATTTTATTATTTTTATTATTTATTTATTTCATTAAAATAATTTATTTTAATTACTTTAAAAAAAATTATTTAAATTCATTGAATATATAATTATTTATTCTTGGTGTTAGGGGAGTTGTTTTAAATATTTAGTTTGTGTTATAATGATTCATTATTATTGCATGAATTTAATGGTTTAAAACGTTCATTTCAAACCCTTGATATTTGCAGAATAATATTAAATATTCTTTCATGTCTCTTTGATAACCTCTTTTTATCGTTTTGAAGGAAACATAAATTCAAGGGATATTATATTGATGTTTGTATTTATAACATATTTTGAAATAACTCATATTTTTATCAAATAAATAAATAATATATATTTCAAATTTTAAATATTTTCAAATTTTCAAATTTTAAATAAATTTTTCATAAATATTTAATTTTTCAAAATAAAAAATTGTAAAAAAATATACTATTTTTTTTTATAATTTAGAATTACATAAAAAAATTATTTCTCTCATTTTATATACTTAAAAAAATTACAAATATTAAATCATTATAAAAATTTCTTTGTCCATTATTATATATGTTTAAAACAATTATGATTTAAATTTTAAATAATTTAAAAATTTTATTTTTCAAATTGTAAATACATTAAAAAATAATTTTTCATATATTAAAGACTTAAAAAAATATTTTTTATAATATAAATACTTAAAAAATAATTTTCAACTTTTAAATATGTTAACAAAAAATATTTCTCATGTTTTAAATATTATTAAATGGGGGATGAAAATTTAGTATTTCAAATTTAATTTTGTTTTTATTATTTTATTTAATTATTAATTTTTTTTATTTTAACTCAAATCTCAAATTCCAATCCCCAATAAAAAAAGGAAAATATATTGTATTATTAAATTTACTCAAGAGTGTATCTTTTTGATATTTACAAATGGGGGGTATTTGTAGTTACTTAAGGTTTTGTAATTATCAAAAAGGGTGATATTGTTGAGTGCTTCCTTTACTGTCTCATTATGATTTAGTTTTAATAATTACATAAACCTTTCTATATTGGTTCTCTAATAAAATTGTTAAGTGTTTTAGATTTTTTGTTTCAGATTATTTATTTTATATTTGAAGAAATAATGATAGAATTATTATGAAGTTTATTCCTTCAGAAAGATAAGAATATTATATTCTTTTCATTTATTAATGTCCAAAAACAAATCAATTGTTTCTATGGTGAAAACATTAACTTATTTCATCATAATCTGTTCAACTGATCTTGTCGTTTTCAATTTAAAGTCATTTCAGAATGATGATGATATCTCAAGCTATAACGAATTGATTTTCTGGCACATTATACTACTGGAAAGATGTCATAATTTCACACAACATGGGTCTTTAAAAACCCAACAAGTATATAATTATTTCATTTGTTTACATCAAAGGTTAACATGTAGTTTGGATGTTCAATAAATTTTCCGATGTTTGGGTATGTAGTTTTCAGGCTATAGTTTTATAGAATGTTATTGCTTCCTTTTTTTGAACATATTGGGATATGTTGAAGTCAGATTGATTCAATTCACGAATCGTGGGAAATATATGGATATTTACTAAAAATAAGTCTTGCAGGACTAAGGAAGATTCTCATAGTTATGTGCTCAAAAAATTCAGTGAAGTATGATGTTGTGTGTTTTTAGATTTTCTAGAAACACTGTTCGTACCATATGTTGATAAATATAACGTAAGGAATTAAACCTATGGTATGCTGAAAAATTCACTTATGGATCCGCAAACCTACACGGGTGTGTGAATTTTCTAATTGAAACCATATGTTCAGGAAATATGAATGTTTCATTAAACAATGTCATGTTCAAGATTTTATGCTGACAAGGATGAAAGGATGGATCATCATCACTATGTTAATATTATTGATCTCGACGTTACGTGCAGATGAAATTATGCATAAAGAACCAAACATTACATAGATGAACCTTACATTTGGTATTTTATCATTACATGAAGGAACCCTGCATTTGAATTTTCAACTGTGATGTTTTACTTAAGTATATTATCCATGATTTCTACAACAGTCTCATTGGTTTTATATATCGTAATAAGGATGTTTTATGACAGATTCAAAGGCTTGTATAAAATGGAATAAATTCATAGTTTTTATAAGGGACTTTATGAATCCCTTTGAATGATTTAATTTTAATTATTCATGATTTATTGTTCAAATGATTTTCATAAACTATTTTGACATTATTTAATGTGGATTAAATGGATTTAAATAAGAGTTTTAAATTATTCAAAGATGATATTAATTTGGAGATATTATTGGATGATTAATTAAAATTATTTTTAATGAATTTTTCATAGATTTATTCTATATGAATAAATATGAAACAGTGTTTTGATACTCATGGGTATATTTATAAAGGCTATTAACTAAATTTATTTTGAGAATCCTAAGGAATAAGAATGATATTACAACTGCTGGATATTTATTCCCTATATATATCACTCTGTAACAGGAAAAGAAAATACACAATGAAGAAAATTGGAGATGTGAATAATCTATTAAAAAATGTGCGGAAAATATTCCTACAAAAACATGACGCTTTTGAAGAGAGAAATTATTCATCGTGAAGATGGTTGCTCAATATTGAATATTATTTTTCTGCTATTGTGCTATATTGAAGATCATCGACTTATGTCAGTTGTTGATACAATTGTGAGGTAAATCTATTTCATAACAAGTTTCATCTCACATATTTATTTGTTGGGTATCGGCTACTTAGTCTCAATCATGATGGAGTTTTAGCTCCTTGGACTAAGTTGGGGATATTTAGATTCCCTATAAATGAACCAGAAGGACCTGTAAATGCTTTTTAAAGACATAAATACCTATACACAGTTGTGTATCTTCTTGTGATAGGTGGGACTACTTATGAAAATCACCATGATGGTAGAGTAAAGCATTGGTGGAGTGGACTAGGAGATTTGTGGGCCCTCATCCAATATAAATCATTGTGTTCTTCTCCATTATTTATTTCTGTTTCTCACTTGTCTTTAAAGTTTGAAGGAGGTGATTACTTTATTTCAAGTGGGGTGTTTTAATATTGTTAAGAATTTTAACAAGAAACTATTCATCCCCCTCTTATGTCTTCATCATATACATCATGACCTAACAAGAAAAGGTGATTTAGAACTATTTAGATTGACCACTGATTTTTAATTTAGGTTTCATTCTACCATTTAATTTTGGTCAAATTTTAATTATAGATTTTGTTTGATTTTTTGTTCCCCCATTTTTTATGGTTTTTTATGGCACATTCAAGGCGTCTTACAGGTGTATGAATATATGGTCATATATGTAAGGACCCGTTATTCATATTAACTTGTAATAAAATGAATATTCCCATTTGGAATATGAATTTTTATATATTTATATATATGATGTTTTATAGGGGTTTAACAATAAAAATAGTGTATTTGATTAGATGTCATCATAGGTGACATGTTTTTAGGTAGATGTTTCTATGAAATCATTTAATATTAGAATTCATGGTGTTCTTGTGATTTTTGAATTATTCTTTAATGATATATTTAATATATGAAATAGAATTTTCATGATTTAAAACCCCTTCAAAGAATTTTTATTTTTTCATAATGGTTTTTCTCATCTGAACTCCATGTTTTCATGTTTGGAATGGAATGTTTAAAGATGGTAACATTTTGTGTAATTTTCCATTGATTTTTTAAATGGACTACAAGTTGTGATATGGGTTTAACCTAGTATTTCTATTCATTTAATTATAAAAATATATAAAATTTAATGTTATTATAATGTTATGTGGTGCCCTCAAATCAAATTAAAAAATGTTGTCATTAATGAATTTCAAATAATGATTGGAAATGTGTGTCTAGTTGTCCCTGGTGAAAATTTCATGATTGATTATTTTTGAATTTTTTGGATGGAAATTGTTTTCCTAATGATTTTTTTGGGTTTCAAAAGATAATTACATTTTCTAAGGGTGGTTTTGATGTTTTTTGGAATTTATAGATAATGACAAGCAATTTTGAAATTTTTTTGGACATGTTGTTTATGAATGTTAAAATTATTGTCATTATTGGCCATATTATGGAGTTAAAGTCCTAGTTGTAATTTTCCAAAAAAATTATGATGTGAGATATACCCCATTATTTACCCTATTTTTTCTAACCATTGTGTGGGTACTTAATCCTTATGTTATGAATGTTTCTCTCCTTGTTTGGGACTATCCTTATGCATTTCTTGGGGATTTTTTTTATATAATGGATTATCAACATTGGGAGTTAAGGGTGAAGGTATCTATGATAATTCCATATAATATAGGCTTTAAGTTTTGTCACTATTCAAAAATACTATTATTGGTCATGGGAAACTGTGTACTAAGTGGATGATCTAGATTGTTCCACTAGTTGGTTCAAAAAATACTAGTTCAATACCAGTCAATCCATGAACAAGGGTTCAGTGGGGGGTTATTAATTATAATGATTCTTTTTGGAATAATTAGATGATTTATTGGTGGACTTAATCACATTTCGGTATCCATTTATAGGATATTATACCATTATATGTTTAAATTCTTTAAACATTAATAATAATTTGGTAGATAGAATGACACACTTGATTGGTTGGTTAGATTTTGTGTGACAGTAGTTTACAGTTGTGCAATTTCACTGGATCTCAATGTTAAGGAACAATTTTATCTAATTATAATATATGATATTTTATATATGTGGTGCTTTTTTTATTCGTGATTTGTATTCATTGTATGATTTTCTTTGGAAAATGAGTTTTATTTTATTTTTTAAATATATTTTGATGTTGGAAAACCTTGTCTGAGTTTTTAATGGTGATTTTCAAAATGGTTGTTTTGGTTTAATGATGGATTTTAAAAGTGAAATGTTTTAAAGGGACCGTTTTATTTTAGAATAAAAATAGGTTTTTTTGGGAAATGTAAATAGGTTTCTAGTTTTTCAATGGATTATTCCTATCTATTATTTTTAAAAACATGTTTTTTCAATGACGGAAAATAGATAGAAATGTTTTTTGAAGGGATTATAGATATGTATGGATTCCTATGAAATATATTTGAAAATTATATTTGTTATTAAATATTATGATTAAAATTGATGAATACCCTTCTAAAAAAATTTCACTGATTATGGAGGATGTGGTGTTCTACTATGTTATTTTTTGCTAAAAGAAATATTTTCCACTCAGTTATAGGTTCTTGCTTTAGTTGATTGGGTTCTCTTGAATCATTTTTTTACTTGGGAGTTGATTTTAGTAATTTATTTTATTTCATTCCTCCAATTATGATTTTATCTTTTTCTATAGAGGGAGAGTAGTTATATACTACAAATTCTTCCATAAGGGTACTAGTGGTGGAAGATGTTTTATTTTCAGTGGAGGGACAATAGGGTTGTCGAGGGTCTAACTGGTGAGTTTATTATTGATTGTTTTTTATTTGATTTTGATTTTGTTTTGTAATGGATGTTCAATATGGAAATGGCTACTATTGGGTTCTTATTATATTTATAATAACAGATTTACTGTAAATATATAGTGAAAACTTCCCGATGTTTATTCCTATGACACCCATTAATTAGTTTCGATCCTCTAGGGATCAAGAATGCCATATGGGCATGTGGAGAGTTGGTTCAGAAATACATTTGAGGGACATCATTGAATTGTTCATTACATACATGTGTGTAGAATTAAAAATATATAACATGTGTAATGAAAAATGATAATTATTTTATGCTAGGTATATGTGAAGACTTGAGTTGGATAAAGGTAAAACACAATTGATAAACTATGTAATGTTATGATACAACAGCTATATAAAGGTAGTCCAAATATGAATTGTATGGGTACTATAGTGTTTTATTACTATATAACTGTTTCATAACTCTCTATGTAATGGTATGAACATGCATAGATAATTTAGGAAAATTAAATTTAGAGACGCGTAACGGTAAGAATAATCTACCCAAAGGTACATGAATATTATTATTTTTACAAAGGATAGACATATCATTTCATAGAGGTAAGCTAAACAAATAAAATTAAATGTAAGTGTAATGATATTTTTATATAGGCTATGTATGGGTAAACCAATAAACTTCTAAAAAATAATAATCATTATTAAATATAATGTAACTAGAATAAATAAAAAAATTGTTGTTAAATAAATAATAAATAATATAAATAATATAAAATAAAGTTTTAAAGTTAATAATGTCATGAGAAATTATAATTATCTAATACAAAAGCATTTTAGTTAATTTTAATATATAAACACTAATTTTAAACAAAATTCAATAGTAATGATTAGAAACTCCATACAAAAAAATCAAATCACTAACAACAATTTTAAGTCACTATCTTTCTATTTATTAAAAATGGGATATATAAATGTTCTTCCACACAAATAATATATGGAAATATTTTATTACACTCTATTTGTATATAACGATTACTAAGAGACATTATACATGTGAATTGAAAACAATATAGGTGTTAAAGTTATACCATATAAATTTTGAAACGTCCACATCATTTTTTTGATATTATTTAAATGATTTAGTGGTGTGTTTGGAATAAATAAAATTTTATTAAACGTTTATTTTTTATTTTATTAATGATATTTATGTTTTTTGTCTTCCATACTATTTTTAATAGTGATTAATGATTTGTATTTTTATTATTGATTTATTTATTTATAATATTTTATTTTATTTATTGGATTTTACTTTGTTTTTTAAGGTCATGATTAGAAAAAAGGGACTTGATTTTTATAGAATACTTGACACCCTTGATGTTGTATCCACATTATGTGTTCTTTTATTATGAGATAAATATTTTGTGATTTGGATTTTTATAATTTGATATAATTGTTAATGGATTCATTATTTTTAAGGGTTTTACAAGGTGATATTATGATATTAATTGGACATTCATTATTGGAACATTGAATTTTTATGTCGCACATTTTGTCGTCTCCATTATATAACTCATGGGAACCCTATATAACTATGTGGAACAATAATAGCTGTTATCTATGAATGATAACTTATTTTATTTATAGTATATTATATTTCACGATGAGGCTCATCATATTGTAATTTACACCTAATAATTCTAGTTTAGAGTAATTGAGTGGTAAATTGTTTAGGAATGAATTTATAGGCTGACAGATGATTGATCAAGAGTACATCAAGGATGTTATCACTAGTACATGAAGATTTACTTTAGACTAGAACTATTTATCATATATTTCGATATTGATGAGTCATGATTTTTAATTTTAGAATCATTTATCTATGAGTATTGAAATTATTTTCCATGTGTTATCAATTTGTAACACTTATTAAAGAATATGATTAAAATATTTCCCCAAAAATTGTTCCATTTTTTATATTTATGTTTAGATTATATATTATGTTCATATTTTTTGTTATATCACTAAGTGTGGTATGGGGAAAACAAATGATTTTATATTTTAAATTTATTCTTATTAATTCAACATTATTGATCAGTTATGATTGCAATCAATTATTCATTAACATCTCACATATGTCTTCTGATAAAATTTAAATAACATGAGGTATTTTATAATTTAATCCTCCGTGGTTGGGTTACTATGTAAATATCATTGAAATTCAATAATGATCTACATACATCACCTAGTAAAGAAAAGTGATTAAAAATAAAATCAATATCATAAAATTATTGATAGAAAAGCTCCCATATTGTCTGATCAGTATTTATTATAATTGAGGGATATATTCTAAAAATCCATTATTATGTTATGAAACGGTATTCATAATAGAATCATAGTTGTTAATATATATACCATAAATATGTAGTTGTTTATACTAGAATCCCTTTATTTATTCAATGGCCTTCCCTAATAATTCATGAATAGATCTTCCACTACATCCTTCCACTTTTGTAGTGTGCATATTTCCCATATTACACTTCAAATCTATCCAATTAGAACATATTCAGAATAATTTTTGGACTTTATAATTTTTATTATAGGTCTTCAAAATCAACTAAATATCATCAATAATAATATATACAATTATACAAGAACACTTCTTGAATATCTATAAGATAACACTTTTAATTCAACTCACTGAATAATCAAAATGATTAAATGAAAAAATTTTAAGTCACTTCAAGTTGTCTTCTTGAATAATATGGTGAATGGTATCACTTCAAAATACTATTCAATATATTTTAATTAATCCATGTATAGAATTCAGTTAAATGTTTTGGTATATAATGTAGTAAGAATCTTTAAATCCTTTTTTCTTTCATAAGTCACCATATTATTCTTCAAGAAAAATTATATTTTACTACATGGAATATTTGTTTTGGTCAAATATGGTGTCGATCGATGGTATAAGGGGACTTGTATACCTTTTGAAAATTTCGATTGATAAAGTATTGAAATGTAAAATAGTATAGAGAATTGATAATTTTCATTTTTTTCTATATATTTTATATATTCTACTATTCACACCACAACTGATAGATTATGAAACCCACTAAAAATGTAGGGAGATATATACTTTTATATTGAAAGAAATCTAAACCCATACATTTATAATGGTATGATTAAAAACCTATGATGTTGGGAGGAGTATCCCCAATCCAAAAATCTTTTATTTTGTGGGAGAAACAAAAAACTATGATTTTTTTATGGGGAGTCCCCCTCCTATGTGTACAAATTTTGTTAAATTGACCATATCAATAGGAATACATTTTATATTTTTCATATCCAAGGTGAGAAAATATTTATGTGAAGACCTATGATGTGATAGATGATAATGAACAATGATTATGACTATACATAAGTAGAAATGGTTTTTGTAATGAAACTGTTGATGTAGGGAATTTCGAATTATATAGACAATGTACTTCAATAATTACAAAAAAGAAATAAATCAACTATCCAGGGTGTTATGAATTCAATGAAGATCTGTTCCACCCATGGATGTTTTTCAAAAATGATGTAAATAATCAATAATTGGATCACATGATTTTCCTATGAGTAAAAATGCCTTTCATAACTTTGAATCAAAGGTGAGTCTCATCTTATATAATCATGTACTTCCATGAATACATTAATTCCCTTATATGAAAAACTATATAGACTACACAGGTAAATAAGATGGTAAAATAATTAAATGTTATAATGATATAGTGAACCTGTAATATTACAGAGATAAATTAAACAGCATACATTCAAATTAATATGAATACATAATTTAATAAAATTTAAACAAGGAAAACAAATTTGAATTTAAAATTTTAAACTGTACCCATAAAAGTTGGTCGAATAATTCCATAAATATCACATGAAAATTTCATTTTAATAAAAATTTGAAATAAATTAAATATTAATTCAAAAAATAAAAAAAATTATCCATTTAATATAATAAAAATATATTGCAAATTTTAATTTATGTTAAAAAAAATTACAAACAAATAATAAAAAGAATTTATGAATTTATAAAACATTTTAAATTATAAAAAAAAGATTTTTTTTCAAAAATATAAAGAATAAATTAAAATAATATCTTAAAAAAGTTTAAAAAACTCCAAAATAGTTTGTACAGAGTAAACGTGGTTGAAAATTAATTATGAAACTATGAACTTAATTAAAAAATGTTAGAAAACCACCACTAATAAAATATTAAAAACATGAAAATATGGAATATTAAAATTTCAATAAAAGTAATTACACTGAACATTAGACATTATATTTGAAATGATAGAACCTAGTAAATTTGTAACTATATAGAGTTCATCGTTATTGATCATGAATTGTGGTCAAGGATTTTATAAATCATCAGGACATATTATAACTCTTAATCATAGATGCAACTTTGACATCTATTATCTTACTGTGAATAGGGGAGCTACTAGAATGTGATGAAGTTGTACTATCATGACACAAACAACGATACTACCATGATGAATATAATAATAAAGAATTCAAAGGTCAGTTCAGTGAAGAAAAGAAGAGGTGATTAACATTGATGAAAGAATATGTGATACCATAAATATTGACATTTTCAATCTTTTACACATAAGGGGTTTCTACCATGAATTGATGGCTTGAAATTTTTAAGTGTAGATGTAAAGCTATTGCGAATTTATAAGTTTTTTTCTTCCACAGTTGAAGGTGTGTATATATGGTACCCGGCATGATGGTGTGAGTTACTGCTTCTGTGAATATGTGGTATATTGAAGTGCTACTATGAAGTGTTTAGAGTAGTGCATTGTTATATTTTAATTACTACTATGGAAGTTCATGGTTAAGGGGGTGAACTAATTTTTTATATAGAGGAATAATCCATGAAAGAGGCCACATTATACACTCGTTAATATTAATTGTTTATATTTGGAAAAAACTAAATTATGTATATATATAATGATATATGTAAAAACTATACTTAAACAAATAAATAAATATATAAAATGAGATATACGACTAGAATTATAACCGGATTTGTTGCACATTAAAATAATTTAAAAAATAATTATAAAATAAAAAAATAACATGATATAAATAAAAACACACAAATGATATAAAAAATTAAAAACTAAGTAAAAAAATATTTTATATAAATAAATTATTTATGAAAAAAATACAAAACACATAACCACATAACAAAAATTATAAAAACATGATACATACCCAGGAAATAATAATGTGATTTATTTTGATTAAAATATTAATCTATGATATATAATAATGAAATAAGTATGGGAGGTATTTTAATGAAACCAAACATATACAAAACCTTGAAATACTAAAAAAATTTGTCTATGTGGCGGTTTTCTAAACAATTTATTAAAAAATTATTAATTTTTATTTATAATACAGTTGTTTCTATGTGTAACCAACAAAATATTTTTTTATATTTTAATATTTCATTGTGTTCTTTCAATAACCTCCCTGAATTATCTATGAAACTTAGTTGAACCATTCCTCTCACTGTTGATCCCCAAGGCCCTGACCCCCTGCTCCGATCAACACCGACCCCTAATGTATTGACCCCCAAAACCCCTTCCCCCCAAAAGATTGACCCAATACTTGTATAAAATCATACCGTGTTTCCATTTATTATGAACCATTATTAAGGAACCATACCTAACCCCATTATTTCTATAAATTCTTCATCATGATTCCTCTACCTCAACATGATTTTCCCTAACCGTTATCTTCAAGTGAGTCAGCCTACTCAAACAATTTCTTTTTGACGTCCACATTATTCATTACCCTCTAATAACCTTGATGACCTTAATACATGAAATAATACATTAAATCCATATTAATGTTTTTAGTTATTCTTAAACCCCTCTTTTTACCATGCTTTTGTTAGGGTTTCATTAAGAGGTGATTCACGTTAAATTTTTGAACTTTTTGTAACTTTTTGTGACATGCATGGCTGGTGCACAATTTTTCCAAATAATGCACCCACCGAGTGTAAACCATACCAAACCAAATATTAGGGGCTTTAATGGATATCATGTGGCTTGAAAAATTTTTCACCACCTTGTAAAAATTGTGCACCCCATCATCAAGGGTGAATGGTTAGGAAATCTACGTGGGCCTACCCAGCTAACTAGGAATACACGATCTAACAATTCTAAAAATTATTAAAAAAATTTATGAACCCCATTTAATCCTTCAATTACCCTAACTCAGGGATTATAAATTTACTATGTATTAGGAGCTCCTAAGAACTATTTTTGGCTCTTACAAGCCCTTACATGGTATAACAAATCATGGTTATAATTGTTCGATCTCTCCTCAGTAAGAGTTATTCTATTTTTACTTCTCTCACACACACAAACTCTCTCCTCCATAGAATTTGATATATATTCAGGTTTTTAGAGGATCTAATATCCTTTTTTAAGGTCTAGAATCTTTTTTTTTCTTAGATATCCATTTCCGAAATTCAACATTGGATTTTTTTTTCACGTCAATTTGATACGTGACCTCTTTGTTTTTGTAAATGTTCCTGTTTAGTATTTCCCAATTGATTTACCTATAAATTTAATGACTTACATTCATTTTATTTCAATAAAATTATGAAAACCCATTTTGTTTTGGATTTTTATTTTTATTTTATTTATCATTTTTATTTTAGAAACCTCCCACATTCAATGAATTAGGGCGTCACTGTGAAATTTTATTGAAAATTGTGAAATTAAATTTCCAAATTCGTTTTTTTAAATTAACTTCAAAATTTTATTTTTTAAAAATGCCTTTTTGACAAGTATTGATTTTTTTATCTTGTAAAAGGCATAAATTGATTTGTAACCCATGATTAGAATTTAAATGTATATTGGAATATTGAAACTGGAAATGGGATAATTTTATGTTAAATTATTTTGAAATGAAACTTCATATTATTTATTCTTGTTGTAGTAAGTGAAAGCCTAAGTTTTTAGTGACTTATTTAGAAAAAAAATAAGAGGTTGTAATTTCCCTAACATTTGATTAATGATTCAAAACTCTATCATAAACTTATTTGAAATTTTTTTTCCCTTGTGGGATTTTGGTTAGTCCTATTTTGGATGGTATCGATGGGACATGTGTTCACATTTCCATTATCACTATATGAGTGTGTGAAGATCCCATAACATCAAACCATCGTACATCTTTGAAGATGACCATGTTACTAGTTTTTATATTATTTTGATATATATATATATATATATATCATTTTTTTCAATCTATTTGACATTTTCCTTTTGAATTTATATAATATTTTGTATATGAAATATTTATTAAGGCATTGTTTGAGATTTCAATATGAATTGGAATGTGAAGAATAAAATGTTTTAAATTTTCTCTTATTCTATGATTCCATATTATTTAAATTGATATCATTATTTGGTTAATTAATGTCACATTTTATTAATAAATAATTGTGTAGATTGTACTGTGATTTTATATTACAATCTACCAGTACCTTCTAGTGTTTATATATTATCTTATGCAAAGATAGATAAAGGGGAAATCAACACATGGAGGTGGATCTTTTTTTTATATTTGGGAAATTGAGAGTTGTTTCCATTGGGACATGGGTTGTTTATCTTAATTTTTGGTATAATGAGGATGAAAATTAACTTTATATATATTTTTTAATTCTGATACTATCTCCCAGTGGAGTTTCCTTTGAGTATACAAAATTGTATCTGTTTCATCCATTGATTATTTAGAAAAATAGTTTTAACCATTATCTTATTTGATTCTAGATGGTTTTCTCCTACCAGTGGGGATCTGGAACACTCATTAATCCATGTAAACATTGTATCCAGTATAAGGTATCAGTGTATCCATGTTATTTCATGACAAAGTGGTATTAGATAAAGGTTGTATATCATTCCACGATGTGAGTATGAAATTTTGTAATCAGGTTGGTAACATTGTGGTTGTTATGATTGAGTTTCTAGACATATCTAAGGGAAATTATTCTTAATCTACCAAGTTTTTCATGGGAAATTTATCTTGAGGATTAGTACTAGTCATTTCATTTTTTTTATTTGGAAGGTTCGAAATAAAAAAAATTATATCTATTTTTTGGGATTAATTTTACCTATTTCTCTATTTTATTGAAAATATAATATGTTTATGTTGTATTATAATGCTTTGTAGCATCAATCATTGATGAAGATGTTTTAATAGGATCCATGGGGAAGGTGCTAATGATTAACAGTGAGAAAATCCTATCATGGACTAGATTCTAGTTGAGGGTATCGTGTGTTCTATCTAAGAACTTTGGAATTCACCTACAACCACTCTAATTCACGCTCTATTTGTGGGAACTCATATTTATGTATTCATGATTCATTCTCATAAATTTTCTCACTAGAATCATATACCATTTTAAGGATCAAATAATCCTCAATTGTATGTGGATTGGTTGAGAAATACAGAGCTTCTAATGGATTTAAATGAAATTATGGTTAAAATCAAGGTTAAATGTTCCACTATCAAGATAGAGATACCTATAAAGATATGGTGGTATATGAAGGCGATGTAGATTATTCACAGAAGATTAAAATTTAAATAATTAATTGTTCTTTTCACCGACATGTTCTATCTATAGTGTATGGTGTTGGCCAAGACTATAGAGGTTTTCAAAATTAAGTCGGATGATAAATACATGAAAGAATATAAAAAATGATTTTCTAAATTTTCTATTATTATCCTAATAGTATTATCATTGAGAATATAATTAATAAAAATTCAATATGGGACTTCATTATGATATTACCTCTCCTGTATTGTTGGTAAGGCTACCATCTTGTGCCGATTTACTTAATATAGTGTCGATGGTTGAAATTAACATGGCTGGTAAGTCAACATTGATAAGAGTTACTTTTACTCTTATTGGTGGTTCTATGTGTTTCCATAAATGTTATACGTATCAAGATAATTATCATGGTGGTTATCAATAATAGGGATTTCTTTGACCTCTATTATTTCCTATAAGAGTCCCTTGGATTTTATTCAATTGTGCAGATTCATGGGATTCTAAACTATATTTTACATTAGAACCCTGGATATGCAGTTGTAGTGGACTGTTAGGTAACCTTAAGAAGTTTTTTCTTGTCTTCTCTACACCATGTAGTTGAACACGATAATTGTTGCCTAATTAAACTATGGTAGACTCAGATGCTTCCTGAACAAAGGGGTTCTAACCACATGCATCTGAAGCCAATATTCATCAAGCAATAGAAAAGTCTGCAGGGGAAGTATATATGTATCCAACGACTCTTAGAGGTACCACCACAATATCATCATCCATAGTGACCATATTATTTAATATTGGTGAATCTCATGAAATTATTTCAAACAATATTCTTAATATTCAATGTCTTTTTATTGATATTTTATATTATGTAAAGAATAATACTACACTCGATGAAACGAAGTGAGAGATGGATCACCATAGTCCTGCTTGTTTTTTTTCTTTATCAGATATTGACCACACTGGGAATTTTTTGGTTCATGAAATGAATCCAATGAATTCATTATCAGGATGAATTGGATCATTTCCAATAACACACAAATTGACTATTGAGACCAACAGTTCTCAATTACTATGCCTTATAGCATATACAATATCATACTGGGATAATAGTACCCATGGTTGTATAGAGTCCCACCATCTAACCCAATGTTATGGAATATAATATCATTATTCCATATTGTTCTATAGTTGGAGTCCATTATCGGTGATCTACCTACAATTTTTATTGAGTTTCCCAAAATTTATCATTCTTAATTATCAGTTTTTCAATTGTAAAATGAGGTAGATCATTATATTGATTTTGTTCATTGAACACAAACAATGTTTATCTTATCATAACATATGGAAGCACCAGAAATGAAAGATTTGAAAAATTAGTTATATGATATGTTATTGAAATGATCTATATGCTCGAGTGTGTCACATTGGACAGTTTCTATTTTGTTCTGTAAGAAATTTGATAGGTCACTTTTCCTTCTTTTTTATTACCAAAAACACAATTGGTTTATGTTAAAGAAAAAGTATTTGTTTCTACATACTAATGATCTATTTTTCTAGTTGAAAGGGGAAATATGATTCTCAAATATTTTTATTTGATATTGTAACCATCAATATAGAATAAAATAATATGAAATTTATAAAAACTTCTATCAGAGAAGGTATAACCATTATGAGTTCTTAATAATTCAATTATGTAGAAACAATTATATAATCATATTTATGGATGTAATGACAATGGTTTCACATGAGTATCTTGAGTCTTTCATGATTGACTTTCTGGGTTAAATACTTGTTTACTCTTGTCGGACAGGGATCAGGTGTGTAGTTTGATATTAGTTTTAGAATTGTTTTGAAATAACCAACTTTATGCTTAGATATTGATATGTTATTTCTAGTTTCAAGAAGTGGAGTTCTTGGAAATGTAGTTTCAGAACATGGTAGATCATTTGATGTGTAGAAGGTGAACACTATTATGAAATGTGAACAACGGTGAGCTTTATTATTGATTTGGAACTTCCTAGGTTTAGCTGGATATTATTTATGGTTTATAAATCACTTCTCAAAGATGTCATCTCTTAAGGATGATCTAACTCATAATAGAGAAATGTATTATTGGGATAAAATATGTCAGAGTTAATTTGTTGAGATGATGCATATTTGGACTATTCTTCTGGTGTGGAATCATCTTGAGGATGGGCATGACAATTTAGACTTCTATGATGCATTAGGTTCAGTTTAGGGATGTGTTCTTATGATGGGTGATCACATAGTTTCTTATCGATTTTGGTATCTTTTTCCAAATGAGAATAATTATCTAACCAATGTCTTTTATCTTACCTCTGTAATGTACCCACTCATTATTTTTCATCATTACATTTTTAGATAATTTTTTTCTAAGTTTTCTGAACAAATAATTTGAGTTATATCTTCTATAAAATATATTTAATTCTCCATTAGATGTGTTTGGTGGAGTACCTAAAATAGTTTGATTTCAACATTACCTATTCCTCAGTGAAAGGGAATGTCTTTAAAATTTTTTGGAGAAGAAATATTTTTATATAGGAATTGATAGAATCATCGGAAGAGTGGAATATGATGGATATATTTTCATAGTTTCATATACGGGTTAGAGAATGATTGGATTAGGTTTCATTGGCTAGTTGTTAGTTAACATCCTCTCTTATCAAGATGGAGCTTTAAAAATAACATATTGGATACTATATATATGAATATATGGACTCTCATTGTGGTTAGGATACCTTTGTGGGGTGTTCATTCCCTATGGAATGTATTCTATGTTTTCTTAATTGTATTTGTGTACCATTATTAGAAAGAAAATGTGTTTTGTTAGGATTAAATAATTCATAGTGGGGTGTTCACCCAGGGACTAAAAAGACTTTATATGACATTCAATGATGATTCTGGTTGCTAGGTATGAGAAGGAGAGTTGATTAATTTTTAACACATTTTTATATTTTCCAACAGGTAAAGGACAAGAAAAAGATACCTTTGGGTTTTATTTAGCAACTTCAAGTGACATTTTGTTAGTGATATGTGATAAAAAAAGACTTTTTGGTTGGGATTCCATGTACATAGAGAATGAATAATGTGATATGTGTTATGATTGATCAGATGGACAAATTGGATCACCTTATACTCATTCAGAATAGAGAGAATCTTAATACAAGGATAATCTATACATGATAGAGATTTTTCATTTTCATGGAGTTCTATAATCTTTATATTCTAATATGGATCCCTAGTTTACTTCTATCATTTTAGTAGAATTTAGGAGGAATTGGGATCTTATATTCATTTGAGTATGTTACAGCATCCGTTGATAGATTTCCCGACAGAATGTGATATACATATTCTTGAAATATGCATTGAACAAATGATCTTGACTTTGGTGAAGCATTGTAAACCATCTAGATCTGGTTGTCTTTCATTATAACAATAGTTAGTAGCCCATGATCAATATGGAACCTTTTGAGGACTTAGTTGGATGTCCACGTAAATCTCTGTTGTAATGGTCAAAGATTTTGGAAAATTACTTGAATTGTCCATGATTGTTCTAAGAGATGATGGTAACGATTATTTTGATTTGTAAAATAATTTTTGAAGGAATATATATGGTATAAATGTTATTCTTAACATCACCATAAATTTTTGGAAATTTTAGTAGGTGATGAAGTGTTCATGGATGTTTCACACTATTTAGGACATTGATGGATGTTGATGTAAGTGAATACTTATCCTCGTTTTCTGGTACACATTTTGGTTGTTGAGTTAGTGGGGAAAGTGGATAAGTATTTATCACTTCTTCTAATGTTGATGTCGATACATAACATGATTCACATATCAGAGCTACAAAAGTATCATTCTGATCCATTTCACAATCTATGATAGTGTGATCTTGAGGTTATTTATGATTTATATGTGACTAAGAATCATGTTTGGATAGTTAGATATAAACCCATGGCTCATTATAGGTGTAATTTCGTGACCCTTCCTAGTGGATCTTGTTCCCTGAATACCCAAGCCCGATTCCAATAGGCAAGGGGCTGGTGACTAGTACCGTGTAAGCATGTCACTAACATGGGAGGAATTACTTATGTACCTATACGCATTCACACATATCCAATCGCACACATTATGGAATGTAAATCCCTATATTTAACAAAATGTATGTATAATAATAAAACCAACTAATAGAGTACAATTGAAAGTAAACTATGTGAATGTAAACTAGGCTAGAATACAAGCCCACCAAAATAAAGAGTTTATAAACTACAAAGTCCAACCTATAAACAAAATATGTACTGGAAAATATTTTTAAAGCCATAGGAACACCTCATCTGGTTTAGAACTCACTAATCTCATCCCAGTCATGGTCCTCCCTAGAATTTGTCAAAAGGACGCTCGTCTTCCAAATAAAATAACACATGTGCGAAAATCCCATGTATGGGTGAGTATAATAACACTTAGTAAGACACCCAAAAAACAACAAAGAAATACATATTGTTAATTTCAAATAAATTATATAAATTATATTTATACAATACATATAATAATAAAATATCAAAATATCATCAGAACCTATACCCATTGTCTAGAGTTAAGACATAACAACCACAAACCCATGATATGGATTGAGTCTGAAGATTCCATGAAGCACTCATCTGGGAGAACTCACTACTTTGTAAGATAACCCAAATAATATATGTATGAGAAGTTTTGTTCACCAATAATCTCCATGAAAGAGAGATATGCCGATAGATCATAATATAGAATATGATACACTCATTCTAGTAGAACCAACTCCACATGTGGGGAAGATAATGATACACAGATGATGATAATGGCCAGGGCTATCGAGTATACCATAAATCATCTAAATTTACATGCTATGTATATGATCCTCATTTGGTTGGATTGGATACATCAGATAATTAACATTTACTATTGAATAATATTAGATATAAGATCCTACTCTGGTCCTCATGAAAGGTACTCCCGACTCTATCTAGAATGTCATATAGAATAGGGTCATAATATTTTGGATAGGCAATTATCCCAAATAACTTTTAGGGGAACGATCAACGGAAAACAACCCAAAATAAATGTTTCCATTATATGGTGGAAGAGGATATCAATACATGTAGAAGAGAGTACAAGGTGTGTAGAAGGGTAACACGCCAAGTCACTTGACACTGGGTACTTCAGGGGTACTATAGCCCATGTAAGAAGAAAATGTCACATGGAAAAGGTATACACAATATGTATAAAGGATTACACACCATTTACTACTATCATGTGTTTGATCCATGAACATAGGCAATGTTTCAGTACATGACTTCAACCCGTGTTTTTTAACACATGTAATAGTACACGACATAACCCATTTAACTGGTTGTAGTCTGAACATGTGGTGGAGTACATGGTGTGTACTCCACCCTGTGTTTGTGTATCCTTGTAGATACGCTAAGTCTTCTTGGTACGATCCCACACACCATGATATAGCTGTCACATTCTATTTTTCCCTCCTATATTTCCAAAAAGCCAAGCCTCCACATGAATCGTCACATACACTATATATTCTGAGATACACCCCTTGTTCATCAATATTTTATAGAAACACTTCTCTTCCTCCAATGCATCAGTTTTTCTTATGGTGTTTGATCTGATTTTATTTTTTCCTCTAAACTAAATATCCAAGGTTTCCATATCATGGTAACATTGAATCGAGAGGTTTTGGGCCTTTGATTGGCTCCATAAACCCATTCTGATCATCCGCACGGGAGCCGCTCATAGAACTGTATCTTCTAGAATACTCTGATCCTTCCATTTCGATTATTTTTTCACCTTCTCTAAGTTTTCATAATGCTAGATCTATGATTTCTTATCATTTCACTATAAAATGTATATACAACGATCCTTCATTCATAACTCCATGAGGAATGGAGGACATGTGGGAACAAAAGGGGATGAAATCATAGAGAAACATCCTCAGGAACGAACCACGTCCATTATTTTTTATAGCCATGATCCACTCCCATTAGAAGGATAAAGAGACTAAATCAATATTGATTCAATTACCTAAATCAATGCTGCAATTACCTATCCACACAAATGATTTAATTAAGGGTCAACCAGTTTATGGGTTGATCATTTTTCATCATTGAATCCAATAATGAGAATAAAATAATTGAAATAAAATGCCCTAAGTCATTTTTGGATCAATCTTCAAAGAATAAAAATTTTGCTTCCATCATCAAAAATATCCTCCAACTCCACCGGTGGTGTGATATGTGATCTCTTGATATGTCATCTTTCATCATTGAGAGGATTATCTAAGGGTCTCCTCTCAAAAGCAACAAATAATATGATGTTTAAGTGGATATCCCAATAGATTCTTCTTAAAGATTATTTAAAATCTTAGGTCATTGAGTTAGAACAATTGAAAAATTTAATAGATATTAATTTTTTTTATTTCCATAAACATCCAAAAAACTGACATTCATAGCTTGCCCATGCTAGCAGGTGTTATTATTTTCCTAATTCTATGTCACTACTCTTAACACAATGGTGCCCACATATTTTTAATCTTTGAACCCTTTAAAAATATATTCCTCCATTTCAGGAAAACTGCTCACAATTGTTATTTAATGTTTAATTTATTTCAAACATTTATTATGAGCACCCATGGCCTTACAACCGCATGTCGTCTCAAATCCTGGTCTCAAATTAAATCCACATAATATTTAAATATAATACACAAAAAGAACATGATATCATGTCCTCCCCTCCAATGTTCGTTACATCACAAAAAATCCAAAACAAATGGTTCTACAAAGAGATGTGAGTATTATGCAATAATTTGAGCCTCTCGCTCGACCATGTGCAGTCTTCATCCTCTCTTTAATGACCTGAACATTCATTGTAATAGCCTACACCAACTAAGGTCCCATGATTACTAACACACTTTGTTATTCCAACAATGTGGTATTTGATAGGTTCTCATGTACAAAGCGTCTAATGGTGCCATATTAATGGTAGAGTGATAGTGGTTGTTGTACTCAAACTCAACCAATGGTAGGTGGTCCTCCCATTTATGACCAATGTCCATGAAGGATGACCAAATAATGTCCTCAGGAACATGAATAGTCTTCTCTGTCTGTCCATTTGTATAGGAATGAAATGTTGTTCTCATCTGTAAATTAGCCCCAAATTTTGTCTACAATCCATTCAAAAACTAGGATGGGAAACAAGAAATGCAATCTAATAAAACAGTTAATGGGACTCTAGTAAGCCACACTATATCCTATCGGTTGAGGCATCACATTCACTCTACAGAACAAGACTCTCAGATTCCTAGGAAGTGGGCCAACATGGTGAGTGAGTCAATGATCACCTATATGGAATTGTGTCCCCTATATGTACATGGTAAAATCATCATTATGTACCTCTATATTCTATCCTGATTATATTTCATCACCTCTAGGGTATGAGATAATCCCACGGGAACCTGGTGCTCAGCCTTCACCTTCTAGCACATAAGTCATCATGAAGTGAACTCTGCCATTTAATTCATCATCCATGGACATCATAAATGACATCTAATTTCCTATTACTTCTTTAACACACCAGGTTGTACTTACAAATGGGATTAATAAAAATACCTATGAACCTCCTCCTGTAATGATTTTGGTACAACTATATGTCCCCTAAAAAAGATGATGTGCTCCCCTCATTTAAATATCCATAAAGATTATGCCATATGGATATGTATGAACCTATGGTCTTATAGTTAGTATCCCCAAATGCTTTCTACATAACAATATATAAGAGTGGAGGGGTGAAATCCATTTAGTGGAGGTAAGATGAATCATCTCTATCCACAAAAAATAAATGTAACCAGGCCAACTAATCCAATGTATCACTCAACCAAAAAAAACTATATTTCCCAATGAGATCATCAGCCACCACTTTCCCCTCCTAGGAGTATAGGTAATATCAATTTCCTAGTGTTAGAGTAACTCTAGAAATCACCAATATATAATTTTCAGATCATTCGGATAGAAGATATAAATTATACTCTTATGATCAAAGAAGATGACAAACCACTCTCCCATTAGGTATTGTTTCCATATCATTAATGAAAATATCACAACCTATAAATAAATATCAAGGGTCATGTGGTTTTTCTCATGTGAACATGACTAACAGGAAACATAGGAAATCAATGGATGCCTCTACATTATGATGAAGACAGTATTATGCCTAATACATCACAGAACACTGCGTACTCGACACCCTCCCACAAAAATATCAAGATCTAGGCGCTCATCGAACATTTCCTCATCCAATGAAAATCCTACTATAAATTATCCATCCACATAAAAGGCTACCCATTTAGATTCAATTTTTTAATTGGTGTTGATATCTGGGAGGAAATCATGTATGAATTCTCGGTAATATCTAGCTAGCCCAAGGAGGCTTCACACCTCTGTTACTCTCCTAGGTGTCTCTCATGCTACCACTGCATCCACCAAGGTCGGGTCCACTACCACACAATCTACTAAGATAACATATCTTAAAAATTGGACCACTGAAATTCAGAACTGGCACATCGAAGGCTTCCCATAAATTAGGTTCTCTTAGAGTACATCAAGATCTCTCTTTATGTGTCTCATGTGCTCCTCCTCAGATGTCATGTACAGAAGGATGTTTTTTATGAAGACCAATATGAATATATATATATATATGGATGGAAGATCTGGTTTATGAGTCCCATGAACACTTCTAGGTAGTTCCTCATACCTAATGGCATAACAATGTACTCATAGTGACTGTAGAAGTATCGTAAAGCACTCTTTGGTATATCCTCATCTATTAGTCACTGCTAGTTATTCCCTGATCGAAGACCAACCTTCCAGAACCATCGTTCCCCTCACAAAATTTTTAATAGGCCACTGATCCTTGGTTGTTAATAAATGTCCTCATAGCCACCTAGTTAGTCTCCCGTTAATCCATTCACAACCTCAAGCTCTCATATACGTTCTTGGGAAACAAAATTGGGGCAGCCACGAGTGAAGCATTGTGTCTCACGAATCAATTCCTCTAAAAGTCCTCTAACTGCACTCTCACATTGAAATGATGTGTGAGATACATATGATATGTTGGTATTGATATCTATTTTTTCTGGGTGTGTAATTTGATAAAGAATTTGATCTCCTGATGGGGATGAAATCCTTGAACATTTTCTTGGAAGACGATCTTATATAAGCCACTATTGTTGGGAACTGAAAACTCACAACACATGCTTCTATGAGGGAAAGTCTAACCAACTCATGAGTGATTGGACGCACCTTAATATTCCTGAGACCATTCTACGATGCTTCTTTTTTCCTTTTCTACAATAATAGAAAACGTTACGCAATCGCTACGGACCCACCACACCATTCGCCTAAAACAATCAATCTGGGAATATACGGCAAATTGAAAATTAATGTCAAGAATGACATCGCAAGGTCATGATGCTTCTAATAAAAGGTATGAACTAAAACACTCTCCTAAAAGGGTACTATCACACTATAGGAAGAGTTATGTGATCATCGAGTCTCCTCCCATATATGTTTCCAAGAATAAAGGACATGTCAACGGTTCTATGAGAATCTCATGGTCTCGAACCAGACAGGTGGAAAATAATGAATGACTAGAACCTATTCCTATAGGAATGGAAACTAAGGTAGAAAATACATAGATCGTACCATGAATCATCAATAGAATCCATGGGTTGTATGCCTCGACTGCATGTAGTTTCCCCACCCATGTCCTTAAGCTCCCTAAACATTCCATGGAACATCTAGTTGTGGTAGTGGGGGTAAATCAAAATGTCTACCACCTCCCGTAGCTCACCCTGTTCCTCTAAAAAATACACTACACATTGGATCATCCTACACCAGTTTTTCCCTATCCCTCACTGGTATATAATCCACTTCATTATCTGTAGTTCAATGGGTTGGACAATATATCCTGTGATTTCATCCACCTTCAAATGTGTTGCATCACTAATCCCTAGGATGAATGGATCCTTCTAAAGAGCCCTTGACTGCAGATCCCCAATCCTCAGATCTCATGTGATGTCTCAAACATCTAATTATCTATTTCTAGTGTCGGATCCCCACGGTCGTGGAAATTCCACCTGTCTGCTTACTGCTATCTTATGATGTTTGTCTCCACTCAGACAAACAGTTCTCGACCACCCAATCCTTCTCGAGAACCCCAATATATGACAAAATGCATGGAGGTATGACATTGAATAAGATGTACCAACATAAACCTCTCTAGAACACCTATACCCTGATGTATTGATCCCGAACCATATCCATCGAGTACTTGGAGAGGATGTTAAACCTCGATGAATAGTCAACCACGTTAAGTAAACCCTACTAGAGGTATAAACAATCATGTATATGAAATTCTCTCAATGCTACATGAGAAAACTCATATCTAAAAAGATGCCCTAAATCCTTATATGATAGATTTTCCTCATTGTGAGTTTGTGTGGTCAAACTCCACCACCTACAACAAAAACCAAAATAAGGCTCGCTTCTAGAATCACTGTTTGGCCTTTTGGTTTCATCACTAGACATAAAACCCATGTACCCATATCAAGTCAATCCTCAACCACCTATGGGTCTGTATCACCTTAGAAATAGAGTGGTATCTATCTCTGAAACTCTTGAAATGAACTCATCCTACAATCCTCATCTACCGGTATTGCAGGTAACATGTGATGCTTCAATAGTGGTGGTATAGATGGTGTACCACATGGCTGTAAAGCCTTGGTAATTGTCTCATATATCAAATTTGGGCCACTATGGTGGTTATCCTCATGATAGAAATAATAAATCAAAGATGGTATGTGTCACAGATGATTCCTATAGAGAAAACATATATACCATGAACAATGAGTATATCTACAGATATGAATCAAGAAGGACATGAAACCACAACCCATTCCAATATGTTGCATGTATCATTTTTGATTCCATGAAACTAGTTTTCTCATTTACTTTATCGAAAAAGGATATCCGAGTCCTTCTGTATGGATACGTTGGTCGGCCGCACTAACACTAGATTCCCGAGACTGAAATCCAAACTTGACAAACAAAGCACTGTTTCCCCAATCCAACATCACAGATTCTAGTTCCTAAGGTAGAAACAACCACTTATGATACAACTCTTTCATGGCATTTATTAATAGGTCCTCTATTTTGACTCCCCATGCCATCCTCAAATAGGCCAGGGGCTAGTGAGTTGCATAGAGTATGAATGCCATTATTATGAGAGAAATTGAATAAGTACCTATAAACACACACACACACAGACATATATAAGCCCAAAAATTATGAAATATAAAAACCACTAAAGAACAAAATGAACAAATACAACAAAACACAACCAACAGAGTACAATGAAAAGTAATGTGTGAAAATGTAAACTGGCCCTGAATAGAATCCCATAAAAAGAAAGTGTTTCAAAACTACATAGTTTGATAATTAAACTAGATATATACTCAGACTACTATTCAGAGTCATATGAACACCTAGGCTAGTCTGGAATGCACTAATCTCTATCCTATACAAGTCCACCCTAGAATCCATCAAATTGTTGCTCATCTACATAAGACACCACATGTACGAGAAAAGATCTTACATAGGTGAGTATAACAATACTAAGAAGGACACCCCAAAAAAATAAAAAGCAATACAAAACTAAGGTACAATCAACTATACAACGTATATGTATACAAAGAAAATTACATGAATATATCTAGATATAATCGAAACTCATACTTATATCATATTAGAAAGTTAAAACAACCACATACCCATAATATGTATTCAATATGAATATTCCCCCGAAATACACATCTAGGAGAACCCACTCATGAATCTAATAGCCCTGATGACGTCTGTATGAGAAGTAATGTTCATTGAGAACTACCATGATAGAGAGATACAATTATAGGTCTAATGATAGAATACAATACACTCATTCCAGCAAAACTAACTCCATGAGTGAGGAAGATCGCAATACGCGGATGATAGTCACTTCCAGGGACATGGCATATACCATGACTCATCCAAATTCAGCATCTATGAATAAGAACGACATCTAGTATTATCAGTTTTGTCAATAACCTGGATAAACCTAGGGCATAAAAATGGATAGAAGATCCTGCTTTAGGCCTCATGGAGGGGACTACCAACCCTATCTAAAATTTCCAGCAGAAGGGTCTCAAACTCTTGTGGGTAGGAAACGATATTAGATGACATATAGGGTAATAAAAATATTCCCCAACCCAATTGAAATTTTTTCCATGATACAGTGGAAAAGGTTATCAATCTATGTATAGGAGATTAAATGATGTGTACAAGGGTCGCATGCAGTGTCCCTTGACATCGGGTACTACCTGTGTACTGCGGCCCGTGTCAGTAGAACATGTTTGGTGGAAAAGGTATAAAATACATGTATAAAGGATTGCACACTTTTTTTCAAAGATTTGAAGTCCAATCTGTGTACATTGGCCATGTTTCAGTAGACAGCTTCAACTCATGTTCTCCATCCCATGTACCAGAACATGGGGTATCCAGTTTATCAAGTTTAGGTATGGAAGTTTGGTGGAGTTTATGTTGTGTACTCCACCACGAGTCTATTTTTCCTCCATTGTTCTTTCTGAGTTATATTTATGGTTCCACACACTATGTATTTTGTGACAGATACCATGTTCATTGGGATTTTCTAGAATCACAATTCTTCCTCCAACACATCATTTGATCTTTTGGTTTTTGATCCAATGACTAGTTTTCTACAAAATGATGATCTAGAGTCTTCTATCCATGGTAACACTAAAACGATATGTTTTAGAATTTCTATCATCATTGAAAACAAATTTAGATCATTCCCATAAATGTTTCTCGAAGAACCTAACCTTCTGGAATACTATAATATGTCCATCTCCATCACTGTCACCCGTCTGATAGGTCATCATGATGTTATATCTATGATTTAATATCATTGCACTATGAAACAAATGGGAAAAAATCCTGCATTCATAAACCTATTAGGAACAAAGATCAAGTGGGGATCAAGTATGAAGAAATAACTGATCAACAACCCAAGGAATGATCCACAATCATTTTGTGTTATGGCCTTGATCCAATCACTTGATAAGGATCAATAAACTAAATCTAAATAAAATCATATCCCCGAATGATACCCGCAATCTTCTATCCCACAAGAACTATTGAATTGTCGATCAATATGATCGTGGTTTGATCCTCGTTCATCATTGAATCCACGTATGGGAAATAAGGAATTGAAATAAAATGACTTACCTCATGTTTGGTTTGATAATTGACCAATAAATATTATTCTTTTGTAATCAATGAGATACTCCAACCATAGTAGTGCAACAATTATTGATCACTTGATTTTCTGTCATTCATCATTGAGAGGTTTCTCCATGGGTATGCTCTACATCACTCCAAATAATTAAATAGTTTTGGGTATAACCATGGAAACTATGATTAACATCATTATATAAAATCATTGGTCATTATGTTAGTGCAACAAAAAAATAAAATAACTAATAAATGTATTTTGTTTCATTAAATGCACGAAAACTAGAATTCACAGTCGGCTCATGCTAGCCAATGTTAGGACTCAGATAAGGTAAACACACTACACTGAATACAGTGGGCACCCAAAATTTTTGACCCCGTAAACCGTTTAAAATTTAATCCACTTTCATAGAAATCATGCATGTGCATACTATTTAATGTAAAATTTATTTCAAACATTTATTCCTAGCACACTGGGACTCAGAATCACACGTTTTCACTAAGCCTATTCTCAAAGAAATTACATATAATATTTAAAAATAATACATGAAAAAATAAGAAAAATTATAAGGAATATACTTTAGGATTTAGTGTTATGGTATCACAATTAAGTTACTCATGATACATAAGAGAGAGAGGCATTGATGAGAGAGTAGTGGCCTTAACTTTTTTACATGGAAGATATTTAAAATGTTTTCTAGGGACATTAATTTTCAATGATAGGAATTTTATAGCTCAATGTTTCTAATTGAAAGTATTCTGTAACAACTAATTTAATTATAGTTGGTAGGGTATCTTTTAGGTGTTCTTAATTTCAATTTATGGAACTTTTTGGTTCTTTTCGTGTTGTGCATGGCTGGTGTACAATGTTCCCAAAACATGTGCCCACCTAGGGTAAACCAAGAAAACCAAAATATTGGTTGTTTGAATGGATTGAAAAATTCATTCCCACATAGTATAAACCATTCACCCCACAAACAAGGCATCATAGTTAGGGTGAATAGTTACACAAACTCTGTATCCTGACCCATCTAATCGTTGGTGTGAGATATAATTATTCATAAAATAATTTTAAATTTTCTTGAACCCCATTCAGATCCTTGATAAACCCTACCACATGGTTTCATGATTTCATACGTATTTATAGCTCCTAGGAGACAATTTTATCTCTGTCAAAACCATTCAAAGGTAGATCAAATCATGGTGATCATCATTTGATCTCTAAGGAATAAGTTTTTTTCCCATTCATTCTCTCCCACTCTCTTAATCTAACATACATGGGGTTTTATATATATTATTTTATATAGAGGACATGATATCCATTATTTTAGATATTTAATATTGGTTTTTTTCTTCGATATCTTCTTTTGACAATCATCATTAGAGTTGTCCCATTGTGGGTGTTTTGAGACATGATCAATTTCTTTCGGGAGCTGGTTCTGTTTTATATTGGAATATTTATTTAACCAAAAATTGAATTATTTAAATAAAATATCATTCAATTAAATTGTATTAAAAATTGTTTTTGAATGTGATTTACATATTTTATTGCACGAAAATTAGGGGAAATTACAATCATTTTTGTGTTCGTGTGTGACATTGGAATTTGATGGAAAAATTTGAAAATAGGTTTTGAAATTGGTTTTCAAAAAAGAATAAAAACTTGTATTTGTGAAACGTTTATTTAATTATTTTAATAATAACATGTATTGTTTTATCCATGAATGAGACATAAATTGAATAATAACCCAATATCGGTTTTTAAATGGAAATTGACATATTGAAGTGGAAAATTAGATAATTATAATTTAATTTTTTTTAAATAAATTTCTAATTATTTAGTTTTGTTTAAGACTATGAAAGCCTAGGTCGTTAGTGAGTTATTTGGGACACAGACTCGTTGTTGGAATTTCTCTAGAATTAAAATAATTATTTACAACTCTAACATAAACTTATTTAAAGATCTTATCCTTAATGGGATGTTTGTTATTCCAATTTTTCTAGTGTCAGAATTACATGTTGGATCATTGAAGTTGTCACTATATAGGTGTGTGAGGATACCATAACCTAGAATTTTCAATTCTCATGGATGATGACGATGTTTCTAGATTGTTATTATTTTTATATACATACCATTATTTTTAAACTATATTATATATAGGTTGTGAATTTATATAATTTATTTTACATGAAGTATATTTTAATCCATTTAATGTAATATTTCCTTCAATGGAAATACGAATCATGAATTTTTTTAAAAAAATTTGTAAACAAATTCTTTTTAATTAAATATTGAATGAAAAATTTTGTTGATTAATTTGGAATATTATTATGGAATCCTTGGTCAGGCCCTAATAGGATTATTTTTCTCACACCCTAAGTGTTCCTACTAGTATTTTTATATTATTTTATTCCATGTTCAATAAAGGAAAATGCATACCTGGAGGTTGTTAATATTATTTATCCTTTCTTTCAAGATAGCTATGTCCAATGGTACTTGGGTTGTTTATCCTATTTTTTGGTAATTTTTAGTTGTACATTAAGATTTTAAACCTAGTTGAAACCCACTTTTATTCTCTCTCGTGATTTATAATTTGATCATACAAAATTATGAATGTTTATTCCACATTTTTTGTGTAAAAACAATTCCCACCATTATATTGTATAATTCTAGGTTCTTATCATCAACCTATGAAGGTTCCAGAACACCCTATCGAATATGTTAATATGAGATCTTGTATTAGGATACCATGCTATCCAGGCATGTTCGTGAGACAAACACTATTATTATATGGGATAATATTTCTTCCATTATGTTTTATGTCTTTTGTTTTGAATTTGATAATGTTCATGTTGCATTTGTGTTTTTTATCAAGGAAGTACACAAGTAAATAATTATTTGGGTGATCTTAATAAGTGATATCACATTGTTTGAATAAAAATTTAGATCTTCATTTTTGAGTGAATCATGAGAAGATTGGTAATCCAACATGTAAGGATAAATGTTGGATTAATTTACACCAAAACAAAACCTGGTATTTTATGGGTTTAGAAGAAATTTTATATTACGAAATTTCAAACAAATCATTGTATCATAGAATAAAATTACCAAGTCTTTCTTATTTGTCCAAAAAATAGTTTATTAGAAAATAATAATAAAAGCACATGATATTGAAATAGTTTCCTTCTTGACATGTATGTTGTAATTGGAATAATTAAATAAATGTTAATGAAATCCAAAAAACTGACCATTCTATCAATGGAACACAAAGAAACCCACCAAAAGAGATTTCATTTTGAAACATGAGAAATGAAGATATTTTATTTATTGGATACAATGAAAGAAAATTAAATATATCTATAGATCCGTCATTTGAAACAAACCATATTTGTTTCTCTCATAATATTATGTCCATGAAAATGAGTATTATAAATCACTTCATGATGGAATGAAAATAATCGTATAATGGTTTTTCAAAGTATTAAATGTTGTGATTAATAATTATGTTTTATCGAATAAAGTGCCTATGTGGGTTTACTGAAAATATATTTTCCATGATTTTGGAGTAGTTTAATGATGAATTTAATGAATATAATAACATTGTTTCATTCAATGAGATAAAGAATGTAATCCAAAAACATGGTCTCAATTATACAATGGTACCTCCATGACCGATGATTGCATGCTTTATTTTGTAGAAGTGTCCGATGAAGAAGAATTAAAAATATTACAAACAAGTAAATGGAAATAAGTGGGAAATAATGAGAGAAAAAATAGACAAAATACAAGTATAAATTTGAAGAAGGAAAATACCATAATTTTATTTCTTTACATTAATTTGAAACAACACATGAAATGATAATTCGTGCAATATATGAAAACATATGACATGAAGTTGAATACTGAGGATAGTAAAAATGATGGACTGAGGTACATCCAAAATATAAAGCATAATGGAAGTTTTTTAATTCATTATATCTAGATATTTCTCCAAATAATTGGAATGTACATTCTAAATGGATTTGGATGGTTTTAACCCTTATGGTTATTTAAGTACAAGTTATAGAATATGGAAATTTTTTTATCTCTTAAAATCATCCTTAATAGATGTATATTAAGAAGAAATATTTCATTATTTGAATGATTAGTTTAGTATAGAAAATTCATGTAAATGATTTTGACGTGTACCATCAACCACTAATCAAAGAGTTGTGTGAATTATGTGTTGATGGAATGAAAATATATAATTATTCAACAAGAAAAAATTCGAAATGAAGTATTTATTAATGAGGAAAATTAAATAAATTACTAGAATAAGACATGTATCTCTTCAAAACACTAACAATTTATTGGTTTGTCTTGTTTGTAATTTTGATTCTGAACCTTAAAAAATACCTCATAGTAGAAAATAATGATTTATATCTCATCACATATTTATAGTTACATACCATAAATTATAGTTCAATATGAAAAAATTAAATGGAGATATTGAATTGAAAAGGTCACCAAAGGTGTTATTTAGTATAAAAATATACCGTAACATAATGAATTTTAATATATAATTTGGAAATCGAAATCAGTTAAAAACTGGGAAGGGGTATGAAGTAGAATATCTGAATACATTTAAACAAAATAGTTGATTAAAATGATTATATTTTATGAAATTACATATTAGTTGTTTGGTTTTCTACCTGATAATCCTAACATAATGCATATTGAGAATAACGTCTATGATCTTGTGAGTTTTTTCCTTTCATAACAAGAATGGAACATGAGAGGATCAACTTAATTATCAAAATTATTTGTAATAAATGATTATATAGAATAGATTGTAGGAGGTGATACTATAATGTATAGTTCAATTATTTTTAAAATGAAATATAAGGAGAAAGATGTATTACTTAAAACATTAATGAATGTAAAAGTACCATGTAGATATTCTAGTAACATTTGATGGTTCATTCACGGAAAATATTTGATGTTTCATGTATTGGAAATTCATGAATAACATAATCTAATGGATTATTTGTTTCCATCATCATTACAAAATATGTTACTTGTTAATGTAATTTGGTTCTTGTTTATTTGTTCACCTTATATAGAGAGCATTGTGGATACATATTAAATCCAAATAATATTTAAAAACTTTAAGAAACAATTCTGTTAAAACATTTTCATTTAGTTATGTTACATTCCACTAAATTTTTAACTTCTACGAATCATTTGAATATTAATTTTAATGAGGAAGATAAACTTGGTAAACCAGCATAGTATCAATGGATATGTCCAACTTAGATGCACAATATCATCATTTTTATTTTCATTAATGAATTTAATTTTAACAAATCATTTTGTAAAAAAATATAGTATGTGTCTTATATATTTTTAATAGGGAAATTATAGAATTTTAAATAATATTTAAACATTCATGATCAACCACAAGTCACTATTTCTAGAGGTTACATAGCAGTAGATTGTCTGAGATTTTGTTCTTTGTATTCGGATGGGATTGAGAATAAAATCAATCATGATGGAAAATTTAATGAAATCTCTAGAAATTATAATTTGGGAGACCATTCATGTTTATTTATACCTATTATATAAAAAATTAAAAATGATTAAATTTTACAGTCACTAAATTATATTTACTACTATGAAATTGATATATGATAGTCAATAGTCTTATAATTGATATATTTATTAAATAATTTAGATTGAAAAATAGATTTAACTTTGTGGTCTACCTTGCAATGAGTTATAATTAATAAATCATTTTAATAATGATATTGTTGAATAGTACACCCATCATGTATATATATGATCATATTCATTTCATATGTTTGTTTTTAATTTTAATTTTTTTTAAAATAACATGTTATATATTTTTTAAAATATAATGAATTTTAGAATTTATTTGAAATTTTTATTGATTTTATGTTTTCTTGATTATGGTCATATAGGGTTTTATAATAGGTTTTATGCCTAAAATATTCAATGATTCATGTTTTATACAATTAATCATGATGGTAAATTGAAAACTAAAAAACTGGAGTATTTTCACTTATAGAGGCAGGATAATATTTAAAGATGATTGATATAGTCAAATTAAAATGTCACGGTCTATATTTAGTTCTATTAATAGAATTAAAGTGTGTGAACATTGATATAGGTACAATGAAATATTTGATACAATCAAAAAATATCATCTTTATCACATTATACACAATGATTAACATGAATATCAGGATCCATTTATCTTGTATTCAAAATAGAATATGGTTTATTATGTGGATGAAGATGCTTATGGTGGTTTGAGTGTTTTTATAAACTTACAACATAGAGACTTGTATTATATGGGTGATTAATATCATTTGGTAATTTTTGGTAGTGAACCCCATCACCAAAACAATATTCAATAATATCTTTATGATAATATAGAAACGATTGTACTTGAATGATATGGTGAAAATCTAGTAAACCTCACAATTGATATTGATAAAAATGAAGATGGTAAATACTGAGATGATTGAATATATAAATTGGTAATGGAAATACATAAAAATTTATCAATTATAAGTCTTTTATAAAAATATTTAAATTTTTTTACTTTTAACTATTTCAAAAAAATATTTTGTTTTTTAATTTTTTTATACATTGAATATTTTCTTAAAAAAATTTATTTCATGAATGTATATAATAAAAAGTTTACTGATCTGATTGAATCATCCCATTAGATAAAACCACATATACTGTTAGCTTCCCTGGATCCAAGTGATTCGATATTAAATAAATATTTTAGGGAGACAGTATCATCCCTATATGTTTTTAGTATCAAACCATCTGATATACCTATGATGATGGGGAAATTGTTCACTCATTTATCCATGTGATATTAAAGAGTTACCATTATGTATATAAATGAAATTGTATAAAAAAATATATTATAATATGTTTAATGAATTTTTGAAATAGATAAAGATAATAATAAAAGAGATATAAATTTGAATTCACTAGATGTATGTGACCTAAATGACATAAAAATGAATATTCCATTTAATGAGTTTGAGGTTTCTACTAATGATTTTGTCAGAATCTATGGAACATACTTAGAAATCGTACTTTTGATATGGTGATCATTCCATTTAATTATAAATATTCAATGGAAATTCCCATATCATAGAGAAATGAAGATATTGAAAACATATTTAAGGTAATATTGATTTAATATTAATTTATAACTAATTAAAAATGCATGAATACAATTATTTATAACCATATAATGAGTAATATTTTTTATTTTTATATGTTTTTATCATTTACATGTCCCTGAATCCATTTCATTCCAATTGAATATTAGAAATTTGGGAAATAAATTAAGGGAATTTAAATGGATATTAATCCATGAGTTTAATAACACATCTCTAAGAACTCGACTGATGAATATGAATGTTTCTAAAGGTGTTCCTTGTGAGGGGGTGGGTTAAGCTATCTATATTAACAGGGACGCATATCATGAGGTAATGTAATAGTTTATAATATACGAACATAAAAAATTATATTTTTCTTTTTATTATAGTTGCTATTTTTGAATGAATTATATGAAAAATCAATGTATAATGAAAAACAATCCATTCTTCATTTCTTTGGGTCGTATATTTTTTCACGAAAAGGAACAATCTCAGTTATATTTTTTCATGTATAATTTGAATTATTTTATTGCACCTAAATGTTTTTTTCTACCTTTTATAACATTTTTATGAAGGATAAAGAATTATGTCACATGGTTCGATTGATAGAGAGGTGGAATAATGTTCATCTGAAACCTAATAATAGTTTTTTGAATGACCCAATCCGAATCATTGGAGACATTACTTTCGATTACCATATAATGTTATTTCGTTACTATAATAACTTAATAATGAAAAAAATCAATAAAAAATATTCCTTAAAACTAATTCCATAAATCAAACATAGCTCATTAGCTCTTCCGGACCTAATATTTTCATTGAAATCGATTAAAATATAGACTTTAATATATCAACATGGAAACTTTTTTTGGATTTTTCAATATTTTATTAAATATTTTTCATCATTATTTTAAATTAATTAAATAATATTAAATGGAGAAGAACAATAAACTTATTAGATAATAGTATGATGTTCAGCTAAATTTAAAAATATTTTTGATATTATTTTATTAATATGCTAAAATTCAAGAATTTTGGGTTTTAGACCCTTCATAATAATCATTGCTTTCCCAAAACAATGTTCATTCCAATATTTTAGGGATGGAAACTCAAAATACTATATTGGGGTTAGGATTTGGGTATAATTCCTCAGGTTTATTTGGTAAGATATCATCATTATTTACTATCACAGCTATAAATGGGGATTCAACCAATGTGATTGACTGACATGTGTAGAGGGAAATTGTATGTCTAATAGAAAAAGTTAATGAACCTAACTAATATAACAAAACATAGGATCAATTTCAGTTGAATAAGGAAAATATGTTAGACACTATATTTCATAGAATGAATAATACCATCCAAAATGAAATCACTACTCTTATAGGTGAACATGTAGTTGAAAATTATAAACTAAATGTTTGATAATAGTAAAATAATTTATAATGTGTAGAAGCATAAAACCTACCCTTATGATGTTTAGTGATCTCATATTGACTATAAACAGTGTTTTTAATGATATTAATGTCTTTAAAACCCTGTATGATAGGGCTAAAAACCAAAAAAATGACCTTGGAGACCTGTAAAATCACGGGACATTAAAAATATATTTATTTTTAAAACATAGGGTATAATTCCACAATAATATGAGTTATGGTTTGACCAAAATTCTTGTAAACACATTATTAAGATTCTATATAATTAAAATGTGTCTATAGAAATAATAACTAGAAAACAACCTTTGTTAGATGTGATGTCATGGAAAAATTTTATTGAATTAATTTTGATGTGTTTGACCTGACAACACATCCATCACATGACTGGTTTTTTCAGAATTATTTAATAATAAATTTTAAATGATATTAATGTCCTTAAAAATGGTGAAAACCATGAAAATGTCTTTTGAGTTCATTGAAATCATAGTACATCTACTATACATTGATTTTTAAATTTTAGAAACTAACTCCATATGAATTTTGAATGTGTTTTTTCATGGATTACAATAATCACATTTTTAGTGTTATAAAACACTAAAACATTTTTGTGATGATACAAAAAACAGAAAATGAGTTCAAATTGTGATGAAATCAAGATAATTTTTTTGATTTTTTTATGAAATGTATGATCCTAAGCCACATCCCTATGACCTGTGATGAGGTCTAAAAGACTCTATTAGTAATTTTAAATGATAATAATACCTTAAAAAAATGTGTATGTTGGATAAACAAAAAAAACATTATTGTTCCATGAAATCACATTTCATCAACTATAAAATAATTTTCTAAATGCATAAACTAACTCCACATCTATCTTAATTTCTATCTCCTTATAAATGTATTTTTAGGGTTTTAAAAAACATTTTTTTGTAAGGATCAAAACCATATTAAATTCCCTAATATTGGCATGAAATCATAGAATAACTATAAATAAATTATTTTTAATTAATACAAGTAGATGAAACTGTCATCATATATGGGGTGTGCTCGAAATGACATAATAAGAAGTTTTAAAATATATCAAAGTGTATAAAAATGTGCATTAGTGGGTCAAAAAAATGAAAACTGTATTATAGTGATATAAAATCATAAATCATAAAACATTTTTTTATTTTTTATATTTACTGACTAATGCTATTTCGATACAATTTGGACAGTGCATTGGTCACACATAATTGTATTTTTAATGTTTTAAAACCTTAAAATGTTCACGTACTAGTCAAATCCATAGTAAATAGCCTTATTTTGTTATGAAATCAACATAAGTGTATTGTTAAATTATTTCTAACACGAAAAAAGCAGATAGAATTCCCATCTGACATGTGATTCTCTTAGAATTACTCAATTAGATGTTCAAAATTATAACAATGTATTAAAAATTGTGTGTCTGGGGATTAAAACAAATAATGAAACATAAATGGGACTTGAAAGCATAGGTATTAAAACATATATATATTTATTAAATGTAGAGACCAAATCCATATCAATCATAATTTTTTCATCAAATGTATGTTCATGAAATTTTAGTGTTTTAAAACTCTAAACCTTGTTTCTAATGGTCAAAAAAATATAAAATGAACACATACTGGAATAAAATCATGTGACTACTATCATTAAATTATTATTATTACGTGTATGTGTGGAAAAAATATTCATCCTACTTGTAGTGTGATCAGAATGACTCAATTAACAATTTTAAAAGATATCAATGTGTTTATCATCATGGGTTTGGGGGCCAGAACAAAGAAAAAATTAATGTTCCCTAAAATCATTGGTAATCCAGAATATATTAATTTGTAAAATAATAGAATTGAAACCACATTAATTCCAGAAATTTTATATCTGAGATGCTTATAAACCCATTTTTTGTTTCAATACACAAAAACCAAAATGTAACATACAAAACCATGGAAAACAATCTCATGTGTGAAATCATTGGGAATATTTTTTAATTTTTTTGACATATATTCATATATAAAATTTAAATATGAAGTGTAGTGTGATTATAATGACTTAATAAGAATTTATAAAAGATATAAATGCAATTAAAAATATTTGTTAGAAGGTCAAGACTGAGAAAATGACCTTATAGTTCAATGAAATAAAAATAAAACAACTATAGATTGATTTGGGAAGTTTAGGAACCAATGAAAAATCAATAATAGTTTTGTATTCCACATGATGAAAATAAGAGTTTTTATAGTGTTTTAAAATGAAAAACATAATATTAATTATCAACCCCATGGAAAAAGACCTTTAATTTCCATGAAATAAGGTGAATAACTCCACTATGTTATTTGTGACATGTTAGAGTAGACATAATATCCATCCAACATATAGTGCACTTATATTGACATAATTAGTGGTTTAAAATGATATGAATGTTTTAAATAATATGGTTATAAGGTTAAAACCATTAAAACGATGTTAGATTAATGTAAAACAATTGAAAATTGATTTTATATTTTTTTTAAATGTGGTAATCTATACCACATCAATTAAATTTGTGATTTTTATAGGATGCATGAAAACACTTTTTTGTGTTTTAAAACATTAAAAAAATATATAATGGTTAAAACCAAAATTAATGACCATAAATTGGCATTACATTTTGGGAAATTTTTTTTCAAATTATAATGTGCATGTACGAATGAAAAAAACATTTTTCTGGAATGAAATGTGTTTGAACTGAATCAATATATAGTTTATAAAAAAGAAAAATCATTACAAATTTGTCTTATATGGCCAAACCTAAGTAAAAAACCCCAATATTCCATGAAATCATAAGACAAAAATTATAGATTGAATTCTAAAATATAGGAATTAATAAAACATAAGTCCTAGTTGAGGCTTCACCCGAATGAGAATATATTCATTTTTAGTGTAATGAACCAGTTAGGGTTGACCCTAAACCGGAAATCCAAGCCGGTCTGCGACATGTCTCAAGGGGATTTCCTGATCCCCCCATGATGGAAAATAGTGTCGTGCATCAAAAATATCATGTGGTAATTATTTGGACCCTAAACTAATGATAAATGAATAAATGAATAAATAAAAACTAAACAAGAGAGGTAACAACTAACATAGGAAAGAAGATAAACAATACAAACATCCATGTGACCTTTTAGGTAACTACCCCACCAAAGACCTTCTTTACTACAATAGCGAGAATGTATGGTAGAAGAAACTAATAAAAATAGAACGTAAAACAAAAAAGATATGATAGGCTTGATCATCAATATTCTCTGTAGGAAATCCTAGATAAACCATGAAATCCATGAATCTCGCTTCACAAAACAACCCATTAAAACAAGTCTGAAATAAAAATATAAATTTAGGGTCTCTACCTTTAAAATAAGAAATTTTTTTTTACCATTTAAAAATCCAACAAATTATACATACCATTTCCAAAACCATTTACCATTTTATAAAGCTAACCAAAAACAAATGACACTATAGATGTGATAAAATAAAATAGGTAAACAATCCGAGATGGAAATAAACTAGTACAATAGAAAGTTAAAAATAAATTAAAATAAATAACTAAACAACGGTGATCCTATACATGGATATGATGGGTTCAGAACCACCGACCGGTGTTTAGTGAAGTCCCATGGTCTATAACCAATTGGATTCTCCAAACAACCACACCATTCGAACACCCCTCCTAGCCGAACAAAAAATCCAGGGTGTAAAAACTCATCAAATCGGGGTTTTCTAGAAACCATCACTTGATCCTATAAATGATTCCAAGGAACCCATGTTGGTAGTAATATTATTTAAGGAGGAGGCCCTATCACGAATGACTCACCTTACCTATCGTTTCCATAGTTTCCTACCCCAATCACTAACACCATATATGATAAACCATATAGAGATATTCCTCATATAGAAGTTTCCACTTGATATATATATATATATACATGTATATGTAATATCATCCAAGGTTCCAACATGGCCTTCAGGTCACATGAAATTTTAAACCATTTCACAAAAACATTATGATGCCAACTGGGCTCAGACATTTTCCAAAACTCAATCCTTTATAACAAATCACACAAACATCACCATTAACTTATAAGTGTCAAATGGGCATTTATATTGACACAACAAAAATCTATTTAACAAAATAATTTTCAAACCCCCATTTTGGAAAAATAATAAAATAATTAAAACATTCCAAAGAGCACCATAAGTCATGCATTTACTAAAAACACAAACCTATAATCCAAATAGTTATTTCCCAAAAGATTTGATTTTAACACATTTTAGAAACCAAAAATAGAATGAATGTCAATTAAGAAATGAGAGCCATCTTAACAATGTTACAATTCATTTTCAAACCAACCCAGACACACACCAAAATAATTTTCTCCCATGATTCATACTTCAATCATCGTTGATAAAAATCATTTACACGTTTGCGAAAACATTAAAATGAAAAAAACATTTCATCACAATTTCACCAACTTCACTCAAGAAATTATTTTTTAAAATCCATTACATAACATATACCATTGAAAACTAATCTCGTACGATTCAAAACATAACCCACACCACTACAAAAAACAAATTATATTTTTCCTAATTAAAGAAACCATTTTCATACATACACAATCCTCATTAAAAAATATCCCAATAGTTTACAGAATTGACGCATGTAGTAACAGACTAAAACAAAATCAATATTCATTTATGACTAAATTCACATTAATGCCACACCAGAGCATAGTTTTCACTCCTTTAGTAGTTTAATACATTATTTAAATAGTTCATAAAACACTAGTAAGAGACACACTATGGGATTTAACAAAATAACATTCTTTATATCCCATGACGTGATACATAAATATTCCAAAGCATAATAGTATTACATTGAATGTATGTTATCAACAAACAACTTAATTACCAAACATGATAAACCAATTAATCATGCATAATGGTTCATCAATTTAATATATATATATATATGAAATATCATATACATAATCAAATACATATTCCAAAACAATTTTTAAAACCTTCTACTGACAAAAAAATACTAAAATATTTTATCTATGATAATTATTGATATTCAAATTATATTTTTAAAATTTATTTAAAACACACATTTTCCATAGGTTGTGATGGAAAAGAAATAATTATGAAAACACCCACCACAAATCATGTCCGAATGCGGTGAAACTATCAACAGAATGACTAATAATTCCCTACACACCCATCAGACACCCTAATAAATGAGATAAACAAGTGAATCACAAATAATGACATGAGGGTTTTGTTAAATTGATTAAAAAACCCAAAATGAGAGAATAACTTACTAGAGGGAAGCTTGTCATATTGGGAGGAGAAGTGTGTTGCTGTGGGTCACCGCTAGATGAAAAAAGGGGTCAAGAATGAGAGGATGGTTAGTGAGGGAAGGGTAGTATGGCCTCCAGCTAGTAGCGCACACATATGGAGAAAGGGGGGATACTGCACATAAGGAAGAGGGATGTGGGTTTGCAGATGGTGCACTGGAGCAATGGAGGAGCTGGGAGGCCAGTGTGTTGCTGGCCTGGAGGGTAAAATGGGGTATCACTGGTACGAGTTGGTGGCAAGGAGTGATGCACCATGCCAAGGGGAAGGGGATTCCAGAATTGGGAGGGGTGACACCATGAGAATGGTGGGGGAGGGGTAGGTCATGACCCCAATAGAGTTTCTTCCCCTTTTTTCATTTTCCTGTTTAAATGGATAAAATTAATACTAATAATACTAGAAATAATAAAAATGATGTTATTATTCCTCAGAATATATTAATATTATTATCAATATTAAGCATTCTTTTATATCATTTTTTCATTGCTACTTTATATTTATTTCTAGAATAATAATAATAATAATAATATTATTATTATTATTATTAATGAGAATAATATTAATAATGTATTTATTAAAATTATCAATCAATCTTCTATCATATTATTCCACATTGATTTCATTGTATATAATTTCCCATCTCATTTTCATTGAATATATTTAGTTAAAATTCTGGGCAACCACAAATGCATTATAATTTGAGGACACAACCTTAGGTAGGGGATAACATGGGAACACCCAACCATTCCAAACCATTTTCCATAGCATGATGAAAAAAAATCATTTTGGGAACTAGCAACATTCCACAACATCCAAAAACTCCAATTACAAGGGTAACTCCTGAAAACAAACTCAATCCAAATGAAAAGCTTATAGATTAACAATCCATTCTATAAAACCTAAATATCTATAAATGATCATAAACTAAACAATAAATGAAAAAACCATTTAAAAAGGAAACATTTATATTATTACAGCGGGTGACATTATAATGGAAGAATTTTATCTCCCTCTTAAAAAGATATGATTAACATACAATGATGGTAAAACATTAACTTCCTAAAAAAATAACATAAACACATTATGTGTTCTAATACCCACATAGAACTCACAACATGGATAGAGGTTACACACCCCCAGTTACTTTCGATAGTGCATGAGCTCCACCCTGAGACCTAATGTTGGAGATCTGATGGCCGAATAATTTTATACTTCATTGGTAGGTACTATAATCCCATGATCAGAACGTCTTATTTAAGAGATGCTTATTCAAAACCTTCCCTCGATAACCCATACAGCCACAACTATTGAATGTCTTCAGAGGGATGCGACATGAAAAAATTGACTGACAGAACCATCCACACTAGTAGAATATAAAAGGATGATCTGATGAATTATTAGACAAAATAGATGAAAGATAGTTTTCAAAATTGATTCATGTTTCACACCCTGGTCGCCAAATTTTGAACCTTCATGAGAAACTAAATACATTGGGTTTTCAACCATCTATACTCTAGATACAAAGTCATGTAGGAATTCATCATCCACTTTCTTCTCAAAACAATGTTCCTTTGATAGGAGGACTCGCTCCATGATCTCTGGATGAAGACCCTCAATGAACAAAGATGTCATAATTAAATTCTACAATGCTACACCCAGATAAAATGATATTTGTTGCTTGAAATGGTCCATGAATGTATTCACCATTAATTGTACATATTGAATACACACAAGTTATTACATTTTCTTTATCTTATCCTCTTCAGGAATTATCCATTAGCCAATGACAGATTTAATGATATCCCAGGTCATCTCAACTTTCATTGTAGGTGGCATGAACAACTACCATTCATCCAGAGTAGGATCATTGAAAATACCCAAAATGGCACACAATATATCATCTTTTGGAGTTTCCAATTCTGTAAATATTCCCTTAAACTCTTCATGCAACTCTGATACCACTAACGTATACCAATCGTAGTGATAAACATGAAATTTTTTAGAACGAAAAAAACTAGGAATGTCATAGTAGAAAACATGTTGACCTTTCTGGGAGAAATATTCAAAACAATATATAAAAAAAGAGACTAAAAATTACATCAATCCAAATAAAAATCAAAAAATAAAACCAGAATCCATAAATAACAAAAGAAATATTAATATGAGCAAAACATTTCTTTCTGAAGAACCCTTGTAATTGCAATTTTGAAAACCCATTTTAGCCTCTTCAAAACAATTTGAAAAAATCCATTTCAATTTAAATACAAATAAATTTTAAAATCATACTCACTCAAAACAAAACCACATGAAGAAAAAATCACAAAAATCACTAGAATGAATAACTATTGATCACTCTTAACCCAATGACATGGTAGTGAGCGATGCCCTATAGATGTGTCAACAACTCAATGGCACTTGAACCATGAATTCAAACTCCACATTATCCAATAATCCATGTGAGATACAAATGTGGTACTATCTTCCATATGATTTCATCCCAAAATAAAATAAAAACCAAAAATTGATAAGGACTCAAACCCTGGATTGCCCCTGGTATCTCTGGTCTTGTCACATGTAGTTGTGATAATGCACCAAACAGTAATGTACCTCCTGAGCCCCTATAATCCAAATATCTTTCTACCAGACACCCCAAATAGAAAGAACATACTATGGTAAAACTTTTTCATGAACCATCTCCGGTCGACCATAAAACAGACTCACAAACCGGTGTATATCATGCCTTGAGGGGCGTTCTGGATCCCACCGAGACAGAAACTAGTGTCGGGTATCACAACTAAAAAGTGTTAATGATTTCCACCTTAAATGTAAAGAAAATAAATAAATAAATAAAAACTTAACAATAATGATGACCAATAACAGTGTAAAGAGGATGAACTGCACATAACTCCATGGGACCTTCTTTGCCAACACCAAACCAAAATGCACCCTTACTCTAATAATGAAAAACTAATCTAAGAGAACCCGAGAAAAGGGAACCAACAATTGAAAAAATAGGAGAGGAATGGGCATCAAAATTATCAGTAGGAAATCCATGATAAACCACTAAATACTAGAATCTACCTTTACAGAACTACCCATTAACAAAAAATAGAAATGTAGGTTCTCTGCATTTCAAAATAAGCAACATTTTTTTATTTAAAAATCTGACACACTCAACATAACATTTCCAAAACTATTGACAATTTATTAAAAAAACCAAAACAAATGATACTAAATATATGCTATAGTAAAAGGTATATAATTCTAGATGGAAATAAACTGGTAAAATGGAACGTAAATAAGATATGAAAATATTTTACTAAGCATGGGTGATCCTAAACATCCCTAGAAGACCCCTAGATGTACTTGGTTCAATACCACCTAATGGTGTATGGTGAAGACCTATGTTCTATAACTATATGGTTGTTCTAAATATCTTCTCCATTGGAACAACCTTCTTGGACAAACAAAAAATGTAGGGGGTACTAACCCATATATTTAGGGTTGGACCAAAAATCATCACTCGATCCTCTAAAAGACGCCCAACATCCCATGGTGGTAGTGATAATATATAAGTAGAAGGCCCTCACACGTCTGGATCACCTTAAATTTTTTCACTACAATTTCCCAACCCAGACATGAACACCCTATATGATAACCCATAAAGGGATATCCCTCAATAGAGGTTCCACCTTGATATATATATATATATATATAAACATGTATACATCATATCATCCCAGGTTCCAACTGGGCCGTTACATCATAGGAACTTTTAAACCATTTTAGAAGACACATTAAGTTGACAAACAAGCTCACACATTTTACAAAACTCAATCCTTTATAAAAATTAATAGAAATATTACCATTACGAAGGAAGTGCCAAGAGGGACTTTATCTTGACACACCCCAAATCTATTTACCAAAAACATTCCCCAACCCCCTTTTTGGGAAAATAATACAACTAGTAAAACATGTCAAACATCACCTTTAGTATGGAATTTACCAAAATCTCTCACCCGAAATCCAAACCAGCATTTCCTAATAGATTGGAATTTAAACCATTATCAGAAACCACATAATGAACCCAACATCATTTAGGAAATAAGAACCACCATAAAAAATTTACGATTCATTTTCAAACCACACCCAAATGAACAACGGAACACTTTGCATCCATGATTCTCATTGCCAACATTATTGTATAAATCATATACTAATTTGGTAAAGCATTTTAAAGGACAATACTATGACCACATCATGATTTCACTAACTTCATATGTGAATTTAATTTTAAAATATTTGGGAAACCCATACCCTTTCAAAACTACTCTTTCACTTCTCAAAACATAACCTACACCACTCAAAAAAAATTCGATATTTAACAATTAATGAAATATTTTTCATAATTAAACAAACCACAATAAAATAATTACTCCATATTTTAAAGAATAAACACATTGATTTAAACAAAAAATCATACACTACCATATTCTATGAATAAATTCACATTAATGCCACACCAAAACATAGTTTTCAATCATTGTGTTGTTGAATACATTAATTGAACAGTTGAATGCATTAATTTCATAGTTCATAAAACTCTTTTATGAGACACACTATGTGTTTTCATCATTGAAACAACGTCATATCACATGATGTGATATAAAAATAAGTCAAAACCTTTTAATATTCCTTAAAAAGTGATTTTTCATCATTCAATATAATTATAGAACTTGATAAACCAAGTAAACATGAAGAATAGTTCATCAAATAATATTTATATATGGAATCACATAAGCAGAATCAATGACATATTACAAAAAAATTTAAAAAAAAATTTCTAACAAATAAAACCAATAATAAGTTATCTATGATAGTTACGAAGATGAAAAACATATTTTTTTAAATTATTTAAAACACAGAAGTTTCATAGGATTTACTGGAATGGAAAATTTCAGAAAATGCCTACGTTAAATCATGTGAGGATGTAACGAAACCTTAAATATATTGAATAATAATGAAACATAGACCATTATATACAATAATAGATGAGATATATATTCAAATTACCACTGGAGACATTTTTGTTTTCTTAAATAAATGGAAAACCCCTAAATTTGAGTAGGAAATTACTAGAGGGATGGTTGTCGGATGGGTGTAGCAGCGCGTAGAAGGGGGTCACTAATTTAAGAAAAAAGGCATCAGAAAGGGGAGGATTCACTCCATATGGTAGCACTCACACAAGGATCAGGGGGTTCCGCTTCGCACAAGGAAGAGTATAGTGGTGTTCGCATGAGGAGCAACAATGTATAGGATGATAAGGGGGTTAGTGAGGCACCGACCAAGAGAGAGAAATGGGGAATCACCGGTACGAGGAGGTGGATGGGTGTGATGTGTTGTTCCAATGTGAAGGGGGTACAAACTAGGGTTTATATAGTTGAAATGGATGGGAGAGGATGGGAGGTCATGACACCATTTGGATTTCTCCCTTTATTCATTTTCTTTTTTAAAATGATAATAACAAAAATAATAATACTAAAAATTATTAAATTATTATTATTATACATAAGAATTTAGTAACACTATTATGAATATTATAAATAATATTAATTTATTAATTAGTTGCTATTTTATTTTTAATCTATGAATAATAATATTAATTAAAAATTAAATAAAAATAAAAATAAAAATATTATTATTAATGATAATAATTATTATACAGTTATTATTATTATTATTATCAAAAAATCCCCTAACATATTAATCCAACTTTTTTTAATTTTATTTAATTTCCAATCTCCCCATTGTTGAATTTATTTATTCAAAATGTTGGGCAACTGCATGGTTCTCTTGTAGTCAAATTTGCGATTGAGAAAACTATTCCCCAAACATACCACTTGGCACTTCCTACAGTCATGGTCAAGATACATGCTTGTTGCATGGTTTCATAAAATGTGCACAATTCATGGACTATAATTCTAAAAAATTCGATGATCCTCATGGGCATCACACAATTACCTATAACAGTGTGGGTTAACTACAAAACAACAAAAAGCATCAGAGAATCACAATTATAAATTATGCAATTAAAAATAATTATCCAATCAGGTAGGGGTGTTAAATTTAGTGTTTTAAAGAACTAAAATGTCAACATAACCATAATAAAAAATTAAAATGACAAAACATGAGAATTAAATTAGAGACAATAATCATTACATTATATTTTACATGTTAAATCATATGGCACATCCATATGACATTTAGGGTGCATAGTATAACACGGTTAGATGTTTTAAATGAATTAAAAGTCTTTAAAAATGTATCTTAGAGGGTCCAAATCAATCAATAAACCATAGAGTGTTATGAAATTATATGTAACCAATTCATTGATTTACTTGTAAAATGTTGCAACCAAAAACACATCAACTTGAGTTGCATTTTCTTTGAGATTCCTATAAATGAATTTATAGTGTTTTAAATCCCAAAAATATGTGTGTAATTTTAAAAACCGTATAAAATTACCTCTTATTAATAAAAAATTGTTGATCAAATATTTTTTTGTTAGTTTTGACAAGTATAATAAGGAAAAACATCTACAATACATGTAGTGTACTTGAAATGACCCAATATATTATTTTAATTGATATAAATGCCTTTAAAATCTGCTGTATTGGGGTAAAAAACGAATAAAACAATATTAGTGTCTTCTAATATCCTATTACATTGAATATAAATTTAGTTTTTAAAATATATAATCTAAAACAAGAGGAATTTGAGTTGTGGTATGACTTGGATGCTCATTAATATATTTTAATTGTTTAAAAAACAAAAACCTGTATCTAATAAAAAAACAAGGAAAACAACAACTTATTTTCATGAAATATTAGTACAACCTCTATATAATGGTTTTCGTAATATAGAAACTATTTTCAAATGCATTTTTTTTAAATAATTTATTGATTAATTTCAAGGACACCACATTTAGGATAATGAATTCATTAGATTATTATTGACATGTACCTATTTATTATCAAGTGTTGAATCATATATTTAATAGGTATGTTATTTTTTTTAAAGTGTTATAAATGGTATATTATTTTTGTTCAAAAAAATACTTTTTTGATAAATAAACTTTTTTTTTTCAAAATTATGTATATATGTTGTGTGTATTATGTTTCTTATTAATTATCATAAATGATATTGTTGGTATTATATGTGATTGATGTGAGTAGTAGGAAGGTGGTATACCATTATGATCCATGAATATCTTCTAAAGGTAAAAAAGAATTCTTATAGTTTTTGTGGCATGTTTTAATATTATTATTGTTTTCACTATAATTTTTATTTATAAATTTCTATTGTGAATTCGATCTTATTTTTATTATAGTTGATGACATGATATGGTTTTCTTTGTATATAATTTCTATAGTTATAGAGTTGGTTAGATGAAATGGAGGCGGTCAGATGGACATGATGGTCATGGGATGATGGTGTATGTTAAACATATTTTTTCTATATATGATTTTTTAGATAATGGTCGAATATTCAGTGTGTGTAAATTATTATGGATGGATAACTTATGGGTGTGTATATGTGACTATGTTGGTTATATATTTATTTCTTATATTATTTTATAATTAAATTTAATATACTATTTTTAAAATTTATTTTTTAAAATAGTTATGTGTTCATTACAGTTTCTAATATACAAAAGTTAAATAAATCATAGAAATAATATTTTTTGGGGGTTCATATATTTTGTATGTGTGAAATTTTTATCCTTTTATATATTAATTTGTGACAGTCCTTTTATTTTACAAAAAAATTATTATATTAAAAATAAAATTAAAAATAATTCCAAATAAATAATAAACCACTATTACATTCATAAAAATGAAACATACAAAAATGAACACCAAACAAAAGAGAGCCTATATTAATTTATTATATATCTTGAAATATGTAGAGATTTTTGTAACATCCCTTGTAAATAAATAATATAAAATTTTTATATTTATTAAAATTTGTAAGTTTAATATTAATTTTACTATAATTGGGATGTTATGTTCAATGGAAAAACCTGATACGCAACAAAGAGTTTCTTTGAGATCTTATTTTGCACACAATGAAAAGTCATACTAAAAATAAATAATAACATATTATTTAAAATGGTAGTTAATGCCTAGATATTGTATTAGCAAGAAAGGAACGAACTAATTTCAATATGAATATACATGTTTTTTAAATGTATTTACATTTACCCAATAAAATTTAGAAGCTTAAAATAAGAATGAATCTGATTTTCAGCTTAAATACTCTAATATTCAATAAAAGGCTGATTTAACTCCTTTTGATGGTGAACTGTATATAAATATAGTATTTCTCACATTTATATGTTATCTTTGTCAATATAATATTCTTCTTTAGAATCTGGACATCAAAATTTACTTTGGAAAATATTTTGATATTTTTCTGATAAAGTTTATTCTTTACGAATAGTAAAAAATACATTATTTTAATTCAAAACTGCCTTTTAATATAATATATTTCTATGGATATATTATCTTTCAAAATGGTTTTAATGTGTAATTGGATTTTATTTTTACCATTTAATCTTATGTGGGTCATTGGATGTAATTTAATTTTGAAATTTCCTATAAAGAAGTGTTAATCAGTTGATAGTTATTATTTCATAAAAACAAGCTTTTTGTTTTGATAGCTGGAATTAATTTTAATTTAATTTATTCAACTTCAATGATTTGAATATTTAAATATGGTTTACATATTTGGAATCATGAGTACTAAATTTGTTAAATTGGTAACATTTATTTTTAGGCATTATATAAATTTACTTCATTAAAATTGTATTTACCTTGGTTAAAGGGTAAATCTGGATACTAAGTGTAACAAAATATTATTATAATAAAATTAAATTACCCTATAATGTATCTTTATCCTATTTTTTGATAAATATCTAACTATGATCATCCTTGGGTTGATTTTGAGTCCCCATGGAGCCACATGGTAGTGATAATGACACATTATAATTATTAATTTAATGTAAAGAAAAACATGACATAAAAATATATCTTTTAGTAAATAGACTATAAATATTCATCTGTAAAGTACAAATATTTCCTAAATCATGGTATTTTTTTATAATTTTTAGAGATAAAATAAATACAATTATTTATGACACTATAATGATGTAGTATTTTACTCATTAATGAAGGATTTAAATAAATACGATTTTAAAGATTAAAACAACATTCAAAACATGTCCAACTCATATTGGATGATTTTATTTTGATCATGAGTCATGTAATCTTAGAATTTAATTAGTTAAGGACCTTTATAAACAAAAAAATAATTATATAATAAAATAATATTTTTACACATTCCTAAAGAGCCCCTCCCTCATAATAAAAAGCCCTCACTTCAATCCCATTCCTCAAACTTCTCAAGCCCCATAGCTCATCCATAATCTACCCAATTAATCTCCCAACATACCTATACCCCTCATATAATCCCTAACCTAATAATAAGGAAATTCAATTTAACCCTTTGGTTCAAAACAAAGGGAAATACCTGATTTAAAGGTAACGTCTTTTCTTAAGTTCTACAGTTTTATATTACTTCTCCAACCCCATAAAATTTTTCATTCATTTATTTTAGAAAAAAACCAGTATCCTAAATATATTTGGGTGTTTTTTGGTGATGTATTCTTATTACACTTACACAAACCTCTATCTAATCGTTAAATAACATACTTTATCTGGGGATGAAGAACTACTGGCTCACGAAACGATGATTGCTCAATTATATCCTACCATCTCTAATGGGGCCATTAAGATGACAAAATATTTATATTATATATTTATTATATTTATTTTGTTTATTTTCATCTTTATTTTACTTTAATATAATACCTTCATGGTTACTATAGTGGAAAAATATGATAATTTCATTTGACGAAGTGTGAACTACTGCCCCCTCAAAGAGATATGTCTCATTCATGCCATGAGTGCGATTTATAATGGATGGAGAAAATTAAATTATATATGATATTATATTGGAATTATTATATACTTTATGATCATTATTTTTTTATTCCATTCAATATAAAATATAATTGAATGTAGTGTTCTTTCGTTTGTGAGGCTTACTATCTCCAAGAATGGTGCATTCAATTTCATATCTACAAATGTTATGTACTATTATAAATACATATATAATGGATATATATGTTATATATTTTTTCAATATCCTTAATATTATTTTGGAGATAATTTAATTTTTACGACATGGAATATATGTAATTTTATCATGTTTATTTTTGAATGATGTTCCCAACATTGACAAAATGTCTACGATGAACTCAAATAATTAGAATATTCTTACAGTAAAGTAATAAGTGATATAAAATTAATAATAAATCTTAATAATTATCTTAAGAAAATATAAATTGAATAATTTTTATTATTCAGGAATAACAACGAACAAACAAGTCAAGTAAGACATGAGGTAAGGGGTTTCTTATCTCACTTACAGTTCCGTGAGATTTCCATTATTGGCCACTTATTTATTACATGTGGTGTATTATGTGCATCCATTTGATATATACAATATTAATTCACATTATATTATTGGTATTATGTGATTCATTTTGTGGTTATTTAATTTTTTTTTCATATGACTCGATTGATTACAACATGGTTAGGGGTTTCTTATCTCACTTTTTATTCCGGGAGATTTCCATTGTTCACCACTTATTTATTGCATGTGGTGTATTGTGTACATACATTGGATATATATAATAATGATTATATTTATATTCATTGTATTATGTTATTCATTTTATGGTTATTTACTTCGGGTCATACGTCTCTATTGATTATAATGAGGTAATGGATTTTCATCTCACTTTTATTCTCATGAGATTCATGCTATATTTTCAACTATTTTCTTTTGTGTTGTTTATGTACATACCATGATTGTATTATTTTTAAAATATAAATTAATTTATTGGTATCTACCATTTCATTTTATGATCCTTCTTTCATGTGGTGATTGTATTGTATATTACAAAATCGAAAAGGGAACCTTTCACCGTACTATTTTTGTCAAAGGATTCATTTATGTTCTGTCTTTAAATTTTAATTTTCAAATGTTGGGATATGATCTTAAATAACTATACTTTTGTAAATTTTATGTCCATGTGATTAGATACCCCATTTCCCTCATAAAATAATTTTCTGAATTTTTAATTGATGGGGTTAGTGTATTGAATTTTCGTAAGGGAACTTCTTTACCCAATTTCCATTCTTTGGGTTAATCTTATAATTCATGATTATGTCTTGTGATGATTATTTTTGGAATCAATATTTCTATATTTATGTACTAATTTCTACTCCCCATTGTGTAGATATACATTTTATACACATAATCACTGAATTGATAAATTCTCAAGTCATCGATATGAACTTGACATGAGTAATTTTAACTCAATTTCCATTAATTGAGTTAAACATCCAAGTCATTGGTGTTGTTTTTACAAAAATATTTGAGAATGTTCTATGAATTATTTACCCTGAATATCCAATTATATATAGTGTATTCCTATTTTTCACAAATTTTTATGTAATTGATTTATCCTTAATTTAAGGATATGTTTTTTATAAGGGATTTCATCTCAACATACATTCAATTTGACTTCATTGTCTACATAAACCAATTAAATATTATATAGTGTATATAATATCCTTTGGAATATTATATTATGAATTCCGTCATTCGTAAGATATTATAATTTTCTAATTAAATGTTATTCCTGAATTATTAGTATCTAAGTGTCTCTAATTTTGATAAATATCGGTTAAAATGTTTTAATGTTTTATTCTTCTAAATATTTTTCATTAATGTCCATGTTTTCAAAATTTATTTAAGGATTTATTTATATGGACATTAATGATTTTAAATTTTAATTCCTCTAAATGTTTCAACATGTTATGGGACACTTTGATTCAAAAATCTCATTCAAAAATTTTTCCAATGGTTTTAAAGATGGTTTGATAAAGCATTGATTTTGTAAATATCATGAAATGATATATTGTGATTCCAATGTATCATTTTTTACTTTCTATTATTCTTTTTTTATGTGTTATGAATATGTTATCGTAATTGGGTATTGTTTATTTATATCGGTGGTTCCATGATTATCCTAGGGGGAGCCTGATATAACTCTCCAATACGTTGGGTAACCTGACTCTGGTAAATGTTAATGTTTCTCATAAGAGATTTAGTGAATATACTGTGATGGGTATTCTAATGTAACTCCATATGTATCTGTGATAGCTATAATGTATGTATGATATGGATTCCACAATTTAAGTTTATCATTTATGATTTCTATGTGTTATTCATAAATATTACGATTTTATATGGTATGCTATGATTGAAAAGTATGGTTTCATTGTTTTTTATTTATTTATTGGATAGGGTTTTAATTCCTTATTTTATAACCCTCTCTGATGTTTTTATGATCAACCAATATTTTTGAAATTTTTTCCACATGAAATAAATAAGAATAGGGGTCAAATTTGTGATTAATTTAAAGTCATGCTATCTAAAACCTGGAACTATAAATGTTTCATTTTTTGATTTTTTATTTTATAAAAAAATAATATAAAGTAGTAGTGTTTATATGTAATTTTCATGTTGATACGTAATAGTTATGGAAAAATTCTATAAAACACTCTTCCGGAAAATATCATCAATGTGAATTCTTGATTTAACTCATGATTATATATATTTTTTGGTCGAGTATTTATAGATTGTATCAGAGGTCAGTTTAGACCACTTTAGGGACTGATAGTTTTTTTTAACACATGGATAGTCTCTATGTCTATTATTTTTCTTAAATCCTAGTTTTGTAAAAAAATTGATCAAGGAAATTAGGTTACAAATGGAAGGAGGATGATCTAAAATTGAATTCCTATCTTTTCTTGATGGCATTCTATTAATAATTATTGCAAATCCAAGTTCAAATGATTGTGGAACTTTTTCTAGTATACAAATCACTTCCAAGAAGTTGTTTGACTGATCAAACACCTACACTATACCTCAATATCATCGTGGATCCTTGGTTGTATTTAATCAAATCCAATTTTCTCAATATTCTAATAATTTCAAGGGGAGTAAATATTATCAATGAATTTTCATATATTTTACCTTATCACAAGATTTTGAAGCATATTATGATTTTGAAAATGGTTATGAAGAAGGAGACCCTTGCTCAACCTATTTATATTTACTTTTAAAATATAGTCTCTCAGATCATAATTGTGGTATATTAAAAATACAATTCATTGAAGATTTCAACTCAAATTTGGTCCGACTGTTTTATGAAAATTGTGTTTTATTAGATGTATTGAAATTATATTTCATACATGATAATGTTCCAAAACTATTTTTCTACGAACACCCATATGACCAATGTTGTACAATGGTTATTTGGATGAATGAAGGAAATGAATTCGAAGGATCCCTAAATCATTGTTGAAATGAATGAAACTTATTCCTATGTGAACATGGTGACGATGAAACTATAAGAACACCATTTTATAGGAATGATGATCATTCTATTGTTAATAATTTTATTTTATCATATAGAGGTGAAAATATTACAGTATACAAGATTTTGAGGTCTTAATGTATTTTTATGAAAATCATTTGTATATGAAAACCACTGAAGTTAAAACATGATAGGGTTATTTTTGAGTTTTATAAAAAGTAAAAACCATAACATTGGTGACAACCCATCACATCTGGAATGGATGTATGAATCAATCCCTCAACTGAAGGGTGACAAGGGGGCATCTCCAACCACTGTTCTACTTGACGTACATGGTTAGTATGAATTTTTATAAATTTAAATGATTTTATGGATCAAGATTAATTAGATTTTGGGAACTTATGTTCTATAAAATAGATATCCTTAATATAGGAAAATGATTTTGGGATTAAGTGATAATGGTCATTTTGGAAGATGTAATCTATTTTAGAGAACATTTTATGCTTATGGGAAATAAAATACTATGAGAGATTATTTGTAGAGTAATGGTTGAAATTTTATTTTGGAGGAATATAACTTTTTTATGTGGATATATGGATATTTGGTTTATTTATAGAATCCTATCAAATAGAATTTGTGATTAGGTTAATTACAATTTAGTATGAATCCTTAAGATTAACTGATGTTATTTGGAGATAAATGTTTAGATTTATCTTGGAAGACAATATGATTAAGTAATTATGTGATTTGGGTTTCAATATTAGTTTGGATTACATGGAATAATTTTATGGAATATTGTTTATTTAATTTTCTTTGATGAACATTGGGTATTGTTTGACAAATTTTAGAGATTAAGAGTAGTTTTTCTTTTCATAATGGTTTATCTTTTTGGGGATTTTCTGATTTTGTACTGACCAATTTTTGTTTTGGTCAATGTATAAAGATATGGAAAAAATATAGTTCATATTTTGTGGATTAGGGTGTTCTCTATATATTATAAAGGCTCTTTCAATGTGAATAAGTAATAGTGAATACCCATCGTTTGGAGAAAAGATGTGTTTGTGGTAGAAATCTAGTAATGGATGAAATTATACATGAAAAGTAATTATGTCTCCTTATGTTATTATTCAAGATAATTAATAAATTCTTCCATAGTTTGATACATGACTTAAAATAAAAATATTTTCCATTAACTTTTCATACTAGGGAATCAATGACTATTTAACCCGTCACAGGTTTGTGATATTTTGGGGGTTAACTTCCTCTTAATCATGTCTTCAACTACTCTACATAAATCCTTGATGGTTTGTTTCTCTTCCATATACATGTTTTCTTACATTGAATCCTACTATAGGATATCTCGGGTGACCACTATGTTTCTATTTCTATCATTTAATGTGATATTTTATTGACTCTATTTCCTATTTGGGACATTCAATCATGTTTCCAAGACATTTTTTGAAATTACGAGGATGAAAATCCAAAATGGGGGTAAGGATGTATCATCCCTAGTAAATAAATAAAATAACATTTTCATATTTTTTTAAATTTTTAAATTAAAATTTCATTTTAAATTAAAGGGAATTCTAGTTTCTATGGCGTACCTAATACGTAATAACATGTTTGATTGAAATATTATGTTACACACAATGCAGAGTCATACTGAAAAATAATATAATAATAATATTTTAAATCATAGTTACTGCCTAGGCGTTGTATTAAAGGTAATTTAATTAACAAACTACAATATGAATATACATTTTTATTAAATTTTTTACATTTATCCAATAAATATTTGAGGCTCAAAATGAGAAATAATTGTATTTTAAATATAAATACTTTAATATTCATTAAAAGGTCAATTTACCGCATTTGGATAAATAACCATCGTTAAATATAGTTTAGGTAAATTTTATATGTTCCATTTAACTAAATAATATGCTTCATTAGAATCGAGACATCAAAATTTTCTTTGGATAAATTTTTTGTATTTTTCTTATAAACTTCAGTCTTTATGAATAGTGAAAAATAATTTATTTTAATTGAAACCCGCCTTTTAATCTAACACAATTATAAAGTTAGATTATCTTTTTTAATGGTTTTGAAGTGTAATTAGATTATATTTTTTCTATTTAATACTATGTCTGTCATTGGAAGTAATATATCTCGGAAATTGTACATAATCAAATGTCATTCATTTGATAGTTATTATTTCTTAAAAACTATTTTAATTGTTTTGATTGTGAGAATTAATATTACATTGATTTCTACATCTTATATGTTTTTAATTTGAAAAAATATTTTCCATATTTAATATAAGGAGGTCCAAATTGTTTAAATAGGTAACTTTTAATTTTAGACACTGAATATTGACTAGAGTAAAAATTTTATTTACTATGCTTAAAGGGTAAATCTTGTAAATAAAGGTAACACAATAGTATTATAATAATATTAAATTACCCTAACATGTATCCGGATTCTATTGGATGATACATTTCTGACAATGGTCATCCTTGTGTCTATTTTGGTACCCCGTGGAGCCTCTTGAGAGTTATAATGACACATTATATTAATTAATTAAAAGTAAAGGATAAAATTACAAAAAATGATATTTTCTAGTAAATAAATTATAATATTGGGTTATATATGGTATCTATTAGAAAATTTATATTATTTTGATTTATAAAAATATTTCCTAAATCATGGAAATTTTTTTATAATTTATTTGTTGTCAAATAAATAAAATTATTTATGAAAAAATAATGATGTAGTGTTTACATCATTAATGAATGATTGAAATAAATAAAATCTTGTTGATCAAAAAAATATCCCAAACATGTCCAATTATTATTGGATGAGTTTATTTCGTACATTAGTCATCTTATATCATATATCAATAAGTTTTGGACCTTTAGAAACTGAAAGTAATTATATAATACTATAATATGATTAAACATTCCTAAAGAGCCCCTCCACCCCCTTATAAAAAGCCATCACATCTAACCCATTTCTCACACTTCTCAAGCCTAAAGGCTCATCCATCCTCTCCCAAGTTAATATACTTACACCCCAATCCTCTTACTAGAATCCTTCCCCAAGGAATAAGGCAATTCAATTAAACATTTTTGCACAAACAAAAGAGAGATACCCAATTTAAAGGAAATGTATTCTCTTCAGCTCTTTTGTTTTATTTTACTTCTCCAACTCCATAAAATCTTTTTTTAACATTATTTTATAAAATCAACAATATACTAAATATAATAAGTTGTATTTATGAGATTTATTTGAACTAAACTTATACAGACCTCCATCTAATGGTTAAAGAACATGCTATTTATGAGGACAACGAACTACGGCCTCACGAAATTATGATTGTTCCATTATATCCTTCCACCTCTCATGGTGGCCATTAATACGGTATTGTACATATATGTGATATATATTATATTTAGTTTGTTTCTATTATTCATTATTTTTTTCATTTATAGAATACCTTTATGGTTTCCATAATGGGTAAATACGATAACTTCATTTGAGGAAGTGCGGACTACCGTCCCCTCAACGTGATATAACTCATTCATTACATACATGGAACATATAAAATATGGAGATAATTAAATTATATATGATATTATTATGGAATTATAATATACATATTTATAAATAAATTTTCATTCTGTTAAATATGAAATAGAAATGAACGTAGAATTCATGCGTACGTACGACTTGCTATCTCCATGAATGGTGCATTTCATTTATTATCTCGAAAAGTTATGTGCTATTATAAGTTCATATATACATGATATAAATGATATATATGATATCTAAATCATGAATATTTTTATGGAGATAATGTAATTTTTACGACATGTACAATTTGTAATTAGAACAAGTTAATTTTTGACTCAAGCTCCTATCATCGTCAAAAGGTCCAATATGAACTCAAATAATTAACAAAATTGACTTGAAAATAAATAAGTGATATAAAAGGAATAATAAATGTGAAAATGGTTCTTAATCAAGTAAATATTATGTTATGTTTATTATTCTGGATGAACAAGGAACAAACAAGTAAAACCAGACACGATATAAGGGGCTCTTTATCTCACATTAAATTCTATGAGATTTCCATTATTCAGAAGTTATTTATTGCATGTGTTATATTTTTTACTTCCATTTGATATATTATATCATGATTCCCTTTATATTCATCAAATTATATGATTAATTTGGATATTATTTACTTTTCATCATATGACATGATTGATTACAACATGGTAAGGGGTTTCATTTCTCACTTTTAATTATGTCATATTTCCATTATTATCCACTTATTTATTGGATGTGATGAGCTATGTACATCAATTTCTTATATATTATGATGATTCTATTTATATTCATGGTATTATGTGATTATTTTTGTGGTTATGAACTTTGGGTCATATAACACGATTGATTATAATGAGGTAATGGGTTTTCATCTCACTTTTTATTCTCATGAGATTCGTGCTATATTAGAAACTATTTAATTTTTTTGGTGTATGTAATTACCCTTATTATATTATTTGTATAATATTATTTAATTTATGGGTATTTACATATTTATATTATGATCATTCTTTCATTTGTTGATAGTGTTGTAACATACCAAATCAGTAAGGCAACCTTTCACAGTACTCATTTAGTCAAAGTCTTCTTTTATATTATGTATTTAAATTTTAATTTTAAAATGTTGGGATATGTTATTATATATCTTTATTGCTGTAAATTTGATGTCTATGTGATGAGATACCCATTTTATCTCATCCACCCTTTTTCTGTTTTTTTAAATGATGCGGTTAGGCTGCTAAATTTTCAGAAGGGAACTTATTTACCCAATTTCCATTAATTGGGTTAATCTTATACTTCATTGTTATGTAATGTTGTGATTATGTGTGGAATCAATATTTAATTTTTTATGTAGAAGTTTCCACACCCCATTTTTGGAAATACTTTTGATACACATAATCACCCCATAGATAAATTCTGAAGTCGTCGATATGAATTTGGTAAGAGTAATTTTAACTCAATTTCCATTTATTGAGTTAAAAATCCATCTCATTGGTGTTCTTTTTTGAAAAATATGTTTGAATGTTCTCTAATTTATTTACACTGAATATCCAATTATATTAAGGGTATTTATATTTTTCACACATTATTATGTAATTGATTTATCATAAATCTAAGTATACAGCTTCTATAATGGATTTCGTCTCATTTTACATTTCATTGAGCCGTTATTATTTTTATGAACCCATTCACTCTTAAATGGTTTTTATAGATTCATTTGGAATATTATATCATGAAAAACCTTATTCTCATAATATTATAATTTTCTGATTAAATTTTATTCCTCAATTATTTTTACTCAAGTGTCTCTCATTTTGTTAAAAACTCATTAACTAAAATTTCGGGTAAAATGTTTTAAAGATTTATTCTTCGAAATAATTCTCAGTAATGTCCATGTTTTCCAAACGATTTTTAAGGATTTATTTATATGTACATTAATGTTTTAAAATGTTAATTCTATTAAATGATTCTAAGTGGTGTGTGATAGTTTGATTCCAAAAATCACTTCATTAAATGTTTTAAATGGCTTTGAAAATTGTTTGATTAATCATTGATTATATCAATGTCATTATATTTTATATTGTGATAGCAATGTGGAAATGATATCTTTATTTTTTGCTTGTTTTATGTGTTATGAATATTTTATGGTTATTGGGCATTGTGTATGTATATGGGTGGATCCATGATGAACATAGGGCGGGTGAGCCCAAGATTTCACTACAACGCATTGGGTAACATTATGGAGATAAATGTTAATGTTTCTCCTAAGAGATTTCGGGAACATAGTGTGATGTGTATTTCAACATAACCTCCTATGTAGCTGTGATGGATACAATGTAAGTATGATATGGATTCCACAAGTTACATTTATGATTTCTGACTTTTTATGTGTCATTTTTAAATCTTAGGATTTCATGAGGTATGTTATGATTGAAAAGTATGGTTTCATTGTTTTGTATTTGTTGGTTGGTTAATGTTTTCATACATTATTTTATAACCATGGATGATATTTTTATGCACTCAATATGTTTTTGAAATGTTTTCCACAATAATTATAGAAGAATAAGTGTCAAGGATGGGATCAATTAAAATTTATGCAGGCTAAAACATGGAACTAGACATTTTTCTTTTTAATAGTTTTTATTTTATAAAAAATGGAAACTAAGTAGTAGTGTCTACAATAAATTTTAATGTTGATATGTAATAGTTACGGCCTAATTATCTAATACTTTAAACTAGAAAATATCCTCAATCTGAATTCTTGATTTAACTCAATATTATGTAATTTTTAAGGCTGGGTACATATAATTTTTATAACCACCAATAAATAAATTAGTGGAGGTTTATATGGCCACAAATATTAAAAAACTTCCATAACAACTTAGTATCTCAATTGTGAAATATTATTTATATCCATGAAGTAAATATGTGATCTATTTGAATAAAACAAAACATTGATAGTGTATCAAACATACCTGAACACAATAATATTCCCCCATGTATTTTATTACAAAACAATACATTTAAACATAGAATTTTTTCCCTTTTTGTATATACAGAAGAGATAAAAAATAAGTGGTATTTAAAAATGTTATAAATTAATATCTAATTATCATCATTATGTATTTAAAGTGGACATAAACATTAATGAATAAAAAAACTCTCTCTGAAGAAATGATAAGATAAAACCAATAAACACATCAAAATAATTAATTAAAAAATAACGAAACTCATAAAAAGAATAAACAATTAGAAAAATTTAGTGCTCTCAATGAACATGATCTTAACCTATATATAATAGTTTGAGCATATAGAAAATAATTCTTATATTGAAATTATATTTGTCCATGATTTAAAATATTATTAATAGAGACTCGACTTCGTTTTTATTCATTGAAGTACATGTGTAACAGGCCTTGGAAAATCAAACATAAACACATTTTAGTACCCATACTATTTTAGTTCAAATTAGGTTTGTATCAAAAAAAATTTAGTACACAATGTTTTTAATCATTTATTAAAATGGGACAAAATAATATGAATATTTTGATATTTAAAATATAAAGATATAAAGATATTGAGAGAACCTATGAAAACAATAATTAGTATAATTTCCTTGTATATGTAATTTTAAATATATTATTATTTATACCATCCATATGAAACTATTAAAAAAATAATTCTTTAACATCTTCAGAAAGTGATGATTAAAACAATAACCATTCAAATTTAATATCTTGTTTCATTATAAATAACATCTTTTCATATTACCCTTCATATTAAACAATGTTATATAATGATTCCCTGAAACAAAAAACATCCATTTTTCGATTAACATTCACCTTTTAATGAATATCAAGATCATCACAAACATTTTATTTTACTGGTTTTGAAAAAAAAATTCATGTTGTTATTTTACATTTCAAAATTATAATTATTATTCACTTTATTTTTCATTTTCTTCTCTTTTTATCTAACAAAAAAATAAAAAATTTTCTCTTTTCATTTTCAAAAAAAAAGATCTTTATTATCTTTTTGTAACATTCTTATGATACTTAGTAAAATATTAATAATATTTAGTAATATTATTCATTTGAATATGAAATTCAATTCATAATATAGTTAATTATTTTAAATTTTATTTTACACATTCTGTAGTTGATGAATATAAATATTTATAATCATAATTAATAGTATTACAAACCTTAGTTGAAGTATCTATAAAAACACCAATAAGGTTTACTCTATCATTAAAGACATATGTTAAATGAGGATATTATATAGTTAAATAAAGGATACTAGTCTCCTTTTCAGTTACATATTATTCACTATAGTCTAATTCTTTGGTGACAATCCAACATGTATGATAATAACATTAAATTTCCATGATGTATTTATTATATTTCCCTTATTGTTTTATAAATTGTATGCTCACATTTAGTATAGACAAGTAAACTATATTCATAACATAGAATAACGGATTTACCATTCATGATTTTTTTCAAAGTTCTTCTTGTATCTCTTTCTTTTCTAATCATTCTTTTTGGTAGTTTGATTTTTATTTATAAGTATGGGAATTCATTTTCTAATTAATTTAGATCATCATTAGTCTATAATTGAGATGAATTTGAGGAATCATTATAAGTGTTATTAGATACATATATATATTTAATATAATTTCCATATATCTTATTAAAAGAATCATTTTCATTGTTCCTCAATTTAAGATATTATTATAATAACGATCCAATTATAATATCTTTTTTGTAATATGAAATTTTTTTAGTTTCCTTAAAAGCTAATTTTATTGAAGGACACGTATTTATTAAGGAGTGAACTATCATTTCAATCAACACTTCATTATTTATAATTTATGTATGGGAGTATTTTCCATTAGAAATCATTATAAATAATTTGAACATATAATTTAAACATTCAATATCATAGATTGTAAATTCTCTAAATATATCCCTATCACTTTCAATATTTGTTTTGTAAAAAAATGTAGTTCCTTTATGAGTTAGTTTTAAGGTCCTTTAAATGTTATAAGTAGTTTGACAAGAATATATTTTATTATTCACACATCTACTTAGAAATTTGTTGATATGTTATAAGAATTCCATGTTGTAATAATAAAAAAATTATGTATATATTAATTATAATAAATATTGTTTTTCATGAATCTATTTATTTTTCAATAAATTTGGTATATATTTATAATTTTAGAAACAATCGTATGATTTTATCCATATCTTGATAGATTTATCTCAGTACTGCATCCAGCATGAATTTAGAGAAGCATTATAATTGACCATGAGTCACAATGTATGAAATTTTTTCTAATAGCTCTAGTGACTATAAGGGTAACCAACGATCCACAAGAAAGTCTAGATTCACAACAGGATGCCATTTGGAACACTTCTAAATTTTTATAAATGGTTGAGGAGAACACATAAAAAACAGATCGACTACATTCCTATCGGATTGAAAAAGACGAATATCTCATAAACTATTCTACTAACTACACATATAATATAGACACCACATGAACAATTTGAGTGACCAAACCTTATATCATAGTGATGATATATTTGACTTCTCAATATGTGTAGGATCTACTGCATAAAAGATGAAGTTACCATATGGTGATGTGAAGGGACCGTTTGAATGAGTTAGTTCATTGAAAAGTACTAATGTGACCGTATAAACATTAATATATAATATGATCAAAATATAAACCATATATCTCAGAAGTTTTTCTTAATTTTTGTGACACTATAGTGAATTTTAAATGGAACTCTTCAAGAAACCATGAGTAAAGTGGTATAAGAATTCAATGGAATATATTGAACCACATTGGACGTATAATTAAATATTTTTTAGAAGAAATTAATTATAATTTATTTTAAATAAATTAGAATTATTATTATTTATTCATTAACAATAAATCTTATTCGAGGATGTATTAATTTTAATGAAGACTGAAGTCTCAAAAAGATAGTGAATATTTTAGAAGAGTGAAAAATGTGATCTAATAATCTGGAATCAAGAAATCATAATTTTATTTTCATCTAAATATCGTCATAAGATCTATGAACTTATCCAAAATTTACATGTCATATTTATAACTAAAGGAAAGCCTCAACAAGAGAAGATACATATATAAAACTACCAAGAATTGATCATTTGTTACATAAAAATTTCTTTTATATCTCTCTATATTTACATTTATGTTGTGATAAATTGATTCTATAAATATTTTAAATTATACACTACTATAGATTATATAAGAGTTCTAATATACTCATTATTTATTTCATTCATATATGTACTCCCATGAATACTATGGAAGAGGATGTGGGATAATCCTAGACAACCTTTTGTGGGTTTTTATATGTATACATATTCTTGGTTGAGAATTTGTTTAATATTTAATAATTATTCTTGATAGATTGTGATTTTAAAGAAGTGAGGTCTAGGTCTCACCCTGATATTGAATATGTTTATTTTTATTTCTTTTTTGTGCATTGACTTTTTTATTACTATTTTTTATAAAAATATAATTTTTTCTTTCTTATCGATATTTTACATATCAAATATGTATTGGATAATGTGATTTTAATATGTTTTAATCAATATTGTGGGTTTTTAATTCAAAAAATTAAATTAAATAATCCTACAAAATTAGTTAATTGTCTTCTATCAAAATTAGGTGATTTTGGTTTTAAATTTAAATTTTTATTAGACAATCTATTTAACCGTATTGAGTACTCAAATTCTTTCAAAAAATTGTATCAAATAATATTATTAATTTTAAATTTTTTATATCATGTATTAACTATGATCATTTTAAATCAAACAGATCTAAATAAATAATAGTTCAAAATTTTTATCTTTACTGATAATAATAGTCTTGTGGGAACTGCTAAAAATAGACCTCTATATTTTAACATTACAAGTTATGATCAATGAAAAATAAAAATAAAAACACATCCTAAAACAAGGGTATTTTATATTTTTAATATAATAAAATATCAATAGGGAAAACTAAATATTTTAATAGAATAATAAGGTGATGTCACAATGGCTACCTTTATATTGTTCTCATGGAGAAGATAAATTTAATATAATTTGTGCATGTGATAGAACATTTAAATTTTTTGATACATAATATATATATATTATAAAGGCACTTATAATTTAAAATAAATGTTTTTAAATATTTATAATATTCTATATGGTATATTTAAAATAAATCCTAACATGTTTATTTCAAAAATGTATCTTACGAGTAGTAAAGATACAGATATGATTAATGCAATAAGAAATAATAATAATAAAAGAATCATGTATTAAGGACTATAATATGATTACCTAATAGATGGACTGTCACTTACCGATTACTTTAGGAATCATCTGATGTGGTAAATCTATCAATAAAAGAGTTGATAAGATAACTGATGATGTTTGTGTAAGAACATAATTTAAATGATAAGGATAATGAAAAATAAATAAATTACATTCAAATAATATTATTCTGAGGAAAAATATGTAATAAATTATAAGGGAACTACTGATGGTGATTATGAATCTAATAGTGATGAATGAATGGAATATTTAGAAAGAATAATAAAGAAAATTTAGAAAAAGTATAAGTTATTCAAGATGTTGGGCCTCAAATTAATGTATAATTAAAAGTGTATTGGAATAAATATTGTAATTTTTTAGAAGATACATATTATTAGTGTAAAAGGAAAGGATAAAAAAATTGTTGTAAAATGATAATATATTGGATAAATATGATGAATAATGTACCACCTGAGACTCTACTATAATAGATAGATATTGCATCATTATCTATTGTTATAGTGTTTCCATTAATGAATCATTGTTTTTATATTTATTTAAAAGTTACATTTTATAATTTAAAATATACCAAACTAATTCCATTTTTTGAATTAATAATATCCAAAATGTCTTTGTATGATTTCTTGTGAATCTTCTAAATATGTCATGTTTTAGTCTAAAACAGTTTTAAAGAAACAAGGAATTTTTATACCTTTTCCATTATATAATAATGAATTAGATGTCTAGAAGAAATTAGGTGTAATATAATATGGATGTATCGAATAAAAATAAATTAATTAAAATATTACTTCAACTTATAAAACCTATGAAAACCATGTGTAGTACTGTTTAAAATATTAATTTTATATAAAAATTATTTTAATATATTATAATATTAACAATTATTTTCATGATATATTTAGTTTTAGATTTACATGAAATCAACATAAAATTTATTTGTTTTATAAAAAAATATTTTAGGTCATCAAAATAAGTAACCAAAATATGTTTATAATATATATAATTTTCAATCTTAATATTTTTTATCTTAAAATATTTTAACATGATTATATGTATTTAATGTAAAATTATTTTTTCAAAACTATATACAATTTTTATGATAAAATTATTTTTAAATATTAATTTAAAAATATAAAATTAGATTATATGGTCAATAATAAAATTTTTCATTATAATTAGTTATAATAGTGAAAATTTATTTATTAACATAAAAGTAAAAAAAGGACAAATTGTAATTTACCATGTTTAAATTTCTGGACCATTTATACAACGTTCCTGTAATTGAATAGAAGATATATTTTACAAATAACTGTTTCCTAAAAAAATTACTATTTTTTCTCTATTGATCATTGAATTGTGTCATGGTACTATTAGAAAATGTAAATGTGTTCCCAAAACTAGTCTTCCCTTCACTTATAAGTGAGGGACATCTTCACCACTTCAATAAACACATCAGAATATATTTTACTCTTTAAAATATTCATATTTATCTTCCTTGAAACCAATCCAGAAAACATAGGTCCATTTCACTCATAGTTAGCCTAATTCCTTCAAATTCAAGGATACTTCCAAGAAAAAATCATGTTCCCTACGTCACTTATAAAATAATTAGTTTTTACATAATTTTAATCTTTAAAATTTTTCATTTATATCATAATATAATGATATTACAATAATCAATTTATTTTAATATTACTATATTAATATTATTATCATTATTTTTTCATATACCCCATGAATTATGAAATCAAAAATTACTGTTAGCGCATTGTGAAGAATACCACCTCCAGGACATAACATGTTTCATATTCCCTAATTTATTTAAAAGATTGGTTATATTATTGTTATTAACTGATAAATATGATTTTTATAATATAGTTAGGGATTTTGAGTGAAAAAATTATGATCCTCCAAATGATATGACTGACAAACAATCCTGGTTAGTTTAACCATTTGAAATTACAATTCTAAGATTATATTATTTTCTTCAAATCACTTAATGTATATATATATATTAATTATTCTAATAAAAAATTAAATTTAACATATTTAATATCCATAATTAAAAATAAAAAATATTATTACAATCATGTTATAAATACATTATTGTGCAACAATCACACATTCCACAAATATCATGATATGTTCATATCTCGGGCGACTTTACCACCAACATGAACAATAGAATACATTTATGTTATGGATGAAAATGAGAAAAAAATTTCTGATCTTATATGACATAAATGTATAAATAATGATTTTTTTTCTGGATATATAATATCAATATCTAATTATTTATGTTAATAAAACAACCCAATATTCTTATTTGTGACATCATATTCATAAGGAATGCCTAAAAACTCATTAAAGGGATTTAAAACATCATAAAATATTATTAATCTTCCCTAATATTATCTCTAATGACTATATAAGTTAATAATTTCACCTAAAAATTAAAATGATCTCCACTATTATAAAACTTACACAGACGAGGAAAATTGTAAACAATAATGTAGAAAATCAAAATAATTCATTTAGAGAATGATAATTTAAAAAGGGAATAGATAAATAAAGTTGTGATTATAGTTATATGGTAATTTATTAAAATATTTATTTTTATAAAATATGAGGTTAAATAATGGTGAATGATTTAAGGACAAGATATAAGGGTTTTTTCATCTGAAAATTCTCTCTCTCTGGCATAATTTTTATTATGCACCCAATTTCATTTATGTGGTGTATATACAACATTTTTTTAGATATTAAACAATTATATAAATTAATTCATGGGATTTTAATATCAATTTTAATCCTTATATTCCAAAATGTTATAATTGAATTGTTACCCAAGCCATAAGTTGGGATTTCCCATCTCTATTTTATTTTATTAGATATAAAGTGGTAATCACCATCTATTTTATTTTTTTTGGTCATTTAATATAAATGTAATAGTTTTTTACATTATAATCATGAAATTTAAGGGATATAATGTTATATATTGTTATCTGTATCTCATATTCTTTTAAATAAATATCGGATTTTTCCATGGTGGAAAAACAATATTATGTTTTTTGTTGTAAAATTGTATGTAATTTCAAAGAAAATATATTTTAAAACTGACAATGAAAAGAAAATGAAAACGTGGAATTTATTCACCTAGGGATAATCTCTAGGAAAATGGTTTTTTGATAATCAACTCAATCATCCCCCAAATACACGATGAGTTGTCCAATGGCTCTATATTTGGAGAGGCATTAATGAGGAACATGATTTAGAACATTCACACGTTCTTAATTAACCGTGATGAAATATGATTCCTTCCATTTTCTTCACATCCAACCAATTTAATCTATTGAATCCAATTATTATCTAACATATACAGCATATAATGTTATAATTACCCATTCCACTATTATTATTTTATATGGGTGGTTTATATTACATTGTTGATACCCCATAGATTCCATGTTTATTAAATGATGATCTCATGTACATAAAATATCTTATTTTGAATGAGGATGTATTCGATATATATATTTCCCATTAAATGAAAGAATGTGTTTTTTAACAAGTGGTTCCTCGTGGAATTGTATGAAAGGGCATGATGACTCTTGTGGTGAATGAATTTGGATAAAATAATAAACCTGTAAGAACCTGGATCGTCTAATCTTGTATATTTTTACTTTTCTAGTCGTTTTTAAAAAAAAGATGAAATTCTGGAAATTTTCAAAGTACATGATATGTACTGCATTGCTATAGGAGGTCGTGTGCTGCCCTTGTATTGGCCACACACACGGCCATGTGGGGGTGGTTTGGAGGCTACCTAAAATAGAGTAGGGAAATAGAGAGGACACATCATGTACATCAAAATTACACTCCATGTACATTATTGTTTTACATTTATTGGATCAGGGTCGCATCTAATCACCATAACATGCTACTTCTAGGTCTCGTTCAGTTGAGAGCTCCCATATGGACATGATTATTATTCAATCCCTTGAGCCTCCATCTGATCTCTGATTCGACCGCCATCTATTGCGTTGGGATCATCTCTGAAAGCTCTTCCTTCTCCAAGAGCATCATTTAACAATTTCTCTTCCCTCTTGAGATATCGTGGGTTGAACATTTTAGTCATTTTTGTATATATTCAATGTTCTAGAGAGATTAAAACTTCCATGTTCACGTATATTATTCCTAGAACGTTGAAGTAGGTGGTTTGTGCCTTTCCGTTGATGGTCATAGAATATTATGTGACAATCCCACCAATACCCTAGAACATGGAATTTGGTGTTTATAGTTTTACCCAGATTTATTGTCTTCCATGCTCGCATGTTTGTGTATAGGTTGTTTGGGTATGAATAGGGTTGATTTCTATGCTTTGGATTTATTTCCCATGCACGATCCATTAACGACCGTTTTTCCCTTTTTAGCCAGTTTGGCTGCTTTGCCTATTTTCCATGCATGTTGTTGTAGGATGGATAGTTTGTATTCGGATATTCTTGATATGTTCTAGACATTTTAACCAAGTAGTCTGGTAAATTTACATTGGCCATACTGCATTTCAATGATCGTTGATCTATACATGGTCATGAGAACCTGGTGTAGTATACAATAAGGGGAATTGACCAAGTGAGCTTCCTCAGAGAGTCTTTGAGCACATTAGAATATAAGTGGAATTGACCAAGTGATCTTCCTCAGAGACTCTTTGATCACTTTAGATTATAAGGGGAATTGATCATGAGATAATCCTTATTGATTCTTTGTTTTACATTGAATTACCATGATTACTCTAGACTATAAGTGGAATTGATTGAGTGATCATACTGAGAGTGTCTTTGAAAAACCTTGTAAATAAAGGGAATTAACTGATTGAACATCCTCATAGTGTCCTTGACCATTGGGGTTTAAGGGGAATTGACCATGTGAGCTTCCTCAGAGAGTTCCTGACCACCCTAGACTATAAGGGGAAATTACTTTTAGTGCTTCCTCAAAGAGTATTTTTGAATTCTTATGACTGAACTAGAGGGGTTAGTCCATGTGCACTGCCCAGATGGTTGAATTTACTTCTTAGGAATGACAATATGGGATGTATGTAATTATATCTTAGAGGGTAAACTGTTTAGAGTTTAGCTATTTGCATTGATGAATCTTGATATTGAAACTATGGATTGTTTACTGCTAAGTACTTTCATGATTACTATTTTTTTAACTTTTACCAGCCATATATTCACTAACTATTAGGCATAGATCATTGGGTGGTTGGCTACTGGGATTTACTCCGTCACCCAGTTTCGGCCATGCTTTTGGCCCCAAACATAATATATTAATTCATGTATAGATAAGGGAAAGTTCCCTTCTAATTCAGGTACATGACTTGATGTGGAGATTGAGAGCATGAGAACAAGTTTAATCATGCGATGGTGAGGATATATTTATCTTTTTCATTTGTACTTTGGTTTAGAGCTGTCTGTATTTTTAGCACTGTGACTTGTTTGGATGATTTCCTAGACATATGTAACATGAATCATTATATATATATATATGTTATTTAGTTGTTTATTATTCCAATCTTCTGTTTGTTTAATGTTGTAGGATATTTACCGCTTCCGCTATTGGGTGTTGTTTACTACCACAATGTACTCTACTAATGAGGGAATAGTTTCCCAATAATCACACCCAATCCATCGCTTCTAGTCGGCAGCCTTTGGCGTGCATGTAAATGTACTTGAGGCCATGTGAACAACTGGGTATGTGGCTCTTCTAGGCGGCTTATGGAACTGGGACGTTACAAAGTGGTATCAGAGGAATTCTATTCTCTTGACATACAATTTGGAGTCTTTAGACCGAGATCGGATAGAATAGTTACTTGGTAATAAGATGTGCTCAGGAGTAGCAAACCCATGTACAGGGAAAAGCCAATCTACCTCATTTAATTCAATTTCTATATTTTTTCAACTTTACAATTGTATTTATTTTCACAAATCGGTGACTCACCTGTATTTTGATGTTACCGTTAATGTTATTGATGTTCTTTTTTTTTCAACCCAATGTTATTAGGGTATTTCATCTCTTTCATCATAGAGTCACTTTCTAGAAATCATGTGTCTTGCATTTATGCCATGCCATCAAGGATTAATGAGAGATTTCATCTTGTTGTGATAGATGTTGTGTTCAATTATAATGCTATTGTGATAGTTGCCTTGATAAATACCTGCTATTTGATGGGGTATTGTTTGTGTAAGTTTTTGTATTAATGAAATCCAAACATTGGTTCTTGAGGTGTTATGGGCCTTCATTGATCAGAATTTGGGGGATAATTTCCTTTTTTGCATTTTTATAACATGTATAAGAGAAAAGATTTGATTCTCAGGGGTTATGGCCCCCACAAATCAGAATTTGGCACTTCCAATGTTTTTTCAGTGTTTTTCAGGGTCTTGGAGTAGTTTCTAAGGAATAGTGTCCAAAAAAACTAGAATAGACGCCTTGTAGTTTTGACTACATGGTATGTGTTCTTCTATTTGGGATGAAAGTTTTTTTATTAAGTACATTCCCTATACTCTATGTACACACCGTGTAGTCTCTATCCATGTCATAGGTCATGTGGGTAGAGACACAGGATATGAAATCTCTTTCGAGAACACATTGTGTTCCAGTTTCACACACCATGCAATGTTGACCATGTGTCCAACCGTGTAAATAACAACCCAGACGAATAAACATTAAAATATACATTTTCTGTTAGTATTGAACACGCTGTGTTTTCTGACCTAGGTACCAGCCGTGTCACTAACAACACAGGTCAATTTTACCCTTTCACATACATGCCATGTCCGTCTGCGACACGGTGTATAGTGTGAGCCGTGTGCCAGGCCATGTCCCTAACAACACGGTTCAGGTGAATCTTTTCTAGTACACTATGCGTCTACCTTAAACATGCAATGTATTCTTTTCTAATGAGATTTGTGTGGCTAAACCGTTTATAAGGAATCGGGTAGGGAAATGGGGATCAAGTACATGTCGTGTGTTAAGACTACACGTCGTGTGTTTTGGGTGTTACACGACCATCATTGGTAGTAGTACACGCCCATGAAAATGGCAGAAGGGAACACAACATGTAGAAATTGTACACGCCATGTAGTCATGTTTTGTAAAACATTAGTTCTTTTATTCTCATGTTCCCTTATTACACTTATAGTTTTTTGTCCTAGATAATCTAGTTTTAATGTGTGAACTTGACCTTGCAGAGTCATGCCACCGAGACGTCCTCAGGTTATGTTCTAGTTTCTAGGAGGTGATCAGACATTTGATAGGGCCTATCAGGGACTTTTAGCAGATCCTCCTTTCATGCCAGTCTTGGCCTATACTGTAATCCCAGCCACAGGTGCTGATGCATAGTTCAGAGAGGGATTTTTTAGGATGATGCACACTTTTTTGGGTGTGCCGCCTCCTACCCCATCAATGGAAGAATTGACTCTGGTGTTTCAGTAACAGTATCCTCCTACTATCTCATTGGATGGAGGACCCATGGCTACAGAGTCATGACAAGGATCCACAGTGACAATTTTCAAGCATCTGGAGATAGCTACAGAGAAGAGGGTGAAGATTGCTACCTACATGATCCGAGACTCTGGCAGAAGGTGGTGGGATGTGATCTCACATGCTGGGCGCCAATAGAATATGGATTTAGATGAGTTCTGGTGTATCACATACGATTATTTCTATATGGAGACCTTGAGGGATGATCGATTCTGAGATTTCATGAGTCTAGGGTAGGGTAACCTTTCTATTATGGAGTACTCTTCTCACATCACAGAGCTATATTGATTCATGCCTATTCTAGGAGGTGATGAGTTGTTCCTTGCACGGAAGATTGTGAATGGATTGAGGCACGACATCTGATCATAGGTGAAAAACCATGGGTTGACTTTGATATACTATATTTCCAACTAGGTAATGATCACAGAGTGAAATCTGAGAGTTTCTGGAGCTATGAGCTAGTGCGGTTCGACATCCGGAGTTGGTGTTCCTCTTACTGATAGCAGGAAGCTCCACAGGGAGTTTTCATGAGGAGATCATAGTAGGAGGGATGCATCTGCTGGGAGCCATGTGGCGTGCTACCTATATGGGAACAGCGAGAATCTGAGTCCACAGTGCCCGAGAGACCATGTGGAGTGCAGATCTTGCGGCATGATGGGTCTCCTTCAGCGCTTATGTCAGTTCTTCCCCCAAGTAGATAGTGACATTGGTTATAATATGACTTAGTGTTCAGGAGATACACAACTAGTTTGTCCCCAGGCTGTGAACTGCAGTTCTTCCGGCTGTTTGGGTGGAGGTGGAGGTCGTGGATATGGTCGTTAGTCGCCATTTTTTAGCGACAATATGGTGGATCGGCTCAGAGTGGTCAGGAAGGGTTACAGGGCCACAACTTAGGCTTGAATTTTGCAGTGGAGCAGACCCAGCAGGAGAAGGATCTTGGACCCTCTACAGTTCGAGGTACGATATTTGTAGCCTCAGTTTTAGCTTCTTCACTTTTCGATATAGGGGCTTCTCATAGCTTTATCTATGTTTCTATTGTGGAGATCATTGGTCTCTTTATCACTTCCTCTACCGATATCATGACGCTAGACACATTGTTGGGACTAGAACTTCTCTTGTACGTTAGTGAAGGGAGTTCACTCTATAGTTTTGTGGGTGTAACTTCTTATGGATCTTCTATGTCCAAGTTATTCATTCTTGGGATGGACTGGTTACTTATCTTCTAGGAAGTTGTTGACTGTTATCACCGTATGGTGAGTATCACATCACATGAAGGTGAATCCTTTCATCATAATATAAATTTGGATATCCAGGCGAGCAGAGTAGGTCCAAAGCATCATGGGTTGGGAGGAGTTACACCCCATATTTCTAGTCTATATCTAGATGACTAGGGGACATCGCAGTTAGACTTTCATCCTATTGTTGATTGTTTCAGAGATGTCTTTTTAGTGGACTTTTCAGGTTTTCCGTCAGAGCGTGAGGTGGACTTCTCAATTGATCTTGTTCTAGGAGCCACACCAGTGTCCAATCCACATTATAAGATGGCTACACTAGAGTTGTAGGAGCTCAAGAAACAATTGGATGAGATACATGAAAAGGTTTCATTTGACCCAATACTTCCCCTTAGGGTTTTTCTGTCCTATTTTCAAAGAAGGCAGATGGTACCCTCAGGCTTTATGAGGAATATTAGATGTTGAACCAGTTGACAGTCAAGAACCAATATCCTTTGCTGAGGATCGATGATATCTTTGATCAGCCTCTAGGATATTGGGTGTTCTCAAAGATTTACATAAGGTCCAGTTACCATCAGTTGCATGTTTGACAATTAGATATACCTCTTACAGCCTTCCGGAGTAGGTATGGTCTATACGAGTATATGATTATGTCATTTGGTCGCACGAATTCACCTGATGTTTTGATGGAACTGATGAACCGAGTGTTCCATCCATACATGGATTCTTTTGCAGTGGTATTCGTGGACCATATCTTTGTGTACTCTCACACTCGACACGACCATGCTACCCATCTTGAGATCATTTTGAGTACACTAAGGGAGCATCCGTTATATTCTAAGCTCTCAATGTGCCACATTTGGAAGGATCAAACTCACTTCCTATGTCATATTATCTTAGATATAGAAGTATCAGAAGACCCAGAGAAAGTGAGATTTGTAGTTTCCTAAGAGCATCCGAAGAACGTATTTGAGATGTAGAGTTTTTTGGGGATGGATGGATACCACAGGCGTTTCATATATGACTTTTCACACATAGAATCACTGCTGACGGGTCTTACTAAGAAGGGTGTGATGTTCTTAAGTTCAGATTCTTGTGAATCAGCCTTTCAAGTGTAGAAAGGGAGGTTGACTTTAGCACCGATACTAGTATTTTCCAGATCCAGGAAAGAGCATTACTGTTCACTATGATGAATCAGGTATAGGGTAGGGAGATATGCTTTTGAAAGGATATGGAGTCGTTGTGTACAGGTCTCGGTAGTTGAGGCCACATGAGAGGAATTACCTGACACATGATCTAGAGATGGAAACAGTTGTTCACTCCCTACACTATTGGAGACATTATCTTTTGGAAGAACCTTTTTTGGTCGTCACCGACCAGAAAAATTTCAAGTACATCTTCACTCAGTGTGATATGAATTTAAGACAGCGGATGTGGGTCGAGTACCTACAATCCTTTTAATTTGAGCTTTCCTGTACGTGTGGGAATGACAACACGGTGGTTGATGTGTTGAGCTGGAAGACACAGATACTGGTAGTTCAGGGGCTAGTACTGAGTGGAAGTTTATTGATCTATTCCCTGAGATGTAATTGCAGGTGCACGATAGACATGGGAACACTTTTTTATCTTATGTAGATGTTAACTCTACTCTTCTTGATTGATTTCAAATGAGGCAGCTATCAGATTTGAAAGCCTAGTCCTATGGAAGATTGTGTCAGAAGAGGACCCTATTCTTGGATGGACTGTAGGTGAGGATGATATCTTGCATTTCCAAATGCTCGTATGGATGCATCAAACATACGCGAGTAGCTGATGGAGGAAATTCATTACTCAGTTTAGGAAGTTCATCCTGGTGTCACCAAGATGGATTGTGATCTACACTGTCAGTATTAGTGGCCAGGTATGAAGATGGATGTTTCTGGATTCATCATGAGGTGTTACACTTGTTAGTAGGTGAAGGCAGAGCATTAATGTCCAATAGGGTTCTTACAGAAGTTACCCATTCCCTAGTTGAAGTGTAATGACGCTGCGATGGACTTCATAACCAGTTTTCTGAGGTCACCTCGAGGGAATTCCACATTTTGTGAAGTCATTGACAGATTCATGAAGGTTTCTCACATCATTCTGATCATGTAGACCTTCAGTGTTGATGAGATCGGACGGTAGTAAACCCGAGAGATTTTACATCTTCATGGAGTTCCACACTCCATCATTTCATATAGGGATACATGTTATACTTCTCAGATCTTACAGGGGCTTCATAAGGTATTGGGTACACGGGTACTTCTGAGTACATCTTACCACCCTCAAATAGATGGCCAGTTTGATCGTATGATTTAGGTGCTTGATGATATGCTCCGAGCATGCATTCTGAATTTTGGAGGTTCTGGGGAGAAGCATATACCTCTTTTGAAGTTTTCTTACAATAATAGTTTTCAAGGAACAATTCATAAGGCACCTTATGAGGATTTATATGGTAGGCCATGCCTATCACCCTTATATTGGGTGGAAGGAGGAGAGGAAGCTTTGCTGGGACCTCGTCTTGTCCAGGAGACCACATAGTAAATTGATTTGATTCGGAAGATAATGGAAACTGTGCAGTCTCGACAGAATTATTATGCTGATCAATGGAGACCACCTCTGGAGTTCGAGGTCAGGGATCAGGTTTTCTTGTGTTTCAAACCAAAATTGGGAGACAAGAGGATTAAGAGACAGATCAAGCTTTCGCCAAGTTATGTCAGGCCGTTTGAGGTGATGGAGAGAGTTGGGCCAGTTTCCTATCGGTTGCAATTAACTCAGAGGTACCGAGATATGCACGACATCTCCAACGTTTCTTAGCATCAACGTTGCTTTTCTGACCCGTCTCAGGTTTTCCAACCCGATGTGGTTGAGTTGGAAGTGGATGCATCCTTTGAGGAGCATCCTATCCAGATTATTTATCAATGTACAAAGGTTCTTATTCACTATTGTGTTCCTCTTGTACGAGTTCTTTGGCATCACTGTCGAGTACAATATGAGACATGGGAGAGGGAGGAAGACACACAATCGCAGTAGCTGGTGATGTTCTGGGTTTCTTCTTCTACGCTGTGCTATAGAAATCTGGGGATGAATATCATTATGGGGGGATGTTTGTAAGAACCCAGATCTTCTTTCCAGGCATTTTTTTCCTTTTATGGTCATTTTTGAGAAAATGAAAAAATTGGGGGAATTTTCAAAGTACACGATGTGTACTACTTTGTTGCAAGAGGTCGTGAGCTGGCCGTGTAGTGGCCACAAACATAGTCATGTGGGGGTGGATTGGAAGCTGCTTAAAGATGAGTACGAAAACTAAAAGTAAATGTTGTGTACATAAAAATACACGCCCTGTACTTTCTTTTTTTTCATTAAATGCACCGGGGTCATGTATAATCACTAGAACACACTTCATCTAGGTGTCGTTCGGCCGAGAGCTCTTGTACGACCACGATCATTCTTCGAGCTCCCGAGCCTCTGTCCGATCTCCAATTCGACCATAGTCAATTGCATTGGGATTGACTTGGTATGCTCTTCCTTCTCCTAGATCATCGTTTTCCAATTTCAATTCCCTCGCGAGATATCATGGGTTGACCTTTTTAAAAGTTTTTTATATCTCTGATGTTCTAAGGAGATTAAATCTTCGAGGATCCGGTATATCATTCCTACAACACCGAGGTAGGTGTTTTGTGCCTTTCTGTTGAAGTTCATTGAGTATTATGTGAAAATTCTAAAAATACCCTTGAACGTGGTATTGTGTGTTTACCGTTTTACCCATGTTGATTGTCTTCCATGCTCTCATGTTTGTGTAGAGGATTTTTGGATATGAATAGGATTGATATCTAGGATTTTGATGTACTACCCATGCATGTTCTGTTTACAATTATTTGGTCTAGTTTAGACAGTTTGGCTACCTTGATTATTTTCCATGCCTATTATTGTAGGATTGAGAGTTTGTATAGTGATATTCTTGATATTATATTGTCTACTTAGCCAAGTAGTTCTATATGTTTACTTTGGCCATACAACATTTCTATGCCCGTGGACCTATAGAGGTCTGTGAGAAACTAGTGTAGTAGACCATAAGGGGAATTGATCGAGTGAGATATCTTAGAGATTCCTCGAGCACTTTAGACTATAAGGGTAATTGATCCAGTGAGATTCTTCTGAGGGTCTTTGAGAACATTAGAATACAATGTGAATTGACCGTGCGATCTTTCTTAGAGAGTCTTTTTTTTTACTTTGAATTACCTTGATTACTCTAGAATATAAGGGGAATTGACGGAGTGAGCTTCCTCAGAGAGTCTTTGAATGTCTTGGGTTATAATAGTAATTTACCATGTTAGCATCCTTAGAGTGTCCTTGAACTTGGGGCTATAAGGGGAATTGACTATGTGAGCTTTCTCAGATAGTTCATGACCATAATATACTATAAGGGGAATTGAAAATGAGTGCTTCCTTAGAGAGTCTCTATGAATTCTCATGACTAAACAATAGGGGATAGTCCGAGTAAACTTCCTAGAGGGTTTCTTGTACTATATAGGTCGGACAATAGGGGATGGATGTGAGTAATTCCTAGAGGGTTACCTATTTGGGGTTTAGTTGTTATTTCCCTATAGCTTGATATTGAAACTGTGGATTGTTTACTGCTGAGTACTTTCCTGTTTGTTGTTCTCTCCACATTTACATACCATATATCCACTGACTGTTAAGCACAGATCTTCGGTTGATTGCCTACTAGGATTTAGTCTCACAATCTATTTGGTCCATGCTTTTGGGCCTGAATATATATTTTTTTGCAGGTATAGTTAAGGGAAATCACCCTTCTACTCCAAGTACCTGACTTGTTGTAGAGCTTGAGAGCATGGGAAAAAGCTTAGGCTTGCGATGCAGAGGATTTATATAACTTTTTGTTTGGTAATTTGGTTTAGCACTGTCTGTATTTCTAGTATTGTGATGTTTTTTATTGATTTCCAAGATATATGTATGATGCATAATTTTATATATGTGTCAGTGCTCCAGTGGGTTATTATTCCAGTATTCCACTATTTACTATTGTTGTATATTTTTTGTTTCCGCTATTGTGTATTGTTTACTTCTGCCATGCACTCTGCCAATGAGGGAATAGTTTCCCCACTATCACACCCAAGCCCTCACAACTAGTCAACAACCTCTGGCATGCGGGGAAATGCACTTGAGTATATGTGACCAACCGGGTATGGGGTGCCTCTAGTTGGATTCTAAAAGTGGGATGTTACCAAACCAGTAGGGGATGATATTATATATAAAATAAATGCATAAAAAATTCACATGTGAATAAACTGGTTGGGTTTTTGGGTATTCCTATTCCCATAATAAGATAATTTATTGAATGTGGTCTCAGCGATAACAAATGTGTATTGGAAAAGGATGTAGGAAAAATTTTCTGATGATAAGAATTAAAAATTCCCTTAGAATTAGATGAATGATTTTTTATACATGTTATATCTTATAATCATAGATATAATGCAACTACAATTTTAGTTGATAATGGCTTAATGTTGTTCATTTATTATTTGAATATCACTTAAACAAATTTTATGTTATGTAAGATTTCATTGTACACTACACCATACTCATCTTTTGAACAAACCCTTATTTTTCCATTACAAAATAATCCTAAAGGAATACTGTGTGTAATTTTCATGGATATGATGGAAGGGGTAATCTCATTTTCAAAATACAATAATGTTATATTTTATTTTTTAATGTGTAATATATATATATATATATGTTTCACGTCTTCCATGTCTAGTAAACTATTATATTTTTCAAGAAAACTAATACATTGTGACAATTAAGTAATACAACTACCATATATGGGTTCCTGGTGTATAGGATTAACATCTCTGGGAATAAATACTAAAAAGTAATAATGGAACATGGATAAAATCTGAGGATGAATCAAGTGAATTAGATACTAGATGAGATAATTTAAATGTAGAATATCATGTATTTTTCCTTGATACTAATCTATAGGTGCAACCTATTTCTTATTCTTATATCATTAATATCTTTTAACATGAAAATCAGGATAAAAATAATATTTCAATGGAAGATTTTATTAAATAGTATTACATGATAGAGGCAAACATTAATGTATTTAATGAAAAATATGTGATTTTAATGATATATCATTATTTATCTAAAATTGATAAATTAGATATTTCTATTGATAAATAGAAGAAAAAACTACTTTTAATGGAAAATATTGATTTCAAATTAGTAAATTAAAAACTAATTAATGATATTCAAGGATTTTCTGTAATAACTGAAACTCTAAATAAATTTTCGGGAAGAAATGTTATTAAAAATATGAGATGGTTTGGGTTATCATCCTAGGCGGAAAAAAAAATCTATAAAAACAATTTTATTGCCAATTAAAATATTTTAAATAAATATATATTAAAATATATAGTAAGAAATTCTAAATCTAAAACAATCATTATTTGTCACAATGTATATATTTTTTCTAAGTATTTCAATTTTTTCACAAATTTTTGAATAAATATATTAGAAATATGTGAATTTTTAAGGCTATAATTTCTAATATTTTTAGACCCAAATCAGTATGGTTAACAAAAGCATTGTGTATTTGATTGATTGTAGGAAACATACATTAAATCATTCAATAATAAGGATTGTTATACAAATATTATGTATTCTATAAACATAAAAAGGGACATCTCAAGCTTTCAATTATTTACCAAAAGTTGATTTTGGTTAGGTCTCTAATGGTGACAAATGAAAAAGGGTAAATTATTGTCCTCTTATAAGTTGGTAATTCTAGAGACTTATTTATTTTCAAATATTTATTTGTTGAAAATTGAAAATATTATCTTCTAATAATATATCATTAATTTGGTAATGGTTATCATGTCAATATTGAAAACTATTCACAAAGTATATATACTTCTATGTGCAATTTAGTATTTACAGCTTTGATGAATAAAAATATTTATAGAGTTTATTTACATTCATTATTTTCTCAAAAAGTATCCTGTTAAAATTTCTTTCATCATGACTATTTGTCCTAGAATAGAATATTACACCACTATAATAAGTACTCCTTGATAAATCCTATCAAAAATGTTTTTGCCCAGGATTTATCTAAACTAGATTTCCCAGAAGAGTAATTTTTCAATCCCAATTAAAAGAGAAAGTAACATATTGTTATTATCAATCCAACGACTTTTGTTGATAACACTAAAAAATTATAATTAGATTATATTGACTTGTTTGGTTCATCTAGAGTTTTTTGATTAGTCAGAAAATTATATTTATATAATTGTTTTTGATTATTCATTTCTTACAGGGGAATATTTCATGACTCACAAGATTTATGTTTGTAGGTGTTTTGAAATGTATACATGATCTTAAAATAACTTCAGTTTATTTACCATTATGAGTTTGAGAATTGATTTTGTTCATGGGTTGTAAATACAGATTTCTAAATCTATATTATCAAAAAATATCTATAATCATAATTTATTGGATCCTCAAAATCCCCAACATAATGAGGTGGTTGAAATATGGAATGTGACCCTTCAAGAAATAGTTCGCACTATGAGTTTTGAATATGATCCACTACTATTTTTTAGAATGAATATTTAAATATATATATTCTTTTGTAATTAATATATTTTTTATATCAATTCCTTTAAAGAATACTCCACAAGAATTATGGAATGTAAAAAATCAGAAGGTAAATTATTTTGATTTTTTTCATGGAATGTTTAAATTCTCGATAAAAAATATATTCCAAATTAATTTTAATCAAAGAGTGATGTGTGAATTTTCTATGGATATTATATATCTGTTAAATAATATAGAATCTTTAATACATGTACAATGTTAGTGGAATAATATTTTCATGTCACTTTTTATGGGATAGATTCACATGAACCTAATGACTCATTAGAAAACATGGGGGAAGACAATTAAAATTTAAATATCAATAACAACACCAAGACCTCTGACTATTCTACAGATGTTTTTTAAAAATAATAAATTACAGTCATTTTTTTAGAATCCATACCTTGAGTAAAATAGATAAGAAATTAGTTCATAAATTTTTTGAACCTCCAGAACCTATAGAGACCCCCTTTAAACGATGTTGTTTGAGATCTGAAAATAGGAAATCAAAATCAAGGAAAAAATAATTTTTTTGAACATCAATCCTTTTTTTCATATCTTTAACCTAATATCATTGATGAGGAAGTTAGTGATGAACATTTGGTAATGTATATAGAAGTGTATTTTATTTAATTTTAATGGAATATAATATGATAACAAGTTGAAAGTACCTTGGACGATTTGTACATTGGTACTGTGTGGGTATAAAGAAACAAGATTGATAAATACAAACATATTATTGTAAATAATTATTGATTGGTTGCATAATTTAATATTACAATAAAATATATTGACCATGAGTAAACCATTTCTCATGTCGATAAAATTTGGTCCATAAAAAACTACATGAATATTCAAAAAATATAAAGCAAAAATTATATCAAATTTGGGACATGATTGATATTCTAAATTGTTATATTCTTGAGGTTTATTTTTTTGGAAAACCCCAGGATCTTCAAATCCTTATATTCTTAATCATGTTTTTAAAATTGAATAAAGCACTTTATTCTTTCAGTCAAGAACTTTGATCATGTTATTATTGGATAAAAACTTTTTATATTTCAGATAGTTTTATAAAATGTGTTTCTGATCCTACCGTATTAAATAATTTAAATTTATAATATACTTTTGTTGCAAAAAACATGATGATTATTTTTTCATGGGTTCCTTGTGAAATGTTTTAAAAACTGGATTTTCAAAACGGAGGAATATTGAATTTGAAATGATTTCGATTTTGGAAATCATATTATTTATCTGGTTTATATCATTAAAAATATGGAAGGAATTATTTTAATTTAAAGTAAGATCAATAAAGATATTTTGAAATGTTAGGGAATTTATTACTCAATATGATGTCACACTCTAATGATAACACCCTTTAAAATGGATATTGAAAAATCTGGAAAACATGATTACCCAACAAGTTTTCATGGTAGAGTTGGGACAATAATTTATATAACAACTATCTAGCTTGATATTATGTGTAGTGGGTGTATGTGGGAACATTTTCAAGAAAACCCCATATAATCACCTTTTCTGAATATTAAAATATAATTTAAATACCTCAAAAGTACAACCAATTTAATAATATTGTACTATAGAGGACATGATTTAGATATTAGTAGTTTTTCTAAAAGTTATTTTTGTTGCTATAAGTTAGATAGAAGGAAAATATATATAGATCCTATCTCTTGTCAAGAAAGACTCATATATCATGGTGATGTAAAAAAGTAAGGTTATATTCATTATATACCATTGAAGCAAGATATATTTCCACGGGAAGATGTTGTTCAAAAATTATATGGGTGAAACTCAACAAACTAAAATATTCATATCAATTCGGAAAGGTATCTACAATTTATGGAAATAAAAATTTAATTATGATTTATAAAAAAATTGTATCAAATTCAATGATAAGGAATATTTATATAATATGTCATGTTTTCATTGACCATTGTTTTAAAATGGTATATCTGTTCAATTTATTATAAATCAACCCTAGCTTGCGGAAATTTTTACAAAGACTATAAAATGTGAAAATTTGAACTATATCAATCATAAAATATTATTTATTAAATAAATATAATTTATCATACGCTAAATTATTTATATTTTATGTTTAATTTTATTTTTAAAAATATTTTATGAAATGTTTGATAATTAATACACAATGATTAGTTATTATTATATTTCAAATTATGTAAAATGTATTAATAAAGATATTGTATGTGTTTTTATGTCTTATTGATATATTCTAGGTATTTCCTATATTTTTCTATACATTGATCCCAAAATTATTTTCATACCCCAGTTTAGAATTTGAATCAACCCACATTTCTCAAACCACAATATTTGACATATTTTTACCTTCCTATTACTAAATCCTATCCTTTCAACCCTCAAATATACGATTATACGAAGAAATGTTATGATAAAGATGATCTTGGAGATTATGTTACCTCTAAAAGATGACAAATCTTGAGCAGTGGAACCATGACTTTTTTAATGTTGCATATTTTGATGAGAGAAGTATTTATAGAGAAGGAAGAGGTATCAAACTGGATTAGAGAATGTCTTTCCTCAATGTTGACAGATATGTTCAATCAAGGGTAGATGAAGGGTTTTATGGAAAATGAAACAACTATCTACCCATGTTTGTTAAATAAGATTTTCCATAATATTTAGTTTGAATATTTAGGAAGATATTACTTTATCCAAATAATTATTGATGGTGATGAGGAAATATTTTCATAGAATATATCATTGGAATGTATATAGGTACCTCACAATGGTGAGTTTAATAATTTTCAATGTTCTTATATAATAAAAAGTCCTCATTTTGAGTTTGAGAAATCCTTGGAGGGGTGGATAAAATACAAGACTCCTTTAATGAATAATGGTGTATAGATAAATGAAAAAATTACTTTGTTATCCATGTATAACAAAAATTATATTTTTTCTGGAAAAGGGGAATTTAGTAATGTTGGAAATAAATATTTTTATTTTCTCTATTTAATAGTGAAGTGGGCATAAATAAGTCTAACATGATTTCTAAATCGGTGCATGGATTAGCATAGTAAGAGTTAATCTCACATGGTAAGACACTTTTTAACTTTAATTATTTTACCTGTCTAATGATTATTTTAGTATTTATAGATCTTAATAGTTAGGTTTCTCAAAAGAAATAACTGTATTCATACACAAGCAGTGTTTTTCAAAACCAAACAACATTTAAATGGATAATGATGGGTGTAACCCCTGAATCTAAATATTAGTTACTAATGAAGATTTTTTATAGGACCACTATAAAATAAAAAAGAATCCAATAAGAAGTAAATATGTAATTGATCCCAGTTCAGAACTAGATTAAGTAGTCGAGCCTGATTACCCTTTTAAAGAGTGTGATTATAATGTATCTCTAGACATAAATATGAAATCATTCTTGAATTATGATGGTGTATTAGATCAGACTACTATGTTTTGAATGATTGGATGAACCATGAAATGAGTAAAAACTCATGACGGGGAGTATTATAAAAAACAAGTGGTATCACCTGAGAATAAGAAGACTCTAGTATCACTTCCTTTCAGACAATATATTATCGACTCTAGGAGTGATGAGGATGAGTATTCAGTTATATATAGTATCATCCTATTTGAGATAGTGGGAACCGATATTTTTTATTCAACACCTACTAGAGAGGATAATTCACTTGAAGACCATATTTTTTTCATGGATCTAACTACTACTTCAGATGGTAATAATAAGGAGGAAAATATGATTTCATTACACCCATTAAAGATATAAATTTCATATATATTGTTTCCAACTTCCTTATACAATTAGACTGAGACAAAAATATCATATTCATGAAAAATTATGTAGACTTCATATTTCTACGGATGATATAATGAAAAATCAATTTGGATCAAATACTACAAAACATCCGAATACTTATACTATTAAATATGACTTAGAAATAATTTTTCATGGTGTTCCAATATATGATTCTTCCCATGGGACTAATGTTTTTCTTATCTAAGATTAATATAGTTTAATTTAAACAATATTGAATCTAACATACAATTACTCAATTAATTAGGGATGTATATTATGATATTACGAGTCAGTGATTAGTGACATAAATCCTTACTGTATCCCTAATTCATCTCCTCTATCTATATTTAATATTCCTAAAAAATATTTAATAATTCTATTCCATCTCCAATCATCACATCATATGATTATTTTTAATTTAAAACACATCATTTTTATTTTTTTGATGAACGTTTTTACCAATATAAGCGTCATTAATAAATATTATTCTCAAGAAGATGTTCTTATTAATAATAAAAGTGTGATTTTTTATATATATTCTAATCTATTTAGGAAATTAGATAATATATCTTATGATATTGGATTTTTAGAGAATAAAGGGAATGTTCCTAGGAAGAGGATGGATATCTTCATTAATACTTGGTTGATATGTTATCTATTCGTTACCATATATATCACTCGATTGTCACTAGTTCTTCAATGCCTTCAACTTCTAAATATGATCCTCTAACTATATTTGTTTACAAATATGGGGATCATATCAGAAGAGTATTGAATGTAAAAATCCACATGTTCAGGAAGTGTTATGAATATCTGGAATCATGTGTAGTTGGATATTTATAGTCATGGAGAAAACCTTTATGATATGGTTAAAGTAGAAACAATGAGGACTTCCAAGGAAAAATATGTCATTTATTGTTCAACAAATTATTTTGTTTATAGGATTTTTAGTAAGGATGATCTAATGAATTAGTTTTGTTCATTTTATAGAGACATGATGATTACCCACTTAACTATATCATTAAATAATATTGTCTAGAATTTTTTGATCATGGATAATATTCTAGATTAGTCTATTTTAGTGAATTATGAGTTCTTGTGGTGTATAGATCATAGTTCTGGAGGTGTGTTCGACATTAACAATATATTCTAACCTTATATGTATGATTCCTATGCTCTAATTTTGGAATATGTAGCTCTTATTATAACTATTATATCACCTTATACTACCCCAAAATCTATAAATACATCTTCTCTATCCACTAATTAACCTTCCACAACTCTAAAAAGTCCTTTTACTCTCAACCTTCCTCAATCCCTTCATCAGATCATACTTATTTCAAGAACATTGGTGATTCCAGATGCTTCTTCTTCTCAGAATGCTCTTTGTCCTGGTCTATTTTTTTCTATCAAAAATAATTTTTTGATTTTTCTACTATTCAGGACTCTTATGATTGAGACTCCTATTTGGAACTCAAATAGGGCATTTCTCAATTAATTTTTCCATAAAATCGATGAAATATATCTTATTCAAATAGTATCTATTTATATTATTCAAATTATTTATTAACTATCAAATTTTAATTTATTTCCAAGAATTGAATCATTTATTTATTATCAAATATTTTTATGACATATAATATGTTTTTTATGACATAATATAACTGATTTTAATGGACTTTTTATATTGTATTTTATGGAACAGTTTTTATATTTTAAATACATAATTATTGATGATAAAAATGGGATATTGTTTTATTAGTGTATAAATTATTAATTTTAATAATTCAAAATCATATTAATTTTATTTATAATCAGACATTTTTGTCAGGGAAGTTTAAAATATTATATGAATGTTTGGAAATTTTCATTCTTCTGGAAAATCCCATATGACAGAATTTCAAACATGATAAATTTATTTAAGTTTTAAATTAACCAAAAATTAAGAAAATAAACAAAATTGTTAATGAGTTATAAAGTATGAAAATTTATTTAAGATCTCAACATACCATATGGGTAACTAATTGAGAACAAGAAGGTTTTGATCGACTGCATGTATCAATTTAGGGATCTACTTAATATTATCAATGGATTTAAGAAACCACATGAAAAATTGATTTACCTCATGCATATATGATTACATATGTTAGATTTAATCCAAATTATTTAACTGACCGCATGAATTACCCAATGTTCTCAAGACCAATCAACATGATTGGACATTATATCTCAAAGTCACTATATCATTTTCTTGAAATGTGAATGAGATAATGAATTACCTATCTATGACATCAATTATTTATTTAAAGTTACCATATAATCGATTTGTGTTTTAGAAATGTTATGTAGTGAACTTTTGTAAATCAAGAAACCATATAATAATTGGATTTTCCACATGCCTCCGAGTTTCTACTAATTGTTGAAGTTAATGTTGGAAATATGACATTACATTCTTTATAAAACCACGGGTATGGTGAGATAATATTTTAATATAATATCTTACGGTAATGTTTAATGTATAATTAAATACTAGGTTATAAGTATTTAATTCATACAGATTGCATTCAATTTATGGGGATTTTGGATTATTTTTCTCTTATATTTCTTTTTGGGGGAATAATTATTTTTAAGGAACACTAATATTGGAGAATGATATACAATGTTTTATGAGAGTGAAAATCATGATCTAGTACTCTGTTCTTAATAACATGGGACTTTATTTTCTTCCAAACCTTATCATAAGATCTATTAAATTATCATGTCTAGCCAAGTCATTTTCAGAATTGATATATGAAATCCACAAGATAAGGGACGTTTTCAAAACAATAGAACATTAATCTTCTCCTACATCAAACTTTCTTCTCTTTCCCTATCCAAATATATTTTTTTTTAATTTGAGTTTTTCTATAATTTTTTTTAAAATTAAATACTCCTACAGATTATATAAAAGTCATAATATAAACATGTTTTATTTTTTTTCATATCTTTACACTAACAACAATTGTAGATAATGATTGGTGATAATCATGGACTTCCATTTGTATTTGTTTTCCTGTATATTTGATCTAGTAAGTAGATCTATTTACTGAATAATATATGTGCTATAGAGTTGGTAAATTTAAAGTATAGAGGATTAAGACCATGTTTGATGATGAACCTCTTGTTTTTTCTATTATTTTCATTAAATTTTATCTTACTATATTTTCAGAACTATTTTTTTAATAGTTACATTGATAGGTGTATTTTATATGTGTTATTTTTTCTCTTTAATACAATGAGAATAATCCTAAAATATTACAATCAAAACTTGTAATTATATTATTTTTTTGATCAACATTATTCTTTTTTCTTTGAAAATGTAAAATAAAATATACCTACCATATTAGTTAACTAGAAATGTCATTATTATGGTATTTTGGCTTTTAAATAGATATTTTTTTTCAGATACTCAATTACCCAATCTTGATTACTACTATTTGACTAACAAGAGAAAAAAGATAAGTCATCACTTTTTAATTCAATACATATTTTTCAACATCATTTCTTTTGAAATTATCTAGATAAAACTGAGGTACATTGTACGTTCAACCCATTATAGTAAAAGATTCAACACTTATACTTTTAAAAAAACACATTCATTCGATCTCTCTATAATATATAATCACTTCCACTGAAATATGGTTGTCTTACCAGAGTCATGAATTGAATTTCTGATATTCCATCATTAATTTATATATTTATTTTGTCAATTTATGTACTTGGACACAAGTTAAATCAGCATAAATTAATTTTTTTTTAAAAATTAAACATTTTAATGTTAACATCGAATGAAAAACTATTGGAATCATGAAAAGGAGTGATAGAGAAAAACTATGTTGAAGTTGGATACCCTATTATAAGAATTTTTGATTTGTATTAGGTGATGGAAGATGTTCCAGATATGGGGGATGAATATACCTTATAAAAATTCAGTATTTTAATTTAGTAGAAATCAAACGATATAATGAATAGAAAATTTCTATATTTTTTTGATCTAATAGAACTAGTCCACTCATCACAGCCAAATTGAAGGAGTCTGGTACTGTATAAAATTTTAGAAATATATTAATAATGATTGAAATATAATTTCATCCCTTTACAATGAGATGAATCAAAACATAATAAGTATTCCCAAACCAATATTTATTTGCTTTAATGGGTGTAGAAAAAACCAAATATTTTCTTCGAGGAGAATCCCTAAACTAAGTCATCTTTGTTTATTTAGGTGTTAATAATAGGAGGAATATCATTTATAGGTCATATAACCTATGTGAACAATATTTATTTTCACATCTATACCAAAACAAATCATTGATTTCAAGGAGATAAAAGTAGAAGTGTTGTTTGGAAATTCAATAGTTGATGTGTAACCATTTTTTGATGTAGATAATGTACCACTAGAATTCCCTCTAAGGTAAAAAAACTCTACAAGTTTTTATGAATTCGATGAAGAGTTTTTTCTTTTTTTGAGTGTTTGTCACAAATGATGCAAACATTTGAGTGCAAGATCACCTTTTTTATGGTATGAGTAAAAAATATTTCAGTCAAACTATATAAATGTTGTGTTATATTGTATATAATCAAGTCTTTCCATTCATCCTTCAAGACCCTTAAATATAAATGTATTCAGGCTACACAGTTAACTAATACATTTATTAAATCAATGTTATACGGATAAAGTCAACTTGAAATCTCAAAGAGTTAAAATAAGTTCCAAAAATTCAAATTATTTTGAATATATCTTTTAAAAAATTTTGAACAAATAAAGAAAATTAAAAATCAAACATTTATACTATGTCCATAAAACCGAGTCAATGAATTCCATAGATATCATAAGAAAATTGTCTATAAATAAAAACATTGAAATAACATCTGTATTAATGCATAAAATATAATGAAAATTAACATACATTTGCTATCATAAAAATACATTAAAAATTTAATAACACTAATATATTATTTATAAAAAATATTTGAAATATTTTAATAAATTATAAATAATTTTGAATTTAGTAATATATATTTTAGATGATTCTATACATTTTAAAAATAAAAGAAAATAATTTTTAAAACATGTTTACTAAATTTAAAATAGATTTTATAGAATATATATGATTAAAGATTATTTATAAAATGAATAACATGATCTAATATATTTTTATAAACATTTTATAAATAAAATATTGAAAATATTTAAATTGATCATATTGAAATTTATTGATTAAAATTTACATTAATCATTAGACCTAGTAGTACAAATTTGTGATCCTTGTAAGAATATTACCTAAAAGAGTTAAGCGTCCATGATCAATACTCACGATCACACAATTAAGTGTTATTAATTTTATAACTCACATTAAAATATTATTAATCAGGGACATTGATACTATCGTGAACAATAGAGATACTATAAAAAAAATATTGTGCTTCCACAACAAGCATAATGGTACTACCATGTGAGAGACCATATGAAACTATGAACATGTTGGTTCAATTATACCCTAAATAAGTGATTCTCTAGGTCAAAGGGAGAGATTATATCATCTAAGTGGAGGTGTGATACCATGAAAACATAAGGAACTGTGACTATAAAGTAGAGGAATGTGAAAATGCACATCAACCGTGGAACCGAAGTGCTTTCGTGAAGTTCTTTTATGCATAGTCAAAGGTGACAATGTCTACTACAATGCATCCAGGAGTGAACTAATTCTTTAATTTCCCAATAGTATAGTGACTGGATACTTTCTAGAGATTAGGTTCTATGAATAATCATCTTCCACTCTATGGAGTCATAGAATTAATTGAAGAACCTAGTGTGGGATAGTGAAAGATCTAGTATTCTCATATGCAGAATCCTAGTTTGATGTTAATTTGTATGGTAGAACATGTCAACATTAATGGTTCAATATCCTTGAACTTCACATGATTCATTATAATAAATTTTCATATACATAAGGATATTGGTAAAACTATAGGATCCTTAACATTATCCTTTGAAACATTCATAACCTAAATTGCTAGAGGGTGAAGATTACACTCCACTAATTATCTTGTCATCATATCCTCCTATTCAGCATAATTTAAAACCAATGTACCCTATGTATTAAAAACTACACATTACCACTATTAATATTTCCAAACCTCAAATAAAGTATTGATCAAGTGATATTTAATTTTCACTGAATGTTATTTAATTCATGATCATGACCCTTTACTCCAGTGCCATCTCATGCGAGAGTCCAAGTACCATTAATCGTCCTAATCTTAGGGAAATCATGTCCTCAACATAAGTAGTTATAGCACATTAAAACATAGAAAAAAATATCTAATTTAATTTTCTAACAATATATGGGAGAATGTTTTCCACATAATAATCTATTTTTCAATCTTCCACTGGAATTCCATTTGTGCTCACAACCGATCTAGAGAAATAGAACACTCCATGTGATATATAAAACTAGTAAAATTATTGATACATTACTATTAATCATGGATATCATCATTCAACACCATCAATTCATTTATTCACCATTATCGAAATACAATAGTTTAAATAATAATTCTCCACCCCCATTCATTTTATATAATATTTGTTTACCATTATTGACGACTGACATGAACTACAAAAAAAATGGAATAACCTTCCCAGTTATCTCATAATAGGTATCCCATTATTTATTTAGATGATTTTATATCATTTTTCTCTTTATATGGTAATCATGTATTCAAATAAAAAATATACCAGAAATTACTGACTAGCACTGACAAACACACTAAAATTCATATCCACCTATTCATAGTGACATAACTACCTTTTGGCATCTCTTAGTTTATTGGTCTTGTTTCGTTGGATTTATATGGTTGATATATATATGTTTTAAAAGAATCTAATAGAATATTTCCATTATAATAATAGAAATGAAATCATTCTCAAATATTATTCTAAAATTATGAAAATTGTTATTAGAATTTAGAAATATCAACTTTTATGATCATTACAGAAATAATGATTATTTAGTCAAAATAATAAATTATAGTCTCATTAAATATCAAAAAGATTAGACTTTATAAATTAATGAACATTCAAAAATTTCCTTCTAGTATATCATTTATCATTATGTAAAAAATATGTTTTCTCTAAACACTTTTTTTGATCATTAAGAGTATATCAGAATTAATAACACCTAACATTAATTTTTATTCACACATTTTATTTAAAAGAACACCAACTTTGGTTTTTGGTTACTCTAATAGTGTTCTTTAATATAACCCTGTGAATTTTTTTATAATACCAAATTCAATTATAATTTTAATGAAATATTTTCTCCCATAATGATAATTAAATAAACTATATAAGCATGTGAACAAATAATTTTAAACATTTATCAATTTTTCATGATTTGAAACAAAATCTTATCCTCTTCAAATAATTTCAACATCATTTTTTGAGTGAAGTCTTGCAATATTTCTTTTAAATAAATAATTTAAAATTAACTAAGTTTATACTTTTTTGGGTGAAACTAGTGTACAAAAATAGTTTTCAATATAGACTTCAATTTTCTTTTAACATTACAACGTGTGATTAAAATATCAATATTAACTGAGGTAATAATATGAAATTATCATGAAAATCTCTATTATTTAACCTAAATAATATATTAACAACATTAAAATAAAATTTTATCTTTCTTATTTTCAATCAATTTTAAATTTTTATCAAATAATAATTTTCTATTACATTTTTTTCTCATTTGAATTTTCCAATAAGTCTCGGAGGATATAGTCATCATAACTTAATGTGTAAAAGTCTCAATTTACAAAATATTATCTGATTAAATATCCAAATAAATTTATTTATAGTACTTCTAGTATTTATGAGATAATAATTGAGAAATAATATGTAGTAGTTCTAAGCCTACACCCCAGTCAATGGATTTAGTTTATAATTTTTCATCATGAATTAATTTTATCAAGAATAGACTCTAATAAAATCCCGATATCCATTTATGTTATATGGGAAATTAACATGAGACATTTTAACATATTATAAATCATGATAGATAATATTCTAGATATATGATTTTATTAAATTTAAATCAAGTTCAGATCTCCCCCTGAAATGATGAGTCACCGTAATTTATCTATATTTATTAAAAGACACAATATATACATTAGAGTAATATGGTTCATAAATGATTCTTAGTTTGAATAATGTGGATGATATTTTTTAAACATTATAACTCTATTCAATTTAGCTTCAAATCCATTCAAACTAATCCTCTGACTTTACAATTATTTGAATTTAAGGGTTGAATTAAGTCTATTCATCTTATAAAAAAATAATAGTGTATAGAACCTTATTCTGATTAAGAAATATAAAAGCACATTCATCATCATATGCTTGTTTCTACATTTTCATTTTCTATATAGGTATATTAACCCTATTTTTTGAAATAGGGATCGATTTTCTATATCATCAAAAAAACCTATCATTATATTCTTGTTATGAATTATTAAAATAATCATCTAAAATACATCCCCTTTAGATGAATTATCTTATCTTCCTTTAGTAGAAACAGTTTATAATGCTTCATTCATTTTTCATTTATGATAAAAACATCATAGAATAGAGTGGTTTGACATTATCTCCCTTATTTGATTTCTGTTCTTTAGTATCCTGTGAGGTCTCTCCTATAAGTATTTTCATACAGTATATAGCATCACGTCCTTGTAGATCACATAATCCAAATTTTTTTTGGAGTAATTTAAATTTATTTTGAGTAAACACCCATATTGATTTTTCAACAACCAATTTTTTCATTCGGATAGCACTTCTCATTCTCATAGCACTAATTCATTCAACTATAAATATTCTATCCAATTTATATGTCTCATGTTTTGATCTAAAATTGTATTTATCTATTATTATTATATTCATATAATTATTTGGTGTTGGTCATATTTCGAAATTGTGATCATTTTATTTATTTATCAAATGTATAGAATAAATATAATGTAAATAATAATAATTAAGATAATTAATAATTTATATGGATTAATGTAACTATTTTACCTCATTAAAAATTGTTTTCCATTCGATTTCATTAAATGAAATTGATATTTTACTTTAAATGTTAATTATTATTTTAAAAAGACTATCATATGGTATAACAATGTTATTTTTTAATTAGGTGATAAAATAGTTATTTTCATAAGTTGAATTTGAAACACTTTTTGTTGTAATGTTAGGTCACATCCTATATAAACATGTTCGTGTCTTAGTATTCATCATACAATTTTTCTTTTATCCATGAGATATCCACTATGTTTAATCTTATAAATTTCTATCCTAGTTTTTGGGTAACCTCGCTAGGTTTAGATGACCTCAGGTCACATAGTGATTACTGGGTGGTGATTTCTTTTCAAACGTTGCAAAATATCTATTATAATACTCAGTGGTATTTACTTTATTAATTTTATTTAATTAATGGTTTGTATCATTTATTTTCTTTGTAGGAAATTTTACATGGTATTTATTGTTTATTTATTTCATACACCTTGTTTATTATATATATATATATATCTCTCTCTATGTGTTTCTTTGGAAAATATATATTTGTTTTGCATTGGTTTCTTAGGTATTGATATGTCATGAAACATTCTTGAGAATAGATCAGTGTTCTCCAACAATATTCCTTGGGTGAAATCATTCACATGGTTTGACCTTGATTCCCATGGTCTATATCACAAGCCTATAGTGATTTGGGAATGAATTTAAATCCTTGTAACATATAATGTTGACCAAGGTAGGTTTATAAATCTAATAAAACTCAAAAAATATAAATCTTATCCTATTTTAATGCAAAATATTGAACATTATGTTGAATTAACAGCCTTATTAACTATAATCAGTTGTATAAATGAAGATTTACTGATTTATTAACCATATTTATTGCATATTCTTGACTTTAATTCACATGATCATATAAATTTCATAATAATTATTGTTTGGATTTGGATATTTTCTATATTTCAATAACATTTTTATATGGTAATAAATTTCCATTCAAATTTCATAACTTTTCCCTTTTATTAGCTAATAACACGTGAAACCTATTTTATCCTAATCTCTAACATCATAACTACAAAGATTTCTATTTATTAATCTTGTTTTAATGAAATAATATAATAAAAACCCAAAATTAAAATACCGTAGGGAATAGATTTTAATTATTTGTTTCACACTATTAGGACGACAATATAAATCTTATAATAGATCTATCAAAATTTAAAATACATAAATGGAATAGTAAAATATAAAATTTTACCAATAAGGAATGTACTATTCAAACATAAAGATTACTATATACATTACCATACTGAGATTCTACTCAATCGATAATAACTCCAATAAAATATTAATAAAAAACTATAGATAATATATATTGACCCAATTATTCATAATTAAAAATAAATTATAAATTATGTAGTTCTCATATTTGTAATATAAATATTTATATGATTCAATATTTTATTCTTGTCAATGATTTACAACATTTAACTATTATAGTGACATCATTTTTTATATTATTATATCCTTTTATGATATATATAAAATATTTCATGATAATGTTATTGGAGGAGATGATAATTTTAGTTTTACAAAAAAAATGGATCAAAATGAAATTAATTTATTCATGTTTTAGTATCTTGAAAATTTGAATACAATGAAATATAATAGAAAACTATTGAAAATTACTATAATAAGTTCAACATTAAATTATTTGATAACTATTGAATAAAAATAATGTCAATAGAAGAGAATAGCATTTTAAAAATTTCTTGAATTTATTGTTTGATAAAATTTACAATATAAAATATTATAAAGAAAATAATTCATTAAAATTACAATATTTTAAATAATGGTTCATAGGTAAAATTAAAACAAAAAATAAACCAATATGAATGATTAATGATCAAAATTAATATTATAAAAAATAAATTTTATAATTAGTAGATAAATATATTAAAAGGAAATTAAATCCACCATTATGTTTATATGCTTTCTATGTTTAGGATCAAGGTGAAATAGTAATACAAGTAGTAAGATTTGTTATTTATGGAAAAGAAACCAATAATTTTTGTAAATGGATCTTTTATCTGGTACTAAGTAAAAAATATTTTTGAAATTGTGTTTATGATATTAAAATATTTTCAAATTATGATATGAAATCTAGTTTTTTAAATATAAATATAGATGAAAATGATAAATAATAATTTTCTTTTAGAGTCCCTTTTAATAAATAAAAATGGAATTTCATATTTTTTAGATTAAAAAATGTTCCTTTTGAATTTTGAAATGTTATGAATGATATTTTCAATGGATTTAATTTTTTAAACAATGTATATATATTATGTTTTAATAATTTCCAAGTTAATATACAAATATTTTTTATACAAAATAATATTATTAAATGTTATTATTAAATATATAATTGTTGATTAAAAAAATACATAAAAAAATTAGGTTTATGTGAAATGATATTTATCAAAACACTATTATACATATTCAAATACAAATATATTTCTCAAAAAAAATTTATCGGAGAACTTCATAAAAACACTCAATTACAAAAACAAAATTAGGATTCCTTAGTTATGTATATAATTTTATTATTAACCCTATAATCATTATATGATGAATATTCAAAAGATTAATGAAATATCCTTCATCTTGGACAAGTGAACCCAAAATAATTATATAATATATAAAAAATCAAATAAAAATAATTATTAGTATTAGTATTCCATATCTAACTTTCTTCTAGTAGTAAAAATATATGCCTTCAACATAGTATGTTGAGGAATTGGAAAAAACAAATTTGATAGACCATAATAATTTTTTAATCCCATTTGGAAGCTTGGAATGAAACACACAATAATTATTAACTAATCCAAAATAAAACGTCATCAATTGTTTTTATGGTAAAAATTTATTTATGGTTTACATAATAAAAACGTCTAAATAAGAATTGATTGTAATAGTTATAAATTTTTTTTTAAAAATTATGAAAAAACATTAATTACAAAAAATATTTTCTAAAGGTGACAAAAAATGTTTTCCATATTCGATTTTCAAATTTAGCCTATAAAATGAGCGTAAAATTCCCTTATAAATTATATAAAAATACATTTTTATCAATATTTAAATAATCTAAATTATATTTTAATTATCATTATAAATTTTTTCTCACAAGATGTATGGGAATATATTATATTCAAAAAATTTATCCAATCCAAAAAAATTACTATAAATATCTATTTTAAAAGAAAGATTAAATGAACTTAATGTTTATTATAATATTTAATGAATGTGAGAAAAACGATATAGTTTTTCGTATTCATATTCTTTAATTTAAAATGCTTATGTATCAATGTATTTTTATAATAAAATTTTATCGAGTCAATTTCTTCATCTTTCTTGAACACAAAATTATTTTCAAGGGCTTTATAAATATTTAATTTTTTATTGTTATATGTCAATCATTTCAAAAAAATTAATATTCCTGGAGTTTGGATATTATAAATTAGAATATATCAATATATATTTATAATTTTTAATTTAGGTAATATATTTTTATCTTGTTAAATATAACTTCTTATCAAGAACCAAAATATGATATCATAAATTAATTATTTGATGTTCATAATGATATTTTAAAAAATTATATATTCAAAGATGATTTATATTAAATAGATAATTTTTAAAATAACCAATTTAATTCAAAATGTGTTTATTTTTTTGTGAAAAAATAAATTACTTTTGGTGAAATTTTAAAATATTATTCAACTACCTAATGATATTTTAATACATCATAGAGTATTCACAATTAGGTTTATCAAAGTAGTGTAATCCAATTATTTCATTATATAGAACAATGTTTTCCATTATAAAACCGATTTTTGAACCATTAAATGTATAAAAACTCATCACCATTATTATGGGACATTCACCGAATAATAATGAATATTTCTGTGTAACATTTTCATAAAATACTATGCAAATATACAATATTTGTGATGTTCTGGTAGTTTTCTCAGTAATGAATATTTTTAAATAATATAGGTTGATACTATTAGTACTAATCAAGTTAATTAAATTATAAATAATGGGGGATACGAAAGATTCAAGACATATAAAAATTTAACAGAGTAATAAAAATGTTTCTAATATAGAAGAATGTTAGAATGATTGGTAATACCCATGAGTGATGGCCTCCTGTAAATATTCTCATGTCTCTTTCAATATTATTTTTCATTATACATGTCCAAGATTATAAATTGAAATTAATTTATGTGATAAAATTTTATCTTTAATTTGGGATATTTCAAATTCATTCATAGAAGATTTGAGAAGTATTTATAAATATATGTAAGGAGATATTAATCATTTTATGATGGGTAATGTGGAAATATATAAAATATATAAACACATATTTTTGAAAACATTATTTTAAAGGATGATAATAAATAAGTGTGAGGGAAAAAAATATTTCTTTGTGGATTTCCAAATTTATTTTATCAAAATGTAGAAGAATGAATAAAATAATATTTAGGAGAAAAATAAATATATCTTCATTTCTGGTAAAATAACATCCAAAATTTTTCAAGAAGGTTTTACTTTTTTTCAATATTAAATTAAAGGCTAAAATAAGATATTAATTTAATGATAAAATAACTGTTACGTGATTTTTAAAGATTGTATGATTATTCAAAAGTACAATTTTTTTATAAAATGTAGATGTGATAAATTATGGAATCAATGGTCAAAATATTGACATCAAAAAAATTAATAATAAATAAAAGGATAAATTATAATAAAAATAAAAATAGGTAATATCAAAGAAAAAATATTTCTTTACTGTTTTAAATCATTTTTATTATTTTATTAATTTAGAAATAAATGAAATATTCAATATTTGTATTGTAGTTATGATTCAAAAATAATTAACAAATTTTCAATATTGAATCTGATCCTCATTAAAAATTTATATAAATGTTTATATGATAAAAATGGTTATATATCTAAAAATTCAAATAAAACATGTCTTGAATTAGATTTAGGATTTTATATTTGATAAAAATTTCATAATTTAAAATCAATATTTAATATTTTACAGAATCCATGAATATTGAACATTTCATAAAATCTAGCAACTAATTATAAATCAGATTAAACTCCTTTACTCAAAATAAGGTTTCACCTATCAATTTTAAACAATTGTTTTCAATGGAAATAATATTCTCCATGTGAATATTATTTTTCTACAAAACATGGTATTTGAAGATCATTTCATAATTTAATCTGAATGGTGAAACCCTAAAATATTCATATATATCAATAGAGTTGTTCAAATTGGATATAATTTTAATCCACTTGATACAAAAATATATAAATTTTGTTCTAAATTCAGTTTGGTGAAATGTTAATATACTATAATAACTTATTTTTTAGATCAGATAAAACCATTACGATGTATTTATTCAATAATATTAATCAATAATGTTTTCACACCAAATGATTGGGGTCTAAGACAATGATCTCAAAACATTCCAAGGTTTATTGAACAATAGTATTTTAATTAGTAATTTTATATTCAATCATAGAGAATTGTTTTATTTTTAATAAATTTTGATCATTCATGGTTTTTTCATTTTGATTGGAATATTTAAAATTTATTTCAATTTTATGTTAAATAATTAATAAAGAATTTTACAATTTTATTTGATATCATTTTAAATTAATATTATAATTATTTTTGTTCTACATTAGTAATGGAGGTTTCTACCATTGATTTTCCTTATCCATAATAAAATTTAATGTTTTTCTAGTCCATATTTTATATACCATGGATTTGTTTTTGGTATTACGAATACATCTTTTGAAAATTGTACATATGGACCCTTCTTAGAAGTATTCCGTATATTCAACATAAAATAATGGTAGATGTTTTATTTCCCAAGGGTACCATGAGGAAAGGATCAAAAATTTATCATTAGTTTCATTATTCCATAGTGTGATATAAATATTAAAAAAATATATGATCAACTATATATTTTTTCTAAAAAATTAAACTATAAATAAAATAAAAAATAAAAAATGAAATTATTAAAAGTAATTGGTGTCTAGATTAAAAAAAAGGGGTATTGAATATGGTTAAAATTGAAAATTAATATCCTCTTCTTATATTTATTGAAATCTCCATCTATCTCATATTATAAATTAGTGGAAGCATTTTGAAAGGTATTATTATAAAACACAAAAGAAAATGAAAGACTTTTAGTTTCACTAAAATCAAAATTTTATCATGTTATCTCACCCATTTATAATATTCACATGTTATGTTATTGGTTTACTGAAGTAGTTTGATTAAAATATAAAGATTACATTTATTCAACTTATTTATTTTCCTATATTAATTATAATATCTACAATACATTAACCCTAATAAATAACCCAGCCAGGCAGAATCATATTACAAAAAATAACAACTGGTGTATGAGATCATCTTGAACACTAATAGTTTCTTATACTTTATATGAAATCCATATTTATCTAGATCTAGATGAATCTCTCCTAGATTCCTTTGTATTCCTATTTTTCTTTTAAACTCCACCTTGAACAATTTTATCCATATGATCAATTCATATAAGACATGTATTCTACGATCACTCCATAAGTAAATAAAATTAATAAAATATACTCCTGTATCATTATTTTAAATTATTATTATAATATTATTTCCAAATTACCCATATTTACTATCATTTATATTTGTTTACATCCTTCCATTTTTAAATATGGTTACCCGATTTAGATTGGAGATCCATTGTAATGATTACCATAATTCCATGGCATCTAAATGTTTTTGTTCTTAATAAATGATTCCAATGGAATATGTTTCATTTAATTTTTTCAATATTAATAATCAAGGATCATTATTAGTTCTTCTGAATCACTATAGGCTTAAATGGAATCATTTTTTTGGATATTATCATATGTAATTTTAAGTAATATTACTTATCATGGATATTTATGTCTACAAGGATGACACATGTTCAATTATAAATTATTTATTTATTTGTAATTTACAATTATAAAATCATTTAGAATTTTCATAATAAGTTAGTTTCTCTCGAGTTACAAGTGACTATAAATTGTTATCATAGTGATGTAAGATACATTCATGTTTCTCATATCATGTTCTAGTGTCTTTAAATCATTTGTTTTGTGTTGTATAAAATGAAACAGAACAATTCATCTTATATAAAAATAGAATATCACAATATTTTATTTTATCCTTATATTCATTGTGTTTGTAAAGATTACATACATCATTATTAATGTATCATTCACAAAATAAGTAACACCTGGAGTATTATATTGGCTGTGTCATATATTATCCATATTTTCGTTATATTAATTTAGTATCACTATATAATTTTTACAAAAATGTTATCATTCTTCATGTTTTATCTTTTCATTTTCCCAGTAACTTCAAAAAAATATTGAAAATTATTTTTTCCCTTATTATGATAAGAGTAATGTATTGTTGTCTTCTGTTACTCCTTTGGAATAATTTGGGAGTAGTTTTGAGTGTTTTTTCATATTTGGGTACAAATTCAAATAAATATTTCCCATTTCATCTCCCAAAAAAAGAGAAACATAAAAACATTAAACTTTTTTATATTCTAAAAAAATTATGACATATGTAATGATATCTTAATCACTATCTATGTTGGTCATGTTTTTTAGGTGTATCCTTTATTTTTCTTCATTTCATATTATTTTTCCATTTATTCAACATCAATTAATCCCAAAAATAATTACTGAACTACGCGTATTATTTTTTAATTAATTTATACAATAAAAAATGGAATGATTCATTAAATTTTAATCATTTGTGATCCTTATTGAGTTATTTTTCTCAAAATATTAAACATTCACAGTCAGTCAATTTAATTCACGATTTCTATAAAAAAATAAACCATTACTAAAAAACATATGTGGATAAGGTGATACATATACTAATCAATGAACTCTTCATGTAGTAATAATTACCCATATCGGTAATATGATCAGTGGGATGGGTGCGTTAACCTATTAATGATGATGTATGAATGAGTTTATTTTATGTTAAGAACTTCGTTATAAAATAGTACATGATAATATTTACTTTTAATTTTATAATGTTTTGTCATTTCTTATATATGTTTTAAAAATGTTATTTAGTTATTTTACAATTTTTGTAACATTCTACCTTAATGACAATGAATATAATATCTAGGGAAAGTGATTATAATGAATCAGTTGTAAACCTAGTAGATCAAGGGGAAATACACTTCATGATAGGGTATTTATTATTGTACTGGTAGGGGATGGGGATTTAATTCAAGGTGAGGCCATGATGGTGATCTTTAATAGGGAAATATAGAATCATTACCCAACTATATTTCATTGTAATGGAGACTTAAAATGAAATACATTGTAAATTTATTATATCTACTATATCTTCATGATATTTAAGACACTAGTTATGAAAAAATGTAGAGTTTTCACATCATTATAAGAGGGATAGAAATATGATGGTGGCATATTTTATTACAGGCTATGGGGTATGATGGTCTAAAATTGGATTTTTAAAAAGAAATATGTTTTCATATAATTCATCTTGGATTCCATTAAGCTAGAAAGTTCACACTAATCTATAGATTTTTATCTCTAGAGTTATAAATGTTTAATTACGTAGACCATTTCTCAAATTTGATCTGTTTTGGGAAATTACATGAAAACTATGACCCCCAAAATGCCTATAACATTTGTAAAACATTATATATTAACATTTGAACCCAAGATAGGTTGTTTGGACTGACATCATATTTGCAGGTTGTCTATAGAAAAAAACATTATTGGAAACGGTTACGTTGACTGTGGATATTTCTGTATCCTACTTCACATCATTGGTTGAATCAATGGGTCATCCAAATACATGAAAACACAGCTTAGGTAGATATAAATAGGAAGTGAGAGATAGAATATCCGTAATATTTTTCATTACTTATTTCATATGAGTGATATTTTATATAGTTCTTAAAAAACTAAACACTTTATATTTTTATATAATTATATCCAAATGCATTGATGGTATAAGGACCCTATTCTTATTCAGTCCAAAATTTAAGATTAATAAATAATTAAATTTTTAATATTCTAAAATATCAGCTCTTATTTATAGTTTTATATAATTAGGTCGTAACTCTTATATAAAAAACTAATACATTGTATGTTAAAGATTACCTCATAGTATCTCTTTTTCCGACATTACAATACATTTTAATTAAAGAGAGTTTTATTTCATGATTTTTTATAATTTTTAACAAGACATATTATTTGTTAATAAAAATTATTAAACCCTTTGAAAATTATTTAATAATGTTGGATGAAAACCAAAATTATTATTAGGGACATAAAAATTAAGAAATAAACTAGTTAGTCCATTTTAAAACCACGAGATAATAAATTTTAATTTTTAAATAAAATAATAATCTATGAAAAAAAAATTCATACATGTAGAATTACTTTTACAATACAATGTTTTCAAAAAAATAATTTATTATAAAACATAAAATAATATTCAAAATAAAGGGGTTTACTAGAAAATAAGAGATCCCATGAAATACATTTTCATTGAAATTATAACTTTTATGAAAATTATAAAAAAATAACCATTAGATAAATTTTACATGATTAATTCTAAAGAAAGTTCATTATTTCATAATAAAATTCAATAATTTTGGAAATTGGTATTTTAAACATAACAATATAATTCATGAAAATGGAATTTTTAAGTCATAATGGTTTTTCAAATTTCCCTGAAAATTTATGTAATATTCATAATATTCATATAAATTGATAAAATGGAATTAATTAGTGTTAATAAGACATGAAAATATTTTATAAAGATAGTACGTTGGTTATAAAATTCATCTACACTTTAATAAATTATTTCATCACAATTTGAAATTGAGTTCTCCAAAAAAAGATTAAAATTTTAAAATAACATTCCTAAAAAACAATATTATACAAAGGAATAAACATATTTATTCTTCAATATATAGAAATAGAATTATAAAGGACCTTTGGAATAACACATACTATGTTTCCAAATAGAATAAAATTAAAGGGTAATGAAAATATGGTCATAGATGAAAACCATAATATCTCAATAATGATTGGGAGCGACAGAGAAAATTGATCTCAACAAAGTGAATGATCAGGAGAAATTTAATGACTAAAAAACCCTAAACCAAGTACATTTGAAAAAGAAAAATAATTAATCATAAATGAATGTAATAAAATAAAATATATATTTATGTATAATTTTCCTATCAATGATGAATTTTTCGTACCATATATACTGTGAACAAAATAGAATGTACATACACATCCATTATAATATAACAATTTCATTAATTTCCTCTATAATATAATATTTTTATCCAATATATGAGTTTTAAAGTTGATATTTTCGTTCAAAAAATAGTAAAACTAACTTTTAATGGATCACGTAATCATCAAAAGGATAAAAATCTATTCCCCTTGTCTTTAGAAATTAATTGAAACCATAATGCTTAGTATAAGGTAAGATAATTCTCATAATGAATATTCCTTTATATGATGAAAAAATTAATTAATCATTAAAAATAAAATATACCTATTGTTTAAACTAAAATATTATATAAATAATTATCCATTAAACTATTCAAAATATTATAGACAATGATTGATATCAATTATTTGAATGATTTGATCACATATTCCTCCAAGATAAATTTAACATTTATCTCCAAATAATATCAATAACTTATATTGTCTCATATAAAAAATTTAAAATCCAGAATAATATAATCTCTAAGGAATTATAATAGTTTTCATAAATAACCTAAATCAATTAAATCCACATTAATATCATATATTCTTCCTAAATATAATAAATCCATTATTCATGAAATGAAATATCATATTAAACAAAAATATATTTATTTACCTTAATCATACGATGTTACAAAAATAGTGAAATTTTCGGAAATAATATTAGTCACTTAAATCAAAAAATAAAATTTCAAACCAATGGTTATTTATATGATAAAAATTATCTTCACAAATTTTTATAGACATGATTTATCTTAATATAAAATATAACTCAAATCCTAAAGGTTATCATTAGATTTAAATATTTTATCAAACAATGAAATTTTTTGTGTCCACAAATTTTTTTTACATTTAATGTTATGGGTTACATATAACTACAATATATATATATATATAATATCAATAAATTTATCCTTAAATATCATCAATCACGTTAAAATCCACAAAACACAATATAATCGCAAAATATAATTTTAAAAAATAAAAGAATATTTAACTATAAAACAATATAAGTAAACAATAAATATCATTCTACCTAGAACATAATGTAGTCCAGTTGTGAGTGTTTCACCCATGCCACTCTATTGTTATGGGTTTATGCCCCATAACCTTTTCATATGCGACATGTAATCTCCCAGCCTATGGATTTATCTTTTTGAAAATATATATTGATATAAATTAATTATAAATGGAAAATAATGTATGTTATTCATGTTAAAAATCCATCTTCATGCGATAAGAAAATATAATGGATATCCAAAAAATAATATAAATCATCAAATCACTTTTTATCCTCTCGTGTTTTGTAAGAAACATATTTTTTTCCAAAATATAAAATAATAATAATATAATATTATCATCAAGATAATTTTAAACTAATTATTAATTTATCTCTCAATAATATGTTCTCCAAATACAACCCTTTCACTAAATCACTATTTAGATGTTTCAATTACATCAATCATATTTGTTCCAAAATCTGAACATAAAACCAAACAAAATTTATCATTAACTTCATCTTGATCTTCACAATATATAGAATATTCAAGAATATCACTGATAAAATACTACTACATAATACTCGTATAATCTCAAAAAATAAACAAATCCATTATTCAACTTCCTTCTATAACACATATGCATTATTTTTCATCATATTTCTTAATACCTCTCATTTAAAATGCAAAATATAAATTACTTAAATAATGATTTCAAATTAAAATTTTGAAAAAATATTTTAAGATAATTCATATGTTTTAAATATTTATCACAAATCATTTTGATTCCAATTTCCTTGTATGAGGTCCCTTGATATGCCAGGTGGAGTCCCTATGTTATTAAAAATTTTCATAAAATTTCATAGTTATTCTCTTTAATTTATCAATACCCAATTCTTCAATCTTATTTTAAATACGATATTGATAGAAAAAAATTTTGTAATCAAACTAGGGTTTTATAAATAATATATTAAATCAGCCTCCATAACTATTTTCTAAAACACCCTAGGATATGATTTGATTTGAATTTTTGGAATATGGAATGGGACTTATAATAATGAAAAATATTAGAGAATAAAATAAAGATATATTATTCTTGATGATCACCCTCTTTTGTAGCCAAATTGTGGATTGGATTCTTATTCTTTAGGATAATCCATTTTAAAATCTTGACAAAGTCCCATATGATATTTCCTAAAATGGTAAATATGTGAAATTGTATTTTTCATAACATATTAAAAAGTATCTTGTGTCCCATAGTGTTATCAATGAAACAAAGAGAATTATGATATATTATAATTTAATTTTCCTTTCTAATATAACGTTAGAAAATGTTATTGGGTGACATGATGTATATTTTTATGTTATCATTTCATCTTAACCCATTAGTAGTGAAGTGATGTTTTTGTTTTATTTTCATCCTTCCATCTTGTATTTGAGTTGTTAGGTTAATGAAACAAATGTGTGATTCCATAACCAATTAATTCATTACGGAAATTAGAGTTAACATCTAAATTATTTTTTGAGGTATTACACATAGAAACACTTCCTTTCACTCAATAACACATTAGGTTTAACATAGTTTATGCATGGTCATCATTAATTTTTTTTACCTCATGTTCAAAAATTACATAATGGATCATAAAAAACATGTTAATTAACCCAAGAATATCCAAATAAATATTTTATCATAGATTTTATTTTTAGGACCAATGGCTGAACAAAATGGGTTTATGGAATTAATATCCAATCCACCCCTTTCATATTTATTACCCCTAGGTGAATCTATGACATGTCCACATCAACATTCCAGTATAAAGATAGATATTTAATTTCATTGAAAACTACATAGCAATTTTTGACATAAATTATAATATTATCATATACATAGTCTTATTAATCCATAACGGTATCTAAGAATATTAAACGACCATCATTTTATCACTATATCCTATAATTTTATCTAAAACGTTTCTCTAATACAATGAATAAAGACTCAGTCCTTATTCAAACCCAAAATTAATTTTTTAAATTGTGATGACTTTGATCCAGTCTCTAAGATATTTTTATCGTTATATTTTTCGATAATTATGTAATATCTAATAAAAAACAAACCTATAGATTACAATTTCTAAACACCCCCTTTGTATCAATTTATCTATAAATACAAAAATTTTAAATTTAAAAACATTTCCTTCCATGAAAATTCATTATGATTTCCAACATAACTACATATTTGTTGATAATTATCCATCAAACCTACAAAAAAACTTTAGAAACCAGTTATGAGTAATGAAATATAATTATGCTATATAAAAATTAACAAAGAAACATGTTAGTCCATTTTAAAACAACTAGATCATAAAATAGAGTTCGCATTTAAAATAATCAACATCATGATCAAATAATGATTTTCATAAAAAATGAAATAATTTTTATTTCAAAAAGTTTTTCATAAAACACTTTATAAGAAAAAATAACAGAAAAATAATAATCAATATGTTTTATTAGAAAATATGATAACCCATTTAATAATTTTTCTTAAAAGTATACATGTTTAGCATAAAAATGAATAATGCATTCTTTAAAATAAAATATAATTATATTACCTTTTAAAATCAAATAAATTCCATGAAAAATAATTCATAATCATATAAAATAATTGTAGGTTCCGTGATATATCATCTTTATAGAACCCTCATAATAAACCTTCTAAGTGTAATAAACAATCCTATCAACATTCAATATAATTTTCTAGATAACCTAATGAACACCTAATGAATTAGATAAATATAGTAGGATAACCCGATCATATAAAAGATTCATGGAACATATCATAAATAAAAAATTTACTATTTGATATTTTCACCATAAATCCATTTAAAACCCTTTTAACCCATAAATATGAACAACATTCATATAACGAATTACATTTTTTCTTTTCAAAACCTATTTTAAAAAATAAAATATCTATAATAGTGAAAAGGATTATGTATCATTAAAAGAAACATCGATGATTATAAGTGAAGAAAAATATAAAATAATGGTTAATATAGTAGGAAAATACATTGACATCACACAAATTAAAATTGAATATTTTATTACCTTCTGTAAAAAATGTCAAATCTTTCTAGATAAAATATATAAAAATATTCATTTTGAAAGCATTTGAAAGAATTTAAAAAAGGGACATAAAATTTCTTTCATAATTCTTTTAGTTCTATACGAATAATTATAAAAAAATATTTTTAATGAATGTTTATATTGAAGAAAAATATTTAGAAAATAAATCATTAAAAATATTTAATGCATTTTTTTGGAAAAGTGACACATACCTGTATTCCAACTCAGAAAAAACATTATTTATATTTCTAAATCATTAAATTGAGTTATTTATTTTCTATCTAAATAATTTTTTCAAATTTTTAATTTTATTTAAATTTATTTTTTAAAATTTTATAAATACTCACCTAATGAACAATATTTATTTTGGATGATTTGACGATACTCAACTAATATTTCCCAAATGAATTTAGTAGGTTAAATATTGTTATATATCTCATTATTAGATAGCCTCTAAAACATATTTGTGAAATAATTATCATTTTTATACATCAATAATTATTTTTAAACTAACCATAAATGTTTGTTATTGTAAATTAATTATGTTACAATCATAGTGATGGTAGTTTATACATATACATGAGTTACATTTAAATTTTTCAAATAGAATGAGGGAAAAAGGTAATTATAATTTTACATTTATAGAATTTTCATTATTTCATAAATATAATATTTGATGTTTAAATAAAATTTATTATAGAATCTATGTTATGTGTTCAGGAAAATAGAATAAAATTTCATCAAGGATTTGGTAATCTACATATACGCATAAAAATTATCCTTATTCAATGGATGAATTTGTAAGAAATTTGATCGTATAATATTTTTCAAGAATGCTAATTATATATCTTAATATCATATATATAAATTAAATGAATAATGATAAATATCCATGAGTGGTTTTGATCTAAAAAATGAATTACAACATTTCATGTTGTAGTAGTCCTTCATACACATGAAAGACTGTGAGATTTCCAATTCAATAGAATAATATATTGATATATGTTATGCCACTAACATAAGAAATATCATCATATGTAAGATATTGGAATTTTTATTTAATCATGTTTGTATGATATTTTGAGGATCTATAATAACAAATAAAATTAAAAATATTGGTTAATAACTATACCTATTCTTCAGATATCCTCTTTAGGTTTATTACTTAATCCTCTATAAGTATTTATGTGATCAAAAGTTTTCATATAGAACATGGTGATAGATGTAAAGAATTCATTTTCAAGTTATTTTCAGAACCAAATGGATATTTATGTTTGGGAAGGGGATTATAGTGTTATCTATTTTTATGTCTGGGGGGACACACTTAGATTTTTTTCAATTTTTAAAATATATTAATATCATACTCAAGTATAATGGATCTATAATGGACAATTTGAAAATATTATATGATATAAGGCCTAATTATATCTATAAAATATAATTTTCACATGTTTACATTTAATTTAAACAATTATCGCTTTAGTTAAACCCCCCAACAAACCTATTTTAAACACGACCACGTTAATAAACGTTTTCTACTTATACTTTTCATTAAAACCTACAATAAGAAAGAAAGTATTTAACAAATTATGAATTAATAATTAAAAATATGGAATTAATTTCTCAAAATTAAATTTCAATAAGTGTAACAATTTAATATAAAACTAAACCTTCAAATTCTGAGGAATTACAATTTCTTCATAAAAAATTCCAATTAATTAAAAAAATGTATTTTTATAAAATGAAATTATAAACATTATTAAAAATATCATAACACAATTTTTATAAGAATAATATAATGAATTTTGAAACCTTGTATAAAATTGAATTATAATTTTTATATATTTGAAAGGGAAATACCATTTCAAATAAAATTTGTATTTCCCAATTCATTGAAAATCTAAATATTTATAAAAAATTAAAAATATTCATCCTAAGATAAATTTTACTTGTTGAATTAAAAAATGGATAATTTTTCATGTCAATATTATAATAATTGGAAATAATGATTTGAAATAAAATAACATAACACATGATAACCCAATTTGGTTTGAAATAATTCATTTTTGTTTTCATAAAAAAATTTGTAATATTTTTTTAATGTTATTATATAAAATATAATTAATAAATGGTAGAAAGAGATTAATAACATTTATCTTTAAATTTCATGTTTTTTTATAAGGAGGTATCATTAATGTGGAATAATGTAATAAATATAAAATTTATATTGAAATATGCATCATCTCTGGATCAATTCACTCATACATACCAAAACCTGGTCAGCCGGATGACCTCAAGTGTGCCTCCTCATATGAAATATTCTTCCAATTAGTAGTTTTAATCTATGATACTAAATGGGGATAATATAAAACCATGATCATAATGTAAAACAATGGTATATAATTATACAAATTAATGGAAATAGTAATAAACATTTATTAGCAGAATAATAAGAATTAATTTAAAAATAATCGATAAGAGAAAAAATAATAAATTCCATATAAAAATATGATGATCATTTGTTGGTAGTAAAAAAAAGGAATTAACATGGTATATAGAGTTATAAACATATACAATATGATATAAAAAATTCAAAAAGTCTAAAATACCATCCACTAGGATCACAAGATCAAGCTCGATATTTTTCTCATATACTCTATCATATGACAGAACATAAAATATCCAAACCTATATGATTTTTTGTGTTCCTATATAGTACAATGAGTTATTTTTTTGTACCAACCCGTGTCCCAAACTATATGTGACATAATATCAAGAAACCACCACCAATTGTGTGATGAACTACCCAGTTAGTGAAAAAAATGTTATGATTTGTACATGTAATAATGAATGTATGATAGGAAATAAATAAATAGATAATATTTGATAGTTTTATTCATGGGACACCCAACTGAAATTACCTACATTAGCATAATTTGTATTTTTCTGAATATATATCACCTACATGTGCATTCATATATATTAATGTATGTATTTAAATTCCTCATATACATAATGAAATATATGTGTATATTGATAGATATGAACTAATATTTAGGACCTTATGAATAATACCATGGATTGCACCACTACATAAGAGAGGTTTCAAAACCCATGTGGAATATGGGCATAGAGATTTAATTGAGCCATCCTACAAGATCTATATTAATCATGGACCAATCCCAGTCATATTCTATGTTTTGGTGTAGGCGTCCTTAGTTTATTGAATAATTTACATCCTGTACCTATTAGTGTGTTTCATATAAGGATTCCATATGTAACTATAGGTACACTAATAAATTCATCACTATGGGAGTCCATCCCTGGAATCCATATAAGGACCCATGTAAAAATGTAGACCTAGAACAAAAAATATCCATATGAATTCATCCATGGTTTACCACATCAGGAACCTTGTATCACTTGTGGAATGTTATGATAACAATTCATATTGAGCGTATCAAATGTAATTCACTAGGGAACTATGTATCACTCATGGGAAGTATAAAGACGTCTTATAGATTAGATTTTCAATTTTATTATACAAAGAACAAAAGTATCACTCCTGGAATTATGTAATCAATTAAAAAATTTATATTTTAATCATAATGTTCCCATCCATGGAATCTTACATTTGGACCCTAGTATCGCCCTTAACATGTATTATGTAAATATCATAGATGGAATAGACTAATTAAATTCAAAAATACCTTTTTATCATGTTGTCCAAGAAATTAAATATTGTTAATTCAAATATAATAAGAGGAGTAAGGGTTTATAAAAATAGCCTGCCATTTTCACTCAGCTTATATCAAAATTAAAGACTCACATAAGGGAAAATTAAAGAAACCTAATAGTGTAGTTCAAAATAATTCTAATGAATGCGGCTTATAGGCCTTATTGAATGAAAACACTTAGGCATGGATCATCTCAAGGTTTTCAACCTCGGAAGAATTATTGATGAGTTTCTATAATAACACTAACTATATAAATATTTTTTAATTCAATTAATTATACATTTAGGTGGATTTATTGGAGTTTCTAGCATGGGTCACAATGAAGCACCATATAAAATATAATGACTTTATGGAAAATAACTAGAACACCTACCATATGTTGGTTCTACTACCCATACCCATTATCATCCATTAAATAGTGATATAAATTATGAAATCAGAAAAATAAAAATTCCATAAAATTAGTTCTTCTTAGCTTGCACACAAATAACACTAAATTTTGTTTGGTAACACCACAAAAGAAGGAAGTGAAATTATGCTATTAATGAGATGAATTCAATGAAACTGGTGAATAATGAATCATATTTCAGATTTAATAGAGGTATCAAATCATATATTTAGATGTGAGAGGGCCTCTTCACATGACTCGTCTACAAAAAACTGATTATTGGATATATATGAGGGGTTTTGTCATTTTATTAAATTGGTCATAACATTTTCATTATTTGAATGTAATTCATGTTTTGAATTCCATGAGATTCCATTTTTATCTATGAAAATCCAATTTTCAATGTGAATTGAATTTACACAATGGATTGAAATCACAACCAATAATTAAATCTCATGGTGTATACCATGATCATTTCACATTGTGAATTTTATTCACATCATGAATTGGATTCTTATTATGAATTGCTTCTGCAACTAGGAATCATTCCATTATTAATATACTTTCCAAAAATATGACTGACATGAAGGCATAATTACAGAGGATTAAGGAAAAATAATAACATAAAGAGGTTTCAATTGAATTATGAAGAACTAGTACATCTCTGAAAAAGATAGGACATTATAATATACCTCCATAGAAAACCCTTCCCTATGTTTATATCAAATGTTGTAAAAAACGTCATCTGATAAATTTTCCAACCACTAATCACATATTTCAGCCACTTTCTACTAGGTATTATTATATACATTTTCGTGTTAATAAAGAACCGATAAGGGAGGAACTAACCTACCTAAGAGAACCTTTGTGATCCAATAAATAATAAATTCTAGATGCTTCTCAACGGACACATCTACCTCCAGATCTGTATCCTTATTTCAAACAAATTAATTGTGTTTAAATAATAAAACTACTTCCATGATACATGGAAGACTTAATGCATGGATTGGTAACTATCAAGTTAATACCATAGATAGGCTACCATCCCAACTCCTTCTGTCATCATAAATGGGAAGAAATAATGAGGTGATAACATTCAATGTATTTGAATCCCTCTATGACCCACTATTGTAAAAACTCCAAGAATGACCTGATTCCCCACTTATAACTATAGAGGTCAGTGAAAAATATTAGTATATAACTTATGTTGAGACTAAGATTTATCTACACACATCTTATTATGCTATACATACTCTGAAGTCTCCTCAATGATATGAGGTCCTAGTATCACTGACTCGCCTACCTATAGCTAGTGTTGGGTTGAACTACACAAACTACAATGCATGGCCTTATATAGACAAATATGAATATTTTTTTAAAAGATGTTTTTTAGGATAACTCAGTTAAATTTTATTGATTCTATCAAGAACCATCAAAATCAATGATGCATTATCAAATCATTTCCTTTTACACACATATCATATAATGGGATTGACCATCAGTCATTTGTGGCATGTTTTACTAAGAATCACCTATAATCCTATTCCATTCTATCAATCCTATTAGAAAAATGTTTTATTTCAGAATCTATTTATGATATGATTGAATATGGAACACTATGAATGTGTAAAATCACCCAAATGTATATCGACCCTAGATCGTCGACCTAATTGGGAAAAATTGTTTGACCATGGTCAACTTGTCGATTACCACCCATACCACACCACTTCTTTCATGTGATATCAATATGTTCATTATGAAATAAATGGAGACATCATTGTATATCCACATAGGAATGGACAGAGGCTATAGAATTTCCACACGCAACTAGTGATCTGACTTCACTAATTGATAGAAATAACACCATGGAAAAATATGTAACCTACATCTTTATTCTATTCCACTAATACTAATGATTCATGTCTCAATAAATATTGAAAATCCCATGGTGTGCTTCCCTAATAAATGATTTATATTCCTATAAAAATTATTCTCATATGTCATCTGGCACCCAAACATGTCTTTGAATGTTCATGATATCATCATAAGTAATAACCTAACTAGGTGGTGGGTCCTAACATTAGACACACTCCCATAGGACTGTTCCCTTAGGATCTAAAATCTATCTCACCCTTAACCATTCAAAAGTAAATTCTTCGCTAAAAAATATTATATAATCATCTTCTTATAATATCCTTGAATCTCAAGTTGTATCTCGTAAAATAGTCCAATCAAATGGAACTCACTTTGGGACACATTGAAATCATATATTTGAGGCTTCAGAATCATGTAATCAACTAATATGTCTCCCATTTCATGTGTATATTAGAGCTAAATGTTAAGTGATTTAAGGTACTCTACCCACCATAAAACCAGATAGTTATTTCAACCTATATGGGAATGTATTAGAGAAATATATGATCTGTTTAAATGATTAACCATTCTCTCAATTGATAGTGCCACCAATAACGTAAAGCATGAACTATAACTTCCAGCTTAATGTCATGCATAGAATAAATTTACTATGGAGGTGAATACCAGTGGGACAAATATGATCAAACATGAAATCTATTAACTGAAATTACTCCTAGCCTAATTCATTAGGCATTACAATCAATATTATAGCTTTATCCTAGATTTGGAAGATGTAGGATGGGTGATGAATTCATTCTACAATTCAGCTCTTAAACGGTTGTCTCACATGTATCTTATTATGAAAACATTAAATGGTTTTCTTAGTTATGAAGGACTCTTTCACTATATCTAAAATGGTTGTTAGCTGAAAAACATTCACCTGCAATACAATGGATTGTACATGCCTTCCCTCAAACCATATCCTTGTCATCATATCATCAACAAAAATGTTCAATATATATTATTGAAGCTATGTGAAATGAGATGAGCACTCCATCACTAAAATATCACTCGACTAGAGGATCATAAAATCTTTAACGCTGTATGCTCATAGTATCCTTAGAAAGAAGTGTTCATAAATGGTTTTCTAGACGTTAGTATAAACCATAACCATATATCCACGAACCTGGATGATAAACTCCCACCATAACATGGTGGAACCTACAAACATAAATGTTTCATGATTTTTACTCCACTCAGGAGGCATATCCAAATGAAAAGATTTAGAAAACAAGATCTCTATCCATGAATCAAAATATGGGGGAATTCCTTTCCCTGATAGTGGTGGTGGAATATACTTCTATAATTTCCATGTAAACTCTTTCATATAAGTGGTAGGTAACACACCTCCTTGTAAAAATTTCATGAACCACAGGATGATATATTGGAACTACGTTTTGGTTCCCATGTTTGGTATAATAGGATGTGACTCAGCTGGAACCATGGGAGGAAACACGGGTGGCTCAATGATCCCCACAAATTTAGCATGGTCATTGCTACCATTATTATGCATGAATCAAGTAAATCATGATGTAATTACTCTATCATTTATATACTCACACCTTAAATTTGATTTAGTAATAGATTGGATAAAAAATAATAGAATAGGATAGGTAAAAATCCATCATATTAATGAGTCAGACCTCTCTTATTCATCCTATTGTTAGCTATAATTGAAGTGAAAGGTTACAGAAGTCATAAGAGACACAACTTACTACTCACTAATAAGGTTGATTCCAGTTCAAGGTCTCGTGTATCTCTAAATAGGTCATGGTATATAGAAATTCAGTTATAAGGTATATTGGAAAAGTCCTTCTATATTGAAATTGGAATCCCCATTTGACGATAATAATTTCATTTAAATGTTTCAATTCATTTATATTCAAAGTATTATATATATATATATAATTAGTTAGTTAGATGTGTTCGTATTCCCAATTTATAAAATATCATTCTTCTTATATATTTCAATTGTATTGTCATGTAACTGTGACCTAGCCCTTACATCTGGTATTAGGATATAACATTTTTTATAAACTCATTTGAATAAACGATTCTAAATTTAGAATTTATATAACTACGTTCTTTATAAATTACAATTGGAATGCATGTAATAAAATCATCTAATATCTCTGTGAACAGAAACTATTTTCCATGAATCAAATAGAGTATAATTAGTTAATTAAGTTATCAAAATCAATTTGTATGGAAAAACAATATTTATATTGCAGAAGACACATTAATTAATCCAATTATTCGATACCTTAAGAAAATGTTATGAAATTTGAAAATATAAAACAATCAAGGCCCCAATAATATACTGGAAGAAAAAGGTAATGAAATAAATTACATATACCTATATGGAATGTCATAATTCATGACATTTTAATTGTCAAGTGCATATGTAATTCATTTGATGATACCTCATTTTCGTACCATTTCATGGAATAAGAAATCCATAATAATAATATTAATAATAAAAAAACCAAAATACAAGAGTTTCACCCAATAATAAAATATATTAACTTGTATTAGGAATAATACAATAATAACAACATCCCTACCTTGGTAATTTGACTTTTCCCTATCTGTGGGTCATCTACTCCTAGCAATAGGCTCATAACTAAATTCTAACACTATCTGATTCTCTTATCTAATAACCAAACACTAATAAAAATGGAAAATTAACCATTTGATACCACTCTGTTGCATCCCAAGCTTAGTTTATTCATCAATAACCAAACCCAATCAACCACAGGACCATTAGTGTTCCTCCATTTATTCCAAAGGATATAGACGTATAGTGGGGGTCTATGATGCTATAGTGGGTAGAATATTTCCTATGATCAATTGGTATCACTATGTTATACAATAATAGTGGGAAAAAATTATATTAATCTATTAGTAGGGGAATAATAATAAATCATCCAAACATAATCAACATGTATAATCTAAGTCAATGTCATGTAAAAAATTGATCAAAATGTCATGGAACTATTAAAAAGGAAATATACCTTGGTTGAAGAGTTACATACATGTGAAACATGTTGTACAAAAATATAGAAAGGAAAAAAATTCCTCCACTTGAATCATGAGAATATGCTCAGTCCTTTTCTCCCAATCATATATAGTAAGTCATAGTTCACCATTAGTTTTTACAGTAATTGGAATCCTGACTCAATCCAAGATTTTCTATAAAGAAACCCAAGTACCCATCTAGGAACACTAATAAACCAAATGATATAGGATTTCATCCATGTACTCCAAATAAAGAACAATGTATTTCTCACAACAAGGTATAAAGTATATCACTTTGACTTCATCCATGGTCTACCTCATTGGGAACCAAGTATCACTCTTTCAATGCAATATTAATAATTCCTACTATGTCCATCCAAGTTAACCCAATAGGTAACTAGGTATCACCCATGGGAATCTTAAATATATCAACCCAATGAAAATTTCCATGATGATCAATAATGAAATGTTGTATAAATCCCATCATTCTATAATCAATTACAAATTTTATTATTTAATCTTGATGATCCCATCCAATTCATTCTAAATTTAGACCATTGTATCATCCTCAACATGGTATAAATTGAGGAGCATAGTTAGAATTAAACTCAAACCATTCAATAAAAATTTTTAATAATGTTTGTCCAGCTATTTAATATAATTAATTCAACTATAATGAGAGGTATTAGGTTCTATAGATATGGTACTCCATTGTTCCACCAAATAATTCAAAATTCACCACTGTCAGAAGCATAAAATAAAAACACATTAAGGATTGTTCAAATGAATTACAATCCTAGGTCTGTACGGATGTAAGACCCATATGGGTGGTTCACATTGATATTGTCATCCTCTAACATTTATCTATAGGATACTATAATTATATTATAAAATTAATCATAATTTATTTTAATTAATTTGAAAATTAGGACAACTTACAAAAAGGGATCACATTTGTTCACAATGACACACCATATAAAAACATTAATAATTAAGAAAATGGAAATATACCCCATACCATTCATTAATAGAACAAACCTTTTCCATTATCATTATTTATATTGAGCTTGAATATAAAAATTCATCAAAACAGGAAAAATATTTGAAGTTAGTAAATAATATCTCACATGAAAATAGATCTTAATATGGTAGGATAAACCAAAAAATTATGAATGAGGAATAAATAAAATACAGTTTCACTTAGAATGAAATAAATAGAAATTGAATCAGAGTTTATAAGGAATATAGGAGTAAAATAATAGTTATAGGTGTGGGATGAGATATTAAAATATATGTTTTCAGAGAAAAGAAGATATTATATTAAAATTATGATATCTATAATTTAAAAAAATTTCCCCAACATATTCATGGCATGAACGGAATTAAAATCCTGAATTACTTTGTTTCCATTTTTTTCTATGAAATTCCAATTCACATGATGAATATGATTATTAATGGGTATTTGATTAACATGTTTCAATAAACAATAATGAGTTCTAGAAAGGGAATTTCAGGTTTTGAATTAATTATTATGGTGATATTACGTCACCTGATGAATTAGTTCTCTAAGAAGGATCCAACCCCATGTTTCCTTCCTTTCCAATAAATAAACCGAAAATCCTCAAGGAATAATTATCGTGTCTTAAGGCTGAAGAAAAACATAATTATTGTTAATTTTTTTATAGAAACCCTAACTCCCTAAAAATATGAAATGTTACAAATGATGACCTAAGAAAGAACATATAAATTTTTAGAACAAAAAAAAAACACTTCATAAGATTGGTTTTATATATCAAATAAGAGAAACGTAAGGTAATTTATTGGGTTTTTAAGATGCACTTGGGGAAGGACTTGATAATATTATCAATATTTTTCACTACAGATGATTGCTCAGTAAAAAATGTTAGTGTCTTTTGAATATAAATATAGATTAAAAATTGGTCAAATATTTAAATAGTATCATGTTATAGCGGAAGTAAGTGAGAGACCATAAAAAATAAAATGTATTTTTATTATGAATATTTCCTTAACTAATTTCCGATTTATCATAGGTTCTATTCATTATTTTATCATGTATTGTTTTTTTGATTTATTTATTACTTATATTCGACTATTTTTTATGATTTTTGACTTTGGTTAATCATAGTTGAATTTTTTTTATCATGTTAATAGGATTCGTGGTTGTTATAGGATTCAATTACTTATTGGATTTCATTATGTAGAACAATTCTGGTTTTAATTAAATATTTTTTATATATTGGATGAATCACTATTGGGATCACATATATTTATAACTAATACATATATCATTTTCATCACTAAAATGTGTAATATAAACATTAATGGGAAGGGGTATTTTTTAGATATACATGTGGGTTTTAACATTCAATATTCAGGTGTTGTTTTAGTCAGATGTAAATTATAGTAATTGAGCTGATTGGGAAAAGGATTTACCTATTTTTCTTCTCGTGGTGGATCACTACCAAAATTTATTTTCCAATGATTTATTAGGATTCACTCTTGATATGGAGTTTTATTTCACTATTTACATCATGCTTCGTGCAATGATTACATCGACACCCTTATATATGGTGGAAAAACTATTGTTGAGGTATCCAAAGATTCAACTCAGGGACTATGAGGTGAATGTATTATTTCATCCTAGTATATATCAACGGGGTGGTCCAATATTATTCACTATTAATGGAATGAAATATTTATCTTTTATCTGTATTATATAAATTTAATTAATGTTATAACAATGAATTGGTATCCACTTATAGTGATAAAAAAATATATTTTGTCAGTTGAGGGGGTACAAACGGTTCTATAAGTTTGAATGGTGGTGTAACAATCATTAACATTAAGTGAGATCTGACGATATACCTTTAGGAGTGGTTTTGTGTTATATTAGTTTCTTTTGATTTCATTTATCATCAAAAATAAACTTTTATTCTTCATGGATATCATAATAGGATATTTAACATCCACATGGAATCATTCATTATAATTTTCATGGATGTTATTTCATTGCAATCATATTATCATTTTTTACTCATGAGCCATATTAAGGTTGTAATATATAGTATTTATGTACATCCTTTTTATACCTAGAACTCAAAAATAAATTTTTGGATTTTATAGGTATGATTTAAAAGACATGTGATATTATAGATTAGGATCGTAGTGGAAATAGAAAATGAGAATGGTTTGAATTCATGGGAAAGATAAATGAATGAATTCATGGTCAGGAGATCTATCAACATAGATGTTTAGTATTTATAGTTTTTTCAAATGTATTCATCATGGATGTACCTATGATGGATGTAACATTAAATATAGAGAAAATAATATGGATCATGAAATGTATGATATGATTTTAGGTTATAAAATATATGATGAAATTCATTGATTTTGGAGATGGATTAGGGGATATTTTGATGCATGAATATACAGTAGTTTTTTATTGATCTTGTTATCAGAGATCCAGTGACCAAACAACAACACTCATGATTTTAAATTATACACTACGATTCATTATTTTAATTGTTCCCTCAAAAAACTTTTCAAAGAGTGATTTGTGGATTGTACAGGACAAAATATATTGATGTACATATTTTATAACTAGGTATGGGAACATTGATAGGTAGTTTGGGTTGAGTTCAACCATAACATTGATTCAATGATGAACTATGTCCTTGGGTAGGTGAAAACTATCAAAAAATCCTTCAACATAAAGTTTCAAAGAAAGGTGTAGATGAAATCGGTTGGGGAGTGGTAAATTAGGAGGTTAATTTTTTATTCAAACATGGATATAATCAAGTATTTAGTTTTGGGATAATCAGATTATCAAAGTAATTATTACTTTTTAATGGATGTAAACCATCAGATTGTCTGATCTAGATTACTTAATGTAGTAACAAAGTGTAAATAGTTGGGAGCCAAAATTTGATGGATACGGGGTAAGGAAATCAATTTGCTCTTTTATGGTAGTGTGGAAATTCTAATGTTTATGAGATAATTATCAGTAATAGAATCTCAAATATATTAATGGGAAATAAATCATAGATTTAAATTTATATACTACTACATATTACATAGAATTATGTTTTTGGGGATGAAGAGGGAAAATGAATGCTACACTATTCAGTGCATAACAAATCAACAGGTGGATACTAACTCTAGAGACCATAAAATTTTCTATATTTAGATGTATTTCATATCTATAAGTTTCATGATATTACCGCATACATTTTTATGGGATTTGGTAGTTTCCCTATAGATTGGATGCCTGATGGTTTTTGTTGATTTGATAATTAAGTTCATTTAATTCATTATAATTTGAGAGAACCAAAAGAATATAAGATTTAGGAATGAAATATGGGTTATATGTTGTTTTCCATCATATATTCTCCATGTAAAAAATATCAGATAGTGGCATAAACCATAAATCATGATAATGGATGGAGTTATTGAAAGTGGTGGGATCTAAACTAAATATGATTAAAACATTATGCCAATGGGTTGATGGGATACCAAATAATCATGTCAAGACACTTTAGGATAATCTTAATGCATGTATTTATAATTTCAATGGTTATTTGGATGACTATATAAAGTTATAAGTGTTTATATACAAAAATATTTACAACGATTTAATCTTGGTGTATCTTTTTAGACTCATTAAATTTAAACATTTTAATCCCAAATATGTTTGGTTTCTGGTTATAAATTCAATCATTACTAGGTTAAGCCTTATCAAAGAGACAATAAATATTTTATTTTTTTATAGAATCAGTTGGTTACCACTCAATGTTATGAATGATCATATATAGATCGTAGGTGATAACTATTTAATTTTACCATGGGTGATTGGGAATTATTGAATGATATTTCATCATAGGTTTGTAATTAGTTTTGTAAGAATGGTAATATGGAATTATAGTGCATGGTATAATATTTGAAATTATAATGATTAATTAGTTCATGATTTGTAATATTTTTCCCTCTAAGACATTGAGGATTGAATGATGTTTTCTTCATATGTCATGTTTGAAAGAATTAACTAGACACCTCAAATGTGATTTTTTGATACAATATTGAACAATAGGTATTTATTTTCCTTGAGGAGTGATTTGTGTCGGTAATAGAACAATGTTAGAAATGATTTATTGTAAGATAGACCCTCAAATACATGTTTAATGACCATATTAGTGCATTCAGAATGAGTTGTTGGAGAGGGAGTATAATATGATATTTCAGTGATTTTGGTTCTTATTTTGAAGGATAAGTGATATTAATCAATGTTCAAGAACTCATAATTGGGCGTCTATAATGATTCGATGTTTTTTGTACACATATTTGTTTTCTAAAAAAATAGTATTTTCCTATATATTAGTAAATTATTTTACTATAGATGTAAATTAGTGGGAAACATGGCTATAAAATGACAAAGGGGGAAGCCAATAGAACTAGAGTTAAGTCAATGAATCCCATATTAATTCAGGTGGGAATTGAGTAGGATAAAAATTTTAACCCACCAAGATTTTGTTCGGTTCTCTATAGAGGAAATAACTGATTTAGTCTTCATCAAAAGATTTGTAGTACCAACCAAGATCTCGATGGACCATATTGAGGCTTCTTGGACCAAACCTTATTTCTATGGAGAAAACCCCCCCAAATTATTTGATGATTTTTAATCCCCTCATTTAACAACAATCACTAATTTTATATGTTATTATCATATGAACACCTCATCACCTTCCTTTAAATCTCCCATAAAGGGAGCTACAATTTTGATATTTCTAAATGTAATAACATGATAACTATTATAGTAGCATTCCAAATGTAATAATTAACTTTTATTATATTCCATAATTGATTCTCTTACTATATATGTATTGATTATTATAAATTTCTATTTCTTGGATTTTTTTTTTATTTGATCTGTAATATTGAAGATGATTTAGTCCATTTCCTTCAATTAATGAATACATTGATAGTCTATGTAAGTGTTTCATAACATTATATATGATTTATATGTTTTTATATTTCATTTTATATAAGAGTATATAACTAAAATTTAATATTTTAACAATTTCCATTAGAATCTTTTATGTTCATGATAAATTTGATGTTACCTATCATATGTGATATGAGAGTATTTCACCAATTTTAGTAATCCAAAATTGAAATGATTATGATATGAAGTTTTTTACATAGACTAATTATTAGGATATAAATAATCATTTATTGACATGTATGTGAATGAATAATGAAAAATTAGTATGTTCGTTCAACTTTTGTTGTTATATTTCTCATATGTGAGGGTAGTAATTATTAATAAACCACAAGATTTTATTATGTTTGAATTTATATAACATATGAGTTAAAAAATGTTTTAACTACTATAAAGGGATTGGGTGGTGTGATGGGTCATTCCCTAGTGTCTTGACACAAGTTCGTGCATGTTGGAATGGAACACCGTCGATATGGGGGATTCAATGGAATTCAGAATCAAGTATCGATGAGTCTTGATTTTTTTATATTAATGGGATTTTTTTGGAATATATATGATATGAGACACAATCCTTGTAATTTAAATTATTTCCCCATGGTATTAATGCTTTAGAATAGACATTTATTCCATATTTCCCTTGTTGTGGGTTTTTTCATGACAGTTTGTCTATGTTATTCACTCATCAAAATTTAGGGGCACATCATATTGATTCAGATGCTGATGTTCATCAAGAGTCATATTACCCAAAAGGTAGGATTTTCTTCATCAAGGGATTGGATATGTTATATCATTATTCACTATTTAGAAGTTATCATTGTTTTTGGGGAACACCATTATATATTAAATTTTTATTATGTAGTACTCTTAATATTTTTAGTTTATAATGGTGGATAAAATTTTTATTGACTCATGTATATAAGTATAGGCATCATCTTAAACTATTAATCATATAATTAATTATTATCTTTACTTTTATTCATTGTTTATTAATTTTATAATATATAAACTAATATATATTTTTTGGATTTTTATTAATGGATTATCAGGGGTTTTCTAAAATGTTATGTACAAAAACCATACATGATCATCATGTTAGACATGTAGAAATCATTGTTTAGATTAAGGATTTGGAAAAGGCCCTTATTCCATGTGGTAGATCTAGGTTATGCTGATAGGTAGATGAATAAAGTATCATGCTATTTCTTATAATCCATTTATTGTTTAAGATATATATATTTTTGATTTCTATATTTACATGTATATGAATTACTATGAATATATATATTATCTACCATTTTTGAAAATTAATCTATTTTTATGTGCGTATTCTATGATTCAATTTGTTATCATTTTGTTACTTGGTAATGTTATTTTTATGGTGGGTATCTAGATATTGTTCTTTATTATTCTTATATATGGTTTATTGTTCTTTTATATTTTGGTAATAAGGGACTTTATATTAAAGGAATAGTTTCCCTAGTACATGAAATATGTTCTTTCCCTAATTAAGATACAACGATGATATGTAAAGGATATCTATATGACAAATGGAACTCTATCCTAAATCGAGAAACCCTGTGTGGTACATTATAAATATATTTTAGTGTGGTCTATCTTATAGAATCAACCTTATTTTATGCTGATTTTATTATAGTATCCTAGATTCAAATATTTTAAGTAACTACCGATTATTTATCATATCCTTGAGTTGGGATATGTAATAATCACCTGAATTATTCACTATATGATCTAGTATGGTGGTGGAATTATACAAGTGAAAATTATTGAAGCTATAGTTGTCCACAAGTTTTTAATGATGTGAAATATGGTAAACATATTGGGACCCCTAATAAATAATTGAAATTGGATCATTTGTATTATAATTTAAAACTATAATTATTAGCCTTTTTTAATATAATAAAAAAATTATGTCATTTTATTGAGTAGGACTAATAAAAACCACATAATATGAAGTTAACTTTAATTTATTAACATTATTTACACTTTATTGTTTATATTAGACATTTTGTAATAATTCCTTTTCATGATGATTATAAAATTCATCAAAATGATGTAATGTTAAATTATTAGGTTGTTTTAATAATCACAGGTGGATCATTTACCCGAACACTGGATGTACATAGCATTGATTAATTAATGAATCTCACATAAGATCTGATAGATATTACATCCAATTCAGTGAATGAGTTTTAGAAAGTGGAACCTATCAGATATTGTACAAGTGATATGGAATTATATTCCATAATGTTTCTAAAATAAGGTACCATGTAATCCATTTTATTAATTGATCACCCTGGATGAAATGATTCATGACCTTTACAATGGGGGACATGTTGAATATTGTTGGTGGTGTAAAATGGATTACCAGATACTAACTTCTAAATTTGTTGGGGTCTTGTTCATATTTATGTTTTTGTAATTATATTTATTTACTTGATCTTGACTTTTTTAAACATTTGGTTTAAAGTTAATATTATATTATAACTTCTATTGTTTACCTATCCAATGATGATATTGTTTCCCATGTATTCAGAATATTTTCAAACCGCATAAATTCCTATGATGGGTGGGATTTCTCTAGTTTCCAATTATCATTTATTTTTGGGAAATATTGTATTTTAGAAGTGTCTTTTCTGGTTCTATAAGGTATAAGGTCAGAGTGTGTGGATATGTTTCATGGATTATTGATCTTTTAGGTGTCTTGTTATGGTACTAGAATCATTAAAACCTTCTAGATCATTCATTCAGTATTGGTGAACAGATATTAAATTAAATGTGTGACACCGTATCTAACATAATAGTCCTATTTATGGATGTTTTTGGAATGTGTGAGGGATCCTATGAGGTGGATGGTGTGTGTCAACATCATAGTATTTTATATAATTTCTTTTTATTTTTCTAATTTAAGTGATTAAAAAAAATTCCCCTTAAATTTTTGGTAGGCGCTTCTAGATCAGTGGTTCCAGACTAAAAAAGTGGTATTAATGCTTATGGTACAGAAATTCCTAGTTCATTTGTCATCAATATCATAGGTAATGTTCATGAATATATAGTTTTTTAATATAATGGAAATTATATATATTGTATAAGGAATAACGTTGAACGATTGAAATGTTCATATTGAATGGATATATGGGGCGGACTATAAATTTTAGAGGATGTAGATAAAATATTATCTAATATTGATTTACATAGAGATTCACTTGAATGAATTGTTAATGCACTCAACCTCATAGATTTTGGTTCATCTTTTCTTAGTGAACATGGGAAAAAATCGTCATTAATTTTCTTATAATTATGTTTCTTGTTATATAAGGGTTTATAATAATAGGGTTTAAATCATTCATCGTGAATCATCAATTTATCATATATTTATTCAATTTACGTGTAATAAAATGATATAATGAGTAAATACACATTTTATGAGAGTTATTAGTTAAAAATAATAATATGGCATGATTTCATACCCTCAGAAATAAATAGATCATGGAATGTTTATAAGTTCATTACCATGTTTTATGAATATTTTTCTATTTTCTATAAAAATTCCATTGATTTTTATTTTTCTGATTATAATGTGAATTTAAAATAATTTGATATTATTTTTTAATAATTTAATATCTATATTATTGGAATTCAAAATCTACTTAATTTATACTAAAATATTAAAATAATTTTAGAGTTTAAATGAAGGGAAATTTCCAATTTAATGATATATTTTCATATAATTAAAAAAATTTAGGTGTAGAGATAATTCCTTATAATTATGTGTTGGAGTGAAATTGAAATAGTTTTTTAAATTAATATTAATTAATTTATATGGTTTTATGATTAATTTATGATATTTTAATAATAATGATATGAAATATGAGGATTTTGTTTTAAAATTTCAATATTTAGAATTTATTTATATAATTTTTTTAAAAGACTGTCTATACAAAATTATCAAAAATAAAATATTACGAATATAATTTTAAATCAATTTTAAAATATAAATAATGTATTTTCCACAAAATTAAATTATTTTTTTGGGCAATAAATTCATAAATATTATTATCATTTAGAATATCATTTTTATATATTCATCCATAAAAAATAATTCAATGATTTTGGTAAAAATATATTCAGCAAAATATTTATACAATGAATTAAAATAAAATATTATAATTTTTAAAGATTGATCTCAATGGTTTAGAAATATAAATTAAAAGGATTCAAAATAATATTATATTTCTTGAATTGAGTTATATATTTGTTACACAATGGTTGAAAAAGTTATATAGAATTTAAAGTAGAGTAGTTTAGCTATGTGATTTTTCTAAAAGGTTAATTTTATATCAATATATTCTAAATATAATTGAAAGGGGTTTATAGAAGAAAAAAAATCATTATAATGTATTATTCTGTGATTTTAATTTTATATATATTAAAATTTGGTTTTTACATTCATCATTGTATTTTTTGTATAACTATATTATTTGTTTTAGTGTGTTTCATTGCAATAACATCATAAATTTCATTGCATTTGAAATAAGAATTAGTATGTTATTTTAGGGGACATCATATTTATAGATTAGTTTACAATTTTTTTATCTTCTATAATTAACCTCATTAGAAATATTGGGTTTTAGTTTGATTTGAAAAAGACACATATTATTGAATTTAGTATATCCTCATTGAGATAAATTTTTTCTTATAAAGAAATATAAGATTTTAATAGTTGGATAATTAGAAAGTAAATTTATGTAAAAGGTTAAAACATTTCCCATTATTGCTAGTATTTGATATCTACTATTCCATGGAAATTTTATAATTATAGATTTAAGAAAAAAAATTCCCAATTCCCAATTTATTTAATTTTCCCAAATATGCACATGTTATGGTCATTAATGTTTACTAATCAATCATGTGGTAAATAGTTTTAGAAACATGATTTTTCATATTTATTACGTCTTGTAATATAATTTAGGGAGTAATGCATGTTTATAATTTATTAACATAGCTTTAAATAATGTGACATGGATTTTAATGTTTTTTTAAAGTATTTTTTCTGATTACATTAAAAAATTAATTTGGTTATAATTGTTGGATTATATAAATACTCTAAGATGTAATTTATATGTATTTTTTCAGTTAATTTTTTTTATTTAAATAAATTAGGTTTACTCCATTGTATTCTTGGGATTGATAAATAATTTAAACATATACCTTATTAATTTTTGTTTTGATGTTGTTTTTTAGTCAAATATATGGGAATAGTTGATTTATATATTGCGAATTTATCAATTATAATAAAATAATTGTAGAGGGGAAAATAATGTTAAATTATATTTTATAAATGGTTTTATTTATACTGTTTTATAATTTCACTAATACAATTTTTATAATTTTATTTATCTTTAAATGTGCCTTCTATTTTTAAATTTATAATGACATGTGTTTGTCATTAATGATTTTTCTAACATATTTCATATCTACGAAAATTTTTATGGTGGAGAGAATAGTGATGCAAAAAGGTTATTAAATTCATTATATACTTTAATCAATAATTATTATTTTTTCTAAAATATTATTTTTCTAACATTTGATAGTGAAAATTTTGGTAAAACATTGAAAACGTTTTCTAGTAACCTTATGATGAAAAGAAATATTTTTAGCATGGGGTATATTGGTAACTAAATAGTTATCTAAACATGCCAAGGAACTATTCTTATAAATAATAAATAACTAGGAAATTGTTTTTCTTATTTAAAAATTCTCAGTTATGTGGTCCGAGTTTAATTATTAATACAATATTCTTGAATAATGAAATGAATAAGTGGGAATAATTTTTAAACTATGATTTTGTGAACCAATATTCAATATTTTTTTAATTGATTAGAAAAACATTCCATTTTTTAACTAAATTTTTGTGGGTAGTAATAACAATAAAATTAATAATTTTAAAATCATTTATATAATTCATCATTTAAATAGAAATTAACACATTCAGGAAATAACATCCAAACATCCATGGAAACGTGGTTTAATAATACATTATAGTTAATAAATATAGTATATTTTTATATTTCACTATTTATAAAAATAATCATAACATTTCATGTTTTCTAATAAAATTTATAAATTAACATAAATTTAATTCACCATTTATGCGCTTATATGATATATTCTATCTAAAAAACCGTGATTCATTGTTCCTTGAATCATATAATATTGATATTTGGAATTACTTTCCTTTTTAAATTGAAAAATCGTGAATGTATTTGTAATGTTTTATGCACAAGAAAATAATTACATTTCCTTAAATAAAGTAGAATCTAAAACATTAAACCAAATTTATCACTATTTAGTATTTAATGAAATGATATTGTATATTAAATTTTTTTCTCATCCCATTAATATTATATAGGATTTTTCAATTATCTCAGTCTCTTACAATCACTAAGAAAATTGTGAAATAATATAAATTTTCAGTAAATAAAAATAATTTAAAAAATAATTGTAATGGTCCAAATTACAACATTATTCTACTGGATATAATGTATTTAAAACTGACCACAATGGAAATCGATTTTTAATTCAGAATCATTTTATCATAACCCACTACATTATAGCATAATTATTTTCACCTCTATTATTCCTTATCAATCTGAACCTATCAAACTACCTACAATAACCATATTAGCACCATTTCTCAATAAATTATATATTTAATAACACAAAGACATAATTATGAGCTACTTCAACATTTAATAATCATTTATTACACTCATGTTATAACCAAAAACCCATAATGATTCCAAAAAACACATGTAAATCAATAAATAATATTGTTCTATGCTATAAAATTCATAATTAATGTCCAACCCATCTCTTTATCTATGAAACATATCCTTGTATGATAATATATATCACAGTAGGTTTTTTAATTAAGATATTTCAATTGAAATTAATAATATAAATAATCATGGTCAGATTTTTTCTATTGAACAAAATAATTATTCCACATTTTTTTAAATAATTTAATTATCCAAATATATTATTAATATCTTTAATAATATTCATGTTAATTATTTAATTATTTATTTCATTGATTATGTTTAGAACATGAAAAATAATAAATGAATAATTTTAGACAATGTAAGATCACCTTGAATGAATTTTGTCTTCTTATATATTCTATGTTGAAAATGAAAGAGGATACATGGTCTTAGATAATCTCAATCTATAAATTTTTTAGAAACTAGTTAAACAATATTCCCGGAGAAATTCATTTCTATAAAAAAATTATTTAATATAACTATAACTATTGAATGTAGGTTTCCTTCCGTAATTAGATATCTATAATAGTAACACATGATACCCCAAATAAAATAATTCACATATAATTAAATCACTCTGAGATCTCAAAAAAATTAGTCATTCTAATAAATTTGATTTTAATTATTCAATTATATTACTATGTGAGTGAACTTGGTCTAGGGAATATTTATTACTAAAACAAATTTTCAAAACATTTACTAATCTTTAAATTTGATCACTCACTATTCAATCCTTAAAACCATTTTAATTTGTTACATCATCATTTTATAAATGAGTTACTTGATTATGTTTTTTGGGAACCCAATTTTTATAATTTTTCGGAATAATTCCCAAACATATACTAAACAAAAACATTAAAATAATTCAAAATACTAATATAATATCTTTAAAATCAATAAATAGTCACATTTTCCCTGAAAGAAACTTTAGATAACCTCATATATTTGCACACACACATTCACATGAACACACACACACGCACATTTTTTTCACATTAAAATCATAGCGCCCCCTTTGTTATTGTGAAATTTTAATAAAAAATCATGTTACATTGGATCCATGATATTGTCTCCCATCATTAACGAAAAAATATATATGTTATGATTTATTCATTTATCTCGCTATTCTTCTTCAACAATGGAAATAATACGAGAAAATTATATAGAATTCAAACTTTAACCTTGTGAGACATGAGTTATAACTCCAGCTAACAACCTAAATTTTGAAAATGTGTTTTGTTTATAATGATTTTATAAAAAATATTTCCCTTATAATTTTTAGGAAAAAACAACAAAATAAAGAAACCTTATTCTAAAATTTATATTATAATGATGTACTCTATACCAATATACATTTACTAAATATATTGAATTTCTTTTATTGGATAATTACACACTGATTATCATAACATAATAAAAAATAAATCTTCTCCTCTATTGTAGTATATTACAATTTAGTAATCATCAAAATAAATTCATTCATTAAATTATTATTATCTATATATTATTCTTCTGCACTATATAGTACTACAAAACTCTACTTCTTCATATTCCATGTTTCATATTTTTTCATAAGAATAACCATCAAATCGATGAAGGCTTATAATTATTAACAATTAAATCCCAATTATATTTAGAGAATCCAAAAACTATAATCTTTATATTTTTATAAAATATTGTACCCATAATCCTTAATTCATATAATATACAATAGGATTTCATTTACAACAACAATATGAATTTTATGTGGTTTACTTGGTTTTATAAAATCACATGCGAAAACAAAAGAATGATGATTCAAATAATAATGGTAAATTGATAAAACAAAAGAAAATAGAAAAGGTCACAAGAAATAAAGATTGATATGGTTCCAGAAATTATTCCAACATCTATGGATTGGATGAAATATCACTAAGTTCAAGAGTAAAATTAATGAGGGAATTCATAGTCTTCCATAAATAGAAAACCAAGATTTATTGAGCAAGTAGAAAATATTTTAAAATAGTTCCACTAAATTTATATTATGTCCACCATTCAATAATGATTAGTGTCTTGAATTTCATTGAGGAATAGTACTATAATCTAATGAATTTCACATGCAACAATTTCTATGTCTATGTCTGAACTGCAATATTGCACATTATCTGTGGCTTGGTCAGATCTATTACTGTATGGTCATAGTTTCTATAGAGCCTCCAATAGTTGGACCAAAAATATCCAATGTATTAGGAAACATGATTATAGGAATTAAATATCACTCACACTATAAAATACCATAGATAATGTTCAATATAAATGAAGTATTGTAAAGTAAACTTATGAATACTTATTTTAACTCTATACGATTTAATTCTATACCGTTATCATGTTTTGGATATTTTTCTAAAATAAAATTGGTTTATAAATGGTATTAGATCCTTTCATTAAATTTTTTAATATTCTGATAGCATACTTCTATTGAGAAGTAAAATTAATTTTTTCCCATAATTGATTGTTAAAAATAATAATTATATTATTTCTCTATGAAATGTGATCTTGAACTTCTCTGTGAAATTAGTAATAAATTACATGGAATCGTATTTATTATATATTGTAAAATTATTATAATTGTCATAAAAATGAGTTATTTATATGATTAATTCTATAAATAAAGGTTTTTTTTTTGAAATATCCCATTTCATAATTTCTGTAACATCAAGATCACATATAAATTCATGTACCAAGATATTGGGGGTTTCATGATAAAATTTTATGTCTTACTTGACAGAAATGATTTTTCAAAAAAGGCACCATGTAGAAATTAATTATGATGATAAATTTAGGCCTCTTATTCAAGATATTTATTTTTGATATGTGGACACTATATCCATCTAACATATATTGTATATATTTATAAAAAAATATAATAAAAAATTAAATTGGAATCTATTAAGGATATAGGAGAAATTATAAAAAAAATTAAATTATTTTTACATGAATGTGTTAAAATAAAACAACCCACTTCTTATTCATTTCTGCATTACCATTTTCATTTTTTTTATAGAACAGTCATTTTATTCCTATAAAATTCATAACTCTTGGACCAGGAACCAACTATCAATTTTCATTATTTTAATTTAGATAAAAATACTAATTTTTAAACAAAATCGAATCATGATGATTCTATTATTCATTTAATCCATTGTTTTAGCTTTTAAAATCAAATATTTAATTATTCATGTACTCAAAAATCTTTTCATTTAAAACATTTATTTTAGGTCATCGATGATGTTTTGAGCCCACACTTAGTTTCCCAAGCTCAGATAAAGAAACATGATTCTTCTTACGTTAAATATTTGATTCATGTTATATACACTTATAAAATTTATAAAATTTATAAAATTACTAATAATATTAAATTATATCCTCCAGTTTAACTATGTTATAACATTAATTGTAATATAAAAATTTTATATTCCACTACACACAAACAATTATAAGAGTCCCCGATTACCTTCACATCTATGGTATATATAATTTTTTCCTTATTTATTTATTATAAAAAAATATACATCATTTAATGGATATCCTAATAATATTCCAATTACAATTATGATGAAATTATTTGGCATTGATTTCATTATTCAATGGTTATGGCTTTCAATTTAATTTTCCAGTCAATATTTTGAGTTTTGAAGGGGATTTCAAACATTAATGGGTAGAGTTCATTCCCATTAATGAGAAAACAATTTTAAATAGTGATCCAAGGATTTTATTTTATGGGGATGTAAGTTTCAAGAGCATCTCTCACTAGATCCTACTCCATGCAATCAACCCTTATATATTTTAAGATATATAATTTTTATATTTGTTATTTATGAATTTAATGAAATATTCACCCTTTTTTCCCTCATATATAACAATATCTGACTAAGGTGTACCCATTTCTCTTCTCCACTTATATATAGTAGAACTCTATGAAATTTGATTAATTATACCTATTATTCCACTAAAATAACTTTATATCTTCTCCTATAATCATCTTCTTCCTTTTTTTATTTTTCTTCTTTCATCCCCATGAATATAGTGGCCATGTATTCATTTAGATTTATTTTAAATTGTGGGATTATATTATTTAGGGTTCTGAATGACCCATTATGGAATTTCACTAATTCATTTTTTGGAAATATGTATTCTTCATATTTTTTACTTTAAATTTGATAGCTAATACCCTGCATTTTCTTATATTAATATAGGATTCGATGTGGGGAGTTTCATTTTGTTACTAGTATAAATGATATAATATATATATTTGATAAATATAAATTTATTTGGGTTAATAAATAGTTCTTTTTTTCATATTTAGTTTCATAAATTTATATTCTAAAAAACCATATTGTATTGAAAACCAGAACATAAGGCATTTGAAAAAATGTTAATTATTACTTTCCTTAAATCAATATAAATGAACCATATAAAATGGTTTTATATGAATGAAAATGAATTTATATTTTTTGATAAATTATTTAATGGAATTACTCAATATTCAACCGTTTTGAATAGTATTTTTTTTCCATTCACAATGATATTCAATATTTTATTTTCTTTAATGGTATGAAATATTCTAGTTGGATCCTAATTTGTCTCAATTTAAACCAGAGGGGGTGAAATTTATTTAGGGTTATTCCCTTGGCCTTCATTTTTTCTATCTCCCTAGGTATGGTAGCCTACGTCCTTGCATTATCCATCATGGGCCTTCTTTATTGAATAAAAATTGTAATATTGGATGGATGGGAATCTTTTGGTAGCTGGGAGTGCAATAATAGATTGAGTACTCTACGAGGTATAATGAGACTCAGTCTTGTGGACCCCATTTTATAAAAATACCCTACATAAGAGGTTTTCCCTCTCAATCATAAAGACTAAAAATGAGTGTTTTGGTAGTTGGATCATAAAAAACATTATAATTAGATTGATTTTACAATTATGTTGTCTTAGATTGTCTTAGAGGAACCTTGTCATTTAGATGATAAATGTCATTTATTATGTGAGGATAGATATATTATTTGTATTTATTATTAAAAATAGAAACTCGCACACAATAGTCACTAAGGTATGATTTCTATTTAAGTATAAAAGAACATTAATAAATATTTATAAATACTATAATGAAATTATACTAGTTTTAATTGTTATTATGATGAATAGAACCTTATATTTATCTAATATATTTCCTTGAATGGTTTATTTATTTACGAAAAAACTGACCTCCTTAATTATATTCATTTAATAGAGTTAAAATGTTTCTTCATCAAGATAAGAGAAGAAATATTTATTTTAATCTATTTTTTCTTGTCGATACAATTATATCGATTCATAGTAAAATTCTAAAAATTATAAATCGAGTTAGGTATATTTGACTTAATTGACAAAATGGAAGATTTTATTATTAGGGAAAAAATGTCAATACTTTTAATGAAATTATAATTTTAATTTTAATAATTATAAATAAAATTTAAATTTGATAGATTTATCTTTAATGTTTATTCAAGGGGTGTGGGTAGAATACCAACTATGAATTATCCCTAGCACCTTACATTAACACACCATGTGTGTGTATCCAAAAAGTTTTGTGATACATGTTTCTAGTCCATAAAAAATAGATATAGAATATTGTTATTGGCTTGTGTTAAGGGTTTCAAGTTGATGAAATGTAAAGAATTTTCATTTTATATATGATTATGGATACGTTGGGATTCCCTTCTTAGTTATGTCTATTGACTCTCCCTTAAGAATAATTTCACTTCATCCTTCAATTCATTTTGTTATATTTTTGGTTATATGTGGGATTCTATCATAAATTTGGGTTATATATTTTTTTAATGTTCATATTATTTAATTGATTTTATTATGGATTTTTGGTTTTATTCAGGTTATTATATCTTCTTTTGGTGGTTATTATTTTAAAAAAAAATTCATTAAAATGCATAATTATCTTACATATTGAGTTTTCATTAAAATATTATTTGTGTATGTCCACTTATATTTATTAAATTAATTGGTTAAACCATTACCAATACTGTATATTTTGATTCCCAAACACATGTTTCAACTGTATGGTGATTGAGAATGATCCTTAGACCTTGTGAAGGGCCAACTCAAGTATTGTCAAAACTTTTCCTGAAGAGTTTCATTATAAAATGGAATAAAAGCATATATTTTTTGTTATTTTTTATTTGATGTTATAAATGATATACGATCATTAAAACACAACAGGTATTTTATTAGTATGTGTATGTCCAACACATATTGTGATGTTCTATAACATAACAGGGGATGTTGGGAAAGTATTTTTTTGGTATTTTGTATCATTTTTTTTATTTTTGGTGAAATTTCATCTTTTAGTGAAGATATAATAGAATATAGTATAATTCATAGGTATTATGGATGATGTAAAAAATCACACACACATGACAATAATCTTGTAAATGTATCGTTTTTTTATGTTTTTCACTTATGATGATTCTAAATGTTTCCTATTAATCAATATGATATATTTGTAAATAATATTTATTATTGGAAAATGATTAAATTTTTTTACCATAGCATAATTACAATATATGATTAATTTGAGATGATTTCATAGGTTTATTTGGTTATTTCATTATTGTGGGTTTACTTTCCATTATTATGACCTTTGAGGTTCACTTTTCAAAATATAAATTTCAAAATAAAAAAATATATTATAAATTTTTTTATATATTTTACCAAAAAGATTATTTTTCCCTAAAAGACACCTATAGAATGGTTTCATTTTTTTAAATTGGAAAAATTTCATCAAATATAGTTTATATATATTTACAAAGGATTTTGATGATTTTTTTTAAAATATTTTCATGATAATTTTCTCCCTATGTTTTTATAATGATAGTTATTAAATAAATATTAATTGATGAAAATTATTTTCAGGGTTTCTTAAATAACTAATATTTGTACAAAATAAAGTAGTAAATTATATTATATATTGTTTTTTATTGATGATTTTCTAATTTTAAATGAAAATAATTTTTATAAAAACAAGATGTATTTAGAAAAGGGGGTTTTGAAATTCTATGATGTATCGAATTTGACATTTAAATTATTATAAAATTTTTATGTTGTAGAAAATGATTTAATGGGGTGGTTTAATCGAAATACTCAAATGTTTTAAAAATATTGGATTTAAATTAGTTTTTGAATTTTTTTTTTAATTGAAATGGTTTTCAAAGTAAAATAAAATTTCATCACAAATATAAAATGTTTTTGACCATATAACTACCATGAAATTTTAAATTATATTTTTTCCTGCATTGATATGTTCTATATTATATTTTATACTAATATACATAAAAAGCCATATAAAAACCAACACATTATTTCATTAATGATGATTATTATATTAGACAACTATTAAAACTAGGAATTATTAAAATATTCAAATATGACATAAAATACGGAATGGAAGAAATATTGTTGGAAACATTATATCATACTGACATGATAGAATCATCACTCCCAAGAAAAAAACTATATAAAAGAATGATAATATTAGTAAGAAAATCCAAACAATTAAAAAATTAAAATATATAACCATAGTATAAAAATTTAGGGAATATTGTGGGATGGAATAAATAGTTATATGTAGAATGTTATATAAATATTGGAATATTAATATAATCGTCTGAGTAGTGATCAGACTGTTGAAAACAATAAAATTATCATTATAAATATTTAAAAGGATGTTGGAATAATCATTAGACATCAAAATTATAAAATTAATATTTATCAAGGGTAATTTATGAAAATATAAATATTTCAATACCATAATGTAAATATACTTGTTAAAATCATCTTGAAATTATAAGATTTTTTTATAAATTATATTTTGATATATTTCATTGAAATCATAATTATTATTTTAAAAATTAAAATTATATATGTTAAATAAAATATTTTGATTAAATTAAAATCATTTTTATAATAATCACATTTAAATTTTTAGGGGATAATTTTTTAAAAATTTATATGAAACTTCAATATTTAAGGGAATAATAAAAAATAGGGTTTTCAAATGAAGCATGTTTTGGGACGTAAAAATTATGTAATAATGTATTAATGAATTATAATTTGTTTATCCTATCATTAAAATAAATTTAACAAGATAATTTTGTTATTTAATAATTATAAAAATAATTTCCAAACCAAAAAATAATAATTTCAAATGGATAAAATTATAATGTGTCCTTTTAAATAATCTATTTTGGAAAATTTTCTCACGTGATTCTAATTATATATAAATTTACAATTATAATGAGAATTAAAGTCATCTAATGATTTTATATTAGTTAAATATGTTTCATAATTTCAAAAAAAAAATATTGTATAGACATTTTTAAATTTGAAATTATAATTTATTATTATTTTATCATAAAAATAAATAACTCCTCAGGTATAAATAACCACTCACCCCACCCTTGAAAACCACATTCTATCCTTATAAAAATGGGAAATACTTATAAAATACACTCTCTACGTACCTATATCATCTCTGTGGATGTACTTTAGTAATCAGACTCCATGATTTCAAGTAGTTTGAATCCATATAAAAGAATAATCCCAACGAAGATGGTTAGTTTTCATTAAATTTTCTATCCACTTTCAATTTATATTCCCCCTTTTATATATTCCTCTAGAAAATAAATTTTATAGGAATAATTATGAATTATGATAAAATAATACAAATTAGTTTATCTTACTTTAATTACTATATTTATGATATATTTATGTGTCAATATTCATTTTCCTTATCTATTAACAATGTCCTACAAATGGATGGTTAAACACCTACGAGAACAATGCCATCAATATAAATTCTATCAATATTCTTGGAAAATTTACATGAATTATATATGAAATATAAATATGTTATTAAATATATTTTATTCATTTGGAATTAATTGTACTTATGTTTAGATGACCATGAAAAATGATAAAAATTAAAAAAAGATGAGATATTTTAACAAATATATGATATCAAATGGTCTAACAATTAACAATATGGAATAAAACTAATCATCCAATGATTATAATTGTGAAATATAAAAGAAAATAATAATTTACCTCTTGGTTCATGTTTTAATAATACTTATTTTGTTATATAGGTGGTGAAAAGGCAAAAAAATAAATTGAGATTTTATGTATGGGGATTCTAAAACCAAATTATTTATTTCTAGTAATCTATTACTTAACATTGTTTTAAATATAGATATTCCTCTAATATGAAGAAACATTCCTTTCACAATTCATCTCTTTTTTGGTGATATACATGATTCTACATTTCCAAGTGATTTTTATCCCAAATAAAAAATATATTTCAAAGATTCTATTTTCCAAATCACCACATTAACATCACTTGATAGATTTATTCTTCAAAAAATAATAGTGATGTTTTAATCTAATTTTTTTCTTTTTTAAACCATAATGGGTTTTCATTAATGTATTCCTTAAAATACGATTATGAAAACAATTCAACTTAATGGATTTTTTTATTACCATGGGTATTGGGAGTTATTTTTTCAATATGGAATGCATGATTATGAGAATGTTATGATTTGAATTGTGGTCCTGGATTTATATAACCATCCAATGATTAAGTAAATGTGATATATCTCATCATGTTATGTGTATTATGTTTGAACATGGTGCCAGTTTTGTTCATAATTTTTAAATTATTATTTATGCATATATGTTATGTGTGAACATTATATTGTAATTATTCACAACTATCTGTAGTATTTGCCTAATATTTTAGGCTAATTCATTATTTAGATTACACATAATTCCATTATTTTTCAAATTGTTCCCTCTTTCGTATGATTATAATATTATTTGTATGATAAGATAATGATGAATAGGCTCACTGATATACTATTTATTCATTTATCTTACTACTTCTATGTTATATCTTCCCTTAATAAGATTTTAAATCACCCCTTTCATAGATGAATATCCATAGGTGAATTCATTTACGTACTAGAACATGAAAAATTTTATAATGACAATGAAAACTATTTGAAATTATGATTATTTTTTATGTTTAAGTGATGTATGAAAAACAAATTACCCATATAATAATTTCATAATCCATTAATGTTTAAAATTAATGTTGTATATCTTATGAAAAACGATATTCTCAGAAAAAAATCTTGACCACTATGGTTGATATTGGAGGTATAGTTTTTTTAATTTGGGAATTAAGACATGAAAACAATAGTGAATCACCAAGAGATAACATTGAGTGTAAAAGGAAACAAGATGAGGTTTTGCTAAAGCTTATAGGTTACTAGTTTTCATGTAATAAAATAATTTTATAGATATTAATTTATGTTGTTTTTGAATGACATTTACAAAGTGTTAATTTCACTAAAATTAGAATATTGGCCATTAAATAGATCGTCACCAACTACAAGACAATGAGGACATGTTGAACACCATGTTTTCCAATCCTAGTGGATATTCATTAGTTAATCAAAATATATATATAACCATAATGAATTATATATAACTTATCCAATTATAACTCTTAAAATATAGAAAACGATAATGGAATAAGATTATAGAAGAATAATTTAACGAAAAATATTAACATTGGGATCCCATAAGATATGTGATTAAAATAAATATTTACATGATAATAAGTTATTTAATCATAAATTATTAGTATGAGTTTCTTCAAACCATCTCTATTATATATAAAGAATGAATTTGATGAAACCAAATAAAAATTTATTGTAAGGATCAATAAAAAAAATGTATATATAAAATTCCTAGTGAAATGGTATGTGTTTTTAATAACATCATGGAGACTGTTTCCTTGATCCTATTAATAACAACATAAACCATACTAAATATCCCCCTTCAACAAACATGACAAAAGTAGGCATGTAGTCCATTATTCTATATTGACAACCCAAGTTTTGTGGGTCTTCTTATCAAATTATTGTAGAATAGTTGGTGGACTCATTGGAAAAGATATTTTATGTTATCCACAATTTTTTTTATAAAAGTGTGAATATATCCTTATCATTTATATGGAGAGGAAAATAAATGGTGTGGATTGATAAATAATTTAATGATGAATGATGAAATTGAATAACCAGAGTGAGGATACATTAATATTTTTTTCATAACAATTATTTCCCACGTAATATTAAAATGATAGAGAGATAATTCACCTATCTTAAAAAATGGGGAAAATATATCATGAAGTATGATATCAACTCACAATGATTTATAGATAAATCAGGGTATTTAAGACCAGAAATTATATTAAATTACATAGATTCTTCAGTAGTTTAAAACCAAACATTTTAAAGGTAAAGTCAATCTTAGTCTTAAATTGTATTCAAGAATTTGTTCGATGTTATATCAAATTTGAGATAGAGTTTGGAGAATAGTCTCATGTAAATTGAGATTAAAATCGAATAATATAATTTTAATATAGATGGTCAAATTTCAATGTAATAAAAATGATCTATCCAGCCACTAGATCATGATATGGGAAGAATCATCACGGAAACTACATCCAAGAGGAAATTAAATGATTCATGTTTTGGAGAGAAGGCCACAAATCATGTGAATATATGAGAGATGTGATGAATATCACCATTATTATTGGTGGAAGGAAGAATACTTCTAATGTCACACTAGTGTTCTAAATATTTAACTATAATGAGTAATATAACTATGAACTAGAGTACACACAATTATGAACATTTAAGAGTAATCTAAATATGTAACCATCAAATATAAAAGTGAAATGTCAATCTTATACCATCACTATTGTTGAGGATTAACATGGAAATGAATTTTTACAATGTACAGTTCCTATTCATCAAATAATAGAAAATAATTTATTTTATTATAGTGATACATATTATATTATGTTCAACAGGTTTTCTAGAACCGTTGAATAATGAACCTAATACCATTAATTATAAATTTCAATACAACTACTTATTTATGTGATATTTACAACCCATGTATTGTAATTTTCTCATATTTTATTATGTGTCAAAATTCTTGTAGATAATATCATATTCCTTCCCTTACTGTAATTTTATTCAATAATAGGAATGAATTGCCACTTTTTAATATAGAGCTCACGTAACCTTTTCGGAAAATGAGATATATTTCTATATTAGAAACCATAATTCACTTATTTTTAAAATATTCGATGTTCATTAATCTCCATTAGAGAATCCCCCAATGGTGTGTATGATGATACCCTTTGAGGAAACATATATTTTCCAAATATTTGTATAAAAGGGAAGAACCAACCTTGGAAATTCACATATAAAAAGATTATAATTATTTATTTACTAGATATTATCCAAATGTTTCCCTAGATAATGAGGTACATCTCTTAATATATATTATACTTGAAACCAATAACATATCTAAATTACCATATAGAATGTCCCTGATCAAATGGAAGGAGCTAATGATGTTGCCTTCCTGGGTGTGTAGTGATGGTCTTATTCAAGAGAAATCATGTATCAATTTTCCTATGCATAGATTACTGGAATCCCATTAATATTTCCATAAAGAACAAGTATCCCATTCAACATATTTATAACATTTTTAGTATACTTCATGGTTCCCAGTACTTCTGAAAGGTGGATATTTATTCAAAATTTCATCATCTAATGTTGAATAAGGAATATATTTTGAAGACAACCAAATGTATATGGTATGGACACTATAAATTCATATTGATTTCTTAAGGATGTACAATGTTTCCTTAAATATTCATAGAGATGATGAATATATTATTTATAGAATATATTGAAAAATTTACTAGATTTTTTATTAAAACATTCTCATTTACTCAAAGTTAAAAAAAATAAAATAAATATATTTAATGTATTGTTCTAGGGACAATAAAAATTTGAGAAAATGTGTTATAATATTAACAGGTTTAAATTTTTGAATATCAAAAGAAACATTATTATGGCACATGATAACAAGTGAGGGAATTTATAAGGACCCCTCAAAGACAATGGAAATTGTGAAATGACCTATATCCTTTAGTGTTATGAATATCCAAAGTTTTCTTGGATTAAATGGGTACAAATGGAGATATGTGAGAAATTTATCCTAATTTTCTATCCCACTAACATTGACAACATGGAATGGGTTAATGTATGATTGGATGAAAGGATGAGAGGAAATTTATAAGGAGAATAATAAGAGGATAAAAATTGACCTATAGTCACACTAAAATCAAGTGTAGATGGATTTTTTAAGCATATGAAGTATATTATCAAATCTTATGTCCATGTGAAATTATAAATTTATATTGTTCCAAAACTATACTAACTACAAAGGTGTAGAGTACTATAAATATGGTGTGGATCCCCTGAATTCCATGGAAGATAAAACCAATTGTCAAACAACTATTTGTTCATATGATTTTAATAAATTAAATTAATCACTACTTCAATATAAAAATAAAAATAAATAAATTCAAATGGAAAATGTCGGAAAAGAGACAAATAAATTTATATGGGTGGTTTTTTAAAATTAGATTCTACATTTCACTTGAAAAAACAATAATATCAATGATATATGAGATAAATACAATTTAATAATATAACACATGGTAAATCCTTATATGTATACACTAGAATACTAATTTCTAATGACATGATGAATTATAATTACTAAGATTCAATAATTTAAAATTGCAATTGAAGACAAATAATGCAATCCAATGTTTGTAAATTAATTCAATTTATCATATTGCTTTTCATTTCATAATCAAAACACTTTCTGAATGAATTCATAATATATATGATTAACATGAATCAAAAAACAATACCAATTTAATAAAATCAAATGAATGTGAAGTGAAAATTGAATAAATTGGTGAACACCCATTATAATTGACTCCTCTCTCCCTTATGGCTTTATACTATCACCGTTGGGTGATTTATAATGATGGATAAACCAAAAACAAAAAAAAATATTATAGAAAATAATATTTATATAATATAATATAATTATAATTCTATTAAATAAATTTTTACATAACAATATAAAATTGAAAACCTGAATGAAAACCCTAAAACAGAAACGGTCGCCTATTTGGAAAACTAACTATAGCCTTCTAATGGTCTAACTTACTATCATGTAATAAAGTTTCCAATTGGGATGGAATCGCTAATTTATAAGAATAAATATTAAAATTGAGTTTACTTTTGATGAATGCCCATTGGAACCCTCCTTAATAGGTCAAAATAGTGTCGCTCATATCTATAGATAAACTGAATTCACATGGTGAATGGTTTGAAGGGTGAAAGTGGTATTTTTAGGCACTTCATTAATATTAACCAAAATTAATTTATGATTCATGACAAGAATCATTGTTTTCGTTTTTCAATACCTACCCATTTCCCCTACACTCCATAACAAGCCACAAAAATTATTTCTTGATTATTTTGATAATGTGAACTTGATGTTCAAGATATTAATTCCACTTTCCTAATGTAAAAGATGATATATCACATCCTTTTTAACAACTCTAGTGAAACTTGGGTATAACAATATTCAGCCCAAATGTTGTTTCCTAGCATTCCATTTATCCTTCGTGTCAGAAAAATTTGTGTTAATGACAATCCAATGTGTGAAACTCCTATGGCATAAATCCCCAATCACGGTTTCATCATCATTTTTCTAGTTCTATTCCATGATATGTTATTTCATATCATAATGTTTCCACGACATCCTAGATTGGATCAATTTCAAATAAATTATTTTTTATTCCATATCAATGGCGATCCCACCAAAGTAATACAAAAAAAATAACATCTGAAATGAATCACAAATAAATCATGAAAAAAATATAAACATAAATAAAAACCAGGAAAATAAATATGAAAAATGTAAATATCAGTTTTGTGATGTAAAATGATTCTTCTAAAATGGATTATTTATTTCCACATGATAAATGATAAAGTGATAGTTAAAACCATGTTATATTTGACGATCTTTTAGTTGGAATACGTGATGAATTATTTTGAGATAACAACTCTTACCCTATATTTGAGAATTTGGTTACACTAACTATATTTTGATATAGTTTACACACACAAAATGATATATATATATATATATATATATATCAAAATATTATAAAGAAAATTTTCATATAATAGGATATCAACACTCCTCAGAAAATATTGTTAGAGCTAGTTTGGGACAATGATTACACTATTCACTACAATCCATGATAAGAGAACAAGTTAGCTGATGCTCTTAGTAGAAAAGATCATGTGACTCTATTCATGAGGCATATTGATAAGAAAATATCAAAATAGATATGAAATAAATGTATTTCTAAATCATAATGGGATTAAATACATCCAGCCTTTCCCAAATGATTTACCCACAATTTAAGATAAGGCAAGAGAGATAAAAAGTGATGATCTAGAGATTTAAAATAAGGTGGATGAAGTAAAGGAAGGGTCTTTAATGATTTTAACATAAATAATGATAGTGAAATTTTTTTGGAACTACTCTTTTTGTGTCCCCATAACCAATGATAAAAAACGAGTTTTTGAATAATACACCCAACTCACCTCTCTCTATCCATCCCAGAAGAACTATTATATACAATGACATATGAGGGCACATAAGGTGGGAAAAAAATTGGTGATTAATAATTATATCTTAATGATATCATAATTTTAGAAAGTTAGTTTAAAAATAAAAATGTATGAGGGTATGATTTAATAATATTTCATACCCACATGGAAAGGGATGAAAAATATCATGATCATTTTCACTAGTGTCATGAAGATATCCAAAGGAAGATCATCAATATGGGTTTGAGGATTAAATCACTAAGATTACAAAATACATCAATATTTTATATGATTTATATTTTTACTAATATTCCAAGAAAAATGTAATGGAATTGGTTGGCATACATGGGGAACAACTTTACATCCTATCTAATATTGATCATAATTTTCCTATTTAATTTAGTGGAAGTATTTGACATGTTGTGACTATTGAAATAAATTTCAGTATAGATTATGAAACCCAAATTGAAGGCCAATCTAAAAGGAGTATTCATACACTTAATGAAATTATTAGATCTTACTGAATGAAATTTTATGGATGATGGGAAAAATGTCACTCATTACATGAGTTCTAATCCAATAATTTATTCTACTCGAGTATTATAATATATCCTTATGAATATATGTGTGGGAAATTATGAAGTAATATTCTATGTTGGGAGAATATTTGATAATAAAAGAAACTTGAACCGAATATTGTTTAGGAATTGATAGATAATGTTTAAGCAATCCAAAAAAATATAAAAGAATCATAGATTTGGTAGAAGAGCTGTATTGAAAATTGTAAGGGGGGTCAAGAGGTTGAAGATGGAGGAAAAGTGTTCCTTAAAATATAACTATAGATGAGAGTTATATAGTAAGGAAAGAATGTAAATCTCAGCCCTAGGAAAATTTTACTCTTTTTGATTAATGATATCACAGGAGAATGGTATTATTAGAATAAACATATACAAAACATGGTAAAAGATCATGATTTATTTCTTATATATCTCTTAAGGATGTACATAGCCAATCGATTAAACATACTGAATTTGATAGTGGTAAAAATGGAGTATGAACACTATAATGATGAGTGAATGATGAAAATCGTTGATGGGTGAGATAAAGTTCATTGAGAAAAGAGAACATACATTTTCAATGTACAATATCAAAATAATAAATAAGAAGATGAAACATAGGAAATTAGGAAAATAATAAAACAAAATTACCCAATCTATTATCAATTGAAAATTTTAGTTAAAATTAGGGGGATGGTATTTTTAAAGGGGGGATGAATGTAACAGCCAACAATTTATAAATGATATTTATATCATGAATGAATATGTGTTATATTATAATATAGAGTATTATACCCATAAAAAACAGATAAAACAAAAATTTTATTTCATTCATGTATATCATTACAGTAATAAACAACTAAACTGAAGAAAATTCCCAATATTATAATTCTAAAGAAAAAATAAATTATATAAACATTAATTGAAATTTTTGTATCATCATGATATATTAGAATTATAGCTTCCCAAAAAAACTAAGGAAATGAATCAAAATATTAGATAAAATATATTTTAGAAAAATAAAATATATAATGTGGGGAATAATTTTAATAAAATATGTATGAAAGAATAAACATGTATTTATAAGATGCAATATGTCATGGGGAATAGTAATTTGATCTTTGAAATTTAAACCAGAACGTTATGAATAGTAACATTACCATCAGAGTAGAAATTTGAACAAAAAAATGAAATTCAATAAAATTAATAATTGCCATAATTAAATTAATCAAATATAAATTTTTTGATTCTATAAAATAAATACCAATATGAAAAAAAATCATAAATTATAAAGACATTTAAAATTTATATTTTAAATAATTATTGATAAATAATAAATGTTTATGTTAACAAAAGAATTACTAATGATTGAATTTTTTTGAAAAAATTATTATCATTTTTAGAATCAAAATTTTGAAATTGACCAAGGGAGATTTTTTGATATATTGTCGAGAAAAAATAATTTGTACATGAATAATATAAATATTATTTTTCAAAAACTGCAGGTTTCATGAAAAAATAACTATTTAATATTGAATTAATCCATTATAAATTTTTATATGATAAAATAATAAATTAAATAAGATAAGTGGGTCAATTTAAATAATATTAACAAAATTTGTTACTGTAAAAATTAATTTCAAAAGTCTAAAATTGTAATGTCTCCTTTAATTAATCATTTTCTTTTATTTTTTTCTATTTATTAAACTATTAAATTATAATTATAATTTTTTTTAAATATATTTCATATTTTAAAAAATAAATCATTTTAATGGTTTACATTGGATAATAAAATTTATTCAATATTTAATCATAAAATACCCATCTCCTCAACTGTAAATAACCCCACAATGCTCCCTTGGAAAACCAGTAACCTTTCATATAAAAAAGGAAAATATCTAACCAAATAATCTCTACCAATCCCCTTATTATTCTTAGGTACAATATATAGTAATCAAAATTCTTGATTAGATGATTTATTCTGGTATAGGAAAGAAGAAACACTAAAAAAAGTAAGCTTTCATTAAATATTAATCTTGTTTTCCCCTTATCTACCTTCCATAATATACTCATGTCAAACCCAAATTTACCATGATTAATTTATTGTCACTATTAAATTATAATAATTATTTTAACATACCATAATGGACATGTTCACAAAATACCAATATGTAAATATTCCCTTCCTTCCAATGTTGACAATTTCCTATCATGGGTTAATTCACTGCCTATGAGGAAAACAGAATCTTTATGCTCATCACCACCTTTATGGATGGATAAAATTAATAATTTTTAATATATAAATATGTAATTACATGTATTTTATCCTTCTTCAAATAATTTTTTCTTAATATTAAATTACCTTGAAAAAAATAGATAAATTGATACAAAATTAGATATTTGAAGGTTAATATGATATCAAAATGTTTCACTATTTTCAAGTGGGATTAAAAAATATAATACAATGATGATATTTCATAAATAGAGAATACATGAGGAAATTTTAATATTTGTTATATATTTTAGAAAACTGCTGTTATTTAAACAAGAGGGAAAAAGTGATGAAATATATCAATATTTAAGGTAAGATATTCTCAAACCCAGTATTTTAGTTGTGTTAACTCCTATTTCAAAATTATTTTAACATGGATTTTCGGAAAATATACTAGAAACGTCCTTTAAAAATTATTCATTTTAATTTATGGAGATATATATGTTTTTACTTGTTAATGTGACATCAATTAAAGAGAAAAATATTTTTTAGTGTTATATTATTTTCCATGGAACCGCAATGACACCCCCTGGCCAATTTCTTCCCTGCTCAGTAATCATGATTTTTTATTACAAAATATTATTTTATTTATTAATGTAGGAACCCAAAAAAACTATTCATAAATGTGTTCTTTAAAAACTATTATGGAAACCATTCATGTTCATGGGTTTATTTTAGTACAATGATTGTTATAAATTATAATTCCACCTGTAATGCATGATTAAGATAATTTTATGGTAGTATAAGTTGTCTCAAAATTATATATCCCTTCAATTCATTTGGTAATGTGATATATCTCATGATATTATGTGTCTTATTCATTAACATGATTCTATATTTGTTAAAAATTGTGATGTTACAATTTAGGAAGATATGTTATGCATGAATATGGGGCTAACTTATTTCATACCTATGTGTTGTATTTGAACATTATGTAATGACGTTTCAATATTATATATATAAAACCTTCCATGATTTTTAAAATGATTACCTCATACTAATTATAAAATAACTTATTCTTATGAAAATGCGATGATGATTATGCTCACCCATATACAATAGATTCATGTCTCTAATTACAAATATGTTATCCCTCCAAATATTAGGCATTTACATCACACCTTTGGATGATGTATTTCCCATGGTGAATAAATTTACTATAGAGAACAAGAGTTATTTTATAATGATGATAGAGATGTTATATAATTTATATGATATATATATATATATGATTTATTCACATAATTTTCCCAAGATAAATAACATTCCGATCCTTGAAATTATTAAAAACAATTATTGTAAAAATGAAATAATATTCACATGAGATAATGTTGGGTTGGTAGAGTTCACATGTATTTACTATATAAAATATTTTTTTCATACAACCATTATAATTCAAGATTAATTTATTTCTTTGTATTACAGGTGATGATTAAATTTATTGTGTGTGGAAATCAAAAAATGTTGTTTCATTTTGTAGTAATTGGCCAAAATGGAGTAGGATATAAGTGAGTTTATTAATCAATAAATAATTATATTGCATAAATAAATGACATGTTATATTAGAAGCATAACTTGTAAGTATTTACATGTTCTTTTTATTGATTAATTTTCATTAATCGTAATTAATTATTGTGTCTAGTATGAACATGTTTTTAAATTTTATGGATTTTTTTAATTAATGATTTATTCAATTAAATGAACGTTCATATGAAATAAATTGTGAATAATTATTTTAAAAATGATCATTTTTGAGAAGTTTGTCTCAGTTATGACAGTTAGAAACGATCATTATGTAGGGTTAATTGTTTATGGTTTGCATATTTTAGATAATTGAGTCTTTTAATATCTAAGGGGTTTTACTACCATCAATAGTGATGTGAATTATAAAATTAGTTTGTGTTTTCAAGGAAATATACTACTAAATATGTTTAGTTTTAAACATTATCGGTGTGTTTCGAGAAAACCATTTTTTTAATTTAACTTACTTTTTTAAATCATACCTAATATAACATATTTATTAAATAAATTTAGATTTCAGAACCACATTCAATTTACATAAATTAGTTTTAGGGTAAATAAAAAACAATGGGTTTTTATATAATATATTTTCAAAACATGAAATTTTTAATATGTATTTATTGTTATATTAATTTCTTTTTAACTATAATTTAATATTCTACCTTTTTTTCAAGTGAGAGTTTTTTTGTATATAATGATAAATTTTTCAAGATTAGTTTGGATCTAAAAGTTATTTATTGTTAATATGTTATTGTGAATAATTTTAAAGTGACCTAATTTTGGGTTTTTAATTTGTTTTAAATTTTTTAAGTGGATCATTATATCACAATAAAATAAAATTAGTTTTAGAGTGATTTATATTCGTCTTAGTCAAATATAAAGACACACCTGAGAAGGTGGATAAATCAATTGTTGTCTTATTTTAACCTATTAAATTATTTTATTTAAACATTTCAAAACATTTATAATTCATCCATTGTTATTAGTTTATATATTTATATATTTTAATATTTAGGCAATCAAACAAATAAATAGAATTTAGTGTAGGAATGTAAATAAACATAGGTTATTTAACAAGGTTCAACCCCTCTTGGGATACAATCTCATCGAATGCTTGGGATTTCCATGTCATATATTCTTTTCTAAAATCATTTTATAAATAAATTTTTATTTTGAATGGTTTCATATTGAACCCAATGATGATAAATTACATAAGTGTAATATCATAATATTACACAGGTGATCACTATATCATTAGAAAAAAATTGTTTATATTGGTGACCCATAAGAACCACTTCAGTACTACCATCTCCTTTTAAAGTAGATCACATGTAATACCCAAATATATACCTTAAAATTTTGTTTTGATATGATTTATCACCTCATATTGACATTGACTACCATTAAGTCTTAATTTGAATATGAAGAAACAAAAATTCTACCCTCTACAAAACTCATAGATTATATACTGAAACTGATTATTGGATTTCTCAACTCATTTGTCAAAATTTGAAATGATCATTAGAAAATATTAAAGAATTAATTTTATTTTGTTATCTACACAGTTTTTTCTTATCTATAGATTGTATGCATAGGTAGGGATTTATTTTTTTAATGCCCACATCCTTAGCTTTAAAAACCCCTTCTACATTCTTCCCCCCCCCCCTCCTACGTTTTGACACCAATATGATCTCTGTTAGATGATATGATATTTGATTATAATTCAATTAGTTTTAAAATAAATGTATCAAATTATTATAAATAGTATTCTGTGAGTTATATCTTATTTTATTCTCTATAATACAAGTTCTAAAAAATATTATTCATTTTACATGCAATGGCCCCCTCTTTATTTTTTCATCTATGGTCTCATACCCCATATCATTTTCGTTATATGATAAATTAATTGTTATATTCTTTTTTAACATGCATAAATGGTATTCAAATTATAATGTCCCATTTCTAGCCCAAAGGTTCTCTTATATAATACCCATTTTGGCTGCCTATAATTTTTTATGCTACTATTCTTTCACCTCAAGTGATACTGCCCGAATACACTTATATAATACAACTCACATGGTATCCTCAATTTTTTTTGTTAAATATTATTTTATTATAAAAAATTATTGGTTTCCAATATTCTCTAAAATTAGAATAAAAACATCACTTAAATTATCACAATGTATTGATAATAATAAATCAATCATATGTTCTATCATGGAATTGTTTCTTGTGGAATTAGATTTTAACATTAAAATCTATACAGAACTCAATTAGAGTATTGTAAATGAATTAAAACATTATCCCTCTTCAGTAATAATTATTAAAATATATATAAATCTAATAATTACTTGGTATTTTATGTATAGGTCATGATTCGTTATGAATTTATTTACATTATTCTACAAATCCAATAAAAATTATTTTTGAAAATTTATTTCTGCATACATTCCTCTTTTCTTTTATATTCCTCCCATAACATGATGAAAAATTACCCAATAACTCAAATATTGTAACACATATGTTATATGATGATTTTTTATTTATTAATAGCTCATGAATTATATGAATTTTCTTTATCTATAGAGGTAAAATGATAGAAAAATCATAATTTTCAATTCTTATGAGTTCAAAATTATTTCATGCCAAATATCATATTCCATGTGATACTCCCTTTTTCTACATAACTTCAAAAAAATTCCTATGAAGAATATCAAAAATTTCCATTAATATCATACAGGCCTTAAATAGTCTCCTATGTGTTTAACCATATCCAAAATAAGGAAGACACAAAATTTCACAGGAGCCTTAAATATCTGAAAAGATAGTATTTTTTTTAAATAATAGAATCATATGCGGTCTAAAATTTCATATATGTTTCATGAATAACACACTATTTTCCCATATAAGATAATTTAAATGTATAAATTTAAAATATCATATATATATATATATATATATATTATTTTACCTATACAATGGCATCATAAGATATTTTAATTGTATATTGTTTATACTTTAGCTGCATAACTCAAAATATCACATGAAACTTCAAATATCAAAAAATAATTTTCCATTGACATTTTTCTAAAACCATTGTTGTATAGATGAAATGGTTTATGTTATTTCCAAATCACCACAACATTGTTCATTTCTATTACTTTCATAGGGTTAATCAATTTTCAATTATTTTCTCTCTAGATATAGAACAAAAATTCTAAAATATATTCAAATAAATTTTTAACCTCATCAAATATTTTCAATCCATTACCAATCATCTCAAATTAATATAAAATACTTCAATATAATTCCATGAATTAATTGTATAATTTAAAACCCATTATGGATTTCTCTAATGTCTTAAAGACAAATAAATACTCCTGATATAGTATTCTTAAGGAATAATTTTCCTTTTCAATTAAATAAATATTTAATCCATTAAAAATCAATGTCCAAGAGATTTTAAACACCTAAAAGGAAAATTGATATATAATTAACTAGCTGTATGGATTCTAAACTTTCATCTTGATCTCCTAATACCCTAAACTTGTTAAAATAGCTTACAAAAATTGTCAGATTTAATTTAAACATACAAATCATTGTTAAATTGTTCACATAATATAAATTATAGTATTAAGGACTTTTCCACATTTATTATGTGTATTTTAATTTTGAATAAACTCTCTAATAGATTAATTTCACTTTTAAGATTTCAATAAATCCTTCTAATCAATTTTTTAGGGAAGCACGTTCATTACCCACCTAGTGTGGGTAGGTTATTCATATTTCACTTAGGTGGATATTGAGTCCATAACCTAATTTACCCCTTTGTATTAATTGTTTCAATAAATATTCACTAAAAACACATAATTGAAAAAAAGTCAACCAAACCCCTTTATAAACTATAGTCACACCATTTATATTTATTTCAAATTCAATATAATATCAATTAGTAAATTTTATTATTTTCCTACTTGTTGATACTAAATGATAATGGGACATGTATTCTACCCATAATTGAAACAATATGGCATCATAAAATATTTTGATTCTCCCCATAATCTATATTATGTAAAGGGTATTCTCATCCTCCCATTATAAAACCATCTGATTTTAGGAAACATATCTTATCCTCATCTGAATTCCATTTACATCCCATTTTCCTTGAATACATTCATGATAAAAAGTATGTAACACATTTTTCAGAGAAAATCATGATAAACTAACCAAATCTTGGAATTTTTGGGCTATCATAGTTTATAAAATAAGAAGGGATAAATTATGTAATAAGAATTTCTATATACTCGCTCCAATGTGGAAGAAAATCATCCTTTAAATTAATAAGGTATTCTAAAATAAATTCTTAGGTGTTTAAAAGAACATTCACTCACTTGATCACACACAGTTAAACATTTCTTATTCATAGTACATCTTATCCATTTGGTTAGACTATTACTCCATATTGATAAACATAATATATGTGTGTTAAAAATGTGGTGATTGAAGTAAAATAATTCCCCATCATTCAATGTTGCAGGATATCTTTATATTTATATGTTTACTCAAAATTCTAAAAAACTATGGAAGACTTGATTATAATTTGTGATTTCCCTCAAGGGATACCTCCTAAAAACTATTACCTTCATTTTGGATAACTAATTTTATGAGGGAATAAGTATTTTATCATATAAATTATCAGTTATAATAGAAGGAATGAGACTATTTTTCCATCCACAAATCTAATTTTTGGTAGGTATAATTCATTGATAACTCAACATGTCAGAGTCACACTTAATTTTCTAAATTTTTTCTAGTTCTAAATTCATGAATCTAATTTCACCTTATAATTTAATCATAAATAAAATATGATTTTCTTCCTTAGAAAATAGATCTCTATATATCATTATATCATTTTGTAATCTCTTATCCGTTTCTAATTATGGTGGAAAAATTTTCAATAATTGATTTATTACATGCTTATCCTTATTTGTGTGTGTAGACACACTTTTCACAACCACTATCTTAGTACACTATGCCATTGGTTATTTTCATTTAAATCCTTATTTTCCCTAGAATAATATTTATACACATGAAAACCATATGTCTTATATGGTAAAACCTTCTATACATATCTTCTATATCCTTGGGGTTACCGTTTTCATGAGGTCTTTTATCCTCATTACCATGAATATTCCTAACCATAATAATATTACTAACCATTTAATTAATTTATTCCCTTTGGAAATTCATATTACTCCAATTTTTCACAAGATTCATGGAAATCATGAAATGGTTTATTTCATGGCCTTTATTACCAGAATATAATCACTTCATCTCTTTAGGTTGGAAATCCTAGTCAGTTGTCTTCACTAGCGTCCTGGGATTGGATTATTTTACCCCTGTCTTTAGTGATTTATCACCAATGGATGATACACATTCTTTGATGACCTAATTATCGAACTAAATGTGATGTATATTATATTTAGTATAAAAAAGATACAAGGGATGGATTTCCCAATATTCATCGTATTAATAACCATTGATGTAATTCAACGCAAATAAATTTTCAAGACACTCAATCCTATTCATCATTGATATATGTGTTTTCTAATATGTAGTTTCCTTTCATCCATGTAGTTTTCATTTTTTAATACATGTATTCCCCCAACAATTTGTTTATTTATGACATTCACATAATAAATTATTATAATAGAAATTCATGGAACTATTTCCAATCTATTGACAATTCCAGCATTTTCCAAATAACATGATTCTTTTTCTGTTATGTTCTATATGTTGAGATTGACATGTTTTCTATTTTAATATTAATCAATTCACAATTTGGAATTATTTTTTGAGTTTATTTTAATTCACTTGATTACATCCATCCATGACATATTAGTGGTTTTTAATGAATTTTTACTCCTCTATATTTTTACAGAATTTATTCTTGTTATTGCACTAATGGAAAGAATATATCATCTGTTAATTGAATGAATTAGGTTATATAATACCATTTTTTTAATATGGAGGTGTGTTATTATATATATTATATCAGTATCGTATTACCGCAATTTTGAGAATTTATTAAAACTGACCTCTAATATAATGTTTGTGTGATAATAGCGCTTTAGTCAAATTGTTGGAAAGTCTTAGATTTTGATTCCAATGAATTTTTTTCATAGGATATTCAGAATAATACATTTCATATTAAGAAAATTATTGTTATATTTAGTGTATCTTCTCTTTCATTCATATTCTATTTTAGACACCCAACATGATCCTCATGTATCTTTCATATTTAATATATTTTTTTGTAGAGATAGCAAACTCTAATTTCATTGAATTCTAGTTGTGCAAACTTGAAATTAAGAGATGCTTGATGTAATTTTCCAATGCATGGAATGAAAATTTGAAAAAAAAATATCAAACAATTCCTTCAAAAAAATTAATCATTACAATTACTCATCAATTAAAGAAAATATTTTCTTATAATGTTTGAAATATGCATCCTTATTGTTCATTATATTTATGATAATGTTGTAGAAAATCTCCTTTTGACCAATGGTTTTTTCAATTTCATTAGTTTCTTTTCATATCTGTTACTTTTGGTTAAAATTTCCATTGATATGTAAAATCATATATGTGAAAAAAAATTAGACTTGTTTAATTAGTCCTTAATTTTTTTATTAGAGTCACTAATTACACATTAAAAACATCTTCATCAAAAATTACCACAAAACAGTTATTTTGATATTTCAAATTCGAAAGGATCCTGGTCCTTAACCAATACAAGGTAGTAGAACACAAATTCATGGGGTCTATAATAATGTGACATGAGAGCATCACTAATTACAATTTTCATTCAATCTTGATGTAAGGGCCCCAAGTTGGAGATGAATATAAAAAAAATATTTAAAATAGATTTATAAGATAGGTAATTATCCAATTTGATTCCCTTTCACTGGAAAATATAATTTCCACCTTATATTGATTATAATATTGGATCATTGGATATGATAAGTGGTTAACTGGGGTGGGACTAAGCCATTTCAAAGAGAAGAAAATCACCATTGACTCAATATCTAAAACCCTAAATGTAACATTATTCTTTTTGTGTAGTCTAAACCAGTATCAACAACAATTTCATTATCATCAAGATAATCAACACACCTAAAGAAGGATATGAAGGTGATAATATGTGATATATTTCAATAACAAAATATACCACCAACTCTCTTGGATACAGAGCTTCAAGCCCAATAACAATTAAGATGTAGACCTCTTTGTTTGTGAACCAAAAAACCCAATGGTCGACATGAAGGCTAGGGGAACCAGAGTCTTGAATCCCTACCACCTTCAAAACCTTCAGATATGGAAGAGAATCCAAATATTTTTACTAGATAAATTAATTGAGAAATAGGGACATAGTTTAATGTATCGTGTCCCTCTATGACCATCATAAGAACTCCAACCAAGTTTTTTTCTAACCATCTATAAAAAAATAAACCCCTCAAAAAAGATAACTCCAAATGATCAGCTATCCATGTTTCCATCCATCACCACATAAAACCAGATATCCCAAAACATAGAAGTACAATGGTTCACTAAAGACACATGTAAAGCTACCTAGAGCACTCCACAACCATATGTCCCACAATCTATTGAAAATTAAATATTTATAGTTCTCAATGAATCAGTGATTACATTAACAACATTTTTAGATGAGATGAATTATGTCACGACCTGTCCCAAATAGCCTGTGTAGTGACTACCCCAAGACTTCCTTCCATAGTCTAGAGGCTGGTGACTAGAACCAAATGTGTAATTCCCTAAAATAGGGAGGGCATTGCATTTATAACCTATAAACACACATAGCAGTTATGATCATGAGTAAACTGATTGACCATAATGTGAGTATAGTATGTAAAAATGGGCCAGAATACAATCTGAATTATAAAATATAAGAAACTAAAAAGTACAATTACAACTGAGGAAATAGGAAAAACAACAACTGCATCATCCTCCGAGGTTCTTACCTAAAGGTAAGGTATATATCGCCTCCTCAGAACTCCACGTCCATCCATATCCTCCATGTACTGTCACGCCATAAGGTCCACCTTCGGGTACCATCCAGTCCTGGTACTCTCAGCCTCAGTCAACGATGTACACTATCTAAATCCAACACAACAATGTGTGGGAATAGCCCGCGCATATGTGAGTATAATGATAGTCAGTAGAGACCCCGAGACCCTCAGGACACAAAAATCAATCAAGGATAAACCACAGAGTATGAAAATAACTGATAAACCAACTTAGGTATATGCCCATACAAATACCTAAGTATTAAGTAATCCATCTCAATAATAATGTAAACACAAAATATACTAACTCTGATAAACCAATATTTTATTCACATAATCGAATCCTCAGATATTGATGAACTCCTCCTTTATCGAGTACAGAGGGAATTCCACGACACCAAGGCACTTACCACTAACCTTGGACAACTGAGGTACTCTCCTATCGAGTACCATGGGTCTGTTACGTCACCATAGCGCTCCCCACCATTGGTTTTCCACCATAACCATTCGCTCCCCCTAGTAGCCTACAGAGGTACTCCTCCTGTCGAGTACCGCAGGTCTACCACCACAACCCGGCGCTCCTCTTTTGTGGGTCTGCTGCCACAACCTGGTGCTCTCCACTTAGCTAGTCGATTCACTCCAAGTCAATCGGTCAGCAGTGGTCATGTCTCAGCCATCTATAAGGTCTCTACACTCTTCCTACTCATCTCAAGAAGGATCCACTCCACAAGCTACTGGTTAATACACCAAATATCATGGAGTCCCACTATGATGTATCTAAAAGGTCCACAATGACATAGGATCTCAATGCAACAGACAGTGCGTCAATCAGGTGCCCAGTCTGTGAGTTATGAACCATTTAGTCTTGGGGGTCCAGTTGGATTCGTGCATGATCCAACTAGACAATTTCTCAAACATACCCCAAACTATAGTTTGGTATACTCAAAATTACTATCACTATCCAAGATTACTAAGGACGTTGACCATTAAACAAATGGATGCCTGGTGTCAATGATATGGCCAAAAAGGTAAAGGGTTTTAGTGGCCCTTGGTCAGGTTCGACCTGGCCGGACCCAGCATGGGCCGACCCAGTTCGGGTCGTCCCAACCTGACCCGTTCGTTCTGGCCTGGTCAGTTAGATGGGCCAACCCATTAAGTTCATCCCGCCCCTATGGGCCCAGCCCAGCCGTCCGCGAGAGCACAGATCAGTCACGAGGGCACGGACAGGTCGCGGGTCGGCGTGAGGGCGATTCGGACCGAAGGTTCGGCAATGGCCAGTTCGGTCGGGGTGACATGAGGGTGCGAGCTAGTTCAACCACGGTAACATGAGAGGGGTGGGAGGACGGCTCGGTCGGGGTGCCGTGAGGGGCGCGGGAGGCTGGATTAGCCCGGGCGCCGCAAGGGCCAGGGGAGGCCGGCTCGACCAGGTGTCCCGAGGCGAACGACGCGGGCAGCGTGGCCTGAGAGGCTGGGGCCGGTTCAGCCAATGGAGAAGTTGGGAACGTGGGGTGCATGGGGTGAACTGATAGAAGAGCCACGGGTCCCACGGGGCGTGCGGAGGCCAGGAGCCAGTTCAGACGGGTCGCGGCGCAGCTCTGTCGGTTCGGCACACGTGGCGCTGGTGGCGGGTGGCGTGGTTCGGCACGAAAAGGGGCACGGCTGGCGGGCGGCACGGCCGTGGCTGCTCATATGTCGGTGGGCGGTGATGTTCGGCCCGGGTTGTCAGAGGGTCGCGGGGGCGATACAGGTTTCAAAGGATGTGGGTAGCATGGTCTTTGCCTATGTCGCCTTCGTCATCTCATCTTCTCATCTCCATTCCAATGAACAACACAAACAATAATATCAGAGGTGTCAGACCATGTTGATTTGGCACACACCCTCTGAGTTTATGGTGGTAGAAAGTGTTTCAATTATTTCTTTAATTTCAATGAATTATCAAGAAAATAAGATGAATGAAAAATCAAACAAACACCCGACATATTCTTGCAAAAAAATCCCAACCTGCAAGGAAAATCATCCATAATGATTCTTTGATTTATAAGGGAATAATTAAAGGAATAATTTAATATTAAAATAAATCCTCTACCTTGATAATTTTACGTCAAGAGAGTCATGCAGAAGAAGATGGAGTTTTCTTCGTTCGTCGCCACTACAACACACTACCAATCCAAGCTCATGTGCTGGTTCGTTGATGAAGATGAGGAGGGAAGGTCGGTCGTCGAAGATGTCCCACGTCGGTTGCCTCCGCAAGGTGCTTCCGAGGAAGAAGATGAAGGCGATCCTCACCGATGTTCTTCATGGAGGAATTTATTCATTGGAGATCATTCTCCCTTTGTCCTCCTCTCCCATGTTTCCATGAAGATGAATATGCCAATCCGAAATAATAGAATAATTTTATCTATTAGAAAATTTTTGGAACAAAATTCAAAAAGGCATAAAAATAAATAATTTATTTTCACAATTAATTAATGGAAAAGATTTGGGACATTAATGGAAAGTGCATTGGAAGAATTAATTGGGTAGGGAGGTCAAGAGGCTCCCCCTCATTAATTTGGGGAGTTTAGAGGATTTCCACAATTGAAATGTTGGTTTAGTCCTAGGTGGTCCCCATAATCAAAACCTCTCGCGGGGTGTTAGGTTCGAGTGGGCCCCACCACCATAACCTCTAATGGAAGGTTATGATTGGGTGGCCCCCACAATTTAACTCCCATATGGAGGATTAGTTCTGGTCGAACCCACCTCCAACTTCTACATGGTGGATCAAAAATAAAATAGAGTGTAGTTTATTTTATTATATTATTTTCCATGAAAAACCCAGAAACTAACATTTATTCTCAACCCCCTACCTTCGAGGTGAATGTCTCCAGATGTGAATAAAGGTGCTATGAGTTCAACGGTGCCTCATATTTCTATTCTGAGCACCAGTTCAAATGTTATAAAAACCAACTCATACATTAACAGAATTTACACAAAAAAACATCATAAATTGATTCTTGGGCACTCCGGGCCTCAGAATCACGCACCATCAAATTTCATGGACTCGAGAAATTCCTATTTAATTTAAAAAAAATTAGATGGAAATATGGAGTCTTTACATTCTACCCAACTCATTCTATACATCCCGATAAGCCAAAACTCAAACAAAGGGAACTTGTGGGGTTACCCAGTACGCATCTGAGCCTCTTGATCCAATGATCTCTCCTAGAGGTTCCTGTGCTTCCAGCAAATGTGCACCATTGGTATCGACTATCCACGGAGGACTCTATCTAGTTGATCCTCAATCTCTATTGGAAACTCCATAAAAGTCTCCACATTGTCGACATCCAGCTGGCCATGGTTGATGATGAGGGATGTTTTGTGCACGTATCTCCTCAGCTGGGATACATGGAAGACGTCTTGTACCAGATTGAACTGAGGTGGAAGTGCTAACTGATAAGCCACCTTGCCAACTCTTATGAGGACCTGAAAAGTTCCAATGAATCAATGTGATAACTTTCCACCTCAGCCAAATCTATATAGACCTTATCGTGGTGAGACCCGTAGAATGACGTGGTTGCCATCCTCGAACACTAGAGATCTTCTTCTCTTGCCGGCATATGACTTCTACCTGCTCCGTGGAGCCATCATCCACTCCTAGATGATCTATACCTTCTCGGTGGTTGCCCATAGTATCTCTAGCCCCACCAGTGCTGAATCCCCTGGTCGGTCCATCACAAAGGTGATCTGCAATGTCACCCGTAAAACTTCTCCATTGTTTCCATCCATATGGTGGAGTGATAGTTTTTGTTCTATAAAAATCCACTGAAGGTAAGTGGACCTCCCAGTTATGACCAAAGTCAACGACAGAAGTACATAGCATATCCTCGAGGGTCTTAATGGTCCGCTCAGTCTGACTATCCGTCTGAGGATGGAAGGCAGTTCTCAAATGAAGCTTTATCCCGAAAGGGTCCTACAAGTCCTTCCCTATCCAGGAAGTAATGTGTGTGTCTCTATTTAATACAATCGTCAAAGGTACTCCATGTAGACACACAATCTACTACACATATAGGCATCCCAATCTCTCTACTTATCCTTGCTCTTTAATCGGTAAGAAGTGGGAAGACTTGATGAGTCGGTCAACAATCACCCAAATCGAGTAGTGACCCCTTGATGTACGTTGACGTCCGGTAACAATGTCAATGGATATACCATCCCACTTCCACTTTGGGACATTTAAAGGATGTACCAAACCTACTAGTACCTGGTGGTCCACCTTCACTTGCTGACAAGTAAGGAATCAAGAGACAAACTCTTTTATTGCTATCTTCATCCCTGGCCACCAGTGATGCCGCTGAAGATCATGGTACATCTTCGCCACTCCTAGATGTATCATTAGAGGGGATGTGTGGAACTCCCTCAACACTTACTCCTAAAGTGACACCGGTAACATGGTACATCCTCTGAAGATAATGACGTGCTCCCAACCATCAAAAAATCCATGAGGTTCCTGCCCTGTGGTATATGAGCACGTCGTGTCTCACAGTCAGCATCCCCAAGTTGTGCCTCTCGGACTCACTGAAGAATTGTGGCAGTGACTGTAAGAGACTGAAGGAATACTGAAACATCTCTATCCACAAAGGATACCTGTAAAGCAGCCTGATGCACCGTCACCTCTCATAGTATGTAAAGACCCGTAAATTTCAAGAATTTTTTTTCTTAATTTTCATTGAGATTTTACAAGAACACAGTTTCTGATGGAACCTGATTCGGAGGCCCGGTGTGCCTGTAATATTTATCTGAAGTTTAGCTCGGGTACGTTCAGTGAATGAACGAGTGGGTTTTTTTAACTATTGGACAGGTGCTCGGAATCGAATTCTGAGGGCACCGATGAAACCACAGAACCAATAATTTCTTATGAAGACCTTTTCTGGGGTTGTGTTTACTTGGGTGTTTTTGTTAAAAATTGTGCAAGTTAAAAATAAAATCGATCTACAAATTTTATTTTTTGTTTCTAAGTGGTAGTCTTTTTAGTGGAAGTTGGGGAAAATACCCAACGGAGGTTATTAGGGAAGTGGGGCCCACACGAGCCCCACCCCATCATATTCCCTAACTCCCATAACTTACCATTTAATTAGACAACTTATGTTAATTAATTAAGTGGGTTAAATTAAAATGTTTGATATTCCAATACCTAGCATGAGAAATAAAATAATACAAACACTTATTTTATTAGAGTATTTGGGTTGTGAGAGGATTGGGGGAAAAGGATCTAAGGCTTGAAGTTCTTCTTCTTTGTCGAAGAATGCAAAGAACGCACTACCGCTGACCTATGACGATGGGAGACGGTGAGATACACCTTCGTCAGAGATCAACAATTCGACGCCACGTACCACGGCGCCAAGGACCCTCTCCTCCCGCGATGCCTTCTTCCACGATGATCCATCTTTCAACTACGCTCGAGGTAGGGGTTTTAATATATGTTCATGAATATTCGATAGTTCTTCGTCATCTTAGCTGCTTGCTATAGATTAACGGGAGGGGGTCGGACCGCAGAAACATGGCAGACCCTCCTCCCTTAATTCTGTTGTTGACCTTGTTTTGGTTTGGAATGGAGATGGCATGGTGCCATCGCACCACGAGGGATCATGTGGCAAGGATGTGGGGAACCGTCGCGCTTCACCGTTGACGTCGAACAAGGTCGCGACGCTGTCGTGCGACGCCATAGAATCACGAAAACACTGTGACCGGAGTAGGGCCGCGGTGGAGGGGTCTGGTGCTGTCACAACATGCCGGTCAGACCAAGGCCGCGGCGACCGGCTTCCGGCCGTCGGCGTCGGAGCAGGGGGATGGGACCGCGCCTATCCCATGGCGGCAGTAGCGGGCCGGCCGGAGCGGGCCGGCCGGTCAGAGGAGAAACCAGGGGTTTATAACCCACTGGTGGAAGGGAGGAGCAACCCCCACGTGGGGGCCGTGTTTAATTAAACAATGGGGCAGCCCCCCCCCCCCCCTTGTCCGCTCAGCTCGGCACCGGCCGAGCTGGCCACGCGGGTGCCGCGCCCAAGAGGGTTGGACCAGGACCCGGTTCGGGTCGACCCAGTTTGGGCCGACCCAAGGGGTCTCGGGCTGGGTTGGTCCGGGGCCGAACACCCTATTCTCAGGAAGATTTCATTCAAATACCCATATCTGAAGTTACGGACCATCGATTGACGCACATTTAGTTTCAATGTGATCCTTGGATTGAGACGGTCAATTCGGTATATTACACTCATGTTTTCTGAGAACTTGGGGTACGAACTGGTTGGTTCGAACCTGAATCCAACCGGGCCCTCGGAGCGGAAACGCTTATATCTCAAGCATCGGACGTCTGACTGATGTGTCATCGACTTTTTTGGATTCTTCATGATGATACGAAACGTTTGGCATGCTTCGCCTGAGTTTTGGATGAAGTTGGTTAGTGGCCGGGTTGGATTGTACCCGAAATTCAACCGGGCCCCTAGAACGGAAAAACTGATAACTTTCGGACTGGACGTCCATTTGACGAACCGTCAGCGGCGTTGGTGATCGCGTTGAGAAACGGTCACTATGATTATACCCTATGAGATTTCTGGGTAGAGTTTAGATATGGTTGTGTTGGTTCGTACACGAATCCAACTGGGCCCCTGGGATGAAAAGGCTTATAACTCACAGACCTGACGTCTGATTGATGCGCCATCTGTTGCGTTGATACCCCTATGACGAGGCGGTCCTTTGAGATACTTCTTCATGGGAATTTGAGATATTTGGAGTATCGACCTGTATCTCGTGGAGCGGACCCTTCTGGAGACGAGCGTAAGGAGTACAAAGATCGTGTAGCTGGCTGAGACCTGATGACTGCTTGTCCGATTCGATTCGGAGTGACTTGCATAGCCCAGTGGGGAGCACTATTTTTTGAGGTGGCAGACCCATGGTGGAGGAGAACTACTTTGTGAGGTGGCAGACCCGTGGTACTCGACAGGAGGGGTACCTCGGTAGGGTTTTAGGGGGAGCACTACTATTTGAGGTGGCAGACCCATGGCGGTGGAGCACTATATTGTGAGGGGGCAGACTCGCGGTACTTGACTGGAGGAGTACCTCAGCGGTCTTAAGTTAGTGAGCAGTATCTCGGATTCGTGACAGGATCACTGTACTTGTCAGAGACATAGCTCTTCAGCTGTTACGATTTTGATAATGAAAATCCTGGTTTGAGCTGAGTCTATGACCTTTGTGTTTACCTCATGATTGAGATGGATAACTTGATAACTTAGGTACATGAATGGGAATATACCTAGTTAATGGTTATTCATTGATTTCATAATCTTTGTGTTTCCTCATGATTGAGATGGGTTACTTGATAACTTAGTTATATGTATGGGCATATACCTAGGTAGAGGTAATCTGTTGAGATCATACTTTGTGGTTATCCTTGTTGGATTTTGTGAGACCATGGGGGTATCGGGGACCCTACTGAGTATCGTTATACTCACCCCTGTACGGGCTATGCCTGCACCTCTTTGTGTTGGTTTCAGATGACTGGTAGAGTTGTCGGATGCCGAGTGTTCGAGGATGGGACGGTACCCCGAGGTGGACCTCACGACTTGTCAGTATCCAGAGGAGGACTTCACAACGAGACGACAATTGAAGGAGGTTGACGGGAGAGAGCGTTGTGGAGGATATCTATACCTACCCTTCAGGTAGGATCTGAGAAGGACGACCTAGGAGCTGCTTCCGTTCTTCCGGCTGTTTGTCTTTTTCTATTGAACTTTCGTTCAGTTTTAGTTGTACATTCAGTTGGGTTGGTATTCTGGCCCACTTACTTTTCAGCACTTCCTTTTTTTCTAAGTGTATTACTTCCTCTTGTACTCTATGATGTTTTGTTTATTTTTATAAATTCAATGCCTTCCCAGTTATTAGGATTTACGCCTTTGGTTCTAGTCGCCAGCCCCTGGCCTATGGAAGGCAGGCTTGGGTTGTCACGGCACGTGCCCGAGGATGGGTCGTGAAAAATTGGTATCAAAGGGAGTTTTGGTTCTATCGCATAACTTGTAACTATGATATTTCTTTTCTTTGAAGAAATAGTGCTAAAAGTACCAAGTGTAGATTTTAGTTCAGGGAGTCCAGTGTTGGTGCGGGCGGATGACGTATCCATACACCAGGGCCCTGACAACAGATTTCAGACTTTGTGCATGACAAAACTGATTGCATATGTGTATCCAAAAGTTTTAAAAGTCAGCTGAAACTAGGTCAGCTCACCATGTATAAATTGTTTGACCATGTCATGTTTGTTTCCTTCAGGATGCCTCCGCGCGGTTGACCAGCTAGAGCCCCGAGAGTTGTACGTACTGATAGCCCGCCGAGCAATGTGGCCTCAGTACAGGGCCATATCCTAGTTGAGGCACCAGCGGAGGCACCAGCGGTACTACTACCCGTTGGGCCACCGATGCCACCAGCCCCAGTAGTAGAGGGTGCACATCACTGAGCACACTGCACGAGTTCCAGCGCCAGAGGCCACCCTGGTTCAGGGGAATGAAAGACCTGTAGGCGGCTGAGGATTGGCTAGATGCTATGGTGAGAGTCTTCAGGCTAGTGGGGATGATAGCAGACTTTATGGTGATCTTTTCTTCTATCCTTCTTTAGGCAGCAACAGGTAGATGGTGGAGCCTGAGGCTCCAGATGCATGACGAGGTGAGACTTCTGTGGGCAGACATCGTGAGCCTGTTCCGAGCAGAGTTTGTACCAGCCACCCTTCGAGCAGTGCGTATACAGGAGCTGCTGCATCTACAGCAGGGTAGCATGACGGTGGCGCAGTACACAGCGAGGGTCACAGACCTCTCTTGATACTCCACATATATGGTACGAGACCCATTCATCAGGGCCCAAACCTTTGAGCAGGGGCCCAGGCGAGAGATAAGAGCTTATATTGTTTCTCACAGCATCCCGATGTAGACAGGGGTGTTAGAGAGAGCCCTCTTATTAAAGAGTTTCATTGCTGAGCAGACTCCAGCAGCAGGTCCCACCACTAGCCGGTATGTGGCAGAGTTTTCAATAGCAGGCAGTAGATAGATGACGCAGAGGTCCAAGAGGACCAGACCTACAGGTGGTCGACCGCATGACTCAGGGTCTGTAGTGTGAGGCACCGAGGGGAATGACAGAGCCAGACCTGCCACGCAGTGTTACTCCTACGGCGTGATTGGTCACATTGAACGTGATTGTCCTACTCGCCATGCAGATGACTAGCAGTTAAATGAAGAAACTCACAGGCATAGGCCGAGGTTCGATCGAGGCGGACCGCTAGGAGCATAAGGCCAAGGGAGGAGAGATGGCCGTGCAGCTGGAGGTGGATGACGCTTAGAGGTGTTGCCACCAACACCACCAAGAGGTCCACCCTGACCGCAGGAAACAGGTGGACATGTGAGAGCTCAGCTTCAGGCAGTAGAATCATATGACTACGGAGCTCTGAAGCAAGTGGACATGAGCGGAACTAGTGGTTTCCTTTTCTTCTTCATACATCTATTTCCATGTTGTTGTTACATTTGTGTCTTTGTACTATGATCTGAAATACTAAAAAGACACTTACGTTTGTGACATTTGCTTCCTTCCTTTTTGTGTACTAAGATGTTACAGTTTAAACTTTTTACTTGACCTTCACTTTCTAGATTCCTACTGGAGGAGACCCAGTTACCTCCGGCTCATGCCGGCAGCGTGACTCGACCCATAGTGGTGACAGTGATTGTTGGATCTCTTGGTAGTAACGTCTAGGCCTTATGACGTCGTCTATCTCACGAATACATCGTTCATGTCAGGATTGACTGTATTAGGAAAAGAATTTGGTTTATCCTGGGGATGATACCTCATTTATCTTATCGACAAAGAAGAAATCATAGAACCTCTTGTGGGACCATAGAAGGTCCAGGTCATCCAAGAACGGATGAGGACAACTCAGAGCCGACAGAAGCCTTATGCTGACAAAAGGTAGAGACCACTAGAGTGTGAGGATGGCGTCCACGTTTTCATACGGGTCTCACCTCGATGTGGAATTATAGAGATTTGGATGTGGCAGAAAGTTATATCCGCGCTTTATCGGACCATTCAAGGTCCTCAGCAGGGTAGGCGAGGTGGTTTACCCCTTGACCTTTCCACCTCATTTTCACCGAGTGCATGAAATCATCCACATACCATGGCGGAGGAGATACATGCATGATCTTTCAAACATGATCGACCTCAGGGTGTTGGACGTCGATGACAGGGTGACATGTGTAGAGATTCCAATGGAGATCGAGGATCGGCAGGAGCGGGTCCTACGTGAATGATCGATTCCTCAGGTGTGCTTTCACTGGAAGCACAGGAGCCTCCAGGGGAGCACCGGGGAGCGGAAGGCTCAGATGTGTGCTCAGTACCGCTTTTGTATCCCTAGATTGTGTTAATTCTTTACGGGGACGTAAATCCATGAGGTGGGAGTAATGTAAAGACGCAGAAATTTCGAGAAATTTTTTTCTTAATTTCCATTGGGATTTTAAAAGAACACAGTTTCTGACTACCTCCGATTATGAGGCCCGGTGTGACAGGAATATTTATCCGAAGTTTAGCTCGGGTACGTCCAGTGAACGAAAAAGGGGGTTTTTCAGACTTTTGGGCCGGTACTCGGAATCGAATTTCGAAGGCACCGATGAAACCACATCACTGGTAATTGATTAAGATGATTTTTTTGGGGTTGCGTTTACTTGGGAGGTGTTGTTAAAAAATGTGGAAGTTAAAAATAAAATTGAGCTACATATTTTATTTTTTCATTCTATGTGGTAGTCCTCTGAGTTGAAGTTGGTGAAACTACCCAATGGAGGTTATGAGGGCGGTGGGGCCCACAAGAACCCCATCCATTCATATTCCGTAACTCCCTTAACATACCATTTAATTTGAAAACATAAAATAATTAATTAAGTGGGTTAAATTCAAATGTTGGAAATTTAAATACTTGGCATGAGAAATAAAATAAGAAAAACACTTATTATATTAGAGTTGTTTGGTTGTGAGAGGATTGGGGGGAAAATCTATAAGGCTTGAAGTTTTTCTTCTTCGTAAAAGAATGCGAAGAACACGCCGCTGCTGACCTCCGACGATGGGCAACGGTGAGAGACACCTTCCTCGAAGATCGACGATGCGATGTCATGTACCGCGATGCCAAAACCCCCCTCCTTCCGTGACCCCTTCTTCCGCGATGAGCCTTCATTTATAAACATTGGGTATGGGCCACCCCAGGGGGGGCCGCGCCACCCAGGCCAAGCCATGCCCAAGAGGGCCAGACACGGACCCGGTTCTGGTGGAACAAGTTCGGGCCACCCCAGGGGGTCTCGGGCCGGGTCAGTCTAGGGCCGAACCCCCTATTCTCGGGCAGATTTCGTTCAAATACCCATATCTTGGGCTACAGACCTTCGATCGACATAATGTCAGTTGCGATGCGATAATTGGATTGAGAAGATTGATTATTTATATTAAACTCAAGGTTTCTGAGAAATTTGGGTATGGCCGGGTTGGTTCGAACCCAAAACCAACCGGGCCCTCGGAAAGGAAATGCTTATATCTCATGCTCCGGATGTCTGATTGACGTGTCGCTGACTTTGTTGGATTCCTCTTGATGAGAAGAAACAATTGGCATGATTTTCCGGAGTTATGGATTCAGTTGGATAGTGGCCGGGTTGGAATGTAACTGAAATCCAACCGGGCCCCTAGAACGGAAAAACTGATAAATTTCAGACCGGACGTCTGTTTGACGAACCGTCAGCGTAGTTGGTAATCACATTGAGGAACGGTCCCTATGAGTATACCCTATTAGTGTTCAGGGTATAGTTGAGATATGGTTGGGTTGGTTCATACACGAAACTAACCGAGCCCCTAGGATGAAAAGAATAATAACTCCCAGAACGGGCATCCGATTGACGCGCTGTCTATTGCGTTGAGACCCACATGACGAGGCAGTCCATTGAGATTATTCTTCGTGGGACTCTGTGATACTTAGAGTATCAACCTATAGCTTGTGGAGCAGACCCTCCTAGAGACAAGCGTACGGAGTACGGAGACTGTGTAGTTGGATGAGATCTGATGTCTGCTTGTCCGATTCGATTCGGAGTGACTTGCGTAGCCCAGTGGGGAGAACTACATTGTGAGGTGACAGACCCATGGCGGGGGATCACTACTTTTTGAGGTGGCAGACCTACGGTACTTGACAGGAGGAGTACCTCTGTAGGCTATGAGGGGGAGCACTACTGTGTGAGGTGGAAGAACCATGGTGGAGCAGCACTACTTTGTGAGGTGGCAGACCCGCGATACTCAACAGGAAGAGTACCTCAGTAGTCTTAGGTTAGTGAGCAGTACCTCAAAGTCGTGACAAGATCGTTGTACTCGTTAAAGACAGAGTTCTTTAGCAGTTACGGTTTCAATAATGAAAATCCTGGTTTGAGCTGAGTCTATGACATTGGTGTTTACCTCAGGATTGAGATGGGACACATGATAACTTAGGTATATGTATGGTCATATACCTAGATAGTGGTTATACGTTGATTTCATCATCTTTGTGTTTCCTCATGATTGAGATGGGTTACTTGATAACTTAGGAATATGTATGGGTATATACCTAGGTAGAAGTTATCATTTGAGATCTTTCTTGGTGGTTATCATTATTGATTTAGTGAGACCTTGAGGGAATTTGGATCTCTACTAATTATCGTTATACTCACCCCTACATGGGCTATGCCCGCACCTCGTTGTGTTGGTTTTTGACGATGGTCAGTTCTGATGGAGGCCGAGTGTTCGAGGACGGGACAGTACCTGGAGGTGGACCTCACAACGAGTCAATATCTTGAGGTGGACTTCACAATGAGTTGACACTTGGATGTGGTTGATGGGTGGGATTGTTGTGGAGGTTATCTGTACCTACCCTTCAGGTAGGATCCGAGGAGGACCACCCAAGAGCTACTTCTGTTCTTCCGGCTATTTCTCTTTTTCTGTTGTACTTTCGTTCAGTTGTAGCTGTCCATTCAGTTGGGTTTGTATTCTGGCCCACTTACTTTTTATCGCTTCTTTTTGTTCTTAGTGTATTACTTCCACTTGTACTCTGTGATGTTTTGTTTATTTTTATAAATGCAATGCCTTCCCAGTTATCAGGATTTACGCCTTTGGTGCTAGTCTCTGGCCCCTGGCCTATGGAAGGCGGGGTTGGAGTAGTCACGGCATGGGCCCGAGGATGGGTCGTGACATAGAATATGTATACCAGACCTCATACTGAGTGCATGTGCAACAATGTTCCTCTTCCCAGGTGTGTAGACTCTTTCGAAGTCATAGTCCTGGAGGAACTCAAGAAAACATCATTGTCTCAGGTTCATGTCCTTCTGAGAGAAGATCTACATGAGACTATTGTGATTAGATTTCATGGTAATCCACTCACCCATAAGATGGTTTCTCCACATATTTAAAGTGAAAACCACTGCTTCTAACTCCATGTCATGGGTAGTGTAGTTATTCTCATGTTGTCTCAGCAGTCTTGAACCATAAGTGATTGCTTCTCGCTCTTTCATCGGGAAACATCTTAGTCCAGTCCCTAATTCGTAAATGTTGAATATGTACCCTACGGCTTCGTATGGAAGCCTCTAAGTGGGGTAACTAGTCAGCCTCTACCTCATATCCTGAAAGCTCTGCTGACATCACTCTGACCACACAAAGGGTTGCCCCATCTTTTTCAAGAATGATTGTGGTACTGCATCTTTGGAGAATTCTGGAACACACCTCCGGTAATAACCATACAAAACCAGGAAACTCCATACCTCTGTCACACTCTTGGGTGGCTCCCAAGAAAGGACCACCTCAATCATCGCTGGATCCAAAACAACTCTTGCCTACAATATGACATGTCCTAGAATGTGAACCGCATGGATCCAGAATTGTATCTTTGAGAGAATACCATAATAATGGTGCTCTAAAATTGTTTCTAGTACTAACCAAAAATGGTTGGCATGATCCTCCTCAGTTGTCAATTAGATCATAATGTCATCGATGAAGACTATTACAAGGCGATCGAGGTATGGCTAGAAAATCTGGTTTATGAGTCGCACGAACACTGCTAGAGTGTTGGTTATAGTGAAAGGCCTAACCAAGATCTCATAGTGGTAATAACGACATCATAAGGATGTATTCTACACATCCTCATATTGAACTCTGAGCTGGTGATTTCCTGATCTAAGCTCTATCTTAAAAAACCACAATGCTTCGTTCAACTGATCAAAGAGGTTGTCAATCCTCGGATGTGGGTTCTTGTTCTTCACGGTTACCTAGTTCAAGCACCGATAGTCAACACAATAACTCATGATCACATCCTCCTACTTGGAAAATAGGATCAGGGATACCCAGGGAGAAACACTGGGCCCGATTAATCCCTTCCCCTACAAGTCCTCTAGTTTAACCCACAACTCGCAAGGATCAACGAGATCCATTTGATATTCTCGAGTAAATATATTTTCCATCCTGGGTGAAAGTCAATGTTAAATTCCATGACTATGAGAGGAGTTAGACCTGGTACATCATCACGGAAAACATATGCGTACTAGTCCACCACTACAGTATAACTCAGACTCTCCCCATCAACTGATCTTAGGGTAAGGCTAGCAAACTGAAGAGTGATCAGATGCAGCCTCCTCTGGGAAAGTCCTTCTAGTGCTGCAAAGGCTCTGTTCTCACTACTGATGATAAACCTAGTCCCATCCATGCAGACACACCATACATTGTGCCTAATTCAGTTAATATGTTCTTTGACTATAGTTAACCATTCCATACCCAAGATAACGTCGTATGGCCTCGATGCCACTACTAGGATATCCCAGTCAAAGCTCTTGCCTCCTAGTTTAATCTCACACTTCCTACACCAGTTCTTAATCATTGAATATGCTATTGAATGAGTCTATAGATGTAAGGATCGAGACAACTACTCTGTCGGAATCTCCGAGCTCCGAACAAGGGCAGTGGTCATAAATAACTGACTGGCACATTTGTCTATAAGAACTACAGCTAAGGTGGAATAAACACAAATTGTACCTCGTATCATCTCCAGAGTTCCTTGATCATATTCCTCAGCTACTTGGAGCTGATATATCCCCTATCCTCATACTCTGTGTGGTCTTTGTTGACTTCCTGGTGGTGGTGGTGGCAACACCTCAAAACGTCGGTCACTGTGAGGTGAACAGCCAGCTCCTCTGCCACATCCGCCAGCTCCCTATGCACTACCTCAACTGAATATCTATCTCTACCTGGGAGGTTCTTCAACCATCTTCTGATCATCCAAACGGAGAGTCGGACTGTCACGAGTCATGTGACCCTGCCTACTGCATGGGAAACACTGCCCGCTTCTGGCATGTATGTCTCTGCTCTGGGTGCCCTGCACAACCGATCCTGAGTCATGTGGTCGTCCACCTGTAGGTTTAGTCCTCTTGGACCACTGGGAAATATGTCTTATTCCAGTTGTAGAATACTCCGCTACATGTCTACTGGTCTTGGATTACACTGCTAGAGACTTCTCTGCATGGAAACTCTGCATCAGGAGTTCTCTCTCTAGCACCCCCACATGTGTCAGGATTCTGAATGATCATAGGATCTCTGATCTCCCATATGATCCCCTGCTCTAATGTCTAGTCCTTGAGGAATGGGTCTCATGCCATACCAGTGGAGTAGCTTGAGAGTTCATTGAACCTCGCCGAGTACTGATCTACTGTCATGATGTCTTGCTGCAAATGAAGTAGCTCCTGCATGCGCACTGTGCAGAGAGCCGCTGGAACAAACTCCTCCTGAAACAGGCACTCGAAGCCTGCCCAGAGTAGTTTCATCTCATCAGGAACTTGAATCATCAATATCTACTATCTACCTGCTACTTCCTATAGATAGATGGAAGAATGAATCACCATGAAATCAGCTGGTGTACCTACTAGTTGAGAACAATCATCACAACATCCAGCCAATCCTTAGTCGCCTCTATCTCCATTTCTCCCCTGACCCTGGGTGGGATCTGGTGTTGGAACTCATGCAATGCACTCAAGCAGCATGCATCGTCTGCTACAAGGGATGGTGGCATCGGTGGCCTAACTGGGAGTTGTACCGCCGGTGCCTCTGCTGGAAAAGTCCAATGCACCGAGGCATCGTCGCTCGGTGGGCCATCCCTATATATAACTCTTCGGACTCTAACTGGTCATCCATGGGGAGGCATCCTGAATGAAAAAGATACGAAACAGTCGAATGATTATACCTGGTGAGATGACCTGGTTGAGCTGACGTAATGAAAATTTTTTAAAACACACATGCAATCAGTTTTTTCGTGCATTGAGTCGGATATCAAAAGTTAGGGTCCTGGTGTATGGATATGTCGGCCCTCGCACAAACACTGGAATCCCTGAACTGAGAACGACACTAACTACTATTGAAACTAATTATTAATAGAAAAAAAGATGAGAGCCCTTATTTCTACGGTAGAACCAACTCCTCCAACTCCAATTTGACACAACCCATCCCCAGTGGCCCGTTCCGTGACTACCTGAGGCCTGCCTTCCATAGGCCAAGGGCTGGAGACTAGCTCCAAAGGCTTAATTCCCCAGAACTGGGAAGGAATTTTATTTATATCCTATAAAACACCCATCATATATGATTATGAGTAAATTGAATAACCATCATGTGAGTAAAATATGTAAAAAGCGTCCAGAATACAATCCCAACAGGAAAGTACAAGAAACTGAATGTACACGTATAACTGACAAAATAGGTTAAATAGCCACTAGGTCATCTTCCGAGGTTCCTGGATGAAGTATACGTACAAATAGCTTCCTCATAACCCCATGTATGTCCATCTCCTCAATGTACCAACTCACCATGAGGTCCACCTATAGGTACCGTCTAGTCTTGGTACTCTCAGCCTCGGTCAGCATTGTCCGTCGTCTGCATCCAACACAACGAGGTACAGGCATAGCCCCTGCAGGGGTGAGTATAACGATACTTAGTAGGGTCCCCGAGACACTCATGGTCTCACAAAATCAAACAAGGATAAACAAAGAAGTATTAAATCAACAAATATCCCCACTTAGAATTATTCTCATACATGTACATAAGTTAATAAGTATTTCATCTCAATCCTGAGTTAAACACAACTGTTACAGACTCAGGTCAACTAGGATTTTATTCACATTATTGAAACCTCAGATGTTATAGAACACCTATTCTATAGATTACAATGGGATAGTCCTGACATAATGGTGCTTCCCAATAACATTGGGCAGATATGGTACTCTTCATGTCAAGTACCGTGGGTCTACTGCGTCACAATGGATCTCCCCAGCATGGGTCTGTGGCCACAACCTGGAACTCCCCCTAATAGCCAGCATAGGTACTCCTTCTATTGAGTAATTCAGGTCTACCACCACAACATGGAATTCCTCTATTGTGGGTATGCAGCCACAACCAGGTGCTCCCCAATGGGATGGTTCAGTCACTCAGACTCAATCAGTTAGTAGTCCTCTTGTCTATGCCAGCTACATGTTCTCCGCACTCTTCCCACTCTTCTCTAGAAGGATATACTCCACGAGATATTAGTAAATACTCTATGTGTCAAAAATTCCCATGAATCAGTATATCAAAGGTCCTCCAGTCATTGGGGTCTCAACACAACAGACGACGCATCAATCATACTTTCGATCTGTGAGTTATTATCCCTTTAGTCCTGGGGGCCCGGTTGGATTCATACATGATCCAACCTGACTGTATCTCAACTATACACCAAAATCTAGTGGGGTATACTCAAAGGGACTATCATGCTCAATGATTACCATAGTCATGGATAGTTCGTCGAATGAACACCTAGTTCTAAAGATATCTCCAAGAAGATAAAGGGTTGTAGTGGGATCTGGTCAGGTCCGACCTAGCCCGACCCAGCATAGGCCGAAACGGTATGGGTTGACCCAGCCAGACCCGTTGGGTCTGGCCCAACCCATTAGGCACGCTTGCACATTAGGTTTAGCCTAACCCACTGGGCCTATCCCAGAAGGCCACGAGGGGTCATGGAGGGCAGCGAGAGCGCAGAACGATCGCATTGGCGTGGACCGGCGGCGGGTCGGCGTGATGGTGGTTTGGCTCTGTGGCGTATTGAGGGCTGGTTCATCCATGGAATTTTGAGGGCGAGGGCCGGTTCGGTCTGGACATCGCGAGAGGCATGGGATTCCAGCTTGGATGGGGCACCGCGAGGGGCATGGGAGGCCGGCTCGGCCGGGCGCCATCAGGGGCACAACATGGGCGGCGTGGCCTTGGATGCCAGGGTGGTCTGGCAAGCGGCGATGTGGGGTGCACAGGGCGCACAGAGACATGGTGTGCACGGGGTGTGTGGGGCATGCAGATGGTAGAGTTGCGGGGTGTGTGGGGATTGTGGAGACTGAGGACCGGTTCAGCCAGAGCGTGGCATGGATCGGCTGGTTCAGTGCGGGTGGCTCAGCCGGCGGGCGGCGCGGTTTGGGAAGGCAGGAGGCACAACCGGAAGGTGGCACAGCTGGTTTGGTTCAGAATCTGGCAAGTGGTGTGGTTAGGCTCTGGGAAAAAGAGCATCGCGGTAGTGGCACTGGTTGTGGAGGCCGTGGGTAGCACAGTCGGTGCCTCTGTTTCATTTGCCGTCTCATTGCCTCATCGACATTCCGATTAACATCACAAACAAGAACATTGGAGGGTTCAAGCCATGTTGATTTGACACGCACCCTCCGCTTTTACTATGGTAGCAAGCGGTTAAATTATTTCATGAATTATAAATAATTTCCAAGAAAACAAGATGAAAAAAAATCAAACAAACATCCAACATCCTCCAGAAAAAATATATCACAACCTTCAAGGAAAATAATCCACAATGATTCTTAGTTTTTGAATGGAAAAATTTAAGAAATAATATCATATTCAAATAAAACCCCAACCTTGATCGTTTTTCGTCAACAGAGTCGTGGGGAAGAAGAAGTAGTTTTCATCGTTGGTCGTTTCTACTACACACTTCCAATCTAAGCTTGTGCATCAGTTATTTGATGAAGATGATGATGGATGGATTTTCATTGAAGACGTTCCACATCGGTTTCCTCTGCACGATTCTTCCAAGGAAGAAGTCGAAGACACTCCTCATCAGCGTTCTTCGTGGATGACGATTTTTATTGGAGATAAATCTCCCTTTTCCCTCCTCTACCATCATTCCACCACGATGAATCTGCGATGCCAAAATAATAAATTATGTTTATCTATTATTTAATTATTGTCATGAAATTCAAAAATAATTAAAAACTATTAATTGATGTGATCAATTAATAAATGAGGAGGATTTCGCACATTAATGGATAGTGTGTTCGAAAAATTAATTGTGTAGAGGATGTCAAGAGTCTCCCCCTCAATAATGAGGGGAGTTGAGGTGATTTCCAAAATTAAAATGGGGGTTTATTCCCCGGTGGTCCCCACCACCATAACCTCTCACAGGGTGTTAGGTTCGGGTGGGGACCACCACCATAACCTCTCATGAGAGGTTATGGTCAGGTGGTACCCACACATCAACTCCAGCAAGGAGGTTTAGTTATGGTGGACCCCACCTAGAACTTCCAAATAGTGGCTCAAATATATGTTATTGTGTAGTTCATTTTATTTTATTATTTTCCATCAAAACCCAAAAACTATCTTTTATTCTCGACCCACTACCATCGAGATGATAGTCTCTTTAAGAGAATATCAGTTTGTGAGTTCAATAGTTCCCTCATATTTCAATTCCGATGACCAGTTCAAAAGTTATAAAAACTCGCTAGTACGTTTATTGAAAGTACTCGAACCAAAATTCTGAAATAGATTCTGGGCACTCTGGGCCTCAGAATTACGCACCATCAACATTTAGGGACTCAAAAAATTTCTATTTATTAAAACAAATTACATTGAAATTATGTGCCATTGAAAATTCTGGTACACTAGATATTCTTTTCAGTATGGATTGATCTACATCTAATTTGAAATAATAGAAAATTTTATTTAGTTGGGATATCCTTTCACCATAACTTCTCATACTATACATACAAATCCCTTGTCAAATGGTCCATCTTGTGAAAATTATTAACCACGAATTCATTATTGGAAGAATCATTTTCAAAAATCATTATGGGTCCAAGTTCAGTGATATAAGACCATACACACATCTCGTCTCATTTTTTAAAATGAATTGAAGGAAGAGGCGGTACTAAATGGTCTTCGAAAAGGAAATCTCTTGATTGTGATAACACTAAAACATAATTATAGTATCAATACATTTGTGATTACAAAAATTTCAACCCCAATTCCAATAATCCTGTATGATTTATCCTCGAATTTAGGGATGAAAGGATGAACTGCCTCACAAATATGGGAACGCTTCCTATCATTTTCTCCATAACATACCCATATTTCATATTATAGTATATAACCAATAATGTCTACCCATCAAGTTATTCCCATTATATTCACATTCTTCTCATGAATTGATCTAGATAATATAATTAATTTCTCAAAACATGAAACAACTGACTTTTTCACTATGATGGATGAGAAAATATTCCAAGATGTGGATGTCAACACACAGTTAACCAAGGAGATCATCCAATTAAATGATATGAAATATTTTTTTAGTTCAAAATGAGACTCGAGATATTGTAACTTCTTATTCATTGTATTGAGTGTGATGTTTGATCAATGAATTAAGGACCCCAAGATACTCTCTATGAAAATATTATTGCTTCATACACAAACATTCTTCCTTGTTTCCCTCCCTCCTTCTCGAATGCCGATTCAAGATAAAAACACTGATTTTGTCATGACTAACCAGATTTTTTTTCAGAAGAAGTAATCATCAATGATCATGTAGATTACACTTATAGATTTTTTTATTCCATTAAAGAAGATAATATTATTATCCACGTACATATGGTGATATAGAACATGAATATTGCACCTAAACCAAAATAAAGAAATACTCCCATCATGATGTCTACAATTAATGAAGTTAATGGGGGTACCCTGTACCATAAAAACATGTGGGGGTAGGGGGTATCCTTTCTACAACCCCTATATTGATTTAAATAATCTAGGGTTTCTACAATTAAAGGAACCAAACTAAAAATGGTGAAAAAATAACATCAATAAGATGTAAATGAATTGTAAAGATAATACCATGCATGGTAGAACCATATGTATGGAAGACAACTCTATTTGGTCATAATAATTTTTCATATAGAATTTGATGGAGATGTAAAAACTGGGAACTTTTTGGTTCAAGTGACTAATTATTACATGAACCAGGCCTATAAAATAATGGATCATTATACACATGACAAATCCACGATATTTGTTTGCAATAAAAATATGTATATGACAAGAGTGTACCCTATTAATCACATTAGCCAGAATCTTATAGATAATGTTTCATAGGATTATCGGTATGTAGTATATCACATGACAGAAAAAATGTTAAATCAACAGTCATGTTTAATGTAATTTTTATATAAAATTTCCTTTCTCAAAATAATTATAACATCACTAAAATTATCCTTATATTCCTCTTTGACTATATAGTGTATGATAATATCATTTTTTTGATCACTTTTAATTTAATGTTGTAACCAATAAATATTTTTTTTGTTATTTGCATAAATATTTACAGAGAATTGAATGAGTCATAATAGTTTCACTATGAAGTAATAGTGACCATACCTAGTATGAAAGGTATTTCAAGGAATATCTTCCTTCATCAACATCAATTAATGATATCCCAAAAAAGTCTACATTAGAGAAGTACTGTTCCCCATGAAGTTGATCAAGAAAGTCATAAATCCATTGTTTCAGTACATTTTATTTATTTTGATAAGGATTAAATCATGATAATCTATGTATAGACACATTTACCCATTATTTTTCTTGAGAAATATTATTGATTCACCCCACGGTGAAACACTTGGGTATATGAAAACCATGTCCTTATTCTCTTATAGATTCTTCATTATTTCATTTTGTTCAATGGGATTCAATCATTAGGGACACTTGGATATAGGATCAGATTGAAGAATATGTTCAATTAGAAACTCAACCTTTTGAGAAAAGGATAAAAACCCATCAGAGAATGAATCAATATATTACCACAAAATGGTCATGCCTTTATGGATGATCATATACATTTTATCAATATCATGATGTGAATGTGATCATTCATAAAAAAATATTCATTCTTGAGAAGGTTTTTCCTATTGATATCCATCATCCTCATTACCATTTTAAGAAAAGTAGGATAGTTTGTCACATGTATGAAGATTTATTTACACCAAAATTTTATGTTCACTCTATGAAAAATAGGTATTCCATGGACATTATAGCATTGAATTCCAATAAACCGAGTATAATATGGGTTTGAAATATATTATTCTCACACATTTTAATTGGGTTTGAGTTTTATAATAGATATATAACAATTTATACCCTTAGTGTTTTCATAGGCAACATAACCAAAAAAATTGAGGTGTTGTTTGTTTATTTTTATAAGGCCTCGGCCTTATACATTACTTAATCATGAATTAAATGAATAATTCACATAGATGATCTTTTCTGGTTTAGAGTTTTAGATTATTAGTTCATAACTATTACATCTCAAAAGATTACATAGTAGACACTTCTACTAAGTTTCCATAAAATAAAAAAAAACGCTTAAAAAGATACATGTCTAGTTCCATGTTTTAGATAGAATGTCTTTCCTGGATCCCATCCTTGACCCTATTCATCATTAAGCCCTATGAAAAACATTTCAAAAACATGTGATGAGAATCACAAGACCAGTAAAGGATATGCAGAGAAGGAAAAATGTTAGTTTTTCAAAACAATAAGTAAACCATGAGTACTTTACCAAAGTAATACCTTTCACCTTTATGAAGTAGTAAAAACTATTCATTGAATAAAAGAACACTACTAACCCTTTTGTAACCAAAATATTACCATTAAACCCATATAAAGAACACATAACATATAAAGGTAACTTGGGACATAAACATACTTAAATGGAATAACCATACGGTCGACTTCCACACATACTTAATGGAATAGCCATACGGTCGACTTCCATACCCAATGCATTTTGAGGTTATAATGTAACCACCCATCCTGGTATTCACGGAACCACCCGTGATATAGTTTATCACATAACCACCCATAAAATGTCCAAGTACAATCATTACACATAAAATATTGAAAATAAAAACATTTCAATAAAAACATTTCATTTTCAATCACAATAATTAATTCCAATATTTTGAATTAATCAATCCATTTTCAAAAAACATTTAAAAGAGATTTTTGAATCAATGTGTCCTATACCACATTGATGATTTTAATGGAATTATAATTTTAATAAATTAAATTACATATAAATATATACTGAAAAACATTTTGAAAACATGGACATTAATGATAAAGATTTAGAATAATGAATCTTTAAAACATTTAAAACGATATTTTTGTTAAAGAGTTTTTCAAAAAATGAGAGACTCTTGAATACAAATAATTACGGAATAACATTTAATCCTAACTTTATAATATCATGAGGATAAATAGGTTCCTGATATAATATGTCAAAGAACAGTATACACCCCATATAAGAGTGAATTGGTGGGTAACAACAATGAAGTCTCAATGGAAATTTAAATTGAGATGAAATCCATTATAAAGATGGTATCCTTAAATTAAGGATAAATCTATCACATAATTATGTGTGAGAAATATAAATACACCCAACATAATTGGATATTAAGTGTGAAACAATAAGAGGTCATTCACACATAATCTTGTAAAAACAAAACCAATGAAAGAGATATTTAACTCAATTAAATGTGATTGAGTTATGATTTCCCATACATGTTCGTAAGAATTTATCAATGAAATGATAATGTGTATAAATAGTATATCTACACAAAGGTTTGTGAAAATTACAACATAGTGATTCCACACATAATCTTGGCATTATAAAATCATGAGGTAGAGGTTTAACCCAAATAATTGAAAGTGGGATAAGAAGTTCTCTTACAGAAATCCAATAGCCTAACGATGTCACATTAAAATTCCGAAAATGAATTGATGAGAGATAAAATGGTATCTCATCACTTGCAAATAAAATCTACATAAATAAGGATATATAAGAACATATCCCAACATAATAGTATGTGAATTAAAAGTCATAACAAAAGAAGTCTTTTAAAAAGAGGAGGGTGAAAGGTCCCCTTACCGAGTTGGGTAACTTTCGAAACGTACACCCGAAGGAAGAAGGGTCATACAATGAAGATGTAAATAACCATAAATGAAATTATACTAAAAAATGTGAATAAAAATGTGATGTACATACAACACTCAAATGAAATAGTGGAAAACGTTGCATAAATGTCACGAGAATAAAAGTGAGATGAAAAATCCATTACGAAAACTCGGCAGCCTAACGACGCCACTTAAAACATCCAAAAATTGATTAATGAGATCAAATAGGGTCTCTCATAATATAAACATAAAAATTACAGTATGAGGAATATAAAATAACATCCCCCAACATAATAAATATGATCTTAAAATAAATAAAATAAAAGAGAGTACTTAAAAAGAAAGCGAGAGGTTGGATCCCTTACCTCAAGTCTGACTTGTCTTGTAAATTTCTTTATATTCCGGAATAATAATCTTTGGTCAATTTATAATTTCCTAAGGACAAATTTTAAATAATATTATTCATTTCATATCACATATTATAATGTTATAATAACTGGTTAATAATGTGAGTTCATATCAGATGTCTTTGTCGATGTTTGGTACATGGGTCAAAAATGAACTTCTTTGAAAATGATTGTCTATGTAGTTATAAGTAAATAATCTCTAGAATAGTATTAATGATATAAATATCATATATATCCAGTAAATATTCATTTTATACAACTCCATAACATTTGGCGATAAAAAGGAAAAGAAATGCACCGTTCATGGACACAATAGGCTCTAGGTACGCATGAACGCTACTTTCATTTCATTGTCATATTAATGGAACTAAAAAATAATTGAGAGATATATATTATAATTCCAGTATAATATATAAGTTATATAGGTCACATATGTTCATTAATTTCATTTTTTAAAATTCCATGTATTGCATGAACGAGTCACATCACTTGAGGGGGTGGCAGTCCACACTTCCTCGTATAAAATTATCGCATTTGCATAACATGAAAAGAACAAAGGCATGTTTTAAATATAAAATTCAGAACCATATTGAAAAAATAAATACCATATATATCATATATAAAACATAGTTACATCAAAATTTCCACCATGAAAGTTGTTAAGAGAAGATTGAACAATCATCATTTCGTGAGGCAGAAATTCACCATCCACAAAAACATTATGTTTTTTAACCGTTAAATGAAGGTGTGTATAATTGTAGCTCGAATATTTCACATAACTAAATCCTAGTGTATTGAAGATACTGGTGTTGTTACAAAAGAAGGAATAAAAAGAGTTTAGAGGGTTGGATAATCAAAATAAAACAAAAGAACACAAGGGAAGACATTACCTTTAAATCGGGTAACTCTTTTTGATTTGAGCTCAAAGACAACCTTGGAAATGATTCTTCCGAATGGTGAGGCATCGATGATGGAGAGAGTGATTTTGAGAGGTGAAATGGTCGTGGGGTTTCCGATCCAAAGGCTTGAGAGGTGTGGGTAAGGTGGTAGAGGTGGGGGCCTTTTATAGAGGAGAGGAGGGGCACTCTTGGAATGTTATAAACTTTTACTTTATTATAAAATGATTTTCGGATTTTAATGGTCCCAAAATTATATATTTCAAGGATACTGTGATAAGAGTTCTAAATCAACCCATCCATTAGGTTTTTTAAATGTGTAGGTCTTAGATTTAACATTATATTTTCATTTTATTTAAATCATTAAATAATGAGGTAATTGCTGCATCATCATGGTGTCATAAATAATTTAATTTATTTAATGTATAAAAATTATAAAAAAATATACTGATTTAGTAAATATTTTTAGATTTCTAATAATATTTATAGTAGAAAATATTACTGGTATAACTGCATGTAAAAATTGTTTTAGTAAAACAAGACATGTTTCTGACATTTTAATTTTAACTTTAAACAAAAAGTTTTTAATGTCATTTTCCAACAAAAGTGGCTCCATGGGGTCCCCAAGTTGACCCATGGATTTTTTTTGTCGGCCATGACTCATAAAATAAATTTTGTACATGTTTATAGGTCATTTCATATTATTAAAACATTATTTTTACCATAAAATTACACCAATTACCTATAATTGCGATTAATAAAAAAATAAAAGTTACTATTCCCAAAAAATTATTTTAATATCATTGAACCACATTATACTTCTTAAATAAAACCATGTATGTCAGATTTTTTTTAAATAAAATCACCGAAGGGGAAAAGTTTCAATTAAATGAAAAATCAGTTTCTTTAACTACCAATTAGTGGTTTCACAATTCATCAAAAATTGAAGTTTTTTCTGAAAAATACAAAAAATTCCCCCTAAGCTATATTTGATATTAAGAATTCATAAATGATATCTATTTTAAAAAATTAAAAACATATCAGTTTCATTAATTAATTTAATAATTAATTCCCGCTGTCAAAACAAATAGTGTGTTTTTAATAAACAATAACTATTAAAATATTGACACAAGATTAAGTCCAATTTCAAAGTGTAATTAATTCCATTGACCACTATTGGATTAAATGTTAAAAATATATTCTAATTTCACTCTTAAACAAATTCAAATGATAATCTAATCATATAAATAAATTATATTAAAAAGCGGTTTTTGAATTAAAATACGACATTTTTCACTATTCATTAAAAATGAACATTATCTGAAAAATACCAAAAATTTACACAAAGTAAATTTTGATTTCCCGATTATAAATAAGAATATTATTTTGTCGAATATAACACATAGAATTGTCAAAAAGTGGATTCAAAAGAGGATCACCATTAAAAGGCGGTTAATCAAACTTTTAAAGTATATTAGAATGTTTACGCATAAAATTTGATTCATTCGCATTTTTAATACTGTAACATTTATTTTAAAAAGAAAAAATATTTGAAAAACATAAATAATCATTTTTTAGTTAGTTCCATTTTTCCCGCCCTTACAATGGCTAGGTGTTAACTACCATTTAAAATAATATTATTTTATTATTAGAGTGCAACTTATGATTTCAAAGGAATGCATTGTCACGTATTGGGTACGTCATCGAGCATAGAATTCCCTTTAAAGTAATATTATTATTTTATTCACAAAAAAGGATAAATATAAAAATGTCATATTCTTTATTTACCTGGGGTGTTACATCCTTCCCGTGTTTTGGAAATTGTGTCCTCGCAATTTTAAAATTGGGTTCGGAAACATCATTGAATGTCCCACATCAGAACAAGAGTCGGTAACACAATCACTTTAAAAGAACGAAAGAGAAGTATAGAGGTCACCTTAGTTATCCCATACTAGGATTCCATGTAGGAAAACATGGATAGGGAAGAAAAATAAAAGGGTCATGTTCTGAGGGAGTGTGGTAGAAAACATGTTTAGGAGAAAGTTAACCACTAGAAAATGACAAACTTGTGATGGGTTAAATGGTATTGGATTCCCCAGTAAAAAAAGTTAATGAACAACATTTTTTTAAGTTACTTTTCATTGAGAAACTTATTTTTGATCATAACTAAAACATAAGGAAACATACTTACTTGTCATGTTGACTTTCAACATTTACTAGATTTCTTACACTGACTCATATTTTCTCCAAAAGATGAGTATTTAGGATGACTTGTTCACATTAAGAGCACTACAACAAAATTATTGATAAATACCTAATCCAAAAAATAGAACTATATATATCCCAATTCTTTAGACATTAACCAAAAGAAAAACCAAAAATGTTAGTACAATATCAGATAATCACAAAACGTATAATCTTTTGACAAAACGAAAAACTAATCCTAATTTCCAAAATTTTTCAAATAGTACACAAAGTTCAACAAAGACCATTCAATAAACCTATATCCATAAAATTATTCAATGTAATAAAAACATAGGTTGAAACCCAAATATCTGATGGATTTAATCACATAGTCTTCTAAGGTACAAATTAACTCTTATCTCCAAATAACATCAGTTGCTCTAAAAGTCTCATGTTGAAAAGTAATTAACATAATCTCATATCCTCCATGATAGGTTAATAATTTACATTGTTAACCCAAAATCAACTTACTCTTAATTCATAAAATCATATAACTATAAAGAATTAATCAAACCTACCATGGACATTATGATGTCCAGTGGAGGCGATAAATACCAGTCGCACTTTGGTTGGGGTTCGATTCCCGCAGATTTGTCTGACGCAACAGGTTGTCACACAGTCTGTGTGTTGTCCTTTTTCCAAACTATATAATTATAAAATAATTCCCCAAAAAGAGATAAAATCATCAAAAAAAACCATAACATAATTTACCCTCAAGTTTATCTCATGTCGTTCATATTCCATCATAACATATAGTAACCAATGATTACCTCAAAAGTAAGGATCATATAAACCCAAATGGTTCATTATAACTATGTCCACAAAAGAACAGATAACTATTCCTTGAATAAAATTCTCATATATCAAACACCAAGGTTACACATACTATAAAAAGTCTTCTAATGTAACCCCATCATCAAAAGAGACTTAATACTCTTAAGAATTTCACCGTAACTCTTGAAGCCCTTATATGTTGACTTCTTACTCATTCAACAATATTCATGATCCATTAACAATTCCTTTCCAACATTTTCGAAAATACTTCTTTCCTACAAACAAAATCAGGAATCATATCCTATGATTCCAAAAAAGGAAAACAAATGTTACGAAACAATCCATACCTTTGATTGGTCATTGTCAGTTTCTTCATCCTCAATCGGAATGGCATTAGGTATTGGTAAACGAATATTTATATGATCTTGGTGATCCCATTCCTGAAACGTCTTCATAGGACATGTGTTTTCATAATGACCATGCACACTAGATTTAAAACATTCAATTGATCCCTTAGAAAGAACTTCTTTCCCTTTCCTCGAGTCAACTGGATGTTTCCTTTTTCCATGGTAGGTTCTTGCTTTATGACCTTCATTTTCACATCTATAGCATATTTCTGTCCCTTTGAAACATTTTCCTAGGTGTTTCTTTCCACATATTTGACAGTTAGGTTTTTGAACACACATACCGTTATGATTATTACTTGTAGTTCCATAGGGATTTGTTTCTCACATAGATGATTCCTTATAGAAATCACCAAGGTTAAGGTGGTCAATCATGACTCTAGATAGTTGGTTGAGGATAAACACAAGAGTTCTCATTGCAGGTCCCATATCATTCAGTTTCTCACTCAGAAAACTGTCACAGTTTCCTTCACATCCACTATTACTTTGGTGCCTCCTAGATCCAGCCATTTACTAAAACCAAAAAGGTCAATGTGAGTATATCAAAAAAACCATCATGTACTAATGAGGAAGTTAAACACTATGATATACTTAATAATTCACTTTATCTAAAACTATGAATCTTTTTGAAATCCTAACCATTATGGTAATGTCACTTATGCTTAAAGAATACAATAACCTATAATGTTATCTAAACTGACCATTGATACCAACTATAAGGCCCTGACCTTAAAGATTACTTAATCATGAATTAAATCAATAATTCACATAGAGGATCATTTCAGGCTTTGAATTTTAGAGAATTAGTTCATAACAATTACATATCAAAAAGATTACATAGTAGACACTTATACTAAGTTTCCATAAAATAAAAAAAAACACTTAAAAAGAGACATGTCTCGTTTTATGTTTTATATAGAATGCCTTTCTTTGATCCCATCCTAGAACCTATTCATCTTTAAGTCTTGTGGAAAACCTCTCAAAAACATGGGATGAGCACAAAAAACCCAGTAAAGGATACATAGTGAAGGAAAACTGTTAGTTTTTCAAAACAACAAGTATACCATGAGTACATTACCAAAGTAATACGTTTCACCTTTATGAAGTAGTAAAAACACTTCACTGAATAAAAGACCATTAATTACCCTTTTATAACCAAAAGATTACCATAATACCCATATAAAGAACACATAACATATAAAGGTAACTTGGGACATAAACATACATAAATGGAATAACCATACGGTCGACTTCTACACATACTTAATGGAATAGCCATACAGCCGACTTCCATACCTAATGCATTGGAGGTTATAACATAACCACCCATCCTGGAATTCATGGCACCACCCGTCATATGGTTTATCACGTAACCACCCGTAAAATGTCTAATTACCATCTTTACACATAAAATATTGAAAATATAAAGATTTCAATAACAACATTTTATTTTCAATCACAATAAGTAATTCCAAGATATTGATTTAATCAATCCATTTTCAAATACCATTTAAAAGTGATTTTTGAATCAAAGTTTCACATACCACTTTGAAGATTTTTATGGAATTATAATTTTAAACGATTAATTTCCATATAAATAAAAACTGAAACCCATTTTGAAAACATGGACATTAAAGATAACGATTTAGAATAATGAAACTTTAAAACATTTAAAAAGATATTTTTGTTAAAGAGTTTTTAAAAAAATTAGAGGCTCTTGAATACAAATAATTGTGGAATAACATTTAATCTGAACTTTATAAAATCATTAGGATAAATAGATTCATGATATAATATGTCAAAAAACATTATACACACCATATAAGAGTGAATTGGTTCATAACAACAATGAAGTCTCAATGGAAATGTAAATTGAGATTAAATCCATTATAAATAAGGTATCCTTAAATTAAGGATAAATCTATCTCATAATTATTTCTGAGAAATATAAATAAACCCAATATAAGTGGATATTAAGTGTGAAACAATCAGAGGTCATTCACACATAATCTTGGAAAAACAAAACCAATGACATAGATATTTAACTTAATGAAATGAGACAGAGTTATGATTTCCCATACAAGTTCGAAAGAATTTATCAATGAGATGATTATGTGTAGAAATTGTATACTACACAAAGTATAGTAGATATTCCAACATAGGGATTACACACATAATATTGGCAGAATAAAATCATGAATTAGAGGTTTAACCCAAAGAACTGAAAGTGGGTTAAGAAGTTCCCTTACAGAAATCTGACAGCCTAACGACGTCTCTTTAAAAATCAGAAAATGAGTTGATGAGAAAGAAAATGGTATCTCATCACTTGGAAATAAAATTTACATAAATAAGGATTTAGAAAAAAATATCCCAACATAATAGTATGTGAATTAAAAGACATAACAAAATAATTCCTTTATAAAGAGGAGGGTGAAAGGTCCCCTTACCGAGTTGGATAACTTTCGATACATAAACCCCATGGAAGCAGGGTCATAAAATGAAGATGTAAATACCCATAAATGAAATTATAGTAAACAAAGTGTATAAAAATGGGAATTGCATACAACACTCCAAGTAAATAGTGGCAAACGTAGCATAAATGTCACGGGAATAAAAGTGAGATGAAAAATCCCTTACGAAAATTCGGCAGCATAACAGCGCCACTTATTACTTCCAAAAATGGATTAATGAGATAAAATAGGGTCTCTAATAATATGAACATAAAAATTACAGAATGATGAATATTAGATAACATCCCCAAACATAAGAAATATTATCTTAAAAGAAATGACATAAAAGAGAGTACTTAAAATGAAAGAGAGAGGTTGGATCCCTTACCTCAAGTCTGACTTGTCTTGTTCGTTTCTTTATATTCCTGAATAATAAACTTTGGTCAATTTATAATTTCATAAAGAACTATTTTAAAGATTATTATTCAGTTCATATCACATATTATAACGTTATAATAATTGGTTAATAATGTGAGTTCATATCAGATGTTTTTGTCGATGTTTGGTACATGAGTCAAAAATGAACTTCATTGAAAATGATTGTACATGTAGTTATAAGTAAATCATCTCTAGAATAGTATTAATGATTTAAATATCATCAATATCCAGTAAATATTCATTTTATACAACGCCATAACATTTGGATAAAAAAAATAAATGAAATGCACCGTTTATGGAGACAGTAGGTCGTACGTACGAATGAACGCTACATTCATTTCTTTGTCATATTAATGAAATTAAAAAATAATTGAGAGATATATATTATAATTAAGATATAATATATATGTTATATAGGTCACATATGTTAATTAATTTCATTCTTTATACATTCCATGTATTTCATGAACAAGTCACATCACTTGAGGGGGCGGTAGTCCACACTTCCTCGTATGAAATTATCGCATTTGCACAACACGAAAAGCATAAGGGAATGTTTTAAATATAAAATTAAGAAGAATATATAAATAATAAATACCATATATATCATATATAAAATATAGTGACATCATAATGGCCACAATGAAATGTGTTAAGAGAAGATTGAACAATCATCGTTTTGTGAGGCAGAAAATCGCCATCAAGAGAAATAGTATGTTCTTTAACCATTTGATGAAGGTGTGTGTAATTTTAGATATAATACCTCACATAAAAACATCCTAATATATTGGATATGATTTTTTTGTTAGAAAATAAAGGAATAAAAAGAGTTTATAGGGTTGTAGAAGCAAAATAAAACAAAAGAACACAAGGGAAGACATTACCTTTAAATCCGGTAACTCTTTTTGATTTGATCTCAAAGGCATCCTTGGAAAGGATTCGTCCCAAAGGTGAGGCTTCGATGATGAATAGAGGGACGTGGAGAGATGCAATAGTCAAGGTTTGGCTGATCCAAAGGCTTGAGAGGTTTGGGTAAGGTGGTAGAGGTGTTGGCCTTTTATAAGAGGAGAGGAGGGGCACTCTTGGAAAGTTATAAACTCTTACTTTACTATAAAATGAATATCAGATTTTAAAGGTCCCAAAATTATACATTTCGAGTATAAGGTGATAAGAGTTATAAATCCACCCATCCAATAGGTTTTTGACAATTTAATTTCGTATATTTTATATTATCTTTTCATTTTATTTAAATCGTTAAATATTCACCCTAAGATATATTTGATATTCTGAATTAAAAAATGATATCTATTTTAAAAAATTAAAAACATATAAGTTTTATTAATTAATTTAATAATTAATTCCCACTGTCAAAAAAATTATTGTGTTTTTAAGAAACAATATCTATTAAAAGATTGACAGTAGTTTATGTCCAATTTCAAAGTGAAATTATTTCCAATGACCACTATGGGATTAAATAGTAAAAATATATTCTAATTTCACTTTAAAACAAATTCAAAATATAATCTAATCATATAAATAAATTATATTAAAAAGTGGTTTTGAATTAAAATAAAACATTTTTCACTATTCATTAAAAAATGAACTTTATCGGAAAAATAACAAAAATTTACACAAAGTAAATTTTGATGTCCTGATTTTAAATAAAATTTTTATTTTTTCACATATATCTCATAAAATTGTAAAAATGTGGATTTAAAATAGGTTCTCCATCAAAAGGCGGTTAATCGACATTTTAAAGAATATTAAAATGTTTATGAATAAAATTAGATTCATTCTCATTTTTAATCATCTAACATATATTGTAAAAAGTAAAAATATTTGACAAACATAGATAATAATTTTTTAGTTAGTTCCATTCTTTCCCGCCTTTACAATGGCTAGGCATTAACTACCATTTAAAATAATATTATTTTATTATTAGAGTGCAACGTAAGATTTCAAAGGAACCCATTGTCACGTATTGGGTCCGCCATCGAGCATAGAGTTCCATTTAAAGTAATAATATTATTTTATTCACAAATAGAGATAAATATAAAAATGTCATATTCTTTATTTACCTAGGTTGTTACAATTTTTACTGAATATTAATGATAAAAAATAATGTTAAAAAAGGAATAATGTGAGAAATTTTCTATTCCTAAATGAATATATTTTTACATGAAATATATTTATATTATATTAACCTCATCACTTGTAGTGTGGCCATAAGATTATTATTTTCCCCTTGGTATAAGAGGCTATAGTCTCCTATTATCATTGAATTCCATTTGATTAGTACACTATAATTCAATTTTATTATGTTCCGTGTTTTTGAAATAGTTGACCAAAGATGGATGATTGATTTTAATATTAATTTCATTTATAATATTAGATCACAGATTCATCTTCATTTGAAATTCATTTCCTTTATTACCCTCCTTTAAAATTATGATGTATACCCTTCTTTTTTTCATCAAGTTTCCCTACTGATTAGTTATACACTTAATACATGTGGGGATTATAATTTTCATCCACATACATGATTTTTTGTCAATATTTTAAATAATTACACTCCACTATCCTTCTTTCATATCTAGACTCATATGAATACTGAGATTCACTAATCTCTATTTGAAAGGGCACATCATACTATTAAATCATTCAATTCAAATTCTAATTTTAATAATGTTTTTTAAATAATAAAATTTACTCCAAAAATAAAAACACAATCATACTTTTATAGTCAATGAAAAAATTATGAAGAGTAACTTGTAAGCCTTGTGGGTTTTTCCTCCTAAGACATGGATTATTCATCCTCTATTTTCTTGAGTCCAATTCACTCTATCTCTATTTTATGAAATTGACTCAGAGGAGAATATGTATGATGAAATATTTTTTTGAATTAAACTCACTCTATTTATATTATACATTCCTTAGGTTTTATATTTATAATTAGTGTCCACAATGCATCATCTTATAATTCTAAGAAACAGACGACTAGAATAAAATTCCCATGATCTGATTATTTATGGATTTAAAATATCTTATGAATAGAATTAGTCGGTTTTCTTATGAATTATGGATCATAATATCCACTAAAATTGGGGGAAATATTTCATCCAAATTAATCAACAACAAATTTTTCTCTATTTGAAAAAAAACTTATTTCTTCCTTATTTAGGTTATTATTCATAACTGGAGTAAGTTGTCCATGTACCATCATCAGGGGATGAAAACACGCTATTATCTTGTTATAAATATCATTTGGGAAAGAAGTAAATTATCCATCATATAGATTATTGGATTGATTCCTCTTATCCAAGCAATTCAATAATGAAATTTAATGTTTTGGATGAGAATTATCTAATTGATAAGTTTTTAGTTATGAAATATATGAAAATTTAAATGAGTAATTCAAAAATTAATTATATATCATATCATAATAAATTATATTTTTCTATCATGGCTGTTCATGGTCAGTTTCTTATTAGTTTCTCTAACGTAGTCACCAAAAAATACATTTCTCTAATACCACCTATTAAAACCTAACATAAAACATAACCATGAAAATAAGGTAAATAATCAGTATCTTAGTTTAAATAATTTGATCTAAGATCACATTTAACTTACATTAAAATATAGAATAGCATTGGACCTACATAAAGTGAAATGGTGAGCTATAAATTCTACTAAGGGAATATGTATAATAATGAAATATTGAATATGAATAAAGAGTTATATCATGATATCATAAAATTATTGGATTATATATAATCATATTTATGAATGAAAAAATTAATAATATAGAATAGGTTCATTGAATCATAATTGTATTATAATATAATAATCTATGAAATTATCAACATAATAAAAGTCTCAATACTAAGTTGACATACCATATTCTGCTATGATTTTTGTGCATGCACCATAAATGAAATATCATTAGAGTATAAAATTATCTATTTCATTATAAAGATGTAAAATTATATTTCCATTCATTTAATAAAATTATGTACATGTACACGTATTACATAAATGTAAATAACATAAAAGGTATATGTTAAAGGTAAATCCATGAAAAAGAAAATATCTTGTGTAATTTCTTATCAATCATAAGAAAATGATATATCATAATGTTTTAAAAAATAAAATAATATTAAATATTTTTATTAGTTAAATTTTTAATAAATAATAAAATTTATTAATCCAATAGTTCATTTTAATAATGTAAATTAGAAAAGTGTGGTGAAGTAAGATTTGAATGGAGACTCTTAAGTGTTGTTTTAGGAATTAGTAAATAACTTATAGAGAAGGGAAGCACATAGAATTTTAATTAAAACAATAAAATAAAAAATCCACAAAAAATGTTTTATTTTTATAAAGCATTAGTGAATAAATTATTTTATAGTCATTCATGTAAAATGAAATAATAAATATAGTTGTTTCCTTTAATCGGGTTTTTAATAAAATCGAAGTAAGAAGGAAATATGAAAAAATATATATCCCAATAAATTAATTTTGAAATAAACAAGGATTATATGTATATAAAATATATATAGATTATATTGGAATTAAATATTATAAAAATTAAGATAAATACAGTAAAATATTGAGATATTAAAATTCAAAAGAAAAAATGATGTTTGGGAGTACCCATACCTCAGGTTTTAACTGACATTAAACATGTATCCTACTTCATGAATAATAAAATATAGTTTACTAAATACCTCCTTGTGAATATTTTACATGTACATTTCATATATTATTCTTATTTTATATTCATTTATGATATTTTTATTTGGACATTATTTTCATGTTTAGAATCATGATGACGTATACAAGGCTTCATTTGTTTATTTGTAGTTATGGATTTAATTTAGAAATAAGAAAATAACTCTATTTTTTATTTTTCTATAGGTAATTACATTAAATATGGTCACATTTTGAAAAATAAATAACTTAATACTAAAAATTTATCTTCCTTTATTTACTATATATTCTATCGTTTATTGTTTTATTCATTTAGGAAGGTTTTCCAACAATGACAAACTTAATCAGTTTCATTTAATATTTATGTTTATTTACTAGTTATAGAATAAAAAATAGAATTTAATATTAGTATTTGGGGTTTGTCTTAGTGGAATGTACCCTATGATCCTACATGAAAAATGCGGGTTCGAAACCCATTTTGTGCACATGTAATGTAACGCACTGTAGTGGCAACGACACTATAGATAAGATAGGTACTATAGTGGAGGCAGGTACTCTAGCGGAGGCAGGGTACTGTAGCAGTGGCTGGTAATATAGTCTAGTGGGTACTATAGTAGTACTATTCACAGAATGGGTCTTGGGCCCAAAAATTTGGCCTACATGCCCTGTAATGGGCTAAATTCCCATTGGGCCTTCTTGGTATGTAATGGGTCTTCCTCTACCCCATTAAAGAGATCTTTTATTTTTTTAGTAATAAAAGATGTTTCATCCCCAACCATTTAAAAAAATATATAATTTAATATTAACAAATCATCGTGGGTTATATATTATAAATTATATCATTTAATATATTGTTCATTTAAGTGGTTTTTTCAATCATGATAAACATAATCAGTTTTATATAATATTTATGTTTATTTACCGATTATAGAATATGAAACAAAATTTAATATACTAATCATGATCATATATAGCTATAATATTATTATTACAAACATGCATGTTGATAATGATTAAAAATGAAGTATAGAGCCCATGGGGTTAGTGAGCCAACCATAATATAGTAACATTTTCATATAAGAATAAATTAGAGGAAAGTATAAATGATTATTATGTTAATATAATAACATTTTAGAAAAAATATCTTACATATTTCATCATATTTGGATGAATAGAATATATCTTGGAGGAATTTTAAGATAAAATGAACTTAAAATAGCTCAGATGAGATAATAATCCCTTCCTCTGGATATACTTCTTGACACAATACTCAACTTCAGTAATGATATTTTATTAAGAAATTATAATTACTGTAGATAAAGATATTAACGTTTTATTTGTATTGGCATTGTTAAATAAATTAATGTGTGTTGATATTTGATGTAGTTGATTATGGTATTTATAAGAAGATAATATAAATGTTTTAAATAAGAAATTCATTAAATTTTTATTTTTACTCAAGACTACCAAAAGTGATGATTGATGGTATTTTAAAATGTAATTAGTAAATTTAAGGATAATATAATCGGTTAATACATCATTAATTAAGAAATTATGCTTTTATATAATATAAACTATGAAATACTATATGTACTCATATTTCACTATTCACAAGAAAACAAATTTTTAAGAAAAATAACAAAAAACCCTATGACATCATTGAAATCCTTATTAAAAATATGATATCCATTTTATCAAAATAATTACCTAAATATGATTAATTTAAAATTTAAATAAATACTTATATATGGAAAAATAAAAAAAAATTATGTCGTGATGAAATTTCTATCATATAAAAATATTAATTATTATTTTGAATGTTATTATAGTTTTATTTTATAAATATGTTTTAATAAAAAATTATGATTTGTATAAAATTTATCATTAAATTAATTATAATGAAAATAAAATAAAAAGGTTTTCCAAAAAAGTAATTTATATTTTCTTTATGTTGAGTTTTAATTTTATCAATTTTATACATTTATTTTAATTTAATAATTTCTATTTCTACAGATAACAAAATATCGATTTATTTTTTAGATGGAATATTTAACTATTCGGATACAATTCATAGCTGCCAAGATAATATTCCTACAACCATATTTCTACTCAGTCACATTGGTTTTATACTCCCACAAATACCTCTTAATTACATCATTCATCATTTATTTAATTCCCTCAAGGTTCTATATTATTCATTTGAAAAAAAAACTATTACATTACTAATTATTTATTTCTTTTTTGTATCATTTCTTATGACTATGATTATTTTATGAGACAATGATGATCCAAATTTCCATAACATAGTTATTTTATTTTTCCTTATCAATTACACCATTATAATAATTTCAATTTTATTACATATATTTATTATCTAAATATATTTATCAATATTAAGGTGTTGTTGGTTTTTATTATATAGTGATTTAGTTTTATTCCATAATACATTACAAAATTTAAAAAATGTTTATTGAAAAGGATAATTACTAATATATACGTTTAGTTCATTATATAAAATTTTAACATTCTTCTATAATATATATATCCATATGGGGGATATTCACTGTCCCCTAAATCATGAAACATTAAAGGAAAATGTGACCCTCCATTGAATCATATATATACACAGTAATCTTGGGGGGGAGGGTAAATCCCACCTAAGGAATCATACAACATCAAGGGGGAAAAACATCCATCCCAAGAATAATACACATATTCATCAGTGGGACAGAAACCATCCCTATAATCATATTAATTTAGGAAAAAATTCTCTCTCATAATAATCATGTATATACTCTTCGAGGGGTAAAAATCTACCCTGGTATTATATCACATTTGTTTTCTCTTGAAACACAAGAATTATTATCAAATTTTCATTAGTTGTGGGAAAATACCAAACTTGTGTCTATGTAATTATTAGAATATATATATAATATGAACCTTAGGTAACTAATACCACTATGAAACTATAATCAATCCATTATTATCTATCGATTTTATACCACATAAATGACTAAAAAATCATTCACAAACATATATATGTATACCATACACCAATGAGACTATATATCATCCTTGAATATTTAATTGTCTATCATTATGGGAGGTCCACATACCACATTGACACTAGATAACCCTTATATATATGATTATAATATGCATTCAGGGGGTCATATGCCACAATTGAAAAATATCTAGGATTTCATTTCACGAGGGTCCTATCCAACCCAGGGGACTAGAAACTTATTCACATAGGGAATTACCACTCCCGTAAACATCATATATATTACATCAAACACTAGGGTTGGTCAATCACATGAATCCATCACACATCTCCAAATATGGACTCTATATCACATAACCTATGATCATCCCTATATTTGAACTAAGAAATCATCATGATAACCACCCTTCAAGATATTTCTCAAAGGTTACATTGATGTACTTCCTCCTACATAGGTACCCTATGTAACATTAATTTCAGGGATCCCTGCACGGATCTTCTCACATATTTACAACTCTAGTTCAAAATAGGATTAAATATGTCAACATCACCATGATTATATAATGATGTCATTTACCTCGTAAGAAATATGATACATTAATCAATATATAGATATGACATAAATATGAAATTACCTTCATATAAACTTGGTTATCAACTCACACCGAAAACATCCATAATATTACCTAGGGTAAACCCTCCCATATAATCAAAAACTATTGAAGAACGAATAATCTTATAACTATCTGGTCAATTATTCCAGAGGCCATGTCCCATCCCATGTGTCCATATAACATATCGATAGACTAAATATTACTATACATAACTCCCAAAACATGGATATGACTAGGGAATCAATATTAGGGTCTACTACTTTCATTTCACTTCATTTTTACCACATGAGTGATTATATCTCATGATACACACATTTACTATTGATCCCTTGACTATTGGTGAAATAAGAATCACCCCACTGTTAGAAGGTCCATTATAAACATAAAAATTTGGATCTTCTCATGGTATTTTAAAAAGATATTTTATATTTATTTATTCTTAATTTACCAAAAAATGATTGGTTAGGCATCACAATATTTGTGAAATAAAAAATTCATAAACCATTAGGATATGTTTTTAGACCACCATTCCAATTTATAATTATTCCCATTAAATAATCGCATACCCCACCTAACCTTATCAAGACATCATCTATGCTAATAAAAACACTGAGCTCTTATACCAATCCAGCACATCCAAAATAATTAATTATAAGAATTTTAAATTTATTATTAAATTTAATTTTATGAGTAAAAATCTATTTAAAAAAACATGGCAATTTCTACACATACAAACATTGAGAAACAACATTACAACAAACCATTGAATTCAGTTTGTATCCCTTTGGAGAAAATATTCCTCATACTATATCTACATGGGAACCAATTAAATGTTAATGTTGTGAAAATAGTTTAAAAAATTCACAGATCCACTAACCTCCAATGAAACAATGATAAATTACATGTTATTATCATCGTAGATCATTATCTGTCCATCACATGAAAAAAGATCATTGTTACTAGATCTGTTTTACAATTCTCTAGAGAAATTACCATTAAAACTCATGTTTAGAAGATAGAAATATGTGGTTAACGAATGGTAGAAAGAATATATTGAATGAAGGTAAGTGAATACCTCAAATCTACCAAGACATCATCCTGTAGTCACCCTCTTAATTGGTGGTTTAATATGGGACTATAGGGTGATGACCAAAAACAATAGGCCTCCCCTGATTCCCTTCCTGAACTAACATTGAAAGGGGTAAAACAATGGAATGTATGATATTAACTTCTATAATACAAATAGAATGGGCCACTATCATAGAATGTCTTATGTGGGTTATAATTTTATTCCCTTTCATAGAAACATATCATGGAATTCCCCTCATGTCATATAGTGATATACCTCCCAAAAACAAAACCAAAGGCCCCATTATAATGACATAAAATTCTATACTTTTTAAAATTGTTCTTATATTTGATAAAAATCATTACACTCTAATAATAATTAAAAAAACAAGAAAATATAAAAATAAAATTATTAATAAAGCTATATAAATGACTGAGATGAAAATCCATACTATATTTAGAACGAAAATAATTAAAACGACCTAATATTGACCAATGTATTTTTCAAAAAAAGTCCATTTCTATTGTACTGTGTACTTTTATCTATAATATAATTATAAATATTTTATAATAATAAATTTTTATGATCAAAATAATCCTATAATTTCTTATATAAAAATTTACTCATTGATAATTTTATTTTATTTTCTAGAGAGGTTTATTTTTTTGTCAAAAAATATGGGTTTTGAAAATATTATATTTTTAAGATTAAATAATAATTTTATCGTATAAAATTAGAATAAAATGTTTTTAGGTTATAAAATATATAGTTAGGGAATAAATTATTCATTATTATATATCCATTATATTTATAATCCTATGTCTAGTATTTTTAAATCAAAAATAAATTGATATATTAATAATGTTTTCAATCATTTCTATAATTAGGTGTTTATATGGTGGAATAAAATTTATTATTTCCTTAAAATCCTCAAATATTTTTTTTAATTTAACCAATTTATGTTATTAAAAATAGTATCGAAGAAAATATTTTCATATATATAAATATATATATATATATATATTAATATTAAATGGGTAAAATATTATTTTTTTATAAACAAATTATGAAATTAAGTACATTTTTTTAATTAACGTTTTCACTCATTTCAAAATATTATGTTCTTGGAATATTTTAAAATTTTAAATATTAATGGTAAATTATGTTCAAGAATAAAATCATAATTAATGGTATTAATTATAATTACAAAGACTAGAAATTTATCATCAAGGTAAAACATATATATGGTTTAAGGTTAAAATTAAAACACAAAAGCATTAAGTCACACTTAAGTTGTCTTAAAATGATTGAATTAAAGGATGATTAAAATTATCTTATCCCACATACCTCTTTCCACATTTTATTCACTATCCCCTAAATTGTTTCATTGAATTACATAAAAAAATGTGTTCCAAATAGTTCCCTATTCTTATCATATAAAATGATTCAAATTAAACAATTTACAATTTATAATTCACCTAATAATTATTTATTTATAAAATACAATATTACTCATCCTTGATCAATATTACACCTAAATAATATTCAGGTCACATCAATTTATCTTAATCACTTTACTTCTATAGAGTTTTCCAAGATAAAACTCAACTTCCAACATGAGTGTTACCTTATGTTATTTTTGTTCATTCTATTATTTACTAAAATTATTTATAACAATAATATTACACTTAAATCATAATAATTATTACATTTAAATGTAATTATAATATTAGGAAAAAAATATTTCCATTCCTTCCACTAAGAAATGGAAATAACATGAATCGGGCATATGTGCAGAAAACTGCCTCTAGGAAATGATGCAGTTTGTTTTCCATAACCAATTGTAAATTATAATATAAAGAATATATTTGATAAATAAATAGGTTTTGTTTATAAAAAAATCTATAATTTTCATTTTCATATACCATCATACCGTCCATTCATTGGGAATTGGGATTGTTTATGGTTCACATATTCTTACTACAACCTCGACGAACAGTGACTTCCATTTATCATAGCATACCATCATATATGGTTATATTAATGAGTTTAATGAAGATATATTATACTTTAAATATTTTCAATATTCATTAATAAGTATTTCAACACTATATAAAAACTATTTATTACTCATTCAATCATTGTATCACACTCATGATTTGGTCATTTTTTACCACCAACATGACTAATGTTGTAAGGTTTACATCATGGATAATTAAGAATTTCTGTCATTCGGTGAAATAATATAAACCAAATTTAATAAATATTTAAAAATTATTCTGTATTACTAATATTATTATATTAATATGTTTTTGACATATCTACTATTATTCATTAAACATTAAAAAATAAGATTTTCATCATTTTCATCTTAAAAAAAGTTAACAGAACACATAAGAAACCAAATTAATATTTAATAAATTACATTAAATAATATATTATAATTTATATTATTATATAGTAAAGGTTCAATTTTATAGAAAAAAGAAAACCAACACAACCATTAGAAAGCTATTTCAAGGAAATTATGATTTTTGACACATGACCATGAAAATAGAAAATAACCAAAAAATATAAATGTATTAAATATTATAAACTAATATTACAAATGGAAATATAAATGAATAATTTTATTAAATAAATTAGTATGATAGTTTTTTTGTTATATAGGTGTTCAGAAAATAATCAACTTAGAACGAGTAAAAGAAATGAGTTTATGTGACCCAAATCATTCCCTTATGTCATAATCAAATAACATAATCTATTAAATTATCAAATATGATCATATAAAACATATAATAATATAATTTTTTATTTAAAGCATGTTTTAAGGGGAAATATAGTTCCACCCAAAATATTTATTCCATTTCGAATCTATTTTATTGGGAAAATGATTTTTTTAGAATAATTATCATATCTTTTAATGGATTAATCTCTCTATGTCAACATTTTTACATATTTCATATGTTATCCATTCCCTAGTAGAGACTAAAATCATTTTCATCTTTAATTATACCTTGATTTAACTTTATTTTAAAATTAATGTTTCAATATACATTTATCTATGTTGGTTTTCAATAAATGTATCATCAAATATTAAAAATTCCTTTTTTAGATAACCATATATTATTCCTTTATCAATCACATTATTACTGATGAATTTTTTAATGTTCTCTTTATTAGATTATTTTTCAATTAAATGTTTTAAAACTATTCCTTTGAACATAAATGACGAATGTTACTCAAAATTCATATGTTTTTTAAATGATATTAAAAAGCATTTTTAAAGAAGTGTCGTTTCTGTGATTTCTATTTCATTTTAAAAGGATGATTCTAAAAAAAGTAATTCTTAATAAATCAAATGAAATATTATCTTGTATGGTTATCATGTTTTAGGTATCAAATGATCTTATTTTTTTATGTCATTCCATTTGAAAAATATAGGAAACTTAATTTCATGAAATGGTTTATTTATGATATAATGAATGATTTTATTTTAAGAGGAACTCATATTTATAGATGAAGATTTTTGGTGTCTCATATAAAAATCCAATAATTTTTATTAAGGATTTATATCTCAGATGATAAAGATATATGGATAGGAAATGATTTTTTTATAGAACTAATGGCTAGAAATAATAGGATTTTCTAACAATGTTTTCCAAAGATAATGTGTGTGGCATGATTTTCTTTAAATGGTCATTATTTTAAAAAAATGTTTATTATATTCCATTTTCTAATTATATTCTACATTCATATTTATTTATTTAATTTTTGATATATGTTTTTTGTCTTTTTATTAATGAACTTTCTTTGGTTTTATGTTTCTATTCCATGGCCCTTTATAAATAATCCTGTTTTTTATCACTTATGATCTAATGATATTTTTATCTCATATTAATCCTTTTTCCCATATATTTTAAATCTATCCACTTTGAATATTTGAAATTTTTCCGTTACATATCTATGGATCGCATATCTACTTACGTTTCCATTCTACAAGATATGAAGAGGATTTTCATGTATAAGAAATATAATAGAAGGTTTCTAGGTGAATCACTATAGAGAAATGTTAAAAAGTGTTATAAAATATTATTTTTATTTTCCTAGTATCCTAGACACTAAAACATCACTTCCATATATTTGATAACTATTTTTGTAATTTAGTAATTAAAACATTGTAATTAATATATTATTTCTATTTTTTTATCAAGGGTCAACATATATATTATCATAGGGAAGGTTGGTTATTTTTGGATTTAGATTAGATAACTATAGTGTTAACTATCTAAATTAGTCAATTTATTGGATCCTATCCTGATGTCTCATTAAAGTAATGTCTTCATGTATTTACTATATATAATCCATGTACTGATACTAGTTAGTGTATTTCGTTAGGTCACAGATTCACAGAGTGGCAATTACAATGTAAATTATTGGTTGACATTTTACAAGATAATCACCGTGATATCTTATAAGAGGTCCTAATTCATTGAGCTTGAAAAGTCATAATGGATATTATTTGGTAAATTCAAATTATCTTTATGAAACATGATGTGGGATTTAAATATTTTAGGGTCATATTGCCTAAAAAAATTCATGTATAATAGAGATTGAAACATATAGGTTTTTTGTTTAGATATGTAGACCAATTATGTGTTATGTATTCCAAACTCATAGTTTTCCCTTACTAAATATACTAAATTATATCCATAATCATTATTTCAATTTAATTATTGGATGAAATAAGTAGGAATAGATCTAATAATGAGTGCAATGGAAAATGTAGAGACTACACAAATGTTTTTACAAATGGGATGAGAGTGTGTGTACAAAACCTTATTGAAATTATCATACAACTCTCAGAGGATACATATAATAATAAGAAACATGTTGAACTCCCAAACACATAAAAAGTCAAAACAATTCAAATAATTGCTTTTTTATTAGTGTTCACCTGCCCATTATTATAACAAGGGACATTCATAATGGATATTTATTATTTAGATTGAGAGGATAACCAATGAATAATTATAATTAATAATACAGAGAAAAATAAAGAATATCATTCTATAGAATTAGAGGAGTTCAAGAATGTATTATTCATTAAGAACATTCATTGAACTCTTCACATAATGATGGTGAAGGAATTCCTTGAGCAAAGAAAGGAGGAAGAATTTGTTATATCATATCAAGGAAAGTTCTCAAGGCTCTAAATTTATACATTTTTTTTATATACACAAATATAAATCAATTTTTACCTTTTATGTAATGTATAAAAACTGATTCATATAATAGAAGTAGTTATAAGAGACATTGGAATATATCATGATATTGTTCATTGTGTTTTAATGGAGGAGATAGAAACTGAGAAATATCATTTTTTGCGGAAATGAAATGAAATGTGTATTATGATAGAATTTACAATTATACAATACACGGGGGGAAATAATACATAACTACCTAGGTGTCAATAAATTTTTGAGTAATCACCGGGGAAATATAATCATGGGACATTGGAATGGTTTTCATCATGGTAGGGTAGTCCATATTCAAAAACAACTATCAATTTGGATCCAATAATCTAATTAAACCAATATAGGTGATGAATCCTCCAAAAATTGTTCCACCAAAGCATAAATTATTAAAGTGAATTGATTTATGTATTATAAAAATCCCTACCCAAATGCCAAATCTATTGAGAAAAATATGCCTCAAAAACACATAAACCAAGACATCAAGGGAGTGTGTATTTTATCTCTACTATAGAGGATGAGTATGATAATTAATTTTTTCATCTAACAATAATTCATCAATATATATATTAAAATGCCTAAATTGATTCTAGTTCATCTCATTTTTACTTGAAATTTTGATGAGAATATTGTTTTATCACTTCAAATCATGGGTAATGAACTATCTATGAAAACCATTGACGATACAATTATATCATCTAATTTAAAAGACTCTAATATAATAGAATCTTATGAAAATATACACCCAATGGATCTATTTATTCATCCCACAGATGAATTTGATATCATTTTGACTATATATTATATACACATATATATATCACATATCAATTATCAGGATAAAGAGATCTCATTTCATATCCCCCTCATGCCCATGATCAAATATCAATTTAAAGATAATTATGGTATCCCGCGAGAAGAAAATTATATTATAATTTTTTATGATACCCAGTAATGAGGGATGTTTGGATAAAATTATTGGGAATGAATTCAAAAATAATGAATTTCAAATTTTATAATAATACATAAATGTATTTCCAGATAAATAGCATAGCCATTCCCTAGAGCTTGAGGTTGGATTTTTCAATCGATCTCATACATGGGTATATGAATGTATCAAAAATCCCCTACATGATAGCCCAAATTGAGTTGGAATAATGAAAGAAGTAACAACAAGTGAATTTGGATAAGGGAATTGTGCATCTGAGTGATTAATCATGGGGTGAATCAGTGGTTTTTTACGAAGAAGGACAATCAATGCGACTCTATAATGACTATCGTAAACATTATTAGTTTACAGCCAATAATATATATCCTCTACCTAGTATTGATATCATATTATATTTACTATAAGATGATTAGTATTTTCCAAAGGATTCCCATAGATTTTGATATCATTGATTGATGGTTAGGAGAAAATATATACCCAAAAATGATTATTTTCATTATGTAGGGATGGGGATGAGCCCGTAAGGGGCGATGCAGCGCGAGGCTTTCCTCTCCTGGCGCCGACTCCTGGTTTCACCCCGGTCAGGCGCCGCTTCCTCCCCTTCCTTGTTTGTGGTTCGCAGCAGGGACTTCCTTGGCTCGGTCGCCATGACGGTGCGCTTGATTCATCCTTCTTTCACGGCAGCGCAGGCGTCGAACGACCAAGTCCCAGAGTACGCGGGTTGAGGGAGTCTTACTGTTCGTGGTCGCAGGCATCTGGTGAGGGGCGTGGCTTCCGGGGGTCTGAAGGTTGGTGGCGCTGGGTTTCGGAACTAGATCTGGTTTTTACTGGGTCCTTTTCCGGTTTTGTTCGTTTTACTGATTTTTTTCTGTCCTTCCTGTTTCTAGTTCCTGGATGGGTGATTTTGTGTTGTCGTTTCATGGATGGATCTGGCGGTTTCATGCTGCAGTTTTTGATGTTCATGTGTCTTCGAGAGCATGGGATGATTCTATTTCTCTTTGTTTCGAGGATGATGTTTTTGTGTGAGTGGATGTTTCTGTATGTTGTGATTTCTTCGGCCTCCACTGATGATCTGGTGTGCGCCACTGATGTTTGTACCGGCGAGGTCGATGGATGCTGAAGTTCTATGATGTTGGTGATGACGACGGTCGACGGTGGACGATGACGGTCGACGGTGGCTGACGACGGGAGCCGGTGGCCGACGACAGTCGCCGGTGGCCGTCGACGGGAGCCGGTGAACCTCGCCGGTGTCCCGGTGAAAGTGGGTTTTCCGGTCGCATCAGGGGTGTATCCCGAGGATGATGAGGCGGTGGCAGGTGATCCCGGGTTTCGAGGCAGCACGAGGCTCGCGGATCGAGGAGTTACACGGTTTCTTTGGATGGGTGGTTTTTTGAATTTTGAAATGTTTTGATTGTATCCTTGGGTCCCGAAAACCCCTATAAACCAGCTTTCTGATATTGAAAAAAAATATTTCCAGCATTATGTAGGACAATATGAATTTAATATATTTCTATTTGGGATTATAAATCATTTGTTATATATTTATATTTATTAAATAATTCCTTTATATATTATCCTGAATTTTTTTGGTAGTATTTATTAATGATTTTATAATATATTCTAATAGTAAAAATGAATTTGGAATGAATTTGGGATTTTGGATTAGGCCTTATTAAGTGAGAAATTAAAAACCAACATTAGTAGGTATTAATTTTTTTCAATTATTATCCTTCTAAAGTCATTTTATAAATGGTGAGGGTATATCAATAGACATATAAAATAAAAATATAACTGATAAATGGTCAAGAACAAGATTTATGACTAGGATATTTAGTCCTCTTGGACTATCTAGAAACAACTAGTGTTTTGTGAGAGAAATATCATAATTATTAAATACACATACAAGGTTTACTCATAAAGAAGTCGAGGTAATGTAGAAAACATAATATGAATAGAGGTTTATAGATATTAAGAAGATATTGTTAGCTACACTTGTGCTTTCAGTACCATATAATGGAAATGGGGTTGTGATGTATAGTGATTATTCCATGAAGGGTTTTGAATGTGTTCTTTTCCATAATGATATGGTATTTTCCTATTCTTAATGATATTTAAATTCTCCGGATATGAAATACCCCACTCATGATTTAGAGCTGCTGTGAGTATTTTTTTTATATAAAAATATCATGCATCATCATAATAGTGAGAAGTGTGATATTTATTCTCACCCCAAGAGCCTAAAGTATATATTAATATAAAAATATATGAACATACACCCAATGTGATTAGTACAACAAATCAAGGAATGTAAATATTAAATACATTTCCTCATTAGGATGGGAAAAATGTAGTTGATACCCTTATAAGGAAGGATAATTACATATAATCCATGATGATGATTGAAAAATATTCAATATTCATGGATTTACAATATATGTATCTCTAATTTACATAAGAAGGATAAAAATTCTATCTTTCCCAAATAATTTTTCAAACAATAATTAATGAGGATATCAAATAATCAAATAAAGATTATGTTTATTTAGAAAAAAGGTAGTGAGAATTCAAAAGTTCCACCTACATAAATATAGGGTTATAAATTTAGGAACCCCGATATGTGTCCCATAAAAACAAGAACTGGAGATATAACTTTTGGATTAAACTCATAGATCATCCTAATAAATTCATCCTTGATGTATGAATATGTATGTAGATCGAAATTAATACTTTTTTTGAGTAACATGAAGAGGGTCGTCATGGAACACACATCCCAATACTTGGTATGCCAAAACTGAAGGCAAAACAAAACAATTATAAGGCCATGTTGCAACCATTAGACATACTATTATGTAAATGGAAAACCCTTTACAATTTTTTTGTAATCCCTAAAATATTCAAATACCACAGTTCTATATTTTTTATTCTTGAAAAACTTATAAATTCATCACATTTTATCACCTTCAAAAAGGATTTATTTATTAACCAAATCGTTAAGATATACATACGATAAGATGCACAAAAACAAGTGGTGACACTTTATATTGGATCTGACTGAGATATGAGATCTAATTCAATATTCTAGATAATTATTCTGAATTAATTATATAAAATGATGTGTTATACCAAATTTTATCACCGACAAACATATTGTCAGTTTGAGATGACCATTGAACATCTATAGGATATACTGAAATATTTTTTGATGTAATTACAATGATTTTGGGATCAATAACTCCCATTTCTATTGTTTTAATATAAAAATAATTTCCATTCATTTATTAGATATCAAAATATGAGGATTTTTATGGGATGATATGTAGGAATATAATGTGTTGGAATAAAGATAGAGAGAGGAAGCTGATATGTACCTATCTAAACAATGAAATAATAGAGAAGGTTCTAACTATTCAGTAGGATGTGAAATAAGAACATAAATGATATCATATGATTTTAGATAATCTTTGATGGGTTCCATATGTAGATTTTGGAGACAAGTTACTCTCGTGGATATCTCCATAGAATAGGGATATGTGATTTGGAAGGAAAAAAAAGTTGATCCTAGGAGCATCAGATTCCTTGAGAACTGTGATCATGTCATGGTAGTATTATATCAATTATCATTACCACATGACGTCTCCCAAATGCATGATGTATTATAGGTATCACTGTTGAGGAAGTACATACCAAACCCATCAGATGTACCAAATTAAAAATATGTGAAATTAGAAAATGATCTATATTATATGAAAAAACTAGTGAAAGTTAACGATTCAATTGAAAAGTTCTATAGAATAAGTCCACTTAGATTTTCAATGTTCTATGAATGAATAATAATTTCATGAAATCTATATGGGGTCCTATGTATGGTATTAAATAAAGTTAACCTCAATTTTTTCCTATGTATAATAGAATATAAAGATGACATTCATATATGTGGGTAAAATGTCCTCAAAATTGATTTTTCCCAATTTTAATAAAATTTCATTATGTATTAGCATGAAACCATTTGATTAAAAAAAATTCTATGCTAGAGTCTGGAAAATTAAATTTCAAATTACATCATTCAAAAAATATCATCACCCTTATCGGTTCCCATGAATCTGGAGTCACACACCTACCTCAAATTGCACACCTATCTCATAAAATGTCATGTCCTTTTGACTCCCCTTCATCACCACACTGTAGAGACCCTCTAGAGTCCCCCTCAATGTCATCGTCATCTTCTTCAATGTTTCATGTGGTTTGGTGATATCATCGTCACTCCCATTGACACCGATCCAATTCCACTATCATCATTAATGTCCATACACCACACCAATCTTCCATAGAACTTCATAGTACATCAAGCCATCATGATACATAGATACATGATTGCATACCTCATCATTGAAATACATAAATATGCAGTGTGACACCATCATGAAAAACATTGATGTCTACCAAATATAACCAAAGGAATCATCGAATGATAAAATAAAAAGAACATAGTAATTAGATAAGTCCATCACATGGTTCACCTCCTCAATACTCTTACCATTCCATAGACACATCCAAAAACTCCCTTGGTATATAATTCCCCCGGATGACCTAGAATGGAGAAAAGGATCAAGGAGCCAGTGTAGGGAGGAGTGGCAGAGAAGGGTCAATCAAAAATATAATAAATCATAGAACAAGAGATATAAACAGTAGGATTGAAACCCTAAGGAAAAAACTAAATTGATACCCATAATTAGATGAAATATGATCAATGAATAGTTAAATAGGATTGAAACCATAATAAGAACCCAAGAATAAAACCCTAATAAAGAAACCCAAATAGATCGAGAGAAACCAAGGTAAGAATCCATCAAAATGGAGAATACAGAATTTACCATACATCAACTACCACAATCAGAAATTGATCTAAAAATCCAACACACACAAATATGATGGGGTTTTCTGTGCTAATGAGCATCGGTAGAGAATGGATGGTGGAGGGTAATATATGAAATTTCCATTGAGGATGAAGAGAAAAAACCTTACAAGAGGAATCTTGGAGAACATGTAGAAGGAGAAAGGACACGTCACCACTAAAGAGATAGCTGAAAGGAGAAAAAGCTGCTAGATGAGTAGAGGTTCATTGCTACATGGAGTACCACCACCCAATTATGAAACAGAAAGGCATAGAGAGCTATGTTTTGAGTCGAGAGTGGAGCTGGGAGAGTGAGGTGCCATCCACATATGATTCTAGTATAATGTGGTACATTATGAAGGTGATAAGTAGGTAGAATGTAATGAATCAAAATTGTTGACTATATAAAACAGATTTTATTTCCATTATTCTTAATTAGACATTATAGCGAATGAAAAAACCAAAAAAAATAAGATAATATTATTAATAGATATTTATTGGTGTCTATGATGGTAAACCATAGAATATTTATAAGAATTATAATTAATATGAGTTAATATTATAATAATATATTTTCAATACAATACATTTTAATTGTATTGTGTACTTTATTTAAAAAATTAAATTAAATAATTTATAAATTTAAATATTATATAATGAAATACATTTTTTATTACAGATAACTAAAATTACTTAGTATGTTTTTTTTACATTAATTTCTAAAATAGAATGGTCATTCACCAAAATATATGGATTTTGTAGAAATTATATATTTTTTATTATATCATTATGAAATATTATCACTAATGATTAAAAAATTAATTACGAATATAGGTATTTAAATAATACAATTATGATTTATTAAATACCATTTTAACTTATAATCCTATGTATAATATTTTCAAAACTAAATTAATATTTTACATTAATTAAAAAATCTGATATTTTACTCATATTGATTGATCTAATTACAAAATTTAGTTTTAGATATCTGTCACAGCCAAAAACAATTTAATTATATTTAGTAAATATTTGTATGATTTTAAAATCAATATCCATTATTATTGAATCTAATAAATAAATTTAATAATAAAAATTATACTATTCTAAATACAATTTTCTGCAAATTTGTGTGTATATTTTAATGTTATCGTTTCACATCAATATAAATTTTTTCTATTAAATTTATTATAAATTTTAAATTAAAGGGATTCTGTTTTTTAAAATTGGATGAATTTTTTTATTAATGTTAATTACTATGTATAATAATTAATTAAAAAGTTAAAAGTTATTTTGGATAAAATATTAAAAGAAAAAAAAAACAATTGAATCGCTCTTAACATATGTAAAAATTAATTTATAAAATGTGATTAGAAATTATATTCCCCCCTTCTAAATTGAGGCAATGAACAATGGATACATGCATGGAATTATTATAATAAGACGTTTGTTTCTAAATGATCCATATTCGTCTCTTATAAATGGATTCCACATCCCCCCTTCAAAACATAAACATCAAAATTGAATTCATACTATATTATCCATTTTTATCCTCCCCAAACCCACTCCCACGTACATATACTTCTGGTAACAGTATGTTTTCATAAGGCCTTCACTTTTAAAGTTTCTTTGAAGAGGAAACTCAATCATTCAATGTATGTATAACCATATCATATTTTTTTTATTATAAGTGTTGCATCCCAGACCAATCTACATTTTAGTAGGTTCCCTGATCTTGGTGGGCCACATGGACTCAAACACATCCCCCCAAACAACCGATGCTACCAACTAGTAGTGAGGGCCTATGTTGTGTCTGTGGGGAATCTATTCCCTCGTTACCAAAGTGTAGCATAACAGATAATATAAACAGAGGTAAATATTAGAATAGATATGAGTAAACATTTGGAACACTGAAAGATAGTGAGAATAGTTACAATAACTGAAATAACATAAATAAATTATGATGATATTCCATGAATCTAGAAAAATTCAAAACATGGATATGAGACAGAATGGATAACATGTTCCAAAAATGTATAATGTAAAACCAAATACCACCCCAAGCATCCCGATATCAGGTTCATTCATCTATTAACAAGCTCCATCATAAATAAGAAGCAATCATGTGTTCGAATTCAAATGCTTCTCATTGTCTACAACTAAATTGATGAAATCTACTCCGGGTACCAAACAACTCTTAGAGAGGGTGTGAGATAAATATCACTAAACCACCATCCATGTTTTTTATAACATTCGGCCCATGAAATGGAATATAGTAGTGTACAAGAATATATATATATATATATATATATAGATTAAAACTGTAAAATGTCACTAAATATCCATGTACCTACATTTACCCACATCTAGTGTCTAAACTATTAACCAATTCATTATTTGACTATCATGAGTTTATAACTAAGTCACATGATGATAATATTCAAGGTTACAAGATGTAATGAGGCATCCATTAATTTTATTTAATATATATGTTCATAGGTAATAACCAATGCAATGTAGAACTCAGGGGTCTCCAACTCAGTAATGAATATATCCTGGGTATGGTTAAGAGTTTATTCCAAGGAACATGATCCAAGGAATTCCATAATAATATTCCTACAGAATCTAAGGTGATCATCCATGATAAACTGAGGCTATAGAGAGGCAGGGCCCTATGGGTTATAACCATGGAACCTATATGTCAAAGCTGGATCCAAGGAGTCTATCTCAGGATTCATTTAATACTATATGATGGATCATTTTGTGTCTTATCAGGAATCCCTGAACAGATAAAAATAAAGATCTAGGTGGGTCTCAACCTATGAAATCTACATCCTAGTATGTGAATGGGGTTCCCATGTTCTCAAGGCATTACCCAACAAGAATCCAATGCGAGCACAAGTGAAGCCACTCCTATTTTATAATGTAGTCATATATAATACTTAAGGGTCAACCATTTTCTTTAATTACTATAATGAGAAAAATTGAGCATGAAACCAGTTAATAAATTCATAATTAATCATTAATTCCAATTCGTTTAAGACATTCCTTTCATTATCATGACAAGAACATGTAGTACATAACTACTGATATAATACATTTAGGAATATTCAATAATAATGGTTCATTATGTTAACTACCTTTAATACTATAAGGGGTTCTATAGACATAAAAGTAATTATTCATTTATATTTAATGCCAATTCATACACATCGTATACTCTAAAATTCTGATTTGACTTTTATTTTACAAATTGAAGAAATTATCCTAGGTGATTCAAGTGGGTCACATACATGGTAATTTAAATTAATCAAATAATAATGTAAATAAATCCATAAATATAGAAAGACTACCCTTATAATGGTCAATCCATGGTACACCCGATCAGCAGCTCAAACGTATCAAAAACTAGAAACCCAATTATGGAATAATATCATACATGAAATGGATGGAGTTGAGGGAATGAACACTAACTACTAATAACATATTTTTAATTTTCATAACAATATTTCTCTACTGATTATAAACATGTCATGTAAATTAAATAAACGAAACCCGATGAAATTGGTGTCCCTAAAAAACAAAATCTCAAAAAAATTAACAAAAGGAATGAGTTATATAACACAAGACATTAGGTTGTAGGACTCTCCTCCTTCGATATTGGCCTCAGATTTATCTTGGAATTGATTACATATGTGAAAAAGGGAGAAATTATCACTCCTCAATAATAAGGATGATAAAAATCGAGGATAATAATGAATAAAAAGGACTCAAGTACATTCCATTGCACATCCAATGGGAATAATGGAAGATCAATCAGTTCTCGGATGATGTAGATCATTCAATCCCTACCTAAAGACTTCAGAAAGAACTAAAATGAGAGAAAAATAGGTTAATCCAATAGGAATTTGGAATAGGAAGAAAGAGGAGGGTTAATAATAACATTGAAGGTAAAATGGTAAAATTACACAAAATATAGAAAGTGCCCAGTTTGTCTGCACTGTTTGAAAATACATTTGAAAACCATGCATGTGTACCTGGTGAAGATGGGAAATTACACAGGCAATATGGTTATGGAAACTGTGTGCTAACCTTACGATATGGGTCTAACCAAGAATTCAAACCATCCTCATGGTAATATCTATTCATACGCACTACATGTACAGTTTACTCTAACTCTGCAACAAGGCCATTTTTTCCAAAACAATATTAGTTATAGGCTTTGCAAAATCCCCACACACCCTTCGGACCTTTTCTAACTCACTAGGGATCATTATTATATTCAAAATAATGAACTATACAAAAATTTTATGGATCCATTGTTGAGAGAAAAATGTGGTTCTTTCAATCATCCCACCTTAGAAGAAATCATCACCGAGTTCAACTTCCAAGGGCGGTCAAACAATGTCTGTGAAAAAACCTGACCACCGGGAACATATATTGGCCTCCCACCCCCAAAGTCTTATACTCCACAATGTCATGATTCAATAATATGCACACTAGAGGGACATACCATGCATATATATCCATCATGCTCCGATCAACGATGCATACTCGATACTTCTGAAAGGTTGAATCGGAAACTAACTCACCTTCTTAAAAATCAATGGTATGAGTGGGGTAGAATGATATTAGATAAGTTGTGAAAATAGAAGACATCGAGCATGGAATTATACCTCTATGGTGGTATGAATTGATAGACTATTGTCCTTGCTCTCTCTTGAATCTCAAACAGCCCTATATAATCCGTGAAAAACATCCACTACTTTTGTAAACATCTATTCCCTATCATGGGTGATACTTGAAGGAAAACACTACCCCTGACCACAAACTATAGAGTTTGTGCATGAGGATAAAAATATAATTTCTATCTTGATTGGGTATTATTCATACACATCCTGATAAGCTAAACCTGCATAGAAGTCTTCTAATTGATATGAGGACCTAGTAGGTCTACCTAACCAACCTCCAACCAGTATGGAGGTGAACAGAATGACATACTATATAATGCCATAAAAGTATCCATCTAAATTGTGTCTTGAAATCTATTTTTATAAGTGAAATAAAAGAGATATATATGAATATCCCATGAATAACTGAAAGAAAAGACACATTGTCAGATAATATCATCTAGAATATATATGGTCTGTTCTGATTATCCATCAATTTAAGGCTGAAAAGATGTCCTTATAAGAAAGTATGTTCCCATATACATCTAAAATATCTACCAGAATTGTGATCTGAAATAAGAATCCCTATCAGAAACGTTATAACGTGGGACCCCATATGTTCATATAATCTCAATAACATATAGTTCCTCATCTCTTCAACTGAGGAAGTATCCTGAATAGAAATTAAGGTGGTTGATTTCATATGATGGTCAATAACTACCCATAAATCATCACTTCCTCTGCACGAACTGGTTAAGAATACTAGAAAATCAATTTAAAATTTTTCCCATTTCCATACTCGTACACGAAGTGATCTTAACAAGCCTACAAGTATTTGTTTCTTTTTCATCACCTATTGATAGGTGAAAAACGAATTATAAAACTTGTACTCTTTCGTTTCATCCAAGCCACCAATACAAATGTAAAATGTCCTGATACATCTTCTATATTACTTGATGAACCTCCCTCTAAGATGAATCTAACTCTTTTATCAAGGACTCTCTTATATAAGAAGGGACCCAAACGCATCCATGAATATGCAGGATGTTGTCTCTATCTATAAACTGATTTGGAAATTCATTATCTCATGATATAATCTCATAGAGAACCAAAATCTTAATATCTAAAAGTCGGTAACAGTCCACTATCTCAAAGTGGTATGATCTAACTATTAAGGATGAGAGGAAAAACTGGTCATGACTATCCTTAAATTCCAAATGCATCTCAGAAAATAGAGCTGTGAACTTTGATTCTTTACTAGATTCTTGTGGGACATTTGATTGTGGTTTTTTGACTCAGTAAATCTGTAAAACATATTTCCCTTAAAATGTGTATAGAAAAGATCAAAATCAATGGATTGTAGATAAGCAACCCATCTCTATTATATGAGGTTCATGTTATGTGGAGTAAAGATATATTTGAGGATCATGTGGTCTTTGTACACCAAAATGTCATCACCCATCAGTTTATGTCTTCATCAACATAAGGAATGGATGAATTAACCTAGGTCAATGTTGGGTGTTAACAAATTTATATAAGGAAGTCTCAACACCTGTGATATTTGTGCAAAAAAAAAATTCATCCTACATCTTTATTTCTCTTATGATGTTGCCTGATGAATCCTAGAAGACGATATAACCTATACCAGGATTTTGTAGAATCCGAGTAGGTGCTAAGAAATGCCTTCCTTTCAGATCTTGTAATGCTATCTAAAATTCTTATGGCCATATGAACATAATACCCTTCTTATTAATGCACATATGTGGTGACAAAAGTTAGTAACTGTCCTATATGAAAAACCAATAATATCCATCTAGCCCCAAGAAACTCTATATATCAATCATGTTCTAAGGATGATCCTATGAAACTAAAACACTAACCGTTAATCTGGTTCAACATTGTGTATTCCAAATGTAGATATATGGTTCTATCAAATTTTGTAGCAAAAATTATTGGGAATCATTAAGATGATGAACTGGACCATTTTAATCCATTGGACTCTAAATAATTTAACGTAATTTTGATATCTGGAAGATCTATAGGTGCCGTATTGTTTGGAGGAATGGATAATGGGGATGCTCTTAAAAGAAACTCAATTGTAAACACTACTTTTCTCTATATCAAAAGGTATGCTAGAAATATTAATTGGATATAATTTGGTGAAATGATCTACTACTAGAGACAAATATGAATGACATAAACAATCATCCTCCATGAAGAGATTTTATATCTTGGTAGTCACTCCACCTATCCCATGATGCTCCGGTCCCAGTCTACCATCATCAACATCCCACTCACCCTTATGTATATAACTGCAGCCCTCTGATGATGTAAACAATACAATATGAAGATAACTATCTAAAAAATCATGTTATTGAACAGACCAATCGATCCAAAGAATAAAATTAATTAATATCATATTGATAATTTAATGGTTTTATTGGAAACAGTAACTCACTTTCTTAAGGGGATAGTCCCTACATTTGCGATTTCTCTCTAACCGTATCCCCAATAGAGTATCGTGATTCATTACACCATCATAATACTGTATCTCTAGTCCACGACACACCATGATTGATACATTGATAAAAGAGTTCAAAGAACATTTGTATTATAAAAAATATATTCTAGTAGATTCCAAGAGAATATTACATCATTTTATAGATGGTATGATAGTCTGATCCTTTAGTATCAGCTCTATTGTGTGTAATTAGCTTGATACATGACCATGTGAAAAAACTATACTACCATGATCATAACTTCTCTGTTGGTGCTACAAGTGATCTGGTGTCTGGCTACGATGGCCATGAATTCCTTGTATTGTCCAACTAGAGCTATTCCAACTTCATGCCTGATGTGGTGCAAAAGAACCCACTCCTAGTGCTGGAACTATAATGGATCCTTTTCTAATCAATTCTAGTTAAAATGTCCTAAATAACCTTTGAATATTACTTGTATGGGGGGAAACCAACAATCTATCGGGTCTGTTAGGTCCACAAGGATGAATACCCTGAGAGGGGGGGTGAATTAGGGTATGACTAATTAAAAATTAATGCTCGTTCTGATCTTGTTTTGCTGTTAAGAAAAACACTCTTCTCTTTCTTTCCTATTGCACAAAGTAAACAGAATGTAAAGCATGCACAGGACACATCAATTTTACTTGGTTCACCGCAAAGGGCTACGTCCAAGGAGCATACACCAACAAGTTGTCGGTTGTACCAATTACACTAAACTTCACTAGCTATGGATTACAATGTTCGGGATAGATCACTTCTATGCCCAGGATCACTGCCTTTACAAGGTTTGGGGTCAGTTCACTGCATTCCCAAGGGTCACTACCTGTTTCTCTCTCTGGCTCACTGCCAGTGGAGAGGATCACCTACTTCTTCTTCCTAAGCTCACTGCTCCAGAAGGGAATCCACTCACAGTTTATAGACCTGTAGGTATCTTCATTTCCAATAAGGAATGCATCTTTCTCTGTATGTAGATGCTCTATTGAAGATCATCTTTCACCCATAGATGAATAGCTCTTTGCCACTATCCACTGGTCAAACTACCTTAGGAAAGTACCTTCGCAAAGCACCCTTCTTCGCGAAGCTCCCAATTTTGCGAAGTTCAAACAAGCCTTCGCGAAGATCCTGCCTTTTCGCGAAGCTCTCTCGTGATGCTCTCTTGTGAAGCTCATCTTGTTGCAAAGAAACTTCTCTCGTGAAGCTCACTGAGCCAGCATGGAGCACACAACTTTCACGGAGCAACAATAGCCGCCGTGAAGCTCCCCTTTCGCGAAGCACGCTGCCTTCGCGAACCACCTTCGCAAACCGAGAGCATTGGATTTTCTCTGAAAATTCTCTCTACATCGCTCAAAGGGGTCAGCCTCTATTTATAGGCGATCCCACCGACCCTTGAACATTCCACTGGAAGTCAACTCCACGTCATCTCAAATCGCGAAGCTCCAAAGTTTCCACAGGAAATCTGTCCAAATCGCGAAGCACCACGGAAATTTGTCGTTCACGAAACTTGACGTAGACACGAAGAATCACCGTCGATATACCTTCACGACTTCGCCGCGAAGCTCCCTCATGAATCCCAACATTCGTTCATGACTTCTCCGTGAAGCTCCCTCGCAAAGCCCTTCACCGCCGCAATGCGCTTCAGCCTCTGCCATTCACGAAGCTTGACGTAATCTTGAAGCATCACCGCCTCCATTGTTCTGGTCTTCGAGATTTGCAAACCATGCATCCTATCTTCGCAAAATTCATTCCTTTGCCATATTAAATGATTTTTTTCATGGAAATCCACTTTTCGCGATGATCACCAAATTCCAAATTTTGGACCCCTAAAATTTGGCAAACACTGGGAAACGACGCCACCTTGTACTGCTCTTTTGTACCGCCTCCAGATCGTCCTTTCCTTTGTCATCGTTCTTTGTCGACAAGGATTGTCAAAAACTTCTTGGGAACTCAACAAATATCCATGATAACCTGCTTTGTCAACAAACACAATCAACCCAAAAATACTGCAATGTTACCTTGAGGGATTTTTTCCCAACAATCTCCCCCTTTGGGTTTGTGGACAACTCTTCACAACTCTTCTCGGGATGATTTTCTGCACTTTGATACCTCACTGAGTCTTCCTCTAGCTGCGACCAACATTCGCCTCTTGCGATTCTGATAGCATTCATGGAGTCACTTAACACGTACTCTAATCCCACATGAGCAATGCTCGGCGTGAGAAACAAGAGTAGTATGAATAGTTCATCAAGGAATCACTTCATGTTAGACCCCAATTATTAATTCCACCCTGATACCAATTCTTAAATTGATACCAATTGTTGAACCACACTGATACTAATTGGTGATATCTATACACCTTTTCACACCATTCCAACAGCACTGTTCTGCTTTTATCACGATCCTTAGCTGTCGTTATATCGATGCTATGATCGATCACTTCTAGCATCGTCAGTTTTAAAAATCTCTCCCCCGTTCTCATTTCTCCCCCTTTCTGGATGCTCCACCTATCAGCTTCTCCCTGTATCAATTATGATTTATCAAATCTCTGCACTATTTTCTCCCCCTTTAACAAACACTTCCCCCCCCCTTTGTCAAAGAACCCAAAGGTCATTCCTTTACAGGCTGTAACAGAGTAGAGAACACATTAGCACATTAGGGAAAACACACCATATCATGGGGAGAGGGGGGGGGGCACACCCACACTATTTAAAGTGCGGGGAATCGACTGAACTCCCAAAGCCAGTCGATGCCTCTCAAATGCTTCCTTGGGTAAGTCCTTGGTCATAATGTCTGCAACCTGTAGCTCTGTAGGAACATACTCCAACTTCACGATTCCCTGCTCAACCTTCTCCTTGATAAAATGATACTTAATCTAAATGTGCTTTGTCCTTGAATGATGGACGGGATTTTTACTATGATTTATAGCACTTGATTTGTCGCACTGGATTCAGATCGGTGACTTAACTTCAACTCCCATATCTTCAAGCTGGTGTTTCATCCATAATAACTGTGTGCGTGCTTGAGTGGCCGCAATATACTCAGCTTCGGCGGTGCTCAGTGAAATGCAATCTTGCTTCTTGCTTAGCCATGAAATACACAATCCACCAAGATAGAAAGCACCACCTGACGTTGATTTCCTATCATCCGTTGAACCGGACCAGTTCGCATCAGTATACCCCAATAAGTCTGTCTGAGATTTGTCATTGTATGTCAAGACGAAGTCCACCGTGCCCTTGATATACCGAAGTAGTCTTTTCAATGCGAGCATGTGACTTTCCTTGGGATTACTCTGATATATCACTGCTTGTCATGTGGCGAAAACAATATCAGTCCTTGTTGCGGTAAAGTACAACAGACTTCCAATGATTTGCCTGTATTCTGTGATATTAACTACCTTGCCATCCTCATCTTTTGATAATTTCATCCAGGTAGCCACCAGAGTCTTCATCTCTTTGGAATTTTCCATTCCAAACCTTCTCAAGACCTCCTTGGCATATTTACATTGAGAAATGAATGTTCCATTCCTTCCTTGTGTAACCTGTAGACCAAGGAAAAAACGTTAGCTCTCTAATCATTGACATTTTAAACTCATTTTTCATGAATTCGGAAAACTGTCTACACTGAGCTTCATCTGATCCGCCAAATATTATGTCATCGACATAAACCAACACCTTCATCCTTTGATTACTATCATTAATGAAATAGAGATTGTAATCAACTCCTCCATGCTGAAAACCATGCTTTTTCAAGCACTGATCAAGCCTTGAGTACCATGCCCTTGGTGCTTGTTTCAGCCCATACAATGCCTTCTTCAGACTGCAAACTTTGTTATCATCCTCATGAATGAGAAAACCAACTGGCTGCTCAATATACACCTCCTCTTCCAGAACACCATTCAAGAATGCAGATTTGACATCCATCTGGAACACTTTGAACTTCCTTTGCACTACGATGGCTAGGAATAATCTTATTGTCTCCAGCCTTGCAACCGGTGCAAATGTCTCATCAACATCAATTCCCTCGATCTGGGAGTACCCCTTGCTCACTAGACGTTCTTTGTTCCGAATCACTGTGCCATCTTCATTCATCTTATTGCAATAGACCCATTTGGTCCCAATGACATTCTTGTCTGCTGGCCTCGAAACAATCTCCCATGTCTGGTTCTTCTCAATTTGATCAAGCTCTTCATTCATAGTCTGAACCCAGTTTTCATCTTTAGCAGCATCGGAAAAACATTTTAGCTCCACCTGAGATAAAAACAATGTTTGCTGTAATGATTTCATTTTTCGAGTCTGAACTAGAGCTGTCTAATCACCAATGATATTTTGCCTATCAATTTCAAATCGACTCTTTGGCTTCCTTACAGATACAGACTCGACACTCTCTTGTTCATCATCAGTATATTCTTCTGAGTCAGCCTCTGCCACTTCTACTCCCTTGTGTTGCTTACCTCATCATCACTTTCATCCAGAAACTTTTCACTGGGTCGTTGAGCAGTCTGTTCATTTTCGACTATAGTGACATCATTGCTCTTTACAATTTTTCCCAGCATCTTGTTGAAGCATTTATATGCTTTCCTTTTCCCTGAATATCCAAGTAATATCCCTTCATCTCCTCATGCCTGAAACATCCTATGATGTTCTTTTTTGAGAATGAAACACTTACTTCCAAAGATTCGAAAGTATTTCAATGTTGTATTCTTTCCGTACCACAGTTCATACGGAGTCTTCCCTTGCTTCGGGCATAACAGGGACCTGTTTGAATCATAGACCGATGTCAAAACTGCTTCCTTCCAAAATTTCTCTGGTAGGTCCTTATCAATAAGCATTGTTATGGCCATGTTTTTGATGATCCAATTTCTCCTTTCAACCACTCCATTCTGTTGGGGAGTTCTTACTGATGAAACTTTTTGCCTTATCCCATGTTTCTCGAGATAGTTTTCAACCTGACTGTTTGTAAATTCTGTACCGTTATCAATACGAAACTTCAAAATTTTCTGCCCAAGAATCTTTTCCGATTCCCTCCTGTACTACTTTATGCAACTGAACACCTCTGTCTTATGGGTAATGATGAATACCCAGGCCATTCTGCTATAGTCATCAATGAAAAGAACATAGTACCTTTTCCCATCTATAGCTCGTGGTGAGATAGGTCCACATACATCAGCATGCACCAATTCGAGCACTCCAGTTGCTTTTTGTTCCTTTGGCATGTATGTCTTCCTAATGATCATCCCTTGTTAACAATCATCACACAGATGACTGCGATCACGTGATAGTTTGGGAATGTCTCTAGAAGCATCACACTTAACCAGATTTTCCATAGATGGTTGACATAGATGACCATGTCGCTTATGCCACCGCTGATTTTATTCTTCTCTGGATAAAAGGAATGAATATTCTTCCCCACCTACCAGGTAAAGATTCCCCTTTGTTCGTTTTCCCTGTAGAATGACTATTACATCTTTTCCTCTAGCAATACCCACCTTCTTGGTAAATAGGATAGAGTTCCCAGAGTCTCATAGTTGACTAACGCTATGAAAATTATGACTGAGACCCTCTACCACCAATACATCAGCATGTCTCATTTCATTGCCCCCAAACATGGCTTTCCCTGAGCCAACAATCTTCAGGCCTTCATCATTTCTAAATTTGACAACTCCTTCTTTGTCATATTTTATTCCTGTAACCAGATCCTTGTTGCCTGTCATATGGGATGTGCAAACACTATCAAGGATCCACACACCAGAACGATCTGATGCTTTAAGGGTAATTTCAGCAACTACGGACTTCTCAATTTTCTTCTTCCTAGTCCATACTTTTTCTTTCATACTAGTCATGGATTGAGTCTTCTGTTCTTTCTCAGAGTATGATGGACCAGCTTCATCATTCAAAACTAAAAATATGTTCTCAACTTTTAACTCACTTGTCGGTTCACTGATCTGCTGCTTGCGAACATTTTGATTCTACTTTGGAACATTTTTCTGAATGGTCGGAGTGTAGTACCGCGCCATGTGTCAAAATCCTCCGCACCAAAAACAGTGTCCTTCAAAATATTTTTTGGAAAAACGTTCTCTGTTTGGTTGTCATCTTTGTTCTTATTCCTTTCGATATCTTTTGGCTGTGGAACACACATACTGTGAATGTCCAATATTTCCACAACAATAACACCTGATATAAGGTATATTCCTTCGTGTTACTTCAGCACTACGAGTTTCCCCTTGGGATCTCCAAGTATTCTCATTCTGCTTTGTGCTCAAATCCACTTTCATTATCGGGACAGGTGCTTGCAGTCTAACTTCAACTGCCACAGATTTTTTTTTTCGATTAAGCCATGACTCAGCCTTAACATTGGAGTTCAATTGTTGCTTCTTTCCTGCTATACTACTAGGCTCTTCTTTCTTCTTTTCAGTCTTCTTAACGACCTGATTTCCCAAGAATGTGTTGGGATTCAAAGGTTTTTCCTGGTCTTTAAATTTTCTCCGCAGACCGACAACATCCTCTTCAAGCTCTTCAATAATCTTGACGTGATCTTTTACTTTTCGACTCAAGCAATCGATCTCCCTTTTCTGCTCTTCAATATTGAGCTTATGCTCATCAACCATTTCTGTGCGATCTGGCCTGGAAGACTTAATATTTTCAATTTCTTTCTCAAGCTCAGACTTCTCTTCTTCTTGTTGTTGCATGTAGAGTTTGGCATCACATACTATCTTGTTGTCTTTCTTTGTTTTTTCTCTCCAAACATCTATCTCTTCAAGAGATGCTTCTAATTCATCTTCCATGTCAATTCTCCCTTCAATTTCTTCTTATTATTCATCAGTTTCGGTATCGTTATTTTCTAGAGCACTACTGGAAACAACCACCATCGCATTTTGTCCCCGATCATTGCAGTTTTCTATCTCTTCAACTTCTTCACCCTCAGATTCAGCTGAACTGTCTATTTCCTGTGAAAGTAGATTGTTCTTCTTAAAGAAATTTCTCTTGAACTACTTCTTCCCTTTCACATAGGCTGAAGATTTTTTTCTTGGGAATCTCATATCCATCTTCATCTCTTTCTTCTTGAAACTTTTTGGGGCATCTTGCAGCAAGATGACCAACCTTTCCGCATCGGAAGCATGCTAGTGGAAGTTTCCCTTTAAACATTCATTTTCCACTTTTCATATTTGAAGAAAGGAACGACATCAACTCATCTGACTCTTCTTTCTCCTGAGAATATTCAATAGTGAGCCTCTTCATCGCCTTAAATGACACCTATTTGGATTTCCCCTTTTCCACAGCATCGTTGTCATCATTTCTCATTTCATATGCAACAAGAGTGTTGTGTAGGTTATCCAATGTCAGCTCTTTCGGATCTTTATCTTCCAAAACAGAAACTTTCGGATTGAACCGGGGTGGATGCTTTCTCAAGATGCGCTTTATGATTTTAATGTCTTTGATAATCTCACCAAGACCTCACATGTCTTCTACCACAACATTTACCCTGTCAAATAATGCATCAATAGACTCATTCAGGTTCATTCTCAGATCTTCATACTTGTTCCACAACACTTGCATCTTTGCCTCTCTGACTTTTGTATCCCCTTCATAAATATTCAAGAGCTTTTCCCACATGGCATGTGATGTTTTTCATGACATCACCTTTTTATTTATGGGATTGGAAAGGGCTCCCCCTAAGGCATTGATTGCTTTGGAATCAGCATCCAAATCTTTATGCTCTGCTTCTGATAATGCACCGCTAATAATATCAGTTGTGATACCATGCATAGCTGCTGATAACACATCCATTCCCAAAAATTGGAAATAGTGCTGCATTCGATTCTTCCATATCTGCAAATTACATCCGTCGAAGATTGGAATCCCTCTATGAATAGTGGCCTCCATTTGAGAGAAGAACAACTGTCAACCAGGCTTTGATACCAATTGTTAGGTCCACAAGGCTGAATACCCTGAGAGGGGGGTGAATCAGGGTATGACTAATTAAAAATTAACGCCCGTTCTAATCTTGTTTTGATGTTAAGAAAAACACTCTTCTCTCTCTTTCATGTTCCACAAAGTAAACAGAAAGTAAATCATGCACAGGACAGAACAATTTTACTTGGTTCACCGCAAAGGGCTACATCCAAAGAGCATACGCCGACAAGTTGTCGGTCGTACCAATTCCACTAAACTTCACTAGCTGTGGATTACAATGTTTGGGCTAGATCACTTCTATGCCCAGGCTCACTGCCTTTACAAGGTTTAGGGTCAGCTCACTGCTTTCCCAAGGGTCACTCTCTATTTCTCTCTCTCTGGATCACTGCCGGTGGAGAGGATCACCTACATCCTCTTCCTAAGTTCACTGCTCCAGAAGGGAATCCACTCATAGTTTATAGACCTGTAGGTCCCATCATTTCCAATAAAGAATGCATCTTTCTCTGTATGTAGATGCTCTGTTGAAGATCAACTTTCAGCCGTAGATGAATACCTCTTTGCCACTATCCACTGGGCAAATTACCTTTGGAAAGTACCTTAGCAAAGTACCCTTCTTCACGAAGCTCCCAATTTCGCGAAGCTCAAACAAGCCTTCGCGAAGCTCCTACCTTTTCGCGAAGCTCTCTCGCGAAGTTCAACTCATTGCAAAGAAACTTCTATCGTGAAGCTCCTTGAGCCAGCATAGAGCACACAACTTTCACGGAGCAACAATAGCCACCACGAAGCTCCCCTTTCGCGAAGCACACTGCCTTCGCGAACCACCTTCGCGAACTTAGAGCAATGTATTTTCCCTGAAAATTCTCTCTACATCACTCGAAGGGGTCGGCCTCTATTTATAGGCGATTCCATCGACCCTCGAACTTTCTGTGCATAGTCAACACCATGTCATCTCAAATACTGAAGCTCCAATGCTTCCACCAGAAATCTATCCAAATCGCGAAGCACCATGTTAATTTTCCGTTCGCGAAGCTTGACGTAGTCGCGAAGAATCATCGTCAACATACCTTCGAGACTTCTCTGCGAAGCTCCCTTGTGAAGCCCAACATTCCTTCGCGCCTTCGCCGTGAAGCTCCCTCACAAATCCCTTCACCGCCGCGATGCGCTTCAGCCTCTGCCGTTCGCGAAGCTTGACGTAATCGCGGAGCATCACCGCCTCCATTCTTCTGGTCTTCGCGATTTCCTTGTACTTCTCTTTTGTACCGCCTCCAGATCGTCATTTCCTTTATCATCGTTGTTTTCCAACAAGGATTTTAAACAACTTCTCAGGAACTCGACAAATATCCATGAAAACCTGCTTTGTCAACAAACACAATCAACCCAAAAATACTACAATGTTACCTTGAGGGATTTTTTCCCAACAGGGTCTCTATCGTAATGAGGGTTTATATTCTCATGTCATCCATACTGATGACATGATTAAGAGTTATCAAAACCGGGAATCTATTTATCACATCCCTAACGAGAAACCTCATGTTAATCCTTCCTACAACTAGAGGAAAAACTGGTCTGCCATGGAAGATATCCTCTATACACATTTCAATTGTTGTCCCTCAAGATAGTATTAGTGATGTGATCAGGATTAACTATTTCAGAAAAATATGGTAGGTTTAAAAAATTCACATGTATATTGATGGAATACACAAGACCATCCATGAAGTGTTTATAATGTGAATTCTCATCACCATTAAGAATAGATACAAAGAATTTCAGTTATGTGAAACACACAGAATATTCAATAACTAATATGGAACCCTTTTCAAGATGCAAGAAATATCTAGCTCTATCCTCTCTCAATGACTGTGTAAATAAATGATCATTAAAGGTTGTCTAGATGTCAACCCATAACATGCCCTGATGACAACAAGAATGTATAATCTTATCCCACCAGTTTTTGGTTGAATCACACAACATATAGGTATCAATTTTGACCCTCCACTTTAGAGGCGTCATGAGATTATCAATGTTAGAAATACAAGCATCTAGACAATCCTCAGTAGTCTATAGACTGCCATCTTCTGAGATGGTACAAGGATGAATCTACTAGAACTGAAGAGTCATATCAGTCATCGTAGGACCATGCCATAGAGCACCATGCATGGACTAAATCAAACGTAAAAAACAATCACGAACTTCTGCCTCAGTTTGAAGATCATATACAATATGTAGTACCTCAATTGTAACTCCTTGATGTAAGACTAGAGGCTCAAGTCACACCACATATAAAGAATGGTCATTACCCCCTCACGGCATATGATATGAGGACTTCATTGTGGGACCAATCTAAAAATTCCCAGCACATACCTCAAAAAAAGTGGAAAGATTGATTCTCTAGAAAAGAAATAGTTAATAAAACTCACTACCCAAGGCATAATACCCCAACTACCCACTTATACCGAATGGTATTTGTTTGATCTCAAGTATAATTTCCATTTCATTTTACATTTAAATACATGGTATAATCCAATAAATTTCATAAACATGACAAGGTGGGATAAGGATGTGCAAACAATTCATTTTATATGTCATGATTAACTTTATAATTGATTTACATTCTGAGTGAATCAGTTCCAACTGACGTTATCACATAAAATGACTCAAATTTCTTTTTATCATAATGGATTGACTCAGAAAATTACTAATCACAACCCAAAACGACTCGTACACCTTATCAATTGAGATAGGAAATCACTCAATCATATGCAGAAGCAATACATGTACGAGCTAACTATCACATCATCTATCAAAAATCATAAGAATATCAATCAATGGAAGGTAGTGAAATTCACCTATATGGCATGGAAATGTGTATGACATGTGGATCTTATGTGCCTATAATGATTCTTGTGACAATACTACATTCCAAAAAATGTTCGGACCGAGGATAAAGTAAATCCTTAAACAGAGTTATAATGGTACATAAATACAGCATTCGCATCCACAAATGTTGAGTTGATATCAACTCTAATAGGAAATATAAGAACAAGAATTATAATGTATACAACTTGTAGTTTATCCAAAATATGGGTTCATGATGCCCCTAAACAGCTTATGACCATGTTCCATGCATTACAAATATTAAATATATAGTCTCCAAATAGTAAATATAGAACAAAAACTCCTCTTATTCCAAATTTTTTACATCCAAGACCCTGATGCCCCTTAATATTTTCCCCGAGGGTAGTGGTCACATAGCCTCAGGCACATCTCCCCAAATTCCAGAGGATGGCGACTAGCAGCGAGGACCTAGGGTGTGTCTCTGGTGAGCATATTCTCTAATTAAAAGATTTTAGTAAAACATGTAATATGAAAATTGGTAAATAGAAAAATATATTTGAGTAAAAAAAGGAACAACAGAATATAGGGAAAATATTAAGAATAACTGAAATAAATAAAAAAACAAAAATAATTGATGATGATATTTCATGTATCAAGAAAAAGAGAAAATATGGATACATGACAGTAAGTATAACATATTCCAAAAAAGTATAAAGGAGACCAAAATACTATCCCAAGAATCCGGATCATCGGCTCGGTCATCTTCTACTATGAATCATCCTAAAAAGATAGAAATAAATTGTTTGAAGTCGTGTTCTTCCCTTTATCAACACCTTCATTAATGTAATCCACTCTAGGTACCAATAAATACCTATAGAGGGTGTGAGATAAATCTCCATGGGAAACCACCAACATTTTCTATGAAATCTGTCTCATGTAATGGAATATAACATTGTTCAAGCATATATATATATATATATATATATATATAATGTACATTTATGTTTTCAGATGCAAGGAGAATATTCTAAACACTAAGTAATATCATGAAACGTTCGATCCAAAAGCTGATAAAGGAATTTTTTAGGATATCCTACTTCCTATAATGACTATAGAGTATTTAATAAAATATTCAAGTATCTTTAAAGAATCACTTCATGTGAAGATTGATGAAATTGACCCTTTTTGTATCGAAAAAGATCAAATTGATGAAAATACTGACTCTTCTGAAAACATGAGACTTAAAAACGTAAAAAATTATATTGAATGTAATATAAATATTATTCAGTCTGTATCAACAGAACATTTTACTGATGAACCTAGAATTGTTTTATCTAGACAGTCCAAAACACCAAATAATCATCATTTAGAAACTGTTATTGGTGAAATAGACAAAAGAATGAGAACTAAAATAAATATAAGAATCCTAGTTTAATTTTATTCTTTTCTATATCAACTTGAACCTAAATCTCATGATGAATCCCTCAAATATGAGAGTTGAATGTCCATAGTGAAAGACGAGTTAAACTAATTCAAAAGAAATATTGTTTCAGAATTAGTTGAACGACCATCATATTATCCAGTTACATGATCTAAATGGATCTTTAGAAAAAAATAATCTGACCAATGGAATATAACTAGAGAAAAAATCTATATTACTTTCTAATGGACATAATCAAGAAGAAGGTATATATTACAATGGACCCTTTCCCCTTATAGCTAGATTAGAAGAAATTTTTAATCGTTTTAGCTTATGAATCTCTTTTTTTCAAATTACATTTGATGGATGTTAAATATGACTATTTTAAATGATTATTTAAAGGAGGAGTTTATGTTGATCAACATCCTAGTTTTAAAATTTATCCAAAAAATTATTCTATTTTAAAATTTACTAAAGCACTATCTTACCTTAAAAAAGAACATTGATATTTCTATGAATGACTATGTTATTTTATTTACAAAAATGGATTTAATTTTTCATTGGTATATCAAACTATTATTTGGAAAATAATCTGTTCTATTACTTTATTAGTTAAAATTAATATTGATGATTTTATTTTTTGTTCAAATAATGAAAAAATGTATTGAATTTTCAGAACATAAGAAACAAGAATATGAAATGAGTATGATGGGAGGGTGAATTTATATTTAGTAAATAAAATTATCAAAAAGATTATAGAAATTTGTTAGATGAAAGTAAATATATTATTAATTTATTGAAGAAGTTTTTTCATGAAAACAACAGGACATATTCAACTCCAATTTGTACTAATATAATGCATGATTTGGTTGAAGATGGAAAACTAGTGGACAACAAGTTATATAGAGTTAAAATTGGTAGTTTGTTATATCATACTACTAGCAGAACAAAAATTATGTTTTCTGTATGTTTATTTTATATATTTTTAAAAAGTCATAAAGAATCCCATATTATTGTTTTTAAATATATTTTTATATATTTAAAAGGATATGTTTTTCAATCTATTCTTTATCTGAAAACTTATAATTTTAATTTAACATCCTATTCAGCTGTTGAATTGAGAGTTTATATATTAGATAAAAATTTACTTCAGACACCTGTCACTTTTTAAGAAAATCATTAGTATCATGGTCAAGTAAGAAACAACACTCATTTTCCCTATCAATTGTAGATGTTGAATATGTATATATAGGTAGATTCTTTTCACAAATATTGTAGATAAGAAACACACTAATGGACTCTAAACTAAATTTTAATATTATGCATATTTTATGTGATAATAAAAGTTTTATAAATATCTCAAAAAGTTATATATGTCATTCAATAACTAATAATATTTCTATTAGGAATAATTTTCTAAGAGATAATGTTTTCAAAATGTATATATCTTTAGAATTTATCAACACTGAATAAAAATTAGATGATATTTTCATTAAACCACATCCCACTGTGAGTTTCGATGTTATTTAGGGGTGTTAGAGTTATTTAATTTTTAAATAAAATTAAATCTTTTTATCTTTTTAATGTTATCTTTTATTTTTCTTTATTCCAAATTTATTTATATTAAAATTAGTTACTAATTACATGAAATCTGATTTAGTTTAATAATTTTTGTTATATATTTGAGTTATTTTATTTTTTGAGAAATTTATTTCCACTACGGGTTTTCTATAAAAATCATAATTATCTTACGTATTGTTATGGGAAACAAGATACTATGAGAAACCATTGGAATACCTTACCTGTTCATTTATCAAACCTAATTCTAATACCAAAGGCTTCTTCTACCTTCGTGTAACTTTGTTTACTATAGAAACCCTAGTTCTCGAGAACCTCAAACCTTTAATTTCTCAGAAATTATGGAAACCAATAGAAATGAATAAGGTGTATCAAGTGATCCAAAAAAACAATGAGTTTCTGGAAGAAATATTATTTAATGAAAAGTTGTATATTCTAAATGGCTCTAACATAAAAATATACTCCTTTAATATGGGTTTTTTTTAAAGGACAACAATTTCTGTTCAATGAAGCGAACACAAAATTTAATTATGAGGTGGAAGTAAAATTATTCTATAATAGTGTAATGTTTAGTTTTTTTGATTCTAAATATACTATTTCTCAAGAATAAAAGATAAGTATTTTTCTATTTCATCCACTAAAATTTCCCAAATATTGAACTATCTTTATTATGGGGTCTTTCATTTCAATCAATTGTATATCAGGGATAAGGATAACATGTCTGAAGACATTCTGTCTTTTCTTTTTTCATTAAATAAACAATAGGAAGATGTTTTCTAGAGATATCAAGACAGATCTAATTTTTTGGATATGCTTATTCAAACAGGTGATGCTGTAATGATGGCTAAAATGGAGATATTTTTCTATCCTGATAGGTACATCAATTTTTTTTTGTTTTTATTTGAAAAAATGATGAATTTTTTCAAGATACAGGTTTAGATATCTTCATTACTGTTTTTAAACATATCAAACGATGCCTTTTCATCCGTATGGAAGGATAATTTCTCAAATTCTATTTTGTAAGAGTATGGTTCATTTATTTGATTTTAGATGAATGTTTCACCACAAAAATTTACATAATTCATTATCATTGAATAATTATGGTTTTTAATAGAGTACAGTAAATAAAATGTATGCTAGTTGGTGTTGGTAACCAACAAAAATCAGGATCTTTTTCTTTGGGGGATCATAGTGCTATTGGAAATGAAGGAATTTTAAAATGTATATGTGAATTAATTTCCAAACCAATCCAGAGAAAATTTAGTTTTTTGAAGATTTAGATGAAGAATATGTTATTCTAGAATACATGGTTTTCAACCTAGGGAAAATAGTAGATCCATCTAATGAAGAACGAATATTGGGTTCTATTGAATCTTTTAGGTCATTTAATTAGGAATAACCTATTATTGAGGAGTAATAACAAGTTGAATGTCAATATAGAGAATTTAAAAGTGTGGTTATTCTAGTTTTCAATGACGAATAACCAACAATTCTAGAATAACTATAGATGCTCAGATAAGAAAATTTTTTCTTAAGAAATCATTTGTAATATTGTTTACTATATTTATGATCATTTTGGTGAGTTATGAAAATTTGTTTATGAAAAAAATTGTTGTTATTGATATTATATCTAATTCAAGTGAAAAATAAATTGAAAAACTAAAAGAGATATCTCTAGATATGTTTACGTCCCGATATTTAAAAATTGTGGCAGTTGATCAGTTATAACACCGAGATGGAGGGAAATATAATTCCCTGACTAATAAGGTTGATGATCATGCAATTATGTTTATTTTATCTAAGGATGAAAATAAAAATATTTTGAAAGTGCTAGAAGTTTATAGTAAAAAAACCTCAATGTCTAAAATAAATTTTATTTTTCCAGGAAGAATTTTGATGCATTCAAGAGAGAAATATTCAATGAGGTTTGAAAGATCAAGATTGAAATTTGGTATAAGTCTGAATTTATATATTTTAATTGGTTTTTGGGAGTCTATTTGAATCAATTAGTAGTAGTGTTGGTCAGGCTAGTATATCTACCTCTTCTCCTACTACCTCTCTAGAACTGATTTAATGATTTCAAGAAATCAAAACTTTTATAGAATACATGAATGATCATTTATAAAATCATCATTGCAATAGTACTCCTTTATCAGTTTGGTTAGACAATCATAAATATGTAGTTGACTAATTTACTCATAATGAACTAGGTTTCATATTTCTACTCTTCAAAATAATAGATATGTTGGACTAGTTTACGAAGTAAAAGGAGAGTTTTAATGTAATTTTGAAATTCAATCTTGTTGAAAATTTGCATAGTAGTCAATATTCCTTTGTTATGGACATGCAGTTGGGGGAAAATCTTATTACATTGGTGCAGTTATAGATTGAAGTGTTGAATGACATGTTTGAAGTATCTCAAAAATTTAAGAACCATTTCCAAACCTAATCCTACCCATCATTTTTTACCCTAACCATATCAGTTGACAAACATGATTCCTAGTCACACTTACTATTGTACTTATAAAATTATTGATCAATATAATTTATTTATTCTTATTAAATGTTCTTTATTTCATATTGTTTTATGTTTATGACTTTAGATAAAAATACAGTCTTATTTAACAACATATATTCTTATAACATTCACTTACTGATCTCTTAGACATTAAATGTGTTATAATCCTTTTTTATACTTTCATTTTGATCTCAAAAATGGTGGAGTGAATTTTTTTAAACAAAACATTTCTTTTTATCAAAATATTTCTGTCAAATAAAAATTGAAATTATTTACTTTTAAATATCTACTAAAATTTAAATTCTATTACAAATTTTATGGGTTTTGAAATCATCAAAAAAGGGAGATTATTGAGCTTCTATTATCCCAAAAATATTCTATAAATATTATTGACATTGATGCTAAAAAATAACAATTTTTTGTTTACTAATGATATTACTAAAAGGATAATTAAAGAAATTAATTTTCATTATAATCCTTATTTTGGAATTATATTCAAGGTTATTATTTGGGTGTAATATTTGTATAATTATTCAAAATTATCTTAATTGTATTCTCGAAAAATTTTTTATACCCTACACTGAAGAATGTAATGTAAGATATAAACTATATCTTTGTATTAAACATTACGTTGAAATATCAATAATTATGGTCAATCAAAACAACATTGATAGAAACTTATGGATAAATATCATTACATTTGGATGGAACATTACATTTTACAAATAGAAAATGTATGGTGAAATAACCCAACATAAGTTTAGAACACTACATTTGAGATGAAACTGTATGGATCATCTACCTTAATTTTGTGATCAACATTACCTTTTCAAACCTAAATTTAGAGAATGAACACTATGTAGTTGACCCTATGTTTTTTATTTTTGTGATGGAACCCAATAATTGACTATTCAACATCAGGGGATTGAATTCTCAATTTTATCAGAGTTTTGTGCAATGGTTATTGATGATCATTAGGATGATATCAAGAACGTCATAAAATAATTCAATGATAGTTATGAATGATACAATGAATCGTATTTAGTGGATTAATTCTCTCTTATTAGTAATAGAAGACACACATACACTGAGCTATTTTATGAATTTAAATTATCATGATTTATCAGCCGATTATCTTGGATCTGGAATTATTAATAGGGCTCTATATTTTATTTATTATGTCAGTGTATTTGTTCAATATAGATGTTTATATGATTCACAGAAGTAGATATATATTTTGATACACATATTGTGAAAAATATTTTCTATTGAAATTTTTTAATTTAGATTTTATTTTATAGATCTACTCTAATAATCAATCAAACTATGTTTTCTTAGAAGAGTGTACACTTGGGTGATATAAGTGTTTTTAATCATTTAGTTGCTATAAGTTTTCAACTTATAATTGTTTTTACATTAAATTAAATATCTATTGCAATAAGATCACTTCAGAACCAATATTTCTTGAAGAATATATTTTTTAGAGAAGAATATCCTTCTAATTTTGGTTCTTGTTACAACTGTGAAGTTCAATTGAAACCTTTTAAATAAAATTCTATTTATTGAGAGTTTCTACTGATCGTATTCAGTTTTGGTGGTCTATCAACTTCTCAATCTCGGTTTTGGATATCTAGGTCTCTTTTAATGAACCATAAGGCTCAATTTTTCCTTAATTTTATGGTTTTCAACTTTGGTCACTCTATAGTGGATTGGTCTAATGATATTCGGACCAGACTAGTTAAATTCGCCAAACTCATAGAAGGAGTAATTGGTGGAGTTGACTAGGGGATCCTTATGCCATAAACCAATATATACGTCCATGTTTTATATTTATATTTTATCTTTTGTCATGATTTCATACATATTACAAACACGTCTTATTATCCTAATCTACATTTCACATCAAAAGGTAGAATTGTGACTGATTTTTAGAGGTCACAATTCACCCCCTATTGTATATATTTGGATATTCCAAAAAAATAATCACACTAGTAACAAAGGTATTCTTGGTAGTAATTTACAATTACATATATGTCAGTCTCAATTATTGTTTAGTGTGTGTATGTGTTATCACTGACATGAAAATCCAAAAGCTTCACATTTATTAAAAATCTATAGAATGTCGAAATACCTGAAGTATATATTTGTTGGATTATTCTGTCAATGGAAAAAATAATTTCATTTAGATAGTTATTTAGATCCTAATTTTGGAGTCTTCATGTTAGATATAAAGACCACATCATTAAAATGACATCTTTTAAGAAAATATCTTATCATATGGTGTAGTTTGAAGCAAAAATCATTTGCACTGTCTACTACTAAATTTGAATATATTGTTTTAGGATGTATTTTTCACAAATATTTTTCATGACGCATACTTTACTAGTATTTTAAAATCAATTTAGACATATACCTATAAAATGTCATAAAAAAAGGTGTGATACACATTTCCAAAAATTCAGTATCTCTCTCTAGAAAAATGTGAATTGATGTAAGATAAAAATATTTGAGATATCCTTATCGAAAGGGTGATATAAATTTAGAATTTATTTCATATAAACATTAGCTAGATGATATTTTCACAAATAAATTTATTTCTGAAAAATTAAACTACATTAATTAGGAATTAAAAATTTTGGATGATGAGTCATCGTCGATGAAGTCACTATTGACAAGTCATTATTGATGAGCCACCATTAATGAGTTATAATTGATGGGTCATCATCGACGAGTCATGGTTGATGATTCCCCGTTTATGAGTTACCATTGATGGGTCCCCATTGATGAGTCGCCATTAATGGGTCACCGTTACTGAAGTCACCACTAAATGAGTCACCATTCCCTTTTATGGTACCATTATATTTTCCATAGCTGATTTAACTTTCTTCATTTTAATTTTATTATTATTTATTTAGAACCCCTAAATGATAAAACTATCAGAAAAACAATAAATCAATTCAGTACCTCTAACCCTTGCTCTCTTGAATCGTTGCCTTCCTCCTGAACCCGTTTTCCTTCTTCCAAGTTCCACCAGAAGCATTCAACCGAGCAAAATGCCATGTGTGATTGTAGTTTTAGAATCAAATATAGAAGATATGAAGCATTACAAGAAGAAAAAAATTATCAGAAAAAGGCTTTTAAACTATTTCACTAAAACTGCATCTGAGGAATCATGTACTCGATACAGAAAATGAAATTAATGCATAGTGGATTACGAATAAAAATACGATATTAATGCGGTTAATTGAAACCTAGAAGTTAATGATCTGGTTTACTTCAATTCATCAAGTTTGTTATTATGGTTTATTCCTCAAATTATATTATAATGAGTTATTTGTATTTTGGAATGAAGATGATATAATATGAAGTAGCATATATGGAGAATAAATTTCATTCTCTTAAAAATAATATGTAAATAATTTTATGGTTCCTCGGATAAAAATATGAGTACATTCAAGGAAGAATATTTAATGATAGAGAAAATTTCAATTAAGAATGTAATATCCAACAAGTATCTGGATATGGAACACTAATAAGAACTAATGATTCTGAGATTTAGAGAGAATGTATATTTCTTTTAAAATTTGTATATAATATTTTATTTCCAAGGAAATTGTAATTCAATACAATGAGTTATCATGATGTATACTTTAAATATATACTGAATAAGGGGATGATAATAAATCTATGTAGATTTTTTATGGTACATATGCATGAGATGTGCATGATGAGAACTAGATTGAACTCCATCATTTAACTGGAAATTATTTATACCATAATGGATGGGAAGTGTTTTGTAAAAGACTGAGAAAAACAAGAAGACATGTATGGTGGTTATTCCTATAAAAAACATTTTACAAAAGAGTTAATGTGATTTATAATAAATTATAGGGATGCTGGTTCAGAGATAATGAGAATGTTCAAGAAGATATTAACCCTATTGACCACCTAACATGACATAAGGACTTGGTGGATTGGGGTCTTGAATATGATGAGATATTTGAGTACTATGATGTTGATGCTGTTGTAGAAACAGATGATCCAGAAGTGGAAGAAGTAAAAGTAGATGAAGAAAAAGAAGAAGAAGTTATTTAAGTTGAATAAAGGAGTGATCCATCGATCATTAAATCTCTGCCCAGTGTATTATTTGGACATTTAATTTCAACAGAATCTCTAACAATGATAGATACTCTCTTACCCAAATAGGATGATGATGAAGATATTAATATTTTTGGAGAAGTTCAGTAGAAATTTTCTACTTCTAAGACTTAATGTGAAGAGAATGGTAATGGAAGTAATGTTATTTATTCTAAAGAAGAAAATAAAGAGATTATTTATATTGAATAGTATGATAAATATTCTAGTTAGTGTGATGATAATTAGAATGATGAACCTCAAGATGATTAGGATCCTAATGATGGAATCAAAAATGGTCAAACTGATCAATGAAATGATGAAAATCGAGTTAAAGATCATGAGTGATGTGATGAGAATAAAATTTATCTTGATCATGAACAACAGATAGTTCAATATCAATCATATTCACCAATGGTATGTTGGTATTCCATAGATGAAAATCAAACCAAGGATACCATGATGCCTCAGGTTCCAACAGTTCCTACATTGGGTATGGAAGCTGAAAATGAGGGGGTGAGAAATATAAATCGTGATGATTAAATGGATCAATTAGAACCACTTGAAATAGTAAAAACCAATCATTCAAAATTTATCCCATTTTCAACTGAAGCTATTAAATTATATCAAATTCCTAAAGAAACTCCAATTTATCGATATATAAGACCATTAGTTATCTCCTTTGAATAATTGTTAAAATATTCAGGTTTTTTTGGAATTATATTGACATAAAATGAATCAGATGATGAGCCTGATAAATTTATAAAAAGATAATGAAACCAAGTGGATCCGGTCGATCAAGCCCGATAGTTATATCATTTTATCCCTAGGGAACCAAATAGTCCATCTAAGGTTTAAACATCTCATGTGGAAAGAGATCCTCCAACTATTAAACATGTTTTACCTCCTGATGTAGTTCCACAAGATCAATTGAATTTTATTTAGAGGATTCTATATTCTAATTTTCAAACTTTGAGGATGAATTTGGATTCATATTTTACTCATATATTCATATCTCAACCATCACAACATACCGTCTCAATAATGAAACTGTTTGATATTTGGTTCAATTCACGATATTACATATAAAACATAGAGTAAGGTTTCAAATTCATGTTATTGAAATAGAGAATAGAATATTTTCATCTAGGGAAGTATGGTTAAAAATATTTAGTATAGTGTTATACATCTTATGTATCTGAATCCATGACATCCATTTATCCAAAATTGTATAGTTTAGATGATGTTTCCTTTACATCATCTTCACCTCATTTTTCTTAAGTAAAAATTTATAGAGATTTTATATAATACATAATTGATAAGAAATCAGAAATTCATTAGGTGATGCCAGCACCAATGAAGATCAAATTTGTGAGATAAATCTTCATTGAAAACATATCGAATATTTCATAAGAGGCTATATTGTAGATATTATACAATACAATGAATTTATAATGAATTTCATCATGTACTAATTTTCAAGGAACTATACCAATCATGAAATTTATGTAAATTGTAATTTTTTGGTTCAGAACATTAGGATGCCACTAGTGATAAGAGCCTTCATGAACTATTGAGTCAACAAAAGGTTCTCACACAAGATCTTAAAAAATTTCTGGTTGAGAAGGAAGACTTTTTTAATGTAATAGATAGGAGAGGTTCAATAATTATGAACTTCATTAATCTCTTGAATCCCAACCATCCTTTCCATAAAACCACGTTAAATTTAAGAGATGAAATCCATGTTTCAAAAATCATTTCAACCACATCCATATACTCAATTTAGTACATGCCTACTCTAATCAAATTGTTAGATAGTCTTATGCCTCCACCATATCGGCCAATATGTTTTTCACCAGTTGATGTAATCAGACAACTTATACATTTATTTTTTTATAGACACTCCCTCCTACAACCACAGTACCATCCATTAAAACCATTTCCCTAACATACACTTCTAATGTCTTATCCCAATATAGTGACAGAAGCAGTGTAAAATATAAAGGGAATGATAAACATTATCAACCCCCATCTTATGCATAGTGAATGTATTTTAATGTTAAAATTTTTTTATAAGGCCAAATATTATTTTCACTTTCCCATTTATCTTTTTCTACTCATATCTTTTTATCTCTTAGATAATGAAAACTCCTTGTGTTATCATTTTTTATCTCTATGTTTAATAACTGTTGGTAATTATTTATAATATCAAAGGGAGAGATAAATTGGGAAATGAGTTTTATATTGGTAAGAATAGTTTTTTAAAAATTAAAAACATCTCTTATTATTTATGATTACATATTTGGTAGAGGATATATAAAATTCCATGTTTTATTATCCTCAAAAAGGGAGACACTATTCGAACCTCCTTGTATAGAGTGTTTTTTACATTATCTTATTTTAATTATAAAAACCTATGATTATTTTTGTTTTAATGCTTCACAAGTTGCATGAGAACATTTTATATAATAACAAATATTCTATAATATTTCTGTTATATATTATGGAATATCACCATTGGCTATGAGATGTTGATTCCGCCAAGACCTGCTACCGCCATGATGAACTACCCCTAGACCGAGTCACTCTCACAGCCAACAGGAGATGCCGCCAGGATGAGCTACATATTGACCGAGTCACTATCACCACCCATAAGAGATACCACTAGGTTGAGTTACCATAAGAGGTGATTCACAATTACCTTATGAGGATTTATTTCTTATGGAATCATTGCTAGAGGCGAGTCACCGCTAGAAGATGATTCACTACCAGCTTCTTGTTACAGCTGTTGTCCAAGGAATTTTATGTTAATGGTTCTAGGGATAAATATATTCAAGGACAGATTGAATAAGCCTTAATGACATAATAAAAGTTGAAATGCGGGTTGAAAATATCCTCTAATTGATGCAACATTATATTTATAAAGTATATCTCTATCATAAATATAATAATCGATACTATAGATAACAGATATGATCTCTTACTGAAAAAAAGCACTAGTGGATTGTGAAATAATATTTGGGAATTCTCATGAACATTCCAAATCATAATCGTTAATGATCGATGACATAGAATCACAGAACCCATTATAGAGATTGATTGAGATATCAAACATAGATCAATAGAAACATACCTATAGATTCATATGATCCTCTATTCTACTTAATTTTTTGACAACAAAGCACAGACTCCTCCCCAATACTGATATGAGGACTATAAACATATTGAACACACCAAACTATTATTTCAATAATCTTATTTGTTTTTTTTTTGTATTTATTTTCGGTAGTTTATTATTTTCAATTTCTCCAACACACATTGTCTTCTGCATATTCTTCAATAATACTTATTATTATATTATTCCTCAATAATTTTCACACTATGATTGTGGAAGAGGCCTTTGTGTGACCTATTATATTTTTATATTCAATGAAAAACTTTTGTGAAGTAATTTTAGCCTAGAAATATTGTTTCATCCATCTATATATCAAATACAGATTGTGGATTTATTTGATTATATTTTATAATCTTCATGGCATCAGTTGGTTGCCACGTAGAGGGGATTTTGCATAACCTAGGGACTGAACCTCTTATTTATTATATTGTGCCGCAATTTTATTGGTTTTTTTAATATCATATTCAAGGTTACTATTTATAAAAAAATTGATAATTAGTTCTAAATAGTTTTAGTATATGTTTCTATCAATGTAAATTGATTTAGAAAGTTAATGTATTTCTAAACTATATTCTAACTGAGACATAATCACTCTATAAGAAATCATTTAAAATGATAGATCTTATAATGGTATTTTATTTTGATTAATGAGACATTTTATTTTGTAATGGGGGTTTTATTATAGTAAACGTATTTGGATAAATTTTGATTAGGAACTAAATTATCCCTCTTTTGAGTTACTCACAAAAAAATATAATTCTAATTTCTGAAATTTAATTTTTTTAAATGAATTTATTATTTTTAATAATTATTAATAATATTATTTAATAAGAATTATTTATAGTTCACTTAAAATTTTTGGTAAAAGAAGTAAACATTTGTTAACATTATAATGGTTATAACAGTATTAACGAATGGGAGAACCTAAGATATACTTTTTAAAATATCACGAGAAAATTGATATTATTTTATTAGTAGATATAAATTCAACCATAATTATTATATTTCAATATTTTTATTTTTAAATCCACATTAATTGATTATTACATTAGTATATTTTAATAATTATAAAAATGACAAGTGTGTCTTCTTCCTCCCTTATAAAAGGATGTAAACATTCATATATTCCTCACGCATCATGATCATTCAATATAATGTGATAACTACCATAATATCTTCACTATATCATTACCTAGGTAAATGATGTAATTTTTGGGAGATGATACCATTCTTTCCAGGCATAGGTTGTACCAAAGAAGGATTTACAATGAAGTGGTATAATTATTAACAGAGTACATTATGTTTTATTTCTTCTTCCACCATATATAACCATGTTGTATACAACATAACCCAGTTAATATAGTATAATAAAGAAAATTATATTTTATTTTTTCTATGGTTCATCTTTTTAAAGACCATTCCCTATCAAAGGGGAAATGAAAACATCATTCATTCATATGTGTGGACTACCACCATATGAAGTGAGGTATTTAGTTTTTCATCACCATCATTCATAGTTTGTTATTATTCTGAACATATTTTTTATGAATGATATTTATGAAATATTTATAATAATAATTATAATATATTTTTTATCATAATAATTTTTTTTTCATTTGGACTACAATAACGTCTTCTTTCATTAACTATGAACTACTACCTCCACAATGTGATGTGAATATGTTTTTAATTATTATTTATATGACTATAAATAAGGATATATTTTTTGTATATATATGTTATTTAGGATAAAATATTTATTCTTTAGAGATGAATTTATTTTTACTTTTTTTTCATTCATTGAAATGTGGTGACACCACATATGCGTACTTATAGACCACCCTCATCACAGAGTGTTGTAATATATTTTTCACCAGCTCTTTGTATGAATCGTTAAATAAGTTTATATGATGAATAAAAATGATAATTATGTAATTATTAATATTCTATATATGATAAAACCATATCCAAGGTGACAATATCAAAACTATCAAAAACAAACGTGCATGAAAGAAACATGATTCCACTTAAAGGTTCATTTTAATGACGACGTTGTAAATAAAATGTCAATTTATTAAGGAATGATAAGAAGTATGTTATATATGAATATAATATATTATTATATGTATAGTAAATTTATATTTATTATATAAGATATTTTAATGCATATAATGAAATATGGGACTGTTGGAAATGGTTTGTGTTATAATATGATTCATTTTTTCGCTTATAAATGATAAATTTATATTTGTGGAAAATTAAATTGTTCTTATAAATTTATACCTATATATTTTTAAACCTCAATTTATCCATGAAATGTTCATATAATAATACCACCCCCTAGTGGTACTTAAAAATTAAAAAATAATTAAAATTTGACTTAATTGCATCACTAGTCAAATTTTTCATCCTTTTCCATTATACTATTTTTTTGCTTATTATTACATATAATTAAAATGTAATTATATTTTTTTTTCATTAACATTAATATCATTTTAGCTTCCTTAAGAAAACCAATTTTAGGAATTATTTTTTGAACAATATCTTTTTTATTATAAGCCAATATGTCAAATTAATATTCTATTTTAACATATACATATTGAATCGATATTCCCATTATCATGAACATTATTTAATTTTAATACTCCTTTGTAATTATCTCTGGTTATTTTCGAATATTTTTTTCAAAAATTCTATAAATTTTAGGATTTTTTTAAAGTATTTTATAATGAAAAGGATAATTTCTCTATAAATGTTGTTGTGATATTTCAAATGTATTTACATCTATGTTTACATGATTTAATAATTTTTATCATTATTTATTTATATGATCTTATGATACTATCAAATTTCTCTCTATATATTCCTTATTATAATTATAATTATTTGAGTATGATTCATTGAAAACTATTTATTTCGCACAAGTAAATTAAAATATGAGGAAACCGTAAAATAAACCTATTTATTTTCCATAGGTCATGATATGATGAAGTTATGAATAATTAAATAGAACCATTTCCATAACATGGATTATGGTATGATTATATTTTGAATTTTAATAATCTAGTGTAACACACATGTATGTATTTGATTATGTGATGGGTGGTTCTATTTTATTTCTCTAATTCATTTGGTTAATATATATAACTCATGAGATAACTATGTTATGTGTGAACATGGTTTCATGTTTACAATATTATGTCTGGACTATCTATCAATCAATAAATTAATTTATGAACTGAGTTTCATGTCCATATGTTAAATAATGGACCCAATATCATGAATTTATGTTTATGCAAGGATCTGATTTAATGTCATTAACCTTATGAGTGGAACTATTAATATTTATAAATGTTCCAACTGAAATAAGCTTATGTTTTTTATATCACTCTATTTATTATATGATATCATGTCTCATGAATTAATATTTATGATTTTGAATAGCATTGAAAATTTTTCTTTTTAATGAAAAATCATTTTCCCATAACTCATGATTGATGATATTTAATTAACTCAGTTGTAATTTCTTATGTTATAATCATTATACCATACCCTTATTATCATGAATGATCACTTATTAATATATCCCATATTAACCCATAATGAGCATCGATGGTCACCCTCTATTCTATTTTCTATCCCCATGTTCTGATGAAATTTTATAGGTATGATTTCACTATAATGGTATTAATACAAAGGATATTGTGTGAAATATTGAAGATCATTCATGAAATTTGATTTTTTTTTGTATTTAGTCTTTAAAGAAACAATGAAATTATTGTTTTATCATGTGTTTAAATGTTTTGTGTATTGATTAATTATTTAAAATGATATAATATTTATGTATGTTATTCTTGGGTATCCATAGGTGGTACAAGAGGTGGGTTCTGTAGTTTCTGGAGATTTGGATTAGTCAACTTTTTTGATGACCCTATTGATAATTCTATGTGTGGGATACAAACATTATGAGTTATTAAGGTATGGATTGTGTGGTTTCCATATAAAATACATCCCTCTATAGATACTAAAAATTAGATGTAATTGTAAGGAAAATTCTGATAGAGGATCACATATTTGACTGGGGAATATTTCAAATTAACATAGTCTTCACCCATTTCCGATGAGGGGATCTATGACTAAACAGATGACTAAGAACCATTATGGGATATAATTAGGTTGATTGAAATTTGTATTTTGAACTAGTATAAATTATTTAAATAGTTTATGAAAATTAATGAACTTGGTTAAAATTAATTTTTCAATGAGTGATATGATTATTTCATAAATTAGAGAATCATAGGAATGATTTTCCGGAATGTAAGAATTTTCACTCTGATTTTAAAAAAAAAATCCTTCCACTATGATTTTAATTTTATTCAATTGAGGGAACTATATGAAATCATGTGAAAAAAATGTTAAATCCAACGAAATGACCATCTCCATGATTAACATAATGGCTCTGAAGATGGGATGAAAAATCATATGGTGGGGCTCACTCAACTGTCTCAACATATTTTTGGTAATGTGGATTATTTAAAACAACCAAATTTTCTATTGGGGAGTAACATTCTATTGTATATTTTATGGGACAACATTTATCCTTCATCTATGTGTTGTCTGATCCATTACGTACCAAACAAGGGATCAATACAATGGAAAATTTATTTTCCATTATTCAACTTTTAGACCACAAGAAATTTGTTATTGTTGTTTATTTCATGGAATTAAAATATTATAAATGGTTTATTATTGTTATTAATATGATTATTGATGTTGAAATGTATTGTTCGAGTAGAAAAATCAAGAGGGAGAGAATTGAGGTTCCAAACATTTTTTTAAATGATTTAAAGATAAATATATATTTTACATGAAATCACGTTGTTAATAGTAAGTTTGGAATTATATAATTTGATATTTGGAAATTATTCTAAAATTAATGATCACATATAAATTAGAATAACATTGAAAAGAATTTATCTTTTGAGGCTAATATATTATTATAAATCACAATATTTAAAAAAGAGATTAAATTTAGTTATCAAAATAATTTTTTGTTAATGTTTTGGAATATGGAAACCAATTTATGTTAAAAAAATAAAAATATTTGAAGTAAAATATTTGAAATAAATTTGTTTTTTATTCTCAATAAGAGATCTAATATCCCCCATATTGTAATCTCTCACATAATATAAGTTTGTTATAATATAAAATGTTTCACAACCCTGATTGGGTTTTACACAGTAGCACACAAGGATATACGAGAATAGAACATTTTACATAGCTCAACATGGGAGTAATTAATGATAAATAATACACACTTTTAGTCATGGACAACGAGAAACTATTGAATTTTTATCAATAGGTCTAAAATTGTAAATTATATAGAGAGTGTTTCAATCACATTCCAGTTTAGTATAGGAAAATAAGATTCATTGAAAATTTGAGTAAATAAACAAAACTGAAAATAATGATTAAATATGAAGATTCTTACATGAAGTATGAGAAAATATAATGACTTTAAATCATACTTGTGTTATTTTTTCATGGGTCCTTGAATATATTTTTAAAGGAACTTGAATAATATTCATATCAAATTTAAGATAACAATGTGTCGTGGAATTCGAGAAATAACTTTTGAATTGGCTCATCTATTTTTTACTGTTCTTCCAAAATATGTAGATCCATGATTCTATATTTTCTTGGGTATATCATCATATATTTCAATATCTATTAATGTACATCCTCCTCAACACAAGAAGGATATCTTATGAATTTACTCCTTTCTTGTTTTTCTAATTATCCATTGTAAAAATAATATAAGAATAATCTATATCTATATACTGAGTGTTAGGTACGTAAAAGTATAAATTTTTTTATGGAATAAATGGATTTTTTTAATAATAAACATACTTTAATACATGGTTCTCTAGTTACGTTGAGTTCCTTAAACATTCTATAAGATAACTAATCTGGAAATTAAATTTGAATAACATGGGGGCAGTTTATCAGAAGAAGATTTAACCATATCTTCATGAAGTAGTGGTAATATCCCTGGTTTCTAGCTTTGGATTTTGATGTAAGATCTTATATGTATCATATACTGGTGTTTTCATAACTAATTTTACTAGTGGAAGTTTTATGGGATGGAATAAACAATTTTATTGTACATGCAATCAGTGGTAACAATGAGTTTTCCATGGTCGTAGCTCTACTAAATTGTATAAATATCTTGTGGTATCACATTTGAAATTATTGTAGCATAGAAAGGTATATCATTTAACTATTGTTATAATTAATTGATATATCGATATATATATTAATTTTCATAATTTATAAATAAAAACACTTACTATAATAAAACAAAAATATTATTAAGGACCTAATAAATATGAGTTGATATCAGTAAAATAAAGAGGTATGTGTATGAAGTAAAAAATATACCCTCTTGATGATAAATAATAAAGACATTAATAATCATAAAACAAATTCAATGACGTATATAGCAAATGATAGTTGAAAAAAATGAATATTTATTTCTCGGTTAATCATAATATATAGGTAATTCATATTTATTCAGTCATTACATATAATCACTCCCTATTTTGGTATTTTATAATATTGAATGGTAATATAAAAATAAATAGGAAAAAAATTATATATGAAGAGTGAATTTAAATTTAATAACATATTGAAATGATAATATTATAAATTGAGTTTGAAAAAGTTACAATCACTATAAAATCCAAATAAGAGTATGATAATTAATCATTTTCTCTAGTATAAGTAGTGTCTACTATCTCAATTACTATTTCAGTAATAGTAGGAATAAAATAGGAGAGAGTCATTGAAATGGTAAAACATATTTTATAATTTGAAACTAGCATGAGAATCCTCATATCTTTTATAGGGGTAAGTCTAAAGGTACTAATTACAATGGGGGTTATATTCAAGGGTGATATCAAAGGCACCGAAAGAGATGAATTCCTATGAGTGGTCAGTGGGGAAATGATACCAGCCTTTTTGGTGTAAAACAATATTCCATTAACTATAAATTCTGAGAAATCACACACCCATGATGCTCTATATCCTGGAAAAATTCATCATTCTATAATATGAATAAATAAAGAAGAGGTGAATATGTACTCAACTGGATAACTTACGGCTCGAAAGCCCTAGTCAATGGAGGATTATGAAATTATCAATCATGAACATGAAGTGATAATTAAATTAATTTTTGGTATAAATATAAGATAGATAATAATTTATAACATTAGTGATTGTTTCCCTATGAATTATAGTGTCATTTAAGAACTCTGTGAAAAACTCCCAAATGTTCTCACTAAGGGTTTTAGTATAGAAAATATCTTCCCGATGATAAGTAGAGAGATCACCCATCACATCTTGTAGTTATTATATCACTAGAGATCTAATTAACTCAACATTATCTAATGCAGATGCAGTAGGAGGTGGAGTTGGGCAAGAAGATTTTGTAGGAGTATAAAATGACTCTAGCCTCTCTCGAATATCTAACTCCCTCTTTGTAAAACTATAACCATGTCATCCATATAATATTAAATAGAATAAACATATTCCAAAACCTACGAGTTACTTATTTCATTATATTCCATTTTAATTATAATTATCGTTAAGATATGTGAAAATTAAAATGAAAATACAATCTAGGTGTCAGCTTCATGGAGCATTGTTTATTGAACTGAGTAGAGTTAAATAATCACACTATGAAATGATAGAATGAAATGACCCAAACATTCATTAATGGAAATTTCTCTTGATCCAATTAAATGTCTTATTATGGTTAAATAAAATGTGAACTTCCTTAGTTTTATGTATGTTGATTTCAAAATACCGTTATGAATTTTGAGTTTTGCTAATATAGTCATTGAACACGATCACATGTTTAGTATAAATATCGCGCTTTAAAAAATCCAATTTACTCATACAAAGGAAGCGATGTCCTCATCTAGTAGACATACCCCAGATGAATCCCCCTATTTGGAGATTGGAAAGGATGTGGTGTCATTGGAATTCTCTTTTTACCAAGCCCAAGCTGAGATTGAACACGTTAAGCTTGAGTGGAAGTAACTACTAGAGAAGTGAAAGTTAATAGAAATTACCACCTGAGCGATGTTGTCTGAGCCACCCCAAATTATGACCCCATCGAACACCTTACCCATCAGTCTTATATGGGTGTTATAAGGGGTTATGTAACAAGACCATATCACTATTAATATTTACACTACTTTTTATGAATAAAGTGCATTCATTTTATTATTGTCACATTGTAAATAGTTTTTTTAAATAAAAATGGATTTTTAGTAAATATTCCACTATGAAATTTATTTTGATGAATTAATGGATTTTTTAATTAAAAAATAATTTAAAAAAATATTATTATTAAAATAAATTTTATTAAATATAAATTATCATATAATTTTATTAATGTAATTGTAATTTTTATTAAGGTTTGAAAAATGTTATTGTCAAAACCCATGAATTTTCGGTAAATGTCAAATTTTATTATACAAGTAAAAAATTCAAATATTCATAAAATTAATTAGACAAAATGAATATTATTTATTGAATTAGGATTTCAAAATTATCAAATATTGAATTTTTCATAATTTTCTAAGACATTCCCTATTTTGGGTAAAAATTCAGCAACGTTTAAATATATAATGTGTTTTGTGACATCATAAGGATCAAATAGTGGTGTAATAATATAATAAAAACTTTATGTTCATCTTATATATGTTTTACCATTAAAATAATGTGATTTTGGTTTTGTTTGATTTAAAAAGTATTAAATTATATTATATATTGGTTTTTATTGAGGATTTTTTATCCATGAAAATATTTTTAATAAAAAAATGGTGCATTTAGAGAAGAGGGTATTGAAATTATTTGTTGTACGGAATTTGGAATTTTAATTATTCTACATGTTTTTTGTAGTAACAATTGATTTAATGGGGACGTTTAATATAAATATTCAAATGTAATAAAAATATTGGATTTTTAGTAGTGTTTGGGATGTATTTTTTAAATGAAATGGTTTTCAAAGTAAAGTAAAATTACATCACTAATATAAAATGTTCTTTTGTATGTAACTACCAAAAAAATTTAAATGATATTTTTTCCTACACAGATATATTCTATATTATATTGTATAGTACTATACATATACAACCCATATAAAAACCAACAAATTATTTCATTAATGATGAATAATATATTAGACAACTACTAAAACAATGAAAAATTGAAATATTCAAATATGACATAAAATATATAATAGAAGAAATATTTTTGGAAACATATGATCACCCTGATAAGCTAGAATCATCACTCCCAAGAAGAAAACTTTGTAAAATAAAGTTAATATTAGTAAGAAAATCAAAAAATTAAGAAATTAAAATATATAACCAAAGTAAAAAAATAGGAAATGTTGTTGGATGGAATAAATAGGTATTTATAGAATGTAATATAAATATTTGAATATTAATATAATCATCTAAGTAGTGATCAGACTGTTGAGAACAATTACATGACCATTATAAATAGTAAAAAGGATGTCAGAATAATCATTAGACATAAAAATAATGATAATAATAATTATCTTTTGTAATTTATGAAAATATAAATATTTCAATACCATAATGAAAATATCAATATTAAAAACAATATGACATTATAAAAAAATTCATAAATTGTATTTTAATATATTTCATTGAAATCATAATTATTATTTTAATAATTAATATTATATATGCTATAAAAATATTTTTATAAAGTTAAAATCATTTTTATAATCATAACATTTAAATTTTATAGGGGATAAATTTTTTATGATTTATATGAAACATCAATTTTCAGGTGAATAATAAAAATTTTGTTTTCCAAACTAACTATGTTTCAAGACGTAAAAATGATGTAATAATGACTTAATGAATTCTAATTTGTTAATCCTATCCCAATAATAAATTTATTAAGATTTTTTTTCATTTAATAATAAAAAAATAATTTCCAAACCAAACAATAATAATTTCAAAAGTCTAAAATTGTAAGATGTCACTTGAAAAAACTCCTTTCGAAAATTTTATCCTTTATTTTTAATTAAATATTAATGTATAATTATAATGTGAATAAAAGTCATCAAATCATTGTATTTTAGTTACATATGTTTCATAATTTTAAAAAAAATTATTCAAATTCTTTAATTGGAAATTGAACTTTATTTTTTATTTTATCCTAATAATAAATATCTCCTTGGGTATAAATAACCCCTCACCCCACCCTTGAAAACCACATTATATCATTATACCAATGGAAGTCACTTCTAAAATGCACTATCTGAGTACCCATATCATCTTTTTGGATTTTCATTAGTAATCATACTCCATGATTTCAAAGAATTTGAATCCATATAAAGGAATAATCCCAAAGAACATAGTTTGTTTTCATTAAATTTTATACACATTTATTATTTATATTCATAGTTGTCTCTATTATCCTAGAAAATAAATATTATAATAATAATTGAGAATTATTTTTAAATAAAACTATTTATTTTATCCTACTTTAATTGCTATATTTATGTGTCAATCTTCATTTTCCTCCTCTTTTAATAATGTTCTGCCAATGGTTGGTTAACCACCAATGAGAACAATTCCATCAATCTAACTACTATCTACTTCATGGAAATTTGACATGAATTATATATGAATTTTAAATATGTAATTAAATATATTTTATTAATTTTTAATTCATTGTAGATATGTTTCAATGGCCATGGAAAATGAGAAAAATCCAAACAAGATGAGATATTTTAACAAAAATATGATATCAAATGGTCCATCTGTTTACAATATGAATTAAGAATAATCATCCAATGTTTATAATTGTGAAATATAAAAGACAATAATAATTTACCTCATGGTCCATGTTTTAATAGAACTAATTTTATTATATAGGTGGTGGAAAAGCAAAAAAATGAATTGAGATTTTATGTAAGGGGATTCTCGAACCAAACTATTTTTTTATAGTTATCTCTTACTTCACGCTGTTTTAAATGTAGATAATCATCCAATATCAATAAAAATTACGTTCAAAATTAATCTAGATTTATGGGGATATACATGTTTCCACATTTTCAAGTGGTTTTTAATCTAAATACAAATATTTGTAAAAAATTATATTTTCCAAAGAACCACATTAACATATCTTGATATATTTATTCTTCACTTAATAATAGTGATGTTTTACACTATTTTTTCATTTTTTAAGAACAATTGTAATTAATAAATTTATTCCTAAAAATACCATTATGAAAACCATTCAATTTAATAGTTGTTTATTACCATGGTTATTGAGAGTTATATTCTCATATGGCATGCATGATTAGGAGAATGATATGATTTTAAGGGTGGTCCTAGAATTTTATACTGATCCAATGAATAAGTAAATTTCATATATCTCATCATATTTTGTGTATTATGTGTGAACATGATTCCAGTTTTGTTCATAATTTTTATATTATTATTTATGAAATATATGTTACGCGTGAAAATTATATTTTAATTATTCAAAACTATCTGTGGTATTTGTCTAACATTTTTGGTTAATTGATTATTTTGATTACACAGAATTTCATTATTTTTCTAATTATTCCCTCTTTCATTAGATTATAATCCTATTTTTATGATTTGATGACTTTGATTATGTTCACCCATATACTATTGATTCATGTGTCTTACTCCATATATGTTACCATTACTTAACAAGGATTTTAAATCACCCCTTTCAATGATGCATATCCGGAGGTGAATTCATTTACTAAGTAGAACGTGAGAAATTTTATAAGGACTATGAATATATTGGAAATAATATTTATTTTTTATGTTTAAGTTATGTATGAAAAAAAATTACACATATATGAAACTTTTTAATCCTATAATGTTTAAAATGTATGTTTTATATCTTATGAAAAATTAAATAGCCACATAAGAAAATCATGGGAACTATGGTTGATATTAGATGTATAGTTTAGTTAATTTGGGAATTAAGACATGAGAACAATAGTGAAACCCTGATGGATAACATTGACTGTTAAATGAAACATGCTGGGGTTTTGGTAAAGCGTATGGGCAACAAATTTTCATGTAATAATATAATTTTGTAGATACCAAATTGGGTTTGTATTTGGATGAAATTTACAATGGGTAAATTACACTAAAATTGGAACATTGGGAATTAAATTGATCATCATCAACTTCATGACAATGAGGACTTGTTGCAGAAAATTTTTTCTAATACTAGTGGATATTCATTGTTTAATCAAAAGATATATAAAAACCATACATAATGACATATAACTTATGCAATTATAACTCTTAAAATATAGAAAAATATAATGGAATATAGTCGTAGTGTCATAATTTAAGGAAAACTATTAACATTGGTATCCCATAAGATATGTGATTAAAATAAATATTATCATGATAATAAATTATTTAATCATACTTTATTAACATTTATTTCTTTCCAAACCATCTCTATTTTATAAAATAGAGGTAATTAGAAGAAACCAGAAAAATTTATTTTGAGGAACAATACAACAAATGTATATATGAAATTTCTAGTGAAATCGTATGTGTATTTAACAACATCGTGGTACTCTTTCCAGGATCCTATAAATAATAACATTAACCATGAAAAATATCCACCTTCACAAAAAAAGAAAAAACAAGGCATGTAGTCCATTATTCAATATTGACAACCCAAGTTTTGTGGGTCCTCTAATAAAATTATCGTAGAATACTGGGTGGACTCAATAGAAGATATATTTTTTGTGATCCAATATTTTTATAATTAGATGGTTACTATAGCTCTCTATCATTTATATATAGAGGCAGTTCAATGGTGTGAATTGATAAATAATTTGAATGTGAATGAAGAAATTGAATAATTGGAGTGAGAATACGTTAATATGTTATTTCTAACAACTATTTCCCACATAATATTAAATTGATGGTGAGACAATTTAACTATCATAAAAAAATGGGAAAAATATATCATGATATATGAGATAAATTCACAAGGATTTCTAGATATATCATGGTATTAATTACCAATAATCATATAAAAATAAATATATTCTTTAGTTGTTTAAAACCAAACCATTTAAATGCTCAATCTGACATCGTCTTAAAGAGTTTTCAAGAAGATGTTCGATGTGCAATCAATGTTGAGATGGAGTTTGGAGAACAATCCCATGGAAATGGAGATAAGAATTGAATAATATAATTTTAAAAATAATTCTCAAATTGAAATTTAATAAAAAAGATCCTACCAACCACAATATGATGATACAGAATGAAAAATCACGAAAACTACATCTAAGGGGAACTGAAATGATACATGTATTGGAGAGAAGACCACAAATCATCAGAATACATGAGAGACAGGAAAAATATCACCATTATTATTAATGAAACGAAGAAACCATCTAATTATGTACACGCGGTTTAAATATATAACTGTAAGAAGTACTAGAACTATGAAATCTAATACACAAAACTATGAATGTTTAATGGAAACCTACAATAGTAACTTGATAATCTAAAATGGAAATGTAAATATAATCCAATAAATATTGTTTAGGTGAATCATGGAAAGGAATTTTTACAATGTACAATTCATATTCATTAAATAATAGAAAATAATTTATTTTATTCTAGTTCTATAAATTATATTATGTCCAACAGGTTTTCTAGAACCGTTGAATCTTGACACTATTACCTAAAATAAGAATCTTCTATAAAACTACTTGTTTATATAATAATTACATCCCATGTATTTTACATTTTTAATATTATATTACATGGTAAAATTCTTCTAGATTACATCTTATTCCTTCCCATTGTGCAATATTATTCAATAAAAGGAATGAATTGTCACTTTTTTATACAGAGCTCACATCAGCTATTGGGAAATTGAAATATATTTCTATATTAGAGAACATAATGTACTACTTTTAAATCAAATGGATATTCATGAATCTCCATTAATGAATCCCCCAATGGTGTGGGTGATGATACCCTATAAAGAAACATATATTTTCCAAATTTTTGTATAAAAAGGGAAGAACCATCCTTGGAAATTATCATTAAAATATATTATAATGATTTATTTACTAGATATTAACCAAATTTTTCCCCATATAATGAGGTAGATCTCATAATATATCTTATACTTGAATCCAATAATAACTAAAAATTCAAATATAGGATGTCCCTTATCAAATGGGAGGAGAAAATGATGTATCTTACCATGGTTTGTAATGAAGCTCTTTTTAAAGAAAAAATGATGGATCAATGTGCCTATGTATCGATTACTGGGATATAACTAATATTTCCATCAAGAAAAAGTATCCCCTTCAAAGTATTTATAACATTTTTAGTATACTTCATGTTTCTCAGTACTTCTCAAAGGTTGATATTTATTCAATATATCATCATCTTAAGTTGAATAAGGAATATATTTAGAAGCCAACCATTTTTATATGTTATGGACACTATGAATTCACATTTATTTCTTTATGATGTACTATATTCCCATAAATGTTCATGGATTTTATTAACATAGTATTTATAGAATATATAGACAAATTTATAAAATATCATATTAAAAAATTACTCATTTACTCAAAGTTAAAGTATGAAAATGAAGATATTTTATGGATTGTGCTAGGGTAATTAAAAAATCAAGAAAATTAATGCTAAGATTAACAAGTTTGAATTTTTTATATCAAATTTCACATTATTAAATTACATTATTATAATGGAGGGACTTTTTATGGACCCCTCAAAGATAATGGAAATTGTGTAATGACCTATATCCTTTAGTGTTATGAACATCCATTGTTTTCATGGACTAAATGGGTACAACTACAGATTTGTGAGAAATTAAAACTAATTTTCTCTCCCACCAACATTGACAACATGGAATGGGGTAAATTATGTTCAGATGAAAGGATGTAAGGAAATCTATAAGGACCATAAAAATAGGATAAAATATGAACCTATAATCTCACTAAAATCATGTGCAGAAGAATTTTTTAAACATATGAAGTATATCATTATATCATATGTCCATGTGGAATTATAAATTTATATCGTTCCAAAACTATACTAACTACAATGGTGTAGAGTACTGTAAATTCGGGGTCAATCACATTAATTCCATGGAAGATAACACCAATTGTAAAGAAATTATTGGTTCATATGATATTAAAAAATAAATTAAATACTATTTTAAATATGAAAATTAATATAAATAAATTCAAATGGAAAATGTTATAATGGAGATAAATCAATTTGTATGGATGGTTTCTTTAGACTATATATTATATTTCACTTGAAAAAACAATAATATCAATTTTATATATGACAAATAAAATATTCTGATATCAAACATGGCCAATCCTTATATATATACACTAGAAAACTAACATCTCATGAAAAGAAGAATTATAATTAATAAGATGCAGTAAGATCAAATTGTAGTTGAAGAAGAATAATAAAATTCAGTGTTTGTGAACTAATTTAATTTATGATCAATTACTCCCTCCCTCATGGGTTTATCCTACCACCTTTGGGTGATTTCTAATGATAGATAAACCAAAAACCAAAAATGATATATTATAAAGAAATAATTAATAAAATAAAATATAATTCTAATTCTAATAATTCAATTTTTATATCACTTTAGAAAATAGAATATAGAAATGAAAAACCTAAAACAAAAAAGGTCTCCAGGTTGGAACCCTTTCTACAACCTTCTAATAGTCTAACTCCCTATCATGTAGTAAATTTTATCATTTGTTTGAAATCCTTAAATTATAAGAATCCAAATCAAAATTGAGTCTTCTTGGGATGAATTCCCATTGGAACCCTCATTAATGGGTCAAAATAGTGTTACACATGTGTATAGTTGGACTGAATTCACATGGTCGATGGTTCTAAGGGTGAAAGTGGTACTTTTAGGCACATCATGAACATTAATAAAAAGAATTTATGATTCATGACATGAATCCTTGTTTCTATTTTTCATTACCTTCCCTCCACCCCTAGGCTCCAGAACATGCCACAAAAATTATGCAATGATTTTTTAATTATTTGAATTTGATTTTCAGGATACAAATTTCACTTTCCTGATGTAAAATATGATATATCACCTCCTTTTGAATAGATCTTCTCAAACATGGGTCTTCTGAGAATCCACCCAAATGTTGTTTCATAGAATTCCATGCATCCTTCATGTTTGAATAATTGGTTTAAATGATGATCCAATGTGTGAAACACCTTTGGCATCAATCCCTAATCTTGGTTTCATCACTATTTTTCTAGTTTTGTTCCATGATACGTTGTTTCATATCATAATGTTTCCACATCATCCAAGATTGGATCATTTTCAATGAAATTATTTTATATTCCATATCAATGGAGATCCCACCAAAGGAATACAAAAACAATAACATTTGGAATGAATCACAATTAAATCAAGAAAAAACTATAAACATAAATAAAGACCATGAAAATATATATGAAAAATGTAAATATAAGTTTACGTATGTAAAATGATGCTTATAAAATGGATTATTTTTTTTACACAATATAAATGCTAATGTGATAGTGAAAACCTTTTGATAGTTGAAGATCTATTAGTTGAAATACGTTATGCATGATTTGGAGTTAATAAATGTTACCCTCTATTTGAGAACTTGATTACAATAACTATATTGTGATAAGTGTTACACACACACATAGAGATATATATCAAAATAGCATAAAGTATATAGTCATATAATAGGATATCAACACACCTAGGAAAATATTGTTAGAGCTAGTTTGGGATAATGATTACACTATTCGCTACCATCCTTAATAAGAGAACATGTTAGACGATGCTCTTAGTAGAAAAGAACACGTGACTCTATCCATGAGACATATTGATAACAAAATATCCTAACAGATATGAAATGAATGTATTTTGAAAGCAATGTGGAGGCTTTTCCGAATGATTTCCTAACCATTTAAGATAAGGTAATATAGACAAAAAGTGATGATCTAGATATTTAAAAGAATGTGTATGAAGTAAAGTAAGGGGTATTAAATGATTTTCACATCAATAATTATGGTGACATCTTTTCAGAACTACTCTTTTTGTGCCTCTATAACATATGATAAACAACAAGTTATTGAAAAATACACACAGCTCAACTTTCTATATCCAACCTGGATGAACTATTATATACCATGATATAAGAGAGCACATATGGTGGGTGAAAAATTTTTGGTGAATAATAAGTACATATCAACGATATTTTAACGTTATAATGATAAATTTGAAATAAAATAGTTGGAGGGGATGATTTAATAATATTGCATACCCACATGGAAATGGATGAAAAACATCATGATAATCTTTACTAGTGTCTTGAAGATATCAAAAGGAAGATCTTAAATATGGTTTAGTGGATTAAATCACTAAGAGTACCCAATACATCCCTATTTTTTATGATTTATCTTTTTACTAATATTCTGTGAAATATTTAATGCAATTGGTGAGCATACATGGGGAACCACTTTAAATCATATCTAATATTGATCATAATTTCCCCACCACATTCAGTAGAAGTATTTTACAGGTAGTGACTACTGAAATTAAATTCAATATAGGGTATGAATCCCAAATTTATGGCCAATATAAAATAAGTATTCATACAAATAAAGAAATTATGAGATCCTAATGAATTAAATTTTATGGTCGATTGGAAAAATGACCCGCATTGGTTGAGTCCTATTATAATAATTTGTTATACTTGAGTATTCAAATATATCCTTAGGAATATATATATGGGAAATTTGTAGATCTATTCTATGTTGGGATAATTTTTGTTGATAGAAGCTACTCGGACCTAATATTGTGTTATAATTAATATATATTGTTCAAATAATCCAATAATATATTAAATAATCATCGATTTGGTAGAAGATCTATGTTGAAAATTCTTTTTTGGGTGAATATTTTGAAGATGGAGACAAATTGTTACTTAAAATATAAATATAGAAGAGAGTCATATGGTAAGGAAATAAAGTAAATCTCAACCCTAGGAAAATTTTGCACTTTTTGATCATTGATCTCATAGGATAATTTTATTAACAGCTTGAACATATAGTAAACATGGTCTAAGATCTTGATTTATTATATTTATATTTTTTAAGTAAGTACATAACAAATCTAATAATCTTTCTGAATTTGATGGTGGTAAAAAGGGAGTATGAACACTATAATAGGGAGTTAAAGATGATGATCATTGGTTGTAGAGATAAATTTCATTGAATAAAAGAACTTACATTTTCAAAGTACAATATCATAATAATAAATACAATGATGAAACATACGAAATTAGGGAAAAAAATAAAACAAAAGTACCCCCATCTATTATCAATTTAGAATTTGAGTTGAAATTATGGGGATGATAATTTTAATGGGGGGATGAATGTAATGACCTAGAATTTATAACTGATATTTATATCCTGAATAAATATGTGTTATATTATATTGTAGAGTGTTATACCCATAAGACACATATAAAACAAAAACATTATTTCATTCATGCATATCATTACATTTGTTAACAACTAAACTGATCGATATTCAAAATATTATAATTCTAATGTGAATAAAAAATTTAAAATCTTAAAATAATTTTTTTTATCATCCTGATAAATTATAATTAACAATCCCCTAATGAAATTATAGGAAAGAAACTAAATATTAAAAAAACTATTTTAGAAAAATAAAATATATTGTCTGGGGAATAATTTTAATAAAACATGTATGAAGGAATAAACATGTATTTATAAGATGTAATATGTCCAGTAGAATAGTAATTTGACTTTTTTAATAGTAACCAGAACGTTATGAATAGTAACATTACCATCAGAGTAGTAATTCGGACTTAAAAAATTAAATGTAAAATAATTAATAATTATCATGAGTAAATTAATATAATATAAATATTTTAATTATCTAAAATAAATACTAATATGAGAAACACTAATAAATTATAATGTCTTTAATAAATTGTATTTTAATGAATTTTCTATAAAGAATAAATTTTAATGTAAATAAGAAAAATTACCAATGATGGTTTTTTTTTGAAAAAATGAAAAACATTTTTAGAATAAAAAATTTGAAATTTACCAAGGGTGATTTTTTGATATACTGTTGAGAAAAAATAATTTTTCAATGAATAATAAAAATATTATTTTTCATATAATATACATTTCATGACAAAATAATGATTTATATTAAATTAATAAATTGTAAAAATTTTTATGAGACAAAAAGAAATTTAATAAGATAAGTGGGTCAATTTTTTAAAAAAAATAATTTCTTATTGTAAAAATTTATTTCTAAAGACTAAAATAGTAATGTGTCCCTTTAAGTAAACATTTTCTTTTTTTTTATTTTGTTCTATTTATTAAACTAATAAATTATAATTAAAATGTTATTAACATATATTTCATATTTTAAAAAATACAATTCAATGTTTTATATTGGATAATTAAATTTATTCAATATTTAATCATAAAACACCCATCTCCTCAAGTATAAATAACCCCACATCGCTCCCTTGGAAAAACACTTACCCTCCACATACAAAAGGAAAATATCTACCCAAATAATCTCTACCAATCCCCTTATTATACTTAGGTATGATATTTTGTAATCATAATCCAGGATTAGATGATTTTTTATGCTATAGGAAAGAAGATACACTAAATAAGGTAATTTTTCATTACATTTTCATCTTGTTTTTCCCTTATATTCCTCCTATAATATACTCCTGTCAAGACCAAATTTACCTTGAATAATTTATAGTCAATATTAAATTATAATAATTATGTTACCCTACCATAATGGACAATTTCACAAAATACTTATATGCCAATATTCCCTTTCTTCATATGATGACTATTTCCTGTCATAGGTTAGTTCACTACCTATGAGGAAAACAAAATATATCATCTCATCACCAACTTCAAGGTTGGAAAAAATATATAATTTTTAATATATAAATATATAATTACATGTATTTTATTCTTCTGGAATTTTTTTTTCTAAATTTTAAATTAACATTAAAAAAATAGAGACATTTAAGAAAAATTAGATATTTAATATTGCCTCCATATTTTATAAACCAGTTTTTTATACAAGAGGTGCAAATGTGATGAAATATATCAAAATTTAAGGTAATAGGATTCTAAATCCCATGTATTTCATTTGATTTAACTCCTATTTCAAAATGTTTTTACCCTAGATTTTTCGAAAATATACTAGAAACATCCTTTAAAAATTATTCCTTTTTATAAATGGATATATATATGTTTCTTACTTGTTCATGTGACATAAATTTCAGAGAAAAATATTTTTCAATGTTATATTATTTTCCAATGAACTGCATTGACAGCTCCTGGACTATTTCTGCCCTGCTCAGTAATAATGATTTTTTATTCCAAAATATTATTTCATTTATTCATCTAGGAACCCAAAACAACTATTCATAAATGTGTTCTTTTAAAATCATTATAAAACCCATTCATGTTCATGGGTTTATTTTTGTAAAAAGATTATTATAAATTATCATTTGATCTGGAATACCTGAATATGACTATTTTATAATATTATAAGTTGTCTCAAAATTATAAATCCCTTTAATTCATTAGTTAATGTGATATATATTGTGATATTGTGTGTTTTATTAATTAACATGATTCTATATTTGAAAACAATTATGATGTTACAATTTATGAAGATATGATCTACATGAATATGGTGCTAGGTTATTTCATAACAATGTGTTGTATTTGACCATTATGTTATGATGTTTCATTATTATGTATATAAAAAATTCCATGATTTTACACTGATTACCTCATACATATGATAAAGGAACTATTATTATGATAATGTGATGATGATTATGCTCATCCATATACTACTGATTCATGTCTCTAAATACTAAAAGGTTATCCCTCCCAATATTAGGCTTGTACATCACTCCTTTGTTTGATGTATTTACCATGGAGAATAAATTTAATATAGATAACATGAGTTATTTTTAACGATGATAGAGATTTTATATAAATTATATCATATTTATATATATGTCATTTATGCACATAATTTTCAAATTATACATAACCTTTTGATCATTAAAATATTCAAAAAAATTATCATAAAAATGAAATAATATTCACACGAGAAAAAGTTGTGTCGGTAGATTTTACATGAATTTACTACATAAAATAGATTTTTACAACCATTATTATTTCAGATGAATTTATTTCTTTGTTTTATTGGTGAAGATGAAATATTTTTCATGTGGTAGTCAAAAAATGTTGTTTTATTTTGTTGTAAGAGTCCAAAAAATTGAGTAGTATATAAGTGAATTTATTAATAACAAAATAATTATATTGCATGAAAAAATTGACATGTTATATTAGAAACCTATCATTTAAGTATTTACATGTTCTATTTATAGTTTAATCTTCTTTAATCATAATTATCTATTGTGTCTAGTATAAACGTGTCTTTATGTTTTATGGATTTTTTTCATTAATTTTTTATTCAATTAAATGAACGTTCATATGAAATAAATTGAGAATATTTAATTTAAAAAGGAACATTTTTCAAAAAAGAATTCTCAGTATGTATAGTTGTAAACGAACTTTATTCAGGGGTACTTTTTTATGATTTACAGATTTTAGATAATTGAGTCTTTTAATATCTAATGGGATTTACTTCCATTATTAGTGATGTGAATTATAAAATTATTTTGGGTTTTAAATTAAATATACTACATAATGATTTTAGTTTTAAAAATGGTTTGTGTGTTTTGAGAAAACCCATTTTGTTTATTTAACATATTCTTTTTAAATCATACCTATTATAAAATATTGATTAAATATATTTAGATTAAAGAACCACATTCCATTTATATGAATTAGTTTTTGGGTATATAAGAAATCTTGGTTTCTTATATAATATATTTGCAAAAAATATTATTTTAGTATGTTGTTATTGTTATTTGAATTTATTTTTAACTATACATTTTTATTCTCTTTTTTATCATGTGATTGTTTTTTTGTATAGAATGATAATATATTAAAGATTAATTTGGATGTAAAAGTTATTTAATGAGAATTTATTATTGGGATTAAGTTCAAAGTTTCATAATTTTGGGTTTTAATTTCTTTAAAATTATTTAAGTGGTTCATTATATCACAATAATTTAAAATTAATTTTAGAGTGATTTATATTAGTCCCGGAAGAACACGAAGACACACCTGAGGGGGTGGATAAATCTGTTGTGGTCTTATTTTAACCAATAAAATTATTTTATTAAAACATTTTAAAACATTCATATCCTACCCATTGTTTTTTGTTAATATTGTTATATATTTTAATATTTAACCAATCATACAAATATATATAATTTATTATAGGAAAGTAAATTAACATAGGTTACTTAACAAGTTTAAACCCCTATTGGGATCCAATCTCATGGCATGCTTGGGATTTCCATGTCATGGATTATTTTCTAAAATAATACTATAAATATATTTTTTATTTTTAAAGGTATCATATTAAACCAAATAATGATAAATTCGTTAACTGTGATATCACAATATTTCATATTTGATCACTATATCATTCGACTAAAATTAATTATAGTGGTGACCCATAAGATCCTTTTCAGTACTACCATCTCCTTTTAAATTAGATCACATGTAATACCCAAGTAAATGTCTTTAAAAAATGCTATGATAGGATTTATCAACTCATATTGATATTGACTACCATAACTTCGTTATTTAAATCTGAAGAAACAAAAATTCTACTCCCTACAAAACTGTGAGATTATATATTGAAGTTAATTATTGGATTTCTCAACATATTTCTCAAAATATGTAATTATCATCAGAAAGTATTTAATATTTAATTTTAGGTTATTATCTGCAAAGTTTGTTTCTATCTCTACATTGTATTCATAGGTAGGGATATATTTTTCGGATTCCCATAACCTTAGCTTTAAGAACTATTTCTACTTTCTTACCCTTCCTCATACGTTTTGACGCCAATATAATCTCTATTAGATAAAATTATATTGGATTATAAATAAATTAGAATAAAAATAAATGTATCAAATTATTATTATTATTATTCCTTGAGAGATCTCTTAATATATTCTCTCTAATACATGTTCTCAAAAATATTATTCGTTTTACATACATTAGATCCCCCTTTATTTTTTCCTCTATGATATCTTAACCCATATAATTTTCATTATATGATAATATATTTTTTATTTTCTTTTTTTAATATGAATTAATGGTATTCAATTATTATTTCTCATTTCTTTCCAAAAGGTCCTATTATAGAATACCTATTTTGGGATCCCAAAATTTTTTATGCTACCTGTTGACCTCACCTTTTTTGATAATCCCAATTATGCCTTCACATAAATTGATAATCACAATAAATACTTATCTATATTCTAATTCCCTTAATATATGATATTTTGTTATCAAGATTATAATAATGTTAAAATAATCGTTGAGATATGTTAATCAATGTTTATTTATGTTTATATATGTTATAAATTAATTCTAACCCAATCGGATATGTTTTGCATAAAACAGATAAGTGTTTTTCACTGATCTGCATATAGCTACTGATAACAAAGCTACCGGTACATAGCCTACTGATAGACAGAGTCAGCGATAAGCTAAGGCTACCAATATGTACAGAGCTATCGACAGAAACCGAGCTACCGATAGAACAGGTCTACCGGTATGCTTAAGTCTTCCAGTATACTCTTGACGTTGATATGTACAGAACTACCAATATGAAGAAGTCTACCGATAGAACAAGGTCACAGACAGTTACCGATATAATTCTACCGATAGAGGAAGTCTACCGATACGAGCTACCGAACGGCCTACTGATACACATAGTAGTGACTGATATGAAGTGACTGACGTAGTCTACCGATACAAGTACAAAGTCACCGATACATCGAGCTAATGATTTCCCAAGAGATATCGATGGATTAATAGCTACCAATAATAATAGATACCAATAGAATGAATTCACCGATATATATAGCTAATGATACAAGTTAAAAGAGCTACTGATACAAGTTCAAATTGCTACCGATACAAGTTCAAAGAGCTACAGATACAAGTTCAATGAGCTACCGATGGAAGGATACTATTACACAGTCCACCGTACACATATACCAATAGAAGGCTACTAATGATTGACCAACCAGTTAAACTCTATTCTCTCAATAATATTTATTTATTAAGCTAACAGTTATATTTCATGTCTTCAATGTAGTTAATATTATTTAATGATATCTTTTTACTTTTCAGGGAATTGTACCTAGTACCCATTAAAAAAGTAATCATTCCATTTTATCAGAGATGAAATCTATAAAAGGGAAGATAAAGACCTAGCCGAGATACACAGAAAAAAATAGAAAGTGAATTGGTTGCATATAGAGAGCACAATAAACTAATAGGGCTCAACACCATTCAAATGTGGCGCATTCACACAAGGCTTCAACCATACTCCAAGAATCCTGGATATACTTAAGGATACTCTTCTAATGGAAACCATAAGTTGTATCTTGATTGAATAACTACAAAAAACACTTCATGCACTCAATATGATAAGTTTTACTAGGAAGAAGGAATAAAACGACACTTTTTTAGAGAAAAACTAGAGAAGGACTCAGAATATTTTCTGATCAACCAAACGAGTCCAGAGCTGCTATGTCGATCACTAAAGCTTTTCTAAACTCTTTATCACTTTCTTTAGTGATTCTTTGTTTTCATTTTGAGAAGTGTGTGTATCATGTTTATGTTACACAAACTCTCTCTCTGGAGCTAAACTGGAGGAATCTTAAATCCTCACTCAAACTCTATAATTCTTTATTTCCCACTGTGGATAGTGGTAGAGGTCGAGTACGACCTGGACAGTTGTGAGTTGTTGTTTGTTTTCCCACGTAGAACTGTTGTAGTGAACATTGTACCTGGATAGTGTGTTCACTGTTGTTTACCCCGATCCGGGGTGTGGATCAATATTTATAATTTATTTGAGAGGACTATGTCTCATCTTGAGACTGAACCTCTTGGTTACATCTGCTGTGCAATTTTAGATTAAATCGTATGTATACTATATATATATATATATCATATTCCTCTGCTAACTACGTTGAAATACAAAACTATTTTAATGATAATTTGATAGTAACGTTATCATGTGTTTATACTTAATGTAACCCATTATATAAGTTTCAAAAGTTAATTTCATCTTCTGATTATGTTAACTGAGACATAATCAATCAGTGAGAAACTAATTTAACATTTACACTCTGTATAAATTCACTAAAGTTTAACATTGTTTTTAAATAGGGGGATTTTAATAGAAATATTTTTAACAGAAATTTTAATTGGAACTCAATTAACCCCCCTCCTCTGGAGTATCCACTCTGACCAACATGTGGTATCAGAGGATTGTTTATTTATAAAAATTTTCAAAACCTTCTGTTTTTTAACTGTGATTTTAGTTACATCTTTAAAGATATTAAATTTTTGTTTTTTCAAAATGTTATCTCTTTAATACTATTTTTTAAAATCTAGTTATGGACAATAGACTATAGGTTGATGCTACTAACCGACCGCCTTTCTTCAATGGCACCAATTATGCCCAGTGGAAACTGAAAATGAAAATACATTTAGAGAGTTTGGGTTTTGATATCTGGACTACTATAGAATCTCAATATAAAATTCCAGAAACTGAAAGAAAAACATTGGATGAACCTAAAATTAATGCTTATAATAATAATTGTAAATCTATGAATGACTAATATTGTGATTTAGGAGATGAAGAGTTTAATAGAATTTCTACTTTCAAAACATCTTATGAAATATGGGATACATTGGGTGTTTCTCAAGAAGGAAAACCTATATTAATGAAATTAGATAAAATACTTGTATTATTAAATATGACAATTTTAAAATGAAAAATGATGAACCTATTTTTGACATGTATCTCATGTTCAAATACGATTTTCAATACTATGAGCTCACTTGGAAAGGTTGTTCCAGCAAAACAACAAATCATGAAATCATGAGATGACTACAAGATCGATGGAGGGGCACTTCTGTTTCAATTAGAGAATCATATGACATTGGGTATCTCCCTGTAAAAGAGATTATTGGTAAATTAATGACATATGAGGAAGAAATTAAGGTAAATAAGGAAGAAGATGATGAACCCAAGAGAAAATCCATGGCATTCAGGTCTTCTGCTTCTAGGAGCAATGACAAGGAGAAAATGAAGGTACCTACAGAAAGTTCCACCGGTGAAGATTCTGACTCTGACAGTGATTCTAAAATGGCTCAAATATCCATGAGATTCATGAAGATTTATAGGAATAATATGTTCTCCAAAAAATCTTACTAAAAAGGAATGTATGACAACAAGGGTCATTGGAAAAATGATTGGATGAAATTTGATAAGGAAGATGATATAGTCTACTATGAATGCAAGAGGAAAGGACACATCAAGGATGACTGTCAAAAATTAAAATTAAAAAAGAAAAATGATTATAAGGAAAAGAAGTATAAGAAAGCCATGAAAGCTACTTGGAGTGCTTCGGAGGACATCACAATTGAATCTGATGTTTCTGATTCTGAAAAGAATCATGCTAACATGTGCTTCATGACTAATATCTCTAAGGTACATGTTTCCACTATGGTGAATGATTATTATTTTGAAAATAATAGTGATTCAGATATTGAGGAATATATTTCTAAAGATGAGTTGTTTGAATATTGTAATATGCTAGAAGAAACATGTATTGAACTTAAGGACAAATATAAGACACTAAAGAAACAACTTGCTCTCACTGTCATTGTTAAATATTTCTTTGATATAGAGAAAGAAAATAATGCTCAACTGTTAAAGGAAAACATTGTACTGAAAATTTCTAATGAGAAAATTAGAAAGGACATAGAAAAGCTCAAAATGGGAAAAGATACACTTGCTCCAATGTTAGGGCAACAAGTTTCACCAAATTACACTACTGGTTTGGGATACAAACCTGGACAGAGACAGTTCACTAATACTCGATTTATTCCTAAGTCTAGAAGAAAATCTGTTTATTCTAGTTCTGGAAATTCCTATGATTCAACTAGTTATTCATATGGTTATAGATCAAATAATGTTTATCTTTAAAAATCTATTGATTCTGTAGATGATATGAAATCCATAAGACCAATATGGGTACCTAAATCTTTGATTGCTAACCTTTTTGGACCCAAGAAGATATGGGTACCAAAATCATTTCCAATTTAAATCTATTTTGTAGGAAACCTGTTTAAAGAGTTCTCACAAGAAGGTATTGTACTTGGACAGTGGATGTTCAAGGGACTTCTCTAGAGATTAATCATGCTTCAAAAGCTTAATAAATGTTGATAGAGGTCATTTCACCTTCGGTGATAATTCTAATGGAAAACTCATTGGCCCAGGCCAGATCGGTAACACTAATTCAGTTTTGATTTCTAATGTTTTATTTGTTACTAGACAGAAATAAAATCTTTTAGGTATTTCTCAATTATGTGACGATTGCTTTAATGTTATGTTTTAAAATGATTCTTTTAATGTTCTTAACTCTAAAAATTATTTTGTTTTTTCTTCTTTATGAAATGAAAATGTTTATGTTGTGGATCAGAATTATTTACCTAAGAAAAATGTTATTTGTTTAAATGATTTTCATAAAGAGTCATGGCATTGGCATAGAAGATTAGGACACTGCAACATCCACTCATATAGAAAATTGACTAGGAAGAACTTGGTTAGAGACCTACCCAAACTTGAATTCCCCTCAGACAATGTTTGTAATCCCTGTCAAAAGGTAAAGCAATATAATGTTTCTTTTAAATCAAAGAAAGAAGTCTCAACTTCTCAACCTCTCGAGTTGGTTCCCATGGATTTATTTGGACCTTATAGAGTTTCTAGTTTAAATGGGAAGCACTATGTCTATGTCCTAGTATATTAATTTTCTAGATATACTTGGGTATACTTCTTAGCTCACAAAAGTGAAGCATGTTCATACATTATAAAATACTCCAAATCTGTCGAAAACCTTAGTGGAATTAAGATTACAACATTGTGAGGTGATCATGGCCGTGAGTTTGAAAATAAAGAGTTTGAATATTATTTCTCACAAAATGGCTATAGTCACAATTTTTATGCTCTTAGGACACCTCAGCAGAATGTCAAAGTAGAAAGAATGAATAGAACCGTTCATGAAATTTCAAGAACCATGCTTAGTGAGTATAACCACCCTATTTATTTTTAGGCTGAAGCTGTAAATACAGCTTGTTATATTATTAATAAAGTCTTAATTAGACCTATTCCTAAGAATACCCCATATGAATTATAGAATAATATAAAACATAATGTTAGTTACTTCAGAGTCTTTGGTTGCAACGTTTTTATTCCTAATACAAAGGATAATCTGGATATGTTTGCTTCTAAAAGTGATGAAGGAATTTTTCGTGGTTTTTATTTATCTATCAAAGACTATAGAGTCTTTAATAAAAGAACCAAATGTGTGGAAGAATCTGTTTACATCATGTTTGATGAAACTTATCCACATGAGCCTAAAAATACTCTTGCAGATCTTGAAGAAGATTTGACTATTCTTGACATTAATGATAAAACTAAAGAACCTGCTATAAAAACATCCAGTTCTGGACATATTCAAGAATCTACTGCTACAGAACCTGAACATATAGATGAATCTAGAATTTCTAGTCCTACATTTACTATATGAACAAGGATTCTAAAGAAGCATCCATTGGATGTTGTTATTGGTAATCTTGATAGAGGGACATAAACTATAACTTCTCTAAGAAACCAGGTTGAACATCAAGACATTCATTCACAGTTAGAACCTGAAAATTTCAATGATGCAATCAATTATGTATTTTGGGTAATGGATATGCATGAAGAGTTAAATCAATTTGAATGAAACAAAATCTGGGAATTAATTGACATACATAAGGACAGTTTGACAATAGGCACTAAATTGGTTTTTTGAAACAATGTTGATGAGTCAGGAAACATAGTTATAAACAAAGCTAGGCTAGTTTCACAAGGATGTAGTCAAGAGGAAGGTATAGACTACGAGGAAACATTTTCACCTGTAGCTAGATTATAAGCTATTAGAATTCTACTTTCCTATGCTACTCATCTTAATTTCATGTTATATCAAATGGATGTCAAAAGTGCTTTTCTAAATGGTTTTATAAATAAAGATGTTTTTTGAACAACCACATGGATTTACTAATCCTTATTTTCCAAGTGGAGTTTTTAAACATTATAAAGAATTATATGGTTTAAAACAAGCTCCAAGAGCTTGGTGTGATAGACTTAGTAATTTTCTTATTTCAAAAATTTTTACTAAAGGGATTTCTGATCCAACACTTTTTATTAAAAGAATTACTAAAGATGTTTTAATAGTTCAAATAAATATGGATGATATTATTTTTGGATCTTCTAAACATTATTTATGTAATAATTTTTCAAAAAGTATGCCAAATGAATTTGAAATGAGTTTAATGGGAGGAATCAAGTATTTAATTGGATTTCTTGTTTTTCAAAATGAAAATGGTATTATTTTGAATCAATGAAAATATAAAATGGATCTTTTAAAATGTTTTGGTCTAGATTTTATGTTTAGTGTATGTATGTGTGAAAGATTTCAAGCTAATCCAAAAGAATATCATTTGATTGATATTAAAGAATTTTTAAGTATCTTAAAAACACTTTAAACATAGGTTTGTTTTACCCTAAAGTATAATCCTTTGAGTTAATGAGTTATTCAGATGCTAACCTTGCTGGTTGCAAGTTGGATAGAAAAAGCATATCAGGAACATGTCATTTATTGGGAAAATCCTTAGTATCTTTGTGTAGTAAGAAGCAGAATTCTGTATCTTTTTCCAGTGTCGAAGTAGAGTACATAGCTGCTGGTAGTAGCTTTGCAAAAATTTTGTGGATGAAAAATACTCTTTTGGACTATGGATATGATTTTAAGCATGTCTCTATCAACTATGACAACACTAGTGAAATAATCTTTTCGATGAACCCTGTGTCTCACTCTAGGACCAACCAGATTGATTTAAGGCACCATTTCTTGAGATATCATTACCAAAAGTGTGATATTATTCTTGAGATTATTGGTACTGAACATCTATTAGCTGACATTTTCACCAAACCTTTGAGTTCGGATATGTAAAGTTACATTAAACACGAGTTAAGAATGATTAACCTTGATCAGTAGCTACCTCACCGATGTAATCCTCACCGATGTAACCTCAATGATTTAAATCCTCACCGATGTACCCTCACCTATGTGAATTCTCACTGATATACCCTACTGATGAGTCTTCTATTTTAAACTCTTGTCTGCCGCTAGAATTTGAATGGTTTTTTACTTTCTTATTTTAGTTATTTATTTTATGATTCTTAAATTATAAAAAAAAGTCTGAGATACTTCCCAATCTACCGAGCCTCACACCCTTTACTCTAAAACCCGAACACCCGAATCTTTTGAGAACCCTAAATCCCTCGAATCCAAGATGGAAAAAACCAAACTCCCTTCTATTAGAGATGTTTCCTGATGAGCCAAAAGAATATAACCAGAAGTCCGAGCCAGAAGCATGTGGTAGTGCTAGCAGAACAAGATGAGGATGAATACCATTAAATCCTCATTTTCAAAATAGTGTTATTGTGATCGAAAAAGAGTTGTGTGTGGAATGGCTGTTGTCAAGTAAATCGTTAGTGCTCGAAGTGATGAAAGATCAAAATTGGATAGATTTTTTTTAGAACAACCATGGTCCCTACTATCCTAAGATAGTGAAATAGTTTAATGACTATGTAAGTTTCAAGAAATCTGAAGATCAGAACCGATTAACATCGTTTGTGAATGGAAAGGAGTTGTCTTTTTCATTGACTGAGTGGGATGAATGTCTGAAAGTTCCACACAAAGGTGTATCTGGATATTTATCGAGAGCTATTCCACCTACTAGTGATATCTTTGATTATGAGACTGCCTTGGAGGAACTCACTGGGGATGGAAATCAAAGACAAGTACTAGCTGCTGAAATGGATGGAGAGAACAAATTATTTTTCATGTATGTTCAGCATGTCTTAATACCAAGGAGAGGAGACATTGAAAATTTAAGATATCAGTATTTCTATCTCCTGCATCTTTTGAGACATGGAGTCAAGGTGAATCTATGCAGATTTCTGATGACTCAAATAGAGGATATGATTAGACCCAGGTAAAAAACCAATGACTTTTTCTTTGCCATGTTGATCTCAATAATGATAAATGTGAATGGAATTGCTGAGTCTCAAGATGAGACAGTTGTAGTAAGGAACAATTTATGTGTCACCAGTACAGTTTTCAAGTACATGAAAATAAATTGGAACACATGGAGAGGAGAATGGGTCACTGATGACAAGAAGGTGTATGATAAGTTCAATCATGTGGATCATCCTTCAAGACCAAGGGATGTGAGGGATCTAGGTCTAGGACCTGATGAAGAGGTTCCAGAATACAGTGATAATTCCAAAGAGGAAGAGTCCTATGCTGATGAAGGAGGAGACCCTGACATACCTCCGAGCCAAACTCCTGAAAATCTAGATCAACATTAATCAGATAAGGAAGAAGCTGCTTTAAAGGATGTTGAAGTGGCTGCTGTTGAAAATGAAGAAGATGTTCATGAATGTGAAGCATCTCTATCAGCTGATTTGATTCTTAGTCCAACGATTGGACAATCTTCAGTGCCTTTTAAGGATGTTAGTGAAGTTGACATACCTTTGAAAATTTTGGAATACCCTCCAGCTATTATAGAGAATTAATTGATAGTAGAATATTCTCTTAAAAAAGGACAACCTACTGAGAATGATGTTGAGAATGCTGTTGTTTTACTTGAGGATGCACCAGTTGAGGGGGAGCATCAAACTAAGTTTAGAAGTGTAACAGTGGATGTTGATATTGAGGACTGGGTGGAAGACCCAGGTTTTGAGGTCTGTGGTTTAGACTATCCTGATTCTGATAACAAACCATTTCTAAATAGATCAAAAATCATTTATGATGTTGAATCTGAGTTTTTACCTGAAGATGTAGTAAAAAATATTGACCTAGATATTTTAATGAAAAACCTTATGTACAGTTTTTTGGAAGAAGTTAAGAAGATGGAAGTTTCTCTGTTATCATCAATTCAATGGATCATAACTGACTATGTGGACAGTTTAGCTTTTTAAAAAGTATCTATTGCAGTTTATCCTACTGATATGATCACTAAGGCTGACCTTGAGTTCTTAAAGGTTGAGCTGAAATAATATTTTAGTGCTTTAGTTGCTGAGATGAAGCACTGTTTTGCTGAAGAGATCAGTATGTTGAAAAGATCTTTTCAATTATATCTAGGTTGTAATTTTACATACATTATGACAGAAATAATTTATGAAGTTAAAGATTTCCAAACTCAAATATCTATTCTGGAAGCAGATCTTGAAGCGTTAATGAAATTGGTTATCTCTATGGAATCATACATGTGCTCAAAATCCAATGAAGACAAGGACATAGCATATGTCTAGAGTGTTGTTAGTCAGATGGTTTGAATGTTTAATGGTTTTAAAACCTCCATGAAATATCATGATAAAACCCAGCATTCTCAAGTTCATAATCTTATTAGTGGGTTGACCAAAAACTTCAATGAAACAGTATCCTTCTCTATTGGTTTGGTTTCTTCTAAATCGTACTTTGATATGGATCAGATTTGAGCTATGATGAAGGAGGAGCTTGGTTCAGTTTCAACTAGTGGCTCTGTGCACTCATCCAAACTGAAAAAATTTGTGCTTTATACTAGAGATTCATCTAGATAAATAATGAAGATATTCTAAGACTATATAAGGGAAGCTACTGCCTCTCAGAAAAAAGTGAGAGAAAAAGTGGACTCCTATTTCCAAAATATTTACACAAAGCATCAACTAAACAATCACATCAAACTTCTAATGGAAAATATAAAGATGCCTCCAGTCAATCAAGCCTATAGAGTGAAAGTCAACAAACTAAGGGAATTTGATCCTGAGTTGATCAAAATTTTTGAGAACAAGGATGACTTCATATCTGCTATGGAGAGAGGAGGAGGAATAATTATGGATTTCAGAAATCTATTACTGCCTTTCCTGCATGTTGATGCTAGGCCAGTGATTGTACCTCCAGCCATACATGCCTCTACTTCTACTACTTCTCATATTTAGATGACTCTGGACAAAGAAATTCGAACCCTCACACTTATGATCACTCAAAGAACTCTTCAGTACAGGCTAGACATGGTGTCAATGGCTCAGCCTCTTATGATCATCTCCGGTGTTCCTAAGCCTTCACCTACATCCACACAACCTGAATCATCTTATGATCCCTAGGGAAAATCTCACATTGAGGTTGTGGATTGATCAAGTGGCTAAGATGTTTGATAGGAATCCTTTTTATTCAGTTTTCTATCCATTTACCTTTTTAAAACATTTAATATAAGTGGATTTCTTTTCTTTATTTTTTTTTTATTTTTTTCCTCCTCTATTTGTTGTTTACCAATTTTTGATTATCACAAAGGGAGAGAAATATTCTACAAAGATTCTATAAAGGGGGAACATAATATTTGGGGAGAAAGTATCAAAGGAGGAGAAATTATATCTAAGGAAGATCTATCCTGCTTTGCCCCTCTAATACTGCGACTATTAACTCTCTGACACCATTACATTTAATTTTATCTCTGATACTATCACATTTTACATTAAATCTCTAATACATATTGTTCTATAATATACTATTTTCTCTGAGAAAATTTAATTCAGTGTTATATCCTCTGATACAATTACTCACTATTTTAAAATAATAATATCATAAGTTGCGATTTTGAAAAAGGGGGAGATTGTTGACCTCACCTATTTTGATAATCCCAATTATGCCTTCACATACATTGATAATCCCAATTAATGTTTATCTATATTCTAATTCGCTTAATATATGATATTCTGTTTTCAATATGATATTAATGTTAAAATAATCCTTGGGATATGTTAATCAATGGTTATCTATGTTTATATAAGTTATAAATTAATTCTAACCCAATCTGATATGTTTTGCTTAAAACAGATAAGTGATTGTCACTTATCTGCACATAACTACTAATAACAAAGCTATTGGTACTTAGCCTACTGATAGACAGATTCACTGATAAGCTAAGGCTACCGATATGTATAGAGCTACCGACAGAAACCGAGCTACCGATAGAACAGGTCTACCGGTTTGCTTAAGTCTTCTAGTATACACTTATCGCTAATATGTATAGAGCCACCGATATAAAGAAGTCTACCGATCGAACCAGTTCATAGATAGTTACCGATAAATGTCTACCGATAGAGTAATTCTACTTATACAAGCTACTGATCGGGCTACCGATACACAGGCAAACGACTGATATGAAGCGACTGACATAGTCTACCGATACAAGTACAGAGTCGCCGATAAATTGATCTACCGAGATCCCAAGAGCTACCGATAGATTAAGAGGTACGAATAATAAGAGATACCGATAGAATGAAGTCACTAATATATATAGCTACTGATTCAAGTTCAAATATCTACCGATACAGGTTAAAAGAGTTCCCGATACAAGTTCATAGATCTACCGATACATGTTCAAAGAGCTACCGATGGAAGGTTACTATTACACAGTCCACCGTACACATCTACCAGTAAAAGGCTACTAATGATTGACTAACCAGTCAAACTCTATACTATCAATACTATTTATTTATTAAGTTAACCGTTAGCTTTGATTTATTTAATGAGGTTAATGTTATTTAATGATATCTATTTACATGTCAGGGAACCGTACCTAGTACCCATGAAAAAAGTAATCATTCATTTTTTCCAGAGCTGAAAGCTATAATAGGGACGATAAATACCTATCCAAGATACACAAAAAAAAAATAAAAAGTGAAGGGGTTGCATACAGATAGAAAAATAAACTTAGAGGGCTCAACATTGTTCAAACGTGGTGCATTCACTCAAGGATTCAACCATACTCCTTGAATCCATGATATACTTAAATCTACTCTTATGAAGGAAACCACAAGCTGCATATTGAGTGAAGAACTACAACAAACACTTCATGCACTCAAAATGATAAGCTGTACCTAGAACAAGGATGAAAACGACACTCTGTTTTTTAGAGAAAAACCCGAGGAGGACTCAAAAGATTTTCTGATCAACCAAACGAGTCTAGAGCTGCACTTCCTATCACTAAAGCTTTTCTATGCTCATTCTAACTTTCTTTAGTGATTAATTCTTTAAATTTTGAGATTTTTCTGTATCCTGTTGATTTTACACAGACACTGTCTCCTGAGCTAAACTAGAGGATTCTTAATTCCTCACTCAAACTCTGTAACTCTTTGTTTCCCACTGTGGATAGTGGTAGAGGTCGAGTAAGACCTGGACAGCTGTGAGCTGTTGTTGGTTTTCCCACGTAGAACTGTGGTTGTGGTCTTTTTACCTGGATAGTGTGTTTACTGTTGTTTAACCCGATCCAGGGTGTGGATTAGTTTATATAAATTATTTGAGAGGACTAAGTCTTGGCTTAAGACTGAACCTCTTGGTTACATATGTTGTGCATTTTTAGTTTAAATAATATATAATATATATATATATATATCATATTCTTCTGGTAACAACTTTGAAATACAAAACTATTTTAATGCTACTTTGAAAGATAAATTAACAAGTGTTTATACTTATTGTAAACCAGTAAGTTAGTTTCAAAAGTTAATTTCATCTTCTAATTAAGTTAGCTGAGACCTAATCAGTCCTTGATAAACTAATTGAACATTTACAGTCTGTATAAATTCACTATAGTTTAACATTGATTTTAAATATGGGGATTTTATGAGAAATATTTTTAACATAAAATTTTAATTGGAACTCAAATACCCCCCCCCACCCCCACCCCCTGTCTTGAGTATCCACTCCAAACAACATTTGGTATCATAGGATTGTTTATTTATACAAATTTTCAAGACATTCTATTTTTCAAATGTGATTTTAGTTGCATCTTTAATGATATTAAATTTCTGTTTATTCTAAATGTTATCTCTTAAAAACTATTTTCTAAAATCTAGTTATGCACCACATACTAGAGGGTGTGGCTACTAACTGGACACCTTTCTTCAATGGAACCAATTATGCCCAGTGGAAACTGAAAAGGAGAATACATTTAGAGGGTATGGGTTTTAATATCTGGACTGCTATAGAATCTCAATATAAAATTCTTGAAACTAGAAGAACATCATGGGATAAACCTACAATGACTACTTACAATAATAATTATAAAGCTATGAATGCCTTGTATTGTGGTTTAGGAGATAAAGTGTTTTTTAGAAATTCTTCTTGCAAAACTACATATGAAATATGGGATACATTGGGTGATTCTCATGAAGGAACAACCAATGTAAAAGAAATGAAATTAAATAATTATACTATTAAATATGATAATTTTAAAAATAAAACTTATGAATCTATTTCTGACATGTATCTCAGGTTTAATGATATTTTCAATTCTATGAGCTCACTTGGAAATGAGTTCTAGCAAAGGAACAAATCATGAGAATCTTGAGATGTCTACTAGATCGATGGAGGGGCAATTCTGTTTCAATAAGAGAATCATGTGACATATGGGATCTCCCTGTAAAAGAGATTATTGGTATAGTAATGATGTATGTGGAAGCACATAAGGTAAATAAGGAAGAAGCTCATAAACCCAAGAGACAATCTGGGGCATTCAAGTCTACTACTTCTAAGAGCAAAGACAAGGAGAAAATGCATGTACCTACTGAAAGTTAATCAAGTGAATATTCTGACTCTGACAGTGATGCTGAAATGGATCAAATAGCCTTGATATTAAAAGAGTTTTATTGGAAGAATAAGTTCATCAGAAAAACAATCTACGAAGGAAAGCATGACAACATGGGTCATTGGAAGAATTATTAGAAGAAATCTGATAAGGAAGATGATATAGTCTGTTATGAATGCAAGAAGAAAGGACACCTCAAGGCTGACAGTCCAAAATTAAAATTCAAAAAGAATCATGATTATAAGGAAAAAATTATAAGAACTCCATGAAATCTACATGGAGTGCTTCGGAGGACAACATAAGTGAATTTGAAGTTTCTTATTCTGAAAAAAAAATCATTCTAACATGTGCTCCATGATTAATACCTCTGAGGTACCTATTTCCCCTATGCTGAATGATTATTATTCTGAAAATAACAATGAGTCAGAAAATGATTAAAATATGTCTGAAGCTGAATTTTTGGAATATTGTAACATGCTAGATGGTACATGTAATGAACTTAAGTAAAAATATATGTCATTAAAGAAACAACATGCTCTCACTGTCATTGCTAAATTTTCATTTTATATAGAGAAATAAAAGAATGCTCAACTCTTAAAGGAAACCACTAAAATGAAAATGCCTAATGAGAAACATAGAAAGGACTAAGAAGATTTCACAAAGGGAAAAGATACACTTACTAAAATGATAGGAAAACTAGTTGCACCAAAGTACACTACTGGTTTGGGATACCAACTTTGACAGAGACAGTTCACTAAAACATGATTTATTCCCATGTATGGACAAAATATTGCTTATTCTAGTTCTAGAAATTCTTATACATCAACTAGTTATTCATATTGCTATAAATCAAATATTGTTTATCTTTCAAAATCTATAGATTCTATAGATTATATGAAACCCATAAGACAAATATGGGTACCTAAAGCTTTGATTGATATCCTTTATAGACCCAAGATGATATGGGTACCATAATCATTTCCAATTTATATCTGTTTCGTAGGAAACCTATTTGAAGAGTTCTCCCAAGAAGGTATGGTACATGGATAGTGGATGTTCAAGGCACATGTCTGGTGATTATTCATGCTTCAAAAGTTTATGAAATGTTGATGGAGTTCATGTCACCTTTGGTGATAATAATAAAGTAAAAATCATCAGCCTAGGCCAGATTGGTAACACTGATTCAGTTTTGATTTCTAATGTTTTATTTGTTGATGGACTTAAATACAATATTTTATGTATTTCTCAATTATGTGATGATGGATTTAAGGTTTTTTTTGAAAATGATTCTTGTAATGTTTTTAAATCTAAAAATGGTTCAGCAATTTCTGATTTAAGAACTAAAAATGCTAATGTTGTGGATCTGAATTTGTTAGCAAAGAAAAATGTTACTGTTTAAATGCTTTTCAAAAAGAGTCTTGGCTTTGGCATAGAAGATTATGATACTACATCATACACTCACTTTGAAAATTGACTAGGAAGAACTTGGTTAGGGACCTACCCAAACTTGAATTCCCATCAGACAAAGTTTGTAATCCCTGTCAAAAGGGAAAGCAACATAAAGTTTCTTTTAAATCAATGAAAGAAGTCTCAACTTCTCAACCTCTCGAGTCAGTTCACATGGATTTATTTGGACCTTCTAGAGTTTCTAGTTTAAATGGAAATCACTACGTCTATATCATAGTAGATGACTTTTCTTGATATACATGGGTATACTTCTTAGCTCACAAAAGTGATGCTTTATCTTACTTTATCAAATACTCCAAATCTATTGAAAACCTTAGTGGACATATTATTAAAACTCTGAGAAGTGATCATGGTCGTGAGTTTGAAAATCAAGAGTTTTAATCTTATTTGTCACACAATGTCAATAGTCACAACTTTTCTACTCCTAGGACACCTCAGCAGAATGGTGTAGTGGAAAGAAGGAATAGAACCATTCAAGAAATTGCAAGAACCATGCTTAATGAGTATGCCCTGCCTATTTTTTTGGGCTGAAGCTGTAAATACATCTTGTTATATTATTAATATAGTATTTAATAGACATGTTCTTAAGAAGTCCCCATATGAATTATGGAATAATAGAAAACATAATGTTAGTTACTTCAGAGTCTTTGGCTGCAAAGTTTTTATTCTTAATACAAAGGATAATATGGACAAGTTTGCTTCAAAAAGTGATGAAGGAATTTTACTTGGTTATTATTTAACAAGAAAAGCCTATAGAGTCTTTAATAAAAGAACCAAATGTGTGGAAAAATATGTTCACATCATGTTTGATTAATCTGATCCACATGAGCTTAAAACATCTCTTGAAAATATTGAAGAAGATTTGACTATTCTGGACCATAATGATAAAACTAAAGAACCTAGTATAAAAACATCCAGTTCTGGACCTATTCGAGAATCTGCTACATTAGAACCTGAACCTATAGATGAACCTGAAATTTATTGTCCTACCTTTAATAGATCAACAAGGATTCTAAAGAATCATCCTTTGGATGCTATTGTTGGTAATCTTGATAGAGGGACACATACTAGAGATTCTCTAAGAACCGAGGTTGAACATCAAGACTTTCTTTCACAGTCAGAATCTAAAAATTTCAATGATGCAATCAATGATGAATTTTGGGTAATGGATATGCAATAAGAGTTAAATCAATTTGAACGAAACAATGTCTCGAAATTAGTTGACAGACCTAAGGACACTTTGACAATAGGCACTAAATGGGTTTTTAGAAACAATGTTTATGAGTCAGGAAACATTGTTAGAAACAAAGCTAGGCTAGTTTCACAAGGATATATTCAAGAGAAAGGTATAGACTATGAAGAAACCATTTTATATGTAGCTAGATTTGAAGCTATTGGAATTCTACTTGCCTATGTTGCTCATCTGAATTCCAAGATATTTCAAATGGATGTCAAAAGTGCTTTTCTAAATGGTTTTATAATTGAAGATGATTTTGTTGAACCACCACATGGATTTACTAATCCTCATTTTCCACTTTGAGTTTTTAAACTTTCTAAAGCTTTATATGGTTTAAAACAAGCTCCAATAGCTTGGTATGATTGACATAGTAATTTTCTTATTTCAAAAAGTGTTACTAAAGAGATTGTTGTTCAAACTTTTTTTATTAAAAGAATTTCCAAAGATGTTTTAATAGTTCAAATCTATGTTGATGATATTATTTTTGGATCTTCTAAACATTATTTATGTACTTATTTTTCAAAAACTGTGAATAATAAATATGAAATGAGTTTAATGGGAGAACTCAAATATTTTCTTGGATTTCATGTTTTTCAAAATGAAAATGGTATTATTTTGAATCAAATTAAAAATTCAAAGGATCGTTCAAAATGTTTTGGTCTGGATAGTATTAATGAAAGTAAAACTCCTATGAGTACAATCTGTAAATTTGATGCAGATGAAACTGCGAAACCAAATACAGAGCTATGATTGGAAGGTTACTTTACCTTAATGCTAGTCGACTAGATATTATGTTTAGTGTATGTATGTGTGCAATATTTCAAGCTAATCCAAAAGAATCTCATTTGCTTGTTGTTAAAATAATTTGTAGGTATCTTAAACACACTGTAAACTTAGGTTTGATTTACCCAAAAGGACAATCCTTTGAGTTAATGAGTTATTCAGATGATGACAGAGCTGGTTGCATGTTGGATAGAAAAAGCACATCAGGAACATGTCATTTATTGGGAAAATCCATAGTATCTTGGTGTATTAAGTTTTAGAATTCTGTAGCTTTTTCCACTGCTGAAGCAGAGTACATAGCAACTAGTAGTTATTGTGCACAAATTCTGTGGATGAAACACACTCTTTTGGACTATAGATATGATTTTAAGCATGTCTCTATCTACTATGACAACAGTAGTGCAATAAAAATTTCAATGAACATTGTGTCTCACTCTAAGACCAAACAAATTGATGTAGGGAACCATTTCTTGAGAGATCATTACCAAAAGAGAGATATTATTCTTGAGTTTATAGGTACTGAACATCAATTATCTGATATTTTCACCAAACCATTGACTTAGGTTATGGTAAGTTACATTGGACACGAGTTAGGAATGTTTAAACTTGATCACTGGCCACCTCACCGATGTAATCCTCACCAATGTAACCTCGCCGATGTAACCTCACAGATGTAATCCTCACCAATTTAACCTCACCGATTTAAATCCTCACCGATGTATCCGCACCGATGAGAATTCTCACTGATAAACCCTATCGATGAGTGCGCTGTTTTAAACTTCTATCTGCTGCAAGAATTTGAATTGTTTTTTACTTTCTTGTTATATTTATTTATTTTATGATTCCTAAGTGATATAAATAAATTTCGAGCTACTTCTAAATCCACCGAGCCTCAAACCCTTTACCCTCAAACCCGAAATCCTGAATATATTGAGAACCCTAAATCCCTAGAATCCGAGATGAAAAAATCCATTCTCCCTTCTGTTAGAGATGTTGCCGATGAGCCTAAGGAAAAGAAGCTGAAATCCGAGCTAGAAGCAGCTTGCAGTGCTAGCAGAACAAGATCAGGAAGATGACCAGTAAATCCTCATTTGCATAATAGAGTTATTGTGATTGAAAATGTGTTGTGTGTGGAATATCTGATGGCATGTAAATCATTAGTTCTCGAAGTGCTGAAAGATCAAATGTGGGTAGATAGTTTTTTCGAACAACAATGGTCCCTACTATCTGAAGCTAGTGAAATAGTTTTATGACTATTTAGGTTTTGAGAAATCTAAATATGATAACCGAGTATCATCGATTGTGAATGGAAAGGAGTTTTCTTTTTCATCGACTGAGTGGGCTGAATGTCTGAAAGTTCCACAAGAAGGTGTATCTGGATATGTCTCGATAGATTTTCCACCTACTAGTGATATCTTTGATTACGTTATTGCCTTGGAGGAACTCACCGGGGATGGAAATCAAAGACAAGTAGTAGATTCTGAAATTGATGGAGAGAACCATTTGATGTTCAAGTTTGTTCAGCATGTCTTAATACCAAGGAGAGGAGACCTTGCAAATTTAAGATATCAGGATATCTATCTCCTGCATCTTTTGAGAAATGGAGTCAAGGTGAATCTATGCAGACTGCTGATGACTCAAATGGTGGATATGATTATATCTATGTCAAAATCTAATGCCTTGTTATTTGCCAAATTTATCTCAGTAATGATGACAGTGAAATGAATTTCTGAGTCACAAGATGAGACAATGGTAGTAAGGAAAATTTTCTGTGTCACCAGTACATATTTAAAGTACATGAAAATATATTGGATCCCATGGAGAGGAGAATGGTTCACTGATGACAAGAAGGTGTATGATAATTTCAATCATGTGGATCATCCTTCAAGACCAAGGGATGTGAGGGATCCAGGTCTGAGACCTAAGGAAGAGGATCCAGAATACAATGATAATTCAGAAGAGGAAGAGTCCAATGCGGATGAAGGAGGAGACACTGACTTACCAACTTGACCAACTCCTGAAAATATAGATCAACATAAATCATATAAGGAATAAGCTTCTTTAGAGGATGTTGAAGTGGCTGCTGTAGAAAATTTTGAATATTTTCATGGAATTGAATCATCCCTGTCAGCTGATTTGAGTCTTAGTCCAGTCAGTGGAAAATATTTAGTGCCTACTAAGGATGAAAGTGAAGTTGACATACCCTTTCCAATTTTGGAAGACCCTAAATCTATTACAGAGAAAGAATTGATAGTATAATATTCTCCTAAAAATGGAAGACCTACTAAGAATGACGCTAAGAATGCTATTTTTTTACTTGAGGATGCACCAGTTGAGGGGCAGCATCAAACCAAGTTTGGAAGTGTAACAGTGGCTTTTGATATTGAGGACAGGGCAGAAAACCATGGATTTTTGGTATTTGGTTTAGACTATCCTGATTCTGAGAATGGAGCATCTCTAAATAGACCAAAAATCATTTATGATGTTGAATTTGAGTTGATACCTGAAGATGTGGTCAGAAAGCATGACCTGGATATTTTGAAGAAAAATCTTAAGGATAGTTTTGTGGAAGATGTAAAGAAGATGGACGTTTCTCTGGTATCATCAATTAAATCGATCATGACTGACTCTGTGGTCAGTTCAGCATCTGAAAAATTATTTGTAGAAGTTTCTCCTAATGATATGATCACCAGGGATGACCTTGAATCCTTAAAGGTTGTGTTGAAAGAATCTTTTAGTGCATCAGCTGCCGAGATGAAGCACTGATTTGCTGAAGAGATTAGTATGTTATAATGATCTTTGGAACTCTCTATAGGTTTTAAATTGTCATCCTTTATGATAGAAATAGTTGAATAAATAAAATATTTCCAAAATTAAATATCTATACTGGAAGATTATCTTGAATCTTTAATGAAATTGTTTATATCTTTGGAATCATACATGATCTCAAAATCCCAAGCAAACAAGTACTTAGCCTATGTCAATAGTGTTTTAAGTCAGATGATATCAGTGTTTGAAGGTATTAAAACCTCCATGAAAGATCATTTTAATACCCAGGATTCTCAATTTCAAAATCTTATCAGTGGGTTGACCAAAAACATCAAGGAAACAGTAACCTTCTCTATTGGTTCGGTGGCTTCTGAACAATTAGTGGATATGGATCAAATTCGATCTAGGATGAAGGAGGATCAGGGTTCATTTTCAACCAATGGCTCTGTGGACTCATCCAAACTATGAAAATTTGATCTTTCTACTAGAGATTCATCTAGATAAATAATGAAGATAGTCCAATACTATATGAGAGAAGCTTCTGCCTCTTAGAACGAAGTTAAAGAAAAATTGGATTCCTATTTCCAAAAGATTTACACAAAGCATCAACTCAACAATCACTTCAAATGTAAAGACCCATAAAATTCAAGGAAAATTTTTTCTTAATTTTCTTTAGAATTTTACAAGAGCGCGGTTTCTGACGGCACCTGATTCCGAGGCCCGGAGTGCCCGGAATCAATTTCCGAAGTTTGGCTCGGGTACGTTCAGTGAGCGAATGAGCGGGATTTTCCTAACTTTTGATCCGGTGCTCGGAATTGAAATCTGAGGGCACTGATGAACTCGTAACGCCGATATTCGCTTAAGGAGACCTATTCGGAAGTTGCGTTTATTGCGAGACGAAAGTTAGTTTTTGGGAGATTTACAAAAAGTTGAATAAAAAAATTGTTGAATTCTTTTTATTTTACTTTTGTAGGTTAACTATTCTCAAAGGGAGTTAGGGGTGGGTCCCACACCCACATAACCTCCCTTGAGAGGATTAAGTGTGGTGGGACCCACACAAACCTAAACCTCTCATCTTCCCCCTTAAACTTCCCTCTCTCCCTCTTAAATGTTTGTTAACTTAACATCTAATTAATTACACATGACATGTTTAATTAATTAAATGTTATTTTTTTGAATTTTTGAAGTTTTGAATTCGTTGGCTTGGTAAATAAAATAAGGAGGAACCTTATTTTATTTGGTTAGTCTTGTTTAGCAAACTTAAGAGGATTTTTGAGAGCTCCTCCTCCTTCTTCTTCAACTTGACGAAGAACGCTCAACTTGACGAAGAACGCTCAAGTTCCGACGAAGAACGCTGCTCCTCTCTTCTTCGTCTTCCGTGTCAACGAGAGGGAACGCCACTTCCTCCTCGGACTCCCTTCGTCAGCATACGAAGATTCGCCAACGACGTATCTCATCGGACACACCCCTTCGTCATCGGATTTGACGAACGACTACCGCGACGCCCGACCTCCGCGACGTTGTCTTCCACGGGACGTTGACAAATCTTCGAATCTATACCCAAGGTAGGGGTTGTTGTATTTTGTTTATTCTTTTATCCTTGTCCGTGGTTCATGCTTGATTAACGTAAGGATTTTAAGTTGTGTTATTGTTTAACGTGAGGGGGGCCGGACCGAATGAACACGGCCGAACCCCCCCCCCCCCATCGTTCTTGTTGATTTACCTTGCGAGTGGAAACAAGGTGGTGTGGTGCCGTCGCACCACGCTGTTAATCGTGCGATTATATTACGTGACACCGTCGCGCGCGCACCATGGAAGAATCATCAAGAACGCGACATCGTCGCGCCGTGTTGAAGGAAATCAAAGGCACGACGGAGGGGCACGGTGCCGTCGCACTGCGCCGGACGACGAACACCACGGCCGGTTCCGGGCCGTGGCGGAACGAGAAGACCGGCGGCCAGGTCACCGGCGTCGGAAGCCGAAGAGGGGACCGGATTTTCCGGTCCCGTTTGAGAAAATCGGCCGACAGTTGGCCGGCCGGATGGTCAAAGGCCGGGGGAATAAATTCCCCTGGCCAGCTCTAAAAACCCCCCCTCATTTAAGAGGGGGGAGGTTACCTTGAGGGGGGGGGGGGGCAGGAGGCCCCCCGGTTTTTCTTCAAGCCGGCCCCCACATAGGGGCCGTTTTTTTTTTACAAAGGGCGCGACATATAGCCGCGCCGCCCCATCAATCAAGTGGGGGCTTGATCCCCCCGCTCGCTGCCTCCGTGCGGCATCGGGCCGCCGCGCCGCCGGCCAGCCGGCCGGCCGGGCCGGGTCGGACCCGGGTCGGGTCGTCCCGGTTCGGGCTGACCCAGGGGGGTCGGGCCGGGTCGGCCCGGACCCGGACCCCCCCGTTTCGGATCATTTTCGGTCTTTTGGACATAACATGAGCCACGGACCTCCGATTGACGAACCGTCTGCGGCAACGCGATCCTTGGATCTAGACGGTCGTTTTGGTATATCGCACTCAAGGTTTCAGATTACTTTGAGTTCGGCCGGGTTGGTTCGTTCACGAAACCAACCGGGCCTTCGGAGCGGAAACGCTCATATCTTGAGCTACGGACGTCCGATTGACGTGCCGTCAGCCGTGTTGTGTTCCTCTTAGTGAGACGGATCTTTTGGAATGCTCCGCCCGAGGTTTGGACGTAGGTGGAGTACGGTCGGGTTGGTTTTGCCTTAAAACCCAACCGGGCCCCGGGGACGAAAATGCCAATAACTCTCAGACCGGGCGTCCGATCGACGCGTCGTCTGTTGCGTTGAGTTCCTGTTGACGATACGGAACTTTTGGATACATCAACTCTGGTCTTTGTGACACTTGATGTATCAGCCTCTCGGCTCGTTGAGCGGACCCTCCGAACGAGCTTGCTGTGTGCGGGAGCCCTAGGGCTGGCTGCGACTGTTACTGTGACTACTACTGCTACTACTGCTACTGTGACTGCGACGACGACAGTACAGAGATCCTTTGTGGATTCGACGACAACGACTACAGAAGTGAGCGATCCTATGTGGATCAGTGCTACAGGTCCTGTGTGGGCCCGATCCTGTGTGGGTCCGATCCTGTGTGGGTCTTTTGCGGGGGTTTGTTACCTATCGATCCTTCGTGGGTCCGACGACTTAGATGGATCAGAGATCATCTTTATCGTCTTTCGAAGAAGTATACCTGTGTGAGCTGAATTCTTTTGTTTTCCTGTGTGGATTGTGTTGTGCTATCCTGTGTGGATTATGTTTTGCTTTCCTGTGTGGAATACGTTTATTTTCCTGTGTGGACTGAGTTGTACTTGGGCTCGGAGGTTGGAGCGTATTTGAAATTGATGACTTTGGTATATGTATAGGCATATACCTAAGCAGTGTCAGTTATTACTTCGTGATTGTTCCTTTCTTGTGGTTTATCCTTTGTGGATTTGAGAGACCTTCAGGGGTCTCAGGGTCCCTACTGAGTAGCTTTTACTCACCCCTGCACGGGCTTTGCCCGCACTACGTTGTGTTGGTTGCAGACGACGGACAGCGTTGACCTTAGCTGAGGATTGCAGAGCAGGACGGTACCTGGAGGTGGACCACTGGGAGGGACGTGCTCGGAGTGGACGGCGGGACCCGTGGAGCAGAGGAGCTATCTGTACCCACCCTTCAGGTGGGATTTCCAGTGGACAGCTCGGTGTAGCGGCTTTTACTTTTCATTTAATGTTTTCCCTTTCGAGTTGTACTTTACTTTCAGTTTGGGTTTGTATTCTGGCCCATTAACTTTTCCGCACTTTCAGTTGTACTCTGCTTTTGCTTAGTGTTTACTTTCCGCTTGCTTACTCTGTGGTGTTTGTTTACTTTACAAAGGCAATGCCTTCCCTTTTTACCGGGATTTACGCCTTGGTGCCAGTCGCCAGCCCCTGGCCTACGGAAGACGGGCTTGGGGTAGTCACGGCACGGACCCCAAGGGCGGGTCGTGACATCAAACTTCTGTTGGAAAATGTGATTTACCACCTATCAATCAAGCCTTCGGATAGCAAGTCAGCAAACTAATGGGATTTGACTCCAACGTTGGACAAACAAATGGAGATCAAGGATGACTTCATATCTGCTATGGAGAGAGGAGGAGAAATAATTATGGATTTTAGAAATATGTTGCTTCCTTTCCTGCATGTTGATGCTAGGCCAGTGATTGTACCTCCATCATTACCTCCCTTTGCCTATACTACTTCTCATATTCATATGACTCCTACCCCAGAAATTCAAAGCCTCACACCTATGATCACTCAATGAACTCCTCATTTCAGGCCAGACACAGTGTCTGTGGCTCAGCCTCCTCTGATCATCTCTGGTGTTCTTAATCCTTCACCTGCATCCACACCACCTGAATCCTCTTCTGATCCCAAGGGAAAATCTCACATTGAGGATGTGGATTGATCAAGTGGCTAAGATGTTTGATAGGAATCCTTTGTATTCAGTTTTCTATCTATGTACCTTTTTGTAACATTTAATATAAGTGGTTTTTTTCATTATTTATTTTGTAATTTTTTTCCTCTTCTCTTTGTTGTTTCCCACTTTTTGATTATCACAAAGGGGGAGAAATATTCTAAAAAGATTCTATAAAGGGGGAACATAAACTTTGGGGAGAAAGTATCAATGTAGGAGATATTTCATCTAAGGAAGAGTTATCCGGATATTCCCCTCTGATACTGTTACTCTTAACTCTCTGATACCTTTACATTTAATTTAATCTCTGATACTATAACATTTTAAATTCTATCTCTGATACATTATGTTCTATAATATACTATTTTCTCTAAGAAAATTGAATTCAATATTATATCCTCTGATACAATTACTCACTATTTTAAAATAATAATCTCATAAGTTGTGATTATCAAAAAGGGTGAGATTGTTGAACTGACCTGTTTTGATAATCCCAATTATGCTTTCACTTACTTTTATAATCCCAATTAATGATTATCTATATTCTAATTCTCTTAATATATGATATTATATTATCAAGATGATAATAATTTATATTAATCCATGAGATATGATAATCAATGGTTTTCTAGGATTATATAAGTTATAAAGTAATTCTAACCCAATCGGATATGTTTTACATAAAAAGATAATTGTTTGTCACTGATCTGCATATAGCTACTGATAACAAAGATACCATTACTTAGCCTACCGATAGAAAGAGTCACCGATAGTCTAAGGCTACTGATATGTACAGAGCTTCCAACAGAAATCGAGCTACAGTTAGAGTAAGTCTACCGGTATGCTTAAGTATTCTATTATACTCGTATCACTGATATGTACAGAGCTACCGATATGAAGAAGTCTTCTGATGGAACCCGTTCATAGACAGTTACCGATAGAAGTATACCCATAGGGTAAGTCTACCGATACGAGCTACCGACCATCCAACTGATACACATACTAGCGACTGATATGAGGCGACTGACATAGTCTACTGATACAAGTACAGAGTCACTGATATATCGAGCTACCGATGGCCCAAGAGCTACTGATGGATTTAGAGCTACCAATAATAAGAGCTACTGATAGAATGAAGTCACCGATATATATATCTACTGATTCAAGTTCAAATAGCAACGGATAAAAGTTCAAAGAGCTACCGATAAAAGTACAAAGAGCTACCAATACATGTTCAAAGAGCTACCGAATGAAGGTTACTGTTACATAGTCCACCATAAACATCTACCAACAGAAGGATACTAATGATTGACTAACCAGTCAAACTCTATACTCTCAATACTATTTATTTAATAAGCTAATGGTAACATTTGATGTCTTTAATGTAGTTAGTGTTATTTAATGATATCTATTTACATGTCAGGGAATCGTACCTAGTACACATGAAAAAAAGTAATCATTCCTTTTTACCATAGTTGAAATCTACAAAAGGGAAGATAAAGACCTAGCCGAGATACAAAAAAAATTATAAAGTTAAGTGGTTTTATACAGAGAGCAAAATAAACTAAGAGGGCTCAACACCAATCAAACATGGTGCATTCACACAACGCTTCAACCATACTACAAGAATCGTGGATACAATTAAAGCTACTCTTCTGAAGGAAACCACAAGCTACATCTTGAGTGAAGAACTAAAACAAACACTTCATGCACTAATGCTGATAAGTTGTACCTAGAACAAGGAAGAAGAGGAAACTTTTTTTCAAGGAAAAACTAGAGAAGGACTAAGAAGCTTTTCTAATCAAACAAACGAGTCCAGAGGTGCACTGCCAATCACTAAAGCTTTTTTAAACACATTCTCAGTTTCATTAGTGATTATTTCATTACATTTATATCAGTGTATGTATCCTGTTTATTTTACAAACAAACTGTCTTTTGAGCTAAAGTGGAGGATTCTTAAATCATCACTCAAACTCCATAACTCTTTTTTTTCCCACTATGGATAGTGGTAGAGGTCGAGTAGGGCCTGGACAGATGTGAGCTGTTGTTTGGTTTCCCACATAGATCTGTGGTAGAGGGATTTGTAGATGGATAGTGCGTTCACTGTTGTTTTCCCCAATCCAGTGTGTGGATCAATTTATATAAATTATTTGAGAGGACTAAGTCTCAGCTTGAGACTGAACGTCTTGGTTACATATACTGTGCATTTTTAGTTTAAATCATAAGTATACTATATATATATATTATATTACTCTGCTAAATAAATTGAAATACAATACTATTTTAAAGCTACATTTATAGTTAAATTAGCAAGTGTTTATACTTATTGTAAACCATTAAGTTAGTTTCAAAGGATAATTTCATCTTCTAATTATGTTAACTGAAACCTAATCAATCTTTGAGAAACTAATTGACCATTTACACTTTGTATAAATTCACTACAGTTTAACTTTGTTTTTAAATAAGGGGATTTTAAGAGAAATATTGTTAACAAGAACATGTCATTTATTGGGAAGATCCTTAGTATCTTGGTGTAGTAAGAAGAATAATTCTATAGCATTTTCCACTGTGGAAGCAGAGTACATAGCTGCTGGTAGTTGTTGTGCACAAATTCTGTGGATGAAACACACTCTTTTAGACTATGGATGTGATTTTAAGCATTTCTCTATCAAATCTGACCTATATCCTTTAGTGTTATGAATATCCATAGATTTTATGGAATAAATGGGTAAAACTGGAGATTTGTGATAAATTTATCCTAATTTTCGATCCCACCAACATTGATAACATGTAATGTTGTAAATTATGTTTGGATGAAAGGATGTGTGGAAATTTATAAGGAGATTAATAAGAGGATAAAAATGAACCTTTATTCACACTAAAATCATGTAGAGAAGGATTTTTTTAAACAAATGAAGTATATAATTAAATCATATGTCTATGTGGAATTATAAATATATATTGTTCCAAAAATATACAAACTACAAAGGTTTAGATTACTGTAAATTCGGGGTCGATCCCATGAATTCCATGGATGATAACACCAATTGTCAAACAATTATTGGTTCATATGATTATGAAAAAATAAATTAATCACTAATTTAAATATGAAAATTATTATAGAAAACAAATGGAAAATATAATAAGGGAGATAAATCAATTTCTATGGGTGGTTTTTTTAGACTGGACATTATATTTCACTTGAAAAAACAATAATATCAATTATATATGAGACGATTAAAATTTACTGATGTAAAAGATGGTTAATACTTATATTTATACACTATAAAACGAACTTTCAGGAAAAAATTATTATATTTAATAATATGTTGTAAGATCAAATTGTAGTTGAAGAAGAATAATGCAATTCAGTGTTTGTGAATTAATTTAATTTATGATCAATTACTCTCTCCCTTATGGGATTATCCTATCACCTTTGGGTGATTTTTGATGATACATAAACCAAAAAAAATAAAAAAATATAATTAACAAAATATAATATAATTCTTATTCTTATTATTCAATTTTTACATCACAATATAAAAAGGAAAACTGGAATTATAAACCTAAAACAAAAAAGTCTCTAGGTTGGAAACCATACTACATCCTTCTAATAGTCTAACTCCCTATCATGTAATAAACTTTATCCTTTGGATGGAATCCATAATTTATAAGAATACAAATCAAAATTGAGTCTTCATGGGAAGAATGCCCATTAGAACCCTCGTTAATGGGTCAAAATAGTTTTACACGTGTCTATAGTTGGACTGAATTCACATGGGGAATGGTTCTAAGGTTAAAAGTTGTATTTTTAGGAACTTCATGAACTTTAATAAAATCAATTTATGATTCATGACATGAATCCTTGTTTCCATTATTCAATACCTATCCTCCAACCCTAGCCTCCATAACATGCCACAAAAATTATGCAATGATTTTTTCAAAATTTGAATTTGATTTTCATGATACGAATTTCGCTTTCATGATGTAAAATATGATATATCACCTCCATTTGAATAGCTCTTCTGAAACCTGGGTCTTCTGAGAATCAAACCAAATGTTGTTTAATATAATTCCTTTTATCCTTTATATTTGAAAAATTGGTGTGAATAATGATCCAATGTGTGAAACAACTTTGGCATCAATCCCCAATCTTGGTTTCATCACTATTTTTCTACTATTGTTCCATGATACACTGTTTCATATCATAATGTTTCCAAATCATCATAGATTAGATCATTTTCAATGAAATTATCTTATATTCTATATCAATGGTGATCCAACCAACGGAATACAAAAATAATAACATTCGGAATAAATCACATTTAAATCTAGAAAGAACTAAAAACTTAAATAAAGTCCATGAAAATATATATAAAAAATGTAAATATAAGTTTAGTGATGTAAAATTATGCTTATAAAATGGATTATTTTTATTACACAAGATAAATGTTAAAGTTATAGTTAAATATTTTTGATAGTCGATGATCTATTAGTTGAAATACATTATGCATGATTTAGAGTTAACAACTGTTACCCTCTATTTGAGAATTTGGTTTCAATAACTATATTGTGATAAGTGTAACAAACAAACACACACACACACACACATATATATATATATCAAAATAATATAATTTATATATTCATATAATAGGATATCAACACACCTCGGAAAATATTGTTAGATCTAGTTTGGGACAATGATTACACTATTCACTACCATCCTTGATAAGAGAACAAGTTAGATGATGATCTTAGTTGAAAATAACACCTGACTCTTTCCATGAGTCATATTGATAAAGAAATATCTTAATAGATATGAAATAAATGTATTTTTAAGATAATAATGGAAATAAATACATCCAGCCTTTCCCAAATGATTTCCCAACCATTTAAGGTAAGGCAAGAGAGACAAAATGTGATGATATAGAGATTTAAAAGAAGGTGGAAGAAGTATAGTAACGGGTATTTAATGATTTTCACATCAATAAATATGGTGACATATTTTTGGAACTTCTCGTTTTGTGCCTCTATAACCTATGATAAACAACGAGTTATCTAAAAATACACACATCTCAACTTTCTCTATCCATCCTGGAAGAAGTATTATATACCATGATATATGAGAGGACATATGATGGGAAAAAACAATTGGTGATTAATAACTATATATCATAGATATATGAATGTTATAAAGTAAAATTATAAAATAAATAGTTAGAGGGGACGATTTAATAATATTTCATCCCTACATGGAAATGGATGAAAAACATCATGATCATTTTTACTAGTGTCCTGAAGAAATCCAAAGGAAGATCTTCAATATGGGTTACTGGATTAAATCACTAAGAGTACCCAATACATACCTATTTTGTATGATTTATCTTTTTACTAATATTATATGAAATATTTAATGGAATTGGTGAGCATTCATGGGGAACCAGTTTAAATCATATCCAATATTGATCATAATTTCCCCACTAAATTTAGTAGAAGTATTTGACAAGTTGTGACTACTGAAATGAAATTGAATATAGGTTATGAATCCCAAATTGATGGCCAATCTAAAAGGAGTATTCTTACAATTAATTTAATTATTAGATCCTAATGAATTATATTTTATGGTGGAATGGAAAAATGACTATCATTGGTTGATTCATCGTACAATAATTTATTCTAGTCGGGTATTCAAATATATACTTATGAATATATATGTGTGAAATTTTGTAGATCCATTCTATATTGGGATAAATTTTCTTAATATAAGCTACCTGGACCTAATATTGTGTTATAATTAATATATAATGTTCAATCAATCCAATAAAATATTAAAGAATCATCGATTTGGTAGAAGAGCTATGTTGAAAATTGTATGTTGGGTCAAGATTTTGAATATGGAGACAATGTGTTACTTAAAATATAACTATAGAAGAGAGTCATATGGTAAGGAATGAAAGTAAATCTCAACCCTAGGAAAAATTTACACTTTTTGATCCATGATCTCATAGGATAATTGTATTTTTAGCTTGAACATATACTAAAAATGGTCTAAGATCTTGATTTATTTCATATATATTTATTAAGGAAGTACATAACCAATCGATTAAACATACTGAATTTGATGGTGGTAAAAATGGAGTATAAACACTATAATGGGGAGTTAAAGATAAAGATCATTGATTGAAGAGATAAATTTCACTGAAAAAAGAACATACATTTTCAAAGTACAATAGCATAATAATAAATATGAAGATGAAACTTAAGAAATTAGGAAAATAATAAAACAAAAGTACCCCCATATATTATCAATTGTGAATTTGAGTTGAAATTTTGAGGATGTTATTTTTAATGGGGGGATGAATGTAATGACAAAGAATTTATAACTGATATTTATATCCTGAGTGAATATGTGTTATATTATATTATAGAGTATTATACCCATGAAACACATATAAAACAAAAACATTATTTCATTCATGTATATCATTACATTTGTTAACAAATAAACTAATGGAAATTCCAAATATTATAATTCTAAGGAGAATATAAAATATAAAAACTTGAATTGAAAAATTTGATTCATCCTGATAAATTAGAATTAGCACTCCCCTAATGAAATTATGGAAAAGAAAAAAAATATTACAAACAAATATTTTAGAAAAATAAAATATTTAGTCTGGGGAATAATTTTAATAAAAGATGTATGGAGGAATAAACATGTTTTTATAATATGTAATATGTCCAGTTGAATTGTAATTTGACTTTTGTAATAGTGACCATAACGTTATGAATAGTAACATTACCATCAGAGTAGTAATTGGAACTTAAAAATGAAATGCAATAAAATTAATAATCACAATGAGTAAATTAATAGAATATAAATATTTTAATTCTATAAAATCAATACTAATATGAGAAACATTCAAAAATTATCATAACATTAATAAATTATATTATAATGAAATTTATATAAATAATCAATTTTAATGTTAAAAATATTTTACCAATGATGGTGTTTTTTTTGAAAAAATGAATATCATTTTTAGAATCAAAATTTTGAAATTTACCAAGGGTGATTTTTTGATATGTTGTTGAGAAAAAATAATTTTTAAATGAATAATAAAAATATTATTTTACAAATACTACACATTTCATCAAAAAAATAATGATTTATATTAAATTAATAAATTTTAAATTTTTATATGAGACAAAAATAAATTCAATTAGATAATTGGGTCAATTTTAAAAAAATAAACAGAATTTCTTATTTTAAAAATTAATTTCGAAAGTCTAAAATTGTAATGTGTCCCTTTAATAAAACCTTTTATTTTATTTTTCGTTTCTTCTAATTATTAAACTAATAAATTATAATTATAATGTTATTAAAATATATTTCATATTTAAAAAAAATACATTTGAATGTTTTATATTGGATAATTAAATTTGTACAATATTTAATCATAAAATACCCATCTTCTCAAGTATAAATAACCTCACACTCCTCCCTTGGAAAACCACATACCTTCCACATACAAAAGTAAAATATCTACCCAAATAATCTCTACCAATCCCCTTATTATACTTAGGTATGATATATTATTATCAAAATCCATGATTAGATGATTTTTTCTTCTATAAGAAAGAAAAAACGCTAAATAAGGTTATTTTTCATTAATTTTTCATCTTTTTCCCCTTATCGTCCTCCTATATATACTCATGTCAAGCCCAAATTTACCCTGAATAATTTATAGTTATTATTAAATTAAAATAATTATTTTACCCTATGATAATGGACATGTTCACAAAATAGTTAGATGTCAATATTCCCTTTCTTATTATGTTGAAAATTTACTACCATAGATCAGTTCACTGCATATGAGGAAAACAAAATCTATCCTCTCATCACCACCTTCATGGATGGAAAAATATTTAATTTTTAATATATAAATATATAATTACATGTATTTTTTTCTTCTGGAATTGTATTTTCTAAATTTTAAATTACCTTTAAAAAATAGAGAAATTAAAACAAAATTAGATATTTAAAGGTTAATATGATATCAAGATGTTTCACTATTATCAAGAGGGATTATGAAATATAATCCAATGATTATAATTGATAAATAGTGAATAAATGAGCATAATTTAATATTGGATCCATATTTTAGAAACTAGTTTTTTAAACAAGAGGGGGAAAAGTGATTGAATATATCAAAATTTAAGTTAAGAGTATTCTCAAACCAAAGAATTTCATTTGAGTTAACTCTTATTTCAAAATATTTTTACCATGGATTTTTCGAAAATATACTAGAAACATCCTTTAAAATTTATTCCTTTTAATAAATGGAGATATATATGTTTCATACTTGTTCATGTGACATCAATTTTAGAGAAAAATATTTTCAATGTAATATTATTTTCCAATGAACTGCATTGACATCTCCAGGCCTATTTCTATCCTGCTCAGTAATAATGATTTTTAATTCCAAAATATTATTTGATTTATTCTTCTCGGATCCCAAAACAACTATTCAAAATTGTTTTCTTTTTAAATCATTATAGAACCCATTCATGTTCATGGGTTTATTTTAGTACAACAATTGTTATAAATTATCATTTCATCTGGAATGCATGATTATGAGTTTTTTATGATATTATAAGTTGTCACAAAAATATAAATCCCTTCAATTCATTAGGTAATGTGATATATCTCGTGATATTATGTGTCTTATTAATCAACATGATTCTATATTTTAAATCAAATATGATGTTACAATTTATGAAGATATGCTATGCATGAATTTGGTGCTAGCTTGTTTCATAAATATGTGTTGTATTTGACCATTATGATACGATGTTTCATTATTATGTATATAAAAAATTCGATGATTTTACAAATCTTACCTCATACATATGATAAAGAACCTATTATTATGATAATGTGATGACGATTATGATCACCCATATACTACTGATTCATGTCTCTAATTACTAATATGTTATCCCTCCCAATATTAGGCTTTTAAATCACTCCATTGTTTGATGTATTTATCATGGAGAATAAATTTAATATAGATAACATGATTTATTTTGATGGGATGATATAGATTTTATATAATTTATATGATATATATGTGTGTGTGTGTGATTTATGCACATAATTTTCCAACGATACAAAACCTTTTGATCCTTAATGTATTCGAAAACAATTATCATGAAAATGAAATAATATTCACATGAGAAAAATTTGGGTCGGTAGAGTTTACATGTATTTACTACATAAAATTGATTTTTACTACCATTATTATTCCAGATGAATTTATTTCTTTTTTTATTGGTGAAGATGAAATATTTTGTGTGTGATACTCAAAAAAATATGTTTTATTTTGTAGTAAGATGAAAAAAATGGAGAAGTATATAAGTGAATTTATTAATCACTAAATAATTATATTGCCCAAAAAAATTGACATGTTATATTAGAAACATAACTTTAAAGTATTTACAAATTCTACTTAATGTTTAATTTGCATTAATCATAATTATCTATTGTGTCTAGTATGAACATGTTTTTATGTTTTATGGATTTTTTTCATTAAAGTTTGATTCAATTAAATGAATGTTCATATGAAATAAAGTGAGATTAATTTTTTTTTAAAAAATGCACATTTTTCAAAAAAAAATTTGTCTTAGTTAGGATAGTTGGAATCAATCATTATATAGGGTTTATTCTTTATTATTTACATTTTTTAAATAATTGAGTCTTTTAATATCTAATGGGTTTTACTTCCATTATTATTGATGTGAATTATAAAATTATTTTGGGTTTTAAATTAAATATACTACTTTATGATTTTAGTTTTAAAAATTGTTGGTGTGTTTTGAGAAACCCCTTTAGTTATTTAATATTTGTATTTAAAATCAAAGATAATATAAAATATTGATTACATATATTTAGATTTCAGAACCACATTCCATTTACATGAATTAGTTTTAGGTTATATAAGAAATCTTGAGTTTTTATATAATATATTTGCAAAACATGTAATTTTAGTATGTTATAATTGTCATTTGAATATCTTTTTAACTATACATTTTTATTCTTTTTTTTGTCATGTGAGAGTTTTTTTGTATATAATGATATGATATTCAAGTTTAATTTGGATATAAAAGTTATTTAATGTGAATTTATTATTGGGATTAAGTTTAAAGTGTCATAATTTTTGGATTTAATTTGTTTTAAATTATTTATGTGGTAAATTATATGACTATAATTTAAAATTAGTTTTAGAGTGATTTTTATTAGTCCTGGAAGAACACTAAGACAATCTTGAGAGGGTGGATAAATCTATTGTTTTCTTATTTTAACCAATTAAATTATTTTATTTAATCATTTCAAAACATTTAGAGTTCAACAATTGTTTTTTGTAAATATAGTTATATATTTTAATATTTAACCAATTATTCAAATATATATAATTTAGTATAGGAATGTAAATTAACATAGGTTACATAACATGGTTTAACCCCTATTGGGATCCAATCTCTTGGCCAGCTTGGGATTTCCAATTCCGAGATTATTTTCTAAAATAAAATTATAAATACTTGTTTTTATTTTTAAAGGTATCACATTGAACCCAATAATGATAAATTAGTTAAGTGTGATATCACAATATTTCACATGTGATCACTATATCATTCAACTTAAATTGATTATATTGGTGACCCATAAGATCATCTTCAGCACTACAATCTCATTTTAAAGTAGATCACATGTAATACCCAAGGATATGTCTTTACAAAATGTTATGATATGATTCATCACCTCATATTGATATTAACTACCATTACTTCTTTATTTTAATCTGAAGAAACAAAAATTCTACTCTCTACAAAACTCTTAGATTATATATTGAAGCTAATTATTGGATTTCTCAACTCATTTCTCAATGTATGGAATGATCATCAAAAAATATTGATGAATTAATAGTAGGTTGTTATCTCCAAAGTTTGTTCTTATCCCTACATTGTATTCACAAGTAGGGATATATTTTTCGGATGCCCACAACCTCATCTTTAAGAACCATTTCTATTTTCTTACCCTTCCTCCTACGTTTTCACACCAATATGATCTCTATTAGATAAAATGATATTGTATTATAAATAAATTAGTATAAAAATAATTGAATCAAATTATTATTATTATTATTACTTGAGGGATCTCTTAATCTATTCTCTCTAATACATGTTCTCAAAAATATTATTCGTTTTTCATGAATTGGATCCCCCATTATTTTTTCCTCAATGATATCCTAACCCATATTATTTTCATTATATGATTATATAATTGTTATTTTCTTTTTTGAACATGAATAAATGGTATTTCAACTATAATATCTCATTTCTTACCAAATTGTCTTGTTATAGAATACCATCATTGGGTTCCTAAATTTTTTTATGCTACCTATTGACCTCACTTATTTTGATAATCCCAATTATGCCTTGAAATACTTTTATAATCCCAATTAATGTTTATCTATATTCTAATTCTCTTAATATATGATATTTTGTTATCAAGATGATAATAATGTTTAAATAATCCTTGAGATATGTTAATCAATGGTTATGTATGTTTATATAAGTTATAAATTAATTTTAACCCAATCAGATATGTTTTGCATAAAACAGAAAAGTGTTTGTCACTGATCTTCATATAGATACTGAAAACAAAGATAACGGTACTTAGCTTACTGATACACAGAGTCACCGATAAGCTAAGGCTACTAATATGTACCGAGCTACCGACAGAAACTGAGCTATCGACAGAACAGGTCTAGCGGTATTCTTAAGTCTTCTAGTATACACTTATCACTGATATGTATAGAGATACCGATATGAAGATTTCTACCGATAGAACCATTTCACAGATAGCTACCGATAGAAGTCTAGTGATAGTGTAAGTCTATCGATATGAGCTACCGACCGGCCTACTAGTACATAGACTAGTGACTGATATTAAGCAACTGACATAGTCTATCGATACTAGTACATAGTCACTGATACATCGAGCTACCGATATACCACGAGCTACCAGTGGATTAAGAGCTACCAATAATAATATCTACTGATAGGATGAAGTCATCGATATATATAGCTACCGTTACAAGTTCAAAGAGCTACCGATACAATTTCAAATAACAACCGATATAAGTTCAAAGAGCTACTAAAACAAGTTGAAAGTGCTACTGATGGAAGGTTACTGTTACACAGTCCACCGTACACATCTACCAATAGAAGGCTATTAATGATTGACCAACCAGTCAAACTCTATACTCTCAATACTATTTATTTATTATGTTAACGGTTACGTTTGATTTCTTTAATGTGGTTAATGTTATTTAATGAAATCTGTTTACATGTCAGGGAACAGTACCTAGTACCCATGATAAAAGTAATCATTACTTTTTACCAAAATTGAAATCAATAAAAGGGAAGATAAAAAACTATCCGAGATACACAAAAAAATAAATTGATGTGGTTGCATACATAGAGCACAATAATCTAAGAGGGCTCAAAACCAATCAAATGTGGTTCATTCACACAAAGCATCAACCATTCTCCAAGAATATTGGATATACATAAATCTAATCTTTTTAAGGAAACCACAAGCTGCATCTTGAGTGAAGAACTACAACAAAAACTTCTTTTACACAAGCTGATAAGTTGTACCAAGAACAAGTAAGAAAACGAAACTCTGTTTTTTATAGAAACACCAGAGAAGGACTCAGAAGCTTTTCTGATCAACCAAAAGAGTCCAGAGCAGCACTTCCGATCACTAAAGCCTTTCTAAACTCATTATCACTTTCTTTAGTGATTCATTCTTTACATTTCGAGCAGTGTGTGTATCCTGTTTATTTTAGACACACACTTCCTCCTGAGCTAAACTGGCGGATTCTTAAATCCTCACTCAAACTCCATAACTCTTTGTTTCCCACTGTGGATAGTGGTAGAGGTCGAGTAAGACATGGAAATATATGAGCTAATTTTTCATTTCCCACATTGAACTGTGGTAGAGTTCTTTGTACCTGGATAGTTTGTTCACTATTGTTTACCCCGATCCGGGGTGTGGATCAATTTATATATATTATTTTTAGAGGACTAAGTATCGGATTAAGAATGAACCTATTGGTTACATCTACTATGAATTTTTAGTTTAAATCATAATTATACTATACATATATATATATATATCATATTCTTCTGCGAACTACTTTGAAATAAAAAAATATTTTAAAGCTTGTTTGATCGTAAAATTAGCATGTTTTTATACTTATTGTAAACTAGTAAGGTAGTTTCAAAAGTTATTTTCATCTTCTGATTATGTTAACTGAGACCTAATCAATCTTTGAGAAAATAATTTAACATTTACACTCTGTATATATTCACTACATTTTAACATTGTTTTTAAATAGGGGGATTTTATGTGAAATATCTGTAACATAAATTTTAATTGGAACCCAATTCACCCCCCATATTGAGTATCTAATCCGACCAACATTTGGTATTAGAGGATTGTTAATTTATAAAAAAATTCAAAACATTCTGTTTTTTCAACTGTGATTTTAGTTGTATCTTTAATGATCATAAATTTCTATTTGTTCTAAATTTTATCTCTTTAAAAATAATTTCTAAAATCTAGTTATGGACAATAAACTAGAAGTTGTTGCTACTAACCATACACCTTTCTTAAATGGCACCAATTATGCCCATTGGAAACTGAAAATGAAAAAACATTTATAGAGTATGGGGTTTGATATCATTACTACTATAGAATCTCAATATAAAATTCCAGAAACTGAAAGAACAACTTCAGATGAACCTACAAAGAACTCTTATAATAATAATTGTAATGCTATGAATGCCTTCTATTGTGCTTTGGGAGATGAACAATTTAATAGAATTTCTTCTTTCAAAACTGCTTATGAAGTATGGGATACTTCGGGTGTTTCTCATGAAAGAACAACCAATGATAAATAAATGAGATTAAATACTTATACTATTAAATATGATAATTTTAAAATGAAAACTGATAAACCTATTTCTGACATGTATCTCAGGTTCAATGAGATTTTCAATACTATGAGCTCACTTGGAAAGGTTGTTCCAACAAAGGAACAAATCATGAGAATCTTGAGATTTCTACCAGATAGATGGAGGGGCACTTCTGTTTCAATCAGAGAATCATGTGACATTGGGGATCTCCCTATAAAAGTTCTTATTGGTAAATTAATGATGTATGGGGAAGAACATAAGGTAAATAAGGAATAAGATGATGAACCTAAGAGAAAATCCGTGGCATTCAAGTCTACTTCTTTTAAGTGCAACGACAAGGAGAAAATTCATGTACCTACTGAAAGTTCAACCAGTGAAGATTCAAGCTCTAATAGTGATGCTGAAATGGTTCAAATAGCCAGGATATTCAAGATGTTTTATAGGACGAATATGTTCTTCACAAAATCTAACTACAAAAGAATGTATGACAATAAGGGTCATTGGAAGAAGGATTGGAAGAAATCTGATAAGGAGGATGATATAGTCTGCTTTGAATGCAAGAGGAAAGGACACATCAAGGATGGCTATCCAAAATTAAAATTCCAAAAGAAACATGATTATAAGGGAAAGAAGTAAAAGAAATCCATGAAGGATACTTGGAGTGATTTGGAGGACATCACAATTGAATCTGATGTTTCTGATTATGAAAAAAATCGTGCTAACATGTGATTCATGACTAATTCCTCTGAGGTACCTATTTCCCCTATGATGAATGATTATTATTTTAAAAATAACAATGATTCTAGGAATGATGAAAATATGTCTAAAGCTGAATTGTTTGAATATTTTAATATGCTAGAAGAAACATGTAATGAACTTATGGTCAAATATAAGTCACTAAAGAAATAGTATGCTCTCACTGTCAATGATAAATCTGTTTTTGATATAGAGAATGAAAATAATGCTGAACTGTTAAAGGAAAACACTGAACTGAAAATTTCTGATGAGAATGTTAGAAAGGACTTAAAAAATTTAAAAAATGGATAATATACAGTTACTAAAATGTTAGGAAATAATTTTTCACCAAAGTACACTACTGGTTTGCGATACCAACCTGGACAGAGATAGTTCACTAAAACTCGATTTATTCCTAAGTCTGGACAAAATTCTGCTTATTCTAGTTCTAGAAATTCATATTATTCAACTAGTTTTCATATTTCTATAGATCAAATAATGTTTTTCGTTCAAAATCTATTGATTCTGTAGATTATATGAATCCCATGAGACAAATACGGGTACCTAAACCTTTGATTTCTATCCTTTCTGGACCCAAGAAGATATGGGAACCTAAATCATTTCCAATTTAAATCTATTTTTTAGGAAACCTGTTTGAAGAGTTCTCAGAAGAAGGTATGGAACATTGAAATTGGATGTTCAAGGCACATGTTTGTAGATTATTCATTCTTGAAAAGCTTAATAAAAGTTTATGGATGTCATGTAACCTTTGGTGATAATTCTAAAGGAAAAATCATCGGCCTAGGCCAGATTGGTAACACTGATTCAGTTCTAATTTCTAAATTTTTATTTGTTGATGGACTTAAATACAATATTTTATGTATTTCTAAATTATGTGATGATGTATTTAATGTTATGTTTTAAAATTATTCATGTAATGGTTTTAACTCTAATTTTTTTTAGTATTTTCTGATTTAAGAAATGAAAATGTTTATGTTGTGGATCTGAATTCATTAGCTAAGAAAAATGTTACTTGTTTAAATGCTTATCATAAAGAGTCTTGGCATTGGAACAAAATATTAGGACAATGAGACATCCAATAATTTATAAAATTGACTAGGAAGAACTTGGTTGGAGACCTACCCGAACTTGAATTCACATCAGGACAAGTTTGCAATCCCTATCAAAAGGGAAAGTAACATAACTTTTCTTTTAAATCTATGAAAGAAGTCTCAACATCTCATCCTCTCGAGTTGGTTCACATGGATTTATTTGGACCTTCTAGAGTTTCTAGTTTAAATGGGAAGCACTACGTCTATGTCCTAATAAAAGACTTTTCTAGATATACTCGGGTATACTTCTTTATCTCATAAAAGTGAAGCTTGTTCTTACTTTATCAAATACTCTAAATATGTAGAAAACCTTAGTGAACTTAATATTAAAAATTTGAGAAGTGATCATGGCCTTGAGATTGAAAATTAAGAGTTGGAATCTTATTTCTAATATAATGGATTTATTTACAATTTTCTACTCCTAGGACACCTAAGCAAAATTGTGTAGTAGAAAGATGGAATAGAATCCTTTACGAAATTGAAAGAACCATGCTTAATGAGTATGACCTGCATTTATTTTTGGGCTGAAGCTATATATACATCTTGTTATATTATTAATAGATTCTTAATTAGAGATGTTCTGAAGAAGACCCCATATGAATTATTGAATAATAGAAAACCTAATGATAGTTACTTATGAGTCTTTGGATGCAATGTTTTTATTCTTAATAAAAAAGGATAATCTGGGCAAGTTTACTTATAAAAGTGATGAAGGAATTTTTCTTGGTTATTCATAAACTAGAATAGCCTATATAGTCTTTAATAAAAGAACCAAATGTGTGGAAGAATTTTTTCACCTTATGTTTGATGAAACTGATTCAAATGAGCCTAAAACCTCTCTTGAAAATCATGATGAAGATTTGACTATTCTGGACCTTAATGATAAAACTAAAGAACCTGTTGTAAAAATATCCAGTTCTGGACATATTCGAGAATCTGCTGCTTTAGAACCAGAACCTATAGATGAACCTGAAATTTCTAGTCCTACGTTTTCTAGATCAACAAGGATTATAATAATCATCCTTTGGATGCTGTTGTTGGTAATCATGATAGAGGGACACATACTACAGCTTCTCTGAGAAACCAGGATGAACATCAAGCCTTTCTTTCACAGTTATAACCTAAAAATGTCAATGATGTAATCAATGATGAATTTTGGGTAATGGATTTGCAAGAAGAGTTAAATCAATTTGAAAGAAACAATGTCTAGGAATTAGTTGACAGACCTAAGGATACTTTGATAGTAGGCACAAGATGTGATTTTAGAAAAAAAAAGGTGATGATTCAGGAAACATAGTTAGAAACAAAGCTAGGATAGCTTCACAAGGAAAGATTCAAAATAAAGGTATAGACTTTGAGGAATCCTTTGCACCTGTAGCTAGATTAAAAGCTATTATAATTCTAATTTCCAACGCCAATCATCGGAATTTCAAGTTATATCAAATGGATGTCAAAAGTGCTTTTCTAAATGGTTTAATAATTGAAGATGTTTTTGTTGAATAACCACCTAGATTTATTAATCCTCATTTTTGAAGTTGATTTTTTATACTTTGTAAATATTTATATGGTTTAAAACAAGATCCAAGAGCTTGGTATGATAGACTTAGTAATTTTCTTATTTCAAAAAGTTTTACTAAAGGGATTGCTGATCCAACTCTTTTTATTAACAAAATTTCTAATGATGTTTTAATAGTTGAAATCTATGTTGATGATATTATTTTTTGATATTTTAAACATTGTTTATGTACTTATTTTTCAAAAAGTATTCAATATGAATTTGAAATGAGTTTAATGGGAGAATTCAAATATTTTCATGGATTTCATGTTTTTCAAAATGAAAATTCTATTACTTTAAATCAATGTAAATATACAAAGTATATTTTAAAACATTTTGGTCTGGATAGTATTAAGGAAAGTGAAACTCCTATGAGTACATTCGGTAAATTGGATGCAGTTGAAACTAGTAAACCAGTGGATCAAACCAATTACAGATCTATGATTGGAAGCTTACTTTACCTTACTTCTAGTCGACCAGATATTATGTTTAGTGTATGTTTGTGTTCAAGATTTCAAGATAATCCAAATGAATCTCATTTGATTTATGTTAAAAGAATTTTTAAGTATCTTAAACACACTGTAGACTTAGTTTTGTTTTACCAAAAAGGACACTCATTTGAGTTAATGATTTATTCTGTTGCTGACTTTACTGGTTGCAAGTTATATTGAAAAAGCACCTCAGGAACATGTTATTTATTGAGAAAATCCATAGAATCTCTATTTAGTAAGAAGCATAATTCTATAGCTTTGTCCACTGACGAAGTAGAGTACATAGCTGCTAGTAGTTACTGTGCACAAATTCTGTGGATGAAACACAATCTTTTGGACTATGGATATGATTTTCAGCATGTCTCTATCAACTGTGACCTATATCCTTTAGTGTTATGAATATCCATCGTTTTAATGGACTAAATGGATACAACTGTAGATTTTTTAGAAATTTCTCCTAATTTTCTATCCCACCATCATTGATAAAATGGAATGGGGTAAATAATTTTTGTATGAAAGGATGTGAGGAAATTTCTTAGGAGCTTAATAAGAGGATAAAAAATGAACCTATAATCACACTAAAATCATGTGGAGAAGGATTTTTTTAAAAATGAATTATATCATTAAATCATATGTCTATGTGGAATTATAAATTTATATTGTACCAAAACTATACTAACTACAAAGTTGTAGAGTAATGTAAATTCGGGGTCGATCCCATGAATTCCATGGATGATAACAAAAATTTTCAAACAATTATTGGTTCATATGATTTTAAAAAATTAAATTAATCACTAATTTAAATATGAAAATTAATATAAATAAATTCAAATGGAAAATTTAATAAGGGAGATAAATCAATTTCTATGGGTTATTTTTTTATACTAGATATTATATTTCACTTGAAAAAACAATAATATCAATTATATATGAGACTAATAAAATTTACTGATATAAAACATGGCCAATCCTAATATTTATACACCAGAAAACTAACTTCTCATGAAAAGAAAAATTCTAATTAATAAGATGCAGTAAGATAAAATTACATTTGAAGAAGAATAAGGAAATTCAGTGTTTGTGAATTAATTTAATTTAAGAACAATTACTCTCTCCCTTATGGGTCTATCATATAACCTTTGGGTGATTTCTGAAGATAGATAAACCAAAATCCAAAAAATAAATAATATAAAAATATAATTAATAAAAGATAATATAATTCTAATTCTAATAATTCAATTTTTACATCACAATATAAAATGGAAAACCGGAATAAAAAACTCATACAAAAAAGGTCTCCTGGTTGGAACCCTTACTACAGCCTTCTAATGGTCTAAGTACCTATCATGTAATAAATTTTATCATTTCGATGGAATCAATAATTTATAAGAATCCAAATCAAAATCGATTCTTCATAGGAAAAATTCCCATTGGAACCCTCATTAATGGGTCAAAATAGTGTTACATGAGTCTATACTTGGACTGAATTCACATGGTGAATGGTTCTAAGTGTAAATATTTATTTTTAGGCACTTCATGAACTTTAATAAAATGAATTTATGATTCATGACATTAATCCTTGTTTCCATTTTTCAATACCTACCCTCCACCCCTATCCTCCAGAACAAGCCACAAAAATTATTCAATGATTTTTTCATAATTTGAATTTGATTTTCATGATACGAATTTCATATTTTTGATATAAAATATGATATATCACCTCCATTTGAACAAATCTTCTGAAACATGGGTCTTCTGAGAATCAACACAAATGCTGTTTCATAGCATTCCTTGCATAATTAAGGTTTGAGAAATTTGTGTGAATGACGATCCAATGTGTGAAACACCTTTGGCATCAATCCCCAATCATGGTTTCATCACTATTTTTCTAGTATGGTTCTGTAAAACATTGTTTCATATCATAATATTTCCAAATCATCCTAGATTGGATCATTTTCAATGAAATTATTTTATATTCCATATCAATGGTGATCCCACCAAAGGAATACAAAAACAATAACATTCGGAATGAATCATAATTAAATCCAGAAAAAACTATAAACATAAATAAAGACCATGAAAATATATATGAAAAATGTAAATATAAGTTTGGTGATGTAAAATGATGCTTATAATATGGATTATTTTGTTTACTCAATATAAATGTTAAATAGATAGTGAAAACCTTTTGATTGTTGATGATCTATTAGTTGAAATACGTTATGCATTATTTGGAGTTAACAACTGTTACCCTTTATTTGAGAATTTAGTTACAATAACTATATTGTGATAAGTGTTACAAACACACACACACACACACACACATATATATAAATATCAAAATAGTATAGTGTATATATTCATATAATTGGATATCAACACACCTCGGAAAATATTGTTAGAGCTAGTTTGGGATAATGATTACACTATTCACAACCATCCTTGATAAGAGAACAAGTTAGATGATGATCTTAGTAGAAAAAACATGTGAATCTATCCATGAGTCATATTAATAAAACAAATAAATTAATAGATATGAAATAACTATATTTTTAAATAATAACGGTAATAAATACATCAAGACTTTCCCAAATGATTTCCCAACCATTTAAGATAAGGCAAGAGAGACAAAAAGTAATGATCTAGAGATTTAAAATATGGTGGAAGAAGTAAAGTAAGTGGTATTTAATGATTTTCACATCAAAAAATATGGTGACATATTTTTGGAACTACTCTTTTTGTGCCTCTATAACCTATGATAAACAACGAGTTTTTGAAAAATACACACAGCTCAACTTTCTCTATCCATTCTAGAAGAACTATTATATACCATGATATATGAGATCACATATGGTGGTGCAACAAACATTTGGTGATTAATATGTACATAATAATGATATTTGAATGTTATAAAGTAAAATTAGAAATAAAATAGTTAGAGGGTATGATTTAATAATATTTCATACCCACATGGAAATGGATGAGAAACATCATGATCATTTGTACTTGTGTCCAGAAGATATCCAAAGGAAGATCTTCAATATGGGTTAGTGGATTAAATCAATAAGAGTACCCAATACGTCCCTATTTTGAATCATTTATCTTTTTACTAATATTCTATGTAATATTTAATGGAATTGGTGAGAATACATGGGGAACCACATTAAATCATATATAATATTGATCATAATTTCCCCACCAAATTTAGTAGAAGTATTTGACAGGTTGTGACTATTGAAATGAAATTCAATATAGGGTATGAATCCCAAATTGGAGGAAAATTTGAAAGGAGTATTCATACAATTAAAGAAATTAGTATATCTGAATGAATTAAATTTTATGGTGGACTAGAAAAATTACTCTCATTGGTTGAGTCCTCGTATAATAATTTATTCAACTCGAGTAGTCAAATATATCATTATGAATATATTAGTGGGAAATTTTGTACATCTATTCTATCATTGTATAACTGTTGTTAATAGAAGCTTCTCGGACCTAATATTGTGTTAGAATTAATATATAATTTTATAACAATTCAATAATATATTAATGAATCATAGATTTGGTAGGAGAGTCGTGGTGAAAATTGTATGTTGGGTCATGAGTTTGAAGATGGAGACAAAGTGTTACTTAAAATATAACTATAGAAGAGAGTCATATGGTAAGGAAAGAAAGTAAATATCAAACCTAGTAAAATTTTACACTTTTTGATCCTTGATCTAATAGGATAATTGTATTATAATCTTGAATATATACTTAACATGTTTTAAGATCTTGATTTATTTCATATATATTTATTAATGAAGTACATAACAAATCAATCAAACATACTGAATTTGATGGTGGTAAAAAGTGAGTATGAACACTCTAATGGGGAGTTAAAGATGAAGATCATTGATTGTAGAGATAGATTTCACTGAACAAAAGACCATAAATTTTCAAAGTACGATATCATAATAATAATTATGAAGATGAAACATACGAAATTTGGAAAATAATAAAACAAAGTACTCCCATATACTATCAATTGTGAATTTGAGTTGAAATTTTGGGGATGGTATTTTTAATGGAGGGATGAATGTAATGACCAAGAATTTAAAAATGATATTTATATCCTAAATGAAGATGTGTTTTATTATATTATAGTGTATTATTCCCATAAAACACATATAAAACAAAAACATTATTTCATTCATGCATATCATTACATTTGTTAAAAACTAAACTAATGGAAATTCCAAATATTATAATTCTAAAGAGAGTATAAAATATAAAAACTTGAATTGAAAATTTTTTTCTCATCCTGATAAATTAGAATTAGCGCTCCCCTAACGAAATAATGGAAAAGAAACAAAATATTAGAAAAAAATATTTTAGAAAAATAAAATATATAGTCTGGGGAATAAGTTTTGTAAAATATTTATGAAGGAATAAACATGTATTTATAAGATGTAATATGTCTAGTGGAATAGTAATTTGACTTTTGTAATAGTAACCAGAACATTATGAATAGTAACATTACCATCAGAGTAGTAATTGGAATTTAAAAAATAAAATGTAATAAAATTAATAATCACCATGAGTAAATTAATAAAATATAAATATTTTAATTCTATAAAATAAATACTAATATGAGAAACATTCATCAATTAAAATGAATTTAATAAATTATATTTTAATGAAATTTCTATAAATAATAAATTTTAATGTAAATAAAAAAATTACCAATGATGGTTTTTTTCTAAAAAGATAATATCATTTTTAGAATCAAAATTCTGAAATTTACCAAGGGTTATTTTTTGATATATTGTTGTGAAAAAATAATTTTTAAATGAATAATAAAAATATTATTTTTTCAAATACTACACATTTCCTGAAAAAATAATGATTTATATTAAATTAATAAATTTTAAATTTCTATATGAGACAAAAATAAAGTTAGTAAGATAAGTTGGTCATTTTTAAAAATATAAACAAATTTCTTTATTGTTAAAATTAATTTCTAAAGTCTAAAATTGTAATTTGTCCCTTTAAGTAAACATTTTCTTTTATTTTTATTTATTTCTTTTTATTAAACTAATAAATTATAATTATAATGTTATTAAAATATATTTCATATTTAAAAAAATACAATTGAATGTTTTATATTGGAAAATTAAATTTATTCAATATTTAATCATAAAATACCCATATCCTCAATTATAAATAACCCCACACCACTCCCTTGGAAAACCACTTATCATCTGCATAAAAAAGGAAAATATCTACCCAAATAATCACTACAAATTCCCTTATTATACTTAGGTATGATATATTGTAATCAAAATCCCTGATTAGATGCTTTTTTCTGCTATAGGAAAGAAGAAACACTAAATATGGTAATTATTTATTAAATTTTCATCTTGTTTTCCCCTTATCTTCCTCCTATAATATACTCATATCAAGCCCAAATTTACCATGATTAACTTATTGTTATTATTAAATTATAATAATTATGTTACCCTAGCATAATATATATTCTCACAAAATACTTATTTTCAAATATTCCCTTTCTTTATATGTTGACAATTTCCGGTCATAGGTCAGTTCACTACCTATGAGGAAAACAGAATCTATCTTCTCATCACCACATTCATTTATAGAAGAAATAAATAATTTTTAATATATAAATATATAATTACATGAATTTTATTCTTCTGGAATTGTTTTTTCAAAATTTTAAATTACATTTAAAAAATAGAGAAATTGAAACAAAATTAGATATTTTATGGTTAATATGATATCAAAATGTTTCGCTAATATCAACAAGGATTAAGAAATAAAATCCCATGATTATATTTCATAAATAGTGAATAAATGAGCATAATTCAATATTGGCTCCATATTTTATAAAATAGTTTTTTTATACAAGAGGTGGAAATGTGATGAAAAATTTCAAAATTTATGTTAAGAGGATTCTCAAACCCAAGTATTTAATTTGAGTTTACTCCGATTTCAAAATGTATTTAACATGAATTTTTCAAAAATATACTAGAAACATCCTTTAAAAATTACTCCATTAATAAACGGAGATATGTATGATTCTTACTTGTTCATGTGACATCAATTTTAGAGACAAATATTTTTCAATGTTATCTTATTTTCCAATGAACTGCATTGAAAACTCCTGGCCTATTTCTTCCATGCTCAGTAATAATGATTTTTTATTCCAAAATATTATTTCATTTATTCATCTAGGAACTCAAAACAACTATTCATAATGGTGTTATTTTAAAATCATTATAGAAACTATTCATATTCATGGGTTTATTTTAGTACAATGATTGTTATAAATTATCATTTCATCTAGAATGCATGATTATGAGTATTTTATGATATTATATGTTGTCTCAAAATTATACATCCCTTCAATTCATTAGGCAATGTGATATATCTCGTGACATTATGTGTCTTATAATTTAACATGATTCTATATTTGAAAACAATTATGATGCTACAATTTATGAAGATATTCTATTCATGAATATGGTGCTAGCTTCTTTCCTAACTATGTGTTGTATTTGACCATTATTATATTATGTTTCATTATTATGTATATAAACAATTCCATGATTTTACAATGATTACCTCATACATATGATAAAGATCCTATTATTATGATAATGTGATGATGATTATGCTCACCCATATAGTACTGATTCATGTCTCTAATTACTAATTTGTTATCCCTCCCAATATTAGGCTTGTACAAAACTCTTCTGTTTGATGTATTTCCCATGGAGAATAAATTTAATATAGATAACATGAGTTATTTTGTAAGGATGATAGAGATTTTATATAATTTATATGATATATATATATATATATATATATTATTTATGCACAAAATTTTACAAAGATAAAAAACTTTTTGATCCTTAAAGTATTCAAAAACAATTATCATAAAAATAAAATAATATTCACATGAGAAAAAGTTGGGTCGGTAGAGTTTACATGTATTTACTACATAAAATAGATTTTTACAACCATTATTATTCCAGATGAATTTATTTCTTTGTTTTATTGGTGAAGATGAAATATTTTTCATGTGTCAATCTAAAAAATGTTGTTTTATTTTGTAGTAAGAGGTCAAAAAATGGAGTAGTACGTAAGTGAATTTATTAAACACTAAATAATTATATTGCATGAAAAAATTGACATGTTATATTAGAAGCCTATCTTTTAAGTATTTACATGTTCTATTTATATTTTAATTTTCATTAATCATAATTATCTATTGCATCTTGTATGAAAGTGTTTTTATGTTTTGTGGATTTTTTTTCATTAATGTTTTATTCAATCAAATAAACGTTCATATGAAATAAATTTAGAATAATTATTTTAAAAATGCACATTTTTCAAAAAAAAGTTGTCACAGTTAGGATAGTTGTAAACGAACATTATGTAGGGGTAATTTTTTATGATTTACATATTTTAGATAATTGATTCTTTTAATATCTAATGGGTTTTACTTTCATTTTTGGTGATGTGAATTATAAATTTATTTTCGGTTTTAAATTAAATATTCTACTTAATTATGATAGTTTCAAAAATGTTTGGTGTGTTCTGAGAATACCCTTTTTGTTTATTTATCATATTCTTTTTAAATCGTACCTAATATAAAATATTGATTAAATAAATTTATATTTCAGAACCACATTCTATTTACATGAATTAGTTTTAGGGTATATAAGAAATTTGGGGTTTTTATATAATATATTTGAAAAACATGTAATTTTAGAATGTTTTTATTGATAATTGATTTTTTTAATTATACATTTTTATTCTACTGTTTTTTCATGTGATAGTTTTTTTGTATAGAATGATAATATATTCATGTTTAATTTGGATGTAAAAGGTATTTAATGTGAATTTATTATTGCGATTATGTTTAAAGTGTCATAATTTTTTATTTTAATTTGTTTTAAATTATTTAAATTATTCATTATATAACAATAATTTAAAATTTGTTTTAGAGTGATTTTTATTAGTCCTGTAAGAACACGTATACACTCCAGAGAGGGTGGATAAATCTGTTGTTTTCTTATTTTAACCAATTAAATTATGTTATTAAAACATTTAAAAACATTTAGACTTAAACCATTGTTTTTTGTTAATATAGTTATATATTTTAATATTTATTAAATCATACAAATATATATAATTTAGTATAGAAAAGTAAATTAATATAGGTTTCATAACAACGTTCAACCCCTATTGGGATCCAATCTCATGGAAGGCTTGTGATTTCAAAGTCAGGGATTATTTTCTAAAATAATATTATAAATAAATTTTTTATTTTTAAAGGTATCATATTGAACCCAATAATGATAAATTATTTTAATGTGATATCACAATATTAAACATGTGATCACTATATCATTAGACTAAAATTGATTATATTGGTGACCCATAAGATCCTCTTCTGCACTACCATCTCCTTTTAAAGTAGATCACATGTAATACCCAAGGACATGTCTTTAAAAAAATTTATGATATGATTCATCACCTAATATTGATATTGACTACCATCACTTCATTATTTGAGTCTGAAGAAACAAAAATTCTACTCTCTACAAAACTCTTAGATTATATATTAAAGCTAATTATTTTATTTCTCAACTCATTTCTGAAAATATGGAATGATCATCAGAAAATATTGATTAATTAATAGTATGTTGTTATCTCGAAAGTTTGTTCTTATCTCTACATTGTATTCATAAGTAGGAATATATTTATCAGATGCCCACAACCTCAACTTTAAGAACCATTTATACTTTCTTACCCTTCCTCCTACGTTTTGACACCAATATGATCTCTGTTAGATAAAATTATATTGGATTATAAATAAAATAGTTTAAAAATAAATGTACCAAATTATTATAATTATTCCTTGAGGTATACCTTAATCTATTCTATATAATACATGTTCTCAAAAATAATATTTGTTTTACATGCATTGGATCCCCCATTTATTTTTTCCTCTTCGATATCCTAACCCATGTCATTTTCATTATATGATAATATAAATGTTATTTTCTTTTTTGAGCATGAATAAATGGTATTTCATTTATAATTTATAATTTATTGCTAAAAAGTCTTGTTATAGAATACCTATTTTGGGTTCCTAAAATATTTTATGCTACCATTATTTCACCTCAAGGGATACTATGAAAATACACATATCTAATACAACTCACATGGTCTCCTCACATTTGTGAATGAAATATTCATTTATTTCAAAACATTATCTATTTCCGTATACTCTAAAATGACTATAAAAATATCACTTAAATTATCACAATGTATTGATAATAATAAATCAAACATATGTTATATCGTGGAATATTTTCTTGTAGAATGAGATTTTCATATTAAAATCTATAATAATCTCAATTAGAATATTTATATAGAATAAAAAATTTATCCATCTTTATTAATACTTCTTCAAATAAATATAAATCTATAAATTACTTGTTAATTAATGTAGAGGTCAATTTTAATTTGTAATTTATTTATAATAGTCTACAGAACCCAACAAATTCTTTTTTAAAAATTTACTTCTGCATACATTCCTCTTTTCTATTATATTCCTACCCCAACATGATGATCAATAAGTCAATAACTCAAATCTTGTAACACATATATTATATAATGAATTTTTTATTGATTATTGGCTCATGAATTATATGAATTTTCTTTCTCTACGGATGTAAAATGATAGAAAAATAATATTTTTCAATTCTAAGGATTTCAAAATTATTTCGATCAAATATCATATGCCATATGATAATCCATTTTTCTACATAACTCATAAAAATTCTCTGCTAAATTATCAAACATTTCCTAAAATAACATACATGCCTCAAAAAATATCCTATGTGTTTAACAATATCCAAAATACCGCAGACACAAAATTTCACAGGAGCCATAAATAGCATAAAAGATTATATTTTTTAAAAATAAATGTATTATATGAGTCAAAAATATCATATGTGTTGCAAGAATGACATACACCTTGCCCTAGTAAGACAATTTATAGGGATAAATTTGAAATATCATATGTATAGAATATTTGACTTATAAAATGACATAATAAGATAATTTAATTGTATGTTGTTTTGACTTTAGCTTCAAAACCCAACACATCCTATACAACCTCAAATATCATACAATTATTATCATTTACCATTTTTCTAAAAACATAGTTGTGTAGATGAAATGGGTTTTGTTATTTTAAATTCACCTGAATGTAGTTGAATTATATTACATTCATAGGATTAATCCATTTTCAATTATTGTCTCCCTATATCAAGAACAAAAATTCTAAAATATATTCAAATAAATTTTTAACCTCATCATATATTATCTGACCCTTCTCAATCATCTCAAATTAATTTAAAATACATCCATATAATTCCATGAATTAATTTTATAATTTTAAACCAATTATGGATTTCTCTATTTTCTTAAAGTATAATAAATATACCTTGATATAGTATTCTTAAGGAATAATTTTCCTTTTCAATAAAATATATATTTAATCCACTATAAATCAAAATCCTGTAGATTTTAAACACCTAAAAGAAAAATTGATATATTAGTAACTCTATACATGGATTCAAAACATTCATCTAGATCTCTTAATACACAAAACATGTTATAATAGCTTACATAATTTTTCGGATTTAATTTCAACATCCAAATCCATGATAAATTCTTCACATAATATAAATTATAGTAACAAAGACTTCCATGTTTTTTATGTGTATTTGAATTTTGAAAAAACACTCTAATTGATTGATTTCACTTTTACAATTTCAACAGATCATTTCTTATCAATATTTTAGGGAAGCAATTTCATTACCCACCTAGTGTGGGTAACGTCTTCACATTTATCTTAGGTGGATATTGAGACAATAAACTAAATCATCCCATTGTATTAATTTTTCTAAAAATATTCTTTACAAAATTTATAATTGAAAAAATTTCAACCAAACCCCTTTATAAACATCTGTCACCCCCTTTATGTTAATTTTTTATTCTATATAATATTAATTTGAAAATGTTATCTTTATTCTACTTGATGATACTAAATGATAATGGTACATTTATTCTACCCCTAATTGACACAATACGACGTCGTAAAATCTTTTGATTCTTCCCATAATCGATATTAGGTGAAGGGTATTTTCATCCTCCCTATAAAAACCATATGATTTTAAAAAACATATATTATCCTTATATAAATTCCATTTACATCGCATATTCCTTGAATTATTTCACTATAAAAAAATGTCACTCGATTTTCATAGAAAATCCTTATAAACTAACCAACTCTATGTATTATTGGGCGATCATAGTATAGAAAATAAGAATGGATAATTTAGGTAATAATAATTTTTATATAATCACTCCAATGTGGAATAAAATTATCTGTTAAATTCATAGGTTTTTCTAAAATACATTCTTATGTGTTTAGGAAAACATTAACTCACTTGAACACACACAATTAAACATTTCATATTCATGGTACTTCTTATCCATCAGGTTATAAAATTACTCCTTAATGATAAACATAATATATGTGTGTTAAAATATTGATGAATGAGTTAAAATAATTCCCCATTATTCAAATTTGTAGTATTTATCTATATTTTTATATTTATTCTTAACTCCATAATGTCTAGAAGATTCAGTTATTTTTCAAGATTACCCTCAAGGGATACCTGCTAACAACTATTACATTCATTTTGGATCACTATTTTGATCAGGTAATTAGGATTTTATTATCCACATTCTTATTTAGTGCAGTGGAAATGAGACTATTTCTCAATCCACACAACTAATTTTGGGTATTTACAAGACATTGAGAACTCTTCATGTTAGATTCACCCATAATTTTCCAAATTTTTTCTACTTCTAGATTCATGAATCAAATTTCACCTTAGAATTTACTCTTAAATAGATTATGAATTTCCACCTCAAAAAATAGAGCACTATATATCTTTATATCATTCTAGAATCTCTTATTTTTTCTAATTATGATGGAAACATTTTCAATAATTGTTTTCTTACATGGTTATCATGGTTTTGTGTGTGTAGACACATTTTTCAAAACCACTATCTTAGTACATGATGCCAATGGTTTTTTTAATAATTATTTTCCCTAGAATAATATTCATACACATGAAAACCATACGTCATATATGGGAGCAACTTCTATACACATCTTCCATATCCTTTGGGATACCCTTTTTGTGAGGTCTTTTAACCTCTTTACCATGAATATTTTTAACCATACCAATATTACTAACAATTTAATTAATTGATTCCCTTTTGGAATTTATATTTCTCACATTTTTCATGAGATTCATGGACATCATGAAATTGTCTATGCTATGGCCTCTATTACCAGAATAAATTCACATCATCACCGTAAGTTGGAAATCCTGGTCAGTTTTCTTTGCTAGCATCCTAAGATTGTATTCTTTTACCCCTTTCTTTAGCAATTTATCACCAATGGATGATACACATTCTTTTTTGACATAATTATCAAACTAAATGGGATCTATATTATGTTTTTTATAATAATGATACATGGGAGGGATAGAGAAATATTCATCATATTAATAACCATTGATGTTTGTCATCTCAAATAAATTTTCAAGACACTCAATTCTATTCATCATTGATATATGTCTTTATAAAAAGGTAATTTCTTTTCATCTTGATCGTTTTTATTTTTTGAATACATGTAATCCACCTAAAATTATTGTATTTATGACATTCACATAATAATTTATTATAATTGAAATTCATTGAACTATTTCCAATCCTTTGACAACACCAACATTTTCCAAATAATATTGTACTCTTTCTGTTTTGATCAATCAGTTGAGATTGACATGTTTTCTATTTATAGAATATTTGATGCACATTTGGGAATTATTTTTGGGATTTTATTTTAATTCACATCATAACATCTATCCTTGATATATTAATGGGTTTTAATGAATTTTTACTCCTATATATTTTTACATAATTTATTCTTATTCTTTCACATATCGAAAGAATATTACATGTGTTAATTGAATGAATTAGGTTATATAATACCTTTTTTATAATATGTAGGTGTGTTATTATATAGACCATTGTAATATCTTATTATGTCGATTTAGAGACATTCTTAAAACTAAACACTAATATAATGTTACTGTGACAATAGACCTTTACTCAAATTGATGGAAAGTCTTGGATTTTGAATCCAAATAATTTTATTCATTTGATCTTCAACTTAATACATTAATTATTAAGAAAGTTTTCCTTATATTTAGTGTATCATATCCTTCATTCCCATTCAATTTTAGACTAAAAACATGGTCCTAATTCATCTTTCTTATTTAATATATTGAATTATTTAGATATTTAACTCTATTTTCATTGAATTATAGTTTTGAATCCTTGGAATTCATAGATTCTTGATATAATTTTCCAATGCATAGAATGCATATTTGAAAAAAATATTAAAAATTTCCTTCTAAAAAATTACTCTTTACAATTATTCATCAATTAAAGAAACAATTTTCTTATAATTTTGGATATATTGTTCCTTGTATTTTATTATATTTATAATAATGCTGTAGAAACGCACCTTTTGTCCAATGGTTTTTTCTGTTGGATTATTTTATTTTCATATATGTTTCTTTTCATTAACAAGTCCATTGATATATGAAAACATATATGGGAAAAACTTACAAAATAGTTTAATTATTCCTTAATTTTTTCATTAGAGTCACTAAGTTACACATTAAAAGAATATTCTAAAAAACATACCACTTACGATTTATTTATTTTTTGTCAAAATTTGAAGGGAACCTGGTCCATAACCACAACTAGGTAGTAAAACACAAATTCTTGGGGACTAAAATAAAGCTACTTGAGAGCATCGCTAATTAAAATTTTCATCCTCTCTTGATGTAAGGGCCCCGAGATGGAGATGAATTAGAAAAAACTATTTAAGAGATATTTATAAGATATGTAATTATCCATTTTTTCCCTTTCAATGTATGATATAACTTCCACTTCAACATTGAGTATAATATAATATCTTTGGATATAATAACTGAATAACCATGGGTGGGACTGAGCCATTTCAAAGTGTAAAAAATCACCCTTGATTCGGTCTCTAAAACCTCAAATATAACATTATTCTTTTTGTGTATTTCTAAACAAGAATCAACAACAATTTATTTATCCTGGGGATAATCGCCATACCTAAAGAAAGATATAAAAGTGATAATCTGTGATATTTTTCAATCACAAACTATACCCCCACCCATCTTGGATACAGAGCATCATGCCCTATCATTATTACAATTTATACCTATTAGTTTGTGAACCAAAAAACCCAATGGTCAACATTATGACCAGGGGAACCAGAGTCTAGAATCCCTATAGTCTTCAGAACCTTGATATATGGAAGGGAATCCCAATATTTTTAGTAGATATAATATTTGAGAAATAGGTACATAGTTCGTATGTATCATGGTTCTATATGAACTTTTATAACATCAAACCAAACCTTGTTTCTAACCATCTATAAACAAATAAACTCCTCAAAAAAATAATACCATCTGATCTTCTATTCATGTTTCCCACCTTCACCACATAAAACCACATATCCCAAAAATTAGAAGTACAATGTGTGACTAAAGACACATGTAATTCAACTCATACCACTACACAACAACATATCCCACCGTCCATTGAAAATTAAATAATGACAGTTTTCAATGCATGGGTGAAAACATCAACAACATTGTTAGGTGAGATGAATTCTGGTACTGTTGATATTCTTATTAATAGGGAGACAACAATATTTGATTTTCAATAATAGAAAATTTTATTTGGTTGGTATATCCTTTCCCCATAACTTCTTATAACATCCATAAAAATCCACTTTCAAATACTCCATCTTGTGAAAATCATTAACCAAAAATTCTTTAGAGGAAGAACCATTGAACACACATCTATATCTGTCCAAATTTAGTGATAAAAGACCATACACCCATCTTGTCTCATTTTTCAAAATGAATTGAAGGAAGAAGGGGTACTAAATGTTCTCCAAAAAGAAATTCTCTAGGATGATACAACTCTAAAACATAATTATAGTATCAATACATTTGTGATTACAAAAATATAAACCTACCTTTCAAAAATATTGTGTGATTTATCCTCTAGTTTAGGGATGAAAGGATGAAGAGCCTTGGAAATGTGGGAACACATCCGATCATTTTCTCTATAACATACCCATATTTCATATTATATAATATACCCCATAAAATCTACAAATTAATTTATTCCAATTATATTCACATTCATCCCAGGAATGGATGTAGAAACTCTATTTAATTTCTCTAAACTCGAAACAACTGATTTTTACAATATGATGGATGAGAAATCATTCCAAGAAGTGGATGTCAATACATTGTTAACCAAGAATATCCTCCAATTAAATGATTTGTATTATGTTTTATTGTTAAAAATGAAACTCGAGATATTGTCACTTTTTAATCAATGTGTTTAGTGTGATTTTTCAATCAAATAATTAGGAAAACAAAGATAATCTATATGGAAATTTTATTTCTTCATACACAAACATTCTTCAGTGTTTCCCTCCCTACTTATTGAATACCGGTTCAAGATAAAAACACCGATATTCTCATGACTAACCATATTCTTGGCCCAGGAGCGGTAATGATCAATGATCATGTTGATTATAGTTATATATTGATTAATTCCATTAAAGAATATATTATTATTATCCATGTACATATGTTGATAACAAACTTGAACAATACATCTAAACAAAAATAGAAAATTACTCACATCATGGTGTCTACTATTAATGAAGTTATTGGGTGTACCATGTACCATAATAACCTATGGTGGTAGGGGGTCTCCATTCCACAACCCCCATATTGATTTAAATAATCAATGGTTTCTCCAATGAAAGGAACCAAACTAATCTTGGTGAAAAAATAGCATGAATAAGATGTTATTGAAATGTAAAGAGAATCCCATGCATGGAAGAACCTTATGTATGGAAGACCACCCTATTTGGTCATAATATTTATCCATATATAATTTTATGGAGATGTAAAAACTGAGAACTTTTTGGTTCATATGACTAATTATTTCATGTACCAAACCTATAACAACTTGGATCATCATACCCTTGACAAATCCACGATGTACATTTGAGATACAAATATGTAGACTATGAAAATGTACCCTATTAATCATATTGGATAGAATCTTATTGGTAATGTTTCATAGGATTATGGTCTGTAGTATTTCAAATGAAAGAAAAAAAGTTATGTCAGAAGTCATATTTATTGTTATTTTCATATAAATTTTCCTCTCTCAAAGGAATTAGAACATCACTCAAATTACCCTTAAATTCTTCTTATATTATGGAGTGTATTAGAATACCATTTTTATGATCACTTTTAATATATTGATGTAACCAATAAATATTCTACTCAATATTTACATAAATATTTACACAAAATTGAATGAGTCATAATGGTATCACTATGATGTAATAGTGTCCATACAATGTATGAAAGGTATTTTTGGGAATATCTTCCTTCATTAACATCAATTAATGATATCCCAACAAAAATAGACTTTAGATACGTATTGTTCCCTGGGTAGTTGATCAATAATGTCATAAATTCATTTTTTTGGGTACTTTGTATTTTTTATAAGGATTAAATCACGATAATCTATGTTTAGACACATTAATCCATCCTTCTTCATGAAAAATATTAATGGTTCACCCCATGCTAAAAAAGTTGGGCATATGAAACACGTGTCGATATTATCTTATTGTTTATTAATTTTTTCATTATGTTCAATTGGGGAAAATAACTATGGACACTTGGATATAATTAGAGATTGGAGAAAATGTTCAGTTGGCTACTCATCCTTCTGATCAAAAGGATAAAAAACCCCATTAGGGAATGAATCAATATATTACCACAAAATGGTCATGCCTTTAGAGATGATCATATGCTTATTCTTGGAAACATGGCCTATATGTGGTCATTGATAAAAACAATATCCATTCATGAGAATGATTTTCTTATTGATATCCATCATCCTCCTTACAATTTTAAAAAATTTAGGATAATTTGGCACATGTGTGAAGATTTATTTACCCCAAAGGATTATGTAAACTCCATGAAAAATTGGTATTACATGGCCATTATAACATTGAATTCCACTAAATATAGTATAATATGGTTTTCCAAGATATTATTCCTACACATATTAATTGGGTCTGAGTTATATATTTGATATATAAAAATTTAACCACTTTGTGTTTTCAAAGACAACATTACCAAAATTTCATTACGTGTTGTTTGTTTATTTTTATTAAACATTCATGATATAAAATAGAGTTAAAAAATAGAATAATGTAAGAAATTTTCTATTCAAGAATGAATATAATTTTTACATGCAATCTATTTATATTATATGATCATCCAAAATAGTAGTGTGGCCATAATATGATTATTTCTTTACTGGTATTAGAGGCTATAGTCTCCTATCATCATTTCATTCCCATGGATTAGTACACTATATTACAATTTCATTATGTTTATTTTTTAAACATTAGACCAAAGGTGGAGGATTTATTTTAATATTCATTTCTTCTATAATATTAGTTAACTTATTCATCTTCCATTGAAATTAATTTACATTATTACACTCTTTTAAAATAATGATGTATACCATTCTTCCATTCATCAAGATTCACTATTTATTTGTTATAAACATAATACATGTGGGGATCTTCATGTTTTTTCCTCTAAATTGTTTTTCCTGTGTTATAAAGGCTTACACTCCACTATCCTCCATTCATATCTAGATTCATAAAAATACAGAGATTCACTAATATCTATTTGAGAGGGAACATAACACTATTCAAACATACAAATAAAATTCTAATTTTAATAAAGATTTTTGAATAATAAAATTTACCCCATAGATAAACAATCCTAACATACTTTTAATGTCAATGAAAAAATTATGAGGAGTAACTTGTATGCCTTGTGGGTTTTCTTCCTAAGACTTTGATTATTATCCTCTATTTTCTTGAGTCCTGGAAACTCTATCTCTATTTTATAAAATTGATTGTGAGGAGAATATATATTATGAAATATTTTTTTTAAATTAAACTTACTATATAGATTTTGTGTATTCTATAGGTTTTATATTTTTAATCAGTGTCCCCAATGAATAATCCAATATATCTAAGAAATAGACGACCAAAATAAAATTCCCTTTCTCTGATCAATGATGGATAGAAAATATCTTCTCAATTGAATTAATTATTTGTCTTATGATTAATAGATCATAATATCCACTACAATTGGGTAAAATATTTCACAAAATTTAATCAGCAACAAATTTTTCTCTATTATAAAAAATACATGTTTCTACATGATTTTGGTTTTTATTGATAACTTGAGTAAGTTGTGTGCATACCATCATGAGGTCCTGAAACCCCTCTCTTATCCTATTAGAAATATCATTTGGGAAAGAAGTACATTAACCGTCATATATATTCTTTGATTAATTCCTCTGATTTGAGCTATTAACTAATGAAATTTAATGTTCAGTAATAGAATTATCAAATTAATATGTTTTTAAAAAATAAATATATGAACTTTTAAATGAGTGATTCATAAATTATTTATATATCATATCAAAAGAAATTCTATGTTTCAATCATGGCTTCTCATGGTCAGTTTCCTATTAGGTTCTTCATCGTAGTCACCAAAAAATTCATTTCCCTAATACAACCTATGAAAACATGACAGAAAACAAAAACATGAAAATAAGGTTAATAATCATTATTTTAGTTTCAATAATTTGATCTAAGATCACATTTAACATACATTACAATATTGAATACCCTTGGGACCTACATAAAGTTATATAGTGATCAATAAATTCTTCTAAAGGAATATGTATAATAATGAAATATAAAATATGAATAAAGAGGTATATAATGATATCATAAAATTGTTGGATCAAATATATTCATTTGTGGGAATGAAAAAATAAATCATATAGAATAGGTTCATTAAATCATAATATTATTAAAATACAATAAATTAAGAAATTATCAACATAATACATGTCTCACTACTATGTTGGCATACCATACTATGTATCTATTGTTGTGCATGCACCATAAAAGAAATATACTTAGATTATTAAATTAACTATTTCATTATAAAGATGTATAATTATATTCCCACTCATGTCATAAAAGTATGTACATGTACATGTTTAACAAAAAAGTAAATAATATTAAAGGCATATGTTTAAGATCAATCCATGAAAAAAATGTCTTCTGTAATTTCTTATAAAATAATAACCAAATGATATATCATAATGTTTTAAAAAATAAAATAATATTAAATATTTTGTGATGTTAAAATTTTAATAAATAATAATAGGTATTAATCCTATAGTTCATTTGTATAATGTAAATAAGAAAAGAGTGGTGAAGTAGGATTATAATGGAAACTCTTAAGTGATATTTTAGGAATTAGTAAAGAACCTCTACAGAAGAAAAGAACATAGTATTTTAATTAAAACATTAAAATAATATAAAAAATTCAACAAATTTTTTTTATTTTTATAAATTATTTTACAATGTTTCATGTAAAATGAAATAATAAATAGAGATGTTTCCATTAATCGGGTTTTCATTAAAATGGAATTAAGAAGGAAACGAGAAAAAATATATATATCCCAATAAATTAAATTGGAAATAAACAAGGAATATATGTATATAATATATAGGGAGAATATATATGAATTAAATATTATAAAAATGGAGAGAAATATAGTAACAGATAGAGAAATTGAAATTCGAAAGAATAAAATGTTTTTTGGGTGTTCCCTTACCTCAGGTTCTAAATCACATTAAATATATCTCTTACCTCATGTAAAATAAACCATTTTTTACTAAAAACTTCCATATGAATATTTTACATGTACATTTAATATTTTTTATATATATTAATTTATGATAGTTTCATTTGGGAATTATGTTCATGTTTACTATCATGAGGATATATACAAGGATGCATTTGATTATTTGTAGTTATGTATTTTATTTACAAATAATTCAATAACTAGAGTTTTTTAGTGGTATAGAGGTAACTAATTTAAATATATTCTAATTTTTTAAAATATAATTTAATACTAAAAAATTATCTTTAGTTATTTAGTATGAATTCTATCATTTAATTTATTTTTCATTAAGGAAGGTTTCCCAACCATGATAAACATAATCAGTATCATTTAATATTTATGTTTATTTACCAATTATAGAATATGAAATATAATTTAATATTAGTAGTTGGGGTTTGTCTTAGTGTTAAACACCCCTTAATCCTACATTAAAAATGGGGGTTCAAACCCCTGTCGGGCACAGGTACTATAGCGTAATGTAGCGGCGGCGGCACTGTAGCATGGCATGTATTATAGCGATGACATGTAATGTAGCGGCGGTAGGGTACTGTAGTAGTGGTTGAAACTATATCAATGTTGGTACTATAGAATATGAATCAATATTTTATATACATATCAATTATAAATTATATCGTTTAATTTATTTTCTATTTAGGTGGGTTTTTAATCCATGATAAACTTAATCAATTTCAGTTAATATTTACGTTTATTTACCTATTATAGAATATGAAACAAAATTTAAAATACCTATCAAGATAATAAATATCTATAATATTATTATTACAAACATTCATGATGTTAATGATTAAAAATGGAATATAGCGCCCATGAGGGCAGTGATCCAACCATAATATGGTAACATTGTCATAATAGAATAAATTAAAGGAAGGTATATAATTATTATTCCATTAATATAATAACATTTTAGAAATAAAATGTTACATATTTCATCATATTGGGATGAATAGAAAATATTTTGGAGGAATTTTAAGATAAAATGAACATAAAATAGCTTATATGAGATAATAAGCTCTTCTTTTGGATATCCTTCATGGAAAGAATACTTGGTCTTAGGGAAAGATATTTTATTAAAAAATTCTTATTATGTAGATAATGATATTGGTAATAAAGTTTTATTATTATATTGAATTTTATAGAAATAAATGTGTGTGGATATTCGATGTTGTGGTTTATGGTATTTATAAGTTTATAATATAAAATTGTTACTAATAAAATATTTATTTATTTTTTATTTTTACTGAAGACTACCAATAGTGATGATTCATGGTATTATAAAAAGTAATTAGGGAATTAGTGGAAAATATAGTAGTTTAGCACATCATTAAATAATAAATTATTCTTGTATTTAATAGAAACTATGAAATACTATATTTACTCATATTTCACTATTCACTAAAAAACATATATTTATAAAAAAATACCCTAAAAACCCTATGATAACATCAAACAGCTGATTAAAAATATGATATCAATTTTATCAAAAAAATTACCGCAATATGAGAAATATAAATTTTAAATAAATCCTTATATATAGATAAATAACTATTTGGTTATGTCATTATTAAATTTCTATCATAAAAAATTACATAATTTTTAGAAATTTTTTACAGTTTTCTTTTAAAAACATTTTTTATAAAAAATTATGATTTTTTAAAAATTGATCATAAAATGTATTTTAAGAAAAGTAAAACAAAAAGGTTATCTGAAAAATACATTTATTTTTCCTTTATATTTAATTTTAATTTTATCATTTTTATACATTTATTTTTATTTTACAAATTCTATTTCAAAAGATAAAAGAATATTAATTTATTTTTTAAATGGAATGTTTAACTGTTAGAATACAATTCCTAGCTACCAATATTATATTCCAAAAATAATATTTCTAATTGATCACATTGTTTTTATAATCCCCATAAATACCTCTTAATTACATCATTCATAATTTATTTAATTCCCCTCAAGGTTCTATATTTTTCATTTGAATAAAAATTTTACAATACTAATTATTGGTTTCTTTTTTCTTTCATTGTTTATGACTATGATGATTTTATTAGACCATGATGATCCGAATTTCCCTAACCTAGTTATTTAATTTTTCTTTATTAATTATCCCATTATACTAATTTCAATTTTCTTACATATATTAATTCTTTAAAAATAATTTTTCTATATTATGGAGTTGTTGTTTTTTGTTATATTATGATTTAGTTTTATTCCATACTACATTAACAAATGTAATAAATTATTATTTAAAAGGATAATTACTTATATATAAGTTTGGTTCATTATATAAAATGAAAAAATCCCTGGATAATATATATATCCATATAGGGGATATTCACTCTCCCCAAAATCATGAAACATTAAAGGGAAATGTGACCCTCCTTAGAATCACAAATATATATATATATATAGTAAGTTTGTGGGGGGTTAAAATCCCACCAAAAAATATCATATAACATCAAGGAAAAAACATCCATCCCTAGAATAACACATATATTCATCAGTGGGATTGTAACCATCCCTATAATCAAATTAATTTAGGAAAAAATTCACCCTCATCCGAATCATATATATACTAATTGAGGGCTAAGAACCTACCATAGAATAAAATCAAATTTTTTTCACTTGATTCCCAAGAATTATTATCAATTTTTCATGAGTTGGGGGAAAATTCGAACCATGTGTATCAGGAATTATTGGAATATATATTACATGAACATAGGGGAACTAATCCCAATATGAAACTGTTATTTGGACATCATTATCTTGTGGTTTTATCCCACAATGATGAATGAAAAATTATTCACACACATATATATGTATAACCCACACCAATGAGACCACATATCATCCTTGAATAGTTATTAGGCCATCATTTCCTGAGGCCCACATCCCACCATGAAACTAAATAACCCATATATGTATATATATTTAATAAGCTTTTATGGGTTCATATTCCACAATAGAAATATTTCCAGGATTTCATTTCTACATGGTCTCACCCAACCCACGGGAATAGAAACCCATTCACATGGGGAATTACCACTCCCATAAACATCATATAAATTATGTCAAACACCAGGATTGGTCAAACAAATTAATTTATCACACATCTCCAAATTTGGAATATATATCAAACAACCTAAGATAATCCATACATTTTCACTAAGAAATCATCCTAATAGCCACCCTTCACAATATTTCTCAAGGGTTAACATGATACAGCTTCTCCCACATTGGTACCCATTGTCACATTATTGTTGGGGAACCCTACTCGGATATTCTCACATATTCACAACTCTACTTCCAAATCTCATCACTGAAAAGGAATAAATTATATCAACATCACCATGATTGTATCATGATCTCATTTACCTCATAAGAAATATCATTCATGAATCATTCTATAGAGATGACATTAATCTGAAATAACCTTCACGTAAACTTGGTTATCAACTCAAAAACAACAAATCCTTAATCTTACCTAGTGTAAGCACTACCATATAATCCAAAACTATTATAGAAGGAATAATCTCCCAAAAATCTAGTCAACTATTCCAGAGGCTATGTGCCATCTCATGATTCCATATGACATACTTATAGACAAAACATTACTATCTATAACTCCAAAAACATGGATTTGACTAGGGAATCTATATTATGGTCTACATCTTTTAATTAATTTCATATATACAAAATGTTGAATAATATATCTTGATACCCACATTTATTATTGTTTCCTTGACCATTGGTGAAATAGAAATCACCCCACTGTTCAAAGTTCCATCACAAACATGACACTTTATTTCTTCTCATGGTAGTTTAAAAGATATATTATATTTTTCTATTCCTACTTTACCAATAAATGAGTTGTTATGCATCAAACTAAATGTGAAATAACAAATTCATAAACTATTAGGATATGTTTTTTAAAAACATTTTCATTTATAACTATTCCCACTAAATATTCTCATTCACCATCTAACCTTATCCAGATATCATCTATGGTAATAAAAACCCTGAGCTCCTATACTAATCAAACACATCAAAAATAATTAATTAAAGAATTTTTAAATTTATTATTTTATTTAATTCTATGATTAAGAATATGTTTAAACAAATTGGGCACTTTCAACTCATAAAAACATTGAGAAAAAACATTACAACAATCCATGGAATTCACTTTATATAATTGTGAACAAAATATTCAGCATACTATATCTACATGGGAACCAATTAAATGTTAATTTTTTTAATTTTTTTTAAAAAATAATAGTTCTAATTACCTCTAATTAATCAATGATAAATTACACGTTATCATCGACTTAGATCATCCTCTATCCATCACATGAAAAAACATCACTGTAACTGGGTATGTTTTACAATTCTCTCTAGAAATTATCAATAAAACTCAAGTTGAGAAAATAGAAATATGTGGTTAACAAATGGTAGAATTAATATATTAAAGGAAGGTAAGATAATTCCTCAAATATACCATGATATCATCCAATAGTCACCCTTCTTAATTGGTGGTTGAATATGGGACTATAGGGTGATGATAAAACAAAAATTGGACTCCACTAATGCCCTTTTCGAACTAACATCGAAAGGGGTAAAACTATGGAATGTAAGATATTAAATTCTTAAATACAAATAGAATGGGACAATATCATAGAAAGGCCTGTGTGGGATATAATTTTATTCCCTTTTATTGCAACATATCCTATAATTCCCCTTGTGTCATATAGAGATGCACCTCCCATAAACAAAACCAAAGGCCCCATTATAATGAAATCATATTCTATACTTTTTAAAATATGTCTTTTGTTGCATAAACATCATTACACTCTACAAATAATTACAAAAAACCAAAAAAATATTAAAATAAAATTATTAATAAAGTAATAATAATGACATAGATTGAAATCCATTAATATTTTGAAGGAAAATAATTATTATGAGTAAATATTGATAAAGGTATTTTTCAAAAAAGTTCATTTTCATTGAACTGTTAAATATCATCGATAATATAATTCTAAAAATTTTAGAGTATGAAAATTTTAGGATAAAAATTTTAATTTAATTTTTGTATTAAAATGTACTGAGTGAAAATTTTATTTTATTTTCTAGAGCGGTTTATTTTTAGTCAAAACATATCGTTTTTGAAAAAATTTAATTTTTACGATTAAATAATAATGGTATCATATAAAATTATAATACATAGTCTTTTATGTTATAAATAATATAGTTAAGCAAAAATAATTATCCATTTTTATTTGTCCTTTAAATTTATAATCCTATGTCCAATTTTTTAAAATCTAAAATAAAATGATACATTAATAATTTTTTCCTTCATTACTAAAATTAAGTGTTTATATGGTAGAAGAAATTTTTTTATTTGCTTTAAATCCTAAAAAAAATTAATAATCCAATTAATGTTATTTTAAATATCCTCGAAGATATTATTTTTATATATATTTATATAAATTAAATGTATAAAAATACTTTTTTTTAAACAATTTCTTCAATTAAGTACATTTTTTTAATTAATGTTTTAACTAATTTCAAAATATTATGTTTTTGAAATATTTTAAAATTTTAAATCTTAATGAAAAATTATGTACAATAATAAAATAATAATTAATGTTATTTATTATAATTACAAAGACTAAAAAATTATTATTAAGGTAAAAGTTAAATATATTATATGGTTAAAAGTAAAACACAAAATCATTAAATCACTCTTATGTTGTCTCAAAATGAATGAATTATAGAATTATTAACATTATCATATCCTACGTACCTTTTTTCCACTTTTTATTCATTATCCCCTAAATTGTTTCATGGAATTATAAAAAAATTGTTTCAAATAGTTCCATATTCTTCTCATATAATATAATTCAACATAAACCCTTTAATATTTTCACTACAAATAATAATTATTTATTTAAAAATTAATATATTACTCATAGTTGATCAATATTATACCTACATAATCTTCAGGTCACATTAATCAATCTTGATGACTTTAATTCTATATTGTTTTCCAAGACAAAACTTAAGTTCCAACATGAGTATTATCTTCTGTTATTTTTGTTCATTCTATCCATTAGTAAAATAATTTATGACAATATTTTTATAATTGAATCCTAATAATTATTATAAGTAAATTTAGTTATAATATTTATGAAAAAAAATCTTTCCATTCCATCCACTAAGAAAGTGAAATAACATGAATCAAGCATATGTGTAGAAAACTACCTCCACGAAATGATGCATTTTGTTTTCGATAACCACCTATAAATTATACCATAAAGAATATATTTGATAAATAAATAGGATTTATTGATAAAATAATACATTTCTATAATTTCCAATTTCATATACCATCGTAATGTCCATTCAATAGGAATTGGGATTGTTTTTAATTCAGGCATTATTACTACAACATCGATGAACAATGAATTTCATTTATCATTGAATAACATCATGTATGGTTATATTAATGAGTTTAATAAAAAAATATATGATACTTTTGATATGTTAAATTTTCATTAATATGTATATCAAAACTATATAAAATATTTCTATTTCTCATTCAATCATTACATCACACTCATTTTTAGGTAATTTTTTCCAACCAACATGAGTGATTTTGTATGGTTTACAACATGAAAAATTAAGGATTTTTTTCATTTCGGTTAAAAAATATAAACAAAATTTGTTAAATATTAAAAAATTATTCAGGATTACTAATATTATTATCTAGATATGTTATTGAAACATCAACTCTTATTCATTAAACATAAAAAAATAAGATTGTCATTATTTTCATCCTAAAAGAAGTTAACAAAACAAAAAAATAAACAAATTTATAATATTATATATTACATTAAATATTATATTATTATTTCTATTATTATTTATTAATTATTCAATACTAAGGAACAATGAAGACCAACACCACCATTATGAAGTTATTTCAAGACAATTAAGATTTTTGACACATGACCATGAAAATAGATCATAACCAACTAATATAAATGTATTGAATGTTATAATGTAATATAATAAATAGATATATAAATGAATAATATTATTAAATATTCTAGTATGATAGTTATTTTTTTATACATGTGTTTAGAAAATACTCGACCAAGAAGGAGTAAAGAAAATGATTTTTCGTGATCCAAATCCAACCCATCGGTCATAATCAAAAAACATAATCTATTAAATTTTCAAATATGATCATATCTAATATATAATACTATAATGGTTTTTATAAAACAAATATTATTGGGAAATATTGTTCCACCCAATGTATTTATTCCTTTCTGAATCTATTTTATCAGGGAAATGATTTTTTTTAGAATAATTATCATAATATTTAATGGATTATTCATTCCATGTCAAAGTTTTTACATATTGATTGTGTTATACTTACCCTATTAGAGAAAAAAAAATTATCTTCAATGATACCTTTATTTACCTTTATTTTGAAATGAATGTTTAAATATACATTTATCTATGCTGGTTTTTAGTAAATGTATCTTCAAATATTAAAATTTACTTTTTTTAGATAACCATATATTCTTCCCATGTCAATCACATTTTTAGTGATGATTTTTTAATGTTCTCTTTATTATGTTGTTTTTCAAGTAAAAGTTTCAAAAAATTTCCTCTGAACAGAAAAAAATATTTTTAGGAATGTGACTCAAAATTCATATGTTTTGAAAATGATATTAAGAAATTTTTTTTAAAGAAGTCTCATTTTTGTGATTTTAATTTCATTTTCAAAGGATTATTATAATTAAAATTAATTTTTTATAAATCAAATGATATATTATCTTATAAGGTCATCATGTTTTTTGTATCAAATGACCTTATTTTTTTGTCATTCCATTTCAAAAATTAAAGAAACTCATTTTATTGACATGGTTTATTTATGATATAATGAATGATTTTATTTTAAGAAAAACTCATATTTATGGATGAAGAAGGTTCATGTCTCATATCACCATAAAAATAAATTTATTAGGGACTTATATCGCAAAAGTTAATGATATATGGATAGAAAATGACTTTTTATAGACTTCCAGCTAGAAATAGAAGGATTTTTCTACAATGTTTTCTAACTATAATGTGTGTGCCCTGATTTCCTTTAAATGTTCCTTATTTTAAAAACAATTAAAATGGTTTATGATATTCCATTTTCTAATGATATTCTACATTCTTATGTATTTATTTAATTTATTATATATGTATTTTTGGCTTTTTACTGATGAACATTCTTTTGTTTTATGATTCAATTCCATGACCCTTTAGGAATAATCTAGTTTTTTTCACATATGATCCCATGATATTTTTATCTGATATTAATCAATTGCTTATTTTCCCCTTATATTTTAAATCTAACCACTATGGGTAATTGATATATTCCTATTACATATATTTGGATCTAATCCCAACTTCTATTTCCAATCCACAAGTTATGAAGAGGATTTTCTTGTATGAGAAGTCTAATAGAGGGTGTTTAGGGGAATCACTATAGAGAAATGTTAATAAGTATTATAAAATAATATTTATATTTACCTAGTGTCCTAGAAATTAAAAAATCCATTCCATATTTTTTTAACAATTTTTGTAATGTAGTAATTAAAATATTGGAATTAACATATTATTTTTTTTGTTTATCAATGGTCAACATAGATATTATCATATGAAAGGTTGGTTATTTTAGGATATTTATTAGATAACTATAGTGTTAACTATCAAAATTAGTCAATTTATTAGATCCCATCATGATATCTCATTAATGTTAAGTCTTCATGTATTTCCTATATATAATCCATGTATTGATATTAGTAAGTGGATATAGTTAGGTCACAGATTCATATAGTGGCAATCACAATGTAAATGTTTGGTTGACCATTGACTAGATAATCACCATGATACCTGATAAAAGGGCCTAAGAAGATATACTGAGCTTTAAAAATCATAGGGTATTATATTTGGTAAATTAAAATTATCATTATGAAACATGATGGGGGATTTAAATATTTTAGGGTCAGATTACCTAAAAAATTAATATGTATAATGGAGATTGAAACTTATAGGTATTTATGTTTTGATTTGTACCCCAATAATGTGTTATGTATAATAAACTCATACTTTTCCCTCACTAAATATACTAAACTATATCCATAGTCATTATTTTATTTTAATTATAGGATGAAATAAGGAGGAACTTATCTAATAATGAGTGAAATGGACAATATAGGGGTTACACAAATGGGTTTTCAAATTGAATGAGAGTGTCTGTACAAAACCTTATTGAAATTATCATTCAACTCCTAGAGGATACAAGTAATAATAGGAAACATGCTGAACACCCGAACACATAAAACATCAATACAATTAAATTAAATTCTTTTTTTCATTAGTGTTTACCTACACATTCTTATAACAAGGGATATTCATTTTGGATATTTATTATTTAGAATGAGAGGATTACTAATGAATAAGTATAATTAAGATAATAGCTAAAAATAACGAATTTAAATATTTGGAATTAGAGGAGTTCAAGAATTTTTTCTTTATTAAGAACATTCATTAAACATTTCCATAATAATGGAGAAATAATTCCTTGAGCTATGAAAAGGAGGATGAATGTGTTAGAACATATCTAGAAAAGTTCTCAAGGCTATAAATATATACATTATGTTATATTCATATTTAAGAAATTAATATCTACCTTTTTTTAGTGTATAAAAACTAAATCATATAATGGAATTAGAAATAAGTTACATTAGAATCCATGATGATATTGTTCGTTGTGTTTTAATAGTGGAGATAGAAATTGAGAAATATCATTTTTTTGAAACTAAAAGATATGTGTATTATCATGGATGTTTCAACGATAAAAAACATGGGGTAAATAATTCATACCTACTTTTGTGTCAAACAATGTGTGAGGAAGCACTAGGGAAATATAATCATGGGTCCTTAGAATTGTGTTTATCATTGTAGAGTACTACATATTCCAAAACAACTATCCTTGTGGATACAAGAGGCTATTTAAAACAACATTGCTGATGAAGCCTCCAAAAAATGTTCCCCCCAAGCATTAATTATTAAATTGAATTCATTTTGTTATTATAAAATTTCTTTCCCAAAACCCAAATCTATTGAGGATAATATACCTCAAAAACTCATAAACCAAGAGATCAAGGTAGTGTGTATTTTATCACTACTGTAGAGGATGAGTATGATAATTAATTTTTTCATGTAATAATCATTCATCAATATATATCTTCAAATGCCTTAATTGATTTTAGTTTACCATATTTTTTCATGCAATTTTTATGAGAATATTGTTTTATCACCTAAAATTGTGGGTAATGAACTATTTATGAAAACCCATGATGATACAATTATATCATCTATGTTACATGACACTAATCAAATTAAAGCTATGAAAATATAAACCCAATGGATATATTTATTCACCCCTTAGATGAGTTTGATATCATTTTGACTATATATCAGATACCCCTATATATATCACATATCGATTGTCCGGAAAAGGTGATCTCATTTCATATCCCTAATATTCTCATGATCAAATATAAATTGAGAGATAACTATGATATCCATTGAGAAGAGAATTATATTATATTTTCTATGATACCTAGTAATGTGGGACTCTTGGATAAAATTATTGGGGATGAATTCAAAATTATTGAAATTCAAATTTTATAATAATATATAAATGTATTTCCAGATTAATTGAGTAGCCTTCTCCTATATCTTGAGGTTGGATTTTCAATCGATCTCATTCATGGGTTTATGCATGTATCTGAAATTCCTTATAGAATTTCCCATATTGAGTTGGAATAATTAAATAAGAAACCACAAGGGAATTTGAATAAGGTAATTTTACATCTAAGTTATTCTCTAGGGGTGAATCGGTGTTTTTTTAAGAAGAAGGACATTCATTGCGACTCTATATTGTCTATTGTAAACAAGAATAGTTTACAATCATGAATAATTATCATATACCTAGTATTGATAACATATTAGATTTACTATAAGGTGATCTGTATTTCCCAAAGGTTTTCCATTGACTTTGATTTCATCGATTGATGGTTATGATAAAATATATACCCATGAATGATTATTTTCATTATGTTTGGACAATATGCATTTAATATGTTTCTATTTGGGATTATAAATTCATTTGTTATATTTTTTTATTTAAAAACCTCTCTTTATATATTCAAATGAATTTTTTTGGTAGTATTTATTAATGATTTTAAAAAATATATTCTAATAGTAATAAAGAAAATTAAGAGAATTTGGGATTCGGACTTAGGCCTTTTGAAATGAAAAATAAAAAACCAACATTATTAAGTATTAATTTTTTTTAATGAGTTTCATTCTTAGGTCACTTGATAATAGGTGAGGGTATATATATAGATAAATAGAAGAAAAATAATATTGATAACTGTTCAAGACAAAGTTCTAGGACTAGGATATTTAGTTCTCTTGTACTATTTAGAAACTAATAGAGTTTTGTGAGAGAAATATATTAATTATTCAATACAAAAACAAATTTTACTCATAAAGAAGTTGAGTTACTCTATAAAACATAATGTGAAAATGTGTTTATAATGATTGAAAAGATATTCGTAACTACATTTGTGAATTAAATACCTTATAATGGAATATGGGTTGGGATGTATAGTGATTATTCATTGAAGGTTTTTGAATGTGTTATTTTCATAATGAGATGGTATTTTCTTATTCCTAATTAAAATTAAATTCTCCTGATATGAAATACCAAATTAATGATTTGGAGATGTTGTGAGTATTCCTTTCATTTTAAAATGTTTTACATTATCATTATAGTGAGAAGTGTGATATTTATACTCACCACAAGAGCCTAAAGTATATATTCATATAAAAATACATGAACATACACCCAATTTGATAGTTACAAATTATCTAGGAATGTAAATATTAAATACATTTCCACTTTAGGATGGGTATAAATGCGGTTGATACCCATTTAAGGAAGGATAATTATATATTATCCATGATGATTATTGAAAGAGATTCCATAGTAATGAATTTACAATATATGTATCTCTAATTTAAATTCGATGGAAAAAAATACCATATTTCCCAAATGGGTTTTCAACCCATCATTCATGAGGAAATAAAAAAATCATAGAAGTATTATGTGTATCTAGAAAAAAGGTAGTGAGTATGTAAAGACCCAGAAATCCACTAATTATTTTTTAATACATGGGATTTTTATGTGTCCTTGAAAACTGATGGTGAGTCATTCTGAGGCCCGGTGTGCCCGAAATAAATTTTTTATGTTTTGTTTGGGTACATTCAGTAAACGTATGAGTGGGATTTATAAATTTTTAACCAGTCCTTGGAATTTAAATCTGAGGGCACCGTTGAACTCATAGCGCCGATATTTTCTTATGAAGACTTTCACTTCGACAGTAGTGAGTCGAGGATAAAAGTTATTTTTTAGGTCTTCATGTGAAGTAATAAAATAAATAAAGATCACTTTATTTTATTTTTGACCTCCTTGTTTAGGTTGGGTGGTTAAAACCTCCACATGGGAGTTAGAGGTAGGACCAACACACCTTAACCTCTATTAGGAGGTTATGGTGGTGGGGCCCACCCTATCATAACCTCCCAAGAGAGGTTATGATGTGGGGACCACATGAGGCGTAACCCCATATTAATGGAGGAAGGTAAAACCTCCTCATATCCCCATTTAATGGGAAGAAACACCTTGACCTTCTCCACCTTAATAAAGCCATCTTCCTTTTAATTTAATTTTTGCCACCTCTCAAGCATTAATTAGGGGGAGCCACTTAATTTAAATATCCAATTGGAATTGTTATGCCAACTCCACCCCATTAATTAAATGAGTTAACTCATTTAATTAAATCACTCAATTTGAATTTTTTCCCACGAACATAATAGATCTTAATCTATTATTTGGCTACGATTACATTTTGGGTGGAGTGGAGAGAAAGGAGAAACATGGGAGAAATATTGGGAGAATGTTCCCAATGAAGAACGCTTACAATTAATAAAACCTTCAAATACAAAGAATGATCTTACTTGAATTTCTTTATCAGAACCCCATTCGACAAGGGACATCATTTACCGATCCTCCCTCCTCACCGTCGTCAACGAACTGATGCACGATCTTGTATTGGAAGTGCATGGAAGACATGAAGAATGACGACAACATAGTATTCTTCCCGTGACTTCACCATCTAGAAATGATCAAAGGTATGGGTTTACCTTGACTATTATTCCTTTCCTTCTTCTTATATATGTTTAAATGGAATCGATGAGTTGTATTGTAAATTATTGTTGTTCAACGTCATTCCTCTTTGTTGAACCAATTGTTATCATCCATAAACGAGGAGGGTGTGGGCCAAACTAACATGGCCTAGCTCCCTTCACATATCTTTTTTTGTTGTTTCTTTCGGCATGGGGGCGAAGCAGAAACTAGGTGATGAAGGCCTAAGAGACAAAGGTTGCGCTACCCGCAGCCTCCGTGCACCGTGCCACCCCAGCGGCCCAATGGTTTTCCCATCCAAACACGGTCGTCCCATGCCAGCCCACGCCGCACCGCACCGACCTGCCCGGCCGCCACCAGCCGTAGGCCCACCAGCCAACATCTTGATAGGGTAGAGATCGGCGCCCCACTAGACTCCCGCGTGCTGCCCGCGCGCCTCGCAGCCTGCCCACGCGCCGCCCCGACACTCCGCGACATGCCATCCCCCTGCCGGTCTAACCGCGCCTTACCCGGCACCCCGCGGTCGGCCAACGCGCGGACCGCGCACCCAACCATCCTACCCGCATGTTGCAAGCACCCCACGTGGCCTCCCCGCACCCAGCCCGGTGCCTCGCGTGGCCTTCCCGTTCCCCAGCTGCCGGCCAAAATGGAAGAGCCGTGCCGGCCACCTGAGCCACCCCGTAGTCTCCTTAGAAGTATCTCTAGCTGAACCGGCTCATCTTTCTGGGCTGAGCCGCCCGAGTCGTGCCCCATGTGGTATTGGCTGAACTATCCCTAACCTCTGGGCCATGCTTCCTACGCCGCGACCTTCGGGCCGAACCGCCCCTGCAGTCAGATGGGCTGGGCCCAGCAGACCAGACCGAACCAAGAGGGCTTGTAGAGACCCAAAGCATGACGTACATGGACATTACATTTATTTTCTGGAATAATTAATACATAACAAAAAAAAGTCACACAAGGACAGTAATATTTTAGTGTCTTTGAAACATGGAATATAAACATCTTATCATGTAGAAATATCTTCAACAACTCCCATAACGATCTTCCCCTTTTTGATTCCTTTCCTAAAACCTTTCTTTATTTCCTGGGGAAATAAAACATAAAAAGGTTGGGCTCAAATACAAAGTAAGTTCAAACATAGATAACATAAAACAATCCATAAACATTTGGAAGAAAAAACATTAACATTAAATTTAAACATCAAAATCTTGATCGAAGACATAAATCGTGGAAGTACGTAAGGCATATATTATAATAGAACATCAACCATGATAAAATATAATGGGAATAAAACATTTATTTGTGGAAACCATTCAGCACATGTTATGATTTCCATAGAAGCCAAGGCATTTCTTCCAAGACCATCTTAGTGGACAAAGTCCCTTTCTGAATCGAGTTCACTCCTCATTTTAGTCCTGTAACACTAAACCGGATTAACTAACCATTCCAGACATGTCTATCTCATGAGATATAAATATTTACCCAATGCATTGGAGGGAGATATAGGTCCCACCAATCTCATAATGAAATCATTCTTACTTGTGCCTCAAAATAAACATACTTCATGCATAATAACCCAATGAATACAATGGGTTTCATAAACATAACCCCATCATCACATAATCCATATAAAATAAATGGATATCATTTCATAATAAGAAAAGTGAAACCATGTAAACCATAGAGACATTATACTTGAAACATACACATATTGAATAATGTCATCTTAAATGGATAATGGTTTTGATAAAACACTTGAAATGAATTCTTGAGGAAAATATCCTTTCTTCTTCAAAATCATTTTCATTCACAAAGTGCGATACAATTTTTAAAATAAAAGTATTTTTTTGAAAATAGTTATAAAATCTTATGGAGGATTCTTCCTGAAAACATGGCATTATAGAACTGTAGAAATCCTTTCATATCGTATATGTTAAAAAAACATTCTCCTCGTACTTTTGTCGAAAAACTCAAAAAGTAACTCGTAACGTAAACAAAATAATGATTACTTACATTCCATGTAATAAAATTCAAAATGGGTAATAAGGAAATTAAACATACCTAAAAACACTTTTAGAAAACATGTAGATGGAAGATAACAATAACCCCAGTAAATACTTACGTATAAGCCATCTCGGATAAAAATGAGATTTGTAAAATTATCCCTTACCTTAGGTCTGATATGCTTCGTACATTTCCGAAACTACTGTATAATGATTTAAATAATTTCATTGACTTATTACAGAATCATATTCATTGATATGATATCATATATGGTTCACTTTTAACTTTATATTACCCTTTCTTTTGTAAGTTCCATGTTAAACCAGCATTTTGGGATAAATCGTTTTATTTATCGAACGTGTTTAGACTTGTTGTTCGTGATATTATTACTTATATACTGATTTAATTAATTCCAGAATGTAAAACATTATTTACATATAATATATATTTCAATATATACATATATATATGATAGATCGATTAAATGAAATGAAATACACCGTCCGTGGAGATGGTAGGCCGTACGTACGCATGAATGCTGTTTTCGTTTCCTTATTGAATTGAATGAAATTAAGTAGATGACATACATATATATAAACATAAATCCAGTATCATTATTATGTCATATTTTTCATTATTACATATTATATATTCTTTATAATCATTCATTAATGGATAACATGGAAAATGAATCTCATCGCGTCTTGGAGACGGTAGTCCGTACGTACGCACGAGCGATGATATCATTCCCATGATCGTGGAATTGTATTTTAGTGTAAGTATACCATTTCAGAATCAATATCACTTTACAATAATAATATATAGTTATTATTTACACCATTATACCCATCCAAGTAATGTGGTGGTGGAAACAATAGATTACACCACGGCGTGGAGACGGTATTCCGTACGTACGCATGCGCGGTGATTTCGTTTTCCGTAGGATTGATAGACGGTGAAATAGAGTTGTTTCATAAGATATATGTATGTGATTTATACTAATGTTATACTTAATAATAAAACAACTAGTGAAGAAGAAGTGGGAGAAGAAATTAAGTTGAAACAATCGGTAACTGACATTACCTCTTCTTTGAGGCGCCTCTTTGAGACCTCCTTTTAGGGCACTAAAATTGGTCTTTGAAGACGACCAAAACCTCTAGGATGTTTCTAGGGAAGTGTAGAGGATAAATTGGCATGGTTTGACCGATCTTGAAGGCTAAAAGTGGTGTGAGAAAGAGAGGGAGTAGGTTCCCTTTTATAAGGGAGGTGAGGCGCACCTTTTGATTAACTAAAAATATTATTTTATTATAAAGTCGTATTCGGTTATTAATAGCTCCAAATTGAGTTATTTCGAATCTAAGTTGGTGGTGGGTCGAAATAATCTCATCAAATAGAATTTAGACAAGTTTAGGTTTATATTTTAACATTATCATTTAGATTTAACTGTAAGTTAAATAATTTTTCTTTTACCGTGTCTTCTTGTTTTCTTACACTATAAGGTTAATAAACTTACTATAACAAGACAAAAGAACCCCAAGTTGTTTAATATTAATCTATATAACATAATCTAAGTCCTTTTTTGGAACCTTAGATTTTTAGGAATAAAATAACAATTAATAATATAATATTTGTTTTACAAACTATTTTATGTCAATTTTGACACTATTTGGTAACTTATTTTTGTGAAAATAATAACAGAAATATTACTTCAAAAAAAGTAAATTAAATCAATAATAACATGTCAAAATAACACAAAAAATTATTGGAATTCATAAAAGGTATCAAATTAAATTTATTTGGGTATTTATAACATCAATTATGTCAATATTTCATTAATAATATAATTACTGCATTTCCATTGTGTCAAAAATAAAATAAATTATTTAATGTCTTAAAATTACAAATAAAATACCATTATGTAGGAAATATTTTTGGAATTCTAATGAATATTTATAGTCAAATTTATCTTTTGTATATCCCTATATTAAAAACGATTTACTTATTAAACATTGATTTTAACTATTTTAACCCTTCATTAAATAAATTCATAATAAATGTCCTAATCTAATCCAAGTGGGAATAAATGGTCATAATTTATTCCTAAGGTTGTTCTTGGTCGAATTGATCTTATCCAATAGAATTAGGCATGTTTTAGGATAATAATAATATAATTTTTATGCTTAATTACCCTATTTACTTTTAATCATGGTAAAAAAAGTAAAAAGTTACTATTCACTAGAAATTATTTTCATCTCATTAAACCAAATTTTACTTACTTAAATCAACTGTGTTTTTGGATTTTTGAAATTCCACTCACAGAAGCTGTAAAATTATGTTTTATGTAAATTTGCAAATTCACCTAGGAGGTGGGTAAAAGACGGTCACAAGTTCAATAAAATTTTTATATATCTAAAATGATTATAAAATGACTCTAATGAATTACATTGAACTTATATAGGTATTATGTGTCAATTTATACCTAAAATAAATTTAAATAAAATAAATAATTATTTAAATAAAAAGTCGGTTTTTAAATAGTAACCTAGTGTTTTCACTATTCATCAAAAATTGAAAGTTTCTAGAAAAATACAAAAATTTCACCCTAGGCTAATTTAGATGTTCCAAATCCAAAAATGAAGACCATTTTGAAAGTTGAAATTTAAAAAATTTCAAAAAGTATTTATTACTATTCATAATGGCTAGTTTTAATAATATTTTAATAGTATATCATTCTTCAGTGAAACTCGGTATTGCGTACAACACACGCAATCGAGGAAGGTCGCGATTGTATGTAATGCAGCCATGTAAGGCATGTGTGTTGTGTAAGACTCCTTTGTTGTTGCGTACAACACAAGATATCAATAAAATTAAAAATAATATTTTTCATAATATCTCGGGATGTTACATTCTACCCCCCTTAAAATGAATTTCACCCTCAATATTCGTCTGGGTTTTAAATGGTTTACTACTCGAAAGTTTCTTTAATATAAACCCACATCGTAAAATGGAATACCAAAACCAATCTTAAAAAAATAATGTATGAAACATTACGGTTATCCAAATTAACTAATCACTAGGTTTCCACATAGGAGAACATAGGTGAAATTATGGATATGGAAGAGAAACCAAACAATCATGTTCTGATATATAGTTGTAGAGAACATGGCTATGAAAAATCCAACAATCACAAATCCATATATTTGTGATTATCTAAGATACCATCTAATTCATCGGATATAAGGGAACTAGGACAACATTTTTGGTTTTCAAGATCATTTCCCTAAAGTTGATAAATTAACATAAATACTTACATGATTTTGGTACAATTTCACTGTTGTTTGTGAATTGAACAATTTTCACTTCATCCCTTAATGAAATGAATTTGAATTTTTTATTCGTGATGTGTTAGTCGATCATTTGATAGAATGATGGGTCATTCCAACTGCTTCAAACAAATGGTTAACAAAAGTTATAAGTCCATCTTATGGTTAGATTAATCATATATGGTTCCAAAAATGAACTTATACTTCATATATCATACCGCTTAATAAAATAAAACTAGTTTCTACTAACTAGGGACTTCCTGTAGGCCATTGGTAGGCGATAAAGGCCAGCCGCACTTCGGTTGTCGGTTCAATTCCCACAGCCTTGTCCGACACGATGGACTGTCACCCATCCTACAGGTTGTCCTTTTTTCAAAAAATACATTACTATAATATCACAAAAATAATATCGAAAAAACCTCTATCCTTAAACAATAATAACTAATGTCCAACATAATCCATTCCAATCTTTAGGCTTATCCATAATAATGCAGGCCACTCTGATAATATAGTGAAAACGATTACCAGATATTTCATATAACAAACATGTTAATAACATCGTTAATCCCCATATATCATAAGATATGTCTTGTTGGTCACATTTCAAATATTCAAAGGCCTTAAGCATGTATTCTCTTTAAAAATGAAGACCCATTGAATCTTAGTGAAAACATGAGTGCTGTCAAAATTTAACTCTTTCCACATACCAAAAACCCAAAATTCTATATACTCAAACCATGTTATAACTATTTCCTTATATCAGTCATGAGCTCATGAATACTGTCAAACATTTCATTTTCTACTTATCCCTTCATTATGCGCATATCATCTTCTTTCCAAAAATATCTCAATAACTTTCCATGGTTACTGGTACCATAAAATTATTGAAAACCCCAATAGGCCAATACATAAATATTCTAATATTCCATGTTATCATATACAACATTATTCTGGAATCCCATTACATAAACACTTAATCATTCCACCACATCATTTTCATATTCAACATCACCAATAGTGATCCCATGCGACATCACTTTGTCCTTTTCCTTAAGTTGTTTCTCATGTAGATCATCATTAACCCTTGGATTAGGGCATTGATTAGCATAATGCCCCATTTCATTGCACTTGAATCATTGAAGTGTTTGTGGTTCATTCTCTGCAGTCTTTTCTTGATTAATACATTAGAAACCCATTCTCCATTACTTCAACACTCAGCTTCTCGATGACCTTCTTTCCCACACTTAAAACATTTTCTAGTCCCTTTAAGACAATCTCCACCATGCTTCTTTCCACACATTGAGAATAAGGAAACATTCATCTTCTTTCCACCATTATTCTGAGATTTCTCCTTGAACTCCATCTTTCGTTTCTTGTCAAAACTATGAGATGGATATGTACCACCAACTTCCATTTCTACCTTAATAGCATGACGCACAATTTCTTCATAGCTACTTAAGTCTCTTATATCTAATTCCCTTCGATGATTTGGTTTTAAGCCACTGAAGAATCGATCAACTTTACATTCAGGTTGGATGATAAATCCAGATGCATACCTTGCAAGCCCTGTAAAATTCGTTTCGTATATACAAACAGATTCATCATCCTTTTTCTTTAGTTCAAGAAACTCCTTCTCCATCTTTGTTCGAAGAAGACGAGGGAAGTACTTATTGAAAAATAAGTTCTTGAACTCGTCCCATTCCATGGACTCAATTTCATCTCTTGGAATTTTATTCTTGATAGGATTCCACCATTGATCAGCTTCACCTTCCAAACGATATACTGATAAGATGACATTATCATGTTTAGAACATTGACGAACTGAAAATATCTTTTCAGTGGTACTGATCCATTGTTCAGCAACATGTGGATCAGAAACCCCACTAAAAGAAGGTGTATGTTGCCTCATGAAGGACTCAATAGAATATTGTTCCATTATCTTCTCATTTGGAAGTCCAAAATGATTCATAGCATGTGTAAGTATAGAAATAAGATTTTTCACTCCATCTTCCATAACATTGGTTTTTTCAGGAGGACAATCATTGCATTGTCCATTACATTTATCAACAGGGTTCCTTCGGGTTCTAGCCATTGTCTAAAACCCAAAAAGAATAGTCTGAGAGAAAAAATCATGTTAGGGAAAACAACATAATAAAGGGGGAGTACCATAAATATCTAACATCTTAGGTTAAATTCGATGATTGTTACCGTAATTATAGGACTATATCCTATACGTATACTTACCCTTAGGGACATCCCTAGACATACCTTAGAAATATCTCTAGGGATCTCACTAACGTTTTCACATCCTAGTTTCCAATGGTTGACTAAACCTTTCCTCTGATACCAACTATAGAGACCCAAAGCATGACATACATGGACATTATATTAATTTTTCGGAATACTTAATACATAACAAAATAAATACACACAAGGACCGTAATTGTTTAGTGTCTTTGGATACTCGGATTATAAACGTCTAATCATGTTAAAATATCTTCAACAACTCCCATAACGATCTTCCCCTTTTTGTTTCCTTACCTAAAACCTTAATTTATTTCTTGGAGAAAATAAAACATAAAAAGGGTGAGCTCAAATTCTCAGTAAGGGAAAACATAGATAACATAAAACAATCCATAAACATTTGGATGCAAAAACATGAACATGAAATTTAATCATCCAAATATTCAGCAAAACATAAACTATAGAAGTACGTAAGGCATATATCATAATAGAACATCAACCCCGATACAAAATAATGGGAATAAAACATGTAATTTTGGAAACCATTTATCACATGTTATGATTTCCATAGTTGCCAAGGCATTGCCTCCATGACCATCTTAGTGGACAAAGTCCCTTTCTGAATCGATTTCACTCCTCGTTTCTGTCCTATAACACTGAACCAGATTAACTTACCATTGCAGCCATGTCTATCTCATGAGATATAAATCATTACCCAATGTATTGTATGGAGATATAGGTCCCACCCATCTCAAAATTAAATCATTCTTACTTGTGCCCCAAAAAAACATAATTCATTCATAATAACCCAATGAATAAAATGGGTTTCATAAACATAATCCCATCGTCACATAATCCATATCAAGGAAATGGATATAATTTCATAATAAGAAAAGTGAAACTATGTAAATCATAGATATGTTATACATGAAACATACACATATGGAATAATGTCATCTTAAATGGAAAATGGTTTTGATAAAACAATTGAAATGAATTCTTGATGAAAATATTCTTTCTTCTTCCAAATCATTTTCTTTTCACAAAGTGCCATACACTTTTTAAAATAACAGTATTTTTTTGAAAATAGTCATAAAATCTTATGGAGGAATCATCATGAAAATATGGCATTATAAAACCGTAAAAATCCTTTCATGCCGTATAAGTTAAAAAACATTCTCCTCGTACTTTTTTTGGAAAAGTAAAAAAGTACCTCGTAACATAATCAAAAGAAAGATTCCTTACATAACATGTAGTAAAAGGAAAAATGGGTAATAAGGTAATTAATCATACATAAAAAAACTTTTATAAAAAATGTACATAGAAGATAACAATAACCCCAGTAAATACTTACGTATAAGCAATCTCGGATAAAAATGAGATTTCCAAAATTATCCATTACCTTAGGTTCGATATGGTTCATTCATTTCCAAACCTCCTATATAATGATTTATATAATGTCATGTAATTATTACAGAATCATATTCATTGTTATGATATCATATATGGGTCACTTATGACATTATATTACCCGTTCTTTTGTAAGTTCAATGTTAAAGCAGCGTTTTGGGTTAAATTGTTTTATTTATCATATATGTTTGGACTTGTTGTTCATGATATTATTACTTATATCCTGATTTAATTAATTCCATAATGTAAAAAATGATTTACATATAATATGTATTTTAGTATATACATATATATATGATAGATCAATTAAATTAAATGAAATACACCGTTTAGGAAGACAGTAGGTCGTACATACACATGAACGCTGTTTTTGTTTCCTTATTGAATTGAATGAAATTAAGTAGATGACATACATATATATACAAATAAATCCAGTATCATTATTATGTCATATATTTCATGATTACTTATTATATATAATATATAATCCTTCATTAATGGTTAACATGGAGAATGAATCTCATCGCATCGTGGAGACGGTAGTCCATACGTACGCACGAGCGATGATATCATTTCCATGATCATGGAATTTTATTGTAGTTTATGTATAATATTTTAGAATCAATATCACTTTACAATAATCATATATATTTATAATTTACACCATTATACCAATCCAAGTAAGGTGGTGGTGGAAAATAGATTATTCCACGGCGTGGAGACGGTATTCCGTACGTTCGCACGCGTGGTGATTTCATTTTCCGTAAGATTGATTGATGGTGAAATAGGGTTGTTTCATAACATATCAGTATATAAGTGATACTGATGTTATTACTTCATAATTAAACAACTAAATAAGAATAAGTGGAAGAAGAAATAAAGATAAAAGAATCAGTAACGGACATTACCTCTTCTTTGAAGTGCCTCTTTGAGACCTCCTTTTATTTCACTAGAATTGGTCTTTGAAGAAGACCAGGACACCTAGGATGTTTCTAGGGAAGTGGAGAGGATAAAATGGCAGGGTTTGGCCAAGCTTGAAGGATCAATGTGGTGTGAGGAAGAGAGGAAGGATGTGCCCTTTTATAAGGGCGGAGAGTGGCACCTTTTGAATAACTAAAAATATTATTTTATTATAAAGTCATATTCTATTTTTAATAGCTCAAAATTGAGTTATTTCGAATCTAAGGTGGTGATGGCCTTAAATCCTCTCATCCAATAAAATCTATACAAGTTTAGGTTTCTATTTTAACCTTATCATTTAGATTTAACTTTAAGTTAAATAATATTTCTTTTACCGTGTCTTCTTGTTTTCATACACTATAATGTTAATAAACATAATATAAAAAGCTGAACGAACCCCAAGTTGTCTATTATTAATATATATAATCTTATCTAAGCCATTTGGCCAAACCATAGATTTTTAGTAACAAAATAAAAATTAATAATTTAATATTTGTTTTAAAAACTATTTTATGTCAATTTTGAAACTATTTGGTAATTGATTTTTTTGAAACTCATAACAGAAAGATTTGTTCGAAAAAAGAAAATTTAATCAATAATAACATGTCATAATAACATAGAAAATTATTTTAAGTCATAAAAAGTATAAAATTACATTTATTTGGGTATTTATAGCATTAATTATGTCAATATTTCATTAATAATATAATTACCACATCATAATTGAGTTATAAATAAATTACATTATTTAAAGTCTAAAAATTAAAAATAAAATAAAATGATGTAGTAAATCATTTTATCTTTCTAATGAATATTTATAGTCGAATTTATCGTTTGTATAACCCTATATTAAAAATGATTTACTTATTAAACATTGATTTTAACAATTTTAACCCTTGTTTAAATAAATTATTAATAAATGTCCTAATCTAATCCAAGTGGGACTAAGTGGTCATATATTATTCATAAGGTTGTTTTTGGTAGAATTAGACTTATACAATAGAATTAGGGCATGTGTTAGGGTAATAATAATATCATTTTACCCTTAGTTACCCTATTTACATTTAACCGTGGATAAAAAAAGTAAAAAGTTACAATTCAACAAAAATTATTTTCAACTCATTGAACCACATTTTACTTACTGAAATCAACTGTGTCTCTATTATTTTTGAAATTCCACTCACAGAAGCAGTAAAATTATGTATTATGTAAATTTGAAAATTCTCCTAGTAGGTGGGTAAAAGACGGTCAAAATTTCAATATAATTTTAATATATCTAAAATTAGTATAAAATGAATCTAATTAATTACATTGAACTTATATAGGTATTATGTGTAAATATTTACATAAAATAAATTTAAATAAAATAAATAATTATTTAAATTAAAAGTCGGTTTTTAAATAGTAACCTAGTGTTTTCACTATTCATCAAAAAATGAATGTTTCCCGAAAAATACCTAAATTTCGCCCTAGGCTAATTTCGATATTAAAAATCCAAAAATTAATCCCATTTTGAATGATGAAATTTAAAAAATTTCAAAAAGTGATTATTACTTTTCATAATGGCAAGTTTTAATAATATTTTAATAGCATATAATAGTTTGGTGAAACTTGGTATTGCGTATAACACACGCTATCGAGGAAGGTCACAATTGTGTATAATGTAGCCATGTTAGGGTTGCATGTTGTGAAAGACTCATTTGTTGTAGCGTACAACACAAGATATCATTATAATTAAAAAGAAGATTTTTCTTAAAATCTCTGGGTGTTACAGGGCTGACTCGTCGAGGGGGCCAGGTCAGACCTAGCGGGTCTGACTGGGTTGGCCCAGTCAGGGTTGGGCTGAGTTGGTCAGACCAGGTTGGTTCAGGTCGAGGCCCATTACTAACCCTATTACTTCCTTTGGCAGTATCTTTGGCACCGGACGACCATTTGACGGACCATCAGCGGTGCTAGTTTTCTTGGAGCACGAGGGTCCCTTTTAGTATACCCCACTAGAGTTCAGGGTAATGTTGAGATACAGTCTAGTTGGATCTTACACGAATCCAACCAGGCCCTGGGACTAAAATTCTAAGGACTCGTAGACCAGGCGTTTGGTTGACGCGTTGTCTATTGCGTTGAGACCCCTATGACGAGATAGACCTTTGAGATACTTCTTCGTGGGACTTGGTGGAATTTGATGTGTAGACACTTGGCATGAGGAGCAGACCCTCCAAGAGTCAATCTTGATTTGTGGAAATCCAATGGCTCGATGTGCACTGATGATTGTTCATGGATCATGTGTTGGTCCAACAGATCTAACTTCTGTTCCTAGATCATGTGTTGGTCCGACAGAATAGCTAGTCCAGGATCATTTTTTGGTTCGACTGCTCTGACGACTGATCCCGAATCATGTGTTGGTCCAAGAGTTATGACTTCTGTACCTAGATCATGTGTTGGTCCGATATAATATCTAGTCATAGATCTTGTGTTGTTCCAATAGCTCTGACGACTATTCTTGGATCACGTGTTGGTCCGACAGTTTTGTCTTCTATTCCTCGATCATGTGTTGGTCCGATAGAATTGTTGGACCGGGATGATGTGTTAGTCCTATAGATCTGATGATTTAGTGGCTATATATAATCATCTCTATCTCTCTACATAATTTGTATACCCATGTGATTTCAGTCAGAAACTCTTGTGTTTCCTCGTGATTGAGATGGAGAACTTGAAAAATCATAGGTATATGTATGGGCATATATCTAAGTGGAATTATCTTTTGATTTCAGACTTTGTTGTTTATTCTAGTTGAATTTTGTGTGACCTTGAGGTTCTCTGTGTCCCTAATGAGAATTTTTATACTCACCCCTACATGGTTTATGCCCGTACCACGTTGTGTTGAATGCAGACGATGGACAGTGCTGTCTTGGGATAAATAGCATGACAGGACGGTACCCGGAGGTGGAACTTTCGATGAGTCGGTACATGGAGGAGACTGACAGATATGGATTGCTGAGGAGGCCATATATACCTACCCTTCATGTAGGATCCACAATTGATGACCATTTTTCTACATTACTTTTCATCAGTTGTACTTGCATTTCATTTGTACTGGTATTTTCCTGTTAGGCTTTATTTCCAGCCCCCTTCACTTTTCAGCACTCTTTTTTATACAGCTTTACATAGTATTTTTTCTTCAGTTCGTACTCTTTTTTGAGTGGTTACTCTACATAAAGGAAATTCCTTACCATTTTTGGAGAATTACACCTTTTGGGCTAGTCGCTAGCCCCTGGACTATGGAAGGCAGGATTGGGGTAGTGATGGAACGGGTCGTGGGGGACAGGTCGTGAGAAATTGATATCAGGGGGTCGGTTCTACCGCAAAACACAAGACTCTGATCATTGTTTTCTATGAAGCAATAGTGTTAAGGGAACTATGTGTGGTTTCAGTTCATGGAGTCCAGTATTGGGGTGGCGGAAGACATTATAACTACCCATACTTTACATACATTGTTTTTACTTCAAAATTGAAGCATAATTATTACAACAAATAACAAAACCATGAAAGGACCATATAGGTATAGTGTCTTTAGAAACTGGGAAACATAAACAACTGGTTCATAAATCGTCTACACTATCTCCCATTTATTTTATCATATATATAGTTCCATTTGGAATATCTTACTTAATAACCTTCTTTTTGACCTAGGGAAAGAAAACATACAAAAGGATGATCTCAAATGCTCAGCAAGGGTAAAAAAAAGAAATATCAATCACATCATATTCATAAGAACAAAACATTTTGGATATCTTAACATGCAAAAGAGAGCATAATTTCATAACATGGGATAAATCATAGTAGTGAAATGAAATCCCATTAATCATAACTTAAAACCTTATACTTTTGGAATACACAAATAATCATAGAGAATAATTTCTTATTAGTCAAGACTCATTGCCAAGACTATCTTAGTGGACAAAGTCCATTTCTGAACCGAGTTCACTCCTCGTTTCATTCATGTTTCACTGAACCGGTTTAACCTGCCGTTCTAGCCATGTCTATCTCATGAGATATAAAATCTTTACCAAATTCATTGGAGGGAGATATAGGTCCCACCCATCTCATAATGATACAATTATTATGTGTGCCACAAAATCATAAATCATACATCATTGCATAACCCATGTAATAAAAATGGGATTCTTAAACATCATGACATCATAAAACAATTCATATAAGATAAAGAAAATCATAAAAATAATTCCATCACCACATAATCAAATCAATGTAATAATAGGGATAGAAACAAAACCCTATATTATCTTATATGGAAAATAATTTTGATAAAAAAACATGAACTCCATTCTTGAGGAAAATTTCATTTCTACTTCAAAAACATTTTTCCATTCGTAACATGTCATAATATTTTAAACTAAAAGAAGTTGATTAAAAACATGAAAACATGTCAAGGATGTTCTTTGGAAATAATGTTTTAAAAATCCATTCATGCCGTATAAGTTAAAAAAAAATTTCTCGTACTTTTGTCGGAAAAGTCAAAAAGTACTTCGTAAGAAAAACGAGAAAAGATTCCATTCATATCCTATACTAAAAACTCACCGAAAGGTAATATTGGATTTAAACTATTGTAAAAGGATATAAATATTACATGTTGAGTAAACATCGATGTGGATGATAAAATACACCCCAGTAAATACCAAAGTATAAACAATCTTGGATAAAAATGAGATTGTGATATTTTCCCTTACCTTAGATCTGATTTTCTTTGTAACTGTCTGAACCTCGTTTATAATGATTTAAATAATGGTATTTACATATTCCAAAATCATAATTATTTTTATGATATCATATATGGTCATATTTTATAGCTTCTTATTAGTAATATTTCATTACTACTTGTTATTCTGGTGTTTATGACTTTTTGTTCTTATGCGTGTTTTGTCGAATAAATTCTTATTTTTATTTTTATGTTATAGATACCTCATTTACATAATGGTATTAGTGTAATATATATCATATTAATTCATTCAATTCATTTATATAATCATTTTTCAACGAAGATCATGTAGAACGAATCACATCACATCGTGGAGACGGTATTCTGTATGTAAGCACGAGCGATGATATTGCTCCCATGATCGTGGAATTGTATTGGAGTGTATATATAATATTTCAGAATCAATAAAACTTTAAAATAGTCATATATAGTCATTTATTATCACTGTTATACCCATCCAAGTAAGGTGGTGATGGAAAATAGATTACGCCACGGCGTGGAGACGGTATTCTGTACGTACTCACTCGAGGTGATTTCATTATCTGTAGGATGGATAGATGGTGAAATAGGGTTGTTTAATACTTATAATAACATATAAGTATATGAGTGATACTGATGTTGTTACTTCATAATGAAACAACTTATGAATAAGAAGTGGAAGAAGAAATAATGATGAAAGAATTGGTAACTGGCAATACCTCTTCTTTGAAGAGCCTCATTGAGACCTCCTCTTAGGGCACTAAATTTGGTCTTTGAAGAAGACCGAGACCTCTAGGATGTTTCAAGGGAAGTTTATAGGATATATTGGTAGGGTTTGTCTAGGATTTAAGGATAAAAGTGGTGTGAATAAGAGATGGAGGAGGTGCCCTTTTATAAGAGAGGAGAGAGGCACCTTTGGAATAACTAAAAATATTATTTTATTATAAAGTCAAATTCGGTTTTATAATAGCTCCAAATTGATATATTTAGAATATAAGGTGGTTATGGGTTGAAATAATCTCATTGAATAGAATTTAGACAAGTTTAGTTATCAATTTTAACCTTATCATTTAGATTTATCTTTAAGTTAGATAATTTAACTTTTATTGTGTTTTCTTGTTTTCTTATACTATAAGGTTAATAAACTTACTATATCAAGACAAAAAACCCCAAGTTGTTTATTATTAATATATAACATTATCTAAGTCATTTGGACAAACCTATGATTTTTAGGAATAAAATAACAAATAATAATATAGTATTTTTTATAAAAACTATTTTAGGTCAATTTTGACACCATTTGGTAATTGATTTTTGTGAAAATCATAACAAGATGATTAGTTCTAAAACATTTAATTAAATAAATAATAACATGTCATAGTAACATATAAAATTATTGTAATTCATAAAAAGTCTCAAATTACATTTATTTGGGTATTTATAAGATCAATTATGTCAATATTTCATTAATGAGATAATTACTGCATCATCATTGTATCATAAATAAATTAAATTATTTTAAGTCTAAGAATTAAAATTAAAATACCATTATGTAGGAAATCTTTTTATATTTCTTATTAATATTTATAGTCGAATTTATCTTTTGTATAACCCTATATTAAAAATTCTTTAGTTATTAAACATTGATTTTAACTATTTTAACCCTTCTTTAAATAATTTTATAATAAATGTCCTAATCTAATCCAAGGGGGCGTAAATGGTAATATTTTATTTCTAATGTTGTTTTTGGTCGAATTACACTTATCCAGTAGAATTAGGACATGTGATAGAGTAATAATAATATCATTTTTACCCTTAACTACCCTATTTACATTTAATCGTGGTAAAAAAAGTAAAAAGTATCAATTCACAAAAAATTATTTTCATATCATTGAACCATATTTTAGTCCTTGATATTAACAGTGTCTATTTTATTTTCAAAATTCCACTCACACAAGCGGTATAATTAATTGTTTTTACCAAATTCAGTTTTTTAACTACCACATAGTGGTTTCACTATTCATCAAAAAATGAATGTTTCCAGAAAAATACAAAAAATTTGTAACGCCCCGACCCCAGCTACCCAGAGTCGGTGCATTACTTCGTAACATTGGCATGATCACAAAAGATCAAGTCTCGAAAGACCGATTAGTTTAGTAGCCTTGGAAACACTAGATACATTCATAAGTCTTTCATTACATCAAAAAGTGAAAAACTACAATAACAAAGTCTCCATAGTCCACACTCATATCCTCTTCCGACTATCCCTGCAGGTCATTCATAAAATACTTCTTCACATCCTGGAAAATATTAAAACATTGAAAGGGGTGAGCTCAGATGCTCAGTAAGGATAACAATAATGCGGAAGCTTTCATAAATAAACATTAACATTTAAGGCAATGTATAACTAAAACAAAAGCCTTTTAAACATGAACTTCAACATAATATGGCAAAAGTAAAATGAGATAATGCCATTTACTTCTTCACATGGATATTCTACTGGTCGAATAATCACATGCAATATCAATAACCACTTTCATAATGATGGAATGCATAATGCCAGACTATCATAACCACGTAGTCAAGGCCTCGTGCCCAGACCACAAATACGATTTTGTCAAGGCCTTGTGCCAAGACACTAGTTTGTCTCATGAGACCTGCCGATGCATCGAGGAGCTATAGCGGGCTCCACCCGTCACTTATTAAGTCCAATGCATTCCTCATATGAATAGGTTTAAACATATCATAAACCATAACATAATTGTATCACATAAAACATGCATAAAGGAAACATAACATTTCCACATTTCAATCACAAGATATCAATACAACAAATTTATATAATAAAAACGCTTTCAAAACCATTTTCAATTCCAAAATAAAAGAAAGTTAAAACTTTGTATTTATTTTTTTATTAAAAAAATGATGGCTTGTAGAGGAAGCCGAAACTCAAATAATGGTTACGACGGCAGAGAAGTCATTGTCGCCGTATAAGTACGGAAAGAAAAACATTCCCTTTTGTAGTTTAGCAAAACGCTTTGTATAAAAAAGATTCCTTTTGAATAAACGTAAAAGTCAAAGGGGTTTATACACTGTACAAAAGAAATTTGTGTATAAAACAAAATATACCTCAATGAATGGAGATTGAGACGATGTCCTTAAAGAGATCATTTCTAAAATAAAATAAATCTATTATGTGTATTCACTATAGGTACACATAAAGAAAGTAAAAATACAAAATAGGATATAATAATATCATGACATAATTTGAAAGTAGGAGATTAACCCAAAGAATGGAAGTTGGGTTAAGAAGTTCCCTTACGAAGATAATTTTTAAAATAAAATAGATACATTATGTGTATTCACTATAAGTACACATAAATAAAGTACAAATACAATATACGACATAATAATATAATGACATAATTTGAAAGTAGGAGATTAACCCAATGAATGGAAGTTGGGTTAAGAAGTTCCCTTACGAAGATAATTTTTAAAATAAAATAGATACATTATGTGTATTCACTATAAGTACACATAAATAAAGTACAAATACAATATACGACATAATAATATAATGACATAATTTGAAAGTAGGAGATTAACCCAAAGAATGGAAGTTGGGTTAAGAAGTTCCCTTACCTTGTGTCCGACTTGACTCAACCGTTCTTTAACCTCTTGAATAATAAACTAGAGTTAATATCTACCTTATTAAGAACCATTTTCAATTTCATTATCCTTTTTATATCACTTATTACAATGTTATGAACATTATGTAATTATTTAAGTTAATAACGGTCGTTTTGTCGATCTTTGGTACTTGAGTCAAAAATAAACTTCTTATAATTACAAGTTGTTCATGTGGTGAAATATCCATTATATCCGGACTTATATTCATGATGTAGATATCATATATATCATATATACAGTATATACATTCATTCATAATGTCACGTAACATTTAGAGGTAAGAAATGAAATGCACCGTTCATGGAGACGGTAAGCCGTACGTACGCATGAACGCTACTTTCATTTCAATTTCATATTTAATGGAACTAAATCATAATGATATAAATGTATAATATAATTCCAGTATAATATAGTGTATAATACCATTTACTCCATCCTTTATACATCCCACATATGGCATTTACGATTCAAATCACTTTGAGGGGGCGGTAGTCCGCACTTCCTAAAATGAAATTATCGCGTTTTACCCATAATGGAAATCATAAAGTATGCCACAAATGAGAAATACAGAAGCATAAGTAAAACAAAAACATATTATATATCATATATAAAAATAGTGACATCTTAATGGCCACCTTTGAAGGTGTTATATGAGTGTTGAACAATCATCGCTTCGTGAGGCAGAAATTCGCCATCCACAGAAACCGTATGTTCTTTAACCATTAGATGTAGGTGTGTGTAAGTGTAGCTCGAATACTTCTTATAACAACATCCTAGTATATTTAGGATACTGGTGTTGTTACAAAAGAAATGAATAAAAAGTGTTTAGGGAGTTGGAGAAGAAAAATAAAACAAAACAACATTAGAGAAGACATTACCTCAAAATCGGGTAACTCTTTTTGATTTGAGCCAAAGGCTTCCTTGGGAAGAGTTCTGCCCAAAGTGAGGTTTCTAGGAGTAAGGGGGGAATGTTGGGAGAGTATTTGGGCAGAGGTCGGCCGAGCCAAATGGCTTGAAAGTGTAAATGAGGTGGGAGAGGTGGGGGCCTTTTATAAGTGGAGAGGAGGGGCACTTTTGGAAAGTAATGAAATGTTATTCAATTATACAATGCTTTTCGGATTCTAAAGGTCCCACACTTATATAATTCGAGGTTAAGGTGATAAGGTTTCGAAATCTCCTCATCCAATAGGCTTTGGACAAGTTTATGCCTTGGATTTTGCATTATCTTCTCATTTTATTTAAATCGTTAAATAATGAGGTCATCGCCACATCATAATGATGTCATAAGTAATTTAATTTATTTAATGTCTAAAAATTATAAAAAAAAACTATGATGTAGGAAATCTTTTTAGCTTTCTAATTAATATTTATAGTCAAAATTTGGACTTGTGTAACCCTACATAAAAATTGTTTTAGTAAAACAATTTATGTTAGTGTCATTTTCACTTTAACATTAAATAAAAAGTCATTTATGTTATTTCCCAACAAAAGTGGATCCATGGGGTCCCCAAGTTAGGACATGGCTTGTCTTGTTCGGCCATGACTCAACCAATGAGGTTGGGACATGTGTATAGGTAATTTCATATTATTAAAGTATTATTTATACCTTAAACTACACTAATTACCTCTAATCGCGATTAATGAAAAAAAGTTACTATTCACCAAAAAATTATTTTGATCTCATTGAACCACATTTTACTTCTTAATGACAACCATGTATGTCGGATTTTTGAAAATCAAATCACAGAAGTGGTAATATTTCATTTAAACGAAAAATCAGTTATTTAACTACCACTTAGTGGTTTCACTATTCATCAAAAATTGAAGTTTTTTAGAATAAGGCCAAAATTTCACCCTAAGCTATAATTGATATTCTGAATTCAAAAATGATGTCTATTTTATGAAATTCCAAACATATAAGTTTCATTAATTAATTTTACAATTAATTCCCGCTGTTACGACAAATAGCGTGTTTTTAAGAAACAATTTATATCAAAAGATTGGCAGTTGTTTATGTCCATTTTCAATGTTAAATTAATTTTAATGACCACCATTGGAAAAAATGGTAAAAATATATTCTAATTATACTTTAAAACCACTAAATAGTATAATTTATCACAATTAATTATTTTGATTAAAAAAGTTGTTTTAAGTATTTTTCACTATGCATAAAAAATTGGAAGTTCTCAGAAAGTTACAAAAAATTCAACTTAGGATAATTTCGATATTACGAATACAAAAATGAAGTCCATTTTGAAATATAAAATTTCTATAATTTTAAAAGGTGGTTATTACTATTCATAACGGCTACTTTGATTAGTTGCGGTGTGTTAGAATTCGAACTTGCGTACAATGCAAGCTATTGCATTATTGAAAGAGAGGCGTATCGTAGTAGCTCGGGGTGTTACATTCTCCCCTCATTCAATAAATTGCGTCCTCGCAATTTGAAAAAATAAAAGGTTGAAAAGAGAAAATACCTTTGAGGAAAACCCACATCGGAAATAAGGTTAATAAATATATAACATTAAAAGAAAGCAAGATAAGTACAAAGGTCACCCGATATAGCCCATTATAGGATTCTATGAAAATATGGATATGGAGGAGAAACAAACCATCAAGGTCTGATGGGGAGTTATAGAAAACAGGATTAGGAGAAAGTTTAACCACAAGAAAATCACAAACTTGTGATTGGTTAAACGGTCATTGATTCCCAAGTAGGAAAAGTTAACTGACAACATTTTTGTTTTAAGTTACCTTTTATAATGTTGAGGAATTTATTTAGGAGATTTACTAAGAACGTAAAGGAATATACATACTTGTTATGTATACTTTCATTCGTTAATAAATTTTTACCACAAACCTAACTTTTACTCTAAATGGTAACGGAACTCAAAAATATTCTATTTATCCTAATTGTATAAGGTTCAAAATGTTAACACATACCATTTAGATTAGTAAAACTATTTTGTAATAACCAGGGACTTCCTGTAGGCTAGTGGTAGGAAATAAAGGCTTGTCGCACTATGGTTGTGGGTTCGATTCCTGCAGCTTTGTCCGACGCGACGGGTTATGCCCCACCCTGCAGGTTGTCCTTTTTCTAAAAATATAGTATTATAGTATTCCAGAAATAATCTTCAGAAAAGTTTTAACCTTAAACAATACTATTCAAAGTTCAACTTAATCCATCCCAACATTTATAGTTATCCAAAATACCTCGGTCCAAAATTTCTCTAAAAAGTCTCTTAATTCCAAAATCAATTGTAACATCAGATTCCCCAAACAAAGAAAAGTTTCTCTTATTGTCACATACTAAAAATTTGATTACCTTAATCATATTAAAACCTTACTGAAACCAACAAGTACTGCGATACAATCCTTATATAGATCACATTATTCTAATAACCAGAATATAATCCATGAGTCCAAAAGCACCAATACATTAGTTATTCTGCTTCAACTGTAGTAATAGCATAAGATTGTCCTTGATCCCTTGGCCTTTTCTGAGGTAAGTTTCCTTGACGCTTAGGACATTCATTTGCATAATGACCCATTTCACTACAATTGTAGCATTCATCTTTGACAGCCTCTTTCTTTCCCTTGCAATCACGTGCCTGGTGACCTTTTTCTCCACATTTATAACAGACTCCCATTCCCTTCAGGCAAATTCCAAGGTGTTTCTTCCCACAGTTATCACATATTGGAAAATTCTTCTTTTCCCTCATCCCTTTATCCATCATTCTCTCTTCCATCCTTTTCTTCTCTTTTATCCCTTCAAATCCAAAAGACTCATAGAATTCTCTACTTATCTTATTAACACATGATACTATTTCTTCATATGTTGATAACACATGGGAGAATATTTCCCTTCTAAATGTTGGCTTAATACCATGAAAGATATGATCCTTCTTACTCTTTGGATCATACGTATTGATGGAGTTCACATTCCTTCTACTGGGTTCCATTTCTATACAATGCCATAAACTAGATTAGTTTATGAGTCAAAATACATAATTCCATACTTATAAAATACTTAACATAAATTGAACTATTTATGGATATAATCCATAATCATAAAAAGGTTTTATTTGAGGAAGTATATACTCATAACCGTTCATAGTGGTTTGTAAAGAAAATGAGAATTATCCTAAGCATATCCCCCGGGAGTGTCGTAACCAAGAGTGCAGCAAGGCCCGTTGTCGTGCACCAGTTCCCGTTTGAGTCTAGCTCAAAGCGGTGTTTTCGGGTTTTACCCCTAGGTACATCTGTGCCAGAGCCGCCTCTACCTGCTCGTATCCAGACAGGGATGTATTGCTCGGAAAACTCATAACATCTCTATAATACCAAAATTCTAGGAAGTTCTTCTATACTAATCCTCAAAGTCTATCTTTGGGCTATGTGCTCTAATCAGAGTTTATCTAAATCTAGCTTCCAAGGTTAGTACTAAACTGCCTCTGATACCAACTGTAACGCCCCGACCCCAGCTACCCAGAGTCGGTGCATTACTTCGTAACATTGGCATGATCACAAAAGATCAAGTCTCGAAAGACCGATTTGTTTAGTAGCCTTGGAAACACTAGATACATTCATAAGTCTTTCATTACATCAAAAAGTGAAAAACTACAATAACAAAGTCTCCATAGTCCACACTCATATCCTCTTCCGACTATCCCTGCAGGTCATTCATAAAATACTTCTTCACATCCTGGAAAATATTAAAACATTGAAAGGGGTGAGCTCAGATGCTCAGTAAGGATAACAATAATTCGGAAGCTTTCATAAATAAACATTAACATTTAAGGCAATGTATAACTAAAACAAAATCCTTTTAAACATGAACTTCAACATAATATGGCAAAAGTAAAATGAGATAATGCCATTTACTTCTTCACATGGATATTCTACTGGTCGAATAATCACATGCAATATCAATAACCACTTTCATAATGATGGAATGCATAATGCCAGACTATCATAACCACGTAGTCAAGGCCTCATGCCAAGACCACAAATAAGATTTTGTCAAGGCCTTGTGCCAAGACACTAGTTTGTCTCATGAGACCTGCCGATGCATCGAGGAGCTATAGCGGGCTCCACCCGTCACTTATTAAGTCCAATGCATTCCTCATATGAATAGGTTTAAACATATCATAAACCATAACATAATTGTATCACATAAAACATGCATAAAGGAAACATAACATTTCCACATTTCAATCACAAGATATCAATACAACAAATTGATATAATAAAAACGCTTTCAAAACCATTTTCAATTCCAAAATAAAAGAAAGTTAAAACTTTGTATTTATTTTTTTATTAAAAAAATGATGGCTTGTAGAGGAAGCTGAAACTCAAATAATGGTTACGACGGCAGAGAAGTCGTTGTCGCCGTATAAGTACGGAAAGAAAAACATTCCCTTTTGTCGTTTAGCAAAACGCTTTGTATAAAAAAGATTCCTTTTGAATAAACGTAAAAGTCAAAGGGGTTTATACACTGTACAAAAGAAATTTGTGTATAAAACAAAATATGCCTCAATGAATGGAGATTGAGACGAAGTCCTTAAAGAGATCATTTCTAAAATAAAATAAATCTATTATGTGTATTCACAATAGGTACACATAAAGAAAGTAAAAATACAAAATAGGATATAATAATATCATGACATAATTTGAAAGTAGGAGATTAACCCAAAGAATGGAAGTTGGGTTAAGAAGTTCCCTTACGAAGATAATTTTTAAAATAAAATAGATACATTATGTGTATTCACTATAAGTACACATAAATAAAGTACAAATACAATATACGACATAATAATATAATGACATAATTTGAAAGTAGGAGATTAACCCAAAGAATGGAAGTTGGGTTAAGAAGTTCCCTTACGAAGATAATTTTTAAAATAAAATAGATACATTATGTGTATTCACTATAAGTACACATAAATAAAGTACAAATACAATATACGACATAATAATATAATGACATAATTTGAAAGTAGGAGATTAACCCAAAGAATGGAAGTTGGGTTAAGAAGTTCCCTTACCTTGTGTCCGACTTGACTCAACCGTTCTTTAACCTCCTGAATAATAAACTAGAGTTAATATCTACCTTATTAAGAACCATTTTCAATTTCATTATCCTTTTTATATCACTTATTACAATGTTATGAACATTATGTAATTATTTAAGTTAATAACGGTCGTTTTGTCGATCTTTGGTACTTGAGTCAAAAATAAACTTCTTATAATTACAAGTTGTTCATGTGGTGAAATATCCATTATATCCGGAATTATATTCATGATGTAGATATCATATATATCATATATACAGTATATACATTCATTCATAATGTCACGTAACATTTAGAGGTAAGAAATGAAATGCACCGTTCATGGAGACGGTAAGCCGTACGTACGCATGAACGCTACTTTCATTTCAATTTCATATTTAATGGAACTAAATCATAATGATATAAATGTATAATATAATTCCAGTATAATATAGTGTATAATACCATTTACTCCATCCTTTATACATCCCACATATGGCATTTACGATTCAAATCACTTTGAGGGGGCGGTAGTCCGCACTTCCTAAAATGAAATTATCGCGTTTTACCCATAATGGAAATCATAAAGTATGCCACAAATGAGAAATACAGAAGCATAAGTAAAACGAAAACATATTATATATCATATATAAAAATAGTGACATCTTAATGGCCACCTTTGAAGGTGTTATATGAGTGTTGAACAATCATCGCTTCGTGAGGCAGAAATTCGCCATCCACAGAAACCGTATGTTCTTTAACCATTAGATGTAGGTGTGTGTAAGTGTAGCTCGAATCCTTCTTATAACAACATCCTAGTATATTGAGGATACTGGTGTTGTTACAAAAGAAATGAATAAAAAGAGGTTAGGGAGTTGGAGAAGAAAAATAAAACAAAACAACATTAGAGAAGACATTACCTCAAAATCGGGTAACTCTTTTTGATTTGAGCCAAAGGCTTCCTTGGGAAGAGTTCTGCACAAAGTGAGGTTTCTAGGAGTAAGGGGGGAATGTTGGGAGAGTATTTGGGCAGAGGTTGGCCGAGCCAAATGGCTTGAAAGTGTAAATGAGGTGGGAGAGGTGGGGGCCTTTTATAAGTGGAGAGGAGGGGCACTTTTGGAAAGTAATGAAATGTTATTCAATTATACAATGCTTTTCGGATTCTAAAGGTCCCACACTTATATAATTCGAGGATAAGGTGATAAGGTTTCGAAATCTCCTCATACAATAGGCTTTGGACAAGTGTAAGCCTTGGATTTTGCATTATCTTCTCATTTTATTTAAATCGTTAAATAATGAGGTCATCGCCACATCATAATGATGTCATAAGTAATTTAATTTATTTAATGTCTAAAAATTATAAAAAAAAACTATGATGTAGGAAATCTTTTTAGCTTTCTAATTAATATTTATAGTCAAAATTTGGACTTGTTTAACCCTACTTAAAAATTGTTTTAGTAAAACAATTTATGTTAGTGTCATTTTCACTTTAACATTAAATAAAAAGTCATTTATGTTATTTCCCAACAAAAGTGGATCCATGGGGTCCCCAAGTTAGGAAATGGCTTGTCTTGGTCGGCCATGACTCAACCAATGAGGTTGGGACATGTTTCTAGGTCATTTCATATTATTAAAGTATTATTTATACCTTAAACTACACTAATTACCTCTAATCGCGATTAATGAAAAAAAGTTACTATTCACCAAAAAATTATTTTGATCTCATTGAACCACATTTTACTTCTTAATGACAACCATGTATGTCGGATTTTTGAAAATCAAATCACAGAAGTGGTAATATTTCATTTAAACGAAAAATCAGTTATTTAACTACCACTTAGTGGTTTCACTATTCATCAAAAATTGAAGTTTTTTAGAATAAGGCCAAAATTTCACCCTAAGCTATAATTGATATTCCGAATTCAAAAATGATGTCTATTTTATGAAATTCCAAACATATAAGTTTCATTAATTAATTTTACAATTAATTCCCGCTGTTACGACAAATAGCGTGTTTTTAAGAAACAATTTATATCAAAAGATTGGCAGTTGTTTATGTCCATTTTCAATGTTAAATTAATTCTAATGACCACCATTGGAAAAAATGGTAAAAATATATTATAATTATACTTTAAAACAACTAAATAGTATAATTTATCACAATTAATTATTTTGATTAAAAAAGTTGTTTTAAGTATTTTTCACTATTCATAAAAAATTGGAAGTTCTCAGAAAGTTACAAAAAATTCAACTTAGGATAATTTCGATATTACGAATACAAAAATGAAGTCCATTTTGAAATATAAAATTTCTATAATTTTAAAAGGTGGTTATTACTATTCATAACGGCTACTTTGATTAGTTGCGGTGTGTTAGAATTCGAACTTGCGTACAATGCAAGCTATTGCATTATTGAAAGAGAGGCGTATCGTAGAAGCTCGGGGTGTTACAAAATTTGGCCTAACATATATATTGATTTTATGAATTCAAAAATGATGTTTATTTTACCAAATTCAAAACATATCAGTTACATTAACTAATTTAACAATTAATTCCCGTCATCAAGAAAAATAACGTGTTTTTAAGAGATAATAACTATCAAAGGATTGAAAATAAAATGTGGTTATTACTATTCATAATGGCTAGTTTTAATAATAATTTAATATCATATCGTTGTTTAGTGAAACTCGGTATTTTGTACGACACAAGCTATCGAGGATGGTTGTGGTTGCATGTAAAGCAAGCCAAGTTATTCTTGTGTTTAATGAAAGATTCCATTGATTATTTATATAACATAAAAACAAAATATTTCTCATAAAAGTCTCGGGTGTTACATTCTACCCCCCTTAGAATGAATTTTGCCCATGAAATTCATCACTTTGTAACAAACAGATGCGAATACCATTCCCTCATCATATCTTCAAGCTCCCATGTAGCTTTATCTCATTGGTGGTTCCTCCATAATACTTTCACCAATATAGTGGTCTTGTTTTTTAGGACTATTTCACTACGATCCAAAATCTATATCGGTTGTTCTTCATAAGAAAGATCTTGCTCCAGCGGTACAACGTCTGAGATGAGTTAATGTGAAGGATCAGGTATGTAATTTCTCAGGATATATACATGGAACACGTCATGAACATGAGAGAGATTTAGTGGAAGCTCCAATCGGTAAGCTACCTTTCCAACATGATCTAGTATTTTGAATGGACCGATATATCTTGGGCTCAACTTCCCCTTTTTTCCAAATCTAATGACCCTCTTCTAGGGAGATATTCGTAAGAACACTTTATCACCCACTTGAAACTCATGGTCTTTTCATTGGTTGTCGGCATAACTTTTCTCTCGACTCTGAGCTGCTCTTATGTGTTGTTGAATAGATCGGTCCTTTTCTGCGATCTCATCAACAAGATCAGGTCCTAATAGCTTTCATTCCCCAAGTTCATCCCAGAAAGTTGGAGTCCTGCTTTTCTTTCCATAGGGATCTTCATAAAGATCCATCCAAATACTAGAGTGAAAGATATTATTATAAGAAATTTCCACCAAAGGTAGGTGTTGATCCCAAACACCTTTGAAATCCATAGAGAAATCTCTCAACATATCTTCTAGAGTTTGAATTGTTCTCTCAGACTGGCCGTCTGTTTGAGGATGATAAGCAGTGCTGAAACTCAACTCTGTGTCTAGATTATGCTGAAGACTTCGCCAGAACTTCGAGGTAGATCTCGGATCCCGATCAGATATAATAGAAAGTGGTACTCCATGAAATCATACCAGTTCCTTTACATATATCCTGGAATGTTGATCCAGAGAGAAATCCACTCTAATAGCAACGAAGTGTACAGACTTCATAAGACGGTCAACTATAACCCAGATAGCATTATTGCCTTTGGATGTTTTAGGATGTCCTGTGAAAAATTCCATAGTGACGTTTTCCCATTTCCATTTGGGTATGTGTAATGGTTGTAACATCCCCTTAGACTTATGTCTCTCAGCGTTAACTTTCGGAGAAACCATGCATCGAGAGACATATTCAGCAAAATCACTTTTCATTCCATCCCATGAGAAGTACTCTTTCAGGTCCCTATACATCTTCGTGCTTCCAGGATGAATTGAGAATGAAGAACTATGAGCCTCATCCAGTAGCTCCTTCTTTAATTCTAGGATGGGAGGAACACAAACCTGATTCCTGAACATTCGTATTCAATCACAATCAAGGTTGAATTCAGGAATATTTATCACCATCTTTTGTAGCTATACATCTTCTTTCTGTGGAACTTTAATCTTCACATGTATAGATGGATGAAAATCCATTTGAGATAGATAAGATTTTCCACCTTCCATTAAAATTCATAGATCCATCCATTGTAAATCCATAAATATTGGATCTTTTGTGATCCTCATCATGTATAGGCTAGCATGGTCTTGTCAACTTAATGCATCTGCCACCTAGTTTGCTTTCCGAGGGTGGTAATGAATTGAGCAGTCGTAATCCTTAATCAGTTCCAACCATCTTCTTTGGCGCATATTCAGCTCCCTTTGTGTGAAAATATACATTAAAAATTAATGATCAGTATAAATGTCACACCTTTCTCCATAAAGATATTTCCTCCAAATCTTTAATGCTAAGACTACCGCAGCTAACTCCAAATCATGTGTTGGGTAATTTTTCTCGTGGATTTTCATCTATCATGAGGCATAATCTATCACTATATAATTTTTCATAAGAACACACCCCATCCCCTTCTTGGATGCCTCACTGTAGATCACAAACCTTTCTCCCCTATAAGGCAGTGTGAGCACAGGTGCACTGGATAACCTTCTTTTCAACTCCTTTAAATTATCTTCACATTCCTCCATCAAAACAAACTTAACTTTTTTCTGAGTCAACTTGGTGAGTGGATTGGATAATCGTGAAAAATATTTCACAAAACTTCGATAATATCCATCCAAACCAAGAAAACTTCGGATCTCGGTTACTATTTTTGGTCTCGACCATCTTTCAATAACCTCTGTTTTTGATGGATCCATGTATATCTCCTATTTTGAGATTATGTGACCCAAAAATCAATCTTTTTGAAGCCAAAATCCACACTTTGTAAATTTGGCATAAAGCTTCTCCTTTCTCAGGGTCTTCAATATAATTCTCAAGTGATCTTCATGTTCTTCTTGGTCTTTGAATAGACAAGAATATTGTCTATAACGACTACCACAAATTGATCAAGATAGTCTCTAAAGACTCTATTTATCAGATCCATGAAGATAGTAGGGGCATTTGTAAGACCAAATGGAATCACTATAAAATCATAGTCTCCATACCTTGTACAGAAATCCGTATTTGGTATATCATCCCTTTTGACCCTTAATTGATGATATCCTGAATGAAGATCAATCCTGGAAAAGTATTGAGCTCCACGTAGTTGGTCAAATAAGTCATCAATGCATGGGAGAGGATTTTTGTTCTTGATAGTGATCTTGTTAAGTTCTCGATAATCAATGTAGAGTCTCATTGATCCATCTTTCTTCTTAACAAATAGAACAGGTGCTCCCCAAGGTGATGCACTAGGGTGTATGAATACCTTATCAATATTCTCTTGGAGTGGCTTCTTCAATTCCTGCAACTCAATTGGGGGAATTCTATAAGGTGTCTTTGAAATAGGCAAAGCACCCGGTACGAGTTCTACTGAAAACTCAATTCATGAATTGGTGGAAGACCATGAATTTCCTCCATAAATACATCATCAAACTCATGTACAATGGTTATATTCTTAATTGTGATCTTCTCACCAACCATTTGAGATAAATAACCATCATTCAGTGGATTCAAGACCCATAAGATGGAAGAAATTTCCATTGGAAGGTTATGTTCATCCTTGCATAGATAGACGATCATAGATTGATTTGGAATATGAAATATGACTTCCCTTCTTTGGAAATTTATATGATATCCATATAAATAAATCCAATACATGCCATGAATCACATAAAATTCCACAATAGGAAGGATCACAAGATTTTCAGGAAGAACTTTCCTACAAACTTCAATTGGGGAAGAATTATAAACTTTTGACGCGACTGTTGTGCCATTAGGTGTTGTCAAAGCTAACTCAACATATAATTTTTGAGGTAATACGTTGATACCATTAGAAAAATCTTCATAAATAAAAGAGTGGGTGGATCCAGAATCAAATAAAACATTTGCTACTTTAGAGTGGATGGTATTTGTACCTTTCACCACATCGTTATCGTACTCCACATCGCTAAAAGAAATTTCATGTGACTTTCCTTTGTCTTTATCCTTAAGATATTGTTGATGATGATCACCATCAACAATCCTTGGATTAGGGCATTTATTGGAATAATGCCTCATCTCCTTGTACTTGAAACATTGATGTTTCGTAGGTTCATTCTGTGTGTCCCTTCCTTTGTTTGCATCATTACACATCTTCTTCCCATCATTGCGGCATTCAAATGCCTGATGACCTTACTTTCCCCATTTGAAACATTTACTTGTCCCTTTAAGACAACTCCCTCCATGTTTCTTTCCACACTTTGAGCATAAGAGAAAGCTCATCTTCTTTTCAGTGTTCTCTCTATATTTTACTTTGAATTCTATTTTCCACTTCTTATCAAATCCATATGACTGATGGGTTACTCCAATCTCCTTCTCAACATTGAGAGCACATCGAACGATTTCCTTGTAGCTATTGAAGTCCCTTATGGCTAAGTCCCTTCGAAGACTTGGTTTTAAGCCACTAAATAATCAATCGATCTTACTCTCATGTTGGATAATAATACCAGAAGCATGCCTTGCAAGTCTTGTAAAATTTGCTTCATAGGTACCAACAGATTCATCGTCCTTTTGCTTCAGTTCAAGAAATTCTTTCTCCATCTTTGTTCGGAGAATACGAGGGATGTACTTATTGAAAAATATGTTCTTGAACTCATCCCATTCCAAGGACTCAATTTCATCTCCTTGCCTCGTATTATTAATAAGATTCCACTATTGATCAGCATCTCCTTCCCAACGATACACTGCTAGGATGACTTTATCATGTTCAGAACATTGAAGAACTGAAAAGAACTTTTTAGTAGTAATAATCCATTGTTCAGCAACTAATGGATCAGTTGACAAGCTGAAAGATGGTGGAAACTGCTTCATGAATGATTCAACAGAATGATGCTCCTTCCTTTTATCGTTTGGAAGTCCTGCATGATTCATATCTTGAGAAATTTGTGTGATAATGGCTACAAGATTTTTCATTCCAGATCCCATAACATTTGTTTTCTTAGGGGGTCAATCATTGTATTGCTCGTCGCATTCCGCATTAACATGGTTCCTTCGAGTTCCATCCATTGACTAAAACCAAGAATAATAGTGTGAGAAACACTAATTGTAATAGGAAAACCACATAATCAAGAATAAAATTTCACACTGAAGGTCTTATCCTAGGTTATTCATGGTCATTTCTAAAACACTAATATTGTGTTCTATGAATAGAATTATCATTAGTGTTCTTACTAAGGCTTTCACATCCTAGTTTCCGAAGGATGACTATACCTTTCCGCAGATACCAACTATAACGACCCATACATTACATACATTATTATTACTTCAAAATTGAATCATACTTATTAAAACATATAACAAAACCATGAAAGGACCGTATAGGTATAGTGTCTTTAGAAACTAGGAAACATAAACAACAGGTTCATAAAGCATCTACATTTCCTCCCAATTATTTCATCATATCTATAGTCCCTTTTGGCATATCTTACTTAATAACCTTCTTCCTGACCTGGGGAATGAAATCATACCAAAGGGTGATCTCAAATTCTCAGTAAGTTTAAACAAAAGAAATATCAATCACATCATATTCATAAGAACATAACATTTTGGAAATATTAACCTGTAAAAGAGAGCATAATTTCATAACATGGGATAAATCATAGTAGTGAAATGAAATCCAAATAATCATAATCTAAAACATGAAACAATTTGGAATACACACATAATCATAGATAATCATTTCTTATTAGTCAAGACTCATTTCCAAGACTATCTTAGTGGAAAAAGTCCATTTCTGAACCGAGTTCACTCCTCGTTTCAGTCTTGTTTCCCTGAACCGGTTTAACCTACTGTTCCATCCATGTCTATCTCATGAGGTATAAAACCATTACCCAATGTATTGGAGGGAGATATAGGTCCCACCCATCCCATAATGATACCATTCTTATGTGTTCTACAAAATCAAAAATCATACATCATTGCATAACCCATGTAATAAAAATGGGGTTCTTAAACATCATGACATCATATAACAATTCATATAAGACAAAAGAATTCATAAAAATAATTCCATCACAACATAATCAAATCAATGTAATAATAGGGATAGAAAAATAACCCTATATTATCATAGATGGAAAATAATTTTGATAAAAAAAACTTGAACTCCATTCTTGAGGAAAATATACTTTCTTCTTCAATAAAATTTATCCTTTCCTAACATGTCATAAAATTTTAAACTAAAAGAAGTTAATTAAAAACATGAAAACTTGTAAAGTCTGCTTCTTGGAAATAATGTTTTAAAAATCCATTCATTCCGTATAAGTTAAAAAAACATTATTCTCGTACTTTTGTTGGAAAAGTCAAAAAGTACTTCGTATGAAAAAGGACAAAAGATTCCTTTCATATCCATTACTAAAAACTCGCCGAAGGGTAAAATTGGATTTAAACTATTTTATAAGGATATAAATATTACATATTGAGAAAACATGGATGTGGATGATAAAATACACCCCAATAAATACCAAAGTATAAACAATCTCTGATAAAAATGCGATTGTGATATTTTCCCTTAAGTTAGGTCTGATTTGCTTCGTAAGTGTGCGAACCTCCTGTATAATGATTTAAATAATCTTATTGACATATTCAAAAATGATACATATTTTTATGATATCATATATGGTCATATTTTATAGCATCTTATTAGTAATATTTCATTACTACTTGTTATTCGGTTGTTTATTACTTTTTGTTCTTATGCGTGTTTTGTCAAATAAATTCTTATTTTTCTTTTTAGGTTATAGATACCTCATTTCCATAATGTTATTAGTGTAATATATATCATATTAATTCATTCAATTCATTTATGTAATCATTATTCAATGAATATCATGTAGAACGAATCACATCAAATCGTGGAGACGGTATTCCGTACGTACGCACGAGCGATGATATCGTTCCCATGATCGTGGAATTGTATTAGAGTGTATATATAGTATTTCAGAATCAATAACAATTTAAAATAATCATATATATTCATTTATTAGAACCTTTATACCCATCCAAGTAAGGTGGTGATGGAAAATAGATTACACCACGGTGTGATGACGGTATTCCGTACGCACGCACACATGTTGATTTTGTTTTCCGTATGATGGATAGATGGTGAAATATGGTTTTTTCATACTTATAATGACATATCAATATATGATTGATACTGATGTTATTACTTCATAATGAAACAACTAAAGAAGAAGAAGTGGAAGAAGAAATAAAGATGAAAGAATCGGAAACGAGCATTACCTCTTCTTTGAAGCGCCTCTTTGAGACCTCCTCTTAGGGCACTAAAATTGTACTTTGAAAAATACCAGGACCTCTAGGATGTTTCTATGAAAGTGCAGAGGAGATATATGGAGGTATTTTCCGAGCATGAAGGCTCAATGTGGTTTGAGGAATATACGGAGGAGGTGCCCTTTTATAAGGGTGGAGAGGGGCGCCTTTAGAATAACAAAAAATATTATTTTATTATAAAGTAAAATTCGGGTTTTAATAGCTCAAAATTAATATATTTAGAAACTAAGGTGGTTATGGGTTGAAAACCTCTCATACAATATAATTTAGACAAGTTTAGGTATCAATTTTAACCTTATCATTTAGATTTAACTTCAAGTTAGATAATTTAACTTTTACCGTGTCTTCTTGTTTTCATACACTATAAAGTTAATAAACATACTATATCAAGCCAAAAGAACCCCATGTTGATTATTATTAATATATATAAACTTATCTAAGTCATTTGGCCGATACATAGATTTTTAGGAATAAAATAATAATTAATAATATAGTATTCGTTTTAAAAACTATTTTATGTCAATTCTGACACTATTTGGTAATTGATTTTTTTAAAACTCATAATAGGATGGTTAGTTTGAATAAATTTAATTAAAACAATACTAACTTGTCATATTAACATATAAAATTATTTTAATTAATAAAAAAACTCAAATTACATTTATTTGTGTATTTATAACATCAATTATGTCAATATTTCATTAATAACATAATTACTGCATCGTCATTGTATCATAAATAATTTAAATTATATTAAGTCTAAAAATTACCAATAAAATACCATTATGTAGGAAATATTTTTCGCTTTCTAATGAATATTTATAGTCGAATTTAGCATATTTATAACCCTATATTAAAAATTATTTAGTTATTAAATGTTGATTTTATCTATTTTAACCCTTCTTTAAATAAATTGATAATAAATGATCTAATCTAATCTAAGTGGGCCTAAATGGTCATATTTTATTTCTAAGGTTGTTTTTGGTCGAATTAGACTTATACAATAGAATTAGGACATTTGTTAGAGTAATAATAATATCATTTTTACCCGTAACTACCCTATTTACTTTTAACGTGGTAAAAAAAGTTAAAAGTTACTATTCACCAAAAATTATTTTCATCTCATTAAACAACATTTTAGTGCTTGATATTAACTGTGTCTCTTGTATTTTAGAAATTACACTCACAGAAGCGGTAAAATTATGTTTTATGAAAAAATTTAGTTTTTTAACTACCACTTAGTGGTTTCACTATTCATCAAAAATGAAAGTTTCCAGAAAAATACTAAACATTAGGCCTAAGATATATTTGATATTATGAATTAAAAAATGATGTTTATTTTACCAAATTCAAAACATATCAGTTTCATTAAATAATTTAAAAATTAATTCATGTTGTCAAGACAAATAGCAAGTTTTTAAGAGATAATAACTATCAAAATATTGACACTTGTTTATGTCTGGTATAAATGTGAAATTACTTCCAATGAACAAAATTGTATTAAATTGTAAAAATATTTTCTAAATATAATTTAAAACCACTCAAATTAATAATTTATCATTATTAATTATTTCGATTAAAAAAGATGTTTTTAATTAAAATTTAATAATTTTCACTATTCATCAGAATATGAAAGTTATCCGAAAAGTACCAAAATTTCACCCTAAGATAATTTCGATATTCTGAATCTAAAAATGAAGTCCATTTTGTAAAATAAAATTTACAAAATTTCAAAAAGTGGTGATTACTATTCAGAGCGGCTAGTTTTAATAATTTTTTAATAGCATATCGTTTTTTAGTGAAACTCAGTATTGCGTACGATGCAAGCTATCGAGGAAGGTCGCGGTTGCATGTAAAGCAATCCATTCTAGTGTTGTGTGTAATGAAAGATTTCATTGATGATTTATAGAACATAAAAACAAAATATTTCAGATAAAAGTCTTTGGTGTTACATTCTACCCCCCTTAAAATAAATTTCACCCTCAAAATTATCACTTTGTAACAAACTGATGAGGATACCTTTCCCTCATCATATCTTCAAGCTCCCATGTAGCTTATTTTAATTGGTGTTTCCTCCCTAAAACATTCACCAATCTAGTGGTCTTGTTTCGTAGGACTTTTTCGCAATGATCCAGAATCTCTATCGGCTATTCTTCATAAAAAAGATCTTGCTCTAGTGGTACAACTTCTGAGCTGATTATATGTGAAGGATTAGGTTTGTACTTTATCAGGAGAGATACATGGAACACATCGTGAACATTAGAGAAATTCAGTGGAAGCGCCAATAGGTAAGCTACCATTCCAACATGATCCAGTATTCCAAAAGGACCGATATATCTAGGACTCTACTTCCAACTCTTTCCAAATCTCATGACCATCTTCCAGGGAGATATTCGTAAGAACACTTTATCACCCACTTCAAACTCTAGGTCTTTTATTCGGTTGTCGGCATGACTTTTCTGTCGACTCTAAGATAATCTTTTGTCTTGTTGAATAGATCGGACCTTTTCTGCCATCTCACCAACAAGATCAGGTCCTAATAGATTTCTTTCCCTAACTTCATCCTAGCAAGTTGGAGTCCTGCATTTCTTTCCATAGAGAGCTTCATAAGGAGCCATTTCATTACTGGAGTGAAAGCTATTATTATAATAAAATAACACCAAAGGTAGGTGTTGATCTCAACAACATTTGAAATCCATAGAGAAAGCACTCAACATATCTTCTAGAGTTTGAATTGTTCTCTCAGACTGACCGTCTGTCTGAGGATGATAAGCAGTCCTGAAACACAACTCTGTATCCAGAGTATGTTGAAGACTTCGCCAGAACATCGAGGTAAATCTCGGATCCCGATCAGATATTATAGAAAGTGTTACTCCATGAAATCTTACCACTTCCTTCACATATATCCTGGCAAGCTGATCCAGAGAGAAATCCTCTCTAATAGCAATGAAGTGTGCAGACATTGTAAGATGATCAACTATGACCCAGATAGCATTATTGCCTTTAGATGTTTTAGGAAGTCCTGTGACAAAGTCTATAGTGATGTTTTCCCATTTCCATTTGGGAATGGTTAATGGTTGTAACATACCCTCTGACTTCTGTCTCTCAGCTTTAACTTGTTGACAATCCAAGCATCGAGAGATATATTCAGCAACATCTCTTTTCATGCCATACCACCATAAGTACTCTTTCAGGTCCCTATACGTCTTCGTGCTTCAAGGATGAATAGAGAATGAAGGACTTTGAGCCTCATCTGGCAGATCCTTCTTTAATTATGGGATTGGAGGAACACAAAACCGATTCCTAAACATTATTATTCCATCACAATCAAGGTTGAATTCAGGAATATTTCTCACCTTCTTTTGTAACTCTACATCTTCTTTCTGTGCCTCTTTAATCTTCACATGTATAGATGGTTGAACATTCATTTGAGAAAGATACGATTTCCCCCTTCCATTAAAATTCCACGATCCATCCTTTGTAAATCCATAAATATTGGATCTTTTGTGATCCTCATCATGGATAAGCCTGCATTTTCTTGTCGACTTAATTCATCTTCCACCTTGTTTGCTTTCCCAGGGTGGTAATGAATTGATCAATCGTAATCCTTAATCAGTTCCAACCATCTTCTTTGGAGCATATTCAGCTCCTTTTGTGTGAAAATATACTTTAAATTTTATGATCAATATAAATGTCACACCTTTCTCCATAAAGATAATGCCTACAAATCTTTACTGCAAAGATTACCATAGCTAACTCCAAATCATGTGTTGGGTAATTTTGCTCATGGATTTTCAACTGTCCTGTGGTATAAGCTATCACCATATCATTTTGCATAAGAACACACCCCATCCCCTTCTTGGATGCATCACTATAGATCACAAACCTTTCTCCACTACAAGGAAGTGTGAGCATAGGTGCACTGGATAACCTTCTTTTCAACTAATTGAAATTATCTTCACATTCCACCGTCCAACCAAACATAACTCATTTCCGAGTCAACCTGGTGAGTGGATTATATAATTGTGAAAAATCATTCACAAAAAGTCGATAATATCCAGCCAAACCAAGAAAAATTCGGATCTTGGTTACTATTTTTGGTCTCGACCATCTTTCGATAAGAACTGTTTTTTCCGGATCCATAGATATCCCCTCTTTTGAGATTATGTGACCCAAAAATGCAACTTTTTTAAGCCAAAAATCACACTTGGTAAATTTGGAATAAAGCTTCTCCTTTCTCAGGGTCTTCTATATAATTCTCAAGTGATCTTCATGTTATTCCTTGCTCAATGAATAGACAAGAATATCATCTATAAAGACTTCCAGAAATTTGATCAGGATAGTCTCTAAAGACTCTATTAATCATATCCATGAAGATAACAGGGGCATTAGTAAGACCAAATGGCATCACTATTATTTCATAGTGTCCATACCTTGTACGGAAATCCATATTTGGTATATCCTCCCTTTTGACCCTTAATTGATGATACCCTGAACGAAGATCAATCTTGGAAATGTATTGAACTCCGCGTAGTTGGTCAAATAAGTCATCAATGCATGGGAGAGGTTATTTGTTCTTGATAGTGATATTGTTAAGTTCTCGATAATCAATGCAGAGTCTCATTGATCCATATTTCTTCTTAACAAATAGAACAGGTGCTCCACAAGGTGACGCACTAGGGAATATGAATCCCTTATCAAGATTCTCTTGGAGTTTCTTCTTCAATTCCTATAACTCAATTGGGGCCATTCTGTAATGTGTCTTTGAAATAGGCAAAGCACCCGGTACGAGTTCTATTGAAAACCCAACATCACGATTTTGTGGAAGACCTGACGATTCCTCCAGAAAGTCATCATCAAACTCCCGTACAATGGGAATATTATTAATTGTGAGATTATCACCAAACATTTGAGATAAATAACTTTCATTCAGTGGAATCAAGACCCATAAGATGGAAGAAATTTTCACTGGAAGGTTATGTTCATCCTTGCATCGATAGACTATCATAGATTGATCGGGAATATGAAATGTGACTTCCCTTATTTGGAAATTGATATGAGCACCATATAAAGAAAGCCAATCCATTCCATGAATCACAGCAAATTCCACTATAGGAAGGATCATAAGATTTGTAGGAAGCTCTTTCCCACAAACTTCAATCGGGGAAGAATTATAAATTTTTGAAGTGACTGTTGTGCCATTAGGTGTTGTCACAGCTAAATCAACATCTAATTGTTGAGGTAATATGGTGATAACCTTATAAAAATCTTCATAAATAAAAGAGTTGGTGGATCTGGAATCAAATAAAACATTTTCTACTTTAGAGTAGATGGTAAGTGTACCTTTCACCACATCGTTATCGTACTCCACATCACTGATAGAAATTTCATGTGACTTTCCTTTGTCGTTAGCATTAAGATATTTTTGATGTCTATCATCATCAACAATCCTTGGATTAGGGCATTTATTAGTATAATTCCTCATCTCCTTGCACTTTAAACATTGAAGTGTAGTAGGTTCATTCTGTGTGTCCCTTCCTTTGTTTGCATCATTATACATCTTCTTCCCATCATTGCGACATTCAAATGCACGATGACCTTCTTTTCCACATTTGAAACATTTAATTGTCCCTTTAAAACAACTCCCTACAAGTTTCGTTCCACACATTGAGCATAAGGGAAAGCTCATCTTCTTTTCAGTGTTCTCTTTAGATTTTCCTTTGAATTCATTTTCCTCTTCTTATGAAATCCATATGAATGATGGGTTACACCAATCTCCATCTTAACTTTGAGAGCACATCGAACGATTTCCTCGTAGCTATTAAAGTCCCTTACGGCTAAGGCCTTTCGAAGACTTGGTTTTAAGCCACTAAATAATCGATCGATCTTACTCTTAGGTTGGATAATAATACCAGAAGCGTACCTTGAAAGTCTTGTAAAAATTGCTTCATAGGTACCAACAAATTTATCATCCTTTTTCTTCAGTTCAAGAAACTCATTCTCCATCTTTTTTCGGAGAATACGAGGGAAGTACTTATTGAAAAATAAGTTCTTGAAGTCACCCCATTCCATGGACTCAATTTCATCCCTTTGCCTCGTATTCTTAATAAGATTACACCATTGATCAGCATCTCCTTCCACAAGATACACTGCTAGGATGACTTTATCATGATAAAAACATTGAAGAACTAAATATATATTTTCAGTAGTACTAATAAATTGTTTAGAAACTAATGGATCAGTAGACCCGCTGAAAGAAGTTGGAAGCTGGCTCATGAAGGATTCAATAGAATGTTGCTCATTCATTTGCTCGTTTGGAAGTCCTGCATGATTCATAGCTTGAGAATGTTGTGTGAGAATGGCTAAAATATTTTGTGTTCCAACTCCCATAACTTTTGGTTGCTCAGGGGGGCAATAATTTCATTTCTCGCCGCATTCCGCATTAACACGGTTCCTTCGGGTTCTAGCCATTGACTAAAACCGAGAAGAATAGTGTGAGAAACACTAATTATAATAGGAAAACCACATAATCAAGAATAAAATTTCACACTTAAGGTCTTATCCTAGGTTATTCATGGTCATTTCTAAAACACTAAGATTGTCTTCTATGCTTAGAATTATCCTTAGGGTTCATACTAAGGCTTTCACATCCTTGTTTCCAAAGAATGAACATACCTTTCCTCTGATACCAACTATAACGACCCATACTTTACATACATTGTTATTACTTCAAAATTGAAGCATACTTATTACAAAATATAACAAATCCATGAAAGGACCGTATAGGTATAGTTTCTTTAGAAACTGGGAAACATAAACAACTGGTTCATAAAGCGTTTACACTGTCCCCCATTTATTTCATCATATCTATAGTCCCTTTTGGCATATCTTACTTAATAACCTTCTTCCTGACCTTCTGAAAGAAAACATACAAAAGGGTGAGCTCAAATTCTCAGTAAGGGTAAAAAAAAAGAAAAATCAATCACATCATATTCATAAGAACATAACATTTTGGAAATCATAACCTGCAAAAGAGAGCATAATTTCATAACATGGGATAAATCATAGTAGTGAAATGAAATCCCAATAATCATAACGTAAAACATGAAACATTGTGGCCTATAAACATAATTATAGAGAATCATTTCTTATTAGTCAAGACACATTTCCAAGACTATCTTAGTGTAAAGTGTCCATTTCTATACCGAGTTCACTCCACGTTTCAGTCCTTTTTCACTGAACCGGTTTAACATGTCGTTCCAACCATGTCTATCTCATGATATATAAAATCTTTACCCAATGCATTGGAGGGAGATATAGGTCCCACACATCTCATAATGATATCATTCTTATGTGTTCCACAAAATCATAAATCATACATCATTGCATAACCCATGTAATAAAAATGGGATTCATAAACACCGTGACATCATAAAACAATTCATATAAGATAATGGAATTCATAAAAATAATTCCATCACAACATAATCAAATCAATGTAATAATAGGGATAGAAACAGAAAACTATATTATCTTATATGGAAAATAATTTTGATAAAAAAAACTTGAACTCCATTCTTGAGGAAAATATCATTTCTACTTCAAAAACATTTTTCCATTCATAACATGTCAGAAAATAATACACTAAAAGGAGTTGATTAAAAACATGAATACTTATAAAGGAAGCTTCTTGGAAATAATGTTTTAAAAATCCATTCATGCCGTATAAGTTAAAAAAACATTTTCTCGTACTTTTGTCGGAAATGTCAAAAGGTACTTTGTACGAAAAACGACAAAAGATTCCTTTCATATCCTTTACTAAAAAATCACCAAAGGGTAAAATTGGATTTAAACTATTGTATAAGGATATAAATATTACATATTGAGGAAACATGGATGTGGATGCTAAAATACACCCCATTAAATACCAAAGTATAAACAATCTCGGATAAAAATGAGATTGTGATATTTTCCCTTACCTTAGGTCCGATTTGCTTCGTAAGTGTGTGAACCTCCTTTATAATGATTTAAATAATGATATTGAGTTATTCCAGAATCATAAATATTTTTATGATATCATATATGGTCATATTTTATAGCTTCTTATTAGTAATAGTTCATTACTACTTGTTATTCGGGTGTTTATTACTTTTTGTTCTTATGCGTGTTTTGTCGAATAAATTCTTATTTTTATTTTAAGGTTATAGATACCTAATTTATAGAATGGTATTAGTGTATTATATTTCATATTCATTCATTCAATTCATTTATATAATCATTATTCAATGAAGACCATGTAGAACGAATCGCATCACATCTTGGGGACGGTATTCCGTACGTACGCACGAGCGATGATATCGTTCCCATGATCGTGGAATTGTATTGGAGTGTATATATACTATTTCAGAATCAATAACACTTTACAATAATCATATATATTCATTTATTAGCACCATTATACCTATCCAAGTAAGGTGGTGATGGAAACTATATTACACCACGGCGTGGAGACGATATTCCGTACGTACGCACGCGTGGTGATTTTGTTTTCCATAGGATTGATAGATGGTGAAATAGGGTTTTTTAATACTTATAATATTATATCAGTATATGAGTGATGCTGATGTTATTACTTAATATTGAAACAACTAAATAAGAAGAAGTGGATGAAGAAATAAATATTAAAGAATCGGAAACGGGCATTACATCTTCTTTGAAGCGCCTCTTTGAGACCTCCTCTTAGGGCACTAAAATTGGACTTTGAAGAAGGCCAGGACCTCTAGGATATTTCTAGATAAGTGGAGAGGAGTTATGGGCAGGTTTTGGATGAGATTGAAGGCTCAATGTGGTTTCAGAAAGAGAGGGAGGAGGTTCCCTTTTATAAGGAAGGAGAGGGGAACCTTTGGAATAACCAAAAATATTATTTTATTATAATGTCAAATTCGGATTTTAATATCTCCAAATTGATATATTTCGAATATAAGGGGGGTATGGGTCGAACTATTCTCATCCAATAGAATTTATACATGTTTAGGTTTCAATTTTAACCTTATCATTTAGATTTAACATTAAGATAGATAATTTTACTTTTACTGTGTCTTCTTGTTTTCTTACACTATAAGGTTAATAAACATACTATATCAATCCAACCGAACCAAAAGTTGTATATTATTAATATATATAACCTTATATAAGTCATTTGGCCGAACCATATATTTTTAGGAATAAAATAACAATTAATAATATAGTATTTGTTTTAAAAACTATTTTATGTCAATTTTGACACTATTTGGTAATTGATTTTTGTGAAAATCATAACAGGATGATTAGTTCAAAAACATTTAATTAAATCAATACTAACATGTCCTATTAACATATAAAAATATTTTAATTCATAAAAAGTCTCAAATTGCATTTATTTGTGTATTTATAACATCAAATATGTCAATATTTCATTAATAAGATAATTACTGTATCATCATTGTATCATAAATAAATTAAATTATATTAAGTCTAAAAATTACAAATAAAATACCATTATGTAGGAAATCGTTTTATCATTATAATGAATATTTATAGTCAAATTTATCTTATGTATAACCCTATATTAAAAATTCTCTAGTTATTAAACATTTATTTTAACTATTTTAACCCTTCTTTAAATAAATTGATAATAAATGTCCTAATCTAATCCAAGTGAGACTAAATGGTCATATTTTATTCCTAGGTTGTTTTTGGTCGAATTAAACTTATCCAATAGAATTAGGACATGTGTTCGGGTAATAATAATATTATTTTTACCCTTAACTACCCTATTTACTTTTAACCATGGTAAAAAAAGTAAAAAGTTACTATTTCCCAAAAATTATTTTTATCTCATTGAACCACATTTTAGTCCTTGATATTAACTGTTTCTCTCGGATTTTCGAAATTCCACTCATATAAGTGGTAAAATTACGTTTTATGAAAAAATTCAGTTTTTTAACTATCACTTAGTGGTTTCACTATTCATCAAAAAATGAAAGTTTCCAGAAAAATACCAAAAATTAGGCCTAATATATATTTGATATTATGAATTCAAAAATGATGTTTATTTTTCCAAATTAAAAACATATCAGTTACATTAACTAATTTAAAAATTAATTCCCGTCTTCAAGACAAATAGCGTGTTTTTAAGAGATAATAACTATCAAAAGATTGACACTTGTTTATGTCTGGTTTAAATGTGAAATTACATACAATGAACAACATTGTATTAAATTGTAAAAATATATTCTAAATATACTTTAAAACCACTAAAATTAATAATTTATCATTATTAATTATTTCGATTAAAAAAGAAGTTTTTAATTAAAATTTAATAATTTTCACTATTCATCAGAATATGAAAGTTATCCGAAAAGTACCAAAATTTCACCCTAAGCTAATTTCAATATTCCTAATCGACAAATGAAGTCCATTTTGAAAAATTAAATTTAAAAAATTTCAAAAGGTGGTTATTACTATTCATAACGGCAGGTTTTAATAATATTTTAATAGCATATCGTTGTTTAGTCAAACTCGGTATTGCATACGACGCAAGCTATCGCGGAAGGTTGCGGTTGCATGTAAAGAAAGCGAAGCTAATGTTGTGTTTTGTGAAAGATTCCTTTGATGATTTATATAACATAAAAACAAAATATTTCTCATAAAAGTCTTGGGTGTTATAGACATATCCACACACTAGGACACTGACTTATGATTTCCAACTCAATGCACAAAAACACAGATTGTGTGTGTGTTTTCCAAAGTTGTATTTGTGATATCTTGATTCGGATCACTAGGAATAACTTATTAATCACAGAACACCTGTTTCTTTTCAGGATGCCTCCACCCAGACAGCCGGCCAGGTTTTCTAGACTTGTGCGTACGAATAGCCCACCGCACGACGAGCTCTTAGTACAGGGCCATAACATAATGAAGGTACCAGTGGTACCACTGCCTGTTGGGCCACCGATTCCACAAACCCCAACATCAGATAGTGAATAACAGATGATTTCATTGCACAAGTTCCATCTCCATAGGCAACTCAGGTTCACGAGAGAGACGGACCTACAGGAAGCTGTGGATTGGCTGGAGGCAATGGTGAGAATCTTCAGACTGGTAGGGACACCAGCCGACCTTATGCTGATCCTGTCCATGAGTCTCCTTCATAAGGTAGCAGGTAGATGGGGGATCCTAATGCTCCAGGTGAATGATGAGGTGACACTACTCTAGGTAGAGTTCGAGAGCCTGTTTCAGGCAGAGTTTTTCCTAGCCACCCTATGTGCGGTACAGATATAGGAGCTACTGCATCTATAACAGGGTAGCATGATGGTGGCACAGTACTCAGCGAGGTTCACCGACCTCTCACGTTACTGCACATATATAGTGTGGGACCCATTCTTCAGGGTCCCGAACCTTTGACCCGGAGCTCAGTTGCGATATTAGAGCTTTGATGATCTCCTTCAGTATCCCGACGCAGGCGGGGGCGTTAGAGAGGGACCTCTTCGTGGTGAATTTCCTTGTTAAGCAGTCACCAGCAGCGAGACCCATCACTAGTCAACATGCACTAGAGTCTTCTATAACTGGCAGTAGATATATTTTTCAGAGGTCCAAGCAGACCAGGTTATCCGGTGGGCGACCTCAGGACACAGGTTCAGTAGTGTGGGGCACACGAGACATAGAATTTCATGCGAAGACAGGGCAATGCGACTCTTGCAGCGAGTAGAGTCACATGGCTCGTGACTATCTAAATCTCTATACAAATGATCAGTAGATAATTGAGGGACCTCCCAGGAAGAGGAAGAGTTTCGATCGAGGTGGAATGCAGGGAGCAGGCAGACATGGCACAGGAGTTGGCCGTGTAGCTAGTGGTGGATGAAGATTCAAGGTGTTACTTCCACCACAACCAAGAGGCCCACCACGACCTCAAGGAGCAGGTAGACCAGGGAGAGCTCAGCTCCAGGCATCTAAGGCATACGACCATGGAACTCCGGAGATGATTCGATGCACAATATGTGTCTACTCCACCATAGCTATAGATATTTTAGGCATAGGTTCCAGTCACTCTTTCATTGCCATAGCCCTCATTCGGAGCATAGTGATTCCGATAGAGCCATTGGCTCAATATTTATGGCTAGAGACTCCTACGGTAATAGACTTGATGATTACGCATAGGTGCCAGCTGTGTGAGATTACTCTAGGAGGCGAGAGCTTTGGATGGGATCTCCTCGTAACGGCGTCGAGGCCTTATGACGTTATCTTGGATAGGGACTGGTTATCTACATTTCATGTTTAGATTGACTATATTATGCAAAATGTGTGGTGTGTCTGCATGGATTGGACCATGTTCACCTTCACAGGAGATAAGGGAGCCATTACAGAATATGAAGAACTTACTCAGAGGAGGGTGCAGCACATCACTCATCAGTTGTCTTTCCTTACCCTCAGAGCAGTTGATGTGGAGAGTCCAAGAAATCTTGTAGTGGTGGAAAAGTATGCAAATTTTTTCCCTAATGATGTTTAGGGACTAACTCCTTGCAGATATTTGGACTTTTACATTGACTTGTACCCCAATATGGCACTGATATCTTCCCCAGCATTTATAATGGCTCTCTCTGAGCTTCATGATCTGAGGGTACAACTAGACGACTTGCAGGGGAAGGGATTCATCTGGCACAGTGTTTCTCCCTAGGCAGCCCCAATTCTGTTCTCTCAAAAGGTGGACAAGAGCTTGTGGCTTTGTGTTGACTATCGTCTCCTGAATCAGGGGATTCTGAAGAACAAGTACCCACTCACAAGAATCGACGATCTCATTCATCAGCTGAAGGGAGCATGATGGTTCTCAAATATATAATTCAGATCAGGATATCACCAGCTTAGAGTTAGAGATGAGTATTTGTAGAAGATGGCCTTTAGGTGTGGGTATGACCACTACGAGTTCTTCATTATTCCATTTTGCGTAACCAATGCTCCACAAGTGTTCATGGGACTCATGAATAGGATCTTCCAGCAATACCTCGATCGCTTTGTTGTAGTCTTCATCGATGACATTATGATCTACTCAACTACTCAGGAGGAGCATGCCTACTATTTTTAGGTAGTAACGGACACACTCTGAGAGCACCACCATTATTTTAAGCTCTCGTAGTGCCAGTTTTGGATCCAAGAGGTTCACTTTTTGGGAAATGTCATCTTGGAGGTAGGAGTTATAGTGGATCAAGTGAATATTGAGGCGGTACATTCTTGGGATCCACCCAGGATTGTGAAGGCGGTATGGAGTTTCATGGGTTTGTATGGTTACTACCAGAGGTTTGTACTAGACTTTTCCAGAGTTGAAGCACCATTTTCAGCCTTGACGAAGAAGGTTCAACCCTTTGTGTGGTCGAAGAGATGTCAACAGGGTTTTCATTAGCTGAGGAAGAGGATGACTAGTGCCCCCATCGTGAGGATTCCAAAAGAAGGCGTAGGGTATGTAGTCTACTCCAACTCATCTGGGTCTAAAATCGGGTGTGTCCTGATTCAAGAGCGTGTAGTGATCGCTTATGGTTCTTGTTATCTGAGAAAACATTAGCAGAACAATGCTACCCATGGCTTGGTGTTATCAGCAGTGGTATTCGCCTTGAATATGTGGTGATACTATCTTATGGGTGAACATTTTACCATGTACTCTGATAACAAGAATCTCAGGTATATCTTTTATAAGAAATATCTGAACCTGAGACAGCGATGTAGGCTTGAGTTCTTCCAAGGCTATGAATTTTAGATAATATATACTCCTAGGAAGGGGAACGTTGTTGTATATTCTCTTAGCAAGAGATCTGGTATACAACTGCTAGGAGAGGAGACAGAGGAGATAGCTACCATATAATTATCCTTTGTGGATAGGGATAGTGAAGCCTATCTATAATATCCTACAGTCACACCCCAACTTCTTCAATGAGTTAGGGAAGTACAGGATGGGGTCGCTGACTACATGACACGGTGTACTCAGATATTCACACGGTAGGCACCTAATTGATTTTCCAAAGGTGGGGAGAACGTCATCCTCTTCAAAGGGTGTACTATGGTACTAGTGTCACGTTAGGAGGATGTGTTGAAGGAGTACCACACATACCCTCTAGCAGTACATATAGGTGTGTAAAAGATGTATCAGGACCTTAGACGACGACACTGGTGGCCAGGTATGAAGAAGGAAGTCACATAGTTTGTCTCACGATGCCTCACTTGTCGGAAGTGAAGGCGGTGGACCAATTACCACCAAGCTTGGTTCATCATTTAGAGGTCCTAGAGTGGAAGTGTTATGGGATATCTAGGGACTTCGTGACAGGACTTCCACATACATCCAAGGGTCACGACTGGATTTGGCTGATCGTCAACTGACTCACCAAGTCAGCCAACTTCCTACAGATTAGAGATCAGGGATCAGTAGTGAACATGGGATGACTCTATGTGTAAGAGATTTTGAGTTCTAATGGTATACCATAGAAGATTATCTCCGATCATTATGCATGGTTTACATCTTGGCTATGGAAGGGGTTGTAGGAGGCTTTCGGGACCCAGCTTCGTCTGAGCACCTCCTTCCATCCTTAGAAAGATGGGCAGACTAAGCGGACCATTTAGATCATTGAGGACATGTTACGTGCTAGCGTCCTTGACATCGGTTGTATATGGGAGGACCACTTACCTTTGGTTTAATTTTCATACAACAACAGTTATTACTCCACCATAGGGATTGAACTTTTTGATGCATTGTATGGGAGACCTTGCAGATCACCCATGTGCTTGATAGACCCTGGGGAGTCTGCACTAGTAAGACTGAAGACGGTACGAGCTACCAAGGAAAAGGTGCAGATCATCCAGGAGAATATGAAGACTACACATAGTTGGAAAAATTCAAATGTCTACAGGAGACAGAGACCACTGGAGTTCAAGGTTGGTGACCACATCTTTCTATGGGTCTCACCTCAATGAGGTCTACAGAGGTTTGGCTGAGGCTACAAGTTATCTCATATATTCATCGGACCTTTCAAGTACCCCAGAAGAGTTGGTGATGCGGCTTACCGCTTGGCTCTTCCACTTCAGTTGCACCGGTTTCACGATGTCTTCTGCGTATCCTAGTTAATGGGATACATGCAAGACTCTTCTCACATCATCGACCATGGAATGCTGGACATTGATGATGGGGAAACTATCACGGAGGTTCCAGTGGAGATTGAGGATCAATAGGAGTGGGTCCTATTTGGACAATCAATACCTCTGGTTCACAGTTCCTAGTTGTATAGGAACCTCCTGGAGATCACATGGAAGAGGGATGCTCAGATGTGGGCTCAGTACCCCCATTTGTTCCCTTAGTTAAAGTTGTAGCTTACATGGACATAAAGCCCTGAGGTAGGAAGAATGTAAAGACCCGGAAATCCCGTTTAAAATTTATTTAATACATTTGATTTTTACATGTCCATGAAATCTGACGGCGCTTGATTCTGAGGCCCGGTGTGCCCAAAATCAATTTTTGAAGTTTCTCTCGGGTACGTTCTATAAACGTATGAGATGGTTTTTATAACATTGGAACAGGTTCATGGAATTAAAATCAGAGAGCACCGTTGAACTCGAAGCGCTAGTATTCACTTAAGAAGACTTTCACTTCGACGAAAGTGAGTGGATGATACATGTTAGTTTTTGGGTTTTTGTGTGATGTAATAAAAAAAGAAAACTCACTTTGTTTTATTTTAAACTACCATGTAGAGGTTGGGTTGTTGAAGCCTCCTCATGGGAGTTAGAGGGGTACCACCACACCTTAACCTCCCTCAAGAGGTTATGGTGGTGGGGCCCACCCAAGGAAAACTTTCCATGAGAGGTTATGACGTGGGGACCACACGAGGCTTTACCTATTATTAATGGAGGAGGGTAAAAACTCCTTAGATCCCCATTAAATGGGTGGAAACCCCTTGACCTTCTCCACCTTAATAAAGCCAAATCCCATTTAATTTAATTTGTGCCACCTCTGAAGCATTAATTAGGTGGATCCACTTAATTTAAATCTCTAATTTGAACTATTATTCCAACTCCACCCCATTAATTAAATGAGTATACTCATTCAATTAAATCACTCAATTTGAATTTACGCCAAAAACATAATAGATCCTAATCTATTATTTGGATATTATCTCATTTTGGGTGGAGTGGAGAAAAAGGAGGAACATGGGAGAAATATTGGGAGAAGGATCCCAATGAAGAATGCTTCAAATAAAGAACACCATCGAAAATGAAGAATGATATTCCTGGAAATTCATTCTCAGAACCCCCTTCGACATGGGATGTCTTCGACTGGCCTTCCATCCTCATCGTCATCAATGAACTGACGAACAAGTTTGGATTGGATGTGTGTTGAAGACATGACAAACGATGTCAACATCGTATTCTTCCCAAGAATTCATCATCGAGCAATGATCAAAGGTAGGGGGTTTACCATGGGTATTATTCCTTAACTTCTTCTCATCTTCGTTTAAAATGAATCTTCATGATGTTTTGTAAACAATTTTTTCTCAAATTTCATTATCGTTGTTGAACCAATTGTTACCATCCATAAATGTGGAGGGTGTGGGCCAAAATAAAATGGCTCCACCCCCTCCGCCGATCACTTTGTGAAGTTTCTTTCAGCATGGAGATGAAGTGGAAATGTGGTGACAAAGGCCACAAAGACAAAGGCTGCGATACCCAAAAACATTGTGAACCGCACCACCCCCGCGGTGCAAGGGTGTTCCCGACCGAACACCACCTGCCCGCACAGGCCCGAGCCGTGTAGAACTAATCTTCCATGCCTCCACCGACCGTAGGCCCACCTACCCACGACCTAGCTGCGCGCTGCCGGCACCCCGCTGGCCTACCCGTGTGCTGCCTGTGGGCCCTGCGGCCTGCTCGCGCGCTGCCCGTGCGTCCTGTGGCCTGCACACGCCCTGCCCGCACACCATGTAGGCCTACTGGCATGCTGCCCGCACCCCTCCAGCCTCACCGAGTCCTACTCGGAACCCCACGGCCTGCCTTCACGATGCATGTGCTCCCCACCGGCCTGCCCACTCACTACATGTGCCATGCACATTCTGCTCGTGCCCTGCCAGCCTGCCCACGCCCCTCACAGCCTTCTCCCTCCCTGCCCAGTGCCCAATGTGACCATCATGCACCTCGACTCTCGACCGAACCTGCCGAGCCACACCGGCCACCCGAGCCATCCCGCAGCATCCTTCGCGGCATCACTAGTCGAACCATCTCGGCTTTTCGGGTGGATCCACCCGAGCTGCACCCCATGTGGTGCTGGCCGAACCTGCCCCAGCCTCTGAGATGATCCTCCTATGTGGTGACCTTCGGCACGAACCGCCCCTACAGTCCGCTGGGCCAGGCCCAGCGGACCAGGCCGAACCGAGCGGGCTGACCGGGTCAGCCTGGTTCGGGTTGGGTTGAGCTGGTCCCACCGAGTCGGACCGGTACGGGCCTATTACTGACCCAGTTACTTCCTTTGGTCGAATCTTTGGCACCAGATGACTGTTTGAAGAACCATCAGTGAAGTTGGTTTTCATAGAGCATGATGTTCCCTTTGAGTATACCCCACTGGAGTTCAGGGTAATGTTGAGATACGGTAAGGTTGGATCATACAGAAATCCAACCGGGCCCTCGGGACTAAAAGGCAAATAACTCACAGACCGGGCATCTGATTGACCCGATGTCTGTTGCATTGAGACCCCTATGACGAGACAGACCATTGAGATGCATCTTAGTGGGACTTGGTGGCATTAGATGGGTTGACACTTTTATTGAGGAGAGGACCCTCCTAGAATCAAACGTGCTTTGTGGAAACCCTCTAGCTAGCAATGCACTGATGACTATTACTGGATCATGTGTTGGTCTGGCAGTTCTGAATTCTTTTCCTGGATCATGTGTTGGTCTGACAGAATAGTTGTTCATGGATCATGTGTTGGTCCGACAGCTCGGACAACAATTCCTAGATTATGTGTTGGTCTGACAGTTCTGACTTCTATTCCTGGATCATGTGTTGGTCCGACAAAATAACTGGTCCTAGATCATGTGTTGTTCCAACATCTCTGACAAGTATTCCTAGATCACGTGTTGATCTTATATTTATATCATCTGTTCCTGGATCATGTGTTGGTCCGACAGAATAGCTGGTGCTTGATGATATGTTGGTCCGACACCACTGATTAATCAGTTTCTATATCTGATCATCTCTATCTCTCTACATAGGTTGAATACCTGTGTGAACTGAGTCAATAACTCTTGTGTTTCATCGTGATTGTTGTGGATTACTTGATAACATAGGTATATGTATGGAAATATATCTAGGTGGGTTTATCTATTGATCGAATACTTTTTGGTTTATCCTTGTTGGATTTTGTGAGTCCTTGAGGATCTCAGGGTCCCTACTAAGTATTATTATACTCACCCCTGCATGGGTTGTGCCCGCACAACGTTGTATTGGATGCAGATGACGTACTGCGCTGATTGAGGCTGAGTAGTATGATTGGATGGTACTCAGAGGTGGACCTTACGAAGAGTCAGTGCATGGAGGAGACTGACAGATGTGGAGTGCTGAGGAGGCCATCTATACCTACCCTTCAGGTTGGAACCCCAGAGAACTAAACTTTGGCTTCTTTACTTTTCTTCAATTGTACTTGATTTTTAGTTGTACATGTACTTTCCTGTTGGGATTGTATTTCCGGCCACCTTCACTTTTCAGCACTATTTTTAATATAAATTTACTTAGTGTTTTGCATTCAAATCATACTCTATTGTGAGAGGTTACTATACATAATGAAAATTCCTTCCCGGATTTAGAGATTAATGCGTTTGGTGCTAGTCGCCAGCCCCTAGCCTATGGAAGGAGGTCTTGTGGTAGTCACGGAATGGGCCCTGGGGGACGGTCCGTGAAAGAGTATTCCAAAGTTCTACCTTCATGAAGATATGGTTAAAAGGTTTGGAACCCCAATATGTGTCCTATAAAAACAAGAACTGATGATTTAACTTTTGTATTAAACACATATATCAACCTAATAAATTCATCCATGAAGCATGAATATGGATATAGATTTAATTAATAATTTTGGTGGAGTAACCTGAAGAGGGTCATCATGTAATACATATCCCAATGCTTGGTATGAAAAAAAGTGAAGGCATAAAAAAACAATAATAACGCTATTTTTCAACCATTATCCATACTATTATGTAAACAGAAAACCCTATACAATTTTTTTGGAATCCCTTAAATATTTAAATTCCATAATTATATATTCTTTAATGTCAACCAACTTATAAATTCATCACATTTTATCACCAACAAACAGTATTTCTTTATTGACCAAATCATTAAGATATACATATGATAAGTTGTATGAAAACTAGTAGTGACACTTTAATTTTCATCTGACTATGATATGAGGTCTACATCAATATTCTAGATATGTATTCTGAATTAATTAGAGGCAATGATGATTTTTACCAATTTTTACCACCCACAAACAGATGGTGAGTTTGAGATGACCATTGAAACTCTAAAGGATATTTTGAAATATTGTTTGATGGAATAACAAGGATGTTGAGATCGATAACCCCCCTTTCTAGTGTTTTCATATAAAAACAGTATCCATTCATTCATTAGATCACACAATAAGAGGCTCTGTATGGGAAGAGATGATGGAATCTAACGTGTTGGAATGAAGATAGGGAGAGGAAGTTGATAGGTACCAATCTAAAAAAAGAAATAATAGATATGTTTCTAACTCTTCAATAGCATGTGAAATAACCACATAAAGGACATCATATCATTATATATAATCATTTATGAGATCCATAGGTAGACTTTGGAGACAAGTTTCTCTCATTGATACCTCCATAGAAGAGGGATATGTGATTTGGAAGGAAAATAAAGTTGATCCCTAGGAACATCATATCCTTTGAGAACCGTGATCATGTCATGATTGTATTTATCAATTATCATTACCACATGACCTCTCCCAAGTACATGATGTATTATAGGTATCACAGTTGAGGAAGTACATAAAAAACCCATTAGATGTACTAAATTAAAAATACTCAAAATAAGAACATGATCTCTCTTATAAGGAATAAGTAGTGAAAATTCTATATTGAATTGAAAAATGCTATAGATGAAGTAAACATAGATGTACAATGTTCTTTGAATGAATAATAATTTCAATAAATATATATGGGATCCTATGTATGTGATGAGATAATGTTAACCTTATTTTTTTCCTATGTATAATATAATTTAAAGTTGAAATTCATATATGGGTGTAAAATGTTCTCGAATTTTATTTTTCCCCAATTTTAAAAATTTTTCTTCAAGTAGTTGCATGCAACCACACACTTCAAAAAAAATTATTTTCTAGAGTTTGAAAAATTAAATATCAATTTACAACATTAAAAAAAATCATCACCTATCTCGGTTCCCTTGAATCTCAAGTCCCACACCAACCTCAAGTTGCACACTTACCTCGTAAAATTCCATGTTCTTTTACATCCCCATCATCACCGCACCGAAGAGACCCACTAGAATTCCCATCAATGAAATCATCATCTTTATCAATGAATCATACAGTTCTGTGATATAATCGTCAGTCTCATTGACACTGATCTAATTCTAATATCTCCATTGAAGTCCACACACCACACCAATCTTCCATAGAACCAGACAGTTCTTGAGGCCATCATGAAAAATAGATATATGATTGCATGCCTCATCACCGAACTGCATAAATAAGATGTGTGACACTATCTTGAACAACTCTGATGACTACCAAATATAACCAATTCCATCACCAAATAATAAATTCAAAAGAACATATAAGATAGATAAATAAACCACTTGTTTCACCTCCCCAAAACCTTTACCACTCCTTTGACACATCCAAAAACTCAATTGGTATCAAATTCCACCGGATGACCTAGAATGGAGAAAAGAACCAGGGATCTAGTGTAGGGAGGATTTTTTGAGAAGTGTCAATGAAAAACATAATCAATCATATAATAAGAGAATGAAACAGTAGGATTGAAACCATAAGGGAAACTCGAAATTGGGACCCATACATGGAATAAATATGATCAATTAATAATAAACTATGATTGATGCCATAATATGAACCCAGGAATGAAAACCTAATGAGGAACCCCAAACAGATCGAGGGAAACCGAGGTAAGAATCCCTCACAATGGAGAATAAATAATTTCCCTTACATCCACCGCCACATTTAGAAACTAATCAGAAAATCCAACACACACATATAGGATGGGTTGTGTGTGCTAATGCAGATTAGTAGACCAGGGATGGAGGAGGGGAAAATAGAACATTTCCATGGAAGATTATGAGAAATAACCTTTCAAGAGGAATCCTAGAGAACATGGAGAAGGATAAAGGAAACATCACCGACAAAGAGATAGTTGAAAGGCGAAGAAGATACAACATGAGTAGTGGTTCATCGCTACGTAGAGAACCAGAACCCATGGTTGAAATAGATTGACATCAAGATCTAATGTTTGAGGCGACAGTGGAGCAGGTAGAGTGAGGTTCCATCCACTGATGATGATAGTCTATAGTAGTACTTTTCTAAGGTGATAAGGGGGTATAATGTACTGAATCAAAATTGTTGACTATATAAAACAGATATTAAATTCAATAATCTTTATTAGACAATATACGTAATGAAAAAACAAAACAAATAACATAATATTATTAATATATATATATTGATGATTATGATGTTAAACCATAGAATATATATAAGCTAAATAATTATTATGAGTTAATATTAAAAAATTTATTTTCAATAGAATAAATTTTAAATTTATTGTGTACATTATTTTAAAATTAAAATTAAAAAATTTATAAAATTAAATATTAAAAAATTAAATCAATTTTTTATTCCACATAATAAATATTACGTATTATGTTTATTTACATAATTTTCTAAAATAGAATGATATTTCACCAAAATATATGGGTTTTGTAAAAATCATATATTTTTTATATTTTATCATTATGAAATATTATCACTAATGATTAAAAAAATTAATTACCAAAATATGTATTTAAATAATACAATTATGAATTATTAAATGCCATTTGAACTTATAATCTAATGTATATTATTTTCAAACCTAAATTAATATATTACATTAAAAAAAATTGTATTTTACTCATATTAATTGATCTAATGGTGAAATTCTGTTTCATATTTCTCTCATAGCCGGAAACAATTTAATTATTTTTAATAAATATTTGTATGTTTTTAAAACCAATATCCATTATTATTTAATGTAATATATATATTTAAATATAAAACATGTTATTATTGTAAAAATATTTTTACACAATTAACTGTGCTTATTTTCATGTTATCTTTTCACATCAATATAAATTTTATCTTTTAAATTTAATATAAACTTTATCTTTTAAATTTAATATAAATTTTAAATTTGAAGGATAATTTTCTTTACAATGATAACTATTTTTTATTAATTTTAATTACAAATTATAATAACTAATTTAAAAGGAAAATGTTAATTTGGGTAAAATATTAAAATAGAAAAACAAAAGAACTGAATCACACATAACAAATATAAAAATTAATTTATAAATGGTTATTAGAAATTATATGCCCCCTTCAACATTGAGCCAATGAACCATGGATACTATCATGGAATTATTATAATAAGATGTTTGTTTCAAAAAGAAACATCTTCTTCTCTTATAAATGGATACCACATTCACCCTTCAAAACATAAACATCTCTATTGAATTCATACTATATTATCCATTTTTATTTTCCTCAACTGCACTCCCACATATATATACTTCTAGTAACCGTATGTTTTCTTAAGGAATTCAATTTGAATGCGTCTTTGAAGAGATAACTAAATCATTCAATGTAAGTATAACATTATCATAATATTATTTATTCTAATTGTGACATCCTAGGCCACCATACTATAGAATTATGCCTTTCTATAACATTAACTTTCATTACATTTTATTAATCCGAGGATCTTTAAGGTTTAGTGTCTTGGAAACCAGGAACATAAAACATGAAAACATAATACATTTTTCTTAAACACTTGAAAGGATTCTCCTTATGTTCATCCTAGGTTCATTACTACATCTCATAACCTGTGGAAATAAATCAAAAGAAATGGTGAGCAGAAGGCCCAGTAAGGGAATCAAGGGGAAACATTTAACATGTGAACTTGAGATACATCAATAAAGTTAGGAAAGAATAACTTTAAGGCATGAGAAAGAAATCATGAGGTATATCATAATAAAAATAACGTATTTCATAACATGAAGATTTGGCTAAAAATTTAACATAGAAAATCATTTCCATTTCACCAAGGTCCATCCTCAAGGTGTCATTAAAAATTAACAAGGTTATTCACCAAGATATCGTTAAAATGGTCATCTTAGAGATTAAGTCTTTACCCAATTCATTAGAGCGCTATCAGGGGGCACCCTCAATTTTGACATTATTATCATCTGAGCTACATATGTCATCCTAAAAAATTTCATAAATAACCCAGATATGATAAAAGAAAATTGTTCCATTTAATAATCATAACATTTTAAAAACATCTTTTAAAGTCATGATCTTTATGTCACATTAAAACCACAGAAAAGGAAAGAAGATTTTCATGTATGTAATTTTTAGAATTTAAAATAGAACATTTCGATATATATATATATGTGTGTGTGTGTGTGTGTGTGTGAATACCCTTATAGGAGAAATATCTTTGGGTATTCCCTTAATTAAATAAAATAATTTGAGAAAAAGTGATAGAGACAATTTGAGACGAAAATTTTGCAGCATAACATCTATGTTACAGGGTGTTAGAAATATTGAAAAGAGAGGGGACATGGGTCACCCACACATAAATGATCCATAGAATAGTAGAAGAATATAAAATAAATTATATACGAACAAGGTGATAAAATTTGAAATACATACCATATGCAATTAAAAACATGGAAGGAAGACAAAAATAAGATTTCTCTTATGAAAATTTGGCAGCTTAACGGCATCACTTAAATCTTCAAAAAATGAATTGACGAGATAAAATAGGGTATCCAATAATATGAACATAAAATATCAATATTATAAACATATATATCATACCCCCAGCTTAATAAAAAAGAACATGAAAGAGTTGACATGAAAATAGGACTTGAAAATGAGAAGGGTGAAGGAATCCCTAAATAATTCGGCATCCTAACGACACCACTTAAACATTTTAAAAATTAATTGATGAGAGAAAGAGGGGGTATCTCATTATATAAACATGAAAAGGAAATAATGATGAATATAAAATAATATCCCTAAAATAATAACATGACGCATACAAGAAATGACATAAAAGAGAGTACTTGGAAAGAAAAAGAGAGGTAGGATCCCTTACCTTAAAACGTAACTCTTGAAACTCAAAGGTTTGGACCTTGAGGTCTTGGGGGAACCTTGGGAGGGCTGATTGGAAGCTAAGTAGGCCCGAACATAGTTGAGTATATGTTTGGAGTCTAAAGGATGAGATAATGGCTTGGTATTTATAGCGAATGTGTGGGGACAAGGAATTAATGGCCAATGGACACCTCATTGGCGGTATTGGCAAAACCATGGGCTTGCCCATGGTGTTTCCCAAGGTTTTGGGCCACAAGGGACCCCTCATACAATAATTAATCCCATTTATACTACCATCCATTAAAATAGCTTATCACATCATCATGATGCTGTCATGACGTCATTAAACATACCAAAACATTAAAAACCTAAATTTCACTATTCACCGAAAAAACATCTTTCTCAGAAAAATCCAAAAATTTCACCTAAAACAAATATCGATGATATGATCTCAAAAATTAATTAAATGTTATAATAATAATTTTTTACATATTTTTAATTTAATTTTTAAATAAATACAATATTCACCAAAAATTCAATTTTTCCAAAAAAATCCTCAAAAATTACCTTAACATAATATCGATGCTCTGCGTTCAAAAATGAACACCATATTATAAAAATAATTTTATAAATAATTTTAATTTAATTTTTAATTTAAAAACAATATTCACCCGAAAATACTAATACTTGACAAATAATTCCTGAAATAGTTATTTACTAATTTTATTGAATCACATTACTTAATCAAGGTGCCTATATTATATTAATACTTTATTTAAGTGAGATTACTAATCCATTTGGTTACATTACTAATCTAAGCATAAAATGAATATTCATAATTTACTATTCATCAAAAATTATGTTGATATTATTAGACTCAAAATTTCTTACTGAACATAATTGTAGAAGACCATTTTTTGATAATCATTACACATAATTAATTATTTATGTTTTACATAAATATTTTCAAATATTATTTTTCTAGAATTCATCAAAAATATGCATACTATATTTATCCAGAAATTTGAAAATTCACAAACTTCATTATAAGAAGAAATCACAATTTTTATTTAAATCAAAGGATTACACAAGGCAGTTACGATCTCCTTACATAGCCCATTATAACCCTAGTATATGACCTAAGTGTAAGGTGTTCTAAGGTGAGAGAATTTGAGGGCGGCTTAACCAACATTGCATGAGTAGTAATTTCTATCAGTTTGATCTTCTCGCAAAGGCGATTCCGTTCTAGCTTCACACGATGAAGTTCAGCTTGGTTTTGGTGCAGAGCAAAGCCCATTGGTGCTAACTCGTTTCCGTGTTCTATTATATGGTCTTTGATTGGCCCGAGACTACTGGATGAGGCCATCAAATCTTCGTTCTATATTAACTAACCAAGATCACTTGTATTTAGAGACAATAGTCACAACATTTAGTTTCCAACGGTCATACTGAATAATGGTCATGTACTAGTCAAAACCCAACAATCTCATTTTAATTATACTCATTTTATTAAAAGAAAATGTTTTGTTGAGTATGAAATAAAATAAAACACAAAATTAGGAAACAAGATGTATTCAAAATTTCGAGTAGTTACAATCATCCCCCCTTAAGAAATTGCTTCCTTGCAATTTTTAAAATTGTGCATGGAAATTTCATTGAATGTCCGACATCAGAAAAAGTGTCAGTAACACTATTACTTTAAAAAAATAAAAGGAAGTACAAAGGTCCCATGAGTTAACCCATACTAGGATTCCATGTAGGAAAACATGGATATGGAGGAGAAAACAAAGGTTCATGTTCTGAGGGTGTGTGATAGAAAACATGTCTATGAGTATGTTAACCCCCAGAAAATCACAAACTTTTGATGGGTTAAACAGTATTTGATTACCCAGCATGAAACTTAAACGAACAACATTTTTTTACGTTCATTTTAATAATTTTGAAGAATTCATTTACTAAATAGAATAAAAACATAAGAAAATATTCCTACCTTCATGTAGAGTTTCATCAATTAATAAGTTTCTACCAAAAATAATATTTTATCCAAACGATTAGCATTAAAAAAACACTTGCACTCATCAAAAGCACATGAATCATCTTCTAGATAACCACATAATCCACAAAAGATTAACTATCTATTTCTTTTATCTTTAAACAATATTCGAAAAACATAAAGGGTAAGATAAAACAACTCTTTAAAAATAAATAACCCCATAGGTAGGGAAACTGCTTTTAAATCATCAAAATTCCATGGTACTACCCAAAGTTCATCATAGAACTTACCATAAGTAATAGTCCTTAAAATTTCTCAAAATAAACCAAACTAATATTGAAACCCAAATACAAGATGGATTTGATAACACATCCTTCTGAGATAAACATTATTGTTCATCTCCAAACAACATCAACCACTCATAACATCGTATAACAAAAGTAACTAACCTAAACATATTTTCCCCAATATTGGATAATCATTTCCATAAGTAACCTAAATTACTATAAGTTCACCTCAAATTAATCGATTCAAAATATAAGTCATCCTTTACTCCTCAATGAAAACGCATTAGTAATCTATTTAACTCGATCATATAGGGTTCCCTAAATAGTGAACATCTTCCAAAATAATAATCATCTTTTAAGATCCAAATTATTTTTTTTCAAGAAGAACAGATTCACAACATCAACATGTGGTGCATAATAATAGATGTTTTCTGTAATGATATAAAAACATCTTAGGTAGTGACTATATGTTCTTAAAAAACATTTAATATATACTTATCGGGAACAAACTAAAATACAACATGACGTAGAAATTTATTGTGAAAAATTTACATGTACTATAGTCATCATGATCCATCTCAGCACAAGACTTGCATTATTCCCCTATCCTTGAAGATTGTTTATGCTCATCATGCTTCTCATCCATTCCAAGAGAGAATTCCCTTGGATAATATCCAACTTATCTATATTTACGACATTGAAATGTATAATGTACATTAGATCGAACCTTATCTCTATTCATCACATTATCCATTTTTTTAAATCAAATGGCTACTTTATGCCCTATCACCCCACACTTAAAACATCTCCCAATTCATTTGTTACATTCTCCTTGGTTCCTCCTTCCAAACTTTTTGAACCAAGGAAATTGGGTCTTCTTTCCCTTATCTACTTTATTAGATTAACATCCTTGAGACTTAGTCTTATTCTTCCTTGATTAATTTGGGCATTCAACTAGGTACCAATTATTAATTGTGATTTTTGATAGCTGGTTTGGCATAATCACAATATGTTCAACGTGATATCTCTCCATCTCTGTCATATTAATAGTGAAATCATCACATTTCCTATTACATTAGTTGTTGGGACATGTTATTCCATTTCCCTCCATTAACTGAGAAATGAAATTATAATTTGGGGGTTTAAATATATAACCAATAATCATGAAAGGAAACTTAAATCGTATAAGGATAAACTTGTAGAAGAAAATTATACCCTAGCTTGTGATCCCCTATGTTCTAATATAGGTTGTCCATGATCATATATTCTTATGTGAATCATTATTTTATTTTATCTTTGTCCCTTTAATAATGGTTCATACTAAGCTTATGAATTTACCAATGCATATCCCCCGGGAGTCTCATATCCAAGAGTGCAGTAAGATCCGTTGTCGTGTACGAGTTCCCGTTTGATTCTAGCTCAAGCAGTGTTTTCAGGTTTTACCCCTCTGTGCATCTGTGCCATAGCCACCTCTACCAGCTCGAATCTAGACATGTATGTATTTGTTTGGAACCCACTAACTCAATACTCAACAAAATACCTTGAAGATTTACTATATTTAAACTCGTCTATAGGGTTATTCCTAATGTTTTCATATCCTAATTTCCACAAATAACTAACCATCGTTTGATACGAACTATAGCATCTCTCCTTTTTATCACATTAACTTTCATTACATTTTACCAAACCGAGGATCCTAAAGGTTAAGTGTCTTGGAATCCAGGAACTTAAAACATGAAAACAGAAAACATACTTCTTAAAAACGTGAAAGGCTTCTACTTATGTTCATCTTAGGTTCATTACTACATCTCATAACCTGGGGACATGCATCAAAAGAAAGTGTGAGCAGAAGGCCTAGTAAGGTAAACACTGGGAAACATTTAACATGTGAACTTGAGATACATCAATAAGTCATGAAAAAAACAATTTAAGGCATGAGAAAGAAATCATGAGAAATATCATAATAAAAATAACAAATTTCATAACTTGAATATATGGATACAAAATTTAGCATAGACAATCATTTCTTTTTCCCCAAGGTCCATCTCTAAGGTGTTATTAAAAATTACGAATGTTATTCACCAAGATATCGTTAAAATGATCATCTCTAGAGATTAAGTCTTTACCCAATGCATTGGAGAACTATCAGGGAACACCCCTAAATTTTCATTTATTATCATGTGAGCCATATATATCATCATAAAAAATTTCATAAATAACCCATATAACATAAAAGAAAAGGGTTTCATTTAATAATCATAAAATTTTACAAACTGCTTTAAAGACATGATCATTATGTCATTTTAAACCCACTGAAAAGGAAAGCTGGTTTTCATGTATGTAAATACCAAAATTTATAATATAAATTTTTGATATATATATATATATATTAATAACTTTATAGGAGAAATATATTTTAGTATAAACATAATAAAATAAAATAATTTGTGAAAAAGAGAGAGACATTTTGAGACGAAAATTATGCAGCATAATGACTATGTTACCGGGTTTTAGAAATATTGAAAAGAGATAGGACATGGGTCACTGACTCATAAATGATCTATAAAATGGTATATAGACAGAATATAAAGGATACAAGAACATGTTAATGAAATTTGATAGACATGACATATGAAATGAATAACATGGAAGGAAGACAAAAATATGATTTCTGTAACGAAAATTTGGCAGCCAAACGACGTCACTTAAAACAATAAAAAATGAATTGAAGAGATCAAATAGGGTCTCTCTTAATATGTACATGAAATTTCAGTATGATTGATATAGGGATCATACGCCAACAAAATAAAAAGGAATTTGAATGTCTTGACATGAAAGTAGTACTTGAAAATGAGAAGGGTGAAAGAATCCCTAAAAAATTCAGAAGCCTAACAACGCCACTTAATTTTTTTTAAAATGAGTTGATGAGAGAAAGGGGGTGTATCTCATCATATGAACATGAAAAGGAACTTATAATGAAGATAAACTAATATCCCAAACATAATAACATGAATCATACAATAAATTACATAAAAGAAAGTACTTGGAAAGAAAGAGAGAGGTAGGATCTTTTACCTTAAAACGTAACTCATAAAACTCCAAGGATGGGACCTTGAGGGATTGGGGGAACCTTGAGAGGACACCATGGTAGGTAAGGAGACCATACCATAGTTGAGGATTATTTTTGAGTCTAATTATGAAGGAATGGATTGGTACTTATAGGGAAAGTGAGGGGACAATGCATTAATGTCCAAGGGCCACCTCATGGGTGGTATTGGAAATACCATGGGATTTCCTATGGTATTTTCCAAGGTGTTAGGCCACATGGGACCCCACATAAAATAATGAATCCCCTTTAGTCTACCATCCCTTATAAAATCTCATCACATCATCATGATGCAGTCATGACGTCATTAATCATACCGAATCCCTAAAACTGAAATTTCATTATTCACTGAAAATTCAACTTTCTCAGAAAAATCCCAAAACTTCACCTTAACCAAATATTGATCCTATGATTTCAAAAATAAAATCCATTTTGTAAAAATAAATTTCTAAATATTTTAAATTTAATTTTTAAATAAATACACTACTAACCAAAAATTCATATTTTTCAGAAAAATCCCCAAAAATTACCTTATCATAATATCGATGCTCTGAGTTCAAAAATGAACTCGATTTTATAAAAATAATTTTCTAAATATATTTAATTTAATTTTTAATTAAAAACACTATTCACTTGAAAAAGCTAATACTTGACTAATAATTTTGGAAACAGTTATTTACCTATTTTATTGAATGAGATTACTTAATCATGGTTCCTAGATTATATAAATACTTTCTTTAAGTGAGATTACTAATCCATTTGGTCACATTACTAATCCTAAGCGTAAAATAACTATTCGTAATTTATTATTTATAAAAAATTACGTTGATCTTATTATACTCTAAATTTCTTACTGAACATAATTGTACAAGACGATTTTTTGAAAATCATTACACATAATTAATTATTTAAGGTTTACATAAATATTTTCAAATATCCTATTTCTATAATTCATCAAAAATATGCATACTACATTTATACGGACATTTGAAAATTCACAAATGTAACACCCCGACCCTAGTTACCTAGAGTCGGTGCCTTATTACAAAACAATGGCATGATCACAAGAACGATCAAGTCTCGAAAGACCGATTAGTTTAGTATCCCTAGAATAACTAGATATATTCATAAAGATTACATTACATCATAAAATGAAAACTACAAAAATATAGTCTCCATAGTCTATACTCTTATCCCCTCATACTATCCATTCAGGTCATTCATAATTTACTTCTTCACATCCTGGGAAAAATAAAACATAGAAAAGTGGTGAGCTCAAATGCCCATTAAAGATTATAATATAGCATAAACATTCATAAATAAGAATAAACATTTAAGGAAATGTATAACTAAAACAAAATACTTTTAAACTTGAACTTCAACATAGTATGAAAAATATAAAATGAAATAATTCCATTTTCTTATTCACATGGATATTATACTAATCAAAAAATCACATTCAATATAAATAACCACTTTCATAATAATGGAATGCATAATTCCAAACTATCATAAACGCATAGCCAAGGCCTTGTACCAAGACTGAAAATAATATTTTTTCAAGGCCTTGTGACAAGACACTAGTTTGTCTCATGAGACCTATCGATGCATCGAGGAGCTATATCGGGCTCCTCCCGTCACATATTAAGTCCAATGCTTTCCCATATGAAAAGGTTTAAACATAACATAAACATTCATATTAAAACTAGCCTACTAAATGTAAATACTTCATCCATAAACCTTGAATGGTATAAAAATAACACATACATAGTCAAACATATCACAAAACCATCAATACAATATAGAATTTTGTATCATAATAAATCAACTTCAAATAAGCGTAAAATCCTTCAAAGGATGTTGACATAGATGAAATCCAAACTATTTGAGAGAAATATCCATTTTCTTGAAATCATTTAAAAGTAACATAATTATAAAATAAAACATTTAAATTGAAAATATTCTTATAATCTTGTAAGGGGAGCTTCGACAATTTTATAATGGTGGAAAATAGCCGCACCCACTGTAAAAGTTAAAAAAACACATTCTTACCTTAATTCTGTCGAAAAGGTTAAAAAGAACCTTGTTTGGAAAATGACGGAAATATTCCTTTATAAACCACTTATAAAATTAAACAAGGGTATAAATGACTTTAACCCATATTCTATTAAATATAAATTTTTTTTTGAAATACATTTTTAAGAAACACAGATTTGGATGATAATGAAGTCCCAGTAGATTATTACCTATAAACAACCTCGGATAATGAAAAGATTGCGAAATAAACTCTTACCTTGTACTTTTCCTATGTTGGGGTAGGTTAACCTCCTGTATAATGGTGAAATAATTTTTATTAAATTATAAAAGAATCATATACATTAATATGATATCATATATGATCTTTTAACATTGATTTGTTAATAATATCTTAGTATTATCGTTGTTTTGGGTGTTAACTTACTCATTTTCTTTTATATTTTTTGTTACATAAGCCATGTTTGTCATGGATAGTTTGTTTATTAATAATATCCATAATTATATCAATTCATTAGTTAATATTATTAATCATCAAAATAGAATTAGACTTGAATGGATACGATGGAGAATGAATCTCATCGCGTTCGTGGAGAAGGTAGTCCGTAGGTACGCACGAGCGACAATATTATTCTTTTGATATTAAAATAATATATAATTGGATGGTATATCATATATAAAGAATCAATATCATCTTATATTTATTATATACATGAATTACACATCATTATTACACACATCCAAATAATAATTTGTTGAATAACAATTACACCACGACGTGGAGACAGTAAGCCGTACGTACGCACATATGGTGACATGTTATTCAAAGGATGGATAGAATACTGAATATGATTGTAACATATTTATAATAACATCACAGTATATATAAGATACTGGAGTTGTTATTTTATAATGGTAATGCAAAGAATGAAGAAGTGGAAGAAGAAAGGAACTTGAAAAAGGGTGGGGAAATCATTACCTCTTCTTTGGGTTCTTCCTTTTGATTTGATCAAAAGGGCTCCTTAGGTTGGCTTTCTGACTAAAGGAAGGAATCTAGGATGAAGTGATTGAATTTTATAGAGTACTTTGGCAGAGTTTGGCTAAGATAAATGGCATTTAAGGTGTTAATTAATGAGATGGGGGAGTGCCCTTTTATAAGAGGGGTGAGTGGCACCTTTGGAAAATCGGGAAATATTTTTTTATAATAAATTCGTATTCGGTTTCAAAGGGCTCCAAAGTGGATCATTTAAAAGTTAATGTGGGGATGGGTCGAAAACAACTCAACCAATATAATCTAGACTGGTTTGAGTCATTATATTAACCTTATCTTTTAGTTATAACTATTAGTTAATTAGTTTGACACTAACCATGTCCTTTTTTATTTTTATATTATATAGTTAATAAACATACTATATACCTCCAAGCGACCCCCATTTGTCCCATTAATGATACAAGTATAATGGTATATGTCTCTTGGTCGAACCATATATTTTTAGGAATTTAATATCAATTAATAATATAATATTTGTTTTAAAAACTCTTTTTTGTCAATTTTGACACTATTTGGAAAATGGATTTTTGTGAAAATCATAACAGAATGATTACTTATAAAAATGTTAATTAAATCATTCCTAACATGTCATATTATCTAGAAAATTATTTTTATTTATAATATGTACAAAATTATATTTATTTGGGTATTTATAATATCAATTATTTTAATTTTACACTATTATGGTAATTACTACATCATCATTGTGTCATAAATACATTAAATTATTTAATGTCTAAAAATTATAAATAAAATACCATTATCTATGAAATATCATTATATTTATAATTAATATTTATAGTCGAAAATCCATCATATATAACCCTTTGTATAAATTGTTTTTCTAAATGATATATGCTTATGTCATTTTTGTATTTATTTTAACTTAATTAAAATAAAGTGTCCCTATCACCTACAAGTGGCTCCACGGGGTCCCAAAATCGACCCAAAGATGCCCATGGTCGGAAAAGTATCCACCAATAAGGTTAGGACCCGTTTTAGGATAATTTTTTATTATTATAATATTATTTTTTCACCCTTGTTTACCGAATTTACCCTTTAACAATGGTATATAAAATATTTACCGAAGTAATTATTCAAAATGTCTAAAAATAAAAGTTACCTATTTACACAATTTTTAAATCCTGATTCCAAATATGGAATCCATTTTTCCAAATTCAAAACACATAAGTGGCAGAAATTAATTTAAAATTAATTCCTGCTGTCAAAATAAAAAGCGTGTTTTTAAGATATAATAAATATCAAAAGATTGAAACTTGTTTATGTTCGGTTTAATTGTGAAATTATGTCCAATGAACAACATTGTATTAAATTGTAAAAATATATTATAAATATACTTTAAAGACACTCAAATTCCTAATTTAACACTATTAATTATTTTGATTTAAAAAGCTGTTTTTAATTAAAATTTAGTAATTTTCACTATTCATCAAAATATTAATGTTATCTGAAAAGTACCAAAACTTCACCTTATGTGAAATTCGATACTCCGAATCCAAAAATGAAGTCCATTTTGAGAGATAAAATTTATAAAATTTTAAAAAGTAGGTATTACTATTCATAACGGCTAGTTTGATTGGTTGTGCTGTGTGTTAGAACTCGATGTTGCATACAACACACGCTATTGCATTATTCAAATAGAAGCATACCGTAGAATCTTGGTGTGTTACATTCTTCCCTCCTTAAAATAATTTCGTCCTCGAAATTTCTAGAATAGTACCACATGAAAAGTCTCGAGTGGTTTTTCATCATAATTTCCTCGAGTTCCCACGTTGCCTCTTCCATCTTATGGTTTCTCCACAAGACTTTTACCTGACGAGTCGTTCGGGTTCTCAGTACTTGTTCACTCATTTTAAGAATCATGATGGGCTCTTCAAAATACGATAGATCGGGTTGCAGTTCTAATTCCTCATAGGTGAGTACATGCGTTGGGTCAGGCATGTATTTCCTCAACAGAGATACGTGGAACACATCGTGATCATGGGAGAGACTTGGTAGCATTGTCAATCGGTAAGCTACAACTCCAATTTGTTCTAGAATTTCGAAAGGCCCGATGTACCTAGGACCCAATTTACCTTTCTTACAAAAATTTATGAGTCCCTTCCCGGGAGATACCTTCAGGAAAACATGATCACTGATTTGAAATTCCAAATCCTTCATTCGATTATCTGCATAGCTCTTCTGCCTACATTGAGCTTCTTAGATGTGGTTTTGGATTACCTTCACCTTTTCCATCGTTTCCTCCACCAGTTCTGGGCCTATATGTTTTCTTTCACCAACATCATCCCAACAGGAGGGTGTGTGAAATCTCTTTCTGTATAACTCTTCGTATGGTTCCTTATGAATACTCGAATGGAAGCTAATGTTATATTATAATTCTACCAGAGGTAAATATTGATCGCACATACCATGAAAGTCATGTGAGCAGGATCTCAACATTTCTTCTAAGGTTTGAATAGTTCGTTCTGATTGTCCATCTATTTGAGGGTGGTAGGCAGTGCTCAAATGAAATTTAGTATCCAAGGATTTCGGAAGATTGTTCCAGAATCTTGAAGTAAAATGGTGACAATGATTAGAAATAATCGATATAGGTACTCCATGAAGTCTCCCAAATTCATTAATAAATAGTCTTTCTAGACGTTCCAATGGTAGATCTTCTCTTATAGTATGAAAATTTTCTGACTTGGTATGACGATCAATAATAACCCATATTGCATCGTTCCTTCTAGGAGTGTTTGGTAGTCCCATGACAAAGCCCATTATAATATTGTCCCATTCCAACTCTGGTATGGGAAGATGTTTCATGACTCCTCCAGGATGTTGCCTTCCTGCTTTCACTTATTGACAAACCATACATCTTGACACAAAATCAGAAATCTCCCTTTTCATGTTGTCCCACCAAAAATGTACCTTCAAATCTCTAAACATTTTCATGCTCGCAGGGTGTAGAGAGAAATTGGAACTATGAGCATCATCCAACAATTCCCTTTTTAGATCATGCATATCGGGAACACAAAGCCTCCTCCAAAATTTCAAAACTCCATCTTCATACACAATGTCTCTCAATATCCCATCATTCAGAGCATTAATCTTCTTTTTCAATTCTTCATCATTGGTCTGAGAACTCTTAATCCTTTCTAGTAAAGATGGTTTGGCAACCATTTGAAAAATCATTGTTGTTTCACCTTCCCTAGTTATTCCCATGTCCATCTTCACTAGATCCATGAAAATTGGATCCCTTTCAGTTATCATATCGTTCAAAACTCCATGATCTTTTCTGCTCAAAGCATCTTCCACCTTGTTTGCTTTCCCTGGGTGGTAGTGTATCGTACAATCATAGTCTTTGAGTAATTCAAGCCATCTCTTTTCCCTCATGTTGATTTCTTTTTGTGAGAAAATATACTTCAAACTCTTGTGATCAGTATAAATATCACATTTTTCACCATAGAGGTAGTGCCTCAATATCTTTAAAGAAAATATCACAGCTATTAACTCGAGATCATGAGTATGATAGTTTTTTTCATGAATTTTCAACTGTCGTGATTCATATGCAATAACCCTATCATTCCTCATAAGGACACAACCAAGTCCTTTCTTCGATGCATTACTATAAATAACAAACTCATCATTCCCCGACGGTAGAGTCAATATAGGAGTATTGACTAATCTTCTCTTCAGTTCTTCAAAAAAATCTTCACACTCTTTTTTCCAATAAAATTTAACCCCTTTACGTGTGAGCTTCGTTAATGGGTTAGCCAATCGAAAAAAATCCTGGATGAAACGTCGATAATAACCTGTCAAACCAATAAAACTGCGTACCTCAGTTATACTCTTAAGTTCTGGCCATTCCTAGATTGCCTTGGTCTTTGAAGGATCAACAAAGATTCCATCTTTAGAGAAAATATGTCCAAGAAAAGAAATCTCCTCAAGCCATAATTCAAACTTCGTAAACATCCTATATAATTCATGTCTTCTCAGAGTCTTTAGGATAATGCGCATGTGATTTTCCTGATCTTAGTAGCTTTTAGATTATACCAATATATCATCAATAAATACCACCACAAATTCATCGAGATATTCCTTCAAAACTCTATTAATCATATCCATGAATACAGAGGGTTCATTAGTAAATCCAAAAGGAATTACTCTAAAATTGTAATGCCCTTACCAGGTTCAAAATGTTGTCTTCAGAATGTCTTTATTCTTCACACACAACTAATGGTATCCAGATCGAAGTTCAATCATTGAAATGTATTGATCTCTATGGAGTTAGTCAAATAAATCATCAATGTGAGGAAGGGGATACTTGATCTTTATTGTTATAGCATTGATCTCTCTATAGTCGATACATAACCTCATAGATCCATCTTTCTTTTTAACAAAAAGAACAGGGGATCCGCATGGAGAAACACTAGGGTAAATAAATACCTTATTACCCAATTAATCTAGTGATTTATTTAGTTCAACTAATTCTATAGTGGCCATTCTATAAGGGGTCTTCAATATAGGCCTTGTTCCAGGAATTAAATCGATGGAAAACTCAACTTCTCGTTCTGGAGGATGTCCAGGTAAATATTCTGGAAACACATCTACATATTCTTTCACAATAAGTACATCATCTATTTGAACATTCATTTCCTCACCCACGGTAATTTGATCCTATTCCGCCCCAATAATTGAATTTACTTGAGCTACTGGGGGTGCATCTATATAAGAATTATGTGGTGACGATTATGCTCTAAAGATAAGGTGTTTCTTATCATCATCGTCAAAAATCGTAACCTCCTTCTTCTTACAATAAATATTCGCATCATAGTCTGAAAGCCAATCCATATCGAGGATTATATAAAACTCAATCATAGGTATGATGATGAGATCAGTGGATAAAAAACATTTATGTGCTCTAATGGGGTCTGATTCACAAAACATTGTTGCAATGATACTTCCCATAAGAGTTTTAACTGACAACTCCTTTGTTAAATGAAATTGGAAATATCTAATTTCCTTAGAAAACTGGGATGATATGAAACGATGTGATTTTCCAGAATCAAATAATGCATTTTCTAAACTTGAGGAAACCATTAAATCACCTTCTACCACGTCTTTCAGAGCTTCTACCTCGGCAGTAGTGATAGCATAAGCTTGGCCTTGATCCCTTGGCCTTTTCTGAGGTAAGTTCCCTTGACTCTTAGGACATTCATTTTCATAATGTCCCATCTCCCTACAATTGTATCACTGGACATTGGTAGCTTCCTTCTTCCCTTTGCAATCACGAGCTTGGTGGCCTTTTTCACCACACCTGTTACAGACACTCATTCCCTTCAAGCAAGTACCAGGGTGTTTCTTCCCACATTTACCATAGGATAGATATTCAACCTTTCCCTTCTTCCCCTTATTTCCATTCCCCGATTGATCAGTAGATCTCTTATTCTCTTGATTTTCTTTAATGTCATAAGACTTAGAGAATTCATTTTCTGTCTTGAGATACGTATATAATCTCCAACATACCTTGCTAACCTTGTAAAGTTAGCCTCGTACATTGTGACATTCTCATCCTCCTTTTGTCTCAGACTTAGAAATTGTCTTTCCATATTTTCTCGATGGTCACGAGGAAAGTATTTTTCTAATAATATATCTTTAAACTCCCTCCATTCCATATTTGATACTTCATCATCTTCCTTCAGGTTTTGAATCAATGACCACCATTCATCAGCATCTCCAGTGAGGCGGTAAAATTCCATGATATCTTTTTTCCTTTTACTACATCCCAAAGCCTAATATATTTTCTCTAGGGAACATATTCATTGCTCAGCTACCAATGGATTTGTACTCCCATTGAACGTTGGTTGTTTTTTCCTCATGAAGCGATGTAACATTGATCCTCCGCACTGCGGATCCAGGTGCTCTATACGGGTAAGGTTATTATTCATTACATGAGTGAGTTGTCCCAGTATGGTGATTAGCTGATCGGCACCAGTTTCATCACCAGCTCCACTATAATTATCTTGAGCAGGAGGGGAATACCTATATGGAGTGCATGCATTGATACGGTTTCCATTTCTTCCACTAGGCGCCATTTCTAAAAATTTCCATAAACTAGATCAGTTTGTGAATAAAAATACATAATTTCATGCTTTTAAAACACATAACAAAAAGTTAACTATTTATGGATATAATACATAATCATAAAAATGTTTTCATTGAGAAAGTATATACTCATAAACCTTTCATAATGATTTTTAATGAAAATGAGAGTTATCCTAAGCATATCCCGCATGAGTTTCGTAACCAAGAGTGCAGCATGGCCCGTTGTCGTGCACCAGTTCACATTCGAGTCTAGCTCAAAGCGGTGTTTTCGGGTTTTACCCCTCGGTACATCTGTGCCATATCTTCCTCTAACTGCTCGTATCTAGATAGGTATGTATTTCTCGGAAAACTCACAAAATCTCTACAATACCAAAATTCTTGGAAGTTCTTCTATACTAATCCACAAAGACCATCTTAGGTCTATGTGGTCTAATCAAAGTTTATCTAAATCTAGCTTCCATGGTTTGTACTAAACTTCCTCTGATACCAACTATAATGCCCCAACCCAAGTTACCCAGAGTCGGTGCATTATTACAAAACATTAGCATGATCCCAAGAAAGATCATGTCTCGAAAGACCGATTAGTTTAGTAGCCTTGGAATAAGTAGATACATTCATAAAGTTTACATTACATCATAAAATAAAAACTAAAACAATATAGTCTCCATAGTATACACTCTTATCCCCTCATACTATCCCTGCAGGTCATTCATAATTTACTTCTTCACATCATGGGAAAAATAAAACATAGAAATGGGGTGAACTCAAATGCCCAGTAAGGATAATAATATAGAGGAAACAATCATAAATAAGAATAAACATATAAGGAAATGTATAACAAAAAGAAAAGCCTTTTAAACTTGACCTTCAACATAGTATGGCAAAGATAAAATGAAATAATTCCATTTACTTATTCAGATGGATATTCTACTAGTCGAAGAATCACATGTAATATCAATAACCACTTTCATAATGATGGAATGCATAATGCCAGACTATCATAAACACAAAGACAAGGCCTTGTTCCAAGACTACAAATAATATTTTTTCAAGGCCTTGTGCCAAGACACTAGTTTGTATCATGAAACCAATCGATGCATCGAGGGGATATATCGGGCTCCACCCGTCACATATTAAGTCCAATGCATTCCCATATGAAAAGGTTTAAACATAAAATAAAGAATCGTATTAAAACTAGCATACGAAATGTAAAAAATCATCCATAAACCATGAATGGTATAAAAATAACACATCCATAGTCAAACATATCAATAAAACTTCAATACAACATATAAGTTTTGTCTCATAATAAATCAACTTCAAATAAGCATAAAATCCATAAAAGGATGTTGACATAGATGAAATAAAAAACATTTGAGAGAAATATCCCTTTTTTTGAAATCATTCAAAAGTCACATAATTATAAAAAAAACATATACAGTGAAAATTTTCTTATAAGCTTTTAAGGGATGCTTCGACGATTTTATAACGGAGAAAAATAGCTGCACCTGCCGTATAAGTTAAAGAAACACATTCTTACCATAATTCTGTCAAAACTGTTAAAAAAGACCTTGTTTGGAAAACGAAGGAATGAATCTTTAATAAACCACTTATAAAAGTAAACAAGGGTATAAATGACATTAACACATATTCTAGTAAATCCTAAAAATGTTTTGAAATACATTTTTAAGAAACATGGATGTGGATGATAAAGAAGTCCCAGTAGATTATTATGTATAAACAACCTCGGATAATAAAGAGATTGCGAAATAAAACCTTACCTTGCACTTTTCCATGGTTGGGGTAGGTTAACCACCTGTATAATGGTGAAATAATTTTTATTAAATTATACAAGAATCATATACATTAATATGATATCATATATGATCTTTTAACATTGATTTGTTAATTATATCTTAGTATTATCGTTGTTTTGGGTGTTAACTTACACATTTTATTTTATATATTATGTTACATAAGCTGTGTTTTTCATGGATAGGTTGTTTCATAATCATACACATAATTATATCAAGTCCTTAGAAACTTTTATTAGTCATCAAATGAGAATTAGACTTGAATGGATACGATGGAGAAATATCTCACCGCGTTTGTGGAGACGGTAGTCCGTACGAGCGACAATATCATTCCTTTGATATTAAAATAATATATAATTTTATGGTATATCATATATAAAGAATCATTATCATGATATATTTATTATTTACATGAATTACACATCATTATTATACCCATCCAAATAATAATTTATTGAATAACAATTACACCACGACGTGGAGACAGTATGTCGTACGTATGCACGTATGGTGACATGTTATTCAAAGTATGGATAGAATATTGAATATGATTGTACCATATTTATAATAAGATTAATTTATAGATAAGATACCGGAGTTTTTATTTTAGATTTGTAATAACAAAGAAATAATAAGTGGAAGAAGAAAGGAACTTGAAAAAGTGTGGTGAAATCATTACCTCTTCTTCGGGTTCTTCATTTTGATTTGATCAAAAGGTCTCTTTAGGTTGGCTTTCAAACTAAAATTAGGCCTCTAGGATAAATTGAGGGAAGTTTAGAGAGTATTTAGGCAGATTTTGGCAGAGCCAAATGTCTTTGAATGTGTGAATTAAATACAAGGGAGAGTTCCCTTTTATAAGAGGGGTGAAGGGAACCTTTGGAAAAGCTAGAAATATTATTTTATAATAAATTCATATTCGTTTTATAATGGCTCCTAAGTGGATTATTTAAAATTTATGTTGGGGATGGGTATAAAACCTCTCAACAAATTGAATTTAGACAGGTTTGGGTCATTATATTAAACTTATCTTTTAGTTTTAACTCTTAGTTAATTAGTTTGACACTTACCACTACACTTTGTATTTTTTTTATTATACAGTTAATAAACATAATATATAACTCCAAGATACCCCCAACTAGTCCATTAATGATACACCGATAATGCTACAAGTCTCATGTCCGAACCTTAGATTTTTAGGAATTTAATATGAATTAATAATATAATATTTGTTTTAAAAACGCTTTTACTTCATTTTTGACACTATTTGGAAAATTGATTTTTTTGAAAATCATAAAAGAATTATTAATTCTAAAAAAGTTAATTAAATCATTCCTAACATGTAATATTATCAAATAAAATTATTGTTATTTATAAAAAGTCTCAAATTATATTTATTTTGGTATTTAAAATATCAATTATTTTAATTTTTCACTATTATGGTAATTATTGTATCATCATTGTGTCATAAATAAATTAAATTATTTAATGTCAAAAAATTATAAATAAAAAATAATTATGTAGGAAATCGTTTTATATTTCTAATTAATATTTATAGTTGAAAATCTATCATATAAAACCCTTTGGAAAAAGTATTTTTCTAAAAGATATATGCTTGTGTCATTTTTGTATTTATTTTAACTTAATTAAAATAAAGTGTCCCTATCTCCTACAATTGGCCCCATGGGGATCCAAAATAGACCCAAAGATTCCCATGGTCGGATATGTATCCACCAATAAAGTTAGGACACGTTTTAGGGTAATTTATTATTATTATAATATTATTTTTTAACCCTTATTTACCGGATTTACACTTTAACCAAGGTAAATATAATATTTACCGAAATAATTATTCAAAATGTCTAAAAATAAATGTTACCAATTTACAAAACATGGAAATCCGGATTCCAAATATGGAATCCATTTTTCCAAATTCATAACACAGAAGTGGAAGAAATTAATTTAAAATTAATTCATGTTGTCAAAACAAAAAGCGTGTTTTCAAGATATAATAAATATCAAAAATTGATACTTGTTTATGTTCGGTTTAATTGTGAAATTATGTCCAATGACCAAAAGTTTATTAAATTGTAAAAATATATTCTAAATATACTTTAAAACCACTCGAATTTATAATTTATCACTAATAATTAATTTAATTAAAAAAGTTGTTTTTTATTAAAATATTGTAATTTTCACTATTCATCAAAATATTAATGTTTTCCAAAAAGTACCAAAATTTCACCTTAGGCTATATTCGATACTCTGAATCCAAAACTGAAGTCCATTTTGAGAGATAATATTTATAAAATTTTAAAATGTAGTTATTACTATTTATAACAGCTAGTTTGATTGGTTGTGGTTTGTGTTAGAACGTGATGTTGCGTACAACACATGTTGTAGCATTATTTAAAGAGAAGCGTACCGTAGAAGCTTGGGGTGTTACAACAAACTTCATCATAAGAAAAATTAAAATGTTTACTTAAATCAAAGGATTACACAAGGCAGTTACAGTCTCCTTACATAGCCACTTATAACCACAGCATATGACCTATGTGTAAGGTGTGCTAAGGTTAGAGAATCTGAGGGCGGCTCAGCCAACATCACACAAGTAATAATTTATATCATTTTGAAGTTATCGCGAAGGATATTCTGTTATAGATTCACACGATGAAGTTCGACTGGGGTTTGTTCCAGAGCAAATCCCAGTGGTGCTACCTCATTCCCATGATCTGTTAGATGGGCTTCGATTGGCCCGAGACTACTGGATGATGCCATCAAAAATTATTTCTATATTAATTAACCATGATCACTTGTATTTAGAGACAATAGTAACAAAATTTATCACCCAATGCTCATACATACTAATGGTCATATAATAGTCAAAACCCAACAGTCTCATTTTAATTATATTTATTTTATTAAATGAAAAGGTTTTTTTGAGTATGAAATAAAATAACACACAAAATTAGGAATCAAGATTTATTCCAAATTTCAGGTTGTTACAATACCATTCAATAGGTTCCCTAATCCAGGTGGGGCACATGGACTCAAACACATCTCCCAAAATAGCGGAGGCTACCAACTAGTAGTGAGGGGCAATGTTGTCTCTGTGGGGAGACTGTTCCCTCATTACCAAAGTGTATCAGAGCAGATAATATAAATAGAGGTAAATATTAGAATAAATATGAGTAATCGTAAGGCACATTGAAAGATATGCACAATAGTAACAATAACTCAAATAACATAAATAAATGGTGATGATATGCCCTGTATCTAGAAAAGTAGAAAACATGGATACCATAAAGAATGCACAACATGTTCCAAAATAGTATAATGTAAATCGAAATACCATCATAAGAATCCTGATATCCGGTTCATTCAACTATTAACATGCTCCATCCTAAAAAGGAATAAATTATGTGTTCGAAGTCATACGCTTCACATTGTCTATAGCTTCATTAATGTAATCTACTCAAGGTACAAAAAAGCAATTAGATAGGGTGTGAGATAAATCTCACTCGGCCACCATCCATGTTGTCTATAAAATTGGGCCCTTGAAATGGAATATAATAGTGTTAATATATATATATATACATATATGTATATGTATAGTAAATTTGTAAAATGAAACTAAATATTCACGTACCTACTTCAACCCTCATCTAGTGTCTAAACTATTATCCAATTCATTATTTGACTTTCATGAGTTTATAACTAAGTCACGTGTTGATAATCTTAAAGGTTACAAGATGTAACGGGGAAACCATTAATGTTATTTAATAAATAAGATCCAAGTTAATAACCAATAGAATGTAGAACTCAGGGGACTTTAACTTAGTAATAAATATAGCCTGCATGGGTTTAAGAGTGTATTCCAAGGAACATGATCCAAGGAATTCCCTAATAAGATATCTACAAAATCCATGGTGATCTTCCACGATAAACTGGGGCTAAACAGAAGTAGATCCCTATGGGTTATAACCATGGAACCTACATGTCGAAGCTGGATCCAAGGTGTATATATCAGGAATCATATAATACTATATGATGGATCTTTTATTGTCATATCGGGAATCCATGAATATATAAGAATCAAGAACTATGTGGGTCTCTTCCTATGAAATCTACATCCAAGTATGGGAAAGGGGTTCTTGAGTTCTCAAGGCATTCCCCAACAAGAATGCAACGCGAGCTCGAGTCTAACAACTCATATTTTATAATGAAGTCATATATAATACTTAAGATTCAACTATTTTCTTTAATTAGTGTCATGAGATAAATTCATCATGAAACCACTTAATAAATTCACAATTAATCATTACATCCATTTAGTTTAAGACATTCCTTTCATTAGTGTGTCTAGAACAAGTAGTACATAACTATTAATTTAATCCATTTAAGAATATTCATTAATAAAGGTTCATTATGTCTACTACCTTTAATACCATATGAGGTTATATAGACATAAAACCCATTATTCATTTACATTTAAGGCCAATTCATACGCATAGTATAATCTACAATTCCCATTTGACATTTATTTAACAAATTGAAGCACTTATCCATGTTGGTCAAGTGGGTTACATACACGGTACATTAATTTATTAAATTCCCAAGGTAAATCAATCCATTAAATATAGAAATACTAACCTTAGAATGATCAATACATGGCACACCCGAGCAGTGGCTCAAATGTATCAAGAACTGAAAACCCAATTATGGAATAACATCCTATTTGGAATGTATGTAGATGTTAAAATGAAAACTAAATACTAATAACATATTTCTACTTCTCATAACAATATGTCTCTAATGATTATAAACATGGAATGTAAATTAAATAAATGAAACCCAATGAAATTGGTGGGCCCTATAAAAATCCCAAATCAATGAACTTAATGAATGAGTTATATAACACTAGACATATGGATGTAGGACTTTCCACCCTTGATATTGGCGTCTGATTTAGCATGGAATAGATTACATCTGAGAAAAAGGGAGAAGTTAGCACTCCTCGATAACATGGTATATAAAAATAGTGGAGAATAATGAATAAAAAGGACTCGAGTACATTCCATTTCTCATCTAATGGGACCAATGGAAGATCAATCAGACCTCAGATGAAGGAGATCATTAATTCCCTACCATAGGCCTTCAACAAGAACTAAAATGAGAGAAGAATATGTTAATCCAGTATGAATTTGTATTATTGGGATGGAGGAAGGTTAATTATAGCATTAAGCGTAAAATGGTAAAATAACACAAATTTTAGCAAGTGCACAGTTTGTCTGTACGGTTTGAAAAAACATTTCAAAACCATGCACGAGTAATTGGTGAAGATGGGGAAGTACAATGTCAGGACATATGGTTATGGAAACTATGTCCCACCCTTACGGTATGGGTCTACCCAAAAATTCAATCCATCAGCATGGTTAGATCTGATAATACACCCTACATGCCCGGGTTACTCTAACTATGTAGCAGGGCCATTTTTAACAAAAAAATATTAGTTCTAGGCACTAAAAATTCCTCACACACCCTTGGGACCTTTTCTATATCACCATGAATCCATATTATATACAAAATAAAGAATTATATACAAATTTAAAGGATCCATACTTGAGTGGAAAACATGATTCTTACGATCATCCCACCTTAGAAGAAATCATCACCGAGATCAACTTCCAATGGTGGTGAAACAATATATGAGAATAAACATGACCAATGGGAACATATATTGGGCTCCCACTCCACTATAATTTACTCCACGATGTCGTGTTTCAAAAACACCCACACTAGAGGGACAAACCATCCTTATAGATCCTGCATGCTCCGATCAACAATTCATACTACATACTCATCAAAGGTTGCATCAGTCACTAACTAAACTTCTTCAGAATCAAATACCTAAGTGGGTTAGAATGATATTAGAGACATTTTGATATATGGAAGACATCGTGCATGGAATGATACCTCCAAGGTAGAATCAACTGATAGGCTATTGTCCTTACTCTCTCTAGAATATCAAACATCCCTATGTAATGTGTCTAAAAAATCTGTTACATTCATAAAAATATATTCCATATCATGGGTGATACTCAATGGAAAACACGACACATGACCACAATCTATAGAGTTCTTGGATGAAGATAAACATAAAATTTCTATCTTGATTGGGTAGTATTCATACACATCATGATCAGCTAAAACTACTTTGATGTCTCCAAATTGATTTGAGGGCCCAGTAGGTCTGCCTCACCAACCGCCAACTAGTATAAAGGTTAATAGAATGACCTACTATATAATGCCTTAATAGGAAACATCTATGTTGTTTCTTGAAAGAAATTTATTAGGAGAAATAAAAGAGAGGGATATGAATATCCCATGAATCACGGAATGAAAGGACACATTCTCAGATAATATCATCTAAAATATATATGTTATGTTCGGATTTTCCATCAATCTAAGGCTGAAAACATGGCTTTATATGAGCCTATGTTCCAATAGACTTCTAAAATTCCTACAATAATTTTAATGGGAAATTAGAATCCCTATCAGAAATGATAGAACATGGGACCCCATATGTTCGTAAAATCTCAATACAATATAGATTCCTCATCCCAACAACCGAGGAAGTATCCCGAATAGAAATTATGTTGGTTGATTTCATTAGTTGGTCAATAACTACCCATAAATCATCACTACCTCTCCACGACCATGTTAAGAATACTACAAAATCTATTGAAAATTTTTCCCATTTCCAAACACAGACCCAAAGTTATTGTAACACGAATACAAGTATTTGTTTATATTCCTTCACCGATTGATAGGTGAGAACCAAATTATAAAACATTCACTATTACATTTCATCCAAGGTCACCAATACAAATGTAGATTGTCTCGATAAATCTTCGATATGACTTGATGAACTACCCACTAAGATGCATCTGACTCTTCCATGAAGGCATCTCTTATAATAGTAGGAACCCAAACACATCCATGAATATTTTAAAAACCCATAAAATTCATGGAATTTTTCTTCTTAATTTTCTTTGGGATTTTACAAGAACAAAGTTTCTGACGGCACCTGATTCTGAGGCCCGGTGTGCCCGGAATCAATTTCCGATGTTTGGCTCGGGTACGATCAGTGAATGAACGAGCGGGTTTTCCTAACATTTGAACCGGTGCTCGGAATCGAATTCTGAGGGCACCGATGGAATCGCAGCGCCGATAATTTCTTAAGAACAGCTTTTCCGAAGTTGTGTTTTCTTGGGTGAGGTTAATAATTAATTGGGTTAACTAAAGAATAAAAATAAAATATTGTGCTGCAATTTTATTTTTATTATAGGTAATGATAACCTAGGCATGGTTTTTGGAGTGGGACCCACTAATATCTTAACTCCTAGGTACGATATTAGTGAGGTGGGTCCCACACGAGCCCCACCGCCCATTTATTTCCTTTTTATCTCCCTCGTGCATTTAATTTGGTAACTCACCCGCACCCCCCTTTTTTTTAAATGCCAAGTCAACTATCACGTTTAATGGGATTATTAAACGCCTCTTTAATTGGTCAACACACGATAGTTAAATCATGATATAATTTCGAATTTCAATTTTAATGTTATCTTGTGTGTGTAAATTTAATATTACAAAGTATTATTTATTTATGGGTTAGTTTTCACTGTTCGAGAAGGATTGGGAGATGAATTGTGCAACGCCTTTGAATCTTCATCTTCTTCGTTGGAGAACAAGAAGAACGACGAAGAACGCCGGCCTACGACGGAAGATGACGAAGAACGCTGGTTCATCGGAGATCAATGAAGCGATGCCATGTACCACGATGCCGATGATTGTCTTCTCTGCAATACTGACGATCTTCTTCTCTATGACGCCAATGATGCTTACGGAGCCTTCTTCCATGACGTCGTTTTTTCCCGCGACAAACCCTCGCTCAACAATGCTTGAGGTAGGGGGGTTTGGTTTAATTTAATTTATGTCGATTATATCCTCGACATATGATTAAATTTTTGGAAGTCGTTTGAACCACTAACGCGGTGGGTGCGGACAAACGAACAAGTCTGATCCCACCATTTCTCTGTTCTTGATGCGCAGAACAATGGGCGATGATGAAACGGGACCGTTGAGTGATTGGAGGCCATCGAAGTAATCTACGGGTCTCAATATGACCCCAAGAATAGAAAGGAGAAAGAACGGACCACTTAAGCTGCTCTGGTGGCCCGCGGACTTCACCGGCGGCGCGGTTTCACCTTCACTGGTGAGAAGGGAGCCTTTGGAGCATAGGATGGACTCACGTAGAGGAGAGGACAACCCATCACTCATCAGTTGGAGTACTTGTAGGGAAAGGGATTCATATGACCCTGTGTTTCACCCTGGGCTTCCTTGATATTGTTCGCCAAGAAGGCGGATGGGAGATTGCAACTTTCTGTCGACTATCGTCGCCTGAACCAGGTGATAGTGAGGAACATGTTTCCGCCATCGAGTATTGATGACCTCTTCGATTAACACAAGGGAGCATGGTGGTTCTCAAAGATAGACCTTAGATCAGGATATCATCAGCTCAGTGTTCGAGTTAAGGATATGTAGAAGACAGCCTTCAGATATTGGTATAGCCACTATTAGTTCTTGGTTATGCCTTTCGGCGTAACCAACGCTCCAGTAGTGTTCATGGGTCTCATGAACAGGATATTTCAGCCATAACTCGATCGATTTGTCATGGTCTTCATCAAAGACATATTTATATACTCGACCACTGAGGAGGAGCACGCCTACAACTTGCGGGTTGTACTAGACACACTCTGAGAGGAGAAGCTTTATGGAAAGCTCTCGAAATGTCAGTTCTATTTACGTGAGGTCAACTTCTTGGGACACATCATCTCTGAGGAGGGAGTTGCAGTGGATCCTGAAAAGATCGAGGAAATTCTATCTAGGGAGCCACCAAGGAGCGTGACGGAGCTGCGTAGTTTCTTGGGGATAGCTGGGTACTACCAGAGATTTGTGCCAGAATTTTCCAGAGTTGCGGCACCACTCTCAGCTTCGACGAAGAAGGGGAAACCCTTCGTGTGGTCAAACAGATGTCAGTAGAGCTTCCAAGAGCTGAGATAGAGATTGACCAGCACGCCGATCTTGAGGATACCAGAGGAGGGAGTAGGGTACGTAGTCTACTGCGATGCATTAGGGACCAGACTCAGATGTGTCCTGATGCAGGAGTGGGCCATGATCGCCTATGGATCCTATCAGATAAGGAATCATGAGCAGAACTATGCTACCCATGACCTGGAGTTAGCAGCGGAGGTCTTCGCTCGGAAGATGTGGCAACACTATCTGATGGGTGAGCGCTTTACACTCTACTCTGACCACCAGAGTCTCAGGTACATCTTCTCGTAGAAGGAACTGAATCTGAGACAACGACGATGGCTCGAGTTCCTCTAAGACTATTACTTTATGATAGTCTATACTCATAGAAAGGGGAATTTAGTAGTCGATGCTCTCAGTAGGAGGACGAGAATCCAGCTACTTGGGGAGGCGACAGAGCAGCTAGACGCTTTGCAGATATCCTTCATTAATAGAGATAAAGCATCCTTTCTTCAGTCACTCATAGTCACTCCTCCACTACTATAGTGGGTCAGAGAGGCATAGGGTGGGGAAGTTGACTGTGAGACGTGACGTGCACAGATATCCTCATGACAGGCACCTGATTTATTATTTGTAGGAGGAGAGAACGTCCTACTTTTCAGAGGACGTACCATGGTACCCGTTGATTTTCTAGAGGAGGTTCTGAGAGACTTTTACACATCCCCTTTAGCAGTACATCCTGGAGTGGTGAAGATGTATCAGGATCTCAAACGATATCACTGGTGGCCGGGTATGAAGATGGATGTGGCAGAGTTCGTTTCTCGATGCCTCACTTGTCAGCAGGTGAAGGCGGAGCACCAGGTACCAGCAGTATTAGTGTAGCCCTTGCAGGTCCCAGAGTGGATGTGGGATGGCATATCTATGGATTTCGTGGCTGGACTTCCACGTACATCCAGAGGTCACGACTCCATTTGGGTGATTGTCGACCAACTCACCATGTCGGCTCACATCTTCCCCATCAGAGAGCATGGATCAGTGGAGAGCGTGGGGATACTCTTCGTTAAAGATATCGTACGGCTTCATGGTGTTCCATCATCTAGCATCTCCGATCGAGATGCTCGCTTTACTTCCCGACTTTGGAAGGGGTTGCAGAAAGCATTCAGGATGGAGCTACATCTGAGCACCGCCTTTCACCCTCAGACGGATGGTCAGACAGAGAGGACCATTCAGACTCTCGATCACATGCTCCGTGCACGTGTCCTCGACATTGGTCACAGCTGGGAGGACCACCTACCCTTGGTGGATTTCTCTTACAATACTAGATACCACTCCACCATCAGGATGGGACCATACGAGGCATTGTACAACCGAACTTGAAGATCACCTCTATGCTGGACAGACCCTAGGGAGACAATACTTGTGGGACCAGAGATGGTCCAGGCCACGATAGAGAGGGTCCAACTCATCCAGGAGCAGATGAGAACAGCTTAGAGCCAGCAGAAGTCTTATGCTGACAGGAGGCGTAGGCCTCTGGAGTTCGAGGATGGTGACCATCTCTTCATGCGGGTCTCACCTTGACGTGGATTACGGAGAGTTGGACGAGGTGGAATGTTATCTCCATGCTTCATCAGACCATTCCAGGTCCTCAGAAGGATAGGAGAGGTGGCTTATCGCCAGGCTCTACCACCTCAGTTGCACCAGGTGCACGACGTCTTCCACGTATCCCAACTGAGGAGACACGTGCATGACCCGACGCATATCATCGACCATGGGGAGTTTGGAATTGACGATGGGTCGACATTTGCAGAGTTCCTATTGGAGATCAAGGATTGACAGAAGCGGGTCCTACATGGACGATCGATACCTCTAGTGAAAATCAGATGGCAGCACGGGAACCTCCAAGAGAGCACTTCGGAGAGAGAGGCTCAGATGTGTGAACAGTACCCACATTTGTTCCCCTTGTTTATGATGTATCTTTACGGGGACATAAAGCCCTGAGGTGGGAGTAATTTAAAGACTCTTAAAATTCGAGGAAATTTTTTTTCTTAATTTTCTTTGAGATTTTATAAGAAAAATGTTTCTGACGGCACCTGATTCAGTGGACCGTTGTTCCCGGAATCAATTTCTGATGTTTGGCTCGGGTACGTTCAGTAAACAAATGAGCAGGTTTTCCTAACATTTGAACTGGGGCTCAGAATCGTATTCTGAGGGCACCGATGGAATCACAGCGCCATTAATTGCTTAAGAACACCTTTTCCGGAGTTGCCTTTGATCAGGTGAGGTTAATAATTAATTTGGTTAACTAAAGAATAAAAAAAATATTGTGCTACAATATTATTTTAATTCAATGTAATGATAACCTAGGAATGGTGGTTGGAGTAGGACCAACTGATATCCTAACTCCTAGGTAGGATATTAGTGAGTTGGGGCCCACATGGGCCCCACCCCCCTTTATTTCATTTTTACCTACCACATGCATTTAATTTGGTAACTCACCCGCACCGCCCTTTCACTAAAATGCCAAGTCAACTCTCGCGTTTAATGGGATTATTAAACGCCTCTTTAATTGTTAAATTCATGATAATTAAATCGTGATTTAATTTCAAATATCAATTTTAACGCCGGGTTGTGTTTTTTAATTAAATAAGAAAAAGTATTATTTCATTTAGGGTTAGTTTTCATTGTGAGAGAAGGATTTGGAGAGCAATTGTGCAAATCCTTCGAATCTTCATCTTCTTTGTTGGAGACCGAGAAGAACGACGAAGAAAGCCGACCTCCGAAGGAAGAGGATGAAGAACGCTAGTTACTCAGAGATGGATGATGCGACATTTTGTACCGCAATGCCAACGATTCTCTTCTCCACAACGCTGATGATCCTCTTCTCTACGACGTAGAAAAATCCTCTTCTCTGTGGCGTCAGGTACGGCGACGTCGACGACGCTTACAGAGCCTTCTTCCATGACAACCTTTTTCCCGCAACGAACCCTCGCTCAACAATGCTTGAGGTAGGGGGTTTTGGTTTAATTCAATTTAAGTGTATTATATCCTTGACATATGATTATGTTTGTGGAAGTCGTTTGAACCACTAACGCGGTGGGTGCGGACCAACGAACATGTCCGAACCCACCGTTTCTCTGTTCATGATGCGTGGAACGATGAGTGACGACGAAACGGGGATCGTTGAGTGATTGGAGGCCTTCGTAGTAATCTATGGGTCCCGAGATGACTCCAGGCGCTGAAAGGTGCATGAACGGACCACAAGAGCGGCTCTGGTGGCCTGCGGACACCACCAGCGGCTGGCACCGGCCGGCTGCCTGGTGGTGGCGGCGTCCCGGCGCGCTGCCAGGAGTGAACGCCGCGGCGGCAGGAGACCTGTGTAAAGGCCACGTGGGACCCAAGGGAGACGCGGCACTGGGCCACGTACACTGGCAAGATGCGACCCCCACGTGGGGGCCGCGACTTCAATCAATGGGGGGCAGCTGCCCCCCCCCCCCCTTTCCACAGCGGCACGGCCGACACCGCGCTGGTTGTGCGGGGCGCACCCAGGCCGGGTCGGGCCGCACAAGCTGGGCCACACCGTGCCGGTTGGGCCGAGCCGCGCCCACTGGGAGGGCGGCGCCTTAAAGATCCGGATCCAGACCCAGTTCAGGCCGACCGAGGGGGTCTCGGGCCAGGTCGGTCCAGGCCCAAAACCCCTTAAAACCGGATAGGTTCGTTCTTTTTCCCATATTATGGGCTATGAGCCTCTGATTGATGCACCATTAGTTCCAATGTGATCTTAGGATTGAGACGGTCTTTTTGGTACACTACACTCAATGTTTCGGAGAACATTGGGTACCGCCGGGTTGGTTCGAACACGAAACCAACCGGGCCCTCAGAATGGTAATGTTTATAACATGAGTTCCAGATGCCCGATTGATGTTCCATCGAGTTTTTTGGATTCCTCTTTGTGATACATACCTTTTGGATTACTCCGCTCGAGGTTTGGATGCAGTTGGAGTGCGGTTGTGTTGGTTTTGACTTAAAAACCAATTGGGACCCTGAAAAAGAAAAAGCCAATAACACTCAGACTGGGCGTCCGATTGACACGCCGTCTATGAAGTTGAGTTCCTCTTGTCGAGACGGAACATTGAGATACATCAACTCTGGACTATGTGTTTGTTGATGTATCAAACCCTTGGCTTGTGGAGAGGACCCTCCCGGAAACGAGCATGCTGTGTGTGGGAACCCTAGAGCTGGATTCGACTGTGACTGCGACTGTGAATACCACTGTGAAAACCGTACTGAAATCCAATGTGGGTTTGACGGTGATGAAGACTGCACTGAAATCCTATGTGGGTTCGGCAGCGATGAAGACCGTACTGAAATCCTATTTGGGATAGACGACGATGAAGACTGCACTGAAATCCTATGTGGGTTCGGTAGCAATGAAGACCGTACTGAAATCCTCCATGGATTCGATGGTAATGAATACTGTACTGAAATCCTATGTGGCTTCAGCATCTTGGAAGGTTTAGTATATTATGTGGTTCCTACCTTAAATGAGTCAATGGCTATATCTTATCATCTCTATTACTGAAGAATTATACCTGTGTGAGCTGAGTCTTGACTTTCAATCAATATATTCGATATGATTGAATTACATTCTTATGTGGATTGATTTTTTTTATCCTGTGTGGTTTGGGTTATACTATCTGGTTTGGACATGATCGAACATGGCCTCGGGTGTTGGAGCCGAACTGGAATTGATGACTTAGGTATATATATGGGCATATACCTAAGTAGTGTTTGATGTTACTTCGTGATTGTGTCTTTTCATTGTGGATAATCCTTTGTGGATTCTGGGAGACCGTGTGGGGTCTCGGGGTCCCTACTGAGTAGGGTATACTCACCCCTACATGGGCTATGCCCCCACTATGTTGTGTTGGATGCAGACGATAGACAGCGCTGATCGTGGTTGAGGCTTGTGGAGCAAGTCGGTACCTGGAGGTGGAACACTGGGCGGAACGTACACGGAGTGGACGGCTGGACCCAAGGTGCTGAGAAGGCTATCTGTACCCACCCTTCGGGTGGGACTTCCAGTGGATGGCTCGATGTTACTACTTTACATTCAGTTGTTGTACTTTACTTTCAGTTTGGGTTTGTATTCTAGCCCACTTACATTTTTGCACTACTTTTGTACCCAGTTTTACTTTGTGTTTACTTCTTCTTGCTTACTCTGTGGTGTTTGTTTACTTTATAAAGGCAATGACTTCCCCTTTTTGTCAAGATTTACTCCTTGGTGCTAGTCGACAGCCCATGGCCTTTGGGAGGCGGGCTTGGGGTAGTCACGACATGGGTCCCGAGGACGGGTTGTGACAAATATGCAGGATGATGTCTCCATCTATTTGCTGATTTGGAAATTTGTTATCTCATGATATATTCTCATTGAAAACCAATATATCAATATCTAAAAGTTTTTTAATCCCCACCATCTCAAAGTGGTATGATCTAACTATTATGGATGAGAGGAAAAACTGCTCATGACTATCATGAAATACCTGATTCATCCTAGAAAATAGAGAAATAAAGATGGATACTTCACTGTCTTCCCATATAACATTTGATTGGTGTTTTTTGACTCATTACATCTGCATCCAAATTTCCATTACTAGGTTTATAGGGAAGCTAAAAATCAATGGACTGTAGATATTCAATGCATCTCTAGTATCTATGGTTCACTTCATGTGAAGTAAAGATATATTTTAGGATTATGCGATATTTGTAAACCAAAATTTCCCCACTCATCAATTAATGCCTCCATCAACATGAGGAATGGAATAATTCAACTAGGTCAATGTTGGGTGTTAAGAAATTTATATCAGGATGTATCAACATCTGTTATATTTCTGAACAAAATTTTCATCCTACATCTGTATATCTGTTAAGATGTTTAATGATGAATCACAGATGATGATGTAACCTCTACCAGGATTTTGATGAATTAGAGTAGGTGTTAATAAAATCCTTCCTTTTGGATCTTGTAACGCTTTATAAATTTCTTCTGGCCACATGAATGTAACACCCTGCTTAGTAAGTCCCCTAAGTGGTGAAACACGGTACTGAATGTTCTATTTGAAACACTTATAGTATCTCTCTAGCCCCAAGAAACTTTGTATATCAAACATGTTCTAAGGATGCTCATAGGAAACTGAAAAACTAGCCTTTAATGTGTCAATAGGGACTCCCAATTTAGATATGTTATGACTCGAGAAGTGAAATTTTTCAATCATGAAGTGGAACATAGAAATCTTTGAATAAATTTGATCCTCTCCCAATGTTTTCTCAATTATCCGAATTTTTTTCATATCCAGTAATAGTATGAGTACACTCCAATTTGACATCTACAAAAACTAATAAAAAGGAATATATATGTGGATGGAAACACTATTCATTAGATCCATGAAAATGTTGGGCATGTTTGTAGGACCCAATGATATGAGTAGGTACTCATATATTCCATACCTACATTATAAATATGTACTCGATATATCAGATGGCCTTACTTGAACATGATGATAACTCAACATTTTCATGATCTTTGAGAAGCCCCTAGCTCATCAATGTTGTTAGAAAATATCATCTATTTGAGGTCATTGAAATCATTTCATTACCTTAATCTGTTTCAACGATATTTATTCCACTCATAGACATATGGTTCCAAAACATTTTGTAGAAAAAATTATAGTGAATCTTTAAGAGGATGAACTGGACAGTTTAAATCCATTGGACTCTAAATCATCTAATGTAATTTTGATTTCCTGAAGATCTATAGGTGCCATATTGTATGGATTAATGGATAATTGTGATGCTCCTAAAAGAAGATCAATTATAAACACTACTTATCTCTCTATAAAAAGCAAAGATAGAAAATTTACTATGAAATAAGTCCTTGAAATGATCCACTACTAAAGGAAAATTTGATTGACATAAACATTCATCCTCTATGAAGAGATTTGAATAATAGGTGGTCAATCCACCGATCTCATGATGCCCTTGTCCTGATCTACCAACATCGACATCCCACTCACCCTTATGTAGATAATTTTCGCCCTATGGTGATGTAAATAATACCCTATGAAGATAACAGTCTAAAAATTCATGATTTGGATCCAACCAATATATCCAAGGAATAAAATTAAATCCTATCATATTGAGAATGAAAAGGTTCTATAGGAAATAGTAACTCCCTTTCTTAAGAGAACATTCCCTACATTTGCGATTTATCTCGGACCATATCCCCAATGGAGTATAATGATTCATTACACCATAGTAATATGGTATCTCTAGTCCAAGACATACCGTGATAGATATAATGATAAAACTGTACAAGGAACCTATATCTAATAAATAATATATTCTAGTAGATTCCAAAAGCATTGTACATCATTCTATAGATGTTACGATATCCTGATCCTTCAGTATCAGCTATACTGCATGTAACTAGCTTGATACATGACCATGTGCAACAGCTAGACTACCATGATCATAACTGCTCTATTGGGGCTGCAGGTGATCAGGGGTCTGGCTATCATAGCCATGAACTCCTTGTACTGCCCTACTAGTGCTATTCCAACTTCCTGCGTGATGTGGTGCAAAAGAACCCACTCCTAATAGTGGATCTATCATGGATCCTTTTCTAATCAATGCTAGTTGAATTGTCCTAAAGAACCTTTTAATATGCCCTATATTGGGGAAAACCCAACACTCTATTGGTTCTCTATCACAATGAGGATTTAGGTTCCCATGTCATCCATACTGATGACTCACTAATGAGTTATCGAAACAGGAACCCTATTTTTCATGTCCCTAAGAGAAACCAGAACAGAATATTTCCTACAACTGGAGGAAAAATTGGCGTACCATGCAACAAATCATCCATACCCGGTAAAATTGTTGTCCATCAAGTTAAGCTTAGTAATATGATCATGATTTTATATTTTAGAAAAATTTGGTAGGTTTAATAAATTCACCTATATATGGATGGCGAACACAAGCCCATCCTTGAGGCGTATAGCAAGAGAAAGCTCATCCCTAGTATGAATAGATAAAAAGAATTTCAACTATGTAAAACAAGCTGAATATTCAATAACTAACATGGAACCCATCACATGATGCATGAAATATATAGATTTATCCGCTCTGAATGACTGTATAAATAAATGATCATAAAAGGTTGTCTGGAAGTCAACCCATAACATGCCTCGACAGTGAAATGCATGGATAATCTAATCCCACCAGTTCATGGTTGAATCACACAACATGTAGGTATCAATTTTGACCCACATCTTTAGAAGCATCACGAGATTATCAATGTTTGATATGGAGGCCTCTAGACAAGCCTCAGTAGCCTATAAACTGCCATCTGTTGAGATGGTACATGGATGATTCTACTTGAACTGAAGAGTCATATCATCCATCATAGGTACAAGAGGTAGTGCACCATGCATGGACTACATCAAATGTAGGAAACAATCACGAACTTCTGTATCAGTTTGAAGATCATATACAATAGGTGGTACCTCTATTGGAACTCCTACTAGTAGGACTAGAGGATCAGGTCCCACCACATATGAATCATCTTCGTTACCACCCTCTTGGCATAAGATATGAGGAATTCATTATGGGACCCATATAAAAATTCCCAACACATACCTTGAAAAAAGAATGACTGGAAATATTTCATCACTAGAAGAAGAAAAAGGTAATAAAACTCACTATGCAAGGCATAATACCCTATCTACCCACTTATATGTAATAGTATTGATATGTTATCAAGTATAATATTCATTTCATTTTACTTTAAGATACATGTTTTATTCCATTAAATTTTATATACATGACACGGTGGGATAAGGATGTGAAAAAATTAATTTTATATGTCATGATTAACATTATAATTGATATCCATTTTGAGTGAATTAGTTCCCACTCATGTTATCACATAAAATGACTCCAGTTTAATTTTATCATAATGGATCGACTCGGTAATTTACTCATCACTACCCACAACGACCTACACATATCATCAATTGAGATAGGATATCACTCAATCATAAGCAAAAGTAAAAAATGTTCGAGCTAACTATGACATCATCTATGAAAAGTCACATGCATATGAATCAATGTAAGGTGATGAAATTCACCTATATGGCATGGAAATGTGTTTGACATGTTAATCCTAGGTTCTTATAATGATGCATGTGATGATACTCCATTCCCTCATATCATCGGATCAAGGATAAAATAAATCCTTAAACATAGTGATAATGATAACATAAATAGATCATGTGCATTCTCAAATGGTGAGATGATATTAACACTAATTGGAAATTTAAGAACAATAATTATAATATTGGCAACTTGGACTTTATCAAAAATATGGGTTCATGATGACCAAGAATGGCTTATGACAAAGTTCCATGCATTAAAAATTTACAATATATTCTCTCCAAATAGTAAATAAACAATGGAAACTCCTATGATTCCAAATTTTTACATCCCAGACCCTGATGCCCCATAATAGGTCCCTTGCGCACTGTGGTCACATAGCCTCAAGCAAATCTCCCCAAATTCTAGAGGTTTCCGACTAGTAGCGAGGTCCTAGAGTGTGTTTATAGAGAGCCTATTCTCTAATTACCAGATATTTGTATAATAGATTATATAAAAATAAGTAAATAGAAAAATAAATATGAGTAAAATTGAAGGCACAATAAAAAATTGTGACAATAATAACTATAACTGATATAATTAGAATAACTAAAATAATTGATGATGATATGTCATGTATCTAGAAAAATATAAAATATAGATACAATACCGTAGGAATAACATATTCCAAAAAAGTATAAAGGAGACCAAAATACTATCCCAAGCATCCTGATCTTCTGCTCGGTCATCTTCTACCAAGCATCATCTTAAAAAGAATCAAATAAAGTGTTCAAAGTCATGTTCTTCCCTTTATGAAACCCTTCATCCGTGAAATCTACTCTAGGTACCAAACATCACAAATAGAGGGTGTGAGATAAATATCCCTGGGAAACCGCCAATATTTTCTATGAAATATGTCTTGTGTAATGGAATATTTCATTGTGAAGCATAAATATATATATATATAATGCACTTTATTGTTTTTGGAGGAAAGGTGTATATTCAGAACACTAAGTAAAATCATAAAAAGTTTGATCCAAAAGATGATGATGGAATATTTTTATGATATCCTACTACCTCTAATGACTATATAGTATTTAATAAAAAAAGTCAAGTATATTCGAAGAATCACATCACGTGATATTGAAAGTAATATAAATAAAATTCTGTTCATATCAAAAGAACATGTACTGATGAACCTAGAAGTGTTTTATATAGACAGTCTAGAACCCTAAATAATTATTGTTTAGAAACTATTATAGGATATGTAGACATAATAATGAGAACAAAAATAAATATAACAAATCTAGTTGAATTTTATTCTTTTCTATATCAACTAGAACCTAAATCTCTTGAAGAAGCCTTAAAATATTAGAGTTGGGCGTCAACAATGAAAGATGAGTTAAACTAATTCAAAAGGAATATTGTTTCAGAATTAGTAGAAAGACCATCAAATTATCCAGTTTTATGATCTAAATGGATATTTATAAAAAAAACATGATGATCAATGGAATATAAAAAGTGGAAAACTATATATTAGTAGCTAAGTGATATAATAAAGAAGAAGGTATAGGTTATGATGAACCCTTTTCTCCTATAGATAGATTGGATTAAATTGGAATAATTTTAGCTTATGCATATCATATAAACATTAAATTACATCTGATGGATGTTAAATATGAATATTTTAAATGATTATTTAATGGATGAAGTTTATGTTGAACAACATCATATTTTTAAAAATTCTATAAAACTAGATTCTATTTTTAAACATAGTAAAGCTCCATCTTACCATAAAAATGAGCTTCATGATTGGTATGAATGATTGTTATTTTATTTCAAGTAATGGATTTAATGTGGGATTGGTATATACAACTATTATTAGGATACAATATTTTCTATTACTTTTTTTGTTCAAATTTATTTTGATGATTTTATTTTGGTTCATATAATGAAAAAAATGTATGTATTTTTCAGAACTTATGAAACAAGAATATTAAAGAGTATTATGGGAGTGTTTAATTTATATTTAGTAAATAAAATTTATCAAAAATAATATAGAAACTAGTTAAACCAATGTAAATATATTATTGATTTATTGAAAAATATTTGTCCTATAAACAACTAGACATATTAAACTCTCATTTTTACTAATATAAAACTTGATTTGTTTGAAGCTGGAAAACTAGTGGGAAATAAGTTATATAGAGTTATAATTGGTAGTTTATTATATAATAATACTAACCGACCTAAAATTATATTTATTATATGATTATCTTCTAGATTTCTAACAAATCCTAACGAATACAAACTAATTCTTTTTAAATGTATTTATATTTATTTAAAAGGATCTGTTTTTTTATCTATAAATTATCTGAAAACTTATAATTTTAATTTAATATCATATTCATTTGCTGATTTGGGAGGTTATAGATTTTATAGAAAAGTTACCTCAGGAACCTGTCACTTTTAAGGAAAATCATTAGTATCATGGTCACGTAAGAAAAAACACTCAATGTCTCTATCAATTGTAGATGTAGATTAAGTATCTGCATGTATTTTATTTTCCCAAATATTATGGTTGAAAACACACTAATTGACAATGAATTTTTTTTAATATTTTTCTTATTTTATGTTGTAAAAAAAGTGCTATAAATATTTCAAAAATTCATATATTTCATTCAAGAACTACGAATATTACTATGAGGCATCATTTTCTAAGAGATAATGTTCTCAAAAAGTATATATCGTCATAATGTTTCAAAACTGAATATCAATTAGTTGATATTTTCATTATACCACACCCCACTGTGTGTTTTTATTTCATTATGGGGTGTTAGGGTTTTTTAATTTTTAAATATAATTATATACTTTATATCTTCGTATTGTTTTATTTTATTTTTTTATTTATTTTTTCTAATTTATTTACGTTAAAATTAGTTACTAATTACAAGAAACATGATTTGTCTTAATAATTTTTTCTATATTTGTCAGTGAATTTATGCTATGCAAAATTTATTTGCACCACATTTTTTCTATAATAAGACATAATTATCTTACATAATGTCACAGGAAACAAGACACTATCAAAAAAAATTGGAATACCTTACCTTTTTATTTCTCAAATCCATTTTGAATAACAAAGCCTTCATCTACCTTTGTCTACCTCTGTCTCCTTTAGAAACCCTAGAGCCTAAGAACCTCATACCATTAATTTCTCATAAATTATGAAAACCAAGAGAACCGAATAAGGTGTAGCCAGTGATCCAAAGAAAAACTAGTTTCTTAAAGAAATATTATTTAATGAAAAGTGGTAGATTCTAAATGGTTGTACCAGAATAATATACTCCTGGAATATGTGTTTTTATTTTAAGGACAAGAATTTGTGTTTAAAGAGGTGAACATAGAATTTCATTATGAGGTGGAACTAAAGTTATTCTATAATAGCATAAATATTAGTTTCGGTGATTCTAAATATACTATTTTCACAAGAATAAAAGCTAATGATTTTTCTATTTATTCCACTGAAATTGCACAAATATTGATCTATATTTATGATGGAGTCCTTCATTTTAATCAATGTTCTATCGGGGATAAGGATGATAATTCTGAAGACATTATTTCATTTTTTTCTTTCAAAATACACTAATAACATGTTTTTTCATGATATAAATAAGGATTGAAATTTTTTGGTTAAGCTTATTCAAACTGGTATTTCACCAAGGATGGATGAAATAAAGAATATTCGATATCCCTACATGTACATCAATTTTTTTTTGTTTTTAAGTGAAAAAAGATACATTTTTCCAAGATATAAGTTAAAATTTATTCACAACTTTTTCAGCCAAATGAAAGGCTACATTTTTATCCTTATGGAAGGATAATTTCTCAAATTCAATTTTCTAAGAGTATGATTCTTTTATTTGATCCTAGATGAATGTTTCATCACAAAAATGTACATAATGCAGTATCTATGAAGAAGTATGGTTTTTAATAGAGTATAGTAACAATGAAACTGTATGCTAGTTGGTGATGATAACCAAAAAAAATCAGGATCATTTTTTTGGGGGATTAGAGTGGTATTAGAAATGAAGGTATTGTAGAATGTAGATATGAATTAATTTCCAATCCTACATTGATAAAATTTAGGTTTTTTGAAGATGTAGGTGAAAAGGATATTATGCTAGATTAATTGGTTGTCAAACCACAGAAAAGTGTAGATCCACCTGATGGAGAACCAATATTGGGTTCTGTGGAAGCTTCTAGGTCATTTAATTTGTAAGAACCTATTATTGAGGAGGAAGAACAAGTTGAATATCAATCTAGAGATTTAAAAAGTATTGTTATTATTATTTTCTAGGAAGAAGCACCAACTATTATGGAAGAAAAATAGATGCTCAGATAAGAAAAATGTATCTAAATAAATATTTTCTTAATTATTTTCACTCTATTTTTGATCATTTGGGTGTGTGATGAGAATCTGTTTATGAAAAAAATATATTTTCTTGATATTATATCTTATTCATGTGAAATATCCATTTAAAAACTAGTACAGATATCTATGGAGATGTTTCTGTCAAGATATTTAGAAATTGAGGCAGTTGATAAGTTACATCATCTAGATGAAGGGAAATCCATTTACTTGACTAATCAGGTTGATTATTTGCGATTATGTTCATTTTATCTCTGAAAGAAAATAAAAATATTTACAAAGTTCTCAAAGTAGAAAGGAAAATGATTCATGATATAAAATAAATTTATTATTCCATGAAAGTGTTATATGCATTCAGGAGATAAATATTCAATAAGGTTTTAAATATCAAGATTGAAGTTTTTTATAAGTATGACTTTGTAGATATGATGTTGTATTTGGGGAGTCTATATGAATCAATCAATAGTAGTGTCGGTCAGACTAGTACATTTACCTCATCCCCTACTACCTCTCCAGAACAGATTTAATTATTTAAAGAAATCACAACTTTTATTGAATAAATGAATGACCATTTTTAAAATCAACATTGCAATAGTACTCCTTTATCAGTTTCGTTGGACAATCATAAATTTCTAGTAGACCAATTTACTCAGAATGAACTACGTATCATATTTCTTCTCAACAAATTTGTAGATATGTTGGACCTATTTGTGGAGTTAAATGAGAGTTTCCATGTCATTTTGAAATTCAATCTTGTTGAAAATTATCATATTAGTCAATATTACTTTTTTTGGGATATGCAGTTGGGGGAATATCTTATTATAATGTTGCAGTTATAGATGCAAGTTCTGAATGACATGTTTGAAGTTTGTCAATATTTTGAAGAACTACAAACAAACCAAATCCTACCCAACATTTTGTACCCTAACCATATCAGTTGAATAACACGATTCCTAGTGACACTGACTATTGTAAATATAAAATTATTGATCAATAAAATTTATTTATTCTTTCTAAATGTTATTTATTTCATATTCTTTATTGTTTATTTATATATCAAAAAATACAGTCTTATTTATTTACAAAAATTCTTATAACATTCACTTACTGATCTGTTCGACATTAAATGTGTTTTAAAAATTTTGTATACTTTAATTTTGATCTCAAAAATGTGGGAGTACATTTTGGTAAACAAAACATTTCTTTTTATTGACATAATTCTGTCAAATCAAATTTTATATTATTAACTTTTATATATATACATAATTTAAAATTATATTACAAATTTTATGGGTTTTGAGATCCTCAACAGGGGGAGATTATTCACAATGTTTTATCTCAACAATACTCTATAAATATTATTGACTTTTAATCTCAAAAATAAGCATGTTCATTTTACTAATGATATTAGAAAAATTATATTTAAATAAATTAATTTTAATTATAATCCTTATTTGGGAATTATATTCAGGGATATTATTTTGGTAGAATATTTGTTTAATTCTTAAAAATGCTCTTAAGTGTATTCTATAAATATTGTTTATACCCTACATTGAAGAATGTAAACTAAGAAATAAACTATAGGTTTTTTTAATCATTATGTTGAAATATCAGTAATTATGGTTAATCAGACCTACATTGAAAAAAACTTATGGATTAATACCCTTATGTTTGGATGGAACATTACATTTTACAAAAATAAAAAGTATGGTTAAAGAACCCAACGTAAGTATAGAACCCTACATTGGAAAATCAAATGTATGGATCATTAGCCTTACTTTTGTGATCATCATTACCTTTTCAACCAAACATTTATAGAATAAACACTATGTAGTTGACCCTATGTTGGGTATTTTTTTTGAAGGAGCACTATTATTAACTATTCAACATTAGGGGTTTGAATTTAAAATTTTATTAGAGTTTCGTGCAATGGTTATTGAGGATCATCAGGATGATTTAAAACATGTTTTTAAATGATTAGAAGATCATTATGAATGATAAAATGAATCGTATTTAGTGGATAAATTCTCACTTATTATTAAGAGAAGACAAAACTACATTGAGATATTTTATGAATTTAAATTATCATGATTTATTTGGTGATTTTCTTGTAGCAGAAATTGAAATGTAGGCTCTGTATTTTAATTATTATGTTAGTGTATTTGTTCAGTATAGATGCCTCTATGATTCACTGAAGTAGATATATATATTGACACACATATTGTGAAAAATATTTTCTATTGAAATTGTGTTCTTTAGATGGTATTTTATATATCTACTGTAATAATAGATCAGACTATGTTTTCAGAGAAGAGGATACACATTGGAGATTTATGTGTCTTGAATATTCTATTTGATATAAGTTTTTAACTTATAATTGTTTTTACATTCATTTAAATATCTATTGTAATGGAATCACTTAAGAACCACTCTTTCCTAAAGAATCTATTTCAAGGGGAAGAAGATTTATCTACTTTCGATTGTCATTACAACTGTGAAGTTAAAGAGGAACCTTTTAAATCAATTTGTTTTTATTTACAGTTTGTACAGATCGTATTCAGTTGTGGTGGTATATCAGCTTCTGAATATAAGTTGTGGATATCTGGATCAGTATTAATTAATCAGAAGGCTCTATTTTTTCCTTGTTTTTAAGGGTTTCAACTTTGGTCAATCTTTTGTGGATTTGTCTTATGATATTGATACACAACTAGTTAAATTCACCAAACTCACAGACAGAGTAATTGGGGGAGTGGACTAGGGGATCCTTATGCTGCAAACCACTATAAACATCAATGTTTTCAATTTCAATTTTACCTGTTGCTCATACATTCATTCAAAATACAAACACTTCTTATTATCCTAATCTACAGTTGACATCAAAAGGTAGAATTGTGAATGATTTTTAGAGGTCACAATTCACCTCCTCTTTTGTATATTTGGATGCTCCAAAAAAACAAATCAAACTTGTAATGAAGGTATTCTTGGTAGCCTTTTATAATTAAGTATATGTCAGTCAAAAATAATTATAAGTATGTGTATGTATTCTCACTAACATGAAAATCCAAAAGCATCAAATTTATTAACAACCAATAGAATTTAGAAATACCTATAGTATATATTTTTTATATTATTCTATCCATGAAGAAATGATTATTATTTAGTTAGTTATTCAGAGGCTGATTCTGGACTCTGCAAGTTAGATAGAAAGACCACATAATAAACATGACATCTTTTAGGAAAATATCTTGCTATATGGTGTAATTAGAAGAAAAAATCCATTGCACCATCTACTACTAAATATGAATACATTGTTGTAGGAAGTTTTTTTCACAAATCTTTTTCATGAAGCGTACTTTACTATACATTTCATACCAATTTAGACATGTACCTATAAATTGTGATAAAACATGTGTGATACATAGTTAAAAAATCTAGTATCTCTCTCTTGAAAAAAATTAATGGATTTAATATTAAAATTTTTGAGAGATCCTTATCAAAAGGGTGATATAACATTAGAATTTGTTTCATATAATCTTTATCTAGGTGATATGTTCAAAAATAAATTTATTTCTAAATGATTAAAATAAATCAATTAGGAATGAAAAATTTTAGATGATGAGTCATCATTGATTATGTCACTATAAATGAGTCATTATTGTTGAGCCACCATTAATGATTTACAATTAAAGAGTCATCTTTGATGAGTCACTGTTGATGAGTCACCATTTACGAGTTACTATTGATGGGTCACCATTGAGGAGTCACCATCGATGGGTCACCATTAATGAAGTCACCACTGAATGAGTAACCATTTCTATTTATGTTTCCATTTCTATTTTCCATAACTGATTTAATTTTTTTCATTAAATTTTATTATAATTTTTTATAACCCCTAAATGATAAAAATATCAGGAAAAATATAAAACAATTTCATACCTCTAACCCTTGATCTCATGAATCATTGCATTCCCCTTAAACCAGTCTTCCTTCTTCTAGGTTCCACCAAATTCCTTCAAATGAAAAAATGCCATGTGTGAAGGTATATTTAGTATCAAATATAGAAGAGATGAAGCATTCCAAGAAGAAAGAATTATCTGAATAAATTTTGAAAACCATTTCACTGAAACCGCATCTGAGAAATCATGTAGTGGATATAGAAAAATAATTCATGGATAAGGAATTCCACCTAGCAATACAAAATTGATATAGTTAATATAAAAGTAGATGTGAATGATCTGTTTTACCTTAAATCATCAAGTTTGTTATTCATGTGTATTTCTATAATTTCAATAGAATGAGAGATTTATTTTCTTCAAATGAAGATGATATAATTTAAATTAGCATAAATGGAGAAGGAATTTATTTCTATTCCCAATAATAATAAATTTTTTTAAGGTTCCATAGAAAAAATAATATTAGTACTTAGAATGAATAATATTTAATGATAGTTAAATTCTCAATTAAGAATGTGATATCCTACAAGTAACTGGATATGGAGCACTATGTAGAACTGCTGATTCCGATCATTAGGGAGAATATATGTTTATTTTGAAATTTGTACATAATGTTCTCTATCCAAGGGAATGGTAATTCAATACAATGAGGTATCAAGATTTCTACTTTAAAAGTATACTGAATAAATATATGAGAATAAATCTATGTAGATTTTTTATGGTTTGTATTCTTGAGATGTGCGTGATGAGAACTAGATTGAACTCCCTCATTTAATTGGTAATTATTTCTACCATCATGGATGTGAAGAGTTTTTTAAAAGACTAAGAAAAATTAGAAAACAATTTTGGTGGAATTTTCCAATAAAAAACATTTTACGAAAGAGTTAAAGTGATTTATAGTCAATATTATGGATGTTGGTTCAGTGATAATGAGAATGTTCAAGATGATTTAAACCCTATTGACCACCTAAATTGACCTAAGGACATGTTGGAATGGGTTATGGAATAAGATGTGATATTTCTGTACTATGATTATAAGGCCCCGACATTAAACCTTACTTAATCTTGAGATATTTTATGATTACACCTTCAGGATCTTTTCAGGTTTAGAGTTTTAGAGAATTAGATCATAAAACATGCATTACATTACACATTTAAACAAAGTGGTTACATAAAAGATAGTATTAATTTTTCCCTTCAATGGAAAAATATTTAAAATAAAAGATGGAATCTTTCTTGACACTTCCTTGACACTATCATCATATCATGTACCTTTCCCTTGACCTGTGAAAAACATTTCAAAAACGTGGGATGAGCATAAAAAGCTCAGTAAGGGAAATAAAAATACGGAAAGGAAACATGGGTACATATATACATAAGAATGAAATCATACTTTACCCAAAAAACATAAGAACATTAACATACCTCATCAAATAATGAATACATCATAGAAATCATAAGACATAAAGGTAACTTGAGGCATTCATAACATTCTTACGTAGGGAGTAACCCTCTTGGTTATGTTTGGAATACCCATCACAGTATATTCCCTAAATCTCTTCGAAGAAACATTAACGTTTCACTCATTCGCGTTACCCAATGCATTGGAGAGCTATATCAGGCTCACCTACCCTTATTTTATCACAGAACCACCCGTCTTCATAATAATGCCCAAGAACCTCAACATAATCGTATCACATAAAACATGCACAAAGGAAACATAAAATTTCACCTTTCAATCACAAGATATCAATACAAAAAATTGATATAAAAACATTATGAAAACCATTTTCAAAAACAAAATAAAAGAAAAGTAAAACATGGTATTTATTTTTCTTTTAAAAACAAGGTATGGCTTGTAGAGGAAGCTGAAACTCAAATAATGGTCATAGCGGCAGAGAAATCATTATCGCTGCATATGTATGACAAAAACATTCCCTTTTTTCGTTTAGTAAATGCTTCTTATAAAAAAATAGTCCTTTTGAATAAACGTAAAATTCAAAGGGGTTTATCCATCGTATAAAAGAAGGTTGTGTATAAAACAAAATATGCCTCAATGAAAGGAGATTGAGACGAAGTCCCATACCTCGGGTCTGACATGACTCGATCATTCTTTAACCTCTTGAATCATAAACATGAGTTAATTTATACTTGAATAAGAACCTTTTTCAAGTTCATTATTCCTTTTATATCACTTATTACCATGTCATGAACACTATGTAATTATTTATGTTATTAACGGTCATTTTAACGATCATTGGTACTTGAGTCAATAATATACTCTTTATAATTACAAGTTGATCATGTATAAATTATATCCAGAATGGTATTAATGATTTAGATATCCTATATATCATATATATCCAGTACATGCATGCATTTATAAAACTATATTACATTTAGAGGTAAGAAATGAAATGCACCGTTCATGGAGACGGTAAGCCGTACGTATGCACGAATGCTGCTTCCATTTCTATTTCATATTTTATGAAATGGAATAATAATTATATAATGCTATATTATAATTCTATTGTAATATCATATATAATATCATAACTCCATCCTTTATACATCCCGCATATGGTATTAACGAATCAAATCCCATTGAGGGGGCGGTAGTCCGCACTTCCTGAACTGAATATATCGTGTTTACCCATAATGAAAACCATAAAGGTATACACAAAATAAAAAATACATAAGCTTAAGGAAAACATAAACATATTATATATCATATATAAATATAGTTTCATCATAATGGACACCTTTTAAGGTGTTAAACGAATGTTGAACAATCATCGTTTTAGGAGGCAGAAATTCGCCATCCATGGAAATAGTATGTTCTATATCCATTAGATGTAGGTGTGTGTATGTGTAGCTCGAATACTTATAATAACAACATACTATTATATTTACGATACTGTATTTGTTACAAAAGAAATTAATAAAAATATTTTAGTGGGTTGGAGAAGCAAAATAAAACAAAAGGACTCAAGTGAAGACATTACCTTAAAATCGGGTAACTCCCTTGGGATTGAGCTCAAAGGCTACCTTGGAAAGACTTCTGCCCAATGTGAGGATTCGAGGAGTAATAGAGCGAAGTTTAGAGACAAAATGGGTAGGTATTGTCCAAGCCAAATTCTTTAAAAGTGTGGGTAAGGAGGTAGAGGTGGGGGCCTTTTATAAGAGGAGAGGAGGGGCACTCTTGGAAAGTAAAGAAATGTTACTTTATTTTAAAATGAGTATCGGATTCAAAAGGTCCCAGATTGATATCATTCGAGGGTAAGGTGACAAGGGTTCTAAATCCACCCATCCAATATGTTTTGGAAATGTGTAGGTCACAGATTTTACATTATCTTTTCATTTTATTTTAATCCTTTATTAATGAGGTAATCGCTGCATCATCATGATGTCATAAATAATTTAATTTATTTAATGTCTAAATATTATATAACAAATATCATGATGTAGTAAATATTTTTAGTTTTCTAAATAATATTTATAGTGAAAAATCTAACTTGTAAAACCCCATTTAAAAATTGTTTTAGTAAACAAACTCATGTTTGTGTCATTTTAATTTTAACATTAAATAAAATGTTATTTCTGTCATTTCCCAACCAAAGTGGCTCCATGGGGTCCCCAAGTTGAACCATGGATTTTTTTGGTCGGCCATGACACATCCAATAATGGTAGGACATGTTTCTAGGTATTTTATTTTTATTATAATATCATTTTTCTTTAAATTGCACTAATTACCTCTAATCGTGATTAAAAACTTAAAAGTTACTATTCACCAAAAAATTAATTTAATCTCATTGAACCACATTTTACTTCTTAATGACAACCATGTATGTAGGATTTTTGAAAATCAAATCACAGAAGTGGCAAAGTTTCATTTAAACGAAAAATCAGTTTCTCTAACTACCACTTAATAGTTTCACTATTCATCAAAAATTAAAGTTTTTTAGAAAAATACCAAAACATCACCCTAAGCTTTATTTGATATTCTAAATTCAAAATTGATGTCTATTTTACAAAATTCAAATCACATAAGTTACATTAATTAATTTATTAATTAATTCCTGATGTCATGACAAATATCGTGTTTTTATGAAACAATTAGTATCAAAAGATTGACACCAGTTTAAGTCCAATTTCAAAGTGAAATTGATTCCGATAACCACCATTGGATTAAATTGTAAAATTATATTCTAATTTCAATTCAAAACCAATTCAAAAGATAATATAATTATATAAATAAATTATATTAAAAAGAGGTTTTGAATTAAAATACAACATTTTTCACTATTCATTAAAAAATGAACTTTATCGGAAAAATACAAAAATTCAGACAAAGTAAATTTTGATGTCCCAATCATAAAGAATAAGTTTATTTTGAAAAACATAGCTTATATAATTTTCAAAAGATAAATTTAAATATGGTTTCCATCAAAAAGAAGTAAAACAATCTTTTAAAAATATTAGTGTATTCCATGCTTAAGATTGGATTTATTTTCTTTTTAAGCATCTAAAAAACTCTCTAATTCACTAATAGACATAGATAAAAATATCTATTATTCATTACTTACTTGGAATGTTACAATGATGTTGATGCTATTATGGAATGAGATGATCTAGAAGTGGAAGAAGTAAAAGTTGAAGAAGAAGAATAAGAAGAAGATATTTCAGTTGAATAAGGGAGTGATCTATAGATCATTATATATCCACTGAGAGTATTATTTGGACATTTCATTTCGGTAGACTCACTAAATACGATAGATACACTCTTACCTAAAAATTATGATGATGAAGATACTAATATTTTTTGAGAAGATCAGTATAAATTTTCTACCACTAAGACTTAATGTGATGAGAATGGAAATGAAAGTAATTTTATTGATTCTAAAGAAGAAAATAATGAGATTTTATATTTTGAAAAGTAAGATGAATCTTATAGAATGGGTGATGATAATTAGAATGATGAACCTCATGATGATTATGATCCAAATGATTGAAGAAACAATGGTCAACCTGATCAAAGAAATGATGAAAAATGTGGTAAATATCATAAGAGAAGTGATGATAATAGAAATCATCTAGATCATAAAAAAAATATAGCTCAACATCAATCCTGTTCACCTATGGTATGTTGGTATACTAGATATGAAAATCAAAAAAAAGATTCCATGATGCCTTTTGTTCAAACAGTTCCTACAGAGGGTATGGAAGATGAAAATGAGGGGGAGAAAAATATGAATCATGATGATCAAATGGGTCAATTAGAACAAGTGGAAATAATAGAAACCAATCATACAAAATGAATACTATTTACAACTGAAGCTAGTGAATGATATCAAATACCAAAAGAAACTCCAATTCCTCAATATATAAGAAATGTAGTTATATCTGTTGAATAATTTGAAAAATATTCAGGTTTTTTAGGAATTATATTGACGTACAATGAATCAGATGATGAGACTGATAATTTTTTCAAAATAGAATGAATCCTAGTGGATCAGGTTGATTAAGAAATAAAAATATTTCATCTTATCCCTGTGCAACCAAATATACCATCAACGGTTTAAAAATCTCATGTGGATAGAGATCAACCAACTATTCAACAAGTTTTACCTCCTGATGTAGTGCCATAAGACCATTTGAATTCTATTTATAGGATTTTTAATTCTTATTTGGAAACACTGAGGAAGAAATTTGGATTCATTATTTACACATATATTCAACTCTAAACCGAAACCAACTAGTCATCTCAATAAAAAAGTGTTCGATATTAGGTTGAATTCATTATATAACATATTCAATATAGACTAAGGTTTTAAATTTTTGTTATGGAAATAGAGAATAAAATATTTTCATCTCGGGAAGTATGGTTAAAATCTTCAGTAGGGAGTTAGTTTTCCTATGTATCAGAATACATGACATCCATTTTTTAATGCATAGACCCCAGTTACCCAGAGTCGGTGCATTATTACATAATATTGGCATGATCACAAAAGATCAATTCTCTAAAGACCGATTAGTTTAGTAGCCTTGGAATAACAGAATACATTCATAAATTTTACATTTCATCATAAAGTTAAAACTACTACAACAAAATCTTGTCTTCATATCCCTTCATACTATTAATTTAGGTCATTCATTAATTACTTCTTCACATCCTGGGAAAAATAAAACATTGAAAGGGGTGAGCCCAGACGTTTAGTAAGGATAACAATATAGTAGAAACTTTCATAAATAATCATAAACATTTAAGGCAATGTAAAACTAAAACAAAAGTCTTTTAAACATGAACTTCATCATAATATGGAAAAGATAAAATGAAATAATTCCATTTACTTGTTTCATGGATATTATACTAGTCGAATTATCACATGAAATGTCAATAAGAACTTTCATAATGATGGAATGCATAATGTCAGACTATCATAACCACATAGTCAAGGCCTCGTGCTAAGACTACATATAAGATTTTGTCGTTTCCTTGTGCCAAGACACTAGTTTGTCTATTGTGACCTACCAATGCATCAAAGAGCTATAGCGGGCTCCACCCGTCACTTATTTAGTCCAATGCATTCCCCATATGAACAGGTTTAAACATAACATAAACATTCATACTAAAACAAGTATACGAAATGTCAATAATTTCTCCATAAACCATGAATGGTATAGAAAAACTCATCCACAGTCAATAATATCACAAAACCTTCAATACAATATGGTGGTTTTTTATCATAACAAATCAACTTCAAATAATCTTAAAATCCATCAAAGGATATTTAAATAAATGAAATAAAAACTAATAGAGAGAAATATCTTTTTTAAAATAATTTAAAAGTCACATAAATATAAATTAAAAAATTAACTTTGAAAATATTCTTATAAGCTTGTAATGGATGATTCGACAATTTTATAACGGCAGAGAAAAGATGTACCCGCCGTATAAGTTAAAAAAACATTCTTACCTTAATTCTGTCAAAAAGGTTAAAAAGGACCTTGTATAGAAAAAAACATAAATATTACTTTATAAACTTCTTATAAAAAGTCAAAAAGGGTATAAATGAAATCATCCCATAGTATTTAAAATAGTAAGAATTATTTGAAATACTTTTTTATGAAACATGGATGTTGATGATAAAGAGGTCCCAGTAGATAATTATGTATAGAAAACCTCGGATAGTGATGAGATTGTGAAATAAACCCTTACCATGTACTTTTCCTTAGTCTATGGTATGTTAAACTCATGTATAATAGTGAAAAAAATGTTATTAAATTATAAATGAACCATATACATAATTATGATATCATATATTATCTTTTAATAATGCTTTGTTAATAATATTTTAGTATTATCGTCATTTCGGGTGTCAACTTACTCGTTTTTTATTTGTTTTGTTACATAATCCATGTTTGATATGGATAGTTTGTATATTATTAATATCCAGAATTATATCATGTCCTTAAACATTGTTTTTAATCATAAAATGAGAATTATTTTTTAATGGATACGATGTGGAATGAATCTCACCGCGTTCGTGGAGACGATAGTCCGTACGTACGCATGAGCGACAATATCACTATTTTGATATTAAAATAATATATAATTTGATATTATATCATATATACAGAATACTTATCATGATATATTTATTATTTACATGAATTACACATCATTATTATACCAATCCATGTAATAATGTTTTGAATAACAATTACACTACGACGTGGAGACAGTAAGCCGTACATATGCGCGTATGGTGACATGTCATTCAAAGGATGGATAGAATACTGAATATGGTTGTACCATTTTTATAATAACATCATAGTATATATAATATATTGGATTTATTATTTCAGAATGGGAATAACAAAGAAATAAGAAGTTGAAGAAGAATGGAACTTGAAAGAGGGTGGTGAAAACATTAACTCATCTCTGGGTTCTTCATTTTGATTTGATAAAAAAGGGTTCATAGGATTTCTTTCAGATCAAACTAAGGAATCTAGGTTGAATTTAGGGAAGTTGAGAGGATATTTGGGTAGGGTTTGGCTGAACCAGAAGGCTTTGAAGGTATGAATTTGAGAGAAGGGGGAGTTCCATTTTAAATGAGGGGTGAGGGGAACCATAGTAAAAGCGAGAAATATTATTTTATAATAAATTCATATTCGGATTATAATTGATATAAGGTATATTATTTAAATTTTAATGTTGTGATAGGTCTAAAACCATTCAACCAATAGGGTTTAGACAGGTTTGGGTCATTATATTAACCTTATATTTTAGTATTAACTCATAGTTAATTATTATGACACTCACAATGTCACTTTGTATTTTTATAATATATAGTTAATAAACGTACTATATACATCCAAGAGACCCCCCAAGTTGTCCATTAATAATAAAACTTTCATGTTATAATTTTTTTGGCGATCATTATATTTTTTGGAATATAATATAAATTAATAATATAATTTTTTTTTAAAAAACACTTTTTTGTCAATTTTGACAGTATTGGGTAATTTGTTTTTGATAATTTCATAACAACATTTTTACTTCAAAAAAAATTAAAATAAACAATACTAATATGTCATTTTAACCTATAAATTTAGTGGAATTCAAAAAATCTTCATATTACATTTTATTTGATATTTATAATATCAATTATTTTAATATTTCATTAATAGGTAATTAATACATCACCATTGTGTCATAAATAAATTAAATTATTTAGTGTCTAAAAATTATAAATAAAATACATTTATGTAGGAAATCATTTTATCTTTCTAATTAATATTTATAATTGTATTTATCTTATGGGCTACCCAATATTAAAAATGTTTTATTTATTAAACATTGATTTTAACTCTTTTAACTCTTTTTTGAATTAAATAATAACAAATGTCCTAATCTAATCCAAGTGGACCTAAATGATAACATATTATTCTTAAGGATGTTTTTAGTCGATATAGACTTGTCCAATAGAATTAGGATATGTTTTAGGGTAATATTAATATCATTATTACCCTTAATTACCCTATTTACTTTTTACCGTGGTAAATACAAGTAAAAAGTTACTATTCACCAAAAACTATTTTTATCTTATTGAACCACATTTTACTCATTGATATTAACCATGTCGCTCGGATTTTCAAAGTTACACTCACAGAAGCTGTAAAATTACATTTTATGAGAATTTCCAAATTCTCCTATGAGGTGGATAAACGACGGTGAAAAGTTCCATAAAATTTTTATATATCTAAATTTATTCTAAACTAACTCTAATGAATTACATTGAACATATATAGGTATTATGCATCTATTTTTACCTTCATTAAATTTAAATAAAATAAATTATTATTTCAATAATAATTCGTTTTTAAACAATAACTTAGTGTTTTTTCACTATTCATCAAAAATTGAATGTTTTCCGAAAAATACCAAAAATTCACCCTAAACTAATTTTGATATTACGAATCCAAAAATGAATTCCATTTTGAATGATAAAATTTATAATAGTTCAAAAAGTGGGTATTTCTATTCATAATGGCTATTTTGATTGGTTGTGGTGTCTGTTAGATCTCAAAGATGTGTAGAACGCACATTACTGTATTATTCAAAGAGAAGCATACCGTGGAAGCTTGAGGTGCTAAATTATACACTCCATCAAATAAATTCAGCCTCGAAATTTCTAAATAAAAATGATGAAAAGAATCGGGTGGTTATTCATCATATGTTCCTCGAGATCCCACATTGCTTCTTCCATCTTATGGTTTCTCCAAAAAAAGATTTACCAGACGAGTCGTCCGGTTTCTAAGTACATGTTTTCTCGTATCAAGAATCCTGATGGGCTGTTCAAAATATGACCGATCGGGTTCCAGTTCTACTTCTTCATAGGTGAGTACATGTATTGGGTCAGGCATGTATTTCCTCAATAGTGATACGTGGAACACATCCTGAACTTTGGAGGGACTTGGCAGCATTGCCAAACAGAATGCTACAACACCAATTCGTTCAAGAATTTCCAAAGGTCCGATGTACATGGGACTCAGTTTACCCTTCTTAGTGAAATGTATAACTCCCTTCCATGGAGATACCTTCAATAAAATAGGATCTCCTACCTGAAAATCCAAATCCTTCCTTCGGTTATCGACATAGTTCTTCTGCCTACTTTGAGCTGCTTTGATTTGGTTTTGGATTACCTTCACCATTTCCATTGTTTCCTCCCACAGTTCTGGGCCTACATGTTTTCTTTCACCAACTTCATCCCAACAGGTTGGTGTGTGACATCTCATTCCGTATAATGCTTCATATGGTGCCATCTGAATACATGAATGGAAGCAATTGTTATAGGAAAATTCCACCAGAGGTAAATATTGATCTCACATACCCTGAATGTCAAGTGAGAATGATCTCAACATGTATTCTATGGTTTGAATAGTCCTTTCTTATTTTCCTACTATTTGAGGGTGGTAGGCAGTGCTCAAATGAAGTTCAGTATCCAAGGCCTTCTAAAGACTTTTCCAGAATCTTGAAGTGAAACGGGGATCACGATCAGAATCAATAGATATGGGTATTCCATGAAGTCTCACAACTTCATTAATATATAGACTTACTAGACTTTCTAGTGGTAGATGTTCTCTTATAGCAAGAAAATGTGCGGATATGGTAAGACGATCAACAAAAACACATATTGCATCATTCCTTCTAGGAGACTTTTGTAGCTCGATGAAAATGTCCAACGTAAAATTGTCCCATTTCCACTCTGGTATGGGAAGAGGTTGCATGACTCCTCCATTCTATTGCATTCTAGCTTTAACTTGTTGAAAAACCATACATCTTGACACAAAATAAACAATCTCCCTCTTATTGTTGTCCCAACAAAAATGTTTCTTCAAATCTCTATACATTTTGGTTCTCCCAGGGTATATAGAGAAATTAGAGCTATGAATATCATCTAAAAATTCCATTTTCAGATTAGGTATATCAGGAACACAAAGTCTCTGCCTAAATTTTAAAATTCCTTCTTCATACACAAAGTCTCTCAATCTCCCATCATTCACAGCTTTAATCTTCTTTTGAAATTCATCATCATTGGTCTAAGAACTCTTAATCATTTCTCGTAAATATGGTTTGGCAACCATTTAAAAAAGAATTGATGTTTCACCTTCCCTGGTTATTCCCATGTCCGTCTTCACTAGATCCATGAAAATTGGATCCATTTCAATTCTCATATTATTCAAAACATGATGATATTTTCTTCTCAAATCATCTTCCACCTTATTTGACATCCCTGGGTGGTAGTGTATCGTGCAATCATAATCCTTCAGTAATTCAAGCCACCTCCTTTTCCTCATGTTGAGTTCTTTTTGAGATAAAATATACTTCAAACTCTTGTTATCAGTATAAATCTCAAATTTTTCACCAAAGAGGTAGTGTCTCCATATCGTTAAAGAAAAGACCACAACTGGTAACTCGATATCATAAGTAGGATAGTTGTGCTCATGAATTTTAAAATGTCGTGATGCATATGCAATAACCCTATTGTTATGCATAAGGACACAACCAACTCCATTCTTTGATGAATCACTATAAATAATTAAACCATCATTCCCTGATGTTAGAGTCAATATAGGATCATTGACAAATCTTCTCTCCAGTTTATTGAAACATTCTTCACAAACATTTTTCCAAAACAATTTAACCCCTTTACGTGTGAGCATTGTTAATGGGTTAGCCAACCGGGATAAATTCTGGATGAAACATCAATAATAACAAGCTAAACCAATAAAACTGTCTACCTCAGTTATACTCATCGGTGCATGCCATTCATGGATTTCCTTGTTCATAGAAGGATCAATAGAAATTCTATCTTTAGAGACAATATGTCCAAGAAAAAAAATCTCTTGAAGCCAGAATTCACACTTTCTAAACATCCCATATAATTTATGCCTTCTTAGAGTCTTTAGGATAATGCGCAAGTGATTTTCATGTTTTTGGTAGCTTTTGTAGTGTACCAAGATATCATCAATAAATAACACCATAAATTCATCGAGATATTCCTTGAAAACTCTATTCACTAGATCCCTGAATACAGAGGGTGAATTAGTCAATCTAAAAGGCATTACTGTAAACTCGTAATGCTCATACCTGGTATTGAAATGCTGTCTTCAGAATGTCTTCCTTCTTCCCACACATCTGATGATATCCATATCGAAGGTCAATCTTTGAAAAGTATTGAGCTCCATGCAACTAGTCAAATAAATCATCAATGCGAGGTAGGGGATATTTATTCGTTATTTTTATAGCATTGATCTCCCTGTAGTCGATACATAACCCCATAGATCCATCTTTATTTTTAACAAAAATAATAGGGGCTCTCCATGGAGAAACATTTGGGTGAATAAATTCCTTATTAATCAATTCCTCTAGTTGTTTATTTATTTCAACTAATTCCACAATGTACATTCTATAAGGGGTCTTCGATATAGGCCTTGATCCAGGAATTAAATCAATGGAAAAATCAACTTCTCGTTCTAGATGATGTCCAGGTAAATCTTCCGGAAACACATCTACATATTCTATCACAATAGGTACATCCTCTATTTGAACATTCCTTTCCTCACCCTTAGTCATTTCATTATCTTCCTCCCCAATAATTTAATATTCTTGAGCTATTGGGGGTGGAACTAGGTAAAAATTCGGTGGTGATGATTCCGTTATAAAGATAATGTGTTCCTTATCATCCTCATCAAAAATAGTTACCTCCTTCTTCTTACAATAATTTTTTGCATCACGGTCCTAAATCCAATCAATTCTAAGGATTATATCAAATTAAATCGTAGGTATGATGATGAGATCCGTAGATAAACAACATTTATGTGCTCTAATGGGGACTGATTCACAAAACATTGTTTAAATGATACTTCCCTTACGAGTTTTTAACTGACAACTCCCTTGTTAAATCAAATTGGAAATATATAATTTTCGTAGAAAGCTGTGAAGGTATGAAACAATGTGATGATCCAAAATCAAATAAATCATTTTATAAACTTGACGAAACCATTAAATTACCTGCCACCATGTCTTTATAATCTTTTACCTCAGTAGTAGTGATAACATAAGCTTTCCCTTGATCCCTTGGCTGTTGTTGAGGTAAGTTCCCCTGACGATTAGGAAATTCATTTTCATAATGTCCCATCTCCCTAAAGTTGTAGCATTAGACATCTGTAAATTCTTTCTTCCCCTTGCAATCACAAGATTGGTGGCATTTTTTACCACACTTGTAACAGACTCCCATTCCATTTAAGCAAGTACCAGGGTGTTTCATAACAAACTTACAACAGGATGGATATTCAACTTTTCCCTTCATCCCCTTATTTCCATTCCCAGAGTGATCAGAAGATCTCTTCTTCTCCTACATTGCTTTAAAGTCATAAGACTTAGAGAATTCATTTTCTATCTTGATAGCATGTGAGACAATATCTTCGTACAACGAGAAGTTTTGTGAGACTAATGCTTGACGGAGAAACTATTTTATCCCTTCAAAGAAACGATCAATCGTAATTCTTGGGTTACATATATAATCTGCAACATACCTTGCTATCCTTGTAATGTTATCCCCATACTTTGAGACATTATCATCCTCCTTTTGCCTTAGACTTAGAAATTGTCTTTCCATATCTGCTCGATGGACATGAGGAAAGTATTTTTCTAAAAATAGATCTTTTAACTCCCTCCATTCCATATTTGATACTTCATCATCTTCATCCGTGTTTTGAATCAATGACCACCATTGATCAGCATCTCTAGTGAGGCGGTAAACTGTCAGGATAAATTTTTCCGTTTCACTACTACCCAAAGCCTGAAATATTTTTTCTAGGGAATTTATCCATTACTCAGGTACTATGGTATTTTTACCCCCATTGAATGTTGGTGGTTGTTGTCTTAGGAAGCGATCTAACATTGATCCTCCATGATGCTGATCAGGGTGATCCCTACGGGTAAGGTTTTTATTCATAACCTGAGTGAGTTGTCCCAATATGGTGATTAGATGATCAACACCAGTTGCATCACCAGCTCCAGTATAATTATATTGAGCTGGAGAAAAATCACTACATGGAGTGCTTGCATTGATAATGTTTTTTTTCTTCCACTAGGTTCCATTTCTAAACAATTTCATAAACTATATCTATTTATGAATCAAAATACATAATTCCACACTTGTAAAACACTTAACATAAATTGAAATATTTATCAATATAATCCATAATCATAAATATGTTTTCATTGAGGAAGTATATACTCATAAACTGTTCATAATGGTTTGTAAATAAAAAGAGAATTATCCTCAGCATATCCCCTGGAAGTGTCATAACCAAAAGTGCAGCAAGGCCCATTTTCATGCACCAGTCCCCGTTCGAGTCTAGCTCAAAGCAGTTTTATCCGTTTTTACCCCTAGGTATATCTATCCGACAACTTCTTCTACCTGATTGTATCTAGACAGAGATGTATTGCTCGGAAAACTCACAGAATCTCTACAATACCAAAATTCAAGGAACTTCTTCTATACAAATCCTCAAAGTATATCTTAGGGATATGTTCCCTAATCAGAGTTTATATAAATCAAGATTCCAAGGTTTATACTAAACTTCCTCTGATACCAACTGTAATGCCCCGAACCCATTTACCCAGAGTTGGTTCATTATTATATAATATTGGCATGATCACAAAAGATCAATTCTCAAAAGACCAATTAGTTTAGTAGCATTGGAATAACTAGATACATTCATAAAGTTTACATTACATCATAAAGTGAATACTACTACAACAAAATCTTGTATTGAAATCCCCTCATACTATTCCTGCAGGTCATTCATAAATTACTTCTTCACATCCTAGAAAAATAAAACAAAGAAAGCGGTGAGCTCAGATGCTCAGTAAGGATAACAATATAGCAGAAACATTCATAAATAAGCATAAACATTTAATGCAATGTATAAATAAAACAAAAGCCTTTTAACCATGAACATCAGCATAATCTGGAAAATATAAAATGAAATAATTCCATATACTTATTCAAATGGATATTCTACTAGTCTAATAATCACATGCAATATCAAAAACCATTTTCATAATGATTGAATTCATAATGCCAGACAATCATAACCACATAGTCAAGGCCTCGTGACGGGACTAAAAATATGATTTTTTCAAGGCCTTGTGCCATGACAGTAGTTTGTCTTATTAGACCTACCGATGAATCGAGGAGCTATAGAGGGATCCACCCATCACTTATTATGTCCAATGAATTCCATAGATGAATAGGTTTAAATATAATATAAAAATTCGTATTAAAACAAGAATATGAAATTTAAATACTTTCTCCATAAACAATGACTGGTATAAAAAAATACATCAACAGTCAAGCATATCACAAAACCTTCAATACAATTTGGTAGTTTTGTATCATAATAAATCATCCTCAAATAAGATTAAAATCTATCAAAGGATATTGACATAAATGAAATCAAAACTATTTGAGAGAAATTTCTTTTTTTAAATCATCTAAAAGTAAAATAATTATAAAATAAATCATTTACATTGAAAATATTCATATAATCTTGTAAGGGAATCATTGAAGATTTTATATTGGCGGAAAATAGCTGCACCCACAGTATAAGTTAAAAAAACATTTTTACCTTAATTCTGTCAAAATGGTTAAAAAAGACATTGTTTGGAAAACAACAGAATGATTCCTTTATGAAATTCTTAGAAAAATTGAACAAGGGTATAAATGAATTTATCCCATAGCCTTTAAAATAGTAATAATTATTTGAAATACATTATTAAAAAAATGTATGTGGATGATAATGGGGTCCCAATAGATAATTACTTATAAACAACCTCAGATAATGAAGAGATTGTGAAATAAACCCTTACCTTGTACTTTTACTTAGTTGATGGTATGTTAATCTCTTGTATAATAGTTAAAACATTTTTATTAAATTATACAAGAACCATATACATAATTATGATATCATATATGATCTTCTAATACTGCCTTGTTAATAATAATATAGTATTATCGTCGTTTCGGGTGTTAACTTACTCATTTTCTTTTATATGTTTTGTTACATAATCAATGATTGTTATGGATAGGTTGTATCTTATTCATATCCTAAATGATATAAATTCCTTAAACATTATTTTTAATCATAAAATGAGAATTAAACTTTAATGGATATTATTGGGAATGAATCTCATCGCGTTCGTGGAGACGGTAGTCCGTACGTACGCACGAACGACAATATCAGTCTTTTGATATTAAAATAATATATAATGGGATATTATATCATATATAAAGAATAAATATCATGTTATATTTATTATTTACATGAATTAAACATCATTATTATACCCATCCAAATAATAATGTTTTGAATAACAATTACACCACGATGTGGAGACGGTAAGCTATACGTACGCACGTATTGTGACATGTCATTCAAAGGATGGATATAATAGTTAATATGGTTGAGCCATATTTATAATAACATCATAATATATATAATATATTAGAGTTATCATTTTAGAATATGAATAACATAGAAGGAAGATGTTGAAGAAGAAAGGAACTTCAAAGAGGGTGGTGAAAACATTAAATCTTCTTTGGGTTCTTGCATTTGATTTGATCAAAAGGGTTCATTAGGTTGGCTTTCTGATCAAACTAAGACCTCTATGTTGAAGTGATGGAAGTTGGGAGAATATTTTGGCAGGTTTTGTCCGATACAAAAGGATTTTATGGTATGAATTTGAGAGAAGGAGGTGCCCTTTTATAAGAGGGGTGTGGGGCACCTTAGCAAAAGCTAGAAATATTATTTTATAATAATTTAATATTGGCTCTTTAATGGTTCCAAAGTAGATTGATTAAATTTTAAGGGGTTATTGGACTAAAAACAATCAACCAATAGGTTTTAGACAGATTTGGGTCATTATATTAACCTTATCGTTTATTTTTAACACTTAGTTAATTAGTTTGACACTTACCATGTCACTTTGAATTTGTATATTATATAGTTAATTAAGGTACTATATAAATCAACATGACCCCCATGTAGTCCATTAATAATACACCTATAATTATATAAGTCCTTTGGCTGATCCTTATATTTTTAGGAATAGAATATAAATTAATAATATAATATTTGTTTAAAAAACTCTTTTATGTCAATTTGGACACTATTGGGTATTTTGTTTTAGTTAATTTCATAACAGCATTATTACTTCAAAAAAATTCATATAACCAATCCTAATATGTCATATTCACCAATAAATTTAGTGTAATCCAAAAAAAGTCTCAAATTACATTTATTTTTATATTTATAATATCAATTATTTTATTATTTCATTAATTAGGTAATTACTGGATCTCCATTGTGTCATAAATAAATTAAATTATTTAGTGTATAAAAATTATATATAAAATAACATTATTTAGGAAATATTTTTATCTTTCTAATGAATATTTATAATTGAATTTATCTTCTGTGTAAACCTATAATTAAAATGTTTTAGTTATTAAACATTGATTTCATCTCTTTTAACTCTTCTATAAATTAAATAATAATAAATGTCCTAATCTAATGCAAGTGAACCTAAATGATAATATTTTATTCCTAAGTTTTTTTTGGTCGAGATACAGTTGTCCAATAACATTAAGACATGTGTTAGGATAATATTAATATCATTTTTACCCTTAATTCCCCTATTTACTTTTAAACGTGGTAAATAAAAGTAAAAAGATACTATTCAGAAAAAATTATTTTTAACTTATTGAACCACATTTACTCCTTGATATTGACCTTGTCTCTTTGATTTTAGAAATTACAATCAATGAAGCAGTAAAATTATGTTTTATGAGAATTTTCAAATTCTCTTAGGAGGTGGGTAAAAGGCGGTGAAAAGTGTCATAAAATTCTTATATATATAAAATTGTTCTAAACGAAATACAATGAATTACATTGAACATGTATTGGTATTATGAATATATATTGACCTTAATTAAATTTAAATAAAATAAATAATTATTTAAATAAAAATTCACTTTTAAATTATAACTCAGTGTTTTTTCTCTATTCATCAAAAATTGATTGTTTTCAAAAAAAAATACAAAAAATTCACCCTATGACAATTTTGATATTTTGAATCCAAAAATGAAGTCCATTTGGAAATATAAAATTTATAAAAGTTCAAAAAGTGGGTATTACTATTCATAACGGCTAGTTTGATTGGTTATGGTGTGTGTTAGAACTTGAAGTTGTGTACAACGAACGGTACTATATTATTCAAAGAAAAGTGTACCATGAAATCTTGGGTTGTTACACATTTATTATAAATTGGATAGTTTAGATGTGTTTTCCTTTACATCATCTACACATACTCCATCTCATGTAAAAATTGATAGAGATTTTCTACAATAGATAATAAGATAAGAAATCAAAAAATTCTATGGGTGATGCGAGCACAAATGGAGATCAAATTTTTTAGATAATTATTAATGGAAAAAATATCCTATATTTCATAAGAGGCTATGTAATAGATATATTAAAATACAATGAATTTATAATGAATTTTATCATGTACTAATTTTCAAGGATCTATACCAATCATGAAAATTAGGGAAATTTTAAATTTTTGGTTCAGAACTTTAGGATACCACCAGTGATAAGAGCCTTCATCAACTAGTGAGTCACCAAAAGTTTCTCACACGAGATCTTAAAAAAAATTGGATGACAAAAAATACATCTTTAATGTGATGGATAGGGGAGGTTCAATAATTATGAAATTCATCAATCTATTTAATCCCTTCCTATATTTCCATCTAACGCCTTTAAATTCAAGAGATGAAATAAATGTTTCAAAAATTATTTCAACCACATATATATAATCAATTTATTACATGCCTACTAAAATATAATAGTTAGATAGTCTAATGCCTCCACTATATCATCCCGTATGTTTGTCACCAGTTGACGTAATCAAACTACTTATACCTTTTCTTTTTAGATAGACACTTCCTCCTACAACCACACTACCATCCATTACAACCTTTTCCCTAACATACAGTTCTAATGTTTCATCCCAATACAGTGAAAGAAGCAGAGCAAAAGACAAAGGGAATGATAAACTTTGTCAAAACCCATAATATGAACAATAAATGTATTTTTATGTTAATTTTTTTTATAAGGCCAAATTTTATTTACACTTTCACATTTATATTTATTCTAATCATATCTTTTTGGCTCTTAGATAATGAATACTCATTTTATTATTCTATTTTCTCTCTATGTTTAATAATTGTTCGTAATTTTTGATAATCTCAATGGGAGAGATAAATTGGGAAATTAGTTTTATATTGGTATGAATACTTTTTTCCAAATAAAATGCATATCTAATTATTTATGATTACTCATTTGAAAGAGGATTTATAAAATTCCATGTTTTTATCATCAAAAAGGGAGAGATTGTTGGAAGCTCCTTGTATATAGTTTTTTTACACTATCTTATTTTAATAATTAGAACCTATTATTATTTTTTTTACTAATGGTTCAAAAGTTTTATGATAAAATTTTATATGATAACAATGATTCTATAATATTTTTATTATGTTTGATGGAATGTCACCATTGGCTGGGAGACGTTGATACCACCAAGACCTGCTACCGCCATGATGAACTACCACCAGACTGAGTAACTATCACCGCCAATAAGAGCTACCACCAAGATGAGATACCGATCGACTGAGTCACTATCACCACCGATAAGATATACCTATAGGATTAATTACCATAAGAGGTGATTCAATATTACCTTAGGAGGAGTTACTAATAGTGGATTCACCTCTTGAGGAGAGTCACAGCTAGATGCTGAGTCACCTCCAGCTTTTTGATACAATTGTTGACAGATAAATTTTACGTGAATGGATAAAGGAATCAATCAATTATTGTACTATTTGAAAAAGTCTTAAAGACATATTAAAAGTCGACATGAGGATTGTGGATCTCCACTAATCAATGAAGCATTATATTCACAAATTATATCTCTCTCAGAAATATAATTATAGATACAATAGAGAGTTGATAAGATCTCTTACTAAAAAACCACTAGTGGATTGTGAAATAAAATTTGGGAATTCTCATGAACTTTCGGATTCATATTCTTTAAATATCGATGACCTAGAACCACAAAACCCGTTATAGAGATTGATTGATACATAAAACGTAGTATAAATAAAACATACCTATATATTCATATGATCCTCTATTCTTCTTCAATTTTTCAGAAAAAGAACATACTCATCCCCAATCCTGATATGAGGAATCTGAACATATAGAACACATCAAACTATTATTTCTCTAATATTATTTTTTTTACTATTTTACTTTTATGTCGTGTGTTGTTTTCCTATTAACCAACAGACATTGTATTCTGCACATTATTGTATAATACTTATTATTATAATCTTCCTCATTTTTACCCACTATGACCGTGGAAGATGTCCATGTTTGACATGTTCTATTCTTACATTCAACAAATAATTTTTGAATAGTATTATTAGCCTAGACATCTTGTTTCTGACATCTATATATCAAATCCTTGTTGTGGATTAATTTTATTATATGGTATAATCTCCATGCAAGTGGTTGATTTCCAAGTGGAGGGGATTTTGTATCACCTAGGGACTGAACATCTTGTTTATTCTATTATTCCACTATTTTATTTTATTTTTTACTATCATATTCAAGATTACTATTTATTAAAAATCATTAATAATTAATTTTAACTAGTGTTAATATATGTATAGATCAAAGTAAATTGATTTCAAAAGTTAATGTATTTCAAAAATATATTTTAACTGAGACCTAATCACTTTGTAAGAAATATTTTAAAAGGATTGATCTTATCATGGTCTTCTATTTTGATTAATAGGACAATTTATTATGTAAAGGATATTTTATTTTAATCTAGATATTTAAATGAATTTTTATTAGGAACAAAATTAACCCCCTTTTGTGTTAATCACAATAAATATAATTACGAATACTGAAATTTAATCAGGATAAACTAATTTCTTATTTTTAATAATTATATATAATATCATGTAATAATAATTATTTATTATTAACTTATAATGTCTGGTAAAATAAGTAAACATTTGTTAACATTGTTATGGTTAAAACAGATTTACCAAGTGGGGGAACCAAAGATATACTATTTGAAATATCACCAAAAAATTGATATTATTTTATTAGTTGACATAACATAAACCATACATCTTATATTTTATTCTGTTGTTTTTTATATCCCCATTAATTCAGAAATACATTAGTATATTTTAATCATTATAAAAATTCCATGTGTGTCATATACCTTCCTTATTAAAGGATGTCAACATTAATATATTCCTCCCACATCTTGATCATTGAATCTTATGTGATAACTACCATAATCCCTTCACAATATCATTACTTAGGTACTTGATGTTATTTTTAGGACATAATACCAATCTATTGAGGATTAAGTTGTTCTAAAAGAAGGTTTCACAATGAAGTTGTATAATTCTTAACAGAGTACATTAAATTTTATTTCTTCTTCCACTATATATAAACATGTTCTATACAACATAACCCAGTAAATATAGTATAATAATGAAAATTATATTTTATTTTTTCTATGGTTCAACATTTATTAAGATCATTCTCCATCATAGGGGAAATGAAAACATCGTTCATTCGTACGTGTGGACTACCACCTTATGAAGTGAGGCATTTAGTTTTTCATCACAATCATTCATGGTTTTTTATTATTATGAATTTATTGTTTATGTATGATATTTATGGAATAATTATAATTATAAAATTATAATATATTTTATATCATATTAACTATCAATCATTTGGACAACAATAATGTCTCATTTCGTTATATGTGGACTACTACCTCCCCGAAGTGATGTGAATATGTTTTTAATTATAATTTATATGACTAGAAATAAGGATATATTTGTTGGATATATATTATTTTTAGGATATAGTATTTATTCTTTAGAGATGAATTTACATCTACATTTTTTAGTTCCATTCATCAAAATGTTGTTTCACCACATATGCGTACTTATAGACCACAATCACTACATAGTGTTGTAATTTATTTTTCACTAGCTCATTGTATAAATTATTAAATAAGTTTTATGATGAATAAATATGATAATTATGTATTTATTAATATTCGAGAGATGATAAAACCATATCAAAGGTGAAAATATTAAAATTATCAAAAAGATATGTGCATGAAAGATACATGTTTCCACTTAAAGGTTCATTTTAATGATGATGTGGAAAATAAAATGATAATTTATAGAGGAATAATAATCAGTATGTTATATATGAAAATAATTTAATAGTATATGTATATTAAATTAATATTTATTTTATATGATATTTTAATTCATATAATTTTATTTGGGACTGGAGGAAAATATGTTATCTTATAATATGATTCATTTTTTGGCATATCAATGCTGAATTTCCAGTGTGGAAAATTAAATGGTTCATATAAATTACAACCCATATATTTTTAAACCTCTATTTAGCCATGAAATGTTCATTTAATTGTACAATTTCCACCACTTAGTGGTACTTAAAAAAGTAAAAAATAATTAATATTCGATATTATTTCATTTCTGGTCAACTTTTTTCTTCCTTGTCTATTATAAAAGTTTTTCATGGGTATAATTAAATACAATTAAAATGTAATAAATTTTTTATTCTCATTAACTTTATCTTCTTTTTAATTTCATTAAAAAACCAGTTTTATGAATTATTTTTTAAACAATCACTTTTTGATAATATGAAAATAGGTAAAATTAATATTAACTTTTAACATATACAGATTGAATATATATTCCCATTATCATGACCATTATTTAATTTTAATATTCCTTCATATGTTTACCAAGTTGTTTCCGATTTTTTTTTCAAAAATTCTACAAATTTTAGGATTTTTAAAAAATATTTTATAATGAAAATGATATTTTATCCATAAATGTTTCTGTGATATTTTAAATGTATTTTCATCTTTGTTTAAATGATTTAAGAATTTTTTTTGATTACTTTTTTATATGATCTTATGATACTATCCAATTTCTCTATCTATATTGCGTATTATGATTATGATTATTTAAGGATGATTCTTTAAAAACTATTTCTTTCGTATAAGTTAATTAAATAAGTGGAAACCTTACAGAAACCTGTTTCTTTTAAATAGGTCATGATATGATGAATTATGAACAATTAAATAGAACCATTTTCAAAACATGGATTATTATATGATTATATTTTGAATTTTTTATAACATAGTGGAACAAATATGTATGTATTTGATTATTTGATGGGTGGTTTTTATTTTATCCCTCTAAATCATTTGTTTAATATGGATAACTCATGAGATAAATATTTTATGAATGAACATGGTTTCATGTTTACAATATTATGTGTGGACCGACTTTCAATCAATAAATTAATGTATGAACATAGTTTCATGTCCATTTGATAAATCAAGGACACAATATCCTGAATTTATGTTTATGAAAGGACCTTATTTCATGTCTTTAGCTTAATGCGTGGAACTATAAATATTTATAAATGTTCCAAATGATATAGGCTTCTGTCTTTTCACATCAATCTATTTATTATTTGATATCATGTCTCATGAATGATTTTTTATGATTCCACAGAGCTCTGAATTTTTTCTTTTTTATGAAAAATCCTTTTTTTATAACTCGTGATTAATCATATTTAATTGACTGGGTTGAAATTTGTTATGTTATAATCATTTTCCCATATGCTTATTATCTTGAATGATCAATTAATAATATATCCCATATTAACCTATAATGAGCATAAAAGGTTACCCTTTATTTTGTATTCTATCACCATGTTTTGATGAAATTGTCTAAGTATAATATGTCTCTAAGGGTATTAATAGAAAGGATATTTTGGGAAATAGTGAATATCATTCATGAAATATGCTGTTTATGTATGTAGTCTTTAAAGAAACTAAATAATTATGGTTTTAGCATGTGTCTAAATGTGTTATCTATTTTATAATTATTTAAAATGATGTAATATTTATGGATGTTATGCTTGGGTATCCTTAGGTGGTATAAGAGCTGGGTTTTGTTGTTTCTGGGGATTTGGATTAGATATCTTTTTTGAAGTCCCAGGAGATAATTCTATATATAGGATACAAACATTATTTCATAGAAATGTAGGGATTATGTGGTTTTCATAGAAAATACATACCTATCTAGATACTAGAAAATATATATGGTTGTGTGGAGAATTATTACAAGGGCTCACATATTTGATTGGTGAATATTTCCAATTAACATAATCTTCACCTAGAGCCAATGAGGGGATCTATGACTACATAGCAGACAAAGCACCATTATGGGATATAATTAGGTTAATTCACATTTTTATTTTGAACTAGTATGAATAATTTAAATTGTTGATGAAAATTAATGAACTTGGTTAAAAATATTTTTTCAATGAGTGATATAATTATTTCATAATTTAGAGAATCATAAGAAGAATTTTAATAAATATATGAATTTTCAATCTGTATTTTAAAAATGTTTTTTTGCACTATGATTTTATTATTAATCAATTCATGGAACTATAAGTAATCATGTGAAAAATGTGAAATCCAATGAAATAACCATCTTTATGATTAACCAAATGGATCTAACGTTGGGGTGAGAAATCATATGATGGGGCTCACTCAACTATCTAAACATACGAGTGATTATGTGTATCATTTCAAACCACATAATTTTCCATGGGGGGAGTAACATTCTATTGTATATTTTCTGAGACAACATTTAACCTTCATCTATGTGTTGTCCGATCCACTAGGTACCAAACAAGGGATTAATACGATGGAAAATATATTTTCCATTCTTCAACTCTCAAACCACAAGAAATTTGTTGTAGTTGTATATTTCTTGGAATTAGAAGATTATAAATGGTTAATTATTTTCTGTAATATGATTATAGAAGATTAAATTTATTTTCCGAGTAGAAAAAAATAGAGAGTGATTTGAGTTTCCAACCATTTTTAAATGATTTAAAGAAAAATCCATAACTGACGTAAAAAAACTAGTTAATTATAAGTTTATAATTATAATTTTTTTAAAGGATTATAAAACTACTGATCACATCTCAGTTAGAATATCATTGAATATAATTCATATTTTGAGGCTAATATATTATTATAAATCACAATATATAAAACACTGATTTAATTTAGCTATTAAAATCATACTTTGTTATAGTTTTGGAATATTGCAAACCAATTTACGTTAAAAAAATGAAAAAATTAAAGTCAAATTGTTGAAATTAATAAATTTTTTATTCTCAAGAATAGACCTAATATCCCCCACAACTCTCACTTAATACAAGTTTATTATCAAAAAATTATTCACAACTGAGGTTAGGTTTTACACAATAGCACACAAGGCTATCTGAGAATAGAGAATTTTCCATAGATCAACATGGGAGTAATGAATGATAAAAAATAAACACATTAAATCTTGGAAAAAGAAAAACTATTACATTGATTTCTATAGGACTAAAATTTTAATGGATTGAGAGGTTGTGTTAATAACATTCCCTTTTAGTACTGGTGACTATGTTTTATTGAAAAGTTGAGTAAAAAAACAAAACTGAAAATCATTCTAAAATATGAAGATACATAAATGAAGGATGAGAAAATGTAATGAATTTCAATCATAATTTTTTTTGCTTTTCATGGGTCCTTTAAACTATTTTTAAAGGCTCTTGAATAAGTTTCGTAACAAATGTATGATAACAATGTGTCGCAGAATTCAAGAAATAACTTTTTCACTGGATCATCTTTTTTTCGTGTTATTACAAAATAGTTAAATCAATGATTATCTATTTTCTTGTGTACATCATTATATTTCAATATCTATTACCGTAAATTCCCCAACACACATGAGGGATTTCTTCTGAATTTACGCCTTTCTTGTTTTTCCAATTATCCATTGTAAAAAAATAATAGAATAATATAGATCTATGTACTGAGTGTCAGATATGTAAGAGTATAACTTTTTTATTTATGTAATATATGTAGTTGTTTACAAATAATCATACTTTAATCCATGGTTCTCTAGTTACATTAAGTTCCTTAATCTATCTATTAGATAAATAATCTAGAAGTAAATTTGAATAACTTGGGGGCTCTTTATCAGAATAAGATTTATCAATATAATCATGAACTATTGGTAAAATACCTATGTGGTAGCTTCGGATTATGATGTAAGATCTTATGGGTATCATATAATGGTGTTTTCATAACTATGTGAACTAGTGGTAGTTTTATTGGATGTAATAAACAATTCCATTGTACTTGCACTCAGGGGTAGCAATGGATTTTCCATGGTCGTTTATCTACTAAATGGTAGAAATATCTTTTAGTATCACAATTGAACATACTATAGCTTTGAAAGGTATATCATTTAACTAATGGTATATGTAAATGATAGAAAAATATATATAAATTTTCATAATTTATAAAGAAAAACATTTAATTTTATAAAACATATATCTTATTAGGGACCTAATAAACAAGATTTGATATCAGTAAAATATATAGGTTTGTGGATGAAGCAAAAAATATCCACTTTTTATGATAAACAATAATTTCATTCATAATCATAAAAAAAAAATTTCAGTCACATATCTTGAAAATGATAGATTAAAAAAATGAAAACCTTTTTATATGTTGATCATAATACATAAGTAATTCATATTTATTCATTCATTACATATAATTAATCACTATTTAGGTATTATATAAACTTGAGAGGTAATATAAAAATTAATAAGGAAAAAATTGGATGAAGGGAGAATTTAGATTTAATAACATATTGAAATGGTAATATTAGAAATTTATCTGCAAACATATAAAATCACTATAAAATTCAGATATGTGTCTGATGATGAATCCTTATCTCTAGTATATGTAGTGTCTACTATCTAATTTACTATTTGAATAATAGTCGGAAGAGAGGAGAATAGATTAGGTGAATGGGGAAAACATATTGTAGAATAAAACTATCCTAAGCATACTCATATCTTCTATAGGGGTAAGGCTAAAGGGACAAACTATAGTGGTGGTTATATTCAAGGATGATGATAAAGGCTCCAAAAGGGAATAATTCATATGTATGATCAGAGGTGAAATGATACCAGTCATTGTGGTGTAAAAAATTGTTACATTAACTCTAAAAACATATAAATCACTCACCCATGATGCTCTACATTCTCGAAAAATTCATCATTCTATAATATGAATAAATTAAGAAGAGATAAAAATGTATTCAACTAGATCACTTACTACTCGAAGGCCTTATTCAATGGAAGAATTCTGAAATTATCATTCATGAACATTATGTGAGAATTAAACTAATTTTTGGTATTAATCCATGATAGATAATAATTCATAGAATTTGTGATTGTTTCCCTATCACTTCTAGCGTAATTTAAGAACTCTTTGAAAAACTAACAAATGTGATCACTAAGTTATTTAATATAGAAAATATCATCCTAATGATAAGTAGAGAGATCACCCATCACATATTGTAGTTATTCTATCACTATGGATCTAATGAACTCAACACTAACTAGTGAATATGGGGTTGGAGGTGGAGTTGGGGAAGATGATATTGCAGGAGTAGAAAATGACTCTAGCCTCTCTCAAATATATAACTCCCTCCTTGTAAAGATATAACCATGTACTTCATATAATATTTAATGTATTCAATATATTCCAAAAACTACTAGTTATTTATTTCTTGATATTCCATATTAATTAATATTATTTGTTAGATATGTAAAATTTAAAATGAAACTATAATCTAGGTGTTAGCTTCATGGAGCTTTGTTTATTGAACTGAGTAGAGATAAATAATCACACTATGAAATGATAGAATGTAACGACGCAAATTTTTTTTAATTGAAGTTCCTCATGATCTAATTAAAAGTCTTATTATGGATATATAAAATGTGAAATTCCCCCATTTTATATTTCTAGATTTCAAAACACTGTTTTGAATTGTGATTGTTGCTAATATAGTCATTGAACAATGATCACACGATTAGTATAAATGTAGGGATTTTACAAATCAAATTTATTCAGAAAAAGGAAGTGATGTCCTCATCCAGTAGAAATTACCCATAGGAATCCATCTTTTTGGAGCTCATAAAGGAGGTGGCATCATTGGGATTTGCTTTTGACCAAGCCCAAGCTGATCTTGAACACGTTAAGTTTGAGCAGAACAGACTACAGGAGAAGTGGAAGTTAATAGAGATTACCACCCGAGCGATGTTATCCAGGCCACCCTAAAGTATATCACCATCACACAACGTACCCTTCAGTCTTATGTTGGTGTTATAAGGGGTTATGTAACAAGACCATGTCACTATGACTATGTACATCAATTTTTTATGAATAATGTGCATTCATTTTATTATTGTTACATTGTAAATAATTTTAAAAGCACAAATAGAATTTTTAGTTAATATTAAACTAATAAATCTATTTTTATTATTAATGGATTTTTCAATTAAATATTATTTTAATAAAATATTATTATTATATTAAATTTTATTTAATATATATGATCATATAATTTTATGAATGTAATTGTAATTTTCATTAAGGTTTGAAAACTGTTTTTGTCCAAACACATGAATTTTCGGTAAATGTCAATTATTATTTTACAAGTAAAAATTAACATATTTCTAAAATTATTTATATAAAATGAATATTATTGGTGGAACAAGGCTTTTGAAATTATCAAATGGTTAATTTTTCATAATTTTCAGATACAGTCGAATATTTGTGTAAAAATTAAATAATGTTTACATATATAATGTGTTTTATGACATCATAAGGACCAAATAGTGATGTCATAAAATAATATAAACATTATGGTCAGCGTATATATGTTTTACCATTAATATAAAGTGATTTTGGGTTTGGTTGACTTATTTTATAATGCTTTAGCGGACACTTCAAGGCTTATAAATCATTTTGGATTTTGTAATTGTTTTCCTTGAGGGTGTGACTCACATTCACATAATCCGTCCAATTATTTTAAGAATTTTGGCCACTAACCTCATAAAATATTCTTTTCCAGTCCCCTTTAGAAAAAACCAGGGGTAAGAACCATGGGCTGGTTTGTGGTTTTGAGTAATTTAATGTGAGGTGTCCCAAACCTAAATAATAAATAATTCCCTCTCATTTCCTATATAAACCCACCCAATATCCCACTCCCTCTTCACTCAAAGCCTTTGGAGATAAACCACCCCATACCTCCCTCTCTCTAGAATCCTCCCAGGGTGCCTCAATCTCCCCAGATGCCACTCTCAAGCCTCCCCAATGCCTTTGGGATCACACTTCCAAGTAACAGATTTCTTCCATTCTCATTATTATCCTATATTATTTAAGTAGTTAGGCCCTTTCTTCGATTAAAAATTTTGGGGCATGATTTAACACCTCTCCCATACTTATTTCATTATGTTTCAATGTTGGGATACCCATTTATCAGACATTAATTCCTCACACGCACACCCATTACCCTGCCAAAATTCTGTCAGAGATTTTTCTCTCCTCTTTTACATCCAAGTTATTCTGTTGAATTGTGAATATAAATTCCATTACATTTGTTGGGAAATTTATCTATATTACCCCCACACATTGAATTTCATTTAAATATGATGAGACAACCCTTTCTCTCTCATAATCAATTTTTTATGAGTTCTTATTTTAAAATGTTATGCTGATGAAATTGAACTACGATTTCCAAGGCAATGTCATTGTGTAGTGAATACCATTCCCCTTTCTCTATGAAGGGTATTCACCATTATGAACATTTAGATAATGATTATAAATCTTCTTGTATGTATTAAACATCCCTTAATCATGGAATAAATTATTATGATTGATTCCATGTTATATGATCCATGTGGCACACTTATAAATTAAATAAAATGTTTAAGAAGGGTTCGCCCAGATAGCAGTCCAATGAATTGGGTAAAGTATAGTATCATGATACATGATTTGAAATGGGTGTTGAATCATGAAAATTCAAGTGCAATGAGGTTTTAATCATGCTTCATGTGCAACGAGGGTTTACTCAGGGTCCATTTTCAATGAGCCTTGGCTCGTGCTAATTCCATGTTAAGTGTTGTTGACACACTTCTATGTTATGATTATCATGATTTATCATGCCTTTATGTTAATTTTTCTCTTGTGTTCCATTTATATTCCTATTTTCTGACATGTATTATATTACATATGTTATTCCATGTTTATTCCATTACTGGGCATTATAGCTCACCCTTTTCTTATGCATATCCCCATGATATCTTGTGCAATGCTATATATGAGGGAATGTCATGGTCATATAAAGGAGTTTTTCAACAATTATGTTATGTGTTTTATGTTATAATATGTTATTTAATGTTCTTAAACCTCAAATACACTAGACCTCTCTATCATCAATGTTTTATCAAGTGAAGGTTTTATGTAATAAATCAGGATTAAGTGTGTAATAAAAACCATGGTGATTATAGTTGGTATCAGAAGATATGTTTAGTTAATTTTGTGATTAGGATTAGAAAAACGTAGTGAAAACATAAGGACAAGAATAATTATAAAAAAAATATCCCTAGTATTGGTGAGTATTGATTTTGTGGTTTATCAAGCAAATATATCCCTACCTGGATATGAGCAGCTAGAGGTGGCTTTGGCACAGATGTATCCAAGGAGTAAAACCCAAAAACACCGCTTTGAGCTAGACTCGAACGAGAATTGATGCATGAAAATGGTCCTTATAGCACTCTTGGTTATGAAAATCCTGGGGATATACATTGGAATAATTGAAATATTAGTATTAACCCTTATTAATAGAATTAAAAAAAGGCCTTACGAATATTTATTAGAAATTAGACCATGAATATCATAGATTGAATCCTTTGGATTAAATTGCTATGGAAATAAAAGTTATTTATAAGTCATAAATTTTTTCCTTTGTTCACCCATTATTGGTTACCTCGAACATTCCTTTTATTCATGCCAATGGCCGGTAATAGGAGGACTTGGGATAACAACTAATGTGAAGATTAATTCATTGATTGTTCTAATGAGATCCCCAATCCTATGGGAGCGGGAATTGTGAACATTGTCATGATACACTCTCAGTTAAATCATGCATTGAATAGAAACATGGGTGAAGAGGAACGTTCAACCCCCCCCCCCCTCCAAGAAAAAACAAGCCACTATCAAGTGCTTCATGAGACAAAGGCCTCCTACTTTTAATGTATCATTTGATACCTCAATCGGCGAACAATAGACCAACTCCATTGAAATGATATTCTACATCCTTCAATGTTATAAACAAGATAAGGTTCTTCTGGATTTTTATCATTCGGATGGTGAGGTCGATCAATGGTATATGTTGATAAAAAATATGAAGCCCAAGGAAGTGATTGAGGAATTGTAATGGAATGATTTCTGGAAGATGTTTTCCGATAAATATTTTTTGCACACCCTCCAAATTAAGATGGAATGGGACTTCGTAGCCCTCTAGAAAAATATTGAAGAATCTATTAGAATGTACGAACCAAAATTCACAAGGCTTGCACGATATGACTCCAGGTTTTCCTTTACCCCCAAATGCAAGGTTGATCGCCTCTTGGGTGGGATGAAATCTAACCTACCGAAAGCATTGGCGATCCGTGACTTCGACAGGTCTGAGGAAATGGTATGAGGTTCCCTCAAGGTCGAAATGGAGATCGGAAAATCTCAGGGGTATCCTGGGGATAAAAAGATTAAGGTAGACTTCAATGTAGGTTGTCTGATGGATAAATCCAACAGTGCTAAGATGATCCAGCACCCCACTTGACAAATGTGACTAATGAAGAACCTCAGAAATTTCCTTAAGGGGACAAGGAAATACTTTAGGAGTTGTAGAAAAGTGAACTTAGCTGTTAACTGCTGACATGAAAAATCCATAGCTACAATAGAGTAAAAGAATTCTTCATTCCAACCTCAACACGTTTTACATTACAACAACTGCAATGCACCAGTAAATCTTGTAAATCAACATCCTAAGATAAGGGTTTTGTAGGAAATCAACAACCTGCCAGACTGCAAGGGAGATATTTTTCTATCACTACTAACGAAGTGGGCCCCAACAATGAAGTGGTGACAGGTACACTAGTTATTCATTCAATAATAGAAAACATATTTTTTTCTTCAGTTTCTATGCATTCTTTTATATCTGAACATTTTAGTAGAACAATCCCAACACCACCACAAATCATGGATGTAAATATATCGGTGAGTATGTAAAAATGGGAAATCATTGCAACCAATGAATATTACTCCTCCCCTATCATAATATATGGATTGAATTTTTGATCAAACCTCATCATACTACCTCTAGTGGAATTGGATTCAATTCTTGGGTTGGATTGGATTCCCTTATATAGAGACATCAAAAATTGCCATGAGAGGGAAATCACTCTCCATGTAGATAATTGACCCCTGATTCTATTCAATTTCAATGAGGAAGATGAATCTTATTTATCTCCGTCATCTCAATTGTGGATATTAATATACTATGAGAACATGTATCTGGCTCAGATGATTGAGTCTAATGATGTGAACATCCTTGAATACATGCCTATTGTGAGGGAATTTGATGAAGTGTATCTGGAGGAATTTCCCAATCATCTTCCTAAAATAGATGTTAAATTCTCAAATGATATTATAACTAGGGAACTAAAAATACCCTATACTCCATATAGAATGGCTGTTGGGGATCTAGAAGAGCTTAAGAATTAACTACATGAGAATCTGGATAAAGGGTGAAAATGACCAAGTGCATTACCAGCGGGTGCACCAGTACTCTTCATCAAAAATAAAGAATGGTCAATGTGCCTTTGCGTCAATTATCATGATCTTAACAAAATCATGATAGAGAACAAGTATCCTCTCCCAGGAATCGATGACTTGTTCGATCAGCTACATGGATCACAAAACTTCTCCAAGGTGGATTTGTGGTTGAGATATTATCATGTAAGGGTGAAGAAAGAAGATATCCCCAAGAATACTTTTCATACTATAAAAGGGTACTATTAATTAATATAAATGCCTTTTGGACTCACTAATTATCTATAAATCTTCATGGAAATGATGAATAGAGACTTTAGGGATTACCTCAAAACATTTCGGGTAGTCTTTATAGATTATATTCAGATATACTCCAAAACCTAGGAGGATCATTAGGAGCATCTAAAAACTATACGTGAGACCTTAAGGAAGGAGAATCTCTATGAAAAGTACAAAAAAGTGTTAGTTTTGGTTGAAAGAGGACCCATTATTGGGACATTTCATCACAAGAAACAGGATTTCATTGGATCTCTCTAAAATATATGCAATTGAGGGATGGTAGAGGCCAACATCTGTAATAGACATCCATAGCTTCTGGAAGTTACCTTGATTTTATCAAAGATTTGAGATAAATTTCTTAGGATTTTCCAACACACTTACCAAGATAACATCAAAGGGAATGAAGTTTTTTTGGAGTGATGAATATGAAGAAAGCTTCAAGGAGTTAAAAAGGAGGCTTATCACTGCGCATGTGCTCACTGTACACAGAAATAGAGAAATTTTAGTGGTATTCATTGATGATTCAAAGAAGGTTCTGTGCTATGTGTTAATGAAAAATGATAATGAAATTTCCTATGATTCAAGGAAATTGAATTTTCATGAGCATAATTATCAAAAACACGATATGGAGTTGGTTTCGATGATCTTCTCCTTAAAAATTTGGTTGCATTATCACTTTGGGGAGAACTGTGAAATATATACGGACCAAAAAAGCCTCATGTATGTATTCATAAATAAAGAGTTGGACATGAACAATAGAATATGTTTAGATCTGATCAAATTATATGACTACTCAACCCATTACCACCCTGGGAAAGCGAACAAGGTGGCAGATGTTGTAAGTTAAAAGGACCTGACGATTCTATCATTGATGAGAATTGATATGGATCCAATTTTCTTAGACTTGATGAAGATAGACATGGTAATCATAAAAAAGGGAACATCATCAATCCTTTTACAAATGATTGCTCAATAATATTTTTTGGAAATGTTAAAGGATGCTAAAAAGGATGATGCAGGAATTCAGCAGAAAGTGGAAGCTATCAGAAATGGGAAATCCACAGAGATATGCAGAGAAATTCCAAGTAATTCATTTGAATTATGCATCTAAATTACATTATGTTTGTGGGTAAATGTATCTATATGACCCCCTTATTGTTCAATTCAAGTAAATATGATGATACACCCATTTCTCTCTCATCAACCTTTTTTATGAGTTCTTATTCAATAATGTTATTCTTCTGAAATTGCACTATGATTTTCCAAGCCAATGTCATTATGTAGTGAATACCAATCCCATTTCACTATCAATGGTATTAACCTTTATAAACATTTATTTATTGATTATAATTCTTCATTTCTGTATTCTACATCCTTTTATCATAGAATAAATTATGATGATTGATTCTATGTTGTATGATCCATGTGACACACATATTCATGAAATGAAATGTTTAAGAAGGGTGCACCCTGATAGCACTCCAAATCATTGGGTAAAGTATTATATCATGATACGTCATGGGAAATGTGTGTTGACTCATTCAATTTCAAGTGAAACGAGGTCTTACTCATGCTTCATGTGTAATGAGGATTTACTCCTTCTCTATGTGCAATCAGCATTGGCTCATGCTAATTCCAGGTTAAGTGTTGCTGCCACATTTTCATGTTGGGATTGTGATGCATTATTAGTCATTTATGTTCATGTTTATCTTGTTCCCCATTCATATTCATATTGTATAACATGTATTTTTTCCTCATGTTATTCCATTTTTATTCCGTTACTATACTTTATAGGTCTCCTTTTTCTTATGAATTTCCTCAGGTTATCCCATTCAATGAAGAGTACAAGGGAATATAGTGGTCATGTAAAGGCATTTTTCAATAAAGATGTTGTTTGTTTTGTGTTCCAAGTTGTTATGTAATGTTACTATGCCCCAAATACAGTAGACCACTATATATTCTATGTGGTATCAAGTGATTTTTTATGAAATAAATCAGGATTAATTTTGTAATAAAAAGAAGGGTTGTTATATCGAAGACATATTCTGATGAAATTTTGATCATCCTGAGTTAGATATTTAGAATGAGGAGGAGATGAAGGAGGGGGATAATAAGTTTTCTATAAGATATGAGAGGTGGAATTCTCTTGTAAAAATTAAACAATAGGTAACATAGAAGAATAATATTCTAAAATATATATCTAATCAAATTTTAAACTAGTGATCCCTTAGGATGTCTTTGGAAAACTGATATATATGTTTTTTTATGCACAGGTGCACTTCCCATTTCATCATACCCACTAAAATAAAAATCAACATAGGAATCCAAATAATCTAGAACAAACATGGAATATTCCAATGATATATCTCTCTTATGTGTTTCCTCATCCTCATATTCATATAAAAAGACTAGATCAACAAGGAATCTTGCTGAATAACCTTATAAATTTTTTATTACATCTCTAACATCAGATTCTTGATTTGTTGAACCATAATGAGATATTCCATTCTAGTATTGATTTGTAGACCTTTTAGATTCAGTGACATTATAATATTGGATAGACTACACATCCTTAGCTTAACCATATTTATCATACTATAAATATTTAGGTAACACAAACACTTTTTATAGACTCACGGAATTAGATATCTCAAATTAATCACTATTTAATTCTTCAATCCAATTTTTTAATAAAGATATTATTCAATTAAATTTCCTGTAAAAAGGAAATTAGTAATGTATGAATGAGAAAATATACTGGGACTCGTAGAAACAACATGATCACTCACCTATTCTTTTTAAATATGCATAGAAACATATTTATTATCTACATATTCTCTCTATATAAATCATCCAATAGAAATACACTCAATATATTATTCAAATGAATACTCTCATATCACATATCAATAAAATATATTGTCCACTAAATATTTTTTTCTCTATGTGTACATTACATGACTACACATTTCATGGTGTCTATAATTATCTAACTAAAACCTTAAAAAACATGGATTTATGTTCAATATCATCCTATTAGATGTTACATAACTCACAAAGAAACCCTTAAATTTTAATATCTTTTCCACTCTAATAAGAATAAAAATTATTTCTTCTAAAAGAGAATAATTCATTTTCCTATTTTGTAGGGAAGCTATTACTGGAGTAGGGATTTCATAATTTCATTATATCTTCTATTAAATATCTAAACTTTTTTATGCCATATATTTTTCTAATAAATAAAAAGTAAATGTAATAATACCTCATTATTGTAAAATATCACTTCCTATGATAGAACATGTGGGGAATAAAATTAAACAAAAGTCAAAATTCTTCATCAATTTCTGCCAAAACATTTAAATGAACTGTTGATTTCCTAGTCAATTCATAAATAATTATTTGATTAAAAAGTAAATAGTTCTAATGTGAAAGGGCCCCTAATAATATCCATGAACACCATTATGTTTAAATCCTAGAATTTTAGCCCATTCTCTTAAAGATGAAATAATATGTTTTAATACATTAACTATTTTCATAACAATATTTTTCTCTAAATTTTTATTCTATAAAACAGTATAAATCCTGTACTAAACTACGGTAGAATGTTCAATAATTCCTTTGGAATCATTCTACCCATCCTTGAACCTATATCACATTCCTAATGAGTAACTTTATTGAAGGTAACCACATGAAATAAATTTAATGTTTAGAAATAAAAACAAAATATGTGAGGTGGGGATTCATTGGAAATATTGGATGACTATATCACCTTTTTTCATTCATTAAAAGACCTGACTGGTCATGAAAAAAATTTGGATGCTTCAGTCATAACATTTTTTGAAAGGTTCAATTATTTATGGTCGAAGATTGAATATCGTGGGCCAAGAGAGAGGTGAAAGGGTTTCAAATGTATAATATAATAGTGTATTTATAATATAGACATAGATTTTAGGTAACTTTATCCTTTGAGGATTAAGAAGATAAAAATTAAATAATTTAAATATGAATAATAAAAAATTAAATAATATAATATAAATTTTTAAATAATAATAAATAGAAAAGGTAGTATGAGGAATGGTAGAAAAATAAAGGTATTTTTCACGATATCATTATAATGGTATAATGTCATAGTAGTATGGAATTACCGTGCTAATTGTAGGTCATACAATGGTAGATCATCCAATGGTATAATAAATAACATTCGATCATTATGGTATCATGAATATCATTAAATAATTATAATAACATGACTAATGGTTGATCATTCTGGAAGCATGACTAATGGTTGATCTCAATGGTACCATACCAACGATAGATCAATAATTTTAGTACTGGTGTTTGGATTTTTCTCAACCTAAATCAAAGTTAATTTAAGAAAAAAATATTGGCCAAAATTTATCATTTCATGTTCATGTCTACTATAGCTCATCCTTCAAAAATTCAAGGGCTTTGTGAATATAATAGAAAGATGATGTTCATTTCTAATTATTTGAAGTGTTATATCAACATTTTGAAAATGGTATCCCAAAAATATATATCATATATCAATATGTTTTGTTTTAGTATGATAGGAAATATTCTTAGAAATATTAATAGATCTTTTATTATCACATTTTATAGAGACATGTCAGAATTTATATCTATATTATAGAAAACATTGTTTCTTCCAAAAAAACCAACATACATAGTCTTACCACATCTATTTAGTTATCTTAAGTAGTGGATTAATGGATTCCATGTTTGATCATGATCCATTTTATATCTTTTAATCATCGGAGTATTAATACCAATAGTACTATCCATATGAAAACGTTTTAAAATATATTTATTTTACATTATCTATTTTAAAATAATAAAATATTTATTTTGAAAAATCTTTAAACATTGGGAAAATTTATTTTCATCCCTAAAATGGGTTTAAAATTAATTTTCCAATATTTTTAAATATTTTTTAAACAAGGAATATTTTGAACATCCAATGATAATATAAAAAACATATATTATTTTAATAAAAATATATTATCAAATTCATATAATAAATATAGTAGGGGTAAATATTCATTTAGAAAAATATTTTGAAAAAATAAAAATGAGGTAATCCTACCATATCAAGCTTTAGGATCATACTCTAAATAATATAATTTATTTAATTAAAAAAATTATTTATAATGTTTGGGTTTTTATATATATGTGGGTTTTTAACAAAAATATACTCAACTATATAATCATTTTACAAATCACTCATGACATCCATTTGATATAATTTACAATAAAAATTTCTATTACATATAAGAATCATTAGGATTTATTCACGTATACTTACTTCCAGAAAGGTGTATTAAAATTCAAGAACTTCTTCTTGACTATAACCTTAGGAATCCAATATTTATTTTATTATAATAATAGTTCTTGACTCATCTATATTGTTTATAAAGACCCATTTTGTTTTAATGGAATAGTACTCCTTTTATCATTCCACATTTTAATATACTCTATTTTTTAAAACTGATTTTTCTCTTCTTAAATAGCCATTATCTATAAGTCACCATCAATTTATTCTATAATTATATTAGGATCATTTTTTGAGAATAAATGTTAATGGTTAAATAGATTCCAAAGAAAAGATCATGTGTATATTTTTGTACTAATGTCTCCTAAAACTGAATCTAAGGGATTATATATATATGCCTAACTACACTAGTGATAGAGGTATTAAAAATTTAATTCTCATCTATAGGTTTAGGTTTACGCTATTCCTAAAAATAATTGATATTTTTCTACTCGAGTTTTGATAGAATTATCACTAGTTTTGTCATTAATATCATTATTGGAATGTTCACCTTATAGATTTTTTAAAGGTCACTTCAAATCATGTGGATAAGTCTCATTGAACATGAAAATACCAATAATTCAAAAATATTTGACTTTTTATTGAATAACCTATATGAAATACTAGATATATAATTTTGAAGGAATATTTCTTCATCGTTTTTGGATATTAACATTCCTAAATTCTTTAGTTTGTTGAGTATAATGACTTTATGACAAAAACATCTAAAATAATTATGTTTTTGTTTTCTTCCATTCCATAACTCATACTGGTTATTCTCTATAAATGACCATATTATAGGTAAATTAATTATATAAAAATATGTATTCAGAAATTCATCCAAAACAAATAGTTAAATCATACTCCTTGATCACAGTTTGGGATTTTTTTAAAGTATTCTATTGCTCTATTTTTTCAACACCAATCTATTTGGGGATCCTATGAGAATGAAATTTCATATTATAGCCACGTTGTGATCATAATGATTCCAAATATTTCTTTTCAATCTCTTCACCATGATAACATATTATTGTTATCATTATATTTCTATTAATATTCAATATATATTTAGCATATTTAGAGAAACAGAAATGTGATTCGTATATATTATAATGGGAAAATACCCATGTATATCTTGAATAGTAATCCATCTAAGATCTCATGTTTTCTATGAGGTAATGTTTTTACTGTCAGTTTAATTTATTGGTTTTGACCTAATATGTTTTCCTAGTGAGTATATGGAGAAAATGAAGGTTTTTGGTATTTTTTGATGTATGGAACCCCCTATTAAAAAAATCATTTCCACATGGTTTTGGGAAATCGTGAAGCCTAGTCCACACAGTCTGGATAATCCGTGAAGCACATTTCAGTGCATAGCATAGGAAACATGGTTTCCCTAAATCTACGACCTATGTACACCCATGTGTTTTTTGATGAGTTTTTGAAATAAGGATAACACATGGTTTGTGCATAGTTTTCCAAACCATGCACTAGGACTGTGAGAGGGTGTAATTGAGGCTGAGAGGGGCACACTATTCTGTCATAGTTTGGATAAAAATGTAGAAATACAATGTGACATTTTATTTTAAGGGTAAATTATAATTTTACCCTCTATTGATTTATCCACATTCCTTACTTTATTTGTTCATCCTTCATATAGAAATCTACCCTTTTATCCAATTGGCGAACCACTCATAATAATTGATCCCTTTTCATCATCTAGAATCTGATTCAAACCCAGTTTTATCATTGGATGTGTGCTTGTGAGTTCTATATTAATGTTGCTACTTTTACTAATTTTTTATATCAATATTTCTATTTTGTTAAGGATCATTTCCAAAAAATTTATAGTGTTTGTATTTTTATCTATTTTCATCAGATCTGGAAAAAATTAATGGATGATATTGGATGATTACTCTTCAATATACTCAAGGTAGGTACTTTACACATTTTCTTTAAAGGTCATATTGTTTATAGCTTGTTTCCACTATGTCTAACTGGAAACAATCTATGTTATTCTAAGTAATATTTTTATTCCAATTGTTTAAAATTGTAATTAAGAGAATTGTTAATGGACATGCATTTCTTGTATAAACTATTCATTTATTTTTGAAGGGTATATATTATTGAATCTCTTTTCATGTATATGATTATGATGTGATTTATGAAATTTTTAATGAAATGGTTTGTATGTGTCGAAAATTTATACTCCTAAGATCCCATTTTAATTAGAATATTTTTCTTCAATGGAAATGTTTCCTCATTGGATAAAATTAAAAAATTTATTTTATTTTTTAGATTCCTTGTAAATTTCTAATCTTTTGATCTTATGTAGAAATAGGATCCATTGGATATTAAAAACCCTTGGATCCAAGTTACATTACTTATTATGATTCCTTGGACATTTATAATCCTTAAATAACAGTTTTATGAATTAACATGACCCCTTGAACATTTCGACTACAAGGATCTAGTTTTACAAGATTACATGACATGTGTAGGATGCCATTGAAATTTGTTCTCCTTGGATTAAACCAAATTGGATGCCTTGGATATTTCAACTATATGGATATTTTTTCTTTACTAAACATAGATTTATATGATATTATAGACATTTATACTCATTGGGATAGATTAGATGGATGTATTAGACATTTTCATTCCTTGGATTCTGAACAAGTTGGTATGATATATGATTTACCAATGTAGGCATATGTTTGAATTTCATTCTCCCCTACAGATAACCCTTATGTTTATGTTTCATATCACATTGAGATTTCATTGACAAGAAAACATCAATTCTACTATTATTACATATGATCTTGTTGTATCTATTTACTTATTCTACTTATATGAATAGATTTGACCTTTAATAGAGACCATTGGTGGTGGCCTACTGAGTGTCAACCCACACCTTATTTAATCAGCCATTGGGTATCTAGAAATAATTTATGGATTCAGGTAGGGATAGAGGGAAGTGATCACATACTGATGCTTTAGTAATTACTGCATAGGAGTAAGGGAGAAAATAATTGGCCTATGGATTGTGATTCTATCTTAAGAGTGATATAATTGGTATTTTTATAATTTTGTAACATGTATTACATTGGATGCATATATCCTGGTATTCCCAATATTTTATTATAAACTCCCATGATCTGAATTTGTATATGTAATTGTTGAGTGAAATTACTTTGTTATTTATATGATGATATTTATTCATCTGTTTCTCAATTATTTTATATGATTTAATATTTATTTATATGATTATACTACTATAATACACCCTGATCATGAGCGTAATGTTTATCAAATACTCCCTTATTGACCTTCACAGCTAGGTAGAAGCCTCTAAAATATGGGGAGGTACAAATTAAGCCATGTGGAAAACTGATTTTGGTTTCTATTGAATGAACTAGGTCCATGACATCAAAAAGTAGTATCAAATGATTTTTATTTCCTTTTGTCTTTCTCTTTTGGTATTAAACATGAGACTTGGATGTAATGGAATTTGGTAATGATATTGTGACTAAGATAGATAACCCGCATACTCGGAGAAAATCAAAATTTCCTATTATGTGATATGATGTTCTACATTGTGTTTCTTATATTTTCATTTATTTTACTATAAGGTTATATCTTGATGTTTGACCTTACATACGATTAGATATTTTTTCCTTTATACTGATATGGAATGGAAATATTTAATCATTCATTGTCCTAGGTACTTTCGAATTTATATGTCATGCATTATGCCCTAAAAATATTATATTACTACATGCATTTCATGCAATTTGGTTTGGTGGATTATTTTTATGTCCAAGAAATTTTGCGAACATTTCATGTCGGGACTTTGTAAATGTTCATTTTTGATTAATTGGACACCACCCTTTAATTTAATAGGTGTTTGTTCCCTTAAAAATTGAAATTTTTTTCCATATTGTTTGAAATTCTAAAGATATTTTTTATAAACAAAAATTAATTTAAATGAAATTAAATTCTAAAATGAATGGTTTCCAGGAAATAGGGAAACTAACTCTAATTTTACAGGGGTTTTCTTCACTAAATTCAAATTGAAACTTCGTATACAGCAACATAAGAATTATAGAAGAGAACCTGAGATGGGATTGACAACATTAGTGTGCATTAAGTAGTGGCTCTTTATTTTATTGGTAATTTTATGTCCCACATATATAAAATTAGCAGTAGGTATAGGTGTGCGACACTTATTTGGAATTATTTTTCCTATATTATTTTTAATTCACTATTATTACCAAACACTGAATAAGGATTCCTCGTGGAATTTTTAGAGATATTATACCTTGAAGGACTCCAGTTGTCCGCTCAGAGGGTGGTGAAGACCATGATCCCGATGTGGTGGGACCTATGGCACTAGTAAAATTACCAGTAGTACCTCTTTCATAACATCATATTATACTAGATATGAGTGATGAGGCCCAATTTTGAGAGTGGATTCTATGCTTTATGAAGGTTGTTCATGAGGCGCCGACACTATCCATAATGATAAAAGAGTTGACATGTGTGTTCTAGCAGCAACGTCTAACAAACTTTTCATTGCATGACATACCACATGCTTCATAGTGATAGATTGTGACTATTATATCAATTTTAGAGAATATCAAGACACCTATAAATAATGTAGTTAACATCTCTACATATATACTATAGGATTTTAAAAAATAAATTGTGGTACATTATTACTCAGATGGATTTTCAAAGGTATTTGGATTGGGGGGATTTATAGATATTCTTGTACAATTACATGTATCCCATGATATTGGGGGTTGATAAGGAAAGAGTGTTTATGCATATAGATCATTGAATATTATCATTCAATGAATTATCCTCCCATTTTACAAAGTTCAAGCGGATCTCAGCTGTTCATTTAGGTGAATATTTATTGAAAGATATAAGATTTGAGGATTGTCCCAAGAATGACATCTGATCATGTGTAAATAAATTTCAAGATACTAAAATTTCAGAAATATTAAATTTGGTGATGATTACAAAATATAACCAGAGAGTTACCAGGGAATCAAATATGGTAATACTATCTTTCTGACCCATTGCTCCTTGTCAGGTGGCATGAAATAATGTTTCAAGGTATCTAATTAGGGTATTACCATCTATATCAAGAGTTATGATAGTTATACTATTTATCATTAGTTTAGGGGCAGTTTAACATGAGGATCCTGTGTGATAAATACCTAGTAATATTTTATATTTTAGTAGGATTGGTCATCTATAATAGTTTTTAAGGATCCTTCAACTAGAATCTAGTGAGAGAGGACATGTAACGACTCTGTGTTTATGAATGGGGTCAAATCCCTCTCAACTGAAAAGAATGTGGTATAGTGACCCATAATTTTCTTACATTAATATTACATTGTTTCCATGATAAACAACATAATAGTATTACACAAATATGATCCAAAGGCTTATTGTCTTGGGCAAACTAGGACAACATATAATAAATACAACATCAATCATAAACATTTATTTAATTTCTTCTTCTCTAGTTTCTTATTGGAATTTGTCCTCTCCATAGTACATGTAGCCACCTGAGGATATACATCAAAAGTGGTGAGCTGGAAGCCCAATAAGAGGATAGATAAGAACAATATATCATGGGGTGAGCATAATCATAACATAGGCAAAATATCAGGAACATGAGAGGAGCATAAATAAAAGACTTGAAATGTGGCAAAGAATAAAAATGAAACATCATGTATTAGTGGTTAACTACCACACATACTTGTGAACCAATCTAGAATCTTGTTCAGAAATCATTTCAAATTTACTCATGAGATTCATCACTTTACCCAATGCATTTGAGTGCTATATAATTCTGGGTGCATCCATCAAATTTAAACATTCATATTGCGCTATATAATTCCAGGCGAACCCGTCACATCATAACATTATCATATATCATGCCAGCCACAATGAACATATAACATAAATTAACATAACTAACACATGAAAAGGAATGTGTTTCATCTCATAATAACACATTGATAAACATAGGGTTCCCAAAAGAAAGAGGGAACAAGATACTTGATACCAGAACCATCAACCTTGAATGAGAGGTAAAAGATGAGTTCTTAAGAGAAGAGTTCTTTCGGAAAACATTTGGATTGACATAAACTTCATTAGAAAACATTAATATCCCAGAAAAGGAAATACAATGATGAAAAATTATCTTTAAGGAGTGACCATATCAAAAATGGAGTGAAAGAGGTAGAACCCGAAGGATGAAAGTTGGGTTCAAGAATTTCCCCTTACATTGTACCCGAATGCTTCCTTCTTTTTAATGTCCTGTATAAAGAAATTATATTGATTAATTAGAGAAAAAGAACATTTTTTACATTAATAGGGTTCATTATAGGTTCATTATGTCATTTTATGTTTCATTGGATGACTTATAGAGTTTAAAAACATTGTTCGGGGATGTTCGATTTTATGGTTTTTCTTGGGTTGTTCACTTGTATTCACAAATTGATGTTCGGGTAAAACATGAGTAAACATACAAAAATTATATTACATGTAATTAATTATATTAATGGAGTTTTAATGATCTTATAATGAATTATATTAGATCCATGTGGATTAATCATTAGATAAGAATTAAATTATGGTTATTTGGGTAAATTTGGGTGGTTTTTGGATCACAACGAACTTGTTTTAACTTATCAATTAATAATATGGCCATAGTTTATTTAAAGATAATTAAATAGGAAATAAAACATAAAACATATTATTTTTCAACAAAAAAAATTGTTTCATGACCAGATCAGAAGGTATAAATTTAAGAAGAAAGCATCTCATTCTGGAAGGTGATAAATTAACACCTCACAAACAATGTTCTCTTTAACAAAATAAAAGGAAGACGGAAAGGGGGTTGGATGACATAATATCCCATTAGAATAATAAAATTACATTATATGTATAATAGTAGAGTTAAAATACAATTTTGTTGAAGATAGGTGTGGAGAGATCAAGAAATGAACTTGAACATGAAAAGAATTTCAAAGAGAAGAGGGAGGGAAATTACCTCTTGAATCCTTCTCCTGAGAACCTCCTTAAGGGCCTAATATAGGTCTTTTGATGAGACCAGAATCACTTGTAAGTGGGGGAGGGGATAGGTAAGGTGTTTGGGGAGAGTTTATAGATGTCATGGAGCTTTATAGGTGTGAGGAAATGTGGGTGTGAAGGGCGGCTTTTATAATGGATGGGACATCGGTTTCCATAATATAAAATTCATTAGTTTATTATTTCCCCACAAGACAAGAAATCATGAGTCTTGAATGACCAAGAATAGTAATTTTATAATGTAATCTAGAACCAAGTGCTCTTACATAATCAGAACCTCACACATTATCCAATAATTAGCTTATTTAGCCTATTTTGAAAATTACGGTATTTCACAATTCATCAAAAATTCAAGTATCTCAGAAAAATCCCAAACATTTACCCCAACCATGAATATAAATGGAGAATAAATAAATGAATTCCATTTTACAAAAATAAGTTTCAAAATATTAATAATTTAATATTTAATTAAAATCATAATTTACTTAAAAAACAGTTTTTATGATTAAAACTGATTTTATAGTGCTTTCAAAAATTACGTATGGTCTTATTAAATTATCTAAAAACATTATGAAAATTTTTCAATAATTTATGAATACATTTTATGGAAATAAATATTCTTTAAAATTAATTATTTAATTATAATTAATTATTTATTACTTACAAAATACCAAAACGTTTACTAAAGTCATGTTATCATTTTTTAAGTTGTCTAAATTTTATTTTATTATTCATAGGTAATGATACTCTTATGTTGGATTATTTACTATTAATAAGGTTCATATTACTATTCATAAGGGTATGATACTATTCCTAAAGTTACGTTACTATTGACAAAAAAATATTTTTGTTTCATTTGACTCCAAAAAACATATTGAACACTACCGTGTATGTAGGATTTTCAAAATTCCAAACATAGGAGTGAAAATACTATGTTTAAAGGTCACTTATCACTTAGTAGTTCATTATTTTGTGTTTTTATGACATAAATATAAGAAGGGAATTGTCCATTGGAAAACATTATGTTGTTACATTCTTCCCCCCTTAAGGAATTTCGACCCCGAAATTTCACTTTACACAAACTGGTGAGGGTACTTCTTCTTCATTGCCTCTTCTGGTTCCCAACTTGCATCCTCAAACTTATGGTTCCTGTACAAAACTTTGAGAAGATGTATTTTCTTGTTGCGTAGAACCTTATCTCTCTGATCCATAATCTTTACTGGCTGCTCCTCATAGGATTGATCATCTTCCAGCTGCACCACCTCTGAGTTTAGTACATGTGAGGGGTCTGGTATGTACTTCCTCAGTAGTGATACATGAAACACATCATGAAATTGAGCCATATTCGGTGGAAGTTCAAGACTATAGGTCACGAATCTTATGTGGTCAAGGATTTAAAAGGGGCCAATATACCTTGGTCTTAGCTTCCCTTTCTTCCCGAATCACATGACTCTCTTCCATGGAGATATTCAAAGGAAGACTTTATATCCAACGTCAAACTCCAAGTACCTTTGACGGTTGCCATCATAGCTCTTTTGTCGATTCTGAGCAACATTGATGTGTTTCTGGATGACATAAACCTTCTCTGTCATCTCTTGAAAATCATTGGGTCCATGTAACTTTCTTTCTCCAACTTCATCCCAACAGGTTGGTGTTCTACATCGCTTTCCATACCGAGCTTCATATGGAGACATCTGGATACTATAGTGGAAGCTATTGTTGTATAAAAACTCAACCAATGGGATATTCTGATCCCAACACCCTTTGAATTCAAGTGAGCAGGCTCATAGCATATCTTCAAGCGTCTGAATAGTCCTTTCAGACTAGCCATTTGTTTAGGGGCGATAGGCCATGCTGAAATTTAATTTAGTACTCAAGGCATATTTAAGGCTCCTCCAAAATTTAGATATGAACCTTGGATAACTATCAGAGACAATTGAGAGTGGAACATCGTTCATTATCACCACTTCCTTCACATATATCTTTGGAATTATTTCACGAAAGAGTTCTTCCCGAAGAGCGATAAAATGGGTAGTCTTGGTGAGTCGGTCAACCACAACCCAAATCACAATATTTCACTTTGACGTCTTTGGGAGACCTGTGAAAAAGTCCATAGAAACATTATCTCATTTCCACATGGGTATAGGCAATGTCTGCATCGTACCTTTGGACTTTTGTTGCTCATCATTAACTTTCTAACATACCAAGAACATTGATATATGTTCTGAAATATCATTATTCATGTTATCTTACCAGAACTGTTCTCGGAGATCAGGACACATCTTGGTACTCCAAGGATGGATAGAGAAAGTTGAGCTATGTGCATTATCGAATAACTCCTTCTTTATCCCGGGTGATGAAGGCACACAAAGCCACGTTCCAAACCGAATCAATCCATCATCGTCGATATGGAACTCTTGCAGCTTCCCATCCATTACTGAAGTCACCCTCTTTTGTATCATCTCATCATCCCTTTGTGCTACCTTAATATTCTCATGGATTGATGGTTGCACAATCATTTGGGAAGGTAGGATGTATCCCCTGCCATTATGATTTCCAAATCCATTCTTTTCATATCCATGATGATAGGGTCTTTCTCAATCCACAACATGGATAGAGTAGAAGGTTTTTTTCTGCTTAGAGCATCAGCTACCTTGTTTGCCTTTCCAGGCTGATAGGGGATAGGGAAATGGTAATCCATGATTAGATATAACCATCTCCTTTGATGGATGTTGAGCTCATTTTGTGTGAATATATACTTTAGGCTCTTGTGGTCGGTGTATATGTCACACTTCTAGCCATAATGATAGTGCATCATGATTTTCAAGGAAAAAATCACGGATTCCAGGTCAAGATCATGCATCAGGTAGTTCTGCTCATGGATATTCAACATTCGTGAGGCGTAGGCTAACACATTATCATTTTTCATGAGTACACAACCCAAGCCCTTCTTTGAAGCATCACTATATATCACAAAATATTCTCCACTTTTCGGTAGTGTGAGTACAGGTGCAGTGATCAACCTTCTCCTTAGCTCCATGAAGCTTCCCTCACATTCATCCGCCCAGACATACTTTACTTCTTTCCTTGTTTACTTAGTTAGCGGGCTTGACAATCATGAGAATTGTCTCACAAAACATCAGTAGTACCCATCTAATCCATGAAAACTATGGATTTCTATGACACTAGAGGGCCTCTTCCATTCCTCAATCGCCTTTGTCTTTGAAGGATCCAGATATATTCCCTCACATGTGATCACATTTCCCAAGAAGGTTACTTGATTCATCCAAAAGTCACACTTTCTGATCTTGGCGTACAACTTCTCATTTCTCAATTCCACCAACACTAGACTTAGATGTTCATTATGTTCCTCCTTGATCATGGAGTAGATGAGAATATCGTCGATAAACACTACAACAAATTTGTCGAGGTAATGTCTAAAAACTCTATTCATCAAATCCATGAAGATTTTAGGGGAATTAGTAAGTCCAAAGGGAATCAAAAAAAAAACATATAGTGCCCATACCTTGTTTGGAAGTCTGTTTTCTGAATATCTTCCTTCTTCACCTTTACCTAATGATATCCAGAACGAAGATCCACCATTGAGAAGTATTGAGCACCTCTTAACTGGTCACACAATTCAACAATCCTAGGGAGAGGATTATTGTTCTTTATGATGATTTTTATGAGTTCCCGATAATCGATACACATCCACAAGGTTCCATCCTTCTACTTCACAAAGATCACTGGTGCACCCCAAGGTGATGTAGTAGCGCGTATGAACCCTTTGTCTATATGATCTTGCAGATGATTCTTTAACTCCTCTATTTCGATAGGATCCATTCTATAGGGGCACATTGATATATGAGTAGCTCCAGGAATGAGTTCAATTGAGAACTCTACATCACGATGCGAGGGAATTACGGGTAACTCTTCTGGAAATACATCACTGTATTCCATCATGATGGGAATTTCCTCAAAGTTGGAACTTTTCTTTGACGCTACCATTTGGGCGAGGTATGCTTCTTTATAGGGAATCAACACCGAAACCATTGAATGATCTTTCAAAAGAGATTCATGATCTTCCTTGCATTTGTAGTGGAGCATGGGATGGTTCGGAATATGAAAAGATATTTCTGTTTCCCAATAGTTGATATGCTCTCTATATAACGAGAGACATTCCATTCCCATTATAGAGTTGAATTCCACAAAGGGAAGTAATACGAGATTTTCTGGAATAATCTTCCCACATATGACAACAAAAGAAGAGTCAGACACCTGGGTTGAAAGGATTTCACCACTTGGTTTTCTTATAGATATATATACTTCAAGGTTTTAGGGCATCGATTCTATAGTTCTAGAAAACTTGCAATATATAAAGGAATGTGTAGAAACCGAATCAAATAAGACCTTTTCATTCATTAGTGAATAGGAAGTGTACCTTGTACGATGTCATTATCATGCTCCACTTCCGCAGTAGTGAAGGCATAAGCCTTCCCTTGTTCCTTTGGCATTGGTCGCTGCAGACGCTGATTACCCTTGAGAACTCAAGGATGAGTGCACTAGTTTCCATAGTGCCCTAGCTCCTTACATTTGTATCATTGAATGATGGGTGGTTCTCTCTATTCATCGGCTACATTCTCCTTCCTTTTCGTTTATTTTTGACAATCTTGAGAATGATGGCCTTCTTTCCCACACTTGAAGCATTTCCCCATCCCTTTGATGCAGTTCCCATGGTGAAACTTCCCACATTTTTAGTATGTCGGTCATTGATTTTTCATCCCACCTTTGTCACAAGATCCACCACCTTGAAACTCCATCATTAATTCCTTATCCCCATAGCCATGTGACCGTTCTCCAAACTCCATCTCCACTTTGAGAAAACACCTAACAACTTCTCCATAACTCCCAAAATCTCGAATAGCAAGAGCCATTCAAAGGTGTGTTTTTAATCCACTAAAGAATCTATCAATTTCACTATAATTGTTGATAACCAATCCCAAAGAATACCTTGTGAGCCTTATAAAATTAGCTTCAAAGGTTGTGACAGATTCTCCTTCTTTTTGATTGAGCTCTATGAATTCTTTCTCCATCTTCGTGCGAAGAGTTCATGGGAAATACTTATTAAGAAACATTATCTTAAAGTCTTCCCATTCCATCTCTTTAATTTCCTCCATTGGCATGGTGTTCTTAATCAAAGCCCACTATTTACCAGCTTCTCCATCAAGATGATAAACGGTTAGAGGAACCTTTTCCGTCTCAGAATTTTGGTGCATAGAAAAGATCTTCTCAATGGATTTGACCCAATGTTCCGCAACTTGGGGATCAGAAGATCCACAAAACGCCGGTGGTCGTTGCCGCATAAAACATTCCATAGCCAGTTTCTCCCTCTTTGGTGAAAGAGGATGTTCCCCATTATTATGGTTATTATTAATAACCTGTGATAATTGGGTAAGCATAGCCATGATGTATTGAACTCCACCTCCCAAATCATTAGGGATGTCATTCGGTCAATCGTTGCATTGGCCCTCGCATGAGTTGTTGGACTAATTTCTCCTGGTTCCCACCATTTTATAAATTAGAAAAGGATAGAACAAAACATAACTAAACAAGTCATGAATAACTTATTAATTTAGACAATTATACCAAAAACATAACATATGGGATCCCTAGGTAAATATTCCTGTGTTCATATTTTTACATAGTCTCATACTAGAAGTTGTCTCTAGGGTTCACTAATCATAATTCCCAAAATAACTAAACCTCCCTCTGATAAAAACCATAGCAACTCGGACTTTTCATACATCACTATTACATCATTTAAAAGATAATCAATATAATATTATAACACAAAAAGGATCCAAAGGCTTAGTGTCTCGGTCAAACTAGGACCACACATAACAAATACAACATCTTGCATAAACATTTATTTAATTAATTCTTCTCTAGCATCTTATTGGCACATGTCCTCTCCTTAGTACATGTTTCCACCTGAGGATATACATCAAAAGGGGTGACCTAGAAGGCCAGTAAAAGGATAGATAAGAACAATATATCATGGGGTGAGAATAATCATAACATAGTCAAATTATCATAAACATGAGAGGAGCTTAAATAAAAGACTTGAAATGTGGCAAAGCACAAAAATGAATCATCATGTCTTAGTGGTTAACTACCACACATACTTGTGAACCAATATAGCATGTTGTTCACAAATCATTGAACATTTACTCATGAGATTCATCACTTTACCCAATGCATTGGAGCGCTATATATTTCTGGGTGCATCAGTCACATTTAAACATTCATATTTCGCTATATAATTCCTGGTGCACCCATCACATCATAACATTATCATTTATCATGCATGCCACAATGAACATATAACATAAATTCACAAAACTAACCAGTGAAAAGTAATGGGTTTCATCTCATAAGAACACATTCATAAACTTTGGGTTCCCAAAAGAAAGTGGGAACAACATACTTGATACAATAACCATAAACCTTGAATGAGTGGTAAAAGTTGAGTTCTTAAGAGAAGAGTTCTTTCGGAAAACATTTGGATTTACATTAAAAACATTATAAAACCTGTATATCCTATAAAAATAAATACAATTATAAACAAATGTTCTTTAAGGAGTGACCATATCAAAAATGTACTGAAAGAGGTAGAACCCGAAGGATGAATGTTCGGTTTGAGAATTTCTCCTTACCTTGTACCTGAATGCTTCCTTCCCTTTAAGGTCATGTATAATGAAATTATATTCATTAATTAGAAATATAGAACCATGTGTACATTTATAGGGTTAATTTTGGTTTCATTATGTCTTTTTATGTTCTTTTGGATGAATTATAGAGTTTAAAAACATTGTCTAGGGATGTTCGTTTTTATGGTTTTTCTTGGTTGGTCACTTGTATTCATAAATTGAAGTTCGGGTACAACATGGGTAACCATACAAAAATGATATTACATTTCATTAATGATAATAAAAAAGTTTTAATGATCTTATATTGAATTAAATTATATCCCTGTGGATGAATCATTATATACTAATTAAAAGATGGTTATTTGGGTAAATTTGGGAGGTTTTTGGATCACAAAAAAATTGTTTTAACTTATCCCATAGTAATATGGACAGAGGTTTTTTCCAAAAAATTAAATAGGAAATAACACATATAACATATCCTGGTTCAACCATAAAAATTGTTTCATGACCATATATGAAGGTTGAAATTTAAGAAGAAAGCAAGTCGTTCTTGAAAGTGATAAATTAACACCTCACGAACAACATTCTATTTAATAAAATAAAAGGAAGAGGGAAAGGGGTGTGGATGATATAATATACCATTATAATAATAAAATTACAGTATATGTATAATTCTGGAGTTACAATACAATTTTCATGAAGATATTTGCGGAGAGATCAAGAAATGAACTTGAACTTGAAAGGAAATTAAAGGAGAAGAGGGAGGGAAATTACCTCTTGAATCCTTCTCTAGAGAACCTCCTTAAGGGCCTAAGCATGGTCTTTTGATGAGAAAAAAAGATCATGGAAGTGGTGGAGGGGATAGGGAAGGTGTTTGGGTAGCTTTTAGGGAATTATTTGAGCTTCAGAGGTGTGAGGAAATGAGGGTGTGAAGGGTGGCTTTTATAGTGGAGGGAAGAGGGGTTTCCTTAATATTAAATTCATTAGTCTATTATTTCCCCACAATACAATGAATATTGAGTCCTAAACGGCCAAGAATAGTAATTTTATAATTTAATCACAATCCGAGTGGGATTACATCAGCATAAAATCACACATGGCACTATAATTATCTTATTTAGCTTATTTTGTAAATTGCGGTATTTCACTATTCATAAAAACTTGAAGTATCTCAGAAAAATCCCAAAAATTTACCACAACAATTTTTCAACATTTAAAATCCATAAAGTATAACAATTTTTCAAAAATAACTTTCTATATTTTATTAATTTTATATTTAATTAAAATCATAATTTACATTAAAAATTAGATTTTAACATTAAAACTTATTTTATAGTTCTTTCAAAAATTAAGTAGGGTCTTATAAAATTGTCTAAAAAATATAAGACATTGATTCAATCATTTGTTAATACATTTTAGTGAAATAAATATTCTTTTAAATTAATTAATTAATTATAATTAATTATTTATGACTTACAAATTACCAAAATGTTTACTAAGGTTATATTATCACTTTCTAAGATGTCTAAATTTTATTTTATTATTTATAGGTAATGTTACTCTTATGTTAAATTATTTACTATTCATAAGGGTCATATTACAATTAATAAGGGTATGTTACTATTCCTAAGGGAACGTTACTATTCACCAAAATTTATTTTTATTTCATTAGACTCCAAAAATCATTTTGAACACAATCGTGTATGTCAGATTTTCAAAATTCCAAACTTAAGACTGAAAAACTTATGTTTAAAGGTCATATATAACTTAGTAGTTCATTATTTATTGTTTTTATGACATAAATAAAAGAAAGGAATTTTTCATTTAAAAACATTAGGTCATTACATATGGAGTGTAAAAGGTTTTCATAGTCGAGGAAAGCAAATAAAATATTTTCAGTGATATCAGTGCAATACTAATTTAGATAGTCCGGCTATATCTCTGTTCCATATACATGGCTAGATGAATAAACTATAAATGAACATTAGGATATGAGTTCCAGACCATATATTATTAGGGATACAACTCTATTAGCTTCTATGTTAGTATCTACTATTTTTAATGCTGATTCATCTAATTCTTTTATATCGTTACCTACTGTGGGGTTCATTGGGGTCAATGTTCATTTATCTAATGGAATGATGTCACATTATAATATATTTTTAGAATGATCAGAGAGTGTACTCCAGTTATGGGAGTTCCCCTTGAAATAGGTGGGTGCCACATTGCATGTGACCTCTTTTTACTCGAGATGATCGGGATCAACATAATCAATGGGATGGATTGTTTTATTCTCTATCATTCTTTTGTTTATTTCTATCATGGAAGAGTGACTTTTATTTCATAAGAGGGTGGTGGGTTTATACATAATTTTGATTTTGCTATCCTTGGGAGTTGATGTAAACTTGATCGTTAGGGACAAAGTGGGATGAAAATACATATTTAATTCTTATATCTAGATAAATAGAGAACACATTATGAAAAATTCCCTCCAGTGGTTGAACATTTTATGGACATTTTCGTTGAGAAGGTTTTGGACTACCCTGGGAGTGTGATATATATATTTCCTTAAATATGGTTCTAGTATTTCAACCAATATAAATTATACCATATAGTATGTCTACTACTATGTTGCATGATCTCAAGAGTTAGTGAGAAGACTTTGATGCAACGGTGCTTATACGATGAAATACTTCTATATGGGGTTCACATTATCTTTTTACCAAGAAGGTGGATGAAACCATTCATTTATATTTAGATTAATAAAAATAGTATCTTTTGACTATTATGAACTTATACCCCCTTCTTGATATTAATGATCACATAAACTAGCTTTGAGGAGCCTAGTTGTTCTCAAAATAGATATGAGTTCATGTTATCATGATGTGTCTTTTGGACATTCAGATATACAATGTACATATTTTCATAGATGGTATGGTCTAAATGATTATCTTGCCCTAGTTTATGGCCTCAAAATTTCACCTTAAGATCTATTGGAACTTATGAAATAAGATTTCCATCTATATATGGATATGTTTGTGGTGCTATTTGTAGAAGATATCACTGTGTATTCTCACACCCAACATGAACATGCCAAACATCTATATATCCTATTTAATACATTGAGATAGAATAAGTAATATGATAATTAAAATTTTAACAATTTCTGGTGGATAATATTCACTTCTGGAGTTGTATAATCTAAGGGAGAAAAGTATCAATTGAACCAATGAAGGTGAGAGAAATAGATTTTTTGGAAGATTTCAAAGAACATCATTGATATACAGAGTTTCTTGGGTCTAGATAGATATTATAGTTTTTTCATGTAGGAGTCATCACACATTACATAACATCATATGGAGATGATGGGGAGACTAAATTCAACACTAATATCTTCTCTTCAAAATATAGGAAGAAGCTATACATTATATTATGATGAATTAGGTATTGATCTAAGTAAAATTATTATATATGGGGCATGAGTCATGCTGTACTATTTTCATTACTTAAGGCCACATGAGATGAATTACCAAAACAATTATCACGAGATAGCCATTATTTTTCGTTATTTGGGTCGTTGGTGACATTAATTACTGGGGGATATTTTATTGGTGTATTCAGATGAAAAAAATACTCAAGTAAATATTTACATCGTGTGACATAAATGTTCGGAAACTAAGGTGTGTTAAATACCTTCAATACTTCAATGATGACCATTTCTATATTCATTGGATGATATTTTCAGTTTTCATTCCAATATGAATGAGGATCATACTCATGTACTTATAGAGGCCAACAGAAATAGGAATCTGACGGTCTTTTTTTGGAGATGCATTTGAAGGATTGGGACTATCAGGGATAGTCTATACATGAATAGTTTTCAGTGACCTATTCACTTATAGAGAGAATTAATATGATGTAGTTATCTAATTGTGAGGGATTGATCCTATGAGAGAGAATTTAGAGTAGTGTCTGTAGAGACCCGAAACTTGACGTACATTGACATTACATTACATTTTCGGAATACTTAGTACATATCAAAAATGCACACACAAGGATCGTAATAGTTTAGTGTCTTTGGAAACTCGGAATGTAATCTTCTAATCGTGGTGAAAGATCTTCAACATCTCTTATAAAGATCTTCCCTTTTTTTTACCAAAAACCTTTCTTAATATCTTGGGGAAAAGAAAACATAAAAGGGTGAGCTCAAATGCTCAATAAGGGTAAACAAAAGAAATATCAATCACATCGTATTCATAAGAACATAACATTTTGGAAATCTTAACCTGCAAAAGAGAGCATAATTTCATAACATGGGATAAATCATGGCAGTGAAATGTAATCACAATAATCATAACATAAAACATTATACTTTGTGGCATTCACACATAATCATAGAGAATCATTTCTTGTTAGTCAAGACTCATTGCCAAGACTATCTTAGTGGACAAAGTCCCTTTCTGAATCGAGTAACCCTCGTTTCAGTCTTGTTTCACTGAACCGGTATAACATACCGTTCCATCCCTGTCTATCTCATGAGATAAAAAATCTTTACCCAATGCATTGGAGGGCGATATAGGTCCCACCCATCTTATAATGAATCCTTTCTTATGTGTGCCACATAATCATAAACCATACATCACAGCGTAACCCATGTAATAAAAATGGGATTCTTAAACAACATGACATCATAAAACAATCCATATAAGATAAAGGAATTTATAAAAATATTTCCATCACAACATAATAAAATCAATTTAATAATAGGGATAAAAACAGAACCCTTTTATTATCATAGATGGAAAATAATTTTGATAAAATACTTGAACCCCATTCATGAGGAAAATATCCATTCTACTTCAAAAACATTTTTCCTTTCATAACATGTCATACGACTTTAAAATAAAAGAAGTTGATTAAAAATAAACTTGAAAACATGTAAAGGAAGCTTCTTGGAAATAATTTTTTAAGAATCCATTCATGCCGTATAAGTTAAAAAAACATTCTTCGTACTTTTGTCGGAAAAGTCAAAAAGTACCTCGTACGAAAAAACGACAAAAGATTCCTTTCATATTCTTTACTAAAAACTCACCGAAGGGTAAAATTGGATTTAAACTATTTTAAGTCGATGGAAACAATATTACATATTGAGGGAACATGGATTTGGATGATAAAATACACCCCAGTAAATACTTACGAATAAACAATCTCGGATAAAAATGAGATTGTGATATTTCCCTTACCTTAGGTCCGATTTGCGTCGTATGTGTCCGAACCTCCTGTATAATGACATAAATAATGTCATTGACTTATTACAGAATCATATTCATTGTTATGATATCATATATGGTTCAGTTATGATGTTATATTACCCGTTCTTTTGTAAATTCCATGTTAAAGAAGCATTTTGGGTAAAATCGTTTCATTTATCGTAGGTGTTTTGACTTGTTGTTCTTGACATTATTATTACTTATATAATGATTTAATTACTTCCAGAATATAAAATATGATTTATATATCATATATATTCAGTATATATATATATAATAGATAGATAAATGAAATGAAAAACACCGTTCATGGAGACGGTTGTCCGTACGTACGCATAAACGCTGTTTTTCTTTCCTTATTGTCTTGAATGGAAGTAAGTAGATGACATACACATATATATATACATAAATCCAGTATCATTATTATGTCATATATTTAATTAGTAATTATTATATATACTTTATAATCATTCATGAATGGTTAATCATTAAGAATGAATCTCATCGCGTCGTGGAGACGGTAGTCCGTACGTACGCACGAGCGATAATATCATTTCCATAATTATTGAATTGAATTTGAGTGGATTATAAAATATATCAGAATCAATATGATGTTGTAATAACTATGTATAGTTATTCTTTACACCATTATACCCATCCACGTAAGGTGGTGGTGGAAAATAGATTACACCACGGCGTGGAGACGGTATTCCGTACGTACGCACGCGCGGTGATTTCTTTTTCCGTAGGATGGATAGATGGCGAAATAGGGTTGTTTCATACTTAAAATAACATATCAGTATATGAGTGATACTGATTTTATTACTTCATAATGAAACAACCTAATAAGAAGAAGTTGAAGAAGAAAGAAATTGAAAAGATCGGTAATGGATATTACCTCTTCTTTGAAATGCCTCCTTGAATCCTCCACTTAGGGAACTATGATTGGTCTTTGAAGAAGACCAGGACCTCTAGGATTATTCTAGGGAAGTGGAGAAGAGATTTTGGAAGGGGTTGGCCGAGCATGAAGGGTCAATGTTGTGTGAGGAAGAGAGGGAGGAGGTGCCCTTTTATAAGGGAGGAGAGGGGCACCTTTGGAATTCTTAAAAATATTAATTTATAATAAATCTAACCCCACATAAAAACCTCCAAAAATGACTCATATTAGAATATTAGATAATATAAGGTTGTAATATCATCATCCAATAGAATTTAGACATGTTAGTAATTTATTTTAAATATTATCAACATGATTTATCCTTATTTAATCAATTTAATTTTATTTGTGGTAATAACATTCTAATTTTTAAATTATAACAAATGATAAAGTATTTGGTGTAAATTGTCCATAATTGGATTCTTAATAACATTTTAGATCATATAAATTTAAATTTATAATTTTTAAATATTTTGTGATTTTTAATCAATTTTATAATATGTTTTTTTTATAAAATAACAATAGTGTCAATTTTGACACTATTCATTTATTTGAATTTAAATAAAATAAATACAGAAGATATGTTCGAACTAAAAGTTTTAATAGATTCATAAGATGTCATATGTTTATTAAAAATTATTGGAGCACATTAAATAGTTCATATAATATTTATTTTATTATTTTTGAAACCATTTATTTGGTTTATCTCTTAATAAAATAAATACTACATCATTTTTGTATAATTATTTAATATACTTATTTGTTGCATAAAAATTAAAAATAAAATCCTATGATAAAAATAAATCTATTACCTTTCACAATAATACTTTTATTTGAATTTATCATCTTAAAATCACAATATTTAAATTGTTATATTTATAAAATTATGAAGGTGACAACTTTGTCATCATTTAAAATAAAATAATATAAGTGTCATAATCGCTTTTATAAGGCTCCAAATGGTTAAATATTCTACCATTGGATGATTATGGTTTACATTTACAGGGACAATATGTTTTGGTTAGGTATTTGTGTATTTTATGGTCACTATTAGTTTAATAAAAACAATATTCTTGATTTTTCACTAGATAAACAATTTCTGCATCACTATTGTGTCATAATTAATGATAATTATTTAATCCCTAAAAATTATAAATAAATTTATATGATGTAGATAATTTCATTAGATTTCTGGATACTATTCATGTTCAAAGATTCATGAAGTTTATCACTAAATTAAAATTAATATACTTATAAGATTTAAGAGAGTGACATGTTGTCACTTTCATTGGTTTTAATAATAATTAAGGTATTTTCATGGACAAATGTCCATTAAATGATTCTAATCCGACCATTAGGTGATATGGGTCTAATTTTAGTCATCCAATAGGATTTTGACATTTTTTAGGGTAATTTTAAAATATTATATTTACCCTTAATTACCCGATTTACCTTTAACTATGGTAAATAAAATTTACCGTAGTTACTATTCATAATTCCCAAAAATAAAAAGTAGCTTATTAACATAATTTGGACCCACTGATTCCAAATATGGAATCCATTTTTCCAAATTCAATACACAAAAGATGCAGAAATTAAATTAAAATTAACCCCGTTGTCGAAAGAAAATGGATTTTTCTTTAAAACATTGCAAAAGATTGAATTGATTTAACCTACGAATTCAAGGTAAAATCAATGCTAATGACATAAATTATATTAAATGGTAAAAATATATTATATTTATACATTAAAACCATTAAATATTATAATTTAACAACATAAGATATTACGATGAAAAAAGTTGTTTTTAATTAAAATATAGCGTGTTTTTACTATTCATTAAAATATGAAAGTTATCGGAAAAATATCAAAACTTTATATAATGTAAATTTTTATATCCTGATTCAAAAGAAGAATATTATTTTGTCAAATTGAACATATAAACATGTCAAAAGCTATATTTAATGTGGGTGCGCCATCAAAAGGCGGTAAAACTGCATTTTTTGAAAAATACTTATTTTATCCGAAAAATTTATTTTTTTCTTATACCATGTTCTAGAAATGTGTAAGATGAGTAATAATGTTATAAAATTCAAAATTTAGTTAATACTATTCATAAAGGCTAGTTCATGACAATATTATAATAACATAACATTGTTTATTAAAACCCGGTATTGCGTACAACACACGCTATCGAGGAAGGTCGCTATTGCGTGTAATGCAAGCCAAGTCAGGGATGCAAGCTCCTTTTGGTGTAGCGCACAACAGAAGACATTAGTGAAATTAAAAAGAATATTTTTCATAAAATCTTGGGCTGTTACATTCTACCCCCCTTAAAATGAATTTCGCCCTCGAAATTCGTCGGGGTTATAAATGGTTTACTATTTGAAAGTTTCATTGATAGAAAACCACATCGTAAAAAGGAATACCAAAACTTATCTTTAAAAACAAAAGTATGAAACGTAACGGTTACCCAAATAAACTAATCACTGGGTTTCCACATAGGTGAAAATATGGATATGGAAGAGAAATCTAACCATCATGTTCTGATGGAGAGTGGTAGAGAACATGGCTATGGAAAAGCCAGCAATTACAAAGCCATAAATTTGTGACGATCTAGGGTACCATCTGATTCATCGGATATAAGGGCACTAGGACAACATTTTTGGTTTTCAAGATCATTTCCCTAAAGTTGAAGAATTTTAATTAGAATAAATACATACTTTATTTTGGTACAATCTCACTGTTGTTCGTGCCTTGAACAATTTCAACTTCATATCTTATATAAATGAAGTTGAATTTTTTATTCGTGAAGTGTTAGCAGATCTTGTGAGAGAATGACGGGTCATTCCATCTGTCTCAAACAAAATATTAGAAAAAAGTTATTAAATATACATACATCATTCTATAGTGAGATTAATCATATATGGTTCCTAAAATGGACTTATACTTCATATATCATACAGTTTAATATTATAAAACTAGTTTCTACTAAACAGGGACTTCCTGTAGGCCAGTGGTAGGCGATAAAGGCCAGTCGCACTTCGGTTGTGGGTTCGATTCCCACAGCCTTGTCTGACGCGATGGGTTGTCGCCCGTCCTGTAGGTTGTCCTTTCTCTAAAGATATATTAATATAACATCCCATCAATAATATCGAAAAACGTTTTATCCTAACTTATGTCCAACATAATCCATTCTAATCTTTAGGCTTATCCATTATACTGTAGTCCACTCTCATAACATAGTGAAAACGATTACCAGAGATTTAATACCATCGTTGATCCCCATATATCATAAGATATGTTTTGTTGGTCACATTCCAAACATTCAAAGTCCTTAATCATGTATTCTCTTGAATAACTTAGTGAAAACATGAAAGCAGTTTAAAGTTAACACATTCCACATACCAAAATCCTCAAAATTCTATATACTCAAACCATGATATCACTTAGTCCTTATATCAATCATGAGCTCATGAATACTGTTAAACATTTCATTTTCTCGTTTTCATTTCATTATGCGCCTATCATCTTATTTCCAAAAATATCTCAATCACTATTAATACCACAATAGACCAAAACATAAATATTCCAATACTCCATGATACAATATTATTTTGGAATCCCATTACATAAACACTTAATCATTCCACCACATCGTTGTCATATTCAACATCTCCAATAGTGATTGCATGTGACTTCCCTTTGTCCTTTGACTTCAGTGGTTGCTCATGTTGATCATCACCAACCCTTGGATTAGGGAATTTATTAGCATAATTCCCCATTTCCTTGCACTTGAAGCATTGAAGTGTTGGTGGCGCGTTCTATACAGTGTTTTCTTTATTCACATCATTAGAAACCCTTGTTCCATTACTTTGACACTCAGCTGCTCGATGAACTTCTTTTCCACACTTAAAACATTTTCTAGTCCCTTTCAGACAATCTCCACCATGCTTCTTTCCACACTTTGTGCATAAGGAAACATCCATCTTCTTTTCACCATTATTCTGAGATTTCTCCTTGAACTCCATCTTTCGTTTCTTGTCAAAACCATGAGATGGATATGTAACACCAACTTCCATTTCTACCTTGATAGCACAACGCACAATTTCTTCATAGCTACTGAAGTCTCTTATAGCTAATGCCCTTCGAAGACTTGGTTTTAAGACACTGAAAAATCGATCAACTTTACTTTCAGGTTGGATGATAATGCCAGATGCATACCTTGCAAGTCTAGTAAAATTCGCTTCGTATATACCAACAGATTCATCATCCTTTTGCTTTAGTTCAAGAAACTCCATCTCCATCTTTGTTCGAAGAATACGAGGGATGTACTTATTGAAAAATAAGTTCTTGAACTCGTCCCATTCCATGGACTCAATTTCATCTCTTTGCCTTGTATTCTTGATAAGATTCTACCATTGATCAGCTTCACCTTCCAAACGATATACTGCTAAGATGACTTTATCATGTTCAGAACATTGAAGAACTGAAAATATCTTTTCAGTGGTACTGATCCATTGTTTAGCAACAAGTGGATCAGAAGACCCATTGAAAGAAGGTGGACGTTGCCTCATGAAGGACTCAATAGAATATTGTTCCCTTCTCTGTTCATTTGGAAGTCTAGAATGATTCATATCTTGTGTAAGTATGGCAATAAGATTTTGCACTTCATCTCCCATAACATTTGTTTGTTCAGGAGGGAAATCATTGCATTGTCCATTGCATTGATCAACACGGTTCCTTTGGGTTCCATCCATCGTCTAAAACCCAAAAAGAATAGTGTGAGAGGCAAAAATCATGCTAGGGAAAACAACATAATAATGGGGGAGTACCTTCAATATAAGGCCCCAGCCTTAAACCTTAATTAATCTTGAGTTATTACAAGATTACACGTTGAGGATCTTTTCGGGTTTAGAGTTTTAGAGAATTAGATCATAAAACTTTCATTACATTCCACATATAAACAAAGTGGTTACATAAATATAGTATTCTTCATTCCCATCAATGGAAACACATTTAAAATAAAACATGGATTATTTCTTGACACATCCTTGACTCTATCATCTTATCATGTACCTTTCCCTTGACCTGTGAAAAACATTTCAAAAACTTGGGATGAGCATAAAAACTCAGTATGGGTTATAAAAACATGGAAAGGAAACATGGGTACATACATACATAAGAGTGAAATCATACTTTACCCATAAAACATAATCACTTTAACATACCTCATCAAATCATGAATAAATCATAGAAATCATAAAATGTAAACGTAATTTGAGGAATTCATAACATTCTTACGTAGGGAGTAACCCTCTTGGTTACGTTTGGAATACCCATCACAGTATATTCCCTAAAAATCTCTTCGGAGAAACCTCAACGTTTCACTCCTTCGCGTTACCCAATGCATTGGAGAGCTATAACAGGATCACCCGCCCTTAGTTTATCACGGAACCACCCGTCTTCATAATAATGCCCAAGAACCATAACATAATCATATCACATAAAACATGTATAAAGGAAACATAAAATTTCCACATTTCAATCACAAGATATCATTATAACACAAAAACATTGTGAAAACCATTTTCAATACCAAAATAAAAGAAAAGTAAAACATGGTATTTATTTTTCTTTTAAAAAAAAGTATGGCTTGTAGAGGAAGCCGAAACTCAAATAACGGTTACGACGGCGGAGAAGTCGTTGTCGCCGCATACGTACGACAAAAACATTCCCTTTTGTCATTTAGTAAACTCTTCGTATAAAAAAGATTCCTTTTGAATAAACGTAAAAGTCAAAAGGGTTTATACACCGTATAAAAGAAAGTTGTGTATAAAATAAAATATGCCTCAACGAAAGGAGATTGAGACGAAGTCCCATACAAAGATAATTTTTAAAATAAAATAGATATATTATGTGCATTCTCTATAAGTACACATAAATAAAGTACAAATACAAGATATGACATAATAATATAATGACATACTTTGAAAGTACGAGATTAACCCAAAGAATGGAAATTGGGTTAAGAAGTTCCCATACCTCGTATCCGACTTGACCCGACCCTTCTTTAAACTCCTGAATAATAAACTTTAGTTAATCTCTACTTGATTATGAATCTTTTCCAAGTTCATTATTTCTTTTATACCATGTTATGAACATCATGTAATCATTTAAGTTAATAATGTTCATTTTGTCGGTATTTGGTTCTTAAGTCAAAAATAGACCTCTTACACTTACATGTTGTTAATTTGGTCGAAGGTTCATTATATCAAGAAAGGTATTCATGATGTAGATATCATATATGTCATATATATCCAGTAAATACATGCATTTATAATATTACATCACATTTAGAGGTAAGAAATGAAATGCACCGTTCATGGAGACGGTAAGCCGTACGTACGCATGAACGCTACTTTCATTTCTTTGTCATATTGATGGAATTAAAACTAAATGAGACTTATGTATATTTTAATTCCAGAATTTTATTCATCATTTAGATATATCATTAATTATATATATCCATTATATACATGTACTTTTAATAATAAATTACATTTGGGGATAAGAAATGAAATGCACCGTTCATGGAGACGGTAGTCCGTACGTACGCATGAACGCTACTTTCATTTCTATCTCATACTTTAATGGAAATAAATGATAATGATATATAGGTATATTATAATTCCACTATAACATCATATATAATACCTTTAAATCCATCCTTTACACGTCCCACATATGGCATTAACGAATCACATCACTTTTAGGGGGCGGTAGTCCGCACTTCCTTAAATGAAGATATCGCGTATACCCATAATGGAAGCCATAAAGGTAAGAAACAAATGAAAAATACAGAAGCATAAGTAAAACATAAACATATTACATATCATATATAAAAATAGTGACATCATAATGGCCACCTTTGAAGGTGTTAAATGAGTATTGAACAATCATCGTTTCGGGAGGCAGAATTTCGCCATCCACGGAAACCTTATGTTCTCTAACCATTTGATGTAGTTGTGTGAGAGTGTAGCTCAAATAAATCTTATAACAACATCCTAGTATATTTAAGATACTGGTGTAGTTACAAAAGAAGTAAATAAAAAGAGTTTAGGGGGTTGGAGAAGCAAAATAAAACAAATGAACATGAGAGAATGAATTACCTTAAAAAGTGTAACTCCTTTTGAGTTGAGCCTAAAGGCTTCCTTTGAAAGGATTCTGCCCAAGGGGAATCCTCTAGGATGAGGAGAGGGATGTGGATAGAGAAAATGGGCAGGGGTTGGCCAAACCAAAGGCTTGAAGAGTGTGTGAAATGAGGTAGAGGTGGGGGCCTTTTATAAGAGGAGAGGAGGGGCACTTTTGGAAAGTAAAGAAATATAACTTAATTTGAAAATGTGTTTCGGTTTTAAAAGGTCCCACATTGATATAATTCGTGGATAAGGTGATAAGGTTTCGAAATCCACTCATCCAATTGGTTTTGGACATGTGTAGTTCATAGATATTACATTATCTTTCCATTTTATTTAAATCGCCAAATAATGATGTCATCACTGCATCATTATTATGTCATACATAATTAAATTTATTTAATGTCTAAAAATTATAAACAAATACTATGATATAGGAAATCTTTTTAGCTTTCCAATGACTATTTATAATCTAAATTTGGACTTGTATAACCCCACTTAAAAATTGTTTTTGTAAAACAATTTATGTTAGTGTCATTTTCACTTTAACATTAAATAAAAAGTAATTTATGTTATTTCCCAACAAAAGTGGATCCATGGGGTCCCCAAGTTAGGTCATGGCTTTTCTTGGTCGGCCATGACACAACCAATGGGGTTGGGACATGTGTCTAGGTCATTTCATATTATTAAAGTATTAATTATACCTTAAACTACCCTAATTACCACTAATCGCGATTAAAAACTTAATAAGTTACTATTCACCAAAAAATTATTATAATCTCATTGAACCACATTTTACTTCTTAATGACAACCATGTAAGTCGGATTTTCAAAATTCAATACACATTAGTGGTAAACTTTCATTTAACTGAAAAATCAGTTTGCTTGATTACCACTTAGTGGTTTCACTATTCATCAAAAATTGAAGTTTTTCAGAAAATTACCAAAAATTCACCCTAAGCTATATTTGATATTCCGAATTCAAAAATGAAGTCTATTTTACAAAATTCAAATCATATAAGTCACATTAATTAATTTAATAATTAATTCCCGCTGCCAGAGCAAATAGCGTGTTTTTACAAAACAATAAGTATCAAATGATTGACACCAGTTTAAGTCCAATTTCAATGTGAAATTGACTCCAATGACCACCATTGGATTAAATGGTAAAAATATTTTCTAATTTCACTTTAAAACCAATTCAAAAGATAATCTAATCATATAAATAAATTAGATTAAAAAGCAGTTTTGATGTAAAATACAACATTTTACACTATTCATAAAAAAATGAACTTTATCAGAAAGGTACCAAAAATTACACAAAGTAAAATTTGATGTCCCGATTCTTAATAAGAGTTTTATTTGGTCCAAAAGAATGTATAAGAGTGATCAAAACTATATTTAATGACGGTTCACCATTAAAAGGTGATAAGTGAACCTTTAGTGAAAATTAGAGTATAAAAGCCTAAAATTGAATTCTTTCCATATTTTAAGCCTTTATATTTTATTGGATAAATATAAAAACACTTAAAAACATATATAATCATATTTTAGTTATTTCTATCCATTCCCGCCAGTACAACGGCTACTTGTTAACTAACATTTAAAATAATATTATTATATTACTAGTGTGCTACGTAAGTTTCAAAGAAACTCATCGTTGCGTATCGGGTACGCTATCGAACATAGCAACCCCTTTTAATTAAATTTCATATTTAATTCTCAAATATTAATAAATATGAAAATTATTTATTCTTTAATTACTTGGGATGTTACATCCTTCCCCCCTTTTGGGAATTGCGTCCTCGCAATTTTATTCACTTATCAAAATAAGTGGGGGTATTTATCCCTCATAGCATTTTCAGATTCCCATGTTGCCTCTTCAATCACATGGTTTTTCCAAAAAAAAACCTTTACCTGATGAATCACCTTATTCCGTAACACTTGCTCCTTATGGTCAAGAATCTGGACCGGTTGTTCCTCATAAGATAGGTTCTCTTCCAGCTGAACTACCTCTGGACTCAAAACATGAGATGGATCTGGCATATACTTTCTCAACATCGAAACGTGAAAAACATTGTGTACCTGAGATAAACTCGGAGGTAAAGCCACTCGGTATGCAACTGATCCAACTCTCTCCAGAATTTCGTATGGTCCAACAAACCTTGGACTCAACTTTCCTTTCTTACCAAATCTCATCACACTTTTCCAAGTAGAAACCTTGAGAAAAACATGATCACCTACCTCGAAAGATAGATCCTTCCTCCGGTTATCAGCATAACTCTTCTGCCTGCTCTGAGCTGTTCTCATGTGCTTCTGAATCAGCTGAACTTTTTCTGCCATTTCTTCTACCAATTCTGGTCCCATCAACATCCTTTCACCCACTTCATCCCAGAAAGCTGGAGTTCGACACCGCTTCCCATATAATGCCTGAAATGGTGCCATCTGTATACTAGAATGAAAACTGTTATTATATGAAAACTCAACCAAAGAAAGATGTTGGTCCCAACTTCCCTGGTAATCCATAGAACAAGCTCGTAGCATATCCTCCAATGTCTGAATTGTTCGTTCTGACTGCCCATCTGATTGAGGATGAAAAGTTGTACTAAAATTTAATTCAGTACCCAACGACTTCTGAAGGCCTTTCCAAAAGTTAGAAGTAAACCTGGGATCACGATCCGATACAATGGAGAGAGGAACTCCATGTAACCTGACTATCTCCTTAAGATACAAACGGGAAAGTTGATCAAGAGAGAAAGTATCTCGTATAGCAAGGAAATGAGCAGACTTGGTCAAGCGATCAACAATAACCCAGATTGCATTATTACCTCGAGATGTCTTCGGTAATCCAACAACAAAGTCCATGGATATATTCTCCCATTTCCACTCTGGCACTGGTAAAGGCTGAAGCATCCCTTTCGGTAACTGCTGCTCTGCTTTAACCTGTTGACATGTCAAACACTTCACAGTAAAATCAGCAATGTCTCTTTTCATTTCATCCCACCAGTAATACTCCCGCAGACCTCTGTACATCTTAGTACTAACAGGATGAAAAAAACAACTCATTCTTCAACTGTGAATCACAAGGCACACATAACCTCTTCACAAACCTCAAAACACAAACACAAACTTATCCAAGAACTCATGGAAAATTCTATTCATTAGGTCCATGAATACAGCAAGTGCATTGGTTAGCCCAAAAGGCATTACTACAAATTCATAATGGCCATATCTAGTACGGAACACAATCTTCGGAACATCTGCTTCTTTTACTTTCAACTGATGGTACCCCGACCTCAAGACAATCTTCGAAAAATACTGAGCTCCCTGGAGCTGACACCACTTCATTCGATGGCCCAACGTCTGCTGAAGTAGTTGCAAAGGATTTTGCCACCCCTTTCTGCTTGTAGTCTAACTGCTTCCCATCACTCAAGCTCCTTGTCGGACACTCGTTTGCATAGTGACCCATCTCATTGCACTTAAAACATTTCACTAACTGTAAATCAAATTTGTTCTTACCTTCACCTTGATCCTTTTCAGTGCAATCACGAGCCTTATGTCCCATCTTACCACATCGGTAGCACTTCCCAGAATTCAGAAGACATTCCCCAGCATGCCTTTTGCCACATTTATCACAAACTAGAAACTTAGTTTTCTTACCATCAGACTTTTTTGAAGAATTCTTACTTTTCTCCTGCCACCTCGGTCTCTTCTTCTGCTGGTTGTTATAGAACACTTGGTCATCGGCAAACTCCATTTCCACCTTCTCAGCACATCGAACAAGCTTTTCATAACTTTTAAACTCACGAGAAGCCAATGCCCTTCGATACTTTGGCTATAATCCTGAGTAAAAACGATTGATTTTACTATCATGGTCCCGGATAAAATTTGGAGCATACCTTGCCAATCGAGTGAACCTTTCTTCATAGGCAGCCACTGAGTCTTCCTCTTGCCTTAATTCCAAGAATTGATTTTCCATACTAAGTCGAACAGCCTTAGGAAAATACTTCTCAAGAAACATACCTTTGAATTCATCCCAGTCAAGAGCATCAATCTCATTGGCATCCCTGATATTTTTAACCATAGACCCCCACTGATCTGCTTCACCCTCTAGACGGTAAATAGCAAGACTAACCTTTTGATTGTCTGAACACCCCATGACATCAAAAATCTTCTCCAGTGCCTTAATCCACCCTTCAGCTAGCACAGGGTCAGATGATCCTCTGAATGATGGTGGATTTTGCCTCATGAAATGTTCCACCACTGACATGTTCCTCTGCGGTTGATCTGGCTGATCTCGTGCATGGATTCCTCCACCATCTCTTGTAACGCCCCGACCCCAGCTACCCAGAGTCGGTGCATTACTTCGTAACATTGGCATGATCACAAAAGATCAAGTCTCGAAAGACCGATTAGTTTAGTAGCCTTGGAAACACTAGATACATTCGTAAACGTTACATTACATCATAAAGTGAAAAACTACAATAACAAAGTCTCCATAGTCCACACTCATATCCTCTTCTGACTATCCCTGCAGGTCATTCATAAAATACTTCTTCACATCCTGGAAAATATTAAAACATTGAAAGGGGTGAGCTCAGATGCTCAGTAAGGATAACAATATTGCGGAAGCTTTCATAAATAAACATTAACATTTAAGGCAATGTATAACTAAAACAAAAGCCTTTTAAACATGAACTTCAACATAATATGGCAAAAGTAAAATGAGATAATGCCATTCTCTTCTTCACATGGATATTCTACTGGTCGAATAATCACATGCAATATCAATAACCACTTTCATAATGATGGAATGCATAATGCCAGACTATCATAACCACGTAGTCAAGGCCTCGTGCCAAGACCACAAATAAGATTTTGTCAAGGCCTTGTGCCAAGACACTAGTTTGTCTCATGAGACCTGCCGATGCATCGAGGAGCTATAGCGGGCTCCACCCGTCACTTATTAAGTCCAATGCATTCCTCATATGAATAGGTTTAAACATATCATAAACCATAACATAATCGTATCACATAAAACATGCATAAAGGAAACATAACATTTCCATATTTCAATCACAAGATATCAATACAACACATTGATATAATAAAAATTCTTTCAAAACCATTTTCAATACCAAAATAAAAGAATGTTAAAACATTGTATTTATTTTTCTTTTTTAAAAAAGGTATGGCTTGTAAAGGAAGCCGAAACTCAAATAATGTTCACGGCGGCGGAGAAGTCGTTGTCGCCGCATAAGTACGGAAAGAAAAACATTCCCTTTTTGTCGTTTAGTAAAATGCTTCGTATAAAAAGATTCCTTTTGAATAAACTTAAAAGTCAAAGGGGTTTATACACCGTATAAAAGAAAGTTGTGTATAAAACCAAATATGCCTCAATGAAAGGAGATTGAGACGAAGTCCTTAAAAAGATCATTTTTAAAATAAAATAGATATATTATGTGTATTCACTATAGGTACACATAAAGAAAGTAAAAATACAAAATAAGACATAATAATATCATGACATAATTTGAAAGTAGGAGATTAACCCAAAGAATGGAAGTTGGGTTAAGAAGTTCCCTTACCTTGTGTCCGACTTGACTCAACCGTTCTTTAACCTCCTGAATAATAAACTAGAGTTAATATATACCTTATTAAGAACCATTTTCAACTTCATTATCCTTATTATATCACTTATTACAATGATATGAACATTATGTAATTATTTAAGTTAATAATGTTCATTTTGTCGGTATTTGGTTCTTAAGTCAAAAATAGGCTTCTTACACTTACATGTTGTTAATTTGGTCAAAGGTTCATTATATCCAGAATGGTATTCATGATGTAGATATCATATATGTCATATATATCCAGTACATACATTCATTTATAATATTACATCACATTTAGAGGTAAGAAATGAAATGCACCGTTCATGGAGACGGTAAGCCGTACGTACGCATGAACGCTACTTCCATTTCTATTTCATATTTTCTGGAATGGAATCATAATGATATGAGAGTATATTATAATTCCAGTATAATAACATATATAATATCATTAACTTTATCCTTCACACATCCCACATATGGTATTAACGAATCAAATCACTTTCAGGGGGCGGTAGTCCGCGCTTCCTAAAATGAAGATATCGTGTTTTACCCATAATGGAAACCATAAAGGTATGCCCAAAATGAAAAAAACAGAAGCTTAAGGAAAACATAAACATATTATATATCATATATAAAAATAGTGACATCATAATGGCCACCTTTGAAGGTGTTAAATGTGTGTTGAACAATCATCGTTTCGGGAGGCAGAATTTCGCCATCCACGGAAACCTTATGTTCTTTAACCATTTGATGTAGTTGTGTGGAAGTGTAGCTCAAATAAATCTTATAACAACATCCTAGTATATTTAAGATACTGGTGTTGTTACAAAAGAAGTAAATAAAAAGAGTTTAGGGGGTTGGAGAAGCAAAATAAAACAAAAGAACATGAGAGAATGAATTACCTTAAAAAGTGTAACTCCTTTTGAGTTGAGCCTAAAGGCTTCCTTTGAAAGGATTCTGCCCAAAGGGAATCCTCTAGGATGAGGAGAGGGATGTGGAGAGAGCAAATGGGCAGGGGTTGGCCGAGCCAATGGCTTGAAGAGTGTGTGAAATGAGGTAGAGGTGGGGGCCTTTTATAAGAGGAGAGGAGGGGCACTTTTGGAAAGTAAAGGAACATTACATTATTTGAAAATGTGTTTCGGTTTTAAAAGGTCCCACATTGATAGAATTCGTGGATAAGGTGATAAGGCATCGAAATCCACTCATCCAATTGGTTTTGGCCATGTGTAGTTCATAGATTTTATATTATCTTTCCATTTTATTTAAATCGTCAAATAATGATGTCATCACTGCATCATTATTATGTCATAAATAATTAAATTTATTTAATGTCTACAAATTATAAAAAAAATACTATGATATAGGAAATCTTTTTATCTTTCCAATGACTATTTATAATCAAAATTTGGACTTGTGTAACCCTACTTAAAAATTGTTTTAGTAAAACACTTTATGTTAGTGTCATTTTCACTTTAACATTAAATAAAAAGTAATTTATGTTATTTCCCAACAAAAGTGGATCCATGGGGTCCCCAAGTTAGGCCATGGCTTGTCTTGGTCGGCCATGACACAACCAATGAGGTTGGGACATGTGTCTAGGTCATTTAATATTATTAAAGTATTATTTATACCTTAAACTACCCTAATTACCACTAATCGCGATTAAGAACTTAATAAGTTACTATTCACCAAAAAATTATTTTTATCCCATTGAACCACATTTTACTTCTTAATGACAACCATGTATGTCGGATTTTTGAAAATCAAATCACAGAAGTGGTAATATTTCATTTAAACGAAAAATCAGTTATTTAACAACCACTTAGTGGTTTCACTATTCATCAAAAATTGAAGTTTTTCAGAATAAGGCCAAAATTTCACCCTAAGCTATAATTGATATTCCGAATTGAAAAATGATGTCTATTTTACAAAATTCCAAACATATTAGTTGCATTAATTAATTTTATAATTAATTCCCGCTGTCACAACAAATAGCGTGTTTTTAAGAAACAATTTATATCAAAAGATTGGCAATTGTTTATGTCCAATTTCAATGTTAAATTAATTCTAATGACCACCATTGGATAAAATGGTAAAAATATATTCTAATTATACTCTAAAACCACTCAATAGTATAATTTATCACTATGAATTATTTTGATTAAAAAAGTTGTTTTAAGTATTTTTCACTATTCATAAAAATTTTGAAGTTCTCAGAAAATTACAAAAAATTCAACATAGGTTAATTTCAATATTAGGAATACAAAAATGAAGTCCATTTTGAAATATAAAATTTCTATAATTTTAAAAAGTGGTTATTACTATTCATAACGGCTACTTTGATTTGTCGCGATGTTTTAGAACTCGAAGTTGCGTACAATGCAAGCTATTGCATTATTGAAAGAGAGGCGTATCGTGGAAGCTCGGGGTGTTACATTCTCCCCTCCTTCAATAAATTGCGTCCTCGCAATTTGAAATTTTTCTTGGAAAATACAAGGTTGAAAAGAGAAAATACCTTTGAGGAAAACCCACATCGGAAATAAGGTTAATAGAATTTAGTCTTAATAAGAGGGAAAGGGAAATGAAAAAGTCACCACCCAATTATGATCTCGATTAGGAGAACATTGGTGGCAATTAAAGACATATAATTGGAGGAAAAACGTAAATATTTGTAGGGAGTGATTGAGGTCATCAATCACAATCAACTGTCAAATTGAGGGCCTCAAAGCCTTCAATCTATGTTGATTTAAAATATCATCAGTTCAATAAGACATAAGGTATTAGGATAACACAATTTTTTTTATTTTAATATCCCTTTACTAAAGTTTAAGAATTAATTTATTCATTGAATAAGAGATAGGTATATATATATTTGTGTTTGACATTAGAGTTTCAACCTTCAACTCATCTTTCACTCAAAAGATAATAGAACTCAAAAATATTATACTTATCCTAATTGTATAAGGTTCCAAATATTAACACATATTATTTAGATTAGTAAAATTATTTTGTAATAACCATGGACTTCCTGTAGGCTAGTGGTAGGAAATAAAGGCTTGTCGCACTATGGTTGTGGGTTCGATTCCTGCATCTTTGTCCGACGCGACGGGTTATGCCCCACCCTGCAGGTTGTCCTTTTCATAAAACTATAGTAGTCCAAGAATAATATCCAGAAAATTTTTAACCTTATATTTACTATCCAAGGTTCAACTTAATCCACTCCAACCTTTATAGTTATCCAAAATACCTCTATCCAGACTTTCTCTAAAAGGTCTCTTAATTTCAAAATCAATTTATCAGATTCCCCAAACAAATATTAGTTTCTCTTATTGTCACATACTAAAAATATGATTACCTTAATCATATTAAAACCTTACTGAAATCAAAAAGTACTGCAGTACAATCCTTATATAGATCACATTATTCTAATAACCAGAATATAATCCATGAGTCCAAAAGCACCAATACATTAGTTATTCTGCTTCAACTGTAGTAATAGCATAAGATTGTCCTTGATCCCTTGGCCTTTTCTGAGGTAAGTTTCCTTGACGCTTAGGACATTCATTTGCATAATGACCCATTTCTCTACAATTGTAGCATTCAACTTTGACAGCCTCTTTCTTTCCCTTGCAATCACGTGCCTGGTGACCTTTTTCTCCACATTTATAACAGACTCCCATTCCTTTTAGGCAAGTACCAGGGTGATTCTTCCCACAATTATCACATAATGGAAAATCCTTCTTTCCCTTTTTCCCTTTATCTGTCTCTTGTTCCACCGTTCTCTTCTTCTCTTGCTTTACTTTGTTGTCATAAGACTTAGAGAATTCCTTTTCTGTCTTGATAGCACATGAGACTATATCTTCGTATGTTGAGAAAGATTGTGACACTAGAGCTCGACGGAGAAATGGTTTTAACCCATCAAAGAAACGATCAATCTTACTTCTTGGGTTACGTATATAATCGGCAGCATGCCTCGCTAACCTTGTAAAGTTAGCCTCATACTTTGCGACATTCTCATCCTCCTTCTGCCTCAAACTCAGAAATTGCCTTTCCATATCTGCTCGATGGTCACGAGGAAAGTATTTTTCTAAGAACAACTCTTTGAACTCTCTCCATTCCATATTCGATACGTCATCATCTTCCTTTGTGTTTTGAATCAGTGACCACCACTGATCGGCATCTCCAGTGAGGCGGTAAACTGCCATGACAACCTTCTCCCTTTCACTACTCCCCAAGGCATGGAATATTTTCTCTAAGGAATTTATCCATTGCTCAGCTATTGTAGGATTTGTACTCCCATTGAAGGTTGGCGGTTGTTGCCTCATGAAACGGTCTAGCATTGATCCTCCACGTTGCGGATCAGGGTGCTCCATACGAGTAAGGTTGTTATTCATAACCTGCGTGAGTTGTCCCAGTATGGTAATAAGTTGATCAGCACCAGTTGTATCTCCAGGTCCACAATAATTATCTTGAGCAGGAGGGCAATCCCTACACGGAGTTCGTGCATTGATACAGTTTCCATTCCTTCTACTAGGCGCCATTTCTAAACAATGGCATAATCCAGATTAGTTTATGAATCAAAATACATAATTCCATACTTGTATAATACTTAACATAAATTGAACTATTTATGGATATAATCCATAATCATAAAAAGAAATGTTTCCTTTGAGGAAGTATGTACTCATAAACCTTACATAATGGTTTGTAAAGAAAATGAGAATTATCCTAAGCATATCCCCCGGGAGTGTCATAACCAAGAGTGCAGCAAGGCCCGTTGTCGTGCACCAGTTCCCGTTTGAGTCTAGCTCAAAGCGGTGTTTTCGGGTTTTACCCCTAGGTACATCTGTGCCAGAGCCACCTCTACCTGCTCGTATCCAGACAGGGATGTATTGCTTGGAAAACTCACAACATCTCTACAATACTAAAATTCTAGGAAGTTCTTCTATACTAATCCTCAAAGTCTATCTTTGGGCTATGTGCTCTAATCAGAGTTTATCTAAATCTAGCTTCCAAGGTTAGTACTAAACTGCCTCTGATACCAACTGTAACGCCCCGACCCCAGCTACCCAGAGTCGGTGCATTACTTCGTAACATTGGCATGATCACAAAAGATCAAGTCTCGAAAGACCGATTAGTTTAGTAGCCTTGGAAACACTAGATACATTCGTAAACGTTACATTACATCATAAAGTGAAAAACTACAATAACAAAGTCTCCATAGTCCACACTCATATCCTCTTCTGACTATCCCTGCAGGTCATTCATAAAATACTTCTTCACATCCTGGAAAATATTAAAACATTGAAAGGGGTGAGCTCAGATGCTCAGTAAGGATAACAATATTGCGGAAGCTTTCATAAATAAACATTAACATTTAAGGCAATGTATAACTAAAACAAAAGCCTTTTAAACATGAACTTCAACATAATATGGCAAAAGTAAAATGAGATAATGCCATTCTCTTCTTCACATGGATATTCTACTGGTCGAATAATCACATGCAATATCAATAACCACTTTCATAATGATGGAATGCATAATGCCAGACTATCATAACCACGTAGTCAAGGCCTCGTGCCAAGACCACAAATAAGATTTTGTCAAGGCCTTGTGCCAAGACACTAGTTTGTCTCATGAGACCTGCCGATGCATCGAGGAGCTATAGCGGGCTCCACCCGTCACTTATTAAGTCCAATGCATTCCTCATATGAATAGGTTTAAACATATCATAAACCATAACATAATCGTATCACATAAAACATGCATAAAGGAAACATAACATTTCCATATTTCAATCACAAGATATCAATACAACACATTGATATAATAAAAATTCTTTCAAAACCATTTTCAATACCAAAATAAAAGAATGTTAAAACATTGTATTTATTTTTCTTTTTTAAAAAAGGTATGGCTTGTAAAGGAAGCCGAAACTCAAATAATGTTCACGGCGGCGGAGAAGTCGTTGTCGCCGCATAAGTACGGAAAGAAAAACATTCCCTTTTTGTCGTTTAGTAAAATGCTTCGTATAAAAAGATTCCTTTTGAATAAACTTAAAAGTCAAAGGGGTTTATACACCGTATAAAAGAAAGTTGTGTATAAAACCAAATATGCCTCAATGAAAGGAGATTGAGACGAAGTCCTTAAAAAGATCATTTTTAAAATAAAATAGATATATTATGTGTATTCACTATAGGTACACATAAAGAAAGTAAAAATACAAAATAAGACATAATAATATCATGACATAATTTGAAAGTAGGAGATTAACCCAAAGAATGGAAGTTGGGTTAAGAAGTTCCCTTACCTTGTGTCCGACTTGACTCAACCGTTCTTTAACCTCCTGAATAATAAACTAGAGTTAATATATACCTTATTAAGAACCATTTTCAACTTCATTATCCTTATTATATCACTTATTACAATGATATGAACATTATGTAATTATTTAAGTTAATAATGTTCATTTTGTCGGTATTTGGTTCTTAAGTCAAAAATAGGCTTCTTACACTTACATGTTGTTAATTTGGTCAAAGGTTCATTATATCCAGAATGGTATTCATGATGTAGATATCATATATGTCATATATATCCAGTACATACATTCATTTATAATATTACATCACATTTAGAGGTAAGAAATGAAATGCACCGTTCATGGAGACGGTAAGCCGTACGTACGCATGAACGCTACTTCCATTTCTATTTCATATTTTCTGGAATGGAATCATAATGATATGAGAGTATATTATAATTCCAGTATAATAACATATATAATATCATTAACTTTATCCTTCACACATCCCACATATGGTATTAACGAATCAAATCACTTTCAGGGGGCGGTAGTCCGCACTTCCTAAAATGAAGATATCGTGTTTTACCCATAATGGAAACCATAAAGGTATGCCCAAAATGAAAAAAACAGAAGCTTAAGGAAAACATAAACATATTATATATCATATATAAAAATAGTGACATCATAATGGCCACCTTTGAAGGTGTTAAATGTGTGTTGAACAATCATCGTTTCGGGAGGCAGAATTTCGCCATCCACGGAAACCTTATGTTCTTTAACCATTTGATGTAGTTGTGTGGAAGTGTAGCTCAAATAAATCTTATAACAACATCCTAGTATATTTAAGATACTGGTGTTGTTACAAAAGAAGTAAATAAAAAGAGTTTAGGGGGTTGGAGAAGCAAAATAAAACAAAAGAACATGAGAGAATGAATTACCTTAAAAAGTGTAACTCCTTTTGAGTTGAGCCTAATGGCTTCCTTTGAAAGGATTCTGCCCAAAGGGAATCCTCTAGGATGAGGGGAGGGATGTGGAGAGAGCAAATGGGCAGGGGTTGGCCGAGCCAATGGCTTGAAGAGTGTGTGAAATGAGGTAGAGGTGGGGGCCTTTTATAAGAGGAGAGGAGGGGCACTTTTGGAAAGTAAAGGAACATTACATTATTTGAAAATGTGTTTCGGTTTTAAAAGGTCCCACATTGATAGAATTCGTGGATAAGGTGATAAGGCATCGAAATCCACTCATCCAATTGGTTTTGGCCATGTGTAGTTCATAGATTTTATATTATCTTTCCATTTTATTTAAATCGTCAAATAATGATGTCATCGCTGCATCATTATTATGTCATAAATAATTAAATTTATTTAATGTCTAAAAATTATAAAAAAAATACTATGATATAGGAAATCTTTTTATCTTTCCAATGACTATTTATAATCAAAATTTGGACTTGTGTAACCCTACTTAAAAATTGTTTTAGTAAAACACTTTATGTTAGTGTCATTTTCACTTTAACATTAAATAAAAAGTAATTTATGTTATTTCCCAACAAAAGTGGATCCATGGGGTCCCCAAGTTAGGCCATGGCTTGTCTTGGTCGGCCATGACACAACCAATGAGGTTGGGACATGTGTCTAGGTCATTTAATATTATTAAAGTATTATTTATACCTTAAACTACCCTAATTACCACTAATCGCGATTAAGAACTTAATAAGTTACTATTCACCAAAAAATTATTTTTATCCCATTGAACCACATTTTACTTCTTAATGACAACCATGTATGTCGGATTTTTGAAAATCAAATCACAGAAGTGGTAATATTTCATTTAAACGAAAAATCAGTTATTTAACAACCACTTAGTGGTTTCACTATTCATCAAAAATTGAAGTTTTTCAGAATAAGGCCAAAATTTCACCCTAAGCTATAATTGATATTCCGAATTGAAAAATGATGTCTATTTTACAAAATTCCAAACATATTAGTTGCATTAATTAATTTTATAATTAATTCCCGCTGTCACAACAAATAGCGTGTTTTTAAGAAACAATTTATATCAAAAGATTGGCAATTGTTTATGTCCAATTTCAATGTTAAATTAATTCTAATGACCACCATTGGTTAAAATGGTAAAAATATATTCTAATTATACTCTAAAACCACTCAATAGTATAATTTATCACTATGAATTATTTTGATTAAAAAAGTTGTTTTAAGTATTTTTCACTATTCATAAAAATTTTGAAGTTCTCAGAAAATTACAAAAAATTCAACATAGGTTAATTTCAATATTAGGAATACAAAAATGAAGTCCATTTTGAAATATAAAATTTCTATAATTTTAAAAAGTGGTTATTACTATTCATAACGGCTACTTTGATTTGTCGCGATGTTTTAGAACTCGAAGTTGCGTACAATGCAAGCTATTGCATTATTGAAAGAGAGGCGTATCGTGGAAGCTCGGGGTGTTACATTTCTCGCTTGAGTCAACTGCGCCATTACTGCAACAAACTGTTCAGTTCCAATTCCGACCATTTCTGGATGCTGATTCGGAAGGTTATTTCCTTCTGTATGCCTTCCTAGCACAGCTTCCCTGTTTCCTCTGCGGAAAACCATTCTGAACAAACATGTCTTAGATGAAGCAACATGGTAATCTTTAAATGCTATATCATTTTGAAAAAAAATATTTTTGGATAATCATGTAATAGAATTCTAACTCCTAAAGTTATCTAAACCGACCTTTGATACCAACTATAAGGCCCCAGCCTTAAACCTTACTTAATCTTGAGTTATTACAAGATTACACGTTGAGGATCTTTTCGGGTCTAGAGTTTTAGAGAATTAGATCATAAAACTTTCATTACATTCCACATATAAACAAAGTGGTTACATAAATATAGTATTCTTCATTCCCGTCAATGGAAACACATTTAAAATAAAACATGGATTATTTCTTGACACATCCTTGACTCTATCATCTTATCATGTACCTTTCCCTTGACCTGTGAAAAACATTTCAAAAACTTGGGATGAGCATAAAAACTCAGTATGGGTTATAAAAACATGGAAAGGAAACATGGGTACATACATACATAAGAGTGAAATCATACTTTACCCATAAAACATAATCACTTTAACATACCTCATCAAATCATGAATAAATCATAGAAATCATAAAATGTAAAGGTAACTTGAGGCATTCATAACATTCTTACGTAGGGAGTAACCCTCTTGGTTACGTTTGGAATACCCATCACAGTATATTCCCTAAAAATCTCTTCGGAGAAACCTCAACGTTTCACTCCTTCGCGTTACCCAATGCATTGGAGAGCTATAACGGGCTCACCCGCCCTTAGTTTATCACGGAACCACCCGTCTTCATAATAATGCCCAAGAACCATAACATAATCATATCACATAAAACATGTATAAAGGAAACATAAAATTTCCACATTTCAATCACAAGATATCATTACAACACAAAAACATTGTGAAAACCATTTTCAATACCAAAATAAAAGAAAAGTAAAACATGGTATTTATTTTTATTTTAAAAAAAAAGTATGGCTTGTAGAGGAAGCCGAAACTCAAATAACGGTTACGACGGCGGAGAAGTCGTTGTCGCCACATACGTACGACAAAAACATTCCCTTTTGTCATTTGGTAAACTCTTCGTATAAAAAAGATTCCTTTTGAATAAACGTAAAAGTCAAAAGGGTTTATACACCGTATAAAAGAAAGTTGTGTATAAAATAAAATATGCCTCAACGAAAGGAGATTGAGACGAAGTCCCATACAAAGATAATTTTTAAAATAAAATAGATATATTATGTGCATTCTCTATAAGTAAACATAAATAAAGTACAAATACAAGATATGACATAATAATATAATGACATACTTTGAAAGTACGAGATTAACCCAAAGAATGGAAATTGGGTTAAGAAGTTCCCATACCTCGTATCCGACTTGACCCGACCGTTCTTTAAACTCCTGAATAATAAACTTTAGTTAATATCTACTTGATTATGAATCTTTTCCAAGTTCATTATTCCTTTTATACCATGTTATGAACATCATGTAATCATTTAAGTTAATAATGTTCATTTTGTCGGTATTTGGTTCTTAAGTCAAAAATAGACCTCTTACACTTACATGTTGTTAATTTGGTCGAAGGTTCATTATATCCAGAATGGTATTCATGATGTAGATATCATATATGTCATATATATCCAGTAAATACATGCATTTATAATATTACATCACATTTAGAGGTAAGAAATTAAATGCACCGTTCATGGAGACGGTAAGCCGTACGTACGCATGAACGCTACTTTCATTTCTTTGTCATATTGATGGAATTAAAACTAAATGAGACTTATGTATATTTTAATTCCAGAATTATATTCATCATTTAGATATATCATTAATTATATATATCCATTATATACATGTACTTTTAATAATAAATTACATTTGGGGATAAGAAATGAAATGCACCGTTCATGGAGACGGTAGTCCGTACGTACGCATGAACGCTACTTTCATTTCTATCTCATACTTTAATGGAAATAAATGATAATGATATATAGGTATATTATAATTCCACTATAACATCATATATAATAACTTTAAATCCATCCTTTACACGTCCCACATATGGCATTAATGAATCACATCACTTTTAGGGGGCGGTAGTCCGCACTTCCTTAAATGAAGATATCACGTATACCCATAATGGAAGCCATAAAGGTAAGAAACAAATGAAAAAATACAGAAGCATAAGTAAAACATAAACATATTACATATCATATATAAAAATAGTGACATCATAATGGCCACCTTTGAAGGTGTTAAATGAGTATTGAACAATCATCGTTTCGGGAGGCAGAATTTCGCCATCCACGGAAACCTTATGTTCTCTAACAATTTGATGTAGTTGTGTGAAAGTGTAGCTCAAATAAATCTTATAACAACATCCTAGTATATTGTAGATACTTGTGTAGTTACAAAAGAAGTAAATAAAAAGAGTTTAGGGGGTTGGAGAAGCAAAATAAAACAAATGAACATGAGAGAATGAATTACCTTAAAAAGTGTAACTCCTTTTGAGTTGAGCCTAAAGGCTTCCTTTGAAAGGATTATGCCCAAGGGGAATCCTCTAGGATGAGGAGAGGGATGTGGATAGAGAAAATGGGCAGGGGTTGGCCGAACCAAAGGCTTGAAGAGTGTGTGAAATGAGGTAGAGGTGGGGGCCTTTTATAAGAGGAGAGGAGGGGCACTTTTGGAAAGTAAAGAAATATAACTTAATTTGAAAATGTGTTTCGGTTTTAAAAGGTCCCACATTGATATAATTCGTGGATAAGGTGATAAGGTTTCTAAATCCACTCATCCAATTGGTTTTGGACATGTGTAGTTCATAGATATTACATTATCTTTCCATTTTATTTAAATCGCCAAATAATGATGTCATCACTGCATCATTATTATGTCATACATAATTAAATTTATTTAATGTCTAAAAATTATAAACAAAATACTATGATATAGGAAATCTTTTTAGCTTTCCAATTACTATTTATAATCTAAATTTGGACTTGTATAACCCCAATTAAAAATTGTTTTAGTAAAACAATTTATGTTAGTGTCATTTTCACTTTAACATTAAATAAAAAGTAATTTATGTTATTTCCCAACAAAAGTGGATCCATGGGGTCCCCAAGTTAGGTCATGGCTTTTCTTGGTCGGTCATGACACAACCAATGGGGTTGGGACATGTGTCTAGGTCATTTCATATTATTAAAGTATTAATTATACCTTAAACTACCCTAATTACCACTAATCGCGATTAAAAACTTAATAAGTTACTATTCACCAAAAAATTATTATAATCTCATTGAACCACATTTTACTTCTTAATGACAACCATGTATGTCGGATTTTCAAAATTCAATACACATTAGTGGTAAACTTTCATTTAACTGAAAAATCAGTTTGCTTGATTACCACTTAGTGGTTTCACTATTCATCAAAAATTGAAGTTTTTCAGAAAATTACCAAAAATTCACCCTAAGCTATATTTGATATTCTGAATTCAAAAATGAAGTCTATTTTACAAAATTCAAATCATATAAGTCACATTAATTAATTTAATAATTAATTCCCGCTGCCAGAGCAAATAGCGTGTTTTTACAAAACAATAAGTATCAAATGATTGACACCAGTTTAAGTCCAATTTCAAAGTGAAATTGACTCCAATGACCACCATTGGATTAAATGGTAAAAATATTTTCTAATTTCACTTTAAAACCAATTCAAAAGATAATCTAATCATATAAATAAATTAGATTAAAAAGCAGTTTTGATGTAAAATACAACATTTTACACTATTCATAAAAAATGAACTTTATCAGAAAGGTACCAAAAATTACACAAAGTAAAATTTGATGTCCCGATTCTTAATAAGAGTTTTATTTGGTCCAAAAGAATGTATAAGAGTGATCAAAACTATATTTAATGACGGTTCACCATTAAAAGGTGATAAGTGAACCTTTAGTGAAAATTAGAGTATAAAAGCCTAAAATTGAATTCTTTCCATATTTTAAGCCTTTATCTTTTATTGGATAAATATAAAAACACTTAAAAACATATATAATCATATTTTAGTTATTTCTATCCATTCCCGCCAGTACAACGGCTACTTGTTAACTAACATTTAAAATAATATTATTATATTACTAGTGTGCTACGTAAGTTTCAAAGAAACTCATCGTTGCGTATCGGGTACGCTATCGAACATAGCAACCCCTTTTAATTAAATTTCATATTTAATTCTCAAATATTAATAAATATGAAAATTATTTATTCTTTAATTACCTGGGATGTTACATTCAATATCTAACATCTTAGGTTAAAATCTATAATCGTTAGCGTAATTATAGTACTATAACCTATACGTATACTTAACCTTAGGGACATCCCTAGACATACCGTAGAAATATCTCTAGGGATCTCACTAACGTTTTCGAATCCTAGTTTCCAAAGGTTGACTAAACCTTTCCTATGATACCAACTGTAGAGACCCGAAACTTGACGTACGTTGAAATTACATTACATTTGCGGAATACTTAGTACATAACAAAAACACACACACAAGGATTTGAATAGTTTAGTGTCTTTGGAAACTTGGAACGTAATCTTCTAATCGTGGTGAAAGATCTTCAACATCTCCTATAAAGATCTTCCATTTTTTTACCTAAAACCTTTCTTTATATCCTGGGGAAAAGAAAACATAAAAGGGTGAGCTCAAATGCTCATTAAGGGTAAACAAAAGAAATATCAATCGCATCGTATTCATAAGAACATAACATTTTGGAAATATTAACCTGCAAAAGAGAGGATAATTTCATAACATGGGATAAATCATGGCAGTGAAATTTAATCACAATAAACATAACATAAAAAAGGAAAATTTGTGGCATTCACACATAATCATAGAGAATCATTTCTTGTTAGTCAAGACTCATTGCCAAGACTATCTTAGTGGACAAAGTCCCTTTCTGAATCGAGTAACCCTCGTTTCAGTCCTGTTTCACTGAACCGGTATAACCTACCGTTCCAGCCCTGTCTATCTCATGAGATATAAAATCTATACCCAATTCATTGGAGGGAGATATAGGTCCCACCCATCTTATAATGAATCCTTTCTTATGTGTTCCACATAATCATAAACCATACATCATAGTGTAACCCATGTAATAAAAATGGGATTCTTAAACAACATGACATCCTAAAACAATCCATATAAGATAAATAAATTCATAAAAATATTTCCATAACAACATAATCAAATCCATTTAATAATAGAGATAAAAACAGAACCCTTTTATTATTTAGATTGGAAAATAATTTTGATAAAATACTTGAACTCCATTCTTGAGGAAAATATCCTTTCTACTTCAAAAACATTTCTCCTTTCATAACATGTCATACGAATTTAAAATAAAAGAATTTTATTAAAAATAAACTTGAAAACATGTAAAGGAAGCTTCTTGGAAATAATGTTTTAAGAATCCATTCATGCCGTATAAGTTAAAAAAACATTCTTCGTACTTTTGTCGAAAAAGTCAGAAAGTACCTCGTACGAAAAAACGACAAAAGATTCTTTTCATATTTTTTACTAAAAACTCACCGAAGGGTAAAATTGGATGTAATCTATTGTAAGACGATGGAAACAATATTACATATTGAGGGAACATGGATTTGGATGATAAAATACACCCCAGTAAATACTTACGAATAAACAATCTTGGATAAAAATGAGATTCTGATATTTCCCTTACCTTAGGTCCGATTTGCTTAGTATGTCTCCGAAACTCCTGTATAAGGATTTAAATAATGTCATTGACTTATTACAGAATCATATTCATTGTTATGATATCATATATGGTTCACTTATGGCGTTATATTACCCGTTCTTTTGTAAATTCCATGTTAAAGAAGCGTTTTGGGTAAAATCGTTTCATTTATCATAGGTGTTTTGACTTGTTGTTCTTGAAATTATTATTACTTATATCATGATTTACTTACTTCCAGAATATAAAATATGATTTATATATAATATATATTCAGTATATATATATATATAATAGATAGATAAATGAAATGAAAAACACCGTTCATGGAGACGGTAGTCCGTACGTACGCATGAACGCTGTTTTTCTTTCCTTATTGTCTTGAATGGAAGTAAGTAGATGACATATATATATATATATACATAAATCTAGTATCATTATTATGTCATATATTTCATTAGTACTTATTATATATACTTTATAATCATTCATGAATGGTTAATCATTAAAAATGAATCTCATCGCGTCGTGGAGACGGTAGTCCGTACGTACGCACGAGCGATGATATCATTACCATAATTATTGAATTGAATTGGAGTGGATTATACAATATATCAGAATCAATATGATGTTGTAATAACTATGTATAGTTATTCTTTACACCATTATACCCATCCATGTAAGGTGGTGGTGGAAAATAGATTACACCACGGCGTGGAGACTGTATTCCGTACGTACGCACACGCGGTGATTTCTTTTTCCGTAGGATGGATAGATGACGAAATAGGGTTGTTTCATACTTAAAATAACATATCAGTATATGAGTGATACTGATGTTATTTATTCATAATGAAACAACCTAATAAGAAGAAGTTGAAGAAGAAAGAAATTGAAAAGATCGGTAATGGATATTACCTCTTCTTTGAAATGCCTCCTTGAATCCTCCACTTAGGGAACTAAGATTGGTCCTTGAAGAAGACCAGGACCTCTAGGATTATTCTAGGGAAGTGGAGAAGAGATTTTGGCACTGGTTGGCCGAGCGTGAAGGCTCAAAGTTGTGTGAGGAAGAGAGGGAGGAGGTGCCCTTTTATAAGGGAGGAGAGGGGCACCTTTGGAATTCTTAAAAATATTAATTTATAATAAATCTAACCCCACAAAAAAAAAACTCCAAAAATGACTCATATTAAAACATTAGATAATATAAGGTTGTAATATCATCAACCAATAGAATTAAGACATGTTATGAATTTATTTTAAATATTATCAACATGATTTATCCTTATTTAATCAATTTAATTTTATTTGTGGTAATAACATTCTAATTTTTAAATTATAAAAAATGATTACTTATTTGTTGTGAATTGTCCATAATTGGATTCTTAATAAAATTTTAGATCATGTAAATTTAAATTTATAATTTTGAAATATTTTGTTATTTTTAATCAATTTTATAATATGTTTTTTTTATAAAATAACAATAGTGTCAATTTTGACACTATTCATTTATTTGAATTTAAATAAAATAAATACAGAAAATATGTTCAAACTAAAAGTTTTAATAGATTCATAAAATGTCATATGTATCTTAAAAAGTATTGGAGAACATTAAATAGTTCATATAATATTTATTTTATTATTTTAGAAACCATTTATTTGGTTTATCTCTTAATAAAATAAATACTACAACATTTTTGTATAATTATTTAATATACTTATTTGTTGCATAAAAATTAAAAATAAAATCCTATGATGAAAATAAATATATTACCGTTCACAATAATACTTTTACTCGAATTTATCATCTTAAAATCACAATATTTAAATTGTTATATTTATTAAATTATGAAGGTGACAACTTTGTCATCATTTAAAATAAAATAATATAAGTGTCATATTCGCTTTTATAAGTCTCCGATGGTTAAATATTCTACCATTGGATTATTATGGTTTAAATTTACATGTCCAATAAGTTTTGGTTAGGTATTTGTGCATTTTATGGTCACTATTAGTTTAATAAAAACAATATTCTTGATTTTTCACTAGATAAACAATTTCTGCATCACTATTGTGTCATAATTAATGATAATTATGTAATCCCTAAAAATTATAAATAAATTTATATGATGTAGATAATTTCATTAGCTTTCTGGAGACTATTCATTTTTGAAGTTTCATGAAGTTCATCACTAAATTAAAATTAATATACTTATAAACATTAAGAGAGTGACATGTTGTCACTTTCTTTGGTTTTAATAATAATTAAGTTATTTTCATGGACAAATGTCCATTAATTGATTCTTATCCGACCCTTAGGTGATATGGGTCTAATTTTAGTCATCCAATATGGTTTTGACATTTGTTAGGGTAATTTTAAAATATTATATTTACCCTTAATTACCCGATTTACCTTTAACTATGGTAAATAAAATTTACCGTAGTTACTATTCATAATTCCCAAAAATAAAAAGCAGCTTATTAAAATAATTTGGACCCACTGATTCCAAATATGGAATCCATTTTTCCAAATTCAATACAAAAAAGATGAAGAAATTAAATTAAAATTAATCCTGTTGTCGAAAGAAAATGGGTTTTTCTTTCCAACATTGCAAAAGATTGAATTGATTTAACCTATGAATTCAATGTAAAATCAATGCTAATGACATACATTATATTAAATGGTAAAAATATATTCTATTTATAATTTAAAACCATTCAATATTATAATTTAACCACATAAGATATTACGATGAAAAAGTTGTTTTTATTTAAAATATAGCGTGTTTTTACTATTCATTAAAATATGAAAGTTATCGGAAAAATATCAAAACTTTATCTAATGTAAATTTTTATATCCTGATTCAAAATAAGAATATTATTTTGTCAAATTGAACATATAAACATGTCAAGAACTATATTTAAAGTGGGTGCGCCATCAAAAGGCGGTAAAACTGCATTTTTTGAAAAATACTTATTTTACCCGAAAAATTTATTTTGTTCTTATAACATGTTCTATAAATGTGTAAGATGAATAATAATGTTATAAAATTCAAAATTTAGTTTATTCTATTCATAAAGGATAGTTCATGACTATATTATAATAACATAACATTGTTTATTAAAACCCGGTATTGCGTAAAACACAGGCTATCGAGGAAGGCGCGATTGCGTGTAATGCAAGCCAGGTCAGGGATGCAAGCTCCTTTTTGTGTGGCATACAACACAAGACATTAGTGAAATTAAAAAGAATATTTTTCATAAAATCTTGGGCTGTTACAGTGTCCCACCTCATGGTTGGATTGTTTGTGAGGATGAGATCTTGAATTTTCATGGAAGAATCTCGGTTCCAAAAGAAATGTAGCTAGAGTTCATGCGAGAGTCCCATTTCACTATATCTATTATAAATTCCAGTCAAACCATCAAGTTTCAGGACTTTATCCATCAATACTAGTGACTAGTAATGAAGTGAATGATATCTCAGTTGGTTACTAGTTGTGCCACAAGTCATTAAGTAAAGGTATAACACTAATGACCATTGGGTATGTTGCAATTAGTACATATACCTGAGTGTAAATGGAAAGAGGTCACCATTGATAGTGATATGGGAATTCCTAGATCACCACCAAGATTTGTTTCTATATCGATGATGATAGATGGGTTGAAAAAGGTCACCTATTTTCCTCCAATATAGGATCCACTTTTAGTAATGAGATTGTGAAACCTACATTATCTAGAGAATATTCCTTCATGAGGTTCCATAATATATCATATCTTACAATGGTACATGTATCAAATCATAGTTCTAGTAGGAGTTTCAGTGGGAACTGGGTTAAAAGTTACAAATGTTTACAACCTATCACCCAAATATCGACCATTATCTAGGTACACAATACATGTATTGGAGGATATGTTTTGAGTAGGTGTCCCTACATTTTGAGGTTCCTGGGATAATCACATAAAAATCATTATGTATTATTATTAAAATGTTTTCTAGGATGCCATAAATATGGATCCTTATGAGGATCAACATGGTAGTTCATTCTATTCACCCGTGTTTCAATTAGAGGCAGTATATTCATAACTACTTGGTCTTTATTTCATTCAAGAGACTTCAGAGTATGTTTTACATATCAGAATGTGCATTTCTAAAATTCATTCAGGATATAAATTATAAATATTTCATCCCCATCGACCTATATAGTATGAGGTGTGGAGTCATGTTTTTTTTCATTATTTTACTAGACTGGGGAATAAAAGGATTTAGAAACAAGGGATCTAACTCCTCATTATGTTTGGGCGTTATATATTCAAGAGAGTGTCATGTGGGTATCCTATCTATTTCAATTACCTTATAGGTATCCATCCATTTATAATGTCTTCCTTTGTATTCTCAATTTTCTATTATATTTTTGAGTAGTCAGATTTTAATCAGACCAGGGATATGGAGTTACAGGTAGATTCATCAGTTGAGGGGCATCTTATCTGTATTATTGATCATTTCTTCAAGTTAATCTGAGGATTATCCATTACACTTGTGAAAGTTATATGGAATCATGATTATGTACATATTGAGTCCTTATAGTGGAAGGCTGATGAATAATCCCAATGGATGGAATTATTCTATGACATTAATTTACCACCCTTAGTTGGAAAATTCAAGGAAGAATTACGTTTAAGGGAATAATTGTATGATCTTGGGTTTCATATGAGGTGTAAGACCTTCTTAATTCATGTTTCTTTATTTTTTTTGCTGAATATGGATGCCTAGTGAGTATATGGAGGAAAAAAGGATTTTGGGGGATTGTTCGGAGCACAGATCCATGATTTCTAGGAAAAACAAGGATTCATAGTAATGGGAAACCATGTTTCCGTATATGCTTGGTTTGGGTAAACTATGTGGGGAGTTTAATTTAAAAATAATTGGTTCATTATTTCCCTAACCAAATGTCCTTGACTTGAAACTCATAATTATTTAAAGAGTTTTTAGACAGGGAAAACTCATTTTCATCGTATGGTTTGTCTACCCTTTCCCAATGACTATGAAAGGGATACATTGTGGTAGAGATGAGAAATTGTTTTTGCATGGTTTGGCCAAATCTATTTACAAACCATGAGAACTGATATTTTATAAGGAAATGATCATTTTCCACTCTCCTCAATTATTTCATTTTCATTCATTCTACATACAAATTGTGTACATAACTCTCCAATTTTCTCCCATTCACACAGTACTCCAAGTAATTGATCATGTTTCATAATATGAAGTCTGATTCTAATACTGTTCATCCAAATTGGATGCATTCTAGTCAGTTTTATATTTATCTGTCACATTTCACTATTTTCCCTCCAATCAATGAAACTATTTTATGGAAGGATATTATGACCTAATTTTTTGGGGAATTCATTGATTTTTCTATTTTAATGTAATTTAGATCAAATTAGCGGCTGGGAGTAAATATGTACTCTTCAACAAGGTAAATTTAGGTAGTCAATATATTTTCTCTATTGGTATCATTGATTATAGATAGTTATCATTTTACCAAATGTCGGGCTCTCTCGAATATTTTTACTAAATTGATTAATCTAATATTTGAATGTTGTAATTAATTGAATTGTTAATGGATGTATGCTAAGTGGCCACCTTATATATAGATGTAATTATTTTGGAAAATATTGAAAATGGTTTTTAATGGTGATAAAATAGATAGTAATATCTCATTGATTTCAATATTATTAATTAATTACAAAGATAATGGAGCTTAGATAAATCACGTATGTCATATAATTTTAGAAATCATAAATATAGTGTTTATAAACTGAGTTTCATGGTGATTTTGGGAGAATTATTCAGCACTAAGTAAATGGAGTTGGTTTTTATACTTTAAGAATTATCATAAGAAATATGAGGATTGTTGAACTGGTTCTATGTTCAAGGAGCCTATTTAAATGGTGATACATTATTTTTAATAATTAAGAATATGTGAAGAAGAATTATATGATTGATTTGATGTTCTTTGGAATGTATAATCCAAAATAAGAAGACTTGTATGATCATTAAAAGGACTATATACATGTATTTCTAGAAGACCATGGAAATATATAATTGAATGAAGTAGAGTATAAATTATGAAATAGAGAACTTGGAAAAAATTTATTGTTTACAAAAGGAATAAGGTGACAATGAATGTATTTATATGTGGTCATGATAAATCATATTTTTTGTTGGAATTATTGAAAAAATATACTTAGATTTTATTACATGTTCTGGAAAAAGGTTCCCAACAGAAGCCACCCATGAAGTCTATATCAGCCATATATATTAGAAGAAAGATCAAACCACATGGGAGAAAGCACATACATGGACTAAAATGGTGGAATGAAATATAATAGTATATGATGTTTTGTGTGTGGGACCGCAAATAAGTCTAGAGATCACATGAGATGGGGTGCACATAGATGGTCCAAATTCCCATAGTAAATTGATCTTGAACCACATGTCTCACTACCAGTGTGGGAATGGTGTGGTTAATGAATCCTTTTGTCGACCCTGGTGATAGATCAATGAAATGGAAGTCACACCTTGTTTTATAAAGCGTATGGATAATATACAAATTTTCGGATCTCGGACTCTCTTCGCATGCTCATAGTTTATCCTCTGAATATGATATGGATAAAACAGTGGCCACCCTATTAAATACATCACCACCACTCAATATAATATGGTATATTATCTAAATTACACTTTCATGTTATTAATTTAAATGAAATATTCTTCCTCCCTTCACCCAACTATGCCACTTGTTTTCGAGAGAATTTGTTAGAACAACCACTAGTGGATCCTGATGCCTCCATGATCAGTCTGAGGATGAAAAAATCGATGAATCTAATTAATGAATCATGAAACTTCATTTACATGATCAATATATTGATTCAATGGAAAAATATAAATTAAACATAAAGAGTCTATCTGACCAGTCCATCTCCATGGATTTACATTGATATTTCAGGAAGACGAGTTTCATCTGACTCTCATAACATGAACATAGTGTTAACACCACAAATTTGAAGCCTGATTATGAAAAAAAAGATTCAATTATTATGAATATCAATTAACCCTAATTTTTTAGAATTAAAATTTAAGTTATTCTGGAATTGAAATTATATATTTACAAAGAATTATTTTTTTTGACATTATGGTTGTGAATGACCAATTTAAGGTTGTGATCCTAAACTATAAAAAGAGTGGCACATAGCCTATGGAAGTTGTTTCTATACTAATATTCTAATGATACATATTTCTTTCAAAAAATATCCTCCCTGTTATTTATGTTTTGTGAAGGATCAAGAAAAACCAAAATACTTGAAGACTCTATTAAGAATAGAAGTCCCACAATGATTTATTCATTTTATAAAGGAGATGAAACCATGGTTATACCAATATTTCCATGAAATGTTTTTATGTATTTCACTCCTACAGAGTTTTGAAAAGTGGAAACTCATACTATTATGTGTGTACACCTGCGTTGAGTATTATAAGAGTTCCATTAGTGTTTTTTAGGGAGACACTAAAATCTTGTAATCAATTTCATGAAAGGGGAGGCACACATGTGATATTCTTGCACAAAATTCTTATGGATTTGAATAAAATAGTGTGTGACTCATGTATTCTGTAGATAATATGTAAGATGATGGTTTTTTTGAATAAGTATTAAAATATAAGAGAAAAGAATAAATTGGATAGTGTTATTATGTTCTTTCATACGTGATTTAATGATAAATTGAGAAACAGTGAATGTAGAATAACAAATAAATTATAAAATAATACATGTGTTTAGGTTTATTCTTTCCACATGTATCATCCATTAATGATGAGGTGACTTCAAAAAAATCAAATTTGGAATTCAAGAAGATAATTAATTGAACGTTCAATAGCTCATTCATTCAAGAGTAGTGAAATATATTTTAATTAAATATAGGCTACACCATGGATGAAAAGGAGTGAACCGATATAATCATGTGTTGATATTGAGTATCAATGATAAGAAATATGAAACTACTAAAAATTTACATATTTATGAGTATAAAAGAAGAATAGAATGTTGCTAGAAAAATATTGATTTTTTAGGGTATTTTAATTTTGATGGGGTTAGGATGAACTGATCTCCATTTTTTAAAAAGAACAAATAGTTTTGTGATCCAATAAAAAAGAGTAATAAGATTTAGTGTAGTCTTGTTTCCCTAAATAAAAAATTATTAAAAGAGAAGAATATTGGGTGGCCAAATTGATATTCGTCAGTCATCATTTGGTTCAAAGAATAATTGTGTGATTATAATTCATTGTCATATTTACATTATTCTGATTGATGTAAGTAGAAGATGAAGTGTAACATTCTGTTTCATATTGTTAAGAAGAGGAAGGATTCATGAATTTATAAATGCAAGAAACTAAGTTAAGACGATGTTTTTTGGAAGATCAAATTAGCACTCTGACCTCAACAATAGTATCTATAGGTGGAATAACTTTTTGGTATTAAAAATTTACTTTTTAACAAGGATAATAATCTATTATAAGGTAATATAATGATACATTGATGTGATGTTAAAATGAATGGTCAATTGACTATAGTTCATTTCATGAGGATGTGTTTATCCAATATTCTATAAAAAATATAAAATGATTATTTTATAAGTGGTTGTGTTGTCATAATTCTTTATGGACCATTATAGTGACAATATACTCTTATTGAGTAGTAAACCACGTAAAAATATCATGTGATATATAATACTGCTTTCATATTATTTCATGCAACATGGAAAATTAAATAATTTACTCTGATTCTATCGTATCAAAGATGTAATGGGGAAAATTTTTAAATAAATTCCAAAATTCTCCAACACAATATACCCCCTCTAAATGTCAGTTATATCTCTAACTATTCATTTCATATTGAGTCTGTGGATGGTTTAGGTATATTAGATTCTGTACAGTATGTCTATTTTCATTGTACTATTTGAGTTTCTTTCATATGAAATGAATGATGGGGAATTTTGATGAAGATTTTGTTATATTTTATTATAATTCTTTGTCAAGTGAATAAAAGTTGAGAAGATAAAGATCTATTCATTGGTCCAAAAGAATCTATTTACTATAAATTATTTTTAAATTCTTGATAAAATATTAACTTCATACAATGGTATTGATCACAAGCCTTGTACATGATTATCTCAACATGTATTCAAAGATGATGAGAAAATAAGAACTCAAAATCTGTATAAGAATGATTTATCAATACTTGTATGAATTTAAAATATGTTTTTTTGAACAAATATCATCATAGGAAGATATCATTGATGAATGGTGAGAATACCATGGATTCTAAATTCAATATGTTAAAGGGTAGTGATTCCAAAATAACTACTAATAAGGATGAATCAAACAAGAACCCATATGGTAGATACAAACATTCTACTACATTCACAACGAAAATTTATTTATCTGGCTAGAACATTTTGAAATAATGAGGAAACCTGAATATGTACATGTTAAGGATTCGGAAAAATAAAAGTAAATGATTCCACATAATGAATAATAAGTTCTTTTGAGATTATCATGAAAACAAAACTCTCATGTTAATGATGATAAATGTGAGATATGTAAGAATAATGGTAACATTGAGATCGGTTATTTAAACATTCTAACAGATTAGGAAGTAGTTATTAATAAGTGAAATATTTTATCATCTATAAATGTTGTTTTGAAAAAAAGTTCTATACAAAATGAAGTTGAGGATTTAAATATATCAATAATTTCTCAACAAAAATAAGAAAATATGTATAGATGTGAAATCATGATGACTTGATCAATTGGAGATACAAGGTTGAAAAAAACATGTCACATGTATTGATGAAATTGACGAATCCAGGAGGATAAATCTTAGTCCCCTAATAATTGTGTGTTTTTTATTATAAAGAAGGTAACTGAAGGAGAAGTAATCTATCAAGTTTATAATCTTAGAAGTACTGAGTTGTTTCGATTGTTTTTATAAAATCTGAAGAAGAAACCATCAATGAATGTATCCTAAAATGATTTTCAGATTCAAATATAATTGATTATCATCATTGATGATGTTCAAGAACCTGATTTCCTTTTCTAGATACCTAATATAATGATGATAGGAATATGTAATGATCTTTGTTTTGGAATCCTAAAGAAAAATTGTTCAATAAGACCATCCTTCATGAGGTTTTTAAAATTTACAATACAGACAATCACAATATGATGATCAATTTTGGTTTTTTCGACAAATGAAACATCATGTAAAACATTATTCAAGAAATCCACCATTTCAAATATTCTGATAAGTGTTTCCCTTGAGGGGAAGTCAAATGAATAATTATGAAGATGATTCTTTATTAATTTTATCGATTGGCATCAAAGATTATTAATATGTTTATTTCATGAAATTAATTTTATTGGAAAAGGTATGTCTCTCATCAATATTTCATTATTGGTTTCAAAAAATAAAAATATTTTACAAAGGGGGAGTTATCTAATTTATCAATTGAATATAAAATGTGGAATTTACCTAAGGTCAATTATCATTCTCATTGGAGATGAATATTTTTTATCTATTTATTGAAAATAGTGAATTATTTTTATGTTTATCATTAATATAAAAGTATCATATATCATTTAATTATCTTTAGAAATAAATTAAATAGAAAGATACATAGAGAATATAACATGAGTCTCATTTTATAAGGTATCATGATTAGTTGGTAAGGGAAAACATTTTTATCTAAATAAAATAATCATGTTTTCCAAACTGGTTTAATATCAAGTACACTTAGAGTGAAATGAGTTATGGAACATTTCTTATATATGGAGTAATATCAATTTTCTATAATTTTTTTAATTCTTCTCAATGAGGGAGAGAGAATTTTGAAATTAAAATTTAAAAATTAAATGAGGTAGATTCACATATTGACACATTTTTTTTGAAATGAACATAGAAATTATTTCCAAAAAATACGGGGAGATTGAAGATCCAGATTTGTGTATGAATTGTATTTTTTTCCAAATTATAGAAATTTGTTATCAGTGGGGATAAATAATATGGGAATATATCATTTATGTAAATATTATGAAGTTATTCTGATGTTAATGGAGTTTTGATAAATCACTCAAGAAATATATTTTGAGGAATTATACAATGGGTGTGAATACATTGATATTCATGGTGGTGCCTAAAGAATTATTATGGATTCAATAAATAGAATTGGATGTTAGGATTGAACAATTTTCCTAGTAACTATAAATATTGTTGATCCGGTTCTATGTTTATATAACTTGTTTCAATGGTGAAAAATCAATTAAAATAATTATGATGATGTTAAGAAGAATGATTTCGATGATAAAGAGTTATTTTTAATGTGTATTTCTAAATTATATGAAAAATAAGATCATGGAAATAATTATTTCCATGTATTTGAAGAAGACCATTTAGATATTCAGTTATATAAATAAGAGTTTAAATGATGAAATAAAAGTCCATATAGATTTTTATTGGTTATAACAGAAGAATATTTCCATGCTTGTGTTTCAAAGTGGCAATTCATAATTGTATATTGGATTGTAATTTCTGACATATATCACTTATGTTTTATTCTATGTGTTGGAATAAAGGTTTCCATCCAATTCCACCCATGTAGGTTAGCTCAACCATGTATATGGGGATGAATCTCAGCACATGTGGGATCCATCCCACAAATTGGTACCATGGTGGAATGAGGGAGTCATTAATAGGATTAAGTTCATGTAGAACCTTGAATAAGGACTAGGGAGTGCATTCTAGGGGTAATAATATATGGGAAAATTACACCTAAAAATAATATGTGGACCGCATGTGTCACTGCCTCTATAGGAAAAGTGTGTACAGTGAACCAGTCGCTGACCCTAGTGTCGGATCGAAGATATCATGACTATGATTTGTCCTAAAAGTATAATGGTTACCACATATAGAGTATGATGTGGGACACAATCAGTGCACTCACTATTCATTCATTTAAAATGATATGGATAAAAATGTTGTTTCCTGATCAAATACATCCACACCGTTAAATATCACATTAGTTTAAATTGAAAAATCCATGTATATTTTTCTTTTTAGTAGATCCTTACTCCTCCCTTCACAGTATAGATCCACTAGTTCTATAGAAATGTTATATGGACAACCATTTTTTAAACCCAAGGTCACTATGGAAAATATAAGGTAGAATAATAATATGAACCCAATCAAATAATCCTGAATGATTTCTGTATGATTAATATAGAAATGTATTCAATGAACTGAAAACACAGTTCCAGGATTGTTATTGAGTAGTCGATATCCATGTATGAACTATGAGATTTTAGGAATCCGAGTTACATAAAATTCACCTCGCATGAACTTTAGGATAGAACCAAAAAGGAGAAGCATGATAATGATTTAATGACACCACAATTTTTTTGAAAACATTTAATATTCACATAAAGAATTAAAATCCATGTTATTAAGTATTGAAGTAATGGTTTTACATGGCATGATTTTTTTTGATTTTAATGTGGTTAATGATTAGTGAAAGGTTGTGATCCTTATATATTAATGTATAGGAACCAAGTCTGTTGATGTTACTTCTATTGACATTTTACACTGATATATATCATTTCAAAAATATATCACAACCATGATTTTTTCTAGTGAATGATAAATAAGAACTATGATACTTCATTTCATCATAGAGTAGAAGAGTTTAGTCAATATTTCTTCCTTTATGAATGACAGGACCCCTTGGAATCATGAATGGCATTTATGAACCCTCATCATTCCTTGTGAATGAAAAAAATTCCATCAGTCATTTTTGAGTTATCACTCCTACTAAGTTTCACAAAGAAAGAGATTATAATTATTATATGTATAAAATTGACAGATTATTATCAGATTTATGTCCATGGTTTGTAAAAAGACATAAAAACATGTACTCTATTACATGAAGAAGGAGGCATGAACGTGATATTATTGAATAGACTTCCTATGCATATGAACTAAATAGTAAGAGAGTCATGTCTTTAAAAGAAAATACATACTATGATAGTTTCAATGATAAAGTAATGCATCCAAAGAAAGTATAATTATTTGGAAAATATGCATGTTTTAATTAATATGATTTTAGGATAAATTGGGAATTGGATAAAGATGATTAATAAAAAAATTATATAATAAATATTTTATCGTTTATTCAAAGAACATGCATCATGATTTATTAATGAAGTGATATCAAATAAACCAAATATTAAATTAAATAAGGTAATTGTTCTATATCATTTTTTTATGTGAGGTGAAACAAAATTTCCTTAAATATTTATTACAACATAGAATAACAGAAGTGAACTAATACACTGTTGTGTTGATATAGAGTATTGAAAAAATACAATTTAACGCTACAATAAAATTTCATATTTCTAATTGTCTAATAATAATTTAGTGTTCCTAATTAAATATTGATAGTTTTCCATAATACATTAATTGTGATGATTCTTGGATGAATTGATCTTCTTTATTTCAATAATCATAACGATGTTTGTGATTCAATCAAGAATAACAATATGTTTTATTGAATTGTATTTTTCAATGAACAATAAAGAGATAATAAAATAAGATGATTTTTTGACCCAAATGATATTAGTCAATAGTAATTTGGTTCAAAGAATAATTCTATGATTATTAGATATAATCATATTAATATTATTAGGACTAAAGTCCAAAAATAAAATTTCTATATTTCTTTTTGAAGTTGTGGAGAAGGGGAATGTTTTTTAATGATTTTGTTCAACTAAACATGTAAATAAGAAGGGTATATAATATCAAAGAATATGTTTATGATATCTGAGTATTCTCAATAAGTGGAATAATTTTATGGTGTTACTAATAACCTTCTTTGTAACAGCCCAAGATTTTATAAAAAAATATTCTTTTTAATTTTATTAATGTCTTGTGTTGTACGCTACACCAAAAGGAGCTTGCACAACACGCATCCTTGTCTTGCCTTGCATTACATGCAATCGCGACCTTCCTCGATAGCGTGTGTAATACGCAATACCGACTTTCACTAAACAACGATGTGCTATTAAAATATTATTAAAACTAGCCGTTATGAATAGTAATAACCACTTTTTAAAAATCTTTAAATCTTATTTTTCAAAATGAACTTCATTTTTGGATTCGGAGTATCGAATTTAGCCTAAGGTGAAATTTTGGTACTTTTCGGATAACTTTCATATTCTGATGAATAGTGGAAATTACTAAATTATAATTAAAAACAACTTTTTTAATCGAAATAATTAATAGTGATAAATTATTATTTTGAGTGGTTTTAAAGTATATTTAGAATATATTTTTACAATTTAATACAATGTTGGTCGTTGGTTGTAATTTCACATTTAAACCAGACATAATCAAGTGTCAATCTTTTGATATATATTGTTTCCTAAAAAACACGCTATTTATTTTAACAGCGGTATTTAATTATAAAATTAATTAATGCAACTTCTATGTTATGAATTTGGTAAAATAGATTTCATTTTTGAATTCGGAATATGAAATATAGCTTAGGATGAAATTTTGGCATTGTTCTGAAAAACATCAATTTTTGATGAATAGTGAAACTACTAAGTGGTAGTTAAAAAAACTGAATTTTTCATAAAACTTAATTTTGCTGCTTCTGTGAATGGAATTTCGAAAATCCGAGAGACACGGTTAATATCAAGGACTAAAATGTGGTTCAATGAGATTAAAAAATAATTTTTTGGTGAATAGTAACTTTTTACTTTTTTTTACCGCGGTTAATAGTAAATAGGGTAAATATGATATTACTATTATCCTAACACATGTCCTAATTCTATTGGACAAGTGTAATTCGACCAAAAACAAACTTAGGAATAAAATATTACCATTTAGGCCCACTTGGATAAGATTAGGACATTTATTATTAATTTATTTAAAGAAAGGTTAAAATAGTTAAAATCAAAGTTTAATAAGTAAATCATTTTTAATATGGGGTTATACATAAGATAAATTCGATTGTAAATATTCATTAGAAAGCTAAAACGATTTACTACATGATGGTATTTTATTTGTAATTTTTAGACATCAAATAATTTAATTTATTTATGACACAACGATGATGCAGAAATTATCTTATTAATGAAATATTGACATAATTGATGTTATAAACACCAAAATAAATGTAATTTGAGATTTTTTATGAATTCCACTAATTTTCTAGGTTACTATGATATATTAATGTTGATGTAATCAACTTGGTTCGAACATTTAATTCTGTTATGACTTTCACAAAAATCATATATCAAATAGTGTCAAAATTGACATAAAATAGTTTTTAAATCAAATATTATATTATTAATTGTTATTGTATTCCTAAAAATCTAAGGTTCGGCCAAATGACTTAGATAAGGATATATATATTAATAATAAACAATTTGGGGTTCGTTTGGCATGTTATAGTAAGTTAATTAACCATATAGTGAAAGAAAACAAAAAGACATTGTAAAAGTTAAATTATTTAACTTAGAGTTAAATCTAATTGATAAGGTTTAAAATAATATCCAAACATGTCTAAATTTGATTGGTTGATGAGATTACAACCCTATATCATCTAATATTCGAATATGAGTCATTTTTGGAGGTTTTTAAGTGGGGTTAGATTTATTATAAATTAATATTTTTAAGAATTCCTAATGTGCCTCTATCCTCCCCTATAAAAGGACACCTCCTCCCCCTCCTCCTCACACCAATTTGAGCACTCAAGCTCGGCCAACCCCTGCCAAAATCACTTCTCCACTTCCCTAGAAACATCCTAGAGGTTCTGGTCTTCCTCAAATACAAATTTTAGTGCCCTAAGAGGAGGTCTCAAAGAGGCGCTTCAAAGAAGAGGTAATTACCGTTACCAATTCTTTCATCTTTATTTCTTCTTCCACTTCTTCTTCTTAGGTTGTTTTATTATGAAGTAATAACATCAGTATCACTCATATACTGATATGTTATTATAAGTATGAAACAACCCTATTTCACCATCTATCCATCCTACGGAAAAAGAAATCACCGCGCGTGCGTACGTATGGAATACCGTCTCCACGCCGTGGTGTAATCTATTTTCCACCACCACCTTACATGGATGGGTATAATGGTGTAAAGAATAACTATACATAGTTATTACAACATCATATTGATTCTGATATATTGTATAATCCACTCTGATTCAGTTCAATATTTATGGAAATGATATTATCGCTCGTGCGTACGTACGGACTACCGTCTCCACGACGCGATGAGATTCATTCTCCATGTTAACCATTTAAGAATGATTATAAAGTATATATAAGAAATAATAATGAAATATATGACATTATAAGGCTACTGGATTTATGTATATATATATATATGTATGTCATCTACTTACTTCCATTTCAAGACAATAAGGAAAGTAAAACAGCGTTCATGCGTACGTACGGACTACCGTCTCCATGAACGGTGTTTATTTATCTATCTATTATATATATATATATATACTGAATATATATGATATATAAATCATATTTTATATTCTGGAAGTAAGTAAATCATGATATAAGTAATAATGATGTCAAGAACAACAAGTCAAAACACCTAAGATAAATGAAATGATTTTACCCAAAACGCTTCTTTAACATGGAATTTACAAAAGAACCGGTAATATAATTTCATAAGTGAACCATATATGATATCATAACAATGAATATGATTCTGTAATAAGTCAATAACATGATTTAAATCATTATACAGGAGGTTCGGACACTTACAAAGCAAGTCGGACCTAAGGTAAGGGAAATATCACAATCTCATTTTTATCCGAGATTGTATATTCGTAAGTATTTACTGGGGTGTATTTTATCATCCACATCCATGTTTTATCAATATGTAATATTATTTCCATCCACCTACAATTGTTTATATCCATTTTTACCCTTCGGTGAGTTTTTAGTAAAAGATATGAAAGGAATCTTTTGTCGTTTTTCGAATGATGTTCTTTTTGACTTTTCCGACAAAAGTACAAAGAATGTTTTTTTAACTTATACGGCACGAACGGATTTCTACTGTTTTATAAAGCCTTATTTTCATGAAGATTCCTCTAAAAGATTTCATGACTATTTTCAATAAAATATCTTTCTTTTAAAATTGCATGATGTTTTGTGAAAAGAAATTGATTTTGAAGAAGAAAGGATATTTTCCTCAAGAATTCAATTCAAGTGTTTTATCAAAATTATTTTCCATCTAAGATAATAAAAGGTTCTATTTCTATCCATATTTTTACATTGATTTGACTATGTTGTGATGGAATTATGTTTATGAATTCCTTTATCTTATATGAGTAGATTTATGATGTCATGATGTTTCAAGAATCCCATTTTTATTACATGGGTTATGTGATGATGTATGATTTATGATTATGTGGCACACATAAGAAAGGATTCATTATAAGATGGGTGGGACCTATATCTCCCTCCAATGCATTGGGTAAAGATTTTATATCTCATGAGATAGACATGGCTGGAATGGTAGGTTATACCGGTTCAGTGAAACAGGACTGAAACGAGGGTTACTCGATTCAGAAAGGGACTTTGTCCACTAAGATAGTCTTGGCAATGAGTCATGACTAACAAGAAATTATTTTCCATGATTATGTGTGCATGCCACAAAGTCTCAATTTTCATGTTATGATTATGGTGATCTCATTTTCACTTCTATGATTTGATCCATGTTAAGATATTATGATCTCTTTTGTAGGTTATGATTTTCAAAAAGATATGATATGATTTTTATTTCTTTTGTTTACCCTTACTAAGCATTTGAGCTCACCCTTTTATGTTTTCTTTTCCCCAGGATATAATGAACGGTTTTAGGTTTAAAAAAAGAAGATCTTTATGGGAGATGTTGAAGATCTTTCCCCACGATTAGAAGATTATAGTCCGAGTTTCCAAAGACACTAAACTATTACGATCCTTGTGTGTGTATTTTTGTTATGTACTAAGTATTCCGCAAATGTAATGTAATGTCAATGTACGTCAGGCTACGTGTCTCTACATTTGGTATCAGAGGAAAGGTTTAGTCAACCTTTGGAAACTAGGATGCGAAAACGTTAGTGAGATCCCTAGAGATATTTCTAAGGTATGTCTAGGGATGCCCCTAAGGATAAGTATACGTATAGGATATAGTCCTACAACTATGGTAACGATATTAGATTAAACCAAAGATGATAGATATTTAAGTTACTCCCCCTTTATTATGATTTTTGCATCTAACACTATTCTGTTTGGGTTTTAGAAAATGGCTGGAAACAAGATGATTCACAATAATGGAGGATATGATGGACAATGGAATGATATTCTTCATGAGCAACCAAATGAAATGGGATTTGGATGTCCAAACATCATTATTATGCCGAATCAGCAATCTCACAATATGATCAATAAAGTAAAATTTGGTATGTTTCCTGACTCGACTAATAAGAGAAAGATGGAGTTCCATGATGATCATAGAGGAAAGAAAGTTCAATTTCCCCTATGTAAATCATGTGGGAAGAGGCATCAAGGAGAATGTTTCAAGGGAACTGGAAGATGCTTTGGGTGTGGAAAAGAAGGACACAAAGCAAGTAAGTGAAAAGGAAAAGGGTCGGTTAACACCATGGATGAGGATAATGGTATTGCTACGACATCAAAAATGGTTAAGTGTTTTAAATGTGGAATGTATGGGCATTATGCAAACAAATGCCCTAAGGGAAAGACTCATGAAGAGAATCAGTATGGTCATAAGGGTAGTATTAATGTGGATGATGATGAAGAGACTACAAATGATATGTGAGATGAAAGAATTTTTGAAGCTCGGTCAATGGTTTGAGAATGTAGTGGAATGATTACATGTTTATCATGTGTAATTATGGGATAAAGAGACATCTAAGGATTGTTACATTGTTGTCTTTCCTTAAGTTTTGAAAGTATGTGATGAATGGTACCAGTATTTTTGGAAAGTAGATGATATGCGCATAATGAAGGGATAAGACGATAATGAAATGTTTAATAGTATTCATGAGCTCATGATTGATATAAGGACTAAGTGATATCATGGTTTGAGTATATAGAATTTTGAGGATTTTGGTATGTGGAAAGTGTTTACTTTTAACTGCATTCATGTTTTCACTTAGGTATTCAAGATAATTCACGATTAAGGACTTTGAATGTTTGGAATGTGACCAACAAGACATATCTTACGATATGTGGGGATCAACGACAGTATTAAATCTCTGGTAATCGTTGTCACTATATTATGAGAGTGGACTGCAGTATTGTGTATAAGCCTAAAGATTAGAATGGATTATGTTGGACACAAGTTAGTATTGTTTGTTTTTTTTCGATATTATTGATGGGATGTTATAGTAATATAGTTTTGGAAAAAGGGACAACCTACAGGACGGGCGACAGCCCATCGCTTCGAACAAGGCTGTGGGAATCGAACCCACAACTGAAGTGCGACTGGCCTTTATCGCCTACCACTGGCCTACAGGAAGTCCCTGTTTAGTAGAAACTAGTTTTATTATATTAAGCAGTATGATATATGAAGTATAAGTCCATTTTAAGAACCATATATGATTAATCTCACTATAGATCGACTTATACATATAATTTTTACTAACCTTTTGTTTGAAACAGATGGAATGACTCGTCATTATATCACATGATCTGCTAACACTTCACGAATAACAAATTCAACTTCAATTATTTAAGAGATGAAGTAGAAATTGTTCAAGGCACGAACAATAGTGAGATTGTACCAAAATAAAGTAAGTATTTATTCTAATTCAAATTTTCAACTTTAGGGAAATGATCTTGAAAACCAATAATGTTGTCCTAGTGATCTTATATCTGATGAATCAGATGGTACCTTATATCATCACAAATCTATGGATTTGTAATTACTGGCTTTTCCATAGCCATGTTCTCTACCACTCTCCATCAGAACATGATGGTTAGATTTCTCTTCCATATCCATATTTTCACCTATGTGGAAACCCAATGATTAGTTTATTTGGGTAACCGTTACGTTTCATACTTTTGTTTTTAAAGATTTGGTTTTGATATTCCTTTTTACGATGTGGGTTTCTAAAAAAGAAACTTTCGAATAGTAAACCATTTATAACCCCGACGAATTTCGAGGGCGAAATTCATTTTAAGGGGGGTAGAATGTAACAGCCCAAGATTTTATAAAAAAATATTCTTTTTAATTTTATTAATGTCTTGTGTTGTACGCTACACCAAAAGGAGCTTGCACAACACGCATCCTTGTCTTGCCTTGCATTACACGCAATCGCGACCTTCCTCGATAGCGTGTGTAATACGCAATACCGACTTTCACTAAACAACGATGTGCTATTAAAATATTATTAAAACTAGCTGTTATGAATAGTAATAACAACTTTTTAAAATTCTTTAAATCTTATTTTTCAAAATGAACTTCATTTTTGGATTCAGAGTATCGAATTTAGCCTAAGGTGAAATTTTGGTACTTTTCGGAAAACTTTCATATTCTGATGAATAGTGGAAATTACTAAATTATAATTAAAAACAACTTTTTAATCGAAATAATTAATAGTGATAAATTATTAATTTGAGTGGTTTTAAAGTATATCTAGAATATATTTTTAAAATTTAATACAATGTTGGTCATTGGTTGTAATTTTACATTTAAACCAGACATAATCAAGTGTCAATCTTTTGATATATATTGTTTCCTAAAAACACGCTATTTATTTTAACAGCGGGATTTAATTATAAAATTAATTAATGCAACTTCTATGTTATGAATTTGGTAAAATAGATTTCATTTTTGAATTCGGAATATGAAATATAGCTTAGGATGAAATTTTGGCATTGTTCTGAAAAACATCAATTTTTGATGAATAGTGAAACTACTAAGTGGTAGTTAAAAAAACTGAATTTTTCATAAAACTTAATTTTGCCGCTTCTGTGAATGGAATTTCGAAAATCCAAGAGACACGGTTAATATCAAGGACTAAAATGTGGTTCAATGAGATGAAAATAATTTTTTGGTGAATAGTAACTTTTTACTTTTTTTTACCGCGGTTAATAGTAAATAGGGTAACTAAGGGTAAATATGATATTACTATTACCCTAACACATGTCCTAATTCTATTGGACAAGTGTAATTCGACCAAAAACAAACTTAGGAATAAAATATGACCATTTAGGCCCACTTGGATTAGATTAGGACATTTATTATTAATTTATTTAAAGAAAGGTTAAAATAGTTAAAATCAGAGTTTAATAAGTAAATCATTTTTAATATGGGGTTATACATAAGATAAATTCGATTGTAAATATTAATTAGAAAGCTAAAAAGATTTCCTACATGATGGTATTTTATTTGTAATTTTTAGACATCAAATAATTTAATTTATTTATGACACAACGATGATGCAGTAATTATCTTATTAATGAAATATTGACATAATTGATGTTATAAACATCAAAATAAATGTAATTTTAGATTTTTTTATGAATTCCACTAATTTTCTAGGTTACTCTGATATATTAATGTTGATTTAATCAACTGGGTTCGAACTTTTAATTCTGTTATGACTTTCACAAAAATCATATATCAAATAGTGTCAAAATTGACATAAAATTGTTTTTAAATCAAATATTATATTATTAATTGTTATTGTATTTATAAAAATCTAAGGTTCTGCCAAATGACTTAGATAAGGATATATATATTAATAATAAACAATTTGGGGTTCGTTTGGCATGTTATAGTAAGTTTATTAACCATATAGTGAAAGAAAACAAAAAGACATGGTAAAAGTTAAATTATTTAACTTAGAGTTAAATCTAATTGATAAGGATTAAAATAATATCCAAACATGTCTAAATTTGATTGGTTTATGCGATTACAACCCTATCTCATCTAATCTTCGAATATGAGTCATTTTTGGAGGTTTTTAAGTGGGGTTAGATTTATTATAAATTAATATTTTTAAGAATTCCTAAGGTCCCCTCTCCTCCCCTATAAAAGGACACCTCCTCCCCCTCCTCCTCACACCAATTTGAGCACTCAAGCTCGGCCAACCCCTGCCAAAATCTCTTCTCCACTTCCCTAGAAACATCCTAGAGGTTCTGGTCTACCTCAAAGACCAATTTTAGTGCCCTAAGAGGAGGTCTCAAAGAGGCGCTTCAAAGAAGAGGTAATTACCGTTACCAATTCTTTCATCTTTATTTCTTCTTCCACTTCTTCTTCTTAGGTTGTTTCATTATGAAGTAATAACATTAGTATCACTCATATACTGATATGTTATTATAAGTATGAAACAACCCTATTTCACCATCTATCCATCCTACGGAAAAAGAAATCACCGCGCGTGCGTACGTACGGAATACCGTCTCCACGCCGTGGTGTAAACTATTTTCCACCACCACCTTACATGGATGGGTATAATGGTGTAAAGAATAGCTATACATAGTTATTACAACATCATATTTATTCTGATATATTGTATAATCCACTCCGATTCAGTTCAATATTTATGGAAATGATATCATCGCTCGTGCGTACGTACGGACTACCGTCTCCACGACGCGATGAGATTCATTCTCCATGTTAACCATTTAAGAATGATTATAAAGTATATATAAGAAATAATAATGAAATATATGACATTATAAGGCTACTGGATTTATGTATATATATATATGTATGTCATCTACTTACTTCCATTTCAAGACAATAAGGAATGTAAAACAGCGTTCATGCGTACGTACGGACTACCGTCTCCATGAACGGTGTTTATTTATCTATCTATTATATATATATATATACTGAATATATATGATATATAAATCATATTTTATATTCTGGAAGTAAGTAAATCATGATATAAGTAATAATGATGTCAAGAACAACAAGTCAAAACACCTAAGATAAATGAAATGATTTTACCCAAAACGCTTCTTTAACATGGAATTTACAAAAGAACGGGTAATATAATGTCATAAGTGAACCATATATGATATCATAACAATGAATATGATTCTGTAATAAGTCAATAACATGATTTAAATCATTATACAGGAGGTTCGGACACTTACAAAGCAAGTCGGACCTAAGGTAAGGGAAATATCACAATCTCATTTTTATCTGAGATTGTATATTCGTAAGTATTTACTGGGGTGTATTTTATCATCCACATCCATGTTTCATCAATATGTAATATTATTTCCATCCACCTACAATTGTTTATATCCATTTTTACCCTTCGGTGAGTTTTTAGTAAAAGATATGAAAGGAATCTTTTGTCGTTTTTCGAATGAGGTTCTTTTTGACTTTTCCGACAAAAGTACAAAGAATGTTTTTTTAACTTATACGGCACGAACAGATTTCTACTATTTTATAAAGACTTATTTTCATGAAGATTCCTCTAAAAGATTTCATGACTATTTTCAATAAAATCTCTTTCTTTTAAAATTGCATGATGTTTTGTGAAAAGAAATTGATTTTGAAGAAGAAAGGATATTTTCATCAAGAATTCAATTCAAGTGTTTTATCAAAATTATTTTCCATCTAAGATAATAAAAGGTTCTGTTTATATCCATATTTATACATTGATTTGACTATGTTGTGATGGAATTATGTTTATGAATTCCTTTATCTTATATGAATTGATTTATGATGTCATGATGTTTCAAGAATCCCATTTTTATTACATGGGTTATGTGATGATGTATGATTTATGATTATGTGGAACACATAAGAAAGGATTCATTATAAGATGGGTGGGACCTATATATCCCTCCAATGCATTGGGTAAAGATTTTATATCTCATGAGATAGACATGGCTGGAATGGTAGGTTATACCAGTTCAGTGAAACAGGACTGAAACGAGGGTTACTCGATTCAGAAAGGGACTTTGTCCACTAAGATAGTCTTGGCAATGAGTCATGACTAACAAGAAATGATTTTCCATGATTATGTGTGCTTGCCATAAAGTCTCAAGTTTCATGTTATGATTATGGTGATCTCAGTTTCACTTCTATTATTTGATCCATGTTAAGATATTATGATCTCTTTTGCAGGTTATGATTTTCAAAAAGATATGATATGATTTTTATTTCTTTTGTTTACCCTTACTGAGCATTTGAGCTCACCCTTTTATGTTTTCTTTTCCCCAGGATATAATGAAAGGTTTTAGGTAAAAAAAAGAAGATCTTTATGGGAGATGTTGAAGATCTTTCACCATGATTAGAAGATTATAGTCCGAGTTTCCAAAGACACTAAACTATTACGATCCTTGTGTGTGTATTTTTGTTATGTACTTAGTATTCCGCAAATGTAATGTAATATCAATGTACGTCAGGGTACGGGTCTCTACCTTCTTTACTATGAGAAGACTATTTTCTCAGGTTTTATACAAAACCTTCCCAGATATGTAAAACATTATCATCCAATTGTTTATATTGGATTGTAATTGAAAGGGTTTGTAATACATTCTATAATAGTTCTTAATTGTTTCTTTCTAAGAGTTTATGTGTCAGTGATTGTTTACAGAAAATGCGAAGGATTAGCTACACTTTTCGAGTAGAAAACCGTTTAATATTATCATGTGATATATTTTACTCATTTTATATTATTTCATGGAACATGGAAGATTAAATAATATAATCAATATTCTATCATATTAAATAATTAAAGGGATTGTTGTTATTATTGATTTAAAAATTCCCAAACAGTTATTCACCCCTTTCATTGTTATGCATATCTCAAACTAGTCATTTCAGTATGAACCCAGTAGCGCCATGAATTTTTATATGATATTTTTAAATTTTAGACACCCAATAATTAGATATGATTATGATGGGATTTATAAATGCATCAATGATATATTTAGGATTCCATTGTAAATTTCTACACTTTGGACCACATTTATTTGCATACATAGATTCCATATAAATTACTACTCATTGGATACAATTACATTATTTATATGATATATTATGATGGCTTGGATATTTTTAATCCATGTATCTTTTGAACCAATATGATTCCATTTACCTTACTACACCTTTGATCCAAGTTACCAAAATCCATATGGTTCCTTGGACATTTCTAGTGCTTGGATCCTGTTTATATGACTTACAAGGATTCTTTGGACATTTACACTACAAGGAACCAGTTTAACTAGCTTACTTGAAATGATAGGATTACATGAATATTTCAATGACATAGATATAACCTTATAGGATTCATTGTAAATTTCCACTCATTGGATACTCTTTTACTATCTTCCATAGCTCAATATAGTTCTAATAACATTTCTACACATGTATCTCATATAGTTGGATGCCTCATAAAATTCAATTTATTGATCATTAACGTGGGGAAAAAATACATGATTATTCAATGTAGTATGATATTGTTTTACCATTATATGATTTACAGATGTCCCTTATTTTTTAGTTTCATATCACACTGATTCTTGAGTGATTATAAAACATCCCTTACACTGTTATTAGATAAACTCTTATTATATCTACACATTGATTTAGTTTATAAGCAGATAATGGAATTTTTGTTAACACTATTGGTGGTGCCCTACTTATTTTTCTCATACCCTATCCAGGGAGTCATTAGGTACCCGAATTTGCATCATGGATGTAGTTTGGGATAGGATAATGTTCCATCTATATGATTCATGAATGACTGTTTCATTGGATGAGGGGATCATAAAACCATACTTTCGAGTGTGAAGATATCTAGTGGTAGTTATTTTTGTTCTATATGTACTTTTGATATGCGTATTAATCAAGATATTTGTTAGAATTTATTACCAATATTTTGTATATAATTGCAAGATCATTATTTTTATTTGAAACAATTGGATTACATTACTAGATTATTTATATGAGTGATGTTTATTTTTTAGATTCCCATTTATATTATAAGATTCATCTATTGATTTTTGTGATCATGTTGTTGTTATATACTCTCTTCATGAGGGAATATTCTCACCACTAGTCCACCATGGACCATTTATACTAATTTACATCCTATAGTGTGTTGGTATGTGCACTTGAGTCCATTTGGCCAATTGGGCTTGATTAGTATTTTTTGTACTATGTTCTAGATGTCACAATCCATTGTATCATCGGCATAATATTTTCCAAATAGACCAGAAAAACATAAATGTCAAAAAATGATTTTAATCAACTCTAAATGTAGATAATTTTCAAATTATTTCATCTTTTAATGAGATATTGAGATTTATTCTATTACGGTAAGAGTTATAGACCTTGTCTGTTAGAAATTCTAGTTTTTTGAATATACATGAATAATAAATATATAGTTATATTCCTAATAGAGATTAGGATAAAACAGACATGTAACCTATAATAAAGGATATATTATTTATTAATGGAAATTAAAAAGGGAACCGTTTTTTGAAAATAAAAAATTTTAATCAATTACATATAAATTTTTATTTTTCATACCCGTAAAAAGTAAAAAATGTTTAGATTCCTAAATATTATATGAATTGTTCTAAAACATAACATGGTAAACATCATCACACAACTATTAAATTATAAAAATATTGTATTTAAATCCATCTACAAATAAATTTTTTTAAATTTAAATGATATATGGTTTACCGACATGACTCAATCCAAAAACAAAGTCATCAGAGCTTTCACTACAAGTTTCATGTCGACCATAAACATTGATAAGATTATGAATGATAATTTAGTCCCCATAAAATTTCCTAGAATATAAAATCTCGAGATGCTGTAATTATTTACTTGTAATCTTCAAAAATGTTTCCTATAACAAATATTATATATGGAGTGATTTTGGTACCCCTATTTCCCTAGTTTATTAAATGTTATTAAGAAGGTACGTATGAATCCAAAACTATTTAACCTATTTCCTCTAAGTTGACCACGGAATTTCAAAATTAAAAAATGCATCAGGTGAAATAAATAATTTTTTATTATAACTATCTAAACTACATCTATGTAATAAGATGTTTATATTTAGTTTCCTCTATCTAGGTAAGAAACCAATTCCTATTGTATTTTTAGTAGTATTATTTTTATTAAGAAACTGGAAAATATTTTTTCTTCTATTTAGGATTATTTAATGATCATTCCTTAATTTATCATTATAAATTTTCGATGATTATATTCCTTATATAATTTAGAATTATTATCACTAACTATAGTTAAATCATATTATAAATCAGTAGACATGACATGCATCTTATTTAAACATTTATATTTAACATTATCTTTATTAAATGCATCTTCCAACATATTATAATATTCAAATAGATACTCATAGGGAATAGTTTATTCAATATTTTCTTTTTCATAATACTCATAAATATATTATGGATTTTAATAAAAAAATTTATACCTCAAATGTGTTTGTATTGAAATACATATTTTTTTGTCATTTTATGCTTATCAACATGATTTTGAATCACATGAGCTATAATTTTCAAAAATCATGGTAGATTTTATTCCCATTTTTATACCATTAAATATTGTATTCTTATTTTTCATTTTTTTATCATGGGAATGTCTTCTTTGATATTTCCTTTTATCTTCCAATCAAAGCATGTAACTTCACTATTTGAATCATCCCTTTTCCATTATTTTATACGATAACCTCGAATATTATTCATAACACAATAATAGTATTTAATGAATAAATTCTTATTCGTATATAATTTCAAGAATTTTCTATCTAATTGATACATTTCTTCATCATTGTATGATTTTGATTCATCACCACAAGAATTCGTAGTTCTGATAGTCTCCATTAATTTTGATTCAGTAGTCTTAAATTTAATTTAATTTCTTTCAGGTTATTCTAATTATATTTATACTTGATTTTTTCTTCGTACATCATGAGTTATCCAATGAGTTACATTACTAATAACATACTAATATCATAGTATTATACAATAAAGACATAGGTTCCAATCTATATTTAGATTATGAATCCTTGAAGTCACATAAAAAGATCATTACCATCAATTTCCTTTCTAAGTGCATGCTATTTTGTTGCCTTTTTCCTTGACCTTGAGATACATATAAACAATGGATTCATCTGGCATCATATTAATGGTATCATATTTAATATTATATGATTTTCAAATCATTTATTTAATTTTTTATGCTATATTTTGTTATGTTGCAATGTTATCCAATATTGAAAAAGAAGTATTCTAGGAAGATACACTATTAATTTCATATTTTCCTAAAACATAGTATAACACAATAATTTCAATGAAATTAATATCATTGGTGCCATAGTGGAATTAGAAAAATATTTTCTTGTAGATTTTTTTTCTCATATTTATCCTTAATAGCATCCCAAATACCAAACAAAATGGTCTCTATATGAATTGTTAATTTAAAGTTCCATTGATCATTGTTAGTTACTTTAAATATGAAGCATGATTAGTGTAAGTTCCTTCGTAACTATTATTAACCATAAATACTGAAATATAGGTCTCAAATAAAGTTGTGATCTTTTGGATATACAAGAAAAAATTAATAATGAATTCGATGATTCTCCAATATTAATTGTTGGACCAATATAGCACACAAAATTGGTGAATTGATTTCCCAATTAATGTTTTTTGTTAAAATGTTTTAAAGATAAATCTTTCATTTTTTAAAAAACACCTAGTTAACTAAAATGTATAATTAAACAATTTGATATTTGGAAAATATTCACAAAAGATCGAGTATAGACTAGTTTAAAATACATTAAATATACATTATATTTTTTTATTAATATACGAGTGTCAATATAAATATATAAAATATAACTTAAATTCATCTATCAAATTATTGTTTTGTTATGGATATAGAAAAAAGAAATTGGATAAATTTAAAATAAAAAAATCATGAAATCTCATGGGGACATATATAACAACTGGGCCTCATGACATCACGAACACCCCACCATAACATGGTTGTCAGGTCCGGGCCCACCATGTACCACTAGTTGCCCTGTAGAAACATGGTCCCCTACTTGGGGCCTTCCCACATGCCTGCACAGGTCATCTGACTAATGACTATCTCCACATGCAAACACAAGACTTTTCTAGTGTGCTTTGTCTCACTCCCACACACCCGGGAAAACTTCCTAGAAGGTTAGCCATATGGATCAGTACTCCATGCCAAGAACACATAACTATGGAGTTCTAATCAGACATGCCCCCAAAAAATAAGATTCACCTTACTGACATGAGTCATATCATTTTGTCATTTAACCCTCTATCATTTATGGGTGTTTCAAGCCCCTCCACCCTTATTGAAAAATGTCCTCATTGTGGTCCCTACATATCAACCCTGGCAATGCACCGCACTTAAGGCTGGGTACCACCTCTGATACCATTTTTTCACGACCTGTCCCCCCAGGGCCCGTGTCCTAACTACCCCAACCCCACCTACCGTAGTCTATGAGATGGAGACTAGCACCAAAGGCGTATTCCCTAAAAATGGTAAGTCATTGCCTTTATAACCTGTAAACACATGCAACCAAGCACACAACAAGATACGAACTCAAGAAAACTGTATAGTAAAAGAGAGTGTACAATAAGCAAAAAGGGGGCCAGAATACTAGACCATCTAGTAAGTACAAGAAATTGATAGTACAAGTAAACAAGAGTATATTCTGTGATCACCTACAAAGGATCCTACCTGAAGGGTAGGTAAAGCTCTCATATGATTTTCTATATAATACACTTCATCTTAGTTCCACCTCCGAGCTACCTCCAGTCCTGGTACTCTCATTCGTAGTCAGCATTCGTCGTCGTCTGCACCAAACCCAAAAAGGTGTGGTCATATCCCGTGCATGGGTGAGTATAACGATTGTATATAGGGACCCCCATGCCCTCTTGGATTCACAAATCCACAAAGTATAAACCAAAAAGCATGAAAACAACTGACAACCCTACATAGGTATATGCCCATACATATACCTATGTTATCCAGAAAACCCATCTCAAACACGAGGAATCACAAGGAACAACTCATTATCCCAATGCTCAACTGCTCCCCAAAGGTAATAATATCAAGAAGGTAAGTACCACATAGGTACTCCACAATAAATAATACCACCAAGGTATTACCATGAAGGATAGTACCACACAGGTACATACTCAACTCACACCAGGTATAACATAGGCACAGAAGTACAAATGATTAGATGTAACTATTGAATAATCTTATATTATTAAGAGGATATATTGCTGAGCCACATAAAATCACTCATTGTCGACCATCATAGTATCTCCAGATACTGACCCCAATAGGATCTCTAGGTGCTGAACCACACATCATCAGTTAGTGCTGACCCACACAGGATCGCTCAGGGCAGACCCACACAGTATCGCTTGGTGTTGACCCACACAGGATCTCTAAGTGTTGTCCCACATAGGACCGCTGGGTGCTGACACGGACAGGATCGCTCGATGATGACCTACACAGTATCACTCGGTGCTGACCTACATAGGATCGCTCAGTGCTGACCCACATAGGATCGCTCTGTGCTGACCCGCATAGGATTGTTCGGTGATGACTCACACAAGATCACTGTTATTAATTATCATGGTAATATTTATATTTATTCCAAGAGGAGGACCCAAATAAAAGGAAAATGAGAAAACAAGATAAGGGGGAAAAGGAAGAGTGAGGTGGAGAGGGAGAGGGAGAGCGGGGAGTGGGAGCATCCCTGGATTATGGGGGCATGAAATAATGGAGCTCGAGGGCGTCAACTTGAATTAGATTAATACCTTTCTCTTTGAGAGTAACTACATTGAGGAGTATAATATCTTTTGAACCCGGGACACCAATGGATTACATGTAATCCGAATCCTTGTTCCCCTCTCTCCATGTGGGAGTGATATGAATCCTATTCTCAAAGAGCTTTTTTCACTTATGGATTGTGTAAGCCATTATCCAAGGAGTATGAATTTTTCCTGTCAGAGAATCGTAAAGATTCCTTGAATATCTTTCCACTTTAGAGAGTGAAATTCCTTTCGGTTTTCATGGCTTGAGCCCAGAGTGAACCACATGGGCATCCACTTGAAGATCACTACCATCACCATAATGGGATGTGAAGGCCAGGAATACACTCCCTTCTAAATTTCGAACCACTCCACCGCCCTGCATGTCTCACTTAACGCACGAACCATCTGAGATAAAAATGAAGCCTTAAATGTGATGAGACCAAATTATCCACCACCCCTATTCTCCATTCACTGGATGGATGTTCGAATAAGTGGGCCAATGAACATGAATAAACCTCATTGATGGAGCATCACACCAATTTTCAACAAGGGTGACCCAGTTGATTAGCAGCATCCTGGTACTCATGATGATGGACCGACCTGTGGAGAGTGAACCCTAAATCTCACCTTATTGTGATCCTGCCAAAGGCACCAGAACCTGGCACTGTGGAGTATGGTCCCCGGCACCCTCTCAGGGGCCTCTCTCTAGAGTTTCCTGGGACCAACTCTCCAGAAACGGCGTGGACCAAAGCCCTGGGGATGAAGCCGTGAGGGAGCCCCCATAGAAAGACCCAACCTCTTGTGCCAATGAAACTTAAAATAATATTGGTTTCGTGCTTCCTTCCATATAGAAATTTTAGCACTGACAGTGGGAGGTAAGATTGTACCCAATTTTTTATGCCTTCATCATACGGGATTGTGGAGTTCTCGATCCTTCATATAATAAAATTAAATTTTGCCTGGATTTTTCTACACCATAACATATCATTCCAATTTTCTTGCTGCACCTAGGGTGTTGAGATCTCTTGAAATTCCATAGTGTTAAGCTTCCCAGATCGTGAGGGGGTGAAGACGCACTGAGTGTGCTCGTCTCCGAGAGTGTCCACCTTTAAATCCACCTGTCAATACTCCATCTGGCACGAAGTTCCACCAAAAAATTATCCCAAAGGACCGAAACATCATTGGGGTCTCAATACAAGAGATGGTGCATCAATCAGACACATGTTCTGTATGTTATTAACCTTTTCATTTCGAGGGCCTGGATTGATTTGTGCTCGATCCAACCCGACCATATCGGAACCTTATCCAAAATTAATGTTGTGTATACCAAAGGTTCCATCTCTCTCCAAGGTTTTCAATTCCATCGAAGGTATGTCAAATATACTGTTGGCACCAATGTTATGGCCGATAGAGTGAAAAGATCGTACCTAGTCTAGGTCTGATCTGACCTAGACAGACCAACCCAGTCTGCTAGGTCCGGCCCAGCTCGTGAAGTGTCCAGTTGCCCTGTGCTGGGTGGAAAGGGGGCAACGGTGTTGAGCGAGGCCGCAAGGGTGGTGGAGGGGCCTCAAGGAAATCGTGTAGGCCGTAAGGGAATCACGAAGGATGCGGGGGTGGCGAGGCTATGAGGGCGGCGCAGAGGCTACGAGGGCGACATAGATTCCACGAGGGCGGCAAGGCCGAGTATGGCCGCGGGGGCCATGGGGAAGCAAATTCTACGAAGGCCGCTACATGCTGCGGGGGGGGGGGGGGGAAGGCTGCTGGGGCCGTAGAGGATCATGGGGTGGTGACGCTGCGGGGTGGGAGAGGCCATGGGCGGTGTGAGGCCACTAGGTGGTAGAGACTGTGGGGTAGCGTCAGGCCTTCGTCGCTTCCGACAGATGTTCTAGCGTCAGTCTTCTTCCCCACCAAGGTTGGTTTCTATCCTTCTCCATCGCAAAAAACACAACAATTAAACACAAGATTTTCAAAGAGGTCAGGACATGTGTTTTTTTCCCGCACTCTCTGCATTAGAGCAGTTTCTAGTGGTTTTAATCTCTTCATAATTTTACAGTGAATTAACAACAATGAGTAAAGGGAAGAAATTCAAAAACCACCCTACATCGAAGGGCTGTTGAAGTTTCTACAATAATGAATTTGAATATGTCGATGTTCATCGCACCTGCCACATACATCTGATCCCAAACTCATTCAATGGTTCGTTGTAGTTGAAGAAATTCCCTATTGGCGAGATCATTCTTCATTGGAGGATTAGATTCTCCACAATTCTCCAAAGCTTCTCTATTCTCCAACAGTTTCCCAAATTCAACCAAAATGAGGAAATAAACAAGTTTTTAATTTAATTTAAGTCGATCAATAATATTGGCACAATTAAAAATGTTGACACATTTCATTAATTGTTGGTTTGCTCTAACAATTAAATGGGGAATTGGGATATTTAATTTTATTAATTTAATTGGCTCAAATTAATGGAGGAAAAGTATTAATGGGCAGTTGAGTGGTTTCTCCCCCATTAAGACGGTTCGGGTGGTCCCTTCAAATAATTTCTAATTCAGATGTTTTAAATATAGTGGTCCCCACCTTTAAAACATTCACTCCAGAGTTTTAGGCTTGGGTAGTCCCGAACACCATAACCCATTATGAGGATTTTCATTAATAAAAATGTTATACATTTTTATTTTTATTATATTCTTTCACAAAAATTAACATTCACTCTCAACCCACTGTGATCGAGGTGATGGTCTTCTATAAGAGAATATTGGAGCTGTGAGTTCAATGGTGCACTCAGATTTCAATTCTGAGCACTAGTTTAAAAGTTAAGAAAAACCCACTCGCAAGTTTACTAAATGTACCCAAAAAAAGATCAGAAATTTTTTTCAGGAACACAATCCATCGAATCATGTGCCGTCAGTTTTTGCGGACTCGTAAGATTCCCATTAATAAAAAAAATTACATGGTAATTCCAGGTCTTTACATTCTCCCCACATCAGGGGTTTGCGTCTCCATAAGCGACAACTCAAACTATGGGAAGATGTGGGGGTACTGAGCACACATCTAAGCATCCAACTCCCATGTTCTCTTCCAAAGCTTCTCGTGCATCAAACAAATGCGCACTGGAGGTATCAACTACCCATGAAGTAGCCACTCCTATCGATCATCAATATCCAATGGAACCTCCGAAAACATCACCCCATCATCAATGTCTAGCTCGCTGTGGTCGATGATGTGAGATGTGTCATGCACGTATCTCCTCGGCTGGGATACGTGGAAAACGTCAGGCACCCAGTGTAACTGAGGGGGTAGTTCTAAGTAGAAAGACACCAAGAAAAATCTGATGGGGACCTGAAAAGATTCGATGAACCTCGTAGATAAAATGATGCCCTGTCCAAATCTGTGTAAACCACGTTAGGGTGAGACCCGTTTAAAGATGTGGTCGCCATACTCGAACTCCATAGGTCTCTGGCTCCTGTCTGCATACGCTTTCTGCCTACTCTGTGCCATCTTTATCTGCTCTTGGATGACCTCAACTTAGTTGTGGTAGCTCGTAACAAATTTGGTCCCATGAGTGATGACTCCTTTGGGTCAGTCCAGCATAGAGGTGATCTGCAAGGTCTCCCGTACGAGGCCTCGAAAGGTGTTATCAAAATGTTGGAGTTATAGATATTGTTGTATTCAAACTCCACCAAAGGCAAGTGATCCTTTCAGGTGTGTCTTAAGTCGAGTATGAATGCACTTAGCATGTCCTTGAGGGTCTATAGGGTGTGCTCTGTCTGACCATCAGTCTGTGGATGGAAGGTGGTGCTCAAACAAAGCTCCATTCCAAAAGCCTCCTGCAACCACTTCCATTGCTGGGAAGTAAAATGTGAAACATGAATGGACACAATCATCGAGGGTACTCTATATAGCCACAAAATCCTCTTCACATAGAGGCATCCCAATCTTCCTACTGAACCCTGATCTCTGATCAGTAGGATGTTCGCCGACTTGGTGAGTCAGTCGACGATAACCCAAATCAAGTCATGATCCATGGATGTATGTGGATGTTCTGTCACGAAGTCCATGGATATCCTATTCCACTCCCACTTTGGGACCTCCAATGGCTGAACACAGCCTAATAGTACCTAATTCTCTGCCTTCACATGCTGAAAAGTGAGGCACTAAGAGACAAACTCTGCAACTTCATTCTTCATTTTCAGCCACCAGTTCTTTCATCGTAGATCCTGGTACATCTTCACCACTTTTTGATGTACCTATAGAGGGGATGTGTGGAACTCCTTCATCAATTCCTCCCGAAGTGAAAATGGTACCATAGTACGTCTTCTAAAGAGGATGATGTGCTCCCAAACTTCAGAAATTCCATCAGATGCCTTCCCAATGGATATCTGACCTCATCAAGCCTGTAGTCAGCATCCCCACACTACGCCTCCCGGACTCATGTAAGAAGTGGTGGAGTGACTATAAGAGACTGAAGAAAAGCTGCTCCATCCCAATCCACAAAGGATATCAACAAAGTATCCAACTTCTATATTGTCTCTCCTAGAAGCTGTATACTAGACCTTCTTCTGGGTGTATCTACTACAACATTCTCCTTACAAGGAGTATAAACTATCTCAAAGTCATAGTCATGGAGGAAATCAAGACAACATCATTGACTCAGGTTCCAGTCCTTTTTAAAGAAGATATAATTGAGACTCTTGTGATTAGAGAAGACTTTAAAATGTTCGACGATCAAGTAATGTCGCCACATCATCGAGGTGAAGACCACTTTTTATAACACCATGTCATGGGTTGCATAGTTCTGCTCATGATATCTCATTTGTCAGGAACCATATGTTATCACTGCTCGCTCCTGAATCTGGAAACATCTGATTCTAGTCCCTGATGTTTCTCTATAGACATCATACCCCATTCCCTCCTCCATTAGCCTAAAGTTGGGTACACTAGGTAGCCTCTAATTCAGCTTCTGAAAACTCCAATGGCATCTCTCCGACCAAAATAAGGGTTTCCCCTTCTTCGTGAGCGCTAAAAGTGGTGCATCAACTCTGGAGAAATCTGGCACAATCCTTCGGTTGTATCAATCCAAACCCAGGAAGCTCTATACCTCCGTGACACTCCTGGGTGGCTCCCAAGAAAGTACCACATCAATATTCTTTGGGTATATTGCAACTCCATCATCCGATATGACATGTCCTTGAAATTGAAACTCTCGGATCCCGAACTGGCACTTTGAGGGCTTACCATAAAGCTGGTGCTCTCAGAGTGTGTACATTACTACCTGTAAATGATTGGCATGCACCTCCTCAATAATCAAGTAGATAAAAATTTCATCTATGAATACTACTACCAAATGATGAAGGTATGGATGAAAGATCATGTTCATGAGTCCCATGAACACTTCTGGGGAATTGGTTATACCGAATGGAATAACCACGAACTCATAATGGCCATACCAGCATCTGAAATTCGTCTTCTAAACATCCTCATCTTGTACTCTGAACTGGTGATTGCCAGATATGAGGTCAATCTTCGAGAACCACCATGCTCTCTTAAGATGATCAAAGTGGTTGTCAGTCCTCGAAAGTGGGTACTTGTCCCTCATGGTCACCTAGTTCAGGCACCGATAGTAAACAAAAATTCTCAACCACCCATCCCGCTTCTTGGAGAACAAAATTGAGGCTGCCAATGGAGAAACACTGGGCTAAATGAACCCTTTACCATGTAAGTCCTCTAGCTGTACCCGCTACTCACGAAACTCTGCGGGAGCCATCCGATACAGTGGCGTATATATCGGTTCCATCCCGGGCTACAAATCAATGTAAAAGTACACCTCTTTATGATGAGGTAGATCTATAACATCATCAGGGAAAATAATCACATACTATTCCACCACTCCATGATACCTCGGACTCTCCACATCAATGGCTTCGAGGGTAATGATATCCAACTGATGAGTGATCAGCTGCACTATTTTCCGGGTAAGCCCATATTGTGTTGTGAAGGCTCCCTTCTCGCTGATAAAGGTAAACCCGGTCCCATTCGTGTGAACAGACCACACATTCCCCCAAATACAGTCAATCTGAGCATGGATTTAAGATAAACAGTCCATACCCAAGATGGCATCATAAGGCCTCGATGCCGCTACTATGAGATCCCATATTAATCTTTCTCTTTCTAGACTAAGATCGCACTACTAGCACCAGTGTGTAATCATCGAATCTGCTCCCGTAGAAGTCTCTAGCCATAAGAATCGAGCCAACGGCTTCATAATAATCTCTGAGCTCCAAACGAGGGCAGTGGCAATAAATGAATGACTAGAACCCATTTTTATAAGTACTGCATCTATAGTGGAGTACACATAGATCATACCTCATATCCTCTCCGGAGTGCCATGGTCATAGGCCTCAGCTGCGTGGAGTTGAGCTCACCCATGTTCACCTTCTCCTCATGGTTGGGGTGGACCACCTGGTGGTGGTGGTGGTAATATCCCAAATCTTCTCCCACCTCCAGCGGCACGACCAGCTCCTCTGCCACTTCCTCATGCTCCCTACAGACCTCCTCGGTCGATCCTCTGTCTGTGCCTAGGCGGTCCTTTGGCCGTCTGCTGATCATCCGTACTGTATGTCATATATTCAAGAGCCATGTGACCCTGATCGCTACATGTGTAACACAGCATGTTCCTATAACGACAGGCTATGTCTCAGGCGGCCCGCACAACTGACCATAAATCATGCGGTCGTCCACCATTAGGTCTAGGCCTCTAGGACCTCTGCGACATCTATATACTGTTAGCTAAAAAATACTCCGCTACGTGACGTCTGGTGGTGGGTCTTTCTACAGTTTACTGCTCCAAAAAAAACTCCCCACTAAGAGGGCTCACTATAACACCCCCGCCTATGTCGGGATGCTAAGAGAAATTATCAAAGCCCTGATCTCTCGCCTGATCCCCTGCTCGAAGGTCCGGTCCCTGATGAATGGGTCCCGCACCATATCATTGGAGTAGCGTGAGAGGTCAGTGAACCTCTATGAGTACTAAGCCATAATCATGTTGTCCTACTGCAGATGAAGATGCTCTGGTATGCGCAATGCGCAAAGAGTCATTGGAACAAACAATGCACCAAACAGGCTCTTGATGTCTGCTAAGAGGAGTGCCTCATCATCATGAATCTGGAGAATCATTGTCCTCTATCTTCCTATAACTCCCTGTAGAAGACCGGTGTCAAGGATCACCATGAGAACGTTTGGTGTCCCTACTAGTCAGAAGACACTAACCATGGCCTCCTGCAAATACTGATCCTCCGGTAAATATGTCTCTCCCCTAAACCTGGGTGGCCTCTAATACTATAACTCATGCAACAGACTCAAGAGGTGTGCACCCTCTGCTGATGGGGCTGGTGGCATCGGTGACCCAACGGGTAATGGTACCAATGGTGCCTCCGCTGGTTCCTCTACTAGAAAAGGGCCCTACACCAAGTCCCCCTTTGCTCGATGGGCTATTAGTGCGTACAATATCTAGAACCCTAGATGGCTGTCTGTGTGAAGGCATCCTGAAAAAAAACTGGTGCGCCATGGTTAAAAAGTTATACTTGGTGATATTACTCAAAGAGATTACAATTAAAACTCTTCAAAACACACACAAAATCAGTGTTTTCGTGAACTGAGTCAGAAATCAGAAGTCAGGGTCTTGGTGTATGGATACATTGGCTGCCGCACCAACACTGGATTCCCGGAACTGATTACCACACTCACTACACTTAACACTATTGTCGTTAAAAAGAATGATCAGAGTCCTATGTTATATGGTAGAACCGACTCCACCGATACCAAATGTAACAACAAGGACCCGATGACTACAATGACACCCTGTCATAAAATGGCAGTCGGGTCTTGGACCACGAGGTACCACCAGTTGCCCCGTAGACACATGGTCCCAACCCTAGGGCCTACCCACGTGCCTACATGGGTCATCTGACTGATGACTATCCCCACAAGCCAACACATGTCCTTTCCAGTGTGCATTTTCCTTGTTTGCACACACCCTAGGAAACATCCCTGAAGGTCACCCCTCATGATCACTACTCCAGGCCAAACACACTTAACAATGGAGTTATAATAAAAAAACCCCTAGAAAATGAAGGGGCGCATTTTTGACAAGAGTCATATCATTTATTCATTTAACCCTCTATACCTGGTGAGCTGGCTTAAAGAGAATACAAGGAAAACACTTCAAAACACACACACAATCAGTGTTTTCGTGCACTGAGTCAGAAATCGGAAGTCAGTGTCCTTGTGTATGGATTCTTTGGCTTCTACACCAACACTAGATTCCATAACTGATAACCAATCTCACTACACTTAACAGAATTTCCGTTAAAAAGATAGATCAGAGTCTTATGTTCTACGATATAACCATCTCCTCTAATACCAAATTTAATAACTAGAACCCGCTGACAGCCCTAACAACCTGTTGTAACATGGATGTCAGGTCCTAGCCCTCAATGTACTACCAGTTTCCATGCAGACACATGGTCCCCACCCTATGGCCCACCCACTTACCTGCATGGGTCATCTTACTGATGGTTATCCCTACAGGCTAACACATGATCTTTCTAGTGTGCTTTGTCCTCATTCGCACACACCCCAAGAAAATCCCATAAGTTCACCCATCCTGATCACATCTCCAGGGACAGCACACTTAACTATGGAGTTCTAATTAGAAAAACTATCAAAAAGGAAGGTTCACCTTGTTGACATGAGTCTTATCAGTTAGTAATTTAACCCTCTATCATTTTTGGGTGTTACAATCACCCCCCACTAGAGCACAATGTCCTCATTGTGGGACCAACAAATCAACACATGAAATGCAACGCACTTAAGGCTGGGTACCACCTCTGATACCAAATGGTTGTCGGGTCTTGGCGCCCCAGGTACCACCAGTTGCCCCGCAGACACATGGTCCACACCTTGGAGCCCACCGACATGCATGCACATGTCATATGACTATTGACTATCCCAAAGGTCAACACATGTCCTTTCTAGTATGCTTTGTCCTTACTCGCGCACACCCTGGGAAACATCTGAGATGGTCACCCATCCTGATCACAACTCCAGTCCATGCATGCTTAACTATGGAGTTCTAATCAGACACAATCAGAAAAAGGAAGGTTCACCTTATTAACATTAGCCATATCATTTAGTCATATAACCCTCTATCATTTTGGGGTGTTAAAATAACCCCCCCCCTATAGAACAACATAATTATTGTGGGACTTACATATCATCCCAGGTAGTGCACCGCACTTAAGGCTGGGTAGCACCTCTGATACCAAATGGATGTCGGGTCCAGGCCCTCCTGGTACCACCAGTTGCCCCGTAGACACATGGTCCCCATCTTGGGGCCCACCCACGTGCCTACATGGGTCATCTGACTAGCTCCTAAAAAGGAAGGTCCACCTATATGACATGAGTCATAACATTTAGTAATTTTATCCGATATCATTTTGGGGTGTTAAAATCACCCCACCCCCTTTAGAGCACAATTCCCTCGTTGTAGGAACTACATATCAACACAGGCAATTCACCACACTCAAGGTTGGGTACCACCTCTGATACCAAAGTTTTATCAGCTCTTGGCCCAGAAGGTACCACCAGTAGGCCCATAGACATATGATCCTCACCCTGGGGCCCACCCACATGCCTGCATAGGTGATCTGACTAATGAATATCTCCAAATGCCAACACATTTCCTTTCCAGTATGCTTTGTCATCACTCGCGCACACCCTAGGAAACATCATAGAAGGTCACCCATCAGGATTACTACTCTTGGCCAAGAATTCTTAACTATAGAGTTCTAATCAGACATGCTCCTGAAAAGGAAATTTCAACTTGTTGACATGAGTAATATCATTTAGTCATTTAACCCTCTATCATTTTGGGGTGTTACAATCACCCCCCTTTTAGATGACAACATCCTCATTGTCGGACCAACATATCAACCCGGGCAATGTGCTGCACATAAGGTTGGGTACCATCTTGGATACCAAATGGTTGTTGGGTCCAGGCCCGCCAGGTACCACAAGTTGCCTCACAAAAACGTGGTCCCCACCCTGGGGCCCACCCATGTGCCTTCATAAGTCATCTGACTAATGAATATCCCCAGAAGACAACACTTGTCCCTTCTGGTGTGATTTGTCCTCAATCACGCACACCCTAGGAAACTTCCCAAAAGGTCACCAATCTTGATCACTACTCCAGGCCAAGCATGTGTAACTATGAAGTTCTAATTAGACACACTCCCGAAAAAGAAGGTGCATCTTTTTGACATGAGTCATATCATTTTGTCATTTTACCCTCTATCATTATAGGGTGTTACAATCCCCCCCCCGCCCGACACCTTTGAGAATAGTGTCCTCATTGAGGGACCTACATATCAACCCAGGCAGTGCACCACACTTAAAGCTGGGTACCAGCGCTAATACTAAATGGTTTTCGGGTCCTGGCCCACCAAGAACCACCAGTTTCCCCGTAGACACATGGTCCCCACCGTGGGGCCCATCCACATGCCTGCACGGATCATTTGTCTAATTACTATACCCACAGACCAACACATGTCATTTCCAGTGTGCTTTGTCCTTACTCACACAGACCCTAGGAAACTTCCTAGAATGTCACCAATCATAATCACTACTCCAAGCCAATCATGATTAACTACGAAGTTATAATCAGACATGATACCGGAAAGTAAGGTGCACCTTCTTTCCATGAGTCATATCATTTAGTCATTTTACACTCTATCATTTTGGGGTGTTACAATCACCCCCCTCCCCCCCTTAGAGGACAACGTCCTCATTGTGGGACTTTCATATCAACCCAGGCTATGCACAACACTTAAGAATGGGAACCACCTCTAATACCAAATAGAAGTTAGGTCCTAGCCCACCAGGTACCACGAGTTTCCCCACAGACTCATGGTCCCCTCCCTAGGCCCTCCCATGTTCCTACACGAGTTATCTAACTATTGACTATACCCATATCCCAACAAATGTCCATTCTAGTGTGCTTTTTCCTCACTCACACACACCCTTTGAAACATTCTAGAAGGTCACCCATCTTGATCACTACCCCATGCCAAGAACACATAACTATGGAGTTCTAATTAGAAAATATCCTAAAAATAAAGGTTCACATTATTGACATGAGTCATATAATTTAGTCATTTCACCCTCTATTATTTTGGGGTGTTACAATAACCCCCCCCCCAAGAGCACAACATCCTTGTTGTGGGCCCTACATATCAACCCCTGTAATGAACCGCACTTAAGGCTATGTACCACCTTTGATAACAAATGTAACAACTAGGTCCCAGTGACAGCACAGACACTCCAACAAAACATGGATGTCAGGTCCTGGCCCGCCAGGTACCACCAGTTTCCCTGCTGACTCATGGTCCCCACCTAGGGGCCCACCCACGTGCTTGCACCGGTCTTCTGACTAATTACTATCACAACAGACCAACACACGTCTTTTACAATTTGTTATTTCCTCACTTTAACAAACCCTGGGAAACTTCCCAGATGGTCACCCATTGTGATCACTACTACAAGCCAAGCATGCTTAATTACGGAGTTCTAATCAGACAGGCTCCTTAAATGAAAGGTTCATCTTGTTGAAATGAGTCATATCATTTATTCATTTAACCTTATATCATTTTCGGGTGTTACAACATAAATAATAGTTTCAGACTCAAGATGAGACCTAATACCCTCCAGTTGTAAATCAGCCACGTAAAAGAATTTTATTAATAAATTAACTAATTCATTTATTTGATTGGGTTTTATACAATACCACACAATTATCTCTAGAAACATTTTCTCTTCTTCAATTCAATTTGGGAGTGATGAATGAAAAAAACAACATTAAGGTACTCCAGGTCACACACGACATCTTCCAAAGTTTTTGATGAATGTAAACATGTGAAGAATTTAGGTATAATTTCAAGAACTCTCTAGTTCAATTAAGGTGTGTATGTATCAAATATAAGATGACATAAAAAAATAAAAAAAATTATACTAAAATATAACGATCAATAAATGAGGGGTGATAAAGTGAAATTATACTCAATCTGAATAGCTTCTGTAATTTAGGGGGCCTTGAATCTATATCTTAAGAATCACAAATTGGTTTTACAACAAATGTTGGAAAAAAATTTTGTGGAAGTGAAAGAAATTATTTTTCTCATATAGTATGCTGGTTAGTGTTATTCCACACACATATATATGAATTATTCTTTGTAGTCTAATAGATATAGATATATATTTCAATATCCCTTGATGTACATTCCCCTTTATGCATGAATGATCTCTTATGACGTCGTGGCCTCTGTAAAAGTCCAATCAACCCTTAATGAAAAATAATAGAATATTTTGGATCCTTGTACTAAGCTGAAGATTTGTAAAATGATTAATTTTTATATAATATATACATGTAGTAGTTTAATATTAATTATAATTTAATTCATTTGAAATTGACTATATTTAATTCCTTAAACCAACTATAGGAGACTTATTTTTGAAAATAATTCTAAATAGCAATAATATCTATTTACCTATTGCAGTTTTAATGTTAGATTCATGAACTAGAGATAGATTATCTGGGTTATAGATATGGTTTCTGATCATATTTATTAGAAATATTATATCCTAGTAATATAATAACATATTAAAATAGTAGTTTCATCACTTGATGGTAGTATCTTTGGACGTAGATGCATATAGTTGTTCTGGTATCTTTACCATTGTGGTCTCATTATTTAACGGTAGGAAAATTTGGTGATATAACTGTTGAAATGAAAAAAGATTATAGTTTTAGATAATTAAACTCATGGTTGATTAAGAGAGCAGACCAAGACATATCCAATTTTTACAATTTATCTAGAAAAAAACTATTATCATAAAATATATAAATTATTAGGTACCTAATAAACATTTCTTAAAATCATTAATATAATGAGATTCTACAAATATTCAAATAAAAATAAAATACATTGAATGAGAAGAGTTTGGGATGGTATTCTTATATTTTTACACACCCTGAACTATTCATACTAAAATAGAGAGCAACATTCTAGTGTTGAAGAAGATGGATAATGAATTTATAATTACTTTTTAAGAAATCATTATAGTACTTATAAGGTACAATTATTTCTCTTGCATCCTCCATTAAAATAATATTGAATGATTCTTTTTTTAGACTATTTCCAACGAGCCTGTACCCGAGTGGTAAAGACTCCTGCTTGGCATCCAAGAAACCCGCGATAAAAATTGGGTGGAGGAGAATTTTGGGGTACTGTAGCAGTACTGTAGAAATACTGTAGTAGTTACTGTTCGGTACTATAGTAGAAAGAAATATTCACCTGATTTGGCCGTTCGGGCCACCTGTTTGGGCCTACGGTTCTCTAGGGCCTTCAGGTCATCAAAGGCCTTTAGGCCACAGGGCCTTGAGGTCACGTAGACCATGGATTTTCCCAGTTCCCACAGAACATTCCCCAGAAGAGGATTAGTGCAGCAGAAGTAGCAGCCTCCAGATGAATAGCTAATCAGATTGGAAGAATGAGAGAGTATGGCAGCCGCCATCAGGACCAGACACCTTGCTGCTTTGTACGGTGCAATGCTAGCCATTCAGCAATGCATGGTGGGAGCTAGGTGATCAGTGACATAGAAATCTAGGGATGGGTAGTTCAAGTGGGATGGTCATACTGGTCATGTATTGGACATGTTATGCCTCTGGGCCTTCGGGTCATGTATTGAGGTTTTGTCGGGCCTTGTGCGTTGGGTCGACGGGTCATGTACGGGTTCCCCTTAAACCCTTAAATGGGGGATTATCCATATTAAAAATAAAAATAAGACCATTATTTTATTGAGACTATTATTATAATGGAATTATCCAAAATATAAATCTGAATATATGTGTCAATCATTTGATGTAAACTCAATGTGGAAGTTAAATCTGTAAATTCTAATGTTTTGTGGTTAAAAAAGGAAGATAAAGTTTCATAGAAGTTCCAATAATTTGTCATATATTGGAGGAAAATGTTTCAACATCCAACATGAAAAAATACTGGAATTAAAACTTATATAATTTCATAAAACTAATAAAAATATGTTTTATGTGTGCTATTTTTAATCATTAAGAATTGTTTTTGTAGATTTGTGAATAGGCTACTCAATAAAATCAATAGAGAAAAAGCTCAATATAATACACCACCCATAATTCAATTCTTTTGAGACATGTAGTTTTGGTATAATGTGAATAAATTCCCTAAAATGGTTAATTAGGTTAATAAGACTCACGAAATCTAAATTCAAAAGACAAAGGTAAATATAATGTGACTGTGAATGTCAAAGTGGGTTAGGAGAATGATGTTGTGAAAGCTACAATAAATATCGATGTAAGAATAGATAAATTTTTTTATAATATATGAAACAACTATTTTATATGATTGTAATTTTATTAGGGTATCACACAACCATATCAATAATGATATGTTCAGTTTGTAGTGGAAATATATAATGGTTAAATTATTGGATATCATGTTTATATATCCTCTTCGATAGAAGTGTGTGGGAATGTGTATCCAATAAATAGTGTAATTCTAACTCTAATTGAACATGATGGGATTTTGGGAATGGATTATCTCTATCTATATCAATATATATATTGATCCTATATAAATTAATAAATATGGGATTTCTTGATTAATATTGAAATTCAACAAATTATCATTTTTCTAGGTGAGGATGAATATGAACATCTAATGGATGTAACTTTTTTATATGCATATTTGTATATATTCATGATTGAAATTTGTCTCATATGGATGGGGATAAACTCAAAATTAAATATATTCCAATTTTTTAAAATTATAATGTTATATTTTTTAAGACATTAACTAGTATTCTATAATATCATGAAGTTGGGTTTTTAGTAGAACTCTTACCTGGGGCTACACATATTTCAACAATTTCATATATAATGGACCTGATTATGTTGTATGAATTAGAGAGTATAAATTAAGAAAATCTCAAAAAAAGATTCATAAACCATAGTGAATCAATATGAGGAGGAACTATTATTTTTTTTAAAAGAAAAGGGTTATTTAATTCTTTGGTTGATTATTGGGAACATAACAAGATCATTATTTTAACAATTTTTATATACCTTTTTTCATTGATCGGAGTGATCAATTATGAAAAGTTTAATAGTTTTCCAAGACTATTCATTGATATGGATACCATCTGTAAATGGTCAAGTAGTAGGATATAATCGAGGTGACCTTTCGTAAGTGTAATTGTCATTATGAATTTATAGTTAATCCATTTGGACTATCCGATGATCCTATATTCATTAATTATTTAGTGGACAGAGTACATATATTTTACCTTTATTATCTGGTGATAATATTTATAAATGTCATTATTATATAATAATATATAATTGAAGAGTACATTTATCATTTGAGGATTGTGATGAAGACCATGAATAAGGATAAGTTTTATACTAAATTTGAAATTTGTGATTCTTTGCTACAAAAGTCTCATTATAAGGAAATATATTATCAAGTGGGGATATATCAGTGTGTCCTAGAAAGATAAAATTTAATACATAATATCAAGGAAAACTATATTACCTCTGATCCATAGTTTTCTTACATTGAATGGATACCAAGGATGCATTGTGAGAATTTTTTCATTGGAATATAATCTAATAAAAAAGTTTATTTATAAGAGATCCATGTTCTGTTGGAATGATTTATTTTAGGAAAGTTTAGAGGTGTTGAAAATGATGTTTTCCATTGAACCTATTCAGACACAATGCTATAGAGGATAATGGATTGTAAAATTTAGTAATTAAATCAAATAACGGAATTATATTTGTCCTCATTCATAGTGATATAGTTATATCTTACTCCTTACACAAATGGAAAATCCATTAGAAATATTACCTAACTCACTCTTTGGAGTTGGAAGTAATATTTTTTGCATAAAAATTGTAGATAAATCATATTTATTATAAATTAAATTATATATATATATATATTATATTTATGTATATATTCCTCAAAAAAGAGTTTAGTATCCACCAATTATGATGTTTGTGGTTTATTAAAGAGTATGAAAACTCAATACCCCACAACAATGGGAAAGAAAACAAGGTGGACAATTCCCTTTGTTAGAAAGACCATGATATTTTTTGAATGATGATTATTAATATAGATCCAATTTTTATGAATATTTAGAATAAGTATATTCAACCCATAATGTAATAGGATAAATTATATCTATTTCAAATGTATATTCAACCATTCATCCATATGTGGATTAATGAAGCATATATGGAGGAAAACTACATAAGAAGTGGATAAATATCACAGTTTTCAACCATGATTATGATGGAAAGATAAGGTTTAGTAACATAGTGTTTTTATATCTATAATAACATTGATAGAAAAATTGGATGAAGCTCACAGTTGAAAATTATCATGTCATCCTATATGTCAAAAAATATATAATGATATAAAAGAGTAATTTCAATTGGATAAAAAGAAAAATGATATTGTAGAGTACGTATATCTATGATTGGAATGTTATAATGTTGTTTATAATATAATTAAGTATAAGGGGGTTGTTATAAACATTAACCATATGATAATGAAAATGGTAAAACAATACCATGGATTTCATCATCAGACTCCCAAAATCATTAAAAGATAAAAAATCTATTTGGGTTATAGTAAATCACATTATGAAATTAGGTTATTTTATTACCACTAGAGAATATTTTACCTTGATAATATTTTTATGATATAGATCATGTAAATGGTAAGGTTTCATCGAGAACTATATTCTATTTTATCTGATTCGGATATGAGGTTTACATCAAAGCTCTATAGAAGTATTCTACGGTATTTGAACATAGAGTCAATCATTATCACTACATATCATTTTATGATAGATGGGTATATTGAGAGATACTTTCAAACACTAAATGATTTTCCATGGAATTATTCAATGTATTTTAATAATGGAAAAGATCAACACATTTATTTAGTATAAGGTTTTTACAATAATAGAATTTACTTGAGAAATTAGATTGATCAGTATGAATCCCTATATGGATAAACGTGTATAACTCCAATTTTATATGATGATGTAGGAGAAAGAAAAAACATTGGACCTGAGTTTGATAAGAAATGGAATATTAGGTTAGATAATTTCAGAAACACCTCAATGTAACTAAGAGTCGATACAAACGTTATATAGACAATATTTTGTGAAATCTAGAGATCAATGTTTGTGGTGTGTTATTCCAAATAATATCACAATATAATAAGTTTGTGATATTTATCTATATAGAGATTTGAATATTATTGATCATATCAGGATGGTTTCTTATCTCCTGGAACATCCACTCAATCTATCTTAACTTCATGATGTATTCCAAGAATCTCTCTTAAGGAAGTATATACCCAATCATTCACAAGTATAGAAATTAGAGGTTGTACCTCTAAAGAATTATATCTCTTATGAGGAAGCATAAGTAGATATTTTGTATCAAACTGAGAACATTCTGCAAAACAAGACCACTCACATTGTCCATGCTTACTTGATGAACATTATATTTTATGAATCCATTTTGGAACACAATGATGTAATGTGGTATAAGTATCATTACTTTTTCCTATCATAGTGATAAAATTTCAAGTGGGAAATTATTATATGTAGGTTTAATTTAATACCAAATTTTTATATAAGATAATTATCATTATATTAATTTAATTTTTGAGCTATATTTCTTTATATGTAACCTCAGTTTCGAAAAAACAACAATATACAATTGAATTTTATTATTTAGTTTGATTATTATCACCAAGATGATGGGTTGATAGGTTTTAATTGTAAACAATAAATTATTGAAATTATTTTTTTATTTGTATTAAATGATTCAATTTTTAATCATCTTATTATAAAATAAAATAGAATAAATTTATAGTAAAAAGGTGATGTATTTTTAAGAAACGTATTTCATGGACGCAAAGTTATTTTTTCATTTTATTAAATTATATTTATTATTATCATTGAATAATTTTAAATAAATATATGTTTTATATATCTAATAAAACATTTTAACAATAATATAATAGTTTTAAAAATGTAATAAAACTATGTAATTATGTTTTATACATAAAAATTATTATTTTTTTAAAAAATGGTTTTTTTTTGTTTTATACAATTATTTTGAATTGAATTTATATAAATTATATAAATTAAAATTTAAAAAATTTATTCAATTATTTGAATAAAAATAACTAGTGTTATATAAAAGTATCAAAATAAATTTTATTAAAAAAAATAGTAATAGTAGTTAAAAATCATTACCATGTTTATTATTAAAATGATTTTTCAAGTGGGGCTACTAGAGACATAAGGATTAAAATATCACAAAACCCTTGATTTAAAATTCTTAAATGATGTTATCTATAATATAAAATTATTACACTATATCATTTGGATTTTTTGGACCGGATCTACTTGAGAAACACTATAACACCCCAAGCTTCTATGGTACGATTCTCTTTGAATAATGCAATAGCGTTTGTTATACGCAACATCGAGTTCTAGCACACACCACAACCAATAGAACTAGCCGTTATGAATAGTAATACCTAATTTTTAAAATTTTATAAATTTTATCTCACAAAACGGACTACATTTTTGGATTCGGAGTATCGAATTTATCCTAAGGTGAAATTTTGGTACATTTCGGATAAATTTAATATTTTGATGAATAGTGAAAATTACTAAATTTTAATTAAAAACAACTTTTTTAATAAAAATAATTATTAGTGATAAATTTTGAATTTTAGTGGTTTTATAGTATATTTGGAATATAATTTTACCATTTAATACAATGTTAGTCATTGGGCAGAATTTCACAATTAAACCGAACATAAACAAGTATCAATCTTTTGATAGTTATTACATCTTAAAAACACGCTTTTTGTTTTGACAGCGGGAATTAATTTTAAATTAATTTTTGCCACTTATGTGTTTTGAATTTATACAAATGGATTCCATATTTAGAATCAGGATGTCCATATTTTGTAAATTGTTATCTTTTATTTTTATACATTTTCAATAATTACTTCGGTAAATATTTTATTTACCATGGTTAAAGGGTAAATCCGGTAAATAAGGGTTAAAAAATAATATTATAATAATACTAAATTACCCTAAAACGTGTCCTAACCTTATTGGTGGATACATTTCCGACCATGGTCATCTTTGAGTCGATTTTGGGACCCCATGGAGCCACATGTAGGTGATAGGGACAATTTATTTTAATTAAGTTAAAATAAATACAAAAATGACATAAGCATATATCTTTTAGAAAAACAACTTTTACAAAGGGTTATATATGTTGTACATTCGACTATAAGAATTCTTTAGAAAGATAAAATGATTTCCTACATAATAGTATTTTATTTACAATTTTTAGACATTATATAATTGAATTTATTTATGACACAATGATGATGTAGTAATTACCATAATATTGAATCATTAAAATAATTGATATTATAAATACCAAAATAAATATAATTTGAGACTTTTTATAAATACCAATAATTATATAGGATAATATGAAATTTTAGGAATGATTTAATTAACATTTTTCTAAGTAATCAATCTGTTATTATTTTAAGAAAAAACAATTTTCCAAATAGTGTCAAAATTTACAAAAATGAGCATTTTAAAAAAATATTATATTATTAATTGATATTAAATTCATAAAAATCTAAGTATTGGACAAGATACTTATACCCTTATAGGTGTATCATTAATGTACCACTTGTGGTTATCTTGTAGGTATATAGTATGTTTATTAACTATATAATATAAATATACAAAGTGACATGGTAAGTATCAAACTAGTTAACTAAGTGTTAAAACTAAAAGATAAGGTTAATATAATGACCCAAACCTATCCAAATTATATTGGTTGAGTGGTTTTCGACCAATCCCCACATTAAACTTTAAATAATCCACTTTGTAGCCATTATAAACTGAGTATGAATTTATTATAAAATAATAGTTCTAGCTTTTCCAAAGGTGCCCCTCACCCCTCTTATAAAAGGGCACTCCCCCTTCTCATTAATTCACACCTTCAAAGCCATTTGGCTCGGACAAACTATGCCAGAATACTCTCAAAACTTCCCTCAATTAATCATAGAGGCCTTTCACTAGTCATAAATCCAACCTAAGGATCCCTTTTGATCAAATCAAAAGGAATAACCCGAAGAAGAGGTAATGATTTCACCACCCTTGTTCAAGTTCCTTTCTTCTTCCACTTGTTCTTTCTTTGTTATTACCATTCTAAAATAATAAATCCAGTATCTTATATATAATGTGATGTTCTTATAAATATGGTACAATCATATACAGTATTCTATCCATCCTTTGAATAACATGTCACCATACGTGCGTACGTACGGCTTACCGTCTCCACATGGTGGTGTAATTGTTACTCAATAAAATAATATTTGGATGGGTATAATAATGATTTTTAATTCATGTAACTAATAAATATAACATGATAATGAATCTCTATATATGATATACCATCCAATTATATATTATTTTAATATCAAAAAATGATATTGTCGCTCGTGCGTACGTACGGACTACTGTCTCCACGAAAGGGATGAGATTCTTTCTCCATCATATCCATTCAAGTCAAATTCACATTTGATGATTAATAATAGTATATAAGGACTTGATATCATTCTGGATATGATTAATAGACAACCCATCCATGAATAAATGGCTTACTTAACAAAACATATAAAAGAAAACAAGTAAGTTAACAGCCAAACAATGATAATAATAAGATATTATTAACAAATAAATGTTAAAAGATCATATATGATATCATAATAATGTATATAATTATTGTATAATTTAATAAAACTTATTTCACCATTATACAAGAGGTTAACCTACCCCATCCAAGGAAAAGTACAAGTTAAGGGTTTATTTCGCAATCTCTTCATTATCTAAGGTTGTTTATACATAATAATCTACTGGGATTTCATTATCATCCACATCCATGTTTCGTAAAAATTTATTTCAAAACATTTTTACTATTTACAAGAATATGGGTTAAAGTAATTTATAACCTTGTTTGACTTTTTATAAGAGTTTTATAAAGTAATCTTTCTGTCGTTTTCCAAACAAGATGCTTTTTAACCTTTTCGACAGAATTAAGGTAAGACTGTTTTTTTAACTTATACGGTGGGTGCGGAAATTTTCTACCATTATAAAACCGTTGAAACATCCCTTAAAAGCATATAAGAATATTTTCAATGAAAATGTTTCATTTTATTAATATATGAATCTTAAATGATTTCCAAATAGAAAAATTTATTTCTCTAAAAAGATGTTTAATTTCATCTATGTCAACATCCATTGATGGATTTTACATTTATTTGAAGTTGGTTTATTATGATACAAAACTTCTATATTGTAATGAAGTTTTTGTGATATGTTTAACTGTGGATGTGTTATATTTATACCATTCATGGTTTATGGATGAAGTATTTACATTTCATATGCTAGTTTTAATATGAATGTTTATGTTATGTTAAAACTTTTTAATATGGGAATTAATTGGACTTAATATGTGATTGGTGGAGCCCGCTATAGCTACTCGATGAATTGGTAGGTCTCATGAGACAAAATAGTGTCTTGGAACAAGGCCTTGACAAAATAGTATTTGAATTCTTGGCATGAGGCCTTGGCTATGTGTTTATGATAGTCTGGAATTATGCATTCCATTATTATGAAAGTGGTTATTGATATTGCATGTGATTATTTGATTAGTAGAATATCCATGTGAATAAGTAAATGGAATTATTTGATTTTATCTTTTCCATACAATGTTGAAGTTCAGGTTTAAAAGGCTTTAGTTTTAGTTATACATTTCCATAAATGTTTATTCTTATTTATGAATGTTTCCTCTATATTGTTATCCTTACTGGGCATTTGAGCTCACACCTTATCTATGTTTTACTTTTCCCAGGATGTGAAGAAGTAAATAATGAATGAACTGCAGGGATAGTATGAGGGGATAAGAGTGTAGACTATGGAGACTATATTGTTGTAGTTTTCATTTTATGATGTAATGTAAACGTTATGAATGTATCTAGTTATTCCAAGTCTACTAAACTAATCGGTCTTTCGAGACATGATCTTTCTTTTGATCATGACAATGTTATGTAATAATGCACTGACTCTGGGTAACTATGGTCGGAGCATTACAGTTGGTATCATAGGAAGTTTAGTAAAAACCTTGGAAGATAGATTTAAATAAACTCTGATTAGATCACATAGACCGAAGATGGACTTTGAGGATTAGTATAGAAGAACTTCCTAGAATGTTGGTATTGTAGAGATTTTGTGAGTTTTCTGAGCAATACATACCTGTATGGATACGAGCAGGTAGAGGCGGCTCTGGAACAGATGTACCTAGGGGTAAAACCCAAAAAACTGCTTTGATATAGACTCGAACCGGAACTGGTGCCCGACAATGAGCCTTGCTGCACTCTTGGTTACGACACTCTCGGGGGATATGCTTAGGATAACTCTTATTTTCATTACAAATAATTATGAAAGGTTTATGAGTATATACTTCCTCAAAAAAAAACATTTTTATTATTATGGATTATATCTATAAATAGTTAAATTTATGTTAATGGTTTTATAAGTATGAAATTATGTATTTTGATTCATAAACTGATCTAGTTTATGCCATTGTTTAGAAATGGTGCCTATTGGAAGAAATGGAAACCATATCAATGCATGCACTCCATGTAGGGATTTCACTCCTGCTCAATATAATTATAGTGGATCTAGTGATGCAACTGGTGCCGATCAGCTAATCACCAAACTGGGACAACTCAATCAGGTTATGAATAATAACCTTACCCGTATGGAGAACCTTGGTCTGCAGCGTGGAGGATCAATGGTAGATATCTTCATGAGGCAACAACCACCGACATTCAACGGGAGTACAAATCCATTGGTAGCTAAGCAATGGATAAGTTCCCTAGGGAAAATATTTCAGGCCTTGGGATGTAGTAAAAGGGAAAAAGATATCATGGCAGTTTACGGCCTCACTGGAGATGCTGATCAATGGTTGTCATTGATTCAAAACATGAAGGATGAGGATGAAGTGTCAAATATGGAATGGAGGGAGTTCAAAGATCTTTTTTTAGAAAAATACATTCCTCATGACCATCAAGCAGACATGGAAAGTCAATTTCTGAGTCTAAGACAAAAGGAGGATGAGAATGTCACAATGTATGAGGCTAACATTACAAGGACAGAAAGTCATGCTAGAGATTATATTTGTAACCAAAGAAGTAAGATTGATCGTTTATTTGATAGGTTAAAACCATTTCTCCATCGAGCATTAGTCTCAAAATCCTTCTCATCGTACGAAGACATTGTCTCATGTGCTATCAAGATAGAAAAAGAATTCTCTAAGTCTTATGACTTTAAAGAAAAGAAAGAGAAGAAGAGATCTGCTGATCAATCTGGGAATGGGAATAAGGGGAAGAAGGGAATGGTTTATTATATAACCTATGGAAAATGTTGGAAGAAGCACCTGGGTACTTTCTTGAAGAGAATGGGTGTCTGTTACAAGTGTGGTGAAAAAGGCCACCAAACTCGTGATTGCAAAGAGAAGAAGGAAGCTGCCAATGTTCAGTGCTATAATTTCCGGGAGATGGGTCATTATAAAAATGAATGTCATAAGAATCAAGGGAACTTACCTCAGAAAAGGCCAAGGGATCAAGGCCAAGCATATGGTATCACTACTAAGGAGGTAGAAGCTCCGAAAGACGTGGTGGCAGGTAATTTAATGGTTTCCTCAAGTTTAGCAAATGAATTATTCGATTCTAGATCATCGAATTGTTTCATATCTTCCCAGTTTTCTAAGAAAATTAGATATTTCCAATTTGATTTAACAAAGGAGTTGTAAGTTAATACTCCTAAGGGAAGTATCATTGCAACAAAGTTTTGTGAATCAGCCCCCATTAGAGAACAAAAATGTTCTTTATCCGCTGATCTCATCGTCATACCTATGATTGAGCTTGAAATAATCCTCGGTATGTATTGGATTTCGGACTATAATGAGAAGATTTATTGAAAGAAGAAGGAGGTTACGATTTTTTATGATGATGATATGGAACACCTTATCTTTAGATCAGAATCGTCACCAACTAATTTTAATCTCGATCCACCCCTAATAGCTCAACTAAATTCAATTATTAGGGAGGAAGAGGATGAAATTACAGTTGGTGAGGAAAGTAATGTTAAAATATAGGATTTACCTATTTTGAAAGAATATGTAGATTTGTTTCTGGATGATTTACCTGGATATCCTCCAGAACGAGAAGTTGAGTTTTCCATTGAATTAATTCCTGGATCAAGGCCTATATCGAATACCCCTTATAGAATGGCCACTATAGAATTAGTTGAACTAATGAAACGACTAGAGGAATTCAGTAATAAGGGATTTATTCTCCCTAGTGTTTCTCCATGGCGATCCCCTGTTCTTTTTGTTAAAAAGAAAGATGGATCTATGAGGTTATGTATCGACTACTGGGAGATCAATGCTATAACAATAAATAACACGTATCCCCTACCTCACATTGATGATTTATTTGACCAACTTCATGGATCTCAATACTATTCAAAGATTGACCATCTATTTAGATACCATAGGTTGAGTGTGAAGAAGGAAGACATTCCGAAGACAACATTTCGAACCAGGTACGAGCTTTACGAGTTTACAGTAATGCCTTTTGGATTGACTAATGCACCCTCTGTAATCATGGATATGATGAATAGAGTTTTCAAGGAATATCTCAATGAATTTATTGTGGTATTTATTTATGATATCTTGGTATACTCCAAAAGCTATGAAGATCATGAAAATAACTTGTGCATTATCCTGAAGACTCTGAGAAGAAATGAATTATATGGGATGTTTAGCAAGTGTGAATTCTGGCTTCAGGAGATTTCTTTTCTTGGCCATATTGTCTCTATATATGGAATCTCTGTTGATCCTTCTATGACCAAGGCAATCCAAGATTGGCTAGAACCTATGAGTATAACTGAGGTACGTAGTTTTATTGGTTTGGCAGGTTTTTATAGACGTTTCGTCCAGAATTTTGCCCGATTGGCTAACCCATTAACGAAGCTCACACATAAAGGGGTTAAATTTGTTTTGGAAAAAAGAGTGTGATGAATGTTATGAAGAACTTAAGAGAAGATAATTCAATGATTATATATTTACTCTACCATCGGGGAATGATGGGTTCGTTATTTATAGTCATGCATCGAAGAAAGGACTCGGTTTTGTCATTATGCAGAATGATAGGGTTATTGCCTATGCATCACGATGGTTGAAAATTCATGAACAAAACTATCTTACTCATGATCTAGATTTAGAATCTGTGATATTTGCTTCTAAGATAGGGAGGCACTACCTCTATGGTGAAAAATGTGAGATTTATACTGATCACAAGACTTTGAAGTATATTTTCTCACAAAAAGAACTAAACAAGAGGCAAAGGAGATGGCTTGAATTACTTAAAGACTATGATTGTACGATACACTACCACCCAGGGAATGAAAACAAGGTGGAAGATGCTTTGAGTAGAAAAGATAATGGGTTTTGAACAATATGATAATTGAAAGGGATCCAATTTACATGGTTCTAGTGAATATGGACATGGGAATAACAAGGGATTGTGAAACATCAATTCTTTTTCAAATGGATTCCAAACAATCTTTACTAGAAAGGATTAAGAGTTCTCAGACCGATGAACAAGAATTTCAAAAGAAGATTAAAGCTCTGAATGATGGGAGATTGAGAGACATTGTGTATGAAGATAGAATTATGAAATTTGGGAAGAGGATTTTGGTTCCCGATATACATAATCTAAAAAGGGAATTGCTAGATGATGCTCATAGTTCCAATTTCTCTATACACCATTGGAGCACCAAAATGTATATAGATTTGAAGGAACATTTTTGGTGGGACAACATGAAGAGGAAGATTGCTGATTTTGTGCCAAGATGTATGGTTTTTCAACGAGTGAAAGCTGGAAGGCAACAGCCTAGAGGAGTCATGAAACCTCTTCCCATACCGTAGTGGAAATGGGACAATATTACGATGGGATTTGTCATGGTACTACCAAAGACTCCTAGAAGGAACGATTCAATATGGGTTATCATTGATCATATTACCAAGTCGACAAATTTTCTTTATAAAAGAGAAGATCTACCACTGTAACGTCTAGAAAGACTATATATTAATGAAGTTGTGAGGCTTCAGGGAGTATCCCTATCGATTGTTTCTGATCGTGATCCCCATTTTAATTCAAGATTCTGGAAGAGTCCTTAGAAATCATTGGATAATGAACTTCATTTGAGAACTTCCTACCACCCTAAAATAGATGGAAAATCTGAATGAACTATTCAAACCTTAGAAGACATGTTGAGATCCTGCTCATTTGACTTTCAGATTATGTGGGATCAATATTTACCTCTGGTAGAATTTTCTTATAACAATAGCTTCCATTCGAGTATTCATATGGCACCATATGAAGCGTTATATGGAAAGAGATGTCGCACAAAAACCTATTGGGATCAAATTGGTGAAAGAAAACATATAGGCCCAGAACTGGGGGAGGAAACGATGGAAAAGGTTAAGGTAATCCATAACCACATCAAAGTAGCTCAAAGTAGGCAGAAGAGCTATGTAGATAATTGAAGGAAGGATTTGGAATTTCAAGTCAGTGATCATGTTTTCCTAAATGTATCTACATGGAAGGGAGTAATATGTTTTGGTAAGAAAGGTAAATTGAGTCTGAGGTACATCAGACCTTTCTAAATTCTTAAACGAATTGGGGTTGTATCTTACCGATTTGTAATGCCACCAAGTCTATCCAAATTTCACGATGTGTTACACGTATCTCTATTGAAGAAATAAATGCATGACCCAATGCATGTACTCACCTAAGTGGAATTAGAATGGAAACCTGATCTATCTTATTGTGAGGATCCCGCCAAGATTCTTGATACGAGAGAACAAGTACGGAGAACCCAGATGACTTTTCTGGTAAATGTCTTGTGGAGAAACCATAATATGGAAGAGGCAACCTGGAAACCCGAGGGACTTATTATGAAGAACCACCTGAGTCTTTTCATGAGGTAGTATTATAGAAATTTTGAGGATGAAATTATTTGAAGGAGGATAGAATGTAACACCCCAAGATTCTACGGTATGCTTCTTTTTGAATAATGCAATAGCGTGTGTTGTATGCATCATCGAGTTCTAACATACACCATAACCAATCAAACTAGCCGTTATGGATAGTAATACATAATTTTTAAAATTTTATAAATTTTATCTCTCAAAATGGACTTCATTTTTGGATTAGGAGTATCAAATTTATCCTAAGTTGAAATTTTGGAACTTTTTGGATAACTTTAATATTTTCATGAATAGTGAAAATTACTAAATTTTAATTAAAACATCTTTTTTAATCAAAATAATTAATAGTGATAAATTATGAAATTGAGTGGTTTTAAATTATATTTAGAATATAGTTTTATCATTTAATAAAATTTTGGTCATTGTACATAATTTCACAATTAAACTGAACATAAAAAAGTATCAATCTTTTGATAGTTATTATATCTTCAAAACACGCTTTTTGTTTTGAAAGAAGCAATTAATTTTAAATTACATTTTGCCACTTATGTCTTTTGAATTTGGAAAAATAGATTCCATATTTGGAATCAGGATGTACAAATTGTGTAAATATGTATCTTTTATTTTTAGTCGTATTGAATAATTACTTCGGTAAATATTTTATTTACCACGGTTAAAGGGTAAATCTGGAAAATAAGGGTTAAAAAATAATATTATAATAATACTAAATTACCCTAAAACGTGTTTTAACCTTATTGGTGGATACATTTCAGACCATCTGAATCTTTGGGTCGATTTTGGGACCCCATGGAGCCACTTGTAGGTGATAGGGACACTTTATTTTAATTATGTTAAAATAAATAAAAAAATGACAAAAGCATATATCTTTTAGAAAAACAATTTTTTCAAATGTTATATATGTTTTTTTTACTATAAATATTCATTATAAAGATAAAAAGATTTAGTACATAATGGTATTTTATTTTCAATTTTTAGACATTAAATAATTTCATTTTTTTATGACACAATGATGATGCATTATTTACCATAATATTTAAAAATTAGCTTAATTGATATTATAAATATCCAAATAAATATAATTTGAGACTTTTTATAAATAAAAATAATTTTATATGATAATATGATATGTTAGGAATGATTTAATTAACTTTTTTTGATGTAATAATTCTGTTATGATTTTCACTAAAATTAATTTTCCAAATAGTTTCAAAATTGACATAAAAGAGTTTTTAAAACAAATATTATATTATTAATTGATATTAAATTTTTAAAAATGTAATGATTGGCCAAAATACTTATACCGTTATAGGTGTATCATTAATGGACCACTTGACAGTCTCTTGGAGGTATATAGTAAGTTTATTAACTATATAATATAAAAATACAAAGTGACATGGTAAGTGTCAAAGTAATTAACTAAGAGTTAAAATTAAAAGATAAGGATAATATAAAAACCCAAACCTGTCTAAATTATATTGGTTGAGTGGTTTTAGTCCCATACCCCCATTAAACTTTAAATAATACACTTTTGAGCCATTAGAAACCGAAAATGAATTTATTATAAAATAATATTTCTAGATTTTCCAAAGGTTCCCCTCACCCCTCTTATAAAAGTGAACTACCCCTTCTCATTAATTCACACCTTTAAAGCCATTTGGATCGGCCAAAATATTCTCCAATACTCTCTCAACATCCATCAATTCATCTTAGAGGCCTTTATTTAGTCAGAAAGCCAACCTAAGGAGCTCTTTTGATCAAATAAAAAGGAAGAACCCAAAGAAGAGGTAATGATTAACCACACTTTTTCAAGTTCCTTTCTTCTTCCACTTCTTTTTTTTGTTATTACCATTATAAAATAATAACTCCAGTATCTTATATATAAAGTGATGTTATTATAAATATTGTTCAATCATATTTAGTATTATATCCATCCTTTGAATAACATTTCACCATACGTGCGTACGTACGGCTTACCTTCTCCACGTCGTGATGTAATTGTTATTCAATAAATTATTATTTGGATGGGTATAATAATGATGTGTAATTCATGTAAATAATAAATATAAACTGATAATGATTCTATATATATGATATACCATCCAATTATATATTATTTTAATATCAAAATAATGATATTGTCGCTCGTGCGTACGTACGGACAACCGTCTCCACGAACGCGATGAGATTCATTCTCCATGGTATCCATTCAAGTATAATTCTCATTTGATGATTAATAATAGAATATAATGACTTGATATAATTCTGTATATGATTAAGAAATAACCTATCCATTACAAACATGGCTTACGTAACAATACATATAATGGAAAATGAGTAAGTTAACACCCAAAACAACGATAATACTAAGATATTATTAACAAATCAATGTTAAAAGATCATATATGATATCATATTAATGTATATGATTCTTGTATAATTTAATAAAAATAATTTCACCATTATACAAAAGTTTAATCTACCCCAACCCTGGAAAAGTAAAAGGTAATGGTTTATTTCGCAATCTCTTCATTATCCGAGGTTATTTATACATAATTATCTACTGGGATTTCTTTATCGTCCACATCAATGTTTCATAAAAATGTATTTCAAAACACTTTTTATATTTACAATATAAGGTTTAGAGTCATTTATACCTTTTTTGACATTTTTCAAGAGATTTATAAAGGAATCTATCCATCATTTTCCAAACAAGGTGCTTTTTAACCTTTTCGACCGAATTATGGTAAGAATGTTTTCTAACTAATACAAATAGTGCAGCTATTTTCTGCCATTATAAAATCGTAGAATCTTCCCTTACAAGATTATAAGAATATTTTTAATGAAATTTCTTTTTATTAATATATTACTCTTAAATGATTTCAAAATAGAAAGAGATATTTCTCTAAAAAGAGATTTGATTTCATCTATGTCAACATCCTTTGATGGATTTTATGCTTATTTGAAGTTGATTTATTATGATACAAAACATATATATTGTATTGAAAGTTTTGTGATATGTTTGACTGTGGATGTGTTATTTTTATTCCATTCATGGTTTATGGATGAAGTATTTATATTTCGTATGCTAGTTTTAATATGAATGTTTATTTATGTTTAAACCTTTTCATATGGGAATGCATTGGACTTAATATGGGACTGGTGGAGCCCGCTATATCTCTTTGATGCATCGGTAGGTCTCATGAGACAAACTAGTGTCTTGTAACAAGTCCATGACAAAATATTATTTGTAGTCTTGGCACGAGGCCTTGGCTATGTGTTTATGATTGTCTGGCATTATGGATTCCATCAATATGTATGTGGTTATTGATAGTGCATGCGATTATTCGATTAGTAGAACATCCATGTGAATAAGTAAATGGAATTATTCCATTTTATATTTGTCATACTATGTTTATGTTCAAGTTTAAAAGGCTTTTGTTTTAGTTATACATTGCCTTAAATTTTTATTCTTATTTATGAATGTTTTTTCTATATTGTTATCCTTACTGGGCATTTTAGCTCACCCCTTTTCTATGTTTTATTTTTCCCAGGATGTGAATAAGTAAATTATGAACGACCTTCATGGATAGTATGAGGGGATAGGAGTGTAGACTATGGAGTCTATATTGTTGTAGATTTCATTTTATGATGTAATGTAAACATTATGAATGTATCTAGTTATTCCAAGACTACTAAACTTATTGGTCTTCCGAGACTTGATATTTCTTTTGATCATGAAAATTTTATTTAATAATTCACCGACTCTGGGTAACTAGGGTCGGGGCGTTACAGACACATTAATATATTTTAATCTTTTTAAAAATTCCAAGTTTTTTGTCTCCCTCCCTTATAAATGGATACCACCAATAATATCTTAAACAGATATAATTAGACTTATATTCCATAAAATACCTAAAAACCTTAAAAATATATACCTAGATCCAAGAGGACATATTTGGGTAATAATACCATTTTTGAAGGCTTAAAGTGCATGCAAATGCACGTTTATCAATGATGATGTATAACTCTTAAGTGAACACTTTAAATTTTATATCTTATTACACATTATCTAAACTTGTGGTATCCAGCATAAAATAAGGAATTAAGTTAAATAAATATTCTAATATGTTATTATGTTTGTGTTTCACCATTAATTCATCTCCATTCATGTAAAATGGGGATTTAATGTATCATTTGTGAATTTGAGTGAACTACAGCCTCATGAAGAGATGCAATCTATTTATCATTAACATAAGTAAGGATTGTTTATAATAATAGATTTAAAGATTAAATATTATATTTATTACATAATTATTCTTATGGAATTATATTATCTTATCTACTTTCTATCTATTCAATAGGTTTGATAATTTGTTGATCACTCGTGCATACATATGGACTACCACCTCCATAAAGAAATGTGCTTCATTTTCATTTAAGATTTAAATAGATGGGGTTAGGATATATTTAATTGATATAAATGATATAATACATATTCAATAATGGTAGATTACTATTTTCTTCTCTTTCATTCTATGCATTGAAAAGTGGAAGCATTACTTGTGTGTACGTATGGACTATCATCATCATGAAGTGATATAATTAATTTTTAATCACCACATTATTTGAATGATTATAAAATTTTATATGATAAATAAATAAGATACTAATTTTTTATTATGATTATAGATGTAAGGAAACTATTATTGTTTATGTATTTTATCCATCGAACAAAAAAATGCATGGAAAATAGGCCAATTTCCACATAAATGTTCATTTTAATGAATCAATTGTTTATAAAATGATAATTAGAAATTATAAAGAAACAATAAATAGAAATATATGTATGAATAATGTTCCTAAATTTATTAATAATATATATATATATATATATATAATATATTTGAACGACTGTGAACCATAATAACATTTGAGGTAAGTGGATTATGTTACAACCTCATTTATTTTTGGTATTGCCTTTTCTAAATTTACATTGATGAAAATTTTATTTTTCCTAACATTATTCAATAAATATTTTCTTCAACCATTTTTATTTATTTTAATTTCTTGTAATAGTAAAAAAGTATACCTCTTTGTTACTAATAATGATGTAAAAAATATTTTTAAGAAAAATCATTCCATATTTCCCCTTTGGTAGATGAAATTTCCATTCATGACTACAGATTTATTTTTTACACAATTAATTACCCATACATACAATTTTCTAATTTTTTATTTCAATTTATATTTTAAATTATTTAAAAAAAATAAATGGATTTTTTTTTAAAAAAAAATCTATCAATTTAATTTCTCACTTTTTATAAAATGGTGAAATGCATGTTCTCTTCTAATGTGTTAGAAATGATTAGATATTTATATCATCAGGACATTTCTTTTAATTTGTAGATTATTTCAAAATTTCCATGGTTCTGTTAAATTAAAATGTTTTTCATAATATTTTGTAAATGTTTGTTTATTTTAAATAAGTTATTTCAAAATGAAAATCATTTTTTCGCCAAGAGAGTTTCTAGTGATCTATCAATGGTATTTCTATCTATGTCAATATCATTTTTGGATTATTATTATTTTCTAGAGATATAATATTATGAAACCATAAAATTTTATTCCTTGGATATATTATTATTCTATTATTTTATGTTTGATTCTATAAAACCCATTACATTCTTATTGGTTAATTGTGATATGATCAAACGATTATGAATTAGTTTTCTTTTCCCACGTTTTTGTTATGATAAAATGATGAAACGTTTATGAAACTTGTTTCCCATACATGGGTTATGATATGATGAAATGATTATTGTTTTGTGATCTTTTGGAATATATATATATTTTGTATTCATTATGGGACTTATGTGGCCATTATTGCCCTCCAATTTGTTTGATAATAATTAATAACATTAGAGATAACAATTTTATAAATGAAATAGATTCCATGTTTATAATTTGATGTGTATACCATGTATGAAGTCCATAAATTTATCCAAGAACCAAGTTTAATGTCCATAAGTTTATTCATGGATCTAGTTTCATGAATATATGTTCATATAAGGACATAATTTCATGTGTTATTCATCATTAATGAATAAATTGGAGGGAAACATTGAAATAGTTATTATTTATAAATATACCTAATGTTACAAGATTTTTTTTTCAATTTAATATTTTAATGTTATTTACTCACGGATCATGATTAATTATTTAGTATTCTTCACTGTTATGAATGTTTTTACATCTCATGACAATGAATTCTTCCAAGACTCATTATTAAAAAAATTTAATTGATTTTGCATGAAATTATTATGTTATAACCATGTTATCATAATCTTATTATCCTAGATTAACATTGATTGAAATATCCTATGTTTACCCTTATTGATTACCTGAGCTCACCCTTTATTATGTTTTCCTTCACCAGGTTTTGAAAGATGATTTATGAATTCTACATGTAGAAGGGTATTAATAAGATGAAATTTATGGTGGATGTTGAAGATCCATTATGAAATAACTGTAATATATATATAGTCTCCAAAGAAATCAAAACTTTCTACTTCTGGGAAAATTATAATTGTGTTATGTATTGTATATACATTTATAATTATATAATATTTATGTATGTTATGATAGGGTAACCACATAAATTAAATATGTTTTCAATAGTTCATTATCCCATAGTAAAAATATTACCATTTTAAAAATAATTAATCAATAATTTAACCTTTATAATTTTTAATGCATTTAATTCAATTATTAGATAAAAACACACTATAAGTTGTTATTTAATTTATTTGAAATCAATCATTCTAAAAATTCTTCCATATGTCACCAACCAACATTAATCCAATATGGTTCATTTTGAGATACATATAATTGAAAAACATTATTTAACCCAAAATTAACTCCTAAAAACATTCAAAAACACCATAGTACAGATCATTTGAGATAAATAAATATTTTCATTTATCCTATGTTAATCCCTGTGTGAAGCCATTAGTGGGACATCAAAAAAATAAAATTAATTTGGTGTTAATTTTTCATCTTCTAAAATACATTTCAACCCATGTTCTCATTAATATATAATAATTTTATATTATAGAAATATTCTACTAGATGACTAGATATGCCACACCTTCTATAGAGTTCATTTAATGGATGAAATTGATACCCGACTTCCACTTTTGAAATTTAGATCAACATTAGGAATTGTTTTCTCATACTGGGTTATCAACTACTTTACATTGGACATACATATCTTCTATAATCCTATAATTTTATGAAATTATATAAAAATAATAATTCCAAAAAACTGGGGTCCATACCAATTTTTTAATACTCATAAATTGAAAATTTTGTTCATAAACCCACACTTCATCTACCTTGAAAAATGTATCACTCTCCTCTATTTTAGATATTATAATTGAATCCTTTTTTGAATTATATTTATGATATGTTTTATACCTTTCAAAAAACTATTTCTAAATTTTTAACATAACTTTATTTTCACTATTCAAACTATATTTTAAATGAAAAATAAAATTAACACGATTTTTATTTTATTCTATTTATTACTTTGCACTTAGTCTTATTAAACGTCAATTAATAATTTGTTATTTGACACTAAATTTCATGGTATTTTGAATATATAGAATAATGTTCTTGTTTTTTTAGAATTTCCACTCAAATTATTCCATGATTTTTTATTCTAATCACCGACATTGTTTAATTACTACCCGAATTATCTAAAATAAAACATTAATGTATTTAAATTATTTTTAAAATCAAACTCATTTTTATGATAATATTAGAGTATCTTTTCATGTTAAAAAATATTTTAATTGAGTTAATAATTTATCCTCAAACTTAAACCTGTGAGTTACTTAATATTTCCATTTTTAAACCATTAGAAACTACCTTTCCCCTCAGAATCCATCAATTTCTTTTGATGTTTCAGTTACATTAAATAATTAATTATTCCCCGAATATAATTTAGAGATATTTAGAAGACATCTCATTAATTAAAACATTAGTACTAATTCAATATTTTATTCCCATTACTATTTATCACTATATAAATCCAATATATTAACCTTAGAAATCAATAATTTCTCTCCATTTTCGATTTCTGAAGTGTCATAAATTTAGAATAAAAAATTTTAATCTTCACATATGTTGATCACATTTATTTTCAATAGGAATTAAACCATTAATTTTATTACCATAAATACTTCGTTGGTCGTTTTCTCATCGTTGAGTCACTATCATAATTAAGTCCATCTTTATTCTACAATGGTAATTCTATATAAAAGTGATGAACTAGTCAATAATTAGATAAATTTTATTGATACAAACCAATATATTTTTCTTTTTAATTTTTAAATTTATTAGAGATAAGTGATGTGATTTTTCCAATAATAATATCAATATATTCATCCAATATTTAAATATAATCATTTTATTTTGCCTCCATTTTAATATTTTAATTATTCCAGTCATTGAATGAAATTTCATTCTATGTCTTACTTATCTACATAATCAAAATACCTTTGTCATATTTTATAAGCCCTGAACTTTCTATTCATGTAATTTAATAGTAATTAATTTATATCAGTATATTCGTGTGATATTTCTTTTTCATCTTACCTTTAGAGTAAAAATTAAAATAACTTCTTTTTATTTGGATAAACAATGAGATTTTCTATAAAATAACTTATTGATTTCTTAATGTGATTCACTCTTGTATAAAAAATCATCCTTTTCTTCCATTAATCATTTGGATAAATCTAAATGAGTCATTATAAATTTAAATAATTTTTTATTTTTTATTAAAAAATCATTCATTACTATTTATTATATTGTCCACGAATTGTTTTACACAAATTAGGACTAATGGGTTATCATATTAGTCCCAATGCATTCCTTGTGTGGGGAGTATGTTTCTATTCAAATAATATTTTTTTCTCATTTAACCTATACATGTCATAAAATATTGTTACATTTTTTTAATGAACATATTTAATCAATTTATCCCCTATTTTCTATCAATTTCAATATTAAACAAAATCATATAATTAAAGGCACATGAGAGCATAAGTATTTTACTTGGTACAGCTTCATATGGATACATACAAGGAGAATACAAAAGGATATTTACAGGTGTACAAACATATAAAATAGGACTCTGTTATTTGTAAAATATTTTATAGGTTATTGTCACTCCATTCCATATATAATTTCCTTTAGAATTTGTTTTCGATCAATCACTACCTATCCAAGTGTCGCCCATATTCCTTCCGTTAACACAGACTACTATATGGAAACATAGAAGATTAAAAAAATTTAGTTATCTTCCTGATAACCATTTAGAATTTTTCACTCTGAATCCTAAAAATATATTTTCGATACTCTATTAATATCTAAAAAAGTATTTTTCTCTGATGGAAAATATTATCATATTCACATTGACAGCGTTGAATCATTTATTTTGAATTTTTATTATGAGTGGAAGAAATAACACTTAAAATTAAAAATAAATTTAAAATGGAATTGTATTAATTTCATTTATTTTTTAATCATAATGAACAATTAATGAAATTCCACATCTAAAATCATATTCTCTATAAAATTGATATATTAACTAAATAACTATCAATGGATTCCTCCTTTTGAATTGAAATATATTGATTTCATTTTTCACTTTTTCGTTCAGAATATAGTTCATATTTGAATTTATGACACTATAAATCTATGGAAATATAAACCAATTGTTTTTATATATTAATGATCTCTATATAATATGAGACCATTCAATGGGTACAACATGAATTTGGATGACAGTATCATCTATAACGAAAAATACTAATATTAAATACTTATTTCATGTCTCCCAGATTTGAAATTTAAAAAAAATTATTTTATTACATAATAATAAACTAAAAAATTCCAATGTTTTCACTATTACATAGATGGTTCCAACATATCCTTTAACTCTAAGAAAAATTATATAAAAAATTCAATGAGTTTGTGAATTCAACCATTTTGAATTTCAAATCATCTTATCTGGAACCACAATAATACAGTGTTCACTTGACCTTGAATTAATCACCATCACCACTATTACACCTCAATCCATGTCATGAAGAGTTTCATATTTTAAATTTCTAATTAATTATATAAAAACATAATATCTATTATTTTGTACCCCTAATCATTCACCCTATTTTACTTAATCATAAATGATCAGGACCATGAGTTCCTTTCTATGAATTTCATGATTCCCTTTGGAATACAAGGATATTCCAAAAATACATACACATAAAATTTATCATTTTCATATCTAATATATCATTTTAGTCCAAATATGAGACTAATATAAATATTTTAACTAGAATTATGGATAAAATAACATTTTATATTTTTTATTTGTATTTCCAACAAAACAACTTATATTATTTTATTGTAGGAATGAACATATAGTACAACTCTACCCAACCAATCAAAGATCATAACTAGTCAGTTTAAATTATTGATATCATTTTTAAATTTGTATTGTAAATTTTTATTACTATAACCCACATTGCGATGTAAAATCACATGAAAATCAAATTTCCATATAAATATAATGGACTCCAACGATAAATCCCTTCTTTCCATTATTTTCTCTATTATCTCAATGTTATTATCAATACTATGGTGTGGAACAAAATTCTATGTAATATAACGATACACCATGTTTATATTCACTCCAAAATAATAAAATCATTATGATGACAATATATATATTTTCATTAGATTATGACATGAAAATCGTTTTATTGTGTTACGGTAATCACATCATTCTCTAAATAACATTTAACCATATTCCATTATTTCAATAAAATCGCAATTTTTTTAATTCATTAAAAATGTAGAATAGAAAATATCTTCCTCATATATAATCCTTATAATATAAATCCTTGAATCTAAAATATTATTATGACATAAAATTAACTTGATGAAATATCAAGGTATTCTCACGCCATCCTTTTCTAATTATCTCCATATTGGAATTGTGATAAAATTAGTACTTCCTCGCTAGATCATTCATGTATCATCATAAAAATATATCCATGGATTATATATATTATTCCTCCCTTGAATTTTATTCCAGATATGAAAATGATAATATTTATATTCTCACACACTACCACTCATTAAATCTGACATTAAATTGTAATAGGACAATTAATTATTTATAATAAACTGAAGGAAATAATTTTAGTTTCAAAACAGTATCTTGATCCACATATATTTTATGAATTTATTTTCAAACATTATGTTTATATAAGGTTTTTTTTTGATATTCATTATTTTTATTTTTTATAGGTAATATTATTCATCAAATGTCCCTCCAAAAAATGGAGTAAAACCAATAATTTATAACATTTATCATATCAGTTACTAAGGAAAATAATTATGGATGAATTATATATTTTTTCCATTATAATTTTTACCATGAAATAATGTAAAACCTTAATTGTTCCATGAATTGAAATGATCCATTAATTACATAAAATATATAAAATAAAATACAAAAAGTCTATTATATAATTAACAACATTTCTTAAGGTAACATATATGAAACTGTTACATTTGGGTATGAAAACTACTAAAGTTATTTATATAAGATTTATTTGTGGGTGGGGGATAATTTTTGAATAACATTTTCCATGCCATGAATTTATGATCCTTTAATAAATTTGTTTTTAAATGGTTATAATAAATTTTAATTTTTTAATGTATTAATTGATTTTAGTAATGAAACTAAAAAATTTAAATAAATTATTTACAATTTTCAAAAATAAACATAATTGATTAAATTATTTTGATAACCTAGAAATACTCATGGATTTGTGAGTCATCAATAATATATGTTGAATAACGATGTTTAGGGTATGATAATTCACAAAATAAAATTAATTTTCCAATATTAATAAAATTCAAATATAAAATCAATAAGAATTTTACACATATTGAATGAACTTATCTAACCTTGTCTCATGAAATCTATTGCTTTTCCTGGATTATTCTGTCCAATAGACTTTTTCAAAAAATTATATTGTTTTGACATTAAAAATTAAATAATATAATTAATAAATTTATCTAAATAACCAAATAATTCCTATATATTATTTAAAAAAAATACAGTAGTGTTATCAACATTCAAGAATTGATTAAATGATGTCCCAACACTGAGATTATTTTTATATGTTCCCCTTATTTGCTAATTGATTGAGTCACATCTCCTTAAGCCTCTTATAACATTTATGAAACTATTGTAACCCTTAAAATTTAAAAATATTATTTATTTCTGAAAAATATAATATAATTTTCATAATATATGGGTGATTGTAAATATAGACTACTCTCAGTAGTTAGTCAATAGTTAAATTCAACTACCATAGAAACTAACATCTAATTAAAACTCAATGTAATATAACATACTATATTGATATATATTTTATTATTCTGCTATATTATAAATTTATTATCATTGCATCATTGACCCCCAATAGTGACCTTCAAAAAACCACTTCCCATTACACCCTGTCAGTATGACTCAATACCAAGACGTAATGGTTAAAAATTTAATATTTATTAATTTAATCTTTAATTGGTTGCATAACCAATATAAGAACCCTATTTTTTCAATTAAAGATTTTGGAATATTCATGATTTAATTCCAATGTAGGGCGTTCAAACGGTGTGTCATTCCAAGGCCCGGTGTTCCCATAATTAATTTTAATAAATAAATGTTAAGGGTTTTTATATTACTCACATGTGGTTAACTAAAGAAAATGTGATATCTCTTAGATGGTTGATCAGATCATAAATCTGAGACCACGATTGGGTCAGGAACGTTGTGTTTACCCTAAACAGGACATAAAATGAGTTGGCACGGGAAGTTAGGACCCCTCGCCCATTGGAGGTGAGTTAAATGGATAAATTAAATTAAATTATTCATTTAATAGATCAATAACAAGTAACTCCTACACGGTTACTCGGAAGGGAAACCCGAGGGCATCGTTGAGTCTGGAGCATGTCGTTTACCCTAGGCGGTGTGTACAAGTTGTGGGCGCGGGCTTGCTGTGAGGGATGTCACCCAGGGGAAAATTGTACATTATTGAAATGTCCACTTATTGATTATTATCAATGGATTTCATTCTGAATAACTTTCGAACAAATTATCAGAATTGAAATCTGATACATTCGTTGAGTTCGAAATGGGGCGTTTTTCCGGCGCATGAGATAAAATAAGATGGCGTGTGGTTTCAAAATCTGCGCCTGTTGGGAGAGTTTTAGTGAATTTTTATAAATTCACTATGTGTTGATAGAAGAACCATTTTCTACTCTCTCTCTCTCTCTCCCTCTCTCACCAGCTCTCTAGCCGTTCTTCGACGTTCATCACTGGGTCGAGGAGCGATCTTCGTCGAAACATCAACGGTTCAAAGGTGGAGCCTCGCGGACACATCACCTGTGACGTGCATCAGAATCGAGGTAGAATATATTTAGTTTTTGTGCTATGATTCAATTTCCAATTCGATTATCTCCTTTTATATTATTTCCATATTTAATTTACAAAATAATCGATGCCTGAAGAAACACGGCCATCGATCTATGTTTGCAAACCCGTTCTTCGTTCTGTTCTTCACGAATACCAACTATAATTTTCGGATGTCTCAACCGTCCATTTGATCATCAATCAGAGGTAATATTTTCAAAGGCCTCACCCCGAGGATCCAGAATATTATTTTGGTTTCAGAATCGGGCCACTGGAGTAGTGGCGGTGGCCGTCAGAAGTATCATCACTAGCTAGGACGGTGGCCGGAGTTCAGGGTGGCACTGTGAAGGAGTCCGTCGGAGGATTAGAGGGGGGTTGTCATCGTGACATCGCGAGGTACCATCAAGCAGTGGGTTCGGTCGAGCCGGAGGAGCCGAGATGGTTGCGGCTTTGGCACAGTGCGTCGTGGTAGTGGAGCTCAGAGGGAGTCCGAGCAGCCGGGATAGCGAGGCGGTGGCTGGGTGTGATGCTCAGTGGGATGACGAGGCCAGAGAGGGGTCAAAGTGTACAAGAGATGGGCACAGTGGGTGTCATAGGGGAGAAATGGAGCGTTGTTGTGTCAGGCGGCATTGGATGCGGTTGAAGGAGGAGGCCCCCGAGGAGCTGACCTCGGTGGAGGAAACTGCGGACAAGGACCACTGGTATGCATGTCCTGCTGTGCAATGCGGAAGACCGGCTAGTTGGCCGATCTATGTTGAGAAAACTGGACCTGCTCCGGTCCGGTGCTGTTGGGAGGGCCTCGGCCAGCGGACCATGGAATGACGGGCCGGACCCACGGCTGGGCCGCGGGCTAGCGTTTCGAACCTGGCCAGCTTTGGTGAACCGACCCAGTTAGGCCACCTTCCATTCAAGGGGTCGTATCTCCTAAATGGAGTGTCCATTTGACGTGCTATCAGTGGCTACAAGATCGTCTTAGTAAGAAGGCCCTTTTTATGTGATTTTTGTGGGTTTTTTTGGATTCTGTTCCGAAAGATGGGTGACCCGAAAATATTTAATTTAATGATAATAAATTATTAATAAAACCCACGATGGACATACATCAAAAGCAGGATGTCCGTTTGATGTGCTGTTAGAGACGTTGTGGACCTTGAGTTGGGACGACCCTTCCAAGGTCAGTTTGGAGCATTTTTGGGTTGGTTTCTTTGCTCGGTGGTATGAAATGCTAAATATGAAGAATTAATTAATTATACAATTAATTAATTAATTGTTGTGTCAGGCCTAACACTTTCTTGGGATGACCGATTGACGTGTCGTCAGAGACAATGTGACCCCAGTCCTCTTGCGGAATTTTTGAGATGATTTCTAAAGAGTTAACATTGGAGACAAGGTGCATGATCCACAGGGCCTAGTTCTCACATTTTACGGTGGAACACAACATTTTCACCTGACATCCGTTTAGGGTGTTTGAGTACTCATTTCTGTGTGTTATTCCGAGGGAATTGCAACAGTGCAATCCTCCCACCAAAATTCAGGCTCAATGTGCGGGGCCCACAGGGCCCTGTCTACTTATAGCACGGGGAGTTACGATTTCTACAACCAGAGTCTGTTTTAGGCGCCCCCAGTGGCGTTGTGACCCTGACAACGAGGCGAAATAGACAGTGGTGGTTTTAGGCATTGAAGTTGGAGTAGAGGTGTGGGCCCCACGTGCCGTCTCTTAAGCTGTGTGCAGCATACTACGACTTTTTCATTTTTCATCTATTTGGGGTGTATGAATAGTCGATTCAGCATGTTTTTCTGAGAGCATCGTTGTGGTGAAGTTCACCTGACCACTATCGAGACCAAGGTGTGGGCCCCACGAGCCGTCGTATGGGCATAAAGCGGTGCTGAATAACATTTCCGCCGGGATCCCTTTCCAGTGAGTAAGTAGTCTATCTCACGTGTTATTTAGTGAGGATTAAAACGGTTTAATCCATTTGGGAGAGCAGAGACTCTATAGAGATCTTATTAAAATGTGAAAATATGAAAAGGGCATTAGTTAGAGGCTTCTTTGGACGTACATAGATCCTACATATGGTAGCGGTGCTAGTGATGCACAATGATGGAACAGGCACTGAACCTCTATTAGGTGGTTTGTTCTAGAGTTGGGTGGTTGCGCGATACCCCCTCCGTGTTCTATTGGCCAGTTTTACACCATCTAGTGGGGATGGCCAGAGAAGTTTCGGGTTTACCCTCCAGCAGGGCTGGGAAGTGGGTCGCCTGTCGACTTCTTTCAGGTCTTCCATCCAGCAGAGACTGGACAGTGGGTCACCTATTTACTTTTTCGAGGTCTACCATCCAGCAGAGACTGGGAAGTGGGTTGCATGTCGACTTATTCGAGGTCTACCCTCCAGCAGGGCTGGGCAGTGGGTCACCTGACGACCTATTATGGTATACCCTTCAGTAGATAATATGCATTGGGTCACCCGATGACCTCATAGGGTCTACCCGCCAGTAGAGACCAGCCAGTGGGTCACATGAAAACCTTTTAGGGACTAACCTCTATTAGAGGCTTGGCAGTGGGTCACCGGACGACCTCTTAGGGTCTACCATCTAGTAGAGACTAGGCAATGGGTCACCCGACGACCTCTTAGGGTCTACCCTCTAGTAGATACTGGGTAGTGGGTCACCCGATGACCTCTTAGGGTATACCCTCCAACAGAGACTGGGCAGTGGGTCTCCCAACGACCTATTAGGGTCTACCCTCTAGAGAGGCTGGGTAGTGGGTTACTCGACGACTTCTTTCAGACATAGTCCTTTTTTATAGAATAGATTATGGATTTTATCCGTGACTATCATAGAGGGAACCTTGTTTGTATAGGTCAGTGATGTGAAAACCTTGACATTTAGAAGACCTCTCGAATGTGTGACAGTGACGAGGTGTGGTTTGAATTTCCCCAGAACTCTCAAGTACGAGGGGCGCTTTCCCCACCAAGACGCGTCCTTGATACGTGACCTGAAACCGTGCGGGTGAGTCAGTGCCACGCAAAGTGGATAGTGTCGAGGTTAGGTGATTTGAGCCCCTTAACTTATAGTTCAGGGAGGACATTCGGGATACCGAGCATCGATGGTTTTTACTTATGGGACTGTTGGCTACTCACTTTCTTAGGCTGAGCTATGAGATGGATATCCCCTTACAATCTTGTTCGGGTTTCATGTTTGAGCATATGGATAGGTATATACCTTGTTCCAGTACACACTTCTGGGGTTTCTGTTACACTCCTTCCTAGAGAGGTGAAGACGCACGAGGTATTCCAGGTGATTTTTGTGTCTAGATTCTCATGGTTGGATGAGTCTACACTCCTTCTATAGGTAGAGAAGACTTGACGAGAACTTCATCTTCGCACTGTTTCTAGCTCCTTGTGTTTAGCTGAGTCTAACTACTTCTTCTTGTTGGGTTGAGCTGTACTCTTTACTTCACTCTTGCTTGTACTGCTTTACTTTTCCCCATTCGATCTACTGCTCACCTCTTCAGTACCTCATTTGTTCCTCCCTCTAGCCTTCGGGGCAACCTACTGAGTATTTTTATACTCACCCCTGCTTGGGCTTCGCCCGAACATGGTGTGACCTTGAAGACGATAGACAGGTTTGTCGTGACATCAGCGGAGCTTATGAGTTCTAGATCTTGGACCACGTTCGGTGGACATAGTTGGGTTCTAGGTGTGGGACTATCCCATCTGTTTACTTTTGGTTACCTGTTGTCAGGTTGTGGAACTTTTCTGTTTTTGTGCATGTTTTGACACTTTTCTTTTCAATTTTCCTTCATCATTTGATTTGTACTATTTAGAGGTTGATGCACCTTTTTTGGTCTATTTATAGCAGTTGGCACTTAACATAACATTACTTTTCTTTTTACTCTGCAATTTTGCATTGAGTGGGCTACGTGTGTGTGTTCAGGTGCATAGGAAAATACCTCCACAAGCTGTTTAGCCTTTGGCGCTTGTCGCCAGCCACTGGCTTATGGAGGTGGGCTTGGGGTAGTTGCTGCTCGAGCCCGGGTTTGGTCGGGTCGTGACAACCAACTCCCCAAAATGACCACTATGAATACCGATAAAACATAAATTTAGGTCAATGAATGATATAAAACTCATAACAGATAACCTTTTTATCTTTATGACCAGTTGAAAAAATATGGAATAAATACCTATAATATGAAATTATATTTAGTTATCTAATTTTTGATAAAAATACAATGTTATTATTATGGAATGATGAATATTATTAAGGCATGATTTATTTTGTAAAGCTAAAATTTCATCAATAACAAATTAATTATAATTAAAATTAATACTAATCCTTAATTTTTATTTATTTAATATTATTATAAATAAATTTTTCATTGTAATCATTTAATGATTTTCCAAGAAAAATCTTTCATAATTAGTCACCATATATTCAATCCAAACAAGGGTGATTCAATTCCATTTTTAATTTTTTTAATCATTTTAATTATTTTCTATGGAATATTATCAATATCCCCTAGTAATTTATTATATGTAATAAAAATTGGGAAATTATAATTGATGAATGAATATATGTGACAATAAGAAAAAAATATTTCAGTATGGAAAGTGTGATTTTAGAATTGAAGATATGGTGAAATATTACAATTTTTTCTAGATTTTTTATCATTAAATGGACTGGTATAAGATATACCACAACCAATATGATACATTCCTCTTAGCCTAACATAAGAATGGTCGGTAAGCGAAGAGATCCCACAAGGAGGACCTTCTTGAGAAACATGAGAGATATGGTATCACATGCATAAGCGTTCACAAAATTTGAGGCAATGATTGTGTAGGATACATGTATCAACATGAACTAATTATTTTTTGTGTGGTGTATTGGGTAACCTTTATCACTATATAATCAAAGTCTTGCCACCACTGAATCAATTATATTCCAATTATGAACAATAAGAATTTTCAATGTGGGATAATATTTATTGTGGTATTGTTCCTCATTTATCTAAATGAACCCTCTCAAGATCAATTCAATCCCCTTAAGCTCTAAATAGTCCCTAATCCAACCTCCACTACTCGACACTGATTTCCACCATCTTTAAATCATAGGTAAACAACATGAAAGTCATTGATGTACTTGATCCCTGATTCAATTTTGACTTCCATGTCATGGAACCATCATGACATACTTATAGAACCTAGGGATAATGGTAAATCGCACTAAAAATAATAATACAAATATGAAAGAATATTATTAATATCCATTAGGGGTGTCCATGGGTCGAGTTGGAATTGGTCAAGGATGTTTTGGGACTCGACCTGACTGAAAAATATCTGGTCGGGTTGGGTCCGGTCATATTATTAATGAGCAGCTTACCCGACCCAATCCAACCTGATAGAGTCTGGTCACCCAATGCGTAGCCAGAGGACCCAACTCAACGTAACCAGTTGTGGGACAGGTCAGTTCAGGTTGGGTTCTACATGTAATGTCGACCCAACCCGACCCCAACTACAACGTAACCCGACCTAACCCAATGGACTCAGACCAATCCCCCAAACCAATTCCCCCCCACCACCCAAACCAGAACCCCCTACCCCTACACCATCCCCATGCCCCTACGACAGGACTCCCCCTGCCAGCCCCCACACCTTCAAAACCTCCCCCCTATCCCCTCATACCCCCCTGGACCCCCCCCCCCCCCCAATAGCCCCCTATCCCCCTTACTATACCAGCCCCACAACCAGCCCCTCCCCTCCCCCTCCCCTACATTATCAGTCCCAGTACCCGGACCAACCCCTCCCCCTCACTCTTACTATTATAGCCCCTCCCCCACCCCCTACCATTTCACCAGGCCCACCCATAACCCTTGTTGCACCAGCCCCCCTTCCCTGCACTAGCCATCCCCTGCCCCGTGCTATACCAGCCCCTCCCCACCTACCACCAGTCCATACCCCCTACTGCCCCAGTCCCTCCCCCTCCCACATGTCATTCACCATCCCATCCCCTACCCCTACCAGCCCCTACCCCACTACTACACATACCCCCCCACTAGACCCAACCCACTTGTTGCATCAGCCCCTCCCCCTCCCAATGCACTGCACCGACCCCTCCCTATACCACTTCCATATATCAGCCAGCCCCTCCCCCTCCCCCTTCCATGGGACAAGACCCTCCCCCCTGCACTGATCCCCCACTAGCCCCATAACCCCAACTGCACCAGCCCCTCACCCAACAACATGCCCTAGTACACCAACTCCTCCCCCTCCACCCTACAAAATGAGCCCCCCCCCCCCCCCCGCCCACCTTGCACCAGCCCCTCTGCCTCCCCCCATCACTACGCCATCCCCTCCACCTACCTACTTCATTTCACCAGCTAACACCTTTCCCACCAATACCCTTGCCCTATCCCCTCTCCCACCCCTTCCCTTGCACCATCCCCTCCCCTATCTCCTGCCCTACCCTGCACCAACCCTCCCAATATCCTTATCCCTTCACTACACTATCCCCCCTATTCCACTCGCCTACACCACTGCACCAACCAAACCCCATTTATTAACTTACATTACCTTCCTAGACACTATCTACAATAACTATCTAGAATATAACAACTATAGAATTACTATACTACCCCTAGTTGTAAATAACCCCTTACAAAGACCCAACTATCCAATGTTATTAACAATTTTCTTGCCAATGATAATAAATTTAAATTTTTAAATGTTTTGTAGTAAAAAAACATTCCACTACAAGTGGAAACAGTCACCACAAATACTAATATGGTGAGAAACTGCGTCAAATGACAGGGATTAGTTTACATTACTATTAATATTTGTTGAATGTTGTAAAAAATCGGTATACAGAAATGGCTATGTGAAAATAGAAGATAGGTGTACAAGTAGGAAGAAAATAAAATAACATTCCTAGAGTTTATATCTACTAACATAGAGGTTTAAAATAACTAGAGTAACAAATCACTTGTAGGGGAAATTGAAATTAAAAAAAATTTCACCCATGTATTCTTACTGTTCATTTAACTGAAATGAGAAACATTTACCACCTGGTTGAAATGTGCACACATGCACTCTGATCTGACTCACATAGATTCATAAACAAATTGATTAAGGAAGATAATTTGAAGAACATGATAAAAAACTACCTAACAACAGTGGTGGTACCACCATAAATAACCCTCAATAGCCAATAGAGGATTGATCCAATGTGAGGGATTCGTCTCGATTAATGGCAAGGGAATTTATTCATCTAAAGAAGTGGCGAGTGAGGAGTGGAGGAGGGAGTACAGTAAGAGGATGGAGGATAATCAGTGGTGGTGAGGGAAGGATGAATAAAAGAGAGTAGTGTTTTTACAAATGTGATTGAAGGATAGGTTCTGGGGGAGGAGGAGGAGAGGATAAGGAGAATATGTCTGGTGAGGGGAGGTTGCGATAAAAGAGAGGAGGAGGATGAGGAGGGAGGCTAGCCAGTTGCACTTGAGGGAAGGTCAGGGTGGGGAAGGATTAGAGGATGGATGAAGAGGCAGTCCAGCATGAAGGAGGAATGGAATTAGGGGGGCCATGTTGGGTCCCAGTGGTAGGAATGGGTTGTTTTCATACACCCTCTAGTCAAGGGTTAGGTAGGGGTGATATATAGCCAACATGAGACCTGACCCAACCCATTCATAGGCCAACTGGATTTAACCCTGACCCAGATTTTGTTTCCACAACCAGAACCATCCAAACCCAACCTTGTTGGGTCTGGTAAAATCCATTCGGTCGGGTCGGGTCTGGACACCCCATCTATCCATCCACTGTGACAGATTTATTAAAGAAGGGGAAGACTAGTTGAATTGAGATTCATACCTAATCTATTGAAATCCTATTTTTGAAAGGGAATCTAGTGAATAGAAATGACTATATCAAACAAATTCCTATGGGAAGAAAAAAATTACATCACAACTCCACTTGGAAATATCCACTTATAAGAAATGATAATTCAAACCACAGATGCAATCCTTTTTTTGAGATGTTAGAAGAAATGGTTATATAACCAAATGGGTATATGACCCATGGGAAGCATCATCTACCTAGGAATAAAATGGTACATGATTCTGGGAATAAAATCAATATATAATCCCATGAATAAAATGGATACATGAGCACACATGAGGAAATAAAGATGTTAAATGGAATACAAATATGATTTCCAAGGAATGTATATATAAAAATTATATGGATTTGGTTGTTTTTCTATAACTATAAAACGAATATGTAACCAATATTGAACTAAGGTTGTAGATGTAAGATATTAGGGAAATAATGATTTATTTAGTCTTTTTTATTTAAATATATCGATGTAAATATTCATATTATGTAGTGGTTAAATGCGAATCACTAAAAAAATATACCCTTGTTGGAGACCATCCATGAAGTGTGAAATTTTGGAATAATTTTATATATGTCTATTAAAGAGATATAAACTTTTTCTAAGGGAGATTTTAAAATAAGTATCAGTAATTATGACAGAAATCGAAGAGAGAAATATATATCTTTGAAGGGTAATGAAATTTAAAAATTAGATATTTGAGAATTGGGAGATTTTTTTCCATATTAAAAAAGTTGATGGTTACTGTGTAATGCGAGTGGAAATTTGGAGGCTACAATATTTATTCAATGAGTTCTCTCTGCTGACTCATTAGATTTTTTAACTATTTTTTTATTTAACCCTTTTGATTCCAAAAACTTGTCAACCTAAATAAAATCCATTATTTCTTCTATAATGGAGTTGTATAACCCTTTTCTGATTTTTTAAGGGAAGGTGAAAAAAATAAAATTCTTGACTCTAGGGAATTTAATTAAATTGAACTATTTCCACTATTAAATGGTTTATATTATCAAAATTTTTAAAATTGATCTGAATGAGATTGTGATTAAGATTAGTTATAAATTTTAATTCTTTTTAGATATATTTTATTCCATTTGATTTATTTCTATAATATTTATTTATAGTTTTTTCATCAAGTGGATAGATTTTTGTGATTATTAAACATGTGAGGAAGAAATAATGACCTAATTTTGAAGTATGGTTTTCTGAAAATTTAATTAGGTATTTCCTATGAAATTAAAATAAATATCACTATAGATTTCACTCATGTTTTGGAGGATAATCATAAAAAAATGAATGTGTGAGAAAAACACAAATCAGCATCAAACACAATCATGTGTTAAAATAGGGAACATAGGATAGAACCAGTAATTTATTCAATAATAAATAGTTGAGATTTATTTAGGGAAGACCATGATATCATTATAGAATTGAATGTAAATATTATCCCCAATCAATTTTCTCTCATATTAAATCATATCCTATTATTTTCTTTGTTTTGTAGCCTTATATATTCAGTTCTTCTAAATATATTTTCACCAATGACAGCTATTTTAATGAACTTATCTATAGGGATGGCTTTGGTTACTACTACCACTAATTTACATTCGGGAAACTAATTATATTTCAACACCCCTGATAGGTGTGTATAAAAATGTGTCATTTTTTTGTGGACCGAGTGCTAATTTAAATAAATTGAATGACCTAGACCTCCAAAAAGTGACTTATTACATTTGATCCTATGTTAGATAGGACATTTATAAATAAGATTTTTAATCATAATCTAGGGAATAAGCTTTTACATATTAATCGTAATGAGATTATTGTATCTTCATTTGGTAACTCCAAGCCACCAAATATCGAAACACTCCTAGAAGAAAAATGAAGGGTCCTTTGGGTCCTATTATTTTGAAATCAATGAAACCAGTTAGCTCTAACTTCTAAAACAAATGATTGTCAAGAGAATGTCAACATGAATATGTACTACCTAAATTACATGGACATTTATGTGAATATCCCCCAACAAAAAAAATTATGAGTTTGGATTTTTTATGTTCAAGCATGAAGCATAGTGGAGTACATATGAACTATGTTAGGCAGAGGGAATTCCCATTTTCACTCATGGGATCTACAAAGGAGTGATCATATAGATAATAAAATTGAGAGATACATTACAAGGATGGTATAAAAAGACATTTTATTCCATTATTCCTCACATCATCCAAAATTAGAATAATAATTAAGGTTGTTTTCACCTTTTGATAGGTAATCAGTGAAACCCTTAATGATTTTTTAGAAAGATACCATATTTTTGTTTTAGAAAAACTACCTTATTAAATATTGGATGAAAACCAATTTTTGGTTTTTTTATACAATTGATAGTTTAAAAATGATAGGAACCATTTTATTACATCATCTAGATGATCTTTTATTTAAAATCTCTTATGTTATCCTGGATCCTGTTTGATAAAATTACCAAATATTCCGAACAATTCTTAACAAGAGTCGCATGTATGAGAGGTATTCATTTGGTAAGGACTTATAACTCATCCCATGTACTTGAAAAGAATATTAACAAATTAAAAAATTCTAGAGAGTCATATTTTGGTGAGAAAGGTGAATGAATAACCATCCCCACTATAATAATGTGGATCGTGTCCATCAATCCAAAAATTTTATGTAAAAATTTGTTGAGATACAAGGTTCTAAGAGCTGTGAAAACTAATTTAATCTATGTAAATTTCTAAAAACAAATCAACCATAAGGATAAGGAAACTCCCAACACGGATTCCAATGAAAAAACCAGCATAGACCTACCTTTTTCAACAAACACTCAAATTATACCCATTTCCAACAGTAATTTAATTACTTAACTCATTTTCAACCACTCTATAAGAAAATATTCCTAAAATAGGATTATCAACAACTAATTTTTCAAAAAAATATTATTGAAGGACCCTATCTATTGAACATTTAGTTGAATGATAATAAAAAACATAAATTGAGGAGAATAAAAATAAAATGAAAAATTGTTCAAGTATGTTTGATAGACAAATGGACACGCTATACAAAAAACTAAGAAAAAATAGAGACAAAATAGTCCCAATTATAAAAAATATTGTATGTTTCATCTTTACAATGAGAAGAAAATATATTTATCCACATATGTCCAATGAATTTGATTATAAAATAGAAGAAGCTATGTTTGAAAATTCATGACTAACTCTTGAATAAAAAACCACTCAATATTATGAATAAATAAAAAATAATGAAGAGAAATTAAGTGTGACATTTAGATACTAATGAACTATATCTAAATATAAAATTCATCAAAGGGAAGAAAATAATATTTCCTTTCAATTTCGTTTAGTATAAGTGAATTAATTAAGATATAGGAAGAGATACATAAAAATGAGATGCCAAGAAAAATTAAAAGGATGAACTGAATAGACTTTCCTTTAAATCCATCTGAAATATTCCCAAATATTTTAAATTTATCAATTTTATTTTACCAAAAGGATAGAGTTTAATGGTAATACAAGAATAATCCTTGAAAATATTCTCTCATCCATGATCACACCATCATTACATAAAAATTATCTGGATCCATAAAAATTTAATATCCCATTCCTCATTAGTTCTTTTAATTAATATGATTTATTATGTAAAATTTGTGATTATATTAATGTGATATCTCACTCTATTTTTTCAAATAATAAAATCAGTGAATTTAATCCAATAATATTGGTTGTCCAACTAAAACAATTATTCATTGTTATTCCTCGAGGAGTTTTATAGGATGTGCAAGTGAGGGAGGAAACAATAAATTTTATAAGGAACTTTTATGTTCATGAATTTGAGGAAGATAAATATCCAATCCTTTAAAAAATTGTTTTTGAAGTATATTCCTCAAAATGGCCATGATGATAATAAATTTTGCATGAGATAACCCACCCAATGATGCTTGGGGACAGTAAGGTTCACTTGAACATTCTTGTATCCAAGAGAAATCCATATAGAATACACTCCCTCATTTAAGTCACTAATTAATACTTTATTGATCCAAAAGAAAAAACATATATTATATGTGAATTATTAACCTCAAGAGATAAATTTTATATTGAAAACATCATGGTAAAAATGATTTCGAAAAAATATAGAGTTTTATATATTTTAATTCTAATAAAAAAATAACCCATTATTTATTTTATAATTTATTGTAAAAAACTGACATGATTCCCATTAGACATTAAATCAGGGATTTGGAAGTGTTTAATATTCATTAAATCTCATATCTAGAGAAACACCAAAATCTAAAACTAAAACCACCACCTTGTTATTCAAAATATGTGTAGCTTATGGAAAGGGAAATGTGTCCCTTGATAATATCTATAAACATAATGGTAACCCAAGAAAAAACATTCATTTTCTTTTGAAATAAAACATCTAATATATAGTGTTGGTCTTTGGAGAGATTATTTGAATTAATGTAATAAATATTTTGACAAATAATCCTGTTTTAGGGGGATTCTAAATCTATTATGTATCCTAAAAAAGAAGTTATGTACAATAAAAATATAGGTAGTAAAATTTTAATGTATTGACCCAATATCCACTTAATTTGATCCCTGATTCGGTGGGTCATACCGCCTCAATCATGCCTCCCCGTATGCTATATCCTACCAACTAGTATATATTGTCTTTGATTCTATAGTACGAACACTATAACCTCCTAATAGAGCATCATAGAAAATTGAGTAAGGAAACATAAAGTAGAATAAGAATATAAAAAACAAATATCACAATATAACTAAAAACTATAATAACAAGACCAATAACTAACCAGAACAAATGCATAATATAAACATATGGCACAAAAAAAACATAAACACAATATATTGTAGATGTGTAAATAAAAAAACTTTAATAATATCAAAATCTAATAGGTTAATTCATATTCAATTATTTAATGTCATGCTAATATAGGAATATAATAAATTGGGTCAAGCATATAAAAGATTGAATTAAAAAATAAGAAAGGCCAAAAGAATACTCCACTTGAATCATGTGAATATGAACAGTCATATTCGGCCATGCTCCATACTATATGTAAAATGTTTCAATCATTTGTAATTGGATTCTTTCACTTCACCATGCATATTGAAAATTAATCTACATGGGTACCATTGGTGGATTGTGTAGGGTGTGAGATAATATCACAGTAGTCCACCACCAATGGTGTCTAGAAATTAATCAGTTAGTGTACATTGATAAGTAGTGTTCTTGAATCACTAAATAATGACAAATGGTGTAAATAAGAAATAATTGACTGCATTGGTTTCTATGAGACAAATGATGTGCTTTACAAACTTCGTCATTGGATGGAATATGATTGATTTATAACAATACACATATATATATTAATAATATATATATTATTTTTATATATAGTATATACCTATATGAACTACATACATGAAGATGTAAGTAGGCATTTACATTGATACTAGTTTTTGGCCATACCTATGGAAAATATCAGACATCCATAACTAATCTAATGATCTATAGCCTCAAACAAAGGGTACATGCCTTGAATCTCATAATTAATGTGATAGCTCATTATCATCACTCAAGATTGGTGGTGCGAGTCATCATTACCAACATCGAATACAAAGGAATGCGAAACATAATTCCCATCACCCAGATCGATGTATAATGGTGAAAGGCGTCATGCTCATCACCTTATGTAAGGGAGTGTGAAACATCATGCTCAACTGGTCCCTTAACCATTGTTACATATACTATATCAAATAAATTTTCATAATAATAATAATATCTTAAGGGATCATTTTTGGTGCATCTATAACAATTTAGTAGAAGTATTTAAGAGATTGAAATTGATATAATCACTACCGAAAAACAACCTCTTACCGGCGGTTTTTTCCATATAGCGGTGGTTTAAACCACCGCTAAACTTAGAGTCATCAATCTATTGGTGGCGGTTTTATTCATTTCGCGGTGGTCAAACAAAAGCGTTGTAGTACCTCATTTCACGGCGGTTTTTGGTAAATTTAGCGGCAGTTTTAAGGGCTATTTAATTAGCGACTGCTATAATCGCCGCGAAACTCAGGCGTTCCAGTCGCCTTCTTAGCGGTGGTTAAAACCACCACAATTTCTGACGTGATTTTGCAGTGGTTCTAACCGCCGCTAAACAGTCTTCCGAATAAATTTAGCGGAGGTTTAAACCACCACTAAATGTATAAGTGGTAAAACATTAGCCACGGTTAAAACTACTGCGAAATGCTGACCCAGAAAAAAAATGCATTTCTGTTTATACTCCACCACTGCCCTGGAAAACAAACCAAACAACACATACAACATATATATAATAAGGACAAAATTTAGGCACTGCCTACACAATATTCATAAACACCCTATCATTTAATGTTGATGAAAAAGTTGATCCAATTAAAAAAGAATACCTAAAGCATACAAAATACCTAAAATTATGGATTTATAATGAAACACAAGATAACATCAAATGAAACAAGAGATTGGGGGTCACATGGATTTATAATTACAGTTTACAGATTATCAAAATTGAAAATATTTGATTCCATAAAAGTATACCAATGTTCCAAATGATAATTGAAATCCAGTTAAGTAACATGAATACTATTTGAATTGGTAATGTCCAGTTTAGTCTCCAAAGTTATTCTTGTATCCTGAAAACTATAATATATATGTAGTGTGAGAAAAAAAGATATACTCATCTAGGTCTTAATAAAGTCTTCAATTTTAGGTGAAAATGGTGTGTTAATGTGCTGGCCATAAAATAGAATAAACCGTATAACCCCATACATTTCATCTAAATAATCCTTTGTACACCATGGATTACTCATCAAATTTTTGATCCAATATTATCATATGGAACCTTGTTCAACAAAAAATTAATGTAACCCCACCATAGATTAAACGTAACTTTTCCACTCTCATAACATTATATCTAATTAGGAATGCTCTCATCCCATCCAAACAAACCACGTCACATCACATCAAATCCTTCCCATATACAAATGGGTTACAACATCACACCACATCCCAACAACAGTCACCTAGGCCATCACATCACATCACATACCACCAGTAGACACATAGTCCATCACTTCACAATAAATCATACTTGTAGACAAATACACTACCACCTTACATCACTTCCCACCCACAGACACATATTCTGTAAAATGGCATCCAAACTAGAACAAGAGTCTTAAGGTATCATGAATTTTATGGACATAATCATTGTCCCCTCCTCCTACCATCAATTACCCCAAAATATATCACATAGAAACACATAACTTTTCACTCATAGAAATTGGGTCCAATAGATCAATTCCCACCGGAAGGCACCATGGACATGACATCGTTTCAATAAATTCTCTAACACCAACATGTGTCACTAATTCTGAATGAAGTGAGAGGATGTGTGTGAACCTATGCCTAAATTTCACCACCATCATATTTATTTGTGAAAATACCTAAAACTCTAAACCATTGAGTAGTGTTACTTTTATATAAATTATGCTTGGTGTATAAAATAATAGAAACATTCATGGTATATAGATATCCCACGATACCAAACCTATGTGTCCACATAAACTACACTTGAGCTTATTAGATCACCACACCAAAACACTAATCAATAATCACAACCAATTAAATCACTATTTGAATCTCCCAAGACAATCACAACACTATCATCACAACATTCAACTTTCCACAAACATGTTTCACCACCTTTATTTTTTATCCATTACAATTAACATAACACTTTACATTTTTATTTGATTAATTTATAACATATATATTTCCAATAAATATTTTTTCTTTACTAACCTAGATCATTTACATTATCAACATAGTTCATCTCATGGATAACCGAGAAACTGACATATCCCCTCCATGCTACAACTAATTGAGCTCCCAAAACTATCACCACAACACCACACATCCACCATTGTTTCCACACCACATTGCACAACCCATATCACAAAATCAAATACTCCTTAAAACCATCATGAAACTCTATCACCACAAACCAAATCAACGAATCTTCTACAAAAACATTATTCTACAACCACTACACCACATCCATGACCCCATAACCATGTACCACAGCCTCTTCATTGCAGATTTCACTACTACCAAAATCACATACAAGAATATCGACCAAAGAATCACATCCCCTTGTACTACACAACCAATCTGGTCAATAACATCACCATACAACTTCCTAAACCATATAGTGAAACACAATATGATGAATTATCCACAACATCACAGATAACGACTTCAATGAATATTTATGGGAATTATCACATATCATTTTTACTAATCATGGTTATCCCCACACAAAACCCTTAGTATAGTAAGAAATTAATATGGAACAAGGGGGGAACTTGTGGTATGGTAGGAATCAAAATATACAAAACCCTTAGCAGAGTATGAAATTAATATGGAATGTTTTTATGAAAATATGGTTTCTAATGCGTATACCTTCTATGGGGACCAGGGTTCCCAAACACAATTATCCACTTATATTAATTGGAAATATTTGATTCCATAAAGGATTAAAGTGTATGGATCAAAATGTGACAAATAAGAGAGGGGAGGGATCACTACTAGTCGTTTGTCCTATAAGGATGAGGAACGAGGATTAAATGGGTTGATGTTCAGTCAGAATAAGAACCTTTAAAACATCATTGTTATAAAATACATTATATTGATGATTGACATTATGGTTCTAGGAAATAAGGTCTCTCCAGTCTACCACATTAGAAGACATTTGAGAAATAGAGGACATATTTAAAGAGAATAGAGAATACATTAGAAGATATGTAACTATTAAGAGAGAATCAGTTGTGCTAATCAAACAAAATAAGTGCATAAAATGGAAAACATTACGTGGACCACATGATCCATTCTAGGTCACGAAAATCACATAACCCATAAAATATCTTTTGATCACATCAACAATACTACTCATGTTCCGATGATGCATCGTCACCCTCTCCACCTCCATCTCCGACTGCCACCTCTAAGAACATTATATTGAAAATTAAATATTGTTGCATATTTATAATTAAACTTAAAACCAATAAAAGTATTCAGACTAAATGATTGTGTTTTTTTTGTGATTTACCTACTCACCACCACTTAGTGCACTACCACTAAGGGCATATCTGCACATCTACTGATATAAATCAGTCAACGCTTTCTACATAGTGGATATCTGAGCCCCTTGGTCTTGAACTGTGGCTCGTAGAGAAGAAATCTCCCTCTGAGCATCTTCAGGTATGGGCTGACCATAACTAGTAGTAGATGCGGTTGGAATCCCTGATGGCCTGCTAAAGACCTCAGATGGTACGGGTCCCAAACCCATCCTGTGCACTCTACCAGGATGCTCCTTCCCAAGGACTTGAGCAACCAGGTCATCCTGGGAGACTGAGTAGGACTGCCCAGGACTGGCATCCAATAGTTCTTTAATTTTTATCTATAAATCAAATATAAATACATATTAACACAGTACAAACTGATATTAAGTTACAAATTTGACTTCATACCCCAAGTTCTTTGGTAGGCTCGTTAACAAAAGAGCCATCTGATTTTCTGTGAACATCCAACCACAGTTCAGTCTGGGAGGCTTTGGGCCCTAAATTCTGTGACTACATTAAGCAAAGATAAATCACCAATTCAATATATTAAATTGATAATATTGTATTATAAATATTTAAACTATTTAAAATATTACCAATGACATTCGGCTTCTAGAAAATCTTTTTGATCCCGCCTTGTGAGGGATGACTTGCTTCGCCCTGTTTGATGCATTATGTCATGAATGATCCTGAAATAAATAAAATGAAATTTAGCAGTAATGTATCCAATGTCATCTCTTCTTCATATACATGTGTTAATGTAAAATGAGGATAATATAATAATATATATTTCAATACCATCCGCTTCTCATCACGATGTCTGTCAACAAAAACTTTCCACTGCTCTTTCAGTATCCCACTGGGTAGCTTGTCATACATTTGTTCCAAGGTCAATGAAGTATCGTTCACATCACACCACAATCTCCATTTGAAATATTTCCATTTTTTACTGAGATTTTTCAAAGTCCACTTTCGTGCTATCACACCAGCAATTGTGAAGTGGAAGAACATCTGTATAAAGAAATTCATTTTGAACATATTAGTTACATAACATTCAATTAAACAATAATGTAATAAAATTACATTTATTTGAGAATCGAATAATTCATTTTTCCAATTTGGAGGCATATGTATCCAATCATCATATGAAATGGGAAGGGAAATGGGCTCCGCTGCCAACTGACATATAATCTGGCCATGTAACCCCGCAGCATCATCCATAGAGACCCTATATGAATCAAATGGCACGACTATCTTTTTTCTGTTCAAGTTCCAAACATCTGAGCTTTTAAGTGTTTCTCCATGGGTTTATTTTTGTCATCTTCAATGACCAAAGAATTAGTATAAACAAAATGTAATAAATTTATTTAATTAAAATTTATACCTATGACTGTGACCCTCCAGTGTGTCCGGGATGAACTGGAAGGGGTCTGTCGCCGCCCAACTGACGAGGCACCTGTAGGTGGAGTCTATGACTCCACCTCTAATGGGAGACTCTCTGATGATGTGAGAGATGGTGTAGGGGGAGATGGTGCGGGGGTGTATGCAGTTGGTGCCTCAGATGTTGTGGGGAGTGACCTAGATGGATCGGCATCCGTCGCAGAACTAGAAGAAATAGTATACCGCTTCCTCCTTGGCATTCCTGTCATTTAATAAAATAAAATTAATTTCATAATATATATTTCAAAAAAATTGTTCAAAATGTAAAAATAAAAATGATAATAGATTACCAGTACTAACAAACCAAATATATATAACAATGATAATGAATGATTGCAGAAATGAAACAAGTGGTTGCTGCATGAATGAATAATTTTACATACAATCATTTTCCCCTTCAATAATGTCGGTTTTCTGATCCATTGCTTCATCAACTTCATTTATCCTTGCAAGACTAATATTTTCAATATCATGATGGAAAAATAATTCTGCTTCCTGTTGTTGATGACATTCAACTTTAGAGGTCAAATCTTCCACTTCATCACCCATATCATACAAATCTCTTTGTATTACGTGAGTAACTACACTCCACCCTTCATCCACAACATCATTCACATAATATAACAATATTTCTTGCGATGATAAGATATATGGATCATGCATTTCATGATCACCAACATCCATCAAGCAAGATAAGTTCACATAAGTAAATTGCAATGAATATCCTTTAACACCTCTGATAATATCGACCCATTTTCATTTGAATAAAACAACAGAAAAATGTCCATGGTAGTTTAATTCAATAATATCATGTATCTTTCCATAGTATCCCACTTCAGCAAATGTAAATATACCACTATTTTGTGTTTTCAAACCCACTTCTCGATCAACTGTACGAAATCTAAAGCCATTCACATTATAAGCATCGAACTTTCTAAGTTTCTTTATAGGACCTCTAGCAAGAAACTTCAAATATTCTGACAAGTTTGCTTGAGAATCAGTATTCATGATCTGAAAAAAGAAATATAATTTAATAGATTTACAAATTGTATGTGCCAAACTAATATTCTTATTTATTGCAATATTTATGAACTTAATCATCGTGCAAACCATTCTACAAGCTCTTTATTCATAGCTTTTGTTATATCATTCTAATTTCGTGTTCAGCCACTCATTCATCTATTTGTTTCTATCCTCAACTCTTCAATAATGGATCTTCAATTTCACTATTCAGTATCACATATCTATGTGCCGGTAATAATTCCAATTCTGTCAGTGTCACATTTGAGGTCCTCCCAACTGATCGGCCAATAGCAGGAAATATTTTTGCTTTCTGATGCATTTGAGATTGAGTTGATGTGTTTTCAACACGTCCAACTCAATTAAATCTTGTCTCAATATCATCTAAATAACTGGATGAAAAGGTAATACATTCCTCAACCAAATATCATTCAGCAATAGAGCCTTCTGGTTGAGCTTTATTTCTCACGTAAGATTTCAAATTCCCAAGATATCTGTGAAATAAAATAATAATATTATGCATTTATTTAAATGTCAAAAATTGTTTACTTATCTGGAAAACATATAAATAAAATACCTCTCAATTGGATACATCCATCGATAATGAACGGGGACTTCTAATTTAACTTCTTCAACCAAATGCACAGTTAAATGCATCATGATTGTAAAAAATGATGGAGGATATATCATCTCCATTGCACAAAGAGTCAATACAAACCTCTCCTAGAGGTTGTCAAGCTGAAATGGATGTACAACTTTCTCACATAATGGCCTGAAAAAATTGCAGAATTGGAGTACAACAGCAGTAACGTTTTCAGGTAATAATGTACGCAATGCCAATGGTAGTAACTTCTGTAACAAAATATGTGAATCATGAATTTTCAATCCATGTAACTTACGATTCTTCAAGTCAACACACCTCGAGATGTTACTCGAATACCCATCAGATACCTTCACATTCTTTAAAATTTGATGGAACGTATCTTTATCCCTATTTCTCATTGCGAAAATGGCTGGAGCATACTTTTCATTCTCATCTGGCCAGAGATCACGTTTTATGTTCATTATTCGTATGTCTTTGCGAGCATTAAGATGATCCTTCGACATTCCATGCTCATTAAGTAATTTGAAAATCAAATTATCACAGACATTCTTCTCAATATGCATCACATCAAGATTGTGGCGTAACAAATTAAATTCCCAATATGAAAGTTTAAAGAATATACATTTTTTCTTCCATTGTTGCGTTCCGATTTCACTTGATGATGCACTTCGGACCCGTTTTCCACTATCATTCAAATGATGAACCTTCCCAAATTCTATTTCAACTTTTTCAAGCTGTGTCAACATTTCAGAACCAGTTAAAAACTTTGGAGGTGGTCTATGATCAATGAAACCATTAAATTTTGATTTGTTCAGCCGAAATATATGAGATGCATCGAGAAATATTCGATGGCATAAGAAGCACCATTTTCTACTGTGAGGTAGCCGTTTAGGCTCAAAATCAATGTAACAAATGGGACAAGACAAAATAGTATAAGTTTTCCAACCAGATAAATTACCAAGCCCAGGGAAGTCACTAATGGTCCACAGTAAAGCATCATGCATTTTGAACATTGTTTAGAACAAACATCAAATGTCTCAACACCGTTACTCCATAACTCCTGCAATTATTCAATAAAAGGTTGCAAGTATACATCAATATCATTTCCAGGCATTTTTTTCCAGGAATAATCATTGAAATGATAAAAGATGATTGTTGCATACACATCCACAGAGGCAGATTATAAGGGATCAAAATAACTGGCCATATGCTGTAACTTGTACTCAAAGTCCCAAATGGGTTGAATCCATCGGCAACCAATCCCAATCAAACATTACTAGGATCAGCTGAGAAATATGGATGTAATGAATCAAATTTATTCAATGATTGGGAATCTCATGGATGTCTCATTAACCCATCATTTTTATTATCCACAGAATTCCACTTCATGTGTTCGGCGGTTTTTTAATGACATGAATAATCTTTCCAATCGCGGCTTCAAAAGAAAGTAACGCAAAACCTTTACAGGTGTGTTCATTTTCTTCTTCTATATGAAATTATGTTCAGTCAGACTTCCAACATCACCCTTTGACTTCCATCTAGAAGAATAACATTTCTTGCAATTCTGTCTACATGAATCCGCTCCCCAATAAAGCATACATTCATTGGGACACACATGTATTTTTATATAATTCAGACCACTCTTGTTAACAACTTATTTCATATCATAAAAATATTATAGGATTTTTGCTTCAAGAAATGCATCACGAATCAATTCCAATATCATGGACATTGCCTTATTTGTAATTCCACATAGACATTTGATATGGTAAAACTTCAGAAGAAATGAAAGCTTTGAATATTTAAAACAACCACTACACAACTCTTGATTTACATTTTCAACTAAATCATGAAATGATTTTTTATCAGTAATGTACTACATTACATTTGGCTCTAAAGAATCAAGAGGAGGATCCAATGATATGTTTCAATCTTGATCTACTTGTGTTACAGTCTCAAAAGCATCACTTGTCACGTTGCAATTTGTAGCACCCTCTTCTGGTTGTTCTAATTTGTTTTGATGTTGATAGTGGTGTCTTGCAGTGCTGAATAAATCATTTATGAGGTATTGAATTTCATTTTCCATTGTCGATGAACTTGGGACCTCATTCTGTGGATTAACATCAGTGCTCAATCTTTCTGTATTGTTCAATTCTCCATGCCAATTCCAACACAAATATTGACCAGGGAATTGCTTCAGTATTAAATGTTCATAAACTTCATCTCTCTTCAACCATGTTCTAAATTTACATTTAGGACATGGAAATCTTATTCTCCCTTCAACGGATCGATTAGAAATCACAAAATCTAAAAACTCATTCAAACCCTTAACATACTGAGGTGTGTTCCTCGGTAATGTGATCCAGCTTTTATCCATGTATATCACAATGTGCCTACACAAAATATGATATAGTGTAAGATTGCATAATCTTAATATAATAAAGATGACCAATTGATCATAAAGTATGCATAATATAATAAAGATGATTCATTGATCATATTTACCACTTACTTAGCATGCCCAGAAAATCCAAACAAGTCTGGTCCTTAGGAGACAGCATGAACACCACATTGAGGAGCAGTAAGAATATCGGGATACAAAATTATCATAACACTGTCAATCACACATTTATGTTGCCTCAAAAAATTTCTATCCCCACTACATTAATGAGATACATTGGTCTACTCAGATTACTTCCACTCCCTCACAAAAAATACTACAACTTTCCTGAACATCTCATGTACTCACATGCTTGGTCATCTCAATTAAATGTTTTATTTTACTTTCCATATCTAGAAATGGGATACCAGTCGGTATTTATAACACTATCGATCACACATTTATGTTGCCTCAAATAACACCCCATTGATGTGTGATCGAAACTGATCATAATGCATTTTAAACATGAGACATTATGTGATTGTTTAGGCTTGACCTTAGATGTCCTCCAAGAGTAATGATGTTTCTCAATGGTTTCATACACAACAAACCATATCAAAGTCGTATTTCCTATGACACTAAACCAAAACTATTATGTTTCATAAAATTCCAGGATCGATATTCCTTTTGATATCAATTTATAATGAACCGACTAGGGATAACTAGGCAAGTCTCCCAAGAGGGTCTTATACATGGAGATGTGTAATAAAGAGACATGAAAGTAGTATCTCGTTTTAGAAAATAATGTTATGAAACCAAATTAAAATAAAAAATAAAGATAAACATCCATTATCATAAAAAAATCAATCTAAATAGGCCAAACCACAAAGATAAAATAGACAATACTATCATCTCCCTATGTGACCATCTATCACCACCAAACCATCTTTGTACAAAGATAGTAAACAAAAATAGAAAATTACAAGTTCTAATATCAAATATTCAATATCTCTATCTTTAATATAAATCCAGTTTACATATATTTTTCATAAAATAAAACAATTTTTTAAAATAATCCTTCAATTTTCATAAAAAACCATATACAAAAAATCTAGGAATATGTTAAGAATAAAAGAAATCAGGTAGTCATAGAAAAACCAAACCATAGATACACTATAATATAACTGTGTGAGCAAGTAACCATGAAAATAACATCATGTGATAAATAAATCATCAATGAAAAAACCCACCATTTGGGATCCAAACTATGGGTTTAATTTCTAGACATGAAAGAGAATCCCCAATCCAAGATTAAGTTTGATTCAACAAATATAACCTCTAGTGGAATTACACACAAAAAAGTGTCATAAAACCTCTTGTGGGATTACATAAAAAAAGAGTAAGAAGTATATTTCCAATGCATCCAAGGACACCTAATGTTCCATGTTTTTCAAAATATTTTTAGAAACCATGATCACATATAATAAAACAATTTTAATAATAAATCTGTTAGACATCAATCTTGAAACCCCATTTTAAAAACAAATCCACCCTTTAAAGAATTTAGTCTACCATATTTCGTGAGAAAAACCATTTTAAAGAAATATCTCTTTAAAAACATGTATATTTTCCATAAAATCCATTTAAATCCATCAATTTCATGAAACAAGCCAAAGATATTAATAAGAATATAAGGAAATTTTAAATTAGAACCACTTTTATAGATACACCTACCTTATAAACATAAAGAACCTGAGATCCTTAGACAACATAAATTGGAAACAAGCAGATATTCCTCAAATAGAAAAGGAATGAGGGAAAACCACAATGGATTTATTGATAACACATATTATTTATGAAACCATCAAAACCATATCACACAACACTGCTAGACGAAGAACATAAATGATAAAGAGAGTGAATGATATTACACGCACATAAAGGAAGACAACCCACCACACTAGTGATCAAATGCCCTAAGCAAAGAAATCAGGTAGAGGAAGATACCCAATATTATCTAAAATCTTTCTAGGGTTTATGAGGGAGGTATTCACATTGAATGGAAGAAGAGTAATATGTAAATCATGATAAAACCCATTGGTTCTAAATAATTCATGTCATGAACCCCTTTCATGGTGTGAATTCCACGATTTATAAAAATACCCAAAAAAGTATCCTTAGTTTGAATTAATCCTAATCAACCCATTAAAAACATGAAAATGTTTTATGAATTATAATTCTTCAAGCTCTAAACCAAACCCATAGTATATACCCTTCAGTAGATTCACATTGTGTAACAAAGTCATGATTCAAATCAAAGAACCAAGCAATAACTAAAATTTACCAAATTCGAAGGGGGTCGCGGGGGGCGTTGGGGGGTGCGGGGGTCGCTGGAGGCTGCGGGGGGTGCGGGGGTTGCCGGAGGGCACGGGGGGCGTGGGGGGAGCAGCGGTCACTGGGGGTCGAGGGGTTGCGGGGTTCACCGGAGGGCGCGGGGGCGAGGGGGTCTCCGGGGGTCGAGGGGGGTGCGGGGTTCGCCGGAGGGCACGGGGGGTGCGGGGGGTGCGGTGGTCGCCGGAGGGCGCGGGTGTCGCTGGGGCTGAGGGGGGCATCGGGGAAGAAGGGAAAGGGTTTGTGGGGTAAACGTTATAGGGGTGGGGGAAAGGGTCGCGTTTTTTAAAAAAAAGGGTTTTGGGGTGGTTTTTAATAATCCACCGTGAAACCTTTCAAGGAAAACATTTAGCGGCAGTTTTGTGAGCCGCCGCCACAAAACCGCCGCTAAACCCAGGTTTTTTTGTAGTGAATTATGATTCCTAATTATATAACACGATATGTGTCCTTCACAACAATTTCAATTTATTTTAAATGATCCATTTAAATATTAAAAACATGGAAATTGATAAAATAAGGTCAATATAAACAGTAATAGGGTGTTCCATTCCATTTAAAAATTACCTAAAAAGGATAATTTCATTCAGAATGGACAAATGGGTTGTTATGGAAGTGGTCAACAACTTCTAACCCCTTTGTGAGGGTCTATGGCAATATAGTAATGTGTGTACAAATATTTATAAAGAATAAAAAAATTTAATGTAAAGGGTGGAAAAGGAAAGAATACAAAATGATAATGAAGCTATAAAAACAAATCAAAATTTATAGAAAACTACTTGACCACCTACCTTAGTGACATAAATGACCTCTCATCCATCATCAGCTTTGTATTTGAACTAGTTGGATAGAAAAACTATAATGGTCCAACTCCCTTAAAATAGTTCATAAGAGCATGAACCTTAATAGCATAAAAGATATTAATATAGGTGAATAATTGATGATTGTGGATTCTATATATTATTGAGAGTTATCCAATACTTCCAACACTAATAATTTTAGAGTCTACATGAGATATTTATCAATAATCCTAGGTCCAGATTTGGTTGAGTTCATGGGATATGAGAGGAAACACCATCAACTATAAATGAATGAAAAAAATAATAGGGTTATATTTTAACTTCATTGTGTGAAAAATTTTCGTTTCCCCATAAAAAAGATGTGTCACACATTTTGGCCACATGTTTTGGTGAAAGCTTTCTCAAATAATGAAAAATCTATTTTCTAAAGAAGGACCTTACATGGTCTAGGAACATGATTTATATAAATGAGAACAATTTGTGCATCATAAACTATCATAAACCCCAGGAAACATGCACTATCATGTTCTTGGGCTTGCATTATGGAAAAAAATCATGGGGCTCCCTACCCCTCTTTGAATCTCCCTCCATGGTTTAGGGTAAACATGTGGGTTGGGTGAACATGTTTGTCTAACCATGCTGCTCAGTGCACATCTCTCGAATATTAGCATTTTTTCTTTGAATAAGGCTAATAAATCCTCATGATGTATATAAATCCGTTTCAAATCACTATAAGTGCATAACCAAGAATATTATATAAAAAATAATATATCCATACCATATAGAAAAGTCAGTTTGTTACAATCTCCATTCCTTCAATAAACTCATCCCTAAGTAGCACTTCTGAGGGTATAAGGATATCATCAAAAAAATAGAACCAGTCACTAAGATCATATATTATCATTCCACTATTAGGACTCATCCTATACATGACAACATTACCATAACACATATACAAAATTACTATCATATATTATAGTTTCTTCACAATCCAATACAATATATGCACAATGTACTTCTCAAAGGAAGCATTCATATCTAAGTCTACCTAATATGTTTTGAATATGTGTGAGGGTTTTAGATAAAATTGGAAAAGCTGAGATATGTGAATTTATTCATGAACAGACCATTATATATGAGGTTGTGATACTAGGAAATCCACTGGTCTGATCCATTTCAAAACCTCAAAACTTCCATTGAATCAAGGGAATGACATACCATACATCAGAATATGTTGATGGAAAATCCTAGGAGAGACACACAGGGACACCCAGAATCTGTTCTTAATATAAAGTGTTCTTAATCATTTATCATCATATGTTGTTGTCTGGACTATGCTATTAACATGTTCTTTCTAATAAATTGGGACTTTTCTAAAGTCTCCTGAAATATATGAGGTCCCAGAAAACCATTCTCCCCTTCCACTAGCTAGTACAGAGGTGATCAGAAATCACAACCATATAATTATTCATTAGGATCCATATCTATGGTATCCTAAATTCAAATATTATAATAAATATTAATTAGGGGTCTAAATATTCCTCGGTATATCTAAAGTCAAGAAAAACATCATAGAGAATGTCATATTACTCATGAATAATACGTGCAGTCTTTCAATCAGTTTAAGGGTGATATGTTGTGCTTTGAAGAAACTTTGGAACCCTGTCCTTATGAAACACCTACCATAACTAGGATTTTAAGTGAGTTTCCCTATCAAATATAATATATCATGGAGCTCCATGATGATGTACGACCTCTATAACCTATACACTCCATAGATACTCTATCATGAAGGTCTCTCAAATGTGTAAAAAATATTCAACCGTCATCCAATAAAACAATGACTATTCAAACTGTATTTTTACCATGATGTGAATTAGGTAAACCAGTCATGAAATTCCTATAAACATCATCCCATTTAAAATATAGAATAAAAAATGCCCTGAAATTTCCTTCTAGTTGATGTTGTTTCACCTTCATGTGGTGAAAGGTAGAATCCCAAATGATAAAACCAGCAACCTCGTGTTTCATACAAGGCCACCAATAATTGACAGGTATGTCCTCATACAACATGGTGGCATCAGGATTCACTTCCCACTCTAATGCATAAAATTCTACCACAGTCTCCTCTGTGATGTCCGTTGAAACCGAGAAATTCCCATTAAAGTTAACAGTTTCATCCTAATCCATGATATAACCGAAAGATGAAGCATCTTCTATGATAATTTCTCTTAGGTATATTCCCTAAAGATGTGAAATTTTACTCATTATTACATGTCTCAGAAGAGTATAAGTATCTTCTAAATAGGTGAGGATAGTCTTCCCATGATCCTAATGATCCTCAATATGCATCTCTGAAATGAATTCTAGGAGCTTCTACTGAACACTGAACTCTTGAACAACACTTTCCTAAATCTTCTAGCTAAGAGTGTCTGTTATAGATTATCCATTCACAGGAATATATGAAATCTATCATTTAAAGACTATAAACTCTCAAACCATATTCAATATATATTATTTAGATCATGATGTGTAAATATGTTGTGTGGTATTTTATGTTAATTAAATTCCAAAAAAATATCTCCATGAAAATAGTATCCCTAACAGTGTATACAATAATTACTACTGTTGGAATCCTCATGTGTTAATCATGATTAAATGATCATAGATCCTACACACTCTGTAAATCATGTTAATCCTATTTAATCTATCTCAAATCATGTGTACAGATGGTTGGTTTCATTATGCTTTAAATAAACGTATCCAATATATTAAGTGCTTTGATTGATTATTGAAAACTATTTTTAATTTGTGTTATAATAGATGTCCATAAAAAATTATTATGTCTAATTCATTCTATGAATATCACTGCTTTAGTCTATATATAGATATTTGGATAAGTCTGGAAAACTGTGACTAAGCCACCGGTTAGGTTTTTCTAGAAAATGCCCCAGACACAGTGACCGAACACTGTGACCAGACACCGTGACCAAACACGGTGACCACAAACCAAGACCAGACAATTTGACCAGACACTGTGACCAAACACCATGACCCAAAAACCATGACCCAAACACCATGAACAGACACTGTGACCACACGTTGTGACCAAACACCGTGACCCAGACACTGTGACCCAAACACCCTGTCCCAAACACCAAGACCAGACACCGTGACAAAACATCGTGACCAGACACCCTGACCCAGACACTATCACCCAGACACAGTAACATAGACATCATGACCCAGAAAACATGACCTAGACACCATGACCAGACACTGTGACTAGACACTGAAACCAGATTCAGATCTGTTGAACAGTATGACACCAGTTTCATGCTGAGGCAATTTTTCAAATATGGCGAACGACCAGAAATCGTGATCCTAACATAACATCTATGATACAAGTTAATGATCTCTATAAAATTGTTCCATCATAAATTTCTTTCCGCTATATAGAAAAAAGGATACACCATTTCATGGAGACACCATTTCCAGATAACTGTGAAATCATTCTCAAATCTGTTTTGTTGTTTTTCAATTTTTTTGTAATGATCATATTTGAGTCCTTTTAATGAACTGACATACATAATATTTCTTTGAAGACATATCAACTGATAGTATGGGGTATGTGGTGTGGAATATATTCATGTTTTCAGCTTCAACACATTCACTTAATGATTAAAAAGAGTAGTGTTCCCAAAAAACAATAGAGAGTGTAGGATAACGAAGAAGTACCATCATTCTTGATAAAAGTACCTACATATGAAACTATATAATTTTGATGAAAAAATGAATCATTTGTTAATCCAAAGATCTATGATAGAATATATTAGAGTTAGGAACATCATCACATTACAAACTCCATGAAGAACACAAGCCAGATCAAACTAGAAACCAGAGCATCCGACCTACGACACTCAATTTTTTGCAAGATGTCCCATTTTGTACATCTGATTCATCCTAGAAGTCTATAGGAACATATACTATCACTCAGATCACTTATAACCATATCTAATCATGTTTTCTCTATTGTGTAGTGTTTTTTTCTTTCAAGTAGTGCATGTGTCTGTATAAAAAAAACAAAATGTCTCATTCATTAAACTATATGATACAAGATATCCTTCCTATCACAAACTTTTACACTTGATTGCTCCCACAATTAAGTGTGGAGGAGGCCCTGGTGTGACCTATTAATTCATTCCCACAAATAACAATGGAAGATGACGTGTGACCTGGATAGTTCTGTGTACTGTTGTTTACCCTGATCCAGGGTGTGGATCATGTTTATTAATATAATCTTCTGGGTGGGAGGTGATAACCCAGTGGAGTGAATCCGGTCTCGGCATGAGACTGACCCACTTGTTTTATATCTTCTATGTTGTTTAAATTAGTTTTCTCTTTTTTACTATATACATTAGAAATAACTAAATTTACATTTATATTTAATCTTGGAAAAAAGTTATATATGTTTTTTATTAATATAATTGCTTCAAAAGTAATGTTAATAACTTATATTGAGATTAATGAGAATTAATCAATCTTATGATAAGTAATTTAAATAGTAAATCTTTCATAACCTTATTACTTTGATTAACTAGGATATATTTATTTTTATGGGGGCACTTTTTAAGAATACTTTTCAAAACTAAATATTTATAGATAATAATTTCACCCCTCCACATGAATACTCTACTCCAACCAACATTTGGTATCAAAGGTTGTTTATATTCTTTTTAAGACTCTATTTTGACCATATTCAACTGTGATTTTAGTTGTATATTAAAATATGTAAATTTTTTTAATTCTAAATTTCTTGATCATTCAAATTATTTCATTATTATTGATTATAGACAAGCATTTGATACAACCAATAGAACACCATTCTTTAATAGAACCAATTATGCGGAATTGAAAATTAAAATTAAAATGCATTTAGAATGTATGATTTTTGAAATTTGGTCTTCAATTTTAGATGAGTGTAATATTACTACTACTGAAAGAATCACATGGGATGAAATAATCAAGAATAACTATAGTAACAATTTCAAATCCATGGAATATATATATTTATCATTAGGATATGAGAAATTTAATATAATTAATGCATGTAAATTTAACCATGATATTTGGTATTATTTGTCTGTTTCACCTGAAGGAACTTCTAGTGTGTGGAAATGAGACTTAGTACATATAATATTAAATATGATAACATTAAAATGATACCTGATAAGCCTATTTATGATTGGTATCTCAAGTTAAATGAAATTGTCATCATAATTATTTCTCTTGGTAGAGAAGTCACTAATAAAGAACAAATTTTGAGGATTCTCATATGTCTGCCTAATAGATGGAGAGAAGCCACTGTATCTACTAGGGAGTCATGCAACATAAGAAAGTTAGGTATAGAAAAATTATTGTGAAACTAATTATCTATAAAGAGGAGTTGAAAGTCCCCAAGGAAGAGTAGGATTTACCTAAATGTAAATCTATTGCATTTAAGACCACCACTTCTAAACACAAAGAGAAATGGAAATTGGAAGTATTTGTAGAAAAATACAGTAGTGAAAAATCATCACCTTATAGTTATGAGGAGATGGATCTATTTTCCCGAAGGTTTAAGAGACTTTAGAAGATGATTTATTTTATTCCGAAAAACGAACTTCGAGGGATGATATGATCAAAAAGCAAGCAGGAAGATAGATTGGAAGAGAAGTGACAAGTTTTATGGGATAGTATGTTATGTATGTAAGAGAAAGGAACATATAATGGATGAAAATACTAAGATCAAGTACAAAAATAAATACGATAACAATGATAGAAAGTATAAAAAGCAAATGAAAGCAACATGGAGTGCTTCTAAGGACATATCAAGTTACTAAGAATATTGAATTGATGAATAGGCTATCAAATACAATATGTGTTTTACGACAAACACATCTCAAGTAACACTACAATCTCTTGTACATAATTCTTAACATTTTGGAGATGAATTTGGATTTGAATATATGTCTAATGAAGAAATGAATGAGTACTATAATATACATGAAGAGACATGTAATGAACAATAATATTAATACAAATTCTAAAAAAACAACATGCTCTTACCTAAACCATTAATTCTAAAAATATAATTGATAGGGTGAAAATTATCAGCTACTCTTAGAAAATAACGAACTAAATCTATTTATCATGAAATTTAAAAAGGAAATTGACCGGTTTATTAATGGTAATTATTCATTGGTACAAATACAAGGTTAAAAATTCTCCTAAATATACTACATGTATGGGATATCAACCTAGTAAAATATATTTTGGAAGAACTAATTTTGTTTCTAAGTCTAGGAAATTCATCATTACTCATAATTCTAGAAAAAATTCAGCTAGACAATGTTATGATAAACACTCTACTATTTCAATATTTTCTGGACCAAAAACAGTTTATTTTTCAATTACTATACATAATTCTTATAGAAACATATAAGGTGGATGTGGGTTTCAAAAGCACCAGTCACTTGTTTATAAGACCCAAACAGTTATAGGTACCAAAATCTATTTTTATTTGACTATTTTTTTAGGTAAGATACTTAAATAACTCCTGTAAAATCTCATAGTACTTGGATAGTGGGTGTTCAAGACATATGAGAAGAGACTATTCATGATTTAAGAATTTAACAAAAATTGATGGTGGACATGTCGCCTTTGGTGAAAATTCCAAAGGAATGATCATTGGTATAGTCACAATCGGTAACTCTGACTCAATTATAATTTCCAAAGTACATTTTTTGTTGGATTGAAATATAATCTTTTTATTATTTCACAACTATGTGATGATGTATTTCATGTTAAATTTGAAAATGATGCTTATAATTTTTTCAATTATAAAAATGAATTAGGATTCTATGTATTATTAAATGAAAATGTTTATTCTGTTTACATAGATTCATTAGTCTCCCAAAATGATTCATGCTTATGTGTATTTCACAAAGAGTCTTGGCTTTGGAATTGGAGACTAGGACACTATAATATTCACTTCCTTAGAAAGTTAACTAGAAAAATCATAGTCAAAGACCTTCCAAAACATGAGTTTCCAAATGATAAAGTGTGCAATTCTTGTCAAAAGGAAAATCCAAAAAAAATCTGAAAAACCAAAGAATGTATTTTCAACTTCTCATGCTCTCAAATTAGTTCACATGAATTTGTATGGACCATCTAGAATATCCAGTTTAAATGGGAAGAATTATATTTATGTGATCGTAGATGAAATTTTTAGATATACATGGACTTTATTTTTGGCCTCGAAAAGTGAATCCTTCTTTAATTTTATGAAATATTCCAACTATTTAGAAAAGTATATTGGAAATATAATTATATAATTAATAAGTGATCATGTTCGTGAATTTGAAAATCAATATTCTGAATTCATTTTCTCAGAAAATGGATATAGTCATAATTACTCTACCCCTAGAATACGTCAACATAATGGAGTTACTGAAAGAAGAAATAGGACCTTGCAAGAATTTCTAGAACCATGATTATTAAATATGACATACCTATTTATTTTTAGACTGAATCTATAATTACAACATGCCATATTATCATTAGAGTATTGATTAGACACATTCTTAAAAGAACACAATATAATTTATGGAACAATAAAAAACCAATTATAGCTATTTCAAAGTATTTGGTTGCCTAGTATATATCCTTAATACTAAGGAAATTATTGAAAAAATTTGCATCCAAGAGTGATGAAGGAATATTTTTAGGATATTAAATATCTAGTAAATCCTATATAGTGTTTAACAAACATACTAAATGGGTGAAAGAATCTGTTCATGTAAAATTTGATGAAATCAATCCATATCAGCGTAAGACCACTATAGAGACCCTAGAAGATAATTTATCTAATCTGGAAAATAATTCAACATCCTATAACCAACTTTCAAATAAATCTTTTAAAACATCCAAATCTATAAATCCTATATATTCGAGTCATAATGAACTTGAACCTGTTAATGGACCTAGAATAAATAGTCCTTCTTTTTATATATCTTTTAGAACTCTTATGAACCATAAATTAAATGATGTTGTAGGAGATTTAGATAATGGAACTCAAACTAGTGCTTCTCATAGAAATAGGGTTGAACATCAAGTCTTCATGTAACGAATTGAATGTGAAAACCTTAATGATTCAACCAATGATGAATTTTTGGCGATCGATATTCAATAATATCTTAATATGATTGATTGTAAAAATGTTTAAATGCTTCTAGAGATACCAAAAGACACATTTACCATAAGAACTATGTCGGAGTTCCAAAATAATGTAGATGAAGCTGGTAACAAAGTTAGAAACAAGTCCAGATTTGTTGCACAAGGCTATAGTCAAAAAGAATGAATTAACTATGAAGGGACCATTGCACCAGGAGAAAGACTTGAAGCCATAAAATTTTTTCTTGATTATACATCACATCTGATGTTCAAACAACATCAAATGGTTGTTAACAGTTTCTTCCTAAATGGGTATATAGCTTAAGATGAGTTATTTTAGAAACCCCCCAGTTTTAGAAATCATATTTTTAAATTATCAAAATCTGTATATGGTTTAAAACAGTCACTAAGAGCTTTGTATGATAGAGTAAGTAATCTTCTTATTTTCAGATGTTTTACAAAAGGAATAGTTGATCTTACCCTTTTTATGAAATGAATTTTGAATGTGGTTTTAGTAGATAAAATTTTATGTTGATAACATTATCTTTGGATCTTCATGAAATTCTCTATGTATCAAATTTTCTAAAATGATGAAAATTGAATTTTAAATGATTTTACTGGGTGAACTAAAATACATTCATTGAATTCAAATCATTCGAAATAATGTAGGATTTATTTTAAATCAAAGAAAATATACTAGAGATTATTTAAAACTATTTGGACTATATAGAACTAAAAGTAGTGACACTCTAATGAGTATTACTACTAAGTTGGAACTTGATAAAGATTTAAAATCGGTTGATCAAACCACATACAGATGAATGATTGGAAGCTTAATCTAATTAACTACTAGTCGACCTAATATTAGGTTTAGTGTATATGTGTGCACGTTTTCATGAAAACCCAATGCATTCCCATTTAAATTCTATTATGAGAATTTTCAAATACCTCAATCATACTTCCAATCTCTAACTGTTCTATCCCTGAGGATAATCATTTGAGTTAGTTAGTTATTCTGATGCTGACATCAATGGTTGTATGTTATATAGAAAAACACCTCTAGAACATGTAACTTTTTTGGAAAGTCACCAATATCATGCTGTTGTAAGAAAAAAACCCTATTCCATTATCTACTGCAGAAGCCAAATACGTAGCAGCTAGTAGTTTTTGAGCTCAGATTTCGTGGATGAAACAAACATTAATTGATTTTGGATATCAATTTAGGCATGTACTTATAAATTGTGACAATACAAGTTCTAATAACATCTCAAATAATACTTTTTAACACTCTAGGACAAAACTTATTGATTCAAGACATCAATTTTTGAGAGATCATTATCAAAAAGTTGATATCAATTATGAATTCATTGAAACTAAATATCATAATTATAATATATTTACCAAATCATTAAACTCTAAAATAATGGATTACATCATACATGAGTTGGTAATGATAAATCTTAATTAGTATGTATACTATTTCATAGCTTACTATTTTACAGTTTACAGTTTCACAAGTCATCATCTTACGATTACTGTCTAACTCTAATAGTTCTAGTATTTTACTATCTGAAAAGATGATGTTCCATGTTTACAGTCTCACATTTAATAACTCCTGGTTACTGTCTGGCATTTATTATATCCAAATATATGAATGAAAAGTTCAGAAATCAGACATTTAGGGTCTCACCCTGAAGGACTGTTATGGTCTCATCGTGAAACCCTATTACGATGTCACAGTGAAAGCTAGTTCTGATCTCACCATGAACTTCTGTCACGGTCTAAGTATAAAGACTCATTATTATTCTATTTACAAACTCTAACTCTTTTAACGATAAATAATTATTTTATTTTAACATTCCCACGCTTTTGTTTTTACGACACTTTGTATCCCTAAAATATATAAATGATTGAAGTTTCACTCTTTTTTTCACTAGCGCACTCTTCTATCAAATTGTAACCCATATTGCAATTTCTATCTATCTTAAACCTTAGTTGAATGCCTAGAATGAAATGCCCATCCTCATCAACCCCTGTGAAGAACAGTTCAAAGAATAAGATGAAAATAGCACCATAGTTAGCCCCCAATGGTCCGTTGAATATAAACCTGTTGAATAGAACAGTGGTACCTGAATTGAATCATTACCTTGAGTGGCTTCTGTAAAGTCATCCATTGATATTGAAAGTAATAAATGAGAAAGGGTGGTTGGATTGGATCACAATGGAGTATTGGAAAATACACCTGAATTTAGTGGCACAATTTTATCAGTTCGTTTGATTTTCTATTGATACAACTGATGGTTTTGTTTTGAAAAGCTAGATCAATGGACAAAGAAGTACCTTTTCATAGAGGTTATGGGATCCCTACCTAATGATACCTTATGAGGATATTATTTAGGACTACCAAATAGGTCCTCCACCACTAAGTGATATCTTTGTATTGGAATAATCTTTGATAAGATTAACTAAGAATGCAACAATGAGAAAGTATATAGATATTGAGCAAGATGGGGAAAATAGATATTTGTTTAAATTTGTTCAGAACCTAATTGGCCCCATAAAACATGATTTTTCTATACACATGTATCAGGATGTATTTTTGATAGATCTTATGAAGAATGGAAACAAGATCAATCTATGGTATAATGTTATCCTCCATATGTGTGAGATGATAAACACAACCTCCATGTCAGCCTCTTTGTTCTACTCAAGATTTATCTCAGGTAGGATTCATGAAAAATGGTTTTTAGACTAGATAATGAAGCAATTAAGGATTAAAAATATTTTATTTCAAAAGTTACATTCAATAGAAGTAAAATCATTTGATATTCATGGAGAAAAGAATTGGAAGAATATAATAAGAGGGTCTATGAAAATTTCAACCCTGTTGATTATTATTCAAGACCTAAGGATATTTCTGATCCTAGATTGGAACTAGATAATATCGTGGACTATTATGAAGAGGAAGAGGATGTTTTACCTACATGGAAAACTATCATGAATGATGAATAAAGTGAACCTTCTCCTCAAGTCTTAATTGAGAAGGAAGTACCTATCCCTGAAGATATGGATGATCTAGAAGAACCAACCTCAAAAGAAGAATATCTTGTTATTTAAAGGGAAAATGTGATCATGGAAGAACCTTTAGAAGAAGATCATTCTCTTGAGAAAGAATCTACCCTTGAGGAACACCTGTAGTAGCATGCTGTTACTGAGGTTATCAAATCTGCTGAATAGATAATGGAGCAAGCCATTCAATTATTTAGAATGTAAATGGGTGAGGAAATTCGGGATGATAATGTGGAATTAGATCAAGGATCTAAATTTCATTGTCCTAAGAAAGATGCACATGTTGAGGGGGAGCAGCACCGGAATCTGGTAAGTGTAGAAGTGCCAAATATGGTTGATTCAAGCTATGTGGATACATGTTATAAATTTACTAGCTATTTTGATGTGAATGATTCCCATGAAGCCTCAGTTAAAAGCATAGATCTATCTATTGTGTTTGACTTTAAGACAGTATCTTTTACTGATGTTATAGATGCAATGGAACTAAATCATGTCTCAGCTCCTATAATTGAACCATCACAAGAACCATGAATCATTGTGTGTAAGGATGATTTAATAGAATTTTAAGATACCCTATTGGCTAGGGTTGAAATGATCATGAACACTCAACCTTCTCCTATGGAAAACATTTGATAAAGAGAAGATTACATGTTGTTTGGGGAGATTATTTGGAATATTTAGCGAAAAATGAATCATGAAATTCAAGATTTCATATTTGAGAACAAATAGCCCAGTGATGAAGTGTAGTGTCTAAGAGGTGTGGTTGAAGAAATGTAGAGATTGATGAACTCATGACCATAACCTATTGCTCATCCTATTGAGGATGTTAGTGGTCATATTCAACAATATGTATCCTTCCAGATTCAACCTATTCTAACATACTTAGAAAAAAATCTGTTGGACGAAAATAAGAAAATTGTTCAAGAGATGTGTGAACTTGTTATTGTTCCTAACGCATTGACTAGTGAGTATAAGGGCTATCTCCAGAATGTTTTGAATCAACTGAAATCTCCTACTTCTGTTGTAACTGCTTCTAATGAGTCTAGACAATCATCTCAACCTTCCATAGATAGTGATCTACTCAGAACAGTGGGCAATGAATAACTTCAGTCTATTCACTGTGGCTTTGACAAATAGTCCCTATCTATGGTTGTGAAGAACAATGAAATATTTCTTGACTTGGTTATAATTCATTCCGGTATTTCCAATTATTCTCTTGAGGAAATTATGAAGAAGGTTGACTTCTACTTCAAAAGTATCTTATCTAAGATTGATATGACAAACCACTTCATGTACCTTTTAAAGAATCTAAAAATCCCTCATGTGACTCAAACATTCAAAACTCAGGTCCAGAAGCTCAATGATTTCACTCCGTGGTTGGAAATGTTCATGGAAAATAAGGTTGACATTGAGAAAGCAATGCAGTATAGTGTTGAGATCATTGCTGGAATCATAAAACTTTTGAGACCTTATCTTCATGTGCAGAGAACTAATTTTGTGGATACTGTAGATTCACCCTTGAGAGTTGGTTTTCTAACCTATTCATCCTCTGACCATTCCTCTACATTTATTTCGGTCTCATAGGCTTTGAGTCAAATAAAACTTGTTTTCCTTGGCCAACAATTGCCTCAGTCTTCCACCAAACCTAAATTTTCCACTTTTGTTTTTAAAGGACTCTCTCTACCTTCATTTTCAGTTTCATCACCTCCTTCTTCCACTTCTACCTCCACTCCTCTGGAATCTAGTGATGTTTCTGCCAAGGGATAATAGAAGACAGTTGATGCTGAAGAAAAATGAACACTATATTTTGATAGGGACGATTTCTATATATTTTTTTCTTATTGTTTGTAATGAAACATTTTTATCCATCGAATGTATTGTGAACTCTAATTATCTCTTCTATTATTTATCTTTTTACACTTTTTGATAATCCAAAAAGGTGGAGAGACATTCAGACTAACGGAGAGACACATTTCGTAAGAATAGATATCTCACTCACATAATTTGTTATCATCCAAAGGGGGAGATTGTTGGACTCTTCATTTGTAAATCATTTATTAATGATCACAAATCCTATAAATTCTATAAATCTTATTAATACTTATTAATATGTCTCAAATCATGTGTACAGTTCTTTCGCTTCTTTATGCTTTATATAAACATATCCAAGATCTTATGTTCTATTTTTGATTGTTGTAAACAATTTTACATTTCTGTTATAGTGGATTTCCTTGTTAAATTATTAAGTCTAATCCTTTATATAACTGTCACTATTAAAATCTATATACAGATATTTGTATTTTTTGAGAAACCGCAAGTATTCCACCGATTCTCTTTTTTTGGAAAAGGACCTAAACCACATGACTAGACACCATGATGAGACACTGTGACCAGACACCATGACCAGACATAGTGACCAGACACCATGACCAGACACCATGACTTGACACCATGGCCCAAATACTATGACCCTGAACCCATGAAGAAACACCCTAACAAGACACCGTGATAAGACACCGTGACTAGACACTGTGACCCAGAAAATCTGACCCAAACACCATAACACAGACACCTAGACCCAGACACCATGACTAGACACCAAAACCATATTCATATTTGTTGAAGTCTGTGACACCAGTTCCCTGCTGAGATACTGTTTGATGTTTGGAAAATGACTAGACACCGTGATCCAAACGCCGCATTTGTGCAACTGGTTCCTGATCTCTCTATTACTATGCCATCATAACTGTCTCACTACACAAAGGCACAGAAGGTGAAAACATTTCTTGGAGCACCATTTCATGGAGACAATGTTTCCAGAAAGACTGTGACACTATTCATTAATCTATTCTATTATTTTTCAATTTAATTTCTAAAAGAAATATTTTATTCTTTTAAATGCACTGAAATAATTAATTTTTCTCTGTAGACATATCACTAGATACTATGAGGTATGAGGTGAAAAATATATGTATCCTATCATCTCCAACATAGTAACATCAATATTAAAAAGAGAAGTTTGGCCTAAAAATGGTAGAGAGTGCACGATAATGAAGAAACACAAGCATTCTTCAAAAAATAACTGATACATGCATCTCAATATATATTAAGAACACATGAATCATTCACAAATCCAAATAGTTGTGATACCATAATTCAGAGTAAATAACATCTTTGCATTACCAAAACCACAAAGAACACGATGCAGATTGAACTAGAAACCAATGCATTAGAACCACAATACTTTATTTCATGCATGAGGACCCTATTTTTACATATTCTTCATCCTAGAAGTCCAGAGCTTCATAGACTATCACTCAGAGTACTTATAACCTTATCTCAACATTTTTTTTCTCTATTTTGTATTATTTTAATCTATTTAGCAGTGTTTTGTGTCTATATAAAAACACAATATTTAATTTCCATTAAACTGGATGATACACGATATCCTTCCTCTCAAATCTTTTTACACCTATTTATTCCCATAGTTAAGTGTGAAAGAGGACCCAGTGTGAAATGTTAATTCATACCAACGAAGAACTGTGGAAGAGGTCATGTGACATTGACTGTCCTGTGTACTATTTTTTACCCCGATCTAGAGTGTGGATCATGTTTTTTAAAATAAGATGCTTGGTTACAGGAGATCACTATGTGTAGTGGATTAGGTCATGTTTTGAGACTGGACTACTTTTTTTATATCCTCTGGGTTGTTTATATTCGTTTTCCCTATTTTACTAAATAATTATAAAATCACAAAATTATCTTTGATTGTTAATCTTGTAATGTAGTTGTAGTTGTTTTTCATTATTATAATATCATTACATGTAATATTAATAACTGATATTAAGATTATTAATAATTAATAAATCTTCTGATGAGTTATTTAAATAGTCAATCTTTCATAACCATATTACATTGATTAACTGAGATTTATTTATTTTTATTGAGGATAATTTTATGAATAGTTTTAAAAAAATTTATAGATACTCAATTCACCACCTATTGAGTACTCTACTCTATCCAACATCCAAATTGATCTCGAGGTTGTTCATCCGATAATTACACTCATTAGGCGTCAATTTATGACTACCATTTATGACAACTCACTCATCCTACAACAAAGAATTTCCAACCCCATTACCCTCTGTGACACAATATTGAGTATAAATCCTATATAGATCTATCTGAATCTGGATCTCAATTAATGTCAATCTTCCCTTCAACTCGTGAATGGATAATTCAAAAGATTATAATGATAAAAAAATTTCACCCAATTTAGTCAATCCTGTAGGTGACTCTGCATAATTTGAGAAATCATTGATGAACCATCTATATTATGTGGATTTCACCATAAAAAAATTATGTCGATTATGTTATTTGGATGATTCAAGGGAACTACAATTATCACCTTCTATGTATTCATCATGATCTTAAAATCATTTAAGTGGTCATGTAGAGAGTGTGAATACACTAATATGTATTCCAAAAATTATACCATGAATATGTCAAGGTACAATTTGAAAAAATAAATTCATCAAATCTATAAAAACTACAGGTGCATTTATGATACCAAACAACATTACCAAGTACTCCTAGAGACCATACATTCTCTAGAAAGCAATGTGAGGCATGTTTGATGGTCATAAATTCTCTTGATGATATTACCAAATCGAATAAATATTTGAAACACTCTCTTTAATCATAGAAGTCCGACGAGAACATCTATATAAGGAATTGTATACCAGTTATTTATCGTGATCTAGTTCAACTACCGATAATCCATGCAAAGCCTAAGGGCACAATCCATATCTATTGAATAAAGGAATAGTGAACACCATGGGGTTGTGTTGCGGTATATAAATCCTTTATCCTATAAAACATATAACTATTTATTGAGCTTAAGAATCTATATATGGTCCATCCTATAAAGAGGAATGAAAATAGGCACTTCTCCAAGAACTAGATCAATAATATTTCCACCTATATCACTACTAGTTGCCAAGATATGTTTTAAGGGAAGACGTCCCTAAAACGATTCACCAAATGAGGGAATGTAAAATGTCTTAACACCTTGATCGTACAATAAAATAAATTAAAATTTTTCTATCACTCAATCCATAATTTTATTCTTGGTTCCCACACAAGTGTAAAGAAAATAACCATCTCCCTTACAAACATACATACAACCTTATGGTGATGTAAAAATCACCCTATAATGATATAAGTCATTATGATCTCTATAGGGAACTAACCATTTCATATTGATAATTACATCAAACCCAATTATTTGATGGATGCAGAGATTTCATATGAAGAGAATCCTACATATATCAAGGTGTAATCCATACAATGATGAACAGTATATGATCAATTACCGAATTGGGTTTTGAGCAACATCATGCCACATATGTGTTATATCATGATGTACATACTATTCATAATCATCTCATATATAATGGAATGTTACACACCTATGTAAAATATTGTTGAAACTAAGGTAAAGGCTACTAGAATAGTACATTGAATAGTAGAAGGTTTGGTGCTACGCTCCTTTGACATATGATATGCTCCATATAATTGTCCCATACCGCAAGCCTAAGTTATATCCTAACAACCTTATGAAATCCTTATCTACTAGCGGTACACATATTTGTTCTAATTACCTCTTCCTCCTCCACCTGCTAGGCCAGGGCCACTAATGGTATTAAAAATCCCAACATGGTGAGATACTACTAGCCCCGCATTAGAACATGAGGTAGGTGTAGATCCCTTCTCACTATCAACTAATGGAAAAGTATTGTAGATGCACTAAATATTCCCCATCGTACTTTATTCACTAAACTCCACTACATCATGAATACCCTCTGTTTCTTTAAGTCATGGTTTCCCACACTGGGGATGAATCAAGAAGTTATCATTCCAAATGAATTGAATTATGTTTCCAGCATGAGAATCCCTATAAGAATGATTTTTTACAATAGAAGAAACACCAAAAGATATATGTGTTGAACTACGATGTCTCACACCATCATGTTCTCTCATAATACTTTCAGTAATGAAGGATTTTTTTACTATATTTTTAATATTAGTTATCAGAAAAACATCGACCTTTGATCTGATGGTGTAAACTATTCCATCATTGAATCGCCTAGTGGTCATCAGATATTCACCCATAAATGTAGCCTTAAACCATCGGAGTTCATTGAAATAATAATATTAATCTATGAAAACATTGATCCCTCCAATATGTTCATAAAATTTATAGCATGGTTCGATTTCAGATTATGTGGAATGAAGTAATAGTAAAAATCATCTATAAGTCCACCTCGACATTATCTCTATGTCAATTTTCATTGATATTAATATCCCAAAATCTATTGGCATAATATTGTAGTATATATGAAATGTGCTTGACCCTCCAATTTTAAGGCATCTCCAGATTCTCAACCACCATGAATCATCAGCATATGGTCTTCAATCCTTTGAAAAGGTAGTTAGATGCTGATTTTGGAACACATGTGTCAAATATTACATACTCTTGGTAGGTCGAGTGACATCGTGCATAAATTTCATTATATAAAAAATACTTGTCCAAAATAAGATTTCATTCCCATTTCAGAAATTTGATGTGGTAGCACACGTGGGACTAACTGTGGAATCACTAGCAGCTCAAGTCCCACCACCCTCTTGTTCATGGTCTTCATCACCTTCAGGGAATACGAGTTGAGGCAATTATGGTGGAAGGAGTCTAAAATTCCAAACACCGATCTCAAAATATAAACAACAAATCAGAATAATTATATATAGATAACTTGGGTAGGTACACAACCATCTATATTTTACCATTAATATACCATATAGATTCTCATTTATCAGCATTTCCATTTAAATGGTTAAAAGAAATCGTTCGACACTTCTTATTGACAATGTCTCATACACATCATGAACCATTTTTTGTCTTCCACTTAATCTATTACACAAAATGTTCCAATCCATGTCACCAATGGTCCATGACGCAACATGATATAGTTTACTACATAGGGTGTATGTTTCATCCTAATCAAGAAGAAAATTACTAGTATAGGGAAGCCACTATAAATACCGACTTTGTTTTTTGAAATTCCCTTCACGAAATGTCATCAAATTTAAATATATTACAATAAATAGATAATCATATAATACAATAATGTTTATTTTGCAAGTAAATGTCTCATATTTAAATTCATGAAATATTAGACATATTATGGATATAATGATGCAAGATATTGAACAACCTCCTTTCATTGGGGCTAGATAAAAAAATATCAGATCTATAACATCAATAATATTTAAATAATTAAATTTTCATGTCACCGAATTGTTATTTCATATCAACAAAAATAGTCGAAAACATCATAACAACAGAAACCCATTAAAGGTAATTTTGGTTTTCCTTACACATAGGATAGCTACACCTAAGAGTATGGTCTTTGTCAAATTATTTTAGATCCTAGTCTCCCTTAGGATTCCCAAATTCTAAGATGAAGGTACATAAATATATTTGTTAATAATTTTTATCATCTCGACTCAGGATACACTAATCCCATGCATCGAGTCATTGTGTCACAGGGCCTTAAGAGCTCCTCCTTGTATTCTAGACACCGCTAACAAATAGATAGTTTATATAGAGTTATAAGTGGGATACTCTACCCTTGTGTCATAGGGGAATAATATATTAAGTAATATAATAGACATTAGTATAATAACATGTATAACTAGTAGCAAATCGATAACAGAAATTATAATAAATGGACCAATAACCCACAATATCAAAATCATTATATTAAAATATGGAACAGAGAACACTCAATAATTAAAAACAACAAAACTATAAATGTTTAAAATATATTAATAATATAAAAATACAACATGTTGAGTCATATACCATGTTTCCATTCCATGGTAATACAAAAAAATTGGAAACCGGGTGTCACGACCCACATTCTTCAAGATGAGGGAAGGGAGAGAAAAGTGACACACCCTTGCATCCTCAAGGTGATTGATAGATAATGGACCCTAATTCCCACCTTCAAAAGGCCACAGGGGAGAAAAGTTCACTAAGGATATAGAATAACACATAATATGGAAGTAATTACCTTTTTATAGAACGAGATCTGGAGATAAGATAGTAAATCCAATGAAACATCAAATAATAAATGTAAAAGTAAATCCAAAATCCATTCCAACATGCCTATTCCAAAGAAATGATGATATAATTTAAAAAAATCCACTGTAAGGTTACAAAAGAAAGAAATTACTATGCAGAAACATCATATAAACCTGATGCCTGAGCATATAAAGTCATGCACGGTCCTCGAAGACCCCTTGGAAACCTGGAAACAAATTTAGAGATGTATGGTGAGTATACAAGTATACCGAGTATAAAAATTAAATCCACCCATGAACAAGTTGGGGAAAATACTAATTCCCCTATGATAAAATAGTATAACCTCAAAGAATCTTCCAAGGAGTAATATCCAGTCTAGCCTAAGAATGGAACACTCACCAAATAATGCTTTCCATATAAACCAATTGAATAAGCACATCGAAATTTAGGTATCCCACAACACAATTCCACCAGATAACATTTCATCCCTAACAGCTAATATCCTAACTCTACTTCTCTTCCCATATCTTTTCCCACTACCACAAACTATCCATACACACGTGGGCCTCAAACCCAACATTTTCCCACCTACAGACACCAAAGCCACTCCAACCATGCCTCTCTCCCAAAGACACATGGTCCTCATCCCGAATACACTTAGGGAAAAAATCCTACCGAGTAAACACCAATTCCTCTCATCTAAAGAAAAACAACCATGAGGATATATGACTATTGTATGCCTCAAGACATTATAGATTACCTAGATATACTCGATCTGTAAGAACCCAAAAGAGGTTGTGAGGAAGAAAGTTAGTAACCAACCATCAATCATCCCACTATGATGTTGGGGAAGACACAATCCCACATGAAATGGGGGTGATCATCAAATGTTTCTCTACAATGGTGAGTTTAATATATAAGCAAAAAATAACTTAGTTTTATAGATATAGGTAATCAAAAACACATTTCAAAATACAAATTTCAAACAACCAACCACACAATCCCACCAGTGCCACTTTTGTTTCTACCCCTATATGCATAGCCCCTCAACACCCACCCCTAAGAATAAGCAAAAAACAATTTCATTTAACCCATATACATTTATTTATTTAAGGGGGTTAACCATAAATTATTCCAGTACTTCCTAGAAACAACACACCATATCCACACCCAAAAAACAAAAAATTCAGATTTGTAGTCCCACTGCACAACCCCATTCAATCACAACCAACTATCATCCATCAAAGTTATACCACACAATATTTTTCTCACAATCCACTCTTTCAGGCCTACTTCCCCACACACTTCATTGATTTAGTCCCATTGCATAAGAAGTTAATAACCACGCTGAATTCCCACTTCCCAACGTTGATCGACGACCACAAAACACCAAATGCAGTTTTACTACCTACATGACCATCCATTCTACAATCAATATGTCTCTCAAACTCAGACACCAACACACCACCTATACCACCCCCACACAATAATACCACACTAAATGCCATTTTAACGACAACCCCTTTGCACCAAGTCACATACCCTTCTCATATAAATAACTCATTTTCCTACACTTATACCCAAAATCATGCCCAAAACAACAGCACCAAACAACTCACACAAAACCCAAAAAAAAACATAGCCCTCAACCACACCTATCAACATGATGTATATATTTCCTGATATGGTAACCACATTCCTTAAATCCACATGATAAATAGTGTTGATCTTGTAAGGGTTTTCATCACGGGGAATCTGTTTCAATTAAAAAAGTGTATGTGTTTAAGAAACTTTGACGTTATATCTGATTATCAAACATCATAAAAAATTGAGACACCACCAGTGTGCAAGAAAAGGCCACCAACGACCATGATTTTAAAAATTAATACATCCAGAGTAACAATAAATGATTCAAAATTAACAAATAAAAGTGGAAATCAAACATCAAACCCCTCCCAACATGTTATAACATTTCCAACATTATCCTTTGATCATATTACCTTATTATTTATTTCATTTTTTATGAAAAAAATCACCCATTATTTATAAAGCATAATTATTAAAACTACCCAGTAATGATGCAAATTTTAATATATGTAGAATAATTCCATAAAAGGATGATCAAAGGATAGATGTTTCTCCTTAATCCACGAACATGGGATCACGTAAGCAGTGAGAAAGAACTCCATTAAAACTGAGTATTAGGGGGCTCTAGCATAGGTGTTTGACTAATCTTGGGATGAATTATCTAGGATCACCTAGAAGGAATGAAAAACATACTAAGAAGTTAAAATCACAACTTTCGAGATCCAGATACTATTTTAAAGGATAAATGGTTTTAAAAGTCATTAATGTGGAATCATAGTCAAGATAACAGACTTTGACAATCTCAAATAACCCATAATATTTGGATATAAAAGATGTTATTAAGATCAATTGAAACACCCTTAAAATTGTTCAAAATGGGTTCAATCTTTTTTTACTTCAAATAAGACATAAGTGGGTAGAAATAGGAAAACTATTCAAAAATGGGAAAACATCAAATGAGTCACCTATGGGTGAGTCGCCCATGGGTGAGTCACCATCGCGGAGCCACCTACGGGTGATCTACTGAGGAGACCTAACAACAATGAGTAATTGAAGCTGAGAAACTAATTATATGCTACTGATGCAATGAACTACCAACACTAATCTACTAACGATGAGCTACCATTGAAACAACCTACCGACCCCTCGACCAATGGATGCCCGAACTCATCGACATTGACACTCTTGACTCATTGATGCTAATTCCATTGACTCACTGACACACTAGACATGTTGAATCCCTAACATGATGACACGATGACATGATAATGCACTAACATTCCGAAACTAATTCCCTAAGTTCCCATTGGAAAAACCAGATAAACTGGAAATTGGGAAGGCTCTTGAAATGAGAGACCATTGACTTATAGAACACCCTAAACACTGTTTTTTCACAATATAATCGTTCAAAAAAATCTGGGTCATTAAATTTGATACCTATAAAACTATTGTCCTCCTCGAGAATAAAAAACTGTCATAGAAGAAAAGCGGACCAAACAACAACCTTTTAAGACACCTCTTAGGGGAGAACCACATTGTGATATTCGAAAGCCGGAATGAAACCCCTAACATCCATGAACAACTCCTTGTAACCTATATCTAAAATAACACTAGAAACATTATGTCACCCACTGGATTAAAAAAACATGCAAACACCAATTCCACACCATCCAGACACATCGATTATGGAGCTCCTTCTGCCATGTTAATATACTGTCCACTTTGGGAAACACTGACTAGCCCTCACATGTTTAATCTAATCCGCATTAATGATTATTTATTAGGGATCTATTAATCCTCTCCCCACAAAAAGGACATTTTATCACAAATTCAAAGAATAGGGAAACAACTAATCTTATAATGAGAATTTTCAAACATTAAATCATAAAATGAAGAACAATATTAAAACAATGATACTAAACTCAGAACAACTCTAGGTATAGGGCGTGCATCTGTGCTTCTCAATCTCAAGTACTTTCCTCGAGGAAACAATGCCTCTACAACAGAAAAACCAAAGTAATTGTTTGTACCTCAAGAAACCTTTCATCATGACCCTCAATTCATACTGGTCACTCCATGAACCTCATGGCTTCCCTGATATCCAACTCTCCCATGATAAGGATGTGGGGGTTACTTTGTAGATACCGATGGAGTTAAGAGAGGTGGAATATTTCATGTATCTTCTCCAACCGCATTGGCATTGCCAACGGGTATGCCACCTTCCTGACTTTCCCCATCACATTGAAAGGAATGATGAACCTGGGAGAAATCGTTCTTCCTATACCAAAAATCTACTGCCCACTCCGAGGGGACACATTATAGAAATCATGGACCCCCATCCTCGAACCCCAAAGGCTCATCCTATGATCAACATATGGGTGAACGACATGGTATTATGTACAAGGATTCAAATGGTTACATGCCAATAGTAGAGTGATAGCAATTTTCGGATGAAATCTCTACCGTATGAAATTTTTGTACCCACAATCCTCCATAGTCCAAGAAATAGTCCTGCATCATTTGTTCCAGTGTCTTGATTGTCCTTTCAGACTGCCCATCTGAATAAGGGTGGAATAAAGTGCAGAGGCATAAGTAGTTTCTCAAGGCATGTCATAATTCACTCTAGACTCATGAGGTAAACCATGTGTCTCAATATTAGATGATGGATCCTAGTACACCATGCATCCTCACAATATTGCCTACATACCTCTGTGATAAGTCATCCAATGCATTCGACACCATGATTTCTAGGATGTGCGTTGATTAGATCAATTGATCCACCACTACAAAAATATAATCACATCCTCCTTGAGTCTTAGGTTTTCCTGTGACGAAATCCATTGATATGTCATCCCAATATCTCATATGAATGTTCTAGGGTTATAAAAGACCATCTGTAACATGGTGGTCAGCCTTCACCTGATCACGCATTTGGAACCATTCCATAAACTATGCCACTTCCTGGTATACCTCGGGCCACCAAAAATTTTCTATCAGGCCTCGGTACTCCTTAAGAACTCCTAGGTGAACTAGAATGGGTGAGCTATGGAGCCCACATAGTAGTCCCATGGGTATTTTTACTAGGACCAACATCTTCCCATGAAACAAAATTTGATTCTTACTATTCTTCGACCATCCTCCTAGAGTATTACAGTAGCCAACAAGATCATGTGTCACGTCAGTCTATGAGTCTCCCCACTGAGACTCCTCCACCTGCCACAATACAGAATACTAAACAATTATTTGAAATAGACATCCTCTACCACTATCCTCTCCAGCATCTACATGCAGATCAGCCAACTCCTCTCATGCCTCTCAAGCATTCATGGCTTCCCTAATTACCTCCTTCTATGAATTCATGCTCAAATAATCGTCCAAAACATTCCCCTTTATTATGGTGTAAGTGATTTTGATGTTGTAGTCCTAGAGGATGTCCATCTACCGTCACTTCCCCATGTTTGGTCGACACTCTGAGAAGTTATACCTCAAACTATTGTGATATGTTAAGACAAATAATAACTCCCCAACATGAAAATGTTTTGACATCATTGGCATTAACACAACTTCTGAAGACACTAGGTCATGGGTTTCGTCAATTCATTCATGAGGGAGTATCTTCCTAGACATATAAGACATCACTCCCCACTACTGCCTCATCCCACACCCCATCCCAAGACTGGAAGAATCAAAAAACACCACAAACAACACCCTTTTCTCAAGAAACCTGAGAAATGGAGCACTGGTTAGCTTTCCTTCTGGTTGCTAATGTCTGCCTAATACTGATCACTCCACATGAAGTCTTGATCATTTCTAGTCAAAGTCGCCAATGGAACTGCAACTCATTTCAATCTGCGTATGAAACTATAGTAATAGTATGTTATACCCAGGAAGCTATGAACCTCTACAACATTCTTAAGTGCTGAACAAAAAGAACTGCTTCAACCATTGATGGGTCCACTACTATTCCTTGCTGAGACACCATGTGTCTATGGAAGTGTACTTCTCACATCAAGAACATTCACTTGGACAACTTCCCATAGAGATTGGGGTGTCGGAGGACCTCTAAGATAGTCCCTAGTTGCTCAACGTGATACTCCTCTTACATTGAGTAGATCAGGATTTCTTCAATGAACAGAATGATGAACTAGCCCATGTACTCTTGGGAAACAATGTTCATGATTATAACGACCCATAGTTTACAAACATGGTTATTACTTCAAAATTGAAGCATACTTATTACAATATATAACAAAACCGTGAAAGGACTGTATAGTTATACTGTCTTTAGAAACGGGGAAACATAAGCAACTGGTTCATAAATCATCTATGTTGTCTCCCATTTATTTCATCATATCTAGAGCCCCTTTTTAGCATATCCTACATAATATTCTTTTGCCTAACCTGGGGAAAAGAAAACATACAAAAGGTTGAGTTCAAATTATATGTATGGTTAAATAGAATAAATTTCAAACATATCATATTCATAAAAACATAACATTTTCATAATCTTATCCTGCAAAAGAGGTCATAACATGGGATATATCATAGAAGGGAAATGTAATCCCAATAATCAAAACATAAAACATGATGATTTGTGGCATACACACATAATCATAGAAAATCATTTCATATTAGTCAAGACTCATTGCCAAGACTATCTTAGCGGATAAAGTCCATTACTGAACCAAGTTCACTTCTCGTTCCAGCCAAGTATAACTGAAACAGATTAACTTACCGTTCTAGCCATGTCTATATCATGAGATATAAATCTTTACCCAATGCATTGGAGGTAGATATAGGTCTCACCCCTATCATAATTAATACATTCTTATGTGTGTCACTTGATCATAAAACATACATCATAGAATAACCCATGTAATAAAAATGGGATTCTTAAACATCCTGCCATCATAACATAATCCGTATAAGATAAACGGACATCATAAAATTAATTCCATCAAAAAATAATCAAATAACTGTAAAAATAAGGATAGAAACAGAACCCTATATTATCTTAGATGGAAAATATTTTTGATAAAACACTTGACTCCATTTTTGAGGAAAATATCCTTTCTACTTCAAAAACATTTTTCCTTTCATAACATGTCATACAATTTTAATCTAAAAAAAGTGGATTAAAAATAAACGTGAGAACTTTTAAAATAATCTTCATAGAAATAATGGTCTATGAAATCAAAAAAAAATCCATTCATGCCGTATAATATTAAAAAAAGATTCTTCTCGTACTTTTGCCGGAAAGTCAAAAAAGTATCTCGTACGATAAAAGATTCCTAACATACCATGTAGTAAAAGTAAAAATGGATGAAAAGGATCTTAAAAATACAAAAAAGAATTTCTAGAAAACATGGACATGGATGATAACAGTAACCCTAGTAAATATGTATGAATAAACAATCTCGGATAAAAAAACGAGATTGGAAAAGTTATCTCTTACCTTTGGTCTGATATTCTTCGTATGAATTCGATCCTCCTGTAATATGGTTTAAATAATTTCAATGTAATTATTAAAGAATCATATTCATATTTATGTTATCATATGTGGTCATATTTTTAGATTCTTATCTTTTTATTAGTAAAATTTCATGGCTACATGCAATTCGGGTGTTTATTGCTTTTTGTTCTTATGCATGTTTTGTAGAACAAATTCTTATTCTTCTTTATAGGATATAGATATATCATTTAAAGAATGTTATTACTGTAATATATATCATATTCATTCATTAAATTCATTTATATAATCATTATTTAATGAATATCAATTTGAACGAATCACATCACATCGTGGAGACGGTAGGCCGTACGTACGCACGAGCGATGATATCGTTCCCATGATCGTGGAATTGTATTGAAGTGTATGTGTAATATTTTAGAATCAATAACACTTTACAATATTCATATATAGTTATTTATTTTCACCATTATAACCACACATGTAAGGTGGTGGTGGAAAACATATTACACCACGACGTGGAGATGATATTCCATACGTACACACGCACAGTGATATGGTTTACCGTAGGATGGATAAGAGGTGAAATAGGGTTGTTTCATATTTATAAAAACATATCAGTATATGAGGGATACTTATGTTAATACTTCATAATAAAACAACTAAATAATAGGGAGTAGAAGAAGAATGGAACTAGAAGAAAATGGTAGAAGGTATTACCTCTTTCTCGAAGAGCCTCCTTTAAAATTTCTCTTAGGGCACTAGGGTTGGTCTTTTGAGAATAAAAATACCTCAAGTTGGTATCTAAGGAAGTGGGGAAGTGAAATGGGCAGGGTTTGGCTGAGCGTGAAGGCTCAAATTGGTGTGTGTAGGAGAGGGAGGAGGTTCCCTTTTATAAGGGAGGAGAGGGGCACCTTTGGAAATATAAGAAATATTAGTTTATATTAAATACCAAACCCACATAAAAACATCCAAAATGACTCATATCTGAATTTTATATGAGATAGGGTTGTAATCTCATCAAAAAAAATTATACATGTTAGGAAGTTATTTTATCCATTATCAACTTGATTTATCCTTATTTATCAATTTAATTTTATTTGTGGTAATAAAATTCTAAATTTTAAATTATTATAAATAATTACATATGTGTTGTTAATTTTCAATAATTTGACACTTTATGACATTTAGACCATATAAATTTTAATTTATAATTTTTTAAATTTTGTGTGATTTTTAAACAATTTTATAATATGTTATTTTTATAAAATAACAGTAGTGTCAATTTTGACACTATTCATTTATTTGAATATAAATAAAATAGATACAGAAGATTTTTTAGAACTAAATGCTTTAATAGATTCATAAAATGTGATATGTATCTAGAAAATTAGTGGAGAACATTAAATACTTCATGTACTAGTTATTTTAATATTTTTAAACCATATATTTGATATTTTAATTAATAAAATAATTTCAACATCACTATTGTGTCTTAATTAATGATAATTAGATAATCCATAAAAATTCAAAATAAATTAATATGATGTAAATGATTTTATTATATTTTTGGAGATCATTAATATACGATGTTTCATGATGTTTATAACTAAATTTAAATGATTATACTTATAAGATTTAAGAGAGTGACATATTGTCACTTTCCTTGATTTTAATAATAATTATATTATTTCATGGTTAAAAGTCCATGAAATAAATATATTCCATCCCTTAAGTGATATGGGACGACTTTAATTCATCCAATAGGATTTTTTCAGGTGTTAGGATAATTTTATAATCTTATATTTACCCTTAATTACCCTATTTACTTTTAACTATGGTAAATGAAATTTACCGTAGTTACTATTCATAATGCCCAAAAATAAAAAGTATCCTATTAAAAGAATTTGGACCCAATGATTCCAAATATGGAATCCATTTTTCAAAATTCAAAACACATATGTTGCATTAATTAATTTAATATTAATCCCGTTGTTAAGAAAGTGGGTTTTAGAAGTTAAAACATTTTCAAAGATTGAAATGTTTTTACCTATGAATTCAATGTAAAAATTATGCTAATGACATACATTATATTAAATGGTAAAAATATATTCTATTTTTACATTAAAAACATTAAATATTATAATTTAACCATTTAAATTATTGCGATGAAAAAAGTTGTTTTTAATTAAAATATACCGTGTTTTTACTATTCATCAAAATATGAATGTTACCAGAATAATATGAAAATTTATCCAAAGAAAATTTTTATATCCTGATTCAAAAGAAGAATTTTATTTGTAAAATTGAACTTATAAACATTTCAAAAACTATATTTAAAATCGGTGCGCCATCAAATGGTGGTAAAACTGTATTTTTCGAAAAATAATTCTTTTATCCGAAAAACCGATTTTGTTTTCATACCTCATTTTTGAAAATGTGTAAGATGAATTATAATGTTATAATATAAAGAACTTCAGTTAATACTATTCGTAATGTCTAGTTTAAAATATAATAATATATCGTTGGTTAGTGAAACTCGGTATTGCGTACTACACACACTATCAGGGAAGGCCGCGATTACGTGTAATGCAAGCCAAGCAAGTGTTATGTGTAGTGAAAGATTACTTTGTGTATAACATAGTACATAAAAAAAATATACTTCTCATAAAATATCATGGTGTTACATTCTACCCCCCTTAAAATGAATTTCTCCCTCGAAATTCATCACTTCGTAACAAACAGATGAGGATACCTCCTGTTTATCATATCCTCAAGTTCCCATGTAGCTTCTTCTAATTGGTGGTTCCTCCATAAAACATTAACCAAGTGAGTGGTCTTGCTTCGCAGAACTTTTTCGCTACGATCCAGAATCTCTATCGGTTGTTCTTCATAAGAAATATCTTGCTCCAGCGGTACAAATTCTAAGCTTAGTACATGTGAGGGATTAGATATGTACTTCCTTAGGACAGATACATGGAACACATCATGAACATGAGAGAGATTCAGTGGAAGTGCCAATCGGTAAACTACCTTTACAACACGATCTAGAATTTCTGAAGGACAGATATATCTAGGGCTCAACTTTCCCTTCTTTCAAAATCAAATTACCCTCTTCCATGTAGATATTCGTAAGAACACTTTATCGGCCACATAAACCTCTAGGTCTTTTCTTCTGTTGTTGGCATAACTTTTCTGTCAACTCGGAGCTGCTCTTATATGTTGTTGAATATATCTGACCTTTTCTACCATCTCATCAACAAGATTAGGTCCTAATAGCTTTCTTTCCCAATCTTCATCCCAGCAAGTTGGAGTTTTGCATTTCATTCCATAGAGGGATTCATAAGGAGCCATATGAATACTAGAGTGAAAGCTATTATTATAAGGAAATTCCACCAAAGATAGTTGTTGATCCCAACCAGCTTTGAATTATATAGAGAAATCTCTTAACATATCTTCTAGAGTTTGAATTTTCCTCTCAGACTGACCATCTGTCTGAGGATGGTAACCAATGCTGAAACTCCACTCTGTATCTAGAGAATACTAGAGACTTCGCCCGAATTTCGAGGTAAACCTCGGATCCTGATCTGATATAATGGAAATGGGTACTCCATGCAATCTTACCACTTCTTTTACATATATCCTGGCAAGTTGATCAAGAGAAAAATATTCTCTAATAGTAATGAAGTGTTCCGACTTCGTAAGACGATCAACTATAACCCCGATAGCATTATTGCCTTTGGATATTTTAGGAAGTCCGGTGACAAATTCTATAGTGATGTTTTCCCATTTCCATTCTAGTATGGGTAATGGTTGTAACATTCCCTTAGACTTATGTCTCCCACCTTTAACTTTTCGACAAACCAATCATTGAGAGACCTATTCATCAACATCTCTTTTCATGCCATCCCACCAGAAGTACTCTTTCAGGACCCTGTACATCTTTTTAATTCCAGGATGAATATAAAATGAAGAACCATGAGCCTCATCTAGAAGCTCCTTCTTTAATTCTTGTCTGGGGGGGGGGAATACAAACATGGTTATTTAACCTTATTATCCCATCACAGTCAAGGTTTAATTCAGGAACATTTTTCACCTTCTTTTGTAACTCCACATCTTCTCTCTGCGCCACTTTAATCCTCACATGTATAGATGGTTGAACATTCATTTGAGAAAGATAAGATTTTTCCCCTTCCACTAAAATTCCATGACCCAGCCTTTGTAAATCAATAAATATCAGATCTTTTGAGATCCTCATAATGTATAAGCTATCATGGTATTGTCGACTTAATGCGTCCGCTACCTTGTTTTCTTTCCCAGGGTGGTAATTAATTGAACAGTCGTAATCTTTAATCAGCTCCAATCATCTTCTTTGGCACATATTCAACTCCTTTTGTGTGAAAATATACTATAAACTTTTATGATCAGTATAAATATCACACCATGCACCATAAATATAATGCCTCAAAATATTTAATGCAATGATTACTGCATATAACTCCAAATCATGAGTTGGGTAATTTTTCTCATGGATTTTCAACTGTCATTAGGGAATAAGCAATCAACATATCATTTTTCATAAGAACACACCCTAGACCCTTCTTGGATGCATCACTGTAGATCACAAACCATTCTCCACTTCAAGGTAGTGTGAGCACATGTGCACTGGCTAACCTTTTTTTAACTCTTTGAAATTCACTTCACATTCCTACGTCTAAACAAACGTAACTCCTCTCCGAGTCAACTTGGTTAGTGGGATTGATAACCTTCAAAAATCATTCACAAAATGTCAGTAATATCCAGCCATGTCAAGAAAACTTCGGATCTCAGTTACTGTTGTTGATCTCGACCATCTTTTGATAACCTCTTTTTTTGCTGGATCCATAGATATCCCCTCTTTTGAGATTATGTGACCCAAAAATGCAACTTTTTGAAGCCAAAATTCACACTTGGTAAATTTGGCATAATGTTTCTCCTTTCTTAGGGTCTTAATACAATTATCAATTGATCTTCATGTTCTTACTTTATCTTCAAATAGACGATAATATCATCTATAAATATTACCACAAACTGATCAAGATAGTCTCTATAGGCTCTATTCATTAGATCCATGAAGATAGAAGGGGCATTAGTAATAACAAAATGCATCACTATAAATTCATAGTTTCTATACCTTGTACGGAAAGCTGTCTTTGGTATATCCTCCCTTTTGACCTTTAATTGATGATACCCTGAGTGAAGATCACTCTTGGAGAAGTATTGAGCTCAACGTAGTTGGTCAAATAGGTCATCAATGCGTGGGAGAGGATATTTGTTCCTGATAGTGATCTTGTTATGTTCTCGATAATTAATGCAGAGTCTCATTGATCAATCTTTCTTCTTATCAAACAGAACAGGTGCTCCCCAAGGTGATGCACTAGGGCATATGGATCCTTTATCAATATTCTCTTGGAGTTGCTTCTTCAATTCCTACAACTCAATTGGGGCCATTCTATAAGGTGACTTTGAAATAGGTATATGACCTGGTATGATTGTATATTGAAAACTCGACTTCACGATTTAGTGGAAGACCAGGAAATTCCTCTCGAAAGACATCATAAAACTCCCATACAATTGGAGTATTCTAAATCGTGAGTTTCTCCCCAACCATTTGAGAAAAATAACCTTCATTTAGTGGAATCAAGACCCATAAGATGGAAGAAATTTCCACTATAAGGTTATGTTCATCCTTGCATCGATAGATGATTGTAGATTGGTCGAGAATATTAAATGTGATTTCCCTTCTATGGAAATATATATGAGCTTCGTATAATGAAAGCCAATCCATTCCAAGAATAACATCAAATTCCACTATAGGAAGGATCACAAGATTTGCAGGAAGCACTTTCCCAAAAACATCTATCGGAGAAGAATTGTAAACTTTTGATGAAACTGTTGTGCCATTAAGAGTTGTCACAGCCAACTCAACATCTAATTTTTGAGGTGATACAGATATTACCTTTGAAAATTCTTCAGAAATAAAAGAGTGGGTGGATCTAGAATAAAATAAAACATTTTCTACATTAGAGTGGATGGTAAGTGTACCTCTCAACACATCATTATTGTACTCCACATCGCTGATAGTAATTTCATGTGACTCTCCTTTATCTTTGTCCTTAAGAGTTTATTGACGTCGATCATCATCATCAACCCTTGGATTTCGACATTGATTGGCATAATTCCCCATCTCATTTCACTTGAAACATTGATGTGTTGTAGGTGCATTCTTTGTATCCCTTCCTTTGTTCGCATCATTAGACATCTTATTCCCATTATTTCGATATTCAATTGCCCGATGACCTTCTTTTCCACACTTATAACATTTTCTTGTCCCCTTAAGAAAATTTCCTCCATTTCTCTTTACACACATTGAGCTTAAGGGAAAACTCATCTTCTTTTCAGTGAGGTCTTTATATTTTCCTTTGAATTCCATTTTACTTTTCTTATCAAACCCATGTGACTGATGGGTTACTCCAATATCCATCTCAACCTTGAGAGCATATCGAAAAATTTCCTCATAGCTATTGAAGTCCCTTATGGCTAACGACCTTCGAAGACATGGTTTTAAGACAATAATGAATCGATCGATCTAACTCTCAGGTTGGATAATAATTCATGAACCATACCATGCAAGTCTTGTAAAAGTTTCTTCATAGGTACCAACAGATTCATCATACTTTTGCTTCAGTTCAAGAAACTCCTTCTCTATCTTTTTTCGAAGAATACGATGGAAATGCACAGTGAAAAATATGTTCCTAAACTCTTCCCATTCCATGGACTCAATTTCATCTCTTTGCCTCATATTCTTAATAAGATTCCACCATTTATCAGCTTCACCTTCCAAACAATATACTACTAAGATGAATTTATCATGTTCAGAATATTGAAGGAATGAAAATATCTTTTATGTTGTACGGATCCATTGTTCAACCACTAATGGATTAGAAGACCCGCTGAATGAAGGTGGACGCTGCCTCATGAAGGATTCAACAGAATGTTGCTCCTTCCATTACTCGTTTGGAAGACCTACCTGATTCATAGAATGAGAATGTTTTATGATCGTGGCTTCATGATTTTTCATTCCATATCCCATAATGTTTGGTTTCTCAGGGGGAAAATCATTGCATTTCCCATCGCATTCAGCATTAACACGGTTCCTTCGGGTTCTATCCATTGACTAAAACCAATAGGCATAGTGTGAGAAACACTAATCATTATAGGAAAACCACATAATCAAAAATAAACATTTATAAATTAGGTATTATCATAGGTTATTCATGGCCATTCCTAAAACACTATGATTTTGACCTATTCTTAGACATAACCTTAGGGTTCCTACTCAGGATTTCCCATCCTAATTTCCAAAGGATGACTATACCTTTCCTCTGTTACCAACTATAATGACCCATACATTACATACATGGTTATTACATCAAAAATTTATCACACTTATTACAACATATAACAAATCCATGAAAGTACCGTATAGGTATATTGTCTTTAGAAACTGGGAAACATAAACAACTGTTTCATAAATCATCTACATTGTCTCCCATTTATATCATCAAATCTAGAGTCCCTTTTTGGCATGTCCTACTTAATATCCTTCTTCAAAACATGGGGAAAAGAAAACATACAAAAGGGTGAGCTCAAATACTCAGTAATGGTAAACAAAATAAATATCAAACATATCATATTCATAAGATCATAACATTTTGAAAATCTTAATCTGCAAAAGAGGTCATAACATGGGATAATTCATAGAAGTGAAATGTAATCCCAATAATCAAAACTTAAAACATGAAGCTTTGTGGTATACACACATAATCATAGAAAATCATTTCATATTAGTCAAGACCCATTTCGAAGACTATCTAAGCGGAAAAAGTCCATTAATGAACCAAGTTCACTTCTCCTTTCAGCCCCATATCACTGAACCGGATTATCTTGACGTTCCATCCATGACTATCTCATGAGATATAAATCTTTACCCAATGAATTGGAGGTGGATATAGGTCCCACCCATATCATAATGAAACCATTCTTATGTGTGACATAAGATCATAAATCATACATCATAGCATAACCCATGTAATAAAAATGGGATATTTAAACATCATGCCATCATAATATAATCCATATAAGATAAAAGGACATCATAAAATTAATTCCATCATAACATAACAAAATCACTATAAAAATATGGATATAAACAGAAACTTATATTATCAAAGATGGAAAATAGTTTTGATAAAATACTTGAACTCCATTCTTGAGGAATATATCTTTTCTACATCAAAAACATTTTTCATTTCTTATCATGACATACAATTTTAATATAAAATAAGATAATTAAAAATAAACTTGAGAACATTTAAAATAATCTTCATGGAAATAATGTTTATGAAATCAAAAAAAATCCATTCATGTCGTATAAGTTAAAAAACATTCTTCTCGTACTTTTACAAGAAATTCAAAAAAGTATCTCGTACAACAAAATATTTCATACATACCATGTAGTAAAAGAAAATATGGATGAAAAGGACATTAAACATAAATGAAAATATTTCTATAAATCATGGACATGGATGATAATAATAACCCTAGTAAATACTTATGAATAAACAATGTCAGATAAAAAATTGAGATTGGAAATGTTATCCCTGACCTTAGGTCTGATATACTTCGTATGTATCCAAACCTACTATAATATGGTTTAAATAATTTCAATTGACTTATTACAGAATCATATTCATTGTTATGATATCAAATATGGTCATATTCTTAGATTCGTAGCTCTTTATTAGTGATATTTCATTGCTACTTGTTATTCAGGTGTTTATTGATTTTTGTTCTTATGTGTGTTTTGTAGAATAAATTCATATTATTCTTTATAGGATATAGATATATCAATTATAGAATTTAATTAGTGTAATATATATCATATTCATTCATTAAATTAATTTATATAATTATTATTCAATAAAGATCATATAGAACGAGTCACATCACATTGTGGAGACGGTAGGCCGTACGTACGCACGAGCGATGATATCGTTCCCATGATCATAGAATTGTATTGAAGTGTATGTATAATATTTCAGAATCAATAACAATTTACAATAAAAATATACAGTTATTTACTTTCACCATTATACCCATCCAAGTAAGGTGGTGGTGGAAAACATATTACACCATGGTGTGTAGATGGTATTCCTTTCGTACGCACGTGCAGTGATTTTGTTTACCATAGGATGGATAAGAGGTGAAATAGGGTTGTTTAATATTTATAATAACATATCAGTATATGAGGTATACTTATGTTATTACTTCATAATGAAAAATCTAATGAATATGGAGTAGAATAAGAATGGAACTTGAAGAAAACGACAGAAGGTGTTACCTCTTTCTCGAAGTACCTCCTTTAAACTTTCGCATAGGGCAGTAGAGATGGTCTTTTGAGAAGACCAGTACCTTTAGTAGGTTTCTAAGGAAGCGGGGAAGTGAAAATGGCAGGGTTTGGCTGTGCTTGAAGGCTCAAATTGGTGCGAGGATGATAGAGATGAGGTGCCCTTTCATAAGGGAGGAGAGGGGCATCTTTGGAAATATAAGAAATATTAGTTTATATTAAATCCCAACCCCACATAAAAACTACCAAAATGACTTGTATCCAAATATTAGATGAGATAAAGTTGTAATATCATAAACCAATAAAATTTATACATGTTAGGAATTTATTTTAAACAATATCAACTTGATTTATCCTTATTTATCAATTTAATTTTATATGTGGTAATAATAATATAAAATATAAATTATTATAAATAATTACATATGTGTTGTTAATATTCCATAATTTGACACTTTATGAAATTTCCGACCATTTAAATTTTAATTTGAAATTTTTAAATATTTTTATGATTTTTAATCAATTTTATAATATTTTATTTTTATAAAATAACAATAGTGTCAATTTTGACACTATTCATTTATTCGAATTTAAATAAAATATATACAGAAGATATGTTCTAAAAAAAGAATTAATAGATTAATAAACTGTCATATGTATCTAGAAAATTAGTGGAGAACATTAAATACTTCGTTTAATATTTATTTTAATATTTTTAAAACCATATATGTGATATTATAATTAATATAATAATTTCAACATCACTATTATGTCATAATTAATGATAATTATTTAATCCCAAAAAAATCAAAATAAATTCATATGATGTAGATGATTTTATTATATTTCTGGAGACTATTTATATATGAAGTTTCATGAATTTTATCACTAAATTAAAATGATTATACTTATAAGATTTAAGAGAGTGACATATAGTCACTTTCTTTGGTTTTAATAATTATTATATTATATAATGGTACAAATTCTATGAAATAAATACATTCCAGCCCTTAAGGTGATATGGGTCGTCTTTTATTTATCCAATAGGATTTTGGCATGTGTTAGGTTAATTTTATAATCTTATATTTACCCTTAATTACCTGATTTACCTTTAACTACAATAAATAAAATTTACAATGGTTGATATTAAAAATGTTCAAAAATAAAAAGTATCCTATTAAAATAATTTGGATGCAGTGATTCCAAATATGGAATCTATTTTTCAAAAATCAAAACACATAAGTTGCAGTAATTAATTTAAAATTAATTCCGTTGTTATGAAAATGAGTTTTAAAAGTTAAAACATTGCCAAAGATGGAAATGTTTTTACCTATGAATTCAATGTAAAATAAATGCTAATGACATAAAATATATTAAATGGTAAAAATATATTATATTTATACATTAAAACCATTAATTATTATAATTTAACCAAATAAATTATTATGATGAAAAAAGTTGTTTTTAATTAAAATATAGTGTGTTTTTACTATTCATCAAAATATGAAATTTACAAGAATAATATGAAAATTTTATCCAAATAAAATTTTAATATCCTGATTTTAAAGAAGAATTTTTTTTTTCTAATTGAACTTATAAACATGTCAAAAACTAGATTTAAAATGGATGTGCCATCAAAAGGCGGTAAAACTGCATTTTTTGAAAAATAATTCTTTTATCTGAAAAACTGATTTTGTTTTCATACCTCATTCTAGAAAATCTGTAAGATTAATTATAATGTTATAAAATTCAAAATTAAGTTAATACTATTCATAACGTCTTGTTTATAATATAATTATATTTCGTTGTTTAGTAACACTCGGTATTGCATAATTCACACGCTATCGAGGAATGCCGTGATTGCGTGTAATGCAAGCTAGGCTAGTGTTGTGTGCAGTTAAAGATTCCTTTGCGTATAACATAATACATAAAAAATATACTTCTCATAAAATATCAGTGTGTTACAATGATCCCCATGAACACTACTGGTACATTGGTAACACTGAAAGTCATGACAATAAACTCAATGTGTCCATACAATTTCTTGAAAGGAGTCTTCAGGATGTCACCATCCTTCAACCTCAACTACTGATATCCAAACCACAGAACGATCTATGATAACAAACAATCTCCATTTAACTAGTTGAAATGTAATATCCCAGAATTTCATAGTACGTTATCTCTTTAAAATAATTTAATAGCCTACGCTACACGCAACATCAAGTTTAAGCACAACATGACATACCAAACTTGTTGTTCAAAAATAAATTATCTATAATATTAACTAAAATTTTAGTTTTACACATTCCATAAAATTTTAGAATCAATATAATTTGTTTTTTAGACATAATATAAGAGAGAATTCATTTTTTTCAAATAAAAAAAGTGTTTTTCAAAAAAATGCAATTTTACCGCATTTCAGTGGAGAAACAATTTTTTATCCAATATTTGACAATTTTATATATTCCATTTAATGAAATTAAATTCTTCTATAGAATCGGGTTATAAAAATTTAGTTTGGATAATCTTTTGGTACTTTTCTAATAACTTTATTATTTTGATGAAGAGTGAAAAATACTAAATTTTTTTCGAAAACATATTTTTTAATCGAAATAATTTAATGGGTTCAATAATAAATTTGAGTGGTTTTTAAGTATAATTAGATTATATTTTTATCATTTAATATAATTTAAGTCAGTGGATGTAAATTCACATTTAAATTATAGATAAACACATATCAATCTTATGATAGTTTTTACTTCTTAAAAACAAGTTTTATAGTTTTGAAAAGGAGAATTAATTTTAAATTAATTAATAAAACACATATTTTTTTTATTTGGTAAAATATACATCATTTTTGGATTCGTAAAATCAAATTTAGATAAGGGTGTATTTTTGGAATTTCTCTAAAAATGTGTCAATTTTTGATGAATAGTAAACAATAATGTGTTGTTGTTTAAAACCCACTATTATTTAAATAATTATTATTATTATTTTAATTTATTTTAAAGTCAAAATAGATACAAAATACCAATCCTAGTTCAATTTAATTCATTGGATATGATTTATAATAAGATTAGATGTATAAAATTTATTTGAATTTTTTTAGGTCTTTTACCCATCTTATACACACATTTGAAAATTTGCATAAATCCTAATTTTAGCACTTCTGAGAATTGAGTTTTAAAAATAAAACAAGATTTATTGGCATAATTAAGTAAAATTTGGTTCAATAGGATGAAAATAAATTTTGGTGAGTGGTAACTTTTGAATTTTATTTAACACGATTAAAATTAAATAGGGTTATTAATGGAAAAATGATATTATAATGACCCTAACATATATTATAATAATATTATAGAGTTTATTTATACCAAAATATACCTTAGGAATAAAATATTGTCCTTTTGGTCAACTTTGTTTTGATTAGGAAATTTACTATTATGTTATTTAAAGAATAGTTAAAAGTGTTAAATTCAATGTTTAATAACTACAAAAAATTAATATAGAGTTATACATAATATAAATTTGACTATAAATATTCATTTGAAGATAAAAAGATTTAATAGATCATTTTATTTTATTTATAATATTTATACATTAAATAATTAAATTTATTTATGACACAATAATGATGCATAAATTAACATATTAATGAATGATAACAATAATTGATATTATAAATATCAAAATAAATGTAAATACAAACTTCTGATGAATTCCATGAATTTCATCTGTTAATATGACATTATGGGGTTTATTTACTGTATGTTTCTCTAAGTAATCAAGACTTTTTTACTATCACAAGAAACAAATACTAAATAGTGTCAAAAATTGACATAAATGAGTTTTCAAAACAAATAATATATTATAAAACGACTTAAGATTCTTCAAAATTCAATGGTATAGCCAAAAACACATCTATAATGATAGATATTTTATTAATTAACCACTTCATGTTATCTTGGAATTTTATTGTATTTTTACTAACCACGTAATAAAAAATACAAGAGGACATTGTAAAATTTAACCTATTAACATAGAGTTAAATCTAAAAGCTAAGGTTAATATGGGGACCTAAAATTTTCGTAACCCTATTGGTTGAGATGATTACTAATTATACCAACATTATCCTCAAAATAAATCCATTTAGAGCAATTATAAAATGAAAATTATATTTTAATAAAAGAATATTTCAAAGATTACTCCAGGTGACCCTAACCTCTCTTATAAAAGGTTACTTCCCTTTCTGTCAAAATCCCACATCCAAATCCATTTGGCTCATCCAACCCCTGCTCAAATATACTCACATATACCCTCACATAAAACAAGATTCCTTAGATTGATCATAATTATATTGAAGGAGACCTTTGGATCAACTCAAAAAGAAGAACCTGAAGAAGAGGAGGTTAAACATACACCTGACCAAAGGAAAGTACCAGGTAAGGGTTGATTCCTCAATCTCATTATTATCCTAGATTGTTTATGTGTATGTATTTACTCAGAAATTTCTATCATCCATTTCTATGTTTCATACAAATGTTTTAAAATAGAAATTTTAAGGTTTTTTGCAAGGAATCTTTATCAAGACCATCATTTTAAACGTTTTAATGATTTATTTAAATATTCTTAATTAATATCCATGTTTTGAAAATAATTTTAAGGATATATTTATATTGACATGGTTTTTTTAGAATATTAATTATATTCAAAATAATCACATGTAATGGGATACATTGATTGAAAAATTTCATTTAAATGAATTCCTTTATAAATATGCGACTTTTAAATGATTTCACAAAAGGGGTATTTCTCTCAGAGAGTTCTACTAATCATTTTCAACTATGCCAACATCCTTCACTAGATCTTATTCTTGATTGAGGTTGATTTTTTATAATACAATCATCCCTATTGTAATGAATGAGTTATGATTTGTTTGTCTATGGGTGTGTTATTTTTATACCATTAATGGTTTATGGTTAATGTATTGACATTTTGTATGCTCGTTTTGATACAAATTTTTATGTTATATTTCAACATTTTCATATGAGGAATGAATTAGACATAGTAAGTGATGGGTGGAGCTCGCTATAGTTCTTTTATTCAACAGTATGTCACACTATAAAAACTAGTGTCTTGGAACAAGGCCTTGAAAAAAATATTATTTGTTGTCACGGAACAAGGCCATTACTATATAGTTATGATGTCTGGCATTATGTATTCCATAATTATGAAAAACGTTTTTACATTTTATTATTATACTAGTAGAGTATCCATGTACATGTTTATATGGTAATGTATGACTTAGTTCTTTCATATTATGTCCATGTTTGTGTTTAAATGAATGTTGTTTTTATTATACTTATTTCCATAAATGTTTATAGGTTTTGTTAAATTAGTTACCCTTAGAGAGCAATTGAGCTCACCCATTTATTATGTTTTAATTTCCCAGGATTTTAGGAAGTGTATTATGATTTATAATAAGGGTTATGCTAATGTAATAATAACCTTCTCAATGAATTATTTATTTCGTGATTTATTTTAAAAAGTGTAAGGCAACATTCATGTATGTGATATATTTTCTGAAATTTTTAAATTGATCGGTCCTTAAGGACGTGATTCCTTGTAATCATGCCAATTTATTAAAATAATGCACCGGCTCTGGGTAACAAGGGTTTAGGCATTAAATTTGGAATATGAGTAAGTTTAACAGTAACCCTGGATATATATTTAGATAATATCTGATTTTGAAACAATACCCTAATATAAACATTGAGGATTTGTATAGAAGAACATCCATGAATTTTGGTAATTTAGATATTTTTTGAATTCTCCTCGAAATGCATCCCTGTCTGGATACAAGTAGGTAGAGGAAGATATAGAATAGATTTACCTTGGAGTGAAAACTCTGAAAAAAAGATTCAGGCATGACCTCAGGTATCCTGGTACAAGATAACAGTCCTTGATTCACTCTTAGTTATGATACTCTAGGTGGTTATTCTTATAATAATTATCAATTTATTTAAAAACCATTATGAAGGATTTATGACTAAATACCTCTTCCAATAAATAATTTTTATTATTATTATAGATTATATGCATAAACAATTCAATTTATGTTAGGTATTTTACATGTTTGGAATTATGCATTGTGATTCATAAACTAGCCTAGTGTATGTCAATGTTTGAAATGGTGCTCAGTAGAAGGAATGGGAACTCCAGATATACACATGATCAAAAGAGTTATAAGGATCATATCTATCATTATTTTAAGCCATCAGTTTGATGGGAAACAGTATCCCATTCATTGTCATCATATGAAGAAATATTATTGTGTGTAAATAAGATATGTAATGAATTCCTTGAGTCATGTGGCTTTAAAGGATGTCAAAGAAGAAAAGGATGGTATAAATAAAGATTGATAAAGGGATGAAAAAAAACTGATTTTCACATATGTGATAATTTTGGAATGAATCACCTTGGTAAACTCTTGATGGGAATGTGAGTTTTTTATATGTTTAAAGAAAATAGAAACAATGTAAATTATTGAAATGGTAAAGAAAATGAATCCAAAATACAGTGCTTCATGGCAAGGAGTTGGGATGATACGCGATTCGATGTGTCAATTATCAGAGTATATCACAAATGATGCTATAGGATAATAATCATGTTATGATACTACAACTGATGAAGGTGAATGACAACTGTTCTTATATTGATATTAATGAATTACATAATATGAGTGTTGTATCAATGATGTACTGGTTATAATAATTATATAGTATATAATTATTATACAGTAGTGATATTTCATTAAGGATTTGTGATTCTGTGGTACCAAGTAATGTGACTCAATAACAAGTTAGTAATTTTGCAAAATATATGGTTAAGGGAACGAAAAACCTTAAAATAGTCTTGAGGTTGAGTTAATGATTTTGGAATTAGAGATGATTGATTTGGGTAAATAATATTGGATATTCTTGAATACCTTGTCAATAAATAATTGTTTGATGGAGTTTAATTTTTTTAATTTAATTATTATAACAAATATTCTATAAGTAATCAGAGAGCAAGAACGTATTCAATATGTTTTTATGGTAATTCAGGTTTTTACAATGTTTTAAAAGAATACATGATGAAGGTATTCATATGTTATTATGTGATAAAAGACATCTTTATTATGTTATGTTGTCCATTTTAATAAATTTTTGGACCATGAGTTTGGACACATGTATATTGGATATTTCTAAAGCTTTGAATGGATTAAGATGGACCTTAGATACTATTTATTACAATTAAAACATTTCTTATGATTATTTTTGGATTATAATAAAAAGGGATACTTGGAGGTCGGGAAACAACCCATCGCGTCCAGTAAGGCTGTGAGACATGAACCCATAACTAAAGAGGGGCAAGTCGACATTACCTACCACTAGCCTACATGATGTCCCTGTTTGTATAATATAGTTTTGTTTATAAAATGGCCAGACAGATTAATTATAAATTTATTTTTTTGGAAACCTATACAATTAGGATATATAGAATATTTTTGAGTTCTATTTTATTTTTGAGTGAAAGACGAGTATTTTGTAGAAAGTATTTAACGAAGGGAACACTACTTGTCATGTATTCATTTTTTCCTTAAACCTTAGGGAATTTATCTCAAAACCAAAAATGTGTTTTCCTAATACCATATGTTTTATTGAACCGATGATATTTTAAATCATCATATAATTTTGCATTTGAAGCCCTAAAATTTCTACTTATTGTTCACTTGGTTTTGATTGATATCCTCAATCACTCAATATGAATATTTATGTTTTCCCACCAATTATTTCTCTATAATTTCCATCAGTGTTCTCCTATTTGAAACCCTAACATTGTGGGGACGTTTTCATTTCTATTTCCCACTTGTTAAGACTAAATTCTTTTAATCCTATTTCTGAAGTGGGTTTCGACAATGGTATTTTGTATTTTTAACATTTTATTTTCAAAGGAAAATTCCAAATTGTGATGATGTTATTTATTAAAGGAGGGGATAATGTCAAACAATAGGATTTCATAGTAAGTTATCTTTTTAATGTAATTCAATAGCTTGTCCTAAAAGTAACATCGAGTTCGAGTGCACCACAACTTACCAAACATTCCATTCAAAAAATACATATGAATAATATTAACTATATTTTAAATTTTATATACTAAATATGATTTTAGAATCTATATTATTTGTTTTTTAGTCATAATATAAGAAAAAATTATTTTTTCCGGATAATATAAGCAATTTTACTACCTTTTAATGGAGATCCCTTCTTAAATAAAATAATTGACACTTTTATATATTCAATTTAAGGAAAATAAATTCTTCTTTAAAATAGGTACATAAAAATTTATTTTGAATAATTTTTTTGTACTTTTCTGATATCTTTTATATTTGTAGGAATAGTGAAAAATACTAAATGATAATTGAAAATAGATTTTTTAATCGAATAAATTTATAGTGATAAATTATGAATTTCAGTGGTTTTAAAGTATAATTAAATTATATTTTTATAATTTAATATAATTTAGATCATTGGATGTAAATTCATATTTAATTTGTACATAAACACATGTCAATATTTTAATTGTTTTTTAATTCTTGAAAATATGCGGTATAGTATTGAAAATGGGAATAAATTTTAAATTAATTAATTAAGAATAAAATATTTTTTATTTGGAATAATAGACATCGTTTTTGTTTTTAGAATATAAAAATTATCTTAAAGTGAAATATTTGTATTTTTCGGAAATCATATAATTTTTTATGAATAGTGAAAAACATTGTGTTATTGTTTTAAACCGACGTTTATTTAAATAATAATTTTTATTATTCTGATTTTTTTAATTCAATATTAGTACATAATACCTATATTATTTCAATATAATTCATTAGATTCATTTTATAATTATATTAGATGTATTAAATTTTATTGATTTTTTTAACGTCTTTTATTTATCTAATATGCACATTTGCCAAATTGCATAAAACATAATTTTACTGGTTCTGTGAAATGAATTTCAAAAATACGAGAGGAAAATTTGACATCAGTAAGTAATATGTGGTTCTATAGGATGAAAATATTTTTTGGTGAATAGTAACTTTTGAATTTTATTTAGCATGGTTAAAAGTAAATTGGGTAATTAAAGGAAAAAATGATATTATAATTACCCTAACACAAGATCTAATTATATTTGAGAAGTTCATTTTGACCAAAAGAATCCTTAGGAATAAAAGATGAGTTTTTGGTCCACATGGATTAGATTAAGACCTTTATTTTTTTATTATTTATAGAAGAGTTAAAATTGTAATGTTCAATGTTTAAAAACTAAACCATTTTTAATATAGGGTTATACATAAGATAAATTAGAGTATAAATATTAATTAGAAATATAAAGTGATTTCCTAAATCATGGTATTTTATTTATAATTTTCATACATTAAATAATTAAATTTATTTATGACACAATTATGATGCAGAAATTACCTTATTAATGGAAGATTAAAATTATTGATATCATAAATTACAAAATAAAATTCTATTGAGAGTATTTATGAATTAGAAAATTTTCTAGGATAATATGGAATGTTAGGGTTTATTTAATTTATTTTTTTCGAAGTAATCAAGTTGTGTTGACATTCACAAAAACCAAATACTAATTAGTGTCAAAATGACATAAATGAGTTTTTAAAACAATTACTATATTATTAAATGATAAAATATTCTCAAAAATAAAATATTCAGCCAAATGACTTATATAATGATACATATCTCATTAACAAACCACTTTTGTTTCACATTTTATTTGGTAGTTATTTTACTAACCATGTAATATAAATATAGAAGAAGACATTATAAAATTTTAACTATTTAACTAATAGTTAAATCTAAAAGATAAGGTTAATATGGGGACCTAATCATGTATAAACCCATTTTATTGATATTATTTAGAACCATTCCCACCTTATAATATAAATAAATCCATTTGGAGCCATTATAAACAGAAAATTATTTTATAATAAAATAATTTTTCAAGCTTTTCCTAAAATGACCATTACCTCTCTTATAAAAGGGTACTTCCCCTTATCGCAAAATATCACATCCAAAGACATTTGACATAACCAATCCCAACTCCAACATCCTACCAACTAACCTAACTTCATCCTAGATGCCTTACATTAATCAAAATCCCAACTAGGTATCCCTTTTGATCAAATCAAAATTATGAACCCGAAGATGAGGAGGTTAAACGTACCCTCAACCAATAGAAAGTATATGGTAATGGTTGATTCCTCAGTCTCATTATTATCCAAAATTATTTATGTGTATGTATATACTAGGTCATTTTTATCATCCATGTCAATGTTTCATAAAAATATTTTCAAAATAAATATTTAAATGTTTTGTGGAAGGAACTATTTATAAAGATCAACATTTTAAATGTTTTAATGAATTATTTTTCTAAATATTTTTAATTAATGTCTATGATTTAAAAATTATTTTAATGGTTTATTTATATAGAGATTATTGTTTTAAAATTTTAATTCATTTAAAAAGTTTTGAAGTTGAATGGGAAACTTTTATTCAAAAATATCTATTAAATGCCTTCATTTTTAATTGTGTGACTTTTAAATGATTTCACAAAAAATGACTGATCTCTCAAATAGTTTTACTAATAATTTTAAACCATGTAAACAACCATTACTTGATATTATTCTTTACTTGGGTTGATTTATTCAAATACAATATTCCATAATTTATTTAATGAGTTATGATATGTTTGACTGTGGATGTGCTATTTTTATACCATTCATGGTTTATGGTTAAAATATTGAAATTTTGTATGCTAGTTTTAATATGAATGCTTAGGTTATGATTCAAGATTTTAATAGGAGAAGTGAATTAGACTTAGTAAGTGATGGGTGGAGCCCACTATAGCTCCTTGATGCATTAACAGGTCTCATGAGACAATCAAGTGTCTTGGCCCAAGTCCATGACAAAATTTTTATTTGTAGTATTGGCACGAGCCCTTGACTATGTTTTTATGATGTACGACATTATGCATTCCCCCATTATGAAATTACTTTTTACATCTGATTATTTGACTTGTAGAATATCAATGTGTGAATGTTTATATGGTAAATTATGATTTAGTTTTTCCATATTATGTTCAAGATTATGTTTAAAAGGCTGTTGTTTTTATTTCACGTCTCGCCTTAAAATATTATAGCATCCACTAAATTATATACCATTACTGAGAATCTGAGCTCACCCCATTTTTATAAATTATTTTTCCAAGATTCTAAAATTTGTGTTATTAGGAATAGGAAGGGTTATGCTAAGGGAATAATGACATTTTCAAAGTATTTTGTATATTGTGTTGTATTTTAGAAAGTGTAATATAACATTCATGTATGTAATCTATTTTCTGAGACTACTAAATTGGTTGGTCCTTCAGGACATGATTCATTGTAATCATGCCAAAGTATAAAAATAGTGCATCGGCTCTGTGTAACTGTGTTCGAGGCATTACAGAAAAGATTTCAGATCCCTCGTAGTGGTTAACAATACATGACCATCACCTAATTTGCCCTCTGGTAGTCTATACATAGTCTTAGGCCACGCATACAATTTCCGAAAACAAGACAGGGGCACCCCACGACGACACACTTAGCTGAATAAATCCCTTATTCATCAGGTCATTTACCTGAATCCACAACTCCCATAACTCAAAAGACTCTATATGATTGGGAGCAATAGTAATCGGACTGGAACTAGGTATCAAGCCTATCTCGTACTCAACTTCTCATCGATGAGGTAGAGTCACAACCTATTTGAGGAAGAAATCCAATAAATCAATGAAAACCCCCATTACTTCCATCATCTTTGTGTCTACATTACCCACTGATAACATGGCTAACAAAGAGAAAAAGGCTCCTCACACCAACATCCCACCTAACAACGCCACTCACCAACAAAATCTACATGATGGCCATATATAGCTAAAAACATGACACTCCTATGAAAAAATTCTATAATATCATGAATATAAAACAAATTTTCGATGCCTAGGAAGACATCATATTAGTGTATCTATAAAAGAAGTAGATCCCCACTGGATTGATGCATCATCAACATCAGCATACATCCTCAGAAAACATTAGAGAAACTGGTTTAATGTCCAGTTGGAATACTCAAAACCATGGGCATGGGATGTATCTATATTCATATTCTATATCATGTACAAGAATAGGTGCAAAAAAGGAGTGTGAATATCATAAATCAAACAAAGAAGACACAAGTGTAATAAATAAACTTATCATACCTCGAACAACCTCCATCCCTACATGAACAGCTTCCTCAGCAGTGTGTAACTGCTCACACGCATATCCTCAACCCATAATCTATCGAATGCCTTATCAACCATTCTCTAGTTGATGTACCTAAGGAGAACCAAGAGGCCAGACTCCCTTAGAACCATTAACCCTAGGCAGAGTGGGAACCCTAAACCCATACTATTTGAAATGCCTAACTGAAAACTATTACTATAGAGGTCAGAACTAAACCAACACACCCCCATTGTACGAGGCATGATTGAGACAATTGTTCTGAATATTTAGTCAACCTCTATAGAAAAAAAACCTCATTCATGGACCCATGAGGAAAGGGGGAGGACCAGGAAATCGGAACTGGAACTACTGAGGCCTACTTCCTATTGGCCGAAACCTTGAAGGCCCTGATGATGGAGAACATCTATGTATGACCTTCCCCTTTGAAAAATCACTTGTATTCCCTTTCACAGAACACCTCCCAGTGAGTGAATCCTTTCCACTACCTCATCATTCTTCTGATCTCAATTTATGTTGTCTATGTAAAGGGAGTGACAACAATCTGAAGAGAACATCAGAATGCCTCCTCTATGAATCTCGCTCGGGACTCCTCATCTGAAAAGAGGTTTGCTGAAAAGCATAGGATATCATTGAACCTAATCACCAGTTCCATTATTGATATAATCATAAACTATATGTAGAGTATCTCCTTCTTTTTTCTATTATTGTGGAAGAATGGAATTCCCGATGGAACTCCTTCTCAATGTCATAGCACATTACATCAGTCTCGTTTCTCTCCCTGAGGTAAACTATCCACACCTAACACACTCCTCCTCTATCTGGCTCAGAAATAGTAGAACATATTGGTCTCCCGTAGCCCGGATCAAGATATATGTGATCACTCGATCATCGAGGCAACTCTCTATCTCCATTACTGAGACACTACACTTGTACTTTTCCAGAGTCTACCACTGAAAGGCATGAAGCATCATCTTCCACTGGTTGACATATTATTCTCGATTGTCCCAGAACTAATAAACCAAGTCAATTTCAGGGGTTTCAATGGCTCATACTACACATGGACATTTTCTGGTATCCATAGTTCAAAAAGTAAACAAGTTCCTCCTATTCCCGAGTAGAATATAAAATATATATTAATTTTTTTAACTCTTTATTTTTATTTAATTTTCTGTAACACATATGTCAAGTAAGAACACAAGTATTTATGATGCATGTACGATTCCTAGGTTCTATACCTAGAAATTACGGTAGACCTCTTCATGAGGCAACAACCGCCAACATTTAATGTGGGTAAAAATCCATTAGTAGCTGAATAATGGATAAACTCCTTAGATAAAATATTCCAAGCCTTGGGGAGTAGCGAAAGAGGGAAGGTTTTCATGGCGGTCTACCGCCTCACTGGAGATGTCGATCAATGGTGGTCGCTGATTCAAAAAAGAAAGGAAGATGAAGAAGTATCAAGTACGGAATGGAGGGACTTTAAATAAATTTTCTTAGAAAAATAATTTCCACATTACCATCGAGCAGATATGGAAAGGAAATTTCTGAGTCTGAGGCAGAAGGAGGATGATAATGTCGCAAAGTATGAGGCTAACTTTACAAGGTTAGTGAGGCATGAATCATATTATATACGTAACCCATGAAGTATGATCAATCGTTCCATTTATGGGTTAAAACCATTTCTCCGTCGAGCATTAGTATCACAATCATTCTCAATATACGAAGATAGTGTCTCGTGTTCTATCAAGACAGAAAATGAATTCTCAAAATCATATGACAATAAATTAAACCAAGAGATGAAGAGAACGGTGGAACAAGAGACAGATAATGTGAAAAAGTGAATGAAGGATTTTCCATTATGCGATAATTGTGGGATGAATCACCCCGGTACTTGCCTAAAAGGAATGGGAGTTTGTTATAAATGTGGATAAAAAGGTCACCAGGCTCGTGATTACAAGGGAAAGAAAGGGGTTGTCAATGTTGGATGCTGCAATTGTAGGAAAATTGGGCATTATGCAAATGAATGTCCTAAGCGTCAGGGATACTTACCTTAGAAAAGGCCAAGGGATCAAGTAAAATCTTATGATGTTACTACATTTGAAGTGGAATAATTAATGTATTGGTGCTTTTGGAAACAAGGATTATATTCTTGTTACAGGAATAATGTGATATATAAGGATTGTAATGCAATACTTTACGTTTTCATTAAGGTTTTAATATGATTAATTTAATCATATTTCTTTATGTGACAATAAGATAAAATTTACTTTGTTTGATGAATCTAATGATACAATTGATTTTTGAATTTATAGACCTTTTAGAGAAAGTATGGACGGAGGTATTTTGGATAACTATAAAGGTTGGAATGGATTAAGTTGAACTTTGGATAGTATTGTTTATGGTTAAAACATTTCTGAAGATTACTTTTGGAATATTATAATACTATATTTTTAGGAAAAGGAAAACCTGCAGGTTGGGGGGATAACTCGTTGCGTCGAACAAAGCTATAGGAATCGTAGCCGACAACCATAGTGCGACATGCCTTTATTATCTACCACTAGCCTACAGGAAGTCCCTGGTTATTACAAAAAAGTATTCTAAATCAAATGGTAAGTGTTAATATTTGGAACATTATACAATTTGGATAAATAGAATATTTTTGAGTTCTATTACCTTTTGGTGTGATTGATGGGTTTGTGGTAAAAATTTATTAAAGAATTAATGTCTTCATGACATGTTAGTATATTTCCTTACATTCTTAGTAAATCTCATAATTAAATTCCTCAACATTATAAAAGGTAACTTAAAACAAAAATGTTTCCGATTAACTTTTCCAACTGGGGATTCAATGACCAATTAACCAATTACAAGTTTATGATTTTATTGTTGTTAAATTTCTCCTAATCCTATTTTCTATAACACTACATCAGAACTTGATGGTTTGTTTATACTCCATATCCATATTTTCATAGAATCCTAGTATGGGCTTTCTTGGGTGACCTTTGTACTTCTCTTTCTTTCTTTTAACGTTATATTTTTATTAAACTTATTTCCGATGTGGGTTTTCCACAAAGGTATTTCCTATATTCATCCTTTTATTTTCAAAGAAAAATTTCAAATTGTGAGGAAGCAATTTATTGAAGGTGGGGATAATGTAACACCCTGGGATTCCACAATACGCTTCTCTTTCAATAATGCAATAGCTTGCATTGTACGCATGTTCGAGATTCTAACACACTGCGACCAATCAAAATAGCCATTTTGAATAGTAATTCCCACCGTTTGAAATTATATATATTTTATATTTAAAAATGGACTTCATTTTTGGATTCGGAATATCAAAATTATCCTAAGTTGAATTTTTGGTATTTTTCTGAGAACTTCCAATTTTTTATGAATAGTAAAAATACTTAAAAACAACTTTTTTAATAAAAATAATTTATAGTGATAAAATATACTATTTAGTGGCTTTAAAGTATAACTAGAATATATTTTTACCGTTTTATCCAATGGTGGTCATCAAAATTAATTTCACTTTGAAATTGGACTTAAACAATTGTCAATATTTTGATTGATATTCTTTCTTAAAAACACGCTATTTGTTGTAACAGCGGGAATTAATTATAAAATTAATTAATGAAACATATATGTTTGGAATATTGTAAAATAGACATCATTTTTGAATTTGGAATATAAATTATAGCTTAGAGTAAAATTTTGGCATTGTTTTGAAAAACTTCAATTTTTGATGAATAGTGAAACCACTAAGTGGTAGTTAAAAAACTGATTTTTCGTTTAAATGAAACATTAAAACTTCTGTGTTTTTATTTTAAAAAATCTTACATACATGGTAGTCATTAGGAATTAAAATGTTGTTAAATGGGACTAAAATAATTTTTTGGTGAATAGTAACTTTTAAGTTTAATTAATCGCGATTAAAGGTAATTAGTGAAATTTATGGTAAAAATGATATTATAAAAATAGAAAATACATTTACCCTTGTCCTACCCCTATTTGATGAGTCATGGCCGACAAATACAATCCATGGGTCAACTTGGGGACCCCATGGAGCCACTTTGGTAGGAAAATACCATTAAAAACGTTTTAATTAATGTTAAAATAATAATGTCACAAACATGAGTTATTTTACTAAAACAATTTTTAAATTGGGTTATACAAGTAATATATTTGACTATAAATATTCATTAGAAATATAAAAATATTTCTTACATCATGATATTTTTTTATAAATTTTAGACATTAAATAAATTAAATTATTTATGACACCATGATGATGCAACGATTACCTCATTAATTAACGATTTAAATAAAATGAAAAGATAATGTAAACTCTACGACATAAAATTGTAAAAAACCAATTGGATGAGCATATTTTCAACCCTTATCACCTTATACTAGAAATATATAAGTGTGGGACCTTTAAAGTCTGAAACTCATTATATAATAAAGTAACATTTCAAGACATTCCAAGAGTGTCCATCCTCTCCTCTTATAAAAGGCCCCCACCACTACCACCTTACTCACATCTTCAAAGCCATTTGGCTCAGACAACCTCTGCCAAAATACTCTCTCAACATCCCTCTATTACTCATAGAATCCTCAATTTGGTCATAATTCTTCTCGTGGAAGCCTTTGGCTCAAATCAAAAAAAGTGTTACGTGATTTTAAAGTAATGTCTTCTCTTATGTTATTTTGTTTTATATTGCTTATCGAACCCCATCATCTCTTTTTATTCATTTATTTTGTAAAAAAACCCATTATCTTCAATATACTAGGATGTTTTTATAAGAAAGAATCGAGCTACACTTACACACACCTACATCTAATGGTTATAGAACATACAGTTTCTGTGGATGGAAAATTTCCGCCTCACGAAACGATGACTGTTCAACACTCATATAACACCTTCAAAGGTGGCCATTAAGATGTCAATATATTTATATATGATATATAATATGTTTATGTTTTTCATAACCACTTTTATTTTTCATTTATGGCATACCATTATGGTTTCCATTATGGGTAAATGGGATAATTTCATTTTTGGAAGTGCGGACTACCGCCTCCTCAAAGTAATTTGAATCGTTAATGCCATATGTGGGATGTATAAAGGATGGAGTAAATGTTATTATACATTATATTATACTGGAATTATAGTATAAATTTATATAATTATAATTACATTCCATTAAATACGATATATAAATGAAATTAGTGTTCATGCGTACGTACGGCTTACCGTCTCCATGAACGGTGCATTTCATTTCTTATCTCTAAATGTTATGTAATATTATAAATGAATTTATATAAAATATATATATGATATATATGATATATAAATCATGAATATAATTCTGTATATCATGTATATTTCACCACATGAACAACTTGTAATTATAAGAAGTTTATTTTTGACTCAAGTACCAAAGATCGACAAAATGACCGCTATTAACTTAAATAATTACATAATGTTCATAACATGGTAATAAGTGGTATAATAGGAATAATGAACTTGAAAATGGTTCTTAAGAAAGTATAAGTTAACTCTTTTTTATTATCCAGGAGGTTAAATAACGATCGAGTCAAGTCGGGCCCGAGGTAAGGGAATTTCTTAACCCAATTTCAATTCATTGGGTTAATATCCTAATTTCAAATAATTTCATGATATTATTATGTCCTACCTTTTATTTGTACATTATTTATGTGTACTTATAGTAAATACACATAATATATCTATTTTATTTTAAAAATTATCTTCTTAGGGACTTCGTCTCAATCTCCTTTCATTGCGGCATATTTGGTTTTATACACAACATTCATTTATACAGTGTACAAACCCATTTGAATTTTACTTTTATTCAGAAGGAATCTTTTTATATGAAGCATTTTTACAAAATGACAAAAGAAATGTTTTTTCTTACGTATGCGGCGACAACGACTTTTCCGCCACTGTGACTATTATTTGAGTGTCGGCTTCCTCTATAAGCCATATCTTTCTTTTTAAAAGAAAAATAAATACCATGTCTTACTTTTCCTTTATTTTGGTATTGAAGATGGTTTTGATAATGTTTTTATTATATCAATGTGTTGTATTGATATCTTGTGATTGAAGTGTGGAAATCTTCTGTTTCCTTTATGCAAGTTTTATGTGATACAATTATGGTATGGTTTATGATATGACATGTTCATATGAGGAATGAATTGGACATAATAAGTGATGGGTGGATCCCTCTATAGCTCCTCGATGATCGGTAGGTCTCATGAGACAAACTAGTGTCTTGGAACGAGGCCTTGACAAAATCTTATTTGTATTCTTCGCACGAGGCCTTGGCTACATTGTTATGATAGTCTGGCATTATGCATTTCATCATTATGAAAGTGGTTATTGATATTGCATGTGATTATTCGACTAGTAGAATACCCATGTGAGTAAGTAAATGGAATTATTTAATTTTATTTTTTCCATATTATGCTGAAGTTAATGTTTAAAAAGGATTCTGTTTTAGTTATACACTACCTTAAATGTTAATGTCTATTTATGAAAGCATCCTTAATATTGTAATCCTTACTAAGAATCTTAGCTCACCCCTTTCAATGTTTTAATATTTTCCAGGATGTGAAGAAGTATTTTATTAATGACCTACAGGGATAGTCAGAAGAGGATATGAGTGTGGACTATGGAGACTTTGTTATTGTAGATTTTCTCTTTATGATGTAATGTAACATTTATGAACGTATCTAGTGTTTCTATGGATACTAAACTAATTGGTCTTTCGAGACTTGATCTTTTGTGATCATGCCAATGTTACATAATAATGCACCGACTCTGGGTAACTGAGGTCGGGGAATTACAAAAGTCCTTGATGTCCCCCTGTAAACCTAAAAATAGTTTTTCATAAGAATGATGAGTATTCTAGTATACCTAGTTGGAAAACTAAATCCTCCAATGCACAAGTGTGGGAAACATAAAAACAACCCCTACAAGAAAATAGTATAACCTCAAAAGACCTACCAAAGATAACTAACTAGTCTAGCCTCACTAAGAAACATTAACCAAATAATATAGGTCAAGTAATGTAGTAGTATAAGCACATCCATATTTTGGTACACCGCACCACATTCCCACTTGTAAACTTCTCATCTATAGTAGCTAAAGTATTTATGTTACCACTCTTCCGATAAGAAGTCACACAACCACAACCGTCTCACACACACATGGTCTTCCATCCACACACAATCCTTCCCATAGACACCAAGGCCACAACAAATACACATATCTCTTAAAGACACATGGTTATCATCATGAAGACCCTTGGGAAAAGAAACATGGAATGAAAACCCCTTGGAATATCATCCTAAAAAATCCTAAAAATATGATCTTGGACTATGTAAAGCCTCAATCTATTGCATCATGACTGAATGTGCTTGAGGAGTAAGAACTCAGAAGAGGGTGCGAGAAAGAATTTCAGCAACTGACCATCCATCCTCCAACTTTGATATTTTGAAAGAGACCCTCCCCCATAAAATGGGGGTGTTAGGCACATGGATCTCAATTAAAATGGATGATTATAGAAATCAAAAGGTACTAAAATTTATATATATATTAATAAACCACTCTTCTCAAAATACGAGTTTTATAAAAACAAACAAATGATCTCACTAGTGGAACTTTTTTTCCACCCCTATATGAACAACCACACAACACCCACATCGATGCACAATCCAACCCCCTTTTAATTTTTCCAATTTCCATAAACATATTTAAGGGTATTCACATTAATTTATTCTAGTACTATCGGGAAACTGCCCACCATAAACATACCAAAACAACAACAAAACCAGATTTGTAGTCCCACTACACACCCCTAGTCAACCACTTCCAACTATCATCCTTTAATGATATACCCCAAAATCATTGTGTCACAATCCCATCCCATATCCCAACTACCCCAAAAAATCCTAGATGCAGTCCAACTTCATAAAAAGTTCATAACAACTCCATAGTACCACTTCCCAACATTGATCATTAGAAAAACCACAACAAATCTAGTTTTACTGCCTACAAGTCTATCCATTCAACAATCAATCAGTCTCTCTAACTAAGATACCAACACACCATCTTCACTACCCCACACACAAAACCCCACAACAACTAAATTGTTTACCCCAAGACTACTACAAAACATCCCACACCATACTTATAGAAGCAACTCCCATACCAATCCATGTACCCATAATTGTGCCCATAATTGCAGCACCACAAAAATTCTCACTAAACCCTATAGAACACAACCCTCAACGTCACCTATCTTTAAGATGTATATTTACTCAGATTTTGTAAGAACTATTCATTAATCTACATGATAATAATGGGTGATCATGAATAGTTTTGCATCTTAGAGAACTCTTTCAATTAACCAAGTGCACATGTTTATGCATATTTCATGTTACAACTAATTATCAATCTTAAAAAAACTAGACGTAACCAATGCACAAGTAAATGCCACCAACATCATTGAATTTCAGAATGAGTATATCCAAAAGAACTATAAATTAATCTTATATAACAAATTAAAAACACATTGAATCATCAAACAACTCCCAGTAGGTAATTTAATTGAATGTGTTATCTTTTGATCATATTCACTTCTTATTTATTTTTGTTTTAAGAAACTATTTCACCCATTATTCACATGGAATCATTACTACACCCACCTGACATGACACACAGTTAAAGAGGGGCTGATAAAATCACCATCTAGATGATCAAAGTATCAAAGTTTATCCTTACACCAAGATGTAGGGATCGTGCAAGAATCATGAGTGATCTCCATGAAAACTGAGTTGGATGAGGATCTAGCACAGGAGCATGAATTGTCTATGTAGGATGTCTTTATGAACACATATATTGAATGATTAATATACAAAGAAGGTAATATCATGGAATTTATGAGCTAGATCTTATTTTAATGGAATACTGGTTTTAAAAATATTTAATGTGGGATCGTAGTCAAGATGATGTGGTTTAAGTATCTCAAATACTCCATAAAATTGGATATTAAAGATACAATTATTATGATTTAATACACCATTATAAATTATAAAATGATTTAAACTTTTATTACATCATATAAGATATAAGTTGGGTGAAACATGAAAACTGTGGAAAACATGGAAATCAACAAATGGGTCACCAATGGGTGAGTCACCGATGGGAGAGTCGTCATTGGGGTGCCACTAATGGGTGAGATACTGATACGACCGACCAATGCTAATCCACCGACACTGAGATACTAATTTTGAGATACAGATTTAATGACCTACCAATTCTGAGACACCGATGATGAGCTACTAGCATTGAGCTACCGATGCAAAAACAGGCAGACGCCTCAACCTTCTGATTCCCTATCTTGCTGACACTGGTGCCCCTAACTCACTGATGCTGAATCCTTTGACTCACTGACACATTGACATGCCGATGCACTAACATGCCAATGCATTGAATTTCTAACCCATTGACATGTTAACACACTAACAAGATGATGTTGATTCCCTGAGTTACAGATAGAATAATTGAAAAAATAGGAAATTTGGAAAACACTTGAAATAAAAAACTATTTCCTTTCAGAATGCCCTAAACACTAGTTATTCCTAAGGGAATATCCCAAAGAAATCTAGGTCACTACACATTGTAGATGCATACACAAAATGCAATAAAAAATAAAAACTTCCAAAAGTCATCTCCACCAAAATTATGATCATGTGCTATATCATCTTCTGCTATGACCAATACCATATATAATATGAATCAATCAATTTTTGACATGGAGACTTCCTTTATACATTCATATAGTCAAATAATCTAGTAAGGTACCATGGGGGGATGAGTAGGGTGTATGATAAAATCATAATAGGCCACCACCAATGGTGTCTAGAAATGATCCAACCAGGGTATATAACTAGTTAGTTTGTTGGTATAACTAATCAATGAGAAATATATGAAGTAAATAATAACAGTCAGTGCGGGTTCTTATAGGACACTTGGCAGACATTAGTAGCTTCATCATAGGTTGAAAAATTTCTGATCAAAAACCATAAATATATATATATTGTAATATATATATATATATATTTATATACAATATAAACCTATATTCACAAATTACATGACGATATAAGTAGGTCTATACAAGGATACTAGGTGTTGTGTGGACCTGAGCCATGACCCAGGAGTCTATAACATGCCTAATTGGTTAATAAATCAAAAATATCGCACATTTTATTATTCCCCAAATGAATGTGTGATGTCTTGCTCGTGTCTCGAGCCAGGAAGTTTGAGTCCTCATTCCCAGCACCCAATATAGAGGAATGTGGAACGTCTGTCCCATTTCCCAGATAGATGTATAACAGTAAGAGATATCAAGCTCAACACATGATATAAGTGTGAATGAAATTATATGCTCAACTGGTCCCTTAACCATAATTCCACAACAAATATTGAAGTCACGATCATAATAATAATATTCTCATCATGGAACACCTTTAGTATATCCATTACCATTTAGTAAAATTATCCATGGGTGAGAAATAGATATAATTCACATTCATAATTATATATAATGAGGTGTGGCCTTTCCACCAATTTAAATTCACATTAATCAATAAATTTAATTAATAATGACATTAAATTTATAAAAAAGTTCAATTAGAAAAATTATAATGTGTTCCAATCCATTGAAAAATTACATAAGAATGTGAATTTCGGTCAATATACCCAAAGGGGATGCTGCAATTGAGTTAAACATCCTCTAACCCCTTACGAAGGGTCCATTAGTGTATAAAAACATTAATATTAATATTTCTAAAGGAATATTACATTTTAATGATATGCATACCAAAGGGTGGGGTGTGGAATGAAAAAAAAATATACGAATAGAACTCGACATTTGTGGAAAAAAACTAAACCTAACACCTTAAAGCCATACATGACTCCTCATATAATATCAGCATCAGATTTCAATTTGTTCAAATGAAAAACAATGAATGGCCTCAAACCTTGAAACTATGGCATGAGATCTTACACCTAAATAGTGCATCATATATTAAGAGAAATGAATAAAGGAAGTAATATTATTCTATATCTTATCAATAGATATACAATTCTTATGACGGTGATCAATTTGGAGTCCATAAGAGAGATTTATCAGGAATACTAGGTTTTGATTTGGCTGAGGTCACAGGAGAAGGGAGGAATATCCATTCATTTTAAATGAGATAAAAAATAGAAAACATGAGGTTTTTACATTATTATGAAAAACATATATTTCCCTATAAAATGTATGGTATCACAGTTTGGTGACAAAATTTATTTAAATCGTGCAAAAATTGTGTGACCTCCACTGTCTAAGGAGGGATGTCACATTGGCTAGGGGCATAGTTTGGATAACCGTGAATAAGAAATGAATATGACATTGTCATAAACTAATCTGAAATTCACATGGGTGTCTACATGGGATTTAATGACTTTAGGCTATCCGGAGACTTCATGCTTCTCTTTGAAACTCCCACATATTTCGGGGAACAATGCAATTTGGTTGACACAGTTCCATCTAACTATGTGGCCTAGTCATCTTCTCCAAATTCCATGTTTGTTAGCTTTGAAAAATACCTAGAAACCATATTTACCTTCATGAATCCATTATGTTATTTTATAAAGACCTAACTATTTAATTGAAGAAAAAAATTAATCTATACCTTTCAGAAAAGTCAAGCCATTACAAGACATTGACATAGAGAAGTTCATCGAAGCAACTGTCATTTTCCCAATCTCTAAGTCATAGTGGGTCATCCCAATCCATGTTGTCTAAAAATAACACAATATAAATATATCATAAATAAAAAAATAATCTTATTAAAATTAAAATGAAAAATTGTTGGAGTGTGTTTATAGATTATATAAATCTAAATCGTGTCACCATAAAATCTGACTTTACCATAACATTAATTGACCAAATTCTATTAAGGATTTCATTTAATACACTATATTGTTTCATGTATAGTTTTAATTGTAAATCTTTGTACTAATTTCTCTATATGTAAAATATAAGACCAAATTCACTTTTCATTTTGGGATCTTTTCCTATAGTATGATTTTATTTTCAATTTGAAACCACATGTACATTTCATATATTTTGGGTATGTTTTTTCTTAAATCACATTTATTAAATCATAGAGGTATTCCTTAAAGACCTTACAATTCAAGATGTATTTTTTAATTATTTATTAAGGAATCAATATTTTTAAACTACAAATGAGAATTTGTTTTCTTAAACATAAATATTAACATGTTTTGAAAAATAAAGGAATAGTTTGAGGACACATGATTTCATTGAAATTCATTGTAGTAGGAAATTCATTTGTTGAATAAATAGATTCTTTACCATATCTGACTTCTGTAAAACAACATATGTCAGTCTTGGTCCATGTGGGATACTAAAGAAGATTCATCACGAATTGAAGAAAGATTACTATGGAAATTTAAATATTTCATTTAAAACAAGATTAATTATATTTTAGTGATGATTGTATGAATGGATTTTATAAAACAAATAAAAAACATATTATGCCACTAATAATTTGGCCCTCAAATTGGGAGCACTAATTAAAAATTCTTTGAGATGAATCCAACCGAGCCATGGGTCCGACTCTCTCAAAAAGAATGGATGGATAACCACAATTCATAACATATCCTTCAGTATCCTTGTATTCCACTCAAGTAAATTCCATAAATACTGAATAATAATTCCCTAATGTTTTTTTCATTAGGAACATATAGAACTTATTTACATCAAAAAAAGTGGTAGTATTTTCAGATAATTTATGGTGTATGTACTTAACGCTGAAGGATAGTGCCATGACATGGTTGGTAAGAAGTATATTACTCTATGAAAATATAAACTGATAGATCAAGAGTAAAAGGGGAGATGAAAATAAAGTGAATGACTATCTTATCAAACATTAAAAACTAGATGAAAAAACTATTCCAAAACCGAACCCACTTAATGAACATATGTTGAGTGAAAAACTCTACATCAAGGAAGTATAATTACCATCGTATGCTAAAATGGTAAATTATTTTTTCTTGTATGTGATAAAATATCACCTTTATTCCCATAAAAATAACGAACAGAAATCTGAATATTGATTATATATTTTTGAGGATGGAAATTTTGTTTAAATTATGTAATGAAAAATTCAGAAGAAGGTTAATATTGTAAACTAAATAATTATTATTTATCAAATTTTATCACACATTAGATTTTTGAGGACACATTAGACCTCAATTAATGTTAATAAATATCTTTTAATCATGAATATATTTCTCAAACATGTTTAAATAATATAATGAACAATTTAATAAGATTGAATAGTGTCAATTTTCCAGAAATATTTCAAAAAGATAAGAAATGAATCAAAAACCATTCTTTTTTAAATCATTATTGTGTGGTGAGGTTATTTTATAGGAACCATTCCTATGTTATGTTGTAGTTCTTATATTCTAGTTATTGTTAATTATGTCACAAATGTGTGGAATCCAATGAAACTAAGCTTTATGATGAAAAAGATGAGTCTGGTATTGTTCGGCCGAACATATTTTGTAGATTCAAAGTGAAAATTACTTTAAATAATTGAATAAGTGACTAATTTTTGGAAACAAATAATTAATTCCTTGCTTAAGATGTATCAGGTGCATCATAATAAAACTACACCCTATCATCCTCAAACTAATGTACAAGATGAAGTGTACAACTTAGAGATTAATGGTATTATAGAAAAAATGGTTAAACCCAACAAAAATGAATAGATCCACTCCTTTGATGAAAACTATTCTAATAATGGAAAACCTATAAAATTACCATATATATGATCCCATACTAGTTCATTTATTAGAAGAGATGTAATTTACCGGTGGATTTGGATGAAAAAGATTTTTTGGTTATCAAAAAGATGAATTTTGATTCAGTGAGTGTTGGAAAATTGTGAAAACATTAGTTATAATATCTACAAGACATAAAATGAGATAATTTAGATATTTCTAGAATTTAAAAATATATAAATTGAGTTGAACATGAAAAAATATTTTAAAAATATATATTTAAATAAGGATATCATTTTTTTCTCTATAATTACATATTGAAGTTAGTGAAATATAAGCTTCATTCATGGTTGGACGAACATTTTTTTATTACTCATGTATAACATGTTGGTTCCATTATTATCTATAATGGGGAATAATTAATCACATTAACTATTAATGGTGATAAGATGAAATAGATCAATGTGAGTCTACCTAAAGTAAAAATGGAGGAGCTCAAACTTCTCCAACTCATAAACTGATTTCATTCCATGTGGTTTGGTCTATCCAATTATGTTATCCATATTAACTTATAGTACCCAACCGAACATCTGATGTTTTAATATTATTTAAGAATTTTTGATATAATCACATCTCTTTTCATGACTTTGATCTTTTATGGAGTGGTTCTTACACTGGTGTGAATTAGTTTTCTATAGGTCTATCATGGATGGATGACAATAGATAGATAAGACAATATAATAATGTGATGAAAAATAACCCTGAAGAAAGGGGATTTCATTCTTACATTATTCATTCATTAACCCCAAGTATCATTGTGGGAAAATTTATTTTAAACTTGAAATTATAGTAGTTATTTTTAAATGAAAATTAATCTCCCATTCATTGAAATTATTATTTACTCAATGAAACTAGGGGGTATGAATTTATTAAAAATTACCCGATTCTATAGATTAGGTTTTAAATGATAATGTGATTTAATGATTATGATTGAGAATTGAATCATTGTAGTGATGAAAGATTGTTACTTTTGTGAATCACAATTTTATAGAATTAATTGATTCTTGTAGATTAAATTTCCCTCCCATTTTTTTAATATTTGGATTTATAAAATTAATATGTATTTATTTGATATTATTTTTATATATGTGGGTTATTTCCCAAATTTTTTTTTTCATTTCCAAGAGGATTTTAGGACCCCATAAATTCTATATTATCATGTGAATATTTATTAGGTAATCTTGGAGAATGTAACATTCTAGAATGTTCATTACATAATGTAAAACGTATGATGATGAAAAACAATTAACATTATTGTGTAATTTTTTTGATAATACATTATCCTTCATCATCAGCATGTACATTGATCCTTGTTTTGGCACATAGATGTCATGAATAAACATGTTAGGAATATTCCATGTTTCAAAAAAATTATATCTTGTCCGACCTAACCATGGTAATTTATTGATAATTTAAACAATATGTGTGGTTTGAGGTAAGTCATGGTGGAACGATAAAAAAATTTATAATGAAGTTGAATGAGGTTTTCATCTTGTGTGAGGGAAATGTTCTTAATTATTATATTTTGCATCCCTGTATTACCCTCTAAAAAAGAGAAATAATAAAATATGTTCAGACATGGTAAAATCATAAATCATTATCACTATACCCATGAATTTAATAATATATATTTAAGTGGTGGATGTAATTTTTTTTACGAGAATAATAGTTAAAAAAAATTAGAGATTTACAATAGGTGTAAACTCATTCATTATTATTTTATTGATTATTCCCTTACATAGAGCGTTGGAAGTGAGAGTTTTAAATTTGAAGTGTATATAAAAGTTGAGATATTACTTTACATATCAAAATTTACTTAATTTATATATCACACATTATAATATAGAGGTAAAATCCCAGTTTGAGCCTAATGATTTTCACATCAACACCTACAAATATTAATCCCACGAGTCTTTAAAAACATGATTAAAATGACCATATAGTTTTTTTGGTTTTTGTCATTACAAAGTGGAGAATGTATTACCATTGCAAGAATATGGAAAAGGATCCTGTTGACATGAAATTTTCACAACACAAATTTAAATTTTATCATGATTTATGAGAGAAAATAATTAAAAATTTATATAGATAATCAATTTACATGATTGAAAATAAGTAATGGGGAAAATATATTGAATAAATGAGAATATCCATAATTTTCAAAAGGAAGTAAGTTTGATATATTTATAGATTGTTTCATAGAAAAATATTAAGTTGAATTAATGTTTATTGTAAAATTTGAAAACATGTTTTAACAAGGTTTTTATTTATTTTAATTTTAAATAATGGTGTCATTGGTGACCTATTTAATTTAATGATGATATTTAATGCATGAGGAAAATCATAGTTAAAGTGTGAGGGAATTTTATAGAGTCATCATTTCATGATTTCTTTTAATGTTTATATAATTAATTTCTATTTTTCTTAATCAATTTTTCATTTCCTTCTTGAGAGGAAGGAGAGTGTAAGATTCACATGAAAGAGGTTTCAAAACATTTGGTCCATGATCGATATTGGATTTGCATATGGGTGTGGCCCATTATGTGAGTTTGATGTTTAGTGGAATCAAATACCAATAATAGCTGATATGATCCACTACCTCTATCAAATTTAATAAAATAATTTCTTATGTGGGGCAATGGGTATAAAAATAATGTTCATCAGTTACCTGAACATTGTTTTTCAAAAATCATTCCACTCACTTGGGCTCTAACACAACGTAACGCCACCTCCACTACATGATGTCTCCTTACACCATCTCTAAATCATTGATAAACTCCATGGTAGTTTCTAGATCACTCAATAACTTGTCATATTATCAGTTTCGAAGCTTGTAATCAACATGAATCAATTCTAGGACCTCTAAAATGATGGAAAAACACACTATGAGTTAATATTGAATCATTCATGATTTAGAGTCACATATAGATATTATAAAGGATTAATAGAATAAGGACAATACCAGATTAACTGAGATTCATCAATGTACCTATGTAACCACCACAATACCACATGATCGAATAAATATAATTTGATATGTGGAACAGATTACTACAAGAAGAAAAGTAATATGATAAAATACACTGGAAAATGGATATTAAATGGAAATTTCTTGGTAAGACATAGATGCAATCAACTACTTGAGTCATGGGAGAAGACAACTATGATTCCAAATTGGTACAATAACTCATGGAAATAATTTTCTACCTTCGAAAAAGTGAATATGTGATCCATAAAATAAATCATATTTGTGATATCATTCATAAAATGGCCATGTAGTCCCATTGGTAGAAAAAATATGTAAATCAAAATAAAAATTTGAATACCATAAAATGTATATTTTTAAAATATGTGTATGGGGATTTTATTTTTAAAAGATCAAAGCTAGTATTTAATCTTGATGTGAGGAGGAAGATTATAGAAATTGGGGGAATTAATGACAAATTTACACACTCAAAATGAAATATGATAATGGGGATTTTAATTCACTATTGTGGAGGAAGGGGAATCACAATATTATATCTTCCCATGATACATCAAGACTCTATAGGCTTTAATTTTTTAATCCCAATATCTTCTAAAATGTATGAGATGCACCCCGGGTCTCATTGAGGTCTTATGACAAGGCTCACATACCAAGACATGATTGTGAGAGAGATTAAGATATCTTGGATATGTAATGATATTAAAAAAATAGATACTAGATAAGTCATAGTATTTTATTACCAATATCAAAATCGGTAGGATACTGCGCAAGGAGAGTGGACACTATTTGTCAAGGAGATATATTGAACGAGTTCTACTAGCTATAACTCTATATTTTCTACTACATTATCCTGTCCATTACATGATTCCGAAATTATTTCTACCACAGAAGACCATTTTATCCTCATTAATAGTGGTCTACAAAACATGATTCACTGTATGATATGGAGGTGAACAAATTATAAATCATTAGTCTATGGATTTTTATTTAATGAATGTATCTTCTCTATTAAATGAATTTTAGAATATAAATTTAAAAAAATATTTATAATGTGACTATATTTATGATTAATTCATTACTTATATTATTTATTTGAAAAAATAATAATTTCTCCCACTTATTGAATTTTAATCACATTGATTTATTAGTATAATATAAGGTGGAAGTGTTAATGGTTTTCTAATGCTATGAGGATGAAACAATTATCGAATTTGGATTCTTTAGAATTATGAATTTTTTTTTGGTATTTCACAAGCAATTCAAAGATGGATCATTATTGCTTTCAAAAATTACAAATAGGATAAGTCAAAACAAATAATGCCTGAGGATAACAATCATCATCATAAAAAATAACAAAGGGTGAAAACAGGTATGAAATTGTATAACCATTCATTTAATCAATCAATAATTAATAAAGATTTATTTTGAAAATTCAAGGATATAATTATAAAAGGCAAGCTAACCATATAATCCTAGTCACTTACAAATAATATTAATTTTTTTCCAGAGTCCTACTTTATTTTCCAGTCTTATGAATTTTTTCCTACTCAATATAGTCACACATGTGACAACAAGATTAAAGCAATTCTCATTTGGGACGACTTTTTATAATACTATCAGTACATCCAATAGGGTAATTATCTCACATTTCCCAAAACCTATTATGCATTTTCTCATAGTGATTACTTGAAATGATGTCTTATTTTTTACATCCATAGAAATATTCTCTAGGAATAGTTAAATATTTTTATGAACAATCTTTTTTAGGAATAATTAATTAATTCCTTTATATGAGAATATAATAATAATTTTAATATGATTATTTGATTAATAAATTTTGGGGATTATTGAGTATTTGATTATTATATAATATAAAGTGTTTTCTTAATAATTTTGTAATAATAATATAATTTCTATATATATTTAGTATTTGGTGAAGATTAATACCCATTTTCCTTTCCCCATCTATCATGTAATGAAATCCTACATGAGTGTTGGTTGTCTTATTACACTTCTATCTTTAATGTTCTTCTATATGCCGAAGAGATAGTGCCCTATGTAATTTTCACATTACCTCTTGTTTTATTAATCCTTTAATTTTTTTCTATAAATTCTCTACTTTCTTCCTTTATGTATATTTTATTTTTTAATAAACCCTCAATTCAGGTCAATTCCTATGTAAATTATAGTTCATCTTTCAAAATTTGTCATATTAATCTTGGAAATGGTAAATATATTCAATTAGACTGTCAAACATCATTGAAAATATATCTAAAAATTTCATAGACACTAATTGATATAAATATCAACATAAATGATTATTTAGAATTAGTTAATTAAATATTTAAAAATATTATGCCACTACTGACTGATATAACCATTTTTTCTAATAATAAAATATTTGATTCCATGAAGGGAGATAAATCCCTTCCCTTTTCATCCCATTAATATAAAATCTATTAATTATTCTATAAATCTTATAAATATCTTTTTAAATTAATTTATTCTTATTAAATGGTGTGATTGGTTATCTAAAATGGATTATTATATATAGTATTTATTAAATCATTAAACATTTAAACTCTTTTAGGGAGTATGTGTTTGGAAGATTATAGTTTTACTATGAGTATAAAAATTATATTCGATATAATTAAAATAAAAACCATTTTTACAAGTTATATTCAGGTTTAGTTTTGATTTTTAGTAATTGAGGGTGTATATATGAAGAAATTTTTATGTCATGGAATTTCATTCTAGTAATTCAAGGTTGGTATTCCAGCACAATAAATCAAGGTGGAAAGTCCTCAAGTAATGACTTGGTCAGTTAGTTGTTCAACATGTGTTTATAGGATCATTAAATAATTTTTAATCCATTATGATTAAAAATGTTAGTTTATTATTACTACCATGAATTGGTTATATTAAATAGATTATGGTTAATAAATACATTTCCCTTAAATAAAAGTGGATCATTTTTTTCATTTTTTTAAATTTTATGTCTATTTATTAAATTATGGTGTTTTTTTAAAGTTGTATTTATATATCTATACAAAATTAAAATTCATTATTATAAATGAATTTAATTAAATACATTATTTATTATTTTTAGTATGTTTTTAATAATATAAATGGTTTTATGAAGGTATTGTATCAATTGGGAGTTTATGGGAAATCATGCGGAATATTTTTACTCAACCCTACATTATATTGTATATTTGTATATAGATATTGTGTTATGAGATGTATATAAGTGGAAGAACTGCTTATTTGTTTATAAAGGGTCTTAGTATTCATGTAAGATAATTGGATTCATAATCTTTAATTTTTTATGATATATATATATATATATATATATATTAGAATTATATAGTTTTGGTAAAATTATACGGTTTAGGAATTAAATTAAATTATTTATTTTGATAAAACATATGTATATAAATTTTAAATGTTTTTTACAATGTGTACATGTCATGTATTGGGAGATTTAATAGTGTTTGTATTATTTGTAAATATTTTAATACTAATTGTTGTATAATATTGTTTAATATTGGATTTTGGAAATTAGAACTTTTAGAAACATCATTAAAAAAATACAGAAAAAATTTTGTGATATAGAAAATAAATCATCTATGATGTAAATTGTTCCAACATAAGATAATTTTCACCCTCACAACTTATAATCATTGATAGGTAGATCAAATTTTGGTTTGTGTATCTTTGTCAATGGATAATTAAATGGAATCGAAGTATATCTGTGTAATTGAGTTAGTAGTATGTTTAAGGATTGGTTGGCTAGGACCTAATAACTAACCTATAAATATACTCAACCAATTATATTCATAGTGGAATATAATGTTACCATTGATATATATGTCTTGGGAAATTCCACTAAACCCATTAATATGTAGTTTTTAATTTGATGTTTTCAATGTGTTGTGTCTTATACATGAACATTTAATACATGCAATGGATTTTGAATCACATGCATAATGATAGGTATATTATCTTATATATCATATGTATGGTTTAATTTTATTTTGGAAAATATATTTTAATCTCTTTTATAAAATATAAATATGATTGTTTAAATTTTTTTATAAAATTTCTAAAAAATTTAAAAAATTTATATGAGGAATTTAATTAAGGGATGATTAAAAATGAAATCATTTCATCAAAAATAATTTAGGTTATGATATTTATTCTTGTATATATAGAAGTGTAATTGATTTTAAATATTGTTTTATTAATTAATTAATAAATTTTATTATTTTATTATTCTCGTATATGATAAATATAAAATATATTTTTATAATGAAAATTATATATTTTTAAAATATGATAAATACAAAGTCATTTATGGGGTATTAATATTTTATTGTAATGATTTAATGTTTTTTAAAATTTCACCATTTATTATATTATTTATATTCAAAAAATTGTTTATAACTCTATCTATTTATTAGTTGGATTGATGAAATTTATAAAATGGTATATATATCATTATTGAATAAATTGAAAAGTAAGGATCACATAATATATCTTTACAAGTTCATTTAGTTTTATAACTAATTGTTTATGTTTCTCAAGTACACATTATAGGTATGGTGTTTATTAATTTTTATTACTTTTTTTGTTTTTTAAACACGATTATTCATATTTTCTTTAGATATATAGTTCTTATTTTGAGTTATAGTTTTGTTGATATAGTTTAAATGAATTTTTCATTATTTTTCTTATCATGAAATGAGTATTTAAATGATATCCAGTTTAAAAAGTGATTAAATTTCCATAAGACTATAATAATTATTTTATTATGTTAATTGAGAATGGGATTTATGAAAAAATTTATTATTTTTAATATTTCATGTAATAAATGTTTGTGTTTTATTTTATATGTATAATTCTCATCTTAATTTATTATTTATAAATATTATATTTTTTCAAAAATTAAAATAACTTATTGGGAAATGGTAAATTATTTTTTTGGTTTAATTTTAATTATACTGATTTTAATTATATGAAAATATAAATTTGTATGCTTTCTATTTGTGTATTAATATTTCAATGATTCCATAAATTGTATATCTACTATAAATTTTAATTTGAATTTCTTTATTTTTATAGTTTTGGTATAATATTATGTTGTTTTGAATATTTAAACATTAATGGCTATTGATTTTGGTGTAAAATATATTTAAAAATAGTAGATAAATTTATTTATAAACAATATGGTTTAAACATGTTAAAACTTTTTAATTACTTAGGTATAGTTTTTCAACTATTTTTTATTTAGTTATCTCCTAGTCTCATAATAATAAGAATTTTTTTATTTTAAGTTTATATTTCAAATATAATATTTAATTTGAAGTATTTTTAATGATTAATGATTGTTATTATGGTATATGTAGAGCATGGGCCATTATATTAATAATAATAATTATTTTTGTTCTTTTGTTCCAACTAATCAAGATAATATTTTCTATATTTTATGAAATATTTAGATTGAGAGTGAATTTATTTATACTTGTGGAAAACATACTGCATTATGATTTATTTTAAAATTAATTTTCAAAATTGAAATAATATAATTTCCTTTAATGTATGACTATTTTTGTATGTATATCAACAACTCATATTATAATTTGTAAATTTTCTTGTTTATAAATTCATGTGGGGATGATATTTTATTATTTTGTAAAAATTCAAGTATCATTTAATTTTTATTTAAGGAGTCGAAATCTTGTTCTTTTCTTTCTCAAGTAAAGAACTCAATTAAATTGGGAGAATATTTAAATAGGATTAAAACTAATTTATAAGATTTTGAAATGATATTAATTTTTATAATATCTTATATTGTAATGTTAAATTGAATTGGCAGTGAAATATCTTAAATATGTTATTTTGACTAAAAAAGTTAACAAATAATTTTTATATATAACTTGACATTATTTTTTTAAATTATTAGTATATTTTAATTAATTTTGGGAAGTATTAATATTGAAAAAAAAGAATTTTTTTGGTCTATCGTTTCATTTTATTACAACAAAACATGTGTTATACTGGTTTTGTGTTTTGTTTATTATAATTTCAAAATAAAAATCTACTAAAATGTGTAATGTAACATTATAATGGGTGGAATATTTTAATGATTATCATGTCCATAAATTGGTTTTCAAAAATTAGATATTGTGTAAATAACCTCAATAGATTAATTGAGTTTCAATTATATTGGAATGAGACATGTATTTTAGAATAATTTTTGATTTTCTTAAGTTAAATTGAGTGTTATTAAATGAGTATTGAATTATAATGTAACATAATCATGATGTATGTTTTATTTGTAGTGATAAAAAAATAATCTAACATACCTATAAAATTAGTACTATGTAAATTATTCTTAGGAATTTTGAATGTTGGAGACACGATAATATTTTAGTCTATAATTTGTCATAGAGCTTTCCCAATACCTTATACATGTTTCTATATAAGTATGAGTTTTTTAATTTATGATACAACATAATATATGTGTTTAAAATTTTTTTTGTTTACATTGAAAATTTATTAAAATTACAAACATGGGTTCATATAATTATCTCTAATTTTTAATATATATATATATATATATATTAATTTATATATATAAATTTCTGTCTCCGAATAATGTGGTTTTACTCTAATGTATATATGGTTTGGAAGTGTAATTAAAAAGAATTAATGTAAATAAGTGTGTTTTTTATTGGTTTACAGTAAATTTTTTAACATAATGGATTTAAATATTTCAATTTTTTAGTTATATGGAAATATCTTATAGTAAAAACTAATTATATTGAATCTAACTAAAGAATTGTGTTTACTTATTTTGTTTTATGATGAGAATATTTTTCCATTATAAGATTTTGAAATATTATAATGAATATTTTTAGATTTAGGTGAGAAGTCAGAATGAGACTCCGGGGATCAGTAAGGCTCTATATTGATATATTTAAATTATTAAATATAACATGTCATGAACTTGAATATTTTCAGAAAAAGTGGGTTTCCCATTGTATGGCACCTTGTATGGTAAATCTAAGACCATGGTTGACTTAATAATGTACGTGTTACCCTAGGTGTGAAAAAAATTTTGGTAGGCATTAGTCATCCCACAGAAGGCATCCATCGATGCGCATGTTAAGTAAATTATTTAATTTATTAATATATTTTAAATGTCTTAAACATTAACTTCATCCTTAGATCCCCTATTATGATGAAACCCAATGTTTAGAAACAAATCACTTATAGATTAAAGTACATAGGATATATTCATTGCAAAATGAGAATGTGGATCGATATTGTTGTTCAGGAAGGATCATTAGATAGACAATGAACATGTCCAGATATTCTTGATCCACATTAGTGAATATATTCTTCACAAATATTCAATCCATTCTATAGGCAAGGATCATTATATTATTAATTTTTTCCAAATTTCACTTTATATACCTGAATTCATATATCAAAATTAATATTATATATGATTGACTCCTTCACATGTGGCTTTCCATATTTTTTGGTATTATTGATTTGATTATTCCTTTCTTTCAGTTTGATTACAACCATGGATTCTATAATTATGTATTTTTTGGGTGTGGATATACTGGAAAATTATTTATTAAATTCCTTATTGTTCATTTCCACCACCAATATAAATTTTCTTAACCATTTTCTATTGGGGGAACCTCTGGACATTTCTTGGTTACATTCATGTGTGATTGAACCACTAGATTCATAGTGGATGCGTGCATGAAATGCATGTTAGTGTTTTATGGAAGTAGCATGGTTTGATGTGGGTTATGAGTGATGGTGACATTGATAAGAGGCATGTTATGCATGCTTCATCCATGGTAGAGGTCTGTTGTGATGGGATGAACCAAATGGGGTATGGGATTAAGAATCTGGGTACCAAAAATTGGTTTTCTATGGGAATTCCTACATCTATACTCCCTAATGAGTATTATTGTGGAAATAGTAGTTGATCTAAATAATGAATGATTCATGATTCTACCATTAGTGTTTGGGATTGTTTTACATACATGGCATGTTTTGTAAGGACAGATGACATGAAGTCCTCTGGCATCAGAGGATAGGGTTTCAAGGGAAGTTATGTATCACACACCATGTATTGAAAATACACATTATGTAAACAAATGATGGGGGATGTAAATTTAAACTTTGGGTACCCAGGAATGGTAATTTTATGGAACAAAATCATTTATATAGTACACAAGCATGATTTTATAGTCGTACAAGGCTAGGGAACCAAGAAATGACCAGTGTATGCGGGCGCGACCAGGGGCATGAGTTGGAAGGACATGGGTATGCCCCAGACATCTTGTAAATTCCATGAACCACATGTATATATCACGTAGTCCTACATGGACATCTAATCCATATAATTAAAAGTACATGATCTAGTGTCCAGGAGAGGCCATATGTCATGTGACCTTAGGTAACCACCATATACCTTCCTTAAGATCATGTAATATCTATAATTGGTCTATATTATCAGAGAGATAGTAGGGATGGAAACTCCGCAATCACATTAATGTGGGCGTCCCCAATACACATTACATAGTTAGAGTTGGTACTCCCCCATACTATAGCTGGGGAAAAGTCCATTATATACAATGTGGAACTCCAATACTTTCGAGTTCTGATGGTGAGTGGGTCTCCATATGAGTTAATGTTCCCTTGGATGTGTGGAGTTGTGGTGAGGAGCTTACCCCTACATAATATTTTTATTGAGGTAACACAATATGTAGGTACTATAGATTATGATCCCATAGATAGAACATGAATTGGGGAGGATCCCCCCACCCTATGGTATTCATCACAAGTGGTCATGAAGATCCATCACTAGTGTAATTATACAACGATGGTAAGGAGTAGTGATGAGGTGAAGTCATTTCACATAGATTACTTTGATATTGTTCATGGTAATGGGGATTAGATATTATAAATTTGGAGATGTAGGATAACTCATCATTCATATATATAATTTAGATATGGAGATACCCATTCTCCTATGCATTGGATTATTTATAAGAATATATGTGTATTTAGTTCTTTTTTTCTTTATAGCGTATGGGTTGACCAGACTATCTTGTTATTTTATATCTCCCATTATGGTATTGAGGGTCTTATTTTGGGTTTGTATATACTCCCCCTATATGGTCCACATCGACATGTTTCATGAATTATTAAAATCATTTAAATAATATAGCTTACACCGTTAAATTATATTGTAACATTGGTGCATTGACCATGGTTAGTGGTCAAACATTGAGACTAGGTCCTGATCAATCTTATGTTTTCCTCTTATCCTGGTTATTATCCCGCTAGGACCTCATTTCTGGTCAGGAATGTATTTTGTGAATTAATTCATTGATTTTAAATTATCACACATTGTTGTATTCCATAGATGTTATTTCATGCATGGTTATACAAAATATGATTAAATAATTTACTTTTTAGCTTCACTTTTTCATTGAGATGGTTGGGTGTGTGCATACAAGTACATTATGAAAAGGAATCCTATTCTATTTTTTCCTACTCAAGAGTTTTCCCTATCCCCTAACATACTAGTGCCATGCTTTAGGTGCGTCACATGAGTTATTATTATACTAGGAGGCTTCTATGGGTTGGGTTAAGACATAGTGGTACCAAAGGGGTTAATGTAACGACTGCAATTTGGTGTCTAACAAGATGTGAGTTTTTTATTTCATAATTATGGAAATAGGGTTATAGTGTATCCAGTTCATATTTCATGATATGAAAACAGTTTTTTTGATGTGATATACATATATAACCATCGGGACTCTGGGAAAATTATTTTTGAACTTGAACATGTAGGCCCTGGTTATAGCTCTAACATTTGTATAGACATCATATACAAATAGATTGTCATTTCCAAGTCCGTCGTCAGTTATCTCTATAGATATACTCTATTACCATTGTATGTCTTGACAAATCCTCGATTCCTAAACAATGATAGAATGTTATGATTATAAGACTTTATCCTGATGATGACTTGTTGAGATATTAGGAATTAGTTCAGGTAACAATTTATGATGTATATCCTCTAAGTGGGCACATTGTAGTGATACCACATGTTGAGAAGTTTATAGATCCACCTATAGTAGACATGTGGGGGATCAATGACATAATGGGATGTTTATAATTCTAGATGGTTATGAAAATTATTTTCAATGGATAAGTGTGTTATGCATGTTTTAGAAATATATAACACTAAGGATTCATGTAACTCCATACCCTTGGGCAACACATGAATGTATCATTGATGTTGTTCATGATTTTTCAGTATTTAGTGTCCAACATATTAGATCGTTGTTCTCACCACCAGTATTATTTCTAGAATAGTTGTTGGTTTTTGGCGGTGCTGACAGATGAAACACATATACATAGTGTGAACTGTTATTTTTTGGGAAAGAATTAAACTATGATTCATGGAGGGAAATACCCCTTATATTTCATTAGAGTACTGGATTTATGTAAAGGTTCTCGTGTCATTAATGGATTGGGACCCTCTTGATGGTGGTCATGGTAATGAAAAATCCCTTGGATGACATAGGATGACGGTTTAACCCTATGTTTGTGATGTTTTGGCAGATTTGGGCATGCAATGTAGTGGAAAATTTCCCTACCAAGACTCATTCTTTTGACGTGATAAAAAATAATGTGGATGACACATTTTCAATCAAATAATATTTTATCAAGGTGTGGTTGATTTGTTTCATTAAATTTTATGTTTTAGGTTGTCTTAGTGAGATTATGTGTCCAAGAAAGGCTAGTTTTTCTATAATACATGGTATGAGGAAATGATATCTAATTGTAGAATGGGATTATTACCAAGTGGATCATGGTGTGTTTTTTGGTACAAATTTTCCTTCCATACCCCTACTTGTAGTTTTAGGGAAATTTGGAATGAATTATCCTTAAATGAATACTTATAACAAAGAATTATGGGGCCAACTGAATATTTATTACTATGGAAATGAAGTTTGAAGATTTTATATTAGAGGATCTGTTATCAAACTTCTATTAACAATGTGACATGACTATGGGAGGAGATAGATCATTATGGGGAGTCATTTTGTAGCCAGTAGTGAGGTACCACATTTTTTCCCTCATAGTGGAATAAAATCTAAATATATATGGCTATCATAACTATTACAATGGGGAGTTATACTGTACTAAAGGGGATGGGTAATAATTTTCCTACTTGTGTTAGGAGGAATATAATTGAGTGTAGGATTAGATCTTGTGTAGGAAGATAAAACTAATTTTATTAGTTGGCGAGTATGCCCCATGAAAAAGATGAAGCCTTGAGATTTCAGCTTCAAATGATGGTGGAGTAGGAGTATATAAATCTAGAGGATATTCTTATTTTACCTCTGATAATTTTTTTTTACATATATCAACACCCAAGGATCACCTAATATATATTTCATCATATTGAAGGACCCCATATAGTTTTGAGAGTTGAATGTGTAGTTGTTGAATCTATAGTGTAAAGGATTGATAGACCTAGACTGTTTCAAAGAGAATGTAAATTCAGGTAACCTATGATAATTATGAGAGCCTGAGGAGAGGTATAGACAAACATATCCTTATGTTGGTGATAGTTAGTTATGATCACCCACTACTAAGGATATACTTCTTTTAATAGTTGTTAGGGGAAAGGGGTTTATAGAGATGACCTCGGGATGGGTTATCTCTAGTTCTAAGTTCAAGAGGATGATACACTAAGGATGTATTTATAAATCCATTACACATTCCTTGAGTTTTAATAATACCTCTAATGCATTTCAACTCTCCAAATGTGATTGTGGGATTTAAGAACATGTCTCTTCAACCATCCATGGATCAGTTCATGGCAGTCTGCATTAATGAAATCCATAAGTACATAGGGTCAGATGTGGAGCACAAAAGACATGTGTGGATGGTTATATTTATTCTTTATGATTGATAGTTTTATTGGAATATCTAAAATCATCACTTTTTTCTTTTTGTCATACATTATTGAATATATCTTTACGAGCATGGGATTTATTGTGGACCCAATTATTATTTTAATAGTTTTTCTTGTGATCCCCCTATAAGTGTGCAGGAGGTGTAGATTTTCCTCAAAATGGAAAGGTTTTATTAGAGTTATGTGAAATACATTTTTATGTATATATTCCAATTTGGTAGCATTGAAATAGTACATTCATTTTTTACATCCTCTGCAGTTTGAGATTATTCATGGAGTTGAGTGAGTGGTTGGCCAGTGATCTGATGTTGATACTACATAAGAGTGAGTCATGTGAGTAGTGTTTCATAATTCCTCTAATGTAAATATTTGATGTTTTTTGAAAAAAAATATGTAAAATTATATTATGGGTCGACATAGTGAGCACAATGAGTAGGTTTATACAAATGACTCGATCATTCTTATGGAAGTATTCACCATATAAAATTGTATGTGTTACCTCTTTGGAGTTATTTTATTGTTTTCTCAAAGTAGAAGAGTCATAGTTAAATATTCACTCCGGGTGATCTTAACCATAGACTTGGGAACTTATTGGATTTTCTATAGTACTTTTACAATGAGATATTCAATGTTCTATGAATGGGAAATATGGTAGTAATTTCCATAGAATGATGTTATGTTCCACTTAGAGGAGGGTTTTGGGATGTTTTCATCATTTTAACCATACCTAATGGGGGAGATGGGTTTATTTTTCTTCAGGTGATGATAGTGACTACTCATCATGTTTAGTTCCTGATAGATTCTCCATATTAGGATGTCCCATGTCAGTATATATATGAATAGATATACTTAGAATAGGCACTAGATGGATTTACTAAAAGAGGTGAGAGTTTAGTCCTTACCTGAGGAGGTATATTACATCTTTTGATATTGTATGAGGAAGTGGTGAGGTAGTTTAACACAACCCCCATAACTATACATTATGATGTGGGAAATATGTATAATCACCTTTAGGGGTAGTTTATATGGGTTTTTATGAAGAGAATTTTGGATTTTGTCTCTTAGTGACTCACATATTAGCATGTAAAGGTGAAAAATTACATTATAACAGGTTTAAATCAACATATTGAGTTAATTAAATAGAAGTGGGATAAAATATCAATGAAGTTTTTTTGTTATTCCAAAAAATGAGAGGCCATATCTCTATCTATAATATTTTTTACTAACTCACCAAGACACTTGTTTTTTATTCATTTGGGAACATAGTTATATTGAGAGTGTAGGTAAGTGGTATGTGAGAAATACCATTTAGCATCATGGGTGACCTTGATGATTGTATTTGGATGTGATTCTTGATTGAAATCGCTTTTGTGTATGGGTTTTAGAGATTCATTAAAGACCCAGCTATGGATGAGCTTAGAATCTCAACCATAGATCAATGTCAAATTAAATAATATTATATAAATAAATATATATATTAGAGGATATAGTGTGATAATTTGTGTAGTACGTTATCCAAATATGGAAGGATCACATTCCATTGGTTTAGTTTTTATTATTATAATTAGTACTACTCTGCTATCTGTTTGGAAAACACTAAAGCCCAACATGGGATACCATGCATGTCACCCTTATTCTAGACCGAGAATGGAATGATATCACTTATGAAATCTATTATAGTTATATTGATTCATAATAATTTTCAGCTGATCCACGAGTATATGAGGATACCCTAGAGCAAACATAAATCCTGTGAAGAATGACATCCTGGGTGTTTTGAGTTGGTGTAGAGAGATGAGTTTTTACAGGGAGACTCCAAAGGATAAGGATTGAATAAATTTGTCTGTGGATGAAAGATATCATTAATTATAACTGGGTCACTCAATATCTTACATAGGTGGATGAGGTTAATTATGAATGTGTATTTCTCCCTCACATGGATTGAGTGAATAACATCATTCACATTGAAAAAGTGATAAAATCTATACATTAACATATACATGTTTTTGACATGGGAAAATATTACATCAAGGATGGATAATCCATTGTGGAGTACCTAGTAGTGATTTAGGATCAATAAGATATCATCCTAATTGGGATTTCTAATCCATTATTATGAATTCATTTTCTGTACAAGATCATGTGGGAGAGTTCCTATGAGTGCGAGAGGAATATGTGTTATCATTACCCCAACCATTTTTCGTTACATTTTTTTTGAGGTAAAAATATATTTATGAGGGGAAAACATTTACATTTTTTTCTTTGTAAGACCATGGAATATTTATAGGAATATTTTCTAATGCATGAATGAAGTTAGCATTAGAATCCTGAGCCTAGAGAGGTTCGGTATTGATAAAATAAAAATATTTATAATATTCTCCCACAAATGTTTATATTATTAGAAAATATGGTAATAAAATTGATTAGGGACTTATATGAGCAATATATTCCATATTTGATTCTATGATATGGGGTTTACCCTGGGCATAACATAATGTTGGACAGTGTCATCCATTCCATAGAAGGAAGTCATTGGTGGGCATGTTAGTTAAATTAATTAATTATTTTAATTTGTTTATTTTAAATAAACTATAATTATCCTTCAACATCAAATAATTTGTTATGGAAAATCCGTTTTGTTAACCACATAACTATGGGAGATTAATTGGAAGAAAAGTGAATAATTTGAAAACCAAGAAGGTGGACCAATGAAATTAATTGATAAGGGTTGTAAGATGGTGGTGAACACAAGGATAAATCCTCATCATAAATAGAGAATGTGTTCATCCCTAAATATATAACAATTATTGAGTTATAAAATATTTTTTTATGAATATACATCCTTTTTTATATTAATGGAATTTTACATCTTCATTAATATTTTCTGTGATTGATATCCTTCTCATGAGAATATTTATGTCTTTTCCTTTCTTGATCTAATTAAAAATGTTTTTATACATTGTTTTCACATATTGAATCCATTATTATGAAATAATTATATTATATATCCTTGAAAAATAATTATTTCACTTTGTTCTTGTGCATTTACCCCTATATTCTTCATGATCATCTATAATTTCTCATTAGGTCATAGTAAGATATTTCAATATTTGATAATAGGTTGACCAAACCATGAGAGTCTTGTAGGATGCATGAATAATGCATCTAGAGTTATTTAAGAGTAGATCATGGATTTATATAGGTCATTTATTTTGGAGACACAAATAAAAGGCTATTTTTTCATGATTCTTCCATAGAAGAGTTGTGGAACAATATGATGAACTACATCAATATTGTGTGTCTAGAATCTGGAAAACATAATTGGATCAATCGTGGTAAGCCCTAGACCTATACATACCAATGAGGATTTTGGCAGAAATAGCTATAATGCTGGGGGATTTGTGGCCCATGAATAACTATTTGGTTTATAGAAAATACCATCTTACATGGCATGTAGTCTATGATGACAAATCATATTTTCCATTGGTTGGAGAAACTAGGGTTTTCAGTGATATTAGGTGTCACACATAATATGTTTTCCTAACACACCATGTAACAAAGTTTTTTCTTATCAGTGTGTACCTATGGGGTACAAAACCATGTGAATGACATTGCACACTAGCTTGGAAAATGTATACATGAAAACCCAAGTAATAAAAAATTTATAGGGTACCCAAACACAAATAAAGTACAAAATCCTGACCAATGTACATCAGAATAGGGATTAATGTCAGACACATGCATCTAGTGTCCGAGAAAATTTATGTACCACTTGTACATGTTCATTAATCGTTCATAGATATCCAAGTCAAGGGAATGAGAGGACATGTCCAAGTTTCTGGGTGAGGAATGACAACTTGGGACCATTAGAGCACATCTTCTGCATCCCTTGGGATTATCCAACATGTTTTAATCATTTTCATGAGTCAGATTTGGGTTCGTATGTAGCCTATCATGAGTATTTTTCTTCGTAGAAAAAAATAAATACATTTTCTGGAAACATAAATATGATATGATGTCATAAAAGAATGATGATTTTTATAGTTGTTCTTGGATGATAACTTGGATCACGTTAGTTTATCTGAGAGATCATAGGGTTTGAAACTCCCTTATCATGTCAGGGTGAATGTACCCCATACTCATGAAACATGTAGAGATTGAACACCCCAATGATAAAACATGGAATATTTCATCAATTAAAATTGGGTTAACCCCCATTATTGAAGCTCCACCAGTGATAGGTTCCTCCACATCAGTTAGTTCTACCATGACAATGGGTCAAAATAGTGAGGAGTATGCCCCACTACACACATTAATGAGAGGTTATTCATGATTCATGGATTGGATATTATGATCCCTCAGTTGGGACATGAAATGGTGAAGATAAGGCCATCCACTCTAATCTTATGGGGTTATACGGATCAATTACTAGATAGTGTTCCCCCGCCCCTTTGCTATTGAGTGTAGTATACTGGTTAATACCTTATTATTAAAATTAATGTGATATTTAATATGAAAATGGGAATTAGATGTTGAACCAATTGACATATAGTATGAATCTAAATGTTTATTCGAGATATGGGAATGGATATCCCATTTCTATATCTCTTTGGTATCTTTATGAGTATGTATGTGTATTAGGAATTCTTTTTTATCTTTCTTGTGGATTGATTTGACAGTTCTATTATTCTATTACACCATTGATGACTAATTGGGGTCTCATTTGGTATGAATATACCCACCCCTATATAGGGTTTCACCTAAAAAAGTTATTTCTAATATAGATGAATGTTATATTATGGGTGAATTCAGAGGATCTAAGTTTTATGTGGGCGCACTAGGTGTATTAGGTGGTTAGAAATGGAGATCAGGAGTTGGGATCTCTTTAGTTATCATTGATTCAATGTTTTTCAGTATGAGACCGGATTTCTATTTGAGAATTTATTTTTCCCCTTTATGGTTTTAATTTAAATTTTCATTATCTGTTTTATTACCACACGGTTATTCAAGGAAAGGTTATACTCTCGATATTATAGTCATCTACTATCAATCTACAATTTAGCATCGAGATAAAAGATTCTTTTCTAGTAGGTACATTAGGATAAGGTCTCATATTTTAATTTCCCAATCTGACACTTGAAAATAGACCCAATACTATATGATCTAGTATTTGGGAGCATCCCTCACTATATCGTAGGTGACACAAGACCCGATGGGTTTTTTTGAGCCATTTAAATTTAATATAATTTAATTTTTTAATTTTGTTTCAATAACTATATTGAATTTTAACATATGAAATAGTATCTTTTATGTAAATATATTTTGGGGTTAGTATGTCAAGGTATATTGATTTTTGTTTTTGATAATTATAAATCCTTTATTTTAATTGTTTTTTGATTTACATTACCAACTATTGTTTGGTGAAAAACATATTTTTTTAATATTTTTATGTTTTGTATGGTTTTTGTACTAAGTGTTAATCAGTGTATAATAATATTTTGATGTAGAAAAATATCTACAGAGAAGGATGCTGAGATAGGTGAAAAAAATAGTAATCATTCATCATAATGGTTTTAACTATAACCTTAATTAAATATTTATTTTTAATCTTTAAAACTCTCATGTATTATTATGACTAATTATGTGGGCTATAAAATGATATAAAAGGATATTAAAAATTTTAATTTGATTAATTATAGTGAGGGAATTATATTTTCATTGGTTATTAATAAATTTATTTTTTTTATTTTTAATAAATTAGAAATATTATTCTTCATATAATAAGCATTTGATAAATAACATATAGAAATTTCCCATTTAATTTCCCATACATCATGTATGGGAAAACCATGAGAGTGTTTATTGATATATATTATTTCATTCATTGGTGTTCTTCTAATATTGGAAGTGCTAGTTCTTGATGGAATCCCCCACTTCATGTTTCATATTTTCTTCCTTTTCCATCCCTATAACTTCTATATAAGTTAGTATTTTCTTCAGTAGGGATATATATTTTTAGGGTGTCTCTTGTTCCTATTATATTCATCCTCTTATCAAATGATAATTAATTGTAAATATTCATATAAAGGTAGGAAGATCTCAATGAAAATCATGAGTTTGATATCATCTTAAAACATAAAATTCTGTATTATATCACTCAGTGTATCATAGGTCATGTTGGATGCAAATTATGAAATATTTGTTAATTATTAATGAATATTTTTTAACTAGTTAGTGATATTCTATATTTTAATCTTGATAAATACATGTCACCTAAATGTGACCTAGGTGGATAATAACCCTTCCAATTCCTTGATTATTTAAATTTTTGTTGCTTTATTATTATGTTGAAAAAATGGTAAAATAATTTTCATTATAATAATGTGTTTTTTTATTGATGGGTAAATAATTTATGACACACAGTTTTTATTTTTTAAAAAATTATGTTCAAATTAAAAATTTAAAATACACTATGGATTATGTGTTTGGGTAAAATAAATGGTTATTAGGAATTTGAAATTGTTTGTGGATATTGAAAAATGGTAAAACCCTTATAATTTGTTATCATTGAGTGAAATATTGTATTATTTTTGGAATTATGGTTTCATTTATGGTAAATAATACATGATAGGGAAATTCAATTAAGAAAATTAGGTTGTAAGTTCAAGTCTATGTTTTTTCCTACAACCAGACCACATTGAATGTCGCTGAGTGATTATTTGAGTATTTTTTGGTAAATAATTTTCATTTGAATGTCTTAACCTATTTTAATCCATTATAATGATTTATATTCCATTTTTATAAATCATTAGTTTCAATTTAATATTTTTTGAGGTTAAACATTGTTAACATTGTAAAGAAATGATGTTATTTTCTTTAAATGGTATCAATTTTTTTACATATTTTATCACACATATGGTTATGTGAAAGGGTATTTGTATAGTTTTTTTAAATATAGAACTCTATTATTTTAAATTTGGCTCCTCTTAGACAATTTTTTTTCATGTAATAAAATTTTATTTATGATTCTTGGTATCATCACATTATGGAAACTATAAGTCTTATATGGCAAATCTAACATTTTATTCTTATATACCCCTAGTATTTTTGTCTTACCAAAATCACAAAATAATATTATTGGATATAGGTATGTTTGGATGGGTGGGTGTATGGATACATGGATATATGCTTTAATATTTGTATATATGATTATATATATATGTGTGTGTTTGTATGTGTGTGTGTGTGTGTTTTTTTATATGCATGTTTATATATAGATATGTATATATGTATGTACATACAAACATATATTGGAATGTATTTATGCATGTATGGATGGATTGTTGGTTAGATGGATGGATTTATGTATGCATGCACAAATTTATGTAGGTACACATATATATACTTACATAGGTAGTAGGTATGTATATATGACTGTATGTATGTGGGTACATATGTATGTACATTGGTATATATGTATGTGTATATACATATATGTTTGAATATATGTGTATATGTATATAATTTTTTTAAATTTATGTACATACATACATATATATATACCTATAAAAATATTTATTCATGCATGAAAGTATGTATGTACGTATTTATATATTTATATATATGTGTTTGTATGTTTGTATATGTGTGTGTGTTTGTATTAATGGATTTCTAGATTGATGGATGTCTGCATATATGTATGCATGAATGCGTAGATGTTTGTATGTATATATGTAGGAATGTATGAATTTATGTCTGTACTTTTTCATGTATGGTTTTAGTATGTATATGTGTATGAATAAATTCATGCATGAATGTATGTTGGTGTCAATGTACATACGTAGGAAATAATTTAGGTAATTGTGTGTGTATGTATAAATATTAGTAATATATTGTTGGTAAATTCATTTATCCTTATAAGTATTAATATTATTATCTAAAATTGAAATAGATATATATATATATATATATATGTATTTATGTTTGTACCTATGTATTTATATACATATATAAATATATGTGTATGTAGTGTTTTGTTGTATGTGTGGGTGTGGGTGTAAATTTTAATTATTATTACTAATACTATAATAATATTATTGGTATCGATATAGGTGTATATGTTTGTTTTTACATAATAAATACTATCGTTACATGGTGGAATAAGGAAAGGAAAAAAACAAACTACATGATTTAATTTGACTTGGTAATCAACACCCACCTAATGGTTGAAGCATTCTTTGTTGGACCAGAAAAAAGGATAGGGTTCAAAGGCCTTATAACATTGCCCAAAAATCTTTTTTTACAATTGCGTGTGAATTCTGTAAAACATTTGAAAGGCCCAAAGGCTATGAACAAATTATCCAATAGTCTCTGTTATATTTCATTATACAGTACAGACTAAAATTCTTATATTATTTTTCAACAAAAATATTTAAAGAAAGTAAAAATACTATTCTGGGATTATAAGAGACACAACCGTATCTTTTATTTTTTAGAACCAATACTATACATTTTATCACCCCTCAACTATCTATCCCCATATAACTCTCCCCCATCCATCCATTTCTAAGTATCACTCTAATATCTCCCCTCCTCATTTTACATATTAAATTTCATCAACATAATATATTTAATTTGTGATATATTTATGATAATATGAATAAAATGACCAAGAAAATTGAAATATAACTACTTGAAAAAATATGTATTTCATCATTTTAGATGAAATCATAGTATATTAAATAATAGAAAACACCACAAAAACATAAATTATTACTATATTTATATATTAGATACATCATTATAATATTTAATTTAAAATCATAAATATTCCACACAATGTTCTTCTCTTATAGTGCCCTTCTAATATATATCATACGTAAAACCTTTCCTCGTAACCTGAGAAAATATACAGGTAACTCAGGGTGAAATAAGATTCCAAGTAATGTTAGACATGAGATATATCATTCAATGATCATAAATAAATGTAATATTAGAATAAGGGTGTGAGGTCATGATTATAAATTATAAATTCATACCCAATCATTCATATATCATAAATTATTAGTCATGGAATAATACTTTGTCATAATAAAATATATGAGTCGTAAGAGTGCAATATCATTAATAATTAATCATGATCTTTGAAAGTATATCAAGATAATAAATACATTTCATAGGGATGTGTTATAATTATAAACATATTATATAATTCAATTATTCAAGGATCACTATTAATACCATAATGACATTGGAGATCAAGACCCATAATGGACTGGGTTCAGTCCCCAATCAATTATCATTCCTGGTGGATAGACACCCATTTTAGATTAGTGATATAACCCATTCCATTTCATATTATATCATTAGATATCATTTTTACCCAATTAATTATAGGAATAAATAATTTTTTTCCCACTGATCACTTAATGAAAACTATATATATGTGTTCAATAAGATCATAATATTATTCTTCATTTTATATGAACATTACAATTCCATGTGAAAGAAACAAGTTTCATGAAAATATCCTATAAATATCATCATCATAATCCTTAAAAAGAATAATAGTGGTAGGTTTTATATGATCATAACCTCATTGAAGAATGGAAATCCTTAAAAGATGATTCCATATATGAATAATAATTTTATTAGATCATTTGAAATATGATTTTTATAATATGTTAAAACATTATTTCCATTATAAAAAATTTTATTCATGGATGATTCCAAATAAAATTGTGAATAATATCTTCTTGATAAAACATGTAAACATGTAAAATAAATTTAAAAAAAGTTCTAATGATGGTGGGAGATTATTTTTATTCAGAAAATGTATGGAAAAATAATGTTTTCACACTTTTACTAAAATTAAAATACATTATATATTGAAATTATTATAAATTATATCATTTTAAAAAATTATAAGGAAATTAAAACAGGGATGAAAATTAAATTAAAAAATAATTGATGAATATAAATGATCATTATTGAATAATTATAAATAATATGGGTTTGGATGAAAAGGATTCTTGACCAAGATTAATATATAATTTTTGTTGGACTTAACAATATTGTTTTGAGTACCAAATAAGGGGAAAAAGATAGAAAACAATTAAGCACCATAAATTAATAAATCAATGAAATAATTGGTTTTTAAGTGATAAATTACATATGATTCCTTCAAATTATAATCAAGTATAAATATTCTTGATTAAGAATGAGATTACAAAATAAATACACCGCTCAATTTTTGGACCTCTTTCATTTGTGTTCAAACATTCTATATAAAAAAGTTAAATTTATTATATATTATAACATGAACCATTTTCATAATTATATATTAATATATTATTCCCTTAAAATCTCAAATTACCCAATTACAAATTATTTTTCATTAAAATAATCATTTTAGGTGTTAAATATTCCACTTTCAATATATGTTTTAGTTTGAAGCCTCCTGTACTTTTTTATAATAGTTATATTAACATAATAATATCATAAATATAATTTTTATTTATTATATAAACTTTTAGAACCATAAATGTAAGGTGTGATAATAAATGGATTACATTGCTTCATGGATATGGTATTCCATATATACGCATGAGTGATGTTTTCATTTTCCAATGATTAGAATTAATGAAAGGATGAAAATAATTTATCTATAAAAAAAGAAAAACTTATTTATAACAATCATAAATATATATTCATTAAATAAAACCATATATATATCCATGTATGAAAAAAATAAAAAAAATCACATTTCATGGTAGATGTTGTAGTCCCAAGACAAGTACAGATGATGTTTTCATTCAGTAATGGATGAGAGTGTTAGTAGGTAGATAATAAATTATCATTAAAGAATAATAATTATTTCATAGACATATTATATATCTATTTTATCAATATTTATAACCAATAATGTGAGGAGACGATGAAAATACATCGCTTTGTAGAAGTGTTATTCCGCACATATTCATAAGAGAAGTTTTAATTTCTCATTTGATGGAAATGAAGGAGAAAATCATTGTACCCTTGAAAAAAATCAATAAAAAAAATTAATTTAATTATTTTCAATTGTATATGGTAACTATTTTTAGTTATAAGGAGAAGTAAATTTTAAAGAGCTTTGTCAAGATGATTATATCATCCTCATGAATTTCCATGGCATATACAAAAGATTTTTTGGGAGTATGTTTTTGTGAGAAAAATACCAACACATAATGAGAGGTGTGTAGGAAAGTTATTTTTTCACAAATTGGTTATTAAATATATCTCATTGTTTTTGGATAAGTTAGAATTATAGGTGTTTTTTAATATGATAGGGGAGTTAGAGTCATGTAAATATTAAGAACATTAAAATAATTTGAAGTCATTTTTTGGGAATGTGGCCCATAAAAAATCCAATTTATAAAATAATAAATTATTAGGCTAACATCCACTCAAAAATTATTATTTAGAAAATTTTTGGTCATATATTAATTCTTATACCATTTATTAAGCCACACATTAACCATTTTACCCTTAGTGTGGTGGAAAAAATTTACCAGGGTAACTATTCATTAGGATTAAAAACCAAATTGATTAAAATAACATAATTTTTAAATGATAACGAAATATGAAATCTATTTTATATTATTCAATTTTAAAAATTATTGAAAATTTAATCTAATATAAGTTCATAAAATGGTTAAATAAAATTTTAATGAAAAAAAAAATTTGTTGTAAAAATGAAGTTATATTTATTTATACCAAAGACTCTTGAGTGGTTTTGATTCTGAGTATTTTATTCACTTATAATTTATAAAATTAAGGTTAATTATTATTTCAACGATTAAAATCTCAAATGTCTCATTACATCCACATTATGAAATAAAAATATCAAAAAAAATTCTTATTATATTAAAATATATCTTAATTTCAAAAAAGTCAGGTATGTGTTTACAAAATAAAATTATTAGTTTTAAATGAATTATTATAATATTTAATCATATATTTAGTATTGAAAAATGTTTCACATATATTTTTTCATGATTTTATTATAATTATTTTCTAAATGTTTTGTATTAATAAAAATTGTATTATTCACCATTCAACAAAAAATTTACATTTCTACACAAAATCGAAAAACCTACATATGAAAAATGTGAAAATAAAAATTCAAAAATTATATTGATTTTGTAGATTAAAATTATAAAATCTATAAATTTGGATTTCAAATAGAATATATATAATCGATAATATAAATAGTTTCTTTAATCAAAACATGTTTTTGTGCTATGAATAATTAATGTAGTACTTTATATAATTGGTTATAATATTTATATTTTTTAGATTTTCTCATAATATATTTCAAATTTTGTTAAAAAAGTGTCATTATTCGATATATTTATGATTTTTCTACATCAAAAAATATTGAAAACATCAAACATATTAATGATAAATATATTAAAAAATATAGGGATATTAAATTCATTCTTCTATAATGAAATTTTACCCTCAAAATTTAATTACTCTAAGGAAAAAATCTGGATCCCATTTTCCTCATAACATCCTTGGGATTATATGAGTCATCCTTAAATTTATGATTCCTCTATAGAATCATAACGTGGCCAGTGGTCATATTTTATAACAAATTATATCTATGATTCAATATTTTTATCATTTTTACCTCATAAGGCAAATCAAGCTACAAAGGTGTAACCTCTAAGCTATGTAGATGAGAAAGATCAGGTCCTAAAATGGTATAAATAGAACATGTAATAATATTGGTAGTGGTTCCATTGAAGCACTATGAAATTATCTTTTATCATGATACAATTATTAATCTCATTGAGACCGATATATATGGGGCTCAAATTCCTTGTAAGACCTTGTGTTCCAAATCGTTATTTGAAATTTAGAGGAATCCAGAGTTTTTATTTTGTGGATGGATAAAATTTTTAATAAGGGTTTCAAGTGGTATTCTGAATGTTTGGATTCCATAAATTGTTGTTATTTGATAGTGTTTGGGGACGAAGTGTTGTTTTGGGTACCTAGATAAGTTATCAGAGCTTTGAGAGTGGAGTTTAATTAGTTAGAAGATGAAACCTAGGGTAAAAAATTAGATGATATATAGTGAAAGTAATGCAACCCAACTATTTTTCATATCTAATGAAGGGGAATTGTTTTCTTAAACCAGGAGAAGGGACCATTTTATCTCTACAAAGGTAGGTAGATGACTTCAATATTGATCACATGGTTGGTGTATGTTTTCAAAAATGTGTACCTAGGCATGTGTATGGATGTATTGAAGGGGTTGTAACGAAATTATAGTATAAGATTTGGAGAACCATAAAGAAAAATTATTTACTATAGTAAAAACTTGAGATTTACATTTTTTACATTAGGAAAATTTTAACCCTTTAATGGGATTTTCTCCTTCATTTGGTAAATAAAACCATCCATCTCACCATATTCTGATTCTCCTCCATCATGAGGGATATATTTTATTTTATCTTATAATTGAGTTTCATCTACGGTGTTGGATATAATACAGCTACTATTGAACTCCATTAGTTTCCTTTCCTTATTTAATTTACTAAGAAATTTTCTCATGCATGTTTTGGGAAAATGTACCTCATTTTCATGTATTTCATGTAGTTATTCATTTTCTTCTTATATAGATCGATTTATGGGTCCTTATCAAATTAGTGAATCTTTCACATATTGAAACAAGTGGACTATAAGATTTTCATTATATCCTCTATAATTCATAATACATATCGACAGTTTTTCGATTTGACCTCGAGTGTTACCCTTAAATTTTAATTTCTATGATTTTGTGTCATTAATTGGTGAGCTTAATTTAATTTAGTACCCCTAATCATACCTATAGTTTTGACAAATTTCTATAGACTAGCACTGGTCCATGGGAAAAATTTCATCACTGTGACTCTAGAAGTAAATTTAGTTAATATCAAACTCTCCCTTATTTTCCTCCCTTTGAGTGCTTATGTAATTAATATAAACACATTACATTGAATAACTATGGTCTACATAGGACTCGTAACCTATTTAATTAGTTTCCCATGAGGTTCCCATAATTATATTAAGTCATTTCAAAAATAATTAGCATCTCTAAGATCACTGTGGACATGGGAACTATTTTAGTAATACTACATGGAACAAAGATAATTCCCATGAACTTGAACACTGTTTATTTAATTAAATTTAATTTAATAAGTTTATCCTAGTGTATGAGTATTACTCAAGTATGATATTTCCATGGGGTACCTATTTTTTTATCATAGGTAGAGATGGGTTAACATAACCTAGTTCATGGACCCATGAACCTTATATACTATAGTATTGAGGGTGTGATCAGATTATATTTAATAAAATGTTATCTTCTAAAATACATTATTTATGTATAGAAAATAACAAAGGATTATTTATAGGTTATATTCCTTGTAATGAATAAATTAAGATGGTTTTGTAATTAGGATCTCATGGGATAATAAATAATGGAGTTAATGGGTGTTTTAAAAATGGATAAACATGAACCAATGTTAATTACTTGATTTGTTCATTTCTCATAATATCATTTAATGTCTTATGACATAGATATATAATGTATGGAGATATAATTAAATGTTCTTCATTCCATGGGAAATCAATGGATTCTATAGTTGGAAACCACGAACGAACCCAATGGATGTCACATGATTCATTGATGCAGATGATAAGGGAAATTTCACCATGTAGTTAGTCGATGAAATATATTTATGAGTACATTATCTTGACATCATTGAGTTACCTAGATATTCAAAAATAATTTAAATTCCTGGGATATAATGTCAGTTTTTTATTGGTTATTTGGATTTATATATATTTTTATTACCTATTTTAATCCAAATAAATCCCTGTCCCAATGTTACTAAGGAATCTCACCTTATGTTTTGTTAGATCCCTCTTTATAAATTGGAATGATACGTTTTTATTACTTGGATTCTACTCCTGATCTATACATTGTGTCTTGATCACCATGGATTGTCTCACCAATTCACACATAGAATGCATTGCAGTTTTCCATGGATTTTTATTTCTCCATTCTGTTGGAACTTCCAAACTGATTTCATGGGATCCCATTTGATTCATTCTATTGGACACACACGATAAATTACAGGGGTCATATTGCCCCTTATTAAGTAGTATTCTTAGAAAAAAATGACTTAGGATTAATCTGGCGGTATTTCTTGACTCGTATTAACATAAATACATTCATATTTATATAATAAAGGACATTATGATTTATACTCATATGTTGAAACTGCATTAACCAATATTGGTGGTGGCGAATTTCCTTTTACTCACACCATGTTTAGGGAACTACATGGTTATGGTGCATATAACATGGTATCGTTATATTACATTAGACGACAGATAATTTATGTTACTAATTTTGGGATGATATATGGATAGGAGATGTATACCGATTATTTATTCAGACAACCATCAAAAGTTAAGTCAACTTTTTTATTTATTTATTTTACCTTAAACCTGCTATATATCTTTCACTATCTATATATAATCCCTTCATTTTATCTATATCATCATACATTCATGCATGGTTAGTTTTTATTATCACATTCTTGGTTTTCAGCTTATCAATATCTTACTACTATTAATTTCATTTGATTGTCTCATGTATTAAGTATTAAAAAAGTGGTTATAGTCTCTCGACCATTCCACCATTCAACACTCACTTCTATTCAGTATCCTATGATATATGGGGAGTTTTGCTTGAGGTAATTAGTCCTTGTGGTTTGGATATATATGAATAAACTATGACAATTACATCACAAATTGGTATCATAGATTACAATTTTTCATTGACTTACTATTTGGAATTGTTGAAAATATAGACATAATGTGTCGAAGTAATTTAGATAACTCATGTATAGGATAGTGAAACTCATGAATGGGGGTTGAAATGTTTATAGTGACATGTTTTTTGTTCAGGATACTCATTTTTATAGATCATGATTATTTAGAAATGACTCAACTCCCATATTATTTTGGGTTTTTAATTTTTTGTATTTCTACTCATGGGAGAGTAGAACATGAGTGAATGTATTCATGTACTATTTTGGAACATGGTATTTTTATTCCATTAGAATTATTACATTTTTTATTGTATCTATTTAATATGTGATTTCATTCTTTGTATATAGATACAGTATTGGATTTGTAAAATGAGGGGTCTGTATTAACCTAAATGGTGTTTCTTATATAGCATGATGTTATATTCTATCTAACCAGCTTGTAATTAATGAATGAAATGAAATTGTAAAAAAATAGTTAACTAATTTACTATAAATATAATAATTAAAATGTTAATGAATTATAATTTTTTTAATAATACGTGGTGATTTATGATTGATCTCTATTAAATTGTTTGACAATTGATGTTTGTAAGTCTTTTACCATTATAAATTGCTAATAAAAACCCATATAATTAAATCATTATATTATTTAATAATCCTTTTTTTGATATAAGTAGTATATATCTATGGAAAACCCCTAGATGGTTCATAATGAAATCCTCATTAATTATATTTAATCATCAATTAATATGTTGGACATAAATGGTAATCCAATTAGAAATTATAAAGTGGTTACCTCTCTGACATGGTAATGGAATCCCATATAAACGAACCCATGATGAGATAACATGGACCACATAGATAGATATTTTCTTTATATACCAAGGTAATTGACACCTTGGTGGTATATGGATTAAATGGATTTTGTTGTTTCCAATCCACGTGACAAAATAAATACTATTTTCAAATTGGGATTTTATGTTGCATTAAACATACCCAGATATTTTGAATTCACATATATGAATTGGGTCATTTAGATCAATGTTTCCCTCCTTAAATAAATAAATTTCTGAGGATTATAAATTTGATTAGTTCACACAGACATGTGTAATAATGGTTGTTTTGAATTTTGGATTACAAACTATTGTAAGCTATAAAAATCAATATAAACTGTATAAATTTATTAAATAACACCTTATAGTTAATCGTTTATAAAATAACCTAGCATGTGTGTAGTTTAATAATATCATTATAAGATTAATTGGAAGGAAACATGGATGTTTACAATAAGTTTTACATGATGTTTTTTTATGTTGGAATATTGGTTAGAAAATACGGAATTGTAACATTTTAATAATAACCTAAGATATACATTTAATGCCTTTTGTTAGTGGGAAGTTAACATTATTTGAGTAGAACCTTGGAGATAACAACAATTATGGGATTATTGAATTCAGTTATTAGCCATGAAAGATTATATATTTATTCCATTTGGGATTACGTAGGTCTTTTATGTTTTGAAAAAATAGTCCACGTAGTTGGGTGGTCATTAGGTAAGTTGGATCCTAAAAATGTTGTGAGAGTCATGGTTGATTGAGTTTAATGATAAAGACATTCCAAGGGAATTATTGACTATTTATTTTGTATTATGGCATTAATTTTGGAGATATATGACTCATGAAGTCATCATACATTATAAATGATTTTTTGGTTTAAAATAACCCTTATGTTTGATGTTTTGAGTGTGATAGAATGTATCGGGAATGTTTAAAGTTTCCTGACCTTTGAATGATACTAAATATATATCCATATTATGATGAATAAATACCAAGGATGTTTATATATTCTTATGTGGTTCCAATTGAATTAATTTTTTATGGGTTAGTGGTGTGTTGTTCTGTGGTTATTCTTAATTCCTTATATGAATTTGATAGATGTTTTATGGAAAACACCATATTATGTTTTGGTTCATGAATATATGGTAATGGGTCATTGGGTTCACGAAGGATGCATTAATTGGTGACTCCAAGTGTGATGTGACCATAAAATTATGTTTTTTTTCATGAGTAATTTTTCTCAGAAGTATTTGTAGAATCTTTTTGTAATCCACATGCTATGGATGACCATGTAAAATTATTTGGTGTTATAACACAACCAATATGAAATAGATATTGGATTAGTTCATGGTATTTCACATATCTGTGACTATGTATCGGGAAGGGAATCACTTATGCATCAATGAATAAATCATTTTATGTAATTTAGAAGACTCTAATGTAAATCCAAGTGGTGGGAAGTGTTACATTAGCAATTAAAGGAATGAATCTTCATCATGAACAAGGTTGTAATGTTAGCCATGGATGATGTGTCTTATATTAACATGGTAGATGTTTATTGGGAAACATTTATAAACCATTTTTTTGGTGGATTGAGCATGTTTTATTATATTTAGGATTCCATTTAGAGTAAAAAATATTAATAAGGCACTCCATTGGTAGGTAGCATCTTATCAGTCATGGAATGAATGACCTTCAAGAGGAAATTATCAGAGTTGTAGAAATACTAGTAATGAATGATCCAAATACCATTTAGAATCTAGTGAGATAGGGATCATGTGTAATCTAAACATCGAGGTCTAGTTTAATCTGATACCCATGTGTCAATTTAGAAAATGTAAAGATGTCAGATTTATGCTCAATGTGTGTATGTTATCTATAAAATGTGAATTATTTGGGGTACATAAGTTCATGAAACATATTGTAATACTGAAATGGATGGTTATGTATGCATGCATAATATCACACCATGAGTCATGTTTGGAATCAGAAATTATATTTAAATTAGTGTAGGAATACTTTGGTATTTATGTAAATGTTATCAAGGTCATTAATATGTCATTAAATATCAAGATGGGTATCCATTAAGAAGATCATCTTGAAGTGGTATGACTAGTATTAAATAATAAAATTCTCCTAATGAGCTAATAAAACATGTTGTGTGTTGTATTTTTTACAAAAAGTGTGCTCCATGGTGTAAGCCTTATTTCAAAATTATCATGATTAAGAGAACAGTAATGAATTACATAAAAATTGAATTCACGGGTTGGCCACCACACAGCTATCTAAGGAGTTTTTGACCATGTTTGATTGACATATCTCTTGAATAAGTCGAGTAGAGAACATAAATGTTTTTTTAATAAATGTTTTGTATTCCGAGAGGTATAGTACTCAAGGGTAGTTAATCCGTGGTTTTCAATGGTTTTCAGAAACCATGGGAATAATTTGCATGTGATGCTGGATTAAAGTATTTTCCTAGTGTTTCTCTGGTTCTCATTGTATGGCTATGTTGAATATGGTTTCCTTATGGAACAACCATCGAATTTTGTAGAATTTTAGTTCTATAATTCATTATGTATTTGAAAATTCTCAAAACATTTTTACAGTGTTTCATCATGATCTATCGAGTTAGCATCACACATCAGGAGATAAATCTATTCACTTCTGATATGGTCAGTCAGAGGAGGTATTAATTTTATTCTCATGTATATTGTTTATAGTTTCACTAAAATTAATTATATTTATTTGGATTTAATATTTCCATGTCAAAGTCATGATATTGACCTATAAGATCATATTTCGGATAAAAATGAAAAATACATAAATGCAATAGGGTGTGGTGTTCCAAAAGTGGTTGATCATTAAGGAATTAAATCTCATAATCAGGAATTCCTGGCGAAAATTTATAATGGTTATACATATAGGTTACCAGTATTGGATAGAATAATATTAAATGGATATCATTTTTGGAATTTCATTTGATACATTAAAAAAATATTTAACTATCAAAATAATTATGGCTTTAAATTATGTATTTTAACTAGTTAGTGTTGTTTTTAATCATGTCTAGTTACACTCATAAATTTACAGAGAATTTCATGGGATAACCATGAAGTGATTTCTATGTTAATGCTGATGGTATTATCATTGGATCATGACCTCTCTAGGATTATAGATCAAATTTTAGTTTATTAAATTTTGGATTCCATCTATAGAGAGGGGGTGAGATTAGAACTGATCTTATGATTTCTATAATGTTGTGGATGTGGGAATGGTATAAAGTAACATATTACTAAGAATTTATATTGGGTATGAGATATAGTTTATTGGGGTGAATATAAGAACCCAAGTTCTATAAATTTGTTTGAAATTTAGATAAATCTAGATTTTTCATTCGATGTCAAAATTGAGTGTAATTGTTTGAAAAAATCCCTCATAGAAATGGTACGGAATTTTTGGGTTTATTATGTTTTCTTAAAAATTAGGTATCTTAGATCAGTTGTCTATTTATAACGATATTACTAAAAATAAATGATGAAAAATATCATAGACAAAATAATTGAAACTCTAGAGTTGGAAAAAAGTGTGTGTATACAAGGTTGTGTCGTTACCCCGTGTTTTCCAATTTATTTGTTACAAAATTTGGAGAATGGAGATTTTAATTTTGTAAAAGGATGTTGCATGCAAGGTTGATGTTGATTTTGAAATTTTTTCACAATTCAATATCCTGGATCTTTACATCAAAATATAGCAAATGAAATAAGCGTGTAAAATATTTGAATATGCATGAAAGGTAATTTTACATGACAAAATAAATTTTCCATGAAGCCGCTAAACTGAGATAAAAAATGTGTTTGAAATATACTTGCATGACAATTAACAAATCAAATTTGGTTTTCCACACTCTGGGAAATTTTGTGTCCAAGGCAGTATATGGATGAGAATCTTGCTTGTTGTGTAAAAAATGTATACAAATATGTGGCAACCCACCCTCACTGAGAAGCTCATCTCCAGGAGAATATATGGGAAATGAATTTCATAAGAGTTGGGTGAAAGGATGTAATGTTGTGCGAATAGAGTTTTTTGTAACGAAATTAGTAGAATGTTGGTTGTTCTTAAGAAATGGACATGATTATGAAGTTCCCAAGGGTTTTACGACAAAAGAATAATAGTTGTGCGCATGATATGAATTCACCAAAAAATTAATTGTTTTTTAAAATTTTGGATTATTTGTGGGAAATATATCACACATTTTCACAAAATAAAATGTTTCCACAAAAAATTAATTCCATGTAAATATGTAGGAAATTGGAATTCATCTTTTCACAGAAATTTGAACTCAATCATAAAATATATGATCAGTAATAAGTATTGACCCATGTGATCAAATATGAATCTTTTATAGAAGAATTGATCAGGCATTAGTTGATAGATCAATGAGTTTTCAATTTGATATAGGTTGTAAAACAAAATGTATAATGTTCCTTAAAAAATAATTAAATATAATTGCACTTTTAATTGATATGATTCATTGGCACATTGTCATTGTTTGCTCCTTATAAGCAACCTAGTGTAGGTAAACCAAGTAAAATTATTGTAACCCATGCAAGCCTTCATTTTCATTCATATAATACTATGGGAAATACATAAACTTTTCTTTTGTTAACAATGAAATAAGATACAAAGGGGCTTTTTTATAATCTATCAAACCCTAATACACTGCCCCAATATCTAGTTATTTATCCTAGTCGGGCTAACAATATGTATCGAAGTGAAAGGTTAATTTTTTTGTTTTTTCTCATGGAGGTTTTTAATCAAAAATGGGTTATGATCTTGGATAGATGAAACATTCAATAATAGAAGAATTTGAAACAAAACTAATAATGATCACTTGGAATGGATATCTTTAAAAAAGTGATGCATGTTTTTTCAGCCACTGTGGACAATGGTGCTTTATCAGAAGATGATCGAAGGGAATTAGATGCTGACACCAAAGTAATGATGGACATAGGGGGATCCCTATGATTTTTAATTTATACCAAGGTTATGTCATGAGTGACATAATATTCTATGGGGATAAAATCTAACCATTAAAGTGGGTGAATCTTCAGTCATAGAGGAAATGTTTCAGGTTCTGGGGAAAAAGTATGAAGATATGAGAATGCACCCTAATGGGTTTGATCATGCTTTATTTGACTAGGTGAATATTTTTTTAGAAGACATGTGTGGTCTTAGAGAACTTTTTTAATTTTTAACGATCATTAAAAGAATCATAAGAAAACATACTCTGTTTAATATGTATTTTTTATTAGAATATAATGATCCAAAAGAGTTTACATTGGATAGATTTAGAAGTATTCCAGCTGTATACGAGATGAGAGATGATGAAAATGAGTATGTCGAAAAATATAAGTCCAAATAGGTGTCACTCAATGCCACACAGTATATCACCATTAAATATGGATATTAAGACAATGTTATTGGTGATTTGACTTAATTCTTTTCCTCAAATATACACCTTGGAAAAGGATAGTTAAAAGGTAAACTCCCATTTTCATTATTTTGATGCGGAAAAGTTTGAAATATTATATCATGCTGCCCCATGATGCATCAAGGGGATTATGAGGATGATATTAAAATTACCATGTGGAAATATTTAACCTATTTGAATGTTAAGGAAATGTTATTGGGAAATTTAATAAAAAGAAGAATCTTATTTCATTACAAAATGAATGTTCAGTAGAATCTGATGTCAAATAGGAGGATAACAACAAAGATTCTAGAGATAATTATATGGTGGATGTTATAGGAAAGGGAAGAAATAGAAAATGATGAATAATTCATTGAGGGGGTAGTCTATATGTTAGCTTTATTGGATGATGATCTTGAAGAAATAGATGTTTGGAGTTCCAAAATGAAGAAATACAAAAAAGTGGTTGGTGATGAAAATATCTAGATGTAGTTGAAGGAAAAAGAATGTCTAAGATGAATGATGAAATTGAAAAGATGAAGTATTCAATTCTAGATTGGTCAGAAAAAAGAAAAAGAGAACAATATGAAAATTGAAGAATATAAATGTGAAACCAATAGTTTGATTAACAATGGAAAACATAAAATAAAAAACTATCATAGAACATGAAGAGGAAGTCATCGACCTATGAAGAAGTGTTAAGGATCCATAAAAAATCTTGGATCACAATATGTCAACAAGATATCATATCCTCTAAGAAACATAAATGGTTATAGTGGAGTAAATAGGTCCATCCAAAAAGTTGAAACATTCAAATCTAAATCATAAGGTAATCCTAGTGCTTGATCAACAACAGAAAGAAATAATGGTTGATGTTGGAGCACAAAAAAGTTTATATCAAATAATTATTTCCATTAAATATAGAATAGATGAATCAAAGAACCCGAGGGACAATGAGTGGTATAAGAGTGATATTACATAATAAACCACACAGTAGGTGTCATTTCTATGGAAATATGGGACACCGAAAAAATGTGCATTCCATATGCATGAGATATTGAATTGCACAAGAACAAAAAGGTTTTGAAAAAATATATCAATACTATATGATAAATTTGGAGGATCATTATTTTTGGTGTAGTGGATTGAAATCATGGTAATATATTGTACATCATATATGAAGAGGAATGTTACAAAGAAGAAACAAACATGTTTTAAGAAGAAACTCAATTAATTATCATGTTAGTCAAAAAAATTGATTTGTAGACCTACAAGATAAATTTGGCCCATCATATTCTATGAAAGATCGTGATATTCATTCTATAAAGTGTATGATGTTAAAAACATGGATAAAAAAGATATGATAAGCCAGTGGATGTATAAATTTCCCTTAAAGAATTAGATTATTCTGGTTTACGGATCCTTGATAGTAGATTCACATACCATATGATCAGAAATATTGATCTTTTAATAGGCATAAAATATGAAAAATAAAGTGTTCTAGAAATTGGAAATTATGAATGATTTACAATAATTTTCTCAGGAAAAGCCATGTTTTTTTGTAAAAAAATGAGATGGGATGACATATTTTTCATTTGAGGTCTCAGTCAAATATTTCATATTATATGTCAACCATGAGACCGAGGTCATTCTAAAAGATTTACTAAGAATACATCTATCATCAAAGGAAGAGGTGGTGTATTTTTTCTTTAGGGAAAAAGGACAGTGGAAATCATTACCTCTTAAGTAGAGAATAAGATATGTTATTTTTATTCATTGAGGATGAAAACCAGACATGGCATCGACATCTTTTCCCTCTATGCCAACCATACCATAATGGTTTGGTCAAATGTGATGTTTCTTAATACCTCCATAATATATCACATTGTCTAACTCATATGTGCAATTCCTTTAAATAAGGTAAGATCATCATAAATATGTACACGGAAAAAGAAAAAAAATTCCACTAAGGTTATCTTATTGGATCATTCAGATGTATGTCGAACTATATCCCCAAGGGGTATTGATGGGAATAGTTATTAAAATATTTTCATCGATTATTTCAATAGGATGGATTGGGTATTTTTCATTTACCATAAGAACAATGTATTAATTTTTATAACACAATATTGCAGGGAATCATAAATGATTCATGGATAAAAAATTATTAAGATTCATACTAATAATGATACCTAATTTACAAACATCTAGGGAGTGGAATAAATTTATATAAATGGGATAAATAATCATGTTTTATCTTGGAGAACTCATAAACAAAATGGATTAGTTTAGTGGAAATATTGGATTATCAACAACATGGCTAGAAAAATTTTTATTAAAAAATACACACAAGATAAATTCATGACGGAAATATTCCTAACATCAGTCTACATTTTTAATGTGGATTTATTGTGTACGTATGATGAAAATACATTATATAAGATGCGGTAAAGAATAAATACAACATTTAAATACATTAAAAAATTTAGAAGTATGGGATTTGATCTCAATAAAGAGAAAGACCTAAAATATGAATCATGTGGAGATGCTGGAATTTCCATGGATGCTCAGGAAAAAGAAAAGAAAATATATGCTTCAATATGAAGCTAGGAATCTTAGTTTAACGAAATGATATAACTGTATTAGAAAATGAACCGAATCATCTACAACATAGTGAATATGTCCCATATGAAGGTGATAAGGATGTATGTAACACAATGGGTGAAGAAGTAGAAAATTTTGATTCTGAAGAAGATATTAATGATTAAAATGAAGAAATAAAATATGAATCTTCACAGAAACTAATTATTTGAGATGAAATTTACATGATAAATATAATTTGTGATCCAGAATCCCAAGTTTAACCATGAAAAATGAATTGTTTAAAAAATAAATCACGCATATCTCACGTAGAGCCTAAATGTTTTGATGAAGAATCATGAGATGAAAATGGATTCCAGCTATAAATGAACAAAATTGAGAAGAATTAAAATTGGTAGATTTTGTTGATAATGAAATATAATAATTTCATTGGGAACAAATTTGTCTTCTAGAAAAATAATAATGAAGATGGAACGGTCAGTCAAAAAAAATAAGGACTAGTGCACATAGGGTATATCCATATAGATGGTATCGTTGTTGATAAAACCATTAAAACTATTTCAAGTCTAGAGATTATCTGAATATTATTTGATATATATGTTCTTCAGATGTTTAAACCATTATATATTGTTTTCATGACGACATATCTGAATGGTGTTCTGGAAGAATTATTTTATACTGAGAATCTAGATCGTTTTCTCAATCATGAATATGAGAGCATAATTTATTAGATGAGAAAGGAACCATATGGGTTGAAGAAAGCACCAAGAACATTGAATTGTAGGATAAATATATTTTTGAACAATCTATGCTTTCAACATGGAAGATTTGATAACAATCTATATGTCAAAAATGGTAGTAATAAAAGGATGATGGTGCTAGTATATGTCAATGGCATAATATTTTGTGGATCAAATGAATGACATTGTAGAAAGTATATAGAATTCATGAGAAGTAAATTTTAAATGTCAATGATTATTGAAACAACACTTTTTTGATTTTTAAAGGTTTTAATAGGAATGAATGACAAATTCATTTCTCAATCTAATTATTCCAAGGAGGTTTTGAGAAGATTTAAAATGAATAATTCAAATGAGATAAAGAAACTGATGGCTTCCTTGATGAAATTTACATGGGATAGTGAAGGAATTGAATTTAATATAATATAATATAGGAAAATCAATGGAAAACTATTGTACTTGATAACAACAATACCTGATATTGTTTTTTCCTCATGCCAAGCAACACAACATCATATAGATCCTAAACAAATCCACATAATATAAGTTAAAATAATACATTAGTATATTAAAGAAAAATATGGATTTTAGTATGTTGTACAATGAAAATTTTTTGTAAGAGTTAACGGGCTATTTGAGAGTTACCAGGCTCTATAGATGTAGATTGTGCTAGATTAGATGATGATAGAAAATCAACTTTCTGTGGTGTATTCTATCATAGCCGATTGTGTATTTCTTATATATGAAAGAAAAATTATTTAATTTTGATGAGAAACTCAAATTCTAATTATAGTAAAACTATTCAAACATACATGTAGTTATTATGGATGAAACAACATCCTGAAAATATGGGTTTTTTTGTGAAGTATGCGACGAAAATCCAGTGTGATAATTCAATTTCAATAAACAAAAGAAATAAACCTTTCCATCACTTATAGATAAAGAACATTGAATTCAAGTATTATTTTAATAGGGATAATGTAGATTATGGTATTTGGATGATATTGTTTGTCCCTACATAACCATAGGTTACAAACATTCTAAAAAAGACCTTACCCAAAGATGAATTTGAAAGACAAAGAATGACTATAGTACTTTAATGGACTCCATGCACCTTGAAAAGTGTGGAAGTGCAACCACCACTCCCTGAGGTATAGTGGGTTTTTACCTAATGTTCTTATTTTTGTTATATACCCTGTTTCAGTCCATAATGATGTGATATTTGAGTTTTTTTACAACAGGGGACACATTGTATCTATTAAAAGGTAGACATGTGACTTAATTTAGTTAGGGGATGAAGTGGATAATGGGAGTAATGATGTGTTCATAGTTTTAAATATGAAAATGTTGAAGCTGATCGGTCAAAGGATATATTTCATGAGAGATGAGTTTCAAGATAAAATCAGTTGAGTGGTTTTGGAATGTAGGGATTCATTGAAATATGTTTCCTAATACTCTTATTCCTCTCACATATAATGACTCATGAGGGCTTAAAGTATATGTTGAGTAATTAATTGACTTCTATCAAAATCCTAAGGAGATAATGTTTGTATAATATAAAATAATAATTAATGAGGTTTAAGAATGTGAAGGGTTTTCAACAAACCTAAAGGGTTAGGCAATTGAGGAAAAATTCCTCCATGTATCATTGTGGGTTACTGGGATGGTTGTGTTTATTGAAAAATATGTTTCCATGATCAATTTTAGAGATCCAAAGAGATTGATGATAATAAATGATGATCAGGATCCTTGAAAAGGGAATGGAATGAAAAAATATGTTACAAAAATATCATATAAAGTCTGGAAACATTTGATAGTGTTTCCCAAATTTGTTGTTCTGAAATTTAGATAATGGAAAAATTTTATTTTGGAAAATGATTTTGTGTCGAGGTTGATAGAAATTAATAATTTTCCACACTAGAAAAGATTTAGTTATATGATATCATAATATGTATTAGGTAAGAATCACATGAAATATTTGAATTAGCTTGAATGATTGGTTTGCAAGAAAAAGGAAGAGTTCTGAACATCTATGAAATTGGGATGGAGATTTTGTGTGAACGAGAATTACACACACAATGAATTCACTGAGCCAGATGAATCCGTTCCCCTTCAAGACCTCTAACTGAGCTAGATGGAGATTGTCTGCCTTCTTGGGGAACAGAATCGGGGCTGCACAGGGATAAACACTAGGCCGGATGAATCCCTTCCCATGAATGTCCTCTAACTGTACCCTCAGCTCACAAAGCTCAGCGGGAGCCATCTAATATGCTGGATTAGATATCGATGTCGTCCCGGTGTACAGGTCATTGTAGAAGTCCAAATCTCTACGAGGACATATTCCTGGAACATTGTTAGGGAAAACATCCGGGTACTAGTCCACCACTACAAGATAAGTCGAACTCTCCACATCTACTACTCTGAGGGTAAGGCAAGCCAACTAGTGATTGATCGGCTGCCAAATCCTCCGAGTAAGTCCGTCCTATGCTAAAAAGGTTTCCTTCTCACTGTTAAAGGTGAAACTGGTCCCATCTGTGCAGACACACCACACTTTTCACCAAATACCATCGATTTGAGCATGGACTGTAGATAACCAGCCCATACCCAAGATGATGTCAAAAGGCCTCGATGCCGCTACAAGAAGATCCTAGCCGAAGCACTAACCACCTAGAGTATGCTCACAGTGCTAGAACCAGTGCATAATCATTGAGTCTGCTCCCATATGAGTCTCTAGCCATAAGGATCGAGCCAATGGCTCTATCTGAATCTCCTAGATCTGAACGAGGGTAGTGTCTATGATTGAGTGACTAGAACCTATGTCTATGAGAACTACAGCTAAGGTGGAGTAGACCCATATTGTAACTTGAATCATCTCTTGAGCGTTGTGATCATAGCCCTCAGCTTCCTGAAGTTGTCCTCCTCCTTGTCCACCTGATCCCTGTCGTGGGGGTGGACCTCCTGGTGGAGGTGGCGGTAGCACCTCCTAACATCATCCACCACCAGCTCCTTGGCCAGATCCTCTTCAACGTCCTCCTGCACCCTGTGGACCGCCTCGAACGAACCTCTTCCTCTTCCTGGGAGGTCCCTCAACTGTCTGCTGATCATCAGTACAGCGGTTCAGATAGTCACTATCCATGTGGCCAAGCCCACCATAGGAGTAATACTGCTCGATCCTAGCATGCCTAGCTCTGTCTCCACTCTAGGTGCCCCTAACAAACGATCCTATGTCGTGTAGTTGACCACCTACGGGTCTGTTCCTCTTGGACCCTTGCATCATCTATATATTTCCAACTGTAGAAGGCTCCACTGCAAGTCGTCTAGTGGTGGGTCTCCCTGCTGGAGACTGCTCAGCATGGAAACTCTCCACTAGGAGGGCTCGCTCCAACACCCCCATTTGCATATGGATGTTTTGGGAGATAATTGATGCTATGATCTCTCGCCTGAGTCCCTTCTCAATGGTCTGGGCCCTGAATAACGGGTCTCGTACCATACTAGTGGAGTAGCGTGAGAGGTTGGTGAACCTCGCTGAGTACTGAGCTACACTTATGTTGCCATACTGCAGATGAAGTAGCTCCTATATCTGCACCGCTCGAAGGGTGGCTGGAATAAACTCCTCCCAGAACATGCTCTCGATGTCTTCCCAATGAAGTGTCACCTCATCATGCATATGGAGCATCAGGCTCCACCATCTGCCTGTTGCAGCCTGAAGGAGGCTAACAGCATGGATTTCCGTGATGTTAGCTAGTCTTCCTACCAGTATGATGAATCTCACCATAGCCTTCAACCAATCCTTAGCCGCCTGCGGGTCTTTCTCTCCCTATAACCTGGGAGGCCTCGGGCACTGGAATTCGTGAAGTGCACTCAAGCGGCGTAGAATCTCTGCTTCTGGGGCTGGTGACATTTGTGGCCCAATGGGAAGTAGTATCGTTGGTGCCTCAATGGGAAGAGGGCCCTGTACTGAGGCCTTGTCGCTCTGCAGGATGTCAGTATGTACAAATCTCAGGGCTCTAACTGGTCGTCCGCAGGGAGGCATCCTGAAAGAAAAGATGTGACACGGTCAAAAGACTAAACACGGTGAGCTAACCTGATTGAGCTGTTGTAAAGAAAACTTTCAAAAACACACATGCAATCAGTGATTTCGTGTACTAATCCAGAAATCAGTAGTCAAGGTCCTGGTGTATTGATACGTCGCCCGCCACACCAACATTGGACATCCTGAACAGAAAACCACACTCGGTACGCTTAACACTATTGCATCATAGAATGAAATATTAGAGTTCTATGTTCTGTGGTAGAACTGACACCTCTGATACCAATTTTTCACGACCCATCCATCAGGGCCCGTATCGGGACTACCCCAAACCTACCTTTCATAGGCCGGGGGCAGGTGACTATCACCAAAGGTTTAATTACCTAAACTTGGGAAGGCATTGCCTTTATAAATCATAAACACACACAACCAGAGTACATGCAGAAGAAAAAACAATGTAAAAGCTGTATAACAAGTGTACTGAAAGTAATGGGGTCCAGAATAATAGCCCCATTGTAAAGTAAAAATACAACTGAAAGTAATTACAACTGAAAAGGGACAAACATCTGAAAGGTGAAAGCATCTCTTGGATCATCATCCTGGGTTCCTACCTGAAGGGTAGGTACAGATGGCCTCTATAGTGCTCCATGTCCGTCAGACTCCACCGTGTACCAATACATCGTATGGTCCTCCACTAGGTACCGTCCAGTCTTGGCACTCTCGTCCTCCGTCAGTGATGTTCGTCGTCTATATCCAACACAATGAGATGCGGGCATAGCCCGTGCAGCGGTGAGTATACTGATACTTAGTAAGGACCCCATGGCCCTCAAAGTCTCACAAAATCTAACAAGGTTAAACTACAAATTATGAAATCAATAGATAACAATTAAATTTGTATATTCCCATACATATGCCAAATTTTTCAAGTAAACCATCTCAATAATGAGGAAAACACACAGGTCATTGACTCAGCTCAAACCCATATTTTCATTATCGAAACAAGGGCTATTGGAGAACTCCTCCTATGTCTAGTACATTGGGCCTGTTGCGACACTGAGGAATTTCCCACTAAACCTGGACTGCAGAGGTACTCCTCCTATCGAGTATCGCGATTCTGCTGCCAACTACATGGCACTCCGTCCACTTTTGGTCTGCCACCAAATATCGGGTGCCCCCCTAATAGCCTACAACGATCTCCTATTGTTGAGTACCATGAGTCTACTACCAAATACCATCTTATACATCCTCCATGGGTCATACGCAAAATATTGGGTGCTCACCACAAGGCTAGTCGAATCACTCTGAGTCGAATCAGTCAAGCAGTCGTCTGGTCTGTCAGCTACTAGGTATCCGCACTCTACCTGCTCGTTTCCAGAAGAATCTGATCCCTGAGACACTATTAGATACTCCATGTGTCATGAAGTCTCATTTGGAAGTATCTCAATGGTTTTCCACTTCATTGGGGTCTCAACGGAATCGATGGTGCGTCAATCGGACACACGGTCTGTGAGTTATTGTCCATTTAGTCCCAAAGACCTGGTTGGTTTGGTGCATGAACCAACCTGAATGTATCTCAATTATACTCTGAAATCCCATGGGTTATTCTCTAAGGGATGGTTTCATTCCAAGAATAACGTTTCTAATGACGGTTCATCAAATGGATGCCAATATCCCAAGATATGGATGAAAATGTGTAAACGGGTCTGACTGGTTTGGGTCCGGTCAGACCCAGTTGGACGGGCCCATCTTGGTCTGTGAATCTGACCTGGCACAAAGGGGTCGCCCATACTGAAGGGGTGGCCTGTCCCATAGGTACGGCTCAGATCGTAGGGGTAGATCGACCCAAAAGTGGCTCGGCCTGAAGGGTGGCCCGGCCTGAAGGGGCGGCCCGGCTCGGCGGCCCGCACGACCAGGTGGCGGCCCACGTGGCCTGGCCTACCGATGGACTGTGTGGCCTTGCTGGCCGGCCCGCGTGGCGTGGTTGGCCAGCCCACGTGGCCTAGCTGGCCAGCCTATGTGGCCGACCTCTCCATTCCGCCGTGACCTATGGCCATATCCCACACGACCAACGCAGCGTGACGGCGCTGCACCCCTCCGCATCGGCCCGCTCTTACCGTGTCTCCTTGGTGCTCGGTGCGGTGCAATGGTGCCATGCCACCATCTGACTGCCGCGACCCTCCTTGTCGCGGACCTTTCTTTCAGCACGGTGTGATGGCACCGCGCCCCTCTGGCACCACTAAGGCCTGCCGGGCCGTGTCTCATTTCTTTGCACGGAACGACGGTGTTGCGCCCTTGCAGCGACCCGACAGCCTTGAGCCGTCGACATATTCATTGCTGGCTTATTGTCGGTCACCGTGTGTACCGACTCCATCATCATCAAACAAGAACTAACAAAAGGGAAGGGTCAGGCCGTGTTCGTGCAGTACGAACCCTCCTCGTTACGGTGATATCATTCGGTCCTCATTCCAGAAATTTGTAAGACGAAGAACGAGTACAAAACAATTCAACCCCCATACATTCTTGATGATTGTTTGTTTATGAAGTCACAGGAAAAGGCGGAGCCATTTCAATGATATCAGGAAAGAAAAAGCCTATGAGGGCGTCATTATTCTTCATGGGCGGCAGTGTTTCCTCCACTTGCTCCGGTTGAAGAGGTAGAAGACGATTCTCGTCATTATTCAATGGAAGGAGCATTCTGCGCATTCTTCATTGAGAGGATGAAGTCTTCTCAATTCTCCCAAAGGATCTTCCTCTCCTTAATTCTCCCAAAAAGTATTATGTCAACCCCCGAACATAATAATACATCACATATTATAATGTTGTCATAATGAATTCAAAGAATTCAAAATTATTCCAAATTAATTAAGTTACTTTACAAAATTGAATTGGAGGAGTTGGATCATTAAATTAAGGGGGAAGGGGAAGAGTTTCACAAATTTATTTGGGGGATTATAGGAGGTTTAATGCTCGTGTGGTCCCCACCTAATAATTCTCCCAAGGGAGGTTATGTGTGGGTGGGCCCCACCACCATAACCTCTCATGGGGGGTTATGGTTTGGTGGCCCCCACCACTAACCTCCCCTTGGAGGATTTAACCACCAAAAAAATAATTTTAAAACTTTAACTTTATTCAATTTTATTAAAAACCCCAAAAATCTACCTACCACTTTCGATAAAATGCCACGGCAGTGAAGGTCTCACTATGCAATCACCGACGTTGCGGGTGGGCCCCACCACAATAACTTCCTCCCAATGGAGGTTATGTGTGGGTTGTCCCTACCACCATAACTTCTCATGGGAGGTTATGGTGTGGTGGCCCCCACCACTAACCTCCCCTTGGAGGTTTTAACCAACAAAAATAAAATAAAGTTAAATCATTAATATTATTCAATTTAATTAAACACCCCCAAAAACTCTCTTCTGCTCTCGACAAAATGCAACTGCAGTGAAGTTCTCACTATAAATCATCGATGTTGCGAGTTCAATGGTTCCCTCAGATATCAATTCCGAGAACCAGTTCAAAAAATATAAAATCCTCCTCATATGTTTACTGAACATACCAGAAAAAAACTTCCGAAATTGACTGAGGACTCACTGGGCCTCAGAAACATGCACCGTCAGAAACTGCAGACTCGTAAAATTCCAATTTATTTAAAAAAATCCACGAGAAATATTGTTCTTTAGAAGGCTATTGGAAGGGGTGGTATGGGTACTCGTTCTTTAATTAATCATTATGAGAGGAAACCCTATGAATATAATTGAAGATGGTCTATTATGTAAATAGAGGGGGTTATATAAGGTTTCTACATGGTTTGTAAATAGTTTGACTTAACTGTATGGGCCTATTTTTTTAGACAGTTCCATCCATTCCATTGGCACATGGTTTAGAAAATCATACAGTGAATCAATGATGTGTTCCCGAATTTAATTAAATATTTTAAATATCTATTACACTCCATTATGATTTTTGATATTATCCCTCCCTTTCATATCATCCTTCTCATCTTAATGTGGGTTGTTCTTGGGTGATCTCTCTACTTTATTCCACCTAGAATTAAACATTCTTTTTCCACATATTTCAGGAGATCATGTCTTAATTTCTTTTCCTTTATTCTTCTCTACTCTTCCCTTCCACCATTACTCTGGTTCCCATCCTCTTGTGAACACTAACCACTATTTCAGTTTGTATTAGGGTCTAGGTATGTTCTAATGATGGGGATTTTGTATTAATTTTTTTGAGAAGGATTTTACATATATATTTTATGTGTAAATCATTGTTGGAGACAATTTTGGTTGGTTTAGCATGAAATGAATAATGTGTTTCTATAAAACTCCCTTAAAATGAAATTTATATATTTATTGAATGATTATGAATTGTTTATTACAAATTTAGTTGATTTTTGTCTCACCATAGTGGGATTTAATGTATTCCCAAATTTTTTTTGGTTCATGGAATGGATGTGTCCTTTTTTCTATTCTGGTAAAATTTAGTAAGCGGCTCATATAAATAATTTCATGCGTTTGAATGGTTTTAATTACGGAAATATAAATTGTTAACATACCCTTATTTTCAATTAAATGTATTAAAAATGGTTTTATCACTTTTAGTGGACATGGATCATACACCAAGTGTTTATAAAAATGTTCGGTAGCTATTAAAAAAGGGATTAAAATATTTTTAATGCCTTTTTTACTCCCCAACCATTTTAAAAATGGGCGTGTGAATTTTTATGGAATTTTTTATAAAACTTATACTGGTGTACCTCATTATAAATTTTTTATCACTATGTCTTTAATTTTTTACAATGGTTTGTGAAATGGGAGTGTGGTTTTGTGAAAAAAGGTTCTTGTAACAAATTCATATCTAAACAAAAGGGGGGATTTTAATAGAGAATGATTTTTGAATGTTTTTGGTTTTTATAAATGAGTTTTCATGTGTGTTTTGATAATTGGTTTTTACGGATCAATTTAATTCTGAGTTTAAGATTGTAAAAAAATTAATTGAATTTTGAATTACTTTTTTGATTTACTATTTTATACTTTATATAAATTGTCTTAAAATTTTTTGAGGCACTTTTTTGATCCCCATGTTACAATTGATATTCTCGTTGTTCCTATAGATATAATAAGGGATGCTTTTTAGGATTAATCATATGATGCATAAACCCACTTGTGAGTGGGGATTTATCTTAGGAGTGTGTTAGAGGATATGTAAAAGTTATTATAAATGACTTATTGATTCATGCAGTGTTCTACTTGTTCCCACCTCTATTGACATTCTATGGGAGTCTTTGGAAATATTAAATAAATTATATGAGAGTAATCCCATGAGTGTATTATTTTGATGGTTTTGAAATATTTCCCAGTTACACCTCATTGGTAAGATATATATGGTAGTGAGATGAGAGAGATATCAATATTTTTCCCATAGAAACAAGGTACATTCGTGTATATTAATTTTTGGATAGCCCAACATGACTATTGAGGATATGGACATGTTTAGAAGTTCCAACTTATGTTCTTTATCTCTAGTTTAGGTATATATAACTAGACCCTTAAGAGTTTTTCCATGAATCATGGGTCCTTCTTGGGAAAATATTGGGTATTTTGTTTCGACAATATATTATATCCCCTATTTTGATTAGTTTTATGACTCTTTTGATTGCTTTCATATTTTTTTATGTTTTCCTATTGCATATGTGTGATCATGAACCACCTTGACTGTGTTTTCACTTACATTCAAATGAGAGAATTTAAATAGTTTATATTTGTGTTTTTAAAAGAGAAATGTAATTTTTATTTATTAAATAGGTTTTGAGAAATAGGTTTTCAATTAAATTGATTATGAAAATACTTTTTAATGATTTTTTTGTAAATAGGTATAAATAGTGATATGGAACATGCATTTAATTTTAAAAGCCCTCTCTACTATTTTTGAACATCCTACTAAAATATTTTACCTTCCATTTTTTTATAAGTGTGTTTCCTTGTAAATGTGTAGGTGGAATAATTATAGTCAGTGTTTTATAAATCACAAAGAACAACTTATATATATCTTTTTCAAAAAATATAATTTTATGAACTATGTTACATAAGTATTTCGATTATCTTAGTGGGTTGGAACTTGATGGGCTATTTTGATCATTCTTAATAAAACATTATGCAGGATTCTAGTATACAAATTTACTTCAGTGATTGGGCCTAGGATTCTCCACGGTTTACTGAGTGAATGATATGACTGATTGTGGGTCACATATAGTGTAGATGGAGTTATTCATGTTCTATATTTATTAATTTCTATTCTATTATATGATATCATAATTTCTGGATTGTTATGTTTATAAATCTACTTTCACTCTATTTTTATTGAGTAGTAATTATCTTTCCATGCATGGATTTTTATCAGTTATTCCATGTTTGGTGGAATTTTTTTATAGGATTCTATTATTTTATTATATTGTGAATTAAATTCTGGTGAAATAATTCCCTAATGTTATTCATGGCATCCATGAACTAATCGGAAACCCATGAAGATTAATAATTCCCTTTGTTCCAATGGAAGATTGGTTGTGTTTGGGTTAATGTGGTAGACCAGGTGGGTTCATTATAATCTCATAAATGGTTATTGAAAAAACTCTTTTTCTCACAATGATATTCCCTGATGCTCTATTAAATGTATCTAACATTCATAGTCATTTCATTTACCATCACAGATACTAATATATTTCATTCTCTAACTCCATCCCAATATGTTTGAGTTCTTTTCTTTTTTCTATAGTGGTCAAAATATGGGTACTTCTAAAATATTGTGTAAAATATATTTTTTTTTAAAAAAATTTAACTTTATGAAGATGGAGGACCCAAAATCATTGGAAATACATAGAGAATTTTCCCAAAATTAATTTTAAGATTTGAATAGTTCTATCTTACTTTCCATTTTTTTCTAAATGATATATTGTGATATTGTTTAGCTTTATATTCAATAATTTCTCAATACTTATCTAGAACATTGAAGTAAAACAATGATCTCTATCAGATACAATTCATATTTTTAATCCATATATCCTTATAAATTCCTTAATATATATATTGAAATGTTGATTATTTATGAGATCATACCTAATAGAAATATAACGCATGGAATGAATTTGATGATCAACAATAACTCATATAAATTTAATTCCTTAGATATTTTTGGGCGTCCTATAATGAAATTCATAGTGATGTTTTCCCATTTATATAAATCTAGGGTAAATTGTTACATAACACTATTGGGAATATGAAATTTAAAATTAACTTATTGATATACCTAGCATCAAAATACTTTCTCCACAGTGTCCCTCTTCCTTTTTCCACAAAACAATTACTATTAGAAAAAAATAGACAACATTGTACATCATAGATGTATAGATAATTATGATCTATGTTCTTCATCAAATATAATTTTTTTTTTCAACTATTCAATTGACACATATCCAGTTTTTGAATCTTATGATTTCGTCAAGGTCATGAGTGACATATAGAAAAAAAATTATCTTCTTTTTTAGATCCACATATTCATCTTTGAATATCATTAATCTTCACATAAATGTAGGGAGAAAAATTCATATGAGAAACATAGGGTATATACATCTCCATCAGGAATTTAATATTTATCCTTGAAAAAACCAGAAATATTTGACAATTTTTCAATCCTCATCATGTATAAGCATTCAAGGTCCATCTAACTTAATGCATCAGCAACCGTATTCAGGTCTCTGGGCTTGTAATGTATTGAGCAATCACAATATATAATCATGTAAAACAATTTACTTTAGATCGTATTTCTATTATTATATGTTCATATAGATTACAAAATATTGTTTTCGATATATATATATATATATCAAACCATTAAACATAAATAAAATACATATATATTATTTAAAAAAAATTACTTTTATCACTTCAAATTAGGAGTTCATTAAATTTCGTAATGAACTATAAATTGACATGAGGAATATGATACCACCTTTCACCTCGATAGAAGAAAAACTCACAGTACCTTATTAGATGTATCAATATTGATCAAAAACCCTTATCTATACTAGTGTAGAATATTTATAGGTTAATTAACCAACCAAATCTTTATTTTCTTGAAATTCACATCATATTACACTATACAAATAAAATTATATCCCTTTAGTGTCAACATGTTTTTCGAATTTGATACCCCTGAAATATTTCTCAGTGACATTGGTAGTATCCATCCAATCCAAGAAAACTATTGATATTCATCATCATGGATAGACTAGATCTTTACATAATAACTTTCATAATAAGAGGATAAAAAATATTACTATTAATTTAATTACATGAACCTAGAAGAATGCTTTCTATCAAAAAAATTCCATGTTTATAATTTTTTCATTCAAATTATTTGTTCTCAGGGACTTAAACATAAACATAAAATTACATTTATGATATTTTTTATATTTGAATATAGAATAATATGATCTATAAATACTTCCAAAATTAGATCAAGAAATTCACTATAGAAACTCTTCTTCATCTCCGTAATGATAGATGGGCCATTAGTAAGTCCAAATATAATCTCTCTAAATATATATTGTTTATACATTATGAAAAAATATTTCATGAGTATTGAATCCCATTTTACCCTCTATAGATTATATATACATTAGCCGAAAATTATTGAAACATATTGATCTCCACATAGTTTATAATAAATCATTAACGTAGCATATAAGATACATAATTTCAATCATGGTCTTATTAATTTTAATATTATTAATTTATAAATGATATGAACCATAATTCTTATAAAAAAATAATTGGTGACCCACATGGTGAATCACATTTCCAAATGAATTCCTTATCTAGGTTCTCAAGGAGTTACTTATTCAATTCCTACAACACTGCTAGGGCTATTCTCTAAGGATTCTTCAAAAAATGAGAATCAAATGGAATGAGTTTAATTGAAATCTCAACTTCCTGATTTGGGAAAAGACATTGAAACTGATAAAGTAATACATATTTTAATCTTATATAATAGGTATATCAACAATGGTGAGTTTCTACCAAACTATGTTAGAAAAATAAAACTAATGACTAGGTAATAATATCCACATAATGGTTGTGATTTCCTCTTAATGTTCATATTCATCCTTGTATTGATAAATGATTGTAGGATGACTCAGAATATCAAATTTGACTTCCATTACTTGTAAATTAATGTTAGATCTATATATAGAGTGAAATTACAATAAAAAAAGATTCATTAAATTCATCTAGGGGAATAATAACAATATTTATAGGATTTAAGCTCCAAAAAACATCAATAATTGACGACATATTGACTTATGATGTGATTACCATATAATTAGGATTTTTATTGATAATTAGACATCTAATCAACATATCCGTGATGTGGTACTCTAATAATGTTCTTCAATTATTAAATTTTGGATAGAGTAATTTTAAAATATGAAATTTAATTTTTATAAACTTATAATAATCATTCCTTTATCAATATGATTGTTGACGTAATTATTTTCTTATAAAAAAAAGGTTTTTATGAGTATAAAAAAACATTAATTAATGTAGTAAATCCTATAATAAAATAAATAATTTATATTTTTTGTAAAATAATGCCACCTTATTATCGACTTAAGCCTCTCTATGATCATCATATATCACTTTTTTTAACTAATGGGTTTTATAGGTTTCATCCTCTCACTTACAATAATATAATCTCCAAAAACAAACAAACCCTACTCTAATACAAACTATAACATCCCTAGAATATATTTATTACATATTTCAACATTTTATAAGAATTATTAATATATTAAACCTTAAAACATCCCCAAAACCATAATGGGTTAGTTTATATTGATGCTAAATACATCATTAAATAATTTTATGTACGATATTAATCATCTCCCATTAATTTTTTCACACACAACACAATTCTTAGAAAAATCCTTCAAAAATCATTTCCTCATAAACAAGGAAAATTTAAACATAATAAAGAGTTAGATAAGATTAATATTATGTATAAAATGGGATATCAATAAATTATCATATGAAAGAATAATATAAGCATAGGGGAATGGGAAGATAATCATAATTTATAAAATTCATTACGGACCATCCGTACATCAAAAAAACATTCATGGAATAAAAGATTATCATTTAAAAACACTAGAGTCATATGAGTTTATAATAGTCAATAATGCATCATGATCCATGGAAAAATATCATAAGCATAAGAATGATTCATTAGAGAGTGTTATAATCATAATCATATTAAATCAGTTAATTATTAACATATTATAGATAATATGAGCATAACATAGTGTATAGAGTCTCATATTATATTGGGTTCACACTCTATTCCCTTTTCATTCATTGGGGGCCAGTACTATTTCATATTTGGTTCACCACCAATATATTTCATACAATCTCCTAATATATAATTATTTACCCAATGGATTATATGGATATATAATTCTAGGTCCACCGATCATAAAAAATAATCAATGCATATGTGGTCCCAAATATAATATAATCATTCATAATTGTATCATAACATAATTAACCCAAAAGAAAATGTGATTTTCATAAAAATAGCTTTTAAAAATAGTACTCATAACCTATTAAGAGAAATAAAGTGGATTTTATCATAATATCATAACTTAATGAAGGAATTAAATTAAAAAAATTATTTTTATGGATGAAAAATGGATTTAAAAATCATTTTAAATAAGAATTAAAAGCAAGTAAAACATCATTTTCTATTGAAAAAATTATTGAAACAAAAAATTATGAGAAAAGTGAGGCTATGTTTTTTATACCATTAGAAACTTTTAATTTATGATTAGAAATAAATAATATTCATAATGGAGTAAAAATCCATAACTTTATAAATGCATAAGAAATTTCTTCTAACACTTTTTTAAAAATTCTTATATATCCCATTTGGAACACAATGTAAAATTACCATTCTAAAAAATATAATAGAAATTAAGCATGGATTAAATTAAATTCACAAAAACATTTTAGAATATAAAATAAATTTATTGAATCGTTTAATGAATTTTGAAATGGAGAAAAAATATTCTTGACTAAAAAGATTAAATAAGGATGGTTTTTATTCTAAATATTCTTTGGTTGTTTTTGAGTAAAAAAGAGGGAATATAGAAAACATAAAATTAAATTAAAAAATTGTCTTTTGGATATTAATATGTATTTTTTGTGTGTGATATGATCATATAATTCTCTTAATGGATATTAAAGCATAAACAACACTGATAAAAAATGAGACTTGATCACAACCCATTACCTCAAGTATTAAATTTCATCGTATATGTCAAAAACTCCAAAAAAATTAACTTTATACTTATTCAAAATAGATAACATTAACATATTAATAATTATATTACCATATATAATTCCCATATATTCTCAAATTACAAATTTATTAACAACTATCTTTATAATTGACATTCATGGTGTTATGTATTATAATTTATAATATATGTTTTTATTGAAAGGTGGAAGTCCTTACACATTGACATGGTTTTATAGTAATAATAATTTCATAAACAATATATTTATTCATTATATACACTTTTATAACCATCTGTGTAAATTATTGAAGAAATATATAATACATTTTTTCATGGCGATGATAGTCCGTACGTATGCATGAACGACGTAATAATTTATAAATTAATTGAATTAAAGGATGTCCGAATATAATTTCTCTGAATAAAATAAAAATTATATATTAATTTTCACTAATATTCATTAAATTCATCCATACACAGAAAAAATTCACATAGCATCTAGGAGGTTGTAGTTCAAATGTATACATGAATGAAATTACCATTCTCTAATAAAAGGAAGTGTACGAAAATATTTATATTTTTCTTTATAGAAAAATAATTATTCCAAATACATCATGTGTATTAATTTTATCCATATTTCTTAACATTTATGTGTGGTGGTGCTGTAAAATGAACCACATAACTTCAGCGAGGTGGTATTCTATATGTATGCATGATTATCATTTTATGGAAAGGATGTAAAAAATAGTTAAAATATTTAACATTAATAAATTTAATTATATAAAAAATTGTTATATAAAATTTTAAATATAGTTATATTATATTTGGATGATGTGGAAGAATAAATAAACTTAAAAGGGCTCGGTTATAATGATTTCCTTTTCCTTTGGTATTTTCCTTTGGTGGAAAACTTTGTCCATATTGGCTGGGTCTCTTGGGTAGACTAGAGAATCTAGGATGTGGATAAGAGTGTTGGAAATTTATTTTGGAACATATTGGTTGAGATATATTACTCAAATAATTTGGATAAGTGAGGATAATATATTCTATTTTATAAGTGAGGGGAGTGACACTCTTGTAAATATTAACTACTTTATAATAATATAATGAAATATTTCGTTGAAAAAAGAACCATGGAACTCCAATTAATAATATATGATAGTTTAATGTCTAAATAAACTCAAAAAATATTATTATTAATATTTTTGAGATGTTTGAATTGTTGTAATTTAGTTTAACCTCCTCATTAACACTTTTTAGCCGTATCGTGGGGAAAATCATTTACCATGGTAAGTATTCATTTTAAACTAGAATTAAATTGATTAAATTTAAAATTGTTAAATTGATCATTCATAATATATAATCCATTTTCCATGATTCAATTTCTACAGTGTTAGAAATTAATTCTTTTATAAGCACACAAAAAACTAGAAAACGTTTTCTTAAATGTATTTTTATGTGAAAAAATGATGTTATTTCTATTTAAGTAAAATAATATTGGTTTGTGGATCTTATTGAATTTTATTATTATTATATTATGATCAGCTTTCATTATTCCCCTTTTAAAACTGAATGATGTCTTTAAACTACAATATTAAATGCAATGATATAAATTAATTTTTTATTAGATTAAAATATTACCTTGGTTTCAAAAAAAGCCATGCATGGGTTTAAAAACTGAAAATAATAATATTACAATATTTATTTTACAAGAAAAAAAGTATTTTTTTTAAAATACTTTCACGTATTTATAATTCAATATTATTTATTAATTACATCATCTATGTTACATCATTCATAAAAAAATATTTTTCAATATTAAAAAAGTGTTTAGATTATTCTCAAAATTTCACCCTAAGATAAATTTGGAAAGAAAAAATAAAAAATGACGTTAATTATTACAAACTAAAAAACTCAGATTTATAAATCCATCATTGAAATAAAACATATATAATATATATCAAAAAAAATTAACCAAAACATTTTTGTTAGTATATAATTAATTAGTATTGTACTTTATATAACTACTTTTTAAAATAATGAATCATTTAATTATATCATAATATAATTCAATATTTATTATAAAAAACAATTATTGAATTTAGTTTAGTGATGAATGAATCAATATTTATCTAACCTATCAAAATTACTAATTAGAAATATATTCTAAAATCTAAAGGTGTTGCATAAAACACTTCTATTTTTTTGTTCCTAGAACCCTTTTTATAGCTTTTTATTGTGAAATGAGGGTTAAAAATATTTTGGATGTGTTTGACAAAACGCTTGGTTGTATTGTATTTAAATTAGAGTTTTTCAGTGTGAAATATTTATTTATCATCAAGAAAGATTAAATTGACACCCATTTTGTTATTTTTATCTTATCGACAGGGTTGATATGGGTGGCTGGTAGGGAATAGGTATATGGATCCCAATCAGGAAAGTAATTTAAAAAAAATTTATTATAAAATTGTTAAATTAGTAAATAAATGTCTTTAAAAACATTATATATTATACCCAAAAATGTTTGTATAATATTTTTCTAAACCATTAGTGGAATACATCAAGGTCAACTACTAGTATTCTTGTAGTTGCACACTAGCGATGGGAGTATATTTATAATGTTGGAGACTATTTAATCTATATATTTTTATTTATAAATAAAAATAACTAAATATATTGAATATTACCCACAAAATGAACCTAATAAAGGTGAAAATCCCTACTATATACCCCCAATATATATATAATAAATCTAATGTTGTAAAAAATTGAATAACAGTAATTTCAAAATGTCATAAAAATAATACTAGCATCTCTCATGTGTATAATAAATAATTCATGTACTAAAAATAATAGAATTTATAGAGATTAATTTTTTTGCCTCCAATCAATGATCAATAATATATCCTAGATCATACAACTTTCAACTAGTCATCTATCATCAGTAGGGAAACTACCCTATATAGATCACAAACTATAAATTCTTATTGGGTAACTAGTCCCCCAAGTAGGGTGAGAGTACTTCTTAGTCGACTTCCACTAATTGGTGTCCCTTAACATAATTGGTAAATATAGGTGCATATATTGTCTAATATTCTCATTTGTAAATAATAGGAAATAAAAATATTAATAAATATATCACAACCACAAGTTAAATAATTACAAAAAATGAAACTATACATTGATGAACCAAAATATGTTTTAATATAATAATATCACAAGAATATTGACTAAGAATCATGTCTTGAGATGTGTAGAAGAGTAAGAATTACCATATTAATACAACAAAAAAATTATAAAAATTTCATCATAATAATCATATCAAAATAGTGGGAATAACATACTGTGATATCATAGTTTTCAATCTATGGACCAATATCCTAATTACTAAGTCATATTAGTGGAAATGGAGTCATAGTAATAGATTCCATAAGGGGGAATAATGTTCTTGATATATAAAAAAATAGATGGAATCACATCCATACTACACCAATAAAGTTGTCATAACATCCTTTATCATGTTAATATCCATAAAGGAATAACATTTATAGTCCATTTCCTCATCATATGAGGGGTAATCACATCCCATGAAAAGAATTCTTATATCGGAATCTCATCCACTTCTTTGGAAGATTTACTTTTTTATCGTACATCCCACTTATTAGGGTAATAATACGAAACTAGGCATAAGACCCCATCTCAAACATTAAGAAATATATAAGAGATTTTGGTTACATATCACGGTGGGAATTTTCCCTAACTATTACATTTGTAGATTTATTTTCATGAGAATACCATAAAATCAGCATACCATCATTTATCATAATCAACAAAATAAAAATGGTAATTTCATTCCATAAAAAAATAAACAATAATGTAAGAAAACAAAGTCCCACATATATAACAAAAATAAAAATATGGAATAATAATGTTATCAATAAAAAATATTCAATAACATTTATCTAATTTTTTAGAAACATCTAATACATTATAATTGTATGATAGTTTGGTCCATACACACCAAACCTAATTCCAATTTCAAACCCTAGGTCATACCCACCCAATTAAATAAAATAGTGATGGTGGGGTGTTGGGGTAGAATAATCACCCCATATTTTATCTAAAAAATTCCAAACAATATTAGGAAAATCCAGAAACCTTTTTTTGCGAAAATCATAAATTTAACCTATCTTCGTAATAAAAATATAATATGTATGAGGTGTATAATGGAATAAAATTAGGTATATAATGTCATTATATAACTCTATGATATTTTAATGGGATCCAAAATATATTGTTAAAAATAATTAATTCATTATAATATCCATCACAGGGAAAAATATAAAATAATACAAAAAAATGTGTCTATTTCACCCTATAAGTCCTTAGCCAAAATAGTATGTTAAAGGAAAAGAATCATGGTTTGGTTTATTCGTCAACCACACATAGGAGAAAATAAAATTTTTCAAAAATCACATGAAACATGAATATTTCATCAAGAATTTTCAAAAAAACAAGAGAATAAATACCTCATGTTAAATGTCTCCTGATGATTAAAATTCAATTGAATGTTTTAGTAAAATATAATAAGACACTTAAATTAGGTCACAACTAGTAAAAAATGACGAAATGGTGTTAGAATCATGGAAATGTCTAAAAATGAATGATATGATTACCTATAGATTTCCACTTAGATTTATTGTCCTTGAATCTATTATAAAACATTTAAGAGATAACGTAGTTGTTATAAGTAGACATTAGAGGTTTATGAGGTGAGAGAAACTGGTCAAATGGGGAAAGATCATTTAAGAAGCTTTTAAATTTAAATAAATTATGTTTCTAAAAATTAAAACAATAAAGAAACCAAAATTGTATCTGTTTTTGAAAAACTTCAATTTAACAAAGTTTCTGTTAGTTTTTGGGAATAATAATGAAACATGATCCCAGGTCTTTATGACCCACATTACCCTTTTAATGTGAAATTTCCCATCACCATACTGTAACATGTATTCATTGTAATCTGGTGGTTGATATAAAATATAATGTCATGTTTACATAGACCTAACTATTTCTCAATGCCTTTGGTTTTGGAATTATGTTGAATATATTATAAAATTTTAGTCTTATGCTTCCAATCATCTTGTTGGAGCCACATGTCTAGACGCGTGGTGAGACACATGCCACACAATATTATCCAGAACCAATAATTTTTTCCCAAAAATTTCCTATGGTCCACATAATCTACTTGTATAATAAAAAACACTAAAATACACGTGTTTTTTTGAAATTAAATCCAAATAAAATTTTAAATTATCTAAGGATGTTACATACTCCCCACTATTGTGTAACTCACCCTTGAGATGAATCATTGAGCCTTATAAAAGAATAAATTTTTCCACTACACATATATATTGGTGTCTCACTCTACAGTCTTCTGAAAAATATTACTATCTTACCAGTCCACATATACCAAAGAAACCATCTTCCTATGAAGAGTATTCTATCTATGATCTACTCTATGAATATTTCTTTCTCAGAATTATTCATCAAGTATTACCATAACACTTTCAATGGTGATAACATTAGAAATAACCATGTTGTATATATACCAACCCAACTCTTGTAACCTCAAACCATTTTTTATCATAAAACATTGGAATAACATATAAGATATTTAATATTCTATGATTCGATAGTTTACTAGTCTTATTAAACTAGATACAAAGATTATTATCATAATAATTTACTATTAGTGAAATACATATAATAATATTGTGAGAAATTTTTCATTTATTATAATGTATACATAAAGTAATTCATAGATCTAATTATGGTATCTTGGGTAATAAAAAATTTAAAAAAAGGATGAGATCAGATGACCTTTAAGGGAAACCATACTACACTCAAAATCAAAAAAAAAGGAATATATAAACTATAATAAATAATTTCATATAAAAATTTTTATAAATGTGGAATTTATCCATGGACTAAGTAACAAAATAAATAATCACATTGAAAAACATATATGGTTTAATAATGATATAATTCATAATATTTAACATCAAAATCACATCGTAAATTCCTTTTGTTAAGAATTCATAAATTATGGGATAAACAAGCATCAATTAAACAAGATATAATGTCTCATGAGACCTAATAATGCATCATGGGGATATAATAGAAACATCCCATCATGTACTATGTCCAATTTATTGATCATGTGAAATAAATGATAAAACATTCAATACATAGTAAATAGTATAATTCTATTTGAGATACTAGAAAATAGAATTAAATTTTTCCCGAGTAAATATATAGAAAAATGTGAACATAAGAAATCCCAAAAATTATGGTGAGTGAAATATTTAGACTATATCCCTAAAAAAGAATAATATTCATCAAATTATGTGGACATATATGAAAACTATTGAAAATTTTCATTGGAATATTTCATATGGAAAATTGCATTTACATATTCATATAAGTTATTTAAAATTAAAAAAATTCTAGTGTATTAGGAAATATAGTTACATTAATCGAAACATGGAAACAAGTAATGGATGTTTCAATAAAATGAGTATTCATTAATGTGAGAAGTGTTGGACAAAATATATATGTTTGAAAACATTCACTTTTCACTTTGTAAAAAAATTGAAAATGATCCACCATATAAATATCATTAAAAATAATATTTTTATAACATTATAAATAATGTTCAAATGTGTTAAAATGATGTTAATAAATAAAATAAATGAAAAAAAATAAAATTGTTGGTTAATTTTTACAAAAAAATAATATTGAAAAAAAACATCCTCATCCAATGATGAAACAAGGCCACCTTATAAAAAAATGTTTTATCAGTAATATTAAGTACAAACAAGATTAAATACAAATAAAAAACATGTAAAATTTTAATATAACATAAGATGCATAAATTGTATGTTTTATAGAAGATAATTATCCTATAAGTTCCTTTATTTTATTTATAAAAATAAATAATCCTGAATAAAAATGAGTTTATAGAATAAACCCTTACCACATTGATAATATTTGAATCATATCCCCCTTGATGGATGCAAATGAAAATGAATAATTATATATCATTAAAATAAATATATTTTTGATATAAAATTTAAAATGGAATATATAAATAGCACATAAAATACATAATTTGTGAAAATAAAATATGTACCATATAATCAAAAGTGAGATGAGAAAACCATATAATGATCGCAAATATAAATTGATAAATAATAAATGAAGTAATTTTTTCAAATAAAAAAATCACTATAAAAAATGATGAAATATAAAACTAAATAATTAGAGGCTATTATAGAAAAAATATTTTCATAACATGGAAAATAATGAATTCTTGTAACCAAATAAAAATAATATGAGTTAATAAAACCCATACTTCATGTTTGAATTTCCACAGAGGCTCTCTTTTCTTCAACTAAAATTAATTTAAATTTAGTATACATATATATAATAATCATTTATAAATTTATAATATCATTTATTGTCCAATTATAATCTTTTACCATGAATTTATTATTTATTATTTAATAAAATAAGTGCTTTTGAGTGTTAATTATTTTCCCTTTCATGTATGTTTCAGTATGGTCATTTCATTCCATTAATACTACTGATGGTTTCATAATCTATAGAACATTAATCATTTTATAAGAATAATATTTTTTAATTAAATAAAATTTTATTACTATTTATTTAAATAGGTGATGAAAAATGAAATACATCACATCATATATATGAAGTCTGTATGCATACATTATAGGTTTTGGGCATATCATAAGCATAAAGTTGATGGAAATATATTAAAATTTATTTTTACATTGAGTTTCTAGAAACCCCAAGTGAGTATCATGAATGTAAAATTTATAATTAATTTATATAATATTGCAAAAAATTAATACATGATATGATAATTATTTCCTAGAAGTACATGTTGATCATCCGAAAAGACTATTTTAGATTTCCTTTGTCATGTAATAAGAATTCAAGGATTAAATACATCTAGAAATGATCCACACATTATCCATTGATCTCAAGGAAAAAACAATATATGTACATGTGTTATCATGTTGATTCGATAGTCATGCGTTATTTTTGTTGATCACTGATCCTTTTATATTGTTGGGATTTATCTTGAATTTATCATTATTTAAAGGAAGAGAGAAAATAGGATTTGAAATTTAGTGACTTTATTAAATGATTCATAGATTCAATTTTTATGGATTCAATAGAGAATGTAAATCAATTTTTATTCTCAAAATGGATTCATATATTAATAATATACAAATGAACATTTAAAAAAATTTGTTTTTAAAAAAGTTAATGGTAGGTCATGTTGAAACATTTTATAGAACAAAGACATCATTATAATAGTAAAAACCATTAATGAATAATGTGAAGGAATGATAATTCATTTTGACCATGGATAAATATAAAACATGAGTTATCTTATAATTTAAATAAGATAAAAAAACATTGAATATTAAAATTTTGTCATTGATATATAAAATGTCAATAGGGAATACAAGAATAAGGGAAAGGGGGAATATCTGAAATTTGAGTATTTTTTAATTAAAGCTGGGACATTAAATGGTCACCAAATTTATGCCCCAAAGGACATTATTAAAAAAATAAATTTGCAGCATAAACACGAGGTGCAATGAATTTACAACAGCCAGAATTGATAAAATAACAAACCAAAAAAAACACAGGAAAATCCAAAAAAAATATCAAGAATAAAAAATTGATCAAAAGAACCTGCTGTCTACTATTCCACGATCTACCAAAAAGAATGTATTGTCCATAGGAACTCCTCCAATCCATGTTTGAAGGGACGCCATTGTATGCAGAACTTTGATTCGCTGTCAACTTGAGCCTTGTCCTTCACATTGCTATACAGATTTCATTATAAAATGATGGATTAAATGCGACCTGATTAAGTCCTTAATACACAGAAACCACCATTTAGAAATTAAAATGAGTAAATGGTTGAATCAAAAAGAAATTGATAATTTCAACCTTCATTTCAACATCAACATTATATGATTCTATGTAAGGTTCCTCCTTTAAGAAAACCATGTGTTAAAAAATTACTAAAAACAATTATTCCAATAAACTTCATCAAATCCAATATTCATATAGAATGCACAAACATGGTGACACATCAGGATCATCCCAACCTCATAGGTCATGCACTTCCCAATGATAGTCATGCACTTCTAGAAGGACTAAGTGAAACTGAAAAAGAGGTCATACCAGTGGAAAATGTAATCTATGAAGCATGTACATGAGTTGGTCGACCATGGAAAGCCTCCCATTCTGTAAAATTTAAACCTAAAGAATACATCCATGCACTTCCATAAAGCTGTGAAATTGATAATAATAAAATATAGGGCATTCTAGTGAAGAAATCAACCTAGGACAAATCTTGTTATAAAAAAAACAGAGCAGAAACTCCGGGATAGCATCAAGACCTCAAAGCAGATCACTAAACACGGTGCAAAAGGCACTCTAGCGCAAGCAAGCTAAAACATCATGAAAATCACCAAAAATAATTAAATCATGATACACAACATCATAAATATAAACCCAAAAATTATTCACAATAAGGAATAAATCTATTTCACAAAAAACCTAGTAAATCCTTCAGGGACATGCTAGCACAAGTAGACATCCCATATCCATTGTCGATCCATGCAGTAATGAAAAATGGTGACAAACAAAACTGTGTAATCTGTTTTCAGTACAAGTAATAGTATTCAGAAGAAATTTTTTTTTGGAAGAAACATGTTCAAAGAATATATCATAAACTTAAATAAAGAGTTCATTTTTTATATTCAAAATGAATTGATAACTTGAAAAGAACAGAATATTTAACTTGTTAGTATTACGTCTCCATTAAATCGAAAAATTTCAATCATATTTTTTGGTCTTTTTTTATGTTTTCCATCATGTGGGTATGAAGTTCATTGGAATGTATTGTTGTTTCTGTGGATTCTCGAGATATTGAAATACTTATTTGGAGCGAATGATCAACATCAATCTCAATGAACATATATTTCTACAAAATGAATTGACATTAAATAATAAGTACTAAATATTATTGAAAATTAAAACCATATAACCAAAAATCTGATGGTTAAATGTATCCAACTGAGAAGAATAAATGTGTTGTATGTATTAATCATAAAAAATGCAAATGACATGAAAAATTGATGTTTTTTTAATTCCAATGATGTCATGAAAGTAACACTCAATGAATAGATCATTTACATGAGAACAATAAATAGTTGTACCTATTGTAACAAATACATTGTCATTTTTGCAAAACACTCCTAAGGATACTCTTCTTTTATTTTCTTGTCATGTAAGGAAAAAATGAATATTACAATAATGTAGTGTTTGTATTCTAAAAAATGAAATGGAGAAAATAAAAATAGTAGTACCTGGTTATGTTTAATTATAATAAAACTAATCAATATAGGTTCATAAATTATAGGCACATCATAATGTAAAAAACCTTTTGTAGAATCATTATGGGAAATGCAGTAAAACAAATTATGTCAAATAGATCATTAATTAACCTATCAACGGTAGGGCGATATTATGATCATGGAATAAAAACATCATTATGATGCCAATAGTCAAATATCTGACCTTCAATAAAATAAATCACACCAAAACTAGTAGTTATTGATGTTGTAATATCCTTAGTTACATATAGAAAGCATGGAATTGCTACCATTCCTACAAGTTCAGCCATTACAGAAACATAAATTCTTCCATGAAAATATTACGTACTATTAAAAACATGATGCACAATGAATACATAAAATTATAAACATTATTTAACATCATCTCCTACAATACTGAGACTCTGGGTTTTGAAGATTATATTTTTTATATTAAGTATTCAAACTTCATATCGAATATAGATTCATTCATTACATACTAAACCCAAATATGAATATATTTACAAATAAGATGGCCTAAATTATAATGACCCATACTTTACACACATTTTTAGTACATCAAAATTGAAGTACACTTATTACAAAATATGAAAAAACCATTAAAGGATTGTATATGTATAGTCTCTTTAGAAACTAGGAAACATAAACAACTGGTTCATAAAGAGTCTACACTGTCTCCCATTTATTTCATCATTTCTATAGTCCCTTTTGGTACATCATACATAATAACCTTCTTCCTGACCTGTGTAAAGAAAACATACAAAAGGGTGATCTCTAATGTTCTGTAAGGGTAAACAAAATAAATATCAATCACATCATATTCATAAGAACATAACATTGTTGAAATCTTACCCTGCAAAAGAAATCATAATTTCACATCATGGGATAAATCATGTTACTGAAATTTAATCACAATAATCATAACATAAAACATAAATCTTTGTTTCATAAACACATAATCATAGAGAATTATTTCTTATTAGTAAAGACTCATTTCCAAGATTATCTTAGTGGACAAAGTCCATTTTTGAAACGAGTTCACTCCTCGTTTCAATACTATTTCACTGAACCGGTGTAACCTGCCGTTCCAGCCAGGTCTATCTCATGATATATAAAATCTTTACCCAATACATTGGAGGGAGATATAGTTCCCACCCATCTCATAATGATAGCATTCTTATTTGAGAGACAAAATCATAAATCATACATCATTGCATAACCCATGTAATAAAAATGGGATTCTTAAACATCGTGACATCATAAAACAATTCATATAAGATAAATGAATTCATAAAAATAACTCCATCACAACATAATCAAATAAATTTAATAATAGGGATAGAAACAGAACCCTATATTATCTTATATGGAATATAATTTTGATAATACACTTGAACTCCATTCTTGAGGAAAATATCCTTTCTACTTCAAAATCATTTTTCCTTTCATAACATGTCATACAATTTTAAAATAAAAGAATTTGATTAAAAATAAACATGAAAACTTTTAAAGGATGCTTTTTCGAAATAATTTTTTAAAAATCCATTCTTTTCGTATAAGTTAAAAAAACATTCTTCTCGTGCTTTTGTCTGAAAAGTCAAAAAGTACCTCGTACGAAAAACGTCAAAAGATTCATTTCATATCTTTTAATAAAAACTAACTGAAGGGTAAAATTGGAATTAAAAAATTTTAGGCAGATGGAAATAATATTACATACTGAGGAAACATGGATGTGGATGATAAAATACAGCCAAGTAAATTCCAAAGTAAAAACAATCTCAGATAAAAATGAGATTGTGATATTTCCCTTACCTTAGGTATGATTTTCTTCATAAGTGTTTGAACCTCCTCTATAATGATTTAAATAATGTTATTGACTTATTCTATAATCATACTCATTGTTAAGATATCATATATGGTCATATTCTTAGCTTATTATTAGTAATATTTCATTGCTACTTATTATTCGGGTGTTTATTACTTTTTGTTCTTATGCGTGTTTTATCGAATAAATTTTTATTATTCTTATTAGGTTATAGATAACTAATTTCCAGAATGGTATTAGTCTAATATATATCATATTTATTCAGTCAGTTAATTTATGTAATCAGTATGCAATGAAAACAATGTAGAACGAGTCGCATCACATCGTGGAGACGGTATTCCGTACGTACGCACGAGCAATGATATCATTCCCATGATCGTGGAATTGTATTGGAATGTATGTATTCTATTTCAGAATCAATATCACTTTTCAATAATAATATATATTAATTATTTACACCATTATACCCATCCATGTAAGGTGGTGGTGGAAAATAGATTACACCACGGCGTGGAGACGGTATTCTGTACGTACGCATGCACGTCGATTTCGTTTTCCGTAGGATGGATAGATGGTGAAATAGGGTTGTTTCATAATTATAATAACATATCAATATATTAGTGATACTGATTTTGTTAATTCTTAATGAAACAACTAAAGAAGAAGATGTGGGAGAATAAATTATATTGAAATAATCGGTAATGGACATTACTTCTTCATTGAAGCACCTCTTTGAGACCTCCTTTTAGGGCACTAAAATTAGTCTTTAAAGAAGACCGGGACCTCTAGGATGTTTCTAGGGAAGTGGAGAGGAGAAATTGGCAGGGTTTGTCCGATCTTGAAGGCTCAATGTGATGTGAGGAAGAGAGGGAGGAGGTTCCCTTTTATATGGGAGGATAGGGGCACCTTTGAAAAAACTAAATATATTATTTTATTATAAATCCATATTCAGTTATAAATAGCTCCAAATTGATTTCTTTAAATGCTAAGGTGGGGATGGGTCTCAATCATCTCATCCAAAAGAATTTCTACAAGTTTAGGTTAATATTTTAACCTTATCATTTAGATTTAACTTTAAGTTAGATAATATTACTTTTACCGTGTCTTTTTGTGTTCTTACACTATAAGGGTAATAAACTAACAATAACAAGTAAAAAAACCCCAAGTTGTTTATTATCAAAATATATAACCTTATCTAAGTCATTTTTCCGAACCTTATATTTTTATTAATAAAATAACAATTAATAATATAATATTTGTTTTAAAAACTAATTTATGACAATTTTGACACTATTTAGTAATTAATTTTTGAAAAATTAATAACAGAATTATTAGTTCGAAAAAAGTTAATTAAATCAATAATATAATTTCATATTAACCTAGAAATTAATAGAATTCATAAAAAGTCTCAAATTAATTTTATTTGGGTATTTATAACATCAATTATATCAATATTTCATTAATATGATAATTACTGCATCATCTTTCTGTCATAAATAAATAATATTATTTAATGTCTAAAAATTACAAATAAAATACCATTATGTAGTTAATATTTTTATTTTTATAATGAATATTTATAGTCTAATTTATCTTATGTATAACTCTATATTAAAAATTATTTACTTATTAAACATTGATTTTAACTATTTTAACCCTTCTTTAAATAAATTATTAATAAATATCCTAATCTAATCCAAGTGGGCCAAAATGGTCATCTGTTATTCCAAAGATTGCATTTGGTTGAATTAAATTTATCCAATATAATTAGGACATGTGTTAGTGTAATAATTATATCATTTTTACCATTAATTACCCTATTTTCTTTTAAACGTGGTAAATAATAGTAAAAAGTTATGATTCACCAAAAATTATTTTCATCTCATTGAACAAAATTTTACATACTGACATCAACCGTGTCTCTTGGATTATTGAAATTCCACTCACAGAAGCGGTAAAATTATGTTTTATTTAATTTGCAAATTCTCCTGGGAGGTGGGTAAAAGACGATGAAAAGTTCAATAAAAGTTTTATATATTTAAAATTCTTATAAAATTACTCCAATGAATTACATTGAACATATATAGGTATTTTGTATCAATTTTGAAAAACAGTAAATTTAAATAAAATAAATAAATATTTAAATAAGAAGTCGGTTTTTAAATAGTAACCATGTGTTTTCACTATTCATCAAAAATTGAATGTTTCCAGAAAAATACCAAAATTTCACCCTAGGATAATTTCGATATTCCAAATCCAAAAAGGAAGTGCATTTTGAAAATTAAAATTTATAAAATTTTAAAAAGTTGTTATTACTATTCATAACACCTAGTTTTAATAATATTTAAATAGAATAACGTTATTTAGTGAAACTCGGTATTGCGTACGACCCAAGCTATTGAGGAAGGTCACGATTGCGTTTAAAGCAAGCCAAGCTAGTGTCGTGTGTAGTGAAAGATTCATTTTATTATTTATATAAAATAAAAACAAAATATTTCATATAAAAGTATCGGGTGTCACATTCTACCCCCCTTAAAATGAATTTCAACCTTGAAATTCGTCACTTGTAACAAACAGATGAGGATACCTCTCCCTCATCATATCATCAAGCTCTCATGTAGCTTCTTCTAATTGGTGGTTCCTCCATAAAGCTTTCACCAAGAGAGTGGTCTTGTTCCATTGGACTTTTTCACTACGATTGAGAATCTCTATCAGCTGTTCTTCATAAGAAAGAACTTGTTCTAGCAGTACAACTTCTGAGCTGAGTACATGTGAAGGATTAGGTTTGTACTTTTTCAGGAGAGATACATGAAACACATCGTTAACTTGAGAGAGATTCAGTGGAAACACCAATCGGTAAGCTACCTTCCCAACATGATCCAGTATTTCGAAATGACCGATATACCTAGGGCTCAGCTTTACCTTCGTTCCAAATCTCATTACTCTCTTACAAAGAGATATTCGTAAGAACACTTTATCACCCAATTCAAACTCTAAGTCTTTTTTTCGGTTGTCGGCATAACATTTTTGTCGAATCTGAGCTACTCTTATGTGTTGTTGAATAGATCAGACCTTTTCTGCCATCTCATCAACAAGATCAGGTCCTAATAGCTTTCTTCCCCCAACTTCATCCCAGCAACTTGGAGTCATGCATTTCTATCCATAGAGAGCTTCATAAGGATCCATCTGAATACTGCAGTGAAATATATTATTATAATAAAATTCCACCAAAGGTAGGTGTTGATCCCAAAAATCTTTGAAATCCATAGAGCAAGCTCTCAACATATCTTTTAGAGTTTGAATTGTCCTCTCAGACTGATTGTCTGTCTGTGGTTAATAAGAAGTGATGAAACTCAACTCTGTATCGAGAGTATGTTGATGTCTTCGCCAGAACATTGAGGTAAACCTCAGATTTCGATCAGATATAATAGAAAGTGGTACTCCATGCACTCTTACCACTTCCTTTACATATATCCTGGCCAGATAATCGCGAGAGAAATCCTCTCTAATAGAAATGAAGTGTGCAGACTTTGTAAGATAATCAACTATGATCCGGATAGCATTATTTCCTTTGGATGTTTTAGGCAGTCCTATGAGAAAGTGAATAGTGATGTTTTCCCATTTCCATTCAGGTATGGGAAATGGTTGTAAGATCCCCTTAGAATTCTATCTCTTGGATTTAACTTGCTGACAAACCTAGCATCGAGAGACATACTCAGCAACATCTATTTTCATGCCATCCCACCAAAAGTTCTCATTCAAGTCCCTATACTTCTTTGTGCTTCCAAGATGAACATAGAATGAAGAACTATGAGCCTCATCGAGCTGCTCCTTCATTAATTCGGGGATGGGGTGAACAGAAACCTGATTCCTAAACATTATTATCCCTTCACAGTCAAGGTTGAATTCAGGAACATTTCTCACCTTCTTATGTAACTCTACATCTTCTTTCTATGCCTCTATAATCTTAACATGTATAGATGGTTGAACATTCATTTGATAAAGATAAAATTTTTCCTCTTTCATTATAATTCCAAGATCCATCCTTTGTAAATCCATAAATATTGGGTCTTTTGTGATCCTCATCATGGATAAACGAGCATGGTCTTGTCGACTTAATGCATCTTCCACCTTGTTTTATTTCCCAGGGGGGTAATTAATTGAGCAGTCATAATCCTTAATCAGATCCAACCATCTTCATTGGCTCATATTCAGCTCCTTTTGTGTGAAAATATACATTAATCTTTTATGATCAGTATAAATGTCACACCATTATCCATAAAGATAATGCCTCCAAATATTTAATGAAAATATTACCATAGGTAACTCCAAATCATGAGTTGGGTAATTTTGATCATGGATTTTCGACTGTCGTGAGGCATAATCTATCACCATATCATTTTGCAAAAGAACACACCCCAATCCCTTCCTGGATAAATAACTGTAGATCACAAACCTTTCTCCACTACAAGGTAGTGTGAGAACAGGTGCACTGGATAACCTTCTTTTCAACTCCTTGAAATTCACTTCACATTCCTCCATCCAAACAAACATAACTCCTTTCCGAGTCAACCTAGTGATTGGATTAGATAATCGTGAAAAATCATTCACAAAACATCGATAATATCCAGCAAAACCAAGAAAACATCGGATCTCAGTTACTGTTGTTGGTCTCGACCATCTTTCGATAACATCTGTTTTTTCTATATCCACATATATCCCCTCCTTTGAAATTGTGTGACCCAAAAATGAAACCTTTTGAAGCCAGAATTCACACTTGGTAAATTTGGCATAAATCATCTCCTTTGTCAGTGTCTTCAATATAATTCTCAAGCGATCTTCATGTTCATCCTTACTCTTTGAATATACAAGAATATCTTCTATAAAGACTACCACAAACTGATCAAGATAGTCTTTAAAGACTATATTCATCAAATCCATGAAGATAGCAGGGGAATTAGTAAGACCAAATGGAAACACTATAAATTCATAGTGTCTATACCTTGTACGGAAAGTCGTCTTTGGTATATCCTCCCTTTTGACCCTTATTTGATAATACCCTGAATGAAGATCAATCTTGGAAAATTATTGAGCTCCGCGAAATTGGTCAAATAAGTCATCAATGTGCGGGAGAGGATATTTGTTCTTGATTGTGATCTTGTTATGTTCTCGATAATCAATGCACAGTCTCACTGAACCATCTTTCTTCTTATCAAATAGAATAGGTGCACCCCAAGGTGACGCACTAGGGCATATGAACCCCTTATCAAGATTCTATTGGAGTTACCTTTCAATTACAGCAACTCAATTGGGTCCATTCTATAAGGTGTCTTTGATATAGGTAAAGCACCCGGTACGAGTTCTATTGAAAACTCAACTTCACAATTTGGTGGAAGACCTAGAAATTCCTCCAGAAATACATCATAAAACTATCGTACAATGGGCATATTCTTAATCGTTAGTTTCTCACGATCCATTTGAGATAAATAGCCTTCATTTAGTGGAATCAAGATCCATAAGATGGAAGAAATTTCCACTGGAAGGTTTACTTCATCCTTGCATCGATAGACGATAAAAGATTGGTCTAGAATATGAAATGTAACTTCTTTTATTTGGAAATTGATATGAGATCCATATAGAGAAAGCCAATCCATTCCAAGAATCACATCAAATTCCACTACAGGTAGGATCACAAGATTTATAGGAAGAACTTTCCCACAAACTTCAATCAGAGAAGAATTATAAACTTTTGATGCAATTCTTGGGCCATTATTGGTTGTCACAGCTAACTCAACATCTTAATGTTGAGGAAATATGGTGATACCATTAGAAAATTATTCAGAAATAATGCAGTGGGTGGATCTAGAATCAAATAAAACATTTGTTACTTTAGTGTGGATGGTAAGTGTACCTTTCACCACTTTGTTATCGTACTCCACATAACTGATAAAAATATCATGTGACTTTCCTTTTTCATTAGCCTTAAGAGTTTGTTGACATCGATCATCATCAACAACCCTTAGATTAGGTCATTGATTTGCATAATGCCCCATTTCCTTGCACTTGTAACATTAAAGTGTAGGAGGTGCACTCTGTGTAGCCTTTTCATTATCCACATCACTAGACATCTTCTTCCCATCATTGCGGCATTCAAATGCCCAATGACCTTCCTTTCCACATTTGAAACATTAACTTGTCCCTTTAATACAACTCCCTCCATGTTTCTTTCCACACTTTGAGCATAAGGGAAAACTCATACTCTTTTCAGTGTGCTCTTTAGATTTTCCTTTTAATTCCATTTTCCTCTTCTTATCAAACCCATATGACTGATGGGTTACTCCAATCTCCATCTCAACTTTGAGAGCACATCAAACGATTTCCTCATAGCTATTGAAGTCCCTTATGGCTAACGACCTTCGAAGACTTGGTTTTAAGCCACTAATGAATCGATCAATCTTACTCTCAGGTTGGATAATAATACCACAAGTGTACCTTGCAAGTCTTCTAAAATTTCCTTCATAAGTACCAACAGATTCATCATCCTTTTGCTTTAGTACAAGAAACTCCTTCTACATATTTGTTCGGAGAATACGAGGGAAGTACTTATTGAAAAATATGTTCTTGAACTCATCTCATTCCATGGACTCAATTTCATCTCTTCGCCTCGTATTCATGATAAGATTCCACCATTGATCAATATCACCTTCCAAATGATACACTGCTAAGATGACTTTATCATGTTAAGAACATTGATGAACTGAAAATATCTTTTTAGTAGTACTGATCCATTGTTCAGAAACTAATGGATCAGTAGACCCGCTGAATGAAGGTGAACGTTATCTCATGAAGGATTCAACAGAAAGTTGCTCCACCCATTGCACGTTTGGAAGACCTGCATGATTCATATCATGAGAAAGTGTTGTGATCATGGCTACAATATTTTGCATTCCAGCTCCCAAAACATTTTTTTTCTCTGGGGGACAATCATTGAATTTCCCGTCGCATTCTACATTAACATGGTTCCTTACGGTTCCATCCATTGAATAAAACCAAGAATAATAGTGTGAGCAACCCTAATTATAATTGGAAACCCACATAATCAAGAAGAAAATTTCACACTTAAGGTCCTATACAAGGTTATTCGTGGACATTTCTAAAACACTAAGATTGTGTTGTATGCTTAGACATATCCTTAGGATTCTTACTAAGGCTTTCGCATCCTAGTTTTAAAAGGTTTCTATACCTTTCCTCTGATACCAACTATAACGACCCATAATTTACATACATTGTTAGTACATAAAAATTGAAGTACACATATTACATAATATAACAAAACCATGGAAGGACCGTATAGGTATACTGTCTTTAGAAACTATGAATCATAAACAACTGGTTCATAAAGCGTCTACACTGTCTCCCATTTATTTTATCATATCTATAGTCCCTTTTGGCATATCTTACTTAATATCCTTCTTCCTGTCTTGGGGAAATAAAACATACAAAAGGGTGAGGTCAAATGCTCAGTAAGGGTAAACAAAAGAAATATCAATCACATCATATTCATAAGAACCTAACATTTTGGAAATATTACCCAGCAAAAGAGATCATAATTTCTTAACATAGGATAAATCATGGTAGTGAAATGTAATCATAATAATAATAACATAAAACATGAAGCTTTGGTTCATACACACATAATCATAGAGAATCATTTCTTATTAGTGAAGACTCATTTCCAAGACTATCTTAGTGGACAATGTCCATTTGTGAACTGAGTTCACTCCTCGTTTCAGTCCTGTTTCACTGAACCGGTTTAACCTGCCGTTCCAGCCATGTCTATCTCCTGAGATATAAAATATTTACCCAATGAATTAGAGGGAGCTATAGGTACCACCCATCTCATAATGATACCATTCTTATTTGTGCCACAAAATCATAAATCATACATCATCGCATAACCCATGTAATAAAAATGGGATTCGTAAACATCATGACATCATAAAACAATTCATATAAGATAAATGAAATCATAAAAATAATTCCATCACAACATAATCAAATCAATGTAATAATAGGGATAGAAACAGAACCCTATATTATCTTAGATGGAAAATAATTTTGATAAAACACTTAAACTCCAATCTTGAGGAAAATATTCTTTCTACTTCAAAAACATTTTTACATTCTTAACATGTCATAAAATTTTAAACTAAATAAAGTTGAATAAAAATAATCATGAAAACATGTAATGTAAGCTTCTTGTAAATAATTTTTTAAAAATCCATCCATGTCATATAAGTTTAAAAAAAACATTCTTCTCGTACTTTTGTTAGAAAAGTCAAAATGTAACTCGTACGAAAAACGACAAAAGATTCCTTTCATATCTTTTACTAAAAACTCTACGAATGGTAAAATTGAATTTAAACAATTTTAGGTGGATGGAAATAATATTACATATTGTGGAAACATAGATATGGATGATAAAATACACCCCAGTAAATTCCAAAGTATAAACAATATCAGATAAAAATGAGATTGTGATATTTCCCTTACCTTATGTCTGATTTTCTTCGTAAGAGTCTGAAAATCCTGTATAATGTTTTAAATAATTTCATTGACTTATTATAGAGTAATAAACATTGTTAAGATATCATATATGGTTATATTATTAGCTTATTATTAGTAATATTTCATTGCTACTTGTTATTCGGGTGTTTATTACTTTTTTTTCTTATGCGTGTTTTGTTGAATAAATTATTATTCGTCTTTTTAGGTTATAGATACCTCATTAATAGAATGTTATTAGTGTAATATATATCATATTTATTCACTCAATTCATTTATGTAATCATTATGCAATGAAAATCATGTAGAACGAGTCGCATCACATCGTGGGGATGGTATTCCATATATACACACGAGCGATGATATCGTTCCCATTATCGTGGAATTTTATTGGAGTGTATGTATACTATTTCAGAATCAATATCACTTTACAATAATCATATATATTCATTATTTACACCACAGCGTGGACACAATATTCCGTACGTACGCATGCGCAGTGATTTTGTTTTCCGTAGAAATGATAGATGGTGAAATAGGGTTGTTTCATACATATAATAACATATCAGTATATTAGTGATACTGAGGTTATTAATTAATAATGAAACAACTGAATAAGAAGAAGTAGAAGAAGAAATAACGTTGAAATAATCTGTAACAGACATTACCTCTTCTTTGAAGCGCCTCTTTGAGACCTCCTTTTAGGGAACTAAAATTGGTCTTTGAGGAAGACCAGGACCACTAAGATGTTTCTATGGAAGTGGAGAGGAGAAATTGGCAGAGTATATCCGATCTTGAAGGCTCAAAGTTGTGTGAGGAAGAGAGGGATGAGGTGCCCTTTTATAAGGGAGGAGAGGGGAACCTTTGGATAAACTAATAATATTATTTCATTATAAATCCATATTCGGGTTTAAATAGCTCCAAATTAAATTATTTATAAGCTAAGGTGGGGATGGGTCAAAATACTCTCATCCATTATAATTTGTCAAGTTTAGTTTATAATTTTATCCTTATCAATTCGATTTAACTTTAAGTTAGATAATTTAACTTTTATCGTGTCTTTTTGTGTTCTTACACTATAAGGTTAATAAACTTACAATAACAATCCAAAAGAACCCAAAGTTGTTTATTAGTAATATATATAACCATAACTGAGTAATTTGGCCAAAAATTATATTTTTAGGAATAAAATAACAATTAATAATATAATATTTGTTTTAAAAACTATTTTATGCCAATTTTGACACTATTTAGTAATTTATTTTTGTAAAAATCATAACAGAATTATTAGTTCGAAAAAAGTTATTTATATCAATAATAACATGTCATATTAACCTATAAAATTAGTGAAATTCATAAAAAGTCTCAAATTACATTTATTTGGGTATTTATAACATCAATTATGTAAATATTTCATTAATAAGATAATTACTGCATCATATTTGTGTCATAAATAAATTATATTATTTAATGTCTAAAAATTACAAATAAAATACCATTTTGTAGAAAATATTTATATATTTCTAATGAATATTTATAGACGAATATATCTTTTGTATAACCCTATATTAAAAAATTCATTACTTATTAAACATTGATTTTAACTATTTTAATCCTTCTTTAAATAAATTAATAATAAATCTCCTAAAATAATACATGTGGGCCCAAATGGTCATATTTTATTCCTAATGTTGTTTTTGGTCAAATTACACTTATCCAATAGAATTAGTACATGTTTTAGGGTAATAATAATATCATTTTTCCCTTAATTACCCTATTTTCTTTTATCCGTGGTAAATAAAAGTAAAAAGTTACTATTCACTAAAAATTATTTTTTTCACATTGAAACACATTTTTCATACTGACATCAACCATGTCCCTTGTATTTTTGAAATTCCACTCACAGAAGCAGTAAAATTATGTTTTATGTAAATTTTCAAATTCTCCTAGGAGGTGGGTAAATGACGGTGAAAAGTTCAATAAAATTTTTATATATCTAAAATTATTATAAAATTAGTCCAATAAATTACATTGAACATATGTCAGTATTATGTATCAATTTTGACCTAAAATAAATTTAAATAAAATAAATAATTATTTAAATAAAAAGTCGGTTTTTAAATAGTAACCTAGTGTTTTCACTACTCATCAAAAATTGAAAGTTTCCAAAAAAATATCAAAATTTCACCCTAGAATAATTTCGATATTCCGAATCCAAAAATGAAGTCCATTTTGAAAAATAAAATTTGAAAAATTTCACAAAGTGGTTATTACAATTCATAACGGCTAGTTTTAATAATAGTTTAATAGCATATCATTGTATAGTGAAACTCGGTATTGCGTACGACGCAAGCTATCGAGGAAGGTCATGCTTGCGTGTAAAGCAAGCCAAGATAGTGTTGTGTGTAGTGGAAGATTCCATCGATGATTTATATAAAATAAAAACAAAATATTTCTTATAAAAGTCTCGGGTGTTACATTAATTATTTTGTTCTAATATATATTGAAATTTTTTTGGAGACTTATTATTTTTTTACTACAACAATATTGGAATAAAATAAATAAAATGAAGATATTAGTGTGACTAAAAATACTATTCATTTATGGTTTGGATATTCACCGCATATTGAGACTTAAATATTTATTTCAAATATAATTCTCTATTGGTTACATAACACAGACACTCCTCTAAAAGCCATAATTTTGTACTCTTAAAGTCCAAATTTGTTACTCTTAAAATGATTGTTGTTCTAACAATTATAATAACTACTAGATTATTATTACCTTACACTTTTAGATTCTATAGTAGATCGTCCTCCACAAGCTTCCACAAGAAAATTTATTTCATTGAAATATAACACAATGATATTGTACTGTTTTTAAATATCTAGTTGTTTACCCATCAACTAAACCAACTCTGTCCAAATGGTTGCATTCAGTCCAACCACAAACTCTGGAAATTCTGGCATCCATCTTGTACGATCTGTACTTCAACCTCTCCCCTCCAACTCTCATATCATTACTTCAATACACTGGTTCAGCCTAGTGTTTTGCATCTGAAGGAGTTGAAGATCATCCGTTGATATCATTGATTACTCCAACTTCATCCCAATATGCTACTTCACCTCAATCACCTCCCGCAGACAATTGGAAGCGCTCTCATTACATCCTTCATTGTTGTTTTTTCACAGAAACCATTTCTTCCACCGATCTCCAGATAGTGGTTCACCAATCCATTTTCTCAACTCAAACCATCTTCATCCATGTGGAATCTGTATATAATTGTAAAAAATATATTAAATATGATGAAACCTAGTTTTATCAACATCTAAATGATATTATGTTCCCAAACATGGTTCATTTTCATTGTGACTAATGAACACTAATCCATACCTCTTATTTCAATGAAATTCAGATATAAGTACAGGGAAAAAAATCTACATATGGATTTTTAAAAACCCATCATTTAGTTATTATAGATTCATTTTTTGTGAAATATAAAAATAAAATTAAGGGAAAGAATAAGTCCTCCTAAAAATATAGAATCATGATACCTATGATTTTTATAATAGTGAGAATGTAGGGAAATAGTACTGGCACATCAAATTGTTTAATATACTATCATGAATCTGTATAAACAAAAAAAAAATATAAGAAAACCTGGTAGTGTATATATCCTCTCACTCACAATTATCCACCCATGAAAAATACATCATTTTACATTGTATCTGCATCAACTAAAATGATAATACAGATTTTTTTGAAAAAAGAGTTGAAATGAATTTAGGGAATAATAGATGATGAACCATAGTACTGAAAAATGTAAGATGGGTCTCCTAAATCTAAATGCGCAGGGGCAAAAAGGAACAATGTACTTGATGTTACTTTGGAATGAAATTGTATTATTAAAATATTGTATGAATAGTAAATGTAGTAATATAACAGTTTAGTAAATTCAAATAACCTGTCTGTTCTGCTATTTCAAGCTATACTGACTTATCTACAACATTCAACTTCAAGTTATATGTTATTGATTAATATTTAGTAATAAAAAATAAATACTAAAACATTTCAATGTTGAAAATATAATGTCCACGTTGATAAACTTGTGAAGTTGGATGTAGGATCTATGTTCCAGTTTCTTCTAGTAGTAGTATCCCTCAAGTTATGATTCATTGAATGTTGTTCCTCGGGTGGTTTAATAAAACCTTCAATCATATTAATGCCTCCATTGATTAACATCATAGTTATCGACGTTATTAAATGGTATAAAGTGTATATATATAAATATATATATAGTTGAGAAACCTGATATTATTTTTAGAATATATAACATACCTTGGATGAAGGAGGATTTTTTTCAAATATAAGTATAAGGAGAACTGTTGGGAATAATAGTTACATGACTTATAATCAATATAGAACTGACAGAGAAGAAATTTTATCCTGGACTATTTTTTGCTTACTATGATGAGGAGGCAACAACTGACTCTGTGAAGGTATTTGAATTTTTTAATACCTTGTCAAATTATTAATGGAATATGTATTTTTTAAATAGAAGCATATGAAATAAACCATAAAGGAAAAAATAGTTCCATGAGAAAATGCTACTAGAATGAAATTGTGTAGTATAATGGTGTTTGTTCATTGTCTTCCCCTGTGTGGTCCAACAGATTTTGTTGACAGATTTGAATAGTGTTGAGGGACTGTAAAACAAGGAGATGAGAAATTATAGAAAGCTATGGTTATATTTTTTTCATTATGAAATCAATTTTATGAAATTTGATATTGTAAATGGAACTATCCATTAGGGGATATTGGTGATAATGGAATGCATCAATGTATTTCTATGACATTATCTAGTGTGACCAGTTTTACTGTACAACATTTTCCAATAGTTATTATTCTCATTAATGTGACAGTACAGTAATAAAATACATTGTTTGGAAGGAAGATAGTATATTACAGAGTTAGGATATTTCAGTTTGCAATATGGTAACCATAGAAAAATTAATGGACTTTTTAAATTGAACTTACCATTAATGGGTAGTGATGATAAATGAATACATGTTCCTCTTTGCGTGATTTTTAATGGTGTAGCAGGTTCAGTTGCATCAATGTTTTGAAGAGATATTCTACATGTATAATTGAAAATATATTAACTATGTACGTAAATGATTGATTAACAATGGAACAATATCAAGAATTTAGAATAGAAATAAGATAACCTTATTGAAGTAGTTGTTGTAGTAGGATTATATGAAATCCTTCGTCTGTAGATCTCTACGGGGAGTGCATGTTTGTGTTCTGTATATTTTTATTTAATTGTAATGGAAATGAAAACTACCATGGATTTCAGTATAATGATATTTGTATAGAAAATTGTATATTCTAAAGATACTCAATAATTAGATTGTGCATATAATCACTGAATATTCTGCTAACTGTAATTTAATCTCTATTAAATCAAAAGGAACATCACAGCTAGAGTTGTATATATGAATGCGACTAGTTACAGTTACTATTGTGAAATGAATGTAAACCCATCTAGTAGTGAGGGGTCAATAAAAAAAGGTCGAGCAGATTAAACATGTGAACATGATGTTTTCAAATAGAAAATATTAGTATGAATGTATTGTTACTTTTTGATAAACTATAAAGAATCAAAGATTCCAACTGTTAATATTCTCATAAAAGTGTCAGTAAAGTAAATATAAAAATTATTAGGAAGAAAGATAATATTTCACAGAGTTATGTTATTTCAGTTTATAATAAGGTAACCATTGATAAAGTAATGGTATTTTTAAATTGAACTTACCATTACTGGGTAGTGATGACAAATGCATACATGATCTTTTTTGAGTGATTCCTGTTGGTGTAATGAGTTCAGTTGCATCAACGTTTTGAAGAGATATTTTGCCTGTATAATTGAAAATACAGTAAATATGTTGGCATATGATTGATAAAAAATGGAACAATATCATGACTGTAGAATACAAATAATATTACCTTATTGAATTTGATGATGTAGTAGGATTATTTAAAATCATGTGTCTGTAGATCTCTACGGAGAGTGCATGTTTGTATTCTATATCTATTTATATAATTGTAAAGGAAATTAATACAACCATATATAGTAGTACAATGATCTGAGTGTAGAAATATGTATATTATAAAGACAGTCAATCATTAGAATGTGCATGTAATCACTGAATATTCTGCTAACTGTAATGTAATATCTATTAAATCATAAGGAACATCACCGCTAGAGTTGTACGTCTGAATGCGATCAGTTACAGTTACTATGATGAATTGAATGTAAACCTGGCTAGTAATGAGTGGTCAATAAACAAAGGCTGGGAAAAAAATATCTAAACATGAAGTATTCGAATAGGAAATTTTATTATGAATGTATCGTTACATTTTGATAACCTGTAAATAATCAAAGATGCACAAAATTTATAGGTATTGATGGAAATAAGGAGAACATACCGATTGTGGAGAGGATTATCTATAGGTTGTCTGAAGAATGTAAGGGTTATGGTTAGGTGGTCCTCCAAGAAGTTTTCAATCATTGAAAATAATGGTTGTCACTACATATGGAAATGGATGGGATTGATGGAGGTGAACCGAAAGAAATTCCTCGCGAAATCACAGGCGGGTTAGAGGAGTATGGTTTTTAGAACAAAACGGAGGATGAGTAGGTGGTCACTGAGTATGAATATGTTGAATCCATAGACTATGAAGATCGACTGGAGAATCTTGATTGGGGAGAATGAATGAATAGGCGGGGGAAACCATAGATTGGGGTTTCTGATTTAGGTGAAACTGGATTTAGCAGTTTTCTTAGGCGACGATGGAGGTGTAGGTTATCATCTGTAATCCAGATGCAGAGGTAGAGGATGGAGTTGAAGGAGGTGAAGGTGGTCATCAGCGAAGGCTCAGTGGGAGGCGGGCATGAAGGAGTTGGAACCTAGATTGGGGAGTCCGAATAGAAGAAGCTAGTTTGGGGAGACTGAATGGAGAAGTATAGAAAACCATCGATTGGGGAGGATGAAAGAGGTGAAGGTGGAGTATCGAGATTCATCACAATCTTTATTTTTTTGAGACCAATGAAGTTGATGTCAGCAGACGTTGTGGAAAGAAAATTGTTGGAGATGCGAAAAAAGGATATTGGGGAGATTGAATTAATAGAGGAGGCGCATGACCCGAACATGGTGAAGATGGAGAAGGAGGCGTAGAAGTCGGATGTTATGATGGTTATTGCAAAGGCGTTTCACTTTAGAGAGCTTCGAGGAGACGATAATGTTTGGGAAGTGTATGAGTATGTGATGAAAACCCTGTGTAGGAGCAGTGTGGGATGGGGGTAATCGAGAAGGGGAGATATAGAGGGCTATCGAGGAGGGAATCTAGAATCCTAGGGAATTTTCGGAGGTGATTGAGAACCAGAGAGCGGGGGAGGTTTTTAGGGAGGGGTTTTAGGGAGGAGAGTGCGGGTCGAAGGAAATACTCGAGTGGGGGATTGATATCGTGTTTACTTTTAGGGTTAGGAGGGAGGAATAAAGAAATAAGGGTGGTGTGGAAGAATGGTAAGTTTACACATAAGAAATAAGAATCCAAGATTAGTATTGATTATAGATAATAGATTTTTTAACGGATGATAGCCATAAAATAATAATATAATCCTTATTTAACCCCATGAATAAAAAAAATTATATAATTTTTTTTTGTGTTCTTACTTGTTTAATAACAAACTTTATATAACTATTACTACTAGAAATATGAGTTATAAAAATAGTTAAATACAAACATTTGGATGGACCATTGGTATTGGTATATGTCTGAACACCTATAAAAACAGTTTGACCAAACCATTTCTATAGGAAATTTTACTGGTCACTTAAACCAATGGTGTGGGAAAACCGATGGTATATGTATATATATGTCGACATATACCAGTAGTTTTTTCAAACCATTGTTATAGGTAATTTTTCTGGACACATATAGAAACGGTTTAGAAAAACCATTGTTATAAGTCTTTATATGTTTTCCTATGCAAAAAGTTTGGTCTAATGGTTGGTATAGGAAAATATTTTGGACAAATATTCTAATAGTTTGGAGAAAAAAATTTGTATCATTTACTTTTCAAGACATCTATACAGATATTTTCTCCAACTGTTGGTATAGGTAGTGCCATTTTTTATTAATAATATTAATATAATAAAAATAATAAATACATCAATTTAATGTTTTTTATACAAACATACATAGATATATTTCTACATATGAAGATATAAGATGTCATAGGATACGGGTAAATTCATTAGAGTATAAGAGAAAGGTGGTGGGAACAATACCCAATGTTGGATTTGTTTTATTAGAGGACCTATACCAATGGTTTGGGGGAATATACAATTAGGTGAAAACTAGTGGTATATAAATTTTTTCAAATTTAACTGCTTGCTAATTCATATTTGTGATTAGACTCTATCTATGTCCATTCAAACTCATATTTATTTTATTTTACTCTAGTTAACATATATAATTTAAATATTTAATTCATCAATAAAAAATTACAATTAATGAAACGTAAATAAATTTATCCCTTAGTATTAGAATTAATATTTATTATATCAATTAAATTCATATATAATGTACTCAATATCATCAAGAACACTATATGTGTGCCTCTACAGGATTCTTTCTCTTTAGCATTAGGATGGATTGCCTACATGTGATGATTAATATCTATAAATGGGTCAAGGAACCCTATAGATAGAAATTTATGTCATATCAACAAAAAACATGAATGAAATCTCATTGAGTAATATTATAACATTGTTACAATATCTCATCGAAAATTTTTGCACATATCGGCCACTATTATATATGTTGGATAAATAATTATTTTACTATAAAAAATAAACAGGTTATTTAACTATATCCCTAGAATTTAATGTTACTCTTCTATTCCAATAAAAGTGTCTATATATCAACTTCTATAATGTGGGATGATAGATCATTGATATACTTATCCATTAATGGTATGCTAATAATGACACACCCAATATACCCCACCTCATTGCAAACATATGATGTTCTGATTTTCGTGCTAAATTCTATGTGCACATGTAATGACATGAATTAATGGAAATATTAAATTATAAGTGCGATTAAACTCACTCATATATAAGAATATCTAGTTACACTATGTCATTTATAATCTATACTCATAGGTCTATTCTCATATTCTCTTACCATGAATATTATCAACTGTGAACTTTATAACAAGAAACCACATATATATAAAATCAATTTTACCTTGTAGTCTACGCACTATGTGTCCAATAATGGTACATTATCTAACCAAAAAATAATATTCATGAATACATTTATAGCACGTCAATGTTATCATCATAGAAGGAAACATCTATGACCTTATCAACGAGACATCTAATATAGGAAACTATTACATAAGAGTCATAAAAAATAATGAATAATATTTAATAAGATGTTTTATTAATATTTAATAAATATGATTTACTTTTAATCAAAGGAAAAATAGTTTACTCTAGAATACCAAATATAACATACTTTTACCTCGATAAGATCCCACTCCCTTTAACTTTTAGTTTTCTAGGACTCCCATTATAATATGGTTCCTATAGAGTAAAGGATTAATTTAAGGGTAATTCAATGTTGTATTTAATATAAATATTATTCATTGTAATCTCACCTCTCTAAGAGAATTCCTTCAAGATATGATACTTCTTATGTATGTTCTTCATCCACTGATGTTACCTTAGCTCTTTTCCCAGATCCACTACTAGTGTATTATCACAATAGAGTGTGATATGAAATTTATAGCTAGGTATTACTTCAATATCATAGAATATTTTGTGAATCCATAATAATTAATTAGTCTCTATTGAAGATGCATTAATATCAGACTCTATTGTAGAATCTCCCACCACATCCTTATTTAAGATCTTTCATCTCATAGATCCTCCATCCAAAGAAAATACATATCCATTTTGTGATTCCATGTCATCTTGACCTATTTGGAGACTATTATCTTCATATCATATGATGAATGAATCATAATATCCATTATAAATGAGAAACATGTCCTTAATATTCTTTAGAAATGCTAGTACAGTCTTCATTACTATCCAACATAGGTTAAAAGGGCTATCTTGATATCATCCTACTACATTTAATGCATATGTAATATATATCCTAGTATAGAACATATCATATATGTCTGAACTAATTGTTGACACACATGGAATCTTTTCCATTCTACATCTTTCCTCATGATCATGAGGACACGTCTTCCTAGAAAGATGAAAGCCACGTGACACTTGAAACAATCCCATATTTTATTGTTATGTACTAAATTTCAATAGTGTTTTTTCATTGTATATACAATAACATGGGATGAGAAGTATCTTGGATATATCATGATAGATCTTAATACAAATAATATACGATGACTCGCTCATTTCCTTCAGGGATAATAATTTATTTAATCATTCCTTAATATACTATAAGACTTGTATTTTGATTGAAATATGTAATATTTCATCAAAATATACTATTAAGAAAATAAACACACTCCCCCTAATAAATTTTCAGAAAAAATACCACATTCCATTATTATGAATCAATATTTTGTGATGGATTCATCAAAATAAATTTTCAAGGACCTGGATTCTTGATTTATTCCATAAATGTATATTTTTCAGTTTTCATATATTATTTGCATCATTTTTAGTAAAAACCCCTCCCCCCAAGGTTTTGTTATATAGACACCTTCCTGAAGGTTCCCATTTTAGAAGGCTATTTTGAAATCTATTTTTTAAATCTCATAGTCATAGATTGATGCAATTTAATTTAGAATTATTAGGAATTTCAGCATTGGAACCCCTGAATTTATTTATCATATTCAATGACTTGATGATTTTTAAACCCCTTTGCAACCAGGTCACCTTATAGGTTCTAGCATATCCTTTTATATCTGTTTTTTTTTTCATGAATTACCATTTTCATCCAAGGTTATTTACATCAACCAATGTTACATATATGGATTTTTTGTGTGGAATACATTATTGAATTTATGGATTCCTTGCACATAAAAAAATATGTGTCACTTACTAATTCCTTTCATGTTAAAGGATCATTATTATCAAATAATAATTGGTCACCTTTTTTGGTTACTATATAACCACACCACACTAGTTCTCTAACTTCTCTTATACTCTTAATGCAGTACTTGTGTCACTAGTATAGTTTCTTCTTCAACACAGTTTTCAAGAATCTGTTCTTATACAAACTCTTTTATACATTGATACTCACCATTATAAATGTCCCACTTTCTCTCACTTTCAATTTTTTGAGATGTTCCCCCATTCAGGTAATATACCATGTCTTTCTACTATTACATAATTTATAATGTTTTATTTAGGTTATATCCACTTGTTTCAATGGGGTATCCTATAAAGATACACTTTAGGGGTTGGGTGAATGTTGGATACATAAGGAGTCCATTATAAAATCATTAGACAATTAACAATTTCATCAAAAAGGGGATTTGTTTCAATTAAAATTGTAAACACAGATGACATATATCATGTAGTTTCATAAAAAAGGAATGAAAATATCAATTTTATTATAATTTAATCAGATTACATTCATTTACATGACATATATAGTGATTACTTAGTAGGGTGTTCTATGTGAAGTGTAAATTAGTTTTATTATTGATTTCCATCACCAGATTTGCGAAATACGACTCATAAATACCGTTATTTAAAATTTATTGACAATAAAAAATTATCTCTTTATAAAAGCAGAAATATTTATTCAAAAACATAAAAATAACCCAAACATGATCAATTATAGATAGATATATAATTTTTTTTGGGAAACTGAAGATATATAAGAATTAGTATTTAAAACAAATATAATAATGTGCCCACATAGCTTTTTGTCAATAACAATGATAAATCTCGGATCAATACGATGATAAACACCAGTCTCCATGGATGGAATCCCAGAAATAGACAAAGAAAATGAATTTCCCGGAACCACAATGTCGGATCATTACAAGTTGATTATAATTAATTTAATCAATTTAAAAGAAGTTCCTTTTGGTGTTCATTCTTCATTGATATTCTTGATCACGTCCCAATGTGATTCGTCATTGCGTCACATAAGCCACGTGTAGACTTCCTCTAGTGGTGATCCACACATGCACCTTGTATCTCTGGTCGTCACCAAAGGAGTCTCCGGGTTCTAGCGTAGATAAACCATTGCATGTGTTATCAGCATTAGATTGTCTTGATCTGATGGAAGAGGATCTCTCTTGGTCTTGAGAGCGTTCATGGAGGAATTGGTTCTTTTGTCCTTGAAATAATTCTCCAAAATTGTTGTGCACAACGATTCTCTTTTCTTAAGAAATGAGTTGGGATTTTGAGTATGTTTATAATCGGGTTTGAGGTTGTAGAGTTATGAATAAAAATAAACATGTTAAGTGTTTTATTTAATTTATTAACTCCCTTTTGAAAACCCCATGTCATGTCATTAATTCCTTGACATGATCCCACACTGATTATAATAAATATCATTTAATAAAATGATATTTCCTCCAAATCTAGACTGGAAAAACTACACAGCGTGTATTAATTAATACATGGCGTGTACATGTTTATCATTGAAAATTACACGGCATGTACATTCAATATACACGACATTTATATCTTGTTTTCATTTATTCATTTTTTTGCCAAAATGAAAACTACATGGCCTGTACATTTAATAATACATGGCATGACCTTATTTTAAAAATAAAACTACACGGCATATAATCATTGATACATGATTTGTACTTGTTTTATTTTTATTTTTCCTCCAACATTGAAATTATTTAGGCTTCCTTAAATAATTATTAAACCATGTACGTGAATTATCTTTATTCTATAATAGATACTTGAATACACTTATTGTGTGACCCTCTAGGCCTCTTTCTTGTTGGAATTAGGAGTACTTTCCTAAAGTCTAAGATTGCTGTCTAGCAACGGGACAAGGAACCCATGAGAAAAACATTGACACCTCATTGACATATCAGCTCATACGAACTCTTAATTTTTAATTTAATCCCATTGTCTCAATATCTCATCAAGCGGGATTCATGGTAGTGTCATAAACCTATATGCTTGATCTGTCATTCTTTGTCTTCTAGAAATAAATTTGTCGTTACACCATGGACTGGGAATTTGTTTGACAGTTATATTTAAATAAAACAGCCCGATGTATCTACTTCTATAAATATGGAAGTGACAAATACATCCATGACTTATCCATTAACAACATGTTATTTGTGACGCACCCAACATACCCTAATTCCCACCAAATATCATTGTGATGGTTAGAGTCAGCAAATCTATGTGCACAAGTCATGAAATGGGTTAATAATAATCTTCCAGTATAAGGAACATTACACACTCTCGCATATTGTAATGTCAGATGACACCTAGACATGCAAAATTACTACTGGCGGGTCTGTTCCCATAATCTCTAATCTTGGAGATTACCAAGTGGAAACTCCATGAGAGAGAGTCTCATCTTATTACGAGTACTCTCACATGAGGGTCTGTATACTATGTGTCATATCATAGTATGTCATCCAGCCATAGAACATTATTTAAGAATATTGTTATAGAATTGCAAGGTTCTCATTATAGTAGGGATCTTCCCTAACCTTATTAATGCAACAAATATTTCAAGACAATATTATATTATAGTCATGCAGGACAATGAACAACATATAATAACTGAACATTCATGTAATCAAAGTACAAAAAAGTTGTTACTCAGGACACCAACCATTACAAACTACCACTTGGACAAGAGCCAGCTGCCTATGACTTTTAGTCTGCAAGACCTCACATGATGATCATGTTTTTGCTGAGTCACGACTTTAGTCAAGGGGTATGCCACATTGTCTTCTGTGGAAATACTGATCACTCCAACTCCACCTCTCTGAGAAAAATCCCTCAAGAGATGATACTTCCAAAGCATGTGATTTGTCTGCTGATGTGACCTTGGCTGTATTGCAAGTTTCACTGCTGCAGTATTATCAGAATAGACTGTAATAGGATCTTTACTGCTTGGTACTACATCCAACTCTTGGACGAAGCTTTGCATCCATACTACTTCTTTATCTACCTCAGAAGCTGTGATATACATGGAATCCACTGTAGAATCTGGCACCACACATTTCTTTGAGATCTTCCAGCTCACTGCACCTCTATTCAAACTGAAGATGTATATATCCTACAACTTCATGTCATCTTGATCAGTCTAGAAACTAGCATCTACATTTCCTTTGATGAATAGTTCCTCATCTCCTCATAAACTTAGAACATATCCTTAGTAAGCCTCAGATACTTAAGGATAGTCTTCACTGTCATCCAATTGCAGTCTACTAGATCAGCTTGATATCTGCCTACCACACATAATACATAATAAACATCAAGCCACGTACATAGCATAGCACACATGATTGTCCAAATCACGTATGGGTAAAGGATCCTTTCCATTCTCATTCTTTCTTCATGTTTTTGAGGACACATTTGCTTGGAATGATGAATGCCATGTGACACTGGAAAAAATCCCTTATTGCACTGTTCCATACTGAATCTCTTTAGTATATTGACAATGTATGTTCTTTGACTCATTCCCAATATTCTCTTGGATATATCACGAGGGATTTTGATCCCAATAATATATGATGCCTCGCCCATGTCATTCATGGAGAAGCATTTATCTAACCATGACTTAACTGACTATAAGATAGGTACTTCATTTCCAATTAGTAATATGTTATCAACATATACTATTAGGAAAATGACTGCACTTCCACTAAACCTCTTGTAGACACATGGCTCACATTCATTCATAGTAAATCCAAATTCCGTTACAGATTCATCAAAATGAATGTTCCATGACCTTGATGCTTGCTTTAATCTATAAATGTGTTTCTGAAACTAGCATACCTTGTTGTAATCCTTTTGAGTCACAGACACGTCAGGTTGCGTCATGTAGACATCTTCAGCGAGGTTCCCGTTAAGGAATGAAATTTTGAAATCCATTTTACAAATTTCATAGTCATGGTAATAGGCAATGAAAAATAGGATTATGATGGATTTTAACATCGCAACTGGTGAAAATGTTTCATCATAGTCAATTCCTTGATGCTTTTTAAAACCTTTTGCAACTAGTTATGCCTTATAGGTGCTGACTTGCCCCTCCATGTCTAGTTTCTTCTTGAATAACCATTTATTACCAATAGGCTCTACATTAACTGGAGGATCTACCAAAATACAGTCTTTGTTTTTGTGCATGGAATCCATTTTAGAATTCATGGCTTCTTTCCACATTGAAACGTCTATGCCTATAAGTACATCATTGTAGGTAAGAGGATCATCATTGTCAACCAATAATGTGTCACCATCCTTGGGGACAAGAAATCCACATCGTTCTGGTTCTCTCACCTCTCTCATGCTCCAACGTAGTTCTTGTATCTTTGGAACAGATTGTTCATCCATAGGGATTTATGGAATCTATTCTTGTACCAACTCTAGTGTATCTTGAGCCTCAACATCATCAAAGTCTCTCTCGCTCCCACTATCGCTTTTGGAGATGTTCTCCCTCTCAAGGAATATGGTGTGTCTTGCCACTAGAACATTTTTTTCTAAGGGGTTTTATAGTTAATATCCACTTGTTTCCTTGGGATATACTACAAGGATACACTTTGTGCCTCGGGGTGAAAGTTTTTCACCTGGAGAGGCCTTCACAAATGCTTCGCAACCCCACACATGTAAATTCAATAACATGGCTTTGAGTCCACTCAATAACTTGTATAGAATACGATTTATCGATTTAGTTGGTACTTGTATTAGTATGTGTGCTGCTATTTTTAATTCTTATCACCAAAAGAATAATGGCTGACTCGCATGACTCATCATTGATCTCACCATGTTCAATAGGGTGCAGTTCCTCCTTTCACTTAAACCATTCCCCTAAGGTGTGAAAGGAGGAGTGAGTGGAGATGGACTCTAAAACTCCCATAAGAAATAAATGATGTCCTGATTAAGATATTCTCCTCCTCTTTCTAAGCAGAGTTCCTTAATCTCCTTAGAAGAGTGTTCTCAACTTCTTTATTATATTCTTTGAACCTATCAAAATAATCTGACTTAAACCTCATTAAGTAAATATATCCCTATCTACTAAAATCATAAGTAAAAGTTATGAAGTAGGAGAACCCACCAATTTATTCAACTAGAAATGGCCCACACACATCTATGTGAACTAATTCTAGAATCTCTTTAGCCCTTTCACCTTTCCCACTAAATGGGGCTTTGGTTATTTTTCCTTGTAGACACGCATGACATACACCTAGTGGTTTTAGTTCGAATGAATCTAAATAACCATCTTGAAGTTATTTTTTCAATCGTTTCTCATTGAAATTACATAGCTGGTGATGCCAAATTTGGTTGTGGTATGAGTTATGTGGATTAAATTTGTCATCGATTGTCGTTACTTGGTTTTTGTAGTATAACACATAAAGGCCATTTTATAAATGTTCCCTACAAAAACAAATTCTATCTTTATAAAAGTAGCAACATCCATATCCAATCGTGAAGATGAATCCATCAATATCTAATCTAGATACTGAAATAATGTTTTTGGTTACAGAGGGTACATAATATCATTATTTCAAATCCAAGACCATCTCAGTAGGCAATGTGAGGTGGTAGTCTCCAACAGTTATAGCAGTGAGTCCAGCTCCGTTGGCTCCTCGTAGATCCACCTCACCTCGGTCAATCTTTTTAAATCTAATTGGTTCCTATATTTGGATACCGATCTAAGCCCCACATGTAGTATCTAATACCCAATTGGTAGACACAGATATATTGAATTCGATAAAAATTGCACTGGATGCATCCCCTTGCTTCCTTGGCTGGGTGTCGTTTTTTTCCTGTGGAACTTCTTGCCTCATGCGAAACAAAAAACCTCATTTTCTCTTGCCTCCCCTTCGATATTCCTTTTCATTGAAGGCCTTGAATATTCTTTAGTCTTAAAGATCTTCTCCTTCCCTTTCAATTTATTCACTATAAGGATAGAATGATTTTTATGCTTCATGTCATAGTCCACATGGTGAATGAGGATAAGAAGATCAGAAAAAGACTTTTCATTGTTGTTCATATTAATGTTGACAACAATTTTTGAGAAGCTATGGAGGAGTGATGAAAGAATGAGATTGGTACCCAATTTTGCTGGGAGTTTAAACCCTAGAACCTCCAAGTTCAAAATGTAGCCAATGAGCATGACTACATGAGGCACGGCTGGGGCAGCCTCTCCATGCTTTCTCTAAAATAGAGCCTTGGAGATCTCAAAACTTTCATGTCTTTCTCTCTCCTGGTATAGACCACATAGGTGCTTGAGAATGTTGTAGGCATCCATGTCTTCATAATACTTCATGATCTCACTAGATATTGATGACAACATCAAACATTGAACGTCGGGTGCATCACTCAACTATTGATCATAGACCAGGAAATCTTCATCACTCGCCCCTTGGGCTTGCAGATCAGGAAGTGAGGACTCCAACATGTAAACATTTTTTCATTGCGTGGGAGAACATGAAGGCACCTAAACCATTCCTGAATTTTACTTCCGGTGAGGATATTGTCTTTATCGTGAATTGATTGCAGAGAAAATGGGGTTGACTAATTTTTCATTTCGATTCTATAAATTAAAAGAATAGATTTATCAGTACCTTTTGATTACATTTTATGAAAAATAGTAAATGAATTTTTTAATTCTCCCACTATTTTATCAAGTCCCAATGGCCCTCTCCATGGATCTCGGAATGTTCAGTTTTTTTGAAATTCTAGTGGAAATGATCCATATTCCCTTCACATAACCCAAACAAGGGTTGATCAAGATATTTGAAGGTGTTTAGGTAGGTAGGTCTTTTCCAACTGTGAGCTTATAGTCCCTTGATCTGTTGAGTGGACTCCCCAATCCTGAAATCCTGGCTTGGATTTCCTCAACTCTTTCATCCAATATTACATCAATTCTATAAAGGTTTAATCCTATTGTTTTAATATGGCTAAGTCAACCCGAAACCTTTCATAAGGGATACCTTTATAAAAGTATGTTTCCCAACAAGGGTTGGTAAAACACATATTTTTATTGAGTCTTTCCCTTAATCATGTAACAGAAGGATCGGTCTGACTTAATATGGTATTGAGGTATTTTAATCTTTTATGTGTAGTTTTTCATTATCACATGCTTGTTAATATTATGTGATGCTAATATAAGTGATTAACTATGTTCTGATAATGTTTAGGCATAGTTTGGTTTTATTTTCTTCCAACTTTGCATGCTTGTTCATTTCATTAACTATGTGATTATTACAACTCAAACATAATAAATAAACCGTGAAATTAGACAGAAATAAAAAAATATGGCATGATAATGAGAATCTATTGGTTATCTTATCCCACGGTTTGGATAAGATAATCATGACCTTGGGAAAAACACCTTGAACTGATGGTTTGTGTTTTGCAGCTCCCACCTATCACCCTTTGTATCTTCCTGGGTTGGTTTTTCCTTAGCATCATGGTTTGAACCATCTCCTATGGCATGTGAGATCCCCCATTACATGGGGTTTACATTAAAGAAACCATGGAAACACATGCCCAACATTTTATTGGAAGAAGGCTCGTAGGACAATTAATTTAAATGAAACAAATTAAAATAAAACCATACACACAAACAAATGGTCTTTGTTCTAGCTCATGATCATCCATAGCATGAAACATCATTTACACATATTTAGAATTCAAATTATTTTAATCGTTCATTAATTTAAGATAAGTCACGTTCAAATTCAATTAATTATTTTCTTATAATTAATCAATTATTTATCTTAAATTCCTTTCTGAATTTCTATGAGATTCTTCCCATCCATATTTCTTGTACAAGACTTTGTAATTTTGGAGGAAAACTGTTGAAATTTCAGAAATGTACACGGTGTGTAGTTTATATTTACACGGCGTGTATTTCATTTCACCCTTTCTCCAATGTACACACCAGGGGATTTGGCGTGTTTTCTGTACATTGAAAATTTTGGAGTACACAGCGTGTAGATAAATCATACCCGGCATGTACTTCCTTGTTACGTAGTAACCGGCCTGGAAATCCCGTGTACATGGTACGAAGCTTCTCCTTTGTACACGGGTTCACTTGGGTCGGATCGGACTACACGGCGTGTTGCTCCAACATACACGTCATGCATTTCTTTTCCCAAGCACCGTTTAATTCTGGTCAATACAGAATAATAAATACATAGAAATAATCAATTCACATGACATGGTTTGGTGGACCAGTGTCGGTTCGTTGAACATAAGCACACAACGTGTAGTTTTTATTACACGTCGTGTATTTCTGTGTTGTACAGACAGAAATAGATGATCCTCTTGATGAGTTCCTCATTTTTATTTTAATTAAAAATAAAAATTAAAAGTTAGTTTCTATGAAATGAATTGAGAAATGAAGGAGGAAGAATATATCTCATTTATTCAGAATAGAGAATGATTTATCATGAATTGAATCAAATATATATGCATAAATTATCAATGAAAATTAAAAAACTATAATCAACATTGTAACCTCCCATTGATTCCATTTGAAGGTTCCAGGCGCAGAGGAATCACGTGGATGGAAGTGCCCACTTGAATTTTTTTCATTAACAATGTTCAATTTGGGATCAATACGTCAATAAACACCAGTCTCCACGGATCGAATCACAGAAATAGACCAAGAGAAGGAAAGTACCGGAACCACAAAGTAGGATCGTCACAGGTTTATTATAATTAATTTAATCAATTGAAAATAAGTTCCTTTTGGTGTTCTTTCTTCATTGATATTCCTGATCATGTTTCGATGTTATTTTTCATTGCGTCATAGAATCCAAGTGTCGACTTCCTCTAGTAGTGATCCACACATGCACCTCGTATCTATGGACATCTCGGAAGGAGACTTAGGGTGCTATGTGGAGAAACCTTTTCTAGCGTTATCTGCCTTAGATTTTCTTTATCCGATGGAAGAGGATCTCTCTCGGTCTTTAGAGCATTCTTGGAGGAAGTGGTTCTTTTGGACTTGAAATAATTCTTCAGTATTATTGTGCACAATGATTCTCTTATCTTAGGAAATGAGTTGGGGTTGTGATGATATTTGTAATCAGGTTTGAGGTTGTAGAGTTATGACAATAAATAAACTCATGATGAATTTTATTTATTTCATTAAATCCATTTTGAAAATTGTCACACCCCGACCACGAGTATCATTATTTTACTTCTTTCATGGTTCCGATTTAAATTTTTCGGAGATTAATTGCATTGGCGGTTTCGCGCCGGTGTGCGGTCACCGCATCATTAGCGGTGACCGTGCGTTCAGCCCGGGTGACACTGTGTTCACCCGGTGTTTTAAATATTATAAGTTTCATGTTGGTATTCTATTGTTAATACCCTTTTTATTTGTGTTATTATTATTGTATATATGTTTATATATGTTTATATATATATATGTATAATAATGTATGTATATATACATATAGATCTATATATGTATAAATATATATATGTGTAACATCTTTAAATTATTTTATAATTATTATTTTAAATATTTGATCAAAATAATTATTATTTGAATTAACTAAGTTATTATTTATTATTATTATAAGTTTTATTATTGTTATATAAGTTTTATTATTATTAATATTATGTGTTTTATTATTATTATAGTGTTATTATTATTATGATTATAATTATCATTATTATTATTTTATCATATATATATATATATAACCCTAAAACCTACCCTAATCCCTTTACCCAGCCGCCACCCCCTCACCTCTCTCTCTCTCTCCATCCCCTCTACCTCACTGCAGCCTGCAACCGCCCCTCTCACCGCACACCCGGCGGCCTCCTCCTTCAGCGCTGCCCCGGCCGCCCTCTCGCCGTCCGACTCCCCTGCGCGTTGCGCCGTCTCGGCTTCCCCAGCTTCCCTCCGACCCCGTCGCCGGCGCTCCGCCAGCCTTCCCTCCCTCCGGCCGTCATCCCCTGCTCCCCTCCTCCATCCCGGCTTCACCTCTGGCCAAGCTGGCCGCCTGCTCCTCCGCCCCGGCCTCGGCCGCTCCCTCGCACGGCTCCTGTTCCGGCCAAACCCCGCCTAGCCTCTTCCCCGCTTCCGGCCTACCGACCTCCTCCGTCTCCCTGCTACGCCCCTTCTCCACCCCGGTACGCCATCTGCCGCCTCCGCCTCCCTATTCCGACCTCCGCCGGCGAACAGCCCAGCATCCCGCACCTCTCTCCGTGCCGAGCCCGCACACTCCTCCTGCCCTGCTCCCTTCGGCGCCCGCCGCCCACGCCCGGCCTCTGTCCGGCGCCCCGCTCCTTGCTGCTCCCCGCATGTCCGCGTGATCCCGACCCCCTGCTCGCCCTCGGCCAGCCCGGACCCCCAGCTCGACCCGCTGTCCTCCCTCGCCCTTGTGAGTTTCTTTTTTTTAATATTTATTTATCTTTTGTTTTATTATAATTATAATTATCATATTATTATTATTATTATTATTATATTTATTATTGTTATTATTATTTTAATAATATTATTAATCTTATTACATCATTATTATAATTATTATTATGTTATTATTATTAATACTATATTATTATTATTATTATTATTATTATTATTATTATTATTATGAATATATTTATTATTGTTTTAATTATTATTACATTATGATGTTATTTTTATTATTATATTATGTTCTTAATACTATTTTTATTATTATCATAATTATATTATTATTATGCTTATATTATTATTATTATTATTATGTTAATATTATTATATTATTATTATATTATTATTGTTATAATTATTATTAAATTATTACTTTATAATTATTATCATATTATTATCATGTTATTATTATTATTATTACTATTATTGTTATTATAATTATCATTGCGCTATTATATTTATTATTGTTCTTATTAGTATTATGTCATTATAATTATTCTTATTATTTTGTTAATATTATTGTTATGATATTTTTGTTACTCGTATTATTATTATATTATTATTATGTCATAATAATAATAATAATTATTATTATTATGACATTATTATTACTACCTTTTTGGTTATTATTATTATGGATGTTATTATTATAGTATTATTACTCTATTGTTATTATCTCATGCTATTATAATTATTATTATTTTATGGTTATCATTATTATTATTATTATTACGTTATTATAATTATTATTATTATTAGTATGTTGTCATTAATGAGCCTGCTTAACGGCCTGTTGTTTTAGGACCAGTTTGACGACGCAAGACGCTGCAACCTTTACGCAACAGGAGTTTCACGTCGCGTCGTTCTTCGTTCCGATCCGAGGTAGGTCTCCCATTGCACTCGCCTTTAAATTAAGAATTTATTTATTCCTTGCCTTTAATTGAATTTCAGTAAATTTAAAAGAATATTTAGTAGTTTTTATAGTGTGGTGATCTGCTGATGATAAAAGCCGTTTTTAATTCTAGCGTTTCATTGAAAGTGTTCTTCTTGGATTTAGTTTTGTGCTTCCATGGTAGTATTGCTAAATGGTTCCTCCTGAATAATGAAAGTCATGTTAAATTGTGTTTTGAAATGTTTTTGGCGTGTGTGAATTTGTAGATGTATTGCTTATGGAAAATGGTGTTTTCTTAGAACCTTGATTAGAGAAAACGTCGTGTGACCTTTGAACTTGTTTTGGAAACATTATGTGTGGCTCTTGGTTGATGAAAGATGTTTTCCTTTGTTATGTGAACAAAAGTTTAGATTTTCATTTGGGAAATGTTGTTCCTTCAAAAAAAATGATTAAAGGCCCGTTTGGCTCTTGATAAAGTGGGGTGCGTTTGGTGGTTGGAAAGTGACTCTACATGTGAAACAAATGTGTTCTAGGTTTAAGATGCTGATTTGAGTTTCTTAAATAAACTTCTAAGTGCGTTTCTGGTTTTCAATGAAATGGCGTGTGTCATCCCTCTTTAAAAATGCTTTAGTCTTAAATGATCAAAATGTAAGTGACATGACGGCCCGGTTGGCACTTTATCCAATGTGAAGTGATTATATATATATATATATATACATACTTGTGAGGGAATTTCTACAGGGGGACTTCCCTTCGAGGGTTGTCGTGTAGCGATGTCCGTGTAAAGGGTTGGCAAGTGCGGTGAGATGAGTCACGCGTGTGCGGGTCTCCAACTTACACAGTGTTACAAAACCACTATGGGTTCCTGGGCGTCTTGTAGATTATCGAGTGACGGTTTCTTGCTATCCCTGATTAGACGGGTTGGTACCCTCTGGAGTTGTGGACAGGCCAGGTGGGATGTGCCACTGGTTGGCTATTAGGGCGGCCAGTTGGTTATTGACTTTGGATTACCATGCCGGCAGGTAGTCTGAACCCGAGTACGTCCAGGGGTTTTCTAGGGATGTTCAGGATCGCCCATGGTTATTGCTGATAACTTCTGGTTTGTTTTTACTTGCACTTGGTTTTCCTTGCCTGTTTACCTTTACTTGCACTTGTTTTCCCTGCTTGTTTTCATTCAGTCATATTTCACAGCCTATACTATTAGACTTTGAGAAAAATGGTTTTCAAATGAAAATGCTTTATTCTCTTTGGGTTAGATTTGAAAATGTAACACTTTGCTTTTCAGAATGATTTTAAAACTACTGGAATGGAACTATCTTTTGAAAAAAGAATAAGGGAAATGTCTCGTGTTTGATTTTCAAGTAAAACATTATGAAAAATTACTTTTATACATTATAGTTCAAACCTGGATTATGTAGATTCTATATTTATTGGCAGTGCTTTGGGACTTGTTGTTGGGCTCACCTACTGAGTACTTTTGTGCTCACGCCTATCTTTTACCTTTTTCAGTTGCAGGTTTCTTATGTTCTGGTTTTCCTGGCTTGAGGCGCTCAGTGATGGAGCGACGCTGGTTTGTAGTTGGGTGGTGACCCGCGAGGTCACGTGGAGGTATGTTGTGGTGTAGTTGTTTATGTCTTTAGTGTTTGTCTGTTTGTTTAGTTTATATTCTTTCTTTCGATCCTGTTTTTAGTTTGGGCTGAAATCGTTCCCAACGATCAATGTTTCAATGCCCGACACTTGTTGCCATCCCGGGGGGGTCGGGAACGCCCCTCGGGACTTGCCGCGGACCGGCTCGGGTGACCGGTTCAGGGTTGACCCAGGCTGGTTCATGACAAAATGGTATCAAAGGTGGTTCTTGTTATTTGGGTTGTCTGGTAGAAGGAGATTAGGACTGTCGGAACTCGAGGGGTAGGTGCGGGAAAAGCGTCGCGAACTCTTGCTCGCACTGATCTTCGAGTTACCAGGGGTAGTTAGGGAATTGTGTCCTTGTCTTTTCTGGTTTGTCATGGATTGAGAGATGATAATGGAGGCAAGCCGACACTACATCACGATTTCACATGGAGTAGTGACCCATGTAGAGTCCGAGTACATGGTTTGAATTCCTCCTAGTGGTCGACGCTGACTCGGGACATGGCCCACTACCATGTCGCCAGGTTGAGCGTGACTACTAGTCCCCCATTTTAGTGATTGATGCAAATTTGGATGCTGCTTTTGTTTTGGTCTGTGTAAGTACGTTGTTTGAAATGAAAAAAAAGGTTTTTGAAAATTGGACTGGTTTGTTTTAAAGGACTTTAAATATATGAAATGGGTTTTAAAACTGAAATCTCTTGATTTGAAAAATCTGTTGTTTGCTTGGAGTTGGTTCAGAATGGTTTAGGGGTGAAACCACAGGTCCTCTTTATGAACGTTTGCACATGTGTGAGAATGCATGGAAAGTGTGTGTTGATGCACGTATGAATGGAATGTGGATAAAGACATGTGCAACGGTTCATGAGATTACCTGGGTGTGTATTTGAAATTAAGGGCTTGATCTTGTTTCCTAAATTGGTTTTAAAGAGGAAATGTTTTTGGAAAGTTTTTGGTTTGGAAGTGGATTGGTTTTTGGAAAGTGATCTTGAAAAAGGGTGGTTTTGAAATCAAAAATAGAAAGGGAATTTTAAAGAGGAGATTTTGTTTTGGGTTGTGTTGTATTTATTCGGTCTTGTGCCGACTGTTTTTGATGAAGGCGCTTTTATTGATGTTGCTTCGATTTGATGTTGGTTTTGGCTTTGTGTTTTATATATCGCTCAGGAAATGCCACCTAGAAAGGTCTCTAAGGATTCGGATATGTCATGCCCAGTTTTTAGTCCTCAGACTTTGCCTATTCTTCATAGAGATCAAGGTCCGTTAGAGGCAGTGGAATGGATCGAGGAAGTGGAGCGTGTCTTTAGAACGTTGGGAACTCCCGATAATGTTAAGGTTCGTGCAATTATGGAGTTGTTTGAGGGTCCAGCTCTGGACCAGTGGAAGATGGTTACCCCACCGTCAACGCAAGGTGAAATGACGTGGGATGTCTTCAGAATCGTTTTCATCCAATGGTTTTTACATGAGGAAGTGAAGCTGGAGAAAAAGAGAGAGCTTGTGCATATTCAACAAGGCCAACGGACGGTGAAGGCATATGTTGACCATTTCAAGGAACTGATTCCCTTTTCTCCAGAGGTAGCGTCGCATGAGCTCATGAAGGTCTCTCTTTTCACTGGGGGTCTTCGTCCAGAGATCAAGGAGCGAGTCCTCCCTTCTAAAGACCTTTGTTTCGAGAAGCTGGTGGAGGAAGCTTTCTTGGCTGAGTTAGTTTCTGGTGTGCGGGTGGTTAATACTTCGGCGTCCCCTGTTGTTCGTAAGAGTTCCCCCTCTGGTGAGGAAAAGGCGCTATAGATACATGTTCCTAAGGATTCATTCCCTTTGGTCCCAACTTCCAGTTCATCAGATCGTTCGATGGTATGATTTCAGTGTGGTCGTTTCGGGCATTTAAAGCCGTCTTGTCGCAACCCTCCGAAGACGTGCCATCGCTGCGGTTGTCTAGGTCATCTGGAGAAGTTTTGCCGGAAGCGTCGCTTGAAGAGGACGCTGTGATGGGAGAATGTCAGTACCTGACTGTGAGGCAGAAGATGCTTCAGCCATCAGAGCCCCAGCCACAAGTCTCGGGGTGAAGCTCGCGCACAGTCAGGAGTCCCCATGAGTGTGAAGCCTTGGTCCAGGTTTTGTGTTCCGTGTTAGTAGTGGAACAATCAAGATCTTTTAGTGCTTGTTTTTCTGCTGGTATGTTTTGACGTTGTTGTATGTTCATTGTTTTACCATGGGGTTATCATGGACTTGTTCTATTATAATCCAAGTAGCCTGGTTTATGTAAATGTGTTGTTTTTCTAAAAAGTGACAATGGACTTGTTCTATGATAAATCTAAGTGGACTTGTCGTATGAATGTAATATTCGAAATCGTGTATCCTTCTTAAAAGTGTGTTGACTCTGCTATGGGATGACCTCGTTTTAGTTATGTTGTCGGATGTGGTTATGCTTTGTGGACTTCGGTGGATCATGTATCCAATTTGATAATGGTTAAATGTTTTTCTATGGATTTTCCCCTAGTATTGAAGGTTGTTGACTCTAGTCGAGGATTCAATGTCTTGACGGAGGTGTTGTTTTAATCGTGCTATAAGAGTTGGTTTGAATTGGTTGGGAGTTCCCGCGTCGACCCCCCTTTTTTTCCTAGGGTTGTCTATTTAGAGGGTCAACTTTTCTGTGCAAGTTGAGCTCTTGTGGTGGGGAGAACCCTTCGTGTTCTCCCCTCAATCTCGGACCCTGGTTTTCTCTTGAATCGGTCGGGTGTGACCTATGCTGAGTAAGGTCATCCCCGAGATTCTTAGTTTTCTTCAAGCTCCTTTAGTTCTGTTTGGGCATAGACTTGGTTTTTGTCTGACTAGTGGCCTGGTGACTTTCTGGGGGCAGAAAGTGTCTGTGGTGGGGAGAATTGTCACACCCCAACCGCGAGTATCTTTATTTTACTTCTTTCTTGGTTCCGATTTAATTTTTTCGGAGATTAATTGCATTGGCGGTTTCGCGCCGGTGCGCGGTCACCGCATCGTTAGCGGTGACCGTGCGTTCAGCCCGGGTGACAGTGTGTTCACCCGGTGTTTTAAATATTATAAGTTTCATGTTGGTATTCTATTGTTAATACCCTTTTTATTTGTGTTATTATTATTGTATATATGTTTATATATGTTTATATATATATATGTATAATAATGTATGTATATATACATATAGATCTATATATGAATAAATATATATATGTGTAACATCATTAAATTATTTATTAATTATTATTTTAAATATTTGATCAAAATTATTATTATTTGAATTAACTAAGTTATTATTTATTATTATTATAAGTTTTATTATTGTTATATAAGTTTTATTATTATTAATATTATGAGTTTTATTATTATTATTATAGTGTTATTATTATTATGATTATAATTATCATTATTATTATTTTATCATATATATATATATATTTAACCTCAAAACCTACCCTAATCCCTTTACCCAGCCGCCACCCCCCTAACCTCTCTCTCTCTCTCCATCCCCTCTACCTCACCGCAGCCTGCAACCGCCCCTCTCACCGCACACCCGGCAGCCTCCTCCTTCAGTGCCGCACCGGCCGCCCTCTCGCCGTCCGACTCCCCTGCGCGCTGCGCCGTCTCGGCTTCCCCGGCCTCCCTCCGACCCCGTCGCCGACGCTCCGCCGGCCTTCCCTCCCTCCGGCCGTCATCCCCTGCTCCTCTCCTCCATCCCGGCTTCACCTCCGGCCAAACCGGCCGCCTGCTCCTCCGCCCCGGCCTCGGCCGCTCCCTCGCGCGGCTCCTGTTCCGGCCAAACCCCGCCTAGCCTCTGCCCCGCTTCCGGCATACCGACCTCCTCTGTCGCCCTGCTCCGCCCCTGCTCCACCCCGGTACGCCGTCCGCCGCCTCCGCCTCCCTGTTCTGGCCTCCGCCGGCGAACAACCCAGCATCCCGCACCTCTCTCCGTCCCGAGCCCGCACACTCCTCCTGCCCTGCTCCCTTCGGCGCCCGCCGCCCACGCCCGGCCTCTGTCCGGCGCCCCGCTCCTCGCTGCTCCCCGCATGTCCGTGTGATCCCGACCCCCTGCTCTCCCTCGGCCAGCCCGGACCCCCAGCTCAACCCGCTGTCCTCCCTCGCCCTTGTGAGTTTCTTTTTTTAAATATTAATTTATGTTTTGTTTTATTATAATTATAATTATCATATTATTATTATTATTATTATTATATTTATTATTGTTATTATTATTTTAATAATATTATTAATCTTATTACATCATTATTATAATTATTATTATGTTATTATTATTAATACTATATTATTATTATTATTATTATTATTATGAATATATTTATTATTGTTTTAATTATTATTACATTAGGTTGTTATTTTTATTATTATATTATGTTATTAATACAATTTTTATTATTATCATAATTATATTATTATTATGCTTATATTATTATTATTATTATTATGTTAATATTATTAAATTATTATTATATTATTATTGTTATAATTATTATTATTATTACTATTATTGTTATTATAATTATCATTGCGCTATTATATTTATTATTGTTCATATTAGTATTATGTCATTATAATTATTCTTATCATTTTGTTAATATTATTGTTATGATATTTTTGTTACTCGTATTATTATTATATTATTATTATGTCATAATAATAATAATTATTATTATTATTATGACATTATTATTACTACCTTTTTGGTTATTATTATTATGGATGTTATTATTATAGTATTATTATTCTATTGTTATTATCTCATGCTATTATGATTATTATTATGTTATGGTTATCATTATTATTATTATTATTACGTTATTATAATTATAATTATTATTAGTATGTTGTCATTAATGAGCCTGCTTAACGGCCTGTTGTTTTAGGACCAGTTTGACGACGCAAGACGCTGCAACCTTTACGCAACAGGAGTTTCGTGTCGCGTCATTCTTCGTTCCGATCCGAGGTAGGTCTCCCATTGCACTCGTCTTTAAATTAAGAATTTATTTATTCCTTGCCTTTAATTGAATTTCAGTAAATTTAAAAGAATATTTAGTTGTTTTTATAGTGTGGTGATCTGCTGATGATAAAAGCCGTTTTTAATTCTAGCGTTTCATTGAATGTGTTCTTCTTGGATTTAGTTTTGTGCTTCCATGGTAGTATTGCTAAATGGTTCCTCCTGAACAATGAAAGTCATGTTAAATTGTGTTTTGAAATGTTTTTTGCGTGTGTGAATTTGTAGATGTATTGCTTATGGAAATGGTGTTTTCATAGAACCTTGATTAGAGAAAACGTCGTGTGACCTTTGAACTTGTTTTGGAAACTTTATGTGTGGCTCTTGGTTGATGAAAGATGTTTTCCTTTGTTATGCGAACAAAAGTTTGGATTTTCATTTGGGAAATGTTGTTCCTTCAAAAAAAATGATTAAAGGCCCATTTGGCTCTTGATAAAGTGGGGTGAGTTTGGTGGTTGGAAAGTGACTCTACATGTGAAACAAATGTGTTCCAGGTTTAAGATGCTGATTTGAGTTTCTTAAATAAATTTCTAAGTGCGTTTCTAGTTTTCAATGAAATGGTGTGTGTCATCCCTCTTTAAAAATGCTTTAGTCTTAAATGATCAAAATGTAAGTGACATGACGGCCCGGTTGGCACTTTATCAAATGTGAAGTGATTATATATATATATACGTACTTGTGAGGGCATTTCTACAGGGGGACTTCCCTTCGAGGGTTGTCGTGTAGTGATGTCCGTGAAAGGGGTTGGCAAGTGCGGTGAGATGAGTCACGCGTGCGCGGGTCTCCCACTTACACAGTGTTACAAAAACCACTATGGTTTCCTGGGCGTCTTGTAGATTATCGAGTGACGGTTGCTTGCTAACCCTGATTAGACGTGTTGGTACCCTCTGGAGTTGTGGACAGGCCAGGTGGGATGTGCCACTGGTTGGCTATTAGGGCGGCCAGTTGGTTATTGATTGTGGAGTACCATGCCGGCAGGCAGTCTGAACCCGAGTACGTCCAGGGGTTTTCTAGGGATGTTCAGGATCGCTTATGGTTATTGCTGATAACTTCTGGTTTGTTTTTACTTGCACTTGGTTTTCCTTGCCTGTTTACCTTTACTTGCACTTGTTTTCCCTGCTTGTTTTCCTTCAGTCATATTTCACATCCTATACTGTTAGACTTTGATAAAAATGGTTTTCAAATGAAAATGCTTTATTCGCTTTGGGTTAGATTTGAAAATGTAACACTTTGCTTTTCAGAATGAGTATAAAACTAATGAAATGGAACTAACTTTCGAAAAAGAATAAGGGAAATGTCTCGTGTTTGATTTTCAAGTAAAACATTATGAAAAATTACTTTTATACATTATAGTTCAAACCTGGATTATGTAGATTCTATATTTATTGGCAGTGCTTTGGGACTTGTTGTCGGGCTCACCTACTGAGTACTTTTGTGCTCACACCTATCTTTTACCTTTTTCAGTTGCAGGTTTCTTGTGTTCTGGTTTTCCTGGCTTGAGTCGCTCAGTGATGGAGCGACGCTGGTTTGTAGTTGGGTGGTGACCCGCGAGGTCACGTGGAGGTATGTCGTGGTGTAGTTGTTTATGTCTTTAGTGTTTGTCTGTTTGTTTAGTTTATATTCTTTCTTTCGATCCTGTTTTTAGTTTGGGCTGAAATCGTTCCCAACTATCAAAGTTTCAATTCCCGGCACTTGTTTCCATCCCGGGGGGATCGGGAACGCCCCTCGGGACTTGCCGCGGACCGGCTCGGGTGACCGGTTCAGGGTCGACCCGGGCTGGTTCATGACAAAAACCCCATATTGATTCATTAATTCCTTGACATGCTCCCACAATGATTATAATAAATATCATTTATTAAAAAGATATTTCCCCAAAATCCTAACTAGAAAAACTACACGGCATGTATTAATAAATACAAGGCGTGTACTTGTTTTTCATTGAAAACTACATGGCGTGTACATTCAATGTACAAGATGTTTATATCTTGTTTTAATTAATTCATTTCCATTCCAAAATGAAAACTACCCGGCATGTACATTTAATAATACACAGCGTGTACTTGTTATCTAAATAAAACAACATGGTGTGTGATCATGGATACACGACGTGTACTTGTTTTATTTTTATTCTTCCTCTAAAATTAAAATGACTTAGGCTTCCTTGAATAATTATTAAACTGTGTAAGGGAATAATCTTTCTTCTACTTGAGATCCTTGAATACACTTTATGTGTGACCCACTAGGCCTCTTTCTCATTAGCATTAGGCGGGCTTGCCTAATGTCCAAGAATACTGTATAGCAATGGGTAAAGGTACCCAAGAGAAAGAAGTTGACGCCGCATTGACTTATCACCTCTTATGAATGCTTAACATGTAATTTAATCCCCTTTTCTCAATATCTCGTCATGCAGGTTTTATGGTAGTTTCATAAACCTATATGCTCGATCTGTCATTATTTGACTTACAGAAATAAACTCATCGTTACACCATGTCCATAGAATTTGTTTGACATTTCAATTTCAATCAAAGGGACCGATATATCTACTTCTATAAATATGAAAGGGAAAAATCCTTCTCAACTTATCCATTAAATAAATTTCGTTTGTGATACACCCCAATGTACCCTACTTCCCTCTAACTATCTCCATGACAATTTTCGTCAATAAATCTAAGTGTGTGAGTCATGACACGAGTTAATGATAATCATCCAGTCTATAGACCATTACACATGCTCATATATAGTAATGTATGATGACACCAAGTCATGCGAAATTACTACTGGCGGGTCTGTTCTCATAATCTCTCATCTGGGTGATTACAAAGTGCAAACACCATGAGAGAGAGTCTCGTCTTCTTACGAGTACTCTGACATGCTGGTATGTATACTATGTGTCCAATCAAAATATGTCATCCAACCACATAACCTTATTTAAGAATACTGTTATAGCATTTAAAGGTTCTTATAATAGCAGTGATCTTCCATTACCTTATTAATTCAAAAAATATTACAGGACATTATTATATTATAGTCATGTAGAACAATGAACTATATATAACAAGTAAATATTCATGTAATCAAAGTACAGAAGAGTTGGTTCTCAGAACACTAACCCTGAGATTCCATGATATCTAAAACCATAGTTATAGTTCTATTAGGTAATCATAAAACTACCTTTCCTTAGACAATATATCTGAACCTACACAGATATTATATTTGAATACATGTTTCAGAAGCACCCAAATTATCCAATAAAAAATTTGTAGTAACAAATAAATTTCTCTCAATAAAAAATACACTAAAAGAATCCCCTTTATTCATTGGTTAAGAATAGAATTTTTATCAGTGTACCATCCTACTAAAGGTGAAAGACATCATGTTCCCTACTTCTTCTTAGGATATTCACCACATATTAAGGGAATGAAGAAGATTTTAGATTAGATATAATTACTATACATGTTAATTTTTCACCATAAGGACCAAATTATTTACATTATTCGACTCATCATAGTTCTGGAAAAGAAGAATAATAGGATCTATAAGACACTTCTCAATGTTGTTTATATTAAAATTTACAACAAAATTGGAGAATATCTGATTATGCGAAGTCAGTATGAGTTCAATGACATGTTATTCATGGATTTTAAGACTTAGAACATATAAGATCTCAATGTAGCTAATGAGATTGATTACATGAGTTCTTTCTAGGGAACGCTCCCCAAGACATCCCTAAAAAATTCATCCAAAATCTCTAATTGTCCATCTTTATCTCTATCCATTTAAAATACATGAGGCGATAAAGCATGTTATATGAATATAGGATTTCATGATACTTATTGAGTTCACTATAAATATATAAAATAATTAATAATTTAACATTTACTATGTTTCATGGTTGTTTTTTGATAGACAAGTAAATCTACATCACTCGATTCTTGCATGGGTGGATTGGGAATTGAGGATTCAAGCATGTACTATTTATTATCATGGTTCTACAAAAGCTGAATGAATATGAATCGTACCTAGAAGTCATTTCCAGTGAGGATATTGTTTCTCTAATATAGATTAAATGGATAATGTTGGTGATAAACATTCCATTTTATTCTAAAATTATAACATAATCTTTCTAGCATGTTTCTTAATTGTATATTTATTGAGAAATAATTTATTAATTGATTTTAATGATATAAATAAAAAATTAATCATTTAAAAATATCTATCCCCATTGAAATTGTGATGTATTGTTTCAATAAATTTTTATGGAAATAGTCCATATACACTATTTTCAAAACCCTAAACAGCATTTGTCAAACTAGTTAATGATTTTTATGTGGGAATGTCATTTCAATCTATGGGATTAAAACTCCTTGATCGATTGAGTATACTCTCCTATCATGAGATCATTACATGTATTTTCATTGAACATGCCTCTATGATACATCATGCCTTGTGAGGGCTACTTATATTAATGTAAGATGGTTATTTCAACTCATAACAGTCATATGAACTCCACGTTAAAAGTAATTTTCTCGGAATTGCTTGAAACTTTGATATGAAGTATTCTGTTTTAGGATCTGAATTCTGGATAAGAACAGCGATAAAGTTTCACTCCGAAATCCAGAATGAGAACTGTGATAAAGTTTCATTCTGAATTCTGGATACAGTTTTACATCAGATTCAAGATACGAATCCTTATGAAGTTCGACAACGAATTCTCATTACGAATTCTGATGAGGAATTCTCATTACGAATTCTGATGAATAATTCTCATTATGAATTCTGATGAAGAATTATCATTACGAATTCTGATGAAGAATTCTCATTACGAATTCCGATGATGAATTCTCATAATGAATTCTGATGACGAATTCTCATTCCGAATTCTCATTCCGAATTCATCTATTAAACAGAATTTGATCATCTTTTTTTTATACACTCAAATTTATTTAGACTCCAAAAATTATCTTTGGTTAGACTCCGAACATTCATCTTGCATACGTTGTTATAATCTGTCTACTATTTATTATTTTCCTTACACTCCGAACCTTCACTCTGAATTTTTCATTCCGAACTTTTGAGTTAGATTTTAAAACGATGTCATACATTCTGTTACACTTGTTTTGTTATAAAACGATGTCGTCTATTTTTTTATAAACTAACCGTTTTCTAAGTGACACGTGTACAGGTCCCTCCGATCATTAAGGAAAATATGACTGTTGGAGAAGGAGCCGACCTTACCTATAAATATGAGCTCATTTTAAAGAGCTCGGTGCTGAAAGGCTGACAGATCTTCGACTCATGTGATTACATTCTTGAAGTGATTTCTAGAGAGAGAGGATCTTATTAACTCTCAAAGCTTCGTGCGAATTCGAATGTTGGTGATTACATTCGAGGACTTCTGGGGATAGGAAGACAGAGGTTTCCGACTACCTTGAAGTTCAAGGGCTTCCTTTCTGAGGAAGACAGAGGTTTCCAACTACCTTAAAGTTGAGGGCTTGCGGGGGTAGCAAGACAGAGACTCCGATCTTTGTATCGAGGGCTTACCCTGGTGTGTGTAAGATAGACTTTATTGAATGTATACATCAAGGGACCTTTATCCACAGTTGTTGGATACCCTTCTCTTTGGGTTAAAAGACTTATATCTAGTTACTTGTAGTTCTACAACGTGTTTATATTCCGCTGCATATTGCATTGTATGGAAAGTATAACTTTCTTATACTTCCTTACTTGTACTCTGTTTCATTTAGATTCTATACGCTTTAAGGTAGAATCTCATATTGTAATCATTTATTAAGATTAAATTTCTGGAACCATATTTCCAAAACCTACTTTCGGAATCTCTTTCAAATTTTATATTCAGTGTTAGAGGTGTTGTGAATTTTCTTAGTTTAACTTTGTTAAACATATCCCTTTCCATTGATTAAGGAAAACATAGTTATTCGTAACTATCTTTAAAGGTTCCAAAAGAATTTTGAAAGTACACAATTCACCCCCCTCTTGTATATTGAAAATCTACATCACTATTTCGATCCTACAATTGGTATCAGAGGTTGGAAACCTCATACTCTATACCAATCCTACAATTGGTATCAGATCAAGTCTCTGAAATACTTATACTCACGATTAAGTTTTTCTTGCTCATTTTCCCATTCTGAATGTTCCCATTCTGAACTTTCTCAATCTAAACATTGTTCTTACGAACTTTTGATACTAACAAATTTTTGTGCCAAAGGTTGTTCTAGTATGGAAGGAATTAATGTTGGTTCAATTGATAATCTAAATCCTACAAGACCACCACTCTTTGATGGTAATGATTATGAATACTGGAGATATAGAATGAAGACTATCGTTATCAATACTAGAGTGGACAACTTCGTTATGCTTATTGGTGATTATAAAATTCACGACAAGAAAGTTAGAACATTCACTAACAAAGAAAATCAAGAATATCAACTCAACTATAAGGTACGCAATACTTTACTGTGTTCAATGACTAGAAATATATATAGCCAAATTTCTTCTTGTGAAGTTGAAAATTGTATCTGGAAGAAGTTAGAGGTTAAACGCTTTGGAACTTCTAAAGTGATTGAGACTAGGAGAGCAATTCATAGGGCTAAATATCATGGCTTCAAATTTCCTTATGGTGAATCAATCTGTAAAGTTCAACATAGATTTATGACCATTGTTAAGAGCTTACAGTCTATGGGAGAGAATGGTTTAGATGATGAAGCTCTTGTGGATAAGATAATTGATATTATGCCCAATGAGTGGGAATCAAAATGAACTGCTATAGATGAGAACATGAAGGTCACTCAAATTACTCTTGATGGATTATTTGGAACTCTTCTACAACATGAGACCAGAATGAAGAGAGATGCTGACAATATCAAAAAGAAGAATGGAAATGGTACGGTTGCTTTTACAACAACTTCAAATCAGATGAAAGCTAAGACTCCTGAGAAAATAACCAAATCCAAGTCTAAGAAAGTTATTTTCCAAACCAAATCTAGTGATAGTGAAGTCTCTGAAAATGAATTAGCAAATCTTTCTCGAAGGATGAACAAGATAGCTGGACAAAGAAATTTCCAATCCAAGTATAAGAAAAAGGACAGGAAAGATAAGAAATATGGATAAGTTACTTGTTATGAATGCAACAGAGCTGGACACATTAGACCAGATTGCCCTTTGCTCAAAAAGAAAGAAAGGAAAGAAAGGCATTCAGACAAGAATAGAATGAAATATTATAAAGCCAAAGCTACGAATGTTTTGAAAGTTAATGACACCTGGAGTGACAGTGGTGGTGACTCTTCAGATGAATCTTCTGATTACGAATCTTCAGGACAGAAGAATCTTGGTCTTATAGCCTAATTACCTATTTATAATCATTGTTTTATGGCTAAGGTACAAAATGTTGAATATTTGACCAATTTTTCTTTAAATTCAAATGATATAAAGTATTATAACTTATCTGATGAAGAATCCTATTCTAATGATGAAAATACTTTACCTACTTATGAATAAGTCTCTAGTTTTGCTGAACTTCTTGAGATTGAGAATTCCAAACTCAATAAGAAACTTGATAAAGCAAACTGTAGGAATTCTATTCTTACAAAAGAGATATCAGATCTTTCTAAAGATCTAGACAAAAGAAATGCTGATTGTGAAAATATTTCAAAAAATCTTGAGGAAGTATGTTCTGAGAAGAACAAACTTTCTAGAGAGTTAGAAAAAGTAATTTCTAAGAAAAATGTTTTCGAGCCTAGCTCTAGTTCTAAAACTAATGATTTTGAGAACAAAATCTTGGTTGTAAAACTCATGTCCAAAATTTTTTCCTCAAAGAAGTGTTTATCAAACTTTACTCATGGTAAGAAAATTTTTGATAAAATGTATTCCCAAATATGACCTTTAAGAAATAAATCCGAATTTGGTTATACCCATGCAAACCCAGTTTTTAGTAACAATTATTTTGTTCCTCAAAGTGCCCCATTTTGTACCAAGTGTCAATGTGGTCGTCACTGGGAAAAGAATTGTTCCTTAAACAAAACCCAATATTTAGGATTTCATAAAGCTTCATAGTCTAAGAAGATGTGGGTTTCTAAAATTTTATTATCTGGAAATCTCGGATCCAAACAAGTTTGGATTCAGAAAGTCAAATTTTCTTCCTGATTTCAGGAAAATAAAGAGAGTACCAGCAACAATACATAGTACATGGATATTGGATGTTCCCGGAGCATGAATGGTAACAAAATCTAATTTGAAAAGATTATCAAAATGAAAGGAAGAAAGGTAACTTTAGGAGATAATGCTAAGGGAGAGATTGTTGGTATTGGTAATATTGTTCTTTTAGGAAAAACTTTGATTTCAAATGTTCTTTTTGTTAAGGGTCTTAAGCACATCCTCATTAGCATAAGTAAGTTATGTGATGAAGGTTACCTTATGAATTTTAGGAATGATTAGTTCTTAGTTCACAATTCCAAGGAAGAATTTATTCTCTCAGCCAATAGGGAAGAGAATGTTTACACGTTAAACCTAGAAGACCTCATGAGTCAAGATTTACCTTGCCTAAGTGCAATGGAAGATCATCCCCGGTTATGGCATAGAAGACTAGGTCACTGTAACCTTAGAAACTTATGTAAAATCTCTAAGAAGAAACTAGTTAATGATCTACCGGAGAATAAATTTGATTCTTCTAAAGTTTTTTATCCTTGTCAATATGGAAAGAAACATAAATCTAGTTTTAAATAAATCGGTGAAGTATCAACAACTGATGCATTACAGTTAGTGCACATGGATCTTTTTGGTCCAACACAAACTGGAAGTAGTGGAGACAAGTACTATGTGTTTTTTCTAGTTGATTATTACACTAGATTTACATGGGTCTATTTTCTAACAAAGAAGTCTGAAGATTTTTTGTATTTCAATAGTTTTAGAGCTCAAGTTAAAAATGAGAAAAACCTTCCATTGAAAACTATTCATAGTGATCATGGAGGAGAATTGAAAAATTCTGATTTTGAAACTTTTTTTAGTAGAAAAGGTATTACTCAAAATTTATCAGAACCTAGAACTCCAAAACAAAATGGTGTAGTTGAAAGAAGAAATAGAATTCTTCAAGAAATAACTAGAACCATGTTGAGTGAATATTCTATAGGTAGACATTTCTAGGCTGAAGCTGTAAGTACTACTTGCTATATTATAAATCGAGTTTTGATTAGACATTTTCATAATAAAACCACTTATGAGTTGTGGAATGGTAGAAAACCAAGACTATCCTACTTCAATGTTTTTGGTTAAAAAGTATTCATTTTGAATACTAAAGATAACTTACATAAATTCGCACCAAAATCTGATGAAGTAATTTTTTTAGGTTTTTCCACAATATCTAAGGCTTATACAATTTGTAATAAAAATACTTGTACTGTTGAAGAAACAGTAAATGTAAAATTTGATGAGTCAAATACTTTTTGTTTTTAAACCATCTCAACCTACATCCTCGGATGTGTTTTCAAAAACTAATTGTCAACCTTTTATAGAAGAACCTTCTGATAAGGAAATCGTTCAAGAAGATACTTTTGAAACATTTTCCCCAGAAGACTTTCTACCCTATGTTGATGAACGAGTTTTACAAAATCCAAATCAGGTGTTTCTTAAGAATCATCCCAATTATAGTATCATTGGTGATGTAAATTAACCTATACGGACTAGATGTTCATTAAGAATTTAAGTAGAACATCTAGAATTTCTTTCCCAATTAGAACTTAAAAGCCCTAATGAAGCTTTAGGTGATAATGATTGGATCAAAGCCATGCAAGATGAACTAAATGAATTCGAAAGGATTAAAGTCTGGACGTTGGTTGAAAGACCTAAGGAAACTTCTATTATTGGAGTAAAATGGGTATTCAAAAATAAATTTGATAAAAATGGAGTCATAGTAAGAAATAAAGCTAGACTTGTTGCTAAAGGATATAATCAGCAAGAGGGAATAGACTATGAAGAAACCTATTCTCCAGTAGCCAGACATGAATCTATCCGTATTCTACTTTCTTTTGCAACATTATTTATTTTTAAACCTTTTTCAAATGGATATGAAATGTTCTTTTCTTAACGGTTATGTTCAAGAGGAAGTTTCTGTTGAACAACCTCCTGGCTTTGAAGATACAAAACATCTTGATCATGTTTTTAGACTCACCAAAGCATAGTATGGCCTTAAACAAGCCCCACGAGCATGGTATGATAGACTCACTGGATTTCTGCTTCAAAAAAACTATGATAAGGGAAATGAAGATCCAACCCTTTAAATAAAGAATGATAAGAAAAATGTTTTGATTGTTCAAATTTATGTTGATGACATCATATTTGGTTCAACTCAGCAATCTTTGATCGACTCTTTTGTACGTTTACTGAAATCTGAGTTTGAAATGAGTATGATGGGTGAGTTAACATTTTTCCTTGGTTTTCAAATTTCTTAAAAACCAGAAGGAACCTACATATCTCAACATAATTATATTAAATATCTTCTTAAAAATTATGGTTATGACAACACTAAGAGTATAAGTACTCCCATTGGTACCTCAAACTCTTTAGATCTTGATGAAGCTGGGAAACCAGTAGATCAAACATCTTTTAGAGGTACGATAGGAAGTTTACTTTATTTAACAGCTAGTCAACCAGACTTAATGTTTTCAGTATGCTTATGTGCAATATATCAATCCAATCCTAAGGAATCTCACTTAAAGGCGATAAAAAGAATTTATCGTTACCTTAAGGGAACCATGGATCTAGGATTATTTTATACTTCTAGAAATTATTTTGTTCTAAAAAGCTTTTCTGATGCTGACTTTGGTGGATGTAGAATGGATAGAATGAGTACATCTGGAACTTGTCATTTATTAGGAGATTTATTAGTTTCTTGGTCCTGCAAGAAGCAACATTTTGTAGAACTTTCCACTACTGAAGCTGAATATGTATCAGCTGGAAATTGTTGTGCTCAAGTATTGTGGATGAAACACACACTCACAGACTATGGCTTGAGTTTTACTAAAACTCAAATCTTGTGTGATAACACAAGTGCCATTTCCCTTAATAAGAATCATGCACATCACTCCCGTGCAATACACATATATATTAGGCATCACATTCTTAGGGATCACACACTTAAAGGAGATATTATTCTTCAGTTTATCGGAACACAAGATCAACTTGCTGATATTTTCACAAAAATATTTGCCTTCTGATAGATTTGAGTACATTAAATAGAAGTTAGGGATGATAACCATAAGGTAATCCTCCTTAATTAACTTTCTGTTGAAAAAGTCTCCTTATATCAATAAACTCCTTTTCATAGGGGAAGTACATCTGTTTGTTAGAATAACAAAATTTTCCATTTTTTTTTTCAATCTTTTCGAAACTAAAATTCCGGAATGGAATTTCCGGAACTAAAATTTCCAGAATGGATATGTTCATGTATAAGACTTTTGGAATCAAAGACTTCGTATTGAACAATTCCAGAATGGAAAATTTCGTACTGATATTTTCATAACGGGATTTTCATACCGAATCTTTCATAATAAGTTTTTTCATTTTCAAATTTTGTAATGAAATTCTCGTACTGAGTTTTCCATACTGATTCTGTTTTTCGTAGTGAGTTTTCTGAATTTTTTCTTTTCATAATAAATTTTTTTTTCGATGTTTTCGTAAGAATGTTACCAATTAAAAATAATCCTCCTAAGCCAATCCGAATGTATGATTTAATTACTCAAGTTTTCATAGTCATACTTTACTTGCTGGATTTTTCTTTTATTTTGTTTTCAGATTATTATTTTCTTAATTCTTTGTTTTAATAAAAACCTCAAAAGATCGGAATCAAGTTTTCTTGAGAATTGGTTTTTGACTATCAGATCTGATCTCAACTTATAAAAACCATTCGATCAACCGAGGAAGTTGAACCGTCATCTCATTGCCTATATAAAGAGGACCCAAAGAGTTGTCCCACATCGGTTTTCAAGCTCTCACGTCCCAAAGATCTGCCCGTCTGTTTTAAGGCCGTTTCGAACATCAGCTATCTCAGTTCCGAACTTCTCAGAGGTCTTCATATCTGAATGTCTGTGGAAATAGCTTTGCAAGACATGTCTTCCTCCAAGCCGATTTCGAAGTGGTTAGTATACAGAGAGAGGCTGGTCCATCCGGATTTCTTCAACAAGTACGATTCTCTTATTTCCAAGAATATCAATCTTAATGGTTGGGAAGATGTTGCGGTGTCAAAACCCGGGAACCAAGATAAAGTGTATTCGGATTTGTTTATTGAATTCTATGAGACAGTTTCTTTTCTTCAGGAATATGGAAGGGACAAGATGTCTTTTAAGTCTTATGGTAAGACTTATAAACTTTCATATGCCAAGGCAGCCAGCATGGTAGGGATGAATAATGAAGGTGAAGCTGAGTTTATTTCTCATGTTTTGATGGATTCTAAGGGTAGCTTCGACACGGAAAAGCCTTAGAAACTCTCAGACTGGCTGATGATAAGGCTCCGAAGATTTCGAATTTATCTACAAATTTCTGGATTCTAGAGTTATGGGTACAGGGTCTTATCATACCGAGGAATGGTGACAATGATAACTTTAAGAAGAGTGAGATCTACATCATATATTTTCCGATAAATCTGAGGAAATTTAATTCGATGAAGCACATTCTTATCACTCTTGATAATTTGAAGAAAGGGAATCTGAGATCTCATATTATAATGTATCCAGCAATCCTCTCCAAATTAATAGTTTGGTGCCTTGAGTCTTTCAAGAAGGCTTTTAAATCTAAGCCAAGAGTATGAAAGATTATGCTGGTGAGTGATGGTACACTCAAAAGAATTGATGTAGACTTTGACAAGGAGTCTGGACAGTTTATTGATCTGCCTGCTCAAGAAGAAACAGTTCCGAATGTTGCTGATCTGGAATCCTCTAAGACAGTAAGGAAGAGAAAGTTAAAAGAATTGGAAGTAAAATCAGAGAATCCCAAGTCTAAGGAAGTTCATTCGGCACCTCCAAAACCAAAGAAGAAGAAAGCTTACCCAGATGAGATAGTTTCTAAATGGAGGGAAATTAAAGGGAAGAGAGTGGAAGGGGAGCCTTAGTTTGGCTTGGACCCTGCAGAGGATAAGGCCTTGAAGGAGAAAATTGCGGATGAGCTAGAAAAACAAGAGAATGAAAAGAAGCTTAAGAAGAAGATGTCTGAGGATGAGGTAGCTCAGGCTTTATTAAAATTCAATGAGGTGGTTTCTGCAAACATTCATGTTCCGAGATCTTTTTCATTGGAAAGATCTACCTGAGACTCGAGGAAGAGAGTTTGTTGCTCCAGAAGAGGTAGTAGCTAAGCCTATTGAGCAAGGTGAGCAAGTTGATCAAGTGGAAGAATAAGAAGATGTTTCTGAAGGAAGTGGTGAAACCTGAGATGTGTTGAAACATGTAGATGATTATAAGGGGAAACCTTCAGAACACTTATCGCCCCGAACTTCAGAGGCTGAATCTTCGAAGCTAGTCACTCCAGCAGTGGAAGAAGAGAGAGGAGAAGAAGAAGTAGCTTATCATGCAGAGGAAGAATAACTTCTAAATGATATTTCTCAGATGGAAAACGTAAAAGTTGGTGCTCAGGAAGTTGCTGATGAGGAAGTCTTTGTTGTCCAAGTTTCTGATAGTTAGAAGAGAACTCCGGAATAGGACTCTATTCCGAAAAGAGACAATGGAAAGAAAATTCTTGCTGATACTCCGAGTTCAGTAGTGGTGAAGAGAAAGGAAGTTTGAATTTCTTCAAAGAGAAAGCTTGACCAAGTTGATGAAGAAAATTCTCCAAGGAGAGTCTCAGATTTGGAGTCATCCTCGTTGGGGCATGATTTTGTTGTTCAGTATTTAAAGAAGATGGTAGGTTCTATTCCAACCTTCTCAAGCATTGACTCAAGATGTCAGATGCTCCAACATTCTTTAAATCAAGAATCAGATTCTGTATCCATGGTTATGGATAATTGCATTGAGATTGAGGCTCAGTTTAAAAAAACTTTTGTCGGCTATGAAGCCCATAGAAGATCTTGCAAGAGGATGACAAACTGGTCGAGGAATACTGTACAGGAGATGAGACTCTTTGATGATTTCCAAGACAATGTCAAGGATGATTTTGAGACAGAGGACAGGATGATAAATGAGCTGAATTCTTCCTTTGAAGAGAAGCTGACAGATGAAAAGAACTTCCGGATTCAAGAAGTCAGAGATCTGAATGGGAAGCCGAATTCTGTTTCTCAAAACTGGAAGTTTGAAAGGGATCATCGGATTGAGTTTCAAGAGAAATTGAAGGCTCAGGAAGAAAAGATCAAAGCTCAGGAAGAAAATATTCAAGCCCAGGAAGAAATGATTGAAGCTCAAAGTGCAAGAATAATGGTCTTAGAGAATCAAGACGAAGAAGACCATAAATACTTGAATCAAATAAAGAATATTCTTAAGAGTCTCATGGAGAATGAAAAAGATCCAAAATAGACAGATCTGATTTTCTGTTGTATCTTAACTATTTTGTCGTTGTTATTTTAAAACTTAATGAAAAATTTGTTCTTGCTCATTTCTTTTTGTTGTTACTACTAATGCTTCAGGTACTTTCTTATTTTTTCCCATTCCCTCGAATTCTTTTTGAAAATTACAAAGGGGGAGAAGGAAAAGATACTTAAGAAAAAGAACTCTAATAAGAATTTATCTAAGGGGGAGTTTTTCAATAAAGAAGACTTTCTTTTTCATAATGAAATGTCACTCCGGAAATCTAGAATACGATCCTTAGATTTTCAAATCTTAAGGGGGAGTTAGTCGTACTCATCAATATCCTTAAAGCAAAGAGAGATAAGACTTAATGCTTTTTCTTCTTCTTAGAATTTCTTTTTCATAAGGATTTTGGTGCTTTCCAAAAAGGGGGAGATTGTTGAGTCAATAAGGTTTTCCTTATGACGTTTCCATTCCGTCTTGTTTGGAAAATCACAAACACCTTATCTTTAAGAAAATTTATTTTATAAGGAAAAATTGATTTTATAAAGAAAATCACTTTTATATGGAAAATCACTTTTATATGGAAAATATCTTTTGTAAGAAAAATTATCCTTATCATATTTTCATCCATATTTTTCTTAATTATAAGATTCAGATTCATTTATATTTTCTCAAAATTGCTTGAAACTTTGATATGAAGTATTCTGTTTTAGGATCAGAATTCTGGATAAGAACTGCGATAAAGTTTAACTCCAAAATCCAGAATGAGAACTGTGATAAAGTTTCATTCCGAATTCCGGATATAGTTTTACTCCAGATTTAGGATATGAATCCTTATGAAGTTTGACAACGAATTCTCATTACGAATTCTGATGAGTAATTCTCATTACGAATTCTGATGAAGAATTCTCATTACGAATTCTGATGAAGAATTCTCATTATAAATTCTGATGAAGTATTCTCATTACGAATTCTGATGATGAATTCTCATAATGAATTATGATAATGAATTCTCATTCCGAAATCTCATTTCGGATTCATCTATTAAACAAAATCTGATCATCTTTGTTTTATACACTCCAAATTTATTTAGACTCTGAAAATTATCTTTGGTTAGACTCCGATCATTCATCTTGCTTACGTTGTTATAATCTGTCTAATATTTATTATTTTCCTTACACTCCGAACCTTCACACCGAATTTTTCATTCTGAACTTTGGAGTTAGATTTTAAAATGATGTCGTACATTCTGTTACACTTGTTTTGTTATAAAATGATGTCATCTATTTTGTTATAAACTAACCGTTGTCTAAGTGACACGTGTACAGGTCCCTCCGATCTTTATGAAAAATATGACCGTTGGAGAAGGAGCCGACCTTACCTATAAATAGGAGCTCATTTGAAAGAGCTTGGTGCTGAAAGGCTGACTGATCTTCGACTCATGTGATTACATGCTTGATTTGATTTCTAGAGAGAGAGGCTCTTATTAAATCTCAAAGCTTTGTGCAACTCCGAATGTTGGTGATTACATTCGAGGACTTCCGGGGATAGGAAAATAGAAGTTGCCGACTCCCTTGAAGTCTGAGGACTTCCTTGATGAGGAAGATAGAGGTTTCCAACTACCTTGAAGTTGAGGGCTTGCGGGGATAGCAAGACAGAGACTCCGATCTTTGTATCGAGGGCTTACCCTGGTGTGGGTAAGACAGAGTTTCTTGAAAGTATAAATCAAGGGAACTTTATCCAAGGTTGTTGGATACCCTTCTCTTTGGGTTAAAAGACTTATATCATGTTACTTGTAGTTCTACTACGTGTTTATATTCCGCTGCATATTGCATTGTAAGGAAAGTATAACTTTCTTATACTTCCTTACTTGTATTCTATTTCATTTAGATTCTATATGATTTAAGGGATAATCTCATATAGTAATCTTTTATTAAGTTTCAATTTCCAGAACCATATTTCCAGAACCTACTTTCAGAATCTCTTTCCATGTTTGTATTCAGTGTTAGAGGTGTTGTTAATTTGCTTAGTTTAACTTTGTTAAACTTAGCCCTTTCTATTGCTTAAGGAAAACATAGTTATTCGTAACTAACAATAAAGGTTCCAAAGGAATTTTTAAAGTATACAATTCACCCCCTCTTGTATATTGAGCATCTACATCACTATTTCGATGCTAAAATTGGTATCAGAGGTTGGAAACCTCATACTCTATACCAATCCTACATGAAAAAGAATGAAATAAACTAAATTAAATTAATTATAACAAATAAATGGGTTTTGGTCTATCTCATGAAGAGTAATACCTAAAATGTATAACAAAAAGTAATTGGATAAAATTCATTTCATTCTTCATTCTTTATTATTAAGATACACAATCTTTTGAAAACTGATTGCATTTAATCATAATAAATGTAAAAATTCATTTATGAGATACCCTTAATTAATTCCATAAATGAAAAATAAATTATTGAACCAATAATGATAGATTTTATAGAATTAAACTACTTATGAAATTAAAATTCTTAAAAACATTATTAAATTTCCAAAACAACTAGTTCAAATGAATAAAATAAGGTTTTAATGTTTAAAATATATATTTAACTTAATTTAATTTTGTTCATCTAATGGGAAACTGTGGGGTGTATAATATATATGTACACGCTATGTGCCTCAGTTATCATGTATCTAGGGTACACACCCAGAGATTCAATGTGTACAATAGTTGAACTATAAAACATGTACTAATGATATAAAAATCATGTTTTTTATTTAATTTTGGCTGGGAAACTTGTTGAGGTATTCTATGTGTATATTAGCAGATCACATAGTGTGCACATTCCAACGATAGGGATTTTTTTACAACTGTTGTGTGACCATGTAACACACTGAAAAAATATACATGTTCTTGGGAAAGAGACTACATGAAGTGGAAACTCTAGATACCAATTTTGGTCTCCAATTCATTGTGTAAATATAAAAATACCAAAGAAATGATGTGTATCTCAAATATATGAATTGATAAACTACTCAACATGTACACTGTCTACATGACTTTTATGTCTTTAATACCCCTATTTTTTCCGGATGAGGGATGAAAATTTATGGTGCCACAAGATCCCTATGGTGTTAAATTTCATTTTTAGGCACATCAGGAACCATTATCTTGATATGGATGAGAAAATTGAGAAACTGGGGATCATCATGGCCTCTGGGTATCACAACATCCACAACAAGCAGGACGAGAGCTCTTCTCACTCATTCTTCGAAGGCGAATGGTCTCATATAGTTTTTTCCCTCCTTGTAGGCAACAAGATTTTTTTCCCCTCGATAGTAGAATGACATATCTTTATAATAGAGGTGGTTCCATGGCATGTTAGGAGAAGATAAGGATCATTTGACCGAGCTATGATATTAAATGTTGGGTGATGGTGTCTGTGGAAAGCTAAAAATCGATCAAGGTACGAAGACATAGATCCCATAGAAAGTTCCATTATCGTTAAGGATCGTCTATGGAAGAATGATATGGTTGTTATATTTAATGTGAGGAAATATTCCCCTTATTCTAGTTTCTTATTGGGAATTGCATCCTTGGAACACCCTCCAAGTGTCTGAATTTAGGGAAAATTGGTATGTTCTCAACCTGCTGACATCGACTACAAATTGAACATAGATGGGTCCTACACTATGTGTGTGAGGAAGGGAGGGGGTGTGGTTCGAGTCTCCGAGGGAAATTTGGTGATGATCATAACTTCATCCTATGGTTATGGAACTCCATTCATGGATAAGTCCAAAGTTGTTCCCTTTGAGCACTCTTTCTGCATCTAGAAAAATATAGTTTTATACCAAGTGTATACTGACTCCATTATCCTTCCATATTCCTTTCATGGAAAAGGCTATATCACTTGGGTTATATCCTATGTGGTCAGGAAATGTTTAGATCTCATTTGACACAAAATCCATGTGACTCAGTCATGGCATAAGGGGAATAAGGATGTAGATTACATGGCATTATTATCCAACAAAAGTACCATCAAACTTTCCTTCTCTCTATTAAATGTTTGATACTATAAGGTGTCAATTTTAACCGAGGGGATTCCCTTGTTCTGCACTATTTTAGACACCCTTAATTTTGGGTTTCCTTGTTGTCCTCTTTCTTTGAATATAAATTCTACATAAGTGGACGGAAGAATATGAATTGAAAATTAAATAATTATTTTGTATCGATAAAAATCAAATAAATAGTTATAAATTTAAATTTGAACCATTTAACTCCCCTTATAGGTTCTAGGTGCATCAGAAGAACCAGTGGCAGGGGATATATTAAAATTTATTTTAATAGTGTGTTTTAAAAAACCTTGAGTGTGAATCATGCATGTGAAATTTATAATTAAATTATTTATGTTAAACGAAATATATATCTAATTAGAGAAATATTTATTCTATTTTGATATCAATCATATGAAAATACCATTTCCTATTTTTTCAATTTCAATATGTTCATCCAAGGATAAAATCTCTATATATGTGATCCACCAATGATCCATTAATCATTGAGAAATTAAAATCAATCTCCAAGTGCTAGCACAATGTGTTTATTATATTTTGTAATTCATATTTTTCACCCGTTCTTAGATCAGAAAAAGATATATCCTATTTTTTTCATTCATTACTGGAAGATAGAAAGGAGGAGTCGGGATAGAGCATCATTGTGTGAAATTATTCTCATATCACACAGTAGAAATTATTGTCTATTTATAGAGGTAGGGAATATGTTAAAATAATTACTCAATTTCATATCAACTGAAAAATAATATTATTATAATTAATAAAATCCATTCCATAATAATTTTCACAATAGTATTGTTTGGTTCACAACGTATTTTTGAATTATAAATAGTATTAAATCATCTTATTAGTTAATATTTGGTACTACTTCATTAAATATCCTCATGAATTTATTGAACTCATGAATACATATTTATTATAAATATTTTATTCACCAATTAACTTTTCTTATACATATAAATGAATAAAATTAACTCTTAGTCTTGATAAAATTTATTATTAATTTAATAATATTAAAAAAACAATTTAATAGGGATTATCCTAAACACATTATGTGTGACCCTATACGATTCTGGCACATTCTAATGGGAATGAATTTCATAAATTCTATGATTAATATCAATAAATAGTTCAATCAATCCAATGGAATGAACTTAATACTGTAATAAGGAAAACCAAATATGAAAATTCTTTGTATAATATATTCCATTTTTACAATATCTCTTCAAGTAGGTGGAACATATTTTTCACTAACCAATATGCTTGGTACATCATCTTTGACTGTATAAATTATACAAATCATTTCAACATGACGATGATATTTAATTTTATACATCTATTCTAATAAAATGTATAATATATAAACAACCATAATGTGGAAGGGGTAAACCCTTCCTTGAATTAACCCATAATTTCAATTCAATTATGATGCACCCAAAATTCCCCAACTCACCTTTAAAAGATGGAATCACAGTTTTTGGTCAGGTAATATATGTGTACGAATCATGAAATACATTAATAAAATTATTAAATTCCATGGACTATTACATAAACTTAGATATTACCAACTCTTAACATAAATAGAAGAATCCCCATCCTCTTATGAGTACTCACAGGTGACAGCCTATATACTGGGTTCCCATTATAGAATGTTATTCGACCATCAAACTATATTTAAGAATATCATCATATAACATCATGGTTCTCAATACATTAGGGAAATTATATGAAAATATTAATGTGATAGATACTCAGGGAAATTGTTACATTAGAATAGGGAATAATAATGAAGAATTTTTTTGAGATGTTTAATTATTATTCATTAAATTGTATATACATACAACAAAATTACAAATAGTTAGTCATTGGAGAAATAAAACAATAAACATAGGTGATGTTTTCACCTTTAGATGAATGAAATGAAAGAATGTTAAATTACAAATCTTTTTTCTAGAATCACAATTATATCATAAAGAAATTATGTATTAAAAAAATAAAAGACTTATTAATAGTAATTTATATAAAACAATAAAAAAACTATATCATATTTATTCATTGATGTGGTAGTACACATGTACGTTTGAGTTATGTTATCATCTCCCAACGGATAAGAATATAAGACTTTAGATAACATATTATAATAAAAAATCATAATAATTTTATAAATTTTATATAGAAGCATTTAATTCATCATAAAAACATACTATGGAAGAATGATATGGAAAAATATTTATGTCTTTGCGTGGATGTGATAATCCAAAAATATTGCTGAATGATACATTATTTTTCTATTTTGTGGAGAAGAAGTGGAAAATGCTTTTTATAAAATCATAAAAATATATGTGTATATTTATGATACTTGATCCATTATGATTTTTTGGAAAAAAAATATTTATAGGAGTTAAAATAAGAAATATACCTTGAATGAGTCAGTAGTGATGATTACCTATTCCTTGAGAGAGTATCTTTAGATTAAACCTTAACTTTTATTTGATTATTCTTAGGAGAATATCATAAGCTCGTGATTGAAGAGAAGTATACCATGACAGTATTAGGGAATGGATTGGATATGTAAAAACCCCCACTACAATATCAAAAATGTGGTGTCTTACATTATTAACTTTAATAATATAAATGTAATCATATCTAGAAGGACCGAATAATATAGTAGTCTTGGTAAAATAGATATATACATGATTACTATATTAAATTTTTCAAAAATAATTCTTTTTTAATAATATCATTATTACAAATAGAATATCGATGAAAATCTCTATTCTATCACCTTCTGAATTCTGGGAGAAGGAAAAAAATAAGGGTGGGATAAATTTCTCAATAAGTGTTATGTATATAAGATTCTATGCTGAATAAATAACAATATTCATAGAAAGGTAAATAACAAAAAAATAGAATTCAAATAATTTTACTATAATCACAAACATGTAAATGTAAATAAATCAAAACACATTCCACTAAACCAATAACATGATTATATAATTGGATAAGGAAAAATAATAATATAATATTAAAAATCATATAACATAGTGATTTTAACCAATAAACTGAGAATGAAATGAATCCATGGATCATATTATTGAAAAAATATCCTAGGTAATAATAATAACTGACTTCTTGAGGATGAAATTCCAAATTATTCGATTCCACGATATTAGGCACATGGAACATCAACAATAAAGGCCTTTCACAGGACATTTTAAAACTGATGAGAGGATAGAAATCCCTTACATTGATGTTTGATTCAAAATCCATAGGAGAGAATTATTGGGATCTTATAGGTACATTGGCCGGACTTTAGGGAGTATAGGGAAGAGTTTGGATGAGCATAACAAAGTATTAGTGAAGTGAAAAACGTGGGTTGGGTGGGATTATATAAGAAGGGGGATTTATTTATTAATATGATTTTATAAACTACAGAATAAAATATTCAAATTCACAAACGATAACCAGTGTATTTCCCTTGTTTTCTAAAAATTTGGAGTGGTGTAAATTTATTCCTAATTCTAATTCTTGCATCTAAAAAAATATTTCCCTTTATTATGTGGAGGTAAGTCATATTGGTGATAAAATGATTTTAAAATCATAATATATATTATATTCTTTTGATGAGTAACCATGGATTTATAAAAATAAACATAAAATCATAACATAACATTATTTTAATCTTAAAACATATATTTGGGGGAGGATACCATTTATAGTACTTATTAAATCATTATTGAGACAATATAATGTCATAAAACACAGTATATATTTATACAGTATTTAAATTTCAAAAAAAATGATTGTCTTAGAAAATGCAGAAAGATAACTTTAACATCTTGATTCCCAAAAATGATATTCATTTTTTGTGAATAATTTTTTATATGTTAATTTTATATTTTAAAATAAATACTGATATTTATTGAAAATTGACAGGTTGTTTGGACAATTACACTTTGCAACCCCTAATAAAAATGGATTTTGAAATCATAAGTAAATATATAATCATTTTTATTTTGAAAAATTAATTTTAGTATAATATTTTATTAAAATATTATTTCTTTCAATTGTATATTAATTCGTGAAAATTAATTTCTTTATTGAATTTGAATTGTAACCAAAAATAATATTTTTTTATTTTAAAATAATTTACAATGTAATAATAAAATTAATAAAATATATTCAAATATTATATAGAAAATATAGTACATATTACAATTTCTATGGTCTTGATACATATACCTTTATTACACTAGCATACATCCTAAGAGTAAGGTGCATGATGTTTTGGATTTCATGGTGTCATTTGGTGAACATTGTTTGGGTCGTGATCTCAATGAGCTTGAACTTATTTAATGAATGGTTTCTCTCATGATTAAGCTAATGGATCTAGGCCTTTTATTGGTTTAGAGAAAATTATAGAAATGAAATCTCACTCTTAAAATCAGATAAATGGGCTTTATATGGTACAATCATACTATTTAAGGCCATCACTCACTTTGTTTATGCCAAAATTATTTTTTAAAAGCCTATCTTTATACTATTAATGTGACCATTGTTCAATGGTTATATTGTCAATGATATTGTTAAATAACACTCATTTAATACCAGATTGGATAAAACAAAATAAGTGCATGTGTTTTCTGCGTCCACACGAAATCAAATTAAATCAAATGAAATAGAATTTTATTTAAAAATGTTTGGGTCGTTACACATTGGTGGTTCATATTCCTCTGAGATTATGAGGTGTAAATAGTCTAATAGGAAGAGTTTTGAGACCAGTTCAGATCCGTGTTTATTTCATCGACCAGGAAGGAAGCTAGTCTGTATGAGCTACACACCATTTTTTGGGGAGCTCTATTGTTAGAGAGTTCAGAATCCATTTCTATAACCTTCTGCATCATGACATGTACCTATTTCTTGATTAAGAGGTTAGTAAGATGTATTTATATGGGTATTTTTATCAAAAGATACAATTATTTTTCACCAAATATATGCTAAATATTTATCTCAAGGCGTTGGTGAGAGAAGATTTCATCATGAGAATGTTATCCAGAACTAGATCCTCACGAGAGGGGAGTCATCAAGATTCCTCATGAAGCTAATTTGTGGTCTAGGGTTCCCAGTTTATAGGATATAAGAGAATGAAATCATAAAAGAGTAGGTCCCAAACGTCAATGTAGTGTATCTCCATGATCAGTGGTTTTCAGGCCTATTCCCATGGATCATATGTATGTTTCACTTTGGGAGGTTGAGGTCATCAGCAGAGAGAGTGCCCAACCTTTTTGATTAGTCATCATGTGCTAGTTTTTTGACATTGGGATACTCTTTTGAGACAGTTCCATCTAAGGCAATAGTCGGTGGGTTCTCCAGTTTGGGACTAACAATGATTACATGGTGTCGGTAAAGGATTACCCTTTGGAACACCCATTCATTAGAGAGTAGAGAGATTCCATTGAGGTTTTTTTCATCATGGTCATAAAGTCTATGGATCGGGTCATGGTATGCTTCACACTTTATAGTTTCTATCTCCAAGAGATACAGACATCATTTTAGGTAGCCTTTCATTGTTTTCTACTTGGTTTAATGACTTGTTTGATTTAGGAGATACACACTCTGTCAAATCACATTCCATTATACATGATTTGGGACATGAGCTTTAGAGATTCTAGTTCCCTTGGAAATGACTATTCTAATTGGAGGATGATATGACATGGTTGGTATATGTGGATATTGTGAGATAGTGCTAAGGAATCACTGATCTTGATTAGATTTCCTTTGTTCTTGATTATAACTATATGATATCAACCTCATAATAGATTACTTGTATTGGGATCATGATATCATGGATTTATCAGAAGGAAGTTTGAGTTCTTCGATGTTGACAAAGATCAGACATTATTTTTTAGAAAGCGAGACCCTCAGATTAGTCATAGGTGTGTTCAATCCTTCTCATCCTTAATGAAAAATTTGATGCTGAGTTCATCGAAGTATAAATAGTTGTTGTTTCATAGGGACAAAGAATAGTTCCATGATGTCTTTCTAGAGGAAGATGTAGTGTTTTCCCCCTTGAAATAAGATTGTGTTCGGTATCAAACAACAACCAGTCTTGTCTTTTATATCAGTATATCCAAAAAATTTGGTACCTTATGAATTGAAATAGATGCATATAGAGAATTATGGCCAGTTGAAGTGTGGTTTTTTTCTGCAGAGTGTGTTATTGTGGGGTGCACTGGTTATTTTCATGAGGAAAGATGATGCTAGTTTATGGTTGTGTAATGATTATAATCACTTGAACTAAATGAATGGGAAGAAACATTATTATATTCCTTGAATTGATTATTTATTATGTCAACTAAATGGTGAATGTTGGTTATAAAAGATAATTTTCATTGATGATATCATTAGATTCATGTAAAAAATGTATATAACCCAAACACAATTTTTTATCATGGGAATTAAGAGTTTTTGGTAATGAAATTCTGTGTAAATAATTAAACATCAGTGTTCATTGGGTTAATAAAAACTATATTCAATGTGTTCTTGGATATGTTCACTTTGGTTTTCATTGAAATCATTCTTATGCTCTCTACCTCTGAGGAGGGCCATGTCGAGCATCTGCATGCTATTTTGGGAGTTCTTCATCATGAGTGGTTTTATGTGAGGTAGCTAAAGTGTGAGTTTTGGGATCATGAAGTTGGTTTTATGGGGGTATATTATATCCTATATGGGAGCAGTTTTGTATCCTTTAATTATATAAGAAAATTTTCCATGAGAATCCCCCAAGTCAATGGAAGAGGGGTAATGTTTATTTAGTCTTATAGACTTTTACCAGAGGTTCAAAACTGATTTCTATCAGGTTTTGAATCCTCTAAATACATTGACTATAAAAGATCAGACATTCTTATGGACATATTAGTGTCATATAGATTTTGATAATATGAAGGAGAGGATTTCCAGTTCTCCATTTCGTTTTCAACCAATAGAAGGAGTTCAGTTTTAGGTTTTCTTTGATGCTTCAAATCATTGGTTGGGCATTGTTCGGATGCAATAGAGGTCATTAATTTCTTATGGCTCTCAGTAGTTATGTCACCATGAGATAAAAAATGTCACCAACAATCAATAGTTGGTGGATGAAATGATTTCCCTAAATTTGTGGAGGAATTATCTCATCTGTGGTCATTATCTTTTAACTCCATCAATCATAATAGCCTAAATAATGTTTTCTCACAACATGACATGAAATTGTTCTAGCATCAGTTGATAGAGTTCTTACATGACTACGATATTGATATTTCTATTTCACATGGAAATGGGAATGTCATAGATGATTTTTTAGAAGGAAATATCTTTCTAATGTCATGTGTGCATTCTATGATTCATGGAGAGTGATGGACGAAATATTTTCATTACATCTATATTTTTAAGTAGCGGTAAGAAGAGGTCATATTGTTTAGATGATGGTGTAGACATCTCTGGTAAAAGAGGTGGAATAGTCCTAATTGGGGGATATTTGGTTGGAGGTATGGAGGTACATTGTTATTAGTGTAATGGTCCCTGATGGATAGTATAAGGATTAACAAAACTGAGTGTTTTTTAGGGAAATTGTTTCATTTTCTGGAAATGTGTGAAATGGTTCTCAGAGAGTTCCATAGTTTACCATTGGTGGTACATCCTAGAAATATATATATATATATATATGTGATGATATATGTGGTCTTTTTTTGTGTTCTTGTTTGAAGAAATAATTTTCAATGTTTTTGTCTCGATGTTAATTCCTCAAAAAGGTGAGGCCCAACATCGTGTTCTAGGTGGTTTTCTCTTGCTGTTTGACGATTGTAAGTTGATGTGGTGGGAAATCTCGAAATACATTGTTATTGGTTTAAATCAATATTAGAGAAGTTGTTTCCCTATATGGGTGGTTGTGGATTTTTTGATGAAATAAAAAACTATATAGTGATCATTTATTTGATCGTAGTGGAGATTTTTTTGAGGTATTATATAGAATATTTGGCGAGACTCCATGATTTCTCGAGGATAATCATTTCAAGTTGCGATCATGGTTTTAACTATAGGATGTGGACATGTATCAACCAAGATTATGGTTATCATATATTTTTTATAACTAGTTTTCATAAATATATGGAAGTTTAGATAGAGAGTACCTTCCAAATTCTTGAAGAAATGTTTCAGTCTTATGTCCAAGACATTAGAGGTTCGTAGATGAGGAATCAACCATTGGTATATTTAGTATAAAACAATTTTTTTCACTCCCCATCAATATAGAACCATTTTAATCATTATATGTTAAATGTATAAATTATATATTCTGATGGATAGGGGTCAAAGAGTCATTAATTTTCAGGAAAAAACTTGTACAAAATAAAATAGATATGGTTTAGGTGATTTGTGGGAGGATGAAAGCAGTGTGTGATCATCATAAATCCATTTTCAGTCATAGGAGAATACCTATGGAGTTCGAATTTGGGTATCACGTGTTTCAAAAGGTTACTCCCCACTGTGGGAAGGGGATGTTTGGTTATGGGAGTATCATTTCATTCTTTTTTTTGCCTTTTGAGGTTTTTTCTTATGTTAGAGCTATAGAATATTTATTATCCCAACCCTTGCAGATGAGCGGGATATATTATGTTTTTACCCATCTCTGATCACTACTTAGCTTAATGGAGAATCTCACATAATCCATTTGGTATAGATTGATGTTTAAGATGATGCAAACATCCTAGAGTAGTATATAGGGATCCAGGACTTCCATGAGAATGTGTTGTGTTGTTGTTATATCCCCATCATTTATGCCTTGTGAGAGAACGGTGGTAAGGAGAAGAGTACCTAGGAACATGATTCATATATATTCATTTAATACCCTAATCATTTTGATGTTTATCTCTTCTCTTGTAACATAGTTCATTTTTTAGTGTTATAACTTTTTTATTTTATAATATTGATTTCTTTTGTTGTTTGTTTTGGATTAATCTCTTTGGGATGTATCTCATTGGAAAATTGGTTTGGAGTTGGTAGTTATAGTTTGATTATTTCATGATGCTTTCCTATTGTGGTGGTAGAGATCCATTGGTTGTGAAATCAATGATAGGTATCCCATGGGGTTTCTATACAGAATATAGTTTTCAAATTTCTCTATGGGATAGTTTTAGATTTTCAACGATGAGAATGTTTTGGGTGTTATATAAGATAGTCTTAGAGCCACATGAATCGACCCTCTGAGATTTTTTGAAGGTCGAGGCTCTTCGAGGATAATAAAATAAATTTTGGGGGAGTTTGGATGCTAAAATATATATATGTGGGGATATTTCACACCATGAATGAATTTATAGGACATGAATGTAGGTTTCAAACATGTACGGAACAGATATCAACATGTAATAAATTAGATTTCTATAAATAAAAAGTTGATGTCTTTTTTAATACAACCCAAAACCTCTAGATTAAATGACGTGAAAGGGAATTACACATTGGATAAATCCCTAATGATATTTGTTTTAAACATTTTTAGAAACTATGTTGTATTAATCCCTATGATTTCTGGACCAATCCCTCAATTCCAGGAAACCTGACAACCCCTTGTTCAATATTTTTGGGATTCCATTGTCAAGGAATAGTCTCTATCCTCCCTCCTTTGTTCCATATTTTATCAAAGTTATGTTCTACCTCTGTTCATTGGGTCTCATCAATATGTTTCCAAATATTTCACTACGACCCATGATAGAGCATGATCTCCATGTTTCTAATGGAGTTTTTATTTTTTTTGTTAGTGCAGTTGTGGGGTGGCATCCTCGGGTGGATGAGGTCCATGTAGGAGAGGCGATCAAGAACCGTAGAGTTGGTCCATTCTTGTACAAAAATGTTGTCACCCTTTTTGAGGTAGGGATTTTATTTATTCTCTATTTATTTACATTCAATAATAGATCGATCATGATATTTTCCATTGGATTTTAATGAAATTAACCAAATAATTACTTGAACTAGATTAAAAAATTGATGTGGATCATATGGGGAAGATGTTGTTTTGTACAATTATAATCATTTGCCTCTAGTTTTGATAGATTCTGTGATATATATTCCTTTCATTGATTATCATGTTTATCTCAATGAAAATTTTAAAATGTCATAATGTTAAAATTAATTATTAATATAATTCATTAATGATTAAAGAGGTATGTTTAATGAATTAACAATATTGTAGTTTTAATGTTGTGATAATTTTTAAACAAATTGATCTTCTATGTGTTAATGTAATTGAATAAATACGTGAATCATGTTGATGACTTTGGATAATGTAATTAAATGCATGATAAATTATTTTTTTATTTAATGTGTGACATATTTTGATGGAGTAGTGGTCATTTTTCTCATAGTTGGAATCTATAAAAAAAATAGATAATTCAAGATGGAATATGAATCATTTTTGTAATAAAATATTTTTGTTATTAGGGATTGAGTTTCCCAAATTATTATAATGGAGAACTATATAGTTATTTTGGGCCATGAGGGTCACTATTTATAAATGACGGATGCCTCATTTTGGTGCTAAGATCCTGAATTCTGGGTTTGTTACATTCCCTATGTGATGTAATGCGAGACTTGTATGGATTATTCTCAATGGATATTGTGGTGCATGGAGCGGGGAGGCCTAGATGAGTTGTGAGCTTGGGATGGCAGAGCTCAAAGCGTTGTTGTGGTATATGGTGTAGGGAGTCCAGAATTTTTGGGCAATAGTTGATGCTTGTATTGGTGGAATGCATCAGGATACGAATTTTAGTATCGGATAGGACAATGATGATGAAAAATGGGTGAAATCTATGCTTACCCATTGATATAAAAGTAGGATTCTTATTTGAATCAATTTTTTGGAACCTGTCTTCATTTTTTGATTATCTTCTTTTTTTTCCTAATGCTTAAGGCAGATGGATATGCTTGGTTTTATTCCCTAATTACTATCTTAGGATTTATTCATATATTAAATAGTAATATGGAAAGAAATTTTGAAATTAAAAAAATAAATGTTTATCCCATGGGGTTGTAGATTGCTTGGATTCAATGAACAGGTTATCATTTTGAGAAGACGTGGACTTATTTTTCTCATTCTTTGAGGAAATGGACCATTGTTTCAATTCAAATGAAATGTAATTTTTAAAATGGTAATGATTAATTAATGGTCAAAGAATTAATTAAATTAGATTAAAACTAAGGAAAAGGGATATAATAATTTTACATAACTCATTAAATAGTTTCGTGCTTATTGTATATCGGGACATAGTAGTGGTATTTGGGAGTCCAATAAAAGTTAGTTGTAATTGTGTCTAAGACTAGGTTTTGCTCATATCATTATAGTGAGCTATATTACATGTAAGGAGTTTTTAGTTTTTATACACCAATCCGCCTTTTTAGTTAGGGAGACTAACACCTTGAGGATTCTGATACCTAGGGGTGTTTTCACCAACATCTTTATGGGAGTATGGATGGGTGACAACGCCCTTTAGACACTCACTCTTCTCTTGGCAGTTACTTGTGCATGTATGAACAAATGTAATTTTTCCGTATATATGGGTGTAGAGGGTAGTAATAGCTTAGGGTTATTTCACACAAATGTATTTTGTATACATTTATCTATGGAATACTATAGGTACAATATGTAAACTATGTAATTTCATGATATTTTGTACATGGTGTTTCGGATGTGATTTCATAAGGCCTATAACATGATTTATGATGAATTTATATGGGCTACGGTGTATCTTGTAAACATCTTCATTAATTTTTGTTACACGGATGTGGTGATATGTTGCATGAGGTTCTCATTTTAGTGATTATTATAGGTGTCTTTGGGATATCCATTTTGGAGAAAGATGATCATGACATGTGATGTTGGGGAAAAGAATAAAACAAATGGGGAAGTGGTATTGGGGTACCCTTCATTTTCATTATTATATTATATTCTATTAAATGAAATACATGTTTAGAGTATCCATGGTGAGGCCTGGAACAGAGTATTCATGTTTAGGTGAAGAGTTCATTTCTCTTGTTGTACACTATTTATTAGCAATCATTCATTATCTTTCTCATGAGATGAACTGGATGGGACCATACTAAGTATAATGTTATACTAACCACATATTTTTAAATATTTTCTTATTGGTCAGTGGGAGTAAGTTGGATATTATACTGGTCACTACTATATAGTTTTTCATATAATCTATTTTGGATTCGTAGTGGTCACCATTTGTAACTTTTTTTTGTAATTTTAGTATTTCCTTGCAGTTGTAGTAGTTCTTGAATGTCATTACATATGTCCACTTTGGATTTTTTTACATTGGAGGTTGAAAAGGATCTGGTTCATGTATATATTATCTATGTCTTTCACATATGTTGTCTTATAGAGTAATACCACTCCTATGTGTATTGATGGTACCCTTAGTGCTAGTCACCAATTCAGGGCCTACTAAAGGAGAGTATCTGATGTCATTATCACCCTTCTCCCATTTCCAGCATAATAGGGGGGCACATTTTATGTTGGGGTCTAAAAATACATATACTCCCATTATATTTCACAATATTGTTTTTAACGGATGAGTAGGTATATAAAAATATACCATTTAACTATGGCCAGGAAACAGATTCATCTCATGATAATATTGTTGCATCATGGTGATATATATAATAGATACCCACCTTCATTTTTATGTCCAAATCATTCCTCTTATATCAAATAATAAATTTAATTCTCCAATAATTTTCCTTATCTTCAATATAAATATATATATATTAAGTAAAGGATACTGATTAATAATTATATCCCTAGTTCATTTAATATGTTTTAATGTAAAACAACATATAATTAAATTATATTTTGATTAATAAATATGGACCTCCATGAAAAAAATATATGTATAATTAGGGAAATGTTAATGTCCATTGATCAATTAAATGTTAATATTTTGGGGAATGATAACGACTATAAAATTGAATGAAGAAAGTGAATGTCAATATTTTTCCAATTCAAAATGGTCATAAACCATCCATATAATGAATAATGAAAGAAAAAATATAACATATTCTATGTGGATTATATGTAAAATAAATGGTTACTGTTGTTCAATAATATAAATACAATAAAATATCATTAATACTCTCTAGTTGAAAATTTAATTTTCATTTTGAAATCATATTCTAAAACTAAATATCAAATAATTTTTTGAAAATAATATTATATTAAAATTAAATATTTAAAATGTAAAATATTCAATAAAAAATTTATGTTCTTGAAATATTTAAATTCGATAAAATCCGTATAGGATAGAACATATTTCACTGATATTTTAAGTAGTTTCCAAATAGACTTTGTTTGAGAAATGAAATGAATATCTCATTAATTTATTAAAAAATATCATGCATAGTTAAAAATATCATTATTAAATAATATGGATAATTGTATAAACGTTTTTGAAATCATTTTTAGTATACATGGGTTTTGAATAAAATGGATTTCTTACTGAATAGAGAAATGATGATTGATTTAATTAAAAAACATTTCTCAATAATTTTATGTACAAAATAGTTGATAAATGGTACAATTACATTAAATAAATGATGAATAACCAGAGGAGATTAAAATTTAATGTTTTTATAATACAAAAATAAAATATTTTACATCAATGTAAATTCATGAATATCAAACATCTATTAAAATAATATTATAAAATAAGCTCTAACAAAGATCCTAATGTTGAAGTAATAATTAATAAATGAATTGATTATGTATATCAAATTTTAATCGACAAAAACAAAAGATGAATTAAAACATAAAATATTCAAAATACATTACACTCATCATATAAGAATGTCCATGAACACAATGATTTAATTCATCCAACTGAATAGTTTGTGAGTTAAAAAACACATTACCACATGGTAATTATAAAGCCAAATCATATTGGTTAATATTAATAAATTTGAAAATTTAAAAACCATTATGTAGGAAATTTTAAGGATATTACATGATAAAATAATAAAAAAATTATAAAATAAAGTAGGTTCGTAACATTTCGTTATGCCTCAATTAAGGGAAATTATGTTCCATTTCCATACATTAGGATTCCTTTGGGTTGAAGGAGATTTAACATCCTTTATAATGTCTTTAAGGATTATTATTCATTAATAAAAGAACCGTATTAATCTTTTTAATATCATATAATATCCTCTTGTAACATCCAATCAACCTTTCATTATTGATATTTAACTATTATCATTTTTTTGTTAATTACCTTATTTTCTCATGTATTTTTTGAAATTATAGATTAATTTCATCGATATAAGATATAGATAAATAATATAATGAATTATATTGAAGATAAAAATATTATTTTTTATAAATATATAATATTTTAGAATCATTATTTATAGTATGACAAAAAAAAATGAATCACATTGCTTTGTGGAGACAGTGGGTCATATATATGTACAAGCGACTATTTCATTCCCATTAAAGGTGAAAGGATAAGGAAGTGTGTGATGTATTATTTTTAATAAATAAATATTATTTCAAATATACCAAATATTTTAATTAATGTTACCATTATAGATTTCCACGTAATGAAAAACTAAAATATTAATAATATCGCTTCACGAAATTGTAGTATGTCTTACACTTGAGAGATGTTATCGTTATTTGAATTTCAAAAAAAGTAAAAAGGTATTTGTGATATTATAAATATATAAATATGATAATATCATATATATCATTTACATTTGTTAAATAAATCATTTTATCTAGTATTTAATGGTGGTTATGGAGTGGATTAAGTATTTTATCAAGTTAGGTAATTTACGAAAAAAGTGTAGTTGGAAGCGTTAAGAGGGGAGGGGAGTGATGAGATTTTATAATTGGGGGACATGACCCAAATTGATATGTTTTAAAAATTAAATCACATCCACATTTATATAATTCCAAAAGAAAAATAATGTGTCATTATAAACACTTATAGGTTACAATGTAAAAATAAGAAAATAAAATTATTTTTTGGAAAATTGGTAGGTTATTTAAGTCATTATAATTTTATTTTGACCCTCGGTAAATAATTGTTTTACATTACCCACATTAATTAATTTTTAAAAATTTTACTATTCATAATGGAAAAAAATTATGTCGAAGATATTAAATAATAAAATTTATTATAAATCAAAATACGGAGTAAATTTTTTGAAATTTAATTCAAATAACTTTAAGATTCCAATTTAAATTTATTCCCATAGATGTGATGATAAGGTAAGTTTTATTGAGAAAATTCTCATTAGTATATAAGGATTTGACATCACAATTAGATATGAATTTGTAAAAAGAACATAAAAAAGTGTAATTGTAATATAATTTCACTAAAATTAAATTAAACCCAATATAAGATTTAATTTAACTATATGAATGATTTAAACAAAATATGGATTTTTAAATAAAAGTCATTATTATTCACCATTCATTGAAAATATAATATTTTCAAAAAATTACCAAAAAAATTACTCTAAGATAACACTCGTATGATGATTTCCAAAACAAAGATAATTTTTTCATATACATAATCGAATATTAGTAATAAATAATTTTAAATTATGTTCACAATGCACAGAAAACTATCTTAATAAAAATATGTATTCCTAAAAAATTTCTTTTTCATTAAAATGATTATTATTCTCTTTCTATTGAATATATAATCATAATTTTAATAATTTATCTATTGATTTTCATATCTTCTGACATAATATCTATGTTATAATGGTTATTCATAAAAAATATTTTAATAGAGAATAATGATCCATTTAATCCAGATGTTTCATGTCGTATATGCTATCTAAAAAATGTTCTTCTTTTATTATATCATGGTTTTATAATATGATCTAGAATTTCAATATTTACTAAATCAGCATAATATGTTGTTTCTTTTTTTATTTTAGGGAATAGAATTACATTGAATTATTTAATATATTTAAATATAATATATATCATAATCATGTTACGTTTCACAAAATAAATATACTTTATATATAAGAAAATTGAAATGTATAAATCCACTCAAACAATAAAAAGTTGAAATATTTATGATTAATTTTTTCGAAATATTTTGTGTTAACTAACTTGTTATTCCTTTTTTGACTTAATCATGGTAACAAATATTGAATCCTTTTAGGGTTATAAATTTACTTCAAGGTTGAAAATTGTTAAACAACTGGTCCATGGATAATTTGTTATTCAATTTCCAATTTCAAATTACTCTTTATATAAATAAAAATCACTTTTTGAATCCATACATAGATTTTTAAACATGAATTCATTTTCATGGAATCCTAATGATCATTTATGGTTTTATATTTTATAGAATTAGGTTATAAATATTACATAAAAACACAAAAAAATTACAAGTTGGACACTTTCTTATAGTATAAATATTTCCCAGAATACACAAATTTTAAAACAATACATGTTTCCTTGAAACATAAATCATTAATGTTTTCAAAATGACTCATTATTTCTTCATAATCATTGTAAAAATATCAGTAAGGGCATAAGAAAAAATTGAAACATATAAGTCCATTTTAAAAACATTGAAATCCGAAAATAGATTTTTCAATTATCATAATAAATTTTGAGTTCAAATAATCATTTTCTAACAAAAGGAATCTATTTTACTACCTAGAGTTTATCAAAAAAGACTTTATATGAAAAAAATTATAAATAATAATCATGAGGTTTTGATCTAAAAAATTTTAACCTATAAAATTTATTTACATAAAAACAGACCATTTAACCTAATATGGATAATCCTTAAATTAAAACAAAACATCATAGTCTTCAATTTTGAAAAAAAAAACATCCTTAAAATCACATTATCAAGAATAGATGTTTCTTGCATGTACCTAAGGATATAATCATAAATAAACTCTAATAAAAACACTTATAAGTATCATTAAAATAGGAATAACCATTATAGTCGACTTACAACATAATTATTGGGAGAAAATAGTCAATAACCAATGCATTGGACAACTATATCGATCTCACCCATAATCATGTCCTATATCGGTATAACCAATTCCCATGATCAACATTAGTCTCACCCATCATTATAATTAACTACAAAGTACCATTACATGCATTAAACCCATGAAATATTTTATTTTAATCATTACACTAATTACAAAATCCATTTAAGGCCATATGTATAACCATTTATGATAATGATATATCCATTTTTATTAAAAGAACTTTTTAAAAACAACATATCCATAGAAAAAGGTTTTTATTATTTATCAATGATAAAAAAATATAATATTATTAAATAATAATTACATCAAATAATTATTTTATTGTTGTAATATTCCGTGTTGTCGTTTTCATTAAAAAAATACATTCTACTTACCAACTGGTAAGAAATTCAAAACATTATATATAAAATATATAAAAATATATCATTTCAAAACCATTAATATAATGTTAAAGGAACATAAAATTTAATTTATAATTAATTCCACTCCACATAAATATATCACTAATATAATTTTATGTGTATGTTATTTAGATTAAATGATTTATATAATAAATCATTAAAACATTATGAATGAGACTTTTAATGTAATGTGTCCATTACCTCATGTCTGACTTGTCAAAAAAATATTTATCATGATGAATAATAATCTTATGTTAATTAATAAATTTTTTTAGGAAAATTTTAAATTTTATAATTATTAATATTCTATTTATTACCATGTAAAATTTATTAACATTATCAATTCAATTCACATCAGATGCTTCGATGATTTCCAATATATATATATAAATGACATTAGTTTGTTAATTATGGTCAAATATATCAATAATTAAGTAATATACCAAATAATAATCATGATATAATAATAATTTTTGTATAATAATTTAAATCTTAAAACCATTCATTAAATTTACTAATAAAAAATGATATATGTTGCAATCATGTACATGGTATGTCATACTAATGCTTGAGTAACATTTTAATTTTTCTACAACATAATTAAGTGAAGGAATGTATTATATTAAATTTATTTAATAAATATTATATATTAAATATCATATTATATCTTTAAATACCCTTATATATATCATAAATGGGATGTGGTCACGATATATGAATCACATCACTTCTTGGATGTGGTCATCCACACATACGCGCAAACAACATTATCAGTTTCAATGGATGGAGACGTAAAACATTATATGATATATTTTATTTTTTTAATGATAAATATATAAAAAATATCAAATTTATAAATAAATTTTTCATTATAATAGATTACGGGGGTGGTGATGGAAGAATAATTTCCTCAGTTTGTGATGTTGTAGTCCTCCAAATGCTCAAATGATGTGTTCATTTCCCATTTGATGGATGTGGAGATCAATATAGGCTATAAAATTAAAATAACAAAACTTAAATGTAATGAAGTTATTATTATTATTATTTCTTCATGGTTAATAATATTTTAATGGCTGTAAAAAAGAAATAATATAAAAAAACATGTTTAAGAACTTCACCATATTTTCAGACAACATATTTAAATTTATTACTGATTCCATCCATTATTGAATTTATAATTAAACCTTGAACTGTTTGATGTTTGGAGGGATATATGTAAGGTATTATTGATGGTATTGGATAAAATTTCACTTGACGTGTAGAGAGAAGAGGAGAGGGGAGGTCCTTTTATAAATGGGGGAGAATATAAATGTGGAATTTTAAAATTATTAAAATATAGTGATGTCGTACTCAAAATAAAATTTATCTAAGATAGATCATTTACTAATATTAGATGTTATAGGGTGGAAATGTATTTGTAAAATATAATTTAGATAGTGTTCATGAATTTTTAATACATATGTCTTTAATTTAAACCCATAGTAATCATGTTTTAACATTAACTAAGGTCACTGATCATCATTATTCCATTTTCTCATTATGTAAAAAAATTAATTAGAAATAATTATATAATATTTATTATATTTATTCCAAATATATAATCCATTATATTAAATTAAAATCATAAATTTTATAATTTAATTTAAAATAAAACCTGTTAAATGCGATTAAAATTTGTATTCCTGAAAAATAAATTATATGTAAATATAACTATTTTTACAAAAAATGATTTTATAAAATAAATTTGAAATACTATAGTTGGACTATTTTTACTAAGAAAAAATATTTATATTATAAAACTAATTTAAAATAAATTTAAATTTGTGAATACTTAAAAAAATAACAGTTTCCTAAAAAATTAATAAATTTTAACTATTTATTGAAAAATCATATTTTTTTGAAAATTATAAAATATTAATTAAAAGAGAATTTTGAAATTGTGAATTGAAAAATTTTGTAATTTTTTTCAAATAAAAATTATTTAGTTTTGAAAACATTATTTTAAATAAAACTAAATAATGCAAGAAAACCCAATTTCATTAGAATTAATGTGTTTTTCATTTTAATATAATTATTAAGTAATATTATGATAATTAATGTAAATATATAAAATAAAATATATATCAACAATTATAATACATGAAAATGATTTATCTAGAAACTACATAGGTTTTTACAATGTTTCCCTTTTTTAAATTGATTCCGTGTAATTCAATTTACTATTTTAAAAAATGGGAATATAATTACCTTATGGAAGTTTATAATATACAAGATTATTCTTAAAGAATATGGTTTTACCAAAAAAACATATCATTGTGAATAACCTTATTACATAAACCCTACACTTAATGGTCATGCTTTCATAGAGGTTGTTCCTCGTAAGAAAAATATTCGTCTAACTAAAAAAATCAAATCTAAAAACAGAAGATGTATCTGAGCCATATTTTCAGGAAAATGAAACAGGAAATAAATAATTTACTTTATATAAAAATATTTTAATGTTTAATTTATATTTAATTGATCCAACTTCATTTATAATTTCTTATACTCTATTAAACCATATACATAACTCCAATTTTTACCAGAACACATTAAACATTTCAATGGTGATACTTTATGAAATAACCTAATCAAATACATCAATTGAATTATTAATCTTTAGTTATTCTCTTGAATTTTCTACCAACTACGAGAAACCCTCATCGGTTTATAATCTATCTACACCTTCTAAAACAATTATTCTATAAATTATGGTCAGAACAACATTTTTCACAAACTTCATCGCAAAAATATGGTTTGGAAAATGGATTTTCATAAAATTTATCAACATTATCTGTTTATATACTTTAATTATAATTATTATTATATCAAAAATTCAACTAAAGAAGGATATTGATAATAACTTATCTGGTATTCTAGTTTATATGATCAATTCATATCTTTTAAGGTCTTAATCATTCACTCAGAATATCCATTAGATATTTGATGAAAAGTTATAATGAAAGTTAATTTGGAACTAAATTACCTCTTATGGCCTTTTATAAAAAAAATTAAATCACATATAATCGATATATACAATATAGAGTGGAATATATGTAACGTGACTATCACATTAAGGAACAATCAAGAAAGTTAATATAAATACATCATATCATGAATGGGAATAAAATGCGTATATTTAGTTAGTTTATAGAAAATAAATGCAATAATATTATTACCTCAATATTTCATTAGAAATCCATCAGAAAAATCAATGGATATATCATTCCATTTCCATTTATTCATGATAAAAGCCTGAAAAATTCCCTTCGGTCATATTCATTTAACATTAACACAATAATAATTAATCATTTTATAGTATAATCAATAATATATATTTTTATTCCATCCAACCAAAAATACTCCCAAATCACAATCTATATCATAGTTTTTTCTTGATGAATGGAAAATGGGGATCTTGGTAGTTTACTCAATAAATCTGTATTCAAATAATAATCACAAAACATCAAAATATAATAACACTTTACTCATCTATATTAATCCATGTAAACATAAAATTTATAATATATTCTATCTTATTCCATAAAACATTATCCTCTTTCTAAGCTTGCATAATTCATTATGACAGTGATGATTTACTAATATCTTAAACAAAATAGATGAAGATTTTGAATGTAAAAAATTTTGTGGCCAAAATGAATCAAATCATTAATCAGGGGTTATGATTTATATTTAAAATGGTTATTGTAGTATTATATTTATAACTACTAACATCATATATATTTTTTAAAAAAATTATATTTTTAATGAAGTGTGATGTCACAATCCTTAATCTTTTGCAGCCATCTTATACGCTATATGATTAACTCCATTTTTATTGAATATGTACCTAAAAATTATGTGATCAATATATATTTAGAGCTTTACTCCATATAAATTATTCTCCATATTTTAAAATCAAAAATAATATTAACTAATTATAGATCATGGGTAAGATAATTTAACTCATTTGGTTTCAGTTGATATAAAACATAAGTAATTATCTAATCATTTGGAATCAAAACGCAACCAATTCCTTTCAATGTAGCATCACTATATATAAGAAATTCACCATTTCTATAGTATGGTACAAAACTGGAGAATTCATAAATAATCTTTTCAATCCCTATAAATATCAATCACTCCTTTTTATCTAGTATAATGTAACACTTTTTGAGTTAGCTCAGTCAGTGGGTGAGATAAAAAAGAATTTTGTTTCAACACATCTCCTTTAGTAACCCTCAAATCCAAAGAATACAATTAATATAGGATATATTTTTAAGGCATGTTCATTTATCACTTACATTATTTTTAATATCCATAATAGTTATTCAATATTTATGAAAAATATTAATAATGAATGAATTTTTTTTAATATAAATTCACACATATTGAATTTTCCATGTAGCTTATTTTATTTTAATGTTTGTAAAAAAATCTTAAGGTTTCTCTAATGATCCTCATAAATATTATAATACACCAATATATCATCAATACACACAATAAAACAATAGTCAAGTATAATATATTAGTATTCATACATACATCACATGCATTATACAATCCAATGGGCATAACCAAAAACTCAAAATGCCCATATATAGTATGAAACACTTCTTTTATAATATCATCCTTCTTTAACATTTACTAATGTAATCCTAAAAATTTGTCTATATTTTATATATATTTCACATTCTAGATTTTATCATAAAAGTAATTTTGTGGACTCAAAGGATACACATACTTAATAAATATTTTATTTGATGCCCAATAATCAATGAAAGGACTCATTGTTTCATATTTATTTATGACAAATAAAATAAGAACTCACAATGGTGAAGTTCTTAGATGAATGAAACGATCCTATAGAAACCCCAACATCTTCTATTTCAATTCCAAAATATCAAATTATATTATTCAATAATTGGTTTTTGAAATTGTAAATTAATTGTGTAGTATGTTAATTGAAAATAAAATTCTTGATTATGTATAATACCAAGAAACTCATCAAAAAATTAATGAATATATTTATTCCTGATTGAGATATCACAAATATGAACTAGTAATATCTTTATAATCAATATTATAAAGATAATTTTCATTTTAATGTTTTAATTGTTTCTTATATTCTTGATATTTTATCGATGGTATGTGTTAACTCCTATATAAAATCTGATATTAATTTTTTTTAAACATCTTTAGTTCAAAAATATATCATTCAATTGAAACCAAAAAACCATTCCAAACCTAGGACGAAGTCAAACACTACAAGGTGTAGGACACCAATTTTGTTACTTAAATTATTTCCACACACAACCATAAAAAGATTCATATAGTTTCTTTTTTTTACCTTAATACTTACCCATTATTTTTTACTAAATGTTCCTCCATCATTTTTTGAAGTGAAATTCCCAATTTATCAAAACATTTCCGAAATTTGAATGCTTTTATAGACCCTGAAAAAAATACAATTAAATAATCTAAATATTTATATAATATACACAGAACCTCATCATTGGACGATCTAATATCTCACGAAAGAGTCACAAATGATCTGTAAACATCGTTATAATTGGGATACTAGTGATTTTAATACATTGATCATGTTTTTGGATATGTACTCATACAATGACTGATCTCATTATGAATAAATAATGTTATCAAAAGGTTTTGACTAATTATATATTCATTTTCTTCACAGTCATGAGCCACATGTCCAAACATTCCACATAATAACTTCATAGATTTTATACTACATCAATAGGGTTACTTTTACCACACTAATCACAAGATAGAAACATGACTTTTTAATATTCATATTTTTTATAGGTGTTTCCCCGTTGATTATTAACTGATAATTTTCTTGTACGTATTCTCATTGAATACATGATAAATGAAAAACTAAATTTCTACTTTCTCGACACATCATACAATTTTATCAAAACTATTGAATTTATGATAATATAATTTCCATTTATACATTCCCTTCAATATTGAATAAAATTAATTACATTTTTTTCTACATCCTAGATAAAATATAGTGCCTTACTTAAAATCATGTGTATTTTTATTTATTCACAACCACATAATATTTCCCATTTGTCTTCAATTTAAATAATTTTATTTCCATACTATGCTATAAAAACGCATGAAAATATTTATCATGGAAATGATCAAATAATTCATCTCATTCAACAAAATAAAAATCATATATTTCCCAATTATTCATAACTATTGTCCACCATTTATTAACTTCAAATTAAAAATATTAAATAGATGGAGAGTACTTTTGATTATCATAAAATTTGAGGACTTAGAAAATAGTCTTCAATGATTTAATACATTCTTCAAAAATAAAAATCTCATATAATTATATGAAAACTAGATGGTGATATATCACAAAATAATCCGTTGTGTACATATTCCATGGTGGTGAATGTAGTTTTCTCGCACATGGATTTCCCCACATTTTCTAGACTCTGTTAATTGAGAAATTAAAATAACTATATTATTTACCACAATTATAGCAATTATTGCTTTCTTATTTTAATGGAATTTTACATCTTGGTACATTCTAACATAAACATACCAATTTCCTCTATGGAGATCCATTATGAAAAAACAATGATTAAATGAAGAAACACGGTTATCCAAAAGTTCTATATCATGATTACAAAAAATTATAACATGTTTAACATATTTTCTTCCACTATTAGAAAATATTAAATTATCTAAACATTTTATCTGATACCAACAATAAAGACTGAATGCTTTTTCAATCCAAAATATCATTTTTTAAAAAGAATTTATTTTCTTTCATTCTTTAACATATGTTCATGTAGATATTTTTATATAATACGGATATTACAGTTACTTAAAAAATCATAAATTAATATTTGGAAACACTATTGTATTATCGATTAATTCAAACAATACATGACTTTTAAAATAGAACTCATTTTCTTCAATGGAAATATATTACAGATATTTAACATGACTCTTTCATTGTCTAGTTATTCCCTAAAATATTTGAATTTTTTTAAAAATGTGGATGATACTAAAATGATTTGAAAGGGTCAAAAAAATTAATCCTTTATAAAACCATGATATCATAAAAATTATTTTTGAAAAATAATAAACATATTTCTCAAATATTCATTTATGTACCAATGAGATTAGTTTTACAACCAAATGTTTTTCATAAAATACTTTTAAAAACCCTAATGGAAAAAAATATTGATGACAGTTTATTATAATAAATTATTATTTAGAAAATATCTATTCGTAGAATAATAAATTTTTACCCTAAAAGGGATTAGTCCATCCTCTAGAAAAAATATTGTCAAATTATCTTTTAAAATCTATTGATTTCCAGGAAATTTCATTTGGAGGCTTAGAAAACTCATGTGGGATCCTTGAGAAATAATTTTCATAAAATCATAAAATGAATGGTTAAAACTATAATAGACATTATGGTTGAATAATAACATAATTATTAGGATATTATAAGTATTACCCAGTTCATTGGAGAACTATATCAGGCACAGTCGTCATCATGCACTATATCAACCTCATCTATCACCATGAAATGTATTGGGCTCACACATCATTATAAAAAATTTCCATGGAACATAATATGAATCAAAATCACGAAATCAATTATTCCCATTATCAAACTCTGAAAAATATCATTTTTAATTCATAAGTAAAACATTTCTATAAATTGAGATATCCATATTCTATAAAACCCCATTTTAAAATTTATAATATCTATAAAAAAATGGAAGAATGATTTTTCTTGGATAAAAACATATATGATTGTAAAATAACCCATTCATAAAATAATGGATTTGGTGTTGGTTAAAACTATTATTACTATATATATTAATATTCAATATTTCGTTTGCATTTTTAAAGAAATTCAAAGCATTTATTACAAAATTCATAAAAATTTTAATTTTGAAACCCAAAGAATGAATAAGAAAAAAATACAATGACCATTATAATTTATCCATGTATACATGAATTTATACAAAAAATAATTATAATAATATGATTAAGGAATAAACATTATTATAAAATAAATCATTAAAACAACTAAAAGATGGGTTTTAAAGTAATGTGTCAGTTACCTCGAGTCTGAATCGTCAAGTACGTGGTTTATGTTCCAAAAAAAAGATATTTATTTACATTACTAAGAGGATTTTCTTGTATATTATTATATTTATTTTATATATTATGATTTTATATTTAATAACATAATCAACTATTTTCACGTCAATCCTTTTCATGATATTCAAATTATATGTCCAAAATGATGTTAGTAGGTTAACTATTGTCAAAGAATTATTTATTCAATCATAACTATAATAATAATAAATATTAATTTTAATATTATAATTTTAAATTTAATTTTAAGACCATTCAAGAAATGTTATTTTTGATAATTAACAACATTATAATCATGAAGACAATAGGTTGGACGTATGCATGAGCAACATTTTCTCTTCTCAACAAGAATGATGGAAAGAAGGTATGTATTATATTATAATTATATAATTTTTTTATATAATGAATATAAAATTCATTATTCTAATATAGTTATATATATTCCATGCCATGTGGTCTTGAAAAATAAATCACATTGCATTGTGAATGTTATTATCCACATACACACAATAATGACATTGTCATTTTTCAATTGGTGAAATGTTAATAAATTTTATGGTATATAATAGTTAAAAGGTGATATATATTTCATGGATATCACATATATACATTAAATCCATCATTGTATCCAATCATGAGTTGTGGTGATCAGAAAATAATTAGATCGTTTTGCGAGGTGGTACTCCATCGTATACAAAATGGTTTCTTTTATTTCAAAATTGATGGACAATGAGATGAATAAATCTTATTCCATTAAATTAAAATCATATAAGTATATTTAATATAATTGTGTTATTATTTAATTCTCTTTAACAATTGTTTGAATGATTAATAAGAATAAATAAAATTAAAATTTCATTTGATAACAAAACCTCTTCTTCAGACAACCTATTTTGGATTATACCAAAAGCCTTCAAAAGCTAGTTTTATTATCATGAATGGAACAAAAAACTATTTAGGGGTTTATATTAGGTATTTTTGTATGTATTTTCTTAAAAAATTCTCTTGATGTATGGTGAGGATAGGATAGGGGTTCCATTTATTAGTTTTGAAGTGGAAAAATGTAAAATTTTTAAGAATAGAAAAATATATTAATATCTTACTCAATCCAAACGGATCCAAAATGGACCTCGTAAAAATATATTATGATATAGGGTCTAATGTTTTATGAAAATTATAATTCTGAAAATTATTTTGTTTGTTTTTATCATTGTATTTTTTTTATCCCCAAATAATGTGATTTAACCATAGTCATGGTATCATATATTGATAGTTTCTAAAACTTATTATGACTAAAAATAAATTTGAAATTAATAATTTTTTTAGTTATGGTTATTATTTATATTGAACAATTTAATTAAACATAATTCAAAAAATTGGTGGAGGGTAATTTAAAATTTATCCCATAAATTTTAATAAAATTATATTTTTTTGAAATAAATATTTAAAGTTTAAAAAATATATTATATGTAAATAATGTATATATTGCATTAAAATAACCATAATTTGATTTTATTTTTTTAAAAAATAATTAAATTTTATAATTTATAAAAAATATAATTCTTATTTGTATATACTTTAAAATAAAATATAGTATCCAATAGAAATCAATATCTTTCAGTTTTCATTGAAAATTAAAAATTTTCAAAAAAAATAAAAAATGCATCTTTAAAAAAAATTTCAATTTGGAATGAATAAATGAAATTTATTTATTCCATGTATAATTATAATAATTCTAAATAATTTTTTTTAATAATTATTTATAATGTATAAAAACCAAATTTGGTTTGAAATAATGCTTTATTCATTTTAACTGAATATTACCTAATATTCATTAAATGAATATATATATACAAATTATAATTAATGTATTTTAACAAGAATTAAATATTATTTATCTTAAAAATACCTATGTAGTTACAAATTAATTTTTTTGATGTTTAAGTCATTATATAAAATATTTTTAATCATAAAATATCATTAATGTCATCTTTATTTATATTCATTTCATTTGACATATTGGGCATCTAGAAAGTAATTAAATTAGAATTTAAATGCCTATAACATCATTCATAATTGATACTTATCTCTTTAACTCATAGAATAAGAAAAATCAAGAAATCAAAGTTTTTTATATTTTAAAACAATTTACCTTTTTTTGTTCTTTCAAAAGAAATGTATCAGTGTTGCGTAAGTTAGTATTAAAATTATGTCATCCCTAAAATTCGATAATAAATTGATAACATTAAAATAATTTATTTATTGTAGAAGTAACGTTATATATTCTCTCATAACATCCCCTTATCCCTTGGGAAACATATAATTGGAATTAAAATTTCGAAATTTAAATATTCTATTTATCCATTTTATTAACAATATATAAATGTACTAATCAAAGGAGAGGTGAATGAAATTAAAATATTTTCATATATATATATATATATGATGTAATGGGTAAAAAAATATCTTTAAATTGAATAATGTATTTTATAATGAGGATTTTACGGATTATCTTATAGTTCTAACACTTTGTTTTACCGATTTTACACTTGCTGAGGTGACAAATATTACCACTTTTTATATTCAATATGATCAAAAAAAAAGTGCCGATTTTCTAAATTTTAAATACCTAATTAAAAATATGTAATAAATGATTTGAAAATTTAGTTTCTATTATTGGTATTAATAAATTTAAAAAAAATCAAATAAAAAAATGGAATAACGTTTTTAGAAAATTGTGTTATTAACATAATAATGAACTTATTGTGAAATAAAATAAAATATCGATTCCATTAGAATAAATTTGATTATTTTTAATAATATTTTTCTCATTTTTTTTAAAATAAAAATTAAAATAGAATGGGAAATTTAAATTACATTATTTAATGATAATAAATATGATTTTTACAAAATTTTAAAATTTTTTATTCACATAAAAATCAATATTCACAAAAACCCATGAATTCAACATAAGAATATTATGAAATGATTATTTTAAAAATAAAATGATTTTTTTTAACATACATCCTATTATTAGAAGATAATGATTAAATATTCTTGAATAAAATGAAATGCAATATATTTTTGACGAAAATGTATTTAGATGCCTAAATTAACATCTAAAAATTCAGTACTCATTTATTAAAATTAATCAATAAATTTGTATTATATAAGAACTTTATTATTTTAAATGTCATTATTTTGGTCCATACCAAAAATTTAATAAATATGATATAATGGTCAGATTTAAAAAAACAATTATAGATTATCACAGTTTAATTAAAGCTCATTATAACACGTTATGAATGATATCTTATTTATTATTATTATAAACTAGATTTTATGAATTATAAGCTAAGTCCTATAGTGGGATAAATGAAATAAATGTTTAATAACAAGTAAATTTTATTTTTGTTCTTATCAATATTCCATGGTACTGACCCTCTAGAAAACATTAAATGGATCCTCATATCTTTTTGATAATATTCTATTCCTCTAAATAAAATGGTGTTACAAATGTGGAAACAGTCATAGAAAGACAAGCATTACTATATCAAACTAAATAACATGATTCCTTTTGTAATCATAAGAACACTACCAACCATTATTAGTTACTAGTCTCTCCTAGGTAAGTTCAATTTTCTATGTAATATCCTGAATATGTCTTGATCTAAATATAGGTGACACCCTCTCCTCAAGCGAGGATAGAGATGATCAAAATGATGTACCAAATCTGGCCACCAAATAGAAAATCCGAATTATTTATTGGAAAATATGTTTATAAGAATGCTCAATAAGTGATATATGAATCTAATAAAAACAATAGAAATCTAGGATACATTCCCTCAACATGAATTCATAAATCATGATAGCTCACTGAAATTACCCATTGGTTTGTTAATGGTAAGATATTATCAAATGAAACAAACTATCATTCAACTTCAGTTGACCCTACTATATTTGACATATGAATCATTCTTTCAAACCCAAAATTATAATCCTCAATACACTATTATGGCAAAATACATCGTAGAGACATAACCATTCCAATTGAATAACAAATTGGGTCTCTCTGATTCAAGAGAAATGTGCATCCTTGGTTAAATAAACATTAATAAGCCATACTATATCACTACCAAAAGTCCACCTTGGAATCCCCATCATAAATTAAATCTTAACATTTTCCCATTTCCACTTGAGAATTTATAAGGAACAATGAATTCTAGGGGTCATTGTGGATTATCCTTTACTCGATGAAAAGTAGTATATTACATAAAAAGCCACATTGTCTTTTTTTTATTCATTAGTGGCCACAAAAACTTAAAATTAATGTCAAGTTATGAATATGTAATCATTATATCAATATCTAACCTATAGGAGAATAAATCCCATGACATATCATATACCATGTTCTTCATAACTACTACTCCACCTCACACATAAATGATCTCATCATCCTCCTCGGACCAATTAGGAGTCAAATACAAACAATATACACGATACATAATATATTTACTCCCATTATTGAAAACGAAATATCATTCACCATATAAATGAATGATAGGCTAAAATCCATACATAAAGGTGTCAATCATCCCAGTATCAATCACATTATCCTATCATCAACCACATCAAACCTCTACTAAAATAACCTAACATCACCATCCCTAAAAACACATCATTAATATAATAATTAAAATACCCCATTAAATATTTACAAAAATATTCTAACAATTTGAATGAATTTATTCAATTTAAATTAATAAAACAACAATCAATAACATAAAACAATAATAAACAAAATAGTTATCAAAAACTATTTCAGTAGAAAACATATTGCAACACCTCGAAATGAAACACCATGTTCTAACCATAGTTCCACATGACCTATTCTTTCCTCCTCATATTAAAGAGGCTACCAAAGAGCAATGAGGATCAAATTCTATTATATGGTATAATGTTCCATTAGTATCATGAGATCATCAAAGTGTAATAAAATATGATAAATTAAATAATCAATATGTAATGAATTAATAATTATCCATTATTGTGGAAACATACACATTAAAACCAAACTATGTAGTACAAATATATCATTCAAGATATATAAACAAATACTAATAAATTATCCAAGGTATATGTAAATATATCATGTAAATTTTTTAGTATTCACCCTACACGAACTACGTTCATCAGCATCCACATGCTTTTTCTCTACCTACTCAACCATCCAACATGGGGCCCTTTCCCTTCACTGGATCCTTAGTCATAAAATACATGACCCAAAAATTCCTGATTATAATGATTGTATAAGACATAGAAAGTCTCAAGTAATGAAATGTAATATATTTTCATAATATTTATATGTTTATTACATGAATATAATCTGGGTATTTTAACAAAAACATTATTTCAAACAAGTTCAAAACATATTTTCGGTCCTTAGAGACCTGCTCTACCTAGTTTGGAACCATGCCCGAAGAAACAAAGGTCATCCACTGGAAATATACCCATAAGGAACTACCCAAAAACATTTAAAACATCCTTTCATCTTAGATAATCCAATTTCATACTAACCAATTTCTAAAACATCCCTCTTGGAGGATATCCGAAAACAAAATGAGGTATTCATCCCTTGGGATAGGTCTTGAACATTACAATGATTATCCGGAACATCCCTCTTTGGGGATATTGAAAATTGGATCAACCTAAATGATAATCTAAATATGATAGAAGACTAACACCTATGATACCATATATTAATTACATTTCAAAAATCATGTCAAATCATAAAATATCATAAGCATCATAATCCACATGTGAGAAACACAATAACATTTCTAGGATGTGTATAGACACCACATTTGATCATGAGTTAGAAATAGGTTTATATGGCCATAGATTCACTTCAATGATCATGAAAACTACCAATATGAAACATTTTATTATGTTAAGGGCTTCCTACCTCGTGCTCAATAATGAAGTAATCTATGGGTTTTTAAAGAAACGTCACATAAATTACATCGAAATTCCCATTCAATAAAATCTATCCCCATGGTTTACTAGAGAAAATTATATATATATATATATATATATATATATATATATATATTTGTGTGTGTGAGAGAGAGAGAGAAAATATTTAATTCACCACATGGAATAAAAAATTTCCCTATCAAAGATAATATTAACTTTATCCATTCAATCAATTTGTTGTTCGATAAAATTTCACCCTTATGAATAATTCTAATCTTTAAATTTAAAATATTCTATCTCGCTAAAATATTTTAAGTTAAATATTATTATTATTCCATGTCATTTATTGATCATTCTAGTTTATTATCATTTTGAATTTATTATCATTTTTCATAAATGTTTTGAAAATATGAACTCATAGATCACTATTGGAAAATAAAAAGAGGAATAAGAAACCCATCATAGAAGTATCCTATAAAAAAACAATATAAAATAATATAGAAGTGGGGGGGAGGTCTAATCCATGAGTAAGTGATTTAATAATGAATGATATGCATTACATGTGTGAAAAGGGAAGAATGAGAAAAATATATGTTTTAAAAGAAACGATTCACCAAATAGGGCACTGTGTAAGGGTTGCATGGTTTTACCCATTTGAAGCACATATACATCACATAAGGGAATGATTTTACACTTAGTAAAAATTATTTTCCCTTAAATGTACTTTATAAACTATGATTTACCCTTACATAACTTATAAAAATTATGATACCCATAAACAACGCCAATGTTTCCCTATACAACAATTGATAACATAGGCTTAAACTTTCCCAATCTATAGAGAAATGGATATAACCATAAAAACACTAAATTTCCCTATAAAATTCACATGTAAATTTATACATAACATTATGTAGTGTATTATAACTCCAACATTCATTTACATTTTTCAGTCTTACCCATATGAAACCTTATGGAATTAGAAGTTACATTACACATTGAATACAATAAACATCCAAACATTATGCCTTGGCTGCATACCCCTATGTAACTAATTTATGTAAAGGTTATATAAATATATCCAAGTAATAATTCTCTTCACACATAAAAAAGTCCTTATGTATTATATTATTTCACGATCCGAACCAATTGGGCTCGTTCCGTGACTCCCCCAGCGTGCCTACAATAGGAATGGGGTTGGTGTCTAGCGCTGAGTAGGTTATCGGACATGGGAGGCATTATCCTAAGGTACCTGTACAAAAACACCCACATACACCTCCATGAAAGAGTCTAGAGATATATAAAAATGAAAAGTAAATGCATGCATACAACTATCCCACAAATAGAGTATAGTAGAAGTACAAAAATGGAAAAACAGGGCCCACAAGAAAAAGAAAACTATAAAAGTATCCAACCTGCTTAGAATGAGGAAAAACACTGCCAAAAAACCTGCCGCTATGCTCCTAAGCACAACTGTAGTAAACACCCCGGTCAAACCTACTTACTAAGCTCTGTTTACTCTGGGTCCTCCTAAGACTCTGTCAAAAGGCTGGTGGTCTGCACAAAACACAAGCATGTACGGGAAAGTCCCGTACTGGGGTGATTATAACAATACCCAGTAGGCACCCAAAAAACCTAGAACAAAAGAGAGAAATTGAAAGGAAATAGTACGATCATCCTAGCCAGAGGGAACCCAGAAGAGAGTGAAACTATATCATGTGACCATCCTCGGCTAAACACAACTAGTAAGCTCAACTCAGGTGTATGACCATACATACACCTTGAACAATCCAGATATACTCAGCTCACGCAACAAGCCACATGAGGTCCCGACCTCATCACTAGAAATTGTCCAGAAACAAGAGAGCACACTCTATAGTCACTGTCATCCTAGATGACACTCGTCCAAGAGATACACTCCATTGGGTTTCTCACAAACCTCTCAGAGGCTCACCCGAGAGATCACGCTCGTCGGATAGCGTCACTGAGGAAACCTCTGTGAAACAACATAAACACCATACTTCTCGGATAGGGGATCACTCCTAGGGTCCTGTTGGAAATACTAAAACCCACACCGGTATACAAAGATCTCATATATTGGGGGTCACTCCTAGGATCCCCTGGGGGATACCGCAACCCGACCTGGCATTCATAGATCTCATAGATAGGGGATCACTCCCAGGATCTGCTGGGGGATACCACAACACGACCTAGAATTCGAAAGAAACAGGTCACTCAGATAGAGGATCGTTCCCACATAAAGGTGGTAATGAGGATACAAAAACCCTATCTGGTATAACTCATGATATAAGAGGTTTAACTAATGATGAATCAACCCTATCGAAACCACATGCTATGTAGGAGATCGTACAACCAATGATACCACAACCCTACTAAAAATCAAATGATGAGTTGGCGATCGTATACCCGACAATGCCATGACCCTACTGAGCAGGGCCCACTGTGTAGGGGATCACATTCACGATGATTCCACAAAACCTACAGGGTTAATCTTCTAGATAAGGGATCACCACCTGTGGATAAGCGGTCACAGTGATACCAAGAACCCAATCTAGGGTATAGATGCTAGATGATCCCACTCTGGGCCCACCGGAGGGATGCCACAACTCTAATAGATTAAAAATCCTATAGAGAGGATCAAAAACCTATACATAGGTTGTAATGTCGCAAAAACCCTCACAGGAATGAATTGAGAGAATAACCTCAACCCAAGCTAGTTCACATGTCTCTAACCTAAGGGACTCGTAACAATGCCACAATGTGCACCTCCTAGGCCAACACTTATGTCACCCTCGCAAACCACACAGAACAAAATGCATGATAGGCTATTCACTCACCCGAACTAGATTCTCGGTGAAAAAGGAACTATTCACCTTGGCCAGCCCATGTGGGGACCACACCACAATCCCATAAATCTTCGAGCGGGGCACATCAGTGTGATTCCCTTGAAAAAACACACGTGATAAACTACCCATTCGTCTGAAATGGACACACGGGAAAAAATACATTATTCAACGAAGGCAGACCAAGTGGGGCCCCGACCTCAATCCCGATACACATCTATTGGACCAAACCATTGCAATCGTCTCAGAAAAACAGACATGATCAATTATTCATCTGCCAAAATCAGACTCCTGGTGCGAAAGTTATGTTACTCCGCAAACTCCGATACCCGGACTCATGGGGCCCGCACCCCAGACTCTGTCTCAATACCCATAAACCATCTCAAAATTTCTATCGTACCATTAGGTTCTCATGTCCATTGATGTAACATCATTTGGACGCTCCGGGTAGAAGTTACAAATGACTGAAGTTGTAAAATAATAAAATATTATTATTTTATACTCCCTTTCTAACTCTCAGGCCACGATACCGAACCTTTAAACCCTCAAACCCACACCAGAGGGTTCTCCTAGTCTCCAGGGTCATGCCGCCGTAGACGGCACACGAATGGAACATCTAGAGGGTAGGAAAAGAGGGTTTTAAAACCCTTGTATTCCATATGGGGCCGGCCCGCGCCGGCAACCCTGCCGCCGTGGCCACTGGCCGCACCGGGCAGAAGACCGCACCACTGCAGCGCGGTCGACCCCCACTGGGGGGTCGTCCGTGATTGACACCGGACTACCGCTGTCCAGTGGGCTTTAATTGAAACGCGGCCCGTCACCGCGGGCCGCCCCTGTGGGCACCACTGCTGGCCTCTGCCGGCACCGCCATGCCGATGTCGCATCGTCAGACCTTCCATGATCCACCGGAGGCACTTTGGAGGTCCCAACACGGATTAGGAAGCATCTGCACACCCCTCAAGACCCGATCTACCCATCTGCAGGTTCAAAATAGAGAAAAGACGCAGTAATTTGGTGTCCTGGATTTTCTAAACGTTAAACACATACCTGTTGGCGTATCACCAATGCTTTGGGTGTAAAAAGTAGCCTGTGGTGCCCGGATGCTGGATCCACAGACCAACGACACTAAAAACAGACTCCCAGAACTCGATTTGGCAAAAACGGGCGATGAACGGGAGGGGTATGTGTGGCGTAGGTGGGAGCGGAATAGTTCCCTTTGATTTCATTTGTTTTCTATTTATATAAATAATTTAATTTTCCACCCGGCTGAACCTCCCAGTGCGAAGGAAGTTAAGTAACCCATTGGGTAAACGCGTTGTTCTGAGCGCAACGACGTGCTCAGATTTTCGATCTGATACTGCGTTCAGAAGTTATTCGAGTTGAACCTCATAAATGGACTTTTACATTTATTTATGAAAATGCCCCTTGTGGGTATTCCCACTTCCAACCCACACCTGCAAAGTTTACACCCCTCCTAAGGTAAACAACATGCTCCAGATGCAATTGTACCCCCGGATTCAAATTCTAAGATACCATTTAGGAGATAACACACCCCCACCATGTGCATAGTATAAAAATACTTAATATTTTTTTAAAAATAAGTCCGGGTACACCGGGACTTGGAATCGGCCGTCTTCATGCCTATATATGGAATTATTTGTAGGAATAATTCAATGTATGACAGGATCAAAACCCAAGTCACTACATATTACCCATACATAAACCCTATTCCATGTTTAAGGGTAGAAATGTTGTTGAAATTCCTTAAATTGTCACTAAACATACTTCTGATTTATAAACAAAAAGGGTTTGTATAAATGAGGATGTTAAAATTATCCAATCAATTGAATTCTTGTACTTGAAATGTATTTATCTTAGTATTTCCTATAATCCTTATAGATATCCAATTTCTTAAAAAGTAAAATTGAAAACCACTCATATATTCACAAGGGGTTTAAAATAATGTTCAATCGAAGAATCTATCAATAGTAACAAATAATAACCCCCAAAGAACTATCCCTAACCCAAGACATGTCTTTAATTCCATAACGATAGAAACATACCAAAATATACAGTCTAGAATAGAATATATCAATCTCAAATAGAAGAATACATAGAATAATATACTAAATCACATTTCATAATTTCAATATTTATATAATTATTATTGCTATATCTCATGAAACAAACTTGTATATATGCTATTTGAACCCACATACTTAATATTATGAATGAACGGGCCCCAAATCCATAAAACATCATCATATAAGTATCATATAAATGAACCATGATGAATTAAATCAATGGTATCATCAAATAGATAATTCATAAATTCCCCACATTTTGGAAACTCATAGGTCCATTTTATAGTGTTTTCCAGAAACTTGAAATGTTCCCCTATAAAATTCCATATATTCCTATTTATTTTCTACCCTTTCCCAACCATATTAAAATTGATGAATCAATTTATTGAACCAAATCCTTTGATATGATTTTTGTAAAGCCCTACAAAGAACAATTCATTTTGAACTGAAGTTCTTCTTGACCTCAGGCATACCACCCCACATGAAATTTAATACCAAATTACAGTGAGGGTCTATGTCTTTCAATGGTTAGACTATACCCTTAGTATTATGTAATAATGAGAGTATATTGAGGGAAGAAAAAACTAATAAATTAAAAAGTAATTTTAAAAAAAGTAACCATCAGAGTAGAAACATACATAATAAAACCATCTCATGCAATAATACTATGTCGTAACCGATATATTCATGAAAATAAAATAAGGATCCAATGTATAGAAAATAATATTAAACAAATATAGTATCATTTGATCCTCTCAAACTCCATCAAGAAATTTCATTATCCTCATATTCCATCTTCTAAACCATCATCCTCTATGTCATTTTCATTCACATGATCCCTAGTCCTGAAATTTATAAGAGAACTAATATGACCAAGTATGTTTTGAGTAAAATAATAATTATTAACCACAAATAAACAATAAAATTATTGTATAAGATTTAAATTTTTATTAAAAAAATGAAAATATGGTATAAAAATAAAAACAATATTTTTCATAGGTACAAAACCTAAACCGGGTCATCATAGGCTACCTCTACCAACAATATCAATAAACTGAAAGAAACATCAGTCATCCACCTGCAACAATGACCTCATATATATCATATTATAATTTGAAATGCATAACCAAATTAGATAGACAAATTATATTCCTAATCATAGCTTTAAAAATCCTTTCCAAAGGATATCCCAAAATCATGTGACACATCCAACCTGCTTGGGAAGAACAACTATATGCTGAATCATTTATGGTATAGCCCACTAAGAGGATAGAAAAATGAGATCAATTTTTATTCTTAAATGAAGATGATACCATAATAAAACATATTAAAAAATAAATATATGATATATAAATCATAATTTAAAATTATCAAGTATCATAATCATCATAATCAATATGGAAGGAACATAATCATGGGTGTTGGATACATATCATAACTTATATGATCAAACATCAAACTTAGCGATTTTAGTGAAACATTCGATGGTACATGATCATGAAAATAACCCATATTATACTTGTTTTAAATTCTAGGGGATCCAACCTAAATCTATTTTATGAAGTACTGTAAGGTTTATCATGGAAAGGTCACCTGAGTCATGCCATTAATTTTTCAACTAAAACCGCTCAATAACATGATTCCTTTTGTAATCATAAGAACACTACCTACCATTATTAGTTACTAGTCTCTCCTAGGTATGTTCAATTTTCTATGTCATATCCTGAATATGTCTTGATCTAAAAATAGGTGACACCTTCTCCTCGAGCCAAGATAGATCTGATCAATATGATGTACCAAATATGGCCTCCAAATGGAAAATCCAAATCATTTATTGGAAAATATGTTTATAAGAAAACTCAATAAGTGAAATATGACTCTTATAAAAACAATAGAAATCTAGGATAAATTCCCTCAACAGGAATTCATAAATCATGATAGCTCACTTAAATTTCCCATTGGTTTGTTAATGGTATGATGTGATCAAATGAAACAAACTATAATTCAAATTCAATTGACCCTACTATATTTGACATAATAATCATGCTTTCAAACCCGAAATTATAAACCTCAGTACACTATTAAGGAAAAATACATCAAAGAGACATAACCATGCAAATTTAATAACTAATTGGGTCTCTCTGATTCAAGAGAAATGTGCATCCGTAGTTAAATAATCCTTAATAAGCCATACTATATCACTACCAAAAGGCCACCATGGAATCCCCATCATAAATTAAATCTTAACATTTTCTCATTTCCACTTGATAATTTATAAGGAACAATGAATTCTAGGGGTCATTGGTGATTATCCTTTACTCGTTGAAAAGTAGAATATTACATAAAAAGCCACATTTTCTTTTTTTATTCATTAGGTGCCACAAAAACTTAAAATGAATGTCAAGTTATGAATATGTAATCTTTATATCAATATCTAACCTATAGGAGACTAAATCCCATGACATATCATATACAATGTTCATCATAACCACTACTCCACCTCACACATAAATCATCTCATCATCCTCCTCAGTCCAATTAGGAGTCAAATACAAACCAAATATACGATACATAATATATTTATTTCCATTATTGAAAAAAGAAATATCATTCATCATATAAATGCATGATAGGTTAAAATCCATAAATACAGGTGTCAATCATCCCAGTATCAATCACATTATCCCATCATCAAAAACATCAAACCTCTACTAAAATAACCTAACATCACCATCCCTAAAAACACATCATTAGTATAATAATGAAAATACACCATTGAATAATTATAATAATATTCTAACAATTTGAATGAATTTAAACAATTTAAATTAATAAAACAAAAATAAATAACATAAAACAATATTAATCAAAATAGTTATCAAAAACTATTTCAGTAGAAAACATATCGCAACACCTCAAAATGAAACACCAAATTCTAACCATAGTTCCACATGACCTATTGTTGCCTCCTCATATGAAGGAGGCTACCAAAGAGCAATGTGGATCAAATTCTATTATATTGTATAATGTTCCATTAGTATCATGAGATCATACAAGTGTAATAAAATATGATAAATCAATAAATCAATATGTAATGAATTAATAATTATCCATCATTGTGGAAACATACACATTAAAACCACACTATGTAGTACAAATATATCATTCAAGATATATAAACCAATACTAATAAATGATCTAAGGTATATTTAAAAATATCATGTAAATTTTTTAGTATGCAACCTACATGAACTAGGTCCATCAGCATATACATCCTTTTACTCTACCTACTCAACCATCCAACATGGGGCCCTTTCCCTTCAATGGATCGTTAGTCATAAAATACCTGACCAAAAAATTCCTGATTATAATGATTGTATAAGACGTAGAAAGTCTCAAGTAACGAAACGTAATATATTTTCATAATATTTATATTTTTATTAAATGAATATAATCTGGGTATTTAAACAAAAACATTATTTCAAACAAGTTCAAAACATATTTTCAGTCCTTAAAGACCTGCTCTACCTAGTTTGGAACCATGCCAGAAGAAACAGATGTCATCCACTGGAAATATACCCATCATGAACTAACCAAAAATATTTAATACATCCTTTCATCTTAGGCAATCCAATTTCATACTGACCAATTTCTGAAACATCCCTCTTGGAGGATATCCGAAAACAAAATGAGGTATTCATCCCTTGGGATAGGTCTTGAACATTTCAATGATTATCTGGAACATCCCTCTTTAGGGATATTGAAAATTGGATCATCCTAAATGTGAATCTAAAGATGATAGAAGATTACCACCTATGATACCAAAAATTAATGAAATTTCAAAAATCATGTCAAATCATAAAATATCATAACCATTATAATCCACATATATGAAACACAATAACATTTCTAGGATGTGTATAGACACCACATTTGATCACGAGTTAGACATAGGTTTATATGGCCATAGATTCACTTATATAATCATGAAAACTACCAATATAAAACATTTTATTATGTTAAGGGCTTCCTACCTCGTGCTCAATAATGAAATAATCTATAGGTTTTTAAAGAAACGTCACCTAAATTACATCCAAATTCCCATTTAATAAAATATATCCCCAAGGGTTACTAGAGAAAATTATATATATATATATATATATGTGTGTGTCTATGTGAGAGAGAGAGAGAGAGTAAATATTTAAATCACCTCATGGAATAAAAAATTTCCCTATCCAAGATAATATTAACTTTATCCATTCAATCAATTTGTTGTTCGATACAATTTCACCCTTATGAATAATTCTAATCTTTAAATTGAAAATATTCTATCTCGCAAAAATATTTTGAGATAAGTATTATTATTATTCCATGTCATTTATTGATCATTCTAGTTTATTACCATTTTGAATTTATTTTCATTTTTCATAAATTTTTTGAAAATATGAACTCATAGATCACTAATGGAAAATAAAAAGAGGAATAAGAAACCCATCATAAAATTATCCTTTTAAAAAACAATATAAAATAATATAGAAGAGGGGGGAGGTCTAATCCATGAGTAAGTGATTTAATAATGAATGATATGGATTACATGTGTGAAAAGGGAAGAATGAGAAAAATGCATGTTTTAAATGAAATGATTCAACAAATAGGGCACTGTGTAATGGTTGCATGGTTTCACCCATTTTGATGCACATATACATCACATAAGGGAATGATTTTACACTTAGTAACAATTATTTTCCCTTACATGTACTTTATAAACTAGGATTTACCCTTACATAACTTATAAAAATTAGGATACCCATATACAACACCAATGTTTCCCTATACAACAATTAATAACACAGGCTTAACCTTACCCAATCTATAGAGAAATGGATATGACCTTAATAACCCTAAATTTACCTATAAAATTCACATGTAAATTTATACATACCTTTATGTAGTGTATTATAACTCCAACTTACATTTACATTTGTCAGCCTTACCGATATGAAACCTTATGGAATTAGAAGTTACATTACACAGTGAATGCAAAAAACATCCAAACATTATGCCTTGGATGCATACCCATAAGTAACTAATTAAAGTAAAGGTTATATAAATATATCCAAGTAATAATTCTCTTTACACATAAAAAAGTCCTTATGCCTTATATTATGTCACGATTTGAACCAATGGGGCTCGAGCCGTGACTCCCCAAGCCTGCCTCTAATAGGCCTGGGGTTGGTGTCTAGCGCTGAGTAGGTTATCAGACATGGGAAGAATTAGCCTAAGGTCCCTGTACAGAAACACCCATATACACCTCCATGAAATAGTCTAGAGAAATATAAAACAGAAAAGTAAATGCATGTATACAACTATCCCACAACTAGAGTATAGTAGAAGTAAAAAAATGGAACAACAGGGCCCACGAGAAAAAGAAAAATACAAAAGTGTCCAACCTGCTTAGGAGGGAAAACACTGCCAAAAAACCTGCTGTTATTCTCCTAAGCACAACTACAGTAAACACCCCAGTCAAACCTACTCACTACACTCTGCTTGCTCCAAGTCCTCCTAGGACTCCGTCGAAAGGCTGGTGGTCTGCACAAAACACAAACATGTACGTGAAGGTCCCGTGTAGAGGTGAGTATAACAATACCTAGTAGGCACCCAAAAAACCCAAAACAAAAGAGAGAAATTGAAAGGAAATAGTCTGATCATCCTAGCCATAGGGAACCCAGACGAGAGAGAAACTCCATCTCGTGACCATCCTCAGCTAAACACAACTAGTCAGCTCAACTAAGGTGTATGCACGTACATACACCTTGAACAATCCAGATATACTAATCTCACGCAACAATCCACATGAGGTCCCAACCTCATCACTAGAAACTATCCACAAACAAGAGAGCACACTCCATAGACACTGTCATCCAAGATGACACTCGTCCAATAGATACACTCCATCGGGTTTCTCACAAACCTCTCAGAGGCTCACCTGAGAGATCACACTCGTCGGATAGCGTCACTGAGGAAACCTCTCTGAAACAACATAAACACCATACTCCTTAGATTGGGGATCACTCATAGGGTCCGGTTGGAAATACTAAAACCCACACCAGTATAAAAAGATCTCATATATTGTGGATCACTATTAGGGTCCCCTGGGGGAAACCGTAACCCGACCTGGCATTCTTAGATCTCACATATAGGGGAAAACTCCCTGGATCTTCTGGGGGATACCACAACCCGACCTAGAATTCGACATAAACTGGTAACTCAGATAGTGGATCGTTTCCCATGAAAAGGTGGTAACGACGATACAAAAACCCTATCTTGTATAACTCGTGATATAAAAGGTTGAAATAGTGATGACTCAACCCTATCGAAACCACATGCTATGTAGAGGATCATACAGCCAACGATACCTCAACCCTACTAAAAATAAAATGCTGAGTTGGGGATTGTATACCCGAAAATGCCATCACCCTACTGAGATGCCCCACTGCGTAGGGGATCAAATTCCTGATGATTCCACAAACCCTATAGGGTTAGTCTTCTAGATAGGGGATCACCGCATGTGGATAAGTGGTCACAGCGATACCAAGAACCCAATCTAGGGTATAGATGCTAGAGGATCCCACTTTGGGCCCACCGGAGGGATGCCACAACTCTAACAGATTAAACATCCTATAGAGAGGATCACAAACCTATACATAGGATGTAATGTCGCAAAAACCCTTGTAGGAATGAGCTGAGAGATTAACCTCAACAACTTCTAGTCCACATTTCTCTAACCTGATGGACTCGAAACAATGCCATAATGCGCACCTCCTAGGCCAACACTGATTTCACCCTCGCAATCCACACAGAACAAAATGCATGATAGGCTATTCACTCACACGAACTAGATTCTCGGTGAAAAAGGAACTATTCACCTTGGCCAACCCATGTGGGGCCCACACCACAATCCCGTAAATCTTCGAGTGGGGCACTGCTATGTGATTCCCTCGAAAAAAACACATGTGATAAACTACTCGTTCGTATGAAATGGACACCTGGGAAAAAAACATTATTCAGTGAATGCAGTCCATGTGGGGCCCAGGCCTCAATCCCAAAACACATCTATTAGACTACACCATTGCAATCGTCTCAGAATGACACATAGGATCAACTATTCATCTGCCAAAATCGGACTCCTAGAGTGAATGTTACGTTACTCCGCAAACTCCGAAACACAGACCCACGGGGCCCGCACCCCAGACTATGTCTCAGCACCCAGAAACCATCTCAAAATGTCTATCGTACCATCAGGGTCTCAAGTCCACTTACGTAACATCATTTGGACGCTTCGGGTAGAAGTTACAAATGACTGATGTCGTAAAAAAATAAAATATTATTATTTTATACGCCCTTTCTAACTCTCGGGCCACGATCCCGAACCATTAAACCCTCGATCCCACACCAGAGGGTTCGCCTGGTCGCCTGGGTCATTCCGCCGTAGATGGCACGCGAATGGGACATCTAGAGGGTAGGAAACGAGGGTTTAAAACCCTCGTATTCCAAATGGGTACGGCCCGCGCCGGCCGACCCTGTTGCCGTACCCGCCGGCCGCACCGGGCCGCAGTCTGCACCACTGCAGCATGGCCGACCCCTCATTGGGGGGTCGTCGGTGATTGACACCGGACTGCCGCTGTCCAGCGGGCTTTAATTGAAACGCTGCCCGTCACCGCGGGCCGCCTCTGTGGGCACCACTGTTGGCCTCTGCCGGCGCCACCATGCCGATGTCGCACCGTCAGACCTTCCAAGATCCTCCAGAGGCACTTCGGAGGTCCCAACGCAGATTCGGAAGCATCTGCGCACCCCTAGAGACCCGATCTACCCATATGCAGGTTCAAAATAGAGAAAAGATGCAGAAATATGGTATCCCGGATTTTTCTAAACATAAAACACATACCTATTGGAGGATCACCGATGCTTTGGGTGTAAAAAGGAGGCCGTGATGCCCTAAAGCTGGATCCACAGACGAACGACACTGGAAAAAGACACCCATAACTCGATTTGGTGAAAACAGGCGAAGAACGGGAGGGGGTATGTGTGGCGTAGGTGGGAGGGGAATAGTTCCCCTTTATTCCATTTGTTTTCTATTTATAGAAATAATTTAATTTTCCACCCGGCTGAACCTCCCAGTGCGAAGGAAGTTAAGTAACCCATTGCGTAAATGCGTTTTTCTGAGCGCAACAACGTGCTCAGATTTTTGATCTAATACTCCATTCAGATGTTATTCGAGCTGAACCTCATAAATGGACATTTCCATTTATTTATGAAAATTCCCCTTGTGGATATTCCCACTACCTACCCACACCTGCAAAGTTTACACCCCTCATAAGGTAAACACTATGCTCCAGATGCAACTATACACTCAGATTCTAGTTCTGAGCAACCATTTAGGAGATAACACACCCCCTCCCTGTGTATAGTTTAAAAATACTTAATATTTTTATAAAAATAAGTCTGGGCACACCAGGCCTCAGAATCGGCCGTCTTCGTGCCTATATCTAGAATTATTTGTAGATATAATTCAACGTTTGACAGGGCTAAAACCCAAGTCACTACATATAACCCATACATAAACCCTATTCCATGATTAAGGGTAGAAATGTTGTTGAAATTCCATAAATTGTCACTAAACATACTTCTTAATTATAACCAAAAAGGGTTTGTATAAATGAGGATGTTAAAATTATCCAATCAATTGAATTCTAGTACATGAAATGTATTTATCTTAGTATTTCCTATAATCCTTATAGATATCCAATTTCTTAAAAAGGAAAACAGAAGACCACTCTTATATACACAAGGGGTTTAAAATAAGGTTCAATATAAGAAGATACCAATAGGAAAAAAGAATAACCCCCAAAGAACTACCCCTAACCCATGACATGCCTTTAATTCCATAAAGATAGAAACATACCAAAATATACAGTCCATAATAGAATATATCAATCTCAAATAGAAGAATACATAGAATAATATACTAAATCACATTTCATAATTTCAATATTTATATAATTATTATTGCTATATCTCATGAGACAAACCTGTATATATGCTATTTGAAACTACATACTTAATATTATGAATGAATGAGCCCCAAATCCATAAAAAAATCATCATATAAGTATCATATAAACAAACCATGATGAATTAAATCAGTGGTATCATCAAATAGATAATTCATAAATTCCCAACATTTTGGAAACTCATAGGTCCATTTTATAGTGTTTTCCAGAAACTGGAAATGTTCCCCTAATAAATTCCATATATTCCTATTTCTTGTCTACCCTTTCCCAACCATATTAAAATTGGTGAATCAATTTATTGAACCAAATTCTTTTTTATGATTTTTGTAAAACCCTATACAGAATAATTGATTCTAAACTGAAGTTCTGCTTCACCTCATATATACCACCCAACATGAAAGTTAATACCAAATTACAGTGAGGGTCTAAGTATTTCAATGGGGAGACTATTCCCTTAGTATTAGGTAATAATGAGAGTATATTGAGGGAAGATAAAACTAATAGATTAATATGTAATTTATAAAAAATTAACCATCAGAGTAGAAACATACATAAGAAAACCATCTCATGCAATAATACTATGTCATAATAGATATATTCATGAAAATAAAATAAGGATCCAATGTATAGACAATAATATTAAAAAAAATAGTACCATATGCTCCTCCTAAACTCCATAAATAAATTTCATTATCCTCATATTCCATCTTCTAAACCATCATCCTCTATGTCATTTTCATTCACATGATCCCTAGTCCTGAAATTTATAAGAGAACTAATATGACCAAGTATGTTTTGAGTAAAAGAATCATTATGAACCACAAATAAACAATAAAATTATTGTATAAGATTTAAATATGTATTAAAAAAATGAAAATATGGTATATAAATAAAAACAATATTTATCATAGGTACAAAACATAAACCAGGTCATTATAGGCTAGCTCTACCAACATTATCAATATACCGAAAGAAACATCAGTCATCCACCTGCAACAATAACCTCATATATATCCTATTATAATTTTAAATACACAACCAAATTAGATAGACAAATTATATTCCTAATCATATCTTTCAAAATCCTTTCTAAAGGATATCCCAAAATCATGTGACACATCTAACCTGCTTGGAAAGCACAACTATATACTGAATCATTTATGGTATAGACCACTAAGAGGATAGAAAAATGAGACCAATTTTTATTGTTAAATGAAGATGATAGCAGAATAAAACATATTAAAAAATAAATATATGATATATAAATCATAATTTAAATTTATCAAGTATTATAATCATCATAATCAATATGGAAGGAACATAATCACGGGTCTTGGATACAGATCATAACTTATACGATCAAACATAAAACATAGCGATTTTAGTGAAACATTTGATGTTATATGATCATGAAAATAACCCATATTACACTTGTTTTAAATTCCAGGGGATCCAACCTAAATCTATTTTATGAAGTACTGTAAGGTTTATCATGGAAATGTCACCTGAGTCATGCCATCAATTTTTCAACTAAAAACCCTCACCATGGATTACTATATTTGATTCAAGATATTGTATTTCCAAAATAAATACAAAAAATGTGATATGAATTTATCTCACTTGTATGACATCCAAATTTTCCATTAGACCAATAACATGTTCTAAAATGTTTCTTTCATAATAATAATTATAATTTAACATGTGGTAATAATATATTTGGCTAGAATAATATGAAATAATAATGATATTTATTATTTATTAGTCTTTCATAATTCTAGGTTATTATCATTTATTATTTCATTATAATATTTACAAAATGTTTCAAAAATATAAAATTAAATAACTTCTCATTAATGGAGAGAATAGGAATAGAAATTCATACCTATAATTATTCTTCTAAATGGAAACATCAAATATTACTGGAGAGAGGGTGAGGAATCTTACATGTTTGGAACCCATAATGGGAAGCTATATTGATCTATGAAAGATTCAACATTATTTAAAAAGGGAATTATAGGAGTGTTTATACTCAAGAGAATAATGACAAATGATGTCATACAAGTTTATATATTTTTCAATATTAAAACCCATTTATAGGTTTCTTGCATTTAAGTGCACAAATTAAATCAGCCATTTAATTTTTCATATAACCGAATATTAAATGAAGTGTGTTTATAATCCATCATAAAGGGATAAAAATATTTAGATGAGTTTAAATACTATCTTCATATGATTTTATGCATTTAATAATACATTATATGTGTTATAGGTGTGTCCACGGAACTAGTAGATAAAAAATGTAGGTTTTAAAATAATTTCTCATGAAAAAGGGAACTATGTAAGTATAACATGGATTTACGCTTAAAATTATCATAGAAATCACTTAAGGGTATAATGTTACCATTACATGTCCTTGGGATGCACTTTCAAAACAATGTGATATAATTATGCAGCCATTAGAAACCAGAATCATTTCTTATACATCTCTAGAAAAATGAATTTAACCTTATGAATCTATAATGTTACCATTATGCAACAATTAAAAACATTCTATTACACCTAAAATAAAAAATAGAAAAATAAATCTACCCTTATAAAACACTATAAGAACCACTACACTTCCATTGAAAATATGGATACACCCGTACAAAGAATATAAGAACTCCTTCTCACATTTACATAAGTCAATATTTCCCTTACAAGATCATTGCGAATTATAAGTAACCTCTATAAATTGGTTGGATGATTAACCCTACCCTTATGAAGTTCCACTTTAACCTTGAAAATAAGGTTTACCATTATGTATACAAGGGAAACTCTTCTCTACCCATACGAATGGTATTTGGACTCATCTTACACTTTAGTCGACCCTATTAACTATATAAGCATAAAATTTAGTGGTTTTTTATATTTTGACCAAAACATCTTTAATTAAAACCAAAAGGGACTTATAAAAATGTCTATATTTCACATACATTATTTATCATACCCATACATGGTTAAATTTATATCATATAATTTGTTATTCAATATTAATACCTTTATTTCAATAGTTCAATTTTTTATTGTCATTGTAATTCATTATCTCTTCGTAAAAATTAATATGAACTCAATAGGGACTATGATATCACAAAAAAATGTCATCAATTAACCAAACTAATAGCATATAATCAATATGACGAAATTTATTTAGCACATCTGAGTCACACCATGATTCTCAATTATATTAATAATATATGAATATCTTCTTAGGTAATGTCTTTATCTTTCCCCAATGATAATAAATGAATAATTATGTCCTTTTCAACATAATAGTAAAATTGTGATTTTTAATCCACTTCTTTAAATGAAACTTCCATGATCAATGTGAATGAATACGAAGAATAAAGAAGTTCCCAATAGTAGAGGTTCCCATGCAGAAATATAAAAGTCCTATAAATACCATACCATCCTAAATAACACTATCAGTAATCATTAAAACTAGACAATATGACCTTTCATGTATTTTTGATAATAAATGGTTTAAAAGGAATGATGTAAAGTGGTAATGTGGAATAAATAATTGACAGTGATGAATGAATCATCTAGGATCAAGATAGAATCCTTCAAAAAAAATAAACTAGATTAGATTCCACTATTGAAATAATATATTACCAGAGTGGAGCCACTAGTAACCTTTGGTTTCATATAAAAATGGTAAATTGAACCAATACAATATGTAAACATGAAAATATAATATAATCCGGGGTAACCCCTACAAAAGTGGGTGAGGAACTCACCATGACATAGCGGTTATCAATTAAACCAGATATAAATCACATGAAAATTATAATGGAAATACATCCGCAAATATCAGATATATTTCAAAAATAAAAAATACATTATCTTCACCATTGTATATAATTTTTGGGGCAACCATTTATACCAAAGTCCCTAAATTAACCAGTGAAGGAACATGACATAGTTTTATTACACTATCCCTTTAAAACATTCCTTTAAAACATAACCATTACATAGAATCTTACTAAATATGTCATAATGAATTCTTAACCCCTGAAATGGGTATTTTTATACTAACTGTTTTATAAAATCATTGATCGATAATCTCCATACCCCACACCTACCTAGAAGTCGAGTCTCATGCAACAAATGAAAACCATGTCATATACATGCTCCAAACCCTGAATTAAAAACCCCAACTCTTTAATCCCACTAAAATGGATAGAATACATTTTTCATAACGCAAACACACTCATGAAATAGTTCTCCATAATATGCGTGTTTATACCATCAAAGTTATATAAAATATATTTTACACCAAAAATACTCCCATAACATTTTATAACAACTCCTAAATAGTCAAATAATAAAATAAGGGACTAAAGAAGAAACAAAAATCTAAATTCATTAAATTTTTTAATAATATAATGTTTTATTTCTTGAATGAATCTATTTGAATCTTGATATAAGGTCTTACAAATTGATATAATCTTCTTTAAATTATAATCTTAATCATTCTTAAAAAACAATCCATGGGATATGACTCCTCTATATTTTGTTCCCTTATCATTAATATATTTTACTTATTCTCATGGTTTTTGAATTATATATTGTTTGAGATTAGCGATTTGAAAAGAATGAAAATTGTGAGATAATTAATGGTTCATTTAGTGGGAACAAGATGTATACTATTTTTTAAATATTAATTATATATAATTAAATATGTTGAGTAATAAGATGATAAACATATGAAAAACATAATGAAAGGTAGTGCACGAATCTCTAATTAAATTTCAAAAATAAAATAATAATTTTTTTCAAATAATAATTTAACGAAATAATTGTATTTGATAAAACACATTAAATATGTGAAGTATAACAAAAATTATTTAACATAAATAGATGAAGTGTATAATAGTTTAAATTAAATAAAATTAACTTTACTTCACATACATGAATTAATTAATAAATATTCAATCAATAAATTTAAAATTAATATATTCAAAATTTAAATTGAATATAAAAGATATTGATTAAAAATAAGTAAAAATATTAATCTAAAAAAAAAGAAACACATCAAAAACTAATATAAAATTTTAAAAAAGTAATTAATATTAAATACCCTAAATATAATATTAAAAAAAATTTCTCAAAATTAATAAATATAATATAAATAATTACTAATTAATGTTCATTAACAATATATTTTATATAAACATCACCATAATTAAAACTACCTCCTATAAAATGGTTTCTTATGTTAATGTGATTTTTTGAAAGTTAGATTATATGATTCATTGAAATATGTATAACAGTGGATTTATGAAATTTTATTCGAGAATAATTAGAATTGAATCCAAAATAATTTATAGAGTGTTTTATCAACCACACATGTTCAAAAAAGCTAACAAGAACAATATGTGTCTCCTCATATATATAAAGTAAAATAAATTGATATCTTTATATATCACATTAAATAATATTATTTTCAAAAATTTCATGTCCTAAAAGCAATCATCCTATGAATTTCAAGCAATCTAAAATTATCATTAAAATATTATATCATATCATGAACTATTTTTTAGTGTAATTATTTAATTATATGTATCATTAGATATCATAAAATTAATTGGAATTAAATTAAATGAAATTAATTAAGATTTTAATAAAATCTAAAAAAAGTGATGAAAAATAATGTGATATTTTTACAATTTATTATAAGATTGAAAAAACTCCAGTTGGAATTATATGAAACATACGATCCACTAGATTCATAGATTTATCCAAATATTTTTTGATTAAATAAATCATTAGAGTATCATTTGGTTTTCCACATATTAGACCAAGAGCATCGTAAAATATATTTTTTTATATAACAATATTTTATTTAAAATATAAAAATACTATTTTATTTATATTATAATAAATCAAATTAATCAAAACCATAAAAATTATATTAGATTTATTTTTTATAATCTTATAAAAATAATTAGAAATATTCTTATTGTGTATGAAAAAATAATACAATCAATATAAATTTGAACTAGTACAATATCGACTGGAAAAATTCATCATGAAATGTTCTTGTTTGTATAGTCCCATAATATGACCATATTCTAAAGTAGTAGAAATAAATATATAAGGAAAACCTGAAGATCCTTATTTATGGTTATTCAAATCCTTGATATGTATATGCACATAATTTAGAAAATAAATAATTTTCAAAGAGAAAGGTTTATTTACAAATAAATCATCCTGAATAAGTGAATTTAGAAAAATATATTAATTTTATATTTGAAATTACATTAAATAAATATAAAATCCATAACCAAGGTTAATTATAATAGATTATAGCTTACAAAAAGTAGAAAAGTATCATTTTGATATATTACTTCATCATTTTGAAAACACATTCCCATAAAATTTTATTCAATTCCTTTTATTTCTGATCATCATCTAATCAATTTTTTAGTTTAGAGTAAATCAAATTTAATAGGTCAAGTGAGAAACCATAGAAATCCTTAATTTAAAAAAATAACAAAAAAACATTACTCACAATATAATAACTATAAAATAACAAAAATATGATTAAATTAAATATTTAAAACTCAATGAACTCTTCCTTAACATATTTAGTCACATGCTTTATGTTTCTAGATGATCCATTTGAGGGAGGGGCAGATGAATTAGAATCATTTAGTTTGAGTCCATGTAATTGTGGTATATGATACTCATATATTTAACCTTATATATGTTAAGTTGATAACCTTACTTAATCAAATTTATAACTATCTTCTTCCAAAAACGATTCTATAAAATATTGACAATACCGTATGATCACAACACTTTCATAATTTGATGTTGTTGTGGGGGGAAATTCTCAAAGGACAGATTTATTATTGAAAATATTCCATAGAAAACACCTATTTGGGATGGGGGTATAATTTTGTAATAAATATAATTTTTTTAAAAAAAATATATAAATCCATCAGAAATATTTTTTTCTGTATTTCTCATCACCTAGAGTGAATACCATTCGCAGCGAGAATTTTCATTGTATTGAATAATCTGTCGCAAATTTCCCATGAGTCGATAGTATTTATAATTGGAATTTAATTCAATTGAAATTAATTTACAATGAAAACATTTGTTTCGACAAAATTACATTCATTTTTACTATACCGTAAAACGTATTGAGTTTTAACCTGTCGCAGTGCTCCTTCCTCCCCCAGTTTTTTTCCTTCATTCTCTCTCCCAAACGCAGCGGAACCCTACCAGCCACCCCCATTTGTGCAGCACTAAAAATCTCTATTTCTTTTGCTTTTTTAGTGATATTATATTAAATATCCATGATATGTACTCTACTTCTGGCCTTCTGTAGTTTTTTTTGTATTTTTATTAAATTGATAAATTAAAAAAACATAGGTTTAAATTTTTACCTTATTTTTATTATTTAATTGACATTTATGTTTTTTCTACATTTAATTTTTCAGATTTGAATATTTTGATTATGAACAAATTGTTTTATTTTGATTTACATTATTTCTCAAAATGTTTGTTCATTAAAATGAATAGTTTTTTGGTGTTTAGGGTTGTTGAGACATTATTATATTATATTACCTGAAATATTATTAATATTAAAATATATAAGATGTTTTTATTTGTTTCTAAATATACTGTATTCATAAATACTTAGATTTATTTCAATTTCCATCATGTCTTTTAGTTACTATAAATTATTTATAACTTTACACATTCTTTGTTGCTTACAATTTTGTTGGTTTTATTTTTACTTTCATTTTTTCCTAGTTCCAAATTGTTTTATAGCACCAACATGTTTGTATGTCTAAAAATTTATATGTATAAATATTTGTAATGTAAAATATTTTTACACCTGAAAAAAATAATATTTGCGCATGCATTATATATGTTTTAATTATATTTTGACATTCATAATATATGATTATAATAATATTATTTTATAATACTATTTTTTAAAATATTTTTTTGGTGCATTTGAATGTATGTATGTATGTCTCAATAAGTCTATCTCTAAATATAATTGAACGATTTTTAATAATAATGATAAAATTAGTTTAATGAGAAAATATTAATAATAGGTCGTTTATAAAAATCTGGTTTTATAAAAAAAACATTAAAAAATTGTATAATTGAAAAATAATGACAATTTAAAATATGTTATATTTAGTAAAAACTTATTTAATAATATTTAAGTTAATTTTTAGTAATGGTTTGTAAAAAATATAACAAATATAAAGATTTATTATAAATTAGTAAAAAACATTACTTATTAAAAATGTAGTATTAATTAAAATAATTAGTAAAAATCAATTAATAAATTATAATATGTAATAAATAAGGGGCCATTCTTACAAATATTTTTTAAATATTAGTGGTAAATTCTTAATTATAATAATAATTAAAAAATTATAATAAATTATACCCACATATTGAAATTAATAAAAAATTTTATAAAATGTTGTACTAATTAAAATTACTACTATTAATATTTTGTATAAATGTTGTAAAAACACCTAACTAACACAAATATCATAATACATCTGGGGTAAAAATTATTAATTCAAATTTTATTAATTCTAAATAGTTATGAATTTGAAGTAGGTATTTATTAAAAAGGAAGAACTCAATTTTATTTCTAAATTATTTATATAAATTATAAATTCAAGGTTATCAAATTATAAATGTGTGTGTGTCTGTGTTTATATAGATTTGATATGTTTATATTTTTTTTGAAAATGAGTAAGAATATATTTAATGTATTTATATTAATTGAGAAATTGATATATATATATATATACTAATTATTAAAATTTTATTAATAATATCAATAAATTAAAAATAATCATTACATAATTTATAATAATTTAGATAATTTAACAAATAATATTAATCATAATCATTAAATAATAAAATTGAAATAATAATTTAATAAATTATGATATATAAATATATATAAACATAACGTAATTTAGAATAATTTATACAGTGAATAATAATAATTACATAATATTAATTACATAATTAATAATAATTAATAATAATTAATAATAATCATCACATAATTTATAATAATAATCATTATATAATCGATAATTAAGTGTGATATCTATATGTATATGTATTAATTATTAATTAATTATTAATTAATTATTAATCATTTCATATACATGATTAATTAATTAAAACAATCCGTATTAATATTTTGAATTAATAATGTAATATATATAAACTTATAAAAATAAATAATTATATAAATAATTTTAATAAAATGTTAAAAATGATACCCTATACTGAAATGTAATAAAACAGTTGATACTAACAAATCCTACTCCACGCCTATAGTAAAATGTTTTAGAGTACTAGTACTATAATAAAAAATTTATACTTTGATTAAATGGATATTTAAGGTACTTAATTATTAAACAAATTATCAGATATTTCTCATTGTTCTTCACGACTATGATGTAATAATGTCTTAGAGTACTTGTTTTATTGATAAGTTCATAACAATTACATGCTTTGATATGAATCTTGAAATTATATAAAAATATTCTAAAATATAGTTTTATTGTTGGATGACAAACTATGATGGGACACATAACATACAGACCATCAGATGTGAGTACACATAAGAAGATAAGACTTCCCCACATTAGGTTCACACTTTGAAATCTCTAAAATAAGAGATTTTGAGAACATACCTTGTAGTAGGAATATCTCATTTTTTGGTTTTTTCAGATATTACTATCTACAAGGGTGTGTAATTATCCATAGACTTCATGATTACCATTAATACATGTCACGACACACAACCTTTGATTTTCTGATGAAAACTATCACACATATAGTGTGAAGGAAGTAGGTTACATTGGGTGTGTCACGAGTGGATAACTATTAATGTATAAGTCAAGAAAGGTTTTCCCTTCCATTTGTGGATGTTAATATGTCATCTCTTTGATTGAAATAGAACTGTTATTCGAAATTCCCTATACATGGTATAATGATGAGTTTATATCAGGTAGACAAGAAACAATTTATCATGCATAATGATTGAGGACACTATCATAAAACGTTCTTGATGAGATATTAAGACAAATGTATTATATAAAACTGGGAGCATTCATATGTGGATGTCGTTGTTGTAACATTATGTTTATTCTCTTGGGTTCCTTGTACTGTTATTATACAATACACTTGAACATTAGGCAAGCCAGCCTAATGCTAATGAGAAATAACCCTAATGGGTTACACACTAAGTGTGTTTTGTTTTCCCAGTTAAAATTTATTTGAATATAAATAATAGAATAAAAATTATTCATATAATAGTGGAATAATTTTATTCCAGTAAAAATGATAGCATAAATTAAATAAATATTTATTCACCAGATTTTTGGTAATATATATTTATTTATTTTACTGATGATTTAGTAAATATTGTTTTTGTAGATTGTAAATAAAATATTTATTTCAGAGAATAAATTATTTATTTATTTATTATGGAAGTCAATAAATGGAAGTGGGGTACGAGTGGACGAAAGCTAATTCTGTAGTAAAATAATTATTTGGATGGTGGTAAATAATTACCTAAATTTTTGAAACAAATTAGTATAATAAAAATGCTACTATTATTTTGGGACACAGAATTTTATTTATTCTATTTTGTGCATGTTGGTGCACCATATATAATGAAATAATATTATTATTAAAATCATGGGTTTTCTCTAAGGTTATGAATGTATTTACATTCTGTTATGCAATTAAATATTGTAACTAAATCCCCATGTCGATAAATAGACACATACGTCGATTGTGCCATGTACCAAACTGCACGCCCAATGAATTGATAATTGTTTAGCTAAAAAACTTCTCTCTTCAATATTCTTCCCTCCCATCTTTGGAATGAGAGACGTTCTTTATGGCTGAAGAACAATCATTAAATCATGACTGACCAAAGACACTTGATTCACTGTGCTAGCACCCAGAGAAGGACTGGTATCGATCGGAGGACATCGGAGCACATGTGGCCATTCCTAGATGAATTCTAGTTTGGATCCACGTATGCTCAATGAGATAATCTGGAAGGGTCATTCTGGACGATCAATATTTTCAATGACGAAAATACCAAAGATACATGTATTTTTTTCTTTAAAAATTAATTAAATTAATTATAAAAATAATGTGCAAGATCCTCTCTAATAGTTTCTAGCCTCTTCGTTCTTTATATAATGTTTTTATTCTATTCTATTGAAAATGGAATTCATCATTGTATTCATCTCAGAATAATCATTGATCATGGTAAAAATTAATTTTTTTGCTGTCCCAACCTCGCTTCTACTTTTCCCAAAAAATTCAAGTGCTATTAGAGAAGTTACATCATAGTTTATAATTATTTAAATATTTCGTGGATGATATACACATTTAATAATTTAGTTGTTTCAATTAATGTTAATAATTATGAAAATCTGAATATCGATATATGTTCCTCCCCTTTGGTTTCTCGTTCACCATATAGAAATGATCTTCTCTATTAATTATGAATAAAATAAAACAAAGGATCTCATCTAGATGTGCAAATGGTTCCTAGATATACAACACCAGAACAAACGGTGTGTAATTCGATGGAAAAGATGTGTAGTCAATGTTAAATTCACTAGGTCTAGTTGTAACAACCTGAGATTTTATAAGATTTATTCTTTTTAATTTCGTTGATGACTTTTTATTATGCTACACCAGGTTTATCTTGTTCTATACACAACATTGTATTAGCTTGAGGTATACGTAACAATATTCTTCGATCATGTTACACATAATTTCATGTTTTTTTAATAGTTGTTATTCTATGAAACATTGAGTTTATATATAAATATATATACACAATGAATAAATGAAATATGGTTGGATTCTTTTATGTGCAACAACAATGAATTCTTGCACTACACGCATCTCTGACTTGGCTTGCATTACACGCCATCACGACCTTCCTCAATAGCTTGTGTTGTACGCAATACCGAGTTTCACTAAAAAATGATATATTGTTATAATATTATTATTGTATAGCGGGTAGGAATAGTATAAAATAAATTTTGACTTTAATAAAATTATTATTCATCTTAAACATTTTCTAGAACAAGGTATGACAACAAAATAAAATTTTCTGGTAAAATATGTATTTTTAAAAAAATGCAGTTTTGCCACCGTTTGATGGGACACCCACTTTAAATCTAGTTTTTACATGTTTTTAAGTTTAATATGAAAAAATAAAACTATTCTTTGGAATCAGTATATAAAAATTTACTTTAGATAAATTTTTATATTATTATGATAAAGTTCATATTTTAATGAATAGTAAAAACACGCTATATTTTAATTTAAAAAAAACTTTTTACATTGTAATAATTTTTATGGTTAAATTATAATATTGAATGGTTTTAACATATAAATAGAATATATTTTTAACATTTAATATAATTTATGTTATTATCATTGATTTTACATTTAATTCATAAGTAAATTAATTTTAATCTTTTTTAATGTTTTAACTTTTAAAACTCATTTTCTTAACAGCGGGATTAATTTTAAATTATTTTCTATAAATTATGTGATTCGAATTTGGAGTAATGGATTCCATAGTTGGAATCATTAGGTACACATTATTTTAATAAGCTACTTTTTATTTTTGTGCATTATGAATAGTAACTATGGAAAATTTTATTTACCCCAGTAAAAGGTAAATCGGGTAATTAAGGGTAAATATAATATAATAAAATTACCCTAACACTTGTACTAATATAATTGGATTCTTATATTTAGTCCTAAGTAATATTGGGGTCGAAATGGAATCCATTGGAACCCACTTGGAGGTGATTAAGACCTTTAGTTTATTTTATTTAAAGGAAAGTGAAATAGGTCTCACTCAACTTTAATAATTAATGTATTTTTAATATAAATTTATAGAGAATATAAATTCTGTTATAAATACTCATTTGAAAGATAAAATGTATTTATTTATCATCGAAATTTATTTATAATTTTTAGGAGATATTTAATTACCTTAATATCTTATACATTAATGATGAAGAAATTATTTATTTAGTGAAAAATAAGTAATATAGTTTTTATTGAAATATAAATACCCTTTAAAAGGCTCAAAAACCTGACCAAAACTGATTATATGTGTATAAATACACCATAAGCATACAATGACCGAAAATATGAGCGTTTGGAGTCTTATAAAATCAATTATGACACTTATGTTATTTTATTTTAAATGAGTCAAAGTGGTCTCCTTAATAATTTAATAAATATAACATTTTAAAAGTTGGGTTTTTTAAAATATAAATCTTACAAATAGTATTATTATGAAATATATAATATTTATCTTCATCCTAATATATTATTTTTAATTTTTAGATAACAAATAATTATATTTAATAATTATACAAAAATGTTGTATAAATTATTTTTTTAAGAGAAGTATCAAATAAATGGTTTTACAAAAAGTAAAATAAATATTATATGAACTATTTAATGTGCTACACTAATTGTATAGATTAATATAACATTTTAGGAACATATTAAATATTTTAGTCAGAATATATCCTCTTTCTGGATTTTATTTAAATTTAAATAAATGAATAGTGTCAAAATTGACACTATTTATATTTTATAAAAATAACATATTATTAAATTGTATAAAAATCACAAAAATATTTAAAATTTATAAATTGAAATTTATATAGTATATAATGTCATAATGTATCCAATTCTGAAAAATTAACAACACATTAGTGATTATTTATAACCATTTAAAATTTTGAATTTTATTACCACAAATAAAATTAAATAGATTAAATAAGGATAAATCAAAATGATAAGGTTTAAAATAAGATCAAAACATGTCTAAATTTGATTGGTTGATGATATTACCACCATATCTCATCTAATATTATAATTGAGTCATTTTTGAGGTATTTATGTGGGGATTGATTTTATATTAAACTAATACTTTTGAGGATTCAAAAGGTGCACCTCTCCTCCCTTATAAAAGGGAATATCCTCCCTCTCTTCTTTACCCAACTTTGAGCCTTAAATATCAACCATGCCCTTTCAATTTCACTCCTCAACATCCCTAAAAAAATTCTAGAGGTCCTGGTCTACCTCAAAGACCAATTTTATTGCCATAATAGGTTGTTTCAAAGAGGCGTGTCGAAGAAGAGGAAGTTCGGATACATACGAAGCATATCAGACATAAGGTATGGGAAAATTTTACTGTCTCATTTTAATCCGAGATTGATTATAGATAAGAATTTACTGGTGTTATATTTTTCATCCATGTCTATAAAATGTTTTTATAAAGTGTTTAGTATTCTTCCATGTATGTTTAACGTCATGTTTACCCTTCTTTTACTTTTACTTTATGTTATGGTTGGAATCTTTATTTTGATTACCAAATGTGGTGCTTTTTGACTTTTCCGACAAAAGATTGAGGAGAATGTTTTTTTAACTTATATTTCATGAATAGATATTTACAGTTTCAGAATGCCTTATTTTCATGAAACTTACTATACAAGATTTCATAACTATTTTCAACAAAATCATTTTCTTTTAAAATTGAATGGAATTTTGTGAAAAGAAAATGATATTCAAGAAGAAAGGATATTTTCCTTAAGAATTAATTTCAGGTGCTTTATCAAAACCATTTTCCATATAAGATGACATTATTTCATATGTGTGTGTTTCTTGTATATTGTCTCTATGATTTATATGGTTTCACTTTTCATATGATGAAATGATATCCATTTGTTTTATATGGATTATGTTATAATGGAATGATGTTTATGAAACCCAATTTATTCATTGGGTTATGTTGAATGATGAATGATTGTTTTGTGGTACACATAAATATTATTTCAATATGGCATGGGTGGGACCTATATCTCCCTCAAATTCATTGGGTGAAGAATTATATCTCACGAGATAGACATGGATGAAATGGAAAGTAAATCTATTTCAGTAATACAGGGCTGGAACGGCTAGTAAACCTGGTTCACTAAGGCACTTTTTCCAAAAATATGGTCCTGGAAGAAATGCCTTGGCTACTATGGAAATCATATCATGTGCTTAATGTTTTTCCACAATTAAAAGATTTATTCCCATGTTATTTTATCATGATTAATTTACCATTATGATATATGCCTTACATACTGCCATGTTTTATGTTGTTTCTCAATATCATGATGTTTAAACATTATGTTAATGTTTTTAAGATCAAAAAAATGGGGTGTTTTATTTTCTCCAAGAATACCCTTACTGAGAATTTGAGCTCAGCCTTTTTATTTTTTCTATTCACCCAGGATTAAAAGAAAGGTTTTAGGTAAGGAAAAAAAAGGGGAAGATCATTATGGGAAATGTTGAAGATATTTTAACATGATTAGAAGTTTATATTCCATGATTCCAAAGACACCGAACTATTACAGTCCTTATGTGTTTTTTTGATATGTATTAAATATTCTGAAAAAGTAATTTAATTTCCATGTACGTCAAGATTTGGGTCGTTATATTTGGTATTAGAGGAAAAGAATGTAGGAATGTATCTGATCCTAGGGAATTCTCACATGTGAGCATTGGACGAATCATGGCTCTCCGCCCAAGGGCTTCATGAAGAAATGGCTGCCATTGGGGATGGTGGTGTGTCCCACCCAGGGGGTGTATCTGCCCATGGGATGCCCTGATAGGTATCAATTATAGTCCACTGGATGTAATTCAAGACCATTATAGTTGGTATCAGAGGAATGGTTTAGTTAACCTTTGGAAACTAGGATGCAAAAACATTAGTGATATCCCTAGAGATATTTTTATGGTATATCTAGGGATGTCCCTAAGGTTATGTAAAAGTATATTTTATAGTCCTAGAATTATGGAAAAAATATTATAATTAAACTTAAGATGTTAGACATTGAATGTAATTCCTCTTTATTATGTTTTTTCCCTAGCATTGTTTTTTCATCTCACACTATTCTTTTTGGGGTTTAGATGATCGCTGGAACCCGAAGTAACCGTATTGATCAATATAATAGATGATGTAATGATTGTCCTACTAAAAAAACCAATTTTATGGGAGATGGAGTGGAAAATCTTATTACTATACTTACACAAGCTATGAATCATTCTTGACTTCCAAATGAGCTGAGAAGGGAACAAAATTCTATTGAGTCCTTCCTGAGGCAACGTCCACATTCTTTCAGTGGGTCTTCTGATCCACTTGTTGCTAAACAGTGAATCAACACCATTGAAAAGATATTTTCCATAATTCACTATTTGGAACATGAAAAAGTCATTCTGGCTATTTACCATTTAGAAGGTGAAGCAAATCAATGGTGGACTATATTTAAGAATACGAGGCCCCGAGATGAAATTGAATCCATGGAGTGGGATTAGTTAAAGGACATATTTTTCAATAAGTATTTCCATCTTTTTATTTGAAAAAAGATAGAAAAGGAATTCCTTGAGCTTAAGAAAAAGGATGATGAATCTGTTGGTATATACAACGTGAATTTTACAAGGCTTGCATGGTATCCATCTGGCTTTATCATCCAACCTGAAAGTAAAGTTGATCGATTCTTCAATGGCTTAAAATCAAGTCTTCGAAGGGAATTAGCTATAAGAGACTTGATTAGCTATGATGAAAATGTGCGTTGTGCTATCATGGTAGAAATGGATGTTGGTGTTACATATCCATCTCACGTTTTTGACAAGAAATGAAATATGTAGTTCATAGAGAAATCTTAGAATAATGGTGAAAAGAAGAAAAATGTTTCTCTAAGCTCAATGTGTGGAAAGAAGCATGGTGGATATTGTCTTAAAGGGACTAGATAATGTTTTAAGTGTGGAACAAAAGTTCATCGAGCAGCTGAGTGTCGATGTAATGGAAAAAGGGTTTCTAATGATGTGAATAAAGAAAATACTATAGAGAACGCACCACCAAAACTTCAATGCTTCAAGTGTAAGGAAATGGGGAATTATGCTAATAAATACCCTAATACAAGGGTTAATGATGATCAACGTGAGAAACCTATTAAGAAAAAGGACAAAGGGAAGTCGCATGCGATCACTATTAGAAATGTTGAGTATGACAGTGATGTGGTGGAATGATTATGTGTTTATGTAAGGAGATTCCAAAATAATGTTTTGGAATAGCATTTATAGAAATTGTAGAACATTGGAATATCTATGTAGTGGTATATTGTGGTTTTTGATAATTATATGGTACCAGTAACCATGAAAGGTGATTCAAATATTTTGGAAAGCAGATGATATGATCATAATGAAGGGATAATGTGATAATTGAATGTTTGTTAGTATTAATGAGCTCATGACAAATATAAGGACAAAGTGATATCATGGTTTGAGTTTATATAATTTTTTGGATTTTGTTATGTTGAAATTGTTATCTTTTTTCAGAATTCATGATTTCACTATGTATTAATGGGTATTTATTTTTCAAGAGAATACATGATTAAGGTATTCACATGTCTGGAATGTGGCCAATAAGATATATTTTATGATAAATGGGGCATAAATGATGGTATTCACATGCTCAGTAGATTTCACTTCTAGTAATTGTTTTCTTTATACTATGATCTTGTATAAAATGTATTTTGGATAAGCCTAATGATTGGAATGAATTAAGGTAGTATTTTTTAAAGATATTTTTTTTCGAAATTATTCTAGGAATTCTATAATAGTGTAGTTCTAGAAAAATGGCAACCCTTAGGATGGGCAACAACCCATCGCATCGGACAAGCCTGCGGGAATCGAACCCACAACCGAAGTGCGAAAGGCCATTAGTGCCAACCATTGGCCTACCGAAAGTCCCTAATTAGTATAAACTAGTTTTATATTATTTAGTGGTATGATAGATGAAGTACAAGTTCATTTTTGGAATCATATACGATTAAGCTCTCCATAAATGGACTTATCTATATTTGATAACTTTTTCTATCCTTTTGATTGAAACAGATGGAGTGACCCCTAATTCTATCACATGATCTTATAACTCTTCAAGAATGAAAAATTCAACTTTATTTATTTAAGATATGAAGAGGAAATTGTTCAAGGCACGAACAACTGTGAGATTGTACCGAAATAAAGTAAGTATTTCTTCTAATTCCTCAACTTTAGGAAAATTATCTTGAAAACCAAAAATGTTGTCCTAGTGTCCTTATATTTGATGAATCAGATGGTACCCTAGATCATCACAAATTTATGTCTTCGTGATTGTTGGATTTTTCATAGCCATGTTCTCTACCACTCTCTATCAGAACCTGATGGTTAGATTTCTCTTCCATACCCATATTTTTACTGATGTCCTCTTATGTGGAGACCTAGTGATTAGTTAATTTGGGTAACCATTACGTTCCATACTTTAGTTTTAAAGATAAGTTTTGGTATTCCATTTTATGATGTGGGTTTTAATTAATGAAACTTTCAAGTAGAAAACTATTTATAAACCCGACAAATTTCAAAGACGAAATTCATTTTAAGGGGGGTAGAATGTAACAACCTGAGATTTTATGAGAATTATTCTTTTTAATTTCTTTGATGTCTTCTGTTGTTTTCTACACTAATATTTTCTTCCGCTATACGTAACACTGTATTAGCTTTCATTATACGCAACACTATTTTTGGATCATGTTACACACAATTTCAATTTTGTTTAATAGAAGTTATTCTACGCAACATTGAGTTTGTGTATATATATATACAATTTATAAATGAAATATGGGTGTATTTTGTTATATGCAACAATAAAGAAGTCGTGCACTACACACATCTCTAACTTGGCTTGCATTACACGACATCACGACCTTCCTCGATAGCGTGTGTTGTACGAAATACGGGGTTTCACTAAGCAACGATATATTGTTATAATATTATTATGGACTATCCATTATGAATAGTATTAACTACATTTTGAATTTTATAACATTATTATTTATCTTACACATTTTCTAGAACATGTTATGAGAACAAAATAAATTTTTCGGGTAAAATAAGTATTTTTTAAAAAATGGAGTTTTTCCGCCTTTTGATGGTGCACCCACTATAAATCTTGTTTTAGAAATGTTTGTAAGATAAAATTTTAAAAAAAATTATTCGTTGGAATCATGATATAAAAATTTAATTTGGATAAAATTTTCATATTATTCTGATAACTTTAATATTTTGATGAATAGTAAAAACATGCTATATTTTAATTAAAAAAAACTTTTGTTCATTGTAATAATTTATATGGATAAATTATAATATTTAATGGTTTTAAAGTATAAATATAATATATCTTTACCATTTAATATATTTTCTGTCATTAAAATTGATTTTACATTGAATTCATAAGTAAAATATTTTCAATCTTTGGCATAGTTGTAACTTTTAAAACTCGATTTCATAACAGCTGGATTAATTTTAAATTAATTTATGCAAATTCTGAAAATTGAATTTGGAGAAATGGATTCCATATTTGAAATCGGTAGATCCAAATTATGTTAATAATATACTTTGTATTTTTCGGCACTATGAATAGTAACTACGGTAAATTTTATTTACCATAGTAAAAGGTAAATCAGGTAATTAAGGGTAAATATATAATTATAAAATTATCCTAACACTTTTTCAATATAATTGGATTCTTATATTTCATCCTATGGAATATTTGGGTCGAAATGGAATCCATTGGAACCCACTTAGAGGTGATTAAGACCATTAGTTTATTTTATTAAAAGGAAAGTGAAATATGTCTCACTCAACATTAATAAATAAAGTATTATTATTATTAAATTATATATTATATAAATTCGGTTATAAATACTAATTTGAAATATAAAATGTTTTTATTTATCCTGTTAATTTATTTATATTTTTTAAGAGATCTTTAATTACTTAAATATCTTATATATTAATGATGCAGAAATTATTTATTTAGTGAAAAATAAGTAATATAGTTTTTATTGAAATAATAATACCCTTTAGAAGGCTCACAAACCGGACCAAAACTTATTGGTAGTTTATATATACACCATAAGCATACAATAACCAAATATATGACCGTTTAGAGTCTTGTAAAAGTGATTATGACACTTATGTTATTTTATTTTAAATGATGTCAAAGTTGTCACCTTCATAATTTAATAAATATATCATTTTAAAAGTTGGGTGTTTTTGAATAAAAATCCAACTAAAAGTAATCTTATGAAATCTGTAAGATATCTTCATCCTAGTATTTCATTTTTAATTTTTTTGAAACAAATATGTATATTTAATAATTATACAAAAATGATGTAGATATAATATTATTAAGAGAAGTATCAAATCAATGGTTTTAAAAATAGTAAAATAAATATTATATAAACTATTTAATGTGATCCACTAATTTTCTAGATGAATATGACATTTTAAGAACCTATTAAATATTTTATTTCGAATATAGATTCTGTGTGGATTTTATTTAAATTCAAATAAATGAATTGTTTCAAAATTGACACTATTGTTATTTTATAAAAATAACATAGTATTAAATTGTTTAAAAATCAAAAAAACATTAAAAATTATAAATTTAATTTATATCGTATACAATTTAATTAAGTATCCAATTATGGAAAATTAGCAACGCATAAGTGATTATTTATAACCATTTAAAATTAATAATTTTATAACAACAAATAAAACTAAATAGACCAAACAAGGATAAATCAAAATGATAAGGTTTAAAATAAGATCAAAACATGTGTAAATTTAATTGGTTGATGAGATTACAACCCTATCTCATCTAATCTTTGAATGGAGTCATTTTTGGAGTTTTTCATGTCGGTTTTGAATTTATATTAAACTAATATTTTTGAGGATTCCAAAGGTGCCCCTCTCCTCCCATACAAAATGGAACCTCCTCCCACTCATCTTTACACAACTTTGAGCCCTAAATCTCGGCCAACCCCTACCAATTTCTCTTCTAAACTTCTCTATAAATATTCTAGGGGTCCTGGTCATCTTCAAAGGCCAGTTTTAGTTCCCTAAGAGGAGGTTTCAAAGAGGCGTGTCGAAGAAGAGGAGGTTCAGATACATACGAAGCATATCAGACATAAGGTAAGGGATAATTTTCAAATATCATTTTCATCAAAGATTTCCTATACATAAGTATTTACTGGGGTTCTATTTTTCATTGATGTCTACAAATTTTTTTCATAAAGTATTTAATATTCTTCCATGTATGTTTAATGTCATGTTTACCCTTCTTTTACATTTACATTGGGTTATGGATGGAATCTTTCTTTTGTTTACCATATGTGGTGCTTTTTGAATTTTTTCATAAATGTATGAGGAGAATGTTTTTTAACTTATATGGCATTAATGGATTTTTACGGTTTCATAACGAATTATTTTCATCAATATCACTCTATAAGATTTCATTACTATTTTCATTAAAATCTTTTTATTTTAAAATTTAATGACTTTTTGTGAAAAGAAAATAATTTTCAAGTAGAAAGGATATTTTCCTCAAGAATTCATTTCTAGTGATTTACAAAACCATTTTCCATATAAGATGACATTATTTCATATGTGTTTGTTTGAAGTATAATGTCTCTATGATTTATATGGTTTCACTTTTCTTATGATGATAAGATATCCATTTGTTTTGTATGGATTATGATATTATGGAATCATATTTATAAAACCCAATTTATTATTTGGGTTATGATGAATGATTTTGTATTGCTTTGTGGCACACTTAATAATGATTTCATTATGAGATGGGTGGGACCTATATCTCCCTTCAATGAATTGGGTAGAGATTTAAATCTCATGAGATAGACATGGTTGAAACAGAATGTAAATACCGTTCAGTAAAATTGGGATGGAACGGCAAGCAAACCTGGTTCAGTAAGGGACTTTGTCCACTATGATGGTCTTAGAAGCAATGCCTTGGATTCTATGGAAATCATATCATGTGCTTAATGATTTTCCATAATTTCAAGTTTTATTCCCATGTTATTTTTTCATTATTAAGGTTCCATTATGATCTACGCCTTATGTACTTCCATGTTTTATGTCATTTCTCATGATCTTGATGTTTAAACATTATGTTCATGTTTTTAAGTTCAAATATAAATGGGGTGTTTTATTTTCTCCATGCTTACCCTTACTGAGCATTTGACCACACCCTTTTTATGTTTTTGTTTCCCCTAGGATTAAAAGAAAGGGTTTAAGTAAGGAAACAAAAAGGGGAAGATCGTTATGGGAAATGTTGAATATCATTCAACATGATTAGATGTTTATATTCCATGTTTCCAAAGACACTAAACTATTACAGTCTTTGTGTGTATTTTTTGATATGTATTAAATATTCCGAAAATGTAATGTAATGTCCATATACATCAAGATTTGGGTCATTATACTAGTCCACCTAACTAAGTCATGTCATCGGAGTTTGTCTAAGTCTTAATTACTCCTTATGTTGGCTAGGAACATGTGACACGCGGTTTTCAGTTAACACATCATGTGGCCCACTAGACATGGCATGTTGTCCCTTAGGATTACCGATAGCCCTTGTACCCCATACACAGATTTCCTGGCTGGAGACTATGTATTGAGGAACTACAAAGCATGTGGCTCACTGAACACACTATGTACTCTAATGATTTTTGAAGTGCACTGACACTCCGTTTCCACAGGTGTGTACATCAGATGGATGGTGAGCAATAATACATGTCGTTTAGTTGGAACTACATGACATGTACTCATCCAAATTATAATGATTTATATAATTTAATATTTTATTATAGAAACACTTAATACATGTACCATAGTGGCAGTGTAAAGCTGAGACACAACTTTTTATAGGTGTTTCATATATATGTGTTTAATTTAACATATGTGTAATGTTCATTTCTTCTAATTTGGTAGTCATGAATAGTAATTCATTAGGTTTCTCTATAGGTAGAAGTTATGTATAATCATAATTTTAAATAGGTTTGTTTATTAATATTATGATGGATGAGATTCTCAAGGAAATTTAGAAAAGGGTTTAAGATAAAAGGATTGATTAATTAAATATTATAATAAATTGATATGGGCATGATTTATCATAAACAAGAATTAGTAAATAATAGAATTCAAGTTTAATTTTTGTGTAAATATTGTTACATGTATGTAAGATCCTTAGCTAGACCATGACCATTGTATATGGATGGTTTCATTTAATTTATTTATTTAAATTAAATTTGTTGGCCCACGAGTCATCTTCTCATTAATATGTAGGGCCTAGGGTCCCAAGATTTCTTTTATGTAAAACCCCCTTTTTACCCCTAACTTGAATGAGAGTTAAAAAATGAATATATAATGGATGTAACTTCTATGATTATGGAGGCAGTTCAAGATGGAGCTGAGACGAACCCATTCCCTGGAGATACAATGGTGGACATGTGAAATGTTGTAAACACAAACCCAAAATGATCAAGGTGTTTCTCCCCTATGTCAGGGTTATGTTATCAACTGCTAGAAAAATTAACAATTAATATAGATCATGATCATTCCCTTTACATTATTTTATTTCTGAGAGATTCATGGTTTACAATTATGGATGTGTTTTCACGATCACATAATTAATTAATTTAACAATCATGCTAGATGCAACTAAAATAAACTATGATTCTACATAAATTGTATCATGATATGGTTAATTACATAAGTAAGTTCCACGTAATATTAACAATAATGTGATAATGATAATAATAATTTCATGCATAAGAGATAAAAAACCCTCTAATAAAATATTATGTTAGACCAAGCGTTTCAGTATTTAATTAATATAAAAAATCAATAAAACAATGTGTTTGAATAATCCTTTTTGGGATACTTATTTTTTCAGAATCCATTATTAAAGGTCTTAGCTAGACATAATGATATTACTTTTAGGGTATTATCCCTTGATAGAATAAGTAAAATATTGGAGGCAATATATAATGAAATCCAATGTCATGATTTTTGGATTGGGGAGCCCACTAAATAGATCAAGGAGTTGCAAGCCTATAGTTGGCAATGAGATGCCTTCTTAAATAACTTCAAATATCCTAGCCAACCCTTAATGGGTGACATAAAGGGTAATTTGGATACTTCCCACTAGAATATCATTGAAATAGGACATTCAATGTTCAATGCTGAGGGCCATTGGGACTTGATAAAAAATTGGAGACTTAATAATATTAATTTATTATTTCTCTTAATATGTATTCAAGAAACAAATAACGATCTACTATTTTAATTTTAGAATAAAAATGAAAATCATTTCCACCACAATATCCCTATGATAAATTCAATATAAAGACTATATCCTCATTATATGTAACTTTCCAGAATGTTTTAGATGCCTTTGGGTTATCCTACTTCATGAACAGAAGTCTTACATGTTGGATTCATCATTACCAGCTCCCCCATCCAAATAGGTGAGTGATGAGTATTTTCTGGTCTATGAGAAACATATGAACGATGCTGTCAATGTTTAATGTTTGATTATCTCGTCAATGTCTAGAAAGATAATGAAGTCTAATGAAAACATGGATTATAATAGCATGCTTGAGGGCCTCCATAATTATCTCTAGGATAGATCATGAAAGGAAGGGTTTGAGACCTCTAAGTAACATTTTATGAGTAATCATGGATAGGTTACCTGGGTCAGGACCCATTTAGTCAATCCCTTTGGATATATTGAGTACCTAGAGGTTATAGGGTTTATGCTCCGAGAAGAACTGGGAACTGATCTCATTCTCGCATCCCTCCCCCAGAGCTTCTCTACCCTTGTTGTTAATTTTAACATGAACAACATTGAGAAGACTCTATCTGATATTCTTATCGTAATTTTCGATGTGGGAAAAGATATAAAGTGAAACAATCCTTCTATCCCTATAGTGAATAAAAGGAAATGAAAGGTACCGAGCTTTAATCCCAAAGCTTCTTCACACCCTTCCATGAAAAAGAAGATAATAGTGGAGGCAAGGTAACATGTAGCTATTAATGTCACATATTTAATGAAGGTCTTCTAGAAGAAAAATGGAACCCATCGTATGAATCATGGGGAATCTTCTGGTCCATTCTGTACAAAATGAAGTCTATCTATTTCTACAAATTGGGTATTAAATATCGCTTTTGGTGCTCACATATTTATCAAAATACAGAAACCAAGTACATTTATGAAGATTGACCAAGGGGATATAGATCTACAAGCAGCCAAAATATCAAGTCTTTTTGTTGTAGCTATCGGGGACTACCACCTCGCGTTTCTAAATAAGATGATATTAGAGTTAATGGGTGGTTATTATGTTATGCCTATCATTAAAAACATTATTTATATATCTAGATTAGATACAAAATGATTTTTTTTCATGTATGAAAATGAATTTTGTTTCATTTATAAAAATATTATTTTTTTTGGTAGGGAACATTTATTCAATAGTCATGAGGTGATGTATTGCACAAACCTAGTAATGGAAATTGATAACAAAGATAATTCACATGACGCATACCGCACCTAACATTGGTATCACCAATGTGTTCATGTAAACGAGAAATGCTTGAAAATTTTACATCAAGAACGATATTTATATTCTTCTAATCTATGACCACATGGCATATGTCATTCTTGTTTACAAGGAAAAATAATCAAATCCATATTTAGTGGGAAATGTGAAAGTGTTAATGAGCTTCTTAAATTGATTCATACAGATGTGTGTGAACCATTTGAAGTTGAAGCAAGGGTAGGTTTCTTATAGTTCATAAAATTTAGAGATGATTTTGGTAGAAATGGATATATGTTCTCAACTAGGTATAAGTTTTGTTTTTTGGATTAGTTCAAAGAATACAATAATTAAGTTGAGAACTAGATTGGTATGAATATTGAGAGACTCCGCTTAGAAGGAGAGGGATAATATCATAATCAAGACTTATTTTATTACTTAGGGGAGTTTGGGATCCTATCCCAACTCACTCCTCCTTACACACCCCAAGGGTATGGGGTGAGCGAAATGAGTAACCACACCTTGTTGGACATGGTGACAACAATGTTAATTCATGCGATTCTTCCATTATCCTTTTAGGGATATGCGTTACAAAAACCGGTATACATACTAAAACAAGTAACAACTAAGTCGATAAATTGTATTCCATATGAGTTCTAGAATGGAATGAAATCATTGTAATCAAATTTACATCTGTGGAGAAGTGATGTGTTTGTTAAGGCCTCTTCATGTGACATGTATTCACCTAGAAGCACATTGTGTACCTTTATATCATAGCTCATGGAAATAAAGGGACACTTCCTATATATCCCCTCATAAAAAATTGATATATTGGAAATACATAATATATTAATTAAGAGGGAGAACATCTCCAAAATAGAGAGTGGTAACGAGATAGAATTAAATGAAGTCAAGGCTCAAGGTACACAAGAGTTAGTATAGAAATAGATTCCACAAAGCCCCATGGAAGAAATAACTCTTCTAGAGCTACAATTACTGTGCAAGAGTACAAGAGTGGTTAGATAACCAGAATGATATAGTTTTATAGTTACTGATAAAGGCTACAAATTATTAGTTGATAATAATGATCCTCTAACCTAAAAGGAATTATTTAGTGGAATAGATATTTCCATGTGCCAAGAATCCAGGAATTCTAAAATGGATTCCATGTACCAAAATGATGTATGGATTTTGGTAGATCCACTAGTTGATGTAAACCATTTAGGTTAAAAATTTGTATTCAAGAAGAAACTGGATATTAAAGGACAATTTAGTACCTATAAGGCACAAGTAGTTGCAAAAGTGTTCAAGAAGCGTCAGGGCATTGACTAAGAAAAAACCTTTTCACCGGTTCCAATACTAAAATCCATAAAAATTCTATTAGACATTTCTGGTTCCATGAGAATGAGATTTGGAAAATGTATATCAAAATAGCCTTACATGAAGGGATCCTTCTAGAAGATGTCTATATGAAACTAATTGAAGGGTTTATGACTCCAATAGATTCCAATAAGGTATGCAAGTAGCATAAATCCATTTATGTATAAAAGATATAATCCAGGTCCTGGAATATTCTATTTGATGAATCTATAATACAATTTGGTTTTATCAAGAATTAATGTGAGCCTTGTGTCTACAAACGGTTTAGTGTAAGTGTATTTATTTTCCTTGTATTATATTTTCATGACATATTACTTATTGGAAACAAGATACCAATTTTATACTCAGTTAATTCATGGTTGAATCAATGCATCTTCATGAAGGACTTAGGCGGGCCGCATCTATTCTTGGGATCAAAAACCATTTTGAAAGGTCCAAGAGAATTTTGGGCCAAATTTAAAGTACATAAATTGATAAGATACTGAAGAGATTTAGTATGGAACAATTGAAGAGGGGATTGTTTCCTGTGTCACATGGAATTTATATTTCCTTGAGAATGTGTCCACAAACACATTATTAAAGAAAGATAATTAAAATGAATATATATGCATCAATGATTGGGTTATTCCTATATTCTATGATATGAACTAGGCTGGATGTCGCCTACGTATTGGGTGTGGTAGGCAGATATCAAGCTGACCTAGGTGACCACCATTTGATGGTAGTCAAGACTATAAAAAATTCTCTAAGTCATACTGAAGATATGTTCATACATTATGGAGGATATAAGTAACTAGTCATTAGAGGATATGCAAATGATAGTTTCTAGACTTTTCATGATGACATGTAGTCTCAAACTGGATACATATCCATTTTGAATAGAGGTGTAGTGAGTTGGACGATCTCAAATCAGAGTGTGGTCATCGATTCTACTTTAGATTCTGAGTATATCACAGCTTCTGAGGAAGATAAAGAAGAAATTTTTATTCAAATCTTCATCCAGGTGCTAGATCTGATACCATATAGTAAAGAACCCATCACACGGTACTATAATAATATAGCAGTGGCGTCTCTCACAAAAGAACCAAGGTCACATCAGCAGACGAAACACATACTTCAGAAGTATCATCTATTGAGATATTTTTCTCAAAGATGTGAAGATTAATTGAGTCTTATTTACATAGAAGAAAACCTGATGGACCCATTGACTAAAACATTTAATTAATAGAAACATGATCATCGTGTGAGGTCTAGCACACTGAAAATCATAGGGAGTTTCCTCTAGTGCAAGTAGAAGTTTGTTAGATTTGGGGTCTTAGAACCACCTATTTTTACTTTGATTCAATGGTTGTTTATGGTTTTTAAATATTAAACGTTTAATTAAGTATTGTTCATTGTTATGCATGAATATGATATACTAATTTCAACGAGTATTTGTGGCATTGATAATGTTACGAAAGTTCCCCTATATGAAGAGAACACTAAAATTCATTAGCAATATTATTAAATATAGTTCTATGACTGGATGAAATACTATGATGGGAGGCATAGCATACAGACCATCAGGTGTAAGTACTCGTAATAATATGAGACTTCCTCTCATGGATTTCATACTTAGTAATCTCCAAGATAAGAGATTATGAGAACATACACACTAGTAAGAATTCCACAAGTTTTGGTTGCATCAGATATTCCTATATGTGAGCGAGTGTAAAGATCCTTACACATTAATAGTATCATTAATTTTTTTCATGACATGAACACTTTGATTGACAGACAAAAACTACCACACACATAGTTTTTAGGAAGTAGGTCACGTTCAGTGCATCAAAAGTGGCATATTATTAATGGACAAGTAGAGGAAGGATTTTTCACTTCCATTTATGAATATTGATATCTTATCACATTAACTGAAATAGGACCATTCCATGAAATACCCTGACTATTATGTAATAATTATTTTATATCAGGAATCCATAGAATTATGTATCAAGAATAATTGTTGATGATAATATCATGAAATCATATTGACGAGATATTGAGAGAAAAATATTATATAATTAAATGAGAATTCATCTGTCGATGTCGTTGTTGGAACATTGTGATCGTTCTATTGGTTTCATTACCCATTTCTAGATAGTACTCTTCGACTTTTGGCAAGCATGAATTATTCACACAAGAATGAATCCTATAGTTCCACACATTAAGTGTTTCTAGTGGTATTGGTTAAATTCTATTTGAATTTATTTAAATTAAATGATATTATTATCATGATAGTGGAAAAATTTTATTCATGTTAAAATGATATCATAAATTAAATAAATATTAAATCACTAGATTTGGGGTAAAATGTATTTAATTATTTTACTGAACTTATATTAAATATTTATTTACAAGTTTGTAAATAAAATATTTAATTAAGTGAATATATTATTTATTTACTTATTCGGGTGCCCAGAAAATGGATGTGGAGTTCGAGAAGACCATGTTTGGTATGCTATTAATTTAATTATTTGTAATATGGTAAGTAATTATTTAACCAGTTTTCAAAATTAATAATAATAATAACGCAGCAACTATTTTGTAGCACCGAATTTTATATATTCTGTTTTGTGCTTGTTGGCCCACCTTAAATAATGGTGCAATATTGTTATTAAAAGAATGGGTTTACTTAAAGGTTATGAAAGTATTCAATTGCTATTATGAAATAAGATATTTTAATTGAATCCATATTTTGATAAATAGACATTTATGCTTATTATTCCATGTACCGAACTGCACGCCTGACAAATTGAGAATTATGGAATGGATCAATTTCTCTCTTGAATCCTATTACTACCCCTCTCATAATCGTGAGACGTTCTTTTTGGCCAAAGAACAGTATATTAAGAATGACCAAAACAAGACCCTCGCATCACCTCACTAGCAACCAGAGAATGAGTGGTGTTGATCGGAGGACATTAGAGCACATGTGGATCACTACTAGAGGGATTCTGGTTTGGATTCTCTCAAGCGCAACATGATAATCTGGAAGGGTTATTCAGGGTGATCAATGTCATAAATGAATAAAATAATGAATATCCAGAAATGCTATTCTTTATGAAATTAATTAAATTAATTTTAAACCTGATGGGTAAGATCATCTCTAATGGTTTCATGCCTCTTCCTTATTTATCTAAATCATTGTTTCTATTCCATGGAGACATGCGTTCAACATCGTATTGTTCCTGTAATAATCATTGACCATGTTTCAAATGAAACATGGCTGTTGGCCCAACCGCGCTTCCACGACACACAAAACCTTCAATCCGCACATCCCACACACAACGATGATATTGTATTTATCATTTGAAACAATGTTTGAAATATGTATTGAATTTTTCTAATATATTATAATACAAATATTAAATGAATTACCATTACCTACAATATTACTACCTGACACTCACAACTCTAATATTGTTTCTAGGATAAAACACACATCTCAGAACCAATGGTGATATCCAATTTGTCAGATCTAACACTGTTCAAGAAATATCCTATTATTTTCTAAAATAGTATGTGCCTTTTATATATTTTTTAATATTTTTATTTTTATCTACACCACGCCTCAATGGGCCCTATAAACAAGTGATAACCTTCTACCTCACTTTGCTCATATATCATAGAAAATTTCCATATGGTATAATAAATTTATAATTTTTAACTAGTCAAAAGGATCTTTAAAAATTGTTCTTATTGTCATTGTTTTTTATATAAATATAGAATCATGATATAGACATAAGTATCTATTATGTGATTGTGATTGGATACTTATTCGTAAAAATCCAAATGGATCTAGTTTTAATCCTATCTACATTGAAGGTTTTGAAGCCTTTATATCATTTTCATTAGTAAATTCATATTTTATTTCTAAATGAATAAAGAAATTTATGTGTCAGAAATTTGGTCCTAGAACATTATTAATCATTGACAATATTGGACATCATGTCATTAATTTTGGTTTTCGTAAAGATTCTATTTATTGGCATCAACGTGGTGAAAAGTGATCTGTAGTAGATACACATTTTTTGGTTCTAGATTCATCCTTTTAAATTTTAATGCATCTGTAAGATGGTCCATCTATTCCTAAAAGAACAACTCATAATAAAATTCCAAATCTAAAATCTTAACATTATCAGTTTTACAATTTATTTTCATCCACTGAGGAGGCCTTATATTGGGGAATCCATATGAGAAAATCTATAGTTGTTACAAAATTTATGGATATTAAATTATATTTTTGAATTTCTAATAGTTGTTTCGATCAGATTATTTCTTTGGATAAGTCATTATTGTCTAACATAAATACATTACCAGCATGTTTCTATGAAAGTAAAAGGAAAGTTCAGAATTTTTGTCTAGGTTGTCATAAGATCCATGCATATTCGAATGATATCTTCATATATTAAGGTTAATATGAATTTTTGGATAATTTTCCAACATGTGGATAATAGAGGTATAAAGAGATACCATAAAGAAATTTCAGAGTTCCCATGAAACAGTTGATACATTTTCAAATTACACCTTGTTTACAACATTTATTTATGTCTCGCATCACAACTATATAGATGACATGGCATAAATTAAATATTAACATCACAAAAATCATAAATCATCTATGAGATGTTGAATCTAGGAAATGTTTAGATCCGAAAAATCCTTCTTTATGCAGATCCTCGTAATATATGGTTTAGCCTTTCTACTGATTCTTTTTGTCCATTTGGTGGTTACTATAATCAATAATCATGTTGGACTATTTTTATTACTCCTTAAAAGAATTTTATTTTTATGTTGATGAAGGAAACATATATATATTTGATGCTATTATTTCCAGGACATTCAAATAAGAATATTAATGTCTTTTTGAAACCACTTATTGATGATATTATTTTTCTATAGAACAACAGTGTGACTACATTTGATATAACTGCAGATCATAATTTATACTAATGGTTCGATTATTATGGATGATCAAAGACTTCCCGAAATATGGTTTGTTACTTGTATAGAGAATATATGGTCTAAAATCATTTCTGTAATGAATGGATGAGAACAAAGAATTTATTATTTGTAATGGGGTAAAGGATAATTATTTTGATTATCATTAGATATTTCTTCCTACATATCACCCTATTCAGAAAACATAATTAATTTTAAAAAAGGTTGAATTGATATAGACTCTCCTCCAACAGTTCTCTCATGTGATCATGTAAAATCGTTTTTCTCTTCATTACCTCATGTTACATTTGGGCCAACCATAAATGTGCAAAAGATAAATGGTTTTGGGGGAGATCATATTTTGTTAAAGCGGTGTATTTTATGTCACCTTCTATATTGGTCTGATTTGTTGCCTCATCACATGCTAGATATAATGTATTTTGAGAATAATGTTTTTATAACATGTTTTAGAATCTATTAAACACACATGGTAAGACCAATGATAATTTTAAGGCATGGTTAGATCTTTTGCATATTTTCAGATGTCCAAAAAATGAATTATTTGATGATGAATGATCGCACAAATTAATGAATCCAAAAGTAGTTTACTCACTTTGTAATTAAACCCATTTATTATTCTATCAACATATTAGATATTTGAGATTAATATATGTTTATGCTTCAAATTTTTCAAGTCGCATCAGAAATGGGCATATTACCAGGTAAAAAAGTCATGATTGGCATGTCATAATTGACTGATTACTGTTGGTTGGTTTTAGAGGGATGTTGGAATAATCACATTGGGAGGTGTTGATCGAAATGTCATTTTTTCAATGATATTTTTTGTGGAAACATTGGATTATAATTAATTGAATTCCATTGACAAAAATTTTGGTTATATTTTATGTAAATGGGAGAAAATATTCTCCCTGAGTTTATTTGATTCCACAGAACATTCAATGTTTCTTTTTTCTATATGAAGCTAAATGTGGAGGGTCAGTATAATTCCTGTGGATTTATCCATTTGTGATATGTATTAAATAATTAAAAATGAAATTATGTAACAAAGAATCAATATAAGGGAGATTACTTAAGCATACATTCATGAGGAAATCATAAAATTATACTCAAATTATTTTTAGTCATAATATCCTTCAAATATAATCAGATGAGTCATAATGAGTAAAATGTTGATGACACTGTAGATGATATGTTTTTAGTTTTAAATATCCCTGATCACGGTTTTAGTGGTCATCATGATGAATGAATTGTTGATGATGTACTCTCTAGATACCATACTTAATTTCTGATAAATGGTGAAGAAATTACAGAATTTTTGTTGTAAGTGTTAATTTTATAATATTTCCTAAATATAAAAAAAGATTTATATATTTTAAATAATTTTTTTCCAGTATATATAATTACCATATGAAAAATCAATTTGTACAAATTACATCTGCTACTCTTGATGAACAACATCAATACTTTTTTAAATATTGGTTTCAAACACTAGTATATAATGTTATTACGTTTGAATAATAAATTAATTTTTCAAGGATATCTATAATTAATAATTTTTTTTCTATATGTAACACATCATGAAAATAAAATTTATAGTAGATTATGTGTTCTAAAAAAACCTCCATTGAAATTGATAAAATCGTATTATGGGTATGTTGTTAATGGATTTTAATTTCATACACGCATATATGGTTACTGGATGAAATAAATTAATATTTGATTTTGTTCGAAAGGATACCATAATAAGGGAAGTGAAGATGAAATTTATGGTATGCTTGATGAAATAATTTTGTTTTTTTATCTGGGAGAAAATTATGTTAGAGTGTTTAACATACATTATTATGATATTGATCTGGGGTTGGGAGTTCATCCACGACATAGAGTAATTAAAATTTAATATAAGAGTATTATTACCTCAGATGACCCATTTATGTTGAAAAATCAAGAACATCATGTTTTCTATGAAAATCACTCTGAAATTTCGAGAAATTTGTAGGACTATTGGAGTGTGATAAAAATTAAATCACGTGAATATCATTTTATTGAAAATTAAAATGGTTTTATGGAAGTGAAAAATATGGAATCATTTCAAGAAACAACCCATTATATATCACTTACCAGTTGGGATATAAATATTAAAGATGAAACACCTTATTATAGGGACCAAGATATACATAATGTTGACAAAGTAATAAGTGCAGATGAAACTGAAAGTTATATGGAAGTTTAAAATGAATAAGATGATGATGAAGACCTTAATGTCAATGAAAACAGTGACAAATATGACGATTGATGTATTATATTCAGGAAATTAGTTATATATAATTATAATATTATTATATGTATTAGTTTTTTTAAATTTCATATTTTTATTAATAATCTGTTATATTTAACACTATTTTATTATGACATTTAGTAGTTATTTATTTTTCATATATATTTTTAAAATATCATATTGGTGAGAATATATATGTTAGATGGCTGGAGATGATCCTCATGATGATTTATTACATTCATTCATTGAATCTAAACTTCTTGATGATGATCCCAATTTAGCTTCACCTTCTTAGGTTGGTGTGCCTAATAGGTTGGGGTGCGGACTTAATCGATTACTAATTCCAATTAATATTACAGAGAGATGAGAATCTATTTATTTTGATAGGAATTTACATGGATATGCTTAATTTTTAAATAAGAAATTGATTTCATATTAACAATGTTTATTAATTTTTATAATAATAATATTATTATATATTTATTTCAATTATAAGATTTTTTCTCATTTATCGATTGGCCAAGCTGGTATGATGAAAATAAAATATTTTTCTGAGACATGGGTGGCATGAGACGACATACCCATTACTATGCATGATAACATGATCAACCACTGGATAGTACGTTATTAAATAATATAAATTTTTTAAAATGAATTTAATTACTAACATATTTTTTATTTCCCTTTGAGAATTAAATTTCTAAAAACATCTGATTTTTAGAGAGGCCCAATCAGAGGGGCATGGGATTCATGTATATGTGATATCTTTCGTCACGTTCTATACTACATTAGAAGGCGTGATTTGTAAAAAGAATGTTCTACCATCTTCGATCAGTCTTGTGTATCCCATCATATTGACTATATATTTTCTCAGTTATGGGATGGTATGTGCTCCTTATATCTATGAGAGAATTTTAGGAGGATATTAATAGTTGACATCATATTCGAGAGATGAAAGAGGCCACCCATTGGGCTGAGAGTCTTACATTTGTCATACATCAATGACATATGGTAACAGATTTTATTTAATATTGTATATTTACTATAACTATAACATTTTTTTATATAATGAAAGGAACTATTGGCCCTTCTATTACAATGTATAATTTATATATGAAGATGTATCTTGATCCATATACAGAATAACTTGTCGTTGAATGATACTATCATATTGTTGTTAGGTATTTTTTTAAAAAATCATCAATATTAATTTTATTTTTATTATAATTTGTCATAATTTTCAATGAAATCATAGGATTACGAGACTTCTCATTCACAGGAGAGTCAAGATATGGTCGAATAAAATGTCACTACTAATTTAGGTTTCGATGATGGGGCTTTGAGATAGGTGACTTCTCAGGGTGTCAGGAAAGGCCGAGTGGTTCTAAAATGACAACTATGAGTTATTATAGAACTTCTATGATTTAATCCGGGAAAGAAATGAGATGTCATGGAGAGTTTTCATCGACATTGTCATCTGATACACATTATGAGTAGAGGATGGAATCTCATGATGAGATGATACAGTATATGTAGAAACATAGTGAGGAGGATTGTGGGTAGTGACGTCTTAGCAACAATAAGATAATTGAGTATATTTTTCAACTTGCACGTGGAATTGGAATGGATTTTCCTCCCCCTGTTCTATCAAGTGATAATCCTCCTCCTGATTTGATTCGATGATTTTTTAATATTTTTAGGACTATTTTGTAATTTGGTATGATAGAAATATTATATTTGAAATTATGTGGTACATTTATGTGTGTATTAATTTTTTTAAATCCATTTTAATATTTTTTTGTATTTTTAAATTTATTTATTTTTAAATTTATTTATTTATAAATAATTTAATTACTTTTTTTAAAAAATTTATATATGATAAATTATTCATCCTTCAAAAAAGGAGTGTAAATAATATTTCAGGAATTTTTGTTGAATGATTGTATATCGATCACATAGACGGTTTTATGCTACATAGCATCACAAATAATTAAATTTTAGATGCCTTCGTCCATGATGGGATAATTCCAATGGTCAATCGTCACAAGAAGTCATTTATGCAGAGAATCTATTGCAAATGCATTGTCTCTAATATAATAAATTCATGATGTGATAGTCATGTCCCCTATCTCAAATTAATGAAAATAATGAGTCTAAGATATTTATAGATTGAGTCTATAACACATTTTTTTCATATACTATACTTTATGAGAATAATGACTCTTATTTAATGAATTATTAATTCTTGTAGCTATATTCACGCATCCACCATTATCCAAAATAGGTTCAAATTGGATATATTCCATAAATGTAGAAACATGATGGAATTCATCACTATTGGATCATAATTCATATCCAAATAAACAATAGACCCTATTATGAAATCCATAATCCTATTATACTCATTATTTAATTAGATTGTAGTCCCCATATAAGAAATACTTTTTGAAATATGATGTAGTGGGTTATCATGCTAATTTATAAGAGTATTGATGCCTAAGACTGGGCCACCCCTATGTATCCTGAAAGACACAATAGATGAACAAAATAATCATTGATTGTATGAGGAGAATCATCATTAAATAAATGTTTCTTCGCAATACCATTCATTCGGATAAATGAGGCCATCAAACAATAAAATTAATCTAATGTGAAAATTAATTTTTCAATTCACTATCACTAAATCAGATGTGGGGGAAGTATGTTAGGGATGAAAATTTCTAATAATATCATTGTTTTCCACTCATGTATTGAAATTATTATACCCTAGGTAATTTTTTTGTGATGTCTATCCCATACCGGTTTCCCTGAGGATCATTTCCTTATAAATAATCTCAGATGTGATACTCGTCCTATCACCAATTATTATTAGGATGGAACCTCAAAAGTTATTATCTATTGGACATTATATGATTTGAATGAAAATAAAGGGTCATAAAAAATCTATTAAGACCATGGTGTTCCCTAATTATCATGTTAGTATAATTTCGTTGAACTAGTTTTAGATAGATAATGATGTTTTAGGGTGGATAATGTGGCTCCATGGTGGTACCCAGTTCCAAATGTATATCTAATAAAAATGTCCAATTTGATTTACCTAGTAATGGGGAAAATGGTGATACAAAATTAAGATAATTTTGATCAGATAAATTCTTATTTACAGAGAAGCCAAATTATGTGGTCTTTAGATTTGGGGTGGGGGATTTTGGATCAAAACTATCTACCAAATCTGTTTAGAAGAGGATAAATGAAAAATATATCATATGGATTATGTACTATTCCTATAAAAAATTCATTTTACGATTGAATACAATAATTTCTTATGTGTTGAGTTTTGAAGGAATGTTTTAAATAAACAGATTCTAAAATAGAATGCTTGATGGGAGGATATGATGAAAAACCATGAACTAGATATGGGGACTGAAAATTAAAATCATCTGATGAGTAATCTTTTTAAATAAATTGTAGTACTCCATCTTCTACCACCTAATAGAATTGGAAAAATTATATTTCATACAAAAACTATTATAAAATAGTGTATACAATTATTTATTGTTAATAGGATTCCCAAAATCCACTTCATGGTAAAAATTCATGAAAATATGTTTAGGGAGTAACTTGGTGAAATCAATATTGTAACATATATGAGAAAACAGGGAGAACAGTATGTGAAGGGTGGAATTATAAACCTTAAAGAAACAAACTAGACTGTTTCATTGAAAATTTAAAAAATCCATTCTATACAGAGGTAATTGGGAATGAAGTAGACATATCTATATTTCTGTAGAAGCTGGTTCGAATCAAATGTGGGAAACAATCAACCAGAAAAAGTGGGATAATCCGTAATTATCATAAACCAGAAACTCCTATGACCTGAATGTAGTGAAACATTATTTAAATAATAAATTGATTTATATGTTATGGGTCTCAAGGAAAAAAAAATCTATAATCTATAATCCCTATGAATAATTAATTAAAATACAAAAGGTTTTAATTAGGGGTAGATATTACTCATACATTTCAATCATTATCCTAGGATAAAGAGATGTTTCCTATAAAAATTTTGGAGGACAGAGGGAGCAATTATTCCATATATACCTTGTATTAATATATTAAGTCCAAAAGTAATTTTGAAAAATATATTCAATTAAAATTGTATTTTAATATATTTTTAATGTACTATTTATTATTTCAACAACACCTTTTTAATGATATTAATAATGTAAAAAATAACTATACTAAATTCCATGTTGATAAAAAGTATCAATCTCTTGATTTCCAATCTCATGATTTCCAATATCCCTTCAAAGATCACTACAAGAGGCGGTAATTTTTTAAAATAGTTTCAATGTATTGGGATAAAAAAATTAAAAAAATAGAAAATTTTGACACATAGACAAAAAAAGTAAAAATAAGTTATGTATATAAAATAATCAATAAAAATGTAATAAATTACATAAATGATATTTATTATTGTTTTTCTACATAATAAATATGGATACATTAAAATTACATAAAAGTAGCAACAACATAAACTGATTTTTAAAAATATTTACAATCTATTCCAATTTCTCATACAAAACATAATTTGATTCTCTAAAATCTAAGCTATGAGGGATTAAACATTGGATGATTATTAAATAACATTATCTATAAAGAAATTCATGTCCCATATATCATATCTAATATTAATTAATTTATTCAATTCAATTTAAAATATAGTCCACTCATGGAATATATACCCGAACTATAATCATTATTAGTTTAGTGTGTTTGATTCGTGAAAAAATTAATTATAAACATAGAAAATGTATTATAATAAGTCTTGGTACCTAATATTTTAATGAATATATTTTCTTAATTATATCTGATCATTGTATTATATTATTGATTGTTATCAAATTGGTTTTATGTTTATATGAAAGTGGATTCAAATTATAAAATATGAGGTTTAAAAAAGATATAAGAAGAATGGTGTCTTTATAGAATTTTGATGATTTATTTATTATAGGTGGATAAGGTATTAAATAATTGATAAAACAAAATCTTTTTTGTCAAGACAAAACTATGGTTAAATTAATGTTTGAAGTCATGGTATATAGAATTTTTTATAGAAGGAAATGAGGGTAAATTCTTGATTCATAGAAAAATGTATTGTATTATATAACTATCATTCTGAAGTACATTTTTTATTGATATTTGTGATTCATAAATTTGGTGGAAAACATAATATATGAAACCCATGAATCAATTATCACCATGGTTTTGGGAAATAATCATGATCCAAGGTGTAGTGTATATCATTTTAACTTAATATGTTACCATCAATTTGATGATTATACTATGTTGTATTTAAAATTATTCAGTTACATGGAGGATTAAAAATTGAAATAGTTCGAAAAACATCTAATAGTGTATGTTATAATTCAATTGGGTAATTTAAAGAAATATTTTATGAAATGGGATATGAATTATTTTTTGAGATTTATCTGGTATATTTTTCATAAAAATAGGAAATGTGGTCATATAATTTATTATGGGTTTAAACCTTTTCTTAAAAGGAATTTCTAGAAGTTAGTGGTATCATAGAGATAAAATAACACCATCTTTTTGGGAAAACAATGTCGAGGTATGTTTCAACTATAAAATTTCAAAAAATATTATTAATTTATTTTGATATTGGCATGGATTTGGATGATTTTCTTTTTTAAATCATGAAATTGAACAAGAAATCAATTTTTGTTTACCTGATGATTCTATATGTCTCTCAAAAAATATATATTTTATAGATTTTTGAGAAATAAAAAAAATTATTAATTATTTTTTTAGTGATTATGAATAAAAAAGGATAGAAATTTTTTAATGATAAAGAAAATGTTGAATATTTAATTAAAGGGATACTTTTATGAGATATTTTCAATAATAGAATAAAAAATTAGAATTTATGTTTGGTCTGATAACACAAAAAAGTGAGAAAACTCTTCCATATAATAATTTTACTGAGAGAGTTGTTTGAGAAGAATGTAGATATTATTGGAGATCATATCATATTATTTAATATGTATATAATAGAATGAAAAATTACAGAATGGTGTATTGATCATCTAATGACACTATTATGTTGAGTGGAACATGTGTCATACATTTTTCTATCAGAATATTAAAACATTGAGTTAATAGATAAGAGGATGTACTGACCCTTGATTTTAACATTGAGTTGATCCCGTGAAATTTTAATTATTTTAGTGAATCATAATTTTCATGGCCAATGTACTTATCATTGATGTATGATTCGTGGATGAATCCCCTTTTGGGTGAACATAGTAAAATACATAGTCCATTGCACAATAATTTACATATATAAATGGTGGTCATGTTTACTTTGAAATGGAATGTTCATGTTTTCTTGGTAACATTATTATAATAACTATTTTAAGAATAAAACTGAACACCCTAATTCATCCTCTCCATCATGGGGAATTTGGGGCCTTATATTTTCAATAATTGGTATCAAAGTTGAATGTTACTTTTTATTGAATCTATTTCATGTAAATATTTTTCCTGGATAATTTCAATAATATAATAACAGTTTTATTTTCTATGCCTATAATTACGATATTATAAATTTCAATATGAGATCACCTCTATGATCTCATATTCCTGATGTTATGTTTTACAATAATTCATTGATGTCTAATAATCATAGGATGATTTTATTGAATTAAATAGATAAGAAGCTACTCAAAATTGATGAAAGGTAACAAATAATTTTAATAAAGATATTACTATTAATAATTATAAAAATATTATGTTTTTTAATTATAAGAAATTAGTTGGTTGTGATTTATCCAATATATGTGAATGAAATATAAATTTCATGTTTATGAATCTACATGTCTTAGAAATCATGTATGATGATATGACCCAAATGGTCTGAAGGCCTTCCTTTTTATTGATTTCTGATAACCCCCATTTAGTGGGATGATAGGAACCCTTATAAGGCCCATATTCTTGAATATTACATTTCACGTAGGATTGGAGACATTAAAAGACCCTTAGGACTTTATGAAAACTTATAGACTATTTCTAGTTGAATCCTCCCTTCCCCAACATTTGCATTATTATCATCTCTCCACCTTTGCATGGTTGTTCGGCTAGCTATCCTATGTAGAGATGCACATTCCTGGTACTAATGGTAATGTAATACCATCTCATTCTTCCAAATCCATTATCCTTACTTTGGTTAGTGTTCTCTACTCTTGAATCCACTTTTGGATTTGGTTCCTTATAGAATATGTATGTGCATCCGTATATCATATGGACCTGAAGGCCATGAGGTGTCCCGAAGGCCTTGAGGTGGCCCAAAATCCATACTGACTCAATGGTATTGGTGGTCAAAAGGCCTTACGAACTCAAATCCCAAACCAATTGCTTAAAGGGAATTGTTCTGGCTATTACAATACCGAATAGTACCTGCTATAGTCCTTGCTGCAGTGCTCACACTGTACTACTAAAGTACTACTACAATGACTTCTACAATATTTCTATAGTACCCTTGAAATTAGGAATATTTATGGTTTCAAACCTAGGTCCCATGGATTCAAAAAAATATTACTCACCAAATGGGCCAGGGCTCATGTACCATGTATTATGATATAAATATATTTCCTAATGAAAATATTTATCTGTTTTCCAATGACATGATTTATGTCATCGGATCCATTAGTGAAATTAATACTTAAATAAAGGATGTGGTTATTATGGATAATATTCTATGAATATTCCCACATTTAAACAGTCTATTGGTGTTGGCTATTAAATAATTAAATTTGAACGAGTTTTTAATTTATGATATTTAAAGTAACATGGAATCTATTGATATTTATGTGAAACATGAAAGATAAATAAGTCACATTGTCATGACCCACCTTCACCAAGATGAAGAAAGGGACTATAGATTTCCAATACCTTCCTTCCTCATGTTGAAGGAGATATAATGTCCCCCAAGACCCACCTTCACCAAGATGATTGAAGGGGAAGAAGATTTCCATGCCATTCCTTCCTCAAGTTGAAGGAGATATAATAACCCCCCGAGATCCACCTCCAATAGGCCCTAGAGTGGCGACTAGCACCATGGGAATATAATCACATGTAAAATGGAAGTTATTACTCTTTTTCATTAGTTGGATCAAGGGATAGGATTGTAAATCCCAAAAAACATCAAAACTAGAAGTCAAAGTAAATCCAAAACAATACATTCTCATATTCATGTTTCAACAAAAATTGCTAAAAATTTAAAGAGAACTCCAAAGGATAGTACCAAATGAAAAGAAATGAAAAGAAATGATGTTGACGGTCTGAGAATCCAGGAAAATAGGGAGAAAAACTATCCTTGATGTCCACCTAGAAACCTGAATGTAGTTTTATATATGTAGATTGAGCATACAGGTATAGAGAATTATAAAAACTAAAAGATCTTGTGCACTATTGTGGATGCATTCTAATTCCATGTGGGAAAATGAGATAATTGAAGTATGTAGAAGGGATATTATCCACCCAATACTTACCAAGGTGGGATTCCCAAATTTCAGAAGTTATGTAATGTAATATTAATAACACATCGATGTTTTGGAACCCCACACCACTTTCCCACTAGTTATTGGTGACATCCTACGCATCAGACCACCCCCACCATTCTCACTGTAGTCCCACTGTCATCCCCTACCAACACACACCTGGGCTACCACAACCACACATCCCGCCCACAAACACCTGGTCCATAATGATCATAGGTAACTACGTCCATAGACGTCTGGGCCTGAACAACTACTACCACGCCAGAAGACACCTGGGCCTCATTCCAAAGACACTTGGGAAATAAACTTTCCACACACACCTGGGAAAACAATCACAACAACCAAGACCAAAGAATCATGGTCTATAATGAACCTCAGACAATCACATCCTACACAAATAGACTTGGGAAACTCGGTAAAGGGAGTATAAAAAAGCTAATAACCAGTCACTCATAGGAGTGTTTGGGAAACACTCTCTCCCATGAAATGGGGGTGTTTGAAATGAAGTGATCAACTTGGGTGGGGCTCGAATAAGAAACACAAGAACAAAATTATATATATATGTAAAAAATAACTCATCCCAAAAGAGAGGTTCTAAAAGAATCTCGTACACAAACACCCTCATTAAAATTCATTCATAAAAAGCACAATTACCACAACCAAGTCACAACTCTTTCCTAGAAAACAATTCCCCATTGAACCCATTCTTGTTTCACCTTCAAGTGGATCCATTTAAATAATTCCTCACTACTGAGAAACTAACAGGAATAGCCACAAACCAAAAAATGAAAATCAACCATGTAGAATATTAAGCATTTAGGCCAAGTTCTATTGTTAAGTCAAAACAAAAAAATGTATCGATGATATCCCATGATGTATTGGAACCAAACCAAGCCCCATAATACTACCACACACATACACACATCCAAAAACCAATAACTACATCACAACAGGGGATCCCATCCCCAGCCAGATCACCCAACAAGCATCTAGCATAACAACCACACATGTTACCAATATAGAGTAAGGGAGTTTCTAGATTCAAATGCACCATTAATTAAGTATATCCTTTTCGTCTGGTTAGCTTGGGTGATCACACAAGGATTCTTGTACACTGGACATATGTTAAATCAAAATAATTTACATGAATAACCACGTTCCATGTTACAACCTTTCAATCATCACAGAAGATAGGGGTTTTTTAGTACACAAGGAATGACCACTAATAGACATTATTTTTAGTGGACAAAATCCAATACAATTAATAACATATAAGCAAGGTTAATATAGTATAGAAGCATCATCAAACATTCCCCTTCATTCATTAAAAGTATGTTAACTATCTTCGTTAATGTTAGGTTTCATCCATCCTCGTAGGAACATTATCGTACCCACCCCACATGATACACAGTAAGGAGATACAAAGGAAGAACCCTACCTAGATGGTCAACAATCGAAGTTCTTCCCCATGTGATAAGAGCTGGGGATGCATGAATTACAGGGTTGGTTCCTCAAGGACTCAAAGAGTGTGCAGGAAAGGCTCCATCACAGGTGCGCCACTAGCCTCAGGAAGGGGGGACTCAAAACTCACTAACGAAAGAAAACGAGACTATCCATGAAGAATGAAGAATCCCCGTGTGATAAAAGGTACGATCCCAGAGTTACAGGATATGAAATATTGAATGTATTTAAGGAAAGATCGTGTATTCACCATGAAGTATAATGGTTACAAATGATGTAATTAATTGTTATTTAATAATTATCATCAGATATGTGACCATAAAAGTTGTGAGTTAAAGGGTTTTCTTTATAAGGATGAAAATGCATAATAGTGGTGGAAATGGAATATATGGTAAATGGGTGTGGGACCGAGAAAACACGACATGTTTTGGTAAGTCAATGGTTGACTGGCTCTTGGATGATTTTTGATATAATCTATAGTGTTTAAACGTATTTGAAAGGTGAATTAAAACACTCTTAAGTCAAAATATACGGTGTGGGAGTGGAACTGGAAAAAGAAACAATGGTGGGACACCATTTTGTGAGACACTATAAATTGTGCCATGGTCACGGTGCCACCGTCACAATGTCACCTTCATAGTGCCACCCTCATGATGCCACCCTCACAGTGCACCCTCATGGTGATACCATCATAGTGCACCCTCATGGTGCCACCATCATGGTGCCCCCTCAAGGTGCCACCCTCATGGTGCACCCACACAGTGCCACCGTCATGATGTATGTCTCATGGTTCCATCGTCATGGTGCCACCCCTACGGTGACACCCACATGGTTCAACTGTATTGGTGAGAAATTTTGATGGTGCGGCCACCACGTTACCCCCGTCACAATGTCATCTCGACCAGTGCCACCATCACGGTGCCACAATTTCAGTGGAACCGTTTGATGGGACTGTGTTTTAGGAAAAGTAATAGACAAGGAGGGTTCTATCCATTACATTAGATACCTCTTAATCAAATACCTCCCAAAAGAATCAAAACTAGAATCAAAGAAAAAAGGGGTGTCCAAATAACTTCCTCAAAAGATACCTATCAAGAAGAAACCTCCTCAACATCTTGGAACACCTCTCCCTCAAGTAACCACACAATCATATAATGATGTCACTATCCTGACATATGGATTATGTAGTACCTTCAACCATGTCAAGATATTATTCACATTGGGAAGCACTAACTCATCTGAATGAGTTTAATCACATCCACATTTATGCATCTTGATTAGGGATTTTCTCCCCCACCTCCCCACTATCTTGACTCTTCACACACATTTAGAGAAAAAGTATAACAACACATTTCCTGGTAAACAAGGTCACGAAATACATCACAAGAAGAATTAAACAAAATAGATGAAAACTAAAAACACCTCTGGGTACTGGGCGTGCAACTGTACCACCCATTCCCAAGTACACTCCTTGACCCCCATGTGCCTCCATAACTCACAATCTAAGGAAATGGATCGTCCACAAATCACATTCTCCTCATGAACTTTGATCAACACTGGTCACTCTACAAACGTCATGTGGCCTTAAATATCCAGCTTTCCCTAGTTAAGGACGTTTGAATAATCATTTAGATACCGATAGGAATAAGACACACGTAAGATGTTGTTCACCCTCAGTTGTGGAGGTGGTAGCGCTAGCTGATAAGTCACATATTCGACCCACCACAACATATCGAAGGGTTCGACGAACCTAGGATAAATCTTACTCCCCCTGTCGAACTGCTATTGCCCATTCCAAGGGGAGACCTTCAAGAACATGGGTTCCCTGACCTCAAACTCAAAGGGTCTCCTCATATGATCATCATTTGACTTCTACTCGTCCTAAACTGCCTTTATCCTCTCGATTATAAGCTGAAACTTCTTCATCATGCTCTGCACTAACTTCGGGCCAACAACACTTACTTCCCCAACCCATGGCTAGCACAAGATAGATCAACACGACCACCCATAAAAGGCTTCAAATAGAGCCTTTCCAATTTTGGAGTGATTGAAATTATTTTAGGCGAACTCTACAAGAGGCAAGTGTAACACCCATGATCCCCCATTGTCCAAAACAAATGCTAGTAGAATATCCTCCAATGTTTGGATGGTGTGCTCTTTTTCCCCATCTGACTGGGGGTGGAAAGTAGTGTTGAGGAATATTTGGGTACCAAAAACTTGTTTCAACCCATTAAATACCAGTGAGGAAAACCTGGTATCATGATTGAAGTCTATGGACATCAAAACTCCATGAAACTGTACCACTTAGTCTATGTACCTCTATGCTTTGGAATCTACCACACATGACTCCTAGATTTCAAAGAATTGAGATGGTTTTTTTATCCAGTCCACCAAAACCCCTATAGTATCAAAACCCCCATGACCTCTAGGTAGTCCCATGGCGAAATATGTCGAGATTTCATCCAAAATCCACTGAAGGACATCTAAAGATTCTAATAGGCCTCCTGGGACGTGGTGTTCATCCTTTAATTGATGACACGTGATGAAATTTTCCACAAACTCCACCACTGCCCACCTCACCCTGAACCACCAAAACGGACCTCTCAATCACCAATACAGCATGGAATTTTATGACGGTACCTCCATGGGCGATTTGTAGATCTCACCAAGAAATCTCTTGCATATTCCAACCGGGACAAACAACTTTCCATTAATAAACATCTGATTATATCTGTCATCTGACCATCCACCATGGGAATCAACCAAGTAAACATGGTCATGCATTACATTATACTATAAGTCCCCCCATAGGGAATCCTCCACCTACTGCAACTGAGAGGACTGCGCTGTCATCAGAAACAGAAATCCTATACCATCCACCACCCATTCATCCATGTGTAGGGAATCCAACTCCTCAATCGCCTTCAAACCATCTGCTGATTCTCGAACCACATCCTTCTATGAATTTCTACTAAAGGAATCATCCACTACTTTCTATTTTCTTGAGGTGTTTCAAATTTCAATGTTGTTATCCTGAAGAAACTCCATCCAACTCTGTTGCGGCATGTTTAGGTCTCACTGAGAGAAGATATAACTCAATCCCTTGTGATACGTGAAGACTATAAAGAACTATTAAATGTGGTTGTGCATCCTCAACATTAATGAAAACATAAACTCTATGGGATCTAATTCATGGGTGGCATAGTTACTCTCATGGAGACGTAACATCCTAGACCCATATGAGATCACCCCTGTTGTTGCATCAGCACACACCCCATGCCTTATCCTGAAGCATCACATGACACCTCAAACATCACCATTTCTTCTGGATTCATCAACACTAGGGAACTAACAAACATCCCATTCAGATAAAAAAAGGATTCCTAAAATTTTTCACTCCACATGATGTCCTGGTCCTTTCTGGTCATTTTTTTAAATGAATGAATGGGCTCCACTCGCCACCTGCCCGTAGCTACCCCACTCACCGACGAAAGTCACTCGTTGTCCATCCATATTCGAAAACATGATCCTTCTTCGGAAGAATTAAATATTATCACATACAGAGAACATATAGTTGATTCCTTAAATGACATCATATGACTACATCGACATCAAAATAATTTCCCAACTAGACTGATGTGGTCTAAACATTAGTCTACATCCCTAACAAAGATGAGACAAACTGGTCCAACATCCGACTCATATACTCAAAAGTCGGGGTATGGAAAGTCTCCATGTGTCAAGACCCAAGATATGATATATACTAAGTGAAATAAAGGAGTATGGTGATCTTGAATCAAACAAGGAACAAAAAATTGTACAAAACAAGATGATCATACCTCGAATGTCCTGCAGCCCCACTAGAACTGCTCCCTCCGCAGCGTGCAACTGCCCATTCCCAGCTCCTTTTCCCCTTGGCTGTTAGCCGCCTCCCCAACCATGCCTGGGTTAAGGTCCCTATGGAGCCCCTGAATATGCCCCCCTCCATCAATGTATTCTATCGGAGGAGCGATATCTCGCTGTCCCTTTTGTTGATTCTACTGAAAGTGTATGGTTGGAAACTATTGCTGCTTGGGTGAGCATTGAACCTGCCCAACCCCACTATACATCACTCCATTTTGGTATTGATTCCAATGATGCCTAGGTCTACAATATATTAGTCATATCGGTCCTACGCCCGCAAGGAAGTGGCAAGGACTGGATGATCAAAACAAAAACTGTATGGATCATTTCTCCACTGGCTGAATCCTGGACAGAACAGACACTTGAGGTCTACTACTGAATGATTTAACCATTAAAGAGTGAAAATATATATCTTCTCTAGGAACACCTCCCACAGTGTGCATTCTCTCTACCACATAAATCTTATTCTAGACCACTATGTATGTCGGTAGAGTGAATAGAGTAACATCGTACTAAAAAGAAGGTTTGAGTGTCTCCTCTGAACATCTCACTCGAGAATCCTCATCCGGAAAAAGGTCCAAAGAAAAGTGAAGAAGATCCTTGAACATGATCTCAAACTCCCTCACTAATATGCTCCCCTACTGAAGGGAGAGTAGATCCTTCCCCTTTTCCACCTTCATTGTGGATGAGAGAAATTCTACCTGGAACTCCCTATCGATGTCTGTCCACAAAAGCTTAGCTTCCCTTCTCTCCCCAAGGAAGAGCGTCCACCACGGATGTGCCACTCCCCACATCTGTCATACAACCATAGGAACCTAGTACTCTATCGTAGTATGGATCAAGTTGAATGCTATCACAAGCTCCTCAAGACAGATCTTTGTCTCTGTATCTGAGACGCTGCCCTTGTACTTCAGGAGTGTCTGTCGCTGGCAGGGATGCAGCATCCTCTTCCCCGAGTCGTCCTCCTCCTCTAAATCATCCCTCTATTGATCAGTCAAATCAGCCTCTTGGGCCTCAATTTCCTATGCTACATGTGGTCATCATCCTAGTACCATAGCTGCAAGGTAAAAAAGGAATGAGTAAGCCTGATTATTGTATAAGATTTCATTTATATTTTTCATAGACCTTTTATATATTTTAATTCACTAAAATACCCAAGACACACAGGAACACAAGTCATTATTATTCATGTAACTTTCCTAGCGTCTCTACCCTAAAATCTATGTAGCCTCACTTGGATTTTTGGTTGGTCGAAATTCCGTGCGTCCGATCTCGGGGGGCCCTAAAATTCAGTGTCTTAGCCAGTCTTCCCTAGCCTATTTTCATGCACCATGATTTCCTAACACTGTTTCCCTACCATCCCGTTTAATCCTCACTGTGCCTAACGCCAGACTCTATCCTATCACTCAACCACTCCTCTGATACCATTTTTTCATGACTTGCCTTCAACAAGTTGTGGGATGTGACATCAGAATGCCAAACCCTTCTTTTCTCGTGTTTAATGACAAATAAAGACCTCTGAGACCTTCCTTCAATAGGACCCGGAGTGGACACTATCACCAAGGGTATATAATAACTCATATAATGGAAGGAATTACCCATTTTATTTAGTGGTATTGGGAGATATGATAGTAAATCCCAAACAACAACAAAACTGGAAGTAAATGTAAATCCTAAATAATACATTCCCATATGAATGATTCAATAATAAGTGCTACAAAAATATAGAGAATTCTATATGAATGTTTAAAAAGAAAATAAAAGAAATGACGTCAACAATATAGGTGTCTGAGAAAATAGGGTCTTTCATGGTCATCAATGTTGTCCTGGAAACCTGAACGTAGTTTTAGATACATAGGGTGAGAATATAGGTATACTCAGTAGGAAAAAATAAAAGCTCTCGTGAAAAAGTGGGGTGGAAATATAATTCTCGGTAAGAAAAAGAAGATATCCAAAGTACCTAAAAAGGAAATTATCGACCCAAAAGATACCAAGACATGCTCACCAAATAATACAAGTCATGTAATGTAATAGTAATAACAAATCCATTTTTGGGTACCTCGTTCTACATTCCCACTGGTTTTTTGGAGAAATCTTATGCATCAGAGCTCCCCCTCCATTCTCACTACAGTCCCACTAACATCCCCCGCCTACACACAACCAGGATACCACAACTACACATCCCACCTGCAAAAACATGATCCACAACAACCATACATTACCCCAACCGCAAACACCTAGGCCCGAACAACTACTGCCACGCCTAAAGACACATGGGCATCATCTCAAAGACACAAGGGAAACCACCTTCATGTAAACACACGGAAAACCACCACATCTACCCTACCCAAAGAATCCTAGGATAAAGTGGATGTCAGGCCATAAAAGCTTGCTCAATGAGTCTTGGTCTACTTAGGAAATAAAGCAGAAAAGGAGCTAATGACTAGCCACTCATATGAGTGTTGGAAAAAAAACTCCCCCATGAAATGTGGGTGTTCAACACGATGTTCTCAACTTGTGTGGGGGACGAATAAGAAACAAAAGAACTCAATTATACATATATGTAAACAAGAACGCATCCAAACATAGGGGTTCCAAAACAAGCCCATACACAAGCACCCTCAATGCTATTCATTCATAAAAATCAAAACAGCTACAACCAATTCACAACACATTGCCAAAAAAAGTTACCCATTGAACCCATTCTTGTTACCACCTTCAGGTGGTTCCATTTGAATAATTCTTCACCACTGGTCAACTAATAAGAATATCTACATGCCAACTAAGGAAAAACAACTAAGAAGCAGATTAATCATTCACACCTGGATCTCTTGTAAAGTCACATCAACAAAATGGATCTATGACATCCCTCAATGTACAAGAACCAAACCAAGCCCCTACATATGGCCCCACATGGCCTCAGATCCACAACCCAACCATTGCACCACAATAAGGGATTCATCCATGTCCACATCACCCCAAGAGAATCAAGAAGAATAACCACACATGTTACCAAGATAGAGTGTTGATGTTTCCAGATTCTAATACACCATTCATTAAGTATCTCCTTTCCGTTTGGTTAATCATGGTGATCACACAAGAATTCTGGTTCATTGATCATCAATTTAATTAACCATATTTATGTTAATAACAAATATCAATGTTACATCCATTCAATAATCCCTAGAGATAGGGGTTCGTTAGTGCACAAGGAAAGGCCACCAACATCCATAATTTTCATTGTACATGAGCCAATAAAATTCAATACTTATAAGAATGGGTAAAAGAGTAAATCAACACCATCAAATACACCCATTAATTCATTAAAAATCTATTTGTTATCTTTGTTAAGGTAACGTTTCATCCAAACTCATTGAAACATAATCATACCACCCCACCTGATACATAGTAATGATAGACGAATGATGAACCCTACTGGGATGATCAAAAATCGATGTTTTTCTCAATGTACCATGAACTGGGGATGTGTGACTTCCCTGGGAGGAACCCTTAGGACTCCAAGAGTGATCATGATAGGTACCGAGACATGCTCACCACTATCCTTAGGTAGGGGGTCTCCAAATGCACCAATGAAAGTAAATATTACTACCCAAGAAGAATGAAGAATTCACGTGTGATAAAAGGTAAGAACATGGGGTTACGGGATAATAAATATTCATCTTATTTAATGGTGAACTGTGGTTTCACCATGCAGTTGGATGGTTACACATCATGGAATTAATTATTATTTAATAATTCTCATCAGAGTGGTGGCCATAATATTTGGGTGTTAAAGGGTTTCCATTACACAGAGGAAAACACATAATAGTGGTGGAAATCGAAAGTATATGAAAGGTGTGTGGCATCGAGGAAAACACCATTCATTTTAATAAGTCAAGGGCTGCCAAAATCATGGGGGGTTATTGATATCATTTATGGTCGATTAATCTCTTTTCAAGGGGTATTAAAACACTCTTGCGTCAAATGATACATTGTAGGAGCGAAACTGGAAAAAGAAACCAAGGAGGGACATCGTTTGGTGAGATAACGTAAATGGTTCCATGATCATGGTTTCACCATCATGGTGTCACCCTCATGGTGCAACCATAATGTTGCACCCTTGTGGTGCCACCATCAAGGTTCCATCCTCATGGTTCCACCATCATCGTGTCGTCATGACCCATGACACTGTCATGGTACCACAGTGTATCATCATATTAAATGGCCCTAAAGCCCATGTGGTGTCCCAAAGGACGTGATCTGGCCCTAAAGCCTTAAATACCCAAAGGTCTCAGTGCCCTGATTGCCTTAAGGAGTCCAAGCCCAAATCAGTGGCACAAGGTGAATAGTTCTGGCTGCTATAATACTGAACAGCACTTGATACAGTAACTATTACAGTCTCTGCTATAGTACTTGCATGCTACTACTAAAGTACTACTAAATTTCTTACAACAATATTTCTATAGTACACCACAATTATTCATCTTCTTGGTTTCGAACCTAGGTCTCATGGATTCAATTAGACTATCCTCACCAACTGGGTTGAGGCGCACATTCCATATATGATGATATGAAGATATATCATAATGAATAAATTTATTGGTCTTCCAACTACACCAACTGGAGAATGGCGCAATTAGGGTTCCGCCTTAAGCGGTTCCCTCAACCGGACGTCAGCGCCTCTGCATCGGCCCGACTTCTCTTCTTCCGCATCTTTTTTCATTTCATTTTTCCTCTCCCTTCTTTGTCCATCATCGAGCTGCGAACAATGACTTGCCCTCTTCGTTGCGTGGTCTCCGAGTCTGATGTTGGTCGTTGCACGTCTTCTATCTCTGAGGACTTTCAGGTGAAGTTTCCATCTTTCTACAGTGAGGGCGAACATCTCGGTCTTCGGATGTGATTCTTTTAGATCTGCTCATTGCAGCATGGGGATGCCTTCCACGATCCGGTGGTGGCGGTGCTTCCTTTCTGAAGTTCCCTTGTGTGAATACGAAGGACTTTGAATGGCTCGGGTTCCTTCGAGCGACAGAATATTCTGTTTCAATGGAGGTATGCAGACTGTGGTGGGTCGGTTCCATGCCTGCTTTATTGCATTTGATTTTATCTGCTCGGGATGTTCTGCCGTTCTTGTCTGCTGGTTGTGACCCGCGGCGTCTGCAATGTGGTTTTGACGGCTGTTCTGCTCAATGGTTGAGTGTGGGCTTCTCTGGTCAATGTTTTGGTTCCCCTGTAGTCGGCTTTGTCTCTCCCTTAGGCTCTGATCAGAAATTCAGATCAGGGCCACCCAGAAATTGGCTGTTTTCGCTTCTTTTGCGGAGTCATGCGGTGGTCGGGTTTCCCCCGTTGATGCCTCATCCGGTTTTCCATTTGAGGATTTATGATTGAAGGGAGTTGCGAATTGGATTGGAGGGCCAATTTGCAACGAGCTCGGCTGCACTGTTTGGATCTTTTGATCTTTCCCATGGTTTTTCCATCTTATGATCTACGAATGGTGGTGTTCGGTTTTGGAGGTCTCAGGTGGAGGCCGAGGGATGTGAATTTCATGATGCATTGAGATGTGACTTCGGTTGTGTTTGGTTCTGTGTTTTCCATTTTGGTTGCTGGTGGATTTGTGAGCATTGGTTACTTCATCGTTGCATTTGGCAGGCGTTGCGGCATATTGTAGTTTAACGTTGGGTGGGTGACCTCAAAAGAGGGATGGGTGAGTTTTCACTCATCATCGGCCATTTGTCCTTTTGGATGGACAGACACGTTTTTGGATCTTCTCCACTGTGTTTCTGTCTGTATTTGTCTTGCATCAGGTTGATAGTGCTCTGTTTTCACATGCACATTCGGGTGGGCGGCTCGAAAGAGAGATAGGTGTGCTGGCACCTATCATCTGGTCTTCCATCTGCATCTCAGTATGGATTGTGAGAGTGCTCTGCCGCGTTGTGTTGCTAGCATGAAACAACTTCTTGGCAGGGGGGTGAGATATCTCCTTCAATGGATCTCACCTTGCATATTCTGATAGAGGGGGTGATGAGGTTCTTTCGGATGCTTGTTTTTTCTGTCTTCTTCCTTTTTTGTCTTCAATGATTTATGTTAACCTTCGGGATTCGCTTTTTGGGAATCTATGCCCTTGTCATGTAATGGGTTTTCTCTTCTCCCAGTCCATTTAAGAGGTCGTTTCTTTCTGGTTCAATAAAGAGGGCTTGACCCTCAACCTTTAAAAAAAACAAAAAAATGGATACTATTATATTAATATTCCCATATTTATACAATCTAGTGTTGTTGTATTTTTAATAATAAAAGTTGGACATGTTTTTAATTGATGATTTATAAAGTGACATGGTATCTATTGAGATTTATGTGAAACAAGAAAGATAAATTATTAACATATTTTCGTATAAGTGTTTTAATTATTTTGAAAACCAGATTGGTAGTCAAAATGAAGGAGATAAAGTGGATTTTATTGACGAATTCCTGTCACTCTATGAAATAATGTTCAAATGTGGTGAACATTTCTTGAAGGAAAATTACGTTTAGAAATTTTCAAGTGATTAATGTTTGGGAACAAATTAGAATGGTGTTGAGAGATTCTTTATGGTAATTATAGTGAGTTAAATTTTCGATAACACCATAAAAGTATGTTTCAAATTAGAATTTGTTTGCAATTATTCCCCAAGTTGAAGTGTTAAAAATACAGATTTAAACATAATAGAGTTTTAATGGAATAGTATTATGATAAATGATAAAGGAAATCATGATTTTTTGTCTTGATGATGATTATTTTTAATTTAAATAATTTTTTTATTATGTCATGATTCAGAAAATATGAAAAATTACAGTTTAAGTACAAAAAAATAATCTATCAAGAAGGATTCAATGATCACAAAATTAATCTCAAATGAAATACAAAATCACTAAGTGGTGTTTTTCTATGGTGCTGAATTTACAAATGTAAACCAAATGAATTCATGGACATTACGATAATGAATGAGGAACAAGATAAGGAAATAAATGGGCATAATGATTGTACTAAAGAGTACAGAAATTCTATTGAGTCTCTTAGATAATTGGTGGTTTACATGATGATAAATCTGTAAAATAAATCAATGTTTAATGTCTAAATAAGAAAATATAACATTCAATGTTTTTAATGATAGAATCAACAAAAATTTTAAAATAGATCATCAAATTTTCAATGAATTTTTAATAATAAATGTATTATTAAAAAACGAGTTATTGAATTGTTATTTGAATGTTAATCATGCATGATATGGAATGACAATTATTTTAGTAATGGAGTGAAAAATTATCAAGATGAATAATAAATTCAATAATCAAGGAATATTTTCAAATTAAATAGATACTTATAGCTGGTAAACATGTAAAGTTAAAGAGGTAATATATTACTCATAATGATGTGATTATGTTTTTGATGTTTGGTCACATGATTACATATTGTTTCAGGAAAATTCTTTATCTACAACGTGATGCATCCAAAATATACTAAATGGGAATCAGATAATATCTTACACCTTGAAGATGAAATTATAGTCAAGGATCTAATTTTCAAATATAAAATTTTGGGTAGATGGATCATGATATTAGGGTTATAAGAATGAATATATTATATATATACACATGTCAACTAAATAAAAAAGTAATAATGTTAATTCCATTCATGAATTACTATTGTCAATTATAATATATGTAGTATTGAATTAATATTTTTTCTGAATACAATGGGAAGAAGATCATTTTGACCGAACTCAATTTTGGATCTCATGAAGTGAAAAAGATAATAATATGAATAAAATCAATTTTAAGTAATAATCAATGTGATAGATAGAAAAATTAAATGAATTTTTCGTATATGGTGTTTATCTTACACGTCCATAAATATGATATTTTTTATTAATGAAAATAAACATGTTAATAAAATTATTCATATTAAAAACATTTGATCTATTATAATTAGAGGAAGTGTTACAATTACGATTTTCATATACAAGTTTAAAAACACTGATATATACTATATTAGTGGGCCTCATCATAATCAATATTTCTTAATTCAACATTGAAACATGAGATTACATTTCACAGTCAATTTCAATGGGTTCTTAATAATATGTATGGTTTAAAATTAATTTATTTTATTATGGAATGAAAATAGTAATCTTTTCCAAAGAGATAATAAACACAAGACATTTTTTCAGATTATATAAGAATAAAACATAGTGTGGAATTAAATTAGATCCACATGCATTAATAAATTGATAAAAATATCTCACTGTATAATAGAGTGATTAATATTCTAATTATGAATTAATACATGAAAAATCATAATTATGAAAACCCTTTTCTATAATATAATTTAATTCACTATTTATTAAATAAAATAGAACATAATAAACACCATAAGAACCTAAATAATAGTCTATTTTCATGATTAGCCACATATAATAACAACAAGATCATGGGATATTAAAAAATTATATGTAATACAAAACAACATGTACTTATATTCCATGAATCTTATAAAATTTAACATGGTAACCTGTGGAAATATATATGAATAAGGTGATATATAAAGGATATGAAGGGAATAAAAAGCATAACACAAGGTAATGTAGTAAATGTTTTCCATAGGAAAATTAAGACAACATGATAGGGTAAAAATCATATCCTGGAATAATAAATCATGATATTTCATGATATCTTAAAGGAAACATATGATTGTGGTAAGAACATTAAACATGATATCATAAAAATAGGTCATGTATAACCTCAAAGACATAATTAAATTATGAAACAAGCACCGTAATGGATTACGTTTACTCATTAATCCTAAACATGACATCTCATTAGATTAAAACAGTACCAAATTCATTGGTTCACTATCTAGCCACACCCATCATTTTCATATCATATATATGTTAAGTGTTTCTAATGAATCATACAAAATAAATAATACATTAATAAATTTTAATAATATTATCATGAATATTTTTTTTATTCATGGAATTCCCTAATAAAATAATGATAGGTCCATGTATATTAATACTACAGACTATAAAGAAGGATGTGTATTTATAATAAAAATATTTTCCATGGAATAATTGTAGGATAATTCCAAAAGAATAATGAGGGTACATAAATGTATGTGAGATGGATTAATTAGAGTCACAGAGGACTATAATAACGTGGATATTGAAAGGTCATTAATAGGTAATCAAGAAATCATTCCCCATCATGAAAAATTTTAAACCATGGGGAATAAAATAAATGCAGTTCTTAAATAAATTGCAGGGAGAGAGGATCCCAAACCTTGAGAGGGATCATGTAAAACCATTACAGGTGATTATTTAGTTCTTGGATACAATTTCTGATAGATATAGAGTAGTAAGGGTAGTGTAATTTTGTTCCCTAGGAGTTTTTAAAGAAGATAAATGGATGTTTTGTGGGATTATAAAAAATAAAGTAGGATAATTCATTATAAATTTCCATAGATTGGTGTTAGAATGTATATGGTAATGTCGTCAAAACTACAAACCCATCCATTGTTTATCAAAATTATTTCTTAAAATGTGGAGATATCTTAATTATTTTTTATGTTTAATAATCCATATCATTAAAATAATACCCTTTGTGATTTGGAACTAAGTCATGTCTATATATAAGTGATTTTAAATCCCAAAAATAAAAAATTGTTATTGGAAAATTCAGTAGAGCATTATAAAATGAATTAAATAACCTCAAAAAAAATATTTTAATGGGTAAATAAATATTTTTTAGTTGATATACTATATATAACTTATTGCTTCACTTTTACGATATTATGTTGTAATAACACATGTCATATAATTATACGATATTTAAATTTTAACCAAAAACCTGACGGTCTTACAGAATTTATTAAAAAATAATCATTAGATAATATTTAGGTGATGATTCTAAAAATAATATTTATTTTATAGAAAAATAAATAATTATGTTAAATTACACTTTTATATTAAAATCTTCATTTGTAAAAAATATTTGTTTTTTATTACAATAGTTCCCCGACCATTAGAAAAATTATGATGACTTTGTAAAATTATATTTTAATTTATATTTAATAGATATAATTTATTAAAATAATTTTTTTAAAAATAATTATACATATAAATAATACAATTCAGTAAATAAGTGTCTGCTTCTAAACAATATAACTCTCAAATATACAATGTATGTTTCATCGTACCAAAATCTAATTATTATCAACATATTTATTTAATCATTTTATGATTAATATTGAATAATAAAATAATAATTTTTTTTACTAAAATACAAAATTAAAAAGGATACTGTTATGGCCCACATACATAACACTTTATTACAATAGCGAACATCGTATTGGTAATATGCATTGTGGTGATATTTTTATGGTGGTTTGGCATACATGTTTCGGGAGGTAATCATGAAGAGTTTGAAATGATATTGTAAATGGATTAACTAATAATTTAGTTAGGTAATCTTGTCTTGGTATTGTTCAAGGGATAAATACAGTGATGTTATCTCCCATAGAATGTTTAATAAATGGTCTTCATAAGGTATAATCCTACAAGTCTAGTAGAACACTAATTATGTGTATGAAAATTGAACATTATCATAATTATTTATATATACTAGTTATATGATCACTATTAAAGAGATTTTTTTCAATGGTTATTATGTTTAATGGTCTTTTAAAATCAGACGGATTATTATAGTCCAATTTAGTGCATGTGTTTTCTATAATTACTTATTAGGAAATTTATTCAAAGAAGGGAATTTAATTTATAAAATATTGGGTAGTAACATTCTTCCTCATTTTAGAAATTTCTCCCTTAAAATTTTCATTCTATACTAAAATATGAATTATGGTACTTTTTTTCACTACTACTTTTAGTTCTCACGTCACATCATAAATCTTGTGCTTCCACCATAGCAATTTGACTTGGTTAGTTGTCTTGTTTCAAATAATTTTATTTATATGATCTATGAATTTGTATACATTCACTTATATGAACTATCTTTATCTATAGGTACAATAATATGATTCTATACATGTTAGGGGTCTAGTGTTGACTTCATTAGTAGGGATACATTGAACAAATATTGCACTTTAGATTAGTTTGGTAAGTGTGAAAGTTGATTTATCCCAGTACTGATTTGATCGATGATATCATAGGGGAAAAATTTCTTATTCTAATATCTCCATTCTACGTAAACTAAATGACAATATTCCATGGTGATATATGAAGGAACTCATTTTATATAACCTCAAACTCTAGATCAAACAGTGATTTATGCAAAACGTTTCTATTGATATTCTGTAAATTTTGTATAATGTTGATTGGTTTGGACCATTGTAACCTATTGTGGAAATAATCATTTCCCATATGATTATACACTATAACATCCCCCATGTATGTCAATTTTCAACAAAATTACCATACAGATACTGATAAGGAACTATTTGAATGCCATAATAGAAATTGTTGTTATATGAGATTTCCACTAGAAGAAGGTTTTGATCCCAAAAATCATTGGAAATAAATTTAAATGTTATTTGCATGTATTATAGAGATTTAATTCTCCTTTCATTCAATAAATCCATTTAATGTTGTTAAGCATTAAAAAAAATCATCTCTGTATTCAATTATAGTAGAATGGTTCTCCATAATTTTTTTTAAACCCCATATCTCGATCAGATAAAATAAGGAATTTCACTCCATGAAGTCTTACTAATTACCTTATTTATATCATGGTGTGTTTTTCAAGAGTGAAATATTCCGTGATTGCAATGCAATTTAATATCATTGTAAGGTAATCGACTACCACCCATATGGAGTTGTTTAATTTTGGTGTCCCCAGGAATCCTACCACCAAATCCACGGTTTTTCCCCTATCCACCTTGGTATTTTAAATGGATGCATCATTCCCTTATAATCCTATCAATATTCCTTGTAATTTTTGAATAATGTTTTCGAGAGGGTAATTGTTGAATATCCCTATCCATCTTATCCCATTATAATTTTTTTAGATCTCTATACATATTACTTCTCCTCAAATGAATAGTAATGGATGAGATATGTGCATTATATAATAGATCACTCATCTACTATGGAATTAATGGGACACGTATCAAGGTTCAAAAATTTTTAACTCCATCATTGAAAATTTTTTACTCTAAAATATTCATTACATTTTTCTATATCACAACGTCTTCTTTTTTGGGTTTCTATGTTTTTTAAATAATCAATGGTTGAGTAGATATTTGATAAAGATAGGATTAATATCATCTTATTATTGTCATGTTCATCCTTTTCAGGTATAATAATATTCGATCCCTTCTAATATTCAACAGTGATATTATTGAGGGATACTCTCTACTAACTCTATCTATGACATTATTTTTTTGTTTCTAGGATATTATTTGATTTAACAATCATAATCATTGACCTACTCTAACCACCTTAAATAAACCATATTAAGCTTTTTTTGGGTGAATATATAATTGATGAAATTGTGGTATTTATATATGTCACATTTCTCATGGTCGATATAATTCCACCAAATATTTAATGTAATGATTACTATAGGAAATTTCAGATCATGGGTTCGGTAACTATTTTCAAGGATGTTTAGATGTAAGGAAAAATAAGCTATCACTTTTTTTTATTTTATGAGTACACAACCCAAGACCTTTTTTGAATCATAAATATAGATCCTAAACCTTACCCACTATGAGTTAATATTAAAATAGTTGCAATGATTAGACTATTTTTTATCCCCGTAATGCTATCCTCAACATCATTAGTCTATAAAAACATGACTCCCATTCATGTGATATTGGTTAGTGGGCTTGACAATCGTGGTAATATTTTCACCAATCAATGATAACACCTAGATAATCCTATATATATACATATTTAAATCATTTATTTTCATAGGGGGCATACATAAATTGAGTATATGTTTTAAGGTTCCACATATATCCCTTTATTCGTGATAACATGCCCCATAAATGACACATTCTATAACCAAAAATAACATTTTCAATATATTTCATTCATATTTTATCTTTTTTGATATGTCGTTATAGTATTTTAATGATCTTATAGTTCTTAAATAGCCTTGGATTATATAATAATATTAGCTATAAATTCTACCAAAATTGTATTACGTTAATCCCTTAATAGTATTTTACTTAAATAAATTAATTTTAATAGAGTATTAGTGATTACAAATTGAAACACTATAAACTCATAGGGCCCATAGGTTGTACTAAAAGAAGTTTTGGGGATATAATCCTCCTTCACCTTTACTTGACAATATTTGGAATGAAAATATATATTGGAAAAATAATGGGATCCACTTAGTAGATTGAACACGTCATCTATATTTATCAGAGGATACATTTTGACTATGTTGATTTATAAAGCTCATGATAATTAATGGAAAATCTCATTGTCCCATCCTTCCTATTAAAAAAGGGGACCAATGCACCTAATATAGAAGCACTTAGGAATATAATATATTTTTATAGTTTATCCTATAATTATTTCTTCATCTTATCATGTTTATAAATTGATGTTTTTTTTGTAGAATTGGATATTGAATAATATATAGGGATGAGAAGCATTGATAACTCAACATCATGGACATGGGTAAGACTAAAAAACTCATCAGGAAACTCATCAGCGATCTCCTTTACAATGGGAATTTATTGAGGGTTTATCATTTCAAAAATCACACTCATTTGATCTAAATATTCGTACTCACAAGGAAATAATTTCCATGATTGATATGTTTGTACAAAATAATATCCACCCTATAACATAAACATGTATAGATTTATAGGTTGATTCATTATATGAAGGGGAATCTCTTTTTCAGGGTAATTTTTGTTGGATTTATGTAAGGAATGACAATCAATTCCTATTATATCATAAAATTCCACTAAAATATGCATTAAATGGGTTTTTGTGAATTTTAGCCAGTAAATAGTTATATAGGAGGAGTTATATACATTATATGTGATTATTGTTCCATTATATATTTTCACTAATATATCTTCTTCTATAATATTTAGTGGTATATAAATTGTTCTATTAAAAAAGTGTGATATTAATGATTGTGTCGAGAAAATATCAAAATGAATTTTCTCTATCATTATATAAATAACTAAATTACATGTCACCACATTATTATCAAGATCCATCATAGGAGTTATGATTGGATAAATTCACCATTCATCTATTGTCCTTGGATCTTTATTCATTGGTTATTATCAATGAACCTTAGATTAGGTAATAGATTTTTATATTGTACATATTCCTTATAGTTGAAACATTTTAAAATTACTTGTGTGTTGACAGAAGCATTCCATTATTCCTTCTGATTAGGGGGGTTACACCCATATGAAATTAATATCTAGATTCCTTTCTTTACGACCCCTTATGTATATCTTCATCCAATTTATTCTAGTTCTAGGATGCATCTTCCCATGGTTATGATACGTGGGATGTAGGGATTTCACTCTGTAATTATATTTCACCATTGTATAACCAAAATGAAACATGATTTCCCACTTATTATCAATGTGATATCCTTGATATTGACATATCTCTATTTTTTGGTCACATCATAATATATATTCAATACTATCAATATCCTAAATTTCCATGTTATGGTGTATACAGGGATTAATTAAACAAATAAAGTTACCAAATTTACATTTATGAGTAATAAAAAGGTTGTAGGTGTATCATGAAAGTATTATAATGTTTTATTTGTATCCCCTAATGTATTTTTCATCCATTTTGAAGAGGAAAAATAAGACCCTCTATTTATTTAGTTGAAGAGTGTGTGGAGAATATTTATTAGAAAACATTTTTTGGAAATCCTCCTACTTTATAACATTGATATCTTCCCATGGCTTCATATTTTTTACCAAAATACACAATTGATCACCATATCATTCCATACGATAAACATACATCACAAGCATTTCATTTTCAAAAAATTGATGTATATAGAATATACTCTCCATGGATTTGATCTATAATGTCTTGATTAAGGGTTCAAAAGATCCATTGATGGTTGGAGACATTATTTCATAAAGGTTTAAATTGAAGTTTTTTCTTTCTTGGGGGGATTTCAGAATTCATGTTGATTCATATTTCAATTCCAACAAAATTCAATTGAGAATGTATCATCATGATGTTCATGATTTCTACTCCCATCATGATGGGTATCTCATTTCAGATGTCATCGAATTGTCACTCGCATTGGTTGTTAGTTTAATTACTCCTATTTATGTCTGTTCAAATTAATAAATGGAAAAATGTGGATGTGTTGTTTTGATATATTAAACTCAAAAATGAAAACCCATTAATATTTAAGGGATAACCCGTAATTAATACCTAATCCTTATAATATTAATTTATAGGTTTTTAATCAAATTTATCTATGATCTATATCCTAACAGAATATTTTATGGGAATTAGATTCCCTTAATAATGGTTAAAAAGTTGATTTTGAGGTTTTTAAATAATATCCCATAGTATTGAAACCCATGTCTATAAAAATACCCATTTTCATGCAACAATTCCTAATCGAGTAATGCTCAATGTTCCATTTTTGAGATTATTACCCATAGTTACCTTTGTATACGATCCATATACACATATATTATCTAGACATGTATTTGTTTTCTTGGAATCAATTTACTCTACACTATACAAAAATTTAGGTATTTTTTCCTATGTTTATTCTTATCCCAATTTCGTTTAATCGAGTTTTCTAATCCTAATTAAAATAATAATACATTCCATTGATGCCATCATTGAAAACCCTTCCCTTTAGTAAACTTTAAATCCAAATTTCTTACGTAAAACATTCTTAATAAAAGAAATATAATATTTTTATTCAATGTTTATTTTGTTTACTATGTAGATAAAATAACATCTTGGAAATGGGAAGCAACAAATTTATAAGAAACATTTCTCAAAATTCACCTATATTCAACATATTTTCTAAAACTGCATGGGATTACCTAGGGACATTCCTAAGAAAAATGTGTTCTATAAATCCCTGTAATGGAAAAAAAATGTGAATAATAAGGTAAATTAGTAAATTTGAGCTAGTAGGTCTATCAAGGTAACATAAGAGGTTGAGATTCATTTTCTTTATCAATGAATAATAATATAACATGATAGTAGAAAGCCTACATAGGATTTTGGTGACAAAATTAATCATGAAGTTATAAAAATACGTCCAGGATAATTGAGAAGACATCCTAAAATTGTAGAAAATTCTCAAAATGTATTAGTTTTACTCAATAATACCATAAATGAGGTATCATGAGTCTGAAAAATTTCCCAATTAATCATATCACTATCTAGAGCACCCATCATTTTTATATCATGCACATGCAATAGTGAGTCAGACGATTCATACAAAAAAATTGATTTTAATAAAATTTAATCCCAAAATCATGGATTTTGGGTAATACAAATGAAAATTTTTAATTAATTAAACAAATGTAAATCAAGGTGAATAATCATGAGTGGAAATAAGAATTTTTATTCACAATAAAAAAAGTTTTTCATGGAAAAATCAAATGATAATTCTTATAGCATAACAATGTTATGTAAATGTTCATGATAGGGAATGTTGATAGTGATATGGGTCTCTAATAATATGAAAATAATAACAGAGTTAAAATGGTATTTATAAATCATATTAGAACAAGAAAAATTGGAGATTATATTGCATAATATATAGATGTTTTTAAATAAACAATAGAAGGAGATGAAATATTAACATGAGAGGGTGATTTTAAATGATTTGGATGTGCTTTTTGAGAGCCATGGGAATAATTGGAGTGTTATATAGAGGTAATGGTTGAATTATGTAATGACAAAACTATTTTTTGAAGATAAAGGGGGGAATGCGTGGGTTTATATAGAAAACGAGGGGATAATTCTTTATTAATTTCAAAATTCATGTTTTGGACTCTATATTATAATGTAATCAAAACAAATACCATACCATGGTTTATGGTAATGATTTCTTCCAAATTTTATAGGTTTTCATTATTCTACACTTTTAATAACCTATATTTTGAAAAACATTCCATCGGGGATGAATATGTGACTCATGTATATGATGAATTTATTTTAAAACCTTTAATTATAGTATAGATTATGGGGGATTCAATAAGGCTATATAAAATTAATAAAATAAAATAAAATTTTATTTTTATATGGAAAAACATATTTCATTTTGGATTCCATTTATATAATTTATTACATTATTATTGGGATTTTATGATTTCAAAATACATGCCATATAATTATACTGTATTAATTTTTTCAACCGAAAAATTGATTATCTCAGAATATTATGAAAAAATCAGTATTTAATTTTTTTTCATAATGATTCCCAAACTAATATAAAGTTTATCATTATAAATCTCTAATTATGATAAATTAAAATTTAAAAAGAAATACATTTTTGATTAAAAATATATGTTTCTTATGAATATAATATTTTTCAATCCAATATAAAAATTATATTTGACATCTTAAAATTATAATATTATTTATATTTAATAAATAATATTTGATAATAAAATTTTAATAAAATATAATTTTATTTGAATATTATTAAATTTTTAAAAAGAGTGAATTTATTGAAATTAAATATCTCTCAAAAATACTATTTTTCTTCAATCATATCAAAATATATTTTTTATCAAACACTTTATTTAATCATTTTATGATTATTAAAAAAACCAGAAAAATATAATAATTTTTTATATATAAAAAACATAAAAATTCAAAACATTAGGGTCATGATACCTATCAATTTATTAAACTAGTGAACTCCATAAATGTATGGTGCCTGATGGTGAGATTTTATTGAGGTGGTTCAATATAAATATTATGGGAAATGATTTCTATGAAATTGATCTTCTCTCATAAATGGTTGTGATCATGATTTAGTTAGGAAATCATTGAATGAGATTGGTAATTGTAAAATCCATGTGTTTTTATCTATCTTGGTTGCACTAAAAAATGGGCTTCATAAGGTATAATCTAAATGGTCAGGGAAATCTCTTATTCTATTGGTGCAAATTGAAATTTACCAAAATTATCTTTATATAATAGCCATATTATCATTATTAAAAGGCTATACTACCAACGAAATTGATGTTTAATTGTCTTTTAAACTAGATTGGTTATGATAGTCCCATGTAGTTCATATGTTCTCTATAACAACATAACTTAATAATTCATTTATTCAGATAAGTGATTTTTATTTTAAAATGATCAGTTCGTTATAGTGATGTATTCATTTGAGGGAAATTTTTGTGAAATCCATATAAATTGATGGATATAATTCCCTTAAAATTACTTGATTTTATTTACACTGATTTCTTCAGTACCAAGGTACATGATTTTAAATTAGGAGGAAAATATTTCATGATAGTTATGTATTGTTATAGTGTGATATGATTTATATTTTTCATAAAAAATTTTAAAATTCTAATGAAATTCATTATGATATTACACGAGGGAGATAAAAATGAAATATAGATAATATTCAAGAATTTACCTTTAGAAAATTAAATGGAGCTCATTTATTTTAATGATGAAACCAAATAAGAGAAATATAGAATCAAACATGATTTTCAATCAATAAGAAATAAAGAATAATTTTTTTGAAAGGTAATACCATTTGATGAAAAACATGGATATAAAACTATTAATTATGAGTGATAACTCCAGAAATTATTTGAAATAGGGGTTATAATTTAATTCTAACTATATATATGAATTTTTTATGTCCTTATGAAAATTTCACACCCTATATGATGTGTTAAAAAAGAATATGAATATTAAATAATTTATAGAAATGGAATGAATATGATTTATTCCATAAAAATCCAATAACGGAAAATATGTTGATATAGAGATTTATGTTTTTGGACCTCTTTTGGAAACCTAGAGTAATTCTTATAAAATTTTTAAGAGGTTTGGTGAGATAATCAAATGAAATAATGTCAAAACTATTGAATAAATTTATGAAAAAAATTAAAATTTTCATATCATGGAATAGAAATTAATGAAAAAATTAACTGTACAAAAATTATAGATAAATTAACAGAACATCTTAGAAGGATTTTTTTAATGTTGTGTCAGAAGATGAAGTATTAATAGAAGAGTGTCAAGCACTAACTCAATAGAGGAAAATGAGATTTATAATTGATAATAAAAACATTATTGGGTACAAGAGAGTACCGACAATAACAAAATGAATCATAAGAATCATGTACATGGTTTTTAATCATATGATGATACATCATCATTTAATAAAGTAATAATATTTGAATAATGTGTTAAAACCATGAATTAATAATAGTACAAAATAGAAATGAATAATGAAATGAGTCTTGGAAATAATACATTTAAAAAAAATATTGTTGCAATAAGATATGTATCGAAGAGAAAATAAGGAAAACATGGTAATGTTATATGAATCAAATAAAGAAATTTCTTTTTAAGGGCTTCATTAGAGATAAAAAAATCTTAGAGTAGGGTTGAATTCTTTTATTTATGTTTTCCAAAATCCAAATCAACCTCTTCTATATTCATCAAAACCCTATTATTATCAGATTAGTGTAGTAATTAAAAGAAACAAATAAATATTTTTAATGAGTTTTACCACCACAAAAGAAAACTATACTGTTAATTTATTGTGGTTTTTATCCCCCCCACACATTTTCGTTTTTATTATTAAGATGTAGCTATATGTAATGGACTGATCCTGAAACTACTATAACTAATTGAACAAACCAAAAATAAATATCAACCAAATTGTAATAAATAGAAGAATACATATTTGAATAATAATGAAAAGTGTTATTGTGTGTCCTAAAGACTGATATAGGGTGTCATTCTTAATTCTTGATTTAGAAAAAAGAATTACAGAGCTCTTCCTCCACCATTCTACAATAATCAAGATGATCATAACATTTAAGTATCAGTTTACCTCTTTTCTCTCAATTCTTATAAATTTTATATCACCAATTATATTAAGAATCATGAGAATATATTTTCATTAATTTTAATATGAAAAACCACATGATTTGTGAAAACATCATCTTCTCTACAAACACTGTTTAATATCTTTAAATTATTTTCCGACAACATACCATGAAAATAAGTATATTCCTTATTTAAACAGTCTAAAGAACCATGTGAGTTTACACTCTCTTAGTTTAATTCATAACCTCATTTAGGAATATCCCTATCTTTAGGAATATTATGTCATATCATGACTTTCATCAGGTAAATCAAATGTGATCCCCCATGGAATTAAACATGGAATGAATAAGACTAAAAATTTTACATTGGGAGATATATCAAATGTAATTTCATCTATCATGTTGTGGCATTCATTATATTTATGTTTCACTTTCACAGGTGTGTAATCTTATTATATTTGAAATAGTTTTTTCTTAAACAGTTGAAATAGAATAATATTTTTTATTATCACTTATTGAATTATATTATTAACATTTATATATTCCAATATGAGCATAGAACAAAAAATTCATAGACCATGAAAATTTTTATGTATCACAATGTTTTCTAATTCATTTCTAAATTTCATTTATTTATCAAAATCATATCTATCATCAAAATAAATTAAACATGATATTTAAAATGTATAAATTTGTTTTAATTTTATATTTACAATTATTTATGAGAATAAAAAACTATATAACATATTAAATATCTTATCCATTTTAGTAGACACTGAATGCATTACCAAATTCATTATCTGAGGAATATATTATATTTCTTTGGGTGAATTTTTTTACATCAATGATATTTATAAACTCTAATATTTTATTTTTACTAGTAATCCCGCCCATTCCTAATTTAATTAAACAATGTTTAGATTCCCATTAATATATTATGTATCATTTTCGTTGATAGATTTCCAACAATATGTTGACTAAAATCTATATTTGATAATAGAACTCAATCATCAACAAGAAACTCAAATAAATTTGGAGTAACATTAACTCTACTTTAATGTCTACAAAACTGAATCTATGTATAATAAAATTAATAAATACTCATTATTGTATTCAAAAATATCATCCATAGTATTAAAAATATCAGTTCATCATTAAAAAATGTACAATTAAAAAATATTGCATCATCCTCAATCATTTTCAACCATTCTCGTATCGATTTAATTTGTTATTAATTCCAATACTAATTTTTTTCTTTAAATCAAATCTAAAATTTTATACCACAAAATCAATGGAACAAAACATATATGTCAATATTCTCCCCCAATTGACAATAAATACTAATAAACTTTTTAGGGGTTGGTATCAATTTACCCAACTAAATTTTCAAAACACCATTCCACTCAAGGTATAAAATATCTGTGCATGATGTATAAAAAATAAATAAAATTTTAAAATATTTCCCTAAAAAAATATTTTATAATACCGAATTGAAATATTTAGTTATCAAATTATAAAAATAGTTTCAAAATCAGTCATACACTCACTCAACAAATCATTTAAAACATATCAAAACCATATTGGGGTTTCCTCCAACAACAAAAATCCATTATTGAATAACATTATTCAAAATTTGAAGAGGGTTGGAAACATAAAAACGTTACTCAAAGAAAGGATGTGGGAGGCACTTTTATTTTTATTTCATTTTCTCAAAATACTAAGTTTGATACTGATTTGTAGGAATATCTAATGTAAGCCCATTATAAAGAACCATTTATAGAATTTAGAGTAATTTATCCACCATATACTTTATTAATTGATACATAATATCACAATTATTTTATCTAGAATATTTCATCTGCTTCCTTGATATTTTCATGGGACAGTAGTGACAATAACAAATTATAAATCTGTATCATTAATAAATATCAATGTCCTTATAATATATATTCATCCAAATCATATGTGTAGATTACTATTAGGAAACTATATACAATAAATTATTGAATATTATGGTGACATAGGTCATATTATTGGAATTATATTATATGGAAATTTAATCAATATAAAATTCCCCCCTTATTGTGCACAATCATTCATCAAAACCATTATCCTAGTCTATATCTATAAATCCCTCTAATTACGTCTCACTATTATTCTTGCACAATAATACGTAACTGTAATTATTCAAGGAACATATTAGAAATCTCCTTAATTATATGAGATTTTATTTTTTTCTATAGATTGATACGTGGTAAAGAAAATTACAACATAACTTATATCTATATAGAGGAAATCAACACTAAGAGACTACCAATCAAATTCCAAAAATTAATTCTCGTTATCACAATTCTGGTAATAATCCTTCTTCATAATTATGCCTACATTTATTGTTATAAACACACCTCTTGACCACTCCATTATAAATATCTTCAATCACTCCATGAATTATATTTCCTAATTGTTAAAATTAAGAATATTAGATGTGCTGATTTGAAATCCTATGAAAAATTTCATTTACCCAAGTAATGGTATCCTAAATACAAAATTCATATTATTGGGAAATTATTAAAAAAAATACATTTCCTCATTTATTATAAAGATAATATCATGAACATCCACACTAGTAATGAGTGACATGGTATTTTTCTCATACACATACACATTTCTATCCCCTATTATTTTTCAAAATTCCATGTATCATTTGTACTCATCGAAATTATATTATGAGTCTAATGGACATTATTTTAATTTGTATATATCCTTCATTTATCTACATACATTTATACCATTTTCAACATGGATAAAACATTTTGGTATCTCAATAATATCCTCTTCATTAAACTCTCCATTAAAAATGATGACTTTTATTAATTTATAAAACAATAAGGAATGTAATTTTAAAGAATATAATTGTTGTATCAATGGAAAATATTCCATGAAAATAAATTTCTTGTAGTTTTGATTTCCCTTTACTCATAATTCAACATCTAATTTTTATCATAACTTTTCTCAATTATCTTATTACTAATAACCCGTGTTGTTATAATAATATTCCTCTACTTTGGTAAATATAAAATGTCTCATATTTCAAATTTTATCCATATCTTATTTAATATCTATAGACTATATTTTATGCTAAAAATATTTATCAATAGTTTGAGGTTTAATTTTTCATAAGAAACTAGGGTTATTGGGTTCTATTATTTGTATTATTATTTTCAATACTTGAGTATAATCCCCTATGATATATTTACTATCAACCAATATTTTAAGTCTTTATTTATCTCTTATGATTCATAAGTTCAAACTATTAATATTTTAATATGTTTAATCTTTGAATTTATTTGGAAATTTGTCATCATCGACACTCTATAAAGTAGGTGAAATTATGAAAACAACATCCTCCATAACTTTTAGAAGATATTTCTCAAGATCGTAATAATTGTCAAATAATTAAAAAAATGAGCATTATATATTCCATTATGATTTATTATTGTAACATTTTTATGAAAATATATTTGGTTTATAACCAAGTATGATTCATTCTTCAAAAATTTCATCAATCTTACCACCACTTATGTCTTTGTTTTTCGATCAAAAAAGAACTTCCAAGCACATCGAAGTATTATAGATTAATCAAATTTTTGTTAAATATTTCATATGGATCTATATCTTGATTTATACTAAAAATAAAATTTTTAATTTTTAATTATAATTTTTAGCATTGAAAAATACACAATTCATTTTCACAATATACTACAACGTTTTCAACAAAAATATCTAATAAATACATCCAATAGACCAAGATGGCTAGTATATATTGAAATATCGGGTTCTAATACATAAAATTGAATATTAAAAAGGAATTTATTATAGTATTTATTATGTTATCATAGATCAATTTTAGACCCTAACAATATATAGGATAAACTAGGGAATAAAAGTCAAAATTGGTGAGCTATAATTCCAAGTAAGGGAATAAACAAGATGACGAAGAAAAACATATGAGTCAAAAGGTGTAAAATTATTTCATAATTGAAAGGGATAATAAATAATAATATTGTATCATGAAATTAATAAAATTAAATCTTATTATCATGGAAAAATATGAAAGATCAAACAATATAAAACATAATATACAGAAAATTCAATACCAATTACGAAGACAACCTAGAAAAGTAGAGAGACTCCCATAAAAGAAAAACGTATTCTCCATAATACCAAAAAGATTGTCTCTTGAGAAAAAAACACCCATTTAATTGTATTTATATCATGGCACCTCCATAATAATATATACTTGCATATGTGGTCTATATAATGGAATCATACATAGGTAATACATATATAAAATTTCCATGGAAATAAATTGGCTACATAATCATTCCTAATATCAAAATAAAAGGTTTTTTCATTATGATTCTCTATAGATGATGGAATTACATAACTTATAATTGAATACCTAAATAAATACACATAGGTTCTAAACATGGTGTTGATATGAAAAAAAAAATTGATGAAAAGAAGACAAATGGGATGTGAAATGAACTTTAACTATGGGTATTTAAAGAGTCAATTAAATATTTTTTTGTAAAGAAACAATATAAAGTTTTCATTGAAATAGGAAATCATAAAATAAAATTATTGTCCCTAAATTATTCTTTTTTTTAATTAATGGGAATAAATAAATTAAAATATTATTACATTAATTGATTAATTTATAGACAATTTTTCCTTAATTCGGTATAATATCAATAAAGGAAATGATAAATGATCTTAAGGAATTTATAACACCATAAAAGTAAGGGTTAATAAGTTATATATATATAAGATACATATACAAATAATTTAAAATATTTTGATAAAATAAAATAGACATGGATGGTGACATAGAGAGAGAATGTTCATAGTACATAGAAAACATGGAGGTTCAAAGAGATGAATTACAATGTGTCTAGATTTATTCTTAATTTCAACTTAATGTCTCAATAATAAAATTACAGTCAATAGTGATTTTACCTTCACCTTTTAATAATTAGATTCTATTTACGATAATTATATTATTTTTTATTATCACCATTTAAAAATGATTTAAATTTTAACTATCTTGTTTTGAGGGAGTTTATTTCATGGATAAAAAGACGGATCACTTGTGGAAAATTATTTCCAAATAAGAATGCAACTCCATAAGTGAAATGATTTTATATTCATTACCTCCCAAAAATGTAAATGCTCCCAAATATCTATATATCTTTTTAAATAATGGTGATTCATTTATTATAAGCATTCACATTGTATAGTTAGTACATTTATGATGGTTTTTAAGCCATGATAATCTTATTATGTTTATTTTAATATTAATAATTTATATTCATTCCAAAATATGAAAAAATATTATAATGTACATATTTATGTAACTTTAAACAATTATTTTTTAATCTAAACCTTCCACATATGTGGTACTGTAAAATAAAAATACATCATCAACAGAGGCAGTGAACCAATGATTATATGGGTGTTTCTTATGTTTTTCAATTATTATATGAAAATATTTGGATATTCAATACATATAATAATAGTTTAGCATATTTTTAATATTGAAATTATCATGCCCTAAAGGATTAGAATATCATTGGGTAGTAGAATAAGGATAACCATAATGAATTCATGGATGGTAGTGTTACCTTCTCCTTTAGATGTCTCCCCTTAAGATTCCACATAAGGATCCTTATAATGGACTTTAGTGAGACCATGACCTCTAGGTAATCTAATAAGAGATATGAAGATAGATTTTGGAATTTTTTTATAATCTCCATGTTATATAAATTTCAATGAAATTGGTGATATTTATAAGGGGAGGATATGTCTATTTTTGAATACTATATTCATAAGTTTATTGTTTTGGATCAAGAATAAAAATAATGATGAATTTTCTGAAAATATAAATTAAATGGTGAATATTTTATCATCCTAATGAGTGCTTATATTATCAAATACTCTATATGTTATGTCTTTAAATTTTATTGATAAATATTGTGTTATCTAAATTTTACCATTCACTAAAAATTAAAAAATCACCCTCGAATTTTTTTGAAACATAGATTATAAAAATGAAATCCATTTTATTAAAAAAACACTTCTTAAGTGTGATAAATTTTATTTTTATTTTAAATTATTGTTTACTTGTAAAATACCATTTTAAATATTATGATCAATTTTTTACCCATTGAGTAATTACTTATAGAGCCATAAAAATTTATCAACATCATAATTAAAATTATTATTAATTAATAAACCATTTTATTAAAATATAATTATTTCATAAACCAATTTTACTTTTAAAAAAATTAATAAACTTATTTTAACATTTTTAAAACCTTTATTTTCCTATATCTTGATATAAATATGTCATATTTTTATTTTATAAGATAAAAAATATTATTTTATACTACAATATATGAGGATTATATTATAATTGTAATGTTACATTTCTTAATTGTGGTATTACTATTACCATGGTTAAATTTGAATTCCTATAGAATGATTATAACTATAAAAATCATATATCTAAGATTAATATGGGATCACTACATTCTATAATAACATCATATTTTCATCATTATTAAATCAGTTAAATTTTATTTTAAATATGTATTTTAAATTTTTATATGAATGTTTGAGTAATAATATTTTGTGTCAATTATATTTTGTGGTTCATAATTGTAGTTATTCTAGTCCATCAAGAGAATAATATTTTTCAAATTATGGGTATCCTATTTTTTATTTTTTGTCATCCACTATAATACATTCCATTATTATAGCCATATTTATTCTATACAAATAATATTAGAATTAATATAATAAAATATTTCAGTTTTATCGTGTGTTTCATGTGCATTATATATTAAACAGTTATAGAATATTAATTGTTTACATTAAATGGGAAATTCTACAAATAAAACTTATGGGTAATTACATTCTTTCCCTTTAAAAATTAATTCTTCGAAATTTTATTTTATATACCACAGTGATAATGGGTGATGTTACTTAAACGTTATCAATATATTTGGTTCCCATGTTGAATCCTCATAAATATCATTCCTCAAAATTATTTTGACTATGTGAGTTATCATGTTGTATAGAACATTGTCTATATGATCCAAGATATTCATCAGATTCTCCTCATAATAAAGATCAATTTCTAGCTACATAACCACAAAATTCAATACCTGAGAGGGATATTGTATGTATTTTATCAAAAGATATATATAGAAAAATTTATGTACTTTAAGAAGGGTTGTTGGTAATGATAGTTGATCTTCCATAGATCTAATGGGATCAATAATCACTAAGGGTATGATGTACTTTGGACATAGCATTCCACTCTTTTGAAATCTCATGACTCTCCTCCATAGAGTTATTTTGAGGACCATTTTATCTCAAACCTTAAAATATATGTCTCTTATAAGGTTATCAATATAAATCACTATTGACTCTTCACTACCATGATGTGTTAATAAATGGTTTTTAACTCCATTACCATTTAAAATCTCATCATCTAGTGTTATAGAAAATAATTCAAACATGAATATCATTTATAACTCTTCTCATAATGATAATAATATTGAGTTATTTTGATACTTGAGTGGAAACTATTATTGAATGAGTTTTTATTTCAAAAAATAATTTGATATCGTCTTGTATGAAATTACATCGAACATGATCTAGACATATTCTAATTTATTTTTATAGTAAATTCATATATTCCATCAATTTGGGGGTGATATATAATAATTAAGCTAAATATTGTTATTAGAGAATGAAATATTCTTTTCTAGATCATGTACGTAAACCTCGGGTCTAGATCATATAAAATTGATAGCGATGTTCTATGTAGCCTCGTGACATCTGAAATTTCTGTCCTACAGATTTGATCGACTGATAATTCCTCTCAAATAGTAATTAAATTTGTAGTATTATTAAATAGGTCCACCACAATTCTTATGGAATTATTTCATTTATATGTCTTTAGATGACATGGGACACAATACATCTGTATATTTTCTAATATTCATATAGGTATGGGTAATTGTTGTATCACCTGCTTAGACTCTTGGCTCTCTAACATCACTTAGTGATAGATCATGAACTCTAGAGATTATTACCCTATATCCTTCAATATATTATTCAACTAACAGTTATATTTGAGATCATGATACATATTTTATCTCTATAGGTTTATAGAGGGGGTTGAGCCCAGTGGATCATTAAACAAGTCCTTCTTTATAATAGGTTTTATTGGAACCCAGAGTAATCAAAAAAATAACACAAATCCATCAACATAAATTTTAAAATTTTTGGATATACCTATTACTATAGCTTCAACAATTTTTGTTATTTTAACTTCATCCTTCTGAGATTCCTTTATCTTCCCCAGAGGATATGATTGAGATATCATTTGAGAAAGTCATGATGAATTTCCTACTTCTATTATTCCCATATTCATCCATTAAAATACTTAGAATAATGGAACCTCTTAAATTCTAATCATTGACAAGTTTGTACGATATTATATATGTAGAGAATCTTTCACCTTATTTTTATTCCCATTATACTATTATATTGAGCATTAATAGTCCTTGATCATCATTAACTATTTTTTTGGAATTTTTTTATCCTTTTATATGAATATATATTGTTTTCTCTTAAGATGTGTATATATTTTACATATTTTGTTATAGAGATAATTCCACAAAATAAAAAAAATAGATCATGAAAACTAACTCTTGATCATGGATTAATTTGTTATTCTCATTGTCATTCAATTACATTGAGGTGTAAAATATTAAATTTTGTTTCATGTTCAATACATAGTCTAATTATTTTTATAAAGAATCATTGTATACTATTAAATGATTCCAACATGAGGGAATTATAAGTACTAGTGTTGTGATATTCCCATTTTCTAATTTATTGAATATCTCTTTTCATTCATTATTTTATAAATATTTTACTCCCATTCAATATATTTTTGTTAGTGGGTATGAAAATCATGAGATGCTATATATAATTCATTAATATACTAAGATAGATTGAGTGATATATGGTTGTCTATTTTATATGTTGTTATAGAACACACCTTAATCTCTTTTGTGTTATAAGGGTCCACATATACTATTTTTTATTAATAACATTCCTCATGAATGATATTTTCTCCTTCCAAAACTCACATTCGCTATACATTTCATATATAATATCCTTTCATAATGTATTTAAAAAAGTTTTCAAATAAATCTACAGATCCTCTATGATTTAGGAGTATATTAAAATATCATCTATATATACTACCATAAATATGTTAAGGTAATATATAAAGAACCATTTCATCAAAACCATGATGATTCTGGGTGAAATAGTGAGTATAAATGTAATTTTTTTGAACTCATAGTTTCCACACCTAGTTCTAAAGGTATCATTTTCATTATCTTCATTATTTAATTGTAATTAGTGATATCCTAATTACTAATCCACCATAGTGAATTACAAGGAACCTTTTCTCTTATTAGATAAGTCATCAATATGTGTACGGGGATACGTTTTCCGTATTTTTATTTTTTTGAGTTCACTATAATCAATGATGAGGTGCATTGATCAATCCATTTTAATGATGAATAGGACTTGGGGACATTATAGTTAATCACTATAGTATATAAAATCCATTCCTAGAATATCTTGTAACTGCTTCATCTATTCTTTACCAAAATAATGGTCATCTTAAAGACTACTGTATATGAGTTGGCATGAAGGTAAAAATTCAATAGAGAACTCAAACTTTCAGTAATGATGAAGACCACGAAACTATTCATGGAATATATCAATACAATCCCTCAAAATATGAATGTCTCAAAATATTATTCCATCCTTCATCTCAAACAATTTTTCTAGTTTTGATTTCTTATAAGTTAATAATATCCAATATTGGTATGAGGATTACAATAGATATCCATCCTTCTCTTTACACATGTACATAATTGAAGGTTGATTAAGGATGTGAAGACTATTCTCCCTCCCCTATCTAATAATATTTGATTTATATGAATATATCCATTACATGACCAATATAGCATCACATTTCAGAATATAATCTGTGATAATATTTTATTAGTCGATAAATATTGAATCATTTAATTTGTTGGAGTAATATAATTCAGATAAAATAAGTGATATATTTTCTATTCACATATATTTCACAAACCCCATGTTTGGAGGTGGTGTTTTAATTGTTATACTAAACTATCAATATGTGAAATTGTTCCAAAAATATTAATCCAATAGAACATTATATATTCCTAAATGAATTAATAAAACACCTTAAACCACATCATTGTTGAGATCAACCACAATAGTAGTGATAAAATATTCCTCAAATAACCCTATTGTATTCACATTTTTTTAATTTATTCTATTTCAGAACCATTTTTTAGGGAATTATAATGTATAATTCATATGTTCCTTATTATTGTAACACTAGACTATATGATGTGTGTTAATTAGATACTTCTTTTCTTTCGTTATATTATAGGTATTCTTCATCTTCCTTCAACATTGATTATCTTTATTTCCCTCTTTTACAAACATAATGAATATCATAGTTCCCTTGGGGTTTTTTCATAGATGCTTCTTCCAATATTTTTGATGCATGGGTAGTTGGGTTTCCATTAATCCATTGGATTTTTCTATTGATCCACTTAAAAGAAGTATTACTTTATGTTTTTTATCTCCATACCCATGAGATAACTAAGATAACCAATATCAATCTCAACCATAAGTGTAAATCAATCAACCTGTTTATAGTTATTAAATCCTAAAATCACTATAGATATTCATAGCATTAGAGTTGATTAACTGAATGAGTAGTTCACCATACTTTTATAGTTTCATATATATCCTAACACAAACTGTTAATTCTTTATAATGTTTTATACATATATAATAATAGACTCATCTTCCATTTTCTTCAAAATGAGGAAAAATATCTTCGTTTTAGTATAATGATTTTAAAGAAAATATTTTTTGATAATTTTTTTTCCTGAATCACTCTCATTCCATGGGTTCAATTTACTCTATGAAATTCATGTTCTTGATTAGTGTCCAATACTGACTACCATCCCACTAAAATAAAAAATAATCATGTCTGAAATTATCAAGATTTGAGCACTGCAGAATTTAGAATAACTAATTGATCGATTTAATCCATGGATCTAAGAGATGTATATCATAATATCCACTAATGGTAGGGGTTTATTATTGTATAAAACGAACAAATGTAACTTATATTATTTTAGGATGAGTACACTGTTACTTACTATTCATCTTATTATTAATAAAATGAGTTATTTGAGTGAGTACTTACATTATGTTGTTATCTCTAAAACACATTAGGCTAGGAAAATCATTAGGGAAATAATCACATTTACTCTAATGTTTTTTTATGGCTCAGATTTCATTATTTCCTACCACTATGAAAAAATAAAAAATAAAATTGGGGATGTTAACACTCATACTAAAATCATATTAAATGGAAAATATTAATATAGAAATAATAACCTAGTAATGAAACATAAATCCAAACATATGATCCTATGGGTTCGAATGTAGGTTATCAATTTAAATTCTCATATTAGATTTTCCTAACCATCATTCTATTCATGTTATTTATAATTGTTCATAAAGTAAATTTTCTAAACAACATCCCATGAGAGAGTCAAACAAGGTGTTTATCAAATCCACATGGATTTATACCCGGCATAGGTTTAATTCTTCCTAAAATATACATTTTAAGGTTATTACCTCCATGTACTTATATTTTATATACACATCCAATTGAAGTTTACTTAAATATATTTATTATAATGGAAACTAATCACTCAATAAATAGTAGAAAATTGAGTACATTTTCCTATATTTAGACATATCCTTTTAAATTTCACTAAAGTATTCTATAAGTAATCACTTAAAATAAATGGGCATGCCTTTGATAACAAATATAGATACCAATGTATTTTTCATAAATTGTTACATGTATTTTATCAAGAAAACCTGATAAATACAACCCAAAATCAAAAGTCCCAGTGGCTTTGGAAGACAATTTTTTTAATTAATAAAAGTGAAAATAAAATAGAATTACATTATTTTTATATCTATAATGAAATATTCTATCCATTTGATCTCATGAAACTGTATTGGATAACATAGGGAATACATAAACATAAAGGTTAAGCAATAAAGCCGAGAAGGGAATAAACGTGATTTAGAAATAAATCATATGAGTTAAAATGAATAACGTGATATCATGAAAGGCAATTATGAAAAATTATCATATGATAAAAGGAACATCGGAACATAGAATCAAAATATCTTGGAAAAATATCAATGATTCACCAACATAATACATGAAATAAGTATAATTCGAGGCTAATTTCCAAGACAATATCACATTTTGGAAAAATTCCAAATATAGATTTTGATTACTTCATAATCACATGCATATCATCTCATGTGACATAATCATTACCAAATTATTTAGATTTATATCTAGGTGAACCCATAAAAACATGTTTATGTATATATTTTCCACATGAAATAATTAAGCATAAGGGATGATCAAAATAAGTACACATGTAAAATAATTGGATACAAAATATTTCTACATATAAAAATGAATGAATAAATACCAATGAATCCTAATAGAAGTTGGAATTGAATGTTTTTAATGTGAATTTATGAAAATTTTTGTATTATTCCCAAACATGGCTTTTATTAGAAAATCATAATTAAGGGTAGATAACAGGTGAGAGAAATAAACTTTTAAAATTGTGTTTTAAGGAAGGGTAAATACTTGAGAAGAAAGAAGGAATAAGTCATTTTCATTAAAAACTAGTAGGTGAACTTGAATTTTTATCCCATAAGTAATTTATTAAATATAACCATGAATTTTATTAAAGGATTTAAAATACTATTACTGAAATGGATTATGGGATAGAATATTTCTCCATAATAATGTTTTAAATTAATGAAGGCAATGAAAAAAGAATGTAATTCATTCATGGACCCGTTAAATGAATATGGAATAAAATAGTTGTATAATATATATATATATATATATTTATTAATTCCAACACATTTAATTGATAGATAAGTTGAGTTAGAGTGGGAAATATCATAACCCAAAGAAAACATGGTTGTTTTGACAGATTACATACCGTGTTTTTTGATTCATTATCCCCTTGAACATAATTTACTAAAAATAAAATTTAATCAATTATTTAATAAATTTGGATCCATTTCAATTTATATTCAATTTACTATAATTATATTATCTTCATTTTTAATAAATTGGAGTATATATAAAGTTCAATTCCACTGATATGAGGGCATTCGTTTTATTGTTTGAATATCAGATCATATGAGGTTATTTTACTAACATTCTTGTAAAATAGAACTACAATTACATATGTTAAATGAAATGAAATTAATATCCTTGAATAAATTAAAGTGGTCCAAAATTTATATATTTTCCCCAATACAGGGTTGTTTTATTTTTTATAAACGTCATCAGGACATGATTATTTAATTTAGGTGAGCTTATTAGACATGTTGAAATTATTTTTATTATATTATGATTATATATCTGTTATAGAATATTAAAAAGTATATAATAAACATTTTCAATTCTTTTTCATCCATTATAAATGTATTTCAACATTCGATGAAACTAGTAATGGGATAAAAAATTTCATCATCCACGGAGCTGGTGAAACAAATATAATATAGACACTATTTTTGTTTTTAGAATATTAGAAGAGTTAAATTGGATATTCTTTAGATATAATAAAAATAATCTATATTAACAATACAGAAATTATTATACCATCAAATATAATCCGAGATTTGGTGTTATAGAAGGAAATAAGTAAATAATTACCAATGGATATTGTTACCTTCTCCATTGTATTTCTCTTCTTAAGCTTCTAAATAATGATAATTGGAATGTCCTATGATTAGAACAACGATTATATGTATGTGGAGAGAGATACAAAGAGAGATATGGGTAGATATTTGTTATGATCAAAAGTATATAACATTTGAGGAGAAGGGTTGGTATTCATAAGGATAGGATAAGGTTTTTCTTTAACATTATATTCATTATCTTGTTATTTCTGTCTCAAGACTATCAATAGTAAAGAATCCTTGAAAAATTATATAATAAATGGATCATGTGAGTTAAAACTATTAGCTAATGACATCATCCATTATGTAATAAATCACGTACCTTACATTTAATGATAAATAATTGGTTTTTTCCATATTTAATTTTCTCTTAAAATTACAAAGATTCACTACAACCATTTTTAAATGTGTAGATTCAAAAAATGAAATCCCCTCTATTGGAATAATTTCAAAAATATAGGACATTAATTTTTAATGAAAATGAAAATTTTTTAGAATTTTTTTTAATATTATGATTATTTTATTACCCTTTAGATAATTACTCTTCAAATATTCAGGTTACTATTTGTAACAGTTATATTATTGTACCAATTGTCAGATTTCAATTCGTACAGCCATATTACTATTCTAATGATTAGATTTATAATGATCATATGGATTACTAAATTTTAAAAATTTCACATGTTTCGTTCCTTCTTCACTAACTTTTATTTTCTACAAATGATATATGTATTTCAATTTTCATGATTCATGTTCTATTACAAATAATTTTTATTTATATATTTATATCTTAAGTGTAGTGAACCTGATGGATTTAAATGATCTAAATTTATAGATTATATTTATTTTATTTTACATTTTTTAACCAATTTTAATATTTCAATTCTTATATATTTATTTATTCCCTAAATTTAACATTTTAATTAATATAATTAAAATGTACCAATTCTATCACATGGTTTTTTTTGCATTAAATAATAAAATATTACTAAAACTTGTATATTTTAATATTAAGTTAATTTAATTTATTAAAATCCATGTTTATTGAGGATATCATTAAAAATTATCTTATGATGTCACATTATGTTATCATGGTTCTATCTAAATAAATAAGGATTGTGTTCTTCATTATAGCCACACTATTTTATTAATAGAGTGTAGTGTTTTTTAAACCTGGATATAGTTAAACATTTATCATGATTTTAAAAAATCTATTTATTTGAATACTCAAATGAATTTTTTTCTATTAATCCATTTAATGAAAATACGTATCTTTTTTTAATTATTATTATTATAATTAAAAATTGTTTCAATTTTTTTATTTTTTATACATGTGAATAATTTATATCATTATAGTGATGTAATCAATGAATGCAATGAAATATATATCCCAAAATGTTTAATTCTTAGTCATCGTTTAACAATAATCAAACTATACATGGTCCAATGATATTTGGGGGTAAATGTCATCAAACTTTTGAATTCTACTCATCATCTTACACATTTGATATATTTTCCATGCACTAATTATGTACCATTTCCAAAATAAAATATTAATAACATAATTCTCATTGATTTTTTTATATCCTTTAATTTTCTCAATATGACTAAGTAATTTATCCTATAAATTGTCATCCAAATTCATGCCCAAATAGATTTTTTTATTGTCCAATCTAAAAAATATTCATTTGGTATGGAAAAATATTTTATCATATATCTATACATTATTCTGTTTAATAAAAAACAGTTCTTCTTGGATAATAACTCATTATCATTATTATAGTTTTTCAATATGAATAAAAAATTAAGTTTCAGGCCACCAATAAGTAAGAAATTAATTAATTTTATCTCATTTTCAAATATTTTTCAAATCGAACACATTTGATCATTAATAAACTATCATTGTGGAAAGTAATAGCTCCAATTATATATAATTCAACATTCCTCAAGTTATTCAAATCACATTTCCTATGGGAATAGTATCCACTGTCCATAATTGATATCAATTTTTATTCAAATCACTTAAATGAATGTGGAATAAAATTTTCCTATTTAAAAAAATCCATTACATTATGAACATTAAATATCAAAAAATTTGGATTTAATTGATCTGGTAAGACTGCTTGGAACTCAATTTAGATGTGACATTCTTGGTTACACAATAAAAAAACTTTATTCATGTTCTCAATTATTTTTTTCAGATTATTTTTTTCTCATCCAATTTCATTTGTTGATTTATATTATATTATTTATGTCTCCCCTTTATCAGCACTCAATTTTTCTCCAACTAAAGGCATATCTTTATAGGAATAGTTTTATTCAAGTAAAAAACACCAACAAATAGCATTAACCCTAAAATAATCATTATGTTTTTGAAATTACACTCTTTTAATGGTTTCTTTCTAACTAAATAATCAAACATACAATGAGTTTATTTAATTGAATCATTTTTTTCAATCCACTATTATGGTTATCTGGTACTGATGTGGAGATTTTTTACAATTTTTTTTGCTTACAAATATAATAGTATATTAATATTTATTTTAAATTTATAACTGATCTCATTGATATTTTTAAATAGAAACATCAATGGATATTATTTTATATTCATGTTTAATATACATATTTATTCTTTAATCATGTCAAAAATCATGAGAAGCAATAGTAATTGATATTTATTTTATACAACACTCAATTTCACAATATAAATATATTTTATGTCATAACTAAATCATTATTTTAGATTTCTTGTCTTTATAAACAAATATTTTACCCTCTTATACGTCATTATCTCCCGGAGTGGTGGTAGAAGTCATTGTTTCAATGAACTTATTTTTCTAAGAAATATCAAGTTTTATTCACCAATTTGTTTTAAAAACTCATCCTTTTCATCATAGATTTTACAATTATTTTCAGTGTTCTTTTTCCGAAATATATGTTTACTCTATAACCATTAAATCCATTTAAATCATATCATTATTTCCATTCCCATGGTTTATTTCCAACTAGATTATTCTTCTATAGTAGAGTACTAATTTTCAATTGATGATTAATCCATTAATGTGTTAATATGTTTAATTTATTATTAAATGAGAAAAATCTAACAATATTAATATTTTTCCATAATAGAACATCTCTCATAATTTTCAAAAATACCTTGTTCAACTGATATGAAATTCCTGTAAATAAATTGGATGTTATCTTCATATTTCCTATTAATAGAGTTTGATTTCTCCTAAAATAAATTCTTATTGGATTGAATTTATTTACGAAATCAACATCTTAATTTTCATTTTTGATCATAATGGGAAACATGGTAGATAAGTAATGAATATTTACAAAATTAAAACATTTAAAAGTGAAGATTCCTTTGAAACCATTCTTTATCATTTTTTATGTCTCTCTAAATTAAGGATACAGCCTCTTAGTAATCTTATATATTTTATTCATCATTACAAACATTATTCACATAGTCAATATTTATAATTATGAAATAAATAAAAGTAATTTACTTTTATTTATTGACATTAATTTTGAGAATTTATCCCCATATCATCTTATAATTAATTTAATCTATATGATTCACATTATTGATAAATTAAAAAATATAATTTTATTCATGTTTTAAGATCATTGAATAAACTTGTATTCAAATAATATCATATGTTTCGTCACTATATTGGATTTTTTAAGAGTTTCTGGAAATCTTATAATGGTGATTCCCATCATATTGTCCATTGTAATGAATTCATTAATGGATTATTGTTCATAATTTCTTAAATAATAAAACTAGTATAATAAAATATTCAAATTAAAGCACTTCACATATTTCTACCCTTCACAAACACTGTATCATTTTTCACAAATCATTTTATCATTTTTTTAAATCATGACTTTTATTAGGTATATCTCTAATGAAGAATATAATAAAAAATTTATAGCATTTTCATCACCTTCAATATCAATTTAATCTAAAATAGACAAATATGAAGTCTCTCTAGGTATCATTAACTATTTTTTAGCATAATAATGAACATTAGAACCATATAAAGATAGAGAGAAATGATAAGGTACCAATATCTCCTTATAATTATGGATAAATGTTTCATTTATTTTTGGAATATTGTTGATGTCAGATGAGTAATGTTGATCCATACTAGTCTTCAAGAGAAAAAACCAAGAGTAGACATATCCCCCAATACAAATTTTGAAAATTAATTACGATATAGTAAATAAAGAGATGTGAATCATGGTCTATATGTTTTCCAAAATCTCAATATCTCAATAATTTATTCATCACAGACCTCATGAAATGACAATACTATAGAATAAAATGGGTTAAATAATATTTACAATAAATATTTCATTCAGAAATGATTAATTTTTCCATCATATAGAGTTCCTTTTATCCCCCCCCCCCCTCAGACAATTATTTTCCCTTTTATTATCAAGATGAAGCTATAGTTTTAGTATTGATCTTGAAATTGATATATTTTCTAGCACTAAATATTCTTAAACAAGAACCAACATGTAAAACTGGTAATTACATATACAAAATAAATAAGAGCATTTGAATGTGTATATCACAAGGATCGAGTAGATGTTATCATTTTGTTTCTTAACACAATAATAATCTTTGGTTGTCTATTCATTAACAATTCTCTGGTAATAAAGATGATCAACACCCTGTAGTATTGGGTTATACTATTACTCTATGTTTATTATCATCTTATTCCCACTATTTAAATTTGTAATAATTATAATATATTTTAAGAAATATTTATATATAAAATTAATTTGATTATCTGTAGTATAATCATCTCCAAAATTCTCATTCAATCCAAATCAAATAACTTTTTTCAATATTCAATGAAACTCATGTTGATCCTTCATTTAACCATCCCAAAATTACATGAACATTTTCTCTTTCTATGGTGTCTTGAAAGATATCATATAAGAACATAACTATAGTGTAGAATCTCAAATCATTATGTGAATTTGTTCAGGTAAATGAAATTTCAATCACCAAAACAAAACCCCCTATAATAAAATGAATTGATATTGGTTAGAATGAGATATATTATAATATAAACTTTTAATAAAAACATATCCACCATTACATTTTCATTTCATAGTCACTATAACAATAACTTCATATCCATGGTATCGATGTATCTCAAATAGTATAACTGGTTTTATAATGTTCTTCATCCCCAGAAAACTTCACAGTGTGTAAATAATCTTCATTAATCCTACAATAATATTAACTGGTGTGACAGGTTAAACACATGTCCTTGATATTTATACCATTGTATAACATCAAATAATCGCCATTCCTTATATTTGAATGAAACATTTGTAAAATATTTCATATCATAAAATTTTAACAACTATAAAAACACTTGTAAGAAATATAAATTCTTATGTTTCATATTGTGAGATCCTCAATTATATATATTTAATGAAACTAATAACTATTATATAATATGTTGATATTCATGTGTATTTCATAAGGTTCTTAACTTTCATATTACCAATCATGATCTTCCAATGAAGACTTCGCATAATATAAAAAATCTTATATAACACTTTATAAATAGTCTCTCTGCAAAACTATTACTCAATTAATAGAACCACATGTTATATGTGAAAAAGCAATGAAGGATCTGAAAAAATATTCTTGTCTTGACATTATTGATTTACACATTTATAGAAATAGAATATCTTCTATCTATATTATATAATTGGTTAAAGATAAAAGTGGATGTTAATGAATTCTTTTAATTTGTAATCCAAATAATATATTATATACCACATGTTGGTTCTGTTCATTGAAAATTTACAAGAACTCCAGAATCTTATTAATTCAATGAAGTTCATCTTTTTCTTTTTTTATTTTCAGAATTTTATTTTATATTAAAAATATTATGTATTATAGAATTTGATATTTATCAAACGTCCCACAATGTAACATTTCTATAAATATATCAATATTCCGTAACTTAATAGAAAAATATTCATAAACACTAAATAACTTTATAATGCCTCTAAATAAATGTTAATCAACACATAAATAATTAAAATGGTATTTAAGAAAATAAATATATGTTAATTTATTCCGATATAAATTCCACGACCTCAAAATTTTTTATTCTTCAAATATATGTATTATAAATATACAATATCATCTTCAATTGCTTTTAATAGTTTGAAAGGACTATTCACAAATCAAAATTATGAATCATCATGATATTGTTTATATGGTTACCCAAAATGATTTGTTCAAAATATTATTGGGGCTAATAAATTAAATGGGATATAACATAAACCAAGTTTATGTGGAGATGACATTCTTGAATGGAGTTCTAAATGTGGTAGATTATTTTAGAACATTTTCATGTATTAACTTGTTGATGACTTTAGAATGTTAATTGAATAAAAAAATCTAAGTGTTTTAATGAAATGATCATGATATTTATTGCGACCCAAGATTATCATGCATAGATATTACAAAATTTTACATGAATATTCAATTCATTATAAGAACACATGCCTAAGGATCATAATAGTTTAGTGTCTTTAGAAAATGTAAAAATAATATTTTATCCTTGTCAAAGTTATTCAAAAAATCCAATATATATCTCTACCTTATAACTTCTACCTAAAATATTTATTCATAACATACTGAATGGAAACATAATATTTGGGTGAGATCTGATTCATAGTAATGGTAAATAATGTAAATTCATAACGATAATGTGGAAAAGGGTTATGGAACCTGGGTATAGAATTATAAAGATCCTACCATACATATTAGAGATCATAATAATGTTGGCAGTTCATAAGACATAGATCATATGAAAATTTAGAACATAAGTCATGAAATATTAACTCATGAATAATACATGTAATTTTTGGCATGAACATTTTTTTTATAACAATGTGAACATGTATATGTAGAAACATGTTCACTCATTATGTTTAGGACATGAAATTTGGCCCAAGAATCAACGTATGGACATGAAACCAGGTCCATACATAACAATTTTAATGTGTAATCAGGTTCATTAATAACCATATAGACATGAAACCATGTCTATAAAAAAATTATGAACATGTAATCAAGTTCACACGTAACATTGTAAACAAGAAAATATGTCCACTTATAACATTTTTAATATGTAATCAGGTTCATGAATTACATTGTGAACATGTAATTAAGTTCGTTTTTAGACTTATAGAAATGAATCTAGGTCCACACCTAACATTGTGAACACATAACAAGGCTAACTCCTAAAATTTTGAAAATGTTATTAGGATCATGAAAAATCTTATGAATGTGCAACAAGGTCTAATAATAAAATTATGAACATGTAATTTAGTTTATGCATAACATTTATTCTCACGTGTAATCCATTATTAACCAATGAATTTGGGGGATATATAGGTTTCATCCATCTAATAATAAAATCATTCATACATGTTACATGATATAATAAAACATTTATCATATTAATAACAATAAAAAGACATAGATTTTAAAAACATCAAATTGTAACCCAAAAAATGAAATGGGATCATTGAAATTTCCACACATTATGACCTAGGTATAATATATAGGGGTATTAATCATTTCATCATAGAATAATCTATGAATATGAGTGTGTTTCAAAAGAAATATATCCTATGATAGTGAGATGTGAATCATAAGAATTATTGTATCAAAATATAAACCAATCAAGAACAAATATGAGTGCAACATTTAGAGCTTTTACTAGAAATGAATGTGTAAAATCAAACGATATCAATTAGGATGGAAAATAATTATGAAATTTCTATAAAATACATTTCTTGTTGAAAATCCCCTTTCTCAATTGATTTTTTTTAAATATAAAATCTTTTGAAAATCATTTCATTTAAAATACATAGAAAACATAAAAATAGGTATTGAAATCATTTTTGAATCATTTTTCATTGAAAAAATCTGAAATAATCATTAAATTTGTTTAAATGTTGTTTGTAACACCCCAATAATTCATAGTACGCTATCTCTTCAAATAATTCAATAACTTTTGATACATGCAACACCGAGTTGGAGAGCACCATTACATACCAAAACGCCTTTCAAAATGATGTTTTTAATAGTATTAACTATATTTTGAATTTTATATAATCCATATAATTTTATAATCTATATTATGTGTTTGTTATACATAATATAAGAACAAATTATTTTTTCAGATAAAAGAAGTACTTTTTAGAAAATGAAATTTTACGGCCTTTTAATGGGGAAGACATTTTTAAAAAGAAATTGAAATTTTTATATATTAAATTTAACGAAATAAAATTATTCTTTATAAAAATGACATAAAAATTTAGTTTGTATAGATTTTTGGTACCTTTCTAAAAACATTCATATTTTAATGAATAATGAAAAATACTAAATTTTAATTTAAAACAACATTTTTAATGAAAATAATTTATAGTCTTAAAATAAGTATTTGAATGGTTTGTAATTACAATTAGATTATATTTTTATCATTTAAAACAGTTTATGTCATTATATGTAATTTCACATTTAAATTTGACATAATCACATGTCAATATTTTGATAGTTTTTACTTATTAAAACCCCTCTTTTTGGTTTTGACAAAAGGGATTAATTTTAAATTAATTAATGAAACATATATGTTTTTAATTTTGAAAAATTTAATTCATTTTTGAATTCAGAATATCAAAATTATCTAAGGTTTATTTTTTGGTATTTTTCTGAAAATTTTCATTTTTTAATGAATAATGAAAACATTATGCTATTTTCTTAAACAGACAATTTATATAAATAACTATTTATTTTATTTAAATTAATTTTATATAAAAATGTATATATGTATATATATAATACCTATATAAGTGAAAAATAATTCATTATAGTCAGTTTATAATAAAATTAGATTTATTAAAGTTTATTGAACTTTTTAACGTTTTTACCCACCTTCTAGGAACATTTCAAAATTTTTTATAAAATGTTATTTTAGTGCTTCTATGAATTGAATTTAAAAAAACCCAAGAGACATGGTAGACATCAATAAGTATAATATGGTTTAATAGGATGAAAATAATTTATAGTGAATAGTAACGTTTGAATTTTATTTACCATGTTTAAATATAAATAGGGTAATTAAAGGTAAAAATGAATTTATAATTACCCTAAAACATATCCTAATTCTACGAGATAAGTTTATTTCAACCAAAAACAAACATAGGAACAAAATATTATCCTTATTTTCCCTTCAATTAGATTAGGACATTTATTATTATATTATTTATAGAAGAGTTTAATGTTCTAAATTCAATGTTTAATAAAAAATCCATTTATAATATAGGGATATACATAATATAAATTAGATTATAAATATTAATTAGAAATATATAAATATTTCCAACATAATGTTATTTTATTTATAATTTTTATAGTTCAAAAAAATAAATTTATTTATGAAACAATGATGACGCAGTAATTACATTATCAATGAAAGATTAAAATAATTGATATTATAAATAAAAAACTAAATGTAAATTGGATATTTTTATGCCATAACCTAATTTTATAGTTTAATATGACATTTTATAGTTGATAAAATAATTTTTTCGAAGTGATAATGATGTTATGACATTAACAAAAACAAATCAACAAATAGTGTCAAAATTGAGAAAAATGAGTTGTAAAACAAATAATTTTTTATTAATTGATGTAATATTTTAAAAAATCTACAAATCATATAAAGGACTTATATAAGGTTATATGTATCAATAATGAACAACTAGGGGTTGTCTTGTCATTTTATAGTATTTTTTTAACAATTTATTATTGCAATACAAAATAGCATGGTAAAAGATAAATTATTTAACTAAGAGTTAAATCGAGAGGATATAGTTAATATGGGGAGCTAAACTTGTCTAAAACCTATTGGTTGAGAGGATTTATACCCATCCTAACATTATATAATAAATAAATAAATTTTTTACCATGAGAAACCTAAAATGATTTTATAATAAAATGATATTTCAAAAATTTTCTAAAGTGACCCTCACCTCTCTTATATAAGGGTACTTCCCCTTCTCTAAAAACAACACCTCCAAATCCATTTGGATCAACCAACCCCTACCCAAATCTGCTTAAAAAATCTGTAACTTAAACATAGTGGCCTTACCTTTACTATAAAGACATTATATGGATCCCTTTTGTTCAAATCAAAAAGAAACACCCAATTAAATAGTAATTATTTTATCACCTCATTCAAAGTTCTTTTCTTCTTCCACTTTTTATTTTTTGTAATTTTCATAAAAAAATTATAACCCCAGTACCCTATTCATAATGTGATGTTATTATAAATATGTTACCACCATACTCATTATTCAATCCATCATATAAATGATAATGTCACAATTCATGCGTACGCACGGCCTATTGTCTCCACGTTGGGTTGTAATTTGTTCTTCAAAAATATGTTATTTGAATAGATATAATTATGAGTAATATGTATATAAATAATTAAAATAACATGATAATTTCTCATTAATATTAATATAACATCTAATTCCAAACCATTAAATCACTAAGTAAATGATATCATCGCTCGGTTGTATGTACGACTTACCATCTCCACGATGTGATGTGATTCATTTCTAGGATCACCATTCAACGATGATTATAAAAATATATATTATTAATAAGTATGCAAAATATGACATAATAATGATACTAGATATATATATAAATATATATATTCATGTACTTACATATATTTTATTCACTCAATTTCATTCCATATGATATGAAAACTGAAACAACGTTTATGCGTACGTATGACATACCGTCTCCATAAACATTGTTTTCCATTTCATATGTCTACCTATTATATATATTTATATTATAAATATATATTATATATAAATCATTTTTATATTCTTTAATTATTTAAATCATGATCTAACTGATACGATAATGAATAACAAGTTTAAACATGTGCGATAAAAAAGCGATTATTAACCGAAATGTTAATTTAATATGGAAATCATTATTAAATGGGTAGTATAAAGTCATAAATGAATCTTTTATGATATAACAAATATTAATATGGTTCTGGGATTATTTAATAACATATCATGGCCCTTATAAGGGAGTTTAAAGGTACCCTCGACCAAAAGAATGTTCAAGGTAATGGTCACCTCCGCAATCTCATTATTATCTGAGATTGTTTATGTGTAAGTATTTTTTGGGAAATATTTATTATCCATGTACATGTTTCATAAAATTCATTTCAAAATGATTATTTTTATGTATTATTTAACAAAAACATCATTTTAAATGTTTTTAATATTTATTATACTAAATTGTTCTCATTAATGTGCATTTCTCATAATGGATTTAAGGATTTATTTATATGTACCTGATGGTTTTAAAATGTTAATTCCTTTAAAAAGTTTCAAAGTTTTATGGGAAAAATTGATTCAAAATATCTTTTAAATTAATTCTTTTATAAATGTGGGTCTTTTATAAGATTTAACAAAAAATAATATTTCTCTCATAAAAATATAATGCTCATTTTCATCTATATGAACATTCATTACTGGGTGTTATTCTTGAATAAAGTTGATTTATTATTATAAAATCTTCCATATTGTATCTAATGAGTTATTATATGTTTGATGGTGGATGTGTTAATTTTAATACTTTCTTGTTTTATGGATTAAGTATTGAAATTTTTTATTCTAGTTTTAATATGAATTTTTATGTTATGTTTCAACATTTTCATATGAGAAATACAGTGGACTTAGTAAGTGATGGGAAGGGCCTGATATAGCCCTTTGATGCATCTGTAGGTCTCATTTGACAAACTAGTGTCTAGGAATAAGTATTTGTCAAAAATAATATTTGTAGACTTGGCATGAAGCATTGATTTGTGGTAGTGATGTCAGGCATTAGGTATTCCCTCATAATGAAATTAATTATTCCATGTGATTATTCTACTAGTATAATATCCATATGCATGTTTTTATGGTAATGTTTGATTTATTTTCTCTATATTATGTTTCAGTTTATTTTTAAAAGGCTGCTGTTTTTGTTACACATCTTGCCTTAAATGTTTATAGCTTCCACTAAATTATTTACCCTTATTGAGCATCCGAGATCACCCCTTCCTTATTTTTTGTTTTCCTAGGAATCCAAGAAGTGTACGATGATTGATATGTTGAGTTAATATATGGGAATAATAAAGTTATTAATTGATTATTTATGTTGTGTTTTATGTTTGAATATGTAATGTAACATTCATGTATGAAATCTACTTTCCATGACTAATAAACGGATCAGTCCTTCGGGACTTGATTCCTTATAATCATGCTAATGTATTAAAATAATACACTGGCTCTGGGATTTTGGGGTCGAGGTGTTATAATTGGTATCAAAGAATGTTTAGTAAAAACCTTGTAAACAACATTTAGGAAAAGTATGATTATAGTTCATTACTCTATGATAGACATTGAGGATTTGTATATAAAACCTCTTATAATTTGTGTAATGTATATATTTTGTGTATTTTCAAAGAAATTAATCCCAGTCTAGATAGGAGCAGGTAGAGGCAGCTATGGCACAAATTTACCACAGAGTGAAAACACTTACAAGGAGTCTCCAGCTTTACCTGGGGTATCCTGGTACAGGACAATGTGACGTTCTGCACTCATGGTTAAGACACTCACGAGGTATATGCTTAAGATAATTCACATTTTTCAAACAATCCATTATGAAGAATTTAGGAGTAAATACTTCCACAATGAAAACATTTTTTTATTATTATAGATTATACTCATAATCATTTCAATTTATTCTTGTTATTTTATATGTTTGGAATTATAAAGTGTGGTTCATAAACTAACATAGTGTGTTCCATTGTTTAGAAATGGAGCCCAGTATAAGGAATGACAACTCCTGTAATACACAAGTTCCAAAGAATAAGAAGGATCATATCTTTCATGGTATTAATCCAACATTTATAAGGGAAATAGTCTCCCATGTATTCTTATCATATGAAAGAAATTGTATCTTGTGTTAAAAAGATAAGTAAATAATAATCAATTTCATATCCCTTTTAATGGATGTTAGGGAAGAAAAGCATGGTAGAGGTAAATTTGAATAAAGGGAAGAGGGGAAAAAGGAATTTCCCATATCTGATAATTGTGGAAAGAATCAACTTTGTAAATTCATTAAGTGAATGGTGGTTTTTTATAAGTGTGGGGAGAAAACACACTATGTACAAGATTGCAAGGGTAAAAGAAAGGTTTCAAATGTACAATGCTTCATCTTCAAAGAGTTGGGACACTACATGAATCAATGTCCAAATAATCAAAGTTTTACCCAAATGAAGCTATTTGATAATAATAAATTCATGATACAACCACAGATGTAGTGTAATGACTAGTGTTCATATGTTTTTATTAAAGAATCTATTCATTTGTGTGTTGTGTCATTGATGTACTAGTTATATTATTTATTGAAATAAATAAGGATTCCATTACTGTATTATTTCATTAAGGATTTTAGATTATATGTTTCTAATAAAATTGAATCAATAGCACGTTAAATTTTTTGGAAAATACATGGTTGAAAGAATGATAAACCTTGACATGGTTCTGATACTGAGGTATTGATTTTGGAAGAATATTCGATTGATTTGGATTAATTATATACTATATTCATGACTACGTTGAAAGTAATTAATGGTTTGTTTACTCCATCATTTGTTAGAGTTTACACCATTTTTGTATATAAAGTGTATATTCAGTATTCTATAAGGAATAAGGGATCATTAATGTAATACAAAAGGTATTATATTAATTTAGGGAGTTACTGTGTTTTAAAAGAGTACACGATGAAGGTATTCGCATGTTATTACATGACCCAAAAGATCTTCATTGTGTTTACCTACCTTATAAATTTTGGACTATGAGTTTGGAAAGAAGTATTTTAGATAAGTCTAAATTTTGGAATGGATTATGATTGAAATTGGATATTATTGTAAAGTTTGACGAATTTCATATGATTATTTTTGGATTGTTATAAAAAGGACAACCCGAAGGTCGGGCGACAACCCATGGCGTCCGACAAGGCTGCGAGACATGAACCTACAACTGAAAGGTGGAAAGGATGCATCACCTACCACTGGCTTACGTAGTGTCCTAGTTTGTGTAATATAGTTTTTTAATTAGTCTAACAAATGAATTATAAATTCATTATTTTTTTAACCCTATACGATGAGGATAAATAGAATATTTTTGACTTCTATTATCTTTTAGAGTGAATCATGAGTTTGTTGTAGGAATTAGTAAAATGATAAAACTCTACTTCTCAAGTATATGTTTTTCCTCTTATTATATGAATAAATTAATTCTTCAAATCTGGGTATGGTATCTTAAAACCAATAATGTTTTATTCTAATACCTTATTGTTTGTTGAACCGATGATATTTCAAATCATCATAGATAGATGGCTTTGAAACCCTCAATTTTACACTTGTGTGATTGATGACTTTAATCACTCACTATAAATATTTTCCTTTTTTGAACAATTATGTGTCTCTATTATACACCAATTTTCTCCTAATCATGATCATTATTTAGTGGTGACACTTTCATTTCGCATTCCCACTTTTTAAGACTATCTTTTATTAACCCAATTTCTGAGGATGGTTTTCCAAAAAGGTATTTTTTATTTTTAAACTTTTATTTCTGAATAAAAATTTCAAATTGTGAGGAAAAAACTTATTGAAGGGGAGGAGAATTTTACACCCCAATATATCATTGTACATTATCTCTTCAAAGTAATTAAAAAACTTGTGCTACATGCAACACTGAATTCGAGCGCACCACGACTTACCCAACTAGCCGTTCAAAAAGAAGTTATGGATTGTGTTAACTAAATTTTGAATTTTATATACCCCATATAATTTTAGAATCTATATTATGTGTTTCCTATACATAATATAAGAAAAAATTTATTTATTTAGATAAAACAAGTATTTAAAAATATGCAATTTTACCGCCTTTTAATTTTAAACCCTTTTTAAAATAAATATTTTACAATTTTATATATTCAATTTAATTAAATTGAATTCTTATTTTGAAGGACATAAAAATTTAATTTGTATAAATTTTTATTACATTTCAGAAAACGTTAATATTTGGATGAATAGTGAAAAATACTATAATTTAATTAAAAACAGATTTTTTAATCAAAATAATTTGTAAGTTAAATTATGTAGTTCAATGGTTTGGAAATATAATTAGATAATTTTTTATCTTTTAATACAATTTAGGTAATTATATGTAATTTCACATTTAAATTTGACATAAACACGTGTCAATATTTTGATAGTTGTTACATTTTAAAAAATCGCGTTTTGGTTTTGACAAAGGGAATTAATATTAAATTAATTAATGCATCTTTTATCATATGAATTTTGTAAAATATAACTCATTTTTGAATTCATAATTTCAAAAATAACATTGGGTGTTTTTTTGTACTTTTCTGAAAACACTCAATTTTTGATGAATAGTGAAAAGCACCGCTTTATTGTTTAAAACCGAATTTTTATTTGAATAATAATTTATTTTGATTAAATTTATTTTAAGTCAACATTGATATACAGTACCTATATAATTTAAATTTAATTCATTGATGTTATTTTATAATAAAATTAGATGTCGAAAAATTTATTGAACATTTTAACGTCATTTACCCACATTCTAGGCACATTTATATAGTTGCATAAAATGTAATTTTTCAGCTTCGATGAATAGAATTTCAAAAATAAATGAGACATGGCTGGAATCAGTAAGAAAAATGTGTTTCAATACAATGAGAATAATCTTTGGTGAATATAAACTTTTTGAGTTTTATTTACCACAATTAGAAGTAAATATGGTAATTAAATGTAAAAATTATATTATAAATACTCTAACACATATCCTAATTCTATTTGAGAAGTTTAGTTTGAAAAAAAACCAACCTGATAAATAATTTATAATCCTTTTGGTCCAATTGGATTAAATTTGGACATTTATTATTTTTTATTTAAATAATAGTTAAAAGTCTTAAATTCAAAGTTTAATAACTAAAACATTTTTAATATAAGGTTATACAAAATATAAATTCTACTATAAATACCCATTATAAAGATAAAACTATTTCTCACATAATGTTATTTTATTTATAATTTTCATTGATTAAATAATTATATTTATTTATGACACACTAATGATGCATAAATTACACAATCAATGAATGACTAAAATAATATATATTATAAATAAATAAAAAATTTAAATTGAGGCCTTTGATGCCATCCAAGAATTTTATAGGTTAATATGACATGATATTTTCGATTAAATAATTTTTTTAATATGGTAATGTATTTATGACATTAACAAAAACAAATTACCTAATTTTGTCAAAATTGACATAAATGAGTTTTAAAACAAATACTATAATATTAATTGATATAATATTTTTACAATTATAAGCATCAGAAAAAGGATATAGATAAGGTTATATATATATCAATAATTAACTACTTTGGGTTCTCTTGGTTTTTTATTGTATATTCATTAACAATTAATTATAATAATACAAGGGGACATGGAAAAAGTTAACTATTTGACAATAGTAAAATTTAAATGATAGAGTTATTATAGTGACCTACTTGTCTAAAACCTATTGGTTTATAGTATTTTTACCAATACCCATCTTATCTTATAAATAAATAAAATTTCATCTATTAGAAACCGAAAATCATTTTATAATAAAATAATATTTCAAACATTTCCTAAAGCGACCCTCACCTCTCTTATATAAAGTTACTTCCCCTTCTCTCAAAACCACACATCTAATGCCATTTATATCATAAAAACCCTTCCCACATATCTTAAAAAATTCCCTCACACAAACTTAGAGGCCTTCCCTTGAGTATTAATCCATCCTATGGAGCCCTTTTGTTCTAATAAAAATGAAACATGCAAAGAAGACGTAATTATTTTATCACCTCTTTCAATATTTTTTTCCTTCTTTCACTTTATCGTTCATTGTTTTTTCCATAATAAAATAATATCCCCATTACCTTATACATAATATGATATTATTATAATTATGGTACAACCATAATCATTATTCAATCCATCATATGAATGATAATTTCACTAAGCGTGCGTACGTACGGTTTACCGTCTCTACGGCGTGGTGTAATTTTAATTCAACACTATGTTAGTTGGATGGATATAATAATGAGTAATAGGCATATAAATAATGAAAATAACATTATAATTTACTTTTAAAATTAATATACCATCCAATTCAATAAATTTTAATCATTATGTAAATTATATCTTCACTCGTGTGTATGTACGTCTTACAGTCTCCACGACGCGCTGATATTCATTTCCTGGTTCACCATTCTAGGATGATTATAAAAATATATATTATTATTAATTATGTAATATATGAAATAAAAATTCAACTAGATATATATATATATATATATTCTTACATATATATAATTCAATTACTTTCATTCAAAACAATATGAAAACAGAAATAGCCTTTATGCGTACATATGGTTTACCGTCTCCATGAACGGTGTTTTCCATTTTATATATCTACCTATTATAAAAATATATATTCTAAATATATATTATATATAAATAATTTAAGTATTTAAATAATTATCTAATTAATACGACCAAGAATAACAAGTTAAAACACGTACGATAAAGACAGTGATTATTACCCGAAATATTAATTTAACAAGGGAATAAATATTAATTTGGTTATATGATGTTATAAATTAATCATATATGATATTATAAATATGAATATGGTTCTTTTTTAATTTAATAACATTCTATGTTCATTATATAGGCGGTTAAATGTACCCATGACCAATGAAAATTTCAAGGTAAGGGTTAATTCACCAATTTCATTATTATTCAAGATAATTTATGTGTAATTATTTTTTGGGACATATTTATTATCCATTTCCATGATTCATAAAAGACATTTCAATATGATTATGTTAATTTGATCGTTAACTAAAACTCCATTTTAAATGTTTTAAATATTTTTACTTCTAAATCTATCTCGTTTATATCCATGTTTTCAAAATGGTTTTAACGATTTATTTATATGGACATGATTGTTTTAAAATAGAAATTACATTAAAAATTTCATTTTATTATGGGGAACATTGATTAAAAAATATTTTTTACATGGCTTCCTTTATAAATGTGTGACTTGTAAATGAATTCACAAAAATAGATATTTCTCTCAAAACGTTTTACTGATCATTTTCAACTATGTCAACATTATTTTCTAGATATTATTCATGATTAATGTTGATTTAATATAATACAATATTCCATATTTTATCTAATTATTTAAGATATTTTTGAATGTGTATGTGATATTTTTATCCCCTTCATGGTTTAGGGTTTAAGTATTGACATTTTGTAATCTAGTTTTAATACGAATGTTTATGTTATGTTTCATGATTTTCATATGTGCAATTCAGTGGATTTAGTATGTGATGGGTGGGGCCTGCTATAGACCCTCGATGCATTTGTAGGTCTCATGAGACTAACTACTATCTTGGATCATGGCCTTGACAAAACATTTATTTGCAATCATTGCACGAGGCATTAACTATATGGTGGTCATGTCTGGCGTTATGCATTCCCTAATTGTTAAATTTATTATTTCATGTGATAATTCTACTAATAGAATATCCATGTTAATTTTTATATGGTAATGTTTTATTTATTTTCTCCATATTATGCCCAATTTTATGTTTTAAGGTTTGTAGTTTTTATTACAAATATTTATTTAAAAGTTTATAGGTTCCCCTAAATTATTTACACTTACTAAGCATCTAAGATCAACAATTTCTTATGTTTTTTTTTCCTAGGATTACACGAAGTGTATTTTTTTGATATACGGGGTTCAGCTAGGGGAATAATGGAATTATAAATGGATTATTTATGTTGTGTTTTATGTTTTAATGTGTAATGTAATGTTTCTGTATGTAATATATTTTCCATGACTACTAAACTGATCAGTCCATTGGGACACGTTTCCTTGTAATCTTGCTAATGTATTAAAACAATGCATCAACTCCAGGATTCTAAGGTTAGGGCATTAAATTATATATTTTAAATCAATTGAAAAACATTTAAAAATTAATTCAAAATTTTATGAAAACTATTTGATTGATGATACATTGAAACATATAATGAAATATGGATATTTTTAAAAAACATTTCATTGAAAATAATATAATAATATATCAATAAGGCTTCTAAAACCTTAGTAAATTGTTAAAATAAATTTCCCTTAAATGTGTCATCAAATATATTTTGGAAAACCTTCGTAAAAAAATTGTGAAAACATGATTTTGATGTAAAATATATTTCCAACCATAGAGAGAGATACTTTAAGACTTTTCATGAAAACATTTTCTTAATTATCTTAAGTACCAAATAGAGATAAAATTGTTCTAATAAATGGATATATATTCAATAAACAGAGTATAATTAAACACATGAGTGTTTGTTATAGTTGGATCATAATATTTCATCAAATATCCATAATTATTAACAATATTGAAAAGTGGTGATATTATTTCAAAAAACTCTTATCACTTGGTAACATTCAAACATACTATTCATATAAGAAACTTATGTAAAAAAAATAATAGAATATCATTAATAGTAGTATATTAATGATATATCATGTATATTTTAAGAATATATAGCTCAACACGAATTTAGACACATCAAAATACATGAGTCTCAATGAAGGAAAATTGATACAAGACTATTTTATAGATTTCATATCTTTTGAAACACAAACACCATGAAATGAGGGTATTATAATGTATATGATAATAATAATAAATTTTCATATAATAAAAATTTTATAAATCCATGGTAATTATACACAACACAAAAAAGTAATTGTTGGTGATTATAGCATGTATCACTTGAAAATAAAAATTAGGATGAAATTCCCATACCATGTGTCTTCACTCCCATATTACTCATTAAAATTAACTTTATAATGAATATAAATTTAATATAAATATTTTAAAAAACTGTATTCTTATTTAAAATAACATATATGGTTTTATTATGATTTTATCTTACCCTCTTATAAACAATCTTATGTTAAGATTTCACTTCAAGTGATATTCACTTTATTTTATACATTTGTCTTAATTTTTAATGTCATTGATATTTACACATTATATCATGTTATCCATAATTTAAACCATGAAATAAATATAATCTATATTTATTATATTTTAAGTATAACAATCTATATAATATATATGTTTGAAAGGAAATATATATTTAATGGAGAAGTTAGACCACACATATGAATGAACACTATTTTCGTTTTATTTTTTTATTGAAAGAAAGAATGTAATATATATATATATATATATATATCATTGTAAAAGTAGATTTATTATATCACATATATCATATTTCTTCACTAATCCATCTTTAATACAGTTCATGTAGTTTATTATTGAATCATATCCCTTTGGGGAGGTGTTAGTCCATAATTCCTCAAACAAAATTATCATATTAACTAAACCTAGAATTTAATTAAGATATGTATTAAAAAATGAATAAATAAGCTTAAATAAAATTAAAAATATAATATTATATATATAAACAAAATTTCCATCATAACTTTCACAGTGATAGGTGGAAAGGAAAATTGAAAAATCATCATTTAGTAATGAAGTAGCTCACCATAGACATAAAAAATAAGTTCGTTGTCCATTAGAGGGAGGTGTGTGTATGTATAGGTTTAAATATTGTAATAAAAAAATATTATATTGAGGATACAGGTTATTTTATACAATCATGTTAAATTAATATAGAGGGGTGGATAAATAAAATAAATTAAAATAGCTTTAAAGAAGACATTAAATCTTAATCGGGTAACACTAATGGTTTGTGCCAATAGGCTATCTGGAAATAATTTCATAAAAAATGGATTATTCTATGAGTAATTGGTAGATTTTGGAATATTATTTAAGTAGATATTTTTCTATCCAAGTGTCTTTAGAGTTTTGAGTATGTAGGGGGAGAGATGGCCATTTTATAGTGGAGGAGCGGTGTCCCTCGTTACTATTTTTACAAAGGAAATACATACATGTGTCTCACACTTCAAGTAGATAAAAATTAGATAAAATGGACTATAGGGTATACATATTTCAATATAATGTATTTTTTAAAATAGTAAAGGACATTTGGTCCCCTTATATTGATTTTTAGTTCCTAATTATGCTTAATTTGACCTTAATAACTATGATTAATTTTAGTCACATTTACAAAACATTTTGTTAAAGAATCAACATGATCTAATAATAATATAAATATTAAAGTTGTTAAAATGGATTTTTTTGTATATATATATATATATATTCAATTCTAAAGAGAGGAAAAATTATTATTAATGTTAATCCCATTAATAGGACAGACATATGGGATATTAATGTAGAAAAATGTTAAAATGCTTATTATGTTTCTATATTCAATTTCTATGTGAAAATTATTATAATGACCTAACTTGTATTAATATATATTTATCTGATTGAAATTGATATTGAATCTAATTTAATGAAAAATTTAACATTATACATAATTTAAATAAAAAGGCAGGTTTTCACCTAAAAACGATATTTTTCACTATTTATCTAAAAAAAGTGATGTTTCTCCAAAAAATCTAAAAAACTCACCAAAATATAATTTGGAAATTATAAATTAAAAAATGGTTTTTATTTTATAAAATTTAATTACTAAATTTCTCTGAAATTAATAGTAATTAAAATATATTCATTTATGAAAACACAAATTTTAAATATAATAGGTGTTTACCAAAAATCATATCAGTCATTATCAGTATGTTTTATTTATGAAAAATCATCCTAAAAAATATTTTAAGAGTAGTTAATACTATTAGAATAACTTAGTTTAATGGCTTAGTAATAATTATAACATTTAAAAAATTATAAAAAATGCAACTTTGTAGAAACTATGTGTTTTATGTACGACTACAATGTTTGGGTTACGGGTAGTGCTAGAAACTTTGATATTCCATGTAGTGCATGAGATGTTGGGATTGTGTGAAAGAAAATTTTCTATGAGTTTTTTAATTTATATAAAGAACTATTTTTAGTCTAACATGAAATGAAACATATAGAAAAGAAAAGTAAATCAAAAAATCTCAACGTGTTACATTCAAACCCCTTAAAATAAATTTCAGCCTTGAAATCCATATTAGTTATAGAAGTATTAATACTTGAATTTTTCATTAATATATACCCATATCATATAAATGGATATTAAAACATCCCATAAATAACTAATGTGGGAACCGTAATGGTTACCACAACTAACATATAATTTGGTTTCCACATAGTAAAACAATGGATGGATGTAGAGATTGTACATGGAATTAAAATTATAACACCATCTTCGATTTGATATTGATAGATAATGTTGACCAGGATAAGTGGGTGGTCACAAAACCATAAATATATGATGGTCTATGGGACCATCAGATTTATCACAAATAATGGTTCTAGGATAATTAATTTTTAATATCCATTCCAATATTAAAGAAATTATTTTGCAATCTAGTAGCATATGGAATCATAAAAAATTATTTTTTTCTTTTTCATATGTACAATATCACCCTTTGATTTTTCCTTTAACAAATTCAACTACATCTCTTATTCAATTAAATGATGGGGATTTTTTCATTCTTGAATAATCAGTATATCATTAGATCCATAAATATAATGATAAGTCATTCCATATTACTTAACTTAATATTTCAAATAAATGGTGAGCTCTAGTCATCTAACATGCATAAATACTCGTATTTTAAGATAATACATTATTCTCACAAACTTCTCCAATTTCAAAATTAATCTTTTAATAAATATATATCCTATGAACATGTAAGATAGTAGAAAATTAAAATATATCGAAATAAATTCAGGAAATTAATGTATCATTGATCCCCCAGATCTTACAATTTACCAATTAGTTGTCACATTCCAAACAATCGAATAACCATATTGCATATACTCCTGAAACATGGTAATAACCTAAATTATCATAAATCCTTTTAAAAAAATGATTTCATTTTTATTCCAATTTTTACAATATATATTATTTATTTACATGAATTCATAAAAAAAATTCTTGATTACATAGACCATTTTTTGTCGATAATATGTTCCTGGGTAATCTGTATCATCCAATTCACTTATTCATTTCCATCATATCATTATCCAAAGATCCTCATCTCAATTACAATAAATAATTAAGGGTTTTCTTCCCTTCAAATCACTTTTATATGTCCTAATCACCATTCATCATGTACTTATCAATAATTAATGAAAACATTTACCAGAAATACTTATACATTCCGTGATCCATATATCATAATATTTTAATTAAAAAACACAAATACTTCACTAACCCATATTTATTATTAAACCATTAATCAAGATTCATCAACTTTTTCATAAATACAACATTCCTAGAATATGAAGAATAAATCATGTCTTAAAATTCCTCAATCTCAATATAAGAATGATTCTTCTGATCAATGAAAATAATATTGGAAGAACATCCCATACCTTTAACGTTTCATTTATTATATCATTATTTTCAAAAGTATAACCACTAATCATACCACCTTCTATATTAACTATAGGATCTTTCATCATGGGACATTGAGTTACATAATGACTATTTAATCCACACTCAGAGCACTTATCCTTTGATGATGCATTAGGGATGAAAACATTATTATCCATTTCATTAACTTACCTTTTCATTTATCTTTTTCAGTCACATTATTTGTGTTCTTATTTCCCACTGTCAAAATATATACTTAATCCTCAAAGACGTACACTTAGGGGATATATTCCACATTCATGACACAATGGAATCTTAATCATCATTTCTCTATCATCTCCATTACATAAAATATCAGCGAAATATTTGTTTATCTACCTTGGTGACTCTTGTAGTTGGTTAAGGTACATGCTGTTAATCTTGTTCTATAAAAAAAATTAGACATGATCACAAAATCTCTCACTTTAGTGATAGTCCTTCATGACTGATCATTAGAAAATATTCCATCACATTCATCGTTAAAATGGTTCCTTCTTGTTCATTCCATTTACTAAAACTAGAAGCATAGTGTGATAATTAATTATCATTAAATATAAACACACAATCATGAAAATATTTACTTATTGGATGTCTAAATAATGACACATTCTTTAATCGATGACACTTTTGGTTAATCATAGGTTATTTATAGCCAAATTATATTTAAATATTTCATGAGGGTTTTGGGTGAGTTTGTGAATTCCTAAATTATATCCCCAGGGAGTGTCAACCCACAAGTCTAGCAAAGACCGTTGTAATGTATCAGATTACCCTGAGTCAGGCCCAGAACATCATATGAGTATTGTTAACACTTGGTACACCTATGCTATAGCATTATCCACATGTAGTATCAAAATTTGGTTGTATTGGGTGGAAGCCACATACTCCAAAATTTACCAAAAATCGAAGAGATTTTCCTATAAATTAACTGATACTTATACTTGTCCTAGGAGGCATCCCTAGATATATTTTGTAGAAATATACCTAGTGCTATCACAGGTATTTTATCCTCATAGTTTGTAAATTATGACAAATATTTTAATTTGATACCAACTATAGTGACCTAGGCGTATTATACATGGATATTACATCATTTTAGATAAATATTCAGTACATTACAAAAATACATGCCCAAAGACTATAATTGTTTAGTGTATTTTGAAACGTGGAAAATAAATCTTCTATCATGTTGAAATATATTCAAAATATCCTATAACGATATACACCTTCATTACTTATTCCTAAAAAATTTCTTCATATTTAGGGAATAAAATATAAGAAAGGTATGAGCACAGATGCTTTGTAAGGGTAAAAAAGGAATTGTATAAGCATTACTTGAACCAAAGGGCATGGAACCTGTGCATAAAATTTCAATATCATACAATAAATATTATATATCATAATATAAATTTATTTTTCATTATATATATATATCAAAAATTAATTAAAAGGATAAGTTCGAAAATCATAACATGGGAATAAGACATGGAATTTGGTCCCTGCACATTTGTTTATAACATTGTGAACATGTATAAGTAGAAACAGGTTCACTCATTAGTTTTATGAAATGAAATCAGGTCCTCATATCACCTTATAGACATAATTCCATGTACTTTAATATCATTTTAAATGTCTAATCAGGTTCATAAATAACATTATCGTCATGAAATTATGTCCACACATAACATTGTGAACATCTAAGCAGGTTCACGCATAACCTTATAGACATGAAACCAGGTCCTTGGATAACATTTTGAACATGTAATAAGGATTAAAAATAAAATTTCTAACATGTAATTCTGTTCATGCATAATCTTAGTTACATGGAACCTAGTCCATGAATAATATTATGAACATGTAATAAAGTTCACTCATAACATTGTGAAATTGTAATCAGTTTCATGCAGAATCTTCTGGATTTCCCACTAGATCCATAAATAATATTTCGAACATGAAATATGGTTCAAAAATAAAATTTTTACTCATTATGTTTCAATAATTACCCAATTCATTGAAGGGGATATAGATCCGGCCCATATAATAATAAAATCAATCATACATTCTGTAAAACCTGGGATTTCATATATTTATTTGATCTGGTTCTTTGGAAATTCAAATCATTTTTGTGGGTTTAGGGTGATTTGAATGTGTACTTTTGAAGTTACATATATGTATAATAATCCAAAAATGGGTTCCCCATATATTGTTATGGGGTTTTTAAGGAAAAGGTTTGTTAGTTAATGATTTGGGCTAAACCGTGAGCCCATTTCTAGATTTCAAAACTAATTTGGTTTGTTTTATAAATATTTATTTTTTTACATTTTCAACCATTAAAGTTCCCACTTGGTCTCATATGTCCTATTCATTCCACTATATCCATTTTAACCCCATATTAATTAATAATCATGGTGTATTTGAGTTTTTTATTTAGGTATTAGACAATCCTTGGATCCCATTTCTTATTTTAAGAACATATTTTTTTTACATTTTATATGATATTAATTTTCCAATATTTTATATCATTAAAAAGATAAATATATTACAAAACCCCTATGCACACCCCTATAATCAATTTTCAATTTATGTAACTCATCTTCATTGTGTATTAGGGTGAACTTCATCAAGGTTTCTAAAATCATCATTATTTGAAAATTTAATTTGTTTCTTCCATAAATAGTTAAATTTTTAATAGTTTTTTCAAAATATAATTTACCTAGTCATTCAAGACTTGGGTATAATATTAATTATGATATAACCCATTAACTTGCCTTTATGGGTGTGAATATAAGGGATGATATTGAGTGCTCTAATTATTAAGGTGAGTTTCTTTCTCCTTTCTCCTGCTTTCACCTCATCCTTTCAATTTTTCTTAGATATTTCTTTTCCCCTAGTTCTTAAATACCAAGGGATATTTTATACCATAATTATGTTATGGGGTATTTTCTCATTTTAGGCTGGAATTCATAGCTTTAGGGTTTATAAACCCTCAGAATGTGTTATCGGGTGTGCGTTTTCATTCCGACTTGGGCTTGAGGTACGTCCTCCAAAGAAATAACTTTATAATAAAATATTAATTTGTTTCCTAATTTTAAAACCTTATATATATATATATATTCTAGGAATTTTTTCCACATTTTTTAGATTATTTAGCCAGCAGGAAGGGTTGTTTATGCTTTATTTTGGTAAAGAAATTTTGTTTATGTTAATGTGTTCACACTGAGTGTTTGTTTAAATGATACATTTGCTTTATCACCTCAATTATAATGTTTATAAGCTGTTTTAGATATTCAAAGAAAAATTTCATGAAATATATATTTTACAACATTTATTGTTCTAAGTAGAGTTTGTTTTATTAATTGTTCCATGCCTCCTTTTCGAAAAAGTGTGTGGTTGGCTTTTATGTGCTCAAGGTGATATTAAATGATTGTATTCGCTTATGAAAAATACTGGAAGTATGTGAATAATTTTTTTTGGTTTATTATGTGGGTTCTAATCTTGTTTAGGGATTTATAATGAAGTGAGTATTATATTTTTGGGTGTTTTGGCATGTGTTCTCAGAAAATGTCATGTTTGGATCCTTTGTCAAAAAGGATGGGTTTTGAATGTGTAACCTGAGTTCTTGAAGGCCTTAAGTAAATTTTATATAGATTCTAGTGGTTTATTTACTCTTATTTAGGAATTTTTTAATTGTTTTCTTGATAAATATTCTTTTCTGAAGAATGCTTAAAGGTCCATTTGGTATTTTTCTCGTAAAAATGGTTTTCAAGTGTACATCTTGTTATATCATTTGGAGCTATTTTATGGTCTATGAAAACTATTTATTAAAAGGTTTTGGGGATGAAAATACGTTTTGATGTGATAATGTTGTTCTATGGCCTTAAAATGTAATTTATCTAATAGATTTTATGTGCAAAGCCTCATAATGCTTCTAGAAATTTTTTTATTTAAATTTCAAGTGGTTTATTGATTCGTGAATAACATATGAAGAATGATTGAATTATTTTTGAGTGTGTATGATTTGGGAATAAAATTTTCATGTAAAAAAGTTGACTTCATATTATTTGAATCTTTATTGTTCCCTAAAGGGAATCCTCGGTATCTAGGTGGGCGGATGTGAACTAAAATTCGGGTGATTTGGAGTTTTTTCATCCCAGTTTCATGTATCATGTTTGATGATGAAAACACTAACTAAAAAATGATGAGGATGATGGGAACCACTAGTTCAGGGGTATTTATTACTTACTATTTTCTTGTTTAGGATAACAAATATTTTTATTGTTAGTTTTACATTGATATACAAGGTACCTAGGTATTACAATGAACTAGTTCTTAAAAGTGTTCCCATGACTAGTTCTCATTGAATATACTGTGTTCACCATCAAAAAATGGTATATTTTGATGGAAAATTTAGTATATTCTGTGTTTTACGAAAAATGTTTTCTTTCTTGAAAGAATCCATCCTAAAAAAATTTCCATTATGAAGTTTCATATTTTTGTAAATTAATCTAGATTTCTTGTCTGTAAAACTTCAAAGATAATGTCTGATAACGTCAATAGAAAGGATAATTGTTTGGAAATTAGACATTCAAATATTATATTTCAATCATTAACATTATTTTTATTTTATTTTATGTAGAAGTTCTTTGGAAATATAATATCTTTCTAGCCTACTGAGATTTAATACTCACAACTATAATTTTAATATAATTTTTAGCATGGGTGCAGGATCAAGATTGAGCTCGGTCACCATGTGATACATGGGATCACTATGTTGGAGTGTGACCAAATAGGTCACATCGAGTTATTTTTTCATCATGACTAGTTGGTTTAGTTGTATCATTCAGTTTTACTTCCAGTTCTATGGTATAAATGATGTCAGATCAATTTTAATAAAAATAGTATTGGGTTTTCAATTAATTCCATTTTTTGTCTTATTGATTATATATAAGATAAATAATTACCTTGTTTAATCAATTAATACCCTCAGTTCTTGTCACCATCCTAGGAGGATCGGGAATGTTGTTCAATAGTTTTTGTTAAGTTGCCCAAGTGACCAGTTCAGGGTTGACATGGACAGGTTCGTGTCAAAATGGAATTATTAGAGGTATGCTCTTAATAGAAATTGAGTTTTTAGAGATCTATTTTTATCTGGGGGGTCTCAGTGTATATTTATTAGCATTTTCATAGAATGAGGTATAAATTCAGGAATAGAATCGTGAACTCCTTTTCATTCCGATCCTTGGGTGTCCATGGGAAGTCTGAATTTATTAGTTTCATTGGTTCCAAGGGATTGTCGTGTGTCTGGGATATGAAAAGGTGAGTTGGACTAACAGACTCCATGAGTATATAGGACCTTGAAATCCATGTGTATCTGGGCTATAGTTCTATGAAGTCTCTCCATATTGGTGGTGTGTTTGAAAATTTCCACTAACCATGTGGTTAAGTCACCGAACAAAACTAGTTCCCTTGTGTGGGTCTCGTGAACCATTATGGAATTCATAATTTTTTTTGAAAATACTCATGTGTGGATTGTGGAATGTAATTTTTATGGAATGGTGGGATTATAAAAGGTCTATAGTGGGTTTGTGAATTTGTTTTGAACAATTTTTGTTTTTCGAAAAAAGACTTTTGGCATTTCTGTAAATCAAATTAAGAAAAGAGGCCATGATCAATTTTTGTGATGGGAGAGGTTTGTTAGGAATATAATGTTTCTTTGGATGTTTCAATGAGTGAAAATGAATTGATTTTAAGTAAAATAGTTCTTGAAATGGGGTTCTTTATTGAGATGTTGAAAAACGATTTGAATAAAGGGAGAGGATTTTGATGGAGACCTATGTGGTTTATTTTCCAATCATGGTAAAAAAGGTTGTCTGTGTAAATACAAAAATAGTTTTTTACTTGGTGGTTAGTGTTTCTATAGAAGTTACATGGTTTTTTAAATGTGATGAATGTTTTGTATTGTAAAATGATGATGTTTTTTTTGCCTTTAGTGTTTTAATGTGTGCTCACGCGCATGGTTTTTAGGATATTTTGATAGATTCCTAGTAAGGAATAGTGGTTTGGTGTCCTGGGTGGAACGGGAATTTGAATGTGAGTTAGACATGATGATACACCATTGGTGAATATGAAAATCCACCATGTTATTTTATTTTATAAATATGTTTTAAGGTTTAATTTTGCTGTGTTTTTGTAAATTGGTATTTATGTGGGTTGACATATCATATTTTAGAAGTGTGGTTTGTTCGGTAAACTTCCTCATGATATGAAAGTGATACTCTTGGTGTGTTTTGAGATTGGATATTGTTGGTGGCTAGGTTTTGGAGAAATGTTTAGTGTGTTTCTAAGGATATTTTGGATGTCCTGATGTGGACAATGATGGTTTTCTGTTGTCATGAAATCCAGTTAACCAGCCTAAATAATTAATTTCAAACATGAAATCCACCTCTTTTGATTATTCTGAAACTCATTTTATCGAATAGATAGAGGTTTGGGATTTATTTAAAGTGTTTCCCTATTGTGATAATTCTTTTGGATATAACAGTTGTGTTCAATGATGTTTATGTGTTTCACAATATTCATTTTCCATTCTTATACTCATTCTAAGTGAGAGAGAATGGTTCTATGTATATATGATTTCTTATTTAGATGAAGGTGTGTTGTTGAGAAAGTGAGTTTCATGGGGTGTTTTGATCCTTAGCTCCCGGAAGCCATGAAGAATATGCTTCAAATATCTAGTCTATAGCCATAGGCCTCGTAGTGAATCTTTTCACGCAGTCAGGATGTCGCACAAGGTGTGGGAAACTCAACTAAGCATATTCCTTTACCATTTTTATGGTAGTTTATATATTTTTATTATATTTTCTCATCACAATGATTTTACTTTTTTAAAAGAGATCATGGTGTACATACACTTCACAAACTGTCTAGGGTTATGAATTCATGGATGTGGGTTTCCAATCAATGTTCCTATGTGAGTTTCCTATTTGACTCAGGTTGGGTCTTGTTTTTACATATTCAAATGTGGGGTGTTTTGGGTGGTTCCTCTATTTCTTTTGTGGTTTTTGTGGCCCAACGGTCGTGTCCTCTTCCCTAACTGCCCTGAGTGGTGGGGTCTTTGATCTATGCAGACTGTCTTGGCCTAGATCTAGTCCTCTCCATTCAAAAGATGGTGGTTTAAATGTTCATGTTGTATCATTAAAAACATTGGTTTTTAGGTTATTGTGGAAGATTTTTGGTTGGTCTGTGTGGGTGCGGATTGATTCTAGTTCATGTTGAATTATTGTTCATGATTAATAGTTGGACTCCTATGATGGGGAAACCAACCATGGCTCTCAATGATCTTTCCATTGAGTATTTTTTCAGATGGTAGTTGTGATTATATAATAGGGATCACATCCCGTCCCCCATGTAGTTGGATTTATTGTGTACACATTGGTTTGGGTTATCATTTGTTTCATATGGATAAGGACCAACAATATGGTTCTTGGATTTGTTGTGGAGGGGGTGGCTTGATCATTCCATGGATTCTCAGGAAGTGGTGTTCATTTGGTGTTTTGTTTCACAAAGAGGCATATGTTCCATTTTGTTTGGAGAAATTTCATTTTATTAATAGGATTAATTGTGTTGATGAGGAGTATTTAGGTATTGATTAATAAACTAGAATGTTTTATGGGTTTCTGGTGGAGAAAAGGTTTAATGGGGGGAGAATTGTCACACCCCATTTTTTATATCTAGGTTTTGATCTAGTTTGTTTGAAATTATGATCCTTTTCCAGTGTTTTGGGTTAGATGAATGTTGGTTTCCCAAGTTCCATCTATGTCTAATAATCCTACCTTGAGTTCCCCATATATTTTTCTGTTGTTTTTGGAGAAAATGGTGGTTTCTTCAAGATTTGGGCCAAACTATTTTTTCATTTCTAGATTTTAAAAAATATTTTTCCTTTTATAACTCCTTCATTTTTAAAATGTTTTTACACATTCCATTCCCCAATTGGACTCCCCTAACCTATTCAAACCAGAAAATCCATTTTTACCCCTTATGAATTCATAATCATGGTGGATTTGGGTTATTTATTTATGTATTGGGCCACCTCATGCGCCCATCTTCGGTGTTAAAACAATTATTATTTTATTTATATCATATTAATTTTTCAGTATTTTTTAGTCATTCCACCACTCACTAGATCATAAAAACCCTAGGCGCACCCCTATGTTCCATATTCCCTCTTTGGAACTCATTTTCATTGGCGGTTAGGGAGAACATCGTCAAGGATTCTCAAATTTTCCAGATTTGAAAAGGTAATTTGTTTCATTTATAAATCATTTATCCAGAAATTCCGAGAGATAGGTGGGGACCTAATCCCAAAAAATTACATATAAAAAGTTTAAACAGTACAAAACAACTCAGAAAAGGGGGCCTTAGACAACCTTCTGTACACAGTTCCAATTCTATCATTGTGGAACAGACCATTCCAGTAATCAGATAGTACAAAGGACCAACATAATCTAGCCTCCATAATTTACCTTTTGAGAAAGCATCTACCACCTGATTTTCCTCTCTGTACACATGATACACATCAAAATAAATCAACCTAGAAAGCTAAAAAGAATTTACCCAGGCAGAAAGCAACTTCCATGGGACATTCCTGGACCGGTCCTTCAGAATCTGCACTGTAACTAAAGAGTATGATTCAAGCCAAAGCTTTCGCCAAACATAACGAGCCACACAGCTTATCGTATTTATCATTTCCCATAATTCAGCCTCTATTTCATTACCATTGCCTATATAATGAATGAATCATCCTTTGAAAAATCCTCGATAAGTCCTGAAAACACCACCACATCCAGTAGGTCCAGGCGCACCGGCGGCTGTCCCGTCCATATTCACCTTTAGCCATTCATTTATTGGCGGAATCCACCTGATATATTTCACCATTTTGGGCCTCCGCTCGCTACCACATAACCCAGAGATCTCAAAAGAATGAAGTCAGACAAGCCGTTAATCATTGAACGAGATTTATTCACCGAAGTAGACCTAATGCTTTGGTGCATAATCATAACACCCTCATTGAAAGAGGGCCTTATATTATTCAAGAAAATATTGTTGTGGGCCTTCCAGATATATGATAAAAGGGAAACGGTAGTAGAAATGACCTGGGATTTGACCTGCTCACTGTGGTATGCTTTCATTGTCGAGGTTAGTAGTGTACTAACCGAACTGGAGACTAATTGAAAGTGGAAGATGTCGTTCAAATAGCTCTATAGTCAAGTAGCAAATGGACAATGAATAAAAATATGATAAATAGATTCAATTGTTTCCAGGTAAATGAAGAATATTGGGGAAATACTCATTCTAGTTCATTACATAGCTTATTTAGTTGGCAGCCACTTCTTCCATATACGCCAGATAAGAAGTGAATCAGAACGTAAAATGTAAGATATTCTCACTCCCTCCACACAAGAAGGGACACGATGAGAATTGCCACATTGAATATTATAGGAATCACGACTGGATAAGGATCCACTGATAGCCAGTTTCCATATAAAGACATCATAGTTAACATATTCATATGTAGAAATATCAGTCTGAAGACGAGTAGGTATAATAGCATGAGCCTCTAAATTCTCCTATATGTCAGAAATAGAAATGCTCCACAAGTACAATGGAATGTTAGTAGAATTTTTAATATGGGAGGCCAGCCACTGAGTGCCCTAGAAATTAAGTTGAGAACATGAAAAAACCATCCATTTGGCATGTGTCATAATGTAAGAGCATGTATTCCTAACTGATGACCAAACAAAGGATTTCAAATACACATTTGGGTTCTTATGTAACCTGTCCTCAAATCTGCTAGAAATAAATTCCCAGGAAGAGTCAGTACAAGATTAAAGTCTCCAAGTTATTTTTTGAAGAAATGTATAATTAAATATTCTGACATCTTTAATCCCCATTGCTCCCATTTCCAAAGGCTTTATATAGTCTTTCCATCCCACTTTTAATAGCTTCCTCTGTTGTGTCGAGCCAGTCCAAATGAAATTTCTGATCATACCATTAAGTTCCCTGAGTAAAGCAGCTAGCCATTTATAGAGTGAAACAAGTTAAAAAATGTTGAGGTGATAACAATGTTCAAAAGATATATCCTACCAGCTTGAGACATGGTCTTCCCTTTCCAACTGACTAACTGATTGATGATTTTATTGGAAATAACCTCCATATATATTCTTTTTTACTCTTCCCCATAACAAATGCATCCCAAGGTAATTAAAGGATAATGCACCTCTCATTACACCAAGCCTACTAGCTATTCTAGTTTTCTTCAATATTCGAATTTCTTACCCAAAAACAACAAATTATTTGTTCCATCTTATGACCTGGCCTGCAACTTCTTCATAATGAATAAAGATAGCCTTTATACAGGAGAGGGTTTTCCTGTTAGCTTTGGAGAAAAGCATAATATCATCATCATAGACTAAGTGACAATGATTAATGCAATTCCTCCCATATTCCATCCTCTGATATATCCCTGAATTTTCAAGATCATGATGGCAGATGCTCATGTAATCTTCAGTCAAAGAGAATTGCAACCTAGATAAAGGGTCACCTTTCCAAACACCCCTAGAACATTGAAAACATCCCCTGGGAGATCCATTGACCAAAATACATAAGCTAGCACTTTTCAGAATGCAGTGCACCATACCAATAAATTTATATGAGAAGTATTGCATGCTCAAAACTTTGAATATGAAATCACATCTTATGTTGTAAATGACTTTTGATATTTCAACCTTTAAGGCCCTATTTCCATCCCTAGCATTGGTTCCCATTATGTTGACACACTCTGAAGTAGTGAATTGAAAATTCTGGATGCTTCTGCCAGGTACAAAACCAAACTGATTAGAAGAAATATGAGACCTTGCAATCTCACCTAACCGAAATGCCATGATTTTACTAATGACTTTAGGAATGGACTTCCCAATAGCAACATGTATGAAATCCTTAATATCCAAATCATTATCCTTCTTGGGAATCAGGGCAATGAATTTTGAATTCGTCATAAACGGCATGTATGAGTGATAAAAGATTTCCTTTTCTGCTTCAGTAACTTCCTCATGTAGAATGTCCCAATAAAACATAAAGAACATGTTGGAAAATCTATCTGGCCCAACAACACTATCCATGTTTAAAGAGAAAATATCATCATGTATTTCCTTTATGGGGGGATTTCAATATGTCTTTTGTTTTGTGCATCATCCAAGCTAGGCTCAATTCATCTGATAATTTCATCGGAGTTGTCCTCCCCAGATTCAGAGTAATGATTTTCAAAGTAGAATGTCACAAAGTTGGAAATGTCATTATCAATGGTAAACATGATATAATAAATTCTTAAATCCTTGAGACCCCTTCTTACTTTATTCTCCCTATTCATGTAGTTGAAGAACATTGAGTTCTTATCCCCTTCCTTCAGCCATCTCACATTGAACTGATTTTGAGCCAGGTTTTCTTTAAGAGTCAAGAGATTATCAAGCCATGAGGCTGCCTCTATCTCCTCCTGAGATGGAAGGTCATTAAGTTTATTACATTTATGATAGTCAGACAAAAGTGACTTGGCCCCTTTACTGTAATGATCAAGGGTGTAATACTTTTTACTCCATTCCATTATTCTGGATTTAACAATTTTCAATTTACAAGTGAGGATGTGAAAAGCATTACCTTGAACAACATCTTTCCATGCTTCTATAACAGTATCACAACACCCTGGGACAACCAGCCATGCATTGTTAAATTTAAAGGGTATAAGAGTTGATCTAAGTCTACTAAAACATTGATAAATTAATATGGGATGATGGCCAGAGTGCAATCTGGATAGAGTCATGCCAGACACTTCCATTTCCTCACTTTTCTCATCCATCTGTACCAGATACCTGTCAAGTTTACTCGCATTCCTTCCATTAAGTGGGTATCTGCTCTTGGTAAAATCAGCACTTGAGATAGGCACATCTGTCATCCTAAATTGATCAATACATGAGGAAAATTCTTTGGCTGATGCTCTACATAAGTTATTTCCAATTTTTACTTCCGGCCATAGAACTATGTTAAAATCACCATGTATCATCTATCTCATGTCAATGTGCTCAGGTATATCCTCGAGATTCCTCCATAAGCTTCTTATTCTAATATTCTGGTCAAAATCATAGACAAAGGTGACACACAAAAGATTTGATTGAAATCAACAGTTCAGGGAAACCGATTGTTGATCACATTGGAAGGCCTAAACCATCACACTACTGTGCTTTGGCACCCATAAAGACACTAGTTCATTACTAGATTGATTGGCTCCAATGAATGAGTACCCCAAAGCTGACCAATTAAAGTCCATCCACCTAGAAAACTTCATTCTGGGTTCAGAAATTCCTAACAAAATTGGTTTGTTGGTTAGGAGGATGTGCTTCAGGGCTTTGACTATGGGAAAGTTCCCATGATCTTGGAAATTCCAAAATCTGCATTTCATTGATGGGAGGACTGTTGCATAGTATAGGGGCCAGCATAGCCAGTTGCTATGAATTTCACTAATTCTGCCAGGTTATCCCTTTCTTTATCAATTGAAGAGCCTACAGAAGGTTCATGAACATCATCATCATTGGATAAAGAAGTGAACCTTTTATCTGAATTGATTGGTCATTTTAAAGTAGTAGGAAACTTCATCCTTACAGCCTTCGAAGATTGTACTTGGGAGAAATCCCCAACCATCACATCACCATACTGTGTTGACTTATCAATGTGAAGTACAGTCTTATTGGGGTTTCCCTGAGCATCTTTATCATGCTCATGCGTAATAGTAGAGCCCTCAGTAACACTAGGAATCTTGATATCAGCATGAACTTCTGAAGTCCCTTGTGATGTTTCCTGTACCAGATAATCTTATGATGAGCCCTGGATACCAGTATCATCCTTATTGACTATTTTAGAGTCTTGTTAAGCATTTTATGTGTTCTTCTTATCATCCTTTCCCTGAACTTACTCATTCTTCCTATCATTAGAGGGATCTAAACCATTGTGATCATCATGCCCATTGACACCATCATCACTGGATTTCAGTGGATGCCCGTGAACCTCCATCTTCTCACTCACTGCCTGCATTAGAGGAGCCTTAGGTTTGATTCCCTGATATTTTTCATTCCTTTGTATTTTTAATTAATCATGTCCCTTAATATTACTGAATGAACAGAATGTGTTCCTATTACATTCAAAGGGGATGTTCCCAAAGATGTGGAAATTGAAACAGAATTTGGGCTTCTACTCATATCCAATCTCAATATTGATGCTATCATATCTAGTGGTAATGGAAACTTCCTCAACTAAAGTATTATCCGTTTCAACCTCCACCAATATTCTAGCATAATACCCAAAAATTGGGGTTATCAGTCGGCATATCCAGTCTATTAGGATTCACTACATAAGAAGAAATATCACATAGAATTTGAGGATGCCAATATAGCCAGCTCAGTTTAAGAATACATATCCATACCTGTGCAAAGGTGTTCCTGACAGATCTAGGATCAATGTTCAAATCCCACTCATGAATCCGAAGAAATCCACGATTAAGAGAGACAGACCCAAGGCTCCATGCATGCCACTTGCATTCATCAGTGGGGAAGACAACATGGTATAACACCTTCCTCATGGCCGTCTTCATCCAATCACTAAATCCCTAAATCTCTGCAATCCTGTTGGTATGTTCATTGAAGTTACATGGTCTAAAACCTTTTGGAATAGTCACCCGAGCAATAATAAAAAATTTACATAACCTGAATCACTCCTCAACCGCAGCTTGATTCGCAGAGACGTTCACAATGCGCACTTATCGGATAATCCTCCCTGAGTTTTCAGCATAACAGTTCATGAAAGAGAAACTGCCATTTTGCTGGGCCACATTAGCGAAGATTTTCCCCTGATTTAGAGTGTATTTTCTAACCAATTTCTCTAATTTCCACTTTTCACAGAGGCAGAAGAGATCACGATGCCCTAACAGATCTTCATCTATCAATTCAATATCATCCTTCCCTGCTGGATCTTTTATAAATCATTTAGTTTTTACTATTTTTCTCCCAAAAATTATTTCCCTAGTTCTCCATACCAATTTAGAATCTCCATTGAGTTCCATTCTATTCCCTTCCCCTTAAAGGGTGTCGATATTTTGGAAAATGAGGAGTTCTCTAGTTATCTTGGCGAATTTCAATATCATTTATCCTCCTTCATCCTTCTCTGTCCAATTTATCTATGATATATTTTCTACCCTGGTAATGAATGATCAATGTTTATATTATAACATTCGTTTTTATGGTATAGAGGTTCGTTTGGCGATATTATTCATATGTTTATGTTTTATAAACTCATGGAAGGTGTTGTAGTAAGTACATTTCAATTCCACCATCGTATTGAGGGAGGTTCTCCCATGCACATCCATTATTATTAGAGATTCATTTTTTTTTCTATTTTCACACTATATGTATGATAGGTTTTTTTTCACCCTTTGGTTTCATTATTTAGTTTGCAAGGAGGGTAGTTTATGCATTACTTTGTGAAAATTATGTTGTTTGGGATAATGTGTCCACAATAAGTGTTTTTTAAATGATATATTATATTTTTCACGAAACATATAATTTAGAGAACCTAGTTGATATATTTTAAAAAAATCATAAAATATTTGTTTTATAACATTTTTCTGTTAAAGAGAGTTTGTTTTATTAATTGTTGCATGCCTTGTTTTCTGGGAAGTACCCGGTTTGCATTTCGGTGCTCAAGGTGATAAGAAATGATTTTTCTGCCAATGAAAAATATTGGAATCATGTGAATAAATGTTTTTTGGTTAATTATGTTGGTTCCAATCTATTTTAGGGATGTATAATGAAGTGAGTATCAGTTTTTAGGGTGTTTTTCAATGTGTTCTTAGTAAATGGTACGTTTGAAACCCTTATATAAATGGATGGGTTTTAAATTTGTAACCTGATTTTTTTTAGTGTTTTAGGTAAATATTATATTGCATAAAATGGTGTCTTTACACATATTTATGAATAGTTTAATATTTTCTTTTGACAAAGGAAATTTTTGTGAATAATTCTTAAACGCACATTGGGAATTTTTCTTGTAAAAATTGTATTCTGGTGTACTTCATTTGTATCATTTGGAGGAATTTTATGGTCCCTGAAATTGATTTATTAAATGGTTTGGGGCTATAAAATAAGTTTGGAAATGGTAATGGTAGGTTTTTTGGTGTAAAATATCATTTTTTTAGTGGATTTGATGTGAAAATCCTTGTTATAGTTCATGAAATTGTTTTATGAAAATATTATGTGGTTAATTGATCAGTGAATGAAATATTAAGCATGTATGAAAAATGTTTGTGTGTGTATAATCTAGGAATGAAATTATCATGTGAAAATATTATTTTATAACATGTGGAACATTATTGAGCACTAAAGGGAAACCCGTGTATCTAGGATGGAAGATCTGTACTAGTATGCTAGTGATCCAGAGAGGTTTCATCCTTGTTCCTTGTAGCTCGTTTGATGATGAAAACACTAAACAAACTATGATGATGATGTTGGGGACATCTAGGTTATGTGTATCAGTTACCCACTAGTTAATCATGCATGGGAATAGATATTGTTATGGTCACTTTCACATAAAGATATGAGGTACCTGGGGTTCGCAACAAACTATTTCCTAGGGGTGTTCCCGTGACTAGTGCTCATTGGATATATTGTAGTTCCCATCAGCATATAACTTATTTGGATGTGAAATTTATTATCTTGTGTACTTTAAATAAAAGATTACTTTCTTTAAATCATACCTCTAGTAATTTTTTTCATTATGATGTTTCATATCTTTGGAAATGGTTCTAGAATTGTTGTGAATAAAACATGAGTATTTTTTAATGATAAAATCCATAACAAGGAACCTTATTTGAAAAATATTCTTTTATATATTTTATTTCAAAAATGAAATTGATGTTTCAATAATTTTATGTGGAAGTTAATTGGGAATAGAATATCATTCTAGCTTACGGATTTTTAATACTCATGCCAATAGATTCCTTCTATTTTTTAGCCCTTGTGCATGTTTCAACTTTAGTTTGGTAACATTTACCAACATGGGATAATTTTGATGGAAAGTGACTATAGATGTCACATGAAGTTAGTTGGTCATCAGTTTTGGTTGGTTTAATTGTGTGGCCTAAGTGCCTAGTTTAGGGACTAATCAGTCTAGTTCGTGACAATTTCTCACAAGATAAGAAAACATTCATCATTTCATGACCCATAAAAATGTATAGGTTTTATAAACATGAAATAATAACCCCTAAAATGAAATGGGTGTCATTAAAATTACATCACATCATAACCATAGGATAATAGATATCTTTATTAATCATTTTATCATAGCATAACCTGTAACGAGAACCAGGTTTTTAATAAATATAACCCATGGAACTGATACATCTATCATAATACTTCTTCCATCAAAACATAAAACAATAATGAAAAAATATGAATGGAAAATTTAGATCCATACCTAGAAATGTACGAGTAACATCAAAAGAGGTCATCTTATATGGAAAATAATTTTAAATTATCTTTCAAAATATTTTCTTCATAAAAATAGCATTTCATTTTAATGAAATTGTTTTTCAAAACATAAAAAATTCTGAAAATAATTTTCTTTGAAAATAATTTTGAAAACATAGAGAAAAGGATTGTTATAATGTTGATAATATTTTTAATTTAAAGCATAATAATGAAACTTGAAAAAAATTTAAAAACATTTTTATTCGATAAAAAATTAAAAATTTATAATGTAATATTCAAAACATTTTTAAAACAATTTCATTAATGATTCTTTGAAAACATACAATGAAATCATGAAAACCTTTTAAAAACCCATTTAACTAAAATTTTAATTGGAAAAATAAAAATATATATTATGAAACTATAAAAATATTTTAAAATCCATTTTACTTAAATATTATCTTGACATATAATTTGAAAAAACAAGTGAAATTTTTTTTCTGAAACAAACAGATTCTTGACCAAAGAGAGACATAATCTCAAATTTTTGTTTTATGTTTTTAATTTATTAAAATTAGTACCAAAGTGTGGGTAATGGTTTTTATTAAAGGGTATAACTTGAATAAAAACCCGATAACTAAAATCATGAGTGATCATGTTAAATTTATCATTATATTTCATCAAAGAATTATAATCATTAATAATCTCAAAAAACTGAGGAAATTGTTTCAATATAGTCTTATCACTTGGTAATATATAATCATAATATCCTTCAAAGAAAAAGAAATTAAATGTATCATATAATATCATTAAATTGTTTATATTCATAATATATCTTGTAAAATGGGATTATATACACTTCAACACGAATTGAGACACATAATATACATGAGTCTCAAAGAGGGAAAATTGAGACGAAACTGTTTTTATGATTTCGTAACATTTGAAACATAACCCCCATGAAATAATTGACATATATTGGATATTTAAATAAATATAATGTTTTATATAGGAAATATTTAATACATACATGGGAAATATACAAACCACACCGAATGAATGGGTGGTGAATAAAGCATGTATCTTGCCAAAATAAAAAGTGAGAAGAAATTCCCTTACCTTATGTCTTCACTCACATTGTACTCATTCAAAACTTTTTTATAATAAATATAAATTTATTGTAAATCGGTCAAAGAACCATAATATTTATTTAACACTATATTTTGTTTCATTACGATATTTTATTACCCACTTGTGAGAAATCATATGCTAGTGTTTCACTTTGGCTAAGATTAACTTTATTTATCACAAGTGTCTTAATTTCTATATCATTGATATTTATACAATATAAATTGATTTCCTGAATTTAAATAGTGATATAAATATAATTTATATATTAAATTTTAATTATAATAATCTATAGATTATAAATTTATGAAACATAATACAACGTTCATGGAAAGGGTAGCAGTACATACTCCCAAACTCTATTTCCGTTTAATTTTCATTTTGAAAGAAATAAAGTAAAAGAAATATTTGTATATAATTATATTTATAATTATAAAATTATTATTATTATATAATATATATATAATATGCATTCACTGAATTCAACTTTAATACAATCCATGTAGTGAAAGACGGAATTATATCGATTTTAGGGGGAGGTATTCCACACTTCCTCAAATGTAATCATCATATTAACAACAATTTTAAAGCAATAATATATGTGAATTAAAATGAATACATCATTGTAAAATAGATAATATATATAATTTATATAATATATATAAATATCTTCTCCATCATAATTTCCACCATGAGGGTTGGTAAGGAAAACTTAACAGTCATCATTTAGTGAGGCCTGAATACGGTATACACATAAATAGTATTTTTGTTATCCCTTAGAAGGATGTTTTTATTAGTGTAGGTGTAAACCATAGCATAAAAAATCCTAGTATAATGTGGATACTAGTTTTTTAATAAAATAATGATAAAATACTATGGATGGGTTGGGGAAATAAAATAAAATAAAAATCTTGATATAAGTCGTTACCTCTTAATCAGGTAACTCCTTTTGGTTTGGGAAAAATGGAGTTCATGGATTTAATTCTGCCCAAGATCAATCTTCTAGGAGTAAGCGATGGATTTCGGGAGCTTAATTGAGCATACATTTTCAGATACAATGGGCCTGATAGGTGTGAGGATGTGGGAGAAGAGGAGGTTGTTTTGTGGTGGAGGATGAGTGGGACACCATTAATATTTTGACAAAGGAACTCCATTAATGTGTTTCAAATGTCATGTGGATAAGAATTAGGGAAAGGGAGGATTGGGTAGAAATATTTCCACCCAATGACTCTTCTACACATGTATAGGTCATTTGGTCCCCTAAGATGGATTTTGAGTTTTTAATTAAGCTTAATTTGCCCTTAATCGCAGTTATTAATTTAATCACTTTTACTAATCATTTTGGTAAAAAATAAACATGTTATAATTAAAATATAAATATTATTCAGATTAAACTAATATTTTTCAATTTTTCAAAATTCAATTCAATGAAGTAAAAAAATTATGAATAATGATAATCCCAATAACGGGACAAAATTACAGTTTTTTAGAGTAGTATAGTTTTTACATGTTGGTTATGTTTTTATATTAAATTTCAAAGTGAAACTGATTATAATGACCTATATTTTCTTAATAGATGTATAATTTATCTAATATGACAATAAAAAATGTAAATAATAATTTAGAATTAATAATTATAAAAATGAATGGGTTATTTTAACCTAAAATCAATATTGTTCACTATTCATCACAAATGATGTTTCATAGAAAAATATAAATAATTGTCTCAAATATAATTTCAACATTATAAATTCAAAAATAATGGTTATAATATCAAATTAAATTTATCTATGTTTATAAAAGTTATTTTATTACTAAATATGATCATTCGAGGAAACGGTATTTTAAAACATAAATGGACATTACAAAAAATCATATCTTTCATTATCAATATGTTTTATTTTAATAAAACCATTATAAAAAATATTTTATGAGTAGTTATTACTACTAATATTACCATGTTTAGTGGCTATGTTAGAATTATATCATTTATGAAATATAATAAAATGATGATTTGTAGAAACTCAATGTTGTGTGTAACGTATACCAAGTCGGTGATCCAGTTAGCATATACCAAGTTAATATTTTGTGTAGTGCAAGGAATTTTGGTATTGTCTGTAACAAAAGACATGTCATTATTTCATGTAACTCAATATAATTAGGTTTCATTTGAATGGAATGTTTGACATAGTTTTTTAATATATATACACATATATATAAATACTACTTCTAGTGTAACAAACCAAACTTTTATCAATGAAGATTTCTCTTAATCTAAATAAATGAATTATTTTTTAAAATGGATATATAACGTATTCAATTCTTTAGTTTTATGTTTTTTGGATTTTGAAATAATGTTATGAATTTTTACCTTTTCTAATATAGTCGTTGAATAGTGATAACATTTTCATTATAAATATAGGGACTTAACAAATCCCATTTACTCAAACAAAGGAAGTGATGGCCTCATCCAGTATAATTTCACAATATAAATCACATTTTGTGGTGCATATAATGGAGGTGATGACATTGGGATTCTACCTAGGCCAAGCCTAAGCTGAGCATCCACACATTAAGCTTCCGTAGAACTACCTATAGGAGAAGTGGATGTTGACAGTGATTACCACCCGACTGATGTTATCCAAGCCACCCCATGAGGCTGTCACAATTGCACACCATACCCTTCAGGGATATGTGGGTGTTATAAGGGTTTTGGAACAAAACCCAAGAACTATGATTATGTACATATTTTTTGTATATAAAATATACATTCATTTTATTATTGTTAAATTTTAAATTGTTTTAAAAAGAAAAAATATCATTTTAGTTAATATTCAATTAAGAAATATATTTTTCTAAATTATGAGTTTTTTTTTGAATTAGAAAACATTTTTATAAAATATTTTTACGAAATTAAATTTTATTAAATATAAATAAAATTATAATATTTATGTATACAATTGTAATTTTTATTAAGGTTTGAAAGATATTTTTGTCAAAACTCCAAAATTTGAAATAAATGAAATTTTGTATTTCAAAAGTAAAAATTCCCAGATTTATAAAATTATTTAGATAAATTGATTATTATTATTGTAATCAAGATGTCAAAATTATCCAATGGTGAATTTTTCATAATTTTCTAAAACTATCGAATGATTTGGTAAAAATTAATTACCATTTAAATATATAATTTGTTTTATTATATCATAATGATCCAGTAGTGACGTAATAAAATACTATAAACATTTTGTTCAGACAATATATGTTTTAACATTATAATAATGTGATTTTTTGTTTTTTATTTATTTATTTTACAAAGCATTAGTGGACCCTCCAAGACTTATAAATCATTTTAACATTTCAAATTGATTTCATTTAGAGTCTGATTCACCTCCAATAAATCTGAATATTTTAAGAAATTCGTCCACTGGGTTTATATAATAATTGTTTCAACTCTCCTTTGTCACAAAAACATGGTCAATAAACTTGGGTTGTTTTGGGTTTTGATTAGTTTGATGTGTAGTGTCCAAAACCTAAATAATAAATAATTCCCTCCCTTTTCCCATATAAACCCAACAAAGATCCCACTTCCTCTTCACTCAAAAACATTGGAGCTCATCCAACCTCTTCCCTCATCTCTCTAGAATCATCCAAAGATTCCCCATGATCTCAATAATTCTCTCTCAATCCTCTCCCAAGCCATTGGTAGAACATATCCTTGTAAAGGATTTCTTCTTTTCACCTTTTGGCCAACTTTCATTGTGTTGTTATTCCCTTTTAATTTCAATTAAAAATATTGGGGTCTGATTTATCACCTCCTCCATATAGACCTCATTATGTTTTAATGATGAGAGACCCCTATCTCTCTAAGTAATGCCTCCCATGTACACTTTTTACCACACTGAAATTCTGTATGGAATTTTTCTCTTCTCAATTACATTCAAGAAATTATTGTGTATGATGAGTTTAAATTCCATTGAATTGGTTGAGACACATATCTATATGACCATCATACTGTCCATTTCAGGTATATATTATGTGACATCGATTTCTCTCACATCAATCATTTTTATGAATTCTTATTTCATGCCGTTATGTAGCTGAAATTACTCCACGACTTTTCATGCCAAAGTCATTGTATATTAAATACCATTCCATATTCTCTATCAAGGGTATTCAACTTTATAAACATTTACTTATTGATAATATAGTTTCATGTATGTAATCCACATTCCATTATCGTGGAATAAACGACTATATTGATTGATTCCATGTTATATGATCAATGTGGTAAACTTATGCATGAAATGAAATGATTAAGATGGATGCCCCCAATAGTGCTCCAATGCATTGGGTAAAGATTATTATCATGATATCTCAAGTTGAATGAGGGTTTACAAATGATAATTTATGTGTAATGAGGGATTACTCATTCCCCATGTACAATGACCCTGGGCTCATGCTAATACCATATAAAGTGTTCTTTCCATATTTCCATGTTCTGGTAAACATGTTTTATCATTCCCTTATGTTAATTGTAACGCCCCGACCCCAGCTACCCAGAGTCGGTGCATTACTTCGTAACATTGGCATGATCACAAAAGATCAAGTCTCGAAAGACCGATTAGTTTAGTAGCCTTGGAAACACTAGATACATTCGTAAACGTTACATTACATCATAAAGTGAAAAACTACAATAACAAAGTCTCCATAGTCCACACTCATATCCTCTTCTGACTATCCCTGCAGGTCATTCATAAAATACTTCTTCACATCCTGGAAAATATTAAAACATTGAAAGGGGTGAGCTCAGATGCTCAGTAAGGATAACAATATTGCGGAAGCTTTCATAAATAAACATTAACATTTAAGGCAATGTATAACTAAAACAAAAGCCTTTTAAACATGAACTTCAACATAATATGGCAAAAGTAAAATGAGATAATGCCATTCTCTTCTTCACATGGATATTCTACTGGTCGAATAATCACATGCAATATCAATAACCACTTTCATAATGATGGAATGCATAATGCCAGACTATCATAACCACGTAGTCAAGGCCTCGTGCCAAGACCACAAATAAGATTTTGTCAAGGCCTTGTGCCAAGACACTAGTTTGTCTCATGAGACCTGCCGATGCATCGAGGAGCTATAGCGGGCTCCACCCGTCACTTATTAAGTCCAATGCATTCCTCATATGAATAGGTTTAAACATATCATAAACCATAACATAATCGTATCACATAAAACATGCATAAAGGAAACATAACATTTCCATATTTCAATCACAAGATATCAATACAACACATTGATATAATAAAAATTCTTTCAAAACCATTTTCAATACCAAAATAAAAGAATGTTAAAACATTGTATTTATTTTTCTTTTTTAAAAAAGGTATGGCTTGTAAAGGAAGCCGAAACTCAAATAATGTTCACGGCGGCGGAGAAGTCGTTGTCGCCGCATAAGTACGGAAAGAAAAACATTCCCTTTTTGTCGTTTAGTAAAATGCTTCGTATAAAAAGATTCCTTTTGAATAAACTTAAAAGTCAAAGGGGTTTATACACCGTATAAAAGAAAGTTGTGTATAAAACCAAATATGCCTCAATGAAAGGAGATTGAGACGAAGTCCTTAAAAAGATAATTTTTAAAATAAAATAGATATATTATGTGTATTCACTATAGGTACACATAAAGAAAGTAAAAATACAAAATAAGACATAATAATATCATGACATAATTTGAAAGTAGGAGATTAACCCAAAGAATGGAAGTTGGGTTAAGAAGTTCCCTTACCTTGTGTCCGACTTGACTCAACCGTTATTTAACCTCCTGAATAATAAACTAGAGTTAATATATACCTTATTAAGAACCATTTTCAACTTCATTATCCTTATTATATCACTTATTACAATGATATGAACATTATGTAATTATTTAAGTTAATAATGTTCATTTTGTCGGTATTTGGTTCTTAAGTCAAAAATAGGCTTCTTACACTTACATGTTGTTAATTTGGTCAAAGGTTCATTATATCCAGAATGGTATTCATGATATAGATATCATATATGTCATATATATCCAGTACATACATTCATTTATAATATTACATCACATTTAGAGGTAAGAAATGAAATGCACCGTTCATGGAGACGGTAAGCCGTACGTACGCATGAATGCTACTTCCATTTCTATTTCATATTTTCTGGAATGGAATCATAATGATATGAGAGTATATTATAATTCCAGTATAATAACATATATAATATCATTAACTTTATCCTTCACACATCCCACATATGGTATTAACGAATCAAATCACTTTCAGGGGGCGGTAGTCCGCGCTTCCTAAAATGAAGATATCGTGTTTTACCCATAATGGAAACCATAAAGGTATGCCCAAAATGAAAAAAACAGAAGCTTAAGGAAAACATAAACATATTATATATCATATATAAAAATAGTGACATCATAATGGCCACCTTTGAAGGTGTTAAATGTGTGTTGAACAATCATCGTTTCGGGAGGCAGAATTTCGCCATCCACGGAAACCTTATGTTCTTTAACCATTTGATGTAGTTGTGTGGAAGTGTAGCTCAAATAAATCTTATAACAACATCCTAGTATATTTAAGATACTGGTGTTGTTACAAAATAAGTAAATAAAAAGAGTTTAGGGGGTTGGAGAAGCAAAATAAAACAAAAGAACATGAGAGAATGAATTACCTTAAAAAGTGTAACTCCTTTTGAGTTGAGCCTAAAGGCTTCCTTTGAAAGGATTCTGCCCAAAGGGAATCCTCTAGGATGAGGAGAGGGATGTGGAGAGAGCAAATGGGCAGGGGTTGGCCGAGCCAATGGCTTGAAGAGTGTGTGAAATGAGGTAGAGGTGGGGGCCTTTTATAAGAGGAGAGGAGGGGCACTTTTGGAAAGTAAAGGAACATTACATTATTTGAAAATGTGTTTCGGTTTTAAAAGGTCCCACATTGATAGAATTCGTGGATAAGGTGATAAGGCATCGAAATCCACTCATCCAATTGGTTTTGGCCACGTGTAGTTCATAGATTTTATATTATCTTTCCATTTTATTTAAATCGTCAAATAATGATGTCATCGCTGCATCATTATTATGTCATAAATAATTAAATTTATTTAATGTCTAAAAATTATAAAAAAAATACTATGATATAGGAAATCTTTTTATCTTTCCAATGACTATTTATAATCAAAATTTGGACTTGTGTAACCCTACTTAAAAATTGTTTTAGTAAAACACTTTATGTTAGTGTCATTTTCACTTTAACATTAAATAAAAAGTAATTTATGTTATTTCCCAACAAAAGTGGATCCATGGGGTCCCCAAGTTAGGCCATGGCTTGTCTTGGTCGGCCATGACACAACCAATGAGGTTGGGACATGTGTCTAGGTCATTTAATATTATTAAAGTATTATTTATACCTTAAACTACCCTAATTACCACTAATCGCGATTAAGAACTTAATAAGTTACTATTCACCAAAAAATTATTTTTATCCCATTGAACCACATTTTACTTCTTAATGACAACCATGTATGTCAGATTTTTGAAAATCAAATCACAGAAGTGGTAATATTTCATTTAAACGAAAAATCAGTTATTTAACAACCACTTAGTGGTTTCACTATTCATCAAAAATTGAAGTTTTTCAGAATAAGGCCAAAATTTCACCCTAAGCTATAATTGATATTCCGAATTGAAAAATGATGTCTATTTTACAAAATTCCAAACATATTAGTTGCATTAATTAATTTTATAATTAATTCCCGCTGTCACAACAAATAGCGTGTTTTTAAGAAACAATTTATATCAAAAGATTGGCAATTGTTTATGTCCAATTTCAATGTTAAATTAATTCTAATGACCACCATTGGATAAAATGGTAAAAATATATTCTAATTATACTCTAAAACCACTCAATAGTATAATTTATCACTATGAATTATTTTGATTAAAAAAGTTGTTTTAAGTATTTTTCACTATTCATAAAAATTTTGAAGTTCTCAGAAAATTACAAAAAATTCAACATAGGTTAATTTCAATATTAGGAATACAAAAATGAAGTCCATTTTGAAATATAAAATTTCTATAATTTTAAAAAGTGGTTATTACAATTCATAACGGCTACTTTGATTTGTCGCGATGTTTTAGAACTCGAAGTTGCGTACAATGCAAGCTATTGCATTATTGAAAGAGAGGCGTATCGTGGAAGCTCGGGGTGTTACATTCTCCCCTCCTTCAATAAATTGCGTCCTCGCAATTTGAAATTTTTCTTGGAAAATACAAGGTTGAAAAGAGAAAATACCTTTGAGGAAAACCCACATCGGAAATAAGGTTAATAGAATTTAGTCTTAATAAGAGGGAAAGGGAAATGAAAAAGTCACCACCCAATTATGATCTCGATTAGGAGAACATTGGTGGCAATTAAAGACATATAATTGGAGGAAAAACGTAAATATTTGTAGGGAGTGATTGAGGTCATCAATCACAATCAACTGTCAAATTGAGGGCCTCAAAGCCTTCAATCTATGTTGATTTAAAATATCATCAGTTCAATAAGACATAAGGTATTAGGATAACACAATTTTTTTTATTTTAATATCCCTTTACTAAAGTTTAAGAATTAATTTATTCATTGAATAAGAGATAGGTATATATATATTTGTGTTTGACATTAGAGTTTCAACCTTCAACTCATCTTTCACTCAAAAGATAATAGAACTCAAAAATATTATACTTATCCTAATTGTATAAGGTTCCAAATATTAACACATATTATTTAGATTAGTAAAATTATTTTGTAATAACCAGGGACTTCCTGTAGGCTAGTGGTAGGAAATAAAGGCTTGTCGCACTATGGTTGTGGGTTCGATTCCTGCATCTTTGTCCGACGCGACGGGTTATGCCCCACCCTGCAGGTTGTCCTTTTCATAAAACTATAGTAGTCCAAGAATAATATCCAGAAAATTTTTAACCTTATATTTACTATCCAAGGTTCAACTTAATCCACTCCAACCTTTATAGTTATCCAAAATACCTCTATCCAGACTTTCTCTAAAAGGTCTCTTAATTTCAAAATCAATTTATCAGATTCCCCAAACAAATATTAGTTTCTCTTATTGTCACATACTAAAAATATGATTACCTTAATCATATTAAAACCTTACTGAAATCAAAAAGTACTGCAGTACAATCCTTATATAGATCACATTATTCTAATAACCAGAATATAATCCATGAGTCCAAAAGCACCAATACATTAGTTATTCTGCTTCAACTGTAGTAATAGCATAAGATTGTCCTTGATCCCTTGGCCTTTTCTGAGGTAAGTTTCCTTGACGCTTAGGACATTCATTTGCATAATGACCCATTTCTCTACAATTGTAGCATTCAACTTTGACAGCCTCTTTCTTTCCCTTGCAATCACGTGCCTGGTGACCTTTTTCTCCACATTTATAACAGACTCCCATTCCTTTTAGGCAAGTACCAGGGTGATTCTTCCCACAATTATCACATAATGGAAAATCCTTCTTTCCCTTTTTCCCTTTATCTGTCTCTTGTTCCACCGTTCTCTTCTTCTCTTGCTTTACTTTGTTGTCATAAGACTTAGAGAATTCCTTTTCTGTCTTGATAGCACATGAGACTATATCTTCGTATGTTGAGAAAGATTGTGACACTAGAGCTCGACGGAGAAATGGTTTTAACCCATCAAAGAAACGATCAATCTTACTTCTTGGGTTACGTATATAATCGGCAGCATGCCTCGCTAACCTTGTAAAGTTAGCCTCATACTTTGCGACATTCTCATCCTCCTTCTGCCTCAAACTCAGAAATTGCCTTTCCATATCTGCTCGATGGTCACGAGGAAAGTATTTTTCTAAGAACAACTCTTTGAACTCTCTCCATTCCATATTCGATACGTCATCATCTTCCTTTGTGTTTTGAATCAGTGACCACCACTGATCGGCATCTCCAGTGAGGCGGTAAACTGCCATGACAACCTTCTCCCTTTCACTACTCCCCAAGGCATGGAATATTTTCTCTAAGGAATTTATCCATTGCTCAGCTATTGTAGGATTTGTACTCCCATTGAAGGTTGGCGGTTGTTGCCTCATGAAACGGTCTAGCATTGATCCTCCACGTTGCGGATCAGGGTGCTCCATACGAGTAAGGTTGTTATTCATAACCTGCGTGAGTTGTCCCAGTATGGTAATAAGATGATCAGCACCAGTTGTATCTCCAGGTCCACAATAATTATCTTGAGCAGGAGGGCAATCCCTACACGGAGTTCGTGCATTGATATAGTTTCCATTCCTTCTACTAGGCGCCATTTCTAAACAATGGCATAATCCAGATTAGTTTATGAATCAAAATACATAATTCCATACTTGTATAATACTTAACATAAATTGAACTATTTATGGATATAATCCATAATCATAAAAAGAAATGTTTCCTTTGAGGAAGTATGTACTCATAAACCTTACATAATGGTTTGTAAAGAAAATGAGAATTATCCTAAGCATATCCCCCGGGAGTGTCATAACCAAGAGTGCAGCAAGGCCCGTTGTCGTGCACCAGTTCCCGTTTGAGTCTAGCTCAAAGCGGTGTTTTCGGGTTTTACCCCTAGGTACATCTGTGCCAGAGCCACCTCTACCTGCTCGTATCCAGACAGGGATGTATTGCTTGGAAAACTCACAACATCTCTACAATACTAAAATTCTAGGAAGTTCTTCTATACTAATCCTCAAAGTCTATCTTTGGGCTATGTGCTCTAATCAGAGTTTATCTAAATCTAGCTTCCAAGGTTAGTACTAAACTGCCTCTGATACCAACTGTAACGCCCCGACCCCAGCTACCCAGAGTCGGTGCATTACTTCGTAACATTGGCATGATCACAAAAGATCAAGTCTCGAAAGACCGATTAGTTTAGTAGCCTTGGAAACACTAGATACATTCGTAAACGTTACATTACATCATAAAGTGAAAAACTACAATAACAAAGTCTCCATAGTCCACACTCATATCCTCTTCTGACTATCCCTGCAGGTCATTCATAAAATACTTCTTCACATCCTGGAAAATATTAAAACATTGAAAGGGGTGAGCTCAGATGCTCAGTAAGGATAACAATATTGCGGAAGCTTTCATAAATAAACATTAACATTTAAGGCAATGTATAACTAAAACAAAAGCCTTTTAAACATGAACTTCAACATAATATGGCAAAAGTAAAATGAGATAATGCCATTCTCTTCTTCACATGGATATTCTACTGGTCGAATAATCACATGCAATATCAATAACCACTTTCATAATGATGGAATGCATAATGCCAGACTATCATAACCACGTAGTCAAGGCCTCGTGCCAAGACCACAAATAAGATTTTGTCAAGGCCTTGTGCCAAGACACTAGTTTGTCTCATGAGACCTGCCGATGCATCGAGGAGCTATAGCGGGCTCCACCCGTCACTTATTAAGTCAAATGCATTCCTCATATGAATAGGTTTAAACATATCATAAACCATAACATAATCGTATCACATAAAACATGCATAAAGGAAACATAACATTTCCATATTTCAATCACAAGATATCAATACAACACATTGATATAATAAAAATTCTTTCAAAACCATTTTCAATACCAAAATAAAAGAATGTTAAAACATTGTATTTATTTTTCTTTTTTAAAAAAGGTATGGCTTGTAAAGGAAGCCGAAACTCAAATAATGTTCACGGCGGCGGAGAAGTCGTTGTCGCCGCATAAGTACGGAAAGAAAAACATTCCCTTTTTGTCGTTTAGTAAAATGCTTCGTATAAAAAGATTCCTTTTGAATAAACTTAAAAGTCAAAGGGGTTTATACACCGTATAAAAGAAAGTTGTGTATAAAACCAAATATGCCTCAATGAAAGGAGATTGAGACGAAGTCCTTAAAAAGATCATTTTTAAAATAAAATAGATATATTATGTGTATTCACTATAGGTACACATAAAGAAAGTAAAAATACAAAATAAGACATAATAATATCATGACATAATTTGAAAGTAGGAGATTAACCCAAAGAATGGAAGTTGGGTTAAGAAGTTCCCTTAACTTGTGTCCGACTTGACTCAACCGTTCTTTAACCTCCTGAATAATAAACTAGAGTTAATATATACCTTATTAAGAACCATTTTCAACTTCATTATCCTTATTATATCACTTATTACAATGATATGAACATTATGTAATTATTTAAGTTAATAATGTTCATTTTGTCGGTATTTGGTTCTTAAGTCAAAAATAGGCTTCTTACACTTACATGTTGTTAATTTGGTCAAAGGTTCATTATATCCAGAATGGTATTCATGATGTAGATATCATATATGTCATATATATCCAGTACATACATTCATTTATAATATTACATCACATTTAGAGGTAAGAAATGAAATGCACCGTTCATGGAGACGGTAAGCCGTACGTACGCATGAACGCTACTTCCATTTCTATTTCATATTTTCTGGAATGGAATCATAATGATATGAGAGTATATTATAATTCCAGTATAATAACATATATAATATCATTAACTTTATCCTTCACACATCCCACATATGGTATTAACGAATCAAATCACTTTCAGGGGGCGGTAGTCCGCGCTTCCTAAAATGAAGATATCGTGTTTTACCCATAATGGAAACCATAAAGGTATGCCCAAAATGAAAAAAACAGAAGCTTAAGGAAAACATAAACATATTATATATCATATATAAAAATAGTGACATCATAATGGCCACCTTTGAAGGTGTTAAATGTGTGTTGAACAATCATCGTTTCGGGAGGCAGAATTTCGCCATCCACGGAAACCTTATGTTCTTTAACCATTTGATGTAGTTGTGTGGAAGTGTAGCTCAAATAAATCTTATAACAACATCCTAGTATATTTAAGATACTGGTGTTGTTACAAAAGAAGTAAATAAAAAGAGTTTAGGGGGTTGGAGAAGCAAAATAAAACAAAAGAACATGAGAGAATGAATTACCTTAAAAAGTGTAACTCCTTTTGAGTTGAGCCTAAAGGCTTCCTTTGAAAGGATTCTGCCCAAAGGGAATCCTCTAGGATGAGGAGAGGGATGTGGAGAGAGCAAATGGGCAGGGGTTGGCCGAGCCAATGGCTTGAAGAGTGTGTGAAATGAGGTAGAGGTGGGGGCCTTTTATAAGAGGAGAGGAGGGGCACTTTTGGAAAGTAAAGGAACATTACATTATTTGAAAATGTGTTTCGGTTTTAAAAGGTCCCACATTGATATAATTCGTGGATAAGGTGATAAGGCATCGAAATCCACTCATCCAATTGGTTTTGGCCATGTGTAGTTCATATATTTTATATTATCTTTCCATTTTATTTAAATCGTCAAATAATGATGTCATCGCTGCATCATTATTATGTCATAAATAATTAAATTTATTTAATGTCTAAAAATTATAAAAAAAATACTATGATATAGGAAATCTTTTTATCTTTCCAATGACTATTTATAATCAAAATTTGGACTTGTGTAACCCTACTTAAAAATTGTTTTAGTAAAACACTTTATGTTAGTGTCATTTTCACTTTAACATTAAATAAAAAGTAATTTATGTTATTTCCCAACAAAAGTGGATCCATGGGGTCCCCAAGTTAGGCCATGGCTTGTCTTGGTCGGCCATGACACAACCAATGAGGTTGGGACATGTGTCTAGGTCATTTAATATTATTAAAGTATTATTTATACCTTAAACTACCCTAATTACCACTAATCGCGATTAAGAACTTAATAAGTTACTATTCACCAAAAAATTATTTTTATCCCATTGAACCACATTTTACTTCTTAATGACAACCATGTATGTCGGATTTTTGAAAATCAAATCACAGAAGTGGTAATATTTCATTTAAACGAAAAATCAGTTATTTAACAACCACTTAGTGGTTTCACTATTCATCAAAAATTGAAGTTTTTCAGAATAAGGCCAAAATTTCACCCTAAGCTATAATTGATATTCCGAATTGAAAAATGATGTCTATTTTACAAAATTCCAAACATATTAGTTGCATTAATTAATTTTATAATTAATTCCCGCTGTCACAACAAATAGCGTGTTTTTAAGAAACAATTTATATCAAAAGATTGGCAATTGTTTATGTCCAATTTCAATGTTAAATTAATTCTAATGACCACCATTGGATAAAATGGTAAAAATATATTCTAATTATACTCTAAAACCACTCAATAGTATAATTTATCACTATGAATTATTTTGATTAAAAAAGTTGTTTTAAGTATTTTTCACTATTCATAAAAATTTTGAAGTTCTCAGAAAATTACAAAAAATTCAACATAGGTTAATTTCAATATTAGGAATACAAAAATGAAGTCCATTTTGAAATATAAAATTTCTATAATTTTAAAAAGTGGTTATTACTATTCATAACGGCTACTTTGATTTGTCGCGATGTTTTAGAACTCGAAGTTGCGTACAATGCAAGCTATTGCATTATTGAAAGAGAGGCGTATCGTGGAAGCTCAGGGTGTTACATTAATGCTTCTATTTTGATCTATTGATATGCCTAATTTATAAAATTTATTTTATTCATTATTATATTCCATGTGTACTCCTTTACTGGGCTTTATAGCTCACCCATTTCTTATGCATGTACCCAATTTAGCCAATACAAAGCTAAGTATTAGTTAATGTAGTGGTCATGTAAAGGATGTTTTCAATAAAGATGTTGTGTTTCATATTTTATGTAATTATGCAACGTTCCTAAGCCACAATGATATTATACCTCTCGATGTTCTATGTTGTATCATGTGTGGATTTTATGTAATAAATCATGTTTATGTGTGTAATAAAAATCAAGGTTGTTATAGTGGGAATCAGAGGAAAGGTTTAGTTATTTTTAGGATTGGGATTAGAAAACCCTATTGAAATACGTTGGTATAAGAATATGTATAATAAAAACACCCCTAAATTTTGGTGAGTATTGAGTTAATGGTTTATCAAGAAAATACATACCTATCTTGATACGAGTTGGCAGTGGAGGCTCTGGCAACGATGTACCTAGGGGTGATGCCTCTGGCAAGGGGTTTCAGGCATGACCTGGGGTATTGTGGTACATGGCAATGGGCCCTGATACAATCTTTGTTATGAAACTATCAGTGGATATGCTTTGGTAAATTCACAAGCTTAGTAGAAACCATTTTTAAAGGATTAAATAAATTCCACTAACAATAAATGTCGGGATGTAAATCATTGATAACATATATTGATGTCTATAGTTTCATAAGTTATGGAAATAAAATTAATTTTTTTGTTATCCACATTGTCCTTGGATTACCCTTTATGTGTTACCCCTAACATTCCATTTATTCTAGATAATGGCTGCTAATATGAGGACTCGTAATTACAAGTGATAGAATGATCAATATCATGACTATTCTAGTAAGATTTCCTATCAAATGGTAGTGGGAATATTGAACTTTTTCATGATAATCTATCAGTTAACTCATTGTTTGAATAGAAACATGGGTCAAGAGGAATGTTCAATCCCCCCTAAGAAAGAATAAGATGCAATCGAGAGCTTCATGATACAATTTCTTCCTACTATTAATGTATAATATTATCCCTAAATTTCCTAACAATAGATCAAATAAATTGAAATGATCAACTCCATCCTTCAATTTACTAAAATAGAGAAGGTTCTTCTGGCTGCATATCATATTGAGGGTGAACCCAATCAATGGTGGGCAATAATCAAAAATATGATCCTGAGGAAGAAAAAATGGCATTTTAATAGAAGGATTTTCAGAAATATTATTCGAAAAATATGTTCCTTGCACCCTCTGACATAAGATGGAAGGGGACTTATTTTCACTCAAGAAAAAAAGATGGTGAATCAATCGGAGTGAACAAGGAAAAAATTTTAAGGCTTGCATGATACACCTCTGGATTTGTCGTTACCCCTGAATTCAAGTTTGACCGCATCTTTGGTGTGCTCAAACCAAGCCTATGAAAATACCTTGCGATCTGTGACTTTGATAGCTATGAGGAAAAGTTATAATGTTCCCTCAATGTCAAAATGAATATCGGTGAATCTCAGGGGTACCATACAGATAAGAAACATAAGGTGGACATTAATTGTGGTGGTTTAATGGATGAATACAACAGTGAAAAGCTAATCTAGCACCCCACATGACAACGGTGTGGAATGAAGCACCCTAGAAATACCCTGATGGGGATGATGAAATTCTTTTGGATTGGAAGAGAAAGTAACCTAGCCATTATCTACTAAGAAGAAAAATCTTCGAGTGCGACATAGGAGATAAAAACTCCATTTGATGCTCAATGCATTGTTTATTTTTTCAATTTCAACAAACTAGGGAGCCATCAAAATCCGTACCCTAACCCGAGGGTTTAGAGGCAACCAACAACGTCTATGGAAAAAATGGTGATATTTTTCCATCACAACCACCGATGTGAACCCCGAAAATGATATGGTGACAGGTACACTAGTTATTCATTGAATAATAAAGTACATACATTTTTATTCCGGTTCTACACATTATTTTTTATCCCAAAAGTTTAGTAGAATAATCATAACACCACCACAAATCATGGAAGTAAAGATATCAGGGAGTACATCAAATGGTTCAATCATTTTATCCCATGAATAAAACTCATCACCTATCATTATTTGTGGATTGAACTTCCCAGGGAACCTCATCATACTCCCTTGGTGGATGTTGATGCAATTCTCAACATGGATTGGATTTCCTTATATAGATCCAACATAAATTACTGTGAGTGGGAAATCACTCTCTCTTTGTAGAATCCACCGTGGACTCTATTCCTGTGCAAGGAGGATGATTAATATTTTTTAGCACCATCATCTCAAGCATAGATATTACAGCCCTATGAGTACACGTATCTATCTTAGATGATTGATTCTAAAAAATAAACCATATTTGAAGACATTCTTATTGTGATAGAATTCACTGAAGTGTTTCCTGATGAATTGTCTCGCATTTCTCCTTGAAGAGATGTGAAATTATCAAATGACCTTATAACTAGGTTGTTTCCCATATCTAATAATATTTTTATAATAGATATTGTGTAACATAAGGAGATGAAGAAACAACTACAGGAGAATCTGGGTAAAGGGATTATATACCTAAGTGCTTCACCATTGGGTGCACCAGTACTCTTCTTCAAGAACAAGGATGGCTCAACGCCCCTTTGCATTGATTATTGTGAGATTAAAAAGATCACAGTAATTTAAAAAGTATCCTCTTCCCGAATTGATGACTTTTCGATCAGTTATGTGATGACCAATACTCTACCATGTTGGATTTCCAATTGAGATATTTCCATGTAAGGGTGAAGAAGGAGTATATCCCCAAGACTGCTTTTTGTACAAGGTATGGGCACAATGAACTAATAGTAATTCCTTTATGAAAAACTAATTCTCCGTTAATCATAATGTACATGATGAATAGATTTTTTAGATATTACCTCGAAAAATTTATTTTAGTCTTTATCTATGATATTCAAATATACTCCAAAACCCAGGTGGAGAATGAGAAGCATATAAGCATTGTACTAGAGACCTTAAAAAAGGAGAAGCTCTATCAAAATAATGTAAATTGTTTGTGCTTGTTGAAGGAGGTCTCATTCGTGGTCCATATCATCACAAGAAATGGGATATCTAGGGATCCTTCTAGGACAACAGCAATTGAGGGATGGCCTAGGCCAACATCAGTAAATGACATTCATAGCATCCTGGGATTAGTTTGATATTATCACTGATTTTCCAGAAAGTTCTCATGATTGTCCAATCCTCTTACCAAGATAACTCCTAAGGGAGTAATGTTTTCATGAAGTGATGAATGCAAAGAGAGATTTAAGGAGATGAAAAGGCATTTTATCATTGTCCCCATCTTCACACTATTCAGAATTTTAGAACGTTTTTTGGTATTTATTGATGCTTAGAAGTTTTCCATGGTTTGTGTGTAGATTAAAAATGTAAAATTTGTTGTATGTAATTGAAGGAAATTGAATGTTCATGAGAAAAACCATCCAAGCCATGATCTGGAGTTGGCTGTAGTAATCTTTGTAATAATGTTTTGGCATCATTACCTCTCTGGGGAGAAGTGTGAAATATAAATGAATCAAAAAATCCTCAATAATTTATTTTCATATAAATAATTGAACATGCGCCAATGAAGATGGTTAGAGGTGAAAAAATAATTTCATTTCTCAATCCATTACCAACATGAAAAAGTGAACACGGTGGATGATGCTGGAAGTAGAAAATATCGAACAATTATATCATTTATGAGAATTTAATAGGATCCAACCTTATTATATTTTAGGAATATGGAATTGGGAATTATAAAGAAGGGAAAATCATTAATATATTCAAAAATTATTGATCAACCATCTCTTTTGGAATGGTTAATGGATGCTCAAAAGATTTATGTGGGAATTGAGAAGAAGGTGGAAACTATTAGGAAAGGGAAATCCTCAGAGTTTAATGTCAATGAAAAAGGAATTTTCAGATTTTGGTCAAGACTTTGTGTTCCATTGAATCTTGAGTTAATGAAGGTGCATTTGGATGATGCACATAGTTCAATTTTATCCATTCACCCAGGATACACAATGATGTATCACGATCTTTGAGTGCATTATCGGTGGGATAACATGAAGAAGGAATACACAGAGTATACATCAATTTTCCTAGTACGTAAGCAATTGAATGCAGATAGGCAGAAGTCTAAAGAGATGATGCAACCATTATCCACACAAACATGGAAATTGGAGAACATCACCATGGAAATTTTAATCGCAATTCAAAAGATAATCAATAGAAGCAATGCTATCTAGGTTGTTTCGGATCGTCTTACAAGGACTGCACACTTCATTTCAATTCAAGAGGATTTCTCACTAGATCAACTAGCACAGATATACATCAGAGATGTGGTAAGGCTGCATGGTTTACCACTATATATTATTTCTGATCAATATCCAAGATTCACCTATATGATTTGGAAGAGTCTTCAACCTGCTCTGGATACTGGGTTAAACTTCATTACGGCTTATCATACTAAAATAGATGGCCAGTTTGAGAAGACTATCCAAACACCAGATGCATGTTTAGAGCATTCTCCATGGACTTCAAAGGAGGATGGGATAAAAATAATTCTCTAGTTGAGTTCTCTTACAATAAAAGTTTCCACATAAACATCCAAATAGCTCATTACGATGCCCTATATATGAAGAGGTGCATAACGCCAACATGTTGGGATGAAGTTAAGGAGATAAAACACCATGGTTCATAAATGATCGATGAAATCGTGGAGAAGGTTATGAACATTTAGCAGTACATTAATGCTTCTTAGAGTCGACAAAAGAGCTATGTTGATAATCGGAAATGAGGCCTAAATTTTGATGTTGTAGACATGGTATTCCTCTACATATCGTTGTGGATGAGAGTTATGAGATTTGGGAAGAAGGGAATTCTTAGTATAATATACATTGGACTGTTTGAGATCCTTGATCGTATTGGAGTAGGGGCTTATCAACTAGAACTCCAACCAAACAGATCATTTGTACATGATGTATTCCATGTATCACTTTTGAGTAAGTACATACCTGACTTATCACATGTACTCAATCCAGAGGTGGTAACATTGGAGAATTACCTCACATATTAAGAGAAGTAGATAAAGATCATATATTGTAGAGGAAAAGTTCTATGAAATAAGACAATGCCCCCCGTCGAGGTGTTGTGGTGAAACCACATGTTTAAAGTGGAAATGTGGGAAGCAGAGGAAGTGATGGACCAGAGTTACCTACAAATGTTTTGGGGTGGGAAAAGTAAATTTAGAGGGAGAAACGTCTTAAGGGGGGAAGATTGTAACCACCCAAACATTTATCAATTAAAATTCCTATTGATATAATTAAATAAATTATTATGTAAAATATATTTATAAGGTATGCACTTAAGTGGTTTTATGCTTTTTGATATTAAAATACTGTTAAGAATGGTGATGATTTCTAATATAGTTGTTGAATAGTGATCACAGGATTAGTATAAATATAGGGTTTTAACAAATCCAATTTACTTAGATAAAGGAAGTAATAATCTCATCCAGCAGAATTGATCCATATGAAGTCCATTTGTGTGATCTCAGAAAGTATGTAGCGACAATGGTATTTTCTCTTGTCTAATCCTCAGTTGAGCAACAACATTTCATGCTCAAGAAGAACCGCCTATGGGAGAAGTGGAAGTCGATAGAGATTACTGCTCAAGTGATGTTATCAAAGCCACCCTAAGAGTCTATAACCATCACACACATTTTCCTTCGGTATTATGCATGTGTTATAAGGGGCTATGTAAACACACCCTAGAACTATGAGTATGTACGTTATTTTTTTAAATAGGATATACATTCATTTCATAATTTTTACTTAGTAAATATTTTTTTATAGAAAAACTATCATTTTTGTTAATATTCAATTGATAAATATATTTTTGTGAATTACTAGATTTTATTGAATTAAATATTATTTTAATAAAATATTATTACTAAATTACTTTATATTAAATATAAATGATCATTAAATTTTTATGAATACCATTTTTATTTTTATTATGGTTTGAAATCTATTTCTTTCAAAACCCAAGAATTATAAATAAATGACAGCTTTTATTTTAAATTAAAAAATTCACATATTTATGAAAATTATTTATATAATATGAATCTGATTTTGGGAATCATTATTTCAAAATTATCTAACAGTTAATTTTTTCATAATTTTCTAAGATATTCAAATTGTTTGGTAAAAATTAAATACCATTTAAATATATAATGTATTTTATGACATTATAATTATTTAATAGTGATGTAATAAAATACCATAAACATAATTTTATGACAATATATGTTTTAAAATTACAATAACGGGATTTTTGGTTTGTTTTATTTATTTTACAAAGCTTTAGTGGACCCTCAAAGACTTATAGAACATTTTATCATTTAAAATTGATTTCCTTTAGAGGTTGACTCACCTCCGCACTACAAAGCCTAATTTTATAAGAAGTTATGAAATTGGAATTATAAAATAATTTTTTCCACTCCTCTTTGGAAAAAACCATGGGCAAAAACCATGGTTAGTTTTTGGATTTGATTAGTATAATGTGTAGTGTCCAAAACCTAAATAATAAAGAATTCCCTCCCATTTTCTATATAATTCCACCCAAGATCCCACATCCTCTTCACTCAAAAACATTTATGCTTTCCAAACATAGACCTCATCTCTCTAAAATCCTACCAAGTCACCCCATTTTCCCCGGATGCCTCCCTCAAGCCACTCTAAAGCCTTTGGGATAACACTTCCATCTAAGGGATTTATTCCTTTCTAATTTTTGCCCATCTTTTTTTATATTCTCATGCTGATTTAATTTCAATTAAAAAATTTGGGGTATGATTTCACACCTCCTTCTAACAACCTTACTTATTTTCTAATGATGGGATACCCCATTCAATCTCATTAATTCCTCCATGTACACATTTTACCATGACGAAATTCGGTAGGGAATTTCTCTCTTCTCATTTAAATTCAAGCAATTATTTTTTATTATAAATATTAATTTAATTAAATTTGTTTGGACATGTATATATATGACACCTTACTATTAATTTCATGTAAATATGATGTGTAACACGTTTCTCTCTAATCAAACATTCTTATGAATTCTTATGTCACGTCCTTATGCTGCCAAACTTATGCTGTGAATTTCCAAGCCATAATCATTATGTAGTGAATACCATGCCCATTTCTCTATAATAGGTATTCACCTTTATGCACATTTACTTATTTATTATACAGACACATGTATGTATTACACATTCCTTTATCATGGAATAAATAACAATGTTGAATGATTCCATGTTATATGATCCAAGTGGAACACATATGGATGAAATGAAATGGTTAAGATGTGTGTGCCCTGATAGCTCTTCAATGCATTGGGTGGATATTAGTATCATGATACATCAAGTGAAATGAGGGTTTACTGAGTATTATTTAAGTGACATTAGGGTTTACTCATGATCTGTGGGAAATGATCCTTTTGTCATGCTAATACCATGTTAAGTGTTTTTTCCACATTTCTATGTTATGATAATCATATTATATCATGCCTCTCTATAATATATCTTTTATGATCTATTTATTTTCCTATTGCCATACATGTATTGTATTCTTCATGTTATGCCTTGTTTACTTCCTTATTTGGCTTTATATCTCACTCTTGTCATATGCATGTCCTCCGGTTATCCCTTGCAATGCTATGTATGAGGGAATATTGTGGTCATGTAAATGATTTTTTCGATTAAGATGTAGTCTTTCATGGTTTATGTCATTATGTAATATTTATATTCCCCCTAGACAATAGAAATATCAACATTCAATGTTGTACCAAGTGAATATTTTATGTAATAATTCAGGTTCATGTGTGTAATAAAAATACGGGTTGTTATATATAGTGTCGTGTGAAATGAAAATTATTTAAAAAGATAAATTAATTTGAAAAAAAAATCACAAATTTTCAGTGTGTTAAAATATTAGAATGATCATTTAAATTCAATATAATGAATGATGTTCAAAAGTGGTTGTATTTTTCACTACCTTATTATGAATTTATCAATGTAGGAATAAATTATGGTACTCAAATATATTGATGATTTCATATTCCTCGAAAGAAATTAAGAATATATCGATACATTTTAAACTTGATTTGATAAATGCGTGAAATTTACATAATATGTAAACTAATATATCTTTTTATGATGAATGTTGGCCAAAATGGTTTTAAAAATTATTCTTCAACGCATATGTGAAATGTGGTTATTGAAAATGTTTGATATATAAGACAAAAACCTGGTTTTAACATTATATAATATCATATATAACATTAGGAAGTATTTTGATACAATGTCTATATAAAACATATTTATCAGTGAATTAAAATAATCATTATATAATAGATAGTGATGAGGATAGATTCCATTTATAAAATTTTCATATAATGTAGCATTTAAATAAATAAAAAATATGTAATGTCTATTTTAAAAAAAATGAATACTTATATTTTTAAAAGTTCCTTTTCATCATGGATTATTATATGGTCCAACAAAACAATAAGGCAAGATTGTTTATTTGAATGTTGAATAAGATGTATATTTAATTGATAGAAATTACAGACATGGGGGAGAATTAATTTATTGGAAATAATATAGTGATTTGGATTAGAATAATGGAAAAATCAACAATTTAACATGAACAGGTGAAGAAATGTTTTTTTTAAAAAATTTATCACACTACACTAATGTAGATAAAAAAATTTGAAGGGTCCTTTTGGATACGGTAAAATAACTACTGTGATTTTATAAGATAAAAACATACAATGATGTTTATAAATAATTTTATAAATCATAATGTCATAAATCCTATTGAAATATAGATATTATTTTAATACAAAAAAGTGATAAAATTGAGTTTTAAAGTAGTAACATATTGGAATAAATCAATAATATATGGAAATATTCAAAAATTCACAACGAACACAATAAATTAAGAAACATTAGTTGCCTCATTGTCTTCCCAAACATCTTAGATCACAATTATTTTTTGTTTACACACTCTTGCCATAATAAATTTTTTACACACTTATATTTTAATGAAATATTTCTCTTCAAATAATTTTGATTCTTTGATAGCTTATGCTGCATTGAGCAACGAGTTAAAACAGCAAAAAAATTTCCCAATTATCTTCAACATATTATATTTATGGGAATGAATAGTGATAAGAAAATAATGAAAAATATATTATCTATAAATTATAAAAAAAATAGTCATAAAATGATAATTATTTCAAATATTAACTTTTTTACATAATGGTAATTTGTTATTAAAATTTGTACAATTAAAACATTAAATTTCCTATCAATATATAAAATTAGTCATGGTGAATTATTTTAATAAAATTAATTTATTATGTACATGATAAAAAAATAGGTTTCCATGTTATTTATAATAATAAATATATTTCTATACATAAAATTGTATTTTCCTAGTAAATAAGAATTTTTCACATTTTCTGAACATAATATAAAATTAATTTCTAAGTACATTATTATTACATTATATAAATTGTTTTAAATATTTATAATTAGGGGGTCTAATTTCTAAATTTTTCTACTTTTATTTTTATCCATTATGAAAAGTAATAGGGGTATAACATGGTGCCTTGATAATGGGTAAAAAGGGTTAATATGGATTAAAAATAAGTTATAAGGCCATAATTTTCCTTCAATTTTTTTTTGAATGAATTTAATTTTACCCTTAAAACATATTTTTCTAACTGTAGCTTTTTAACTGAAACTTGTCCATGAAAAAAGTCTTATATATTCTTTAAATAAAATTAATTAACAAAATATAATTGCTTTTTCATTAATATGAATTATAATTCCCTATGGAAAAAATATTCTCATTAATTAATACAAGTGTATATTTTTAATTCAATAAATATATTTCCATGATATGAATTTATTTATTCCCTTTTTGGTTACATGGATTAGATTTTGATCATTATAATATTTTATTTAAATAAATGTCAAACATGTCACATTCAATTTTTTATAAATATAACATTTTAAATATGGTTTTAACTAGAATATATATCTGACTATAAAAATTATTCAAAAATATTAATGAATTATCTTCACCATGGTAATTTATTTCTATTTTTTATAAATTTGATAGATACCCTAATTTCCTAGACGACATAGATACAATTATTATTTACTTAATAGAAACAAAATCATATTAATTATAATAAAAATATTAAATGTAATATAATTTGAGACATTTAAGGTTGTCCATAAATTATGAAAATGATCAAGATTAGTTAGGTATATAATAAATTTTTCGGGACTAATTTCACATGTTGTCTTAATATTTTTAAATTCCAATGTAGTTAATAGTATTAAAATTGAAAATTATTTTTATGTTATGACTAATTTATCAATTTTTTCACAAATAGTAAAAACAATTATAAATAACAATTAATTATGACATGTTCTTAAATGTAAAAAATTGTCAATTTATGTTGAAATTGATATTATATATTAATGAATATAATTTTTAGTATTTAAATAATTTTTTTCAATAACAAAAATGGAAATAAGTTAACTAATGTTAAATAAAGAGATATGGTCTAATATGAAAAAAACATGTATAAAAAATATTATATTACATTATAATAAACTTATTGTCTCTTATAATAGAATCTATATCCATTTGGAGATATTTAGACATAAAATAAATTTATTATAATATAATCTTTAGAAAATTTCAAAAGTGCTTCTCACCTCAATTACATTGGTGAACCACCTCCCTCAATTATTAACACCACATTGGGCCATATATATCCACGATTCTCAATAATATTATATTTTTAACTTAAAAATATAGATTCTATAGGTGATTTTATTTTTCAAAGTCCAACAGTAGATCCCTTTAGAATATATATGATGAAATCATTTTTAAGGAAGATGTAATCACTATAAATGATGTCTTCCTTTTTCTACTATTCATTACATCTTATAAATCTAATATATTTATCATAAAATAAGAAATTAATATTTCTAACTATTCTTAAATTCTATTATGATTTTGAAACCACTATTATTCACCCTCTTTCCCATCCTACATGATGTCAATTTGTCGATCATGCGTACATACCAGTTACCATCTCCAAATAGTGATTATATTTTTTTCGATCAACATTTGAAAGGATGTGTATTATGATTATTTTAATGAATATATATATATATATTTATATGATATAATAATTATTCTATAAATAAGTATAATTATTTACCTTTATTTTATTCCATGAATTGAAAAATGAAAGAAACATTCATGTTTATATTCGACATACTGTCTTTATGAACATTGTAATAAATATTTCAATCTATACATACAATGAATTATTATAAATATGAACATAATTATCATATATTATATCAATACCATGACTAAAATTATTCAAATCGTTAGACTAAATATCAATGTATAAGGACAATGTCTGAGGTACGGAATAATGATTCAAAAATGATGTAATTACCACCCAAAATAGTTAATTTGATAAAAAACTTATTAATAAACTAGTGATAAGATGTTATAAAAAAAATTAACAATTGGTATGAAATAATTAATTTTATAGAATAAATTTAATATAAATACAAATATATTATATATGAGTTTTTAACATGAACAAATATTTGAAATACTTTTGGTAAGGATTTATTTCACAATATCATCATTATTTTCGATTTTTTTCATTTATGCATCCATTGGAAAATAATAATATTCCATGTCTATTATTTATGAATTTTTTTTCAGAAAGGTTTTTTATGTCATCCTTTTAATGTTTAATGTCATTTTTACACATGTTTTCCTTTTTAAAAAAATGTATTTAAATGATTATTTTGATTATTTTTCAAACAATTTTTTTATGAGTTTTCCAACATAAATAACGAATTAATGTTTTTATAACTTATATGAAACGAAATAATTTTACCACCATCATGATTCATTAATTTTTTGGATCATACTATAAAATATTACATGGTTTCTAAAAATAAATTTTTTTTTCTTAAATGCATGTGTTTTATGAAATTCTTTTCAAAATGGAAGGGTTGTTTTCTTCAGGATTTATTTCAAGTGATTGTCCAATATCATTTTCCATTAAATTAAAACATTTTTGGTGTTACTTATAAATTATTAGGGATACTATTTAGGTATAAATTTTCTATTATTTATCTATATGGATTCTATTTATGCTCACATGATGTTTATGTATCCCATTACTTTTCAATGGGTTATACTATCGTTTTGTTTTTTATGAAACCCATTTCAATTCATTAGTTATAATATGATTAATGACTTATGTTATATTTTAACTTGTATGTATGATTTTCTTTATGTTATGGGTGGGGTTAATATCTCCCTCCAATTTATTGTGTATTGATTTATATCTCGTGAGATAGATAAGACTAGACTGGGGAGTGAACCTAGTTTAGTAAGATCAGGTTGGAATGGGAAGAGATCCCATTTCGATATGACATGGAAATAACTTGGAGTGAATAATATTTAATAAAATAATTTTTTTACTTCAATGGACTTTTATTATAGCGTTGAGTAGCAAGGAAATTATTTTCCATGATTTCGCATACCCAATAAATTCCAGGTATTATGGAAATATTATGTTCTCATTACTCAATATCATTGATTTTATTATGACTCATATCTTATGAACTATAACTGTTTATTATATCATATGATATTATGGTATTTGATATATACAGTATAATTCTGAATTGTTTTTTTCATGTATATACAATAGACTCAAATTATTCTAATTAATTCATTGTTATCTCCACAATATTCCCATACTGATAATCTGAGCTCAAACTTTCTTATGTTTCATTTCCCTAGGAAATGATGAAAGGTGTTAACATTGATATTTCAAGAAAGGTTTATAGATATGAAAGAAGAAGTAGGAGAATATGTAATTTTTTTATATACCATCTGTTTATATTTCCTGGTTTTAAAATACATATAACTCTTTCGACTCTAGTGTGTGTTATTTATGTTATGACGTAAATATTCAGTTAAATGATGTATATATATGTATGAAAAAAACTTTCTTCTTTAATTGGTATTAGAGAAATTTTTATTTATCTTTTGGAAGTTGGGATGGTAAAAAATTCATAAGATCTAAAATTATATGTTTAATATTAGGATAAAATCCTAAAATTTTGGTAATGATCATCAATAACCTATGATTAATCCTATGGTATCATAGATTGAAATTTTAGATGCAATTAAACTTGATTATGTGGTTTTCCACTATAATTATCATTACTCACATTATTAATTTTACATATATTCAATTGAGGGAACCCAATTTTACCTCATTAATGATGAATTCCTTGAGGAACTCAATGTTTTTTCCCCTAAACAACTTAATATTAAGGAATTTGGATTGAAAATTCATGTACTCATTCTCACATAACATTCTCAAGCTATGAATCATGCTATAAAACCATATGATAAAATGAGGGATCAAAATTTGTTTTTATCATTTATAAGAAATCTTCAACCTCCTCATAGTGGGACTTTTAATTTACTCTTGGATATGAAATGTATTTTTTCCATTGGAAATATTTTTTGGGTTCTTCAATCCTTATAGCATAAAAAGTCATTTTGCATATATATCATTTCAAATGTGCAAAAGATCAATGGTAGAATTTTATCATCAATACAAGTCAACAAGATTATTGTGAATCCATATAATAGAAATTGTCTAAGAAATTATTTTTCAATAATTAATTTCCTCATATTATTTATACAAAAATGGAAATGGAAATCACTGATTTACAGAAAAATACTTATGAATATTTTCGTTCTTATGAATGAATTTTTTCATCAATTGTGAGGTAAACTTCTAGAATCATCATATAACTAGGTATTATGTCTGATCAGTTCTTTAGTGTCTTGAAACAATGCCCCTAAAAAGTGTTATTCCTAAAATACTTCATTACCTATAAATTAATCAATCATTGTTCCATTTCGATGGATTTAAAGGTTAGTTTTATGTATAAATATCATGGTTTTGATATGAAAATGAATATGGAGTTCAATGTAAAATATACAAACCATGTAGAAATGAAAATGGGCATTATTTTATTCACAAAGTGTTGGAATATGATTAGAGGAAATTTTCATAATGGGATTAGTATTTTATTTAAATGTATAAGAGATAGTCAACCAGAAACTCATTTCTGATGTGATGGGAAGAAGTTTGATAGCCACATGAATTCATATACGACTTCACATAATAGACCCCCCAAATTTATTGACTACTCTATAGAAAATATGTATAATGCTATCTTGGGCCTAAATCCTAGTGACAATGATGATGATTTATGTTTGAACCCTATTAAGGCCATAGGAAAAGGAAAATCTCATGTGATTAATATTGATGATGTAGAGTATGCGAATTAAATGGCGGAAGGTACATGTATCATCCACTATAAAATATATAATGTCTTATTTTAATGTAGATAGACACATTATTGTATTTATAATGAATTTTATATGGGTGTCACCATATCACAATAATATTTAGATGTTGATTTATCCATGAAAACACCCATTGGAACTATGATGACATCTAAATATTATAATTCTAATATGGATTATTTTTTGGTGAAATTATTCCTAAAAATATTGTGATCCATAGATTTTATGATTTAGATATTATTCATGGATTGTATTAACTTTCTCTATATGGAACTCATATTAATTTCCGGGTATGTTAAGTCACATTTGATATTCTGAATGAACCAGTTATGTTATATCAACACAAGGATGAATATGAACATCAAATTTAAATAACATCCATATTGGTGTGTTTTGATTTCTATAAATAAAGTTATTGTATCTTAGATAATTTTGGATAAAATTAGCATTTAATATAAAACTATTGTAAATGATTTTGTTGGTGTATTTACAAATGAATTTTATGGTCTTCCACCAAATAGTGTTGTTATGTTTTCAAAATAACAAAAAGATAGTGTTATTAGTTTTCAAATAATCATTATAGAATGTAACCAATTGGGTTTCATGAATTAATGAATCTACTCTAAGATATTCTTGATATGGTATTCCAATTCCAATGTGTGCTACCATGGGGTTCGCCTATTATTTTTGTTAAAAATAATTCCGAAACAATAATACATTGCATTAATTATCAATAACATAAAAATATCAATATTATGAAAAAGTTTCATCTTCCATGTACTAATGATTTGTTTGGATAATAATGTGGAGCTCAACAATTTTCCAATATAGATATTTATTTAGGAAATTAACAATAAAGAGTCACTATGGTGTATAAAACCACTCCAAAATTCTATAAAAGGTATGGACAATATATTTTTATAATCATTCCTTTTGGTGTTATGAATACCACCACTATATTCATAATGTTAATTAAAAGATTATTCAGATACTATCATGATCAGTTTGTGTTATCCTTTATATTTGATATTATTGTATGTTTAAATAGTAAATAAGAACATGAAGATCACATGATATTTCTGATGAATTTCTTGAGAAATTATAAGAAATATATAAAATTAAACAATTGTTCTTTTTGACTTCAGAAGCATTAATTCTTTGGAAACATAATCTCAATAGTGGTAATATATATGGATATATCAAAGATATAATTTGGTGAACAATTCCCTAGACAAACAAAAGTTTCCAGGATCCAATGTTTTCTTAGTTGGGATGGATATTATCATCAAATAGTGAATAATTTCAATCAACTATCCAATCCACTCACTATGTTAACATAGAATAGTTCTATATTCTTTTTCCTGAATGAATGTGATGAAATTTTTTAGGAACTAAAGTACAGGTAAGTCATCATCCATTTTAATACATTAACTTATAATAGAAAAGGTTATGTAATATATAGTGATTCATCTACGAATGGGTTGAGATGAATTTTCATGTAAAATGTCATGGTTTATGATTATGCCTCATGGAGACTTAGGATTCCTGATAATGGTTTTCCAACTATTGATTTGGAGTTTGATGTGGTAGTATTTTCATTAATGATATAGACACATTGACTGCATGGAGAAAATTGTGATATATATATTGATTAGAATATTTTAATGTATATACTCGTATAGATGGAGTTTAATGTTCAATAAATATGATATTTGGTGTTCATTGAAGATTAGAACTGCTCAATACATTACCACCCAAGTAATGCAAACAATGTTGTATATGATTTGAACCTAATGGAGTATTCTAGCTTATATATGTTGGGTACCATAAATGATATAATATTTATGTATTTTAAAAGTATCGACTTGGAAATATTTAATGAATGGTGTAATTATTTTCTGAACTATATTAATGTTAAATCACAAATCCATTAGATAATAAATGTTTCATAAATGGAAGATAATCATCCTCCAAATATTGTGGGAAATATTACTAAGTTTAATGTTAATCATGATTGAATGATAAGGTTAAGAAACTGTGTATGTGTCACACCCATTCTAGATTTAAAGAATGAACTATTTCACCATTATATATTCATCCTGTATGTACAATAATATATAGAGCCCTGAATGAATATTTCTAGTGCGATGGAAATAAGAGATATATTTTAGGTATGTTTCTCAGTGAAATTTTTTTTAGAATGTTAAGGATGAGATATATAATTCTAATGTGATGTTACAACAATTAACCATACCTGAATGGAAATGGGAGAACACTACCATGTATTTTGTCGTAGGATTCCCCATAACTTTTAAAATCTTTAAATCTATATAGGTTATATTTGATCCCCATAGAAATTTGCCACACCACATTTCTATCTGATATTATTTCTCTCATAACAATCATGATAGAATATATATTAATAATTTTGTATGATTTCATGGAGTACCTCATTCCATTATATCTAATTGGGAAATGAGTTTTAAATCAGTGTTTTAGAGAATTATTTTGTAGTATCTTAATATAGTGTTATGTTTTAACACTACTAATCATCCTCATAATGATATTCATTCTAATTGATCAATTCAAAATCTATATTTTAGGTTGAAAAATTTTCCAATGAATTTCAAAGTAAGTTTTAATCAACACATTCAATTAATATTGTTTTTATACAATAATATTAATCACTCTATTATTTAGATGTCTCTATATAAATTCCTCAATTATAAGAGGTGTATAACTCCAACATGATGGAATTTTGTTGGGAAAATTATGTTATTCGAATATGATATTGTAGAGGAAATGGATTATAAGGTCACATCCATTCAACATCACATAAAAGAAGATAATAACTAAAATTACTAGAATGTATGAAATTGATCGTTAGACCTAATGATTGAAGTGTAAAAAAAGGTATTTCTTTGAATATCTCTCTATAAGAGAGTGATGAGAATTGTAATGAAGGGAAAACTAATCCCATAGTGTATCGATCCATTTGAAATTCTTTATCGTATCGGGATGGTATCTTATCAATTGTTTATTGCATTGAATCCTTAAAAATTTCATGATTTGTTATAGGTATCTCTCATAATAATGAATAAAGATGGTCCTTTGCATGTACAAAACAAATAGGTTGTACTGCTAGATAATGATATTTATTATTAAAAATAACCAGTAGAGAATGTAGATCATAGAGATAATTTTCAATGAAATAATATTAGATGGATGGTTAAAATTTTGTGATGAAACCACCAATTTAAAAACACTATGTGGTAATCTAAAGATATGATGAGGCAAATGTATCTTTTTTAGTGTGTGTGTAAATGAAATAATATTAAGAGAGATACTAAATTTAATTGTTTTATTATAAAATATCCAGATATTTTTATGAAATATTTCTATTTTAATAATTTTATTTCTTTGCCAACTTGTGTTGAACACAACATCATGTTTTAATAAAACATGTAAAATTATTATAAACTCGTTCTCATCAATCCATTAACATGGATGGTATGAATAGTAATTACTAAATTATGAAAAATAAATGTTCTATAAATTATAAAATACATTCATTAGTTATCAAATTATTAAAATTTAAACCAAAAAATATTTTAAATAATAGTTATGTTTTTGAAAAATTAATTTCTAAATGTAATGAATTTTATATCAATATATTAAATTAATTTTTATCGCATTTGGCGATAATAAATTAAAATTTTTTTCTACCATTTATAGGTATTCACTTAGATAAAATTAGTTACGAATTCAAAATCAGGAGGTTCAATTTTGGTAATTATTCCCCTTTTTATATAAATATGAATAGTATCTATGGTAAAAAGGGTTACCTCGCTATAGGGTAAAATATGTAAATATCGACTAAAAATAAGTGATATAGACATAATATTCCATGTTTTTTCTCATTGAAATAAGTTAAATAGAACCTTAACATTTATGTTCAACAATTGACAGGTTTAATTGAAATTTCCCTATGAAAATAGCTTATATATTATTTATCTCAATGAAATTCCCAAAAGGTTACTTTCATTGTCTCAAATATCTCTTCTGTATCCACATGGGATAAAATTATGTTATTAGTGAATTTAAATATCCATTTCAAACTCAACAAAATTAGTTTTATTATTTAAATTTTTTTGTGTCTGTTGGGGTAACATTGGACATGTTTTTACCTATATGGTATTTTATTTTATGAAACATCAAAATTTCATACTCATGTTTATAATAACTACAATAATTTTATGATTGAGTTATTGAGATAAAATATTCCACTATAAATTTTATTTGTAAATATTAAAGATTTATCGACACAATGATAATCTATCTATAAATATTAATAATTTAATAATCTCCATATGTTTATAAATAACAATGATAGATTAATTATTAAATTAATTGAAAAATATCATATGAATGTAGTCATGATAGTACACTAGGATTTAAGGACATGGTTGGGCTTCATTTTCATTGGTGTAATGAAGAATGTAATAAATAAATAACTCTTGATGGATGGGATATCATCTCAGGGGGGGGATATGGCATGCCACACCATCCTACGTGTGTGTTGTGTGTGCGTTTGAATGTAATTGTGTCCCCAAGAACCTAATATATATATATATATATATGTATAAATATATGTGTGTATATATATATTTTTATTTAAAAATTATAAAAATATTAAAAATATGACATATTTATTATTATCTGTTATGAAATGTCATTAAAAGTCCATTTATGGCCCAATTTATACAACATAAGAAAAAATTACAAGATTTTAATATTGAGATTTATGTTTCCAAATATATAATTAAAATAGGTTAAATAAGGTTTAGTGAAAATGATAATATATAAAATAACACCAAAATAGTCTAAAATATATTTATTTATTTGATTAAACCATTATATCTTCTCATCATGGAATCCATTACAATCATTTATTTTGGATAGAAAATGTATTTATTATAATTAAATATTTTCAGAAATTCCAACCGTGTCCCTCACCTCAACTATAAAAGGGAACATCCGCCCTCACTTAATTCAACTTCATTAACATATGTGTCTTGAACATAACCTACCAATTTCTATACTCAACTTACCCAGACACATTATATAGGTACTTATTTTCTAAAAATACTATCCATGTAGCCCTTTATAAGAGATCAAAATGAGAAGTTTTGAAGAAGAGGTAATTGCTCAAACCTATCACTTTCTTTTCAACTACACATTACCTCCTCTAAATCAATTATGTATATCAATAAATAATAACTTATATACCCTAATTATTAGTTAATTTTATTGTGATTATGAAAAAATCATTTTAGACCCTCTTTTCTATCATACAAGAAGTTGAAGTATATCTCATGCATACGTATGACGTACCTTTTCCATGTAGTGATACAATTCATTTTCAAAAAAATATTCTATATATGGGTATTATATTGGTTTAACAAATATATATTATATATTTAATATAATAATTATTCTATAAATATGAATTATCATTTACCTTTTATTCACATCAGGAATCAAAAAATAAAAACAACTTTCACGTGTCTGTACGGCCTACCATCTCTATAAATAATGTATTAGACTTTTTCAATCACAACATTCTATGCATGATTATAAATATGTATATAATTTTAATATACTATGTTTATACAATTATTAACTATATAGAAATGATTATAGAATGTGTCAATTTATGAGTTCCATGATTGCCAAACTGAAAAATTCATGGTAAAGGAAGTAGTTATCACCCAGAACATTGATTTTAATAACAAATTATTAATAAAAGGCTGATAAGATGCTATATATAAATAATAAATGGTATAATATAACTAATTTTATAGAATAAATTTTTAAAAACAAATATTTATTTTATTTTATTTTTTAATGTGAAAAAATAAATACATGATTTGAGGCCAGAGTTTATTTGAAAATATCATTGTTATTTGAGATTGATTACATTTATGTATCTAATGAGGATTATTCTTCAAAATTTTCAATGTTTTATAAAATAATAATAATTTTTTTTGAATATTCTTGCATTAAATTTTCAATTCATTATTTCCAATTTTTTACTTTTCAAAATATGGTTTGGATGAAATAATTTTACCTGTTTCCAAACAAGGTATGTTAGGACTAGTTTTAAAAAATCATGGATAGAATATTTTTTTAACTTATAAAACATGAGATATATTTACCACCATCATTAATCTTAAATTATTTGAAGCTTCCTATTCAGTATTATGATGATATTTTCATTAAATTTTTTTCTTTCTAATTTTATGGATGCTAAACAATTAAATTCAAATGGGAAAGGATATTTTCGGCAAGAATTATTTAATTTCTTATTAGAAAATCATTTCCTATAAAAAGACAACAAGATTTTAGGTAATTTAATCTTTTATGTGTGTATAATCCATTGATATCAACATTATTCATTCACTAGATCATTTATATTTATGATTTCATGATTTTTAGGCCTCTTAATTTTCCATGGGTTATGCAATGATGAAATGATTTTGAATCCAAGTTAATTTCATGACTGCTAATATGATGAATAATTTATATACTTATGGAAAAAAATATGTTTGGGTTTCATTATTTGAATTATGGGACTTATGTATTCCTCTAATTCATTGGTTAAATCATTATATCTCATGATATAGACAATACTAGAATGGGGAGTGAACCTCATTTATCTTGACAGGGCTTTAATAGTGATTGAAACTTTCTCAATACGATGAGAATGGAATGGGGAGTGAACTCGGTTTAATGCATAGATTTTTAAATATTGAATCTCTTTGAAGTGACACTTGACTAATAAAGAAATTATTTTCTATGATTATGTGTATACCCCTAAATACATTTCTTATGCAACCATTATTCTCACATCGAACATTTTCCTTGATTTCATATTGCTTCATGACATATGAACTACCAAGATTTATTCCATCATTCAGGATTATGATCAGGGATATGAATGGTATAATCTAAAAATGTTTTTCTCATGTTATTATTCACTTCTACCTATATTAATCTTATGAAATCATTGTTATCTCCCTTTCTTACCCATACTGAATATCTGATCTCAACCATTCTTGTGTTTTATTTCTATAGGATATAAAGAATGGTATTAACTATGATATATCCAAAATGGGTACTAGTTATTATTGTATAAGAGGGAGATGGTGTAGATGTTGTATAAACCAGTTTTTTATATTTACATGTTACCAAATATTTTAAAACCATATGGTTTTGGTCTAGATTTTTTATGTTATAAAATGAATATTAAATTAAAAATATCTAATATCTCTGTATGAAATTCTTGTGATGTAATAAATTTCAACGTTTACATGGACTTATCATTTATTAAATGATGTTATACACATGGGATTTATTTTCCTTGTGATAAGTATGATAAAAAAATATGAACATGTAATGTATTGATAAATTAACAATGTAGAGACAATTAAAATAATTAAGGAACCATTTCTATATATGTATATCACTGTTAACTGATTATAGTTTATTATAGAATTGTTTAATTTTAAAATCAATTGGTGGCTATCAACCCATGAGGGGGAATTATATAGTAGTAAGAATAATGTTATATATAATTCTTGTTAATAAATAACAATGAAATGAAATGTAAAATGCGTTTTGTATCCAAATAGTTAAAGATATTGCGGAAGAAACCTGTAAATAGAAATGGTATTTCTATAAATATTTTTTTTATCAAGAATTTGACATGTAGATTAATTGAAGAGTGTTCACAATTTTCCCCATTAGTAGAGAGTGTGGGGTAGAAAATGGAATTCAATTCGAAAAATTACAAAATATGTGGAATGTAGGAGTCAAGGTTATTCAGGAAGATAACATTGGAATTATTTTTGATGAACAATGGAAATTATTAAAGAAAAATCCATGTTTATTATGTAGTCTTAATTGTTTTCAAAATATAAAATAGTTGGGCTATAAAAGATTAAATAACATTGAGGATTTTAAATTAAATTTTATGATGTTTTTATAAATGAAGGAAATAATTATTAATTAATAGAACAATATTTTTATGTAAAATGAATGTTATTGTTATAGGAGCATTGGTAGTCATGGTCTATCAAATATTATGTAAGAGAAAAATTTGGAAAACCATGTCAAGTATTCAAAAACTATATTGTATTATATAAAACACCATCATGGTGGTAAATGTTTTTTGAGATGGAAAATTTGTAAATAATATGGGTAGCATATGATGAAGAATCCCCATAATGGTTGTCATCATCATTTTAGAAAAACAAGGTTATTATTCATGGTTTGAATAGATGTATTAAACATTGTAACAATATTTCATACATTAAATTCATGGATGAACCTATTATATTATATTTTTCATGGTTTCAATGTATTTTATAAAATATCTATACAAAATTAGATATTAAGGAATTATAGAAATCTTACTAATTCATTTTTAAATTAATTCTGAAAAAAATTCATTTAAACAATTTTGATGATGTTATTTTTATTTGTAGAATGTTTTTGGATGATATTAGTATCATGGAGTTTAATCTATGATCTAATTTTGGGAATACCACATAATGATTTTTTCCAATATATAATCTCTAACATAGAAAAAATATATATTTTAATATAATAGGGATTTGAAGGATTGGATTTTATAATAAATCATAGAATAAGAAACCATGATGTGTTTTACTAAGCCACTATGTTTTTTTATTTCAATATATTATAAATATTTGGTTGAATTGAAAAAATAGATATTATATCCTTTTTAGGAAATTGACATAAATTATTTTTATATATACAATGGCCAATAAGTGAATTGAATTTATAATTTTAAGGGAGATAATTGTGGATAAAACGTTTTGAAGATATTAAATAAGTATAATTATTTATTAGTAGATCAAAACATCTAAATGGTAGAATATTATCCAATAAATAATTTTTTGAAGAGAATTATTAGGTAAGATCTTCACTGTGATGGAATATTTTCTTGTGTTATTAAATAAAAATATTTTTGGGGACACTATTATTGCAATATTGTGTTAATCATATCTAGACACATTTATTTTATTCATCTTTTTTATCGTATATTTTCATTTCATTATAATCAAATTGCCATTGGGTAGATAAGTGGAGTGAGTTAGCCTTGTAATTTATTTTGAGTTGTTCCAAATACATTGTACACTTGATATTGTGATAGTGGTTTCTTCACACATCAATATATCCATGGTGTATTCTCTTTGTATGTATAAAGTTTTAGGATAACCAAATAAAATACTATTGCCATGAAACATTTATTTTCCTATTTGAATGGTATTCATTTTTTCATTGAATTGATGAGTTCAGTTTATTATTCTAAAATAAGAAAGACATCCATCTAATTAAAAAAGTTAAAAACCAATATTTATCCCTATAAAGGGTATGTTGTGCCTTTTAGTTATAATAAAAATGTAAAGTATTCATTATTTGAAAATAATTATTTAACAGATTATCCTAAAACCTTGTATAAAGGTTATTATAAAACATAAAATGGAATCTATATCACATACCTATGTATAAAGGCTACAAATTTTCAAAGAGGGGTGAAATTAAACCAATAATAATATTATTTCCTTTATGGGTAAAAAAATATTCATGATGGGATTTACAAAAAATACAACATCAGTGGTCCATAAGATGGATTCACCAATTGGTTGAAAAATAAAACAGTGATAAATTAGTGAATATCATTTAGTTCAATATAAAAAATAAATCACAAACTATATGGGCATTTGTATATTTAATATCAATATATATAATAAATAATTTAGTTCAAAAATAAATAAATTAACATGTCCATAAAACTAGTGAAAACTATGTAAACTTATATACATATGGATACTGACCCAATAGATATGTCCTCTTGGTGAAACATCATCCTTTTTTACACTACTCCCATTGGTTTATATTCTCAACATTAAAGTCCACACTAGAATATACAGAAAACAGTGTGATATAACCTTGTACAACGGAAACTATACCATGTTCATAGGTAGGGTGAGTTTACTGGTATTGTAGGGAACTACTACAAAATGGCCTATATCAGCACTAAAAAGGGCTTTAACAGTGCTAAAAAGCGCTGTAAAGATCAATGCTAATATAGGGGGGGTCCCTTTTATCAGTGCTCCGAAAAAGCGCTTATAAAGGCCCCTTTTATCAACGCTTAAAAAAGCTCTGATAAAGGTAAAAAAAAAATAATAATTAAAAATAATTTGGGGAGTAATTTTATCAGCTCTTCACACCCACTTTATCATTGCTAGGAGGTCTCCTGTGCGCTGCCCTTTCCGTGCATCCTCATACACTTGCACCACATTCAATTCCACAAGAACTTGAATCCGGGACCTCCCCCCTTTCGCGGCTACCCCTTTACCACTAAGCCATTTCGATTTGTTTTCTATTTATAGAGATATATATATATATAGTTATATTTATTCATATATTGATATAGATTGATAATAATATAAATATATTTGTTCATATACAAGTATATATATATATTAATTTATATTTTAATATATTTAAAAATATTTATTTTGTTATAATTTTTGATACGTATATTTATTTGTATATTAATATATACATATAAGATTATTTTTAAATACATTTTTGAAAAATATGTTTTTTATGTGTGTTTATAAATAAATAAATACATACATACATACATAGATATATACAACACACACACACACACAGAGACACACACACACTCACAAGCACATATAAATTTACAAATAAATAAATATATATATATATATGTATTTGAAAAGACATAGAATGTAATTATATGATTAGTTTTGAAAACATTTATGAAAAAATATGTATTTGTTGTGTGTTTATTTGTAAATTAATAAATATATACATATACACATATATACAACACACAGACACACACATAGACACTCACACACACATATATTTATGAATAAATACTTATATATGTGTATGTGAAAATCCATAGAATGTTAAAATGACCATAACGTATAATCTATAATACCATTTCAACACCAAAACTAGTCAAATCAAATAACATGGAACTTTCATCGATATTATATGTGGTACAGGCCTAACGGACATCAAGATCAAATGTTATACCTGTTTTAATGTTAACAAATTAGGGTATCCCGACTAAAAACACTGTTTTGGAGGCCTTCATGGCCTTTTCTGTGTTCAAAAAATGTAACATAGGCTTTTCCTAAGTCACTAGCACGTAGAGCTCATCGCAGGATTCGATTTGATATGATGTGTAGCTCATACAGACACCAAGATCAAAAGTTATGGTCGTTTGAAGTTTGAGTTACATTTTCAGCATATTTTAGATATTTTTTTGTTTTTTTTTTGATTTATTGTGCACTAAAATTGTTATTAAATGATTTTTAATCAATAATAAATAGAAACATAATAATTAATAAGATTTTGTTAAAACAAAATTAAGCCATTTTCACTAAATTTATTATATATTAAATTTAATAGTCAATTTATAAGTATAAATAACATATTTAAAAATATATATATTTTATTTATATCAATATAAATATACTTATATTAAAAAATATTATTTTTTCATTATTATATTTTAAACATAACATTAATCAGTGCTCGAGAAAAGCACTGATAAATACACCCTTTATCAGTGCGACTAAAAGAAGTGCTGATGAAGGGGTCCCCTTTATCAGCACTAAAATCTAGCGCTGATATAGGGGGTCTTTATCAGCCCTTGTTTTTAGAGATGATAAAATCTACCCTTTATCAGCGCTTCTATTAGCGCTGATAAAGGCCCCCTAAATTAGCACTTTTTTAGCGTTGATAAAAGTGAAGCACATCTCATTCCCGTGTTTGTACTAGTTGAATATCCCAAGAGGGACAATGATTTGAGTGATAATGAATTGGGTGAATTGATATTTATATCTATAGTGTGTAACACAGAACCTACTTGTAATATAAGTGTGTGAAATCAACGGATTAAATAATTCCATGTGTATAAAAATCATGTTCCTATAACCAGAATAAAAAAACACAGAATCATTTAATTAATAATTTAAAAATAAAATTCCTTACACCATGTGGTGTTGTCAAAGTGTTTATAAAAACTAAAAACCCATAAAACAAACCCAACCTAATTGTATCCACTATAAATAATCAAATTCATAGAATGTCCTAGGGCCAGGTGGGATAATTTTTTTCATTGATTTATTTTTGGTTATGTGATAGGGTTTTTATTCCTTAATTAAATTGAATCATCACACCTACACTGAATATATATGTATTTTATGCCCTTAAATTAAAAATTTTATATAAATTTTAATTTGGTATACCTAATTTTCGACATCAAAAATATTATATTATTGATTGATTAGAGGTAAATATGTATTTTTTAGTAACTAATTACTTTTATTATAAGATATTTCAAAGAATTTTAAATTTGGAGATATTGTTTTGTATTTAATTAATAATTATATATATATTTTTAATTTTTTTACATTTTCCCTTCCGAAATCACCCCACCCATTAATCTGCCTAAACCATGAATGATTAATTTTATGGAAATATACCGTGTGGGTTATTAAATAAAGGATATTTTTTTCACCCACCTAATGTGGTCCTGGTGAGTTTTATCTTCAATCTAAATAAACATACCCATTTTTACACCCTTACATAAATTTTTTGTAAGGAAATTTTGAAAAATTACCTGCATCCCCAAAAGAAGTAAGTTAGTTGAAAAGTAAATGAAAATGAAACTTAAACCACCATGACTAAGGGAATAATAATAATACTATAATTTATATCCCATTCCATTATAAGTAATCTTGGAGGAAATATAAATCCTCTCATTGAACATTGTTTCAATCAATGTTCCTAACAACCTATTAATAAACTATTTTATTTCAATACAGTTTTCATAATGGTGTTATATATCAACTAATAAAACCCCAACAGAAATTATGTTTTAATATAATTATTGATCAAATACCATATGTAAATCAATTAATATCACATACATTGATCAATATCCTATCACTGCAAAATACATAAAATAGACAATATAAGAATCTCATTATAGATTTGGGTATGACATAGACACTCACCAAGCCCAATTATAGAGAAATTTTTAACATATTAATTGAATAAAACTCATCATGGATCATATTATAAAATATCCATTGATGAAATGTGATCATAGATCAGAGAATAATATTTCCACATAAGAATTTTTATCGAATATCATGGTACATCATATATAATTTTGAATGCATTTTCATTGAACAACGAATTATATAAACAACGTCAATATTATCATGGAAAATAGTGTAATAAAAATTTTGATAGATAACCCCGGTATGAAGAAAACCACATTCATATATAATATAAAACAACTTAAGACGTTTTAGAATTATTTACTCACTACGAAAATGATAATTAACATAAAGAATTAACGACATGGACATAAAAATAATCAGGTATATCTAACTTAGTGGATCCTTAATTATACATTGGGCATCACCTAAACCTCTAATAATTTTACTAGAGTTACAATCAGTAGGCTCAATGCATACAACCAATGAACCAGACGTCAAAAATCCTACATAGATCAATGATCTTCAACCCCCCATTTTGTAATGAACAATAGTATGTATACAAAAAAAATTTCCATTGACCACATACATCCCTAAAAGAAGGATAATCCCCACTAATAATGAGATAAATACGATTTATAGGTTATGGGAAAATGAATCTGAGTTTACCCACCTCATGGGTCAGAGTGAATATAGATATTAATTTTAAATTTAACATGATTTCAATATCACACAATATTACAAATGTTTTGTTAAACTCATTCTTACATCGTATCCATTCTAGAAAAACTCACCCAAATATATAAGTATTGTAAGATAATATAATTTCTAAAAAATTATAAAAATGATCGATTTAAATTTTTATGTAGAATTTCCCACAATGAATCATATCCTCAATCAATATCATTCAATTTCAACAACAAAAATATCAGATGACACACCTTTTTTATAATTAGTTAACCATAAAAATATTATAGAAGGATATTATATCTACACAATTACCTTCCATGTACAACTAAAATTGCTCATATATTAACCATGATTTGTAACTCAATACCCGTAGACCTAAAAAATTTATAATCTTAATAATTTCCTTCTTCACATAATTAAAGATTTTCTATAATATAATATTCAAGTTTTATTCTTTAATAAGGAGGATCATTATCAATAATCTTGTTTATAACAATAAAAACATATTTTTAAAAAAGATTTTAAATGAACTAGATTTCTATATTATATATATATGCATTCAAATAAAATAAATTTATTTCCCAATATTTAGAGACCACTATATGAGATCATCTTATAACTATTTCAATTTCTTCTTCAATGTACAAAATATAGATCTTTCTTAAAAAATATTTCTATTACAATCATTACCCAAATATATAATGAAATTTTAATGACACGAAAAAAATATTTTTTAAAAAAATATTCTTACTACTATTTAATAAAACAAAATATGCCTACATTTCCATAAAATAGAATTTCTAAAAAGTAGATCATTTAAAATAACTCACTCAAAATAACCATTATTTGGATAGAAATTTTAAATTTTATAGTTACACTTATTTACTTTTAAATTTCCATTTCTTATTATACAAAACCATAAGTAATAATATCTTAATCACCCATGAAAATTACCTTTTAGAATAAACTAATAGAAATCAACCAAATGGGTTAAAATCAACAAAACGATTTCAAAATGATTCTATAGTCTCATGGTGGAATTTATGTTTCCCATAGGATAATTATATAATATAGATGACATAATGTAAGTAACCATAATAAATATTCATTACTGATATTCTCATGTAATAATAATATCATAAAAAATAAATATTAAATATAATACTATTTTCTTAGATCATAAATCATAATTTCATCATTACAATCCAATAGAGTAATGGATTCATACCTCAAATCAAATATAAAAATAAATATACATGAATCTTGTCTTTCGAAATGGAATAAAAAACCCATCACAAAAAATATCAAATTTCTAAAACACAAATATCCATAAAACACAAAAAATAAACATATCATAAGATAAATATAATAAATATTGTACTTATATCCAAATAAAATGAAAAAAAATTAGTTTGATGACTCTTAAAATCCTACACATATTAACAAAATTATAATCAATTTTGTTGTCTTGTTATGTCCTCAATTTAACTCATTCTTAATTCCCTATTTTCAAACAACCCAAATAAGAAATAATGTAATAGATAAAGGGAGAAGAGTTTTATACATACATTTAATCTAGTACAAACTATTATAAGTATAGTGGGATGAAATAGATATTTCTTAAAAAATTATTCCACTATAGTTTATGTGGTATTGAACTATAATAATTTTGCACTATCTAATCATTATTGGGATATAATGGGTATTATTTAAAACATTAACCCTTATTTGAAAATATAATCATTTTAAGGAATTTAATAGTCAAATTTCATAAATTTATTCCCCAATTTCTTCTTAAATAAAAAAATCCAATCTAGTGATTAAATTATTTCAACTCAAAATCTATTATCAATTATTTATTCCAAAAAAAAATTCTCCAATTTGAGATTATGATGGGTTAGTGTTAAAATTTTAATAATGATACTATAAATCTATTGAGATATTTATGGATATTGATTTTATCTGATCTAAACTATAAAATGACCTCCCAATTATAAAATTTTACCATTTTGATGAGATTATGGTGGGGGTTATAGGGGTCAAATTCCCCCTCCTAGAGGGTTTACGGTTTAATAGATTATGATCCCCAATAGTACTTGTGAAAATAAGTGGGTGCAAATAACATTACTATAAATTTTACATGATATTCATGTTGAACAATGAATTTTAGTTTCAAATTGGCACACATGGAGTTAAATAAATATATTTTCATATGGTATTTATATCAAGACATTAAATTTAACGTTATCGTTAGTTTTCACATATAAGATTATAAATTTTATTTCACATGGAATGGTTTCTCAACAAAATAATTGATTAATCGCTATTTAAATATTTGCGTTGCTGCTAAAATATTGTGTGGATGAATTTCTAGATTAATTATTCTCTATAATAAATGAAAATTATTTCACAACTACATGGATGTAGGGTATTATAATAAAACAATGTAAAATTTTAGTTCTATTTTTTTTTAAATTTACTAATTTTCAGCACATGAATTATTAGATCCCATTAAGGTTCTCCAATAAAGAAATTTGATAAAATTTTAAAATAAATGAACTAAATTATAATATTTATCAAATTGATGGGAATGATTTTTTTGTAAAGAATATAAATATTAATCATTGGCTATATTATATTAATATTCGTAAATAAACATGGGAAAACAACTAATAATGTCAAATTCCTAAAGGTATATGTTGGATTTAAATTTCCTAGGAATTATATGCCCAACATTACAATAATATGATTCATTCCATATACTTTTAAAGATGAAAACTTTGAGATTGATGAAGCCTTTTTTAAAAAATGACTATAAATATATCTTCATCTAACATGTGGTTTCTGATTAATAGACCATTAGAAGGGAATATAAATAAAGTTAAGTATACCATTAACATTAGTATTGATTTAAATATTATTAAAATATAGGTGTGTCGTGTAAAATATAATCTTAAGGATAAAATGAATTCATTTTACCTTATCATTATCTTTGATAAGATGAGATGTGATAATCAAAATAGTGACTGGTTTTCTAGGAACCTCTAAATTAAAGTTAAATAACATTTGTGATCTGATCCTATGTGAAAAAAATTATAGAATAGAATCATGGAATTTATTTGTATATGGGGTATATATTGAATTTGATGGAAGCTCATTTAATTGAGGAACCTAGAGGTGTAATGAAAAGAAAAAAAATTTGGGCCCGAATAAATCCAATGAAGAAGGTCCCACATGAAGGATTTGTGGGTAGAATGGAACGTGAAAAAAATACTAAAGGTAATGGAAGATTTTTTCCTGTAGTGAATTAATAATTAATACTATAAAAATTTATAAATATATATTGGTACTCAATGATGATAGTCTCATGATGGCATGGATATTAGAATCTAACATTATTTTCCATTAAATTATTAAGAAGGTATATCTACATAATTTCATTCTTGGAAATTTTGGGAATATACATCCCACTAAAGATGATCAAATACATATTTTCAAGAAAGGTGATATAAAAATTAAAACCACATATAGAATATTATTTTTGGTTATAAATATTAAATATATTCCAACACACTGAATAAAATTAACATTCATTACATAAATGGATAATAATATACATTTTTCTAATTTTTTGAATGGATATTTTAAAATAACATATTATATAGTTATAGATTGGGGATTAAATGATGGAACAATTTATATGATAAATGATTCAAATCATGGAGTGAAATAGATAAAATCATAAAGATATTATAAAACCTATAATTATATAATAATTTATATTATGGAGATTCCAATCAAGGTTCTTTTAGGGAATGGAATGTTACTTGATATGTAATCAACTATTTTTTTTGGTGAATACTTTTTTAAAAATCACAATAAATCATACCTTATAAATGAAGGAAAAATATATAAGTTAAAAAAACTTTATATAATTCTTATCATTTATGGGTCCCCATTAGAATAAATTCTATTATTGGATGGCTTTGTTTTATGAAAATCGGTAATAAATCAATGAAAAAGTAATTGATATATTTTAAAAATATAATCAAAATGTTTTCATACTTTTTAGAAATGGATATTTATTGGAAAAAACGAAAAACTAATGATAATAAAAGAGTTTAATTAAATCTATGAATCGAATGGAATTCATATGGATTTTGATTTATTATTCTGAAATACCAAATGTGTTTTTCATTGAATTTGATAGCCTGAATTTATTCTGGATAATATTGTTCCATTTATACCAAATAAGTCCTTCTAGAAGAAAATTTTCTTACCATTTATTAAAAAAAGAAAACGTATATAATATTGGTGGATAGGATCAAACTAAAGTAATACCCATAATCCTTAAAAAACTAGTTTAGATATCATTGTATTACATATCAATTACTAAATAAGAGTCAACATGAGTCTCCCACTCAGATTGGGACATATCCCGATTATAATTTTTAAGGATATATACATCTAATATCCTTGACATCTAGAAGATGATATGGTAGACATGTTCCTAAAAATATTATTGTAATCCTTCCATGGAATCGTATTTGAGGGAAAAGTGGTGAAACCATCACTATATGTCATCTTTCTCTTTCCACATAAGAATTTGTCATTTTAAGAGTCATTCCCACCATTGTCGGAGGCCCTAATAGGGCCCCAAGATTCCTCTGTTCATCTTTAGAAATGTTCCACAATTTCTCATATAATTCATATGACTGAAAGTGCTTTTGGATTTCTTGATGAAAGTCCACAAATTGTTGGTTATCATTCTAATTGGTAACATTAACCTGAGAGGGATCAGGTTTCATGGATCCATACTCCAAAAAAGAGGCCACATTAACCAAATCAAACAAAATATTAGAGGCTCCACTATGAGTTTTCTTCATAAACACGCCCACCGGATTCCCTTTCCCTGATATGTGAGAATCAGACTTTCCAGCAATTAATGCATCAACCACTTTGGAAATTGGTTCTTTATGTGAATTAACATCATGAGTTCTGGGATTTATCAATGAATAATCTCTCATCAATTGATTCATTCAAAAAAAATCTTGATGACCTCCCAAACCACATTACTCATATAACACATTATTCTGAAATAAGTTCAAAGAGTTACCAACAACCATAAATTCACTATAGAAAAGATTATTTATTCATACACAACAATAATTTGGATGTTATCAGAATCGGTAGAAAGTTTTTCTTTATAAATCAGAGTGGTGTTGAGATAAACCTCCACCAATATATAGGTAGAGGGACCAAACAAAAGATCCACAATCTCCCTATAAAGATAGATAAGAGTCCCAATTTTCATGAAAATGTCATAGAAAAAGCATTGAATTCTAAATAACCCAATTGAGTCTATGTAGATGAACCCTGACCTAAAAAAGGAATTTCTTGAATGCGAGAAATTAAAGTTCAAACACCATTCATGTATATGAATCCATACTGCCTTCGAAATTAGGGTCCCAATGATCCATTCTCAAATCATCATAACATATGAAAGAAAAAGGTAGTGAAAAAATCCTCAACCAAGAGATACGTTTCCATTTAGAGAAAACCCAAAATAATGAGGTTTGGAAAATCAATCCTTTAAGATTACAATGATATATACCTTTAGACTGATGGTGGAGAAACTATGTGTGTTGAAGAAGTAACACTTGTAAAGTATTTATTAATATTTGATAATTAAATGATGGATCATAATTATATATAAATAAAACCCAATAACATTGTAATTTTTATATATGGAAAGTTAAAATTACATAAAAATTAGTTGGGTGATGTCAAGGGATAACATAATGTTTAAATGAGAGATAATAAAAAGATATTTCTGAATTGGTTATAGTATATAAATATTATAGGATGCAAATCTGTTTCTTCCTTTTAATTCAGATAATTAATGAACATGCATTGTTGAGCTGTATAACTATAAAGGGATTATATTTCTAGAAGATTTATATGAATACATCATTACATAAATTTGATTTATTAGAGGATAATTATATATTTCAACAATATGTTTTCACTGAGTTTGGGGAAATTGTTTTAAATTTTTTGAATGATTTATTTGTATGATTTTCATTTCATTTGTAAATTATTATATCATAGTTTTAAATTTTTTGAATGATTTTCTCATTTCATGTTTCATTTAAAAAATGATCAATGAGTTAAAAATACAATGATAAATAATATATTAATATAAATAATCATAGAATCATGAGAATTGTTTTTAGGTATATTTTTATTCAGGATCTTGTCACTGTATGATTGACAATTTTAAAAAATCCTATGTGGACTTCTTTTTGACCTGGTTCAACATACTCGAGGAAACCCCATTTTCTATAATAGTATAGATTAAATTTTTTTCTAAAAAGATTATTCATTGTTATATATTTAGGAAAAATACTACAAGGAAAAAAATTCTTAAGCATCGCCATTATGTTTTCTAATTTAGGGCATTGTTTTTACCAGATTTGATATAAAACATGATATAGAAGTTATTAGCAGGTACATAAAAAATATTAGACGTATTAGTAGACATTTAATTGGGTGATGATATGTTTTAATATTCATAAAGATATATATCTATTCTATAAAGTAAGGTTGAATTTACCAAGACATATCAATATAAACTAATGTACTAATATTTATAAAATAATAAGAACATAGGGTAATGTAAATAAATATGGAGGAAACACTATGAGTTGGGAATCCCAATAATATAATATTTGGCCATTTTATACAACATATGTTAAATAACATAATGTTACCAAAAAATAAAATAATATGATATGATTAATGAATTATCTAAATAGTTGGAAATAGAGTAAAGAGAGAAAATATTATTCTTTAATAGAAATATTGAAATATATTTTATAAAGAATTTGGTTATCCATTTTATGAGAAAGAATATTTAGTTAAAATATTATTTGATCGTATAATTGGTAGAGGATATATCTTTGGACATAAGGATTATGAATAAAAGACTCTATCAACTTAATATGAGGGTAAATGTTGTGGTTATTGAAAAATTGAGGAATTTTAATGTGTCAATTAGTAATTAAAAAAGATACTGGCTTTAGGAAAGAATGGAAATTTGGGCTATTATAGGAGATTAATGTTATAGAATATTACCATTTGAATTATTCGCAATGTTGATTGTTATTCAGATATATGTATTTCATTGTTTGATTTAGTGTAGATGTTCCACCATGGGTTTACACCAACAATTATGTTTTTCAGTGATCTTACATTACAATATAACACATTCATTATTGTATGATAATGACACATGAAATAACACATTAATGTATGAAAAATGGGATGTAGGCTAATACCAATGGGTTTCTCAATTCATAGACCTTCAACCTCTTATATTTCCATGACACATTCATGAAATCCTTCAGTGTTTCAATAAAAATTACCTTATATTGGAATGTTACCAATTAATACCAAGAATCTATGTGATCATTCAAATATATTTGAAATTTTAAATCAATATATATTATAATTTAACCATTAACATTATCATTAATTGATTACAATATGTTTTAAATTCAAGTAGTTATGAGTTTTCTAATTTTACATCATCAAATCAGGAAGTTTGTGTAGTGGATTTTAGATCGGGTTTATGGGAAGGGATTTCTACATAACCCTTTAATGGGAATCCCTAACCATATAGTTTTTCCTCTTAATAAGACTTTCTTTACCTTTTATGGTCATATTAAAGGGGCTAATCTACTGGATTTTAATGTCATGTAAAAACCACCAAATAATGTTACATTTGTGGTTCCACATTGAGAACCAAAATGAAATTAATTTTAAGGATATGTTCATGGGGATAAATGAAGTAACTTTTAAATTTTTTCATATAGAACTAGATTAAGTACCTTTTGTTGTTTTTCATCTAGGATAATCATGAATTTATATTCATGGTCATGTGTTTATGTATTGATAATGTTTATTTTATGGTAATTAATTCATTACAATGTTGTCTGGTAATTTAAGTTCCTAAGGATTTGACCCATTCCATCATTGTTAATGTCATACAGAATATAATACTTGTTGAAAGGGAACTATGAATGGTTTTTGTGGGATTGACACATAAACATGCCTTGTTTATTAATCTTATTAGTATGTAAATAATCGTGAGTGGTTATGGTTAGGGATTACAATTGGTAAAAGTCATATATAATTCCTAAGTAATTTATTAAACATTGAATATCGACTAGAATATATATTTTTTTCTTGAAGAACATGGTCCTCTTTATGAATATCTGATTTAACTGAGTCCCATAATTTGGATGCGATAATATTTCTTTGAAATATTTAAACTGAGATTCATCATTACAAAGGGATAAAATTATTGATTATAACTGAAGGATCATATCTTTTAAAGTGAAAAATATATGGTAGATTTTGAATTTTATACTTAATTCCTATATTAATGGAATAAATGAATAAGAGTGAATGATATGAAGTATGATATATATTCATGTGTCTTAAGAGTTAGGGGAGGAGTCCAAGGTAGATAGAACTCAGACATGGATTTCATTAGACTGAAATATCTTGTAATGTTAAATTGGAAAATTAATTTTTATCGTGTAGAGGACAGATGTGAATAGGGTTCCCAAATGAGTTTCATGTTGAGTGAGGATGGGTATTTATGTGTGGCCCCAGGTGGACAACCTAATCAATTGGAAATCCATTTTTTGGGATGAGTGAATGGTAATTTTTTGGGAGTATTGGGTGGGTTTGTTTTATAGTAATGTTAATAGGGATTAAATCCATTTATTAAACCATGTATTGTTATAGAGTTTTTAAACCATTTTGAAATGAAGTCCTATATGTAGGGGGAACCCAAGGTGGAGGAATATAGGAATTGGTCATGGGAATGTTTGGTAAACCAATTGGTATGAACATATATTAAAAATTGAGTTTTAAGGTGTCCCACTCTATTCTATTTGGATCACCTCTCATGATAGTTCTTGGAATGTGTGTTTATTATATGAAGAAACCCCAAGATTTGGTTCATAGTTTGATGATGTTTGAAGATCAATCAGTTTGTCAGTGATTCAATGTTATTGTATTAGTTGAAAACCAATCTTGTGGAAATCACAAATTATGATGGGGATTGATCAATATTTTATGATATATATATATATATATATCATGGAAATTAGTTTCATGATGCTATTTGTAATGCCGTGACCCCAGTTACACAGAGTCAGTGCATTATTACATAACATTGGTATGATCTCAAGAATGATCAAGTCTCGAAAGACCGATTAGTTTAGTAGCATTGGAATAACTAGATACATTCATAAAGTTTACATTACATCATAAAATGAAAACTACAACAATATAGTCTACATAGTCTACAATCTTATCTCCTCATACTATCCCTCCAGGTCATTCATAATTTACTTCTTCATATCCGGGGAAAAATAAAACATAGAAAAGAGGTGAGCTCAAATGCCTAGTAAAGATAACAATATAGAGGAAACATTCATAAATAAGAATAAACATTTAAGGAAATATATAACTAAAACAAAAGCCTTTTATTCTTGAACTTCAACATAGTATGGAATGATAAAATGAAATAATGTCATTTACAAATTCACATGGATATTATACTAATCGAATAATCACATGCAATATCAATAACCACTTTCATAATGATGGAATGCATAATTCCAGACTATCATAAACACATAGACAAGGCCTCGTGCAAAGACTACAAATAAGATTTTGTCAAGGCCTTATGCCAAGACACTATTTTGTCTCATTAGACCTACCGATGCATCAAGGAGCTATAATGGGCTCCACTCATCACATATTATGTCCAATGCATTCCCATATGAAAATGATTAAACATAACATAAACATTCGTATTAAAACTAGCATACGAAATGTAAATACTTCATTCATAAACCATGAATGGTATAAAAATGACACATACACAGTCAAACATATCACAAAACCTTCAATACAATACAGAAGTTTTGTATCATAATAAATCAACTTCAAATAATCGTAAAATCCTCCAAATTATGTTGACCTAGATGAAATCAAAACTATTTGAGAGAAATATCCCTTTTTCTAAATCATTTAAAAGTCACATAATTATGAAATAAAAAATTTTAATTTAAAATTTTCTTATGATATTGTAAGGGAAGCTTCGATGATTTTATAATGGTGTAAAATAGCCGCACCCTCCATATAAGTTAAAAAAACATTCTTAACTTAATTCTGTCGAAAATGTTAAAAAGCACCTTGTTTGGAAAATGACGAAAATATTACTTTATAAACTTCTTATAAAAATTCAAACAAGGTTATAAATGAATTTAACCCATATTATTGTAAATAGTAAAAATGTTTTGAAATACATTTTTAAGAAACAAGGATGTGGATGATAAAAAAATCCTAGTAGATTATTACGTATAAACAACCTCGGATAATGTAGAGATTGAGAAATAAACCCTTACCTAGTACTTTTCCTTGGTTGGGGTAGGTTAACCTCCTTTATAATGGTGAAATAATTTTTATTAAATTATACAAGAATTATATACATTAATATGATATTATATATGATCGTTTAACATTGATTTGTTAATAATATCTTTGTATTATCGTTGTTTTGGGTGTTAACTTACTCATTTTATTTTATATGTTTTTTTATGTAAGCCATTCTTTTCATGGATAGGTTTTTTCTTAATCATATCTAGAATGATATCAAGTCCTTAGTTACTATTATTAATCATCAAATGAGAATTATACTTGAATGGATACGATGGAGAATGGATCTCATCGCGTTCGTGGAGACGGTAGTCTGTACGTACGCACGAGCAACAATATCATACTTTTGATATTAAAATAATATATAATTGGATGTTATATCATATATAAATAATCATTATCATGTTATATTTATTATTTTCATGAATTACACATCATTATTATAACCATCCAAATAATAATTTATTGAATAACAATTACACCAAGACGTGGAGATGGTAAGCCGTACGTACGCACGTATGGTGACATGTTATTCAGAGGACGGATAGAATACTGAATATGATTGTACCATATTTATAATAACATCACAGTATATATAAGATATTTGAGTTATTATTTTAGAATGGTAAAAACAAAGAAAGAAGAAGTGGAAGAAGAAAGGAACCTGAAAAGGAGTGGTGAAATCATTACATCTTTTTCGGGTTCTTCCTTTTGATTTGATCAAAAGGGCTCCATAGGATGGCTTTATAACTAAAGGAAGGCCTCTAGGATTAAGTGATGGAAGTTGATAGGGTATTTGGGTAGAGTTTGGCCTAGCCAAATGGCTTTGATGGTGTGAATTAATGAGAAGGGGGAGTGCCCTTTTATAAGAGGGGAGAGGGGCACCTTTGGAACGCTAGAAAATATTATTTGATAATAAATTCAAATTCGGTTTATAATGGCTCCAAAGTAGATTATTTAAAGTTTAAGGTGGGTATGGGTTGAAAACCACTCAACGAATAGAATATATACAGGTTTGGGTCATTATATTAACCTTATCTTTTAGTTTTAAATCTTAGTTAATTAGTTTGACACTTATCATGTCACTTTGTATTTTTATATTATATACTTAATAAAATTACTATATACCTCCAATAGACCCCCAAGTGTTACATTAAAGATACACCTATAATGGTATAAGTCTCTTGGACGAACCTTAGATTTTTAGGAATTTAAGATCAATTATTAATATAATATTTTTTAAACAAACTCTTTTATGTCAATTTTGACACTTTTTGTCAAATTGATTTTTGTGAAAATAATAACAGAATGATTACTTCGAACAAAGTTAATTTAATAATTCCTAAAATGTAATATTATCCTAGAACATTATTTGAATTTATAAAAACTCCCTAATAATATTTATTTGGGTATTTATAATATCTATTATTTTAATTTTTCACTATTATGTTAATTATTGCATCATCATTGTGTCAGAAATAAATTAAATTATATAATGTCTAAAAATTATAAATAAAATACCATAATGTAGGAAATCGTTTTAGATTTCTAATGAATATTTATTGTCTAAAATCCAACATATATAACCCTTTGTAAATTTTTATTTTCTAAAAGATATATGCTTATGTCATTTTTGTATTTATTTTAACTTAATTAAAATAAATTGTCCCTATCACCTAAAAGTGGCTCCATGGGGTCCCCAAATCGACCCAAAGATGCCCTTGGTCGGACATGTATCCACCAATATGTTTAGGACATGTTTTAGGATAATTTAGTATTATTATAGTATTATTTTTTAACCGTTTTTTACCAGATTTACCTTTTAACCATGGTAAATAAAATATTTATCGAAATAATTATTCAAAATGTCTAAAAATAAAAGATACATATTTACACAATTTGCTCATCCTGATTCCAAATATGGAATCCATTTTTCCAAATTCAAAAAACAGAAGTGGCAGAAATTAATTTAAACTTAATTCCCGCTGTCAAAATAAAAAAGCATGTTTTTAAGATATAATAACTATCAAAAGATTGATACATGTTGATGTTCGGTTTAATTGTGAAATTTTGTCCAATAGCCAAAATTGTATTAAATGGTAAAAATATATTCTAAATATACTTGAAAAACACTCAAATTCATAATATATCACTATTAATTATTTTGATTAAATTAGTAGTTTTTAATAAAAATTTAGTAATTTTCACTATTCATCAAAATATTAAAGTTAACCGTAAAGAACCAAAATTTCACCTTAAGCTAAATTCAATACTCCGAATCCAAAACTGAATTCCATTTTGAGGATAAAAATTTATAAAATTTTAAAAATTGGGTATTACTATTTATAACATCTAGTTTAATTGGTTGTGATGTGTATTTGAACTAGATGTTGCGTACAACACACACTATTGCATTATTCAAAGAAAAGCGTACCGTAGAAGCTTGGGGTGTTATATTCTCCCCTCCTTCAAATAATTTCGTCCTCGAAATTTCTATAATACTACCGCATGAAAAGACTCGGTTGGTTATTCATCATAAGATTCTCGGGTTCCCACGTTCCCTCTTCCATCTTATGGTTTCTCCACAAGACTTTTACCATACGAGTCATCCGGGTTCTCAGTACTTGTTCTCTCGTATCAAGAATCTTGATGGGATCTTTGTAATAAGACATATCAGGTTCCATTTCTAATTCCTCATAGGTGAGTACATGCATTGGGTCAGGAATGTATTTTCTCAACAGAGATACGTGGAACACATCGTGAACTTTGGAAAGACTTGGTGGCATTGCCAATCGGTAAGATACATCCCAAATTCGTTCTAGAATTTCGAAAGGTCCAATGTACCTAGGACTAAATTTACCTTTAATACAAAAATGTATGACTCCCTTCCATGGAGACACCATCAGGAAAACACGATCACTGACTTGAAATTACAAATCCTTCCTTAGATTAACTGCATAGCTCTTCTCCCTACATTGAGCTGCTTTGATGTGGTTTTGGATTACCTTCACCTTTTCCCTCGTTTCCTCCACCAGTTCTGGGCCTACATCTTTTCTTTCACCAACGTAATCCCAACAGGTTAGTGTGCGAAATCTCATTCTGTATAACGCTAAATATGGTGCGATATAAATACTCAAATGGAAGCTATTATTATAAGAAAATTCTACCAGAGGTAAATATTGATCCCACATACCATGAAAGTCAAGTGATCAGGATCTCAACATGTCTTCTAAGGTTTGAATAGTTCGTTCTGATTGTCCATCTATTTGAGGGTTGTAGGCAGTGCTCAAATGAAGTTCAGTATACAAGGCTTTCTGAAGAATTTTCCAGAATCATTAATTAAAACGGGGATCACGATTAGAAAAAATTGATAGGGGTACTCCATGAAGTCTCAAAACATAATTAATATATAGTCTTGACAGATTCTACAGTGGTAGATCTTCTCTTATAGCAAGAAAATATACTGACTTGGTAAGACAATCAACAATAACCCATATTGCATCATTCCTTCTAGGAGTCTTTGGTTGTCTCATGGAATAGTACATCATAATATTTATCCATTTCCACTTCGGTATGGAATGTGGTTGCATGAATCCTCTAGGCTATTGCATTCCAGCTTTCACTTGTTGAAAAACCATACATCTTGACACAAAATCAACAATCTCCCTCTTCATGTTGTCCCACAAAAGATGTTCCTTCAAATTTCTATTCATTTTGGTGCTCCAAGGGTGTATAGAGAAATTAGAACTATGAGCATCATCCAGAAATTCCCTTTTTAGATCAGGTATATTAGGATCACAAAGCCTCTTCCTAAATTTCATAATTCCATCATCATACACAAAATCTCTCAATCTCTCATCATTTAGAGCTTTAATATTCTTTTGAAATTCTTCATCATTGGTCTGGGAACTCTTAATCATTTATATTAAAGATGGTTTGGTAACCATTTGAAAAAGCATTGATGTTTCACCTTCCCTGGTTATTCCCATGTCCATCTTCACTAGATCCATGAAAATTGGATCCCATTCAATTCTATTATTGTTCAAAACTCCACGATCTTTTATGCTCAAAGCATCTGCCACCTTGTTTTCTTTCCCCGTTTGGTAGTGTATCGCACAATCATAGCCTTTGAGTAATTCAAGCCATATCCTTTGTCTCATGTTGAGTTCTTTTTGTGAGAAAATATACTTCAAACTCTTGTGATCAGTATAAATCTCACATTTTTCACCATAGAGGTAGTGCCTCCATATCTTCAAATCAAAGATCACAACTGCTAACTCGAGATCATGAGTAGGATAGTTTTGTTCATGAATTATTAACAATCATGATGCATAGGAAATAACCCTATCATTCTGCATAAGAACACAACCAAGTCATTTCTTTGTTGCATCACTATAAATAATGAACCCATCATTACCTGATGGTAGATTCAATATAAGAGCATTGAATAATCTACTCATTAGTTCTTCAAAACATTATTCAAACTAATTTTTCCAAACAAATTTAACCCCTTTACGTGTGCGCTTCATTAATGGGTTAGCCAATCAGGAAACATTCTGGACAAAACATCGATAATAACCTTCCAAACCAATAAAACTGCATACCTCAGTTATACTCGTAGGTGCTGGCCATTCGTGGATTTCCTTGGTCTAAGATGGATCAACAGATATTCCATCTATAGAGACAATATGGCCAAGAAAATAAATCTCTTGAATCCAGAATTCACACTTGATAAACCTCCCATATAATTCATGTCTTCTCAGAGTCTTCAAGATAATGCGCAAGTCATTTTCAGGATCATCGTAGCTTTTAGATTATACCATGATATCATCAATAAATACCACCATAAATTCATCATGATATTCCTTGAAAAATCTATTCATCAGATCCATGAATACAGAGGGTGAATTAGTCAATCCGAAAGGCCTTAATGTAAACTCGTAATGCCCATACCGAGTTCGAAATACTGTCTTTAGAATGTCTTCCTTCTTCACACACAACTAATGGTATCCAGATCAAAGTTCAATCATTGAAAAGTATTTAGATCCATGCAGTTGGTCAAATAAATCATCAATGCGAGGTAGGGAATACATTTTCTTTATTGTTATAGAATTGATCTCCCTGTAGTTGATACATAACCTCATAGATCCATCTTTCTTTTTAACAAAATGAACAGGGGCTCCCCAAGGAGAAACACTAGGGAGAATAAATCCCTTATTACTAAATTCATTTAGTTGTTTCTTTAGTTCAAATAATTCTATAGTGGACATTCTATAAGGGGTCTTCGATACAGGCCTTGATCCAAGAATTAAATCAATGGAAATCTCAACTTCTTGTTCTCGAGGATGTCCAGGTAAATATTCTGGAAACACATCTACATATTCTTTCACAATAGGTACATCCTCTATTTTAAAATTCCAGTCCTCACCCACTGTAATTTCATCCTCTTCCTCCCTAATTATTGAATTTAGTGGAGCTACTGGGGGTGGATCTAGATAAGAATTAGGTGGTGACGATTCTGCTCTAAAGATAAGGTGTTCCTTATCATCATCATAAAAAAATCGTAACCTCCTTCTTCTTACAATAAATCATTGCATCATAGTCCGAAAGCCAATCCATACCAAGGATTATATCAAACTCAATCATAGTTATGATGATGAGATCAGCGGATAAGGATCATTTATGTGCACTAATGGGGACTGATTCACAAAACATTGTTGTAATGATTCTTCCCTTAGGAGTTTTAACTAACAACTCCTTTCTTAAATAAAATTGGAAATATCTAATTTTCCTAGCAAACTAGGAAGATATGAAACAATGCGATGAACCATAATCAAATAATACATTTTCTAAACTTGAGGAAGCCATTATATTACCTGCCACCACGTCTTTCGGAGCTTCTATCTCAGCAGTAGCGATAGCATAAGCTTGGCCTTGACCCCTTGGCCTTTTCTTAGTTCAGTTCCCCGGATGCTTAGGACATTCATTTGAATAATGTCCCATCTCCTTGCAATTGTAGCACTAAAAATTGGTAGCTTATTTCTTCCCTTTGCAATCATGAGCTTGGTGGCCTTTTTCACCACACTTGTATTAGACACCCATCCCCTTCAAGAAAGTACCAGGGTGTTTCTTCCCACATTAACCACAGGATGTATATTCAACCTTTCCCTTCTTCCCCTTATTTCCATTCCCAGATTGATCATCAGATCACTTTTTCTCTTTTTTTTATGTCATAAGATTTAGAGAATTCATTTTCTGTCTTGATAGCACATTAGACAATGTCTTCATACGATGAGAAGGATTGTGAGACTAATTCTCGACGGAGAAATGGATTTAACCCATCAAAGAAAAGATCAATATTACTTCATTGGTTACGTATATAATCTCCAGCATACCTTGCTAACCATGTAGATTTAGCCTCATACTTTGCAACATTCTCATACTCCTTTTTTCTCAGACTTAGAAATTGCCTTTCTATATATGCTCGATGGTAACGAGGAAAGTATTTTTCTAAAAACAGATCTTTGAACTCACTCCATTCTATATTTGATACTTCATCATCTTCCTTCATGTTTTGAATCAATGACCAACATTGATCTGCATCTCCAGTGAGCTGGTAAACACCCATGATAACGTTTTCCCTTTCACTACATCCCAATGCCTGAAATATTTTCTCTAGGGAACTTATCCATAACTCATCTACCAATGGATTTTTACTCCCATTGAATGTTGGTGGTTGTTTCCTCATGAAGCGATCTAACATTGATCCTCCACGCTGCGGATTAGGGTTCCCCATACGGGTAAGGTTATTATTCATAATCAGAGTGAGTTGTCCCAGTATAGTGATTAACTGATCAGCACCAGTTGTATCACCAGCTCCACTATAATTATCTTTTGTAGGAGGGAAATCCCTACATGGAGTGCATGCATTTATACAGTTTCCATTTCTTCCACTAGACGCCATTTCTAAACAATGGCATAAACTAGATCAGTTTATGATTCAAAATACATAATTTCATACTTATAAAACACTTAACATAAATTAAACTATTTATGGATATAATCCAGAATAATAAAAATGTTTTCATTGAGGAAGTATATACTCATAAACATTTCATAATGGTTTTTAAGGAAAATTAATGTTATCCTAATCATTGCACTGGGAGTGTCATAACCAAGAGTGCAGCAAGGCCTGTTGTCATGCACCAGTTCCTGTTCGAGTCTAGCTCAAAGTGGTGTTTTTAGGTTTTACCCCTAGGTACATCTGTGCCAGAGCCACATCTACCTGCTCGTATCCAGAGAGGGATGTATTTCTCTGAAAACTCACAAAATCTCTACAATACCAAAATTCTAGGATGTTCTTCTATACTAATCCTCCAAATCCATGTTAGGTCTATGTGCTCTAATTAGAGTTTATCTAAATCTTGCTTCCAAGGTTTTTACTAAAATTCTTCTGATACCAAATGTAACGCCCCAACCCCAGTTACCCAGAGTCGGTGCATTACTACAAAACATTAGCATGATCACAAGAAAGATCATGTCTCGAAAAACCAATTAATTTAGTAGCCTTGGAATAAATATATTCATTCATAAGGTTTACATTACATCATAAAATGAAAACTAAAACAATATAGTCTCCATAGTCTACACTCTTATCCCCTCATACTGTCCCTGTAGGTCATTCATAATTTACATCTTCACATCCTAGGAAAAATAAAACATTTAAAAGGGGTGAGCTCAAATGCCTAGTAAGGATAACAATATAGCGTAAACATTGATAAATAAGAATAAATATTTAAGGAAATGTATAACTAAAACAAAATCCTATTAAACTTGATCTTTGACATAGTATGGAAAAGATAAAATGAAATAATATCCTTTACATATTCACATGAATATTCTACTAATCGAATAATCACATTCAATATCAATAACCACTTTCATAATGATAGAATGTATAATATAAGACTATCATAAACTCATAGTCAAGGCCTCGTGCCAAGACTATAAATAATATTTTGTCAAGGCCTTGTTCCAAGACACTAGTTTGTCTCATTAGACCTACTGATGCATCGAGGAGCTCTAGTGGGCTCCACTCGTCACATATTATGTCCAATGCATTCCCATATTAAAAGGTTTAAACATTACATAAACATTTGTATTAAAACTAGTACAAGAAATTGAAATACATCATCCATAAACCATGAATGGTATAAAAATTTCACATCCACAATAAAACATATCACAAAACCTTCAATAAAATATAGAAGTTTTGTATCATAATAAATCAACTTCAAATAAGCGTAAAATTCATCAAAGGATGTTGACATAGATGAAATCAAAACTATTTGAGAGAAATATCCCTTTTTGTAATCATTTAAAAGTCACAAAATTATAAAATAAAACATTTACATTGAAAATTTTCCTATAAGAATGTAAGGGAAGCTTCGATGATTTTATAATGGATGAAAATAGTTGCACCCTCCGTATAAGTTAAAAAAGACATTCTTACATTAATTCTGTAAAAAAGGTTAAAAAGAACCTTGTTTGGAAAACGACGGGAAGATTCCATTATAAACCTCTTATAAAAATTCAAACAAGGGTATAAATGACTTTAACACATATTCTTGTAAATATTAAAAAAAAATTTGAAATAGATTTTTATGAAACATGGATGTGGATGATAAAGAAATCCCAGTAGATTATTACGTATAAACAACCTCGAATAATGAAAAGATTGTGAAATAAACCCTTACCTTGTGCTTTTCATTGGTTGGGGTAGGTTAACCTCCTGTATAATGGTGAAATAATTTTTATTAAATTATAAAAGAATCATATACATTAATATGATATCATATATGATCTTTTAACATTGATTTGTTAATAATATCTTAGTATTATCGTTGTTTTGGGTGTTAACTTACAAGTTTTCTTTTATATGTCTTGTTACGTAAGATGTGTTTGTCATGGATAGGTTGTTTCTTAATCATATAATGAATGATATCAAGTCCATAGATACTATTAGTAATCATAAAATTAGAATTATACTTGAATGGATACGATGGAGAATGAATCTCATCGCGTTCGTGGAGACTGTAGTCCGTACGTACGCACGAGCGACAATATCATTTTTTTGATATTAAAATAATATATAATTCAATGGTATATCATATATAGAGAATAATTATCATGTTATATTTATTATTTACATGAATTACACATCATTATTATACCCATTCAAATAATAATTTATTGAATAACAATTACACCACGACGTGGAGACGGTAACCCGTTCATACGCACGTATGGTGACATATTATTCAAAGGATGGATTGAATACTGAATATGATTGTACCATATTTAAAATAACATCACAATATATATAAAATGCTGGAGTTATTATTTTATAATGGTAATAACAATGAATGAAGAAGTGGAAGAAGAAAGGAACTTGAAAAAGGGTGGTGAAATCATTACCTCTTCTTCGGGTTATTCCATTTGATTTGATAAAAAGGGATCTATAGATTGAATTTCTGACCATAATAAGGCCTCTAGGATGAATTTAGGGAAGTTTAGAGAGTATTTGTGCAGATTTTGGCAGAGTCAAATGGCTTAGATGGTGTGAATTAATGAGATGGGGGAGTGCCCTTTTATAAGATGGGTGAGGGGCACCTTAGGAAAAGCTAGAAATATTATTCCATAATAAATTCATATTCAGTTTCTAATGGCTATTAAGTGGATTATTTAATTGATAATGTGGTTATGGGTCGAAAACCACTCAACCAATAGAATTTAGACAGGTCTGGGCATTATATTATCCTTATCTTTTAGTTTTAACTCTTAGTCAATTAGTTTGACACTTACCATGTCACTTTGTATTTTTATATTATACAGTTAATAAACATTCTATATACATCCAAGAGACCCCCAAAGTGGTCCATTAATAATACACCTATAATTTTATATGTCTCTTGGCTGAACCATATATATTTTTTAAATTTAATATCAATTAAGAATATAATTTTTTTAAAAAAACTCTTTTATGTCATTTTTCACACCATTTGGAAAGATTATTTTTGTGAAACTCATAACAGAATGATTACTTCAAAAAACATTAATTAAATCATTAATAACATGTCATATTATCCTATAAAATTATTTTCATTTATAATAAGTCTCATATTATATTTATTTGGGTATTTATAATATCAATTATTTTAATTTTTCACTATTATGGTAATTACTGCATCATCATTGTGTCATAAATAAATTAAATTATATAATGTCAAAAAATTACAAATAAAATACCTTTATGTTGAAAATTGTTTTATATTTCTAATGAATATTTATAGTCAAAAATCAAACATATATAACCCTTTGTACAAATTGTTTTTCTAAAAGATTTGTGCTTATTTCATTTTTATATTTATTTAAACTTAATTAAAATAAAGTGTCCCTATAACCTACAAGTGGCTCCTTGGGGTCCTAAAATCGGCCCAAATATTCCCATGGATGGACATGTATCCGTCAATAAGTATAGGACACTTTTTAGGGTAATTTAGTATTATTATAATATTATTTTTTACCCTTATTTACCGAATTTACCCTATAACCATGATAAATAAAATATTTACCGAAGTAATTATTCAAAATATCTAAAAATAAAAGGTACCTATTTACACAATTTGGAAATCCAATTTTCAAATATGGAATCCATTTTTCTATATTCAAAACACATAAGTGGCAGAAATTAATTTAAAATTAATTCCCGCTGTCAAAACAAAAAGCGTGTTTTTAAAATATAATAACTATCAAGAGATTGATACTTGTTTATGTTCGGTTTATTTATGAAATTATTTCCACTGACCAACATTTTATTAAATATTAAAAATATATTAAAAATATACTTTAAAACTACTCAAATTAATAATTTATCACTATTAATTATTTTGATTAAAAAAAATTTTTTTAATGAAAATTTAGTAATTTTCACTATTCATGAAAATATTAAAGTTATCCGAAAAGTACCAAAATTTCACCTTAGGCTAAATTCGATACTCCGAATCCAAAAATTAAGTCCATTTTGAGAGATAAAATTTATGAAATTTTAAAACGTAGGACTTACTATTCATAATGGCTAGTTTGATTGGTTGTGGTGTGTGTTAGAACTCGATGTTGCGTACAACACACGCTATTGCATTATTCAAAGAGAAGCGTACCATAGAAGCATGGGGTGTAACACTATTAATTAAACTTGTAGTTGGATGGAATTAAGGTGATGAGGTACTAAGTGAATTTTATTGAAATATTTAATTTTCAATATTCATATAATCATTTTAAGTACATATATAATCTATTTAGATATATTTTTTTATAAAAAGAAAATCAATAGATAACCTTTCTACATATAATTTTTTTTAATAATCACACATTTCAATTTTCTAAGTATTCATTTTGGACCGCATCATGTATCCAAATTTTCCACATTTCAGTTTGGAAAATATGTGATTCCAATGAAATTGGAAAATCACATAACCTATAAAACTGATTAAGGGATTGAAAACAGGTATCCAAAATTCACTATTTAGGTGATTTTGTGATATGGATGAAGAGATAATGAATATAATAGCTATGTAAAAAATTATGGGATTTCAAAATTACGTAAAAGCTAAATCATTGAATTCCTCCCATATATATTTCTTTATTCTCCACGAAGATGATTAAATGAAGTTTTTTATTTGGAAACTCATTTAACCAATTTGGATTTCCAGATACATATAAGATGATTTTCTATGTATTTCAAGAATTTGTGAATTTATAGTAGAAAATTATATGATGATACACAATTCATTTTTAATGTTTCGTTATTCATAGGATTTAATTTTAATCAATTATTCTAGTGTGATTAGTTTTATGTTTTCAGTGGTTATTTAAAGGAATAAAATTTTTATTTAATTTTCAATATAAAATGTATAATATGATCCATGATACAATTATAGTTTTACAATGTAGATATGGTGAACATCTGTTATTTTGAAGACACATTTTATTTATTCTATTATATTATAGATATGGGAGTGTAGTAGTGTGCGTCGTTGATAATACAAGTGTTTTTATAATGTATGAGAAATAGAAAAAGAATAAGAGATTGAAGCTATTGTTATTTATTTTGCTATAGTGACCAGACCCTAATATCCCAGAGATAGTGTATTATTTATTAAATTTTTCTAAAAAAGGAATCAGGTCTCGAAGGACCATGTAGTTTAGTATTTATTCTAGACTAGATACATATGTGATTTATATATTATATAAATTAAAACATATTTTATTTCACCAATATAATTACTACCTATATCATATTAATGCATATATTTTATAGTACCATTCATAGATTCTCAGGATAGAAAAGAAAATAAGGTTTGGGTAAAATGGTCCATAATCATTATGTACAATGGAAGAAATCATGAATCATTAGTGAACAATAAAAGATGAAATGGTAAATAACCAAAGTTACATTACATTTAAATTAAATTAATACATCTATAGAAATGTAATAATCAATATTTATTGGTTTGTGAATGAAAAAACAATCTGTTTTGTCAATAAATAATTAATGACATACAGTCAGAGATAATATCATTCAGGAAATATCATGAAAAATAATAAGTAAATTATTAATGACAAAAATTCATAATTATTTGATGTTATGATCTAAGGAAGCTAGAAAACTATATCATCAATACCATTAACAAAACATATTAAAACCACTAGGTACGAACTAATATGGTTTGGTCACCTCTATCTCTTCTGTCAATACCATTCACGGTAAAGTATAAAACTACTAGTTGTAAACTCATATTTTTTTCCAATGATTTTCTCTCAACATACCAACAAATTATTCAAGGGGAATTCTATAAATGGTACCTACCAATTTAGTTCATGTAAAATAATTACTCATATTATAATTAATTTATATCATTCATTAACAATATTCCTTTTCATAAATAAAATATCTATATTGAGTAAATGATATGAATTTATCAAAATATCAATATTCAATCAAAAAATATTGAAAGTAATACACCACTTGTAGAAATGATATAAGGTTTAATAAAAAAATCATATCAAGGTAATATAATATTGATACTATGGGGAAATTTAATTTCGACAAGAAATTGAATAATTTATGTTAATGTTAATGAATAAAAAAATTAAATAATCAATTAAATGTCAATAGTTCATTGGATCAAAATGTTCATAAACCATTTTAAGGACTAATAAGGATTAAATAAATAAAATATAAACCCATTTTAATAAGAATAAATTGTATTTTTCATTTATGAATATAAATATAATTAAAGGATATTTAAAATAATTCTTGATGAAAATATCGATTTTAATTTGAAAATCAGTTTTTAGAATAAATATCGTTTTGAAAATAAATTTTATGAAATATTTCATTACAAATATCTTTTTAAAAATGAAATATAATGTTCAATGAAATGATGGTCCTGGTGGTGGGTAATTAAATAATTTTGTGTACATGTAAAAAGGCTCATTCTTTTTCAATGTAAATATTTTTGGAATGTTCATTTTTTTGTAATAAGATAATAACACCCATTTTACATTTTTAGTAAATATCCAATGAGCATTGTTTTAAAAATGAAATAAGATTACATTTAAATAAAATTAAAGAGTAAAAATGTGTAAAAAATAATTTAATAAATAATTAAAAAAATAAAAAAATCGAAACATTATTATAAAGCATGGTTTTGGAAGACAACAAATTCTTGACAAATTACATAAATGACGATTGATTTTAATAATAATAATTATCAATTCATTTATGTTCCAAATAGTGAAAAAATGTAAATATCTCGTGATTATCATCTATTATAATGAACATAATGTTTGATGTGAGAAATAATAAATGAATAAATTATGTGTCTAAATTGAAAATCCAAATAATAATTATAAATATAGCATTTAGTAATAAAATGTAGTTATACATATAATCTTATGATGACATATTTAATAATTAATATGTTTATCCCAATGAACCAAAATTGAGTTATGATATTCATCACCTCTCACTTCATTTTGATTGAACATTCCATTACATCCTGTATAGTTTTTTTAGATATTTTATTTAATTATGAAATAACTGTATTAGTATTTATATTTTCATATATGATCCTTTTATAACTTCATATCACCCTTCCTCTAATAATCATTGTAGTATCGAAATAATGATGTAGATGCTCAATATACAAGGGGGGGGGGGGGTGAATTGTATACTTTAAAAATTCCTTTGGAACCTTTAAAGTTAGTTATGAATAACTATGTTTTCCTTAAGAAAAGGAGAGGCCTAAGTTTAACAGAGTTAAACTTAAGAAAATTCAAAACACCTCTAACACCAAAAGAAAACATGGAAAGAGTTTCCAAAAGTAGGTTCTAGAAATATGGTTCCGGAAATTGAAAATTAACAAAAGATTACAATATGAGATTCTACCTTAAAGCGTATAGAATCTAAATGAAATAGAGTACAAGTATGTAAGTATAAGAAAGATATACTTTCCTTACAATACAATATGCAGCAGAAAATAAACAAGTAGTAGAACTACAAGTAACAAGATATAAGTCTTTTAACCCAAAGAGTAGGGTATCCAACAACCTTGGTTAAAGGTCCCTTGATTTATACTTTCAAGAAAGTCTGTCTTATCCACACCAGGGTAAGCCCTCGATACGAAGATTGGAGTCTCTATCTTGCTATTCCTGCAAGCCCTCAACTTCAAGGTAGTTGGCAACCTCTGTCTTCCTCAGCAAGGAAGCCCTCAAACTTCAAGGTAGTCGGCACCTCTGTCTTCCTATCCCCGGAAGTCCTCGAATGTAATCACCAACATTCAGAGTCACACGAAGAAAAAACTGAACGAGCGGTTCAGTACGCACAAGGCATGAAAAGCTTTCTCTCTCTAGAAATCACCTTAGCAGCGTGTGGTCTATAGATTGATCAACATCATTGTTGTATTTTAGGTTTTTCAAATGAGCTCCTATTTATAGGAAAATTTCCAACGGTCAGCTCCCTCCTCCAACAGTCATGTTTTCCACAAAACTCATAAGGACATGTACACGTGTAACTCAACCAACGGTTAATAAGAAAAAGAATAGACGACATCATTTTATAACAAACTATGTATAACGGAATGTAGGACATCGTTTTGGAATGAATCATATGTAAGTAAAAGCTAATTAATAGTTTGGAGTATAACCAAGTCAAAAGATCAGAGTCTAACAATATTGAAGTTTGGAGTCTATGTTAAGAAATGTTCGGATTCTGTTTTATAGGAATCCAGAGTATGGTTTCACCAGAGATCAGATTCTGAATCTATAGAGTTCGGAGTCAAACTTCTTAAGAGTTCAGAGTAGAACTGCTTAAAAGATCGGAGTCGAACTTCTTAAGAGTTTGGAGTCGAACTTCTTAAAAGTTTAGAGTCGAACTTATTAAGAGTTCTCAGTCAAACTGCTTAAAAGTTTGGAGTCAAAATTCATAAAAGTTCGGAGTCAAACTTCTTAAGAGTTCGGATTAAAACTTCTTAAAAGTTTGGAGTCGAACTTCTTAAGAGTTCGGAGTCGAACTGCTTAAAAGTTCGGAGTCCAACTACTTAAGAGTTCGGATTAGAACTGCTTCAGAGTATGGAGTCCAGAATTTGGATTAAAACTATATTATAGATCTCATCCAGAATTTGGATCCTAAAAACTGAATGCTCCAACATTTTCATTATAAGGCTCCAGAGATTTGGTTATGATTCCGGTTTTTGTATTTAAGAAAAAATAGCTATGTATATGAAAATCTTGGTTAAGGTTAATTTCCTTAAAGAAGTAAATTTTCCTTATTTGAGTAAAAATAATATTTGCTTAAGTATAAGGTGTTTTTGGTTTTTCAAAACAAGAAGGAATGGAAAAGTCATAAGGAAAACCTTATTGACTCAACAATCTCCCCCTTTTTGGAAAGCACAAACATCCTTTTGAAAAAGTATATAATAATTTTGAAGATTTTCATTAGACTATGAAAATTAAAACTTATCTCCCTTTGTTCATGGATAGAAGTGAATACAACCAACTCCCCCTTAGGCATTGAAACTCTATGGATTGCATTCTGGGTTTCTGGAGTAGCGTTTTCATTATTGTAAGAATGAAAAAAAAAATCGTAGAGGGAAACTCCCCCATTCTTTAAGGATATTTAACTTAGAAATTTTTCCTTCCTCCTCCTTAGGAATAGTTCTTTTTCCTTCTCCCCCTTTGTGATTTTCAAAAAGAATTGAAGGTAATGGAAAACAAATTATGCTACCTGAAACATTAGTATATAACAAGATACAAACCAAATAGATAACCATTTCATTAGAGTTGGGTAAAAAATTACAAGGAAAGACAACTACAACAAAAGATCGGAGTGGTTTCATTTGTCTTCCTTTTCCTTCGGAATGAGATGCTTCAACAAGGCTTTGAGTTTCTTCAAGTCTCCTTGATCTTCCACTCATTGCCTCTCCAAGGCTTTTACCTTTTCTTCTTGAGCTTTTAACGCCTCTGCTTGAGCCTCCAAGGCTTCTTTCTACAACATCAACAACTCATCTTGCTTTTCCATCTTCTGGTGAAACTCAATCCGGAAATCTCTTTCAATTTTCTAATTTTGAGATACTAAGTTAATCTTGCCATTCAGATCCCTGACCTGTTGATTCTGAAAATTTTTCTCCAGGGTCAACTTCTCAGAAATTTCATTAACCTTTTTATCCTCTATTTCATAATCATTTTGAACTTCAGCCTTAAAATCCTCAAAGTGAACTAAATATTCGTCAACTCTCTTAGACCACTTCGTTACATTACTACAAGACTTCCTATGCACGTCATAATCGATCAGAAAACTTTTCTGTTCAGCTTCCAACTTCACAAACTTATCCATTACCATGGATAAAGAATCCGATTTTTGATTCATAGATTGTTGCAGAAACTGGCATCTAGAATCTATAGTTGGAAGAATCTGAATTGTGTCCACCAACTTTCTCAGAGATTTAACCACAAAATCATGCTCGTGGGATGATGATTCCGAATCAAAAAGTTCTTTTTGAGATTCCTCTTCTTCAACTGGCATCAGCTTCCTTCTAGAGGTACCACCAACCTCTTTCTTTCTGATGATATCTTTAATAGGTGTATCCATTAAAGTTTGCTTCCATTTATCAGATTTCGGAATGGATTGCATATTAGGAGAAACTTCCTCAAATTCAAAAACTTGAACAATATGATCTTCATCTGGTAGTTGTCTTTCTTGTCCTTCTTCAAGAAAGTTCCTCTGATAGGATTCTTCTTTATCAAACAAGTCATTCTCTTCTTCTTCTTCTTCTTGAAGTTGCTTGCTGGATTCCTCATCTACCTTCCCTGGAGATACTATTTTTGAGGATTCAGCCTTATAATTCTGAATTTGTTTGATCAAGGTATCCAGATCTTCACTCTCCTATTCTTCTTCTTCTTCTTCTTCAACTTCTTCCTCAACTGCTTCAGCAACCTCTTTCTTATTTTCTACTACAGGTTCTTTACCCTTGTCCTTTTTTGGAGTGACATAATTTTTCGCTGGAGTTTCTGGTAAAGAAGGATCGGCACCGAATGTTTCCGAAACTGGAAGCCATTCGGAAGCCAACTCTGTATCTTTTAACAAAATATCACACTATATCAGTTTCAGACATCTTCTTCCTCAATTTATTTTCCTTCTCTTGTCTTTCCAGCTCCTCATCAGCTTTTTCTTTGAAAGCCTTAGCCTCATCATGGTCGAGTCTGAATTGAGGATCCCCTTCCTTCCTCATTTAATTATCTTTCCTCCACTTTGCTGTTACATCATCTGTATAGATTTTCTGATTCTTCGGCTTGGGTGGTGCAGATTTAGTTTCCTTAGGCTGAGGGGCTTCTTCATCAGTAACTACTTCCTTAGACTTTCTCTTCTTCCTTTGATTTTTTAATGGTTCCGGAGATTGTGTTTCTTTTTCAGCTGCTTCAAATTCCTCCATAGATAGGGATAAAATTCATAGGATTCACTAGAAAATCCCATCATCATTCGCTTAAGCGTATCATCACTAACAAGCATGAGCTTGCAATTCCGGATCTTTGATTTGCAGGAAACTTTGAAAGATTCTAAGCATCGAACAATCAACTTACACAATAAGGTAGGAAACATTATAATCTGAGCTCTCAGATTTTCTTCTTTAATATTCCTGATCATAACCAAGACATGCCTTATCAGATTTATCTTTCAAAGACTTACCAAAAAATCTAAGACATAGATATCAATCTTCTTCAGATTGTCTTTGTCTCCTCTTCTCAGAACCGGAAAACCTTGCACCCATAGTTTCAGTATCCTATTATTCGGAGTGAGCCGAGAAATCTTAGTAGTTGAATCATCCTTAAGCCCAAGACACTTCAATGCCTTTTCCTTATTGAAACTTCCTTTCACATCAGGAAGTTTGTGAGAACAGAATTCAGATTCTCCCTCATATGCTATATATACCAGGCTTGCTGCCTTAGTGTAAGAATGTTTATAAGTCTTCCCATAAGACATAAAAGAAAACCTTTCTCTATCATCTTCCACTAGGAAGGAAACAGACTCATAAAACTCTATCAACAAGTCAGTATAAACCGGTTCCTGTTTATCTAACTTAGCTATGCAGACATCTTCCCATCCATTCAGTCAAATATTCTTAAAAATAATAGAATCAAGCTTATAAAAATCCGGATGAACTAACCTTTCTCTGTAAACTAACCACTTTGAAATTGGTTTCACAGTTGACATATCATGTGAAGTTGCTTCAATAGACATTCAGAGTGAAGTAAACTGTATTATTCGGATCAGCTTCACAAGGTTCGGAACCGGCCTTAAGAGGAGCAGCATGGCTTTGAGATGCAAAATCTTGAAAAACCAATGTGGGACGAGTCTCACGGTCCCCTTTATATAGGCAAAGAATTTGACCTTTGTTCTTCCAAAAGTCATCCAATGGTTGAAAATACTTTGATCTGATCTGACAGTTGAGAAACATTTCGCAAGGAAAAAAATTGTACTCCGATCTTTTGAGGTTTTTAAAGAAAACATTCAGATTTGAGGAAAAACTAGAATCCGAACTAAACAAGGAAGATGCCAGAATGCAAAATTTTATTACAAAACTATGAGTAGGAAAATAATAACTTACGAACTTACAAGAAATATTATTTGAAATTGGTAATATTATTCTTGAAAAAAACATCATTATGATAAGTCTAGTACGAAAACAACATTATAAAAACCCCAGTTCGAAAATCTTCGTTCTGAAAATTATCAGTACGAAAATTCCATTCTTGAATTTTTTTAGTACGAAAAAAAATTCCATTCTGGAAAACTTCAGTTCCAGAAATTTCCATTCCGGAAAACTTCAGTTCTGGAAATTTCCATTCTGGAAATCTTAGTTCCAAAAAGTTTGAACACAAATTTGAAAAACTTTGTTATTCTAACAAAAAAATGTACTCCCCCTATGAAAAATAGTTTATTACTGTAAGCAGACTATTTTTTAACAGAAATTTAATTAAGAAGGATTACCTTATGGTTATCACTCCTAACTTATGTTTAATATATTCAAATCTATCAGAAGGCATAGATTTTGTTAAAATTTCAGCAAGTTGATCTTGTGTTCCGATAAACTGAAGAATGATATCTTCTTTATGTGTGTGATCCCTAATAAAGTGATGCCTAATATCTATGTGTTTTGCACGTGAATTATGTGCATGGTTCTTACTAAGGGCAATGGAACTTGTGTTATCACACAAAATTTGAGTTTTAGTAAAACTCAAGACATAGTATGTGAGTGTGTGTTGCATCCACAATACTTGAGCACAACAACTTCTAGCTACTACATATTCAGCTTCAGCAGTGGAGAGTGCTACAGAATTTTGCTTCTTGCAGGACCAAGAAACTAATGAATCTCCTAAGAAATGACATGTTCCGGATGTACTCTTTCTATCCATTCTACATCCACCAAAGTCAGCATCAGAAAATCTTTTTAGAACAAAATTATTTCCAGAGGTATAAAATAATCCTAGATCCATGGTTCCCTTAAGGTAATGAAAAATTCTTTTTACTGCCTTCAAGTGAGATTCCATAGGATTGGATTTATATCTTTTACATAAGCATACTGAGAACATTATGTATGGTCGACTAGCTGTCATGTAAAGTAAACTTCCTATTATTCCTCTAAAAGATGTTTGATCTACTGGTTTCCCAACTTTATCAATATCTAAAGAATTTGAGGGACTAATAGGAGTACTTATACTCTTAGTGTTGTCATAACCATACTTTTTAAGAATATATTTAATATAATTATGTTGATATATGTAGGTTCTTTTTGGTTTTTGAGAAATTTGAAAACCAAGGAAAAAAGTTAACTAACCCATCATACTCATTTCAAACTCAGATTTCAGTAGACTTGCAAAGGAGTCAGTTAAAGATTGCTGATTTGAACCAAATATGATATCATCAACATAAATTTGAAAAATCAAAACATTTTTCTTATCTTTCTTTATAAAAAGGGATGGATTTGCATTTCTTTTAACATAGTTATTTTGAAGAAAAAATCTAGTGAGTCTATCATACCATGCTCGTGGGGCTTGTTTAAGACCATACAAATCTTTGGTAAGTCTAAAAACATGATCAGGATGTTTTGTATCTTCAAATCCAGGAGGTTGTTCCACAAAAACATCCTCTTGAACATAACCGTTAAGAAAAGCACATTTCACATCCATTTGAAAAAGTTTAAAATTAAAGAATGCTGCAAAGGCAAGTAAAATACGGATAGATTCAAGTCTGGCTACTAGAGCATAGGGTTCGTCATAGTCTATTCCCTCTTGCTGATTATAACCTTTAGCAACAAGTCTATCTTTATTTCTTACTATGACTCCATTTTCATCACATTTATTTTTGAAAACCCATTTTACTCCAATAAAAGAAGTCTCCTTAGGTCTTTCAACCAAGGTCCAGACTTTCTTCCTCTCGAATTCATTTAGTTCATCTTGCATGGCTTTGACCCAATCATCATCACCTAAAGCTTCATCAATGCTTTTTTGTTCTAATTGGGAAAGAAATGCTAGATGTTCTACTTAATTTCTTACAGAACTTCTAGTCCTTACAAGTTGATTTATATCACCAATGATACTATCACTGGGATGATTCTTAAGAAACACCTGATTTGGGTTTTGTAAAACATGTTCATTAACATAGGGTAGAATGTCTTCTGGGGTAAATGTTTCAGAAGTATCTTCTTGAACATTTTCCTTATCAGAAGGTTCTTCAATCAGAGGTTGACAATCAGTTTTTGAAAACACATCCGAGGACGTAGATTGAGGTTGTTTAAAATCAAAAGGATCCGACTCATCAAATTTTTACATGTACTGTTTCTTCAATAGTACAAGTATTTTTATAAAAAACTCTATAAGCCTTAGAAGTTGTGGAATAGCCTAAGAAAAATCTTTCATCAAATTTTGGTGTGAATTTATGTAGGTAATCTTTAGTATTTAGAATGAATACTTTGAAACCAAAAACCTTGAAGTAGGATAGTCTTGGTTTTCTACCATTCCATAACTCATAAGGAGTTTTATTAAGAAAAGGTCTAATCAAAACTCGATTTATAGTATAACAAGCAGTACTTACAACTTCAGCTCAGAAATGTCTTGCTATAGAATATTCACTCAACATGGTTCTAGTTATCTCTTGAATAATTCTATTTCTTCTCTCAACTACACCATTTTTTTGAGGAGTTCTAGGTGCTGAAAAATTTGGAGTAATACCTTTTTTACTACAAAAAGTTTCAAAATCAGAATTTTGAAATTCTCCTCCATGATCACTATGAATAGTTTTCAATGGAAGGTTTTTCTCATTTTTAACTTGAGCTCTAAAACTTTTGAAATAGTAAAATGATTCAGACTTCTTTTCTAGAAATTAGACCCAAGTGAATCTAGTGTAATCATCAACTAGAACAAACACACAGTATTTTCCTCCAATACTTCCAGTTTGTGTTGGACCAAAAAGGTCCATGTACACTAACTATAATGCATCAGTTGTTGAGACTTCACCGATTGATTTAAAACTAGATTTATGTTCCTTTCTATATTGACAAGGATCACAAACTTTAAAAGAATCAAATATGAGCTCCGGTAGATCCTTAACTAGTTTCTTCTTAGAGAGTTTACATAGGTTCCTAAGATTAAAATGACCTAGTCTTCTATGGCATAACCAGGAATGATCATCCATTGCACTTAGGTAAGGTAAATCTTGACTCCTGAGGTCTTCTAGGTTCAAAGTTTAGACATTCTCTTGCCTATTGGCAGAGAGAATAAATTCTTCCTTGGAATTGTGAACTAAGAACTTATCATTCCTAAATTTCACAAGGTAACCTTCATAACATAACTGACTTATGCTAATGAGGTTGTGCTTAAGACCCTTAACAAAAAGAACAATTGAAATATAGGTTATACCAAGAAGAACAATATTACCAATACCAACAATCTCTCCCTTAGCATTATCTCTGAAAGTTACCTTTCCTCCTTTCGTTTTGATAATCATTTCAAAATAGCTTTTGTTACCAGTCATTTGCCAGGAACATCCATTATCCATGTACCATGTGTTGTTGTTGGTACTCTCTTTATTTTCCTGAAATCAAGAAGAGAATTAGACTTTTGGAATCCAAACTTTCTTGGATCCGAGATTTATAGATAATAGAATTTTAGGTACCCACATCTTCTTAGAGAAATAGGATTTGTGAAATCCTAAAGATTGGGTTTTGTTTAAGGAACAATTATTTGCCCAGTGACAACCACATTGACACTTGGTACAAAATGGGGCACTTTGAGGAACAAAATAATTGTTATAAAAGTTGGTTTTCATGGGTATAACCAAATCCTGATTTATTTCTTAAAGGTCATATTTGGGAATACATTTCATCAAATTTTTAATTACCATGGGTAAAGTTTGATAAACACTTCATTAAGGAAAAAATTTTGGACTTGAGTTTTATAACAAAATTTTTATCCTCAAAATCATTATTTTTAGAACTAGAGCTGGGCTTGAAAACATTTTTCATAGAAATTACTTTTTCTAATTCTTTAGAAAGTTGGTTCTTCTAAGAACTTACTTCCCCAAGATTTTTTGAAATACTTTCAAAATCAGCATTTTTCCTATCAAGATCTTTAGAAAGATCTGTTATCTCTTTCGTAAGAATAGAATTCCTAGAGTTTGCCTTATCTTGTTTCTTATTGAGTTTGGAATTCTAAATTTCAAGAAGTTCAGCAAACCTAGAGACTTCTTCATAAGTATGTAATGTATTTTCTTCATCAGAAGAGGATTCTTCATCAGAAGAGTTATAATACTTACTATCATTAGAATTTAAAGAAACATTGTTCAATGATTCAGTATTTCGTACCTTAGCCATAAAACAATTATTATCAATAGGTAATCTGTCTATAAGACCAATATTTTTTTGTCCTGAAGATTCATAATCAGAAGATTCATTTGAGGAATCACCACCACTGGCACTCTAGGTATCATTAGCTTTCAGAACATTCTTATCATTGGCTTTATAATAATTCTTTTTGTTCCTGTCAAAAGGCATTTCTTTCCTTTCATTCTTTTTGAGCAAAGGGAAATCTGGTCTAATATATCCAGCTCTCTTGAATTCATAACAAGTAACTTCTCCATCTTTTCTATCTTTCCTTTCCATTTTCTTATACTTGGATTGGAAATTTCACTGTCCAGCTATCTTGTTCATCCTTCGAGCAAGATTTTCTAATTCATTTTCAAAGACTTCACTCTCACTAGATTCGGATTGGAAAATGACTTTCTTAGACTTGGATCTGTTTACTCTCTCCGGAGCCTTAGCTTTCATCTGATTTGAAGTTATTGTAAAAACAATAGTACCCTTTCCATTATTCTTTTTGATGTTGTCTGCATCTCTCTTAATTCTTGTCTCATGTTGTAGAAGAGTTCCAATTAACTCATCAAGAGTAATTTGAGTGACCTTCCTGTTATCATCTATAGCTGTTCTTTTGGATTCCCACTCATTGGGCATAATATCAATTATTTTATCCACAAGTGCTTCATCATCTAAACATTTCTCTCCCATATGCTGTAAACTATTTACTATAGTCATAAATCTATGTTGAACTTTACAAATTGGTTCACAATAAGGAAAGTTGAAGCCATGATATTCAGATCTAAGCATAGCTCTCCTAGTCTCAATCACTTTATAAGTTTCAAAGTGTGTAACCTCTAACTTCTTCCAGATACAATTAGCTGCTTCAAAAGAAGAAATTTTAGTTATATATATTTCTAGTCATTGAACAAAGTCTGGTATTGCGTACCTTATAATTGAGTTGATATTCTTGATTTTCCTGGTTAGTAAAAGTTCTAACTTCCTTGTCAGGAATTTTATAATCACCAGTAAGCATAACAAAGTTTTCCACTCCAGTATTGATAACAAAAGTCTTCATTCGATCTCTCCAGTATTCATAGTCATTACCATCAATGATCGGTGGTCTTGTAGGATTTAGATTATCAATTGAACCAATATTAATTCCTACCATACTTAAAATAACCAAGGATACACAAACTTGTTAGAAAGAAAAAAAAATTGTAATAACAATGTTTGGAATGGGAATGTTTTGAATGGGAATGTTCAGAATGGGAAAGTTCGGAATGGGAATGTTCGGAATGGGAAAGTAATGAGCAAGAAAACCTTATTCGTAAGTATAAGTATTTCAGAGACCTTCTTTGATTCCAATTGTAAGATCGAAATAATGATGTAGATGCTCAATATACAAGAGGGGGGTGAATTGTACACTTTAAAAATTCCTTTGGAACCTTTAATGTTAGTTACGAATAACTATGTTTTCCTTAAGCAAAATAGAAGGCTATGATTAACAGAGTTAAACTTAAGAAAATTCACAACACCTATAACACCAAAAGAAAACATGGAAAGAGATTCCGAAAGTAGGTTCCAGAAATATGGTTCCGGAAATTGAAACTTAACAAAAGATTACAATATGAGATTCTACCTTAAAGCGTATAAAATCTAAATGAAACAGAGTACAAGTAAGGAAGTATAAGAAAGTTATACATTCCTTACAATAAAATATGCAGTGGAAAGTAAACAAGTAGTAGAACTATATGTAACAATATATAAGTCTTTTAACCCAACGAGAATGGTATCCAATAACCTTGGATAAAGGTCCCTTGATTTATACTTTCAATCATGTCTGTCTTACCCACACTAGGGTAAGCCCTCGATACAAAGATCGGAGTCTCTGTCTTGCTATTCCTGTAAGCCCTCAACTTTAAGGTAGTTGGCAACCTCTGTCTTCCTCAGCAAGGAAGCTCTCGAACTTCAAGGTAGTCGGCACCTCTGTCTTCCTATCCCCGGAAGTCCTCGAATGTAATCACCAACATTCGGAGTCGCACGAAGCAAAAACCGAACGAGAGGTTCAGTACGCACAAGGCATGAAAAGATTTCTCTCTCTAGAAATCACCTTAGCAGCGTGTGGTCTCTAGATTGATCAACTTCATTGTTGTATTTGAGCTTTTTTAAATGAGCTCCTATTTATAGGCAAATTTCCAATGGTCTACTCCCTCCTCCAACGGTCATGTTTTCCATAAAACTCGGAGGGACCGGTACATGTGTAACTCAACCAACGGTTAATAAGAAACAGAATAGATGACATCGTTTTATAACAAACTATGTATAACTGAATGTAGGACATCGTTTTGGAATGAAGCATATGTAAGTAAAAGCTAATTAATAGTTCGGAGTGTAATCAAGTCAAAAGTTCGGAGTCTAACCAAATTGATGTTCGGAGTCTATGTTAAGAAATGTTCGGATTCAGTTTTATAGGAATCCAGAGTTTGGTTTCACCAAAGATCAGATTATGAATCTGTAGAGTTCGGAGTCGAACTTCTTAAGAGTTTGGAGTAGAACTGCTTAAAAGTTCGGAGTCTAACTTCTTAAGAGTTCGGAGTCGAACTTTCTAAAAGTTCGGAGTCGAACTTATTAAGAGTTCGAAGTAAAACTTCTTAAAAGTTCCGAGTCGAACTTCTTAAAATTTCGTAGTCGAACATCTTAAGAGTTCAGAGTCGAACTGCTTAAAAGTTCAGAGTCGATCTTCTTAAGAGTTCAGAGTCGAACTGCTTAAATATTCGGAGTCCAACTACTTAAGAGTTCGGATTAGAACTGCTTCAGAGTTTGGAATCGAGAATTCGGATTAAAACTATATTACAGATCACATCCAGAATTCAGATTCTAAAAACAGAATGCTCTAACTTTTTCATTATAAGGCTCCAGAGATTTGGTTATGATTCTAGTTTTTGGATTAAAGAAAAAATAGTTATGTATAAAAAAATATAGGTTAAGGTAAATTTCCATAAAGAAGTAAATTTTCCTTATTTGAGTGAAAATAATATTTTCTTAAGTATAAGGTGTTTGTTGTTTTCAAAACAAGAAGGAATGTAAAAGTCATAAGAAAAACCTTATTGACTCAACAATCATTCCATACATTAATTATCTTGATTGTCAATTTCTCTATTTTCTCTTATATGTTTTGTAATAGATGATTTGGTTCATATGTATATTATATAGTTTTATCATCAACATAATTATAATAATAATGAAATATGTATAATTATTTAACATCAATTGTTCTTTTAAAAATCAATAATGAATGATGGTATGGAAAAAGTAAGTATGTTGCTTTCATAGAGATGGTATATCATGGATATGCATGAGTATCATTTCCATTTTTGAGTTATAATAATGGGAATGAAATAAGAAATATTTTGTAATTAAATAATTATAATAATATCATATAAATCATATTATTTCTATAAATATAATTTAATATATCATCCATATGATTTATTATGATAATAGTCACATTGCATTATAAAGGCGGTAGTCTACACGTACAAAAATGATTTTATTAGTTTCATGAGCACAAAAAGAAATGATAGAATGTTACATTTTACATAAAATAAATATATAAAAAATGTTATACATATTCAATTTATATAAAATATATTGGTTAAATCTAACTTTATTACATTCCATGAGAATTGTTAGTAAAAGATGAATCAAATAGCTTCGCGAGACGGTAGTCCTCCACACACACGATGGGCATTATTATAATCTATACAGAATGCAATTTCAAAAGGTGTATATGACATAATGAATCTATAAGTATAAATATTTCATAAATATCATATATATAATTTATATCCACCATCATACTTAGTCATGAAATGTTGTAATGGAAAAATGAATGGCATCAGTTTACGAGGCGGTAGTCTGTTGTACACACAAACTATGATTTTGTAATTCATTTAATTTAATTAAAAGAAGTTGTATGTCATGATATTTTTATAAAAACCTCATGTTATATGGAATATACATTGTATTTTATATTATTTTTCATTTATAAATACTTTAATAAGGTTGATAATGATATAATATAATGATTCTCATGGAAGAACATTACATTTATTTAGGTATACTCATTATGTTTTCTCTAAATCCATCCAATGATATATTTTCACCAAAACTAACTATTATGGGATGAGGGGATAGAATTTGGGTAGTGATTTTGGCTATTATTTTATGAACAAAATTTATATGATGGTTTGAATAAGAGGGGTTTTGGGGTGTCCATTTGTATATAAGGTGAGTGGAATAATAGTAATTATTTTAAACTATTCAATAATAAAATCTTTGTTTCATGCCATATACATAAAAAATGGTATATTAGCAATCTTATAATAGATAAAGTCAATATATGTTTTGAAAAATAGTTTTTTCAATAAGTTGTTTTTTCCATTTTTCCCTTTATCTTCATTGTTTAACCTCCAATAAATCCATTTTTACCTTAATTATGGAAATTAATTTGTCAATTTTATAAGATTGATTTTAAAAAAATATATATTCTTTCCATATCATAAAATAAAAACTATTCCGATTAAAAATATGAACTAAAATTTTCCAAATTCAATTTATAGAAGTATAGAATTTTAATTTGTAATTAATCATGCAAACGAGATGAGTAGAAGATTTTTTAAAGAGAAAGTGTTCAAAAGACTAAAAAACATTATGTCATAAATAAATATTAAAATTATTCTATATACATAAATTGGATCAATTTATTTAAAATAAAAAAAATGTTACTTTACTTCTAGCAAAAAAATGATTTCGCATTATAAATTATCTAATAAAAAAAGAATATTTTTGATTAAAATTTATTATTAATCAACATTAATCAATAAACGATACATTTCAAAAAAACCCAAAACATCCAACAAAAATAATTTTTATATGATGCCTTAAAAATGATATTTATTTTTGGAAATTTATATTTTATAATTAGTAAATATTATTTATAAATTATGTGCACAAAGGGTGACTAGTTCTTCCTGTTGTAATATATTGTTTTACAGAAAACATTTCCGTTAATTTGAAAGATTAATTTAATATTTATAATTAATAGATAGCCATAATTTTCTTTATTTTTTATTATAAATAATACCATCTAATTGAATTACTATTTTAATAATATTATTTTAAAAAATCATATTTTATTAATATTTTACATTTCATTTAAACTCGTTGTTGTATGTAACACAAGTTAAACTCAATGTCACTTGTAAAGAAAGATAAAATTTGTGTTTTATATAATGAAATATATTAAATTAATATAATTAATTTAAAAATAAAGGTATTTCAATTTCATGTGGTGTTTTATTTTCTTCTGATCTTGGTGATGTGTGTTTCATAACCTGTCGAATACAATGTTCTTATTTTTGGAATTTTAGTGTGTTACTTTCTCCCCGACTTACATAAATGGCTTCCTCACAATTTAAACATGATCACTATAATAAATGGTTTCACATTTGGAAATATATTTATCGAAAACCCCACATAGTAAGATAGTTAATAAAATATGATTTTTTATTATTGATAGGGAATTACTAGGGTCATATAGAATAACATATAACTAGGATTCCACATATTAGAATAATATTAGAATACGATGATATGAAAATGGAAGAAAAGTATAAATAATTATATTGAAGGATTGAGGTCATTGATCACAATGGTGAATGATCAGTGAAAAGATAGGGGCCTCAAAACCATAAATCAATGATTATTTAAAAGGACTTGTTTTTATTAAAAATTAATTTAATAAGATATTGTTGTTTTCAAGATCATTTTCCCAAATATGGGGAACTTTTTATACAATATACCAGAACATGTTATTTTAATTACTTAAAACATTTCTAATTCATCAAAATGTTATCATTCCAGGGTTTTTCTTTGATCAATTTAATATTCATAACTTATTATAATAAATTAATATCAAATAATGTATTTTTTATGCGTGAAGCACAAAAATTCAATTTAAACGGGTCCAAAGATCAATAAAATAGTGAAAAGTAGTTCATTCTATCTCTCGCAATTTTCCAAATCAAAAATGGTTAGCACATTATGTCCAACATAAAACATTATTCTCTAAACTGTAGATATAATAATACAAGTTTATCATTGATATTTAATTTCTAAATTGTTTATCAACAAACAATTACATGTTAACTAGGACATCATGTATGACAATGGTAGGTTCTTAAACCGTTATCAACCTTCAGTCAGTGGTTCAATATCAAAGGCCTTGCGGGATATGACAGGATTTCACCCATCATGTAGGATTTAATTATAATAAACATTATTAATATAATCTATATAATGTTCCCCAAAAATACAATTTAAATCCTTGAAATAATATTTATGATTAAATAAAAAATTTAATATGGTTTACCATAAAATTTACCAAATTATTTTTGACAAATTATAGTAATATTTTTTATTAACATTTAAATGTAATTAATTATAAAATTAACCCAAATTTCTATCAAAAAAAAACTAATCTTATGTCTATAAAATGTATTGGAATTATTTCCCTTATAAATTTTTTCCTAAAAAAAATAATTTCCATATATTTATCCAAAATGATTTAATATTGTCACACTCTCATTACATGAAACCTAAAAATATTCATTTAATAAAGTGAACATATTGTTAAAATTAAACATATTAACCCATGGTGGTGTCCATAACACATAAGTTAATGATGAAACATATTCTTCTAAAATTTATCAGAATTCTTAAATACTTCATGATTCTTATAACAAAAAAATCAATATATAATGTAATGATACAATTTAGTTCTTGAATCACTATAAACAAGTACATCATCCATTTTATTTTATAATAATTCTTTCCTCAGTCTAGTAATAATATTTGAAATTAGATTATCGATTTATATAACCCATAGGCTTCCCACATTGAAGATAATGAACTATAAATTCATAATTTGGATGAGATCTATTTCATTACGTCACACTGATCATTTTTTCAGGGAAATTCCATTCATTATTCCACACTTTTCCATATAAAAATCATTTTACGGTTCATTTGATTGATATTCATGGGTTTATCATTCCATATTTTAGATATGATAATTATCAGTCCTTATTTCCTCCATGGTTTCCACTACTCGAGCTATTAGAAACATCCATCCTTCTATTCGTTGGTATGTCAGAGATTTGGGTATGGTATTTGTTGTTAATAATATTTCAATATAACTAATCTAGAATAATAATGATATCTATCAATACAATCATCATCTAATTTGGTTTCTTATAGTTACCATATTTTCCTTTATTTTATATGTTAATATGATATCATATGGTCACACCCATTAACTAAAAGGAAAAAGTATAGTGTGAGAAACAATATCCATACTGGGTAAACTGTATAATCATTTATAGTATGTATAAATTATGAAACATTATTTTCAAAAAAATACACCTTACCTATCACATTAGTCATTCATCCTCATGATCTATTCAAATACTTCAAAAAAAAATTAATTAGAATATGACTTATTCAATCTATATCTCTTTGAGTGTCAAACCCAATGCGATGTAACACCCTCTATCATATACTAGGTAATGATCAGGTTGTGAAAAATCATCCATTTTAAGATTTATTACGCCTAGGTATCAATGCCTCAGAATCATGTCCACATATAGTTTCAAAAAATGGATGTGTCATTAGAGGAAACCACATAATCACATCCTTACCAAAACTTTTGGATGTTCTTATATGCATATCCTCAAATTATATCATTAGGTTATTTTCCCGAATCTATTTTTTCCCAAATCTAGTTTCTATGGATTCTATAAAACATCTTATGGTACCAACTATTGATACCCTGACCCTAGTAACCCATATTAAGTTACTGATTTATTACATTCAAATATAAATTGAATCATTTCCAGAAGCATCAAATAGTTATGTAATATTGGTAAACTTGTTATGTACATGATTCTCATATTATAGAAATTACAAAAAAATAATCTTTTGAGAATTTAATCATCCTATATTTCATATTCATTAATATCATTCGTAGTAGACAACAAGGATTTGAATGAAGGGATCAAAAATAATGTTGAGATTAAATTCTTGGTAAGGATTAAGTAAAATGGAAGACACCATTAATAAATAAAGAATTGTAAATATGAAAAGGTAAATAACAGATCAACATACCATCTAAATTTATTGATTTCATAAATAGCTAATCTATAATCTAGATTTCTAGGTAAATAACTAAAAATTAATAATATTCCATCAATAATGTGATAATTAAATGCATCTAGAGCTAATATCCTTGTAATATATCATGTACAACAATAACCAAATTTTTAAGGAAAAAATAATTAATTATTGGATTCCATTATATCAAGAATTGAGATACCTCTACCATCAATACCTTTTATAGGAATGTATAAAAATACTTCTCACAAACCAATATCGTTTTGATGATTGTATCTCTAATATCAATACAATTCAAAAGATATATGAAAACTAATGGGTAAAAACATGAGGGGTTTGGCCATCTGAATTTTTCTCATGAGGCATATAGAGTCATTGAGTAGGTAGCTATAAAAGGTAAAATCTTATGTCTTTCATATCCAAATCATTCTTCATATATTGAATAATAAATTTAAATAATGAAAAAAAATTATAAAAAATTATCAGTATCGAATATAAGATATGGATTCATCAATACTTCCACAGTCTATCAAAAAACAATAAAATTAAAAACCTTTAGGTAGAAATTATTTATATTTTAATAAAGAAAATTTACCAAGATAAATAACATTTACATTTTGAAAAAATTTAATTTCCCTATGAAATTGAATAATTCAAGTCATTGTTAATGTCTAAAAAATGAACCAAGGATGTGAATCTAGATACATTCCTTGGTCAAAATGATCATAAACCAACAAAATCATGAGTATGGATGGTATCAATAAAATATGTTCCCATTTTCATCAGAAGAAATTATTTTTTTCAATAATGAATCATAAAATAATAATAAAATTTAATAAAATGTTATAGAGGAAACTATCTATTTTATTTTGAAATCCATTTTTCAAATCAAAAATAATTTTGAAAATCAATTTCTTTAAAAATCGCTTTTAAAAAAATTATATAAAAATATTCATGAAAAAATAAAATAAAGATTAAAATAAATGATAGACATAATTGTGACAATTACTTAAATTTCATATAGGTTAAAAATAAAACTCCATTTTTTCTATAGTAATGTTAGGAAAGTGCCTGGTTTGGAAAATGATATTAAATAATTCATTCACATTTTCAGTATAATCTGTTTAGATATTCTTTTTAAAAAGACATAAGATTTAATTTATTTCTTAAAAGAGATAATTTTTTTAAAATTCTATTATTAAATCATTTCTAAAAATGTTAAATACATTTTCAAATAATTTTTTAAAAACATTGATTTGGAAGAAAACATATTTCTAACCAAAGAGATAAATGATGCATGTTTTTCCTAAAAAAACTAAAATTATTTAAGTAGAAACGTTAAAAATGGTTTTATTACCTAATAATATTAATAATAAACATATTATAACTTAATTAAATGGTTTTGTTAGGACATTTTCATATAATGTTCTGTAACTGAAATTTAATAATAAATAATCTTGAATAGAATGAGATTATGAAGAAAAATTTTATAACTAACATATTATTGTAGTGATAATTAATAAATGATTAAATTATGTTCTTAAACTATTAATACAAATAAAACAATTGAAAATAATACATCGGGTAAATAAAAATAATTATTCGCATAATCATATAATGGTGTTATCAATGAAATATTATTTTCTCCAAATAAACAAAAATTGAGGTATGAAATCTCTTTCCACACTCTTCAATTTCATAGAACATTATTTAAACTCGTGTATATATGTTTTAAACATATTATTAATTAAAAAAATAACCATATTAATATTTATAATATCATATTTTCCTTTTAAGACATCGCAGTCATGCATGCATAACATTTACATTTTTAAATGATTAATTTGGATAGGTGGTATGTAATATTTTATATTTACATTTTTTTATAATTTCACATATAACATATTATTTAATTAAATATACGAACATATAGTGTTCTTATGTTGATGGGATGAAAAGGGATTCGTATTGCTTCCTGAAGGTTGTAGTCTAAACATACACAAATAATGTTATTAAAATTTAGTTTGTAGAAAGGTAAATAGAATATAATATATTTTGAATGATAAATATTTTATGAATATAATACATATTTCATTTATATCACATATATTTATTAACATTAAGATTATTTCATTCCATGTGAAGTGTTAGTGAATGAAGAATCACATCGCTCCACACGGCGTTAGTCTGTCATGCACATGAGTGACGTTATTGTATCCCCTATAGAATGGAATGTAAAAAATTATATATTTTATATAATGAATAAATTGGAATAAATATTTTACAAATATTATATATATATATATATATTATCAATCATCATACCCAACTGTGGAAGGTACAAACATAAAAAGGAATCACATCGATTCGCGAGGTGGTAGTCTTCCATATAGAGGAACAATAATTTCATAACATATTTCATGGAAGAGAAAATTTTTATAGGTTATTACGTTGTTATAAAAACATCATAGTATATTTAAAATACTTATTTTATTGTTTCATCATGGATAAGTTTTAATTTATTTATATTTATAATCAAATTAAATAAAAATTCTCAGAGGAGAACAATACCTCTTTTTAGGTATGTTCCTTGGGTTTACTCTAAATCCTTCCTAAGATGGATTTATATTCAATATAAGTCTTCTATGATGATTATATAGTAGTTTATATGATATTTGGGTATTTATTATTTAATACAAAGTGTTTTTTGAGTTTTTAAGGAGTGAAGAGATGGAGTGGGCCTCTATTAGTGAGATGAGTGGAACGCCTGTAATATTTTAAAGAGTCAATCATTCTATTTTTTTTATCATTCCATACTATTATAAAATTAAAAATTATAAAAACCATAATATATATGGTAACAATCAAATAAAATGTGTCTTTTATAATTTTTTAAGTAATTTTTAACCATTATATTCCTAGATTAACCCACTATAAATCCATTTTTTACCTTAAATTTGGTAAATAGTTTTAACTTTATTCAGCACTCATTTTGGTCAAAATTATTTTTAACATATTATAAAATATAAATTATTCTCATTTAAAATATTTAATCCTTTTTACAAAATACAATTGATATAAGTGGTGAAATTTACATTTAAATTTTATCCCATAGGCATGATGAGGAAATGTGGTTTGAAAAAGAAAATATTAAAAAATTTACAATGTTTTTAAATCAAAATCCATTATTATATTTGTCAAAATAATCTTACTTTTATTAATTTATATAAAATTTTAAAAATTATACTTTAAAATCAATTAAAAATAAAATTTCAAAATTTATTTTATTTAATTGTAAATGATGTTTTGAATTAAAATAAAGTATTTTTTACTATTCATTAAAAAAAATAAACATATCAAGAAATTCCCACATATTAAACCTAATATAATTTTTATATGATTCTATAAAAAATTGGTTTATTTTCCCATCTTATTTTTCTAAAAGTGAAAAAAAGTTATTATAAATAATATGCGCAAAGATTGAGTTATCTGTCTTTTAAAAAAAATACATTTTTTCAAGAAATAGTTTTCATCCTTTAAATGATTCTAATTTTATTTATAATCAACATATGATAAATAGTTTTTTAATTTAGTTAAAAATATTAATACCCACACATTTAATATCTAGGTAATAACTGTAACATTAGATAATAATATATTGAATAATTTTCCATTTTTCATATAAAATCAGCATTGCGTGAAACATATGAAAAACATATTGTTGTGTTTATAGAGAGATACACATACTGTCGTCTGTAGTGAACACTATTGAAGAAATTGGGTTTTTTTAAATAAATATATAATAAGTTATTAATCTTTGAAACTTTCCTATATGCTTCGTTTTGTGTGTCACAGACACTATAGAGTACAATAATCTTATTTTATAATTATTGGGTGTTACATAATAGATTTATAACTAATGAATATATGGTTTTAAGAGATCTAAATTGAATATAATATTATTTTTCCAGTCCAATTATATTTTTTTCATCCAGTGAAATTCCTTATTCATTATTCTGGGGGCGCGTTTGTGTGGATCATTATCTTTTTTTGAAGAAACCTGATTTTTTAGTGATATTATTCAACTTGTATTCATATTCATTTATTTAATTGAAAATATGTGATGATTGGCATGACTCACAGCATGTGTGGTGAAATTTTCCATGCCTGATTACAATTTTTATTAACTTGTGTTCATACTGTATGTAATTAGTGAGTTGGAAGGGAAACCAATAATTTTATGTTACAAGATTTCATATTAGATTCAATCCATTAAAAAATATTTTTCCCTTGTTATTTTATTTCATATATTATTTTTTATAGATTTGATACTGTCTATTTTGAGTGGATCAAACACTAACAAGTAGCATAGGATTATTTTTCTGGAATGCAAATTGTTAAAACTATCATTCACTAATTAACCCACCCCCAGCCACATCTTAATATAGGAAACTGATCATGTGAAGCAACTCAATTTATATATGAGTGAAGTTACCCCTATGGGATCATGATGTTAAATCTATATAGTGGATAATATTTATTCCTGATACAAAAGTATAGTATTGACATTCAATGGAAAATAGTATCATAGTTTGAAGAATTTAATGTTTTTATATCTCTTATCCCTAGGACTAGTATTTCATGATGTAATAATAGATAGTTTTCCACCCATTTAAAATGATGTCTATATTATAATTTAATATTAGAGAAATGTTGAAGATTATGAAAAATGGTAAATTATTTTAACATGTCTATATCATAGCATGTATATACTAATGTTAGGGGACTATAAACTAGAAAAAATGTATTACAAACTAGACAATGATTTTAAATAGAATTTTTATGTCAGTGAGGAAATATAATAAATCTGGATATGAGAATTTAAATATATCAAAATGGAAAATGGGGAATAATTTTATTATTTATTCACTCAGTTAATTTAACATGAGAGTAATTTTCATGTAATTGGTGAGAAAATTTTTTATCAATTAAATGTTAAGAAGTTTATGTGAAATATTCATGATAGATTTGATCCTAAAAATTCAGTTATCGATTTCCAAGAAGATATTTTACCTAATAAATGACATAATATTCTCATTAAATTTGAATTAATAAATCATGTAACATTAAAAAAGTAAGTGAAAAACGAAATAGATTTTGAATCCATTAAGAATATGATAACATGAAATGATTAATATATTACAAACAGAAGCTATTTTTAGAATGAATTATAATTTCAATGAGTGCTAAATTCATTTATAAAATATTCCGTTTGGGTAAATGAAAAAAAAATTATTATTTGGTATATATTAAAAATTAAATTTTCATGGACACAATGTAGTTAAATTTTTTATTGGAAATGATTATATTGAAAATATTAAAATTATGAAATTGATGAGGGAAAAATGTGGTGAAAAAATTGTAAATAAGCTTCAATGGTTTGTAGAAGAAATATGTGATTACAAAGAAATAATAAAACAAAATTACTATAAAAGGAAGTAGAAATTGATTTTATATCAATGAAGGATTTTTATTGATAATGATATGATAAATTATTATATTTTAAGGATCATGGTTAGAAAAACTTTAGTATATCATGTAATGATAAATATAATTTAGAAACATCCTATTATAAATATATTTTCAATATTTAACTTGAGGAATGACTTGAGAAAAATAATGTGATAAATAAATAGAAATAGAACATAGTAAAATAGAAAATGAAAAAGGTGGATAAAAATGGTGATAAAGATAAAATAGATACAAATATCATTGATGAAAATAAAAAACACAGGTCGAATGTTGCTGATTGTATAACAATTAAAAAATAACCTGATGAAAAATAAAATTTGAATGTTTAATAATTATCAACTACACAATAAGAATGTATTTAATATGAGAATGATATAACTAATTCAATAAGGTCCTCTAAATCTCTATTAAATTTGATGGATATTCCTTTAGAGATGTTGAAATAGATCAGATTAAATCCCCATTTTAAAATTCTATTTTCAAAACTCAAGGAGCATATATTTCATGTTTAGAACTGAATTATAATAAAACAATAACCCTGAAAAATATAGATAAGTTTCCTAAAATATTACTATAAGAAATAAGATGGATTAATGATATTTTTATTCCAAATATTAGACAAAATTGGAACTATACAGTTCATGTAATATAAAATTTAGGATATAAAAACTATGGATAATAATCTAGTTTTCTATGATAATATAGATATCAATTTTCTAGATGGATCTATGTAGTTTTAAATTTATGTTGGAATAACAAATCTTTACTTAGGATAAGGTAAGAATCCCATGAGAGTAGTTAAAAAGAGAATAAAATAGATTCTGAAATGAAGCATACAATGATGGAGAATACTTAAATGATGAAAATAGAAAACATGTTTGATTTCCCTAATGATATTTGTGGAATGTATAATGAAAGAGATCAGAATGATTGGAACCAAATGATGTAAATACCATGTATATTCATTGTGAAAAAATATGTATAAGTTGTTGATGTTAATATTGGAAAAAAATCATGTCTCATAGAAGTGGTTCTAAATCATGCAACAAGATAAAGAAATATATTATTTATAGTCAGTGTTACTCCCACATTACAGGTGAGTCTAAAATTCTAATGATCATCACGGAACATGATAGAGGTGTATTAATTTTTTGTATTGACCCCTAAAAATAAAAGGTATCAACATATCTCAAATTGAGAATAATAATTTGAAGTTATGTCATGTTCTTAATTATTAATTGTGAAACACTACATTTTAAGAGTTCAAAAACAATGTGGTAATATGCATATGGTAATATTCAATAGAAACACATGATTCATAAAAATTTCATGTGATGTATGAATTATTTAACAATCAATTTTACCAATTGTAAATTTAATTTTTATTAGTGATCCTTTCAATACTTGTTAAATGATTATTAATGTTGAGAACATGATATTCTAGATGAGAGTATGTAATATTGTCCAAATAAGTAAAAAAAGGATGTGACATATAATGTTGTGAGATATTTATGCATGCCTGTAATATATTAAGATAGAAATTTTGGTACATGTCAGAATGGAAAGATAAGTCATAAGCCTCATATAAAGGTGGATCTTACATCCACAAAACGGTTGCAATTAATTTTCTGGGCCTATTATATAAAAGACAACTTGTAGTGATATTTATTTCATTACATTAATTTATGAATATACTTGTACGACCAAATTTATTTTCCTTAAGAAAAATTTGAAGGAAATTATGATATCTGAAATATATAAAAGTTATGTGGAAAAAGATAATGGTCTCCATAAAAAGAATGTGAGGTTTCATAATGGGATAGATTTTAAATGTGATTTATTTAAAATATATCAAAGAAAACAAGGAATAAATATTTGTAATAAAAAATGATATACATGAAAACAAAATTGTTCTTTAGAGAGAAATAATATAATAATCATTAAAATTGTAAAAAAAATAATAAGTGGGAAAAATGTTTTAAAATACTTATGAAGATAACCTATGTGTATAATAGTTTTTATTTAGAAGATATATATTTTGAGACTCGCGACACAATTTACACATAATTATATGTGGTAACAAAATAATATATATTAAAATATTGGATATTCATTAGATATTCTTATAATACTATAATAAAATGAAGTAGATTTGGAATGTATAATGAAATGGTCAAATTGGAGCCTTTATGATATATTTATCTATGAGGAATTGATAAGGGTTATAGAATAAGATATTTCCAAAATAATTTGATTGCTTGAATGTGAAAATTGAAGAAAATGTTGGAAAAAAATTAGTGCACTAAAAAAATATTTATTTTATTATAAAAAATAGTGAGAATTTTTTGAATACATGTTCGAAAAAGTGTCTAAAAAATATGACAAAATTTTATGTTAATTTATAAACATCTAGAGATATTGAGGATTGTGTTGAATCTTAATGGAATTTGTTTTATAATTTAAAAAATCATTTTTACATTGATAATATCTTTGTGTTTTACAATGATCTATTTCACACCATAAAGAGGATAAGATTAGTGAATGAAATAACGAATGTATCAAGGTCTGATTCAATAATGGTGGACAATGATATACAAAATTATGAGTGAAATCAATCTATGAATTTGGAACTAAATAATATTTAGAGTAATTTTATATGGGAACATGTTCCTAGATTGAAAATTTAATTTTTTATTGGTACGAAATGAGTTTTCAAGAAATAAATGATCCAAAATAGTGATGTAACATGGAAAAAATGTTGACTTTTTTTAAAAGATATACTCAAATATAAGGAATCAGCATTGAAAAGTTTTTTTCTCTATTTTATAAAATTGATACAAAATTTATTTTCATCATAGTGGTCGCTAATAAGAGTTATAATGTATATCAAATGGATGTAAAGACTACTTTTTTAATGGTAAACTTAAAGAAGAAGTATTTACTGAATGAAAAAGAAGTTTTATTCATGAAAATGATTGTAAAATGGTCTTAATATGGAATAAAGGATTATATATATCTAAATATTTTCCATGGTTGTTATATTAAAAACATATTTTTTGTTAATGAAAAAATGGGGTTTTCCAAAAATAAATATTGATATCAACATGTACTTGAAAAATGATTTCAGAGGACCATTAATGGTCATTGTATACATGGATGACATGATTATCACTAGTAATAAAAGTTTTTTATATGTGTAATTTTATATAAATATGTAGACGTAGTTTTACAAGTCCATGTTGGGGGAGGGGAATAATTTTCACTAATTAAAAATAGAGAAAAACTGGGATTATATATTTATTTCTAAATAAAAATAAGAAAAATGGTTATTTTGAGTGTTTGTAATGTATGATTGAAAAGTGGTATATAAACATATATCAGTTGGAGTATAGTTGAGAAAATATTTACATTGAAAAAATATTGACTTGAAAAAATTCAGAAGTCTTATTTTAAACATATTACATTTGAAAACATGTTGACCATACATTTCATATGTTGTAACTATGTGTGAAAAGTATCAAAACGTAATTCAAGAGTAACAAATTCACATCATTAAAATAATTATGAGAAATATAAATGGAACAATTAAATTTTTATACTATATAAAAGCATTATTTATCTATTATTTCTTGGTTACACACATGTATAATGGGTAGGTTATTGTACATATCATAGATCCACATTAGGTGTAGAGGTTATTATTTATGATATGTTTGTTAGCTAGTAACATAAGAACCAGAGTTTAGTGAACATGTGTAAAGTTGAATCAGAGTACATTGGGTCTACTCATGTAAATATATGGGATTTATGGATATATGCATATATAATATATTTTAGAGGTTACGTTCTGATAAAGTTAAAGATTCACTGTACTAATAATAGTGTAATATGTATTTTAAGAAATCAAGATCAACAATATTGAGCTAAACATATTAACATCAGATATCATTTTATCAAATATAATGTGTCTTCTATTGAACCTAGTCATTTTTATCATAAAAATATCATCGTGAGATTATCAAATGAAAATATACTTCACCTGAGCAGTCTTTGGAGTAAAGGATAAATTTATATATTCAACATTCCATTCACATTTGAGCATTCAGGACTTTGATATCCCCATTTTCATTTGTATAATTTTTTCAAATTTGGAGATAGGTATTTGATAAAGGTAGAGTGTAAGTGATACAGTTGAGTGATTTTGAGAATAATTGGAGTCATTTGTGTCTCTAATCCTAAACATGCTTTTGACTAATGGATGAAAATATCTTGAAAACTCTACATTTTCATAATGTGGTGTAAAAATTCATATCAATTAGATTAACTATGATTTTATTATTTTTATATAAATTCATGATGATTTTGAGTTTTTATATTGTTCCCACCAAATCCAAAAGGGCAAAATATAATTAACTAATAGATTTTTTTGCATGGCTTGGGTAATCAAGAATATTACTTAGTTTGTTGGCCAGTTATGATTATTATATTTTATGAAAACCATCCATGAGTTTCTCACTGATTTTAAGGATTATTGATCTGGTATGTTTGAAATGTATATCATGGATGAGAGAAAATGATTCTAGAATTCTTTATTAAGGTTTGATGGAAGTTGTATGAAGATGTTGTGAGTGACTTTGAGTGAATTCTATTATTTTATAGACTCGCATAAGTGTATTGAGTATATATTTGAACCAAATATAAAAAACTATCACATATCTATATCTTCTTTCCAAATTTCATTTACAATATATTTTGACAAAATCATATAGAAATATTTTATTATGAATTTTGGATAGCATTGTGTAGTCTAATATCCCACATAGCTTATTTCTATGAAACCAATTAATATGATGGTTAAAAATAAAATTTACAATGTAATGATTAAATGGAATGTGTTGATATATCAAAATGATTCAAATAGATGATCCAGTAATGTAGATGAAATCACATATCTAAATTTTTCTACATAATAAAAAATGGAATTTCACATATCTTAATGTGTCGTACAGGATAATGCATTACATGTGTGATTTGTGCTACATGACATAGTTAATTTACTGATGTATGTGATTTGGGAAAATTTGTAGCTTTTTTAGATTTTTTTTCTATGTATAGATTAATTTTATACATGTTTATAGGATTTAAAAATCTGACCAGAAAATTTTTTGACAAATTTTTTATAGTTTTTAATTCTTCAACAATTATAGGATTCAGTTTGAAGTAGTGATTCTAGAATGATCATATTCATTATTTAGTGTTTATTTATATTAATTATATGCTAATTAAATTTATAATTTATTTGGTAAAAGATGATTCATAGTTTATATACAATTTTGGATTGAATTTATTGAGATTGTGGGTTATTAAGAATACATGTTTTCTTTGTTTTAATGGAATAGAGAGATGGTTGTACATAGTGTGAGACAAAGATAATTTGAATCAATTTTTCATGAGAAATGGAAAAGGAATATGATTTCAAAGATGAGTTTTTTATTCAATGATTAACATACGACCAACCTCATTTTTTTTAATGATACATGGTTTATTTGGAGAAATTAATCATCTTGTATTATTATTTTTGTACTATGGTGAAAGGTTGTGATGTTGGAAATGACATCTGACATGTTTATTTTTATTCACTATGAATTCATCTAATTGGGATTCACATATGATTAGGTTCAATAAAATTCATTTTTTTGGATGTAATATATTATTTGAATTAATAATGATTCCTTACTCGATCTGAACCATGTAATTATTATATCTTTATTTTTCTTTTACTTCTTACATGATTGGATGAGGTATATATTTTTTGTGGTTTTTACTGGATCATATACAGACAGGTCACAAAAGATTATTTATGTTAATAATAAATTGTAAATGATTCCCTCCACTAATTCAACCCCCACTCATAGTGGAGAAAGTAAATAATGTTAAGGAATTTAGAATACTTAATCTATGTGGCCTTCTATAGTGATTATAATCATTAAATGATAAAAATACACTCTATTTCTATTTTTCCCATTGGTTTGGATTTAAAAACCATGAAAAGAGGTATCTTGGAAGATCTGGGTTCATTATTCATGTACTATGATGAATTTGGGCCTTCTTATCCATCGAATGAGAGGATATGGGATCCTTATATTCAAAATAGATGTTGGGAGCCCATATAACCATTAATAATAATATTACAAGAACAATTATCTTTTACAATGAACATAATGTTTTTAGGAAGTTATAGAACACATCACAAGTATTAAAGGCCATTCACAACACATTTAATGAATATAGAGTATGATATAGTGGTTGGAGAGGGTGTTTTATGTATGGGTTTCAAACGGAATGTGACACTGTTGTTTTGTAGGGGATCAAATGAGAACATAAAACTATGTGAGTTAAATTCACACCCAATTACTCCTATTTAAATTTAATACTCTCTATGCTACTACAAAACTAGTGGAATTACATTTTTAGCAAATAAAATCACTAAAAAACATCCCCCTTCAAATTGGATCTTGTTAAGATAAAAAAATTCCAATTATTATAAAAATCATGATTGCTCATGAAACTATCAGGGATTTGGCACTCAGGTTAAAGGAATAGTCACACTCACTAATGGTGATATTACATGAACTCTATTCATCACAAGATTCCATGATCATTATTTATCAAGCCAATAATATATGATTTAACTAGTTAATTATCTAATATTATTAAGACGGTATCATCTTATGGCTTCACAATCTTGACATTTTTTAATCCTATGGACGATTGTCTCTCTATTCACAAAATTTTAGGACAAAAAATCATATGTTTGGGTGTCTCTTATTTTTGGAACTGATCATGAATTATAGAGCAATATTTTTTTCATGAATGATAGAGAGTAGACTATTAAGAATATAACACATATGTTAGTGATTTTGGTGAGAATTTCATGGGATAAAATCCTATTCATATGAAAATATGATTGTGTAACATTGCATCATGATATGGATTCTATGACCTGATCATGAAAAACAGATAAAAATTTCATACTTAGTAAATGTTTCATAAATATTCATGTTTTAGTTTATGTTCCCATCCTAATGTTCTGTTATACTATTTTATATTTTTTTATAATAGTGGTCCTAAAACTATTAAATACATATTTTCTTGGAAATGGATAGACAATCAGAAAATATTCTTAATGAAGTAACAAATTTTCTTATTGATGAAATGTAAAAATTAATTGAGAAAGGGTAGGTAATTAAATATTTACATTAATTTGGAGTCCTCATAAAATTTCAATCAATGTACTATTAAGACTTCCCGCCATAAAACTTATTTTCTATAAACTTTCGTTATGATGAGTGAGGATGAAATTCCTCATCCAGATCATAACTTTTAATCATAAAATTTTACAAGCTACTTGGGTTTAGAGTTAGTGAACATATCTTTGTGTTGTGTATTTATTAAAGAATACTATCCCAATCTAGCACACATCATAAGTTATATAAATATGGCCTCAAATAAACGCACACCCTAAATAGTGTCAAAGACACATTCCTATCCATCTATCTACCAGGAAATTGATGATGACCAATTATTTGGAAGGAATTGGGATTGGGACTGTATTCTTTGGGTGGATTCAAGATTGATTGGATATGGTTATACTATGTTTTTCAGGCATGTACTAATTTATATAATCAAATTTCAGATAAAAAATATATAAGGATATCAATATATCATATACATATTTATATAAGAATTCTAGAATCAATACAAAAATTCTTAGATGATAGAGCCCACATACTTACAATTTCTGAATAATGCATGGACAAGTTGGAATCTCAGTTTGGGATGTGTATAAGATTTTTTGGCTCATTATCCTTGGGGAAATATAATTTTTTTTATCCCACCCAAATTTTAATTGGAGGATTTTAAGAGGTTTCCCAAACAATAAAATGATGAAAACAATTGTCTGCCAAAGCCTCAAAGAAGGATCCTCACCCATGAACAAATATCGGTTTTGGAAATACATGAACATATTTTTGATATATTGTGATAATGGACTAAATTACCAACAGAAAACATGATTCCCCTCTTTACATAATAGTGTAACCACATTTACATTCTGGTATGAATAAGATAGATTTTAAAATGAGTTATGGGGATATATAATCTACTTCAATATAGTGGCTAATGTGCGTCTATATGGCTTCATGAATATGTAGATTAGTTGATATATATTACCCATATTTTATTGACTCACAAACATGAGGTTGATAAATTACATCATTGCCACGTGACTTATATATGATAAGATGAATCATATTAGTTTGGAGCTTCTGATATATATATATATATATTTACAAATACCAACGTTATGTATATAGAAATAAATAGTTGTATTTTTTATGTAAAATTGTACCTAATTTGTAAATATATATCCTAACACATAAATATGTGTGGATGTTATAACATTTATATGATTTTTTGGTGTATAGTTGATCCCTTCATTTATATATTCTTAGTTATCTAGTCATAACCATTGGATAAGATAATTTTTTTAATACTCTTTTGAAACACAAAGAGATGAATTTTACTATATATTATTATGTTTTTATGGAATAAAATATGGAATAAAGGTATTAAAATTCCCATATATAACTTATTTAAATTCCTTTGTTTTATAACATGGATTGATTGTGACATCACCTCTAAGCTCAAAACTCAATAAAATTATTATCAATTTAGTTTTATTACATAACCTATCCAATCATAACTTGTGAAAATTAGGGAAAAATCTTATATGATGTTTACAAAAATTTGGATAATGATAATTTTGGTGGACATCCATTTCAAAAAAAACTTGCATTCCAAAGACACTGCTATTTTGATGATGACTATGTGGATGTTTGGATTTATTCTTATCATCGAAACAAGATATTTAAAAATTGTAGCATGGTATAGTGAGTCTATGGTATCGGAAAATGGGATACATGATACTAGAAATCATAAAAATGAGATGAAAAAGGATGAATCATGAGGTCAGTTCGTCCAACAATGAATTTGTTCTTAAATAATATATAATCGATGAGCCAATGCATAATGTGTCTTCAAAGAGGTGATAATCCAAGAATTGATAAGATGAGGCCCATATATAAGGATAAAGTCTAGGAAAATTTATTGTTTTAACTAACCTAAGATATATTTAAAACATAATGGAGGACCTCAAACCACCTATTCAAATAATGTTCATATTGAGGTAATTAATTTATGGAATATTTAGCAAGACACTCGAAAGCCAAAGACCTATGGGTCTAACAACAATGGGGTGTAGAATCCCCATAAGTAAAAAATATGAAATATATTAACTATGTTATCCATAAAAATAATCATTCCACATTTACCTATGTTTTTACGAGTCTGAGATATGGGTGTGAACCACTAATAATAAGATACCTATCACAAAATAGGAATGGGAGATGTTATAGAATGAAAATATCAATGGGGTGATTAATATGTTAGTCATTAAGGATTTTAATTTTATCCTCAACCTTCAATATTTATGATGATGATAACTTGATAAGATCATATATAATTATAATCTAATGATAATATTCATAGCACTATTTTAATATAAATTATATAGGTGGTGTCTTTTCCAATAATGTATCCCCATTATATTGAGCATGAAACCCTACAAGGATATGTGGTAGTTTCAGAAATTCTGATTAGTGAGGAGCCATTTTCCGATCATATGACACTGTTAGATTAGGAGAGATATTAACCATTATTAACCTTCATATTTATTGGACTACTTTTATGAAAATTGAATATAGTAAATTGGAAATCCAAGATATGGCATTGATGAGCCATCGCTATTAGTAAAACAAATTCACACAAGTAAGAGTGTCAAGTCTACAAATTACTTTTAGACACCAATGTAATTTTACATTAACCATAAAATATCATTTTACATAGTTGGTTCCTTATCATTCATACCTATATAATAATGTATTTGAATATATTTTATTGTGAAATTAAGACCTCCCGGATAAACATTAATCCTTTCACAAATATGTTTCATTCCTTTAGAATTTATCCAAATATGAATTATATTCCAATCTATCCAAATTCAATTAAGTTAAAATGAAGGAAAAATATTTGGTTGATTAATTCCTAAACATTGTTCTTTTATATGTTTCTAGGGTGGGGGCCTTATCTTTATGTAAAAAAAAATTAGGTATCAAACATATAATTTTCTTTCCCAAAAATAAGAATATATTTTTGATATAAATCCATCAGCTATAATTTATAATGTATTACTAATATCCCCTAACGATAAATCTGATGGTTGGGAAAATAATACATTCAGTAGACATCAAAATTAAATAATTAATAATTTCATGATAATTCAAACTACCTTCCATTAGAATGTCTTGAAAGAATTATAAATCCTGTAGAGTTTGAAAATTACATGAGAAAAATAGAATGTTTAAATAACCAATATAATTTTATTATCCATCATGAAAATATTGGTGAATTAGATTATAATGTTTAGGGATCTCTTCTCACTAATGAATCATTGTTCACTCAATCAATGAAACAAAAGTGATGAAGGTTATCATCGACATTTCTAAAAAGGGTGTAGAGGCTGAATATTATGTGAAAATAACTAGGGTGTTCTTATTTTTTCATCTAATGGAGTAGAAATTGGACAGGGAGTTGATATTTAGGTAAGTGGTGGGGAATAAAACACTTTATTTGATTGACCATTAATTTTTTTAAATGGTTCATGTATTTAATATTATCAGTTTTGGTAGCTCCACTAGAATCTATAGATCCTCATGTAGATCATGATTCTACTCAAGTTCCAACTTCATCCTATAAATAAATAGGAAATGGGAAACCTTAATATTATATTCATTTTATGAAATTAATTTCTAATTTACATTTCTATCTCAATAGTTTATATCAGCTCAAATATAGGGTCTCTATAACATTTCACTATGTATTGTATAATCCCTTGTGTGTGGTCAAACTATATAATTTATGAAAAATAAATCAAATCATTAAAACTATAAAATCACAATTATGTAGTTTTGAGTTCAATTGTAGAACCACTAAGAACATAGAGGGTCATAAACCTGTAAATTTTTCTTCATTTATAATTTAAATAAATTATTTGATAAAAAATTGAAATTTAAAATTGAGGAAAAATGAAATATTATAAATAAGTGTATATTATAGATAAAACATTTATTGACATAAAAAACATAGGAATAAATATGGTGAATTGAAATTAATTATTTTTTCCCTAAAGTTATATATTTATACATCATATGAATGAACAATGATGAATAATTTTGAAACTACTTGAAATAACTAACTAAATTATTACATATATAATTATAACTAACAATGCCATTTAGATTCCCTATATGAAGATTAATTAATAACTACTTAATACATTAGGTTACATCTCATAAGAAAAAGGTTGAATTACAGTCAGTACTCACCCCCCCCCCCGATTCCTCTCTTTCATATAGGAATTCAACCCCTATTCAAAATCACTCTCTCTATATGAATAACAGATATTATTGAATTAATTTCAATTTTATATTAATATAATAAAATAAATTCCAAATATAGAATTGTGTATTAACGTTAAATAATTTTACTCATACTCATGATCCACCATCCTATATGAAACCACATAATAATGATAAATTGGTCATCTAACATAAATTAAATAGCAGAATCATGTTATGGAAGACACATAATCAAAATAAGTGAATGAAGGTAAAGAAATTATGGAAAATAATAAACATTTACTGCCAAACTCCCCTCAATATCGATCAATAAAAATGAATACAAATATATATTTCCTAAATACATTTACGAATCACCCCTTGGAAGTATCCTTTAAGATGAATTCAATCTATGGTCTCCATTATCTCTCTATATATTAAAAAAATATGCTACAAAAATGATTGAAGAATCTATAATATGTAGTTAACATCCTGGCGGAGCCTAGGTGATTGTGACATAGAGAAATTTATTATCGAATATTATGTAATGTATCGACTAGGTCCATAGTGCAGGTGGGGTTGCAACAATATGGAGAAAAATACATTAATTTTCAAATTTATTATCCAATTGATCGTGGAGAAGATCTTCAACGACATTCAGCCATATTTTGACTAGATTTCAATGTTATTAATAATGTTATTGTGAATAGAAATATTGTGATATGGAGGTTAGTAGCCTTAATTATATTCCTCTTCCATTAAGAGTCACTATATATTATAGTAAAACTATAGATACATGGGGACCATATATCCAAATTCTAGTGGGTCTTCCATTCGATGACCCTCCACACTATGGTCGATAAGATACAACATTTCTACTATACCCTATTAAATTGTCTATGGAGATAATCTTACATATCCCATGACTATTTATGAATAATACTACACAACACCACTATGGCCTAAAACTTTTCAAAGTTCTTTTCCCATGAATTAATATTTTATTTAAATATAATTTAAGGTAGTGGGATTCAGTAAATGTTCTATCCAAAATTCCAGTGGCAATATATTCAATCTATTGTTCTATATATATCCAAGTCTTCCAAAATCTAATTATTTAGGAATATATATATATCATTATAAATCTCCACAACCTAATCTTAAACATAATTCTTTAATGTGAAACTCTTATCTAAGAAAAAATGATTAATAATTATATATTTGGAAAATATATTATACACCATGGGTTGAGAGCAACATTAATCACATTGATTTAAAATAGAGAATATCTAATAAATAATATTTAACTTCTTATGAATTCCTAGTCACAATGGAGAGGAACTCACCCCAGTGAAACTTCATCACCTTATCATAGTTTGAATATTATTATAAAAATATACATATGAAATGAATCATATGTATGAAAAATGCTTCAAGGAGAAATCATCATGAATATAGGGAACCGTGAACTATTACATTTCAAATAAAACACACTCTAAGCCAATTAATAAAAGCATATGTAAATAACATCATATTTAAAATTCATGTTATTAGACATATTCTTCTAAAACTCTGTAAATATCATTAAAAGTCCTCAAATTAAAAAATAAATAGGTTTCCATCCATTAAAAAATTATAATATTAAAAATTAGTTATGGGTAAAAAATTAAAATTATTAAATTATTTTTGATTGTAATGATCATTATTATGGTAATCCAATTCACCCACACATAAACTTTTTCTTATCCCCAATAATAAACTCAAACTCAAAATCTCAATATCCCAAGATATAATATATATAAAAAATTCATATAAACATGATCATAAAGATAAATTCAATGTCAAAGATTCAAAAATATAATAACCCATCAAATATAATGTTATCCAATCATCACTGACATATAATTTCATTTCAAGACTCATTAATTATTTCATTTACATTATATGATTTTTTATTACAATCCATGAAACTTATGACTTTACACACCGGAAATTTATTTCACTCATCACTGAATACCATTTAATTGTAGTTGAGATAAATCTCATGTATATTCACGACATCCATAGGATTGAAATATCTATACTTATCCACTAATAAATCTAACAAAAAATGATGAAAAAATTTAATTAATGTAATAATAAATTTAAGGATAAAGGTAGGTTTCCATTTTCAAGAAAAGTACATACAGGGCCAAAAAACAGTAAGAGAAATTATTAATGTATACTACAGGATTTTTAATATAGATTATTGATGTGAAATCCTTCTACTGAATTAATTAAAAATGAAATTTTTTATATTTACTTCTCCTATTCCTCACTATATCACATCATGATCATTAAAAATAGTGATAAAATTGTCTACATTTTCTCTTAGAGTTTTTATTTTATTTTATTTCTCATAGATTATCTGTAGAAGGAACAGTCTCACCTCTTTAATTCAGACCAAATAGAATCTCAATACCAACCATCATTCTACCACCAACAATATTTTTAACATTTAGTACAGTAAGGGGGTGAATATTGGGGAACCACTGAACCATTAGTCCTGAATCAATTCACTAAAACACATATTTCATAATACATCAATCTACCAGAAGATCATATATAGATGAATCATTGAAATTGAAAAATGATCATCAAATGGTTTTTTCCTGATGACGGAGTGTACCTACATTATATATTCTATTCACCCTAATCACTACCTAAATAACCAATTAAACACACTAGTATGCTCGTGAAATTTTAAGGTCTATTAAAATACATGAAATGAAAATACATGAAATTGACGTATATAAAGTGAAAAAGAAAATATACTTTAACATGATTCATATGAGGTGTCCAATATATATGATATAAAAACACTTTTACATGATTTATTATTATATTATATATTTAATTACGTTGAGAATAACAAAGAAAATTAATATACATCAACCTCATAACTACCTAATAAAACTCAGATTGAATCACAATTTTCAGTACAATCCCTACCAAAATATATAATAAGTCATATGTACTCAGCCTATAATACACTATAAACATAAAAACATATAACTAATCATGAATTATTGAGATTTAATACCATCCTAGTGACATTTAATCTTTACTAATCATCCTAATATCCAATGATCCACTATAAAACCATCAGTATATTCAGACATCTCATGGTTATACAAAAATTATTGAATCACTACAACCATTTTATAAACCTTTCATCTATCCTATTATCTAGTTCATGAAATGCTAGTAAATATAATCATGGTTGATTGAAATATGTTGAATTAAAAAAATATCACTTCCTAATAATCTCCCTTATAAATATATTTCTAGTGATCTTTGGAAGCTCTCCGTCACATATAATACAATAATATTATAAATATCTTTATTATTCCATTCATCCATTCCCCAATGAGGTGTGATACTACCTCAAAATATCCCAACCTGTTACTATGGTAATGATAATTTTTTGAATTTTGGATTACCTCTATATTTTGAATCTCCAAATCCATATCCTCAAAAAACATTATAATCAAATTATAATATGGTTCAATGTTCTTCACCTAATGATGGTGAAAATTTTTTTTAGCCAAGTGAGTTTAAATTTTTATATACCAAAAATAACTTCTATTCATTTACTTCTTCAAAGAATATTCATTAATTTCATTAACCCTATAATTTTTTTCTTATCATTTTTTACAGCTACATACTCTGATTCCATTGAATAGATAACAAAAAAAATTTGTAACATTAATGACCAATTGAAAGTTATTCCACTCTAATTAAATAAAAAACTAGTTTAATTTTCTATATATTCATATCAATAGAAATATATTATTATATAGACACTGATAATAGAAAATTCAGTCTAAATTACATGTCTAAATTTATTTTTCATTTCAAATATTGATGGATCAAATTTATAGTCTCTTATTATATATAATTGAATTCACCATATACCAACACAAAACTCCCACTATATGGGAAATTTTTGTCTGAGTGTAAATAATCTCATTCATCAATCATATAAATATGGAAGAATATGGACTTTCCCCATGTATATGGTATCGTCTTTTATTCTGTTTCTTATGACTCAGCTAATTTATAATTAGTATAAATTGTTGTAAAGAAATGGTGTCCTTTTTCCATTACATTTTTTTCAACGATTTTAAAGATATAATCTCTATGAGATAGATCTAATGTCATAGATTTCTAATATCATTCAATATTCAACCATTAAATTCAACTTGACTATCAATGATTTTTCATTTCAAATTTTTGGGATAATTCAAACATTCACTTCATGATACTCCAAGAATAAGGTCTAACTATCAAGAAGTCATCCACATATAAAATTAATTTGATAAATTTCTTATATTCCCATTACATTTGGTAAAAATTCATCATCATTTCTCTAATTGAATCCTTATTCTGACATGAATTTAAAAAATAAATCATTACATTATAAAGGGTCTTAGTTACTTCTAGAGTGGATTTTACTCAGTTTAAAAACATTCTTCTAGTTCCCTTCTTCTTATAATCCTATAAGATAGTTCTTCAAGATATTATCCAAATAACTATGAAAGAACATGTTTTCTCCTTCCATATTTCCAATAAATAGATATTCTAATGATATCGTGCTCAAAACTATATGGATGGTATAATTTCTAACTACTGATGAGAGGATTTAAGGGAAATTGAATCCTTATTTTTGTTGTAAAACCTTGACCATTAGTCCTATTTTTTAACTATTATTTCAATAATCCATTTCATTATCTTGTAAAACAATTTATTATATAGTTTTATATTAATTTATGGACGTTTAGTCTCCTACCATGATTTATTGAACATTATTAAAACCATCTCCTCAATCATATCTAACCACTACTATTTCTAGTACCTGAGAATTTCCAATTGTTTAGAGAATTCAGGTCCTCCACATCTGTTAATAGTTGATAATATAAATAATCCCAAAAATATTTCAATGGAATAGTGATTCTCATGGATCTCATTAACTGAGTTAGAAGATGTTATAATCTCATATCATATCTTCATAAAATTACATATACTTATGTCACTCCAACTTATTTTAATCCAATCTATTTTTAGTGGGTCTTTTTTTTGGACATACCCATGAACATAAGGTGATTTCATCACTCAAATATAATTTCTTCAAATTTATTCAACCTTTTATAACCTCAATGAGACCTACCTAAAAACCCAGTTTTTTCTTATACTAATTCCTACACAAGGTTCAATTACTTTTAAAAAAAATCTCATTAAATAGATATTATCTACAACTGATGATCTATCTTCTTTCGTTATCCAAAAGATGATATCCCAAAAAATTATCATTTTATCTGATAAAAAATGAATTTTGGAATATGAATCCATCTTATATTTGTCCTTATAATTAACATTTTCATATTATAAGCTATAAAACATATTAATAGGGTAATCTTTTAGTTTTTTATAGGCTATAATTCTACTAAAATTTTAACCCCAACCACTATTGATAGACTTTAGCTAGTGAGATATTTCATTGCATTGACTTATTCTTCCCAAATATCCATATGAATTCATCAGTGGAACATCGTGCTTTGAACATTATGTATCAATATCTAATTCAATATTTCATCCACACTATTCAATAATGTTATTCCGAGTACCATCTAAGAATGGAATATTTCCATCCTCTTATACAAGTTCCAAATATATTTTCTTTTGTAATCACCAATTTTTTTTATTCCTATTCACTTAAAAATCCTTACATATTACCTTTTATAATGTTTTGACACTAAATAATGGAATGAAATAAAATAAATTTATACATCAAAATTCTAATCTGTGTTTTCTTATATCATCATTGATAAATGTTTCATCATAGAGGGAAATAATGTTGGACTAATCATATGTAGATCTCCAATCATCCAATCCAAAAAGTTAAAATGGTTGGTTCCTATTATATCATCCATCATAATTAAAAGAAAACTCTATCAGTAATTTTAAAGAATAAAAATTTGGGACATGCCTATTTTCACATGATAAATCATTCGTATTCACTAATCTTTTTGAAAATTCCTTTATTACTCACTTAGGTGACCTATCCAAAAATGTAAAAATTGTAAATCATCAAAATTTATAATTTTGGAAACTCAAATCACATATAATCTTTTTCATCATGTAAATATTACTATATTTTACTTCACTTTCAACAATCATACACCTATGGTAAATTTTCCACATCCCATTTTCAAAACCATCCTCATAGATTGTGTTATTTCTATTCCCAATAGAAATTTGTTTTTCCCATAAACTATGGATATTATAAAATTCCATTAATTTTTAATATTCACCCAATTTTCATCTTGATATTGAATTCTCCTTTTCAAACACCATTGATAGATCAAAAAATTTCAAGGGATTATTTCGATAATTTTCTTAATACATTTCCAGCTATCCACATTTTATCATAAGATGATTAGAAAGATTCAACAGAGTCAATCCATAAATATTATTCCATATTATTAAATATAATTTTGTAATTATAACTCCCTTTTAGAATACTATCATATTTTTATCTACTTAGGGTCATTGATTTATAGATCTACTAATTGTGACCTTTTCAATGATTCCTGATATTCATTCTTCCTATAAATCCATAATTTTTTGGAAGTCCTAATTGACTATCTCTGAATCGATTCATGAGACATATCTTATAATGATTTATTTTTATTATATGATGGGTGACCATACCCTTCCATTATCATTAATGGATCTATAGGACTGCGCCTAATCTTACCTCTACTAGATCTCTTTATTCGTGGTTAAATTGAACATTTCATCAAAAGTCAAATCTATAATTTCACTGGAATTACAAACCATAGTAACCATACAATATTATATTTTATTAGGTGAAGAAAATTATAATAGAACCAATGATTCATCATAATATTAATCCATTACCACTTCAAGTTACTCAAAAACCATATCAAAGGCATTAAAATGATTTTTCTTTTGTCATCATTCTAGTAACATTATGTTGATGAATTGTCAAAAATGAAAATATTATTTCGGGAAATTATATTTTATTATATATCTCACACATTTTTCATATCATATATTATAGCATTCCTCTCCGAAATATTGAAATTAATATTTCCTTATAGAGACATCCTATCTAGAACCACTGTATTTCTATCCAGTTATTTTTATTCTATCTTCTCTCTTGTGTTAGGATTAACATCATTATATAATACATATTCATTGGATGAGAAAGTATTCAATAAAATCCTACAATACTAAAAATATATTCCATATAATTTATTGACCTTTATTGTCCCTTCAATAGGATGCATACTTTCCCAACTACAAGTGTCATAACCTCAATCCCTAATCCACAACATTTGTGACAACATGATGGGGAACCATAGAATATATGTTCCTTCAAGACTATGTTAAAACCACCATAACATTAAACTTTGATCCATCAAAATATCATTTATAGAAGACTTCATGTAGAGAAAAATGGATCTCCACACATTATCTTTTCATTGATAATGTTTACTGAACATTGGTAAAATTCTCAACCTACTCACCATAGAAATTTATCCTTTCTATAAACTAGAAAGATCAATAAAATTGAAGTAATTATAACAGAAATTAAGTGGAAATATTTTCTATAAAAATATGGATATAATTAATGAACATAGAGATTAGTGTGATTTGGATGTTGTGTCCTCTATGTATAAGAGAAATATTCTACTTTTTAATTATTATAATAAGAAGATATAGGTTATTAGAATTATATTTCAAAATACAAGTAATCCTTCCCAGTATTACATATCTATAATAAATAACAATTTTCATAGAAGGGACCACCCACATATATACATTTGGGTATCTGATCCACCTGTAATTACTTTCCTCTTAAACACATAGATAACTAAGCATGAAAAACTAATTTTTATTATCAACTAGTTGAACCATCATTTATACTGAAATTATAGACCTATATTAATCCATTATATATCCATTGATAGATGAGAACATAAGAATACCCTACTGCCACATTAGGCACCTCCTATTAATCATATCATCTTGTGCATTAAATTTTGAGTAACGTAATTACAAATAATGAACATCTGATTAGGGGAAAAATGCATCCCCTCTAATCAATGTACTATCTAGACTAAGGTAAATACAAGATATCCCATTTTCTCAATTATTTTTTCATTATTTATTTTTTTCTACATAAAATTTACAATAAAACATAATTACAAAAAACTATAAAAAAATTTCCCAAACCATCTTGTAAACAATCTTACTTTATTCAATTTAGTATAATGAATCTAGTATACCCCTGAAAAAATAAAACTCTCATATTAATGATTAATTAAAATCATCAATTTATACCAAAGAAATTTGGTAGGAATGAAAAAGTTTCTTTTAATGTTGCTTTATTATCAAATAATTTCATTGTCTCTATAGCTTTTAAAATAATTAAATATAATGGTAATTCTAAATAATAAATTGTATAAATTTATATTAATAGATAACCACAAATATATTAATTTCAATTAAAATTGTATAGAACCATTTTAGTAAGACTATAATTTTGAGTAGAAATTTGAATTTTTCTTTCTGATTCTAGTATATGGATAAAATTGTCTATTTTACTTAGAAGATGATTTCATATAAATTTTTTGACCACTTCATTAGTCCTAGAATAGGGGGTTTACCAAAAGAGGAGAATATGGTAGATATTTGATCCATTTTTATTTTTATGGAATAATAAATAGTTAATATTTATTAGATTAATTATTAATTTATTCATATAAGTTCATTTAGCCATTACATTATAACGGAGTGTCATGTTGAGATTTGTTCTCCACTATTGAGTAATAAATGGGGATTTATCCTTTGAGATGCATAAACTGGAGTCTGGTACCGAGGCCATTCTGGGTCCCATTTTCTTCTTGTTATTATTATTTATCATTTCTTTCTTTTCTTTTTCTCGTAATTTTTCTTCCTTCTACATCTCGTGTATTCCCTGCTATGATATTTTGATTCTTGTAACAGAGATAGGAGATATATATGTATATATATATATATAGTAAGAGTTTTAGGTGCCGACATGAAGCTCTCGATGAGCTAGATCGATGTGTGGAATTTGTGGACAGTCAAATCAACAGAAGATTCTGCGGTTTCCTCTCGATGGTAGGATTATTTTTATAGGTTCCTAAAAACTTCTTAAATTCTTAATTTCATGTTGTTTTAGACCTATTATTCTTGTAGGTTGTTCTTAGTGACCCAATCAACTGATTTTTGTGTTTAATGTGGAATTAAAGTTGATCTAGTGGCATCCCATTTTGGGTAACCAGGTTACACTACATGTAGAATAGGGTGACATGTCATGTGTCATTCCCATTTTGGGAATATTACAATTTAGGTAGTACACACCATGCATTGGTATACACACTATGTAATATTACATGGTCGTGTGGCTGAGTACCTGGGCATTTCTACCCAGGTTGGGGTACATAGTCATGTAGAGTACAGGTTAAGACACCATGTAGGGTAGCATGTATTTTAGAAGTATAGAGCTCAAACAAGTAGATAGCCATGGTGGTTGAGGGGCATCAGCATGTAGCCCATGTTGGGTACCCACCATGTATCAGTGTTACATGTAGTGTACTTGGGGTGTTTACATGACCAAGTCGGCGAGAATACACACCCATGTGGTTAGTTTGGGGATACATGTTGTATATGTTATCTACGCGCCGGATATGGTCCCCTTGTAATCCTTGATGGTTTTTCATGATCTATTTCCATGATATCATTGTTTGATATGAGAGAAATCCATCTTGACTTTTTTTTTCATATATCTTGATTGGGAAACCTGTAGAAGATTATGAGGACTCATAATGGGTGTTTTAGGGATTATACTTGAATTTGGAGGTTCAACCTCTAGTTATCGATTCCAATTTTCCCCAGAAAATGATAGTTGGAATAAATGATAGGTTTTTTGTTGAGACCAGCAATGTTTTAAATCATGAGCTATGATGATCCATGGGCTATCTCTTGTGGCATATTCCTAGAAGCTTTCTGGTGGGGATGTATTTTGTGCGAGATGTGTCCTTATATCCTATAAGTTTATGAGACCACAGGTTCTGAGGATTCCCTTTGGGATTCATGTACATATGATTTGTCCTAGGGACTCCCTTATAGGATCCATTACCATTGTACCATTTTTAGGATCACATGTATGATGCGTCCATTTTCCTAGTGCTTTTGAGGATCCCATGTAGCATTAATCTTCTACCAACACAACTATGGATCATGGGTAGGATTCCTTCGATTGTAAGTTCTCCCCAGAGAATTCTCATTTAGAGGCTTCCATGTTCTTCATTTTAGGGACCCAATGGGTCCATGTTGTTTGACTGACCTTGATTTATTCTGTCAGGTTTGGGTAGAGATGGTGTTGTGTGTCACCTAGATCCCATGCCAAACTGATGTTCCTTTAGGGTCATGGATGGAGTGTTAGGATGGGAATTCGGGCCACCGTTACTCATTTTTTATATCTGACTTGTATTTTCTGATACATGCTTCTTTGGTATCTAAATTAATCTGAGAGCCTTTGAGTAAGAAGAATGTGTGAGCTTCCTTTTTTAATACTAAATCACTTTTATATCTTTTGAGTAAGAATATCGTGTGATAATCCTTTTTTATGGAAAATTAGATCCTTTTAGAAGGAATACCATGTGTTCTTGCTTTTTTCTTTCCAAAGAACCATGGGAGACTTTTTGTATGGACATCATGACAGCATCCTTGATGTTTGTCAAGAGATCATGAGAGATCCTTATACCAGAGCCAATGGATTAACCATGATATCTTTTCTATAATTTTAATTGATGTGGTATGTTCTGATCCACCCCATTGTTAACAGTTATCTGATGGTCAAAAGGAAATGAGGGATCTTAGACCTCGGTTAGGAGAAGATCATGATAGCTCCCCCAAAATTCGATGGAGGTTGTACATTCTGATCCACCATATTAGAGATATATATATATATATATAATGTTGACATGATTAGACAGTCCAACCATGTGTTGAAGCAGATTGTGTCTAATGGGATTACAGAACCATGGATCAACTACTGTTGTAGTTTCATGTTATTTGATTCATATACACATGAATATTCATATATATATGTATAGGTATATATATGTATGGGACTATATGTTTATATGTATATAGATATTGAAGTCCACATCATCACTTTTCTAGTTAACTGGGATTAAAAACTCGATGTTTGATAGTGGTTTCACATTTTGGTTCCTCCCTTTTTAGTTGTTCCTCCTCAAGTTTTAATAGTTTTCTTTTTCATAAAACTATAGCATCAAATTTATAGGTTTCTTTTTTTGGTATCCTACTGATATTATTTCTCACCCTACATGTGCACCTTGGTGGACATGTGGACATTATGAATGTTTTTTGGGTTCGTCACGAGATACATGGTGGATGGGGATGAGGACTAGTGTTTCATGTTCGAAAGAAGCTGATTGTGTGGTTCTTATAATCAGGATGGTGCAGTTCGATTGTGTCTAGATACTAGGTACATGGTCTATCTCAGAGTTGGTACTAGAGCCCTGTAATTTTAATTTCAGTTTCTTTTCTACTCTAGTATTTTTATTTTCTTCCCAGTGGGTGAAAATTATTGTATTGTATGGATTGTTTTTCAGGATTTTATAGTTATTAATTTATTTTTACATCATGTTTTATTTAATTTATTCACCACTTAAATACTCTAGTTACTACATGTAGTGCATGATAGTTATATTTTTCTACTATTTTCTTTCACTGATTTGAGTTAACAGTCTACCCAATATGACCTCATAGGACCATGATACCAATCAAAAACCTCTACTATATGGGGAGGCACGGTTGAGGCCTTGTTACCCATAGGCTCCGACCATAAATATATGGTAATCCAGATCAGAAATTTCATAGTGGTTTCAAAGTTTTTCTTTTCGTGTTCTTTACTATTTTGGATATGGTGGATACGAGTATACGGAATGTTTTGGAACCTATGACGAATATCATACAGGTGCATGGAGAACAACTTTCCTAGTAGGAATTTATGGTTACCAGGGTATGGTATTGTTGTTCTGATCTACAATGTTTCAGTTGTAAACGATTGTTACATTGAGTGATTCTCTTTTTGTGTGAATGTTGGGATTTAGTATGGATCTCGGGCTCCTAGCCCTTGAAAGAGTCCATGGATAGTTTTTAATTCATGTATTGCAATGGAAAGAGGCATCTCATGCATCATTTTTTCATATAGTATTCACATCTTATATACCGACCAATGTCTGATTTTACAAAGGTTTGAGTCATTTTGGATTTCATGCATAGATATTTCACATTGATGGAAGGTTATGTGGATCTATGTTGAAGTGTTTTGTTGTGAGTAAAATAACCCATTACTCATGTATAGAAGGTGAATTGACCTAATAAGTCGATATGGAATGTGATGAATTTCCATTTAGCTCCTTGTACGGTGTTATTTCTTAGTTTTATGGTTATCTACATAAGTCACAGATTATGATTTCAATGCATACCATGACATTTTTTAAGAACTAGACCTCCATAGGTTATTTTTTCATACAAATACCAAATTAGGGTATGTTTAGTTCCACTTTTTCATTGGTTTTGGGACCTCCCATGAGTAGTTTCTTATGTGATTTCTTAGAGAGGATCATAGCCTTGTTGGTCATCTTTTATGTTTTTTAACTTTTTGGTTGTGGTGATATTTTCCTACTTTTTAGCGGTTTTGATCTTTTCAGCGAGGTGTTAGACCTAATAGCCACGTTCTGGGGATTTTTTTGTAATTTTAGTTGGGAAACCTATAGTCCCTTGGTTTAAAATCATACCCTTGTAGGTTGACATAAATTTTGTTCAAGGGTAGTATGTGTGAGAGGTAAGACCATGTTCTTATATCATGGTTTAGTTTGTTAGATTTTTTTATTTCTTTTTTGAGACTGATTCATGGTAGATGCTTGTGTTCTACGTTATAGGAATGTTGATGCCTTCATATTTTTAAAAAGAACCTTGGGTTCTTTCTTTCAATACTGGGTTTGACAGGTACGAATTTCAAGGTGCCTGGTCGGGTCGACCTATTTTTCTGATCTTTCTAATGTAGTCAGAGCGTGGCTTGATGCTTTTGACTGGAATGATGTTGTGTGATTTGCGGTCGTGTAATAAATTATGTTATATGTGAGGTTCTTGATTTTTAATGGGAGTTCTATGTGAGATTTTGGAAAATTGAAATTGACACATTGTTTAGATATGTTATCTTAGTCTTGAAATGGATGACTCACTAGAGTATGAGTTGAGTGCTATAGATAAAATTGGGTTATGTGTGGGTATATTTTGAATCGTAAATCATCATGTTTCTAGGTGTGAGCTATAGAAAAATGTTTTTCATTATTTTTTATACTTGGATCATAGGAGGTGTTTTAGAATTGCACTCTGTGGTTGAGGTGGAATCGTCAAATGATGGGTTTCATTGAGACTGTAGGCTAGTGGCTGAATCATGTTCATGTTTTGACATGACAATTAGTGTGGCTTGGATGGAGAGGTATATTTTCTTGGTGGAATATTAGTGTTCTCAAATTAGAGATGATCATGATCTATCTTGATTCCTCTAGAGTGTGAAATGAAGTATTCAGCCATACAGAAATATCATATTCTTCAAAATTTTCTTCTTTGTTGAGCATGGGATCCTAGTAAGGATGTGCTTTAGGAGTGGTGTAAGGTTAGCCACATGGAGGGGAGTGAACCATTGGCCATTTGAAGATGGTGACCCCCATTTTCAGTTGAACTTTGTTGTTTACCATGATCCATTGGGATCAATGATTTTTTTTAGGTAACGATTATGGTATTCTTATATAGTGGAGTACCAGATCGGTCGGAGTAAAATTTATTCGATGAAGATAGAAGTTGTTGATGCTATAATTATGCTTGTTGGATAGTCCAGATAACATGCTTTTTTATATTCATGGGACAAAAGCATGGTTGTTATTCCATTCACTAGGCTTCTTGGGGAAAATTTAGTTAATTTTGGGGGGTTTGTAATGAATGTAGTTTTTCCATACTAAAATCTTCATTTTATGTTTGAATTTTTTGATTTCAGATGCCCATAATTGTGTAAAATATTTTATTACCAAGTAGATGATCTTAGATTGTTTTCATTACCACTCCATTGGTCGTGGAGTAGGGTTTCTATTATAAGAAAATATTTTCGTATAGATCTAAGTCGTTCAAATTTTGACTGAATAATTAATATTAAATATATTTTTAATTAAATAGTCAATTATTTGTATAGGTTTTCTTGACCATAAATGATTAATGGAGAATTATATTGTTTTTTTGTCTCCACCATTCATTCCAAAATAAATATTTTTCATAGTTAAAATATAATCATCAGTCAGGAGCTGGGGCCCGCTCGGGCCCCTTTTTCTTATTTTCCTTTATCATTTTCTTCTCATTATTTTCTCATTACTTTAATTTTTTTATTAATTCTTATTCTTGAGTAAGCCCCTCCCATGGATCATATGTTGTGTGATCAGGAAAGTATATCGGGAGGGAGAAATATAAGGATAGAGGAAGAGTGGATGGTTCCTCTGTGAGGCTCTCGGTGAGGTGAATTGATGTATGGCAACCAAGCACCGTCAAATCGACTGAATCTTCGGTGGTATCTACATGAATTTTGGTTCATTTTTAGATTTTCTAGATAACCCCATTAAATTTATTTTCCATGTTTTTATTTCCTTGTAATTCTTGTATTCAGTCCTTCGTGGTCCAATATACTGATTTGGGGAGTTTAAATTTGAGCTTTGGGTGATCAGTGGGTTTCCTGCCTGGGGAAACCATGTTATATGGTGTGCAGTTTGGGGTGAAACACCATGTGGTATTTCTATTTTGAGAATATGAAGTTTGAAGGAGTACACACCATGTTTGGGTTATACAAACTATGTACTAGTACTTGGAATTGGGGGTGAGTACCTGGGTTGTCTATTAGTTTAGGGGTACACGATCATCTAGAGTACATGTCCTTACCCATTTATGGTAGCATACAATGTAGAAGTACATCTCTTGGCCAAGTAGATAGAAAATCTGGTTGAGGGACAAGGTAATGTACCCCATGATGGGTATACATCATGTACATATGTTACATGTTGTGTACCTGGGATGTTTACATGCCGAGGACGACGAGAATACACACCCATGTAGCGTGTTGAGGGTACACACCGTGTATGGTCTCTACATGTCGGGTACTATATCCTTGTTACCCATTGATGGTTTTTCATGTTTTCTTTCCCATATGTTAGATTTTTTACCTAATAGTAGTCCGTTCTTAGTATTTTTCTTCATAGATCACAGTGGGGAAATCTTTGGATCATTCTAAGGACTCTTAATGTATTTTCAAGGGAATATATCTAAATAGATAAGTTCTTCCTCAATTTATCTATCCCAGTTATCTCCTAATATTGAGACATTGTCTGAATGATAGGATGGGTTTTTGGACTAACCCAATTTGGGATCTTTATTTATGATGATCCATAGGTTATCTATCATGAAATGTTCCTAGCAGTCTTCTGGTGATGATGTCTCCCAAGTGAGATGTGTCCTTCTTGCCTACGAGGCTAGAAGACCTGTTGTTCAATGGATTCCCTAAGGGATGTTTGTACCTATGATCTGATCTAGGGAGTACCTTGTAGGATCCCTTACATGTGTACCATCTCTGGGATCCCTTGTAGGATGCCTCCATTTTCATGCTGCTTTTGAGGATTATATATTGGATTTTTCCATTAATGATACAGCAAAGGATCCTGAGTAGGATGCTATCAATTGTGAGTTTTCCCTACAGAATACCGAGTACGATTCCTCTTAGTTATTGGTTTTATGAACCTGGTGGGTGAACATTTTTTGACTGAACCTGAGATGTTGTGTCTGGTTTGGGTAGGGATGGTTTTTGGGTGCCACATAGAACATGTTCTATAGCGATGTACAAATGGATCTATGGATGGAGTTTTGTTCTAGGTGTTTAGTCCACCCACAGATGATGTTTTATATCTAACTTGGTTTTTCTGATGCATAAATGTTTACCAAAGGTTCTTCCTGGTTGGTGGATGTGAATCCAAACATGAGGTGTCTTTATTCTTATTGGTATGTGTGGATGTTTTTCTTGGGATTCAGATTTTAAGACTTTTTATTTTTTATATTTTACTGGTACACCCAGAGTTACTACATAGGACATGGCAGTCGAGCAATTGAGTAGGAAGACCTTGTGGGCATCCTTTTTGGTTTCTAAAGGACAATAATAGTCTCTGCATTGGAATACTGTTTGATATTTCTTTTTTGATTTCTAAATTAAAGTGAGAGCCATTGAATAATAAAATCGTGTTATCTATCTTTTTTGAATCGATAGGACTGTGAGATCCTTTGAGTAGTAATACTATGTGAGCTTCCATTTTTATGTCTAAAGGGCTAAGAGATCCTTTGGGAGATAAATAGTGAGATCTTCCTTGAAGTGTCCCAAAGGATCGTGAGATCTATTGGAGCTAGAGCCAGAGGATTGACCATGACATATCCATTGGAATTTGGATGGTGGTGGTACATCCCATTCAACCCGACAGTTATCGTTTATAATAAGGTCAAGAGACAGTGAGGGATTTTGGACCTAAGATAGGATTTGATCATGGGAGAACCCCTATAATGGGATGGTGGTGGTTTTTCCTAATCCACCGCAATAGATACCTATCAATATATATAAGGTTTATGTGATCATAAAATCCAACCACGGGCTAAAGCAGATATATGTCGATTAGGATTACATATCAAATGATGGAATAATGATGTGGCTACATGTTATTTGATTCAAAAACTCATGAATATTCAAATTTATGTATATATTTATAGGTATGTGACCATAAATATATATGAATATAGATATGTAAATACATAGTGCCCCATTCCCAGTTAACTCGGATTATGGACCTAAGGTTTGACTGTGGAATCCCGTTTGGTTTACTCTCTTTTTAGTTTTGCCTCTTCCATGATGAGTAGTTTATTTTTTATACACATATAATAGCCCATTTATAGGTTTCTTGTCAGGGTAGATTCATGTGATTCTTTCTCACCCTGCATGATATCTATACTGTACGTGTAGACATGATCTATACATTTTGGGTTTAGTACAAGATGCAAGGTTTATGGGGATAAGGCCAAGTGTATCTCGTTAGAGTATAGTTGTTTATGTGCTTCTTTTGATTGGTCTTGGGTATTTTAGTACTGTTTAGAGACTGAGTACCTGTTATGGATCAAATTTGGTATTATATCCATCTACTTTTAGTTTTAGTTTATGTTTTAGTCTTATAATTATATTGTCAGCCTAGTGGGTGTCTACGATTGTATGTTATGGATAGATATTTATTCTCTCATTGTTTTTTATTGATTTTTATAGCACGTATTATTTTAGTTTTTTATTATTTTCTCACTCTGTTTACTTTCTTTTTTGTCTGATAGAGAATTTTTTCATATGATTTCTTACTCTTTTATGATTTAATAGTCTCTACACAATCACCTCATAAGCCCTTCCTATTAGACATCACCCTCTAGTGTATGAGGATCCACACTTGAGGCCTTGTAACCCACCAGCTTGGAGCACTGGTTTAGTGGAATTTGTGTTGTGACATTACAAAGTGGTATCAGAGGTTTTATTTTTTGAGTCATTACTATTTCAGATATGGTAGATAGGAGTATTTGGAAGGTGTTGAAACCATTGATGGATATCGGACTGGTGTGTTGAGAAATGTGTTCTGGTAAGAATTCTTGGTTACCAGGTTATGGGATTACTATTATAATTTTTTATGTTACTATTGTATATGATTTTCACCTTGATCGATGAACATGTTGTGTGTATGTTATAATTTACTATGGATCTATAGCTCTTTTCCATTAGGAAGTGGCCTTGGATGGTTTTTGATACTTTGATGCCAAACGTAAGAGGCGACCCATGCATCATTTTTTTCATCTGGGATTCACATCCTTTAGGCCAACCAATAATTCATTTTACTAAGGATTGGGGCCTTTGGGCCTGCATACACACATATTTCACATTAATGGTAGGTTTTGTGGTTCTACATTGATGTGTTTTATTATGAGGCTGATGAAATTTCCCCCTTTCACATGAGGTGTAGTGACCTAGTATGTCTATAGATGTATAATCATTTTTCTGAGTACGTTTCTAATGGATACCTACACTTTTCTTGTGAACTATATGTCTAGGGTTATTTCCTCATATGGATAACCATTGAGTGTCAGTTCAGTTCCTCTTTTTCATTAGTTTTGTGACCTCTAGAGAGAAGCTTCTTCTGAGAGTTCTCGATGAGGATCAGGTCCAGGTTAGTCTTTTTTCAGTTTTTCACCTTGTTTTTCAAGGTGATCATTACCTATGTTTGAGGGGTTTTTACATTTTGGATGCGGTGGATTGACCTTGTGACCCATTTTTGAGTCTTGAAATATAGGTTTTCGTGGGATACCTAGAGTCCATTAGTTTATGCATGTACCATGGTAGGATGAAATCCGTTTTGTTCATGGGTAGTCGGTGTGAGAGGTTGGCCCATATTCATAGATTCTTATTTAGGCAGTGACATTTTTTTACACTCATTTTAAGAATGAAATATGGTAGATGCTAGAGTTATATGTTATAGGTAATTTGATGTCTTGAAATTTTATCAAATAATGATGGGTTTATGTTTTTCAAGAATATATTAAATGATAATGACTTTTTGGTTACCTAGCTTAGTCAACCATATAACAAGCCTGCTCTTTATTACACACTTAACATGATTTATTACATTAAATAATCACATGATAAAACAATGAAGATCAAGATGTCTAGTGTATTTGGGGCTTAGTAACATAACATATAAATTTAAGAATAAAAAGCATCATCATTATTGAAAACATTCTTTACATGACAACTACATTTCCTTGTACTTAGCATTACATTTCATAACCTGAGGATATGCATAAGAAAATGGTTCTCTATAATGCTCAGTAAGGTAATAAACATAGAATAACAAGAGAAATAAAATACATGATATTAAATATTTATATAAATGGAGAACAAGAGAAAAATGAACATAAATCAATGGTAAATCATGATAATCATAACATGGAGATGTGGCAACGACACTTAACATGGAATTAGCATGTCACATGGATCATTGCACACAGAGCATTAGTAAACCCTCATTGCACATGAAACACGATAAAAACATCATTTATCTTGAATTGAAATAATTAAACCCCCGTTTCACATGACTTATCATGATACAATTCATTACCCAATGCATTGGAGAACTATTTGGGTGCACCATTTCTTAAACATTTCATTTCCTGCATAAGTGATCCACGAGGATCATAATACATGGTTTCATTAAACATCATCATTTATTCCATGATAAAGAAATGTGGAATTAATAAAGGAAACTCTATAATCAATATTTAAATGTGTATAATGATGAATTCCCTTGATAGAAAAATGGGCATGTTATTCACTACATAATTACTTTGCCTTGGAAAAATGTGGTGGAATTTCGGCAGCATAACGGTGTGACATAAGAAGTCATAAAAAATATTGATGAAAGAGAAAGGGGTGTATCATCATATTTAAATGAAATGGACTATAATTTGGGTTATATATATACATTTCCCAAAAAAATTTAATGGAATTTAGATTCATGAAACAAAGGAATTTATTGAATGTAAATGCGGAGAGACAATCCCTTTCAGAATTTTGGCATAGTAATGGGTGTACATGGGGGAATTTAATGAGAGAGAAATGGGTGTATGATCATTCAAACATAACAAGGTTAGTATGGGGGATGTTCTAAATCATATCCTATATTTTATAACTAAAAATAAAATGGCATAACAATATTAAGAAACATGGATAAAAAAGCATGTAGGAATCCTTTACTTTGAAGTGTGATCCTAATGGCTTCGAAGAGGCATAATATAAGATTATTGGGAGCTTGGGGTGCCTTGGGAGGATTCTAGAGAGATGAGGGAAGAGGTCGGACGAACTCCAAAGGCATTGAGTGATGAGGATGAAGGATCTTTTGGGGATTTACATATGAATGGAGAGGGAAATCATTATTATTTTGGTTTGGGACCCCACACATTAATCTAATAAAAACAACAAACCAGCACACGGTTTTGGCACAAGTTTTTGGCAAAAGGGGAGTATAAAACAATATTTTATAAGGCCTATATCAGATATTCTTAAAATAATAGGGTTTCTTATGTGGAGGTGAGTCACACTATCAAGGAAAATAATTTTAAAAGATGAAATGTTTTATATGCTTTGAAGGGTCCACTATGCTTTGGAAAATAAATCAAACAAACCCAAAATCACATCATGATAATGGTAAAACATATATTGTCCAAACATTATGTTTATTATATTTTATTACATCACTATTGGATCATTATGATGTCATAAAATACCATATATATATTAAGGGTATTTAATTTTTAACAAAAAATTTGACCTTCTCAAAAAATTATGAAAAATTCAACATTGGATAATTTTTAAGTCCTTATTCCAAAAAAATATTCATTTTACCAAAATAATTTTCTAATTATGTGAGTTTTTACTTATAAAAAAAATCTGACATTTATCGAAATATCATGGGTTTAGACAAAAACAGCTTTCAAACATTAATAAAAATTACAATTGAATTCATAAAATTATATGATCATTTATATTTAAAAAACTTAGATTAATAATAATAATAATAATATTTTATTAAAATATTATTTAATTCCAATTTCCATTAATTCATAAAAAAGGATTTCTTTGTTGAATATTAAATAAAATTACTATATGCTCTTTATAAACTATTTACAATGTAACAATAATAAAATGAATGTATATTCTATATTATATAAAATAATAATGCACATAATCATAGTATTAAGGACTTGTTACATAACCCCTTATAACACCAGCATAAGACAGAAGGGTAATGTGTGTGATGGTGATAGACTCTTGGGGTGTCTCGGATAACATCGCTCAGGTGGTAATCTCTATTAACTTCCACTTCTACCATAGTCTATTCCACTCAAACATAATGTGTTCATGATCGACCTGGGCTTGGTCAAGAGTGAATCCCAATGATGCATCCTCTTTTCTGAGCTCAGATAAATGTGCTTCATTTGGGGAAAGTCTACTGGATGAGGTCATCGCTTCCTTTTTTTAGTAAATTGGATTTGTTAAAGACCTCTATTTATATTAATCATGTGATCACTATTCAATAACTATATTAGCAATGGACACAATTATTAATGGTATTTTAAAAACCAAAACACTGAACAATGTAAGTTAATATGTTTTACATAACCATATGAAGACTTTTCAATAGACAAAGAGGAATTTTCATTAATGAATTTTTGTGTCGTACAATCTTCCCCACTTAAGAAATTTCACCCATGAAATTTCATTTTCCCACACAAAAGAGGATGTGGATTACTTTTTTTATCACTTCCTCTAATTTCCACATCGCTTCAAAAAACATTTAGATTCTCCACAACAGCTTGACAAGGATCACTATATTATTTCATAGAACTTTTTCTTTACAATATATGATCTTAACTGGTTGCTCCTCGTAAGAAAGAACATCCTCTGGTTGTACTACCTATGAAGAGTGTACATGTGAAGGGTCTTGTATGTACTTCCATAACATGGATACATGAAAGACGTCATGTACTTTGGACATGATAGTTGGAAGAGCTAGTCGATAGGACATAGCCCCGACACGATCATGAATCTCAAAGGGGCCTTTGTACCTAGGACATAACATCCCCTTATCTCTAAACCTCATGACCTTATTCCTTGTTGATTTTCATGGAAATACCATGCCTTCAACTATTAACTCAAGGTCTCATCGATAGATATCTGCATAACTCTTCTATCGACTCTGGGCTGCCATGATATGATGCGGAATTGTTTTTACTCTATCAACCATTTCTTTGTCCATTTTAGCCCTATCAGTTACGCTCACCGACTTCATCCCAACATGATGGTGTTCTGCACCTCTTCCTATAAAGGGCATCATAAGGTGTCATTCAAATGATTGAGTGGAAACTATTATTATAAGAGAACTCAACCAGTGAAAGATGTTGATGACATCCTCCATTGAATCCCATTGAGCATGCTCTCAACATGTCCTCATGTGTTGGAATAGTCTACTCAGATTGGACATCAGTTTGAGTATGATAATTAATACTAATGTTCATCTCAGAATCTAGATCATGTTGAATACTCTTCCAAATTATAGAGGTGAATATTGGATCATGATCTGATACAATCGATAGTGGTACCCCATACAGCCATACTAAATCTCTGATGTATATCTGTGTTAGTTGATCCAATGAGAAATCCTCTAAAATTTCAATAATGTGTGTATAATTTATCAGAAAATCGTCAACAACCTAGATTTCATTATTTCTTTTTGGTTTCTTCATAGGTCTAGTGACAAAGTCCATGGTGATGTTCTCCCATTTCCATGCTAGTCTAGGAAATGGTATCATAATCCCCTTAGACTTCTGCCTCTCTGCCTTCACATGCTGACACACCAGAAACATTGATGTATACTTAGTGATATCCTTATTTATATTATCCAACCAATAATTCCCTCAGATATCTCGATACATATTTTTCTTTCCTCGGTGGATAGATAAATTTGAACTATGTGCATCATCCAAGTGTTCCTTCTTCAGTTTCGAAGTTGATAGAACACATAGTCTTATCCCAAATATCACAATTCCTTATTCATTGACATTGAACTCTGAGTATTTCTCTTTTCTAATAGCTTCTACATTCTCTTTAATTCCCACATCACCATTTTGTTAATACTTTTTCTTTTCCAAAAGAAACGGTTGAGCAATCAATTGTAAAAGGATTGATGATGTTACTTTTTTTATGATTCCCATGTACATCTTAATCAAATATAAGAATCTTGGATTTTCTCAATTATCATTAATGATAGAATCACAAGGTCCATTCTACATAGAGAATCTGCCACCTTGTTCGCTTTCCCATGGTGGTAAGGGATTGAGCAGTCATAGTCTCTGATCAACTTTAACCATCATCATTGGCGCATGTTCAAATCTTTCTGGGTGAATATAAACTTGAGTATTTTTTGGGCCATATAAATTTCACACTTCTCCCTAAAGAGATAATGCCACTAAATTTTTAAATAGAAGATCACCGCATCCATCTACATATCATGTGTTGGATAGTTCTTCTCATGAACTTTTAATTGCCTTGAAGCATAGGCAATGACTTTGTCACTTTCCATCAACACATAGCCCATTCCCTTCTTCGAAGCGTCTTTGAATACCAAAAAACATTATCTACTTCTGTGTAATGTATTCATGGACACAATGATAATCCTCCTTTGGACTCCATGAATATTTCATCACATTCATGACTCCATGAAAACATTACTCCCTTCTGAGTTAGCTTGTTATTAGGGTTGAACAATAATGAGAAATTTCTCACAAATCATTGATAATATCCAGCTAACCCAAAGAAGCTATGAATATCCATTACTGATGTTGGCTGCGTCCATCCCTTTTTTTCATCATTCATCGAGGTATCCATATATATCCCATTTCTTTTGATGATATGGTCCAAGAATGAGACATCCTTCTACCAGAACTCACACTTGCGGTACATTTCATAGAGATTATCATTTTTCAAGGTCTGTAGTATAGTTATTAGATGTCACTCATTATCCTAATTGGATTTTTATTATATTACAATATAATATATAAATAGTACCACAAATTTGTTGAGGTAATCTCTAAAGACTCTATTCATCAGGTCTATGAACATTTCTGGAGCATTAGGGAGTCTGAAATTCTTTACTATGAATTCATAGTGCATGTATCTTGTATGAAAAGCGGTCTTGGGGATGTCTTCCTTCATCACCCTTACTTGATAATATCCCAACCGCAAATCTACCTTGAATATGTATTTTTCTCCAAGTAGCCGATTTAACAAGTCATCAATTTTTTGCAGAATATACTTATTCATTATCGTGATTTTTTTAAGCTCGTGATGATCGATGAAAAGGCACATTGACCAATCATTATTCTTGATGAAGAGGACTGCTACTCTCCATGGGGAAGCACTTGGGCATATAAATTCTTTATCTAGATTCTATTTTAGTTTTTTATTCAGCTCGTCATGTTCCACAATAGGCATTCTATATAGAGTCTTGGATATTGGAATCATCCTAGGTTTAAGATCATTTGAGAATTCAATAACTCTTCTAAGAGGAAGACAATGAAATTTCTCAGGAAACACTTTAGCAAATTCTCTCAGAATAGGAATGTCTTCAAGGATTGTAGCCTCCATAGAATCAATCAACTGAGCTAGATAAGTGTTCTCATTGGGAAGTAATTTCCACACTTGATACGATGGACCTAAAGAAGTTTCACCTTCCTCCTTGAACTTGTATAGAATAGGGGGTCGAATCTCCACATGGATAGTCATTTCCCTCTCAAAAAAATTTATGTTGGATCTATATAATGAAAGGAAATAGATGCCAATAATTGCATAAAATTCCATCATAGTGAGAATGATGAATTTCACCGGGATGTTCAATCCACCTATTATTGCAGGATAGGAGTTATATTCATGGGATTCAATGATTTCCCCATTTGAAATACTCACCGACATCTTTACTACCATGATTTTTGGTGGTGTTGGTATTGTTGTACTAATGTTTTGGGATATTAAACAATGAATAGAACCTAAATCAAAAGGTACATTTGTAATTCATGAATGAATAAATAGCATACCTATCACCACTTCATTTTCGGGGTTCATATTGATGGTAGTGATGTAAAAAGTTCACCCTTACTGTCTTCAAGGTTGTTGGTTGGCTCCTAAAACCCATTGATTAGGGAACTAATTTGCACGGTACACTGGTTCTTTGAAGTTAATGAAATGAACAATGTGTTGAGAGTCAAATGGATAATTCCTCTCCTATATCGCAACTGTGTCTATTTCTTGTCTGCAGTTAATGGATATGTTCCCCTATCTTCCACACCTAAATCATTTCCTTGTCCCCTTCATGAAATTTCTAGGGTGCTTCTTTCTGCACCCTTGGCAAGTGGTGTGATGGATTTTCTTAGCACCATTGGATTTATCCATAATGCTGCTAGAATTTAAATCCACATTATCATTATTATCCCCATGATACCCATGAAATTTTCTGAGCTACATTTCGACCATGAGGGACATCCAACAATTTCCTCGTAGCTATTGAAGTAAAGGATCACCAGGGATTTCCACAGGCTGGGTTTCATCCCACCAAAGAAGCGGTCAAGCATGAATTCGGGGGCAATGAAACATCTGAAGGCATATCATGCAACACTTGTGATGTTTTCCGCATACGCTCTGATAGATTCATCATCTTTTTGCTTGATTCAAAGGAGGTCCCTTTCCGTTTTAAGCCGGATGGTGTGCAGAAAATATTTATCAAAAAACATCTTCTGGAAATCCATTCATTTCAATTCCTCGATCTCCCCCTCAGGCATCTTATTTTTGATCAATGTCCATCATTGATCTTCTTCACCCTCCATATGATATGTAGTAATGAGAATCTTATCTTGTTCATAATAATAAAGGATGGAGAAGAAAATTTCAATGGATTCGGTCAATTTTTTGGTGATTGAGGGATCAGTTGATCCATTAAAATTAGGAGGCCTTTGTCTCATGAAGCTCTCGATTGCGACTTGTTGTTTATTAAGGGGGTTGAATGGTTTTTTTAAACCATGATTCTATTAAATTTTTTTGTGAACTTTGAGAAATTCATGATAATTAATGTGGTTCCTACTCCCATCTGATTAGGAATCTCATTAGCACAGTCATCACATTGATCTACACAGCAGCTGTTTGCCCGAGTCCTCCTATTACCGATCATTGGCTTGAAAAAAATTAAATTTTGTGGTAACAGATGAAGGGTAATCTTTGGAAAAAATAGATGAATTATAAATATATTTTATTTACTTAACTTATGAATTTATTTGCTTCAATATATGTTACCCATGATCGAATTCTGACATATATTATTTGGATGTTTTTTTAGTTCCCTTAATAATGGTTCATAATATGATTGTGTATTTATATATGCATATCCCCTTGGATATTCCTAACCTAGAGTGCAACACGGCCCGTTTTCTTGTACCAGGATACCCCGGGTCTAGCTTGAATCACCTTGTCGCAGTTCACACCCCTAGATACATTAGTGAAAGAGTTGTCTCTACCTACTCGTATCTAGAAAGGGATGTATTTTATTGATATACACTTACTCAATACCCAAAAAAACATAGGTAATTTTTTATTATTCTTATTCTTGTCTCTAAGGCTACACTAGGGTTTTCTAATCCTAATCCCAAAAATAACTAAACTTATCCTTTGATACCAACTATAACAACCTTGCTCTTTATTACACACTTAACATGGTTTATTACATAAATCCTACACTTGAAATAACATAAAATATCAAGAGTTCTTGTGTATTTGGGGCCTATGAACATTACATAAAAACTTAAAACATAAAATGCAGCATCTTTATTAAAAACATCCATTACCTGACAACTACATTCCCCTGTACGTAGCTTTGCATGTGGTAACATGAGGACATGTATAAGAAAATTGTGAGCTATAAAGACCTGTAAAGAAATAAACATTGAATAACATGATGAATAAAATAAATTTTAGTAAATAGTCATATTAATGAAGAACAAGAGAAATATGAAGAGAAAGGCATGATAAATCATGGTAATACTAACATGGAGATTTGGCAACAACACTTAACATAGAATTAAAATGTTCTAAGGCTCATTGCACGTGAAGCTTGAGTAAACCCTCACTGAACATGATGCATGATTAAACCCACGTTTCACATGAATTAGCATGATTAAACATCCATTTCACATGATGTATCATGATACTATACTTTACCCAATGCATTGGAGGGCAATTAGGGCACACCCTTTCTTAAAAATTTCCATTCATGCATAAGTGTTCCACAATGATCATAAAACATGGATTCATTAAACATTATAATTTATTCCATGATAAAGGAATATATAATTAATACATTAAGCTCTATAATCAATAGGTAAATGTGCATAATGTTGAATACCCATGATATAGAAATGGGCATGGTATTCACTACACAATTACTTTGGCTTAGAAAAACGTGGTGCAATTTCGGCAGCATAACGACATAACATAATAATTCATAAAAAGAAGGTATATTAGAGGGAAAGGTTTGTATAATCATATTTAAATAAAATAGATAGTTATGGGGTACTATACAAAAATTTCTCAACAATTTTAATGGAATTTAGATTCATGATACAAAAGAATTTTTTAAATGTAAATGGGGAAAGAGAAATTCCTTTCGTAATTTTGGCATAATAACAGGTGTACATGGGAGGAATTTAATGAGTGATAAATGGGTATATTATCATTAAAACATAAATAGGGAAGTATGGGGTATGTGATAAATCATACCCCAAAATTTATAATTGAAAATAAAAGGGCATAATAATATTATAAAAAATGGATAAAACAGAAAGGTAGAAATCCCTTACTTGGAAGTGTGATCCCAAAGGCATGAGAAAGGCTTGAGAGAGGATTCATGGTAGCTTGGGGAGCTTTGGGAAGATTATAGAGAGAGTATGGAAGAGGTTGTATGAACTTAAAAGTCTTTGAGTAAAGAGTAAGTGGTATCATGGGTGGGATTATATTGGAAAGGAGAGGGAATTATTTATTATTTAGGTTTGGGACACCGCACATTAAACTAATCAAAACCAAAAACCAGCCCATGGTTTTTTCCCATGGATGTTTCCAAAGGGTAGTGGAAAATAATAATTTATATGTCAAATGGCCGAACAGCTTATAATAATAGGGTTGATTATTTGGAGGTGAGTCACACTCTAAAGGAAAACAATTTAAAAATACAAAATGTTTTATAAGCTTTGAAGGGTCCACTAAAGCTTTGTAAAATAAATCAAACTAACACAAAATCAGGATATATTATTAGTAATGTATATATTAGAGAAAATAATTTTTATATTATTATATTGCATCACTATTCAGTAATTATGATGTCATAAAACACATTATATATTTAAACGGTATTTAATTTTTACCCAAACATTCGACGGTCTTAGAAAATTTTGAAACATTATTCACTATTAGATAATTTCGAGGCCCTGATTCCAAAAATAATCTTCATTTTACCTAAATAATTTTTTAAATATGTTAATTTTTACTTTTAAAATAAAAACCGTCATTTATCAAAAATTTATAGGTTTTGACAAAAACAGCTTTCTAACATAAATAATAATTAGAATTAAATTCATAAAATTATACGATCATTTTTATATAATAAAATTTTATTTAATAATAATAATATATTATTAAAATATTATTTAATTCGAAAATCCATTAATTCATCAAAATATATTTGTTAGTTTAATATTAATTAAAAATATTAGTTGCGCTTTAAAAACAATCTACAAAGTAACAAAAATAAAATTAATGTATATTTTTTGTTATATAAAAAAATATTTCACATAATCATAGTACTAAGGTATTGTTACATAACCCCTTATAACACCTTAATAATACAAAAGGGTAAGGTGTGTGAGTGTGACAGACTCTTGGGTGACTCGGATAACATCTCTCGGGTGGTAACTCTATTAACTTTCACTTCTCCTATAGTCAGTTATGCTCAAGCTTAACATGATCAAGCACTACTGGGGCCTGTTTAAGAGTGAATCCCAATGACACCACCTTCATTCCAAGCTCTGAAAAATGGGCTTCATAATGGGAAAGTCTACTAGATGATTACATCGCTTCCTTTGTCAGATTAAATTAGATTTTTTAAAGACTTATATTTATAATAATCATGTCATCACGGTTCAACAACTATATTAGCAATGGTGACAATTCATAACGGTATTTTAAAAACCAAAACATAGAAAAAAATAAGTACATAAATTTTACATAACCATAAGAAGTCATCTAAATATACCAAGTGGAATTTTCAATAATCAATTTTTGGGTTGTTACAAACCATTGTTTCCACTTTTCCTAATGAAGTTTGAGTGTGGGTAGACGCTCGTGACTAAAATGGCGTCATGTGACTGGTGGTCTTGGAATAAATTATAGCACAATTGAGGTTCCCGATTTTGAAATCGTATTAGAAGAGAGATTCCAGATATGTTAAACTGACCTACTATGTACCACAGTCAGGTTAGCCTTATAATGGGTGGCTCACTGGAGTATGAGTCATTTATTAAAGGTACACCCTAGTTATGTCAGGTATAATTTGAACTGTAAATCTAGATGTGATCAGAGGATCGATCTTTTTAAGAGATTACATGGACTTGGGTCCAAGGATTTGTGTTATAATGTCCCCTAGTGGTTGAGGTGCCCTCATTAAATGGTGGGTTTCTATGAGATGGTCAAACCATGGCTAAATTCGGGTCAGTTTTTGAAAGGAATGTGAGCATGGTATAGAGGGAGCTGTATACTCCTCTGATGGAGTCTTAGTGTACTTATGATAGATATTATGATAATCTATCTTGATTCATCTTGAGTATGATTAGATAGCACCAGACTAATGCCAAGATCATTTTCTTCTAATTGATGGTCCATGTTTAGGAATGAGACTTTTTGATGTTGTGCTCGAGGAGCGGTGTAAGGAAATCCATGTGGTGGGGAGTGCACCATTGGCTGTTTGAGGGCGGTGAACCTGATTTCCCATTTAACTTAGGCTTTAAAAATGAGTTTTTGGGCTTGGTGTGTTTTTTGATGTAACGATATGGGTATTCCAATGGTGGGGAGTACCAGATCAGTTATAGTTAAATTTATTCCAATTAGAAGGCAACTGATGATTCTATAAGGATGCTTTTTTGATAGTGCAAATAACATTACAATAAAAATAATTGGGTTGATATCATGATTGTTGGACCTTTCAATAGACTTCTTGGGTACAAGAATGTTTATGGTGGGGTGTTTTTAATGACCCATGTCTTCCTGGACTACAATTTGGGGAGGAAATTTGATTGTTTTCCCTTTAATATGCCTATAAAGGGGTAAAATGATCATCTTATCTTAGTATATGATCTCAGATAATTTTTCTGACTACACTATTTCTCCTAGAATAGGGTTTTCACCCAATTATGTGAGTTTTGTAGAGATATGATCCATTTTAGTATTGATGGAGTAATTAAAATTAAATATTTATTAAATTATATATTAATTTTATTGAATATGTCTATTCAGATATAACTTTTTAATAAAGTGTCAGACTAAGAATGTGTATCCACTACCAATTCTGTAATGGATATTTTATCCTAGGAGGTGCATAATCTTGTGTCTTGTCCCTGGGTTGGCCCAGTCACCATTTTCTTATTATTCATTTTCTATTTCTTTTCATTCTTTTTTTATACCATATGTTTCACAAATACTCACATTTGAGGTATCCTTCACCATGGGATTTAGGGTGGATAGGTTGAGTTAAAAATAGAGTTAGGAAGAAGAAATATTTGTTTCACAACAAATATCTTGATGAGCTGGACCACGAACGACAGTCATGGAACATCATATTGACTGATGAATCAATAGTTTTTTACACATAGGTAAGATAGTAAAAATATTTTCCTCAAAAACCCTTTTAAAATCATTATGTCTTGTTTTCATACCTATATTATTCTTGTATTCGTCCCCTAGTGGACTGATCTGCTAATTTGGAGATATAAATAGGGTTTTTATGTGATCTTGAGTGTTTCTCATTTGGGGAAACTAGGTTACACTGTGTTTAGTCTAGGATAAACACTATATGTTCTTTCTGTTCAAAGAAAATGATGTTTAAAGGAGTGAACACCATTTATGGGTTATACAAGCCATTTATAAGTACATGGTAATATGTCTGAGTCCAAAGGACTGTTTACACTTGTAGAGGTACACGGTCATGTAGAGTACATACCCAGACTTCATATATCGTAGCATGCCATGAAATAGTATAAAGATTGGCCGAGTAGATGGCCAAGCTAGATAAAGGATGCATGAATGGACCTTGTGTTTTGTAATCACTATGTACACATATTACGCATAGTGTACATGGAGTGTTTACACACCCAGGTCAGTGAGAATATGTGGCCATGTGGAGAGTTGGGGGTATATTCCATGTATTGTCTCTACACACCATGCATTGTCCCCTTGTAACCATTCGAGGGTTTTTCATGTTTTGGTGCCTTAATGATAGAGTTAGACCTGACAGTAGTCCATTCTGAGTATTTTTTTCACGTAGATTGAAATGATGAAACCCATGGTGTGTTCTGAGGACTCCTAATAGGTTCTTTGGGGATTCTATATAAATAGATAGGTTCTTCCACAACTTATTGAACCTAGTTGTATCCTAAATAGTATAATTGGTTTGAATTCTAGTTTGGGTTTTTGTAAAAATCATGGATGGGATCATGAAATAAGATGAGTCATGGAATATCTCTTGTGACCTGTTCCTTATAGATTTCTCTTGAGGATGTGTCCTATGCGAGATGGGTCATTTTGAACTATAAGGTCATCAGTCTTGTTTTTATTAGAATTCCATATGGTTTTCCCATTCTTTTAGATTATCTAGGGAGTCTCTTATAGGATCCCTTCCATTAAAACCATTTTGAGGATCTCGTGTTGGATGCATCCATTTTCATGGTGATTTTAGGATCCCATCTATGATTCCTCTTTTACCGATATATCACTGGTTCTTGAGTAAGATTCCATCTATTGTGAGTTTTCTATTGGGGATTACATGTAGGATCCATCTCAGTGTTTGTTTTGAGGGACATAGTGGGTTCCAATTGTTTGACCAAATGTGAGCTGGTGTATCAACATTGGGTAGGGATGGTGTTCGAGTGTCACCTAGAACCTATGCCGAACTGGTTCTCACATGGGCCTCTGGTTAGAGTGTTAGGTTGGATGTTCGGGCCACACTCACTCTATTGTATATATATGGCATGGTTTTTATGATGCAATATTTTTTACCATATGTTTTTCTAGGATGGTGGCTATTGAGCCTCACTAGAGGCTTCCTTCTTCCATTTTGGATTCCCAAATGTTTTTCATTGGATCTAGCATCTGAGCCATGTTTTTACGATATTTTACTAGTATAATCAGAGGTATAACATGGGGATTCGTTTTTGAGCCTTTGAGTATGTAGACCATGTGAGATTTTGTTTTGGATTAAAAATGACTATGAGAGACTTTGAGTAGGAATACTGTGCAGGGTTCCATTTTTAGGTTTATAATAGACTGAGAGAGCCTTTGAGTAGGAAGACCTTATGAGATTACTTTTCAGTTTCTAAAGGATTGTGAGAGACTTTGAGTAGTAATGTTATGTGAGGTTACATTTATGATTCTAAAATACCGTGAGATCCTTTGAATAAGAAGACCCTATGATATTCCTTTTTTGTCTCCAAATGATTGTGATAGCATTTGAGTAGGATCACCATGTGAGCTTCCTTTTTGGTTTCCAAATGACCATGAGAGACTTTAGGTAGAGAGACCTTATGATATTCCTTGATTTTTATCAAAAGACTATGACTGATCTTCGAGCTAGAACTAAATGATTTACTATGAGAACTCCCCTAGAATTTGGATGGAATTAGTATGCCCCGATCTAACCAATAGTTATTAGTTATGTGAAGGTCAATAGAAAGTGAAGGCTTATGGACCTTGTTTAGAGGTAGATCGTGAGAGTTCCCCTATAGTTGTATGGTGGTTGTACATCTCAATCCACTCCAATAGATATATATCTTTCTCTATATATAATTCTCATGTGATCAATCAATCCAGCAATTGGATAAAGAAAATTTCTTTCTATAGGGATTATGGACCTAAGTATCTTATGCTGATGTAGTTTCATGTTATTTTATTCTCATACTCGTGAATATTCATATTTATGTGTATATGTATGGGTATAAGACAATAAACATATACATATATATATATATATAGACATCCATGGTGGAAGTTTACCACTAGACTGGGATTACAAACCCAGGTTCGACTATGGTTTCATGTTTGGTTTACTCCATTTATAGTTGTTCTCAGCTAGGTTGAGTAGTTTTCTTTTTCATACACATATAAAAGCACATGTATAGGTTTCTTTTCAGGGTGGCCTACGAATATTATTTCTCACCCTTCAGATGAACCTCGTTGTATATATAGACAGTATATATTATTTTCATGTTAAGCATGAGATATATGGTGGATGGGATAGAGGCCCAATATTCCTTGTTTTAGCAGAACTGATCTTGTGGTTCTTCTAATCAGGTTGGTGCAATTTTAAATTGAATGGAGACCAGGTATGTGGTTTATCTTTGAGTTGGTAGTAGATCTCTATACATTTAATTTTGTTTTATTTTGTACTGTTTAATCTATATGGTTGACCCAGTAGGTGGATGTTGTTTTATTTAATGGATAGTTGTTCGAGCTTCTATAGTTTTTTTCATTTGTTTTTATAGAATGTTTAATTTCGTTTGTTTAATAACTTTTTCACTCTGTTTATTTCCTCCTTTGTATAGTACTTAGCTTTATTCTTTTTCTTACTCCTATATGATGTCATAATCTTCCACTATAACCTCCTAGGCCCTTGATTCTAGTCTATAGCCTCTAGTGTATGTGTAGGCGATCTTAAGGCCCTGTAACCAACTGTCTCAGAGTACTGATTTAGTGCATCCGCATCTGGAAATTACATAATTGATCATTCATTGATAAGAAAAATAATAAATCTTAGAAGTAATGTATATCTTATGAATCTCTCGTGAATGAGGCTACAAGAAATAATATTTATAAATGGATCAGAGTACCACCCATGAGCGAGTATTTAGAAATTTAATTAAGTCATGTCATGGGATGAGAACTAAAAATATTTCAATAAATAAAAATTTACAATTATTTAAATAGTTAATTTATATTATATAGATGGTAATTTTAATGAGATTTCAAAATTAGAATGAGAAAAAAAATTCAAAAATATCCACCAATAACATTTTTATTTATGATCATGAATAATTATAATCATCCAACATGTAAAAATATCTACTTTAATTAATGTTTTTTTGTTGAATAAATAAGGGAAAAAATTAATGTTCCTTAAGATCCCTCCCACACACATGAATTTCATGGTTTCCAGATTTATAAAAATAAGTTGGAAGAGATGGATTGTGTTAAATTTTTAATGAAATAAATGAATGACAAGAAATATATTAAGCAAATAAAATTATTCCTACAATAATATAAATATTGTTAATAGTTCCATATATAGATATTTTTCAATGAAATCCATCAATGAATATTTGAAATTGGAAAATTAATATGAACACTACACTCAAATCATGGATATCTCAATAATGTTTTGTCAAAATATGTAACTGAATAATACTGATTATTAATAAATTTTACTAGTATATAAAACTATAAATAGTGAAATGGTTCAAAATAATTTCCTCTATAAATACAGGTTCTAATAAACAGATGAGGAAAAATTAAAAATAAAAAGGTATCCTTATTTTTTAAAAAAAAATTCATATGTTTCATGATAAATCTGGAACTCCTCTTTGGATAGATTGATGTAAGGGGTGAACTTGTGTAAAGAAAATACCACCATATGTAATTTATTCTTTATCTTTGAGTTAGTTATATGAAATTAATTCAATTTCTTACATGGATTAAATATATATTGAATGGTCGTGTTTTGATTCTGTCTAATAACTACACCCCCTCAATACGTACTCATTATTATCACACGTCAACTCAAATATTGGGATTATAATGGTACAAATGATTTTCCTCATATTAAATTATTTAAATACTTCCATTAACATTTAATCACATATAAACACCACATAATTTACCCAAAAGTGAGTGAGTGGTTAATTATTTTTTGAAAAAACCATGTAAAATCCATGATATAAACTAGAATGACCTTGAAATATTATTTCTATTTTATTTACATTATCTCCACAAAATCATTTATAACCATTATCATAGTATGGTAAAATTATATTCTTTATTTTGAGATATGTTATCCAATAATAATTACAAATATTACCATAAATGAGTATTTTACATGGTTTAATTTTAATATCGTGATATTTAATGATATAGTTCTATAAATAAAATACTATTTCTTTAATATCTTATAATACATGAAACCCCATGTCCAAATAATCCTTACTATATCATATCATTATAACCTATTATATATATTTGTTGGAATAAATAAGAATAAAAAAATTATGAACAATATATGCTTTGGAAATGTATAAATAAATTCATTATTTATAGATTGATTATGGATGAAAATTAAAATCTTATCTAAGTAAAATCGAATTTTATAACAAAATATTTTTTATAGGTGTTGTGTGTTTTCATAATAATAAATTAATTTATCAATGTATATAAATTATTTTAAATAAAATTATTATATAATCTATTCAATAATTTTATTTAACATTTATCAAATATTTTTTCTATAAATGAGAAAACAATTCATATCATCACGACCTTAGGAGGAGGAAAGGCTGGAAAGTCCATAGGGTTATAGATCAAATTATAAATAAGCCAAAATTCAACAAATACTTCTTTAATTTTGAAAATCTAATCAAAAATTTGTTTTTAAAAAATAATATGACGGTCAACTGTGAGACCAAGGCTCATGTTCAGGTAGATTAAAAGTGTTCAATTTATCATAATAATAAACTCGTTATAAAGTTTGGTGAAGTTAAGGAAACAGATGTAGAGACCCGAAGCTTGACGTACATAGACATTACATTAATTTTGCAAAATACTTAGTACATAACAAAAACAGACACACACGGACCGTAATAGTTTAGTGTCTTTGAAAACATGGAACGTAATCTTCTAATCATGGTGAAAGATCATCAATATCTCCCATAAATATCTTCCCATTTTTGTTTCCTTACCTAAAATCATTCTTTTAATCCTGGGGTAAAATAAAACATAAAAAGGGGGAGCTCAAATTCTTAGTAAGGGTAACCATGGATAAAATAAAACATACCATATACATTTGAACTTAAAAAAACATGAACATTAAAAATCATGAGCAATGACATAAAACATGGATGTAAAAAAATCATAGATCATAATGGACCTTAAATCATGATAAAATAGAATGGGAATAAAAGATGTAATTGTGGAATCCATTAAGAACATGTAATGATTTCCATAGTATCCAAGGCATTGCTGCCAAGACCAGCTTAGTGGACAAAGTCCCTTTCTAAATCGAGTTCACTCCTCGTTCCAGTCCTGTAATACTGAACCGGATTAACTTTCCATTCCAACCATGTCTAACTCATGAGATATAAATCATTAACCAATTCATTGGAGGGAGATATAGTTCCCACCCATCTCATAATGAAATCATTCTTACTTGTGCCACAAACTAAACATACATCATTCATAATAACCCAAAGAATAAAATGGGTTTCAATAACATCACCACATCATCACATAATCCATATAAAATAAATGGATATAGTTTCATAATAAGAAAAGTGAAACCATGTAAATCATATAGACATTATACTTGAAACATACACATATGAAATAAAGTCATCTTAGATGGAAAAATGGTTTTGATAAAACACTAGAAATGAATTCTTGAAGAAAATATCCGTTCTTCTTCAAAATCAATTTCATTTCACAAATATTCATGCAATTTTAAAAAAAAAGATATTTTGTTGAAAATAGTCATGAAATATTTTTTAGGAAGCTTCATAAAAATAAGGCTTTATAAAACCGTAAAAATCTATCCATGCTATATAAGTTAAAAAAACATTCTTCTCTTACTTTTGTCGGAAAAGTCAAAAAAGTACCTCATAGGGTAAAAATAGAAGGATTCCTTCCATATCATGGGGTAAAAGCCAAAATGGGTAGAAAAGGACTTTAAACATACATGAAAACACTTTTATAAAATATGGACATGGATGATAACAATAACCCCAGTAAATACTTACAAATAAGCAATTTCGGATAAAAATTAAATTTGCAAAATTATCTCTTACCTTAGGACTGATTTTCTTCGTAAGTGTCCGAACCTCCTGTATAATGATTTAAATAAGGTTATTGACTTATTACAGAATTATATTCATTGTTATTATATCATATATGGTTCACTTATGACTTTATATTACCCGTTCTTTTGTAAATTAATGTTGTAATAGCGTTTTGGGTAAAATCGTTTCATTTGTCGTTCGTGTTTTAACTTGTAATTATTCATCTGATTACATAGATCATGATTACATACATCCAGAATGTAAAAAATTATTGATATATATTATATATTCAGAATATACATATATATAATAGATCGATAAATGAAAAAAAAAATACACCATTCATGGAGACGGTAGGTCGTACGTATGCATGAACGTTGTTTTCGTTTCCTCATTGAATTGAAGGGAATTAATAGGATGACATACATATATATATATATATACATAAATCCAGTATCATTATTATGTCATATATTTCATGATTAATTATTATATATATTTATAATCATTTATGCATGGTTAATCATTGAGAATGAATCTCATCGCGTCGTGGAGACGGTATTCCGTACGTACGTACGAGCAATGATATCGTTCCCATGATCGTGGGATTTTATTGGAGTGTATTTATACTATTAAAGAATAAATATCACTTTAAAATAATCATATATAGTTATTATTTACACCATTATGTCCATCCAAGTATGGTCGTGGTGGAAAATAGATGACACCACGACATGGAGACGATATTCCGTACGTACACACGCGCGATGATTTCATTTTCCGTAGGATAGATAGATAGTGAAATGCGGTTGTTTCATACATATAATAACATATCAGTATATGAGTGATACTTATGTCATTACTTCGTAACGAAACAACCTATGAAGAAGATGTTGAAAAAGAAATAAAGTTGAAAGAATCGGTAATGGACATTACCTCTTCTTTGAAGCGCCTCTTTGAGACCTTCTCTTAGGGCATTAAAATTTGTCTTTGAAGAAGACCAGGACCTCTAGGATGTTTCTAGGGAAGTGGATAATATAAATTGTTAGGGATTGGCTGAGCATGAATGTTCAAAGTGGTGTGAGGAAGAGAGGGAGGAGGTTCCCTTTTATAAGGGAGGAGAGGGGCACCTTTGGAAATCTTAAAAATATTAATTTATAATAAATCTAAACACACAAAAAAACCTCAAAAAATGACTCATATCCGAATATTAGATGAGATAGGGTTGTAATATCATCATCCAATCAAATTTAGACATGTTAGGAATTTATATTAAACATTTTCAACTTGATTTATCCTTATTTAATCAATTAATTTTTATTTGTGGTAATAAAATTCTATATTTAAAATTATAACAAATAATTTCTTATTTGTTGTGAATTATCCATAATTGGATTTTTTATAACATTTTCTACCATATAAATTTAAATTTATAATTTTTAAAAAATTTTTTGTGATTTTTAAACAATTTTATAATGTATTATTTTTATAAAATAACAATACTGTCAATTTTGACACTATTCATTTATTTGAATTTAAATAAAATATATACAGAAGATATGTTCGATCTAAAATCTTTATTTGATTAATAAAAGGTCATATGTATCTAGAAAAGTAGTGGAAAACATTAAATAGTTCATATAATATTTATTTTATTATTTTTAAAACCATTTATTTGGTTTATCTCTTAATAAAATAATTACTGCAACATTTTTCTATAATTATTTAATATACATATTTGTTGCATAAAAATTAAAAATAAAATACTATGATTAAAATAAATCGATTACCTTTCACAATAATACTTTAAATCGAATTTACTGTCTTCAGATCACAATATTTAAATTGTTATATTTATTAAATTATGAAGGTGACAACTTTGCCATCATTTAAAATAAAATAATATAAGTGTCATAATCACTTTTATAAGACTCAAAACGGTTATATATTAGGTCATTGGATGATTATGATAGAGATATACACTAAAAAAAGTTTTATTCAGGTTATAGGGCCTTTAAATGAGTATTATTATTTCAATAAAAACTATATTGGTGATTTTTCACTTAATAAATAATTTCTGCATCATTAACGTATCACCATTAATGACAATTATTTAATCCCTAAAAATTCTAAATAAATTATCATGAGGTAGATAATTTTATTATATTACTGTATATTATTTATTTTAGTTGTTTTATGATGTTTATCACTAAATTAAAATTATTATACTTATAAGATTTAAGAGAGTGACATGTTGTCACTTTCATTGGATTTAATAATAATTAAATTATTTTAATGGTCAAAAGTCCATATAATGATTCTAATCCGACCATTAGGTGATATGGGTCGAATTTTAGTCATACTATGGGATTTTGGTATGTTTTAGGGTAATTTTATAATATTATATTTACCCTTAATTACCTGATTTACCTTTAACTATGGCAAATAAAATTTACCGTAGTTACTATTCATAATTACCAAACATAAAAATTAGCATATTAACATAATTTGGACCCACTAATTCTAAATATGGAATCCCTTTTTCCTATTTCAACACAAAAAAGTTGCAGACGTTAAATTAAAATTAATCTTGTTGTCGAAAGAAAATGGGTTTTTCTTTAAAACATTGCAAAAGATTCAATTGATTTAACCTACGAATTCATGTTAAAATCAATTATAATGACATAAATTATATTAAATGGTAGAAATATATTCTATTTATACTTTAAAACCATTCAATATTATAATTTATCCACATAAGTTATTACGATGAAAAATTTTGTTTTTAATTGAAATATTGCATGTTTTTACTATTCATTATAATATGAAAGTTATCAGAATAATATGAAACATTTATCTAAGGAAAAATTTTATTTCCTGATTCCAAATAATAATTTTATTTTGTAAAATTGAACTTTTAAACATGTCAAAAACTATATTTAAAGTGGGTGCGCCATCAAAATGCGGAAAAACTGCATTTTTTGAAAAATACTCATTTTACCCGAAAAATTTATTTTGTTCTTATACCATGTTCCAGAAAATGTGTAAGATGAATAATAATGTTATAAAATTCAAAATATAGTTAATAATATTCATAACGGCTAGTTCATAATAATATTATAATTACATATCGTTGTTTAGTAAAACCCGGTATTGCGTACAACACGCGCTATTGAAGAAGGTCACGATTGCGTGTAATGCATGCCAAGTCATGGCTGTGTATAGTGAAAGACTCCTTTGTTGTTTCATTATAACAGAATCCAACCATTTTTTCATTTATAAATTGAATATATATATATATATATACTCAATGTTGCTTAGAATGACTATTATCAAATGAACCTGAAATTGTGTGTAACACAATCTAAGAATACTGTTGTGTATACTGCAAGCTAATACGGTGTTGCATATAGTACAAGCTAAACTTGTTGTGGTGTATAATAGAATACATCAATGAAATTAAAAGAATATTTTTCAGAAAATCTCAGGGTGTTACATTCTACCCCCCTTAAAATGAATTTCGCCCCTGAAATTCGTCGGGGTTATAAATTGTTTACTATTCATAGAAACCCACATCGTAAAAAGGAATACTAAAACTTAATTTTAAACACTAAAGTATGAAATGCAATGATTACCCAATTTAACTCATCATTGGGTTTCCATATAGGTTAACATATGTGAAAATATAGATATGGATGAAAAATATAACCATCAACTTCTGATGGAGAGTGGTAGAGGACATGGCTATGAAAAAGCCATCAATCAGAAAGCCATAAATTTGTGATGATATAAGGTACCATCTGATTCAACGGATATAAGATCACTAGGAAAAAAATTGGGTTTTCAAGATCATTTCCCTAAAGTTGATGAAATTGGATTTAGAAGAAATACTTTCGTGATTTTGGTACAGTCTCACTGATGGTCGTTCTTTGGACAATTTTCACTTCATCTCTTAATGAAATGAAGTTTAATTTTTCATTTATGATGTGTTAGTGGATCATGTGATAGAATGATGGGTCATTCCATCTGTCTCAAACAAATGGGTAGAAAAGTTATCAAAAATAACATAAGTCCATCTATAGTGAGATTAATCATATATGGTTCCTAAAATGGACTTATACATCATATATCATACTTCTTAATATAATGAAACTAGTTCCTTCTAATCAGGGACTTCCTATAGGCTAGTGGTAGGCGTTAAAAGCCAGTCGCACTTCAGTTGTGGGTTCGATTCCCACAGCCTTGTCTGACGCGATGGGCTGTCGCCCGTCCTGCAGGTTGTCCTTTTTTTTCAAAAAAAAATATTATAAATTTCCATCAATAATATCGAAAAAGTTATATCTTTAAACAATACTAACTTATATCCAACATAATCCATTCCAATATTTAGGCTTATCCAAAATACTGCTGTCAAATCTCATATTATAGTGAAAACGATTACCAAAGAGTTCATATAACAAGCATGTTAATACCATCGTTGATACCTATATATCATGAGATATGTCTTTTTGGTCACATTCCAAACATTCAAAGGCCTTAATCATGTATTCTCTTGAAAAATGAATACCCATTGAATCTTAGTGAAAATACGAGTGATGTTAAAACATAACTCTTTCCACATACCAAATTCCAAAAATTCTATATACTCAAACCACGATATAACCTTTTCCTTATATCAGTCATGATCTCATGAATTCTATCAAACATTTAATTTTCTCTTTATTCCTTCATTATGCGCATATCATCTACATTCCAAAAATATCTAAATAACCTTTCATTGTTACTGGTACCATTCATCATACACTTTCAAATCATATGGAAAGACAATAGTGTAACAATCCTTAGATATCTCTTTATTCCATAATACCATGAGATTACTTATACAACATTACACTTGATAAACATGTAATCATTCCACTACCTTCTTAAACCATTAACTGAGCTTCAACAATTCTTCCATCTCACATATCATTTGTAGTCTCTTCATCATCATCAATATCTATATTACCCATACGACCATACTGATTCTCTTCATGAGACTTTCCCTAAGGGAATTGGTTGGTATAATGCCCATACATTCCTCATTTAAAACATTTAAACATTGTTGATGTCGTAGCAATACCATTATCCTCATCCATGGTGTTAACTGAACATTTTCCTTTGTACTTACTGACTCTATGTCCTTCTTTTCTACACCCAAAGCAACTTCTAGTTCTTTTGAAACATTCTCCTTGATGCCTCTTCCCACATGATTTACATAGGGGAAATTGAACTTTCTTTCTTCTATGATCATCATGAAACTCCATCTTTCACTTATTATCTGAGTCGGGAAACATACCAAAGTTGAGATTATTGATCATATTATGAGATTTCTGATTTGGCATAATATTGATGTTTGGACTTCCAAATACCATTTCATTTGGTTTCTCATGAAGAATATGTTTCCATTTTCCATCATATCCTCCATTATCATGAATCATCTTGTTTCCAGCCATTTTCTAAAAACCAAAAAGAATAGTGTGAGAGGAAAAAATCATAATAAAGGGGCAGTAACATCAATATCTAACATCATATGTTTAATCTAATATAGTTACCATAATTCTAGGACTATAACTTATACATATACATAGCCATAGGGACATTCCTAGACATACCTTAGAAATATCTCTTGGGATCTCGCTAACATTTTTTCATCCTAGTTTCCAATGGTTAACTAAACCTTTCCTCTGATACCAACTGTAGAGACCACAAGCTTGACGTACATAGAGAATTCATTACTCTTTCGGAATAATTAGTACATAACAAAAACAGACACACAAAGATCGTAATAGTTTAGTTTCTTTGGAAACATGGAATGCAATCTTCTAATCGTGGTGAATGATCTTCAATATCTCCCATAAAGATCATCCCATTTTTGTTTCCTTAACTAAAATCTTTCTTTTAATCATGGGTGAAAAGAACACATAAAAAGGGTGAGTTCAAATTCTCAGTAAGGGTCAGCATGGATAAAATAAAACATACCATATACATTTGAACTTAAAAAAAACAAGAACATTAAAAATCTTGAGCAACGGCATAAAACATGGAAGTGCATAAGGCATAGATCATAATGGAACATAAATCATGATAAAATATCATGGGAATAAAACATGCAATTGGGGAATCCGTTAAGCACATGTAATGATTTCCATAGTAGCCAAGGCATTGCTGCCAAGACCATCTTAGTGGACAAAGTCCCGTTCTGAATCGAGATCACTACTCATTGCAGTCTTCTAATTCTGAATCAGATTAACTTACCAATCCATCCATGTCTATATCATGAGATATAAATAATTGCCCAATGCATTGGAGGGAGATATAGGACCCACCCATCTCATAATGAAATCATTATTAATTGTACCACAAAATAAACATACATGATTCATAATAACCCAACGAATAAAATGGGTTTCAAAAACATCACCCCATCATCACATAATCCATATAAAATAAATGGATATCATTTAATAATAAAAAAGTGAAACCATGTAAATCATAGAGTCATTATACTTGAAACATACACATATGAAATAAACTTATCTTAGATGAAAAAATGGATTTGATAAAACACTTGAAATGAATTCTTGAGAAAAATATCCATTCATCTTTAAAATCAATTTCTTTTCACAAAACATCATTCAATTTTAAAAGAAAGATAATTTGTTGAAAATTGTCATGAATTATTTTTGAGGAAGCTTCATGGAAATAAGGCTTTATAAAACCGTAAAAATCTATTCGTTCTGTATAAGTTAAAAAAACATTCTTCTCGTAATTTTTTCGAAAAAGTAAAAAAAGTACCTCGTAGGGTGAAAAAAAGAAAGATTCCTTCCATACCATTGGGTAAAATTCAAAATGGGTATAAAAGAACTTTAAAAAAACATGAAAACACTTTTATAAAACATGGACATGGATGATAAAAATAACTCCAGTAAATACTTATGAATAAGAAATCTCCGATAAAAATGAGATTTGCAAAATAATCTCTTACTTTAGGTCTAATTTGCTTCGTAAGTGTCCGAACCTCCTGTATAATGATTTAAATAATGTTATTTACTTGTTACATAATCATATTCATTGTTATTATATCATATATGGTTCACTTATGACTTTATATTACCCGTTCTTTTGTAAATTTGTGGTAAAGTAGCGTTTTGTGTAAAATCCTTTCATATGTCGTTCATGTATTAACTTGTAATTATTCATATGATTACATAGATCATGATTAATTATATCTAGAATTTAAGACATTATTTATATATAATTTATATTCAGAATATACATATATATAATAGATCGATAAATGGAAATAAATACACCGTTCATAGAGACGGTAGGCCGTATGTATGCATGAACTTTGTTTTCGTTTCCTCGTTGAATTGGAGTGAATTAATTGGATGACATACATATATATATTCATAAATACAGTATCATTATTATGTCATATATTTCATGATTACTTATTATATTTACTTTATAATCATTTAGTAATGGTTAATCATTGATAATGAATCTCATCGCGTTGTGGAGACGGTATTCCGTATGTACGCACGAGCGATGATATCGTTCCCATGATCATGAAATTTTATTGGAGTGTATGTATACTATTAAAGAATAAATATCACTTTACAATAATCATATATAGTTATTATTTACACCATTATACCCATCAAAGTAAGGTGGTGGTGGAAAATAGATTACACCACGGCGTTGAGACGGTATTCCGTACGTACACACGCACGGTGATTTCGTTTTCCGTAGGATGGATAGATGGTGAAATAGGGTTGTTTCATACATATAATAACATATCAGTATATTAGTGATACTGATGTCATTACTTCATAATGAAACAACCTAAGAAGATGAAGTGGAAGAAGAAATAAAGTTGAAAGAATCGGTAACAGACATTACCTCTTCTTTGAAGCGCCTCTTTGAGACCTTCTCTTAGGGCACTAAATTTGGTATTTTAAGAATACCAGGACCTCTAAGATGTTTCTATGTGTGAGGAAGAGAGGGAGGGGGTTCCCTTTTATAAGGGAGGAGAGGGGAACCTATGGAAATCATAAAAATATTAATTTATAATAAATCTAACCCCACTTAAAAACCTCCAAAAATAACTCATATCAGAATATTAGATGATTTAGGGTTGTAATATCATCAACCAATAAAATTTAGACATGTTGGGAATTTATTTTAAACATTATCAACTTGAATTATCCTTATTTAATCAATTTAATTTTATTTGTGGTAATAACATTCTAAATTTTAAATTATAATAAACAATTACTTATTTGTTGTGAATTGTCAATAATTGGATTCTTTATAACATTTTATACCATATAAATTTCAATTTATAATTTTAAATTTTATTGTGATTTTTAAAAAAATTTATAATATATTATTTTTATAAAATAACAATAGTGTCAATTTTGACACTATTCATTTATTTGAATTTAAATAAAATATATACAGAAGATATGTTCGAAATAAAAGCCTTAATAGATTCATAAAAGGACATATGTATCTAGAAAATTAGTTGAGCACATTAAATAGTTAATATAATATTTATTTTATTATATTTAAAACCATTTTTTGGTTTTTCTCTTAATAGAATAATTACTACAACATTTTTGTATAATTATTTAATATACTTATTTGTTGCATAAAAATTAAAAATAAAATCCTATGATGAAGATAAATATATTTAATTTCACAATAATACTTTTAATCTAATTTAGCATCTTAAAGTCACAATATTTAAATTGTTATATTTATTAAATTATGAAGGTGACAACTTTGGCATCATTTAAAATAAAATAATATGAGTGTCATAATCACTTTTATAAAACTCAAAACGATTATATATTAGTTCATGGGATGATTATGGTAGAGATATACACTACCAAATGTTTTGGTCAGGTTTGAAGGCCTTTTAATGGGTATTATTATTTCAATAAACACTATATTACTAATTTTTCAATTAATAAATAATATCTACATCATTAACGTATCACCATTAATGGAAATTATTTAATCCCCAAAAATTCTAAATAAATTATCATGATGTATATAATTTTATTAGCTTATTGGAGACTATTTATGTTCGATGTTTTATGATTTTTATCACTAAATCAAAATTATTATACTTATAATATTTAAGAGAGTGACATGTTGTCACTTTCTTTGGTTATAATAATAATTAAATTATTTTCATCTTAAAAAGTCCACAAAATGATTCTAATCCGACCCTTAGGTGATATGGGTCGACTTTTGGTCATCCAATATGATTTCCGAATGTTTTAGGGTAATTTTATAATATTATATTTACCCTTAATTACCCGATTTACCTTTAACTATGGTAAATAAAATTTACCGTAGTTACTATTCATAATTACCAAAAATAAAAAAGTATCTTATTCAAATAATTTGTACCCACTGATTACAAATATGGAATCCATTTTTCCAAATTCAATTCACAAAAGTTTCAGAAATTAAATTAAAATTAATCCCATTGTCGAAAGAAAACGGTTTTTTCTTTAAAACAGCAAAAGATTGAATTGATTTAACCTATGAATTCAAGTTAAAATCAATGCTAATGACATAAATTATATTAAATGGTAAAAATATATTCTATTTATACTTTAAAACCATTAAATATTATAATTTAACCGAATAAGTTATTACGATGAAAAAAGTTGTTTTTAATTAAAATATGTCGTGTTTTTACTATTCATTAAAATATGAAAGTTATCAGAATAATAAGAAAATTTCATCCAACGTAAAATTTTATATCATGATTCCAAAGAATAATTTTATTTTGTAAAATTGAACTTATAAACATTTCAAAAACTATATTTAAAGTGGGTGCGCCAACAAAAGGCGGGAAAACTGCATTTTTTGAAAAATACTTATTTTACCTTAAAAATTTATTTTGTTCTTATACCATGTTCTAGAAAATGTGTAAGATGAATAATAATGTTATAAAATTCAAAATATAGTTAATACTATTCATAATAGCTAGTTCATAATAATATTATAATAACATATCATTTTTTTAGTAAAACCGGGTATTGCATACAACACACACTATTGAAGAAGGTCGCGATTGCGTGTAATAAAAGCCAAGTCAGGGTTGAGTATAGTGCAAGACTCCTTTTTTGTTTCGTTATAAAATAATCTAACCATTTGTTCATTTCTACATTGAATATATATATATACTCAATGTTGCGTAGAATGACTATTATCAAACGATCTTGAAATTGTGTGTAACACAATCTAAGAATAGTGTTGTGTATACTACAAGCTAATACGGTGTTGCATATAGTACAAGCTAAACTTGGTGTCCTGTATAATAGAAGACATCAATGAAATTAAAAGAATATTTTTCAAAAAATCTCGGGGTGTTACATTCTATCCCCCTTAAAATGAAATTCGCCCTCGGAATTCGTCAGGGTTATAAATCGTTTACTATTAATAGAAACCCACATCTTAAAAAGGAATACTAAAACTAAATTTTAAAAACTAAGTATGAAATGAAATGATTAGCCAATGTAACTCATCATTGAGTTTCCATATAAGAGAATATAGGTGAAAATATGGATATGGAAGAAAAATCTAACCATCATGTTCTGATGGAGAGTGGTAGAGGACATGGCTTTGAAAAATCCATCAATTAGAAAGCCATAAATTTGTGATAATCTAAGGTACCATCTGATTCATCGGATAGAAGAGAACTGGGACAACATTTTTTGTTTTCAAGAACATTTCAGTAAAGTTGATGATATTGGATTTAGAAGAAATACTTTCGTGATTTTGGTACAGTCTCACTGTTGGTCATTTTTTGGACAATTTTCACTTCATCTCTTAAAGAAATGAAGTTGAATTTGTCATTCGTGATGTGTTATCAGATCATGTGATAGAATGATGGGTCATTCCCTCTGTCTCAAACAAATGGTTAGAAAATTTATCAAAAAATACATAAGTCCATCTATAGTGAGATTAATCATATATGGTTCCAAAAATGGACTTATACTTCATATATCATACTGATTAATATAATAAAACTAGTTTCTACTAAATAGGGACTTCCTATAGGCCAGTGGTAGGCGATAAAGTCCAGTCGCACTTCGTTTGTGGGTTCGATTCCCATAGCCTTGTCCGACACGATGGGATGTCGCCCGTCCTGTAGGTTGTCCTTTTTTTCTAAAAAGAAATAATTATAAATTTCCATCAATAATATCGAAAAAGTTCTAGCCATAAACAATACTAACTTATGTCCAACATAATCCATTCCAATATTTAGGCTTATCAAAAATACTGCTGTCAAATCACATATTATAGTGAAAAATGATTACCAAAGAGTTCATATAACAAGCATGTTAATACCATCGTTGATCCCCATATATCATGAGATATGTCTTGTTGTCACATTCCAAACATTCGAAGGAATTAATCATGTATTCTATTGAAAAATGAATACCCAATGAATCTTAGAGAAAATATGAGTGCTGTTAAAAGTTAACTCTTTCCACATACCAAAAACTCGAAATTCTATATACTCAATCCATGATATAACCTTCTCCATATATTAGTCATGAGCTCATGAATACTATCAAACATTTAATTTTCTCCATATCCCATCATTATGTGCATATCATCAACATTCCAAAAATATCTGAATAACCTTTCATGGTTACTGATACCATTTATCATACACTTTCAAAACATAAGGAAAGGAAACAGTGTAACTATCCTTAGATATCTCGTTAGTCCATAGTACAATGAGATTACTTATACAAAATTACACTTGATAAACATGTAATCATTCCACTACCTTCTTAAACCATTGACTGAGCTTCAACAATTCTTCCATCTCACATATCATTTGTAGTCTCTTCATCATCATCAACATATATATTACCCATATGACCATACTTATTCTCTTCATGAGACTTTCCCTTAGGGCATTGGTTTTCATAACTCCCATACATTAAACATTTAAAACATTTAACCATTGTTGATGTCATAAAAATACCATTATCATCATCCATGGTGTTAACTGAACCTTTTCCTTTGCACATACTGACTTTATGTCCTTATTTTCTACACCCAAAGAATCTTCCAGTTCCTTTGAAACATTATCTTTGATGCCTCTGCCCACATGATTTACATTGGGGAAATTGAACTTTCTTTCATCTATGATCATCATGAAACTCCATATTTCTCTTATTATATGAGTCGGGAAACTTACAAAAGTTGAGATTATTGATCATATTATGATATTGGTTATTTGTCATAATAATGATGTTTGGACTTCCAAATCCCATTTCATTTGGTTCCTCATGAATAATATCATTCCATTGGCCATCATATCCTCCATTATCGTGAATCATCTTGTTTCCTGCCATTTTCTAAAACCCAAAAAGAATAGTGTCATAGGAAAAAATCATAATAAAGGGGGAGTAACTTCAAAATCTAACATATTATGTTCAATCTAATGATGTTACCATAATTCTAGAACTATAACCTATATATATACATAACCTTAGGGACATTCCTAGACATACCTTATAAATATTTCTAGGGATCTCACTAACGTTTTCGCATCCTAGTTTCCAAAAGTTGACTAAAACTTTCCTCTGATACCAACTGTAGAGACATGAAGCTTGATGTACATAGACAATACATTAATTTTGCAGAATACATAGTATATAACAAAAACAGACACACAAGGACCGTAATAGTTTAGTTTCTTTTGAAACTTGGAACGTAATCTTCTAATCCTGGTGAAAGATATTCAATATCTCCCATAAAGATCTTCCCATTTTTGTTTCCTTACAAAAAATCTTTCTTTTAATCCTAGGGGAAAAGAAAAAATAAAAAGGGTGAGCTCAAATGCTCAGTAAGGGTAAGCATGGATAAAATAAAACATACCATATACATTTGAACATAAAAAAACATGAATATTAAAAATCTTGAGCAATGACATAAAACATGGAAGTATATAAGGAATACATCATAATGGAATATAAATCATGATAAAATAGCATGGTAATAAAACATGTAATTGTGGAATACATTAATCACATGTAATGGTTTCCATAGTAGCCAAGGCATTGCTGCCAAGACCATCTTAGTTGACAAAGTCCCTTTCTGAATTGAGTTCACTCCTCATTGCAGTCCTGTAATACAGAACCGGATTAAATAACCATTCCAGCCATGTCTATCTCATGAGATATAAATCTTTACCCAATGAATTGGAGGGATATATAGGTCCCACCCATCTCAAAATTAAATCAGTCTTACTTTTGCCACAAATTAAACATACATGATTCATAATAACGCAACGAATAAAATGGGGTTCAAAAACATCTTCTCATCATCAGATAATCCATATAAAATAAATGGATATAATCTCATAATAAGAAAAGTGAATCCATGTAAATCATAGAGACATTATACGTGAAACATACACATATGAAGTAAAGTCATCTTAGATGGAAAAATGGTTTTGATAAAACACTTGAAATGAATTCTTGAAGAAAATATCCTTTCTTCTTCAAAAACAATTTCTTTTCACAAAACATCATTCAATTTTAAAAGAAAGATATTATGTTGAAAATAGTCATGAAATAATTTTGAGGAAGCTTCATGAAAATAAGGCTTTATAAAACCGTAAAAATCTATTCATGCTATATAAGTTAAAAAAACATTCTTCTCGTAATTTTGTCGGAAAAGTCAAAAAAGTACCTCGTAGGGTGAAAAAAAGAAAGATTACTTCCATACCATGGGGTAAAAGTCAAAATGGGTAGAAAATAACTTTAAATATACATGAAAACACTTTTATAAAACATGAACATAGATGATAACAATAACCCCAGTAAATACATATGAATAAGAAATCTCGGATAAAATTGAGATTTGCAAAAATTATCTCTTATCTTAGGTCCAATTTGCTTCGTAAGTGTCCGAACCTCTTGTATAATGATTTAAATAATGTTATTGACTTATTAAAGAATCTTATTCATTGTTATTATATGATATATGGTTCACTTATGACATTATATTACCGTTCTTTTGTAAATTCATGTTAAAGTAGCGTTTTGGGTAAAATCGTTTCATTTGTCGTTCGTGTTTTAACTTGTAATTATTCATATGAATACATAGATCATGATTACTTAAATCCATAATGTAAAAAATTATTTAGGTATAATATATATTCAGAATATACATATATATAATATATCGATAAATGGAACGAAATACACCGTTCATGGAGATAGTAGGCCGTACGTACGCATGAACGTTGTTTTCGTTTCCTCGTTGAATTGAATGGAATTAATTGGATGGCATAAATATATATATATATATATATCCAGTATCATTATTATGTCATATATTTCATTATTACTTATTATATATACTTTATAATCATTTATTAATGGTTAATCATTGATAATGTATCTCATCGCGTCGTGGAGACGGTATTCCGTACGTACGCACGAGCGATGATATCGTTCCCATGATCGTGGAAATTTATTGGAGTGTATGTATACTATTAAAGAATAAATATAACATTAAAATAATCATATATAGTTATTATTTACACCATTATACCCATCCAAGTATGGTGGTGGTGGAAAATAGATTACACCATAGCGTGGAGACGGTATTCCGTAGGTACGCACACGCGGTGATTTCGTTATCCGTAGGATGGATAGATGGTGAAATAGGGTTGTTTTATACATATAATAATATATCAGTATATGAGTGATAATTATGTTATTACTTCATAATGAAACAACCTAATAAGAATAAGTGTAAGAAGAAATAAAGTTGAAGGAATCGGTAATAGACATTACCTCTTCTTTGAAGCGCCTCTTTGAGACCTCCTCTTAGGGCAGTAAAAATGGTCTTTGAAGATTACCAGGACCTCTAGGATGTTTCTAGGGAAGTGGAGAAGATAACTTTTCAGGGGTTTACCGAGCTTGAAGGCTCAATGTGGTGTGAGGAAGAGAGGGAGGCGGTTCCCTTTTATAAGGGAGGAGAGGGGCACCATTGGAAATCTTAAAAATATTAATTTAAAATAAATCTAACCCCACCTAAAAACCTCCAACAATTACTCATATCAAAATATTATATGATATAGGGTTGTACTATCATCAACCAATCAAATTTATACATGTTAGGAATTTATTTTAAACATTATCAACTTGATTTATCCTTATTTAATGAACTTAATTTTATTTGTGGTAATAAAATTCTAAATTTTCAATTATAACCAATAATTACTTATTTGTTTTTAATTGTCCATAATTGGATACCTTATAAAATATTATACCAGATAAATTTAAATATTGAATTTTTAAATATTTTTGTGATTTTTAAACAATTTTATAATATATTAGTTTTATAAAATAACAATAGTGTCAATTTTTACACTATTCATTTATTTGAATTTAAATAAAATATATACAGAAGATATGTTCGAACTAAAAGAATTAATAGATTCATAAAAGGTCATATGTATCTAGAAAATTATTGGAGAACAATAAATAGTCCATATAATATTTATTTTATTATTTTTCAAACTATTTATTTGGTTTATCTCTTAATATAATAATTACTACAACATTTTTGTATAATTATTTCATATACTTATTTGTTGCATTAAAATAAAAAATAAAATCCTATAATGAAGATAAATATCTTTCATTTCACAATAATACTTTTACACAAATTTATCATCTTAAAATCACAATATTTAAATTGTTATATTTATTAAATTATAAAGGTGAGAACTTTGGCATCATTTAAAATAAAATAATATAAGTGTCTTAATCACTTTTATAAGACTCCAAACGATTATATATTTGGTCATTGGATGATTATGGTAGATATATACACTAAGAAAAGTCTTGGTCAAGTTTGAGGGCCTTTTAATGGGTATTATTATTTCAATAAAAACTATATTACTTATTTTTCACTTAATAAATAATTTCTGCATCCTTAAGGTATCACCATTAATGACAATTATTTAATCCCTAAAAATTATAAATAAATTGTCATGTTGTAGATAATTTTACTAGATTACGGGAGACTATTTATTTTCTATGTTTTATTATTTTTATCACTTAATAAAATTTATTATACTTATAATATTTAAGAGAGTGACATGTTGTCACTTTCTTTAGTTTAAATAATAAATAAATTATTTTCAGGGTCAAAAATCCATAAAATGAATCTAATCTGACCCTAAGGTGATATGGGTCGAATTTTAGTCATCCAATAGGATTTTGGAATTTTTTGAGTAATTTTATAATATTATATTTACCCTTAATTACCCGATTTACCTTTAACTATGGTAAATAAAATTTTCCGTAGATACTATTCATAATTCCCAAAAATAAAAAGTAGTTTATTGACATAATTTGGATCCATTGATTCAAAATATGGAATCCATTATTCCAAATTCAATACACAAATGTTTTATAATTTAAATTAAAATCAATACCGTTGTCGAAAGAAAACGCGTTTTTCTTTAAAACATTGCAAAAGATTGAATTGATTTAACCTACGAATTTAATTTAAAATCAATGATAATGACATAAATTATATTAAATGGTAAAAATATATTCTATTTATACTTTAAAACCATTAAATATTATAATTTAACCACATAAGTTATTATGATGAAAAATGTTGTTTTTAATTTAAATATGGCGTGTTTTTACAATTTATTAAAATATGAAAGTTATCAGAATAATATGAAAAAATTATCCAAGGTAAAATTTTATATCCTGATTCCAAATAATAATTTTTTTTGTAAAATTGAACTTATAAACATGTCAAAAACTAGATTTAATGTGGTTGCTCCATTAAAAGGCGGCAAAACTGCATTGTTTGAAAAATACTTATTTTACCAGAAAAATTTAATTTGTTCTTATACCATGTTCTAGAAAATGTGTAAGATGAATAATAATGTTATAAAATTAAAAATATAGTTAATACTATTTATAACAGCAATTTCATAATAATATTATAATAACATATCGTTTTTTAGTAAAACCTGGTATTGCGTACAACACACGCTATCGAAGAAGGTCACGATTGCGTGTAATGCAAGCCAAGTCAGGGTTGCGTATAGTGCAAGACTACTTTGTTGTTTCGTTATAACAGAATCCAACCATTTTTCCATTTATACATTTAATATATATATATATATATACTAAATGTTGTTTAGAATGACTATTATCAACTGAACATGAAATTGTGTGTAACACAATCTAAGAATAGTGTTGCGTATACTGCAAGCTAATATGGTGTTTCATATAGTACAATCTAAACTTAGTGTGCTTTATAATAGAATACCTCAATGAAATTAAAAGAATATTTTTCATAAAATCTCAGGGTGTTACAATAGAATAGGGTGGTGATAAGATAATGGATCTATTTCAAGGTCATGTGGGATATAGAGATACAATAATAAAAAAATCAAGTATGTGGTTTGAGGATAAAAAGATGATTAATAGCCCATCATTGATTCCAAGTAATCTATCTTAGAGGCAGAATTTCAGTTTAATTCTGTACAGTTGGAATATGAAAGGATGGTAGAGAGGATTCGTTGAGTGGTCCTCAACAGGGATCATTGTGCATAGATAAATAAGAAAATTATAATTTTTTCACATGGATTCAATGAAAGAACTATTGATGTTCAAGAATTGGTCCAGGCATGGGAAAATATGTCCTATAGTTTTGATGATCCCACTATGGATGGCCCAGACACAGATGCCTCTATACATCAATTGGGTCATTACAAAGGTATGGTTTCAAATAGGATTCAACTTCAATTCAATAATACGGTCATTTATTTTGCTACCTATTAATTTCCATCCTAGAATTGTATCAGTTTCCCACTAATCCCGAAAAATATCCTTGAATAATTAAAAAATCATTTTCAGGATGATAATCACACATATCCTATTTTATTTATAAAAATATATTTTTTTAAATGGTTTTCATTTAATTTTGTGGACATATTTGTATAATGAATTCATAACAACTATATAAAATTAATAATCTGAAATTAAAATCTTATTTCAAATATGGTGGTTCAAATTTGGTAAATTGGACCATTTTACTTTTAATTGCTAAGAGTACTAGCTGTGGGGAAATTTATCACCACTTTAAAAGGGAAATAAGGTTAAACTATGATAAAACTATGTTTTAAGGATATAATTTTTCATTTTAATTCTTATAAGATGATATTAATTTTTACCTTATCACTATAGGAACAAATAATATTATTTTATGGATTGTTTTTCATGAAAAAATGTCCTATATTATATTTAATGAAATGAAAAATATAAAATTTCAATCTCTTACTATTAAATATTAATTATGTGATAACATTGGGGGAAAATAGGTTTTGGATTAATATTAATGGATATCTGGAGAAAAGTGAAATTAATTTCATTGTTTTAATTTATTTATACTTTTTTACTTACTATAAAATTACATTAAATTCTTAACAAATAGTGACATAATATTTATTCAATTAATAAGAAAATAATTTTTCTATAACTGATATAATTTGAGTGATTAATATTATTTCAAAAGATTTATATATTACTATAAAATATTTGAGTTCTGTAAAAAATTATATTTAAATTCCAACCTTGTCTTAGTTTCATTAAATTCAAATAAAATGAAGTGTTGAAAATGACATTAATTAGATTTTTTGAAAATAATATTTTATTAAATTATTTAAATAATAATATAAACCATGGTTATGGAAAATCTTGATAAGATATTATATACAAGGTTATATCTTGGAAATTTTTGAGAAACATTTAACCATATTAGTAAAATTATATCCATTTATGATTGTGAAAGTTATTTCTATGGTTAAGGATGAAATATGTAAACTATGGGTTCAAAACGAAATAAATGTTTTTAACAATACTCAAATCCCTCTAAATTTTATTTATTGATCGGATTTCAACAAAATGCTACCTTATATTAGATTAAATGTCTACTTGTAATTAATTTTCAATATAATGACTTTTTATTATATTAATATTTTTATAAATTTCATTAGTCCCCCTCCCGTCTTATAAATAGAAAGACCATACCTATATTATTTATCCCATATTATGAAACTTATCTCTAAAAATAGCTTATAATTTCTATTCCAAAATTCTGTATACACATTCTAGTGTTCATGGTATTCCCAAAATACCAACCCTAGGATCCTTTTGAATAGATTTAATAGATTTTTTTAAGAAGAGGTTATCTCTTTAGCCAACTACTTTATTTTCTTTCTTATTCATTTACCTCCTTTAAATATATTGTATTCATCATAAAATTATAATATATTTATTATTAATATACTTAAATGCTTTTATAATTATTAAACAACCTTTATCTCTCTTTTTTCTTTTTAATGAAAAATGATGACGCTGCTTATGTGTTCATGTGGGCAACCACCTCGATAATGTGATATGGTAATTTTTTTATTTTTTTTACAAAGATGGTAATATAGGAAAATTTAATAAATATATATGATACAATTGGAACAATAATGATTCTGTAAAGAATAATTATTATTTTAATTTCATTATATCCATCTACTAAATAGTGAAAACAATATTCATACATATGTTTGGCCTTCCATCTCCATGAGCAGTGTAATTCATTTTTCTATATCTATATATTATGGATTACTATTAATAGATATATAAATAATATTTATGATATTTATATCATCATTAGTATTATGTAAATTATATAACCATAATCGTTTGACAGGAACTAAAACTGTCATAGTGAAACATACATGAAAAATGAATTATTTATCACATGGATCTTTGATTGTAATAAATAAAAATTAATAAATATGTGATAAAATATATATAGGTAAATATTAAATTGAATGATATATATTATTATGTTTAGAGAATATATTTATAATAAATAATTATTTATTATAAAGGATGTTTAAACACATAAATGGATGTGAGACTAGAGGTAATGGTTTATTTCACAATCTCAACATTATTCCGGATTACGTATTTCTAAGTCTCTATTGAGGAAATTATTTGATCATTATAAAATAATTCAAATATAATATTTCTTGTCATTTTATTTTTTAAAAATAATTATTTCCATTCATTTTCCACTATTTAGGAACTGAATATATTGAAAATTTGTTTTAAAGGGAAACTATGTTTTTTTCAAATTAATTGGGAATATTTTTCTTCCATGTCCATATTTTCATTAATATAATTAATATAAAATTTTTAATATTCTAAAATTATTTTTTAAATAAATTTTTATAAAGGATTATGTTTGTAAATTTTTTTAAAATCAATCTTCATTATTTTTTCAAAATTCGGTATATTTTCACCTATTTAGAAAAGTGTAAATTGAATGTTTTTATCTTATATGACATGAATAGAATTTCATGGCATCATGGATGATCATTTCATTGAAGCCTATATAAAATATAATTTTCAAATAAAATGTTTCTTTAATTGTTGTGGAATTTTTTTATTTTAATTATTGATTTCATTATAAAAATGTTTGTTTTCATCAATTCATATTTTATGGTGTTTTGAAAGTATATTCATCTATTGAAATTTCCTTTGCTGGATGATATTATTTATCAAGGAGATACTCTAATTATACCATCCACCGTATATATCTTAATTACTTATGATCCATTTTGCTGGGGGATGTACTGATATTTTCTATTTCGTGTATTCTAATATGAAAAATTAACGGTTTTATAAAAACATTTTGATTTTCTCATGTTTAGTATTAGTATAATTAATGAATTTTACGTATTAAGTGATGGGTGGGGCTTATAATTATAAATATCCTTTATGAATCGATGGGTCTTATCTAAAAAAAATATAGGATATTTGGCTGATGCCATAACTATTTTTTGTTAGATGCCTTAGAAGGTGTCATTGATGGTTTGTTTTTGATGTAATCAGATTACAAATCAATAGTCAGTTTTGAATATCAAAAATTGTGAATTAGAGGATTATAAAATCATTTATTGATATCCATGTTATTATTTTAGTGGTTATGATATCCATGGATACATTTCAATATTATGTGATTATTTATATGGAATTATTTGATTATTATCTATTCATTCGATATTATTCATTCCTTATTTAGGTTTTTCAATTGACACACCCATACATAGCATATCATATCATTTATTTTGTGTATTTAATTTCCCTAGGATTCTATGAAGTTTATAATGACTGATATAAAGGGATATTTTAAAGAGAATAATAGTGTTCTAATTGATAATACTATGATATATTTTATGTTTCAAAATATAATATGGGATAGATGTTTGTATCTAGTTTCCCAAGACTACTAGACTATTGGTAAATTGGATATTAGTCACTCTTATCTGTTATAAATATAAATATATAATCACTAAATATTGGTAACTAGGTTTAGATCCTTTGTAGTTGATATCAAAAAAAATTTATTATAGACCTTGGAAACTATATTTAGGATAACATAGATTAGGGAATATAACCATATGACTGACATTGATTATAATTCAATGTATATGATAAAATTAAAATGTTTTGTTAATATAATGATTATGTGGATTTATTTGAATTTAATCTCTATTTAGACACTACAAGTGGAAGTGGTTTTCGAGTAGATGAATCTAGGGTTATTACCCCCAAAAATAGTTGGTTGAGTATATCTCAGTCACCATTATTGTGCATGATGAATTTTAACTTTCTATAAACCTGGTTTGAATGTCCTGAGGGATATGATTTTAAGAATTCAAATTTTTTTAAAAACATTATCTACTATATAAATATATTATTATGATTTGATAATACTCACAAAGAAACCTGGTTTATGATTTTTGGATTTTAAATGAATAATATTTCAATATGTATTAATTGATTTGGTATTATTAAGTGGTATCTAGATTATATAATAGAAAGTGTAGTAATCCACAAAATCCTTGAAGGTTTTATCCTCCTAGGTAACACACTAAATATGGAGTTAGATCAGTAGTTGGAACTAGTCAAAATATAACTATATTAGAAAAGTTGATACAGTTTCCAACAACAATCATTTATTTATGGATTACCCTATTTATCCAAGACTTGGTGTAACTATCATAGTATACTTTATGAATTAGAAACATCTATAATTCAATGGTAATAAGAATCCATTATAGATGAGAAATGAGAAATTTTATTACATGATATATTTCTTATCTTTTGAATATAATACAAGGGGGATAGTAGTTATTGTTGTATATTTTCTCATTGGTATTATTGATCAAATATGGTTATTGATTCGAAAAAATAAGTATGAGATGAAATATTAATTATGGAATGGATTTAATTAAAGGAACTTTTCATATAAAAATATATTCCTTTTCAAGAATAAAGAAATACAGTGATAAAAGTTTTGCGTATGATGAAAAGGGAACGGAAAAATGTTTCAAAGTATGGAGATAACTCCACCTGGTTATCAAAGTATGTTACGTACTTCATATATGATCCAAATATCAAGAATCATAGTTTCTTTGATGATAATATCACAATATTTTGATCAGAATTTGTATAACAAACCATCTAATCATATGAGGAAATATTATCATGTTCTATTAGGAGATATATATATTTCACCATTTTGTATAGATTATATATAAATGAATAGAATATGATTATTCCAAAGGAAAAAGTTATGAGAGTAATCAGAGAATGCGGAATATTCCAAAATGTTATAATTGTGGTAGAGAAAATGTTGGCACATTCATTAAAGTAAAAGGAGTCTTATTTAGGTGTGGAGAAAAGGTAAAGGATTGTTTTGAATTTAATTATAAGGTAGAAGATATAAAAGTGTTTTTCTATAATTGTATTTATATGTGGAAATATTCCAAAAAATTCCCTAACATTAAGAGAACATAATGAAAAATAATCAAAGGGTAAGATGACTGAACTTTCCTATTAATATATATGAAATGGATGCTCATAGTGAAATGGTGATATATACTCATACCATCCACTATATAATTGAAATTCTTTTATTCGAGTCTAGTTATATAATCTATTTTTCATATATTTTTTTAATAAAGGTATAATATCACCACCTCAAATATTAGATGTTGAGATAGTTGTGAAGATCCTCAATGGTAGGATGGCATTGTTTTATGTTTATTTTTCCTCTATTAGATAAATATTTTGGAATGTTCATCCTATGAATAATTGTATTCTTTCTCTAGTTGAATTTAATGTATTTTTAGGTATGTTTTTTCTCTATCAGTACAGATACAGTATCAATTTTTCTTGAAGATAATTTATATTTTCTATTATAAATAAACCTTCAATCAAATTTTGGTTTGAGGATGAAAACGAACACCCATTGGAAATTACTTACGTAATATGGGACATGATACATGTTCCTAAGGGATGTTTATCTCATTTTTTTGGGGAGAAATAGAAAATCTAAAAGTTTCCTTCTTTGGGGAATATGATGATTTATTTTTTAAGTACATAACTAGGCATATGTAGAGTCATGAAGTTGAATTTTCAATAAAACGAATACCTTTTTCAATTCCTATATAAAAGACACCATAAAAAATGGCCCCTATTAAGTTGAAAGAGTTAATGAAGAATCTATAAGAAAATAAAGATACAGGATTTATTTTTCTAAGGATTTTCCATTGAGTGCACTTGTTCTTTATGTTAAGAAGAAGGATGGTTAATTAAATATTTTCATTGATTATCCAAAATGTATAATGGTCGATTTCAATAAAAGGTATCATATTCTACATATCAATGTTATTCTTGATCAATTGGGAGGAGATCCATATTTTTTCAAGATTTATCTTTGATCTGGATATCACTAGATATGGATCAATAAGAGGATAAACCAAATGCAACCATCCATAAAAGGTATGTTCATTATGAATTTATAGAAATTCCACTAAAATGTACCAATTCTTCTTCTATATGCATTGATTTACTAAATATTGTCTTCAGATGTTACCATGATTAGTTTGTTCTAGTATTTATAGAACATATTTTCATATTTTCAAAGGGAAACTAATAGAATGAATTACATTTCAGAATTGAGATGAATTCATTGAGGAATTATAGGTTATATTATAAATTTTTCAAGATTGAATTTTAGATTTATAAGGATTCATTCTAGGGTTATATAATATAAACCTTGATGGGGTGGAATTATAAGGATTTATAACCCTATATTTTTATATCCATACGAGAGAAGATGAATGAGTTGATTTATATGGAAAATAGTTCATCATTCTCTGTTCACACTGGAAGTATGAATATGTGTTGAGATCTAAAAGGGTTGTTTTTTTGAGATAGATTGAAGGGCAATTTTTCGGAGTATGTATCCTTGTTCATGATATATGAGTATGTTAAGGCTCAACGATAGTAGTCTAAGGGAACGTTACAACCATTAAACATACCCAAAATTAAAATTGTAAAAAACCATAATTTTTATTTTCATTTGACTCTGAAGAATATATAAATTCTATATTGACATTGGGTTGGTATTCGATCACAATATGAAATGACGAAAAATAATTACTATTATAGGATATTTATCTCTTCAAAAACATTCCAAATTTTACATTATGGAAGTGTAGTGATTTCATGTAGTACAATGTTATATTTTATCTCATTAGGATACGATGTATACATCAATGTTCTGGAAAAAAATTTATCAAGATATGGATATATAGTTTAGTTTTAGTACTTCCAATTATATTTTGAAATATGGACTAAATAAAAGTATAATTAATACCACATAGGATATGTTAAGATCATATTCTATGGATTTTGAAGGCTTTTGGGATCAATACATACAACTATATGAGTTTCCTTACTATAATATATTTCATTAAAAAGTTCTTATAGATCCTTATGAATAAATATATTGAATGAAGTGTAAAACTAAAATGTGATAAGATAATTTTATATAAAAAATATATTGTGATGAACGATTACTAAGGAAATATGATATAATGTTATATCCATTTAAAATTTCATCATGGCTTATCGAATACGATGGAAAAGTTATTTTAAAAATCATTTGTATGATCAGTAGATTTATGTTAGTGAGAAGGGGATTCTATGAAATAATCTATGAATAATGTTTTGAGATTTTCAAATTCTATAAATATAATAATCTAGAATATATTTCCTTTGTATATTATTAATCGAGTTATGATGATATCATATCACTTGATGCTTTTAATAATAATCTCTCACATTTATGATGTGTTATTTGTATCTCTTATGATAAAGTGCGTAATTGAACCATAACTTGTGCTAAACCGAAGGGTTGTATCCCGGGATTATTATATTCATTATGAATTTTTTTTCAGAAAGCTTGGATAACCTAGATAAAGTGTTAGAGAACCATATTTCTCACCATGTTAAAGATATCTTGAGGAATCGAAAATCTGAAGATGATACCTGGGAACTCAAAGATGTAAGGAAATAATGATATCAATTTTTTGTATCAGGGTAATTTAATCTATAGGGTTAAGGAACAATTTAACACACCATGGTTTTATGATATAGTTAAATAATAATATTTTATTTCATTAATATCTTTTGATACATGCAACCCCAAAAATAAATGAAATGAGATATAATAGATTGTTATAAAAAAACAGTTACATTTTAATTTATGAATAGGAATAAAATTCTTTTATCAATTATATAGTTTAAATATTGTAAAAACACACATTTTTAATATATTTATTATAAATGAAAATATAAATCATTTTTATGTAAATTTAATGTTTTTTCGGAAACGCTATTACTTTTAAAGAAAATATATTTTGATCATAATAAATTAATTAAATAATATTTGTGAATAATATTCATTTAATATATATATTATTTATTCATATAATATTTAAATATTAATCTAATATTTTTTCATCGAATGTGATATAAATATATATCCACTTTTATGCCTAGATAATTAATTTTTTAAAAAACAGTTTCCATAATGTTTTTCAGACATATCATAAAAATGAAATAACAAAACTTATTGGAATTTAATTATGAAAATTAGATCATATATTAGTGTTCATGATGTAAAAATTTATGAAAATATGACAGTTCTATTTTTATGAAATATGAATAGTAACAGTGGTAAATTTTATCCCCTCAGTAAATGGTAAATGGGGTTAACATGTGATTAAAAAAAGTTATGGTCATCATTTTTATCTTAATTCTTATTGTATGAATGTAATTATTTAATTATCACTATATTCAATAAATACAATTGTTTATGGAACAGTTTTCCTCAAAAATGATCTATATAATATTTAATGAAAAGAAAAATAAAAAATGACACTCTATAACATTTAAATATATCTTTTGTGTTCACATAGTGGAAAAATAATGTTTAAAATGAATATTAATTTATATGTTTAGAATAAATAATTTATTTTCATTGTGGTAATTATTTTTTTATATTTTAGTAATTATATAATTACTTTAATTATTTTAACTAATCTAACTCTATGATATTTATAATAAAACAATATCCTATGTATCCTAAATATAAATAAATTTTATTATCATTATGGAATGACCATTATGATACCTATTTTATATAAAAAAATTATTACAATTCATTTGAATATATATGGACTACCACCTTCACGAAGCCTTGTGATTTATTTTTAATTTATTCTTTACATGGATAGAAATAATAGTATATTAAACATATATATATATATATGAGAAATATGATATAATAATTATTATATAATGGTGAATTATTATTTAGCATCCTTTCATTTCATCCATCAAAATTTTAAATTAACATTCTCACATACATACGACCTACAGTCTACATAAAAAAGGTAATTGATTTTTCTATATCTTCATTTTTTATATTATATTAAATACAAATATAGTGAATATTTATGATATTTATGTAAATAATATAAATTTTTATATTATGGGACCATAATTAATATACAACGAACCAAACTACTATATCAAAAAATAAAAAATAAAGTAATTATCCCCCCAAAATATGATTTTTTAAGAAATCATTTTCAATAAATTGATGATAAAATACTATAAGTGAGTAATATATGATATGATATATATTTTTTTAATTGAATAATATATTTTCAATTATTTTATATTTATTTTATAGGAGTTTTCAACTGATTTGAATAAAGTTAGTCAAGAGATATTAGTTTATTTAATTATCTCATCATTTTGTGGATTGTTTATTTTCAATTTTCTAATTAGAGAATTATTTGATCATGCATACTGAAAAATAATTTATTTTATTTTTCCCTATAAAATTATATAAATTACACATTTACCTTTTATTTTACTCTCTTTATGTACTCATGATTCTGAATTAACGTGTTTAATGATACGTGACTGTATTTTTCTACCTGATTTGGAATCATTTTAATATATTTAAATATTTTCCTTAATATATTTTGAAGAACATTTTTAAAATTTAAATATGATCTACATTAGACAATTTTAATCATGTTTTACTTTTTTTAACAAAAACTAAAGGAACTATGCTTTTAATTTAATGAATGAAGTAATTTTTAAACCATCGATAAAAGAATTAAATCAATGTTTTTTATCTTTTATGGCATTAATTATATTTCATACAACCATACATGGTATATAAATTGAAGAAAAATTTAATATTTTAAAAGGATATTTTTTAATAGAAATTTTTATTCAATATTTATCAAATATTAAGATTTTAATTATTTTATTTTCAATTGAATTCATACTTTTTTCAAAAAAAATATAGTGTTTTTTTGAAGTGTTTGAATCTATATTAATATCCCTTTTTAATATTATTATCTAATGAGGATATAATGCCCTGATACCATCCACTTAATTTATTTTTATGGTTTATTATATGTTTTATTGTGGGAAGAATTGATATTCTATATACATGTTCCTACAATATGGTTAGTGATTGATTTTGTTGAGTACTGTTGTTTAAATTGTGTAGTCTATTCATATGATGAATACATTAAACATATTAAGTGATATATTGACCATAAAATTATATAACTCATAAATGAATTTGTAGGTATTAGGAGAAAAACATTATTACATATTTTCTTAATTCCTTAACAAATTTATATAATAATTAGTTTGATGAGACCTTGAAGAAATGTTTTAGATTTCTTCACGTGGGGCCTCGATGGGAATTTATTGATGTCTGAAATTATTCATTCCATCATTAAGAAATTTTCATTGATATCCATATGATACTATTTATAGTTATTATATCAATGGATAATGTTAAATCTAATTTGATTATATACATAGATAAATTTTAATATTATTTATTCATACCAAATAATTCAAGACATATGATTTTTCAAAATTGTGCATACCCTTAATTAGCATATAAGCTCACACATTTATTTTGAGTTCATTTCCATTGATGAAAAGAACTAAATTATGATTAATATATAAGGATATATTAACATGAATAATGGTTTTCTCAATGAATATAATATGATATATTTTATGATTTAAAATAAAATTTGAAACTCAAGTATGTATCTATTTTCAAAAGACTAATAAATTATCCAGTCCTTTGGGAGGCAATCACTTATACCTAGTACCAATGTAATAATGTGACCATAAACTATGATCTCCAAGGTTTAGGGATAATCTATTAATATAAGGAATTTATACTCACACCACTCGTTCATAGATTCTATATTATTTAGATATACTTTTAATGACCACCCTTCGACCAAAAGTGATATATGAAAACATCCTGAATATCTTGCCCCATACAATGAATGATATGTACCATGGTTCGATGAAAATTAGTCAGTTAATTATAAATTCCAAAAGACTTGAATTTTTGTCTACATCTTCAATATTAACATGTTAATTTAATCTTCTCTTGGACATAATGTTTAATTAAAATTTTGTTTCACCAAAAATAACCATCCCAAAAATAGTAATATTAATGCAAGTATAAAATCTCAAACTTCTAGTTAATGAATTAAAGGGTAAATTATCCATCCTTATTTAGTCATTCAAAATTCTATAGTTAACTACCAATGGTAATCCAATAATTTTTCGGGAGGAAATCAACTCATCAACCTTCTTAACTAAATTATTTACTCCATTAATTTGAACAACCTGATGTTGGATCACCCATTCTGTATATGAAATGTGATATAAAAAATTCCATCATACATAAGATTCAATGAATTCATTTCCATGACCTATTTCATTTGAGAATTCAATATCTATTGTCGATGTCGTGTTTTCTTCCTCACTAGTTTATTACAACTTCATGGGTGAAAATTAATGTGATAGTTCCTTTTTTATCTAAAATTTAATATTTGATTAACGTCCTTCAATATTTTAATAACGAAAACAAATAATATTCTAAATTCATTGAGATGGACTCATTTTTAATAAATGGAAGAAACACACAATATCTTGGAATATATATTAAATAATACATAAGAGTTACATTAATTCCTAAATAGGTTCAATCATAATTAATAATTTTAATTCTACGAACGTATCCCGGGAAGTATTTTCAATAACCTAAGCACTGAAATTTCCACCATGACTATATTATTGTCCACTTAATAATAAAAATATTCTTTATCACAACTTTTTCATACATTTCCTTGGTCTCTATAAATATGAGAATCTTTTCATATGGGTGATATGATGGGAATCCTCTAATTCATCTCTTTAATTTCAAGAATTATTCAAATAAAATTTTACATTATCATATTCCTCTTGAAACATTATTGTACTTGGATGATGTAAATAAAATCCATCCCAATAGAAATAAAGGGGTTAAATGATTGATTAGAAGCACTCATTCTTCCTCAATTCCATAATTAAAATGTCGGTGATAAGGATGAATTTTACTACCTTCCCCAAAACAACCTAAAAAACTATACTATAATATTTTATTGATCATCCTACTAATTGAAACATGAATTATTTAGTTCATATATTACTCAATATATAACTAATGAAATAAATTATATTGATTCGAATTCACACTTTCTCCCAGATAATGAAGAGCATTGATAATAATAAAAGATCCAATCAATCATGGATCAAAATATCTATAGTGTTCTCAAAGTATTGGTTTCACCGCTGCAGAATAATCTTCAATTAGTGAAATTTCTCAAAAGTCCCCTAACTTATTTTTATTAGATAGAATAACCTTGAGTAATGTATTATGGTATGAATTTAATGATGCTTCCTTTATGAAAGAAATGTTTATGTGATGCTACATTAAGATCTCTAAATGAATTTTATACTACACAATTATCATTTATGGAAAATGAACTTAAAAAAGTAAGAGGTGGATGATATGACCACACATCTGGTATCATTACCACACTTGTAGTTATTTTTATCTCTTTTATTTATTGAATATATCATTCATTCGTAACTACTATTCTTAGATCAAACTATATTTCTGATATTTTTTTTCTCTAACAAAACATCCTTCAAATTTCACATCACCTTATCTGATAATTTATTACACAATATAATTTAATTTCATCCACCTATTATCTTGAGAACTATATATTACCCAATAACACTTTTAATTGACTCTTGTTAACATTTTTAGAATTCTATTTATGTTTTGTCATGATGTTCAATAGAAAAAATATGTATTATTAAATTATTTTTGATATTTTTTAGGGCTATATGAACATATCCAAGAAATGTACATTTAACATTATATATTTGGTGACCATATACATGAAATATAGACAATATTCATGGTAATATGTTTGTTATTGTGGTTATTTATGAAATAATATAATATGGTTTTATATTTATTTTTAAGTTGGACTAGGTACTTTTTATCCTTGGGGATACCCTAGCAGACATTGAGAATGAATAATATTGCACCACATCCAACTCTCCATCCATAATTTGGAATATTTAGTAAGACCCCTTTTCTGAATTGGCCTTGAAAATATGTTGTTATCCCATTATATTTCACAAAGTAAATCCCACACAATGATGTCTATTGAACACCTTGGAAGAATTCAAATATATAGGGACTTCCCAACATCTCATATGAAAGTACATAGGGTATCTCAGTGGGTGCTCTTGGATTATGAATAGAAAAAAAACATTTCATATTTCATTGATATATCCTCCATCTTGGTGGAAATCTTGGTAATATAATACATGTGATCCATACTTCTAATGGTTATTCAATACTCTGTTTTCTATTGAAAATAATTGTACACTATATTATATAGAATGTTTTGATCTTTTATGGGTGTCTCACTCAAAAATCCTCCTCGCAGAACTATATTAACTATATCTAGAGACCTATTTTACATTCTAATGTAGATAGTTTATAAATAAATCTACAAGTTGAATCTATATTGTGATAATCTCTCTAGTATACCCTTGAGAAAACCCTAAAAACAAATTTTTTTATTCTACATATGATTACAAGAAATTTGGAATATCGATTCTCAGTTTCTATATCATTTCTATAGGGAAGAATTTTTTATTATATCTTTAGGAGAACTCGTTGCATGTCATGATAGATCCTCTAAGATGAGATTTTATCCAATCCTTCACACATAACATTAGTAAAAATGGAATGGAATGGGGATATAGAATTTTTGGAGACTCAGTTATTTTCAATATTTTATAAATATTAAGATATTTCAAGAAATATTTTTGTAGATCATCATTACACATTCATCATAACATTATTGAATTTTTAATCATATTAATCACAATCAAATTTCACTAAAATTATTTTTCATAAATATGCATCAAATAAATACTATGAGATGCCCCATCGATGTATTAGAAATCTTAATCCATAATATCTTCCCCCATTAAAATTTGTCGTCCATAATGATTGTGCTTGCTTGCTCATCCCATGCTTGTTAGGATCCAAGGTGGTTTCTCATTATGTCTATCTTGTTGTTTGATAGATACCAAATGTTTTTTGTTGGAATTCAAGGGTTTCATAAAAATATATATTCATTAATATTACATGTAAATTATGGAAAAAATATCTATAGACTGTAGAAAAAATTGAACAATCATGAAAAGGAAACAAAAAAATTTAAATTAAAGGGGAATGAATATAATGAAATAATCTATAATTATATGATTCAGTTTCTAGTCCTTGACATATTGCAAAAAATATTTTAAAAAACAAGACTTTTTATTATTCAATTTCTATTACAAGGGGACTTTTTGGAAATAATAATTTATAGAAATAAAATCCAACCACTAAAATAAGTGCAATAAAGGAATTTACAGCCCATGATAAAACCACAAGAAATAATGAGGATCCTACCAAGAGAATCATTATTGATTATTAATTCATGAAAATAGATGCATGATAATTATTTGAAAAAATATATTGAAGAAAAGTATTAGATTAATAATAAATGTTGGGTAAATATCAAACATAGATTGATTTCAAATTCCTAAGAGGAAAAAAATGATGAATTAATTTTTATGTATTTTTTCAAATAATAATTATTTACATGTATTATCATTTCGTAAGGCTGATTAATTATGATACTTCTGAAAAAAACTAATTAAAAATTGATTATGACAATTATAACTTCCAAGGAAAAAATTATTCATATTGTGAATTCAACCAAATAATATCTAAACGTATTAGGTTCATTCCTATAATCAAATAGAAGAATTAATATTGAATCTCTCTCCCCTATTAACCTATATCATGTTGGCATATTTTACCTAATCACCAGCACTCTCACTAGTAAACATGGAGACATAAATGAATTAATCTCAATATAATATTAATTTCACACAAGTAACTCACAACCCTATTTAATCATTTATGTTAAATAATTATCATTTAAATCATGACCCTTCATACTTTATGAGACTTCTCACATATAATGAATTAGTCATAAATAAAAGTGGAAGAGTATTCATGATTGATAGAAGACACATACTCAAATGAAGAGAAACAAAATAAACAAATAAAATAAATGAGTGAAACATTACTAACACACACCATTTACATTCAATAAATAAAACATAATAAAAATATAAATTCCTTGGAGAAATGGTTGAATCTTCCCTATGAATTATCCTCTCTGAAGCCATCAGTCCTCCATTAACCCTTATCACTATATAAGATCAAAAATTTGGATTCACCTATATATTTGGAAGACTATATAATAAATAATTTTATGATCAGTATAAAAATTGAAAGGTGATTTCCACATGGAGTAGTCAAAACCATTATTTTCTATATGGTGTTATCCTTCCCAAATGTGAAAAGAGAATCCTATGGGATGGAGGAAAGGAATTTTATTTTGAATTTATAGAATTCTACAGATCATGGTGAATTCATTATGAGGTTTTCCATCATAATTTATCTTTATTTTATAAATACATTATTGTATTATAATGAAACAATATATTAATAACAAAATATTACATTAGATTCAGGTTTTTGAAAATAAAACTTATAAACAGTAAAACAAACCACAGGAAAAATGTTTTTGTGTCTGGGAGAATAGATACAAAAATAAAATAATTTAAAATAATTTTTAACATTTATCCATAATTTTTCTCCTATATAACATCTTCTCAATAAATTAAATAATATATTACAATCCTCAAAAACTAGGGAATGTAATCAAAAGAAAAGGTTGAGCATAAATACTAAATAAAGTGAAAACTTATCACCATTTCATAAATTTTTAGATAATATACATGAGATAATTAATAAATATGTGATACATATCAATATTAAATTAAAATGGAACAATAATAGTTTCTTATAAGTCATTATGGATGTCCAGGTAATCTTAAAATAACCACATATAATATGACAAAATGGATTGGGAACATGATAGAACAAATATGTCAAATGGAAAAAACCCTTTTAAAAATTTGAAATAACCTTGTTAAAAAACCCACATAAGAGAAGAGTATCCAGAACATATATTCTGAAAGTTGAGAATATAAATAAAATGGGTATATGAGAAAACACATAGATGTATTTTGATGTATAAAGGAAAATGTTAAGGGGAAAGAAAAATATGAAAAAGGAGTAGAAATCATCATTATGTTGGATGTGAATGATACATAACAAAGTTGTTTTTTCAAGAAGGAAAACTAATCATTAATAAGGTATATTTCTGTTAATATTGATCTCCCGATATATAAATATTTTATACATTATGAAATTAAAGATTATTTTCAAGGATAAATATTATAACTCATGAAGTTGATTGACTTATGAAGAACAATTACAATTTATATAAGACCCTGATTGAATCCAAAAATAATGAATAGTATGAATGAATTTTTAAATTTAAAGGAAATTAATAATTTATAATATTATAAGTCAAAGTATTATAATTTATTCCGAAAAAATGATGTTTGGTTCCGAATATCAATGAATTCCCCAATTAAGGGTGATTAAGATGAAAACCCTTATTATGTTGCCATTATATTCCGAATACACCATAATATCTATAAATTTTTTAATCACCTATTCCATTTCCATTTTCATATACATAATTTTTTATAAAATTAATTTATATAGAAACCCTTTAATGATACTATTGTTGGTTATTCACAACATTACGATAGTAAATCGTGTAATAATATCGACTGCATTATCAGTATTCAGAAGGATTATGGAAGGGGTTTAAATAGTTTTAAAGGTAGTGTATTATTAAAAATATATATAATGGAAAATTAATGATTTAATATGAAATTTTTTAATAATAATAAATTATAAATTAAAATTAATATAATAATGGAAGTGATTGAAAATCAAAATAGGTATGAGATCATCAATGAGTGATATCAATGAATTAAAACTATAAAAAAGGGTCAATAAAATTAATATAATGTGAGAGAAAGGAATTATATCATAAATTGTTAATAATTTTGAATAAAATTTTTGATTATGATAATGTGGAAACCTAATTACATTGAATTAAGATGGCTGAAAACAAAGAATGTCTTGACATTAAAGGAGGATGGGGAGATTCACAAAATGATTTCAGAGTCATGATGGTTATACAAAATCGAATATGAAATGAGAATAATTTTAAATAATGGTAGTAAATCATCAATAGTTCACAAATAAGATAGTATTGTATTGATTATGAGCACATTGTAGAATAATTAGTTGAATATCAAAAGGGATTATAACAAAATAGGTACTTGAATTAACAGAATATGGTAGAAAACCCATACCTTTTTAAGTAACTTCATAAATCTTGGGAGGATTACATATAATCTATATACTGACTTGGGAGGTATTTATATAGACAAATGCAATGTATCTTCATCTCCAATTACTTTTTTGGATATAAATGAGAGAATTGGTTGGAGTGTGGTATTTTTATTTGTGAGAATGATGGGACTTTCCATGGAAACTGAAGTAACAATTTTGGTAAAAATTTAATAACTTGGGATTTAGGTGGGTTAGGTAATTTGAGATAGTTATTTAGATAAATGGTAGGTGATACATGTGGGAATGGATTTATTTACCTAAAAATTATTTCTATAAATATTGTGTGGCCTTCTAATAATTTAAAATTAAAGATACATTCTTTATCCCATTTTTACCTCATTAATCTTGAATAAAAATTGATGATGGTAATTACATTATTACAAAAAATAATATAACCCTTATTTAAATGTATTTATTTGGACAATACTATTTTAATTTCCATTTTTGAAAATTAATTCTATAAATTGCCTAAAATTAACTTTAAATCAAAACAAATAATGTGTAGAGAATCTATTATTCTATTCAAATAATGATATAGTCGTTAGGTGTTCAAAATGTTATTTAATATTTATTTAAAATTAAATATTTGTTAATTTTTTTTAACGTATATTTTATTATTATATTATCCTCTCAATTTAAAATAAATCCATTTAATTTAAATATAATACACAATATGTTGGTAGGTTACACTCTTCGATAAATAATTATTTTACAAAATTAAAGATTTTTACCAATGGTGACATATTTTTTAAAAAAAATATGTGGTCATTATTATATAATTTACAGCCACATTTTTTAAAATTTTATATCCACTTCATATGATGATATTTTTAAACGTTTTAAATATTATTTTCAATATAATAATTCTATATTATATTATAAATTTTTTTAAATTTTTTACCCATGTTATAAAATATCAAATATATGATTCTAAACTATAATAAATTTTAAAAAATATATATAATTTCAATTTTATGAAACATATTTTTTAAAAACTAGGTTTCAAAAATTTAAATGTTATATCTATATTGAAGCTAATGTTTTCAAATTTACATCCTAAAAGGTATTCATTTTTTTATTAATGATGTAAAATATTGAAAAATGATATCATATAGAGAATAACATTTATTATATTAATTTTTAATTTTCTAATAAATTACTAATTAATATATTGTTGATTTATTATTAATAAAATTAATATTTCTTATTATTATTCTATATTAATAAAATTATTCCTTGAAATAAAATTATAATTTCTATAAATATTTTTTTAAACATGAATTGAATTGGTACATAAATTCCATCTTAAAAGTATAAAAGATCAATATAAATAAATAAATATATATATATATATATATTATTAAATAGTTATATAATTATAATTATTAATTACATAAACACTTATGAAATCAATGATTGGCTTATGGAATATATAATCTCTTGTTTCATTTTGGGGTGAAAATTCAACTACAATGGATCTTTTGGAAATCACAACGAGCTTGAACATCTCTTGTATATAGATTTTCTCAAACCATAATGGCTTAGATTTAACTTGGGATTTTTCTAGTTAAAAATAATTTTAAAATAACTCCATTCAAATATTAGAAAAAAGGGATTCAAAGGGATCATGTTTACATCAAAATTTCATTTCATCAAACTTCGTTCCTTGATTATTCAATATGGTTTCTTCAATTCATAGTAGATAATTTAATGGATATATTTTAACCACCATATTTAATAAGAAAATATATAATTATTTTTTAATATTAAAAATAGAGCAGGGTATAATTTTTGAAACCCCCAATTTAATGTACTATTAATTTAATGAGAAAATATAGAGAATTCTCATTTCATTAAACCCCCACCCCCCCTTAAATTAAGTGTGTACATTCAATTTTAATTATCACTTACAAAAAAAATTAGCTAATTGTAAATATCTGGTTACTCAAGATTTAATTTTATAAATAGTTATTAGTCACATCAATTCACATATTATAATCATAATTCCAAAATTGTGTTTTGTATAAACCATTTGATTAATACATCCATTAATATATATAGGAACACAATCCTTTATTGCAGTTCGTAATGAGCATGTAACCAACAAAATCATATCCATCAGGAGTACCTATCCAGGTGTATGGTACTTCGAACATTCATCATGCATCAGGGATATGATCAAGTAAATTGTCAACAAACACTTATGGGTGAATACCCCTAGGTGCGTATGTGCCACAACCATATCAAATTTCTATTATCAAAATTGGAATTGTTTTCTTAGGAACAAATATTCAATGCATTACTAATATTAAATTATATAATCATGTACCCAGGATTATATTTAGGGCCTTCACTAAGGATATATAACCATAATAACAATTGTAGCTAAAATAATCTTCACAATAATAAACATTTCCTATGATACCAAATATAGTGAACTGTTATATACATACATAAATATTAAATTGATACCATGTTTTAGATAATACAACTCACAAAATTTCATGTAACCCAAGGACTGCAATTTTTAGATTCATTAATAATAGATACATTAAAATATTTTTTAAACAAATTTTGAAACTTGTGCATAACCATGATTTTATAGACCATATTTCAGAAATCATATAGTATATAATATGATCTTTATAACAAAGGGAATGGAAAAAAATAATGTTGTGGTCAACATTTCTCAGTTTGGGGAAGAACTCAAAAATAATTGATCAAGGGTTAGAACATTAAAATGGGAGAACACATGAAATGTTGAGAAATATTTTAACAAAAATAATGTAGAACAATCAAAATTATCAAAATATCTTGATTTAATGGAAAATAATCTCAAATGAATGGCATATACCTTGGAAAAAGAATATGTAAACATTATAAAATAAATATCTTCCTGGTATAAAAAACAGATCATTTAATATAATGTTAGTATTTTTTATTTAGAAATGGTATTCATATAATTTTAAACATATTAAAACACATTTAGTTCACCATAATTCATGTGAATGTAGAAAAATATATCGTATATGTGGTCAATAATGTATACATAGATAATATGAACCATGATTATTCATAATCATGTGAATTTACATAATTTGAATGTGTTTATTATTAATCATATGTATGTTTCTTATTTTTTTATTTCTCACTCTAAATCATTTCAATGTTTATAATAATCAATATGTTTATGCACAATATTGTGAATTTTGATAATCAGAAACTAGTTTAGTCCCAACATGTTTACAAAATAAGATATTAAACCATAACCAATTAATTTTTGTGAAATATAGCAACTCATCAATCATTACACATATATATGTGATCCACTAAAATTATGTAATTAATTATATCATTTTTTCATTTGGAAAATATTTGTTTCATTGAGAAATTATTATAAGGATTGGATGGCATTTTGTGGTGTGGTGGTATGACCATTTATGTTAAACAAACCATTCAAAATTTTGTAATAACCTTGTTGAAACTCCCTATAAAAAATTCATACCAAAATAATATATTGTAAAGGAATATAATATAAATATAAAGGGAATATGAAGATACATATATATGTTTCTCCATGTATATATGAGAAAATTGATGGGAAAGTAAATTTGGACAAGGCAGGGAAATAATCATCATGTTTTAGGGGAATTATAATTAACAATGTGGTATTTTCAATCTGGTAGACAATTCATAAATAAGAAATTTTGGATTCAAAATTGATCTACAAATATAGAAATGTGGTATACCATATGAAATGAAATATGAATCTCAAGGATAAGCTATATATATTAAAAAGTATATTGAGTTATAAATAACCATTACATTTTGGGAAAGACATTAATTGAATCCCATTGTAAGGAAAAGATAGAATGAAAGTTAAATTTTAAAGAAAATATTTTTTTGTGATATTATAATTCACGAGTTTAGTTGTTATTCCATAAAAATAATGATTGATTCTTAATTTAAATAAATTACCAAATCATGTATTATTGAGATGAAAACCTATACCTCGTTACCATGTATAGTCAAATGCACAATAAGCTCTATGAATACATAAATCACCAATTACACAACCATTTTTAAGGTCCATAATCATTTATATATTAAATTTACATACATACTATTGCATAGTATTATAGTTGGGTAATCACAACATTATGATAACAAATCAGGTAATTATATTTTTAGCATGATGAGTATTGAAAAAGATTATTGAATGGGTTTAATAAGTGTTAAATGATGTATATTATTCAATAGAAATACATTTTATAATAATATATTGATGATGAACATGTGAAATCAAAATAAAATGTAAATAAAATGGAAAACAATAATTGAAGTGCTTGAACATGAAGAGGAAGTAGGGTATCAATGAATGACTTAAGAAACATAATGTATTTACAAATGAATAATTTAAATTATCTAAATTTGGGGGAAGGGTAGTATATCAAAAATATTTAATATTTGGGATTATAAGTTATTTATTAATTTTACATATAATCATGTTCACATCAAATTTAAATGTATTAAAAACAGATGAGGATGTCCTTCAAAGAGGATGTAGAGAATAACATAACGAATTCGGATGCATGATAGATATAAAAAATGGAATATGAGATGATATTAATGTGAAGGAGGGGTATTATATCATATATAGTCCATAAATAATATATTCAAGTTTTCATTATGAAAAAATAGGAGAATAATTTTATGGAATTCAAAAGGTATTATTATAAAACAAGTACATAAATCAAAATAAAGATTTTGATAATTGTTACCTTTAAAAGTAACATAAATAATTTTGGGATGACTCCATAAAATATTAGGAACACCTTGTGAGTCCAATATAGAGGTAAAGGGAATATAAATTGGGGATAAATTCTTTTTGGTGGATAGGGATGAGATAATGGGTGGGTGTGAGCCCCTTTTATAGGTGAAAAATTAGGGCATTTCCATGGAAAATTAAAATATGTAAGGGGTAAGAATGGAATCACATGGATGCTAGGTGGGATAAGTAAGTTCATAGAGTTTGGTAGAGAAATGGAAGGCGAGATATATGGGTATGTGTTTTTTGTACATAAAAATTCGTTCTCTATGTTTTAAGTTACCATTTAATTATTTAAAATTTAGGATACTTCATTTACCCATTTTTACCCTTGTTAGTAATTATTATAAATTATTGATGCTATTATCTGTTTAATAAAATTATTATAAAATTGATATTTCTATATTTTTTTTGTCTTAAATGTTAATTTATCTTTTCCTAACCTAATTACATTTCTAAATAGGATAAATAAAATTTTTAAACAAAATAAAATATTCGTAGAGAAATTTTTTTTAGAATGTTGATGTTTTAGTTATTACGTGTTCTTTATCTATTTTTACATATATTTCAACATAAATATGTGAAAATTTATTTTAATACATATTTTAATATTATATAATCTTATAAATTTAAAATTTATCCATTTAATGTATTGAAAATACTCCAACTTTTGGAAGGTAACGTACTTTTGAAAATTATTTTATTTCCCCGTGTAATTAATTTTTAACTAAGGTGACATTATCATCATACCTAAAAATAATGTTATAATTATTTTATAATATAGAACATCTAATAATAAATAAATCAATTTCTTATAATAAAATTTAAAATTATTTTAATAATTTATTTTAACATATTAAAAGTATTATGTATAAAAATAGTTTCATATTTTTTACTTGACTTATAAAATATCAAAAATATGTTTATAATATATATATTTTAAAAATAAATATTTTACTTTATATAATACATATTTTGTAAATATATTTTCTTATGTATATAATTTCAATTATAAAATATTTTGTTTTTTTAATAATGTATTTCAAAAATTAATGTCAAACTTATAATGGTATAAATTTGAATGTATTAGTAAAAAAGGAATAATATAGTACTCATCTAAAATTTTTTTTTTATAAAAATGTAATTTTTTTATATTATGTTCATATTACAATTGTAAATCCAAAAGTGAAGTTAATTTTTTCAAATTCACATAAAATAAATAATTATTTAACTACGAAAATAAAAAAAATTGAAAAATATGTTCTTAAAGAAAATGACTTTTATTTTATAGACAATTTTTATTAATGTAAATTAGAAATTAATCTAGTGTTGAATTATTATTGGTAAAATAAATAATTTTTATTATTATTCAATAATAATAAAATTAATACCTTGAAATAAAATTCCCATTTCCATAAGACACACTTTTATTCATTATGTTAAATGAAAAAAATTACCATTTGAAAAATATAAAAATTTATGATATTTTTAAATAAATAAATATTTTACTAAATATTTATGTTATTCAAATTTATAATTACATAACCACTTATGGAATCCATGTATGGCTAAGAATTATATATTCTCTTGTAATACTTTTGGATGGAAATTCATCAAGCGGTGATGTTATAGAAATATATATAAGCTCAAACTCCTCCTGCATACGGTATTTCTCACACCATAATCACTTGAGTCATGATGGGGATTTTCTAGGTTATACCATAGTGAATTTACCACACTTTCAATATTAGACAACTAGGGTTTGTAGGGAATCATTTTACTACAAAATTCAAATATGTTCAACTTACATTATTAATTTTCCAATGTTTTTACTTCAGTTTTTATTAACTAATGTAATGAATGTGTTTTAACTATCATAAATAATATTTAAACTATATCAGGATTTTATTGATATTCAAAAAATATCTAGCTATAATTTATTAAACACAATATTTAATGTATTTTTAATTTAAGGAGAGGATATATTGCATTCACGATTACTAACATTCTCCCCATTAAATAAAAAACAACCTTGTAATTGTATTTATTACATACTATCAATATCATCTAATTGTCTCTATAAAATGACTCAAAATTTAATAATCAAATTAAGTTTAAATTAAATTTATTAAAATATAATAATTTTTATTTTAATATGGTTTTTCTTCATTACCATTTGAGTAAAAAAAACTCTCCATGTAATTAGGAAATCAATACTTCATAGTGGTTCATAAAGATATTGTGATAAACCAAATTATTCCCTCGGGAATATCTAGCTCATTGTACTCTCTAAGGCCAAATCATTATGCATATCGATCATGATTAAGTAAATTTTGATGCAATGTTTTTTTAGGTGACTACACCTAGGTGCATATGTTCAATAGTCTTATCCATTTTATATTATCCAAATTGGAATATTTCTCATGGAAAACCCCATATTCAAGACTCTACTAATATTTCATGACATAATCCTACACATAGACTCTTCTTTATGGTATTAACTAATATTAAATAACCCTAAAAACAATTTTAGATAAAATATTCTCCTAAAAATATACCTTTACTATGATACTAACTACAGTGACTAATGATAATCACATATTAATTTTACATTGATTCCATGTTCTGGATAATACAACTCACAAAAAGTCAAAAAATCCAAGGATAAATTTTTTAATGTCTTTTATACAAACTACATAAATGTATTATTTTACAATAGTTGTTGAAAATTATCCCTAACTATACTTTTAATAAAATAAATTGAAAATAATTTATAATATAATATGATATTCATAACCTAGTTAATAGAAACATAATAGATTTGTGATCTCAAATGATTAGTTAGGGAAAAATCATAATCATATTATCAATGGTTATATCATAAACATGGTATAAAACATGAAATGAGTAGAAATATTCTATAAAAAAGAACATGGTACAATAAGAGTTTTCTATAAATCATGATTGTATGACAAGAATCTCAAAAACATTACACAATGGAAATAATGTTCGGAAATATGATATAATAATTATATTATTTGGAGAATAACATAATCATATAACATATAATTTTGGATTTAGAATAAGAATAAGTAATTGGAACATTAAAACATAGCTAACCTAATTCAGTTCACAATCATTCTAGATAATTTAGATAACAATATCATATTCAAGCTCAATATTGTGAATGTAGATAATATTCATCACGTTCATGCATAATAATGTGAACTTGCATAATATGAACACTTTTCATTATTAATATTAGGAATTTATCTAGTCTATATTGTTCTCACACTCAATTGTGTGAATGTAGATAATTCTCATTATGTTCATGGTCAATTTTCTGAACGTATATATTCAAAAATATGTTCAAAATCAAAATATTTATCTCATGAGACATATACCTGTAACCAATAATTTTTTTATATTAGTACCAAACCATCAAAATACATACATATGTGAACCAATTTTAATTTATTAATTAATTTTTTCATTGTTTCTTTTAAAAATATTTGGTTAATTTTTAATAAATTATGATGTTTGAATGATTTTTTATAGTGGTGGTAGTATGAAACTTCATTTCAAAAACAAGTTTTTTGTTTTTCTATCCTTTTCAAGTTGTTTCCTAAGATGGTAATTATTGGTAAATAAAATATTCAACAGTTCCTCTATTTGTGATATTCATTAACATTCTTTCCAAAGGTATGTGGTAATACTGAAATGGTTCCAATAATAAATATGGAGTCACAATTGTTGATAAAATGGGAGGTTGATCCCATAGATCCTTTTTGGGGGGAATTATTACCTGCTCAGAGACTCTATTATAGATTTAATACATATCTATGAACCATTTACTAAATAAAAAATATAGACTCGGTCACCCATATACTAACAATAAATTATTAGTATGTAATGGATTTAGATCATATGTATATATCTGAGATTATTTACCGATGGATACATGTATATGTATCGGATTCTCTCCATCAGTGGTAATCTTTTATATATGGATTAAATATTCTTATTTAGTTCATATTCATGATACTGGTTTAATTCCACTTATTGTCTCTCTCTATAATTTTTCATCATCCAAGAATATTTGATTTGTTTTGATGTCAAGATCGAACCCATGAGATTGGATAACTTCATATACATGTGAATGGAATCAGAACCATCGTAGTTCAGTGCCACTTTGAAAAAAATTCATACCTTTTAATTTAATGTGATGAGGACTTGAAAATTACTTTCAACATCATGTGGAAAGTATGACTATACAGATGGTACCTAGCCAAGTATAGAATTAGACTTTCGAGAAGGGATGTATCCTCCAAAGATGGATATGAGTCTATTGAGAATATCTACTAAGGAATATTATACTGATTTTTGGGTGTTGTGTTTGAATCTCAAGGAGGTTTCATATGTATTCCACTTAGACATGATTTGAATATCATTTAATATGGACAATTTATAGCTCACACCTATGGAGTAAGAACAATTTGGACGGTATATTTGTGACTTATACCGAATAAGATTTTCATGTAGATTTTTTATCATGTTTATGAAATTCTCAACATTAACCTCTAATCCCACATGATTCACACAGGGTGTGAGATATAAGAGTATGTGGAAGATCCATAAATACAAACAATTTCCTTTATCTTCTATTTCTGACGGTGGTGATTTGGAATGTAAGAGGAAGTCATCATCCCACCATAAATACAAGGGGATTACTATCTGATGGATTACCTAATAAATATCAACATGGGAAAATGATGACACGAGGGGGTTACCATATGATTTTCTTCATATTTCAAATAGAAGGTCTAACCTGATGGCATGATAATCGATCCACAAGTATTCTGAAGGATAGGATACTCATTATCATGGGAAAATATAATTCAGAATATTCTAAGAATCTTAACTATTTTTTGGGATAAATGATATACTTCAATTAGCATAGGTATTTATCTTCTAGATGAAACACTGGTCTTCTATGTTATCTGATCATATATATATGGTGCCTTAGGGAAAGTCTTGGATGGGTCCACCTCAGATGGGGGTCCGAGAAAAACATGATCTCAATAATGGGAATTGATAAAAGTAGTCTTTTCATGCATGTGATTTCTTGGTGAGTTTGATGATGCTTCACCTATGTGATTTCTTCACGAGGTAAATGATGCTTTACCCAGGTGATGCAAGGGTGATATTATTGATGGTTTACTCAATAAATGTCTGGGAGAGTATACAAACTCTTATCCTAGGTGATACCTAGGTGATCATCAATTAATAACATCCTACAAAATGAAACTATCATCATGCATTTCTAAAAAAATCTAGGATCATACATAGGAACATTTGGAAGGGTTTTTCACAAGTCTCAGTTTTGGAACGAGGCCTTAAACAAGTACATTTAAAAGAGTGTAAAATAAATCCTCATGTGGTTCCACTGTGTTTCATACAATATAATAACATTAATCCAACTACCATCCATTAATTACTATTTATTTTGAGGATTTGAGAACTACCGATATTGTTTTGTGGACCAAGGAAAAGGACTAGGGTGAGCATAGAAATGAAGCTTCTTATGGTCTTCCAATCATATCAAATAAAGAGCACAAGGCTCCTATTTATAGAAATTCATGATAATTTGGATGAAGTAGTTGGTTTATAATGGTCACCCATGTAGATCTATCAAGGTAGTGTGACCTAAATTAATCCCTAGATGTTAATTCCCAAATATGCTTGATGATAGTGGGAATCCACGTCTAGACCTACATTATGATGTTAGGCAAGCATGTTTGACATATATGATGAAGTTGGATGGGTCTTTTGTGTGATAAATTGGGTGAATTAATGAATTCATTGATGTGTTTTCAATATATGTTACTTGATCCATTTTACTTTGAATCTTCTCATCTACATGTCAAAAATCAATTTTTTCTAAAATCCCCCTCCTGGATGGATTCAATTAGAATAAGAGAGGCTAATTCAGAGGTTGATAGAAATATATGAGTTAAAATATCCTTCATTCACTATCTCCCACATATTCAAGGGCTTTACTATTGGGTATTGGAAGTCATTAGTAATTATAATTCATGATATAAGGGTGAATATATGTGCCTCACATAAAGATCACATAAGTTTATCTCGTAGGAATGCGTCCTAGGTGTTCCTCATAGATGACAACAAATTTATAAATAGTTTGTTCTTCTAATATCTATTCATCTCATTAAAAATTCTCTTCCATTCTCATGATATATTCATTATATTCTTATTCACATGCATTCCACTTAAAATTTACTTTCTCACGCATATTATTCCTCCATCATTGTTACACAGATACCTGGGTGAGTGACCTACGTGACATCACCTGGGTGAGTGAAATGTACAAGGTCTTCATGTTTAATTATCTTTGTGAGGTCACTCATTTTTATGTATAATGTTTTAGAGGATTCATTTTTTAATTATCCATCCTATGGGGATTCCTTCTAGTGGGTGAACTCCAATGGTGAAATTTGGAGGGACGTTTCCTATGTCCTCTATGTTGAACAAAAATGATTGAGATAGTATATGATGGTTTTGGAATTCTTATAGTCTTGTCTTCCAATATATAATTTGTTTGTCTCTGATTGTGTCCCATTGGAGAGTATTGGTTATTAGAGTACTTTGCGGCCAATGAGACTGGTTTATCCATAGAAGAAGAATATGGTGGCATATTTTTTTGATTAAACTGTTCATTAATGACATAATAAGTTCAACTGAAATTATTCCATGTAATCTTTTCATTGAATTTTTTCACACGTTCTCTATAAACATCTTGATATCAACTTCTTACTGTAGGGAAGTAGTGGAAATCCCGCAAATTTTACTGGTGGTTTTCTAAAATTCACATTCCTAAAGTCAACCTTTTTTGTAATATGTAATTAAAAACATTTCACTCCTAGAGTGAGTTCCCCGATATCTAGTGAATGGGGAAAATATAGAGAGATTTTCGAAACTAAATTGATTGGGTATCATGGGATTTAGTGAGTTGATTATATTATTCTCCAAAGCCACTATGAAGTATATATGATATTTCATATCATAGAAAAAATAATCATTATTCCTATATTCCTTGAACTAATTTAACAAATGTACCATCCAATCGTCTTGATGAGGAGGGTATTTTTGATTACGCATGAGTGGGGATGTTTCATGATAGGGTTTGGGATTCAATGATGTGGTTATTGTAAAGGTTGGCTTAAGACTGGCAGAAAATGACTTCTCTTTCTCTAATCTCTTACCTTGAGCTAAGAGAATTAGTCGGGAATTGGCCTTTGTTCTTAAGATACAATTATCCAATCTATATGAAACTATATAAATATCATGAAACCCACTTTTATATTTAATAGGTATTTTCAGCGTTCCAAACTCATTTTGAAGATGTATTGACTGGCTCCTTTGTAATGCCCCGACCCCAGTTACCCAGAGTCGGTGCATTATTAAATAATATTGGCATGATCACAAAAGGTCAATTATTGAAAGACCAACTAGTTTAGTAGCCTTGGAATAACTAGATACATTCATAAATATTACATTATATCATAAATTGAAATATACTACAACAATATCTTGTCTTCATATAACCATAAACTATTCCTGAAGGTCATTCATAAATTACTTCTTCACATCTTGTGAAAAATAAAACATTAAAAGGGGTGTGATTAGATGATCAATAAGGATAACAATATAGCAAAAACTTTCACAAATAAGCATAAACATTTAATGCAATGTATAAATAAAACAAGAGCCTTTTAAACTTGATCATCAGCATAATATGACAAAGATAAAATCAAATAATTCCATTTACTTATTCACATGGATATTCTACTAGTCGAATAATCACATGAAATATCAATAACCACTTTCATAATGATGGAATGCATAATGCTAGACTATAATAACTACATTGTCAAGGCCTCATGCCAAGACTACAAATAAGATTTTGTCATGGCCTTGGGCCAAGACAGTAGTTTGTCTCATGACACCTACCGATGCATCAAGGAGCTATAGCGGGCTCCACCAGCCACATATTAAGTCCAATGCGTTTCTCATATGAACAATTTTAAACATAACATAAATATTCTTATTAAAACTAGCATAAGAAATGTCAATACTTTCTCCATAATCAATGAATGGTAAAAAATTACTCATCCACAGTCAAACATATCACAAAACCTTCAATATAATATGGAAGTTTTGTATCACAATAAATCAACTTCAAATAAGCTTAAAATCTATCAAAGGATGATGACATACATGAAATCAAAACTATTTGAGAGAAATATATATTTTTAAATCATGTTAAAGACACATAATTATAAAATAAAACATTTACTTTGAAAATATTCTTATAAGCTTCTGAGGGATGCTTCGACGATTTTATAACGGCAGAAAATAGCTGCACCCACCGTATAAGTTAAAAAAATATTCTTACCTTAATTCTATCGAAAATTTTAAAAAGGACCTTGTTTGGAAAACAATAGAAAGATTCCATTCAAACCATTCTAAAAAATAAAAACAAGGGTATAAATTACATTAACCCATTTTCTAGTAAATAGTAAAAATATTTTGGAATACATTTTTAGGAATCATGGATGTGGATGATAAAGGGGTCCCCGTAGATAATCACATATAAAAAACCTCAGATAATAAAGAGATTATGAAATAAACCCTTACCTTTTAATTTTCCTTAGTATATGGTATGTAAACCTCCTGTATAATAGATAAAACATTGTTATTAAATTATACAATAACCGCCTACATAATTATGATATCATATATGATGTTCTAATAATTCATTGTTAATAATATTTTAGTATTATAGTCGTTTTGGGTGTTAACTTACTTGTTTTCTTTTAAGTGTTTTGTTACATAATTCATGTTATTTATGGATAGATTGTATCTTATTAATATCCAGAATGATATATTGTTCTTAGACATTACTTTTAATCATCAAATGATAATTATTCTTGAATGGATATGATAGGTAATTAATCTCATCGCGTTCGTGGAGACGGTAGTCCGTACGTACGCACGAGCGACAATATCACTCTGTTGATATTAAAAAAAATATAATTGGATATTATATCATATATAAAAATTATTTACCATGTTATATTTATTATTTACATAAATTACACATCATTTTTATACCCATCCAAATAATATTGTTTTGAATAACAATTACACCACGACGTGGAGACGGTAAGCAATACGTACACACGTATGGTGACATGTCATTCAAAGGACGAATAGAATACTGAATATGGTTGTACCATATTTATAATAACATCAAAATATATATAATATACTATATTAATAATTTTAGAAAGGGAATAACAAAGAAAGAAGATGTTGAAGAAGAAAGGAACTTGAAAGCAGGTGGTGAAAACATTACCTCTTCTTCGGGTTCATCCTTTTGTTTTGATCAAAAGGGCTCTGTAGGTTGGATTTATGATCAAACTAATGCCACTAGGTTTAAGTGAGGGATGTTGAGAAGATATTTCGGCAGGGTTTTTCCAATCCAAAAGGCTTTCATGGTATGAATTTTAGTGAAGCGGGAGTACCCTTTTATAAGAGGGGTGAGGGGACCTTAGGAAAACCTAGAAATATTATTTTATAATAAATTTATATTAGGTTTAAAATGGCTCCAAAGTGGATTATTTAAATTTAAAGGTGGTTATAGGTTTAAAAACATTCAACCAAGAGGTTTTAGATAGTTTTGGGTCATTATATTATACTTATCTTTTAGTTTTAACTCTTAGTTAATTAGTTTGACACTTACCATGTCACTTTGTATTATTATATTATATAGTAAATAATCATACTATATACATACTTGAGACCACCAAGTGGTCCATTAATAATACAAATATCATGATATAAGTCCTTTGGCTGAACCTTAGATTATTAGGAATATAATATTAATTAAAAATATAATATTTGTTTTAATAACTCTTTTATGTCAAATTTGACACTATTGGGTATTTTGTTTTTGATAACTTCATAAAAACATTATTACTTCGAAAAAAAATTTCTACCCAATCCTAATATGACATATTAAGCTATAAAGTTTGTGGAATTCATAAAAAGTCTCAAATTACATTTATTTTGATATTATAATATCAATTATTTTAATATTTCACTATTTAGGTAATTAATACATCACTATTTTGTCATAAATAAATTTAATTATTTAGCGTATAAAAATTAAAAATAAAATACCATTATATAGGAAATCATTTTATATTTCTAATGAATTTTTATAATTGAGTTTATCTTATGTATAACCCAATATTAAAAATGTTTTAGTTAATAAACATTGATTTTAACTATTTTAACTCTTCTTTAAATTAAATAATAATAAATGTCCTAATCTGATCCATGTGGACCTAAATGATAATATTTTATACATAAGGTGGTTAATGGTCTATATACACCTATCCAATAGAATTAGAAAATGTGTTAGGGTAATATTAATATCATTTTTACCCTTAATTACCCTATTTACATTAACCCTGCTAAATAATTGTAAAAGGTTACTCTTCACCAAAATTTATTTTTATCTTATTGAACCACATTTTACTCCTTGATATTAACCATTTCTCTCAGATTTTTGAAATTTCACTCACAGACGCGGTAAAATTAAGTTTTATGGGAATTTCCAAATTCTCCTAGGAGGTGGGTAAAAGGCGGTGAAAAGTTCCATAAAATTTTTATATATTTAAAATTATTCTAAACTAATTATAATGAATTAGATTGAACTTATATAGGTATTATGTATCAATTTTGATAGTAATGAAATTTTAATAAAATAAATAATTATTTAAATAAAAATTCAGTTTTAAACTATAAGTCAATGTTTTTTCACTTTTCATCAAAAATTGAATGTTTTCAGAAAAATACCAAAAAATCACCCTAAGCTAATTTAGATATTCCGAATCCAAAAATGAAGTCCATTTTGAAAGATAAAATTTTCAAATGATCAAAAAGGGGGAATTACTATTCATAATGGCTAGTTTCATTGGTTGTGGTGTGTGTTATAACTCAATATTGCGTACAACGCAAACTACTGTATTATTCAAAGAGAAGCATATCGTGGAAGCTTAGGGTGTTAAATCATGGAACCGCATTATGTTTTGATAAATTAAAATAATTCTATGTTTTATTTCCATTAAATATTTTAACATATTTAATTTTAGATTAATTATTGTATAATTAATATCGATCAAACTGTTCTATTCAATGCTTAAAATGTAATTTTATTTCATTCTTTTATTTTTTATAACATGTTCTATAAGTATTATTTTAATTATCAATTTCACATAAGAAATTTTGGGCCTTAGAATATAATTTATATTCATTTATGAATATTTTTCTAATTAATATGTATGTTACTGCATGCATCCATTCAATTATTCATGTATCTAAATATAAAATCTCATTGTTCATTTGTTAGTTATGTAATCATTTTTCCAATTTCATTTTTCCACTGTATTTTTACTCTATAAATAAATAAAGAACTAAAAATTTTGTGCTTAATTTTTTGTAAATATAAAAATTTTATATATGTATCTTTTATAATAATTAATAATATGAATTGATCTCTTTAATATGTTAAATTAGTTTTGAATAAGATGCATATTTTCTATTGGATTTCTAGAGAATTTCAAAAAAAATTCTTCTAATTCTGCATGATAACACAAGTTATTTTAATCTCATTAAGGTGATCATTGATTTTTTAGAAATCTTATTAAATTTTATAAATATAATTTATAAGGAACCAAAAGATAATTCATTATTTATCAACATCCTTTTTAGATCAAAATATTGAGAGGTAAATCTGTTTTTTAGAATTTAAAGAATTCCCTTATTTAAGCTGCTCAGATAGGAATTTCTATATATGATTCCCTTATGTATTTAATTTAATATGTGATTAATTCTATTAAATGACCCTATTATGTCATTATATTATTTATATTTAATTTACTTGAATCACTTACTTGAATATCTTATGTCGATTCTCTGATGAAGAAAAGACTCCTATGTTGAAATATCTTATGGAAATCCAATAGGAAAAATGATCAGTTTTATGAATTTTGTCATATTAAAATTTAATTCATGTCTATTTATTATGATTATAATTTTATAATTTCTTTATAAGTTCATATTAATTATTTATAGACCATGTGAAGTGTTGTTCCTTGTTTTCAACATTTTTTTATGTATATCGATGTGTGTTTTATTCATATACATGAAAATTAATTTTTAATTATTAATTATTAATTATTTTTATTTAATGTTGTCTTTATGGAAATTTTTTTTATAAATTAGTATTATTTTATATTTATATCAAGAAATTTTATTTATATATTTAATTTGGTTTTAATAATTCATTTCCATTTTTTTAATAATTACAACGTGTTTTCAATAGACTGTTTTGAGAGCCATATTTCATATTTTAACATACAATTTTCATGGGATATTTCATTACCTGTTATTATGAAGAATATTTAAATTATTTAATATATGATTCTAAATTATATGTAATTTTAGGTTTTTGTTTTAAATAATGGTTAATAGTTTTATTATTATTATAACATAATATTATCTCCCTCTTAATCTCTCTGATAATATAGTTTTATTGATTTAATTATGGAAACTATTTTATTGATAGTGTTTTCTAAATCAAATTGTATTTTGAGGGCATAATGATGACGGTAACATACATGACTGTACACTACAATAATAGGTGATATCATATGTTCATACTCTTACATTAATCACTATGATCAGGTGCTCAATTGTATACATAAATTTTGAAAAACATTCAATAGAGGAAAAAATATTCTTTGACTTCATTCACCTTGAAGATATGTAATTATATTTTTTTTCAACACCTATATTTCATTATTCAAAATCATTTGAAGGGATTTCATTGACTATTTCATCTATCAAAAACATATTATAACTAACTAGTAGAAATTTAATTGTTATATTTATTCTTATGGGATGGTTAGAATTTTCTACACATATATCATTATCAAAGGTCATACCACCTATAAAAAGTAGCCTTTGGTTGAACTAACATAGAAAATAGATGTTATTGGTAAATAATTACCTAACAAAAGCTAGTAAACAACCATTAGGGATACTTCTTGGAGAAACAACTGTTTTTTCGACTCAAGTAAAACGTTGTGTGTAGGTTTAGTACTGCTCCTCACAAAGTCATGGGTTAGGATTATTCACATCATAAAATATGTGTTTCTCTTTCTCATGTGGAAATGTGTCTCTCTCTTTCATATTGAGTTCTATACTACATTGGTTGTGGTGTGAAGATTAGATTAAGATATTTTAGAACCAAACTACTAGAAAAATACTTGTTTTCTTCTCTTATTTTTTAACATACACCCTTCACACATCCACTATTATTATTATTTTCAAGATGATTTTAATAATTTTAAACACTAAAATTTTACAATTAATATATAATAAATATTATAATTTTAATAAAACCATATTCACCCCCATATATTTCTTCTTCAAATATTTTATCTAATATAACTATTGGTATTAAAAGATCATTTTTTAATGGAGAGTTAGCATATTTTATTGTTATAATCTATTTCCTAAAAACATTTATCAGATAATAATATTACATAAGGGTACTTATCAATTGTATTATTCCTTTTATCTATTATAACAAATAACATAGTATTTAACAAGCCTAATTAATGATTTTTTTCACAGAAGGCTTAAAAGAAAAAAAATTAGAGAAAACTTAAATAAATCATGGGATGAGATAAAATATATAGAATTAATAGAGTATCATATTCATACATATAATATCATTGATTTGACATAGGTTTTTTATTCTTGACACTATATTTTTGGAATATATTTTAAATGAGATGTATGAGAATTATTAATAGAAACAACATAAAATAGTGCAATTAAATTTATCTATTAAATCCAAATATAATGATGATGTTAAAGATAACAAAATATTATCACATAATGTTGAAATTTCAATAAATTATAATGTTGAAATATTTAAAATTGATGATAAGAATAAAATATTTCTTCATTTTCTTTTAAAAAAATAACAAGGAATTATAAAGAAAATTTAATTTCTTATAAGATTATTTATCTATAATTGATGAAAAATTTAAAATTTATATGCAAGAAAATGATAAGGATAGAGATTATTATTATTATTTTAATTATAATGCTTCTATTGATAAATAATTAAAAATTTTCTTGTATAATGTAATAAAAGGAGGATTTTCTTTAGAAAACCCTATTCTTGTTTCAAAATCCAAAATTCATCATCTTCTTTATTTTAGGATGATTGATTTTGAAATGAATATTAATTGTTAATGATTTTTTTAACTATGATGTGTATGGTATTTTTAATGATTAATGATCTATAATTTTTAGTCATAATCAAGATATTATATAAGTTTCTATCTCTATAAATTTACCTTGTGATGTACATTATAAAAAAATTAAATCTTTATCGGTACCAAAAAATAACGTTGCTAACCTGATTGGACCAAAAAATAGCATGCTCAGAAAAAAAATATTGTGTTTAATTTTTATAGGAGTTATCCACATGTTCTCCAATATTTAATAATATTTTGGTATACTATACAAATAATGTTTCATTTCATATAGATATATAGTGTTTTTCAAAATGTTGTTTCACATGTTGAAACTATTTTTTTTGAATCTTCTTAAAATAACACCTAAATTTATGGGGAGGTATTATTATATACTATTTTCTATTCCATTCAAAATGTTTTTTACCATATATTTTTTATTTATAGAGTTTTATTTATATTTTTATCTTTTAATAAGGTTTGGTAGAGTTTGACTACAATTATATCATGAAATTTTCAGTTCTACATGAAATATATAAAATATGGAATCTATTTTTCTAATTAAAATTGTTTAATTTATGTACAGATTTACTTATTATATATATATATATTAGAACCCATCACTAAAAATTTATTATATTAAAATACTGTTTTAAAATTAATTTTTCATAAAATATTGTTTTGAAAATTATTTTTCTTTATTTTTCTCAAATAGATCTTTTAAAATTCTACTCACTCTATTTAATTATTTCTTTTACCAGTGGATGAATTTATTATGGATCCTTGATGCTTTTTAAAAAATGTGTTTTGAAATATTTATTTTTAATACATTTCAATAAACTATTATATTTTTTAAAAAAAATTCAATTATAAAACATATTCATATCATAATATTACAAGGGGGATATTATTTTGAAATTATACACCATTTTGTAATTATCAAAAAGGTTAAAAATGTTTATTGGATCCTTATGCAAATATGTTATGATATTTATATTGATTTATTTGATTTATTTATTTAATTGTTTTAAAAATTGAATTGTATGTTAATTCATGTATTACTATTGATGATCGTATAATTTTATTAATTGCATACAATAACTTTTGTATTTATGTTTTGATAGTTCACAACATCGTCTACATATATTATTTTATGTTACTTGGATAAAAAGTCATTTTTGACCATAGAATGTCATTTATATATGTTTACTATTATTTTCATAAGGAATATATATTGTACGCAATGGGGCCATTTGGTAATCCATGTAGCCAATTGAAATTTTAAAAAGTTGATTTATTAGTTGTGTATCCATTATTCCATTTCAGTTTTCCATTATATTGTTTTTGTATCCTGATATACAAAACATTTAGTTGAGTGATTATTTTTATAAAATATAAAAATATTATTTAAATATAAATAGAAGAACTATATTTCGAAATTTATCTATTTCATTTAATAAATTTGGTTTGAAGATGATGCATGTTTTCAATTTGAAATCAGCAATTTTTTGAAAACGGTTAAACAACATTTTTTTATAACATGATTTTTTTAGATATAATTAAAGAGATTAATAATTATTTAGAAGTGTTGTGATGTTTTAGAAATATAATTTAACATGATCTTAATATAATTTTTTCTTTAACATTGTATTTTTACAACTAAATATTAATATGTCAATCTATTTTTCAGTTTTTAAGGAATTACCTTACATAAATTTCCTCTATAGGGATTTATACACATGACTTTTTTATGTATTGAATCAAATAAATGATTAATTATCTATTTTGAATCTATTAAATGGTTTAACTACTTCTTTTCACTCATATGAATAACTTACATGAATAAATTACATCAATGCACCCACATAGATGAAACTCCATTATGAAAATTGTTTATATAAATAATACAAGAAAAATGATCTTTTTTATGTGTTCTTTCATATTCTGATTTCCGTATTGTTTATTTATTATTTATAAATTTTCTTAATGACTTTATAAATTCATATTAATTATATAAAATAAAATTGAAACATTTTTAATATTTTTAATATTTTTTTATAATGATTAATGTATGTTTTATTAAAATAAATGAAACATACTTCTTAAATCTCAAAAAAAATTATTATTATTTTATGTTGTTTTCAATGATATTATTATTTATAAATTATAATTATTTTATATAATTCTCATTAAAACATGTTTTATGATATTTAAAGTGGTTTTATTACTTCAATGATATTCTATTCCTAATTATTTCTTATTTTAACGAAATGTTTGGATTTTGTTTATGAAATTAAATCATAAAATTTTCATGGATTCATTCATTGAACAATTATTTTGGAGACTATAAAATTATTTAAATTAAAATTTAAAATTGTTTTGATTTATTATTCATGGCTTCAAATATCTATCTTGATTTGTGTGATTATTATGCATTGATAATATCTCTCTTTCTTTCCCTCTCTCCAATAATACAATTTTATCAATATTGTTTCTATCAATTTTCTTGAGTGATTAGAACAAATAAATTTTCATTTAAAATACTCAAGGATTAATAGAACATAACCTATACATCATAATGATAATATATGACTTCATACATAAATACTCTTACATCAATCAAAGTGATCCAGTGCTCAACTATTTATATCAGTTGTGAAAAAATCTTAAGGGAGAAAAAACATTCTATGACTTCATTAAACATGATGAAATGCTATATGGTTATTTTTATAGAATACCATAACATCCTAATGAAAATCCATTTTAAGGACTTGCATCAATTCTTTAACCTATAACATAATTTTTGCACCCCTATAAATGTTTCTAAATTGTTGTATTTATTATTCTGGGAAGGTTAGTGCTTCTTGAACTTATATATTTCTCACCGGTTATACAAAATGTATAAAGTAATATTTTGATGTGTTACCTTATGAAAAATTTGTTCATTGGTTATGAATACCTAAAAAATGAAATACACTTATCTTGGGTATTCTCTTTATAGAAATCAAGGGTTTCTATCCTCTCATGAAAATAGATTTTTTCATGTTTGGGGCATCTCCCCTCAACGTGATGGGTGGGGATTCCACCTATATAAAAATTTGGTTTTATATTTATCATATTTAAAATTATCTCTATATTTCATAGTGAGTTTCATAATCAATCTATTGGAGTGTGAAGTTTATAGTATTATTATTTATGATCAAAAAATATAAACATTTCTAGTATACTTATCTTTGATTTTATATATACACTCTTTATAAATCCACTATTATTTTTATATTAAAAAAAATTTATTAATTTTTGGCAGTAAAATTATAAAATTAATATTTTATAAAGAAAATATTTTTTATTAAGTCTTATCAACCCCTCCCTCAAATCCTTCTTCTATAATCACATACTACCTAACAATTGTTGTCATGGGTTCATTTCGTAATGGTTAATTATCATTTTTGATTATTCTTATTTGATACATAATAGTTCGTATCAGAGGATGGACATTCCTAAAAATATGTTGCACTATTATTTTTTAATGTCTATGAAATCTTTTATTTTAATACTTAACTAAAATTTCAGAGATTATTATTAGTGATGGATAAAAAGAAAAAAATTACATAAAAGGAAATTAGATAGTGGGGAATTATCCAAAATCTTCTACATAAAAGGAGTATTATGTTCATGCATGAACTATTATTTATTTAATTATGGTATATGATTCTCAATACTCTAATTTTATTACAAAAATTTATGTGACATTTATGATATGTATCAATAAAAACATTGAAAAATGATATATTTTTAGTTAACTCTTGAATCAAAATATATGAAATTTTGTAATTAAAATTAAATGTTTTCTCTTGAAGATCAAAGAATAATAAATTTTGAACTTTAAATATTAAATCATAAAGATAATATTATATTATTTAATTATTTTCATTATAATAATAATGATGAGGAAGAAAGGAAATTTAATTTCTTACTATATTATTTATCCCAACATGATGAAAAATGTAAAATGGATATGGATGAAAAAGATAATTTCATAAATTATAGTTATTTTTCTAAATATAATGTTTTGGAAAATATTATAATAAAATATTACTTCCCCTTTTTTATAAAATGAGTAATATATTTGAAAAAACATGTTCTTTTTTAATGATCTAAAAATTAACATCCTATTGTTATTATGAAGTTTCATAACAAATAATATTATTTATTATTTATATAAATTATTTAAATGTCATTATTATGGGAATTAAGTTAACGAATAGTCTATCATGTTCAATAAATATTTTTTCATTAAAAAAGTTATATATCTATGAATTTATCATCTCATATTACTCATAATAAATATTTAAATCATCATGGGCACCAAAATATTTTTCTACTAATTCAATTCGAAACAAAATAGGATCGATACCAAAAAAATGTTTTTGGTTGATTGGTATAGGATTCCACAAAATTTACATCATTGTATCAAAATGGTGGAACACTCTAAAAATAATGTTTCATTTCATTGTTATATGGGGAGTATTTCAATACAATGTTTCATATTATCTAACCATTTTATAAATTTCAAATTTTTGAAATAAAGCTTATGTTTTTTGGGGGAAATATTATCTTATATAATTTTCTATTCCCCTCAAAGGGGGTTTAAAATTTATTTATTATATATTTAATTTTCATTATAGCTTTATATTTTCATGTGTTTTTGGGAAATTGTAGTATGATTATATGATTAATATTTTTATTTTAGATGAAATCTAGAATCTATTTTTAATATTACAATTGTTTAATTTATGTTCAAATTTTTTTATTATATAAATGTTTTAAAACCTGACTTAAAAAAAATGATTTTGATAACTTACTATTTTAATAATCACTTTGCATAAAATTTTAATTTTTTAAATGATTTCAAATTATTTTTTCTTAAATATAAATCAAATAGTTTTTCTCACTGAATTTAATTCATTGTTTTATATATCTATCAATTTATTATTTCTCCATAACACTTGATTTAAAAGTTTAATTATCAAAAATTTGAATGTTTAAGAATGTTATATATACTATTTATAGTTTTGAATTTTTTATTTTTTAAAATTTATTGTTTATAATTTCAAAAAGGGGGAGTTGTTTTTTATTTTATACAATGATTTTTAATTAATAAAAATTGGGACAATGTTGACTAAATACTTATACCACTTGATGATTTTATAATTACAGAGATTTAATTGATTTATTTTCATTTAATGTTTAAACTAATTAATTTTTATTTTAATTAATGTAAGATAAATGTTGATAATAATAATTTATTCATTTCTTAACATATATTCTTATTTCGTATTTTGATTGTTCATAACATGTTATACAAGCTTTTTTGAGTCACCTAGCTAAATATGTCATTTGGGGTCTTATAATATCTTCTTCATATGTTTTTTATTATTTCCCTACATCAATGTTACATTACACCACTTAGCCATTTTTTTATCCACATAACTAATTATAAATTCATGTAACTGATTTGTCGGCCATGCATTCATTTTCTAATTTCAGTTTTCTTTAGTATTTTGACTATATCATGAGCTATAGAACTCCAAATTAATTTATTAATTGTTTAAAATATTAGATGATTATCTAAATTTAATTATAATAAATAATTTTTTTTATTTGTCTCTTTCGTGTATGAAATTCGTAATGAGGATAGTATATGCCTTTTGTCTAATTTCATCTTTTTTTGAATGGGATTGTTTATTTTATTTATGATTACATGTTTGGTTTATATTTTTTTGTATCGATTATTTATTATTTTCCAAATATTATGAAATTTATTAAATATAATATTAAATTACACTAATATTATCATATATTTATCAATGTCTTTATTAGATCATAATATTGAGAAGTCAATCTATTTCTAATTTTTAAGGAATTTCCTTATGTAAATCGCATATGTGGGGGTTTCCATGTGTGATACCCTTACATAGTGACTCATATAATTGTAGTATTAAATTATTTGAATACCTTATATGATTCACCTACTTCCCTTTCATATTCCTAAAAAAGTTATGTGAATCACTTAAGTAATTTTCGTTTATAGAAAAAAACATATATGTAAAAATATATTAAGTAAATCCAATAGAAAATATTTTTTGTTTTACATATTATTTAATATTATAAATTAAATAATGTTAATTTTTTATATTTAAATGGTTATAATTAATTTAAATTTTCATATTAATTTTTTGATCTGATTAAAATAGTATCTCAATCTTTTAAAAATTTATTTCTGAAGATAAAAGTGTGTGTTATTCTCTTGCATGAAACATAGATCTTGAATCTTAAACAATCATTGATATTATTTTAGGTCATTATCACTGATATTACAATTTTAAATTAATATTTTGAATATATATATATAAATTAATAATGTTTTTATATGTTTAATATGGTGTTAATAATTCTTTGATATTCTCCATAGAATTTCTACTTCTTTTTAATGGACTACTTTCTTTTTTCTATTTTAGAGTCAAAAATACACTTTTTCTAGGGATATTTAATTGACCTATTATTATAAATATTATTAAAATTATTTTATTGATACTTTTAATAATTTTCAATTTGTTATTCCCTGTTTAAATATATGTATTGAGATATGATATTTTTATGCAATAATAATATCTCTCCCTTCATCTATCCCTAAAAATCCATTGCTATTTTTTTATTATTCTAAATATTTTCCCAATTGTGATTTCTTAATAACATTGTATTTAATGGAAAATAGTGTTATTGGAATGTTCACAATATATAATGATCAGTATAGGAAATATCATATGTTTATACTCTTGTGTTAATCAATATGATTCGGTGTTCAATTGTTGAAAGAAATTGTAATTAACTCTCATGGGTAGAATTAATATTCTTTAAATTCATTATCCATGATGATGTGTAATATTCTATTTGTTTGAACACACATAAACCATAATTAAAATCCATTTTATTGTATTCTATCAGCTTCTTCATCTATAGAATACGTACAAAAACTGTATAGTGGTTCAGTAGTGAATGTAGTTTTTCATCTTGGATGGGTATATTTGTCTACCCTTTTATCATTCACACAGGTTATAACACCTATAATAATTATAATTATTTTTTATACCTTACCTAAAGGTAGATATTCGGTTATGATTACCTTACTTGAAGGCATTACACTTTGGTGTCAGCTGCTCCTTATAGAATTCTGAGTATTCATCTACTCTAGGAAAAGGATGTGTGTAGGTTTGGGGATACTCCTCACAATGTCCTGGGATTGGATTCCTCCCATTTTAAAACATGGGTATATGTTTATCTAAATATAAATCATATCTTTCATTCATAGTGGGCTTCATTCTCCATAGGTTTGGGTATTAATATTTAACTATGTTCATTTATATCCTCACTACTATAAAAATTACTTTTTTCCTTCTCATCAATTTTCTATATACACTCCTCCCAAATCAACTTAAATTTTTATTTTAATATATTTTTTAATAAATTTAAATCACCAAATTACAAAATATATTTTTTTTTTATTAGTATGATAATTTTCATAAATTTATGTTTTCCCACGCCCCATTCCTCCATCCGTCATCATATTCACTCTCACAATAATCTCTATATAGAGAGGGAAAATCATTTTGGGTAAACTATAGGTTAAGGGAGTAATTAAAAACCTTCCAAATAGAAACAAAATATGAGTCCCTATCATTTTCTATACTTTTTTATTTTGATTTTTCAATGATTTTTTTCTTCAATAGTGTTGATATGAAAAGAATGAAAAACTATTGATGAAGATATTCTCATCTCACGATTGATCGATCCATAAAACATGTATACAATGTTTAGGTGTGACATTGTAATGTTTTTACAAAGCACCTATGATTCACCACTTCTTGTTATGTGGGGTTCCTAACATGTGATCACAATAAGACATGAAATATCTCAATTGTCATTTTGGATCACTCAATACATTAAATAATGAAAACACAGTGCTCCTAATGAATTGAAGGGGAAGGCTCACATCTACCCATTTAGAGTAAGGCATCCGTTCCTGTTGTATTAGTGCACATTATTCATGAATATATTCTAATTGGTCTTCCAATTACATAATAGTACTGACAAGTCCCCATTTGACATTATACAAAATAGGTTCCTAAACATAGGCATTAATTTGTATAACATGATTTTTCATCTTATCTAAAATTTTATCATGAATCCCAATGTGGGGTATATATTGAGTATTTTCAATGTTCTATCCTGTTTGTTTCCCTAATGGAGGGAATCATTGAATCCCTATGGTGTTTGGGTCTAATAAAATAGTTTTCCTTGTTCCAGGGTTGTGTGCGTGCTCTGGCTCCAATATCATTGATAGGATGATCCATTCATATTGGGGGTATCATTCAAGAGGGTTATATGAGTATCCACATAAATGAAATTCATAGAAGGTATATTATATCTATTAATTTCTATATTTAACTTCCCCACCTCCTTGATGACCATATCATATTCCATTATCCAATTATTATTGTTAGTGATTGAAAATATTATGGTATATTATCGTACATAGTCATTCCTTTAAAATTTTACTTTTTGGAAGATCCTAGAGGGGTGGTGTTTGAATATTTATAAAAAAATTATTGTTTTGGGTGATAAATAAATCATTTTTTCTAATACTATATTCATTTATCATAGTTTAGACCATGTTATAAATGGAAACATCCTCTTCTCACTCTTTTTTTTACTGTCATCTTCTATGTTATCTGACAGAGTTGTGACAATATCATTGAATGATTCAAATGTGTTATAGGTGCTGTATTAGATATATAATGATTGGATGCATGATTGGCACCATTACTTCTACTTATGTCAATAAGATCTCTCAGTTCATTTTTAACCCTAATAAATCATTATTTTATATAATTATTACTAATCATATTCCCTCCCTTCCATGATTTCATTGTATTTTCTTAGAAAAGGTTCACTTGAAGGGAACCACCACAAAATTTCCACATGTGATCTCTTGATGAGAGAACCAGGTCACTAGATGGTACAAACTGGGAGGTTTTATTTTTTCAGTGTTCCTATTAAATGGGAAAATACTGCTTTCCATTGGAGAGGAGGTTGAGGTAAAAATTCCACTATCATTTCTAGATTGTGTAGACCCTATTATATTGTCACACCCTTTTGATCATTGTTTGAATACCTCAATGGTTATGTTAAAAAATGCGCTATAATTGGGCGTAGGGGTTTCCCTTGTATTGTTTTGAATATTGCATTAATGGTGGATCTTTTGATTTTATAAATTTTCATAATATCATAAGCCATATGAAATATATTATATGCACATGAGACCCCTTCATTTTATGGTATTATTAGTATCTGATGATAGGATAACCTTAATATATAATATATATCAATGTTCTTGAATTCTTGTTGTATGTGACTTTTCATATCTTTCTCTCATCAGACCCGATACCTTAGAGACATGTATATGTTATGGTCTTTCTGATCACACTAAAATTCCTTGATGGGAATCGTATCCAATATGTGATTCCAAATAAAAACATTAAAAATGTCACTTCATGTGTATTTTTTATTATTAAAGAGTGAGGTTCAATGAATTACATAGTGTTCACCAAATCCCAGGATATAGACACTTGTCAATGAGTTTATGATCAACTAATTTTATTCATGTAATGAATCTATAATTGTATTTTGAATATATTTTTTTATTTTCTTGATTATTGGAATCATGAACTTTGAATGGTTGAAAATTCAATTTCTCAATGAAGTTATTGTTTTCATTAACATGGTTAATATACCTTTAGTATGGAAAACATTAATTTTCAGTTGATAGATAGTAATAATGATGTTCCAAATTAGGTTGTGTATGAATTATTCTAATAGTATATATAGAATATAAATATAAACACCATTTGGGTGAAAATTTATGGATATATTATCCTCATCTAGTTTCTTTCTCTTATGTAACAAATAATCCACTTCTAATACAAGATATACATCCAATTAATATAACCAAAATGGGAATTTCTATGTTTATTTTTTGTATATGGTGGGGCCAATAAGGATCATGTTTAACGTTTTGGAATACAGATCATCCATAGGTGGTTTAGAGGAAAAATATTTTCTATGATATTCATCTGGTAGAGAAAGGATGTCACTTTTCAGTGGTAGGAAATCAAGAATGAATAAATATGTCTCCCAAATATGTATAGGGTATTTTGGATTTACCATAATTGATACAAAAAGTGGAGGTACAACTTTTTGAAAATATACTTTACCCTAGGGACGACCTTCATTGTTGATGGTAGCAAGGTTAGGGCATACTTAATGTTGAAATTTCTAGCCATGAGAAGGTTCATCACAACATTTACCAAGATATGAGTTCTCATGTTCTACAACCTTTTGACCAAAATTATAATTATCATTGTAAACATTCTAGGGAGGACCACTAGAGTTGATTTTGTTAATGTGTTGGAAATAAACTTCGCAACCATGACTAGTAATTCAATACATTTAAAATGAAATCACATGATCTTGTGCTGGCATTTATTAGAATTTGATGGCCTCAAGAAAGAAATCACTTAAAAGAGTATGGTTTTGACCCTTATCTATAATTTTGAAACACTGAGACTGGGATTTCTTCCTTGATGATAACCCTCAATTATTTGGAATCACATTATTTGGATATGAACTTCAATGTGTGGGGGCATGTCTCGTCAACTCCATGGTTTCCATAATAGAATTTTGTATAAACATTGTGGCCTTTATAAGGATATATTATTACTCTAGAATGGTCATAATAATGGGCCAATGACCTCTTGTTTGAATTAATATGTGTTCCCATTCTATCCAACCTTTCATCACAATAATTTCTATTTGACTGTCCTAGATAAAATCATGAAAACTTGTATTCTTTTTAGTGACCATCCTATTATTATAACAAACCACTCCACATGAAGTGGTGGGGATGTATTTCGTCTTCCTAAACAAGTCGACATAAATCATTATCTCCTGCAATATTTGTATAATTAGATAATGAAGATACTCTTACCCTTACATCATGTATAAGATATATTGGGTGAATTTTTCATCTAGAACAGGAATGTAGAACCATTCCATAGTTGGATCAAGAATTGTACCCAACTTATGAACATTATTTTTTCTATGATACACCGAACGATGTCGGGTTTGAGGGAAGATATATGTATTTTACCCCTTTTAACACTACCTCATGTGGGTGATATTCTCTAGTGGCTGCCAAATTGTATTGGAATACTTGATGTGTTTGAGTATGTATAGGTTCCTACTTGTGGGGATCCATTGTGTCTATTGGGTGGAATTATCCTTCAGAAATAGGTTTGTGAGCCTATACATGATTGTTTGACCACGACCCTTGGCTATCTGTCCTATAGGGTCAGGTATGGGTGACCTGAGCCAAAACCTATAGGGTGGAATCCCCATCCTCTTGAATATTTTATTCAACATGGCATTGGAGGTATAAGTTTCTTGTAGGATCCAATTTCATTTACATTTGTTTCATTGATATGAATACAATGATGGCCTCTTGGAATTAATACCTAAGGTAATTTGGACATGTTGCTAGGTTTTGGGGAAAGTATCTCGAAATGTTTTTATATAGAAATGGGCACCATTGTCTTCTAGAAACCCATTCATCCAAAAATGGATAATTGGATGGGATCGATTTTGTGGAGGTGTTGTTCAGAAGCCTCCACGGTTTGGATGGTACAATTAATGTGGAAATACCAACCCTATTCATTTTAAACCCATCATTTATGATGTTGGGTTAGTGAAAATATTCTTAGGATTGATGAGGAATTAACATGTATAGGAGTATATTGGTACATTTGGTCCAATTGTAATTATTCTCTTGGAGTGAATGGAGTTATTGTAGAAATATCTAGGACATGCATAACAAAATCAAACAAGAAATAAACATAAAATTATAATATAAATAAAAAATGAATAATTGATGGCTAAATAATCTATGGTTATCCCTATTTCATTTTGTGACATCATGAAAGGGGTCTAACAAGTAGATAACCTAGTCATGTTGTTTTTGGATTGATGTCAGTTTCACAATTTTTTTTGGATTTTTTTTATTGAGAAATTTTATGAATTATGAATGGTTTTTTTTAGTGGGGGAATCAACATTCATTTAAATCTCCCATTTTTTATATATGTTCCCATTCCAAGAAATTCCCAATGGGTTTTATTGAATGAACAAGAATCGTACAAAATATTCCTTTTTTCGAAGCTCGTGAGCCTACATTCCAAAGGATTTTGGTTTTTGGAAAATTTTTCTGAAAACACATAGTGACTCAAATTAGTGGAGAGGATGGGAGGTCATGATCATCACACCATTAGGGGTGATTATTAACTATTTTTATACTCTCATATTGAATTAATACATATTCATTAATCCATTATTAAATACCTAATATAGATTGTGTGACCCTTATATTTAAAATCCATTCATAGTATGTAATTGATTTAGAATCATTTGTATGTCACTACCTTGATTGAAATCCATCTATCACTATTTGTAAGGATGGTATCCTCACTCCCATGGAAATATATAATTGTGAAGACATGAAATATATCATCTATTAGAGAGGATAACTGTGGTACTTCCATTGAAATGGGGATGCATAATTTAAAGGACCTAAAGGTGTTTCTTATTCTCTAACCATACATATCTTTACTCTTTGAGGGAGGTCATTCGTGGTTCCCCTTAGAGGGGGGTGGGGTAGGAAAAAGGAACCCCTAGTCACGGGAAATGTTTGAAGACAGTGCTTCACCAAGGTTATGTCTAGGAGAGTAGGAAAATTATTTGCACAAGTGATGCTTGGGAAACAAGTTGATGCTTCGCCTAGGAGAATTCTGGGTGATCTTACTAATTCTTCACCCAAGTTAACACTTGGGAAGATGTTTGATGTTTCTCTAAGTTGATACATTTAAGAGAATGTATGAAGACAATCCTAGGGGAAAAACTGAAGGGGTATTTTTCAAAAACCTCTAGTTTCATCCTTATGTGATTTTTTAATTGTCTAATGTAAGTACCATACTTATAAAGGGGACTTTTACCTATTAATTTTAGACTAAGAAAAACGTTCCCATCATGTAGGTCCTTTTCGATTCACACGTTGGAGGAACACTTATCCCAAATCCAAATTAAATTGCCTCTTCTTTCAAGGACAATAGAACTACTTTAATTGTTTTGAGGACTATGTTGATGGAATAGTGTAATCAAAGCATTAAGGATTCTTCCAATCTTCCAGCGGTGTTAAATGAAGAGCTTATGTGTCCAATTTATTATCATTCATGGGTCAATTAGTGATGGATTTTCTTCTCACAAGTCACTCATATTGATCTATCATGAAGGTGTGACTTATGAAAGTATCTAGGAATGCATGTCTAAACATAGATGTTGTCGTGGGAGGCTAGTTTTTACGTGTTAATCAAAGTTGGGCACATTGGTTCTACTTGTTTGGTGACTCTAGTTTTTATGTAATTTCATCATTTATTAAATTATTTATTTTTCTTTGAATCTTCTCAAAATTCATGTGAAAATGGATTATCAATAATCATAAAGAACTATTGGTATGGAAAATGGGTTCCATATAATTTAAATATAGTATCACCAAAATTTACCTCACAATTTTAAATTGTTTATATCCAAAATAATAACAAACCAAAAGATTACTTTGTAAGAATATATATAGGGTTTTTCATCAAAAATAATTTCAAAAGAAATAAATCTTTTATAGATAATGTGGAAAATAGTGGTGAAATAATAAAAGAGTCGTTACAAAAACATTTTTCAATTTCACAAAAACGAACAAGTTATCACAATATAGAAATATTATTTTAATGGAGAAGTTAAAGAATTTAAAAAAAGATTTATCTTTTTAAAAAATAACATTCAATATTGTAACTATGATAAATACGTAAATTATTTAAATTTGATAGGTGAAAATATTATGAGAAGTATTACTTTCAAAACACATAAACAATATTTCAACGATAACATGTAATGGTTATCAAAAATAAATGTTATGTGGATGATAAAATCTTGTATTTGTAACGGAGGAAAAAAATTTGGACACATTGAAATATAAATTTTGAAAACCTAAATAGAAAATACTAAAAAAAAAAAACTTTTTAAAATAGGATAATAGGAATAAAATTTTCACATGAGAAAAAATATAATTATATCTCCATGTATAAAGGATATCATTGGCTGGAAAAGAAAATATAGGAAAGGATGGGAACGATCCTAAAGAATGACTGATTAATTATTTAAAAAGTTTCATTTTCAAGAAGGAATTGACCAAAAAAAAGAATGATTTTAATAAAAATTAATCTCTCGTGATATAAATAGGTTATACCTTAAGAAATGAATGATGAAACTCAAGAAGACACATTATAAATAAAAAATCATATAGGGTTATGAAAAAACATTAAATTTTTAGGAATATATCAATAATATCCCACATCAAGGACGATAATTAATATAAGTGAATATTTTATATAAAATAATAATTTATGATATCATATGTCAAGGGGGAATTATTTATACAAAAACAATTATGCATAATATCAAAGCATACCTTAATGAAGGGTGATGAAGAGTGAAACCCTTACATTGTATCCCTATTTATTATAATGAACCATAATCTCCATTAATATCGAAATAACATATTCAAATATCCACTTTAATACCTATATATTCTTATAATATTAATTTATATAGATACACAAGATTAATATTGTAGATTGGTATTATAATCATTAAGATGAAAATTCAAATAAGGCATTAAAAAACATGGTATGTATTAAAAAAATTGTGAATGTGATTAATGAGTGAAAAATATAAAACCTACATAATATGAAATATATTAAATACTTAATTGTTATTATTTGAAATAATAATCATAAGTAAATCTATAGGATTACAACAAATAAGGATCTTCAAAATGAAACAACGAGGGATATAATCATGGAGCGATTTCAACATCATGAAAGTTATAAAGATGGTACAGTGAAATTATTATAATTTGAGAGATGTGAATTTTAACATAACTAGTCCAACATTTAGATATTAAATTATTCATTATAGAATTATGTAAAAATAATCACATGGAATTCAAATGTATTATAACAAAAAAGAGCTTGGGTTGAAAAGAGGTGTGAGAGAATCACAGAACGATATTAACAACATGATGAATATATTAAAGTTACTATGAAATATGATTAATGTGTTAAAATCATACTATATCCATAATAATATATTATTTTGAAAGAAAATTATTGATATTGAACACATTGAAACATAATAACGTGGAATTAAAATGGGATTATCATAAAATAAGTACTTGAATAAAATGGAGGAGGTGGAGATGTCATAACTTTCTAATAACAATCTAAAATAATGGGAGGACAAATGGAAACCATAATAACTATTTTAGATGGATTTATATAGTTATAGGGATGTTAAAATCATGAAAACTCATTTGGAGTGGAGTTGGATGATATATTGTTTGGAAGTGAGAATCTTTTATAGGTGCAAAGGAGGGGATTTCCATAGAGGCTATTTTTATGAAAGGGGTATAAATGGAATCACATTTATGCTAGGTGGGTTAGAAAAGTTAGTTAGGGAAATAAGTGATGATATTTTTTGGTATTACTTTTCAAACTTGATAAGGCCATCTATAAGGGTTCTGTGACCTTTAAATTGATAATCTTTTGAGACACTTCATTTTCAAAAAATTTACCATATTAATCATCATTAAAAAGAAACCATGTTAATTATTTTATTAATAAAAATATAATATGTCCCATATAACCAAATTTTTATCTGATTAATCTGAATTTATGATCTATTTATCATTGTTTTCTTTCTAAATAGGATATGATTAACTTTTAAATCAATATGTAAAATGTTTACAAAAATTGTTTTTGTAGAAAGGTGATGTTTTAGTTGTCAGTTTTTCTCAATAATATTTTAAATTGATTACCATTTAAATAATTATATATATATATATCAATATTATATTATATTTTTAATTGAAAATATATTTACTTAATTAATGAAAAATTTAAGTAGTATTTATTCTTTTGAAAATAACTATTTTATAGTAACAATGACTTATTAGCTTTGTTAAATAAGACGATATTCTTAAAATTAATGTGGTTAGAGTTAAATTTTTTTTGTTGATTGATTCTAAATATGAAATAAATTTCTTATGATTGAATTTATAAATGTTTTTAAAATGATGTTTAATATAATAAATGTATTCTGTACTTAAATAACATTAGGAAAATATTACATGAGTTCTACATTTTCAAATATAGGATTGAAAACTATAATAAATATTTGTATAAAGTTTATAGTCAATAATATTATTCATTAATTTTTACAAAAATGTTTCATTATTTTATATATCATACTTATAATGGAATAAAATTCATATTATTAGTTAAAATAGAATAATATACTATTCACTAAAAAATTAATTATTTTTTTAAATTTTAAAAAAATTTGTCTTCTATTTAATTTTCCATGCTAAATCTAAAAATTAAGTAATCCTTTTAAAAATAACATTCAAATTTTTTATAAAAAATTATAATGAATAGAAAATGAAGTGACAAGTAGTTCATATAGGAAAATGATTTTTTTATATACATATAATTTTTGGCTATAAAAAATAATTTTTCTACTATTAATATATTATGTATAAAATTAATATGTCTTTCTATAATTAATTAAAAATAAATTTAGTTTCAGTAAATAAAATTACATTTTATATTGACCAATTTTTTTTAATGAAGTAAACTGAAGAGAAATGTCCTTTAAAAAAGTATAAAAATGCATGGTATAAAAATATATATACAAATTTTATTAAATTTGGATATAATCCTTTTTTATACATACATAAACCCTTATAATATTTGCAAAATACATAAGAATATTCTATTTTCTGGTTGAGGTTTCTAATGGTGGTTCTGCTAGCATGGTTAATGTAGAAATCTCTATGACCTTGAACTTCTTCCGTATATGATTTTTATCAATCCATAATCACTCAATTTTATCCTGTGATTGTTCTATAGAAATACCTTGAAAAGATACTTCCCTTAAAATCTCAAATAAAAGGTCTTTGTTTGCAATATTTCTTCTTCTATATGATATTCCATCCTACTCATTTTATTAATTTTGTAATAATGATACATCAATTAAAACAATTCCGTTCAGTAAATTTTTTAATGATTATATTAAATAATAAAAATATCAAGGTTTATTTCTATTTATTTAGTTATATTGTGTGATACAAACTATTTAGTAAATTATTTATTTAAGTAGAAAATATAGTGAAATCTTAAGTCATTATAATGATTATAGTGAATATTTATGCAATGGAGTACATGTTATTAGCCTAAATTCCATGCCTCTTCTATTTTTTGACACATTAAATAATGGTATAATTGATTATAATGGTGTTCATGTATCACAATTCCATAAGTTCTGAACCCCTTCATGACATGTTGGATAAAATACGGTGTGGCTATGCTCTCCCCATCAAATGAAAGGGAGAAAATATTATTTGTCTATGTACTCTTTATAGTGAATAATACGTAAAAAGACATTGTAAATATAATTTACTGATTTCATAGGCATCTAAAGAATATTATGTATCACAATAGATAAAGGTAATAAGTTCCAAAACAATCTCCATTTATCATCCTAGTGGCAAAGCTAAAAACCTCGCATAATAGCTCCATCAATGATTTCCAAAATATTATGTAGAAATCATGTGTATATCAATAAAAACATTATGACACTATATTCAGCCACTTATCATAATTTTAATGTCTTATATTATAAAAAAATACATACTTATTTACCAAATATATATGTCACACTAGATAGAAAACAACAATATTATGTTGAAGTTTATAATGGATAACATCTTACACATCATATCAATCATTTTAAGTGTCCATAGTAAATGTACATAGAAATACACCATACTGAAACATCATTATGAGTTCCTAGTTTTTTGTTAATTATAATATCGTACAGAGAAATAGAATCCAATATGTGAAAATTTATGTCAAACGAAAACCTCTTATATACAGTGAAGTATTTAATAGGACTTTTCAAAAAAAATCCAATACCGTCATATGAATAAAAACTATATGAACAAGTAAATTTTTTGGAATTTAGTTTCATTGCAATATTCTTCCAAAATTCACTTAAAATAATCAATACTCGTCTAAATTGAAATCAAATCAACTTACATTCACTAGAAAAATTTGAATAATAAAAATTGGAAATATTAAAATTAAAATAGTAAAATGGTTTTTGAGACATTTTGGTAAGATTAAGGTCATCGCTCTTACACCTCAATCATCCATCATATTTTTCGTATGGTAGGAATTTTAATTATTTTTTCATGAGACTCATATGGATGTAATATATAATATATTTTCCATGATTGAAAACATGATTATAATCCTAGGATATATTGGGTTTAACTATAGAGATATATATAGCAACAAATATAAAATTGTTGATGAGTGAGTGTAGGTTATTAAACATTGAACAGATCATTAATTGGTAGAGGGTGATATTTACCCCAAGGATCATAGATCCATATCACATCATGTGATACCTCATTATAATATGACATAAGTTTGGAAGGAATATGTATCCATTGATTTAGTAAACTTCATTAATAGACTCCACTAGTAAAATGTCACAGTCAAGAACATGAATATGGAACCAAAAAATAAATCTGAAGATGATAATATTGTGGGAGAGAATAATTCCACTAGGTTTCATAACATATTTTAACAGGAGGTTGTGGAAACTGAATATCTGGATTGAATTCATCAAGATACTCATAATAGTGAGTAATTAGTAATCCAACATTGAGAATTTATAAATCACACATTATAGAGGTTAATTATTTTGAAATCCCTCTTTTACATTCTATCCAATTTGAGAGAGGCTCAATATTTTTGTATTTTATACCTATGTTACTTAAATAGGAGAAAAATTATTTTCCCATTCCATTTTAAATTTGTTATCTTATTTCACCACATTCCCCACCAATTCATGATGACCTATGAAACACTTAAAGTGTTATATCAAAATTAATGAATCACTCAAAAACAATTTAGAGGAATGTATTTGGTAAATAACCAAATAAAAATTATAGATTTTATGATTAATTGTTTGGATAAAATCATTATATTATAGAATTGTTCCCTCAAATATATATAATTGAGTTGGAATTTCTAAAATTATACCATTATAGTAACAATGTGGAAGCCAATGTGGTATAAGAGTACTAAAAGTTTGTTTCCATTGAATTGTTTCCTCTAGGATAAAAATATGTATGCTAAATAAAAGGAACAATTACGATTAAAATAATATAATATTAATTTATTTTGATATAATTATGTGAATATATAAATATAATTGAAATTATGAGGTATGTTTTTTCGAATAGAATCAATGCACAAAGGGTTTGAATATTACGAAATTATATCTCTATACATTCTCTATAGATCACCAGATGCTATATCTGAAGAAAAGTAGGGTTCTATATATTTTTCCAATATTTTAGTTCCATTATATAATATGATTACTTTTTCAAGTACCAAATTGTGGCCCCTAAAAGATTTATATATTTTTCATTTAGATATATATTTTTCCAATGAATTGATAAGCAATGTATTAGTGGGAATGAACATTGGTTTTTTATGTATTTGTTTTATAGGCTTTTTATCTAAAAATATTATCTCATTTAAACTTTTAAATGATTAATTTTTTTATAATAATATGTGATGTGTGGGCCTAAATATCTAATAATTTAACTTCATTCATTATAAACATTATTGGGATTCACCCTGGAATGAATTGTGTCCCATTCCTTTAAGCTTTTAAAATCATAAAATGTGGACTAATGAGGATGATGTTTAAGGTTAAATTACATTGAAAAATATTTTTTCCATTAAATTCAATCACAATTGATCAAAAAAAGGATGGGTCACATATCTAGAATATATGAAAATACAACCTGAAAATAATTTATGATCATCATGCACGTATAAATGATGCTTGAAGGGTGTGTATTAATCTTTTCTAAGATCAAAATACATGGTTAGATTTCAATATTGATTTGGGAAGTACAAAACTATAAAAATATATATATTATGTAGTTTATTTAGCGACATGGTCATGTGGACAACCCAAAAAGAATTAGTGAGGGGTTCTATCAATATATGCATAATCATGGCATATTTTATATATTTTAATGTTAAAGTTCATAAAGAGATGTAAGGGATATGACATGGTGCCTATTTTAATGAGCAATGAGTGTTTTAATCCTATTGAATAAGGAGAAAGAATAATGTAAATCATATATTGTGTTTATTCAATTATATTGTGATGAAATGAAATAGGCGTGATGAGGATGAATATTAATAAAATTCTAATGAGGGGTTCCATGTAGGGATATTAATGGAACATGGGGTTTGCATAGTCTCTCTATGGTGTTAAAACATGATTTAATTTATTTTAAACGGTCCATATTTGTGGTATATATGTTTTCAAAAAAAGGACCCTTTAGAATTAGATTCACCCATTAAAAATAAACATAGAAAGTTTATAGTGATTTATATATCCCATATACAATGCAAGGTGTGTGGGAAAATGATATAAAAAAGTAAATAGAACATTTTGGATTAATAATAACTATGGTTTGGTTGCCATGGTACATCATTGTGGATGTGGATGTAATTGATGATTTATAGCAGGGTATAATAGAAGTTGTTCAAAAATCACTACATATCAAATGTTAATAAGAATAGAGTAAAAAATAGTTCATAGAATGTTTCGATAAATATAACTATAAGTATTATGTATAGGGTAAAGGGTGGTGAAATGGATGTGTATCTTAGTGAAGGAACAAGGCAATCTTTATGTGATATAAGTTTTAGTACTAAGGAAAAGTGAAATGTCTACATCCGAAAACCGGTCCATTAGGAGTCCTGAAGTAAATTTTTATGGTTTTTACCCAATTATAGAGAGAGATATATCAGGGTTGATAGTATTTTTAGCTAAACATAACATTATTCCACTAGTAATCACAAAAAAATCTAATAATAACTTTAATTTATCATTATATTGTTGTAATAAGGGGTATTTTCATTGTGGAATAGGATTGGGAAATAAATAATACATATTGTTGTAATAAAGATAATAAATTCGTGTTTAATTATATGAACTCTTTTCTATGGATAATATAAATAAACTAACATGAATTTTAGAAGGCATACTAAAAAATTATTAAGTTAAATGTTATTTATAACTTATACCCAAAACAAGAAATTAGGTCTCACATCATAAAATAATAAGAATATAGAAAAAAATGGTTTATAGAAAGTCTCTTCATGAAGTTGCTTCATGTGTATTATAAATTTGTAATGGTTCTGTGTCAATAGTGGATAATTATGGAAAACAGAATGGGAATTAAGGACCCAATCATAGGGACATATTTGATATAAATTGTGTCATTTTTCATCATAATAGGATTAATGATATGTAAAACTGTATGTTAAGAAATAAATATTCATCATGATCTCTTGTAAGAAAGTGAGGTAAAAAATAATGGACTACTCCAATTAAATTAATATCAATCAAGGTGGACCATAGGTCATCATGTGATAGAGAGTATATAATATTAAATTTCATTTAATTCATTGATATGTTATAGAAAATCCCTCTATAGAAATATAATTCCTATGTAGAAGAAAATTGAATAGTTTTTTTCTAATATAGATTCATTGGTGGGAGACACAACATGAAATTGATGAACTATAAAATATCAAGTTGACATATAAGAGTGATTGTAACGAAATATGCAGCTGGGATTGACATAGGATATTCATACATCACTACATATTCTATGATAATTATAATTAATCCACATGTATTTTATAGGTTTGATTATTTTAATTTTTAAATAAAATCATAAAATTATAAATATTTCATATTTTTTTCAAGTAGAAGAAATATTGTTTCACAATTGTTTGGTGAGGAATAAAACCATACATGATGGTGATGGGAAAGTAAAATAATATTTTGGATTGATGTAAAATTTGTGACTGGGTTTGAGATAGGTGGTCTTGATGTTTCAATGTACCATTGATAATTAAGAATCTATCTAGTCATATTTAATAAAATAAATCTCCATGTCAATATTGATTGTATATAAGGTAAATTTATGATGGATTCATCATTTTTCATGATTATGTATTAGAACATGCATTAATTAACTGAACTAGGGTGTTATGATTAAATATGGTGGGATATTTATCTAGACAAGAAATATGAAATCTATAAATCCCTAAATATCTCATAATAATAGGAATTAATCCATCAAATATTCTTCGGTATCAACAACAACACATAGTTAAAAAGAAGGTATATGGATGGGGGAAATTATCTAATAACCCTATTTTGGATCAATATTTTATAAATGGGATCAGTTCTTATTATAATACTATGTCTATCAGTTTTGGTGATCATTTATGTTATACAATATGTTTTTATGTTTAACATCATTCGATAAGGAATAAAATTCCAGGATGTTTTGGGTAATAAATTTAGGAACCATTACAATTATTTAAACTTCATACCGAATGGAATTTCATAAACCTAACATGAATTTAAATAAATTATTTCATATGTAATATCATATTTGTGGCTTAATTGATTCACTATTCATTCATTGTGATCTAATTTAAAGCTCCATTGGATTGTTACATATGTATAATATAAATTCATTCACTCATTGTATCATTTGTTGGGGAATTATTTGGGTATCAATATAGTTCTGAAATCCAAATCTAATTCCCTATGTATGAACAATTATAGAAAAACCTTCTTATTGAATAATGAAGTGATATTATTTCTATGTATTTGAAGGTTTCCCTATGTACATGAAATATTTTCATTGAGTTTTTTCAATTAAAAAAGTTATAAATAAGGATTATCATATTGAAATTGTTATCCATAGTAGGAAATTAAATGTGATAGTAATTTAAATTAATTAAAAGGAATAGATTCTACTAAGTACTATAGTAAGTATAAGATCTCCAATATAAAAGTATAAATCATGGTGGGATTAATAAAACTTAAAATTTTAAATATAAATGTTTTTTTTCATTTCTATTATCTTTTGTTATAAAATGAAAATATTTTAGTTAAAATCTCATATATTTATATTTAATTTTTTATAATATAAATATGAGTGGTTATAGTGAATTTTTTTTCTTAATACAACTTCATGAATTCAGCGGTGCAAAACTTTATACCTCTATCTATCAATTTTGAATTAAGGACATTGAATCTAGTTATGATATTCGATTTTATAATTTTTTTGATAGCATTTACCCTAGCCTCATTGAGGAGATCCCATTAATTATCAACTTAAACTATATTTATATGTATTCATGGTATATAAAAAAGATATATATTTTCTATCAAAACATTTAATAGATTACATTGATTTGTTTGACAGCTACAATTTTTGAAAGAAAATGATGGAATTTTTTTTAAATTATTTACCCATATTAATGAATTTAATGTAATGAAGTTCCATCATGTTCAAGTAGTATTAAGGTCTTAAGATTTTTTGGAACATCTTGTCTCATAACTGATGAAATTCATAGTCACTATGGTGGAATTCTTGTATAATGATAAACACCACTCCTACTGTAGTTCACCTTTGGATGATACCATCATAAATTTTTTTATAAAGGAGTAATTTTGGAACATGTTCAATTTTTATAGATAATATATTATACCTGATAACATTTTTTCCTTCATAGAATGATTATATGGGAGAACTCTAATTTGTATAATACATATTATGGGAGACATCCATCCAATTTTTACCTCAATCTGCGATGGTAAAGTCTAACCTTTTTCAATGTGTAATTAATATCATTTATATACTCAGTATCATTAATGATAAATAGATATCACACCCTACGATACACAATACCAAAAAATAATTTATCTTGATTTGGGTTTGTCAATGTTTTATACTTCTTATCCAGTTCATCAATAAGGTTATTCTGTAACCATGGAATATTAGATCAATTTTGATCTAAGGGGACTATAACCATCAACCCAGGTATATAATCTATATAGTGGATAAATTTTTTATTTTTTGATATTAGTGTCTCTATTGGGATTCTTGAACACCATAAATGATTGGAAATTAAGGTCAACTTAGGAAACATGTTTTTTAATGTCCAATTATATGCATAATCTAAGGTCCTCTTATTCCATCTCATTATTATAGCGTTATTCCAAAGTAAGAATGGATAGGGTATGGTTTTATTTTAAAGGTATATGAGGAAGGCCCCGAATCAATCACATTAAATATTTGGCATTTTCATCCACTAACATTTTTAAAAACTATTTGTGATACTAAATTAAATATCTTATTCTTGGTATGTTACTAGGATGGAGAATAATTATTCATTATAAAGATTCTAACCAAACTATGATTTCTATGAGATATGGTTGTATGTGATAAAATTGAAAAGTCTATGATGTCTCATCTCTATCTGGTACTTGAATTGGATATCAGGCTAATTTCTAACAACTTTCCATCATTCCAGACACCAAATAAGAATCAGATGACTACTAATATATCTGAGAGAGTTAATGTATGTGAATAAGTGGACCTTGTGGTCCTATAGATAATATCTATTCTTATAAACCATGAAGACCAATTCCAGATAGTCTCTAATGATATCATAATATCAGGTCTCTTCTTCTAATATTTTTTTAATGATATAGTATAGGCTATATTATTTTTTAACAACATTTTTGTAAGTGATGATTTCACAGAATGACCTCTCTTGGGTTTCCATATAGATAATGTGGTGTTTCCCTTCTATGGGTGGCATTAGTAATGTAGTGAGTATAATTTATTGTTTGATACCATCATAGAATTTATAAAAATACTAAACCATTAGTAGTTTACCACTTTATTTATAATATTATTGAACAAAAAACCCTTTCCAGTTAGGTTGTCATTAATTAGACTGATGTATCTGATACATCCATATTGTCCACATAATTCATTGAGTTTTTTATGAGTATTTGTATAATCTATTACCTTTTTCTATATTTCTCCCTTTATTCAATAATGGTTCACCACAAATATGAAGATTTTTTAAAACATCACCCACAATAAAATAATGGTCTTCATATTAAATTTATATTTACATAACTTGTTGAAAATTATCTGAAAATTGGAATGTTTATCCAAACATCTTAGAGATTTGTCCACTATCAAATCATATAATTCTATAGTTTTCATAAATATGTACTTTTAAATATGTTTAATAGACTATCAGTATGTCATTTTAACATTTTTTAGGCTAAAATAAATTTGATGGAAATTGTAACCCCTTGGTGTTCTCTATATGTAGTAGAACATTCTTCACCAATGGCCATTCATATATGGTTATACCTAAAAAAATCCATGGGACAATGCATCTTCTAATCCATGAATTCATTTCAGATCATGATTTACTAATTAATTTCCAAAACATGGAAAATAATGGTAATTGGTTTCATGTATAGTATCTTATGAATGATGTTGGAAATGATCCACTATAAATGTTGGCTTCCACCTTGGCCACATGGTCCACTGCATTATCTGGTCACCTATTTTTATCCATGGTGTTTTTTTAGAAAACCCATGTGAGGTGTAATTATGTAGATATATAACACTGAAATTTTCATGTAATTTCAAAAAACATGTCACGATGTTGTTTCATGAAATTGTTGTGTTTTTAATATTCTTCAACCATCATAGAAGAATTTATGAACATGTTACATTCTCCTTCATCCATGAAAAAAAAAATTTATCTATCTTCACCGATAGTAATAGATAAACATTCATAGAATACCAATATAGTAATCGATAAATATTCACCTATTCAGAATTATGAGAAGATGTGGGAGTATTATCACTCACATTGGGAACATTTTTATTTATGTATATAGTTCATATACATATTTTCCTCCTTTATAATATATAATTGAATATATTTTCAATAATATTTTACTTTTTTTTAAAAAAAATATTAAATTAAAATTCAATGATGTTTAATAGAGATTTAGTGTTTTTTAGGGAAAATGACTAACATGGAAAAATCATTGATTTCATAGAAATCATGAATTAGTGAATGGATTCTAAAAAATGTTACAAATTTTGGGATACCACTAATGGGAGATCAATCCAAACACTAGAGGAAGACTACCTATCTTCATCATAGTTCCAACCATATTTCCCATCATGTAGGCATAAGCCCTATACAGATCAATATAGGGGAATGGTTTCGTATTTTTAAACTGGATAAAATACTAATGTGAGTCAGTAATGTGTAGGATAAACAAAGATTTTGGGAGATTCTCAACTTATTACCCTCTAATACATCTGAATATATTTAGTGGTACTCATTCATGATTATCTTAGATGTGGGATCATGCTGACTTGGGGGAAAATTCATCATTTTCCATAATAATTCCATTTAATGTTACTCTCATCATATTTCATGAAACTTTCATCTAATAGTGGATTAATTAACAATATTTCACATTGCATAATAGTTATTATGTCACCAAACAAATAGATATTTATATTTCACTGGAACATCAATCAGGCATATGTAACATGCTACATTTTACACAAAAATTCCCTAAATAAGGTGATTTGATGAGGGTTTAATATTATATCATTCAACATTGCACCATTTACGTTTCTATTAAGGAAGATGGTTATATCAACCGATAAGATATCATTTCATGTTTGTTCTTCATATAATCTAGATGAATATTAAAGATTATGCATGTGAATGAGTTTCACCACAATGGTTTAAATACACTGTCTGGAGTGTTGTTATTAAAAAAGGGAAATGGTTTTGATAGAAGAATCAATATCACTTAGTACATATATAATGTATTGTTACATTTTCATCCAGGTATCCTAGATCATACGTAAGGGTATCATGTTGTTTCTGTGAATATAAAAAGAAGCTCACATAATGGTCAACGACGGGCTATTTGAAGACCTTCATTTCATGGTAGAGATTGCGTGAGTGTCCATCATTTTCTATGGAATGGTTAAATATTTAGAGAATAACCTTATTTTATGTGGAATGTGAATAATGTTCTAGCCTTTTGAAGTATAAAGGGGATAACGAGATATTTATGTGTTAAAATGAATGATACAACCTAATGGATACACTATGCTATTGGGGTTTCAAAACTAGAGGTGAGTTGAAATTTTCATGGGAATAGTTATGTTCCACTAAGATCAAGTTAAAAAATAATATTTTGTTGTAAAGGAAGCATATTATGAATGAAATATTTATTTTCATAGGGATAATAGATATAAAAATCACGATATTTCGGGTGATTTAAATATATTATTTATGGAATATATTAAAAAAATATCTTTACACCATAGTGAAATGTACTATGTTGAACGAGTTTTAAAAAATTCCAAATATCGTGATAGGTTTTATGACGTATAATAGGTTGTACCCTAGAGATAATCCGTAAATCAAAGATCCAAATAAGTATGAGTATATTAATATTCAGAGTCCCTATATGTTTCGATACTTTTTAGAATATTTTTTTTTCATAAACGACTCAATCATTTATAGGTACTTTATGGATCAATTTACCCCAATAAAAAGAGTTAAAATAAAAGGTAAAATTTATTTTACTTTGATATATCAAAAAAGGGATATAGAGATATTTGGACCTTTGTCTACTAGGGATGTTTTAGATATAGTTTTTCATTTTTTTAGTTTTCGTTGTGTGAATTTATAATTAATATATTGGTTTTCAAAAAATAATTTGATAAATTAATTCAATATTATCCAAAAATTTAATATTAATTAATTACTAAATTCCCATTTTTTTATGTGTAGTTTAGTCAGGGAAATAAAGCATCGATTGTGAGTGTTGAGATCAGTATTGGAGGGTGGAAGTGATTAAATTTACTCCATACATCATTATTTGAATAATAATTTTTCGTGGGTTCTTCACATTAGTTTGATTAAATTGATACAATTTTATATCAAATACCATTGTTTTATAGAGAAATTTTTTTTGATTATGGTATTAAATCCCAATGTGATAGATGGGATTGGGAAACATAGTTGAGTTAACTATGCTTCTAAAATTCGATATTGAACATATTTCAACTAGTTTGATAATAAATTACCTCAAAAATTGATTACTAAGACTATATTGTCTTAATTTGTGCCCACAGGTAGAGATAATTTCCCAGAGGAGTTTAATGATAGTTTATTTGTAACACCACAAGCTTCTACCGTACGCTTATATTTAAATAATGAAGTAGTGTGTGTTATATGCAACATCGAGTTCCAACACACACCACAACCAATCAAACAAGACGTTATGAATAGTAATACCTACTTTTTAAAATTTTATTAATTTTATCATTCAAAATAGACTTCATTTTTGGATTCGTAGTATCGAATTTTGCCTATGGTGAAATTTTGGTACTTTTCGGATAACTTTAATATTTTGATGAATAGTGAAAATTACTAAATTTTAATTAAAAAAACTATTTAAATAAAATTAATTAATAGTGATAAATTATGAATTTGAGTGTTTTTAAAGTATATTTAGAATATATTTTTACCATTTAATACCATTTTGGTCATTGGAAATTATTTCAAAATTAAACCGAACATAAACAAGTATCAATCTTTTGAGAGTTATTATATCTTAAAAACACGCCTTCTGTTTTGACAACGGAAATTAATTTTAAATTAATTTCTGACCCTTCTGTGTTATGAATTTGGAAAAATGGATCCCATATTATGAATCAGGATTTCCAAATTGTGTAAATAGATAACTTTTATTTTTAGACATTTTGAATAATTATTTCGGTAAATATTTTATTTACCATGGTTAAAGGGTAAATCTAGTAAATAAGGGTTAAAAAATATTATAATAATACTAAATTACCCTAAAACGTGTCATATCCTTATTGGTGGATACATGTATGACCGTGGTCATCTTTGGGTCGATTATGGGACCCCATGGAACCACTTGTAGGTGATAGAGACTCTTTATTTTAATTAAGTTAAAATAAATACAAAAATGATTTAAGCATATATCTTATAGAAACAATTTTTTTACAATGGGTTATATATGTTGGATATTTGACTATAAATATTCATTAGAAAGATAAAAAATATTTCCTATATAATTGTATTTTATTTATAATTTTTAGACATTAAATAAGTTAATTTATTTATGACACAATGATGATGTAGTAATTATCATAATAGTGAATAATTAAAATAATTAATATTATAAATGCCCAAATAAATATAATTTGAGACATTTTATAAATAAAAATAATTTTATAGGATAATATGACATGTTAGGAATGGTGTATGTAACCTTTTTCGAAGTAGTCATTTTGTTATGATTTTCACAAAAATCAATTTTCCAAATAGTGTCAAAATTGACAAAAAAGAGTTTTTAAAACAAATATTATATTATTAATTGATTTTAAATTCCTAAAAATATAATGTTCAGACAAGAGACTTATACCATTATAGTTGTATCATTAATGTACCACTTTGGGGACTCTTGGAGGTATATAGTAAGTTTATTAACTATATAATATAAAAATATAAAGTGACATGGTAAGTGTCAAACTAATTCTCTAAGAGTTAAAACTAAAAGATAAGGTTAATATAATGACCCAGACCTGTTGAAATTCTATTTGTTGAGGGGTTTTCTACCCTTCCATAACTTAACCACTAAATAATCCACTTTTTATCCATTAGAAACGAAATATGAATTTTTTATAAAATAATATTTCTAGCTTTTCCAAAGGTGCCCCTCACCCCTCTTATAAAAGGGCACTCCCCCTTCACATTAATTCACACCTTCAAAGACATTTGGATCGGCCAAAAATGCCCAAATACTCTCTCAAATTCCCTCACTTCATCCTAGAGTCTTTACTTTAGTCATAAAGACAACCTAAGGATCCCTTTTGATCAAATCAAAAGGGAGAACTTGAAGAAGAGGTAATGATTTCACCACCCATTTTCAAGTTCCTTTCTTCTTCCACATATTCAGTATTTGTTATTACCATTCTAAAATAATAAGCCCAGTATCATATATATACTGTGATGTTATTATAAATATGGTACAATCATTTTCAGTTTTCAATCCATCCTTTTAATAACAAGTCACCATACGTGCGTATGTAAGGCTTACCGTCTCCACGTCATGGTTTAATTGATATTCAATAAATTATTATTTGGATGGGTATAATAATGATGTGTAATTAAAGTAAATAATAAATATAACAAGATAATTATTATTTATATAGGATATACCATCTAATTATATATTATTTTAATATCAAATGAATGATATTGTCGCTTGTGCGTACGTACGGACTACCATCTCCACGAATGTGATGAGATTCATTCTCCATCGTATCCAGGGAAGTCTAATTCTCATTTGATGATTAATAATAGTATCTAAGGACTTGATATAATTCTGGATATGATTAATAAGAAACCTATCCATGACAAACATGGCTTACATAACAAAACATATAAAAGAAAATGAGTAAGTTAACACCCAAAACAACGATAATACTAAGATATTATTAAAAAATAAATGTTAAAAGATCATATATGATATCATATTAATGTATATGATTCTTTTATAATTTAATAACTATTATTTAACCATTATACAGTAGGTTAACCTACCCGAACCAAGGAAAAGTACAGGGTAAGGGTTTATTTCTCAATATCTTCATTATCCGAGATGTTTATACGTAATAATCTAATGGGATTTATTTATCATCCACATCCATGTTACATAAAAATGTATTTCAAAACATTTTTACTATTTACAAGAATATGGGTTAAAGTCATTTATACCCTTTTTTGACTTTTTATAAGAGGTTTATAAAGGAATCTTTCCGTCGTTTTCCAAACAAGGTGCTTTTTAACATTTTCGATAGAATTAATGTAAGAATTTTTTTTAACTTATACGGTGGGTGCAGATATTTTACACCATTATAAAATCATCGAAGATTCCCTTACAAGCTTATAAGAATATTTTCAATGAAAATGTTTTATTTTATAAATATATGACTCTAAAATGATTTCAAAATAGAAAGAGATATTTCTCAAAAAAGAGTTTTGATTTCATCTATGTCAACATCCATTGATGAATTTTACGCTTATTTGAAGTTGATTTATTATGATAGAAAACTTCTATATTATATTGAAGGTTTTGTGATATGTTTGACTGTCAATTTGTTATTTTTATAGCATTCATGGTTTATTGATGATGTATTTACATTTCATATTCTAGTTTTAATACGAATGTTTATGTTATGTTTGAACCTTTTCAGATGGGAATGCATTAGACTTAATATGAGATAGGTGAAGCCCGCTATATCTCCTCAATTCATCGGTAGGTCTCATGAGACAAACTACAATCTTGGCACAGGGCCTTGACAAAATCATATTTGTAGTCTCGGAACGAGGCCTTGGCTATGTGTTTATGATAGTCTGGCATTATGCTTTCCATCACTATGAAAGTGGATATTGATATTTCATGTGATTATTAGATTAGTATAATATCCATGTGAATAAGTAAATTGCATTACATCATTTTATCTTTGACATACTATGTTGAAGTTCAAGTTTAAAAGGCTTCTGTTTTAGTTATACATTGCATTTAATGATTATTCTTATTTATGAATGTTTCCGCTATTTTTTTTCCTTACTGGGCATTTGAGCTCACCCCTTTTCTATGTTTTATTTTTCCCAGGATGTGAAGAAGTAAATTAGGAATGACCTGTAGGGATAGTATGAGGGGATAAGAGTGTAGATTATGGAGACTATATTGTTGTAGTTTTAATTTTATGATGTAATTTAAACATTATGAATGTATCTCGTTATTCCAAGGCTACTAAACTAATCGGTCTTTTGAGACATGATCTTTCTTGTGATCATGTCAATGTTTTGTAATAATTCATTGACTCTAGGTAATTGGGGTCGGGGTATTACTGTTGGTATCAGAGACAGTTTAGTACAATCTTTGGAAGCTAGATTTAGATAAACTCCGATTAGAGCACAGAGACCTATGATGGACTTTGATGATTAGTATAGAAGAACTTCCTAGAATTTTGGTATTGTAGAAATTTTGTGATTTATCTGAGAAATATATCCCTATCTGGATACGATCCGGTAGAGGTGGCTCTGGTACAGATTTACCTAGGGGTAAAACCCGAAAACATCGGTTTGAGCTAGACTCGAATGGGAACTGCTGCACGACAACGATCCTTGCTGCACTCTTGGTTACGATACTCCTAGGGGATATGATAAGGATTACATTCATTTTCATTACAAATCATTATGAAAGGTTTATGAGTATATACTTCCTGAAAGAAAACATTTTTATCATTATGGATTATATCCAACAATAGCTAAATTTATATTAAGTGTTTTATAAGTATGAAAATATGTATTTTGATTCATAAATTGATATAGTTTATGACATTGTTTAGAAATGGAGCCTAGTGGAAGAAATGGAAACCTTATCAATGAACGCACTCCATGTAGGGATTTCCATCTTGCTCAAGATAATTATAGTGGAGATGGTGATGCAACTGGTACTGATCAGCTAATCACCATTCTATGACAACTCTATCAGGTTATGAATAATAACCTTACCTATATGGAGCACCCTAATCTGTGGCATGGAGGATCAATGTAAGATCGCTTCATGAGGAAACAACCACCAACATTCAATGGGAGTACAAATCCATTGGTAGCTGAGCAATGGATAAGTTCCCAAGAGAAAATATTTCAGGCTTTGGGATGTACTGAAAGGGAAACTTTATCATGGTAGTTTTCCGCCTCACTGGAGATGGTGATCAATGGTGGTCATTGATTCAAAACATCAAGGATGATAATGAAGTATCAAATATGTAATGGTGGGAGTTCAAAGATCTATTTGTAGAAAAATACTTTCCTTGTGACCATTGAGAAGATATGGAAAGGCAATTTCTGAGTCCGAGACAAAAGGAGGATGAGAATGTCGCAATGTATGAGGCTAAATTTAAAAGGATTGCAAGGTATGTTAGAGATTATATATGTAACCCAAGAAGTAAGATTGATCATTTCATTGATGGTTTAAACCCATTTCTTTGTCGAGTATTAGTCTCACAATCCTTCTCATCATACGAAGACATTGTCTCAGGTGCTATCAAGACCGAAAAGGAATTCACTAAGTATTATGACTTTAAATCAATGCAAGAGAAGAAGAGATCTACTGATCAATATGGTAATTAAAATAAGGGGAAGAAGGGAGAGGTTGAATATCCATCTTGTGGTAAATGTGGGCAGAAACACCACGGTACTTGCTTGAAATGAATGGGTGTCAGTTATAAGTGTGGTGAAAAAGGCCACCAATCTCGTGATTGCAAAGGGAAGAAGGAAGATATCAATGTTCAGTGCTACAATTACAGGGATATGGGTAATTATGCAAATGAATGTCCTAAGCATCAGAGGGACTTACCTCAGTAAAGGCCAAGGGATCACGGCCAAGCTTATGATATCACTACTACTGAGGTAGAATCTCTGAAAGACATGGTGGAAGGTAATTTAATGGTTTCCTCAACTTTTGCAAATGCATTATTTGATTCTAGATCATCGCATTGTTTCAAATCTTCCCAGTTTGCTAAGAAAATTAGATATTTCCAATTTGATTTAACAAAGGATTTGTCAGTTAAAACTCTTAAGGGAATTATCATTGCAACAAAGTTTTGTGAATCAGTCCCCATTAGAGCACATAAATGTTCATTATCCACTGATCTCATAGTCATACCTATGATTGAGTTTGAAATAATCCTTGGTATGTACTGGATTTCGGACTATGATGCGAATATTTATTGTATGAAGAAGAAGGTTACGATTTTTGATGATGATGATAAGGAACACCTTATCTTTGGAGCAGAATCACCACCACCTAATTATTTTCTAGATCCACCCCCAGTAGCTCAACTAAATTCAATTATTTGGGAGGAAAAGGATGAAATTATAGTGGGTGAGTAAAGGAATGTTCAAATAGAGGATGCAACTATTATGAAATAATATGTAGATGTGTTTCCGGAAGATTTACCTGAACATCCTCCAGAATTATAAGTTTAGTTTTCCATTGATTTAATTCATCGATCAAGGCCTATATTGAATAACCCTTATAGAATGGCCACTATAGAATTAGTTGAACTAAAGAAACAACTAGAGGAATTGAGTAATAATGGATTTATTCACCCTAGTGTTTCTCCATGGGGAACCCCTATTCTTTTTTTAAAAAAGAAAGATGGATCAATGAGGTTATGTATCGACTATAGGGAGATCAATGTTGTAACAATAAAGAACAAGTATCCCCTACCCCACATTGATGATCTATTTGACCAACTTCATAGAGCTCAATACTTTTCAAATATTTACCTTTGATCTATATACCATCAGTTGTGTGTGAAGAAGGAAGACATTATGAAGACAACATTTTGAACCAGGTACAGGCATTATGAGTTTACAGTAATGCCATTTGGATTGACTAATGCACCCTCTCTATTCATGGATCTGATGAATAGTGTTTTCAAGGAATATATTGATGAATTTGTGGTGGTAATTATTGATGATATCTTGGTATACTCCAAAAGCTATGAAGATCAGGAAAATCACTTGCGCATTATCTTGAAGACTCTGAGAAGACATGAATTATATGGGAAGTTTAGCAAGTGTGAATTCTGGTTTCAACAGATATCTTTTCTTGGCCATATTTTCTCTAAAGATGGAATCTCTGTTGATCCTTCTATGACCAAGGCAATCCAAGAATGGCCATCACCTATGAGTAAAACTGAGGTACGCAGTTTTATTGGACTGACAGGTTATTATCAACGTTTCGTCCAGAATTTTTCTCGATTGGATAACCCATTAATAAAGCTCATACGTAATGGGGTTAAATTTGTTTGGACAAAAGAGTGTGAAGAATTTTTCAAATAACTGAAGAGAATATTATTCAATGCTCCTATATTGACTCTACCATCGGGAAATTATGGGTTTGTTATTTATAGTGATGCATCTAAGAAAGGACTTGGTTGTGTCATTGTGAAGAATGATAGGGTTATTGCCTATGCCTCATGACAATTGAAAATTAATGAACAAAAATATCCTACTCATGATCTGGAGTTAGGAGTTGTGATCTTTTCTTTAAAGATATGGAGGCACTACCTCTATGGTGAAAAATGTGAGATTTATACTAATCAAAAGATTTTGAAGTATATTTTCTCACAAAAAGAACTCAACATGAGGCAAAGGAGATGGTTTGAATTACTCAAAGACTATGATTGTAAGATACACAACCACCCGGGGAAAGAAAACAAGTTGGAAGATGCTTTGAGAAGAAAAGATCATAGAGTTTTGAACAATATGATAGTTGAAAGGGATCTAATTTTCATGGATCTAGTGAAGATGGACATGGGAATAACCCGGGAAGGTGAAACATCAATGCTTTTTCAAATGGTTGCCAAACCATCAATACAAGAAAGGATTAAGAGTTCTCAAACTGATGGTGAAGAATTTCAAAAGAAGATTAAAGCTCTGAATGATGGGATAATGAGAGACTTTGTGTATGAAGATGGAATTTTGAAATTTGGTAAGAGGATTTGTGTTCCTGATATACCTGATCTAAAAAGGGAATTGCTGGATGATGCTCATAGTTCCAATTTCTTTATACAGCATGGGAGCACCAAAATGTATAGAGATTTGAAGGAACATTTTTGGTGGGACAACATGAAGAGTGATATTTCTGATTTTGTGTCAAGATGTATGGTTTGTCAATAAGTGAAAGTTGGGAATCAACGGCCTAGAAGAGTCATTCAACCTCTTCCCATACCGGAGTGGAAATGGGACAATATTACAATGGACATTGTCAAGGGACTACCAAAGAATCCTAGAAGGAACGATTCAATATGGGTTATTGTTGATCATCTTACCAAGTCAGCACATTTTCATGCTATAAAAGAACATATACCACTGAAACGTCTAGCAAGACTATATATTAATGAAGTTGTGGGACTTCATGGAGTACCCCTATCGATTGTTTCTGATTGTGATCCCCATTTTACTTCATGATTCTGGAAAACTCTTCAGAAAGCCATGGATATTGAACTTCATTTGAGGACTACCTACCACCCTCAAATAGATGGACAATCAAAACAATCTATTCAAACCTTAGAATATATGTTGAGATTCTGCCCACTTTAAATTCAGGGTATGCAGGATCAATATTTACCTATGGTAGAATCTTTGTATAACAATAGCTTCCATTCGAGTATTTATATGGCACCATATAAAGAATTATATGGAAAGAGATGTCTCAAACCAACTTGTTGGGATGACGTTGGTGAAAGAAAACTTGTAGGCCCATAACTGGTGGAGGAAATGATGGAAAAGGTGAAGGTAATCCAAAACCATATCAAATAAGCTGAAAGTAGGAAGAAGAGCTATGTAGATAATCGAAGGAAGGATTTGGAATTTCAAGTTAGCGATCATGTTTTCCTGAAGGTATCTCCATGGAAGGGAGTCATTCATTTTGGTAAGAAAGGTAACTTGAGTCCTAGGTACATCAGACCTTTCAAAATCTAGAACGAATTGGGGCTGTAGCTTACCGATTGGCAATGCCACCAAGTCTCTCCAATGTTTACGATGTGTTCCACATATCTCTGTTGAGGAAATACATGCCTGACCCAACGCATGTACTCACCTATGAGGAATTATGACTGGAACCCGATCTGTCTTATTGCGAAGATCCCATCAAGATTCTTGATACGAGAGAACAAGTACTGAGAACCCGGATGACTCATCTGCTAAAAGTCTTGTGGAGAAACCATAAGATGGAAGATGCAACGTGGGAACCCGAGAAACTTATGATGAAGAACCACCCGAGTCTTTTCAGGCGGTATTATTCTAGAAATTTCGAGGATAAAAATATTTTAAGGAGAGGAGAATGTAACACCCCAAGCTTCTATGGTACACTTCTCTTTGAATGATGCAATAGCATGTGTTGTACGCAACATCGAGTTCTAACACACACCACAACCAATCAAACTAGCCGTTATGAATAGTAATACCTACTTTTTTAAAAAATTTAAATTTTATCTCTCAAAATGGAATTCATTTCCATATTCAGAGTATCAAATTTAGCCTAAGGTGAAATTTTGGTACTTTTCGGTTAACTTTAATATTCTGATGAATAGTTAAAATTACTAAATTTTAATTAAAAAAAACATTTTTAATCAAAATAATTAATAATGATAAATTATGAATTTGAGTGGTTTTAAAGTATATTTAGAATATATCTTTACCATTTAATACAATGATGGTCATTGGACATAATTTCACAATTATACCGAACATAAACAAGTATCAATCTTTTGTTAGTTATTATATCTTAAAAACACGCTTTTTGTTTTGACAGTAGGAATTAATTTTAAATTAATTTATGCCACTTCTGTGTTTTGAATAAGGAAAAATGGATTCCATATTTGGAATCAGGATGTCCAAATTGTGTAAATAGGTAATGTTTATTTTTAGACATTTTGAATAATTACTTCGGTAAATATTTTATTTACCATGGTTAAAGGGTAAATCCGATAAATAAGGGTTAAACAATAATATTATAATAATATTAAATTACCCTAAAATGTGTCCTAACATTATTGGTGTATACATGTCCAACCATGTGCTTATTTGGGTCGTTTTTTGGGACCCCATGGATCCACTTGTAGGGGATAGGGACACTTTATTTTAATTAAGTTAAAATAAATACCAAAATGACATAAGCATATATCTTTTAGAAAAAAAAATTAACAAAGGGTTATATATGTTGGATTTTAGACTATAAATATTCATTAGAAATATAAAAATATTTCTTACATAATGTTATTTTATTTATAATTTTTAGATATTATATAATTTAATTTATTTACGACACAATTATGATGTAGTAATTACCATAATAGTGAAAAATTAAAATAATTGATATTATAAATACCCAAATAAATATAACTTGAGACTTTTTATAAATACAAATAATTTTCTAGGATAATATGACATGTTAGTAATTATTTAATTAACTTTTTTCTAAGTAATCATTCTTTTATTATTTTCACAAAAATCAATTTTCCAAGTAGTGTCAAAATTGACATAAAATCATTTTAAATAAAAATATTATATTATTAATTGATAATAAATTCCTAAAAATCTAATGATCGGCCAAGATACTTATAATATTGTAGTTGTATAATTAATGGACCACTTTGGGGTCTCTTGGAGGTATATAGTATGTTTATTAACCATATAATATAAAAATACAAAGTGACATGGTAAATGTCAAACTAATTAACTAAGAGTTAAAACTAAATGATAAGGTTTATATAATAACACAAACCTATCTAAATTCTATTGTTTGAGTTTTTTTCGACCCATCCTCACCATAAACTTTAAAAAATATACTTTTGATCCATTTATTAACCGAATATGAATTTATTATAAAATAATATTTCTAGTTTTTTCAAAGGTGCCCCTCACCACTCATATAAAATGGCACTCCCCCTTATCATTAATTCACACCTTCAAAGCCATTTGGATCAAACAAAATCTTCCCAAATACTCTCTAAAATTCACTCAATTCATCCTAGAGGCCTTCTTTTAGTCATAAATCCATCCTAAAGAGCCCTTTTGATCAGATCAAAAGGACGAACCCGAAGAAGAGGTAATGATTTCATCACCCATTTTCAAGTTCCTTTCTTCTTCCACTTCTTCTTTATTTGATATTACCATTATAAAATAATAACTCCAGTATCTTATATGTAATGTGGTTTTATTATAAATATGGTACAATCATATTCCATATTCTATCCATCCTTTGAAAAACACGTCACCATACGTGCATACGTATGACTTACCGTCTCCACGTCATGGTGTAATTGTTATTCATTAAATTATTATTCTAAAGGGTATAATAATGATGTTTAATTCATATAAATAATAAATATAACTTGATAATTATTCATTATATATGGTATACCATCCAATTATATATTATTTTAATATCAAAACAATTATATTGTCGCTCGTGCGTACGTACGTACTACCGTCTCCACGAACGCGATGAGATTCTTTCTCCATCGTATCCATTCAAGTCTAATTATAATTTGATGATTAATAATAGTATATAAGGAATTGATATAATTCGGGATATGATTATGAAACAACCTATCCATTACAACCATGGCGTATGTAGCAAAACATATAAAAGAAAATGAGTAAGTTAACACCCAAAACAACGATAATACTAAGATATTTTTAACAAATCAATGTTAAAAGATCATATATGATATCATATTAATTTATATGATTCTTGTATAATTTAATGACAATTATTTCACCATTATACAGGATTTTAACCTTACCCAACCAAGTAAAAGTACAAGTTAAGGGTTTATTTTGCAATCTTTTCATTATCCGAGGTTGTTTATACGTAATAATCTACTGGGATTTCTTTATCATCCACATTCATGTTTCATAAAAATGTATTTCAAAACATTTTTACTACTTAATAGAATATGGGTTAAATTAATTTATAACCTTTTTTTACTTTTTATAAGATGTCTATTAATGAATCATTCCGTCCTTTTCCAAATAAGGTTCTTTTTTCCCTTTTCGACAGAATTAAGGTAAGAATGTTTTTGTATCTTATACGGCAGGTGCGGCTATTTTCCACCATTATAAAATCGTTGAAACTTCCCTTACAAGCTAATAAGAATATTTTCAATGAAAGGTTTTATTTTATAAATATATGACTCTTAAATGATTTCAAAATAGAAAGAGATATTTCTCTAAAAAGATTTTTGATTTCATCTATGTCAACATCCTTTGATGGATTTTACGCTTATTTGAAGTTGATTTATAATGATACAAAACTTCTATATTGTATTGATGGTTTTGTGATAGGTTTGATTGTGGTTGTTTTATTTTTATTCCATTCAAGGTTTATGGATGATGTATTTACATTTAGTATGCTAGTTTTAATATTAATGTTTATGTTATTTTTAAACCATTTCATATGGGAATGCATTGGACTAAATATATGACGGGTGGAGCCCGATATAGCTTCACGATGCATCGGTAGGTCTCATGAGACAAACTAGTGTCTTGGCACAATGCCTTGACAAAATATTATTTGTAGTCTGGCACGAGGCCTTGGCTATGTGTTTATGATAGTCTGGCATTATGCATTCCATCATTATGAAAGTGGTTATTGATATTGCATGTAATTATTCGATTAGTCGAATATCCATTTCAATATGTAAATGGCATTATTTTATTTTATCATTTCCATACTATGTTGAAGTTCAAGTTTAAATGGATTTTGTTTTAGTAATACATTACCTTAAATGATTATTCTTATTTATGAATGTTTCCGCTATATTGTTATCCTTACTCGGCATTTGAGCTCACCCCTTTTATATGTTTTTTTTTCACAGGATGTGAAGAAGTAAATTATGAATGACCTATAGGGATAGTATGAGGGGATAAGAGTGTAGACTATATAGACTATATTGTGGTAGTTTTCATTTTATGATGTAATGTAAACTTTATGAATGTATCTAGTTATTCCAAGGGTACTAAACTAATCGGTCTTTTGAGACATGATCTTTCTAGTGATCTTGCCAATGCTATGTAATAATGCACTGACTCTGGGTAACTGGGGTTGAGTCGTTACATTATTAGATTTAACTCATGTGTGGGATATTATCATTACCAATAAAGAGAAACTATCAATGAAAATCAATACCCCTCACTTCACCATTATAGAAATTTTTTATGTATAGCTATATTTAATTTATGTCTAATTTAATTTAACTATTCTAGCTCTATATCATAAATATTTATATGATTATAATTAAGTAGTAATTAGATTTAATATATTAATTGGTCATCATTGTTCATTGTGGGACTGTCCCCGTAATTTCTCTTTATTATCCCATAAGCGTTAGAAATTGTATGGAAAATAAAAATAATAATCATTTTCCTTATTAAGGAATAAGAAATTACCTGAGGCTGGTCTTGTTTTTGGAATCATTTTCAGGGACCAATGGAAATTAATATATGTAAAAAAATAGTTGTTTAGGTCATGACTTTTCGATCCAATTTTTTTTTTGGATTTATGTCAAGGTTTTTATGCTTTTATATTATTTTGTTTCCAATTTCTTGTTCATGTATATTCATGATGGTTCATGTAGTGGTAAATAAAAAATTATTAGAAATTATGAAACATAATTGTTTTTCTTCTTCATATACCATGTGGATTCAACTGCATGTATGATAAAAAGTTCTCACTAGAAGACACAATCAAGTTAACGAAGGAATAATTCAAACCCTATTTGAGTATATTGAATTAAAAAATTAAAGTTATTCAAATATACTACATACCCTTAGTAATGGGTCTCACAATTAAAAAAATATAAGGTAAAAGAGTTGAGAAAAGGATTTGAGAGGCCTCACGAGTAGATTTCACATGAATAATTGGGGAAAATAGTCTTGTTGTAAATTATCATAAATTGTGTAAAGATAAATGGATATAAAAATAAGTCATATTACTTGAAAATATGGTTGAGATAATTATTTAATTAAATAGAAATATATATTCAATATATAATAATATCTTTTCATACCGTGAGGAAGAAAATAAGGATACTGAAAAAAAAAAGTGGATGCTAAAGGCAGTTCAACATATTGAAGACAAGGAAGACTATTTTTGTGCAATGGTTGAATATTTTCTGAAAGAAGATTAAAAAGGAATAGAACTACATCATACACATATAATAATTTTATTATATGTATATGTTGGATAAAATTGTTGATATGTTGGATCTTTAGATGAGATATCCTTATTATAGTTGAAAACTAAACTAGAATAGATTACATAAGCATTAGTGGATGTATAGATTGTGTTCTGTGGTATTGCAATCCTTTTTAAAGAACAATAACCTCTATTATTTCTAAAATTAAGAGAATAATCAATAGGATTCAGAACATAATTTCCAGATAAAGAGTGGTGGAAATTAATTTTCATGGAGAAGGATAAAATTTTTGGGGAATACAACCCTAGAGCACGAGAGTAAGATGTTTACACAACAAAAATTCCAAGGTTCAGTCCCGAATATATATATGAGAAAAAGGAATAAAATAATTTTTGTATTGCCTTTGTAATGAATATTACTAAAAATATATATGGAAAATATCCCAAACACTTGATGAAATGTATGACTACACTATACCATTTATTATTATGAAAAATATAATGACGTATATCATATTTAATGGTTGGGCAGGTTATTCAAATTCAAAAATTAATTACATCATTTAATAAAATTTATGATGTCATGGTTGACTAGAAATGATAAAAACATGGGTTATATTTAATTTTTTTGTCTCATAAAAGATATCAAAAATATGGATTCTACCATAACATGTTGTTAAAAAATATAATGTAAAAGAATAAAAAAAATCACATCCATCAAGAAAAATTTTAAATTAATTTTCCAATGTACTAGGTAACTTTTTATTACAATTAAATTATTTTAAACTAGGTTTTTATGTTCAGTATGAAGATATAAAACAAATTTATTCTAGGATGGAGCCTTGGTATTTAGTATTTTCATATGAACATGTATAATTATTTAGTTTAGTTTATATTTTCTCTTTATCAGTGATTTTTTATCCTCTCCCTAAATCCTTAGTTTTTTAATTAAAATTTACAGAATCATGTAATTTACATGTTCGATATATTTATCAATGTCCATAATAGATATATACTTGAATAAAGAATGTACTTTTCTTGGAAGGATATAGGAACTATAAAAATGCATAGATATCAATTATAATTAAATCATACTAAGGAAAAAGTGAGTGAATATCTATTAATTTGATACTAATTGTGCATATCTTATGTGTTATGATCTTTTACAATGTTTCACATAAATTAAAAATATTAAAACACACACCATGTATTGGTCAAACATTTTGGACGGTGTAGAATATATGCGCAGGGGACGAATCCTTTGATATTGTTAATTTGGTTATTTTCCTATTATCTGATAACCAAATAGATATCATTAGAAAGAATATATAATTATAATTGTATGAAAATTTTGAAAACTATTTTGTGAAAATAAAAAGATGTAGGAGGAAATTTATGAATGTTACTTTCTTACTATTATTTTGGGTACTTCAAATATGATTCAAAAAATATATCAATAGAATCTTGTATTAATTATATAAAATTATAGTCTTCATTCAATTAATTATCTATTTGACATGTTTTAGTCCCATTATTGAAATAATTTTGAGCAATTTTGACATTATATTTTTCATACATTATTGCTTGAGAGAACTCAATATGTTTTCCACTACTAATAATTACTATAAATTCATATTAATTCATTATGATTTTAAATTTTAATAAAATTATTGAATCCATTGATCAATTATAATTGTTCTAATTTGATCAAGTACTTACCCTTTGTTAAAACATTTGTGATACACATAGAGGTCATGTAATTATTTGATAGGAATCTGCATTAAAATCCAATTTATCATTTTGACCATTATTTTATTAAGTATAACTTCATGATCATTAAATTCAGAAAAAAAGTGGTTTTATATATTTTTATGGAGCTTATGAAATTTTTATACTTCAATAATAAATGACACTTGTTCTCATAATTATACATACATTTTCCCCCTTAAATTTTCTGTGATTATAGTGAAATTGGATCCTCTAAATTTTGAAAATATGTGTAAATTATATGAAAAAGGAAGAAAGAAAATTTGATAAAAGAAAATTGGAATATGGGATATATAGGATTAACTAATATCAGAAAACATCTCACCTTTTTTACAAGCTATTCCAATTAGTGTTAATTGTTTATTGATAGTGAGGAATGAAATGATAATGGGTTTTTTACATAAAAAGGTGTGAGACCTTGTCCATAGGTATATTCTAATATAAATAACGATACAATAAATGTTGAGATAAAAAGGTATACTTTTCATTATTTCTCACATTTCAATGTTTACCATATCTGAGGGGAGGATAAGTAAATATGAGAAGTTTTATTCTCATTGGTATTTAAAGGAGGATCAAGTTTCATTGATCTTTAATTGAATGTCAGAAAATGTAGTTTGGTGATTTGACCCCCACCCCCTCAATATTTCAGTTTAAATTTTCACATCATTATCAACCCACGTTTATCCTTAGAGACATTAGAATAGTTATTAAAATGTTCTCATGGGTTTTGAAGATCAGTTTCTATTTATAGATATATAGAACTTTAATTTCTATGTATACAGTGATTATACTTCTGATTTAGAATAATATCGTATCAAATGTTCTTGAGTGATGTAGGAACAATAATTCAAGTGTATTAAATCATCATTGGAATGATTAATTATGCGAGGATATAAAATTTTAGTGGAATAAAATTAAAGTGTAATGGATTTTAAATTTTTAATGAAGCATGATTTCGAACTAGTTTTTGGGTGCATTGTTCTTTTAAAATCATTAGTTATAATTTTTTATGATAATGATAAGTTAAATATTCCCATTGAAATGATTGTATCCTTTATATTTCAATTAATAGTTTTTTATCCTAGATAAGAAGATACATATGTGTCATACATGATTCGCTCTATGGCCAACCATATGTGACAAGAGGAATGAACAATCCTTGCAAAGTCCATTGCAGAGGTGTGGGTCTGTGTTTATAATGTAAACGAATCCCCAACATTGGTCTACATGTGTAGGAATAAATATGGTCATATAACCTTTGGGATGATAATCTTATCCCCCTTTTTTCATTTGTATACATTAATAGGAAAACATACTTATTCATATCTAATGTGGGATCTCATACACCTAGTCAACTATTCATCATTTTGAAAAATGGATCCATATCATGTTGCTCATGTTATCTCCCCTAAATATTTTATACATTGATGGATTGAACTAAAAACATCAACGATATACACTATTTCTACCATGACCAAACAAATTGAGCTCTCGATTTCAATTGAACACAATACCTGAACACATTGCAATATATATATTATGTTTCAATGCCTTGAAGAATGTAATATGATGATTATAATGTTTTTTGTTTATTAGAACCACATTATAGTATTTTTATCTGAGGATAATGATAGATAACAATATGAGGTTTCAGCAGATCTATTCCTCTAATAATGTGGATGAATATTAAATAATGTGTAGGGGAATGATTTTTTCCATAATTCGTTTATTTATTGTTTGGTTTATTGATTTTATGGTGGTTTAATGTTTTTGACAGTTCCATCATGGTCACTCATACCCAAATTAAGGGTGCGATAAATCATCATAAATATTTATCAGTCCCTATATATGGGAAATATATTGGGTGTATGATGGTAAAAAGAAGATTATGTAAGGGTCCTCAGTAGAATTATGGTGGGTTACCAGACAAGGGAAGTGCTTATGTGGTGTCTTTCACTAGATATAAAATTTCAATATATTTCATGATGAAACATTTGTGATGTTGAAAGGGGATCATATCATATATACATATTTTATGAATGGGATATGGTGATGTTGATGTCAAGTAAAAGAGAATGTGGTATACATGGTTCACTACACTATAGGGGTCTGTAAAATAACATTGGCTCAAAAATATCATGGGAAAATATTTATATACTAATGATCAAGATATATAATAGAAAATTAGTTATAAAGAAAAATAAGGTCATTATATACACATTATTTATTGATTAATAGTGAAATGAGACATATGATTTTGAAGGATTTTTAATCCATAATTTACATGGGTAACATTTCGATAATATTTACAATATAATTATAAGAATTGTGACATAAGGGTCCTCATTAATGCAGGATCTCATACATGGTTTTATAATGTAAATAGGATGTATAGTTGATATAATCCTTTAATCATACAATGAGAACTATGATATGATATCATGATTCCATGTTCCTATATTTTAAGATCATTTTATGATACTTATTGGAAGAAATTACTTATAATTTTAGTGGAATTTATAGATGAATTTACTAATCAATAAATAAGAACAAGAAAAGGAAAATGATTAATCAATTAGAAAGATAAACAACTTGGATGCTGAAGAGTGACAGTAACTTCATCTTATACTGAAGTTGTATAGATAGTTTTTATTTTTATTTCAATATATTGTTCCCTATGTAACATTGTAATTAATAAGATATTTGTTAAAACACAGTTGATTAATTATTTCATTATTATTCTACGCATTCATTTTATTCAATTAGTAAATAGCATATCATATGACGTCTAGTCCATTTTTTCTAATGAAACATCAATCATGAGTGGCTAAATTCATTGATGATCATTTTTCAGATTAAAATGTATGTGTACATCTACAATTACATTGTTTTGTTCTTGTGGGTTATTATAAATTTGTTTTTACATTTTTAACATCACATACCTTCTCATTATCTATGTAGGGTGGTGAGTAGTTACATGGGATTAAGAAACATCCCTAGGATGCCAAAGGCTGCAAATAAATGTGGAAGTTCTTCAGTTCATGTGGGAGATGGTTTTCCTATTAAGAATAAAATAAATAACTAAAAAATACATAACTAATCAACCACCATACTATGCATGATAACAATGGAATAAAACTAAAAATTTCATTTGTCAAAATAAAATGAAATGTTTGTACCACATTACAAGACTACAATATCAAAGTAAATAGTGGAATACAAAACTCAAATACTACAATGACAACTCTACGCTCAAAGCAAACTCCATTCTCTAACAAAACAACATACCATGTATCACAATGTATTACAAAAAATCATTACCAATAATTTTTTAATTATATTCACTTATTAAAAAAATCCACAGTAACATTAAATTAGGTTGTTAAACTAAGCCAAACATGAAGATACATTGATATAAAGAATGATTAGGACATGGTTTCTTTGTAATATAATTATACTAGATGAAAAATGATATTATTTAGTATTTATTAGTGTTTTATATAATAATTAAATTTTTTTACAAAAATAAATAATGGATATTAAAATATCATACAATATGGAGAAATAGTTATCCTCCTAGTACAATTATTTAAATGATTAAATTAAATGGATCATTTGTTGGCCATATCATTCATATTTTTCAAGCATGTAATTAGATAAAATTAATGATATCATAAAAAAAATATATTCATTAATTTCATCGTTACATCAATCCTTGTAAGGTGGTGATGGAAAATAAAACTTATCAAGTCATAGAGTCCATAATCTGTAAAACATAAGAACAATGGTATTTTTCTTAATGGATGATATATATGGTTATAAAATATTAATATATATAAAGTAACATTATAGTATATAAATTAAATAAAATCATTATATTAGTGTTTCTAAAATAAGTTTTAAATAATATAATTATGGATAAAATCTACGTAGTTGATAATACCCATATGAAGAACATGACCTTTCCATGATAATTCTAATTTGATATGAATTTTTTAAGAAAAATAATAGTTACCAGATGCCTCATATTGTAGTATAGGGTTCTATGAGGTAAAATATAATATAATTTCAAGAGGAAGATACATGTACTGTTGATTCTTGAATTAATAGAGATGTTACTATTTTATATATTTAGAGAATGATAGTTTTGGGAGTAACACAATAATTTTGAATAATTTCTTATTAATATTCAACTGAAAATAGCGAATAAAAATTAAAGAGATGAGTGAAAAATGAGTTTTGGTCAAAACTTTCATCAATAACTGATTTTTGTTTAAACTAGCAGTGAATCATGGATTTATGTATTGACATTTTAGATTTTTCCAAGATATACTTTTACGTAGGTAATTAATTCATATCTTTATTATTTTATTTTACTGAAAAATATTTTTATTGATAATTTTATAAAAAATTTATAACTATGATTTAAAATTTGTAAACAATTTTATCAAATAATTTTTATAAAGGGTTGAAAATTAATTTTCAATTTAAACACACTAAACTATATAAAATTTTTAATTAGAGAAAGAACACTTTTACACTTTAAATATATATTTAAGATAAAACATACTTGATTCATATTTTAATTAAATAAATAGAACTGTTAAAAAATAAATGATATTTTTTATTTAATCCACATTAAAATTGATTTTTATTTCAAAATAGTTATTTAAAAAAACCAAAAGTAGTTTTTTATTAATGTATCATGCCAATTTGTTCTAAAATGTTCATCATAGGATTTAAAAGAACAAATAATAATTTAAAATGTATATTTTTTTATTAAATTAATATTTGATTAATTAAAATATTTTTCTGAAACTTATAGGACATTTTTATATGATGATAAATTCATAAAAATTAGATTTATCATGAAAACTAATTTATTTAATAGAATCATAATTTTTTTGAAATATTTTTTATACCAAGTTAATTTGTATTTATAGAATTAAAAAATAAATATAATTATTATTAATTTAAAATTCAAAAATTAAGTTTTCTAATAAAATAATAAAATAATGAAAAAATTTATTTATTGGATAATTTCATTTTCAAATATTAACTATTATTATTATTTCACTTCATTTACCAATTGAGTTACTGTTAAAAAATTATATATATAAAAAATTGATTATTAAAATTAATATGTTTATTTAAATAATAATGAGCATCACATAAGGGTTATTTTATATAAAAAAAACTTTTATTAACAATAACTGATTTTATCACCCATTTTATATAATCCAAGTAAATATTATTTTTATATAATTTATCCTTTACCTTCAATATAAATATATTTCATAAATTGGTTACTAATATTTATTATTTCTACTTCAACGGATAGGGTTTTAATGATCACACTTAAATATTTATATATTCTATAAATATATCACAGATCCATTTAAAATTAGTTTTGCATATGTGGAATGTTACCAACCATGTTGATTTATTAATAAGTAACCTTAAATTTATATCTCAGAGTGATACATTCTCCCCCAGCCTTTAAATAAATTATATCCTTGAAATTTGAAATAATTATTATGAGTAATTTCTATATAGAACACATAATTAACCAAACATATCTTGATGATCTTGATTTTACCTAATATATTTAATGTGATATATCTTTTTGAAAACAATATCATAAACACATTATAAATATAGCTACCCCATTTCTAATTTCATATTATATTATTCTAAAGGAAAAAGATATAAATTCTTATAAAATAACTTCCAAAAAACAATCAAAATGATTTATATGACAATCATACCACTATTGGTTTTTATATCTCAATATCTAGTAGTTCGTGAAAACATAATTAACAAAGAAAACTAGAAAATACAGACTGAAAACTCACCATAATGTATATTTGTAGCAGTTTGATTGGATTTTCATTTATTGCATTGTTTTTATAACTTATCTCCCTTTTTGTCCATTAGATTGGAGAATTGTACTGAATAATACCCATCTCTCTTGAAATTTATGCAATGTATTTTTTAACTTCTCTCTTTCCTATACACTTATAAGTTTAATAACCATCAACACCACACATATAGCCTTTGCCTATCCCGTTAAGGTAATTACGCCCATGTTTCATCCCATATTTTCGCCTTGTACAAAATTGAATCGTGTTTCCTTAATCAACATGGTAATTTAATTTTGTATGATATTCCATCCTTTTATAATGTTGTGTGTTTTGTATTTCGACAATGTTCACGTTAAAAATTAGAAATATTAATTTTCATATTTTAATATTTATAATATTCTTAACTCCATCCTTTATCCCATTAAGTTTTTTATTGCGATAGATTCTTCATTTTCCCTAACATCTATTACTAACTAGGTTACTTTGAGGATAAACTAATTATAAAACCAAAAATGATAGCATGAGTGATGATCATTATAACAGAATCATCGTAAATATCCATTATAAAATATTACAACATTATGTCTCACTCTATAACACAATCATGTTATCCTATTGTTCTTACACATAAAATAGTACAAGACTTGTTCAATGAATATCTCTCTTAGTTTAACATATATCATTTTTATTTCAAACTATGTTACTTTGAGTTGAGTTATCTCATACATATTATCCTAATTGAAATAATAATGATCCCAAATTACCATGAATATTTCTAAAATATTCTACAACTTATAACCATTCAGATATATGTTCTCAAAATTCAACAAATCCTCACTCAAACAAAATTATTAATTCCTACAATAATATACATATCTATGTATATAACCTAAATAAATAAACTTAATTACCTTAATTTATCTAAAACTATTTCAAATTCTATGAAATTAAACTATAAAAGGATAATACATTTCTCTAAAAATCATGTCTATATTTTCCCTAAAATGGTATTAACCACTAGTTCATACTCTGGTCAATATATATTATAATCCAAAAAATAAGATAACTTATGAAATAATTTCATGATTTAATTATCAATCCAAATGTTACAAATTAATATCGAATTTATTACATAAAAATAAAACCAAAATTCTTTATGTAATTAATATATCTATATTAAACAAATGTTTTCCCTATACCTCAGCCACGAGTTATCACTAGCTCTCCCAAAAATAAAACCTTTTCATAAAATTTCGTTTCATGGTTATTGATATTATTTAATAAATGTCAACATACATTAAAAGTAAAAGTTCTTTGGGGTAATCAATAGATGTTTTACATAATCATCATAACTTTTATAATATTCTAGAATAACATTAATAAATATCACTCACTTATGATAATATATAAGAGTTTCATGATTATTAAAAAACCAACCTTACTGCCTTCGGTAAGACTAAGAATTAAATCATTTACAATATAATATAAAAACAATAATGTTCTCAAACATTTCTTTATTTTCCATTATTTGATTATAACACAGAGTGTTTTCAACTATTATATCTTTTTAACTTCATTTTCATGATCTTGTTTCAATGATTTTTAAAAACCAAAATGGTTTTGATAATATGAAAATCGTGTACATAAAAACATGAATAAGAATATTTTATCATGTATGAAATCCATATTTGATAATATTTGATACCTTTTAATCATACTATGACTCAATTCATTAAATACTTGGTTATCCATATTAATTTTTTTTATTTTCTCTATCCATATTATTAAACATAATTATTATATCCTTCATAATTTGTCATAAAGAAAATGTGATTAAAAAATTTTACCCCCATTAGTGTCTCACAAGGGGTGAAATCATGGGACCACTCATCATGCATCCAAGTGATGATTGATTCAATGCTCATCCAACCATTTTTGGGGTGATTAACACAAGGTGTGTATATACCATACTCATATCCAATTTATAATATCGACACCATGATTTATTTCTTTTAAGGATACAAAATTTATACTTTAACAAGACATTATGATGTTATCCAATACATTGAAATATTCCTATGGTTTTTACTAAAGGAATCTTATCCTAAACCCTAAATAAAATGTTTATTATCTAATTAACATTAAATAATATACATTGTTAAATTGTCCTCAATGAAAATCCTACCCTCCAAAGATATATAATACCTTTCTTTGATATCAACCATGTCACCCTAAACTCACTCCACCAGATCAGGAGCTACAAATTCATACATTACAAATGTTTATTGATACCAACTATAAAATCCTAGATATAACCAAAATTTAATGAAATATAAATAATGACTATTGAATCTCTTATATTTTATGGTTACTTTTAGAGTAACAACAATAATTAATTAGAAAACTATAAAAAATTTAAATCGTATGTTCTTTCGAACAAATGGTCATTTTGTTTCAACTATATATATAAATATATATATTAAACAACAAAATTAGTTATATGTCTTAAATATCTCCCATAAATTATTCCACATGTTCTATTATTCTAAATATAACATGTTTACTGATTTTATTCACAACCTAGGGAATGTAATCCTAAGAAAGGGGTGATATAAAACAATTAGTTATGGAAACACATAACTGAATAAGTCATGGAATAGATTATAACATTGGAATAGTTAAACAACATGAATCCATAATCATTATGGAAATTGAGAGCATGAAATATCAACTAAAATAACAAAAAAATGGATATAATTTATCATATATTGATATAATTCATAATTTTATTGTTCAAAAATATAATAAATAATCCATATGATATTAAATTTACTTTTCATCCCAATGGTAGCCAATATATAATTATAAACAAGGTAGGAAAACAATAAATACACAAAACTATTTTTCATCATGAGTATTTTTGATTCATCGAGGGGATATATAATTTATGGGACCACTTATTTCGAAGTGATTTTTAATGAATTACCTATAAGAGTCATCAATACCTTTTAAATCGTTCCTTATAGAAACAATCAATAAATAAAATATTGTTATCAGTATTATGTAATATACAAAAAATAAATACATAGCCAACACCCACCCCCACCACAATATAAATAACAATTCATGAATTGAAATAAATTTCCCCATGTTATTAAAGTAGATAATATGAAAAAAATATCTAATAATTTAAATATGATAGTAAACCATTACATAATAAACATGTCAATAATATGATATATTGGAATAACAGTATACTATATTCTATTACTTTTCCCCATGTTAATAAAATTTTATTCCTTATAGGTAAACATAATTCTCTCTACGTTATGTAAAATGTGATTCTCCCAATGTAAATAGATATGAGTTTAAAAATGTAAATATTTCATAAAATTGATCATAATACAATTGGAGAATGAAAGGTTATGGTTTCAAAATAACATATCCCAAGAAATGTGAAATATTTTTTGATGGGTTTATATAGTAGGAATGTACATCCCTAGATGAAAATGAGAGTATAATAAAAAAAAGTTAGTCCAATGTATGTATATAACCAAGTTATATGAAATAATTACAAAGAACTATTATTACTCAATGAGTGGAAATGGAATTACAAAACAACTCTTAATAAAGGGAAAAAAGTTAATAAATAACTAGTAGAATAAGTTAATGTGATTTTGATACTAAATCAAATTAAATAAGTGGTTTGTGAAAAAAATATATCCATTGGAATTGGGTGTACCATCAAAATAAAACATGGTGCATAAAATGTTTTATGTCTCAATGAATTTAAATTTAGACCATGAAAACAATTACAGATTGAGTAACAATTCAATAAAAATCACATTAAAGGGAGGGCTTGTAAATGATAAAAAATACAATAATTAAAAATTATTTTGTGATAAGATATCTAATATATGTAGTATATGAAATAAAAAAATGAAATTATTTGTATAATTGCAAACACATCATGAAGAGAGGAACATGAGATGAAAACCATTAAATACTTTCCTAAATTTCAATAAAATACATAAACATCATGTTTCAAAAATAATATTAACTTAATCAATTATCTTACAACCCCAATCATTTCAATATCCATTTACTATTTTCTTATAATTCCATTCTCAAAATTAATTCTTATATTTTACAATATCAAGTTTTTTTAGTTTTGATCATCTATATTGGTTTCATAATAGTGATTTTTGTTTTTATTATTATTTCATTGTTCATGATTTTTATATAATAAAATTCATTATTAGGGACGTTTAATAATTATTTATGTTGTTTCAAATTTTATTCCAGAGTTTTTTTTGTATTTATCCACAAATACGAAAAACGATAATATCCATTTTATGATGTTTTTGGAAAATCAGAGTATTTTTTTCAAATTAATGAATAAAATATCAATTTAGAATCTCCCAAAACAGAAACAAATAATAATCCAAAAATATATATCATTTTATACTATTAATTTTATTTCCTCACTAATTCATGATATAAATTCATAATATCGTTCAATTAAGTGGTTAAACATAACAATAATAGAACATAACCTCATTTTATGAATTATTATGAGACGGTTTAGTCAAAAAATCAATTTAATAGACACATAATGATCATATTTTGAATTTATTTATGTAATATAAGATAATTAGAAGAAATTATTAGAATAAGAAATAGATACGGATATATTTCTAATTTTTTTAATAAATGATTATCCTATTAGTATGCTAATTTTAAAAGACTAGATTATTGAATATCATTTTTTGAAAGAAACATTAATACTTTCACTAATTACTCATAATAGAACATTAATGGTTTCATAAAAATCATATACATTCATTAAAAACATATGTAGATGAAATATTTTAAGGTGGTGATAGAAAAAAAATGTTTCATTGTGGAGGAAGGAGCTTACACAACACATATAAATCATTTTTTTCATAATAAATGGGTTGTGTTAATTTACAATAATAATACCCTTAATATAGTGACATCATTTTACTAAAAATGATACTAATATCCTTATATAAGTGTGGATTTAATAAATTTTAATGAATAAAATTTTTCATAAATGCAAAGATTTGGTAATAACCACGTCAGGGACATGAATTTTCCTTGGAAGTATCCATTGATATTAAGGCTTTGCACTATGTAATGTTGAATAGAATATTTAAAAAATTGTATATCATTCAAGAATGAGAAAATTAGACGATTCATAAGTATTTTTTCATTGGATAGGTGAGTCTTTATGTGATATAGATATTTCTCTTTTATATGTCAAGGGAAGTGTCAATTTGGTATTAACCAATACATTTTCAATAATATAACCTTAATATTTTAGTTAACAATTCCAACAAAATGGGAAAAGAGGAGAATAAAATTATATTGTAATTAAAATCATTGCAACCACTCATATTAGGATATTTTTTTTATTTAGGGAATTTTTTCTTTTCATTTTACAAAAATTAGACAAATTTACTTCATAGTAATTAATTTATATCCTTTGTAATTAATTTCAATGAAAATATTTTTTGTTGATCTTTTTTCAAAAATAGATAATTCTAATTTAAAATTTGAAAATAATTTTATCAAATAATATTTATAATGGTTTAAATATTTAATTTCAAAGTATATTAAATTAATTAAATATAATAAAGTTTTTGAAATAAATGTTCTTAATATTTAAATTTCAGTATAAAATATAAATATCTTAGATACAGAATTTAATGAATTTAATTGACTTATTATAAATCAAATAATGTAAATGAAACTTTAAATCCATGATATGCAAGAATAACCCTTGAATATACTTATTAAAATGAAAATATATAATATTATTTTAAAAAATATTCATTTAAATTAGTCCTAAATATGTTGTACATAAAATTTATATGTTAAATGAATAATTTCATACGTATATTGCCGTTTTTTTAATGTTTATGATTAAACACGCAAAATTGAACTTAAAAATAAAGATAGCCCTTTTGAAGTATATTTTCTTACTTATACTAATATTTTATAAGCTATAAGGTTCCTTAAACATATATGTCATTCTTATCTTATGGTAGAGTTATATAATGTTCAAGCATCAAGAAAACCATATTTTTTTAACTAAAACCGACCTTTTTTAATAAAAAAAATAAGGTTATGAACATTTTTATATGATGAATTTGGAAAATTATTCATTCATATTAATTTCAAATTCTTAAATTTATAAAAAAAATATTGAATTAAATCATAATATATATTGAAAACTTATTTTTTTCAAAAAAAAAATTTTCAAATATTAACTATTGTTATTATTATTATTTAATATCATTTACTAGTTAAAATGGTGTAAATAGACTACAAATATCATAAAATATTTATCATCAAAAAAATTTATTATTGAAATAAAAAATTCCATCAAAAAAAGAACATTTATAGAAAAAAAAATTCAAAACCAAAAGGCTCATATTAGACATTTTAGGTAAACAAATTGAATTTAATTCATATAAAAAACATATTTTTTTTCTATATAAAGGTAATTAATAATGAAATTACACTATTCAAAATATGTTGATTATGTGGGAATGATCTATTAATTGAATTATGTACCTGGCAACCCAAATGGTGAAAACATTAGATTATTTGAGGAAAAAATTAAATAATGGAAGAATAATATTGGTAAAAAATTACTCCACACTATGATAAAACTTTGTTTCCAGTTAAATCAAGGATAATAGAATTAGATTCCAATAATGTTGACTTGATTTTCTAGAAGCTTTGTTGTCGCAGACATAATCTATTTGGATGGTGGAATTTTTATACTGACCGCCACCCTAGGTACCATCAAGGTGCTTAGAGAGTGAATAATTTTTTCTAATAGAGTATAATATACCCCATTCTCAAAGGATGAGGGATTTTTTACATCCCCTCCTCCAATAATTTCATAATTTCCTACACAAGGAGTATCTTAATAATAAATATTCTTGTGTTTTCTTCTTCTAGGATTTCAGGAATCATCTCCTCATTATGTGATGATTTAGTGAATTCAATGGGTTAGTCCATTAGTATTATTATACATATAATATTTATAAGAGATAATTGAAGGGATGTGAGAAAACTTAAGAGGGGTTTCAAATAAAAACTATCCCTAAAAAGAAAATATGAAATGAGATCATGGAATGTGCTATGAAGAGTACACAGACATTGATGAGGCTCAATATTATTTTGAACTATTTGAATTAATGATTATAGATACATTGTTCTTATCCATTATTGATAATTACACTAAACTCATTGATAATGTGAATCATGACCGGTGTGGGGAAACATAATGAGTATATATCTATTCAAAATGTCGTTCATAATGATATTAGAGAAGAGGGTGTAGAAACCAAATATCAAAGAGAGAATAATGATATGGGATCTCATTATAACATTCAATTATATCCCATATGATTTTATTTTTACAATGAAAAATTGAATGGTATTACTAATTCTACAATATACCCATCACTTGAATAAATCAATCCACTTTAAACTAAGGAAAGGGTTACCCAGTTTGAGTCCAAGATGGAGAATATGATATAGCTCAATGCTGAGTTACTAAGGGGAATGATTAGTACATTGTATATCTATAATTCCATGTTACTTCTCCCTTCTATGATGAATCTCATTAAATAAGAAGGTACTACATAAAATTTAGGAGTATATTTCATTCATCTGACGATCCTCTGACCCAAATAGTGGGTTTATCAAACCCCAAAAGTTGACGATCATCAAGAATAACCTATTTTAGGAAAAAACATGAAAATATTTTAAGATAGTTACCACTTTATGACTCATACTGGTTATTAAATGTTGGGGAATACAATCTTCCTATATCAGGTTTTGTTGGCTGCATCTAGTTAGGTATCATCCTAGATAGTCATTCCACCAAAACATTTGGAATCAATTAAATCCCATACATCTCAAATGATATCCATTGAAGTATAATGTGATACTGTGAATCTCTGAAGTATAAAATATTTTGTTTTAGTGAATTTTAATCCTCATACACCTATCATTAGAAATTTATTACTGAAAACTTTTAGTGGTACATGACATTTATTGGAAAACACATTAATTTTTAATTATGATGTAAAATTATAAAGGAAATACTAAAGTAGAATGGAGAAATAAAATACATTGTGTGTCATGAAAAATCTATAAGGACACTTTCATGTATAGAACAATATTCTTCATGTTGGTTCAATTACAAACTATGAAAATAATTAGTGATTTTTTTATAATTTACCTCAATATTGAAGAAATGACTATCCTTGAAAATTTAAATTAAAACAATGGGAAAATTAGAGGGTTTTGGATTTCATCATGGAGAGGAAATATTTGTTCAATTCACTAAATATAAAACATTCATAAGATAATATAATATTGATAATTATAGTAAATCCTTGAGATGATATTTTAGACACTTTTAATTACCTTGGCAGACTCTAAGAGATCTGATAATTTGACGTAATAATATAATAGCTTGAAGATTCCACATGGTTTAATAAATAAAAATATTGACCAATTTCAATGATATATGGGAAGGGATACTATAAATTAGGAGCTACACCATCATTCCCAATCCATTACAAATTCTAGATCTGACCCTAAATCTATATCACTACCATATAATACCTTCTCCCAAATATTTGTAGTAGCAATAACACCCTTATTAGGATGGAATTAATGTGAAATTAATTATTCCTTTAATAATTATAATAATAATGTTTATTTATTTGCAAAGGAATAGTTTCGTGGATTATTCACCACTTCTCTCGAAATTAACAAGATTAAATAACAAAATTTCATGAAATATAATAATCATGATATAACTATCATCCAAACCAATGCATGTTCCATCATATTTTAGGGCACAATATCTAATAATCTTTCATCTTTATAGACTAAATCTAGAAAATTATTGACATTGAGAATATATAGTTCAGAAAACCCATAGTCCAAGTGACATGTATCTCTAATAGAGAAATTTTGGAAGGAAACTATATAAATAAGTTCAAAAGAAGAATATAAAAAATAATTTTTATTTAAATAAATGGTAAGTATATCAGTATAATATAATTATTAGGGCATAATGAATTATCATATGATCAATCAAAGTCTATACACATTACTTGAGGTAGGTCCTTTATTATTATAGACTTATAGATTTTCCACAACTAACATGGATAGAATATTGTGTAAGAATATGATTTATTGTGAGGATAAAAAAATTTCTATATTCAATTATATTTCATTACCCTGTATGTGGGAAGATATGAAACACTATAAAAATTTAATTTCCATCTGATGAGGAGTCACAATATGGCTTAGTTAATTTTGTTCACTTGATATAAACTATCAATGATGAAAAGGACCCATATTAACCTGAGTTCCCTTAAATAATCATAGAGAAGATCATGTAGGGTGAATATATTGAGGTTTCCATGGGACCCCACATTTAAACATGATCATACTAGAACACCAACTAGTAGACATATATTAATCTAGTAAACAGTGATATATGGGAAGGCCAGTTTACACTATGCATGAATGAAAAAACACCACCAATTTCATCCATCGGATAGAGTCTAAAATATAATCAGTTTGGGCCAATAAACCTCAAACATTATAGTAGGCTTAGATTTGTAAAAACAAAACTCTAGTTCAAATTTATAAAATTATGAAACATCTATATATCATCCCAACCAATATCTTGATTCTAAATTCCTTATAGCAATCCCAATAACTCTTGGAAGTCTGTATAGTGGATATCTTAAGTCCCCAATAGTTTGAGAAGAAAATAACTAATTTTGGTAGATATCCATTGGATATAGGATTCAATGAGTGTCATATTTGCATTTTATACAACCATCATGACCATAATAATGAAACACATAGACATATTTGTTTCTTGTATGTAATGGGAAGTATTTATGGTATCAATATTAAATGATCAATGGATTATAATGGATTCAAAATAAATTATATACGAATAAATACATTATTCAGAATGGACAATATAAATTATTACATATCATTCTCCATCCTAACAATTCAGAGACATGTCGAGGTTGATAAGAATCCACACATGATGATTCTCTTGAATGACCAGTGTAGATACCACATTATAATCTTTGATATTGAGGTATTACTCTTGGACAAGGATTTAAATGCCATAATATGAAGGCCTTGGATTCACAGTCATGTAGCATTTCCCTCCTACTATGACCAATTCTTGAAATACCATACTAATGGAATGGTCAGTGTATTTTTTTGTGGCATCTACCATTTTTAATCTTTTAGATCTCAATACCTTATCATTGGGATAAATTAGTTTTGTAAGAACAATTTACCTGTATATTACACATGAAAATTAATGCACTTAATTTTTTTTGGATTTTTATCCATTTAACCATTGAATATTTATTTTTTCTTATTTTACTATTCTTACCATTCTAATTAATGTGATAAAACCGGAATGGGAGACTTCATGTTTATATTGGGAAATGAGGCAAAATCTCCAATTAGTTTTATCTGATATACAATACAATCTGATCATTCTATTAGGAATTCTCCATTAATATATTATTTAATAATAATGTAGTTAATTTAGAATAATATTTCTTTCAATTGCTTATACTTGAATATATATTTTACTGATATTAAATCAATACAACCAAGGATTATTGATTGGCTAGTTATGAACCCGAAAATATGATCATGGTTCATAGGTACACCTTATGATTACAATATTTTGATTGATACACTTTATTAACAGTCTCACCCATTATATAAATGAATTTCCGTTGGAAATCAATAATTAAATAAAGAGGAAAAGTTTTTGAATTTATATTTTCTCTATGATCACAAAAACATAAATCAATGTAAAGTGAAATAATGGGGTTGATCCCATGAGGAATAAGGTGTCCAAACTGTGATCTCAAAAATAATTGTTAGGACTCAACAATTTTTCAATAAATATATAATTTTACAAAACTAATGGAATTGAACTATGAATTGAATAAACATAACAACAATCAAACTAGTTTAAGAGGTATGAAGAGAGGGGACATGATTTCAAAAATTGTTTTCTATTATTGGTAATCATTTAACAGCACTCATTAATTTAATCTAATAAATATAAATTAATCTTCTTGAGGTAATTACCACAACCTATCAGAAAAAAATAATACTACATAGCCCAGATGTCTTATTTGGTATAATTTATCTATTTCCATACAGTATTTATTATGTTCTATCTAAAAAAATAAATTAATAGATAAATAAACTCTTTCTCCCCACTCTCAACTACGAAATTGGGTTTCTTAAAACAATCTATTTCAATTACATTACAAAATGAGATGATATTATATAGAATAACATAAATATTTTATCACTCCATATTTGAGGTAATTAGTCCTTCTTATATGTAATTTATGTTTATAATGTGAAGAGTTATGTTTGGTAGTGTTTTGAGAACTTGTGGATTGCTTTTTGGGATTTTCTACAGGTTTGTAGTAGGTGAATTGTTTTAGAAAACTATTAATCACCTACTTGACACCATTAATAATAAAACACGGGATAAAGGGATGGTTCATGTGTGTTGAATGATTTTTTGAAATCATCCAAATTCCTAGGAGAAACCATGTTGTGTTGAGAATATGTCCGACATTCATTTTTGAATAGTTGGAACACGGTTTGGTAATAGTGAGATCCAATAGTGCAAGGTGTACCTTAAGGAAGAGGCAGAAGCATTATTTGCACACAGTTTTCACAACCATGTGATTGAACCTTGTGCAGGTCAAAAGTTGGATCCTTAAATTATGGATCTAACATGTTTTCACCACTAAAGGATTCATTTTTTCCAAAAAAATGGGCCTAACTCAAGATTTTCCCTCTTAAAGGATATAATACCTATATCCGTCAAATTGGAAGATATCTTGAACAATTCTACGATGTGTTGAAGATAAATTCTTATGGTATGACTTAGTTCTATTTAATTCTTGGTGATTTTTATTATATCTACTTCTTTATTTCATTCGGTATCTTACATATGTACCTATTTTAGGTAGATCTAGAGTTTTGGATGCAAAATATGTTTATATATTGCATTTTTATTAATATATGAATAGATATAAGGTTGGTTCATGAATATTTAACCAAGTTTTGGGGAATTTTAATCGTTGTTCTTGGTTTTAATTATAAAACATGAGGTAGATGTCTTCAGTCTAGACACCTCTCTTTAGAACATGATGAAATAATTTCGAATTAATTAAATTATTGAAATTGATTTTGAAATTTTGGTGAAAATAATAGTACAAAACTTATTTAGTGATGGTTTGTTGGATTTTTTGAAATCATGGGTTTATTTTCATAAGTTCTTAGATAAATGATTTAAAATTGATGATTTTAAAATATTTTCTTGATTCGGTTTACGGAAAAATGTTATCAATAAAAATATTGTTTTATAAAAATGGTTTTAGACTTATTATATTGGCATGGTTATTTGGAATACTTGGTGTGTGTGTGTTCATATTGAATTATAAGGCTTAGTTAAAATATGACCTTGTACTCAGTGATAAAGGATTAATGGAACAAGTGATTTTATTACCCTATGACGCCATGGTAGATCGACGATAAAGAGCAAATGATTTCGGAATTATCATAATGCATCATGCATGTGTATATGTAAGGATGTGTGGATTATAATAGGGTATTCCAAACTGCAATTAGTGAAATGGTTTTGGATCATTTTGTGGTTTCTTTCCTTGGAAATTGGTGTCGTCTTAAAAAATTTAGATAGGAACTTGTTTATATTATTGGTATAACCAATTTTATTGTTTTTATATAAAATATTTTATATAAATGGGATAATGTGATCAATTATAGTATCATGATTATGATTTTCCTTGGGTGAAATCTATTAAGATTCATTACTCACACCTACATTGGATCTTTGGTGCTTCGGTATATGTTTTTTATTGAGACATGGTAAAGGTAAAATATCACAAATATATAGCAAAAAGTTTTTGATACATTGGCCTTTATATAGTGGGAGAATGGTTCATGTTTGGATATTTGAGATTTTATTGGAGTCTTTGAGTTTTTTCTTCAGATGTTCACATTGATGTTGTAGTCATCTGTTGTGGTACTAGGTTTTAGCTTGATTTTGATAAATGAAATGTTGAGATTTTATAAATGGTTATCATGAAAAATATAGTTGTTTTATGTTACGGACAATTTTGTTAGTTTATTTTTTGTTAAATAAAAAATTATCCCCCACATTTATTGATTACCTTCCGTGTTTATTTCTAGATATTCACATCGTGAGGGTGTCACATAGGGTTAATTAACGTCTCACTGCCCTATCGCGACAAAAGATGGGGGTGGAGGTTACAAGTGGTATCACCAAATTATTTTTGTTATGGAACAAGTATTGTATGTCTTGGATGGTCTTCAATTTGGTATTGGTTTTCATACATGGAGTTGATATCCATTATGGTCTATTTCATTAGTTATCAACATATAAATGTGTTTGATTGTCGGAATGTGAATTTTAGAGCATAAAAAGTCATTTCTACAAGTTTAACTTTATGTTAATAGGGTGTTTTGGACATAAGTGTTTTGGAGAAACATATATGAATTAGATATTCATTGTCATTGGGTTATCCAATTAGACAAACATGACATGCATTAGAAAATTACTTCCCACTAGGAGTGAATATATCACTTGTATTAGTTATATAAGATTTTGTGCAATGTGAAAAATATTTTGGAAAATTTGGAAATTATATTCAAATGGGATACTCTAAAAAGAGAAAGTTAGTGAAATTTTAAAAAAGGATTGATTTTCAAAACCAATTTAATAATTTCCAAAAATGTATAAACATGGTAAACTGTTAATTTTAAAAACAATTTTTTTAGTGTGATGTGGTATAATGTTAAATTGAAAATACTTCATTTAATAGATGGGGAAACCTATCACGTTCATGTGTTTCTAAAAAATAAAATTGGGTATGTTTAATAGGATCAACCCATAGGATGACGTTGACAATGTGGTTTAAATGGGCTCACTTGTATACCAAATAGCTTGTTTAGAGTATCATCTTGTCATTTTAGGTTGTGGAAAGCGGGAACCTGAGGGTTAAGACAAGGTAGGTGGATTATTCCATCCAATTATAAAAGAATAATCAACCCATCTTTTATGGTGATTCAAAACCAAAAAGGGAAAAGGTATGGTTGAACAAGATGAATCATATCATTAATTTCATTGGCACACCATAAGAGATGAAAGGAAAATTGGACACTTATATGTTGGAATATAATTCATTCAATTTGAGGGATTTATATTTAGAGGCTGTATCAGAACAATGTATTTTATGTGAGTATTTTAAAGAAGTTTTAAATAAAAAATTTTTATCATTACATGTTCAGAAATCAACGAATGGAAAGCATCTTCAACATCAATCAAGAAAACCTATATTTCCTAGAGTATATAGATAAATTCATGAAATAGTGCACTTGTCAGTCAAGGGTGAGGCTATTGCATCCTTCAAGGCACATATTTTATTAATTAGGGATGTGATATGAGATTCACTCAAAGATTTTCATGAAATGTATTGCGTATTATATAGATATTTTCAATAGAGTGAAGATAGATAAAAGGGGAATATCATGAGCTATGGGAGGAGGATGTCTATTGATACCCATGAGAAACATTGGGAAATGTAGTTTTGGGAGTATGCAGAAGAGGGAAACCTATTTCCAAGTGGGGATCTTGAATTAAAATCAGACGGGTAGATAAAATAATATTCATTAGATACACATGAATAAAGCCGAATGCTTCCAATCTGATACACTTTACCACGTGAATCATGATTGTACAGAACAACTGAGAGCATTAAACAGTTGGAATAAGATGGGGAATCTTCAATTTTATTTTTATAGTGCTCAGAGGTCATGTTTCTAGGACACTTCTTAGGTATCGCAGGGGTGGTATGTTTCAATGGGATGAGGGATCCATAATAAATCTCACTATAAGAACATATATATCCCTGGTGATTCAAGGAATAATATGAATCATCATATAGGGAGATATCTATAGGGAAAAAAGATCAATTTTTTCTAACAAAGTATCTATATATAGTAGAAAACGATATTATTTATGATCATCCAAGACCATCTATATCGAGAGGTTTGATTCTTTAAAATTCAACCCTTATAAACATGTGCTTTGATATTGGTGTATATAATAAATTTATTTCATTTCATTATATTTATTTTCTCTGTTTCAAAGTTGTCATTATTCCTTATATAATAAAACTTCAAAATACTATTTGGAAAAGATAAGGTTAATCCTTTAGGTGAAGATAATTTTCTACAACTTTTGAGGGAGTTGAGCTGAAATGTCATTTCACTATGTTGGAGTGAATGTTTATGATATAATCAAGGGTATGGATTGGTTGAGAATTACCATGCATCAGATTGACTATTATAGAATAACTTTGAGTTTGGCAACTAAGGATGGATTCGAGCATCTTTTTATATGGAAAAGTAATGTAAAGGAAATTGATAAAAGATTTTTGGCACTGGCAGTTGGAATGATCATCTACCAGTTGGTGGAGTTGATATTGGCATCAATTGTGTAGATCATGAATAGTAGTTTCTAGTAGTGGTTGATCAATTTTTAAAAGTCATTCCCAAAAAATTATATGGATTACCACCGGTATGGGAAGTGGTGTTTATGATTTATCACCTCCCAGGGACCAGTCCTATCTCATATTTGTCTTATCGAATACATCCAACAGTACTGAGTGAGTTGAAAAACAATTTGAATGAACAGGAAAGAAAAGTGTTCATTCGGCCGAGCACATCTCTACGAGCAACACTGGTCTTGTTTTAAAAAATCTGGATGGAACACTAAGGTTTTGTTTTTATTATCATAGGATTAATAAAATTAAAATTAATAATATATATCCACTTCAATTCATTGATTATATTTTTGATCAATTAATAAAATATTTGTGGTTCTATAAGTTTAATTGCGATCTGGATATCTTTAATTGGGGGTTCAGAATGAGGGGATTCCAAAAATTATTTCAAAAATAATATATGTACATTATGAATATGTGGTAATGTCTTTCAGTCTTATGAATTCACTAATTTTATTTAAGAAATTGATGAATAAGATATTTCTGGTATTTTTGGATTTTTTCAGGGTCGTGTTTTTGGATGACATATTGATGTATTAAAGGACAAGGAATGATCATGGGAAACACTTATCGACAATTTTAGGTGTTTCTAGAGATCCATGGTTTTATTCCAAAATATCATAGTATGATTTTTGGATACAATAGTTACTCTTTATTGGAATTTTAATTTTGTGAAGGGGTCTTTCAAAGAATCTTGATATTATAGATGCTATTATCACATGGATATTGCTAAATAATGTCTATGAGATAAATAGTATTCTTTTTGAATCTGGTTATTATTGATGATTTCTTCATAAATTCTCATGACTTCCATAACCTATGAAATCTTTTACAAATCATAACATCCTATTCCAATAGAGTGAGGAATGCTAAAAATATTTTCAAGAGATAAAGGCTCACCTTACATTTGAACTAATCTATATTTTTCTAGAATCGTGAAAAGGGTACGTGGTGTATTTTGATGCCTTGGGATTAGGTTTGGGGTGTCTAATCATCAAAGGGGACCATGTTGTTTTTTATGGTCTATTGAAGATGTGAGTTTATGTGACTAACTACCCAATAGATGATTTGGATTTTTCCTCAATAAACCATAATTCGAAGACATGAAGTCACATTTTCATTGGTGAGTAATTTACTATGTTTGTAGTTCGTAGGAGATTGAAATATATTTTCTCACAACAATATTTGAATCGGAAACAAATAAGATGGATGAAATATCTAAAAATTTTCGACATTGTCTTCATGTATACATTGTGTACGGATATTTGGTGGCTGATGTATTGGGGATAAATTCATATGTTAATTTGGGAAAAAGGATTTAGATGAATGGTATTTGATGTCATCTCAACATGAAATGCGTGTGGAATATGAATACTGAGAAGATGTTACAATATTATTCCTTGTTTTGATGGTTCCTAATTTGTAAAAGATTCTTATAGAGGAAATGACATCAAATTCAGAATGTGTTGGAATTAGTTAAAAATTCAATGGTTGTGAGACCATTGAGGGATAGAATATAGATGAGTGTTTAGTTATGTGGGTTAGGAATAGTATGGTACTACATATGGGTTATCTAGAACACCATATTGATAGATACAAGCACTCAATATGATATTTTAATTAAGATATATAGAATATGTACAAGGTGTTTAATGTGAATTTTCAATGTATTAACATGAAATGAAAAGTGGTTTAGTTTGTTTCATGAACTTTATCTTGTAAATGTGTCAAGGTGGAGAATTAGAGACCAACAAGTATGTAAAATAACTTACAGATCTCTGTTTGTAAATGGGATAAGATAACCATGGATTTTGAAACGGGTCTCCAAAGAACATATTATAAATAGGATTCAATATGTATGATAGTGGATCAGCGCATGAAGTTAGCTCATTTAATCCATATTCATGAATCTTCTACGGTGGAGTAATTGTCAAAAATCAATATCTTGGAAGTCATATATAAAAATAAAATACCAATTTAAATTGTATCAGATTGAGTTCGATGTTTGAAATGTCATTTATAGAAATACTAACAGAACTCCCTTACTATACAGCTAACCATTATTACATTATATAATCCTCAGATGGATGAGAAATCCAACATGAGGATAAAATCATTGGAAGTAATTTTCAGCGATTTTGTAATGGATTTTTGTGGTTCATGGTAAATTCATGTGTCCTTAGTGTAGATCTCATATAATATCAACTATCAGGCCTTGATACATATGGCAACATTTAATAAATTTTACGGTTTTCCTTGAAATTCTCTATTTTTTAGGTGGAAACAGGTGAGGCATCACTAGTTTGACCAAGCCTTATCCAACAAAAAATGGAGAAGACTCTTTTGACTAGGAAAAAGATAGAAACAACATAGAGTCATCAGAAATCATATATAGATCATAGTCGAAGGCCATTATTGTTTTCAATGAGTGATCATGTGTTCTTTAGGATCACTTCATGTTTGGGAAATTTTCATTTTGTGAAATATTTAAAGTTATATCCTCGATAAATTGGTCATTTTGAGATACTAGATAATTTTATGAGGTGGAATATTAGCTGAAAATTCTACTATATATTTTTACGATGTATAATGGTTCCATGTTTCTTAGTTGAAAAAAGAATTATCTTGATCAAAACCATCTGGTAAGATGAGATCACATTGACTTAGATCTAGATGATTAAATGATGAAAATTTTAGTGTGGATTTTGGATAAAAAAATATAATGGATTACATTTGAAAATCATCGGTATAGTGCATGTTTTTTGGAAACATTCTTAAATTCAAGAAGATATATGGGAACACAAAATAAAAATCAAAGAGAAATTTCCAGAACTCATCACAATATTATAATTTTTATACTATATAATTATATATAGGATAATGGTGTTGAAAATATAGCACCCCTCTATACGAGTTAATTAACCCATATTTTATTTTTTCCAGGAATATAATATTTTGGGGTTATGTTTGGGGAGTTTGGAGAATTTTTTATGTATTTACGGATTTTCTAGAGGTTCATGGTTTGTCCCCAGTTTGGGAGAACTATTGAACACCTATAGAAAACTTTAAAAAATAAATTAGGGTCTAAAGGGATGTCACATAGAAGAAATACAGGTTTAAAAAATTGAATGAATGTATAAGAGAAACTGTGTTATTTTGAACATATGTTTGACAATGAGATTCGAAATGGTTGGAGAATGGTCTGGTAACTGTGCAATCCAACCATGATATTTCTCCCTTATGAAAGAGTAAGTAACATGGTTAAAACCAAATTTTATTAACTGTGCAACTAAATTATGCATGGGACAAATGTTAGATCCTTAAATTGAGGTTTTGATTCATTTTCACCTCTAAAGGCTTCATTATTTCCCCAAAATGGCCTTAAATATAGATTTCACACCCTGTTCATTTGGAGAACATCTCCCCATAAAAATAATAAGTGATCTAGATATTTTTTTTTTGTGTAGAATCTCGACTCATGCAATAACCCTTTAATGATTTTAGTTAACATTGAATTTTCATCGATCTCATTATGCCTTTCTCTCAGTTTCTTATATATATGGATTTTGTGGGTAGATATATAGTTTCGAATGAAAGATAAGTTCATATTAAGTCTTTTTTATTGAAAGGGGAAGAGAACTAATAAGCTTTCCAGGACTGTTTACCTGGTCTCATGGACTTTGAGGTGTCATTTTGGTTTCTCATCATAAAACATGAGGTAGGGGGCTTCACTCCCAACTCCACTATTTAGAAAAAAATTAATTAGTTTCAAATTGATTAAATTGAAAGAAATTGATTGTGTAATTTTTTCCAAGTCAAGGTCAAAACCTTCTTTAGAGATGTTTGTTGATTTGTGTGAAATCATAGAATGATTGTAAAAAATTTATTGATAATTGATTATAAAATGATGATTTTAAAATAGTTACTTGGTTTAGTTTATGGAAAATGGTTGTCAATAAAAATATTACTTTATTAAAATTATTTTGATATTATTTTGTTTTAATTGTTGATGGGAGCACTTATTGTATGTGTAAAATTAACATTTTGGGGATTTTTAGAAATATTGAATTGTTATAGGTGCCAAAGGTTTAATGGCACATCATATTTAATTACATTTTGATGGCTCGGTAGAATGATGAGAAACCACTCATGATTATGAAACTATCATGCCAATGACTGTGTGTGTAGATGTGTGTATTTTTTGGATTGGAATGGTATATTCCATATTAGAATTAATAAAATGGTTTTAGAACATTTTTTGGTTTGTTTCATTGCATGTTTGAGTATTTGAGAAAACAATTCTATTTTGGTACTTATTTATATTTGGATTTAAAATTAGTTGGAAATTTTTTAATATAAAATATTTTATATAAATGGGAAAACATGATATTTTCTAGTGAAATGAGTAGGGAAGTCATTGGGTAAAATCAACTAAATTACATTTATCAGCCCTACATTTTAACATATCGATACCTAATTTTTTTTGATTTTATATTTAATGAAAAAGAATACAATAATCATGACTGTAATTATAGTCAACATAAATATTAATTAATAATACTTAATATTTAATTTAACAATATATTGATAATAAAATTTTAATTTCATATAAACATGGACACCATTATTATGAAACTAATTCAATGAATCAATGCTAAAAACACCAAATGGAGACTATCAGAAGAATTAATTTTGTGAATGATTATTTATGAATGATATGAATGAAAATGGATAGGAGTATGTTTTTGAATTAATATATTATGATATATATGTTTTTTATATAATATGTTAATGTACATTCATGAATATCAGGAAAAGAGTTAAGGGTTTTCTTCTCAAATTCATAACATTTAGACATGTATGCTATTGTCCACAAAATTTAATTTTTTTGTGTATATACTTTCTATATGAGATATCATTTCAGGAAGTATCATTTAAATTTGATATTATAAATTTAATTACAATCCATCTCTTTATATGTGTTTTGTTTAAATTCATACTCAATTGGAAAGGGTTTTCCTAGTCTCAATTCTAATTTATTAAGACATAATAATATTTTTAAAGAATATTTTATTTAAATGGTGAATTTACTACCTATTGATATATTTTCATTACGCTAGTTTTATTTCATTGGAATAAATGGAAAAATCATGTTCACTTAATCAAGTATCTAGTAATTTATTTTTTCCCCAGTATTAAGACTTTTTTTGTAACTAAATAGTTTATCATTGAGTTATAAAGATTATTTCTTATTTTTTATAAAAGTGTGGTAAAATATAGAATTTTATTTTATTATGTGTAATTATGAAATTACCTTCTGGAATATTAAATCATACAATATAATTATTTTACGAATATTTATCACTTATTAGGATAAAATCATTTGAAAGCATCCACCACCTTTCTCTTTAGGGAATGTGATCATATTACTATATTATTAAATTATTCATATACTCAATGTTATTTATCGTGTGAATATGAAATTTTAAAAAGTCTATATTGGTTGATTTTCACCTAGATATTATGAATTTTTTTAACATGCGGTAAAATATTGGGCTACCATATATTGTTATTCCTTTATTGAGGGATATTTACAAGTTGTGTTTGCAATTTTTACTGTTCAACATCATTATCTATATGGTTTATGATCTTGTTATATATATATTTGAAATGAAAAAAATTATTTATTGATGACTAATGACTACTAACCATGTTTAACTATTTATTTAATATTTTTATTTCTTGGTATATGGATAACTGAGTTTTAGTGAGTAAGTGGTTCCTTATGGAATATAATGAATGGCCCTGATGAATATTATGTTGATTAAATTGAAATTATCTGGTGATTTATAGGTCATATAATTATATATTCCCTAGATTCATTGGTAGGAGAAACAAATTAAGGTTGGGTATTTGAGGCATGCTAACTCAATTTATCCAGATGTCTTGACTATGACCTCAACAAAAGATTAAATGACATGGAATAAGGCAGTGGATCTATTTTTATAATTTCCAACCTTATAGATTCTAATAGTATTAGATCAATATTATCAGTGCCCATTATTTTATTTATTATCATGCATATTGAATTCTTACCATTTTCATGTTGATTTGTGGTTATTTTTGTTTACCTGTTTTTCTATTATATTTATTCCATAATACATCAATGATTACATAAATTATATATTTCCCTTATTAGGGACTTTATATCACCCCATTTATGTGCTAACATTCCCTTGGTTATGGAGAAAACCAATATACATGACATGATTAAAAGGATGCAACATAAGAATCAATTAATGGCAGGTTTTTAACAATTGTAATAAATTAAGTACTTTCATATATATAATTGAATAAAAACAATAAATTATTATAAATAACAAGTTACATAAAATTTATTTTGTATTCTTAATTATCTAACAATCTATTCCTAAAAATATTGTTTGTATGTGAGTGATAAAATATTCATTATGGGTTTGTAATTAAGGATGGTTATATCAATTCTCATATAGTTGGTATCAAATAAAGTGTGTAATGTATGAGTCTATGGAAACATATCTGGGAGTAAGGTTCAAGGGATTCATATGTGTGCTAACTTAAGGTGATAATATTTAATATTTTTGAATCTCTCAATATTTTTTCCTTATATTAATAGTGAAATGGAACAATATAAATTACCAATTATTTACTAAAAATGTTAGGAGAACATTCTAAACAAATTACTGAAACTTTTTCAAATCATAGAGGTAGGATTTTTGAAGAGACTCATTAAGTTTTCCTAGTTATAGATTTATAGTCACTCATTGGGTATCTACATCGTCTATGTGACACTATTTATTAAGAGTCTTGATATGGATAGTATACCCCTAAAAAATTAGATGATTATACATTAGATAATGAAGAGTGTGAAAAATGATTTGAAAAAAATTAGTTTTTCATTTCTCCTTTAATTACTGGGGAGTTTTATAGTGGGGTTTTTCTATTGGTAATTAATGTTTTGTAATTACTTCTTCAATAAAATAATTCCAAGGGAAAATAAATTTTCCTTCATCCTCAATTTGTGATTCTTCCACAAGATATGAGCATAATGTTTATCTCATAATTAAATTATTATTTATAATTGAATAACTCTCATTTTCTCCAACTATTGTCAACATCCATAACATATTGATTTCCTTTTGGTAAATATTTTCAACATGGGGAGGAAATTATCTCAATAGAGATAGATCATCATAAGGAGGACCTTTGAAGTGAGTAAATGTGTCATCATAGAGATAACATTTAGAACAAGTACAATATGGCGAACTCATTAGTTACTAATTATTGGTTCTTTGTAATGGGGAGAAGAAATATTAATGCTAAATTAATTTTTATACAGAGGACCTCTATAAGATATTCGGCTGAGAGGACCTCTAGATTAATTCAATTGGTAATCAATGAAATTGCATTTTTAATTATTGATTTTCATATTTCTATTATCGTGGAATACATTCACATTGGTGTTTTAATTTCTTTATTACCAAATTTAATACCTAAATAGAAAATTATTATCATTCCATAAAAGAGAATGATTCCATTTTTATAAATAATCTATATTCTATTTGAAGTAAAATTCCATCAAGATCTCCATGGAGGATCATTAGAGCTTCTAGATATTATTTGAAAATTTGTAAGACTTCCATGACATAAAATTCCCTATTTTCTACAATAATTATGAAATTTCGTGGATAAAACTTCCAATGTAATGGGAAGGACCTCCATAGTGGGTGAATTTTGGAGGAATTATATAGTCATTTTCTATATCACTATAGGAAGGAAATTAAAATTTATTATTGAATTCATCTATTAAGGATTAATCAGTGGACGTAGTCACCGGTAGAAGATTAATTAATTTATTAAAATTTATAAAACAAATTAGATGACACATTCTTTGTGATATGATAAAAGAATATTAGGGATAATTAGGGATGTTATCATCGACATGGGTATGGGCTTACTATTGTACTGTGATCATGTATTTCACCTAACGGGATATAATTTTCAATGTTGAAAATCTGGTAATTAAAACATGATCATCCACCATAATTAGGGTTCAATAATTTATTTATAAAAAATAATTTTTTTAGTCCACCTTGGGTGTAAACTCAATGTTAATTTGGATACACCAATGATAATTTTGAGCATTGAATGAAATATAGGTGTGTTACTTAACTAATCCTTCAATGATAAAATTCCCTTGATTGGACCTCGTCAAAGGAGTCTTTGATTCAAATGATTGTGTAATTATCTCCTAGTATGCCTCCTGATCATGTCATTTTGGGTTTAGGGTCTCAATATACTAGTGGTTCCATAAGTTTATAGGAGTTCCCCTCATTATATCTCATGTATTTATAGAGATGTGAGGAGGATTTCGAACCAGAAAAATAAATATGTTTAGTGTTCATATTATTATTGATATATTTTTCTTTCTATTAATTATCTACAATCCATTCTATTATAGCGACTCTCTATATTTCCACAATATTCTTGTTCATTGATTTATTTCACAATGCTTCAAATCTAGAGAGTTTGGAACTATGATATTTATCACAATCCAAATAGTTTGAAGGTGTTTTGGTGTTGGTATTTGGCCCATGATAAAGGATTATTACATATAAATGTACATGGTATAATAGTTAACAAGGTATAGTACCTCATAGTGGGTTATTCTATAATATTAATATTAATGTTATAAGGAATAAAAAAGTGAAATTTATGGTTATAAAACTATAACCAATTGAATTTACTCTTAAATACTTTCATCAAGCCTAAAATCAAGTGAATATTATGTTCATTCAACTAAGACCAAATGAAGTGGAAACAATGTTTATGTACCCTTCACTGAATGAAGTGTCTTTAATGTTCAAGTATCCAAGACAAATATAAAGTTACTTTTGAAACCCTTTATGCGAATTTTAATGATGTTGATTTGATATTAATGTTTCCTAGACTATCATGTTGGGTATTTTAATTCATATGGTTTTGAATGATCCTAAATTGTTTAAATAGATGAATAATTGACTACCATGTGAAATAATCTTACAGATAATTGAAATTGGAATTTGGTATCAGAAATAGTTTAAGGTTCATACCCTCAATTTTTAATGAAATATGATGTAGTGAATTTAGATATTAAATTTAGTAGAATTCATATCTAGTTAAAGGATTACTGGTTAGGCTTAGATAATTGATAAGAAGATCAACCAAGGGCTAGGTGAACATGGTATCAGTCTAATTAATTCATGTTGGATAAGAATGGGAACTTGGGATATATAGTCTTTAATTTATCCTCTAAATCATATATTCCTCATTTTCGAGCAAACAAAACATGATTGATTGTATATTAACGTTATTATAGATCGGGGATAAAAATTAATGGATTTTAGTTATTGGATTCTCGATTCCCATTATTAAAGGAATACATGCTTGAAAGGGATTACTCTGATGATTGTAACATAGTAATGTATCTTATGAGTCCGTAATAGGGGATACTATAGATGCAGATTAATGTTATTTTAGACTTTTTTAATAGGAATAAAAATTTTCTTTTGGGAAACTAATTTACAAAGTTAATATACATAATTTAAAATTAAATAAATGTGACTATTTTAACTCCACAAATAGATATTTTAAAATAATGTCAAACTTGATATTTTTCATAGAATAAAACACCCATTTTTTTGAGAAGTCAGATTTGTTATAAAAAAAATTAAATAAATTTCAACATAAAATTGAATTGGTGTGTATGAATATGAATAAAAAAATTTTTAAATATGTAAATGATGGTTCTGCGTAATAATAATTTACGAATTCATTTATTGTAAATAATCACTTTATTTTTTTGATGTCATTTTATACATTAAAAATTCATATTCATCAAAAGTTTTTTTTATTGAATTTTATGCTTAGAAATTATAAATAATTTCTTCCGAATATAAAATATTTATTCTATAAAAATAATATTCTATAATAATATTTTTTTAAAAGGTTAAAATTTTTCTGATATGATTTTATTTTTAGTTAATAGTCAAAAATGTCGATTTTTCAAATACTCTCATTTCTTTTCATTAAGTCAAGTTTTTAAAAGTGTAAATATATTATATATTTGATATTAAATTTTCATAAGATCATTTATATATTTTTTAATATAAATAATTCTATTTTAATCTTGAATATTCATGATTTTGATATAAGTTATTTTTTATACTTAAAACACATTTTTTCTAAAAACCTTTTTTATTTTAATTTTATGAATTTATATTAATATTTATTTCATAAAATAAAATAGTATTAATTTAAAATATGAAAAAATATTATATCATTATTTAAATATTAATTTATTATTAATTTTTGAAACTTATCCCAAAAGATTAATTTTTCAATAAAATATTGAAAAATGCTGGTTTTAATTGAAAACCCCATTTTTAAAGTAGTTAAAATATTACATTTAATTAAAATGGTTTTAGTTTTATATTTTTATGAGAAAATATTAATAACAAAATTTAATTTATTCTAATCAATATTATTTTTAATTTTGATATAGAATAATTTTATACTTAAGAAATCGTTTTTCTCAAAAACCACTTTTTTCACGATTTTGGTGTTTAATATTAAATGAAATTATCCCACTTATATGATTTAAATATAGTAAAATTAATTATATATTTAAATTAAACATGATTAAAATTATGTATGAATATTTATTTAATTTTTTCATAATGAATAGTAAAAACAGTAAAATTTCGAAACCATGATTAAGGATAAAATAGGTTTACCAGGGGGTAATCTAAGATCTAAGAGTATGTTTGATGATTAGAAATTTTAAGATAATATTGGATGGGAATATTTAGACCATATAATTTCTGCAATTTTAATCTCCTTCCATTTAGAATAATTTAATTTTATTTTGACTTTATTGTATTTTAATATTATATGAAATTCCAAGTTTTCCCTTTCAACTAATTTTTAAATTGAAACCCCTTATTTAACTTATAGAAAATACTTTGATCCATATATTTTTAAAAAACCAATCCAACTAGATTATAAACATCAATTTTTACAATTTTTATTCTCTATTATTCTTGAAATACAATTCTATTGGTCCTTAAGAACGGATCTAAAGGAGTCCTACTGAAGAATAGGTAGTGAGCTGACCTTAAATCATTCAAATTGTTTATATTTATGACCCATAGAAATATATTATATTTACCATAAAATATAAAATTTTTCAAACCCAATATACATAACTATTTTTATTGTTATGGAACCACCAATATTTACCCTTTATAAAATTAAATTTTAGCTGAAGGTGTCACATGTGTGTTTGTGCGGACTACCACCTAAATGTAACAATACTATTAATTTTCCATCTTGAAATTTCATGGATGGTTATTGTAAATTTTTTATATTTTATATATTATATTTAATAAATAATTTTTCATTTGTAATTATTATATCCTATCTAAATTATTACCTTATAATCCTTTTGAAAATAATGATTTCGCTCGTGTGTATATGTGGACTACCACCACTATGAAGAGATGCGACTCATTTTTCATTTAAAGATATCATGGATTGTAATGAAGATATATTTAATTCATATTTGTGATTTATATTTTATAATAATTATTTTATAATTGCGAATTATTATTTACCATTCTTCTATTCGATCCATCATAAACTGAAAACAACGTTCAATTGTATGTATAGCCAAAAGTATACATGAACAGTGTAATTAATTTAAATATATCTTACATTATAGATGAATATAAATATAAATATAATTAATATATATCATATATATTTCATGATTAAAAATCATTAGATGATGATTGATCGAATTACAATTTCCAGAACTACTGATCTAAAATTATCATGACAATTGAAATAGTTAACACCTAGAAATGATAATTTAAATAAGAAATTATAAAAAATGTGGGTTTAAATTTTATATTTGATTCATATAAGATTATATAATTATGTACATGATTGTGATATATAATTTTATTATATTTAAATTTCTTATAATTTGGATAGTTGTCTTTCGGAGCATGTCTTACCTGTGGTAAGAGTTTTTTTCTCACATTTATTTCTGTGTGACACATTCCATATTAACCAATTGTTTATTTTCTATTAGGTATATACTACACATTAATGTTTTTTTAAATATGATCATGAAAATTATGCTGATATACATATCTACATTATATTCTCTCATTCATTAGGTTTTGATTCCAATGTTACCAAATTATGAAGGTAATTTTGTTATAATATCATTATTTATCAAAATCATTTGTGATCAATTTTACAATGATAAGATTTTATGACCAATATTTCATGACTACATATTTTTTTATTTTCCTCACATTATATGTATATATTTACTAATTTTATTTAAATTAATTGTCTTTATGAACTAAATATACTGAAATAAATTTATTTAGGAGAACATGATTTATTTCTCTCTTCAGGAAAAAAATCATTTTTCTTCTATCTACATGATTTAAAAAATGTTATCAAGGGTGTTTTATTATCCTAATAATATAATTTAATATAATTTTTTACCAATATTTTATTTTTAAAAAAATTAAAAATAATATTTCATTCATTTTTTTGAATGTGGTAGTTCTGAAATTTTATCAAAAATTTGAAAGGAATCATTATTATAACATAAATGAAAAGAAAAGAATTTTCCAATGTCATAACAACGTGATTCTTTTATACATCTATTGAATTTTTCTAAGAAATTTTTAATAGAGTATTTTCTCTTTAATTTTTTTAAATTATTTTGATTTTAAAAAATTATTATTAAAATAAAATGTTTATTTAATCAATAAGTATTCTATGTAAGAATTTAAATATATTTTTATTTATGATAATATCCTTAAATGATAGATATAATTTTCTAGGGATATGATCCAAGGATATCATCCTATATTTTTCTGGTTGTGGTTTATGAATATGATAATGAGATGTTTATGAAACATGTTTATTTTCAATAGGCTGAGATATAATGAATTATTGAATTGTTTACGAGTATATTTTCCTTTATTCATGTTCTGATATATGATGAATGGGTTTTTATAATCTTAAAACATATAATTAGTTATTATTTTGTGATGGGTGGGTCTAGAATTAAATTTTTATCCATTACATCATGCAATGATTGATATCTCATGAGATAATAAGAACATGAATTTGGTGTGAACCCATTTCATTAAGGGACTCTATATACTACGACTATTTTCTTGAGTAATCCTTGATTGGGGATATCATCTAATGAGGGGTTTATGTAATGCATTATTATAGTATTATAAGTCATAATTTAATAATTAAATTATTTTCTATCGTTATTTTTATGAGAACAATTATTTTTTTGCTATTGTTACGCTATCAAAACTCTTGTTCTTTGATTACACTTTTTTATGTCTTCTAAAAATCTAATCTCGATAAAATAAACCATAATTTTGATATTTCACATTCATGTTATGATTTTTAAATTTTATAACAATGATATCATATACGCATTCTAATGTTAGGTTTCTTTGATCGTTGTTATGACACTTGTTTACCCTTACTATGAATCAAAGCTCATTATTTCTAATTTTTCCATTTCTTATCTTATAAATAATTTTTTTATATTGGATATTTCTATGAAGGATTCTAGTTATAAAAACAATAGTGGGATATGAAATTGATCTCTTAAGAACATATATATTATGTATCAAATTTTCAAAATATATTAGACCTATATGATTCTACTGTAGATTATAATAATATGTATTGGATATTTATTTAATAATTTGTGATATTTATGAATAAAAGGTATGGGTTTCTATATTTTGAATCAAAAAAGGTTTTATTTTCCTTTATAATCAAGGATGAAAAAAAAATTACTGAAATCTATTAGCTTTATCCTATGTATATAAGAACATCATATATATGGTAAATAAAACACTATAGTTTTCCTTGAAAAACATCGATGTCATATAATATAATTGGATGTGGTTTTGGAATAGATTTATCTTGGGATATTAACCCCAAATAATTTTGTTTATGTATATAACTCCTGAAATTTTGGTGTGTGGTGATAATTCTAGGACTATGATCCAGGTTTGACACTTATGAGGGGGAATTATTGGTTTAAATATCATTTTCTGTAAAAACAGTTATGAAATATTTAAATAGTATATGATCATGAATGACCCTGATCAAACCCAGTGTGTTATATATTGACAACAATGGTTCATGATTTTTAATTCCTATAAGTTAGTTTTCATTATTATGTGGCTTCACATTATAATTGTTGTTTTTTGCACTATGTTTTCTGGGTTTATTCAATGGATATAACAAAAATTAACTTTATTGAAATATATTGTGATGTAAAATGTTGTGATCATGAGGAAAAATTGGATTATGATTGGATTAAAAGATTTTATTATTATTGATAATCATTTATCACAATATATTATTAACAACATGCACCTTAACTGACATCTAATCTCACCAAATAATAGAATTGTGGATTATGGTGAGAAATAAGGTGGTGGAAAGCATCGAAAAAAGAGTGTAAAATTATATTCATTTCAAAAATGTTAAAAGAGACGGTACTATCCTCTACCTATAAGATACTAATTGTTACCCGAAGATTAGCGGCCACATGCCCTTAAGTAAGCCTCCCCATATGCCATAGGTTTCTGATAAGCAATGAGGCTATAATTGATCAAGTGGGGACACCATAGCCACTTTATCAAAATAATCGATACTAGAGAACATAATAAATAAGGAAAACAATATCATATAACCATAAAAATTCATTAATTACCAATTCTTAATCAGGTCACAGACCACAAGAAATAGATAAATATTCCATGTCTTGATAATGGTTCCAAAAAAGTGAAGAAAATCAAAACTAATTACAAAGAGTTGAATAAAAAATACAGCTCCTAATTCTTTGTTTGGATACCTCCTCCATTATCATCCAATTCCCAACTAAACCATTTATTACATGGCCTCTTCACTTATCCTAACATTCAACCATCAAATAATCATGGATACGCAATAGGGGCTCGAACATTGTGTGGGTACAACTCAATAGGCCCCCACTAATGGTGTCTACAAAATATCCATTCAAAATTTGTAGTTCATGCAAGTACTAAATAAAAGAATATTTAAACCAAATAATTCATGGGTATAATTAGTTAACAGTATTCACTTTAAACACTTATATCATTTATTCTACTTCCACTACCTGTCCTGTGGATTATGAATTTATAACTTCTACACAACGGAAAATGTAAATACTCAAGATTGACATACATGGACATTACATTAAATTTTTGGAATACTCATTACATGACACAAACTGATGCCCAAGGACTGTATTATTTTAGTTTCTTTAGAAACTATAAAATATAAAGAAATGGTTTATAAAATATATACATTGTGTCCAACATTATCCTTAAAAACTAGAACTCCTTTTTGACAAATCATACTTAATAACCTTTATCAACTCCAAGGGTAAAATAAACATGAAAAGGGGTGATCTCAAATGATCAGTAATGGAAATCATGCACAATATCATACAAATCATAAAACTATGAATTTAAAAATATGAACATAATTTTTTAAAATAAATATAAAAATTATTGAGTTATGAAATAAATCATGTTGATATGAAATGCATAGATCAAAAAGGAACATTAACCATAATAAAATAGTATTTGAATAAAACATGGAATTGTTGAAAAAATTAAGAACATAATATGATTTCCATATAAGCCAAGGCATTGTTTCCAATACCATCATAATGGTCAATGTATATTATTGAATCATGTTTACCTGTTGGTCCAACCATGTGTTACTGAACCGAATTTTCTAGTCATTCCATCCCTGTATTATTGAACCATATTTACGTTTTGTTCCCGTCATGTCTATATCATCAGATATAAATCATTACCCTTTGCATTGGAGGAAGATATAGGTGCAACCCATCTCATAACGAAATCACCCTTACATGGGCCACAAAAACATAAATCATTTATCATAGCATAATCCAAGAAATAAAATGTGTTTCATAAACATCATTCCATAATAACATAATCCATAAAAAATAAATGGATTTCATAAAAATAATTCCATCACAAATACAATAAAATAAAACTAATAATAGGCATAGAATCATAAGCTAAAATTTTTGTATATAGAGAATAATTTTTATAAAACACATGAACACATTCATTAGAAATATATAATATCTTCTTAAAAAATATCTTATTTTCTCAAAATGCCATGCAATTTTAAAAGAAAATAATTCAGTTCAAAATAAACATTATATATTTTAAATTATGATTTCAAGAAATGAGGCATCATGATAGTATAAAAATACATTCATTTGATATTCGGTAATAAAACATTCTCCTCGTACATATATTGTGAAGTCAAAAGGTAACTTGTATACTAGATGAAAGAATTGTTTATTCCAAACAATGTTGTGAAAGTAAAAAAATGGGTAAAAATGAATTTAATCATAAATTGAAGAATAATATTCATTTTATTATTTTTTTACAAAACATGGACATTGATTATAAATATACCACTAGTAAATACTTATATATAAACAATCTTGGATTATAATGTAATTATGAATTATCCTTTACCTTATGTCTGATTTCTTATATATGTGCCCAAAACACCTTTATAGTGGGTATAAACAATTTATTAACTTATAATAGAACCATAATAATATCTAATATATCATATATGACTCTATTAGGACTTTATATTACCCATTTATTTATCAATTTCATGTTAAAGTAACTACTTGGGTAAGGATCGTTTTATTTTTCATACATGTTTTAACTTTTTATTATTGATCTTATTACTAAAAAAGTTATTTACTAACATATAGAATGTAAATAATGATTTTTTTCATAAATAATCATTATATAAATATATAATATACCTAGATAAATGAAATGTAATACACCATCTGTGGAGATGGTAGGCCATACGTATGCATGAGCACAGTTTCTGTTTCATTATTGAATTGAATGGAAGAAAGAAATTGAAATATATATAAATATACAAATAAATATAATATAATTATTACGTTATATATTTTATGATTATTTATAATATATAATTTATAATCAATATTGAACTGTTAACATGGATAATGAATCTCATCACGTCGTATAGATAGTAGGTCATATGTAATCACAAGTGATGATATCATTCAATTAGTGGTTAAATGGTATGGAATAGGATGGTATATTAATTATACTGTATAATTATCATGTTATATTTTTTATTTAAATCCTCTATAAACATCATTATACCCATCTAAATTATGTATTGTTGAATAAAAAATTACACCATGGCATGGAGATAGTAAGCCTTACGTACTCACACATGGTGATAATGTTATTCGTAGGATGGATAAAGAGAGGTATAATGTCATGCCATAAATTTAATAACATATCATAATGTATATGATATGGTATTTGTTAATTTAGTATGATTACAACATAATCATAGGATGTAGAAGTAAAAAATAATTTTGAAAGATGTGATAAAACAATAACCTATTTTTCAAGTATCTCGTTTTTATTCAAAAAAAGGTCTCCCATGGAGGAATTTACGAACAAAGTGTGGCCACTAAGAGGAAGTGATGGATTTTGGGAGTTTATTTTAGAATATCTTGGATGATCCAAAGGGTTTTAAAGGTGTGTTTAAGTGGGTATATTTTGTGATCTTTTATTAGTGGGAGGAGGGACACTTTAGGAAAGTCATGAAATTTTTATTTATTATAAATTGTTTTCCTGTATGTAATGGTTCAAACCTCATTTATTTTGAATATACCATGAGTTTGGGTCTAAATCTTATAAATGAATAAAATTTAGATGTGTTTTTATTTTATTTAAACATTTTTATTTAGATTTATCATTTCTTAATATTTTTATTTTTTTTGTGGTAACAATATTTTAAATATTAAATGATTATAAATATTTACTTATGTATTTTCAATTTTTAATAATTGGTTACATTATTACATTTTAGACATTATTATTTCTAAATTTTAATTTTTAAGTATTTTTTATTTTTAAATGATTTAATAATAAGATATTTTTATAAAATATCAATAGTTCCAAATTTAACACTATTCATTTATTTGACTTTAACTAAAATAAATAAAAAGCTAAATTCAAACCAAAATCATTAATACACTTTTAAAATTTCATATTCACCTAAAAATTATTTGATAACATTAATTAGTTCATACGATATTTATTTTAATATTTTTAAAACAATTTATTTGATAACTATATCTATAAAATAATATTTAAATAATTATTGTCTCATCATTAATGGTAATAATCTAATCTTTAATAATTCTAAATAAATTTAAATGACGTATATATTTTCATTACCTTTCCAGATTATATTTATGTTTGATGTTTTATGAAGTTTATATATACATTAAATTTATTGTACTTATAAGATATATGAGAGTGACATGTGGTCACTTTCATTATTTTTAATTATACTTACATCAATTTCATGAAAAAATGTCAATAAAATTAATAAATTAAGTCCCCTAGGTGATATTTCTAGACTTTAATTCTTATAATATGATTTTGGTTGGTGTTATGGTAATTTTATTGTCTTTATCATATTGTTTGTTACCCTATTTTACCCGATTTACATTTAACTTTTGTAAATAAAAATTACCACAATTACTATTCATAATATCCAAAAAAAAGTTACCTATTAAAATAATTTGGACCCCCTGTTATCCTATTATGGAATAACTTTTTTCAATATTAAAAACACAAAATTTTCCTTAATTAATTTAAAATTAATTATTCTTGTCAAAACTAGATAATGGGTATTTATGAAATAAAAATTATCAAAATATTGATATGTTTTAATTTAAAATTCATATTTTAAATTTCATATAATGAAAAAAAATGTATTGAATGATAATAACATAAACCAATTACACTAAAAAATAAATTTAAAATATATTCTAACTGTATAAAAAAATTAGAAGAAAATAATGTTTTGAATTAAATTGCTGTATTTTTCACTATTCATTAAAATATTCATTTCATCATAAAAATACCAAAATATCTATCAAGGTAAATTTTGATATGGCTATACTAAATAGAAGAGTTTTTTATGTCAAATATATTATATAAAATTGTCAAAAACTAGTTTTAAAAAGGGTTTTCCATAAATAATAAATAAAAATGTATTTCTTTGAAAATTACTTCATTTATCTGAAAAAATGAATTCATTCTTAAATAATGTATGGAAAAAAGACTATATGAATTTTGATGTCATATAAAATTCCAAATTTGGTTAATACTATTTATAAAGGCTATGTTATATCCCATTAAATAAGGATATTTTAATAATAAATCATTGTTTAGTGAAGCTCAGTATTGCGTATAACAAAATATATCGAGGAAGGTCTCTCTTGCATGAAACACAATCCAAGTCAGTGTTGCATACATATAAAGCTTCCTTTTATATTATATATAACATAATCTAAACACATTTATTTAATACATTAATCAAAATCTATACTCAGTGTTTCGTGTATCATACACCAACTCAGTGTTGCGTGTAACATATAACAAGTCAGTTTAGTGTGAAATGAATGTTTGAATTACTGCATTGCATGATATAAATGAAAATTTTATTTTTTTTAAAAAAGTCGTCCATAAAAACTCATGTTGTTGAATTATATCCCATTTAAAATGAATTTTACCATCAAAAGTTTATCTGGGTTATAAACAGTTTACTACTTGAAAGTTTTTTTCACAGGAACGAACATCATAAAAAAGAATAATATAAATTAATTTTAATAAAGGAATGTTAAACATAAAGGTTACCCAATGTAACTCATCACCATGTCTTCACATAAGAGTACATAGGTGGGAAGTGAAAACATGGATATGAAAGAGAAATATAATAGTCATGTTCTGTTGGATCTTAATAGAGAACAATTTTTGAGAAAGTTAACAACCAGGAAGCCATAAATGTATAATGATTTAAGGGAAAATCTAATTTATCATATAAGAAGGTACAGATATAACATTTTGGTTTTGAAGATGCTTTCACTAATGTTGAATAACATTAGATGAAATACTTACCTAATTTTAGTAAAATCTCATTCTCGGTTTTGCCATGAACAATTTCCACTTCATCTCTTCTTCAAAGAATTTAGTGAGATAACATTTTTGGTTTTCGAGATCCATTCCCTTAAGCATGACATTTGATCGACTTCAGTTATAGTTAATGTGATGTAAATTTTTAACCTACGTAATAGGATATGGAGATGAATTTAGTAATGAACATAGCATATGTGATGAAAAGAAAATAATGATGGAAATAGATTAAATGAATATTGTAGAAAAGTTGTATGTGATTTGACGTGATTATTTGAATACCTTTTTATTATATGAGTGTGACATAAATTATGCATTGGCGAAGACTCCCTGCATTACATAAGTGGGTTTTTTGATTGGATGATTCTAGAGATATTAAGGGGTAAATAGATAAAATAATATCATAATTTTATCCCATGGTGCTTTTTTATTTATTGAACATGATACATGAATACAACATTGTACATATTAGATATAGATTCAGACACCGCTTTTGGAGTCCTATGGAGTAATAATCACACCCTCCTCAGGACACCGTGGATCATGGGTACCTGAGGAGATGCTAGATGTTTTCATGTACAGTTTCAAGACATGTACCTGGTATTTTATTGTGTATGGGATAACAGATAAGATAATAGTGGTTTACACTATGTTGGGACTCGTGTACAATTTCAGAGTCATTCTCTAGTTTTCCTTCATTTTTCCATATATGACTATTTTTTATGTAGATTAATCACCGGACTCTACTATATCTTGTGTATATTTTACTTAATGTTTGTTATTATAAGGTTCTAATTTATTGTTTCTATAATATATATTATCTATTGGAATTACATCTATCCTGGCATCACTTTGATAAGAAGGAATATTGTAATTAAAAAATCTTTATGTACATGGACATTAATTTACTTATTTGGAATATGTAATACATGGAACAAAGAGATGCCCAAATAATGTTTTAGTTTAATGACTTTGGAAACGTGGAACTGAGTCCTCTATCTGGGTGAATGATTTTCAAAATCTCAAATAAATATATTCCCCAATATTTTACCTACCTAAAACCATTATATATATCATGGGGAAATTAAATCATAAAAAAGGTTCTGCTCAAATGCTAAATAAGGGTAAACATGAATAACACCAACAAAAACATAAAAATAAAAATTTAAAAACATAAACCTAAAATTTGAATATCAAAATTATGAGTCATGAAATAAATCTTGCCAGGTCATAAGGAATAAATCATACATGAACACAAACCATGATAAAATAACATTGATATAAAACATGGAAATTTTGGAAATAAATAAGCAAATAATATGATTTCCATAGTAGCCAAGGAATTGCCTCCAAGACCACCATAGTGGAAAAATTACATTAATGAACTGGGATTACATGTCTTTCCAGCCATATATTAATGAATCAGATTTACTTGTTTTTCCAGCCTTGTATTATTGAACCTGATTTACTTGCCTTTCTAAGCCTATATTATTGAACTGGATTTACATTCCATTCTAGTTATGTCTATCTGATGATATATAAATCTTTACCCAATGGTTTATAGAACCAATGCTTGATGTACATGGACATTATATTACTTTTGCGGAGTACTTAATACATAAAAAAACACACAAGGACCATAATAGTTTAGTGTCTTTGGATCCATGGAATATAAACTTCTAATTGTGTTGAAAGATCTTCAACATCTCCCACAATGATCTTCTACTTTTTGTTTCCTTACCTAAAAACATTCTTTTAATCCTAGGGGAAAGAAAACATAAAATGTTTGAGATCAAATGCTCAGTAAGGGTAAGCATGGAGAAAATAAAACAAACTATATATATTAGAACTTAAAAACAAGAACATAATGTTTAAACATAAAGATCTTGAGGAATGAGATAAAACATGGCAGTACGTAAGGCATAGATCATAATGGAACATCAATCATGATAAAATATCATGGGGATAAAACTTGTAATTTTGTAAAAACATTAAGCACATGATATAATTTCCATAGTAGCGAAGTCATTGTTGCCAATACGATCTTAGTGGACAATGTCCCTTACTGAACCAGGTTAACCTGCCATTCCAGCCATGTATTACTGAACCAGATTTATATTCCGTTTCAGACATGTCCATCTCATGAGATATAAATAATTACCCAATACATTATAGGGTGATATAGGTCCCACACATTTCATATTAAAATCATTCTTACGCGTGCCACAAAAAAATCATAAATCATTCGGCATAACCCTATGAATATATTGGGTTTCATAAACATCATTCCATTATAAGATAATCAATAAAAAAAATGGGTATAATTTCATCATATGAGAAGTGAAACCATGTAAATCATAGAGACATTATACTTGAAACATATACATATGAAATAATGTCATATTATATGGAAAATTGTTTTGATAAATCACTTAAAATGAATTCTTGATGAAAATATCCTTTCTTCTAGAAAATCATTTTCTTTTCACAAAATTCCATTCAATTTTAGAAGAAATGGATTTTTTTGAAAATAGTCATGAAATCTTGTAGAGTATGCTACATAAAAATAAGGCATTATTAAACTGTAAAAATTCGTTCATGCCATATAAGCTAAAAATACATTCTCCTCGTACTTTTTTCAGAAAAGTCAAAAAGCACCACGTATGGTAAAAAAAAAGAAATATTCCATCCATAACACAAATTAAAAGTAAAAGGAGGGTAAAAATGTATTTAAAAATACATGGGACAATATTAAACTCTTTATGAAAACATTTTATGGAAATGGATAAAAAATGGAACCCCGGTAAATAGTTAAGTATAAGCAGTCTCGGATAAAAATGAAATTGCAAAAGTATCCCTTACCTTATGTCTGATATGATTTGTATGTATCTGAAACAACTAAATAATGATTTAAATAATGTCATTTACTTATTATAGAATCATGTTCATTTTTATGATATCATATATGGTTTACTTATAACTTTATATTACCCGTTCTTTTGTAAATTCTTTGTAAAAGTAGTGATTTGTGTAAAATCGTTTTATTTATTGTAAGTGTTTCGACTTGTTGTTCATGATATTATTACGTATATCCTGATTTACTTAAATCCAGAAAGTAAAAAATGATTTATATATATTATATAGTCATAATATACATATATATATATGATATATCGATAAATGAAATGAAATACACAGTTCATAGAGACGGTAGGCCGTATGTACGTATGAACGCTGTTTTCGTTTCCTTATTGAATTGAATCGAATTAATTAAATGACATAAATATATATATATATATATATATATAGTATCATTATTATTTCATATATTTCATTATTATTCAGTATATATACTTTAAAATAATTCATGAATGGTTACCATGGAGAATGAATCTCATCGTGTCGTGGAGACGGTAGTCCATACGTACGCACGAGTGATGATATCATTCCCATGATCGTGGAATTGTATCGAAGTGTATGTATAATTTTTCAGAATCAATATCAATTTCTAATAATAATATATAGTTATTTATTTCACCATTATAGCCATCCAAGTAAGGTGGTGGTGGAAAACAGATTACACCACGGCTTGGAGACGGTATTCTGTACGTACGCACGTGCGGTGATTTCTTTTTCCATAGGATGGATAGAAGGTGGAATAGGGTTGTTTCATATTTATAATAAAATATCAGTATATTATTGATACTGATGTTATTAATTCATAATGAAACAACTAATGAAGAGTAAGTAGACGAAGAAATAAATTTTAAATAATTGGTAACTTATATTACCTCTTCTTTGACACGCCTCTTTGAAACCTCCTTTTAGGGCACTAAAATTGGTCTTTGAAGAATACCAGGACATCTAGAATATTTCTAGGGAAGTTGAGAAGAGAAATTGATAGGGTTTGGCCGAGATTGAAGGCTAAAATTTGTGTAAATATGAGAGGGAGCAGGTTCCCTTTTATAAGGGTGGAGAGGGGCACCTTTGGAATCCTCAAAAATATTACTTTAATATAAATTCAAACCCCACATAAAAACCTCAAAAATTGACTCAATTCAAATATTAGATGATATATGGTTGTAATATTATCAACCAATCAAATTTAGACATGTTTGGATCTTATTTAAAACCTTATCATTTTGATTTATCCATATTTAATCTATTTAATTTTATTTGTGGTAATAAAATTATAAATTTTAAATGGTTATAAAAAAATCACTTATTTGTTGTTATTTATCTATAATTGGATACATTATGAAATTTTAGACTATATAAATTTAAATTTATAATTTTTAAATATTGTTTTGATTTTTAAACAATTTAATAATATATTATTTTTATAAAATAACAATAGTGTCAATTTTGACACTATTCATTTATTTGAATTTAAATAAAATCCCAAAAGAGGATATATTCAATCTAAAATATTTAATAGGTTTCTAAAATGTCATATTAATCTTTAAAATTAGTGTAGAACATTAAATAGTTCATATAATATTTATTTTACTATTTGTAAAACCATTTATTTGATACTTCTTTTAATAAAATAATTTCTACAACAGTTTTGTATAATTATTAAATATACTTATTTATTGCATAAAAATTAAAAATAAATTTCTAGGATGAAGATAAATTTTATATATTTCATAATAATACTTTCAGATGGATTTATATTCTAAAACACCCATCTTTTAAAATGATATATTTATTAAATTATGAAGGTGAAAACTTTGACATCATTTAAAATATAATAACATAAGTGTCATAATCACTTTCATAAGACTCCAAAAGGTAATATATTCGGACATTGTATGTTTATTGTGTATATATACACTAAAAATAAGTTTAGTTCAGGTTTGGGATCATTTTAATTGGTATTATTATTTCAATGAAAACTATATTACTTATTTTTCACTAAATAAATAATTTCTGCATCATTAACGTATAAGATATTATGGTAAATAAATATCTCCTAAACATTATAAATAAATTAACATGATAAATAAAAAAAATTTATATTTCAAAGGAGTATTTATAATATAATTTAAATTCTGTATAAATTTATATTAAAAATACTTTAATTGTTAAAGTTGAGTGAGACATATTTCACTTTCCTTTAAATAAAATAAAATAAAGGCCATAATCACCTCCAATTGGGTCCCAATGGATTCCATTTCAACCCAAATATTTCTTAGGATAGAATATAAACATACAGTTATATTAATACAATTTTTAGGGTAATTTTATAATATTATATTTACCCTTAATTACCCGATTAACCTTTTACTACGGTAAATAAAATTTACCCTAGTTACTATTCATAATGCCCAAAAATAAAAAGTAGCTTATTAACATAATTTGGACCTACTGATTCCAAATATGGAATCCATTTATACAAATTCAAATAAAAGAAGTTGCAGAAATTAATTTAAAATTAATCCCACTATTAAGAAAATGAGTTTTAAAAGTAAAAACATTGCGAAAGATTGAAATTATTTTACTTATTAATTGAATGTAAAATCAATGCTAATGACATACATTATATTAAATGGTAAAAATATATTCTATTTATATTTAAGACCATTAAATGTTATAATTTAACCATATAAATTATTATAATGAAAAAAAGTTGTTTTTAATTAAAATATGTCGTGTTTTTACTATTCATTAAAATATGAAAGTTATCAGAATAATATGAAAACATTATCCAAAGTAGATTTTTATATACTGAATCCGAAGAAGAAATTTATTTTGTTAAATTGAACATATAAAAATGTCAAAAACTATATTTAGTGTGGCTTCTCCATCAAAAGGAGGCAAAAATCCATTTTTTCAAAAATACTTATTTTACCCAAAAAATTTATTTTGTTCTCATACCGTGTTCTAAAAAATGTGTAAGATGAATAATAATGTCATAAAATTCAAAATATAGTTAATTATATTCATAAAGGCTTGTCCATAATAATATTATAACAATATATTTATGTTTAGTGAAACTGGGTATTGCATACACCACACACTATCGAGGAAGTCCGCGATGGCGTGTAATGAAAGCCAAGTCAGATATTCGTGTAGTGCAAGTCTTCTTTGTTATTTCGTATAAAAAAATCCAACCATATTTCACTTATACATTGTATATATATATATATACAATCAATGTTTCGTAGAATAAATACTATTAAATAAACATGAAATTGTGTGTTCCAGGATCCAAGAATAGTGTTGTGTATACTGCAAACTATTACGGTGTTGCATATAGCACAAGATAATCTTGGTTTAGCATACAACAATAGACATCAAAGAAATTAAAAAGAATAATTCTCATAAAATCTCAGCTTGTTACATTCTATCCCCCTTAAAATGAATTTTGCCCTCAAAATTCGTCGGGGTTATAAATGGTTTTCTGCTTGAATGTTTCATTCCTTGAAACCCACATCATAAAATGGAATACCAAAACCTATCTTTTAAACTAATGTATTAAACGTAATGCATACCCAAATTAACTAATATCTAGGTTTCCACATATTAGAACATAGGTGAAAATATGGATATGGAAGAGAAATCTAACCATCATGTTCTGATGGAGAGTGGTAGAGAACATGGAAATGAAAAAGCCAACAATTACAAAGACATAAATTTGTAATGATCTAATTACCATCTGATTCATTGTATATGAGGACACTAGGACAACATTTTTTTATTTCATGATCATTTCCCTAAAGTTGAATAATTAAAAGAAATACATACTTTATTACAGTACAATCTCACCATTGTTCGTGCCTTGAACAATTTCCACTTCATCTCTTAAAGAAATGAAGTGGAATTTTTCATTCTTGAAGAGTTAGCAGATCAAGTGATAGAACGATGGGTCATTCCATCAGTTTCAATCAAAAGGTTAAAAAAGCTATCAAATATAGATAAGTCCATTTATGGTGAGGTTAATCGTATATGACTCCAAAAATGAACTTATACTTCATGTATCAACCACTTAATAAAATAAAACTAGTTTCTACTCACCTAGGACTTCCGGTAGGCCAGTGGTCGGCGCTAAAGGCATGTCACACTTCAGTTGTGGGTTAGATTCCCACAACCTTTTCCGACGTGATGGGTTGTCGCTCATCCTATGGGTTGTCCTTTTTCTAAATCTGCACTATTATAACATTCGTGCAGTAATATAGAAAAAAAGATCTAGCCTTAAACAATACTATCTTAATTCATTCCAATATTTAGGCTTATCCAAAATACTTCTGTCCAAGATCATAGTATAATGAAATCAATTACTAGAAATTTCATCTACCAAGTATGTGAATAACATCATTTATCTACCATATATCATAAAATATATCTTGCTGGTCACATTCCAGACATGTGAATACCTTATTCATGTATTCTCTTGAAAAATTAATACACATTGATCCTTAGTGATATCATGAATTATATCAAAAGATAACTCTTTCTACATAAAAAAATCCAAAAAATTTTATATACTCAAGCCTTCATATCACTTTGTCCTTATATCAGTCATGAGCTCAATAATACTATCACACATTCAATTTTCTCATTATCACTTCATTATGCACATATCATCTACTTTCTAAAATATTTGAACCACTTTTCATTGTTATTGGTACCATATAATTATCAAAACCCACAATAAACCATTACATAGATATTCCAATGTCCCACAATTAATATAAATGAGATTCCACAACATTATTTTGTAACCCCCTTACATATACACATAATAATTCCACCACATTGTTGTCATAATCAACATTTCTAATAGTGATCGCATGTGACACCCCTTTGTCCTTTGCCTTAATTGGTTTCTCACGTTGATCATAATTTACCCTTGGATTTGGGCATTGATTAGAATAATGCCCCATTTCCTTTCACTTGAAGCATTGAAGTTTTGGTGGTGCGCTCTCTACAGTATTTTCTTTATTCACATCATTAGAAACAATTTTTCCATTTCTTCAACCCTCAGCTGCTCGATGACCTTCTTTTCTACAATTAAAACATTTTCTAGTCCCTTTAAGAAAATCTCCTCCATGCTTCTTTCCACACTTTGAGCATAAAGAAACATTTATCTTGTTTTCAACATTATTCTGAGATTTCTCCTTGAACTCCATCTTTCATTTCATGTCAAAACTGTGAGATGGATATGTATACCAACTTTAATTTCAACCTTGATAGAACAACGCACAATTTCATCATAGCTACTAAAGTCTCTTATAGATAATGCCCTTTGAAGACTTGATTTTAAGCCACTGAAAAATTGATTAACTTTACTTTCAGGTTGGATGATAATGCCAGATGAATACCTTTCAAGACTTATAATATTCACTGCGTATATACCACCAGATTCATCATAGTTTTTCTTAAGCTCAAGGAAATCCTTTTCCATCTTTGTTTGAAGAATACAGGGGAAGTACGTATTGATAAATAAGTTCTTGAACTCTTCTAATTACATGGATTCAATTTCGTCTCGGGGCCTCATATTCTTAATTAGATTCCACCATTAATCTAATTCACATTCTAAATGGTAAATAGCCAGAATGACTTTTTCATGTTCCGAACTGTGAAGTATGGAAAATATCTTTTCAATGGTACTGATCCATTGTTCAGCAACAAGTGGATCAGAAGACCCACTAAAAGAAGGTGGGCGTTACCTCAGGAAATACTCAATAGGATATTGTTACCATCTCTACTCATTTGGAATTCTAGAGTGATTCTAATATTTTGTAAGTATTTCAATAATATTTTTCACTCCATCCCCCATAACGTTGGTTTGTTCAGGAGAACAATCATTTAAACATCCATTACATTGATCAACATGGTTCTTTCGGGTTCCATCCATTGTCTAAAACCCAAAAAGAATACTGTGAGAGGAAAAAATCATGCTACGTAAAATAATAATAATGAGGGGGTACCTTCAATATCAAACATCTTATGTTTAATTTTAATATGGTTTCTATAATTCTAGGACTATAACATATACTTATACCTAACCTTAAGGACATCCCTAGACATACCTTATAAATATCTCTCGGGATCTCACTAAAATTTTCGCATCCTAGTTTCCAAAGGTTAATTAAACCTTTCCTCTGATACCAACTGTAAATACCCAAATATTGACGTTCATGGACATTACATTACTTTTTCGGAATACTTAATACATAACAAAAACACACACAAGGACCGTAATAGTTTAGAGTCTTTGGAACCATGGAATATAAACTTCTAATTATGTATAAAGATCATCAACATCTCCCATAACAATCTTCCACTTTTTGTTTCCTTAACTAAAACCTTTCTTTTAATCATGGGGAAAAGAAAACATAAAAAGGGTGAGATCAAATTCTTGGTAAGGGTATGCATGTAGAAAATAAAACAAACCATATATATTTGAACTTAAAAAAAAGAACATAATGTTTAAACATCAAGATCATGAGAAGTGACATAAAACGTGGCAGTACGTAAGGCATAGATCATAATGGAACATCAATCATGATAAAATAACATGGTAATAAAACTTTTAATTGTGGAAAAACATTAATCACATGATATTATTTCCATAGCATCTAATTCATTGCTTCCAAGATGATCTTAGTGGACAATGTCCCTTACTGAACCGGGTTTACATTCCTTTCCAGCCATGTATTAATGAACTAGATTTACTTTCCATTTTACCCATGTCTATCTCATGAGATATAAATCATTACCCAATGCATTGGATGGGGATATAGGTCCCACCCATCTCATATTGAAATCATTCTTACATGTTCCACAAAAATATCTTCAATCATTCATCATAACCCAAAGCTTATATTGGGTTTCATAAACATCATTCCATCATAAAATAATCCATATAAAACAAATGGATATCATTTAATCATAAGAAAAGTGAAACCATATAAATCATAGAGACATTATATTTGAAACATACACATATTAAATAATGTCATCTTATATGGAAAATGGTTTTTATAAAGAACTTGAAATGAATTCTTGAGAAAAATATCCTTTCTTCTTGAAATAATTTTCTTTTCACAAAATGCCATTCAATTTTAAAATAAAAGGATTTTGTTGAAAAAATTCCTGAAATCTTGTAGAGTAATCTTCCTGAAAATAAGGAATTATGAAACCGTAAAAATCTGTTCATGTAGTATAAGTAAAAAAACATTCTCCTCGTACTTTTGTCAGAAATGTCAAAAAGCACCACATTTAGTAAACAAAAAAAAGATTCCATCCATAACACAGAGTAAAAGTAAAAGAAGGGTAAACATGACTTTAAACATACATGGAATAATATTAAACACTTTATGAAAAAAATTTATGGACATGGATGAAAAATAGAACCCCGGTAAATACTTACGTATAAGCAATATCGGATATAAATGAGATTGCAAAATTATCCCTTACCTTATGTCTGATATGCTTTGTATATATCCGAACCTACAGTACAATGATTTAAAAAATTTCATTGACTTATTACAGAATAATATTCATTGTTATGATATCATATATGGTTTTCTAATGACTTTATATTACCCGTTCTTTTGTAAATTCGATGTAATAGAAGCGATTTGGGTAAAATCGTTTCATTTATTCTACGTGTTTTGACTTTTTGTTCGTGATATTATTACTTATATCATGATTTACATAATTCCAGAATGTAAAAAATTATTTATATATAATATATATTCCTTATATACATATATATATGATATATCGATAAATGGAATTAAATACACCATTCATGGAGACGGTTGGCCGTACGTACGCATGAACGCTATTTTTGTTTCCTTAAATAAAGTTAATGGAATTAATTGGATGAAATACATATACACATATATATACATAAATCTAGTATCATTATTATGTCATATATTTCATTATTATTCAGTATATATACTTTATAATCATTCATGAATGGTTAACATGTAAAATGAATCTCATCGCATTGTGGAGACGGTAGTCCGTACGTATGCACGTGAGATGATATCATTCCCAAGATCATGGAATTGTATAGAAGTGCATGTATAATTTTTCAGAATAAATATGACTTTAGAATAATCATATATAGTTATTTATTTTCCCCATTACACCCATCCATGTATGGTGGGGGTGAAAAACAGATTACACCACATCGTTGAGACGGTATTTCGTACGTATGCACGCGCAGTGATTTTGTTTTCCATTGGATGGATAGAAGGTGGAATAGGTTTGTTTCATATTTATAATAACATATAAGTATATGAGTGATACTGATGTTATTAATTCATAATGAAACAACTAAATAAGTCTATGTAGAAGAGGAAATAAATTTGAAAGAATCGGTAACGGATATTACCTATTCATGGACACACCTCTTTGAAACCTCCTCTTAGGGCACTGAAATTGGCCTTTGAAGAATACCAAGACCTATATAATATTTCTACGTAAATTTAGAAGAGAAATTGGCAGGGTTTGGCTGAGATTGAATTCTCAATGTTGTGTAATGATGAGAGGGAGGATGTTCTTTTTTATAAAGGAGGAGAGGGGCACCATTGGAGTCCTAAAAATATTAGTTTAATATATATTCAACCCCCACATAAAACCCACAAAAAATGACTCAATTAGAAGATTATATGAGTTAGGGTTTTAATCTCATCTACCAATCAAATTTAGACAAGTTTTGATCATATTTTAAACCATATCATTTTGATTTATCCTTATTTAATATTTTTAGTTTTATTTGTGGTAATAAAATTCTAAATTTTAAATGGTTATTAATAATCACTTATGTGTTGTTAATTTTCCATAATTGGATAATTTATGACATTTTAGACCATATAAATTTCAATTTATAATTTTTAAATATTTTTGTAATTTTTAATCAATTTAATAATATGTTATTTTTATAAAATAACATTAGTGTCAATTTTGGCACTATTCATTTATTTGAATTTAAATAAAATCCACACAGAGGATATATTCTAACTAAAATTTTAGATAGGTTTATAACATGTCATATTCATCTATAAAATTAGTGGAGAACATTAAATAGTTTATATATTATTTATTTTACTATTTGTAAAACTATTTATTTGTTACTTCTCTTAATAAAAAAATTTCTACAACATTTTTGTATAATTATTAAATATACATATTTGTTTCATAAAAATTAAATAAAATACTATGATGAAGATAAATCTTATAGATTTCATAAGAGTAATTTTAGTCTGATTTATATTCTAAAACTTTCATCTTTTAAATTGTTATATTTATTAAATTATGAAGGTGACAACTTTGACATCATTTAAAATAAAATAACATAAGTGTCATAATCAATTTTATAAGACTTCAAACGGTCGTATATTTGGTCATTGTATGATTATGGTGTATATATACACTACAAATATGTTTTGGTCAAGTTTAAGAGCCTTTTAAAGGGTATTATTATTTCAATAAAAACTATATTACATATTTTTCATTAAATAAATAATTTCTCCATCTTTAATGTATAAGATATTAATATAATTAAATTTCCCCTAAAAATTATAGATAAATTACCATGATAGATTAAAAAATTTTACCTTTAAAATGAGTATTTATAAACAAATTTATTTTCTATATAAATTTATATTAAAAATACTTTAATTGTTAAAGTTGAGTGAGATGTATTTCACATTCCATTAAATAAAATAAACTAAAGGTCTTAATCACCTCCAACTGGGTTCCAATGGATTCCACTATGACCCAAGATTCCTTATTACGAAATATAATCATCCAATTATATTAACACAACTGTTAGGGTAATTTTATAATATTATATTTACCCTTAATTACTCAATTTACCTTTTACTATGGTAAATAAAATTCATCGTAGTTACTATTAATAATGTCCAAAAATAAAAAGTATCTTATTAACAGAATTTGGACCTACTAATTCAAAATATGGAATCCATTTCTCCAAATTCAAATATCAAAAGTTGCATAAATTAATTTAAAATTAATCCCGCTGTTAAGAAAATGAGTTTTAAAAGTTAAAACATTGCAAAAGATTGATATTATTTTATTTATGAATTCAATGTAAAATCAATGATAATGACATAAATTATATTAAATGGTAAAAATATATTCTATTTATACTTTAAAACCATTATATATTATAATTTAACCATATAAATTATTACAATGAAAAAAGGTTTTTTTTAATTAGAATATAGCATGTTTTTACTATTCATTAAATTATGAAAGTTATCAGAATAATATGAAAAATTTATCCAAAATAAATTTTTATATCCTGATTCCAAATAAGAATTATATTTTGTCAAATATAACTTATAAACATGTCAAAAACTAGATTTAATGTGGGTTCTCCATCAAAAGGAGGCAAAAATCCATTGTTTCAAAAATACTTATTTTACCCAAACAATTTATTTTGTAATAATTACATGTTCTAGAAAATGTGTAAGATGAATAATAATGTTATAAAATTAAAAATGTAGTTAATAATATTCATAACAACTAGTCTATAATAATATTATAACAATATATCGTTTTTTAGTGAAACCTAGTATTGCGTACAACACACGTTATTGAGGAAGGTTGTGATGGCGTGTAATGCAAGCGAACTCAGAGATGCATATTTTGTAAGAATTCATTGTTGTTATGTATAATAAAATCCAACCATATTTCATTTATACATTTTCTTTATATATATACACTCAATTTTTCATAGAATAACTACTATTAAACAAACTTGAAATTGTGTGTAACATGATCCAAGAATAGTGTTTCGAATACTACAAACTAATATAGTATTGTGTATAGTACAAGATAATCATGGTGTAGCATACAACAAATGACATCAATGAAATTAAAAATAATAATTCACATAAAATCTGAGGTTGTTATAAATGTTTTGGAGAGAGATATAGGTCTGACCCTTCTCATAATGAAATAATTCATACACGTTCCACAAAAACAAAAACTATTAAACATTTCATAACCCAAGGTAGAAAAAATGGTTCTCTTAAAAATCATTCTATCAAAATCCATATAAAATTAATGGATTTAATGAAAAATCCATCATAAACATAATCAAATAAATTTAATAATCGGGATATAAATATAACTTATGTCATCGTAGTTGTAAAATAATTTTTATAAAACAATTGAACTTAATTGATGAGTGAAAATATCTTTTCTTCATCAAAAAGTTTTCATTTCTCAAAATGCCCCCTAATTTTAAAAAAATATTTTAATTTAAAATGTACAATAAATCATGTAAAGGTAAATTTATTGAAATAAGGAATTATTAAAGCATAAGAATCCCTTCATTCAAAATAAGTTAAAAAACATTATCCTCATACTTTTTACGGAGAAGTCATAATGTACCTTTTATGGTAAACAAAATAATGATTCATTCCAAACCATTTAGTAAAAGACAAAAAAAGGGTAAAATGGATTCAAAAATACATATAATAATAGTAAAAATTTTATGAAAACATTTTAGAATACATGGATATGGATGATAAATATACCCACTATAAATACGTTTTTTGAAAAGGACAGATAACATTAATGAAAAAGTTCAGCAGACGTACATATGCAAATCCATGAAGGGAAATTGTCTAGCCAGAGTTGGTTGTCATCAAAGGGGCTTGAGACCGCCAGCTGATGGGCCACATTGATTCCTTCCCTTTTGGTAAAATAGAAGTTTCATCAAGAGATTTCTCGATGAAGCGAGTGAATTCTCCAAATGATGAAGCCAAATGACTACAGTCCGCCGTCGTTGGGGTTAATAGCATCGATTACAGTAAGGTATTCAGACTCAATGATGAAATCCACCCATCCATTTTCCATTACAAGCATCATACCTACAAGGATGGCAGAGGACTCTTCTACTGAAGGTTCCTAGAAGGCATTATGTGATTCATATTTTGCCGCAATGATTTTCCCTGGAAGATTTCGGGCCAGGAGACCAAGAGAAACAATCCCATCCTTGGGTAGAGAGGCATCCATGTTAGGCATAAGAATCCCTTCTATTGGTGGATTCCAATGAGGTGGACATGAGGGGGTAACACCTAGTATATAGTTTCCATTGTTTTCCTTCCAAATCTCAATCCATGAAATGGCCCGTTCAATCTAGAAGTAAGGAGGTTTATGAACATGGTGAAAACATCATCGTTACGCCGAACCCAAATGATCCATGCCAGGGTGCAAAGTGAACCTATATTATTCAATGAGGGATAGGAGCACCTACGTATCCGAAAATCGGGGAGGTCAGAGGTAGTTTTCAAAGACTCCTTTGAATTTGGGCCCCATTTATTCCAAATTTCAATAGCTCTTGGGCAGTGAATGATGTCATGCAAATGAGTTTCTGGAATATTCAGGCAGAAAGGGAATGACTCATCACTGGCCATATGTTGGTAAACGAGAAGGCTCGTGGTAGGGAGAGTGCCCGTGCACACCTACCTCCAATATTGGCGTATTTTTTGGGGGACATTGACATTCCAAAGCGATTTCTATGGTCCCTCATCACGGTTGACAGAGTGATTTCCAAGAGAAAGTCTGTAACCGGATCTCACCTTGTAGTCATGCGATATGTCATTGGTCCAGAAGAGATTTTCAGGGCCTGCATTTGGGACCTAGGGGATGATCAGGATAATTATTTGGTCTCTTTAGTTAAACCATTCATGGATCCTTTCTATACACCACCCCGGTTCTAGGTCTGAAAGGAGGCAGCTGACAGTGGCATCTTCAAGACCTGGTTGGGCAGGGGATGTAAATAGCATACCATCCTTATCGATCAAACATGGATTGGTCCAGATGTTGATAGATGATCCATTCCCAATCCTCCATCCCAACCCATTTTCCAAGAGATTTCAGGCCCCCAAATGCTTCCCCAGGGGAAGCTAGGACATGGGCCAAGAGAGGAAACAAGGAACTCTGTGTTGGGAAAGTAATTAGCTCGGAGCACCCGCACACAGATAGATGATGGACAGTTAATAAGGTGCCATCCTTTCTTGGACAACAATGCATAATTTAAGAGAAGAATATTTCGGATCCCCATCCCTCCCTTCGACATGGGTTTGTAGAGATTCTCCCATGACATCTACTGGGGCCTATTACTTGCATCATTTTTCCCCCACTAGAAGTTGGCAGTATGTGAGTGGATCTGATTGACGATGGCCACTGAGAGCATATACAGGGACATAAAATATCTTGGGATAGACTGGATGATAGCTTTAATGAGGGTTTCCTTGCCTAATTTGGAGATTCTTTATGGGGTTTAGCCATGAATTGTTTTCTCAATCCTATATACCAGTGATGAAAATATTTCCTTTTTGGACCGAGCAATCACCGTCGATAGCTCGAGATACATTTGGTGTTTATCGACCATATGGATGCCTGTTGATGCAAAAATTTCATCTCCCTTGGAAAGAGGAACCCCTAACCTGAATGAAATTTCTAATTTTTCGTGATTAATAGACTATCCAGACGCACTATCATATTGCTGGATTGCATGGATGCTCACCCGAAATTCATTTACAGTTTCTCTAGAGAAAAGGAGGTAGTCGTCGGCAATGAATATTTGCGAAACTAGTGGGATTTCATGGAAGACATTTTCCCCATGAATAGAATTAGAGGATACATCCCTGGAAATAAGGTTATAAAAAACATCAGCCACCAAGATGAAGAGAAATGGGGAGAGGGGATCACCCTTGTACATGCCTTGGGTTGGGGAGAATCCTCAGGTGAGCTCCCAATTAACCATTATTCTGAAGGTTACGATCGAGATGTAGTGCATGAATATATCTTCCATTTAGATCAAAACCCCATTTTCAGCATCATGACTCTAAGGAAATTCCACTCCACTTTATCATAGGCTTTGTTCATATCCAGTTTCCAGGACATGGTTCCTCTTTTCGCGGTGGATCGTGTTTTCATAGAGTGGAACACTTCATGGGCCACAATTTCATTATCAGTTATCCGTCTCTTGGCCACGAAGGTGCTCTAGTTTTTTGAGATAATTTCAGGAAGCCAAGGGTGCAGTCGATTGACAAGGACCTTTGAGAAGATATTATATGAGACATTGCAAAAGCTGATAGGTCTAAAATCAGGGATCTCCTGAGGTTTCCTAGTTTTGGGAATGTGGACGAGGATAGTTTCATTGACGGAAGAGATGCTTGTATTCGTTGTTCAGCTATTTTTTATCATTTTGCATATGTCAGGACCGATGATGTGCTAGTATTTTTTAAAAAATATGTGGTGGAATCCATCAGGTCCCGAGTCCTTAGTGGGGTGGATATGTTTCAGATCCAGGTGTATCTCGTCATTCATCACATATTTCGAATGACCCCGATTGATCTCATTAGTGATCACATGTCTTATGCATTCTATCACCACAGCAGACATGAAAGGAGTTCCTGTAGAGAAAAGGAACTAGAAGTAGCAATCCAAGGCTTAGTGAATTCCAATGGTGTAAGAATCTTTGCTTCCATTACTTTGTGAGATACACATGATAGAATTTTTCCAGCTCCTAGATGAAGATTTCTAGTAAAAATAACTTGTATTAGCATCCCCTTATTTAATGTGGATGCCCCATGCCTGCACAACCCAGAACCATTCCTTAACATGCAGGGCCATGTCCCGCTCTCTTTGAGTGGCACCAGTCTTGGGGAGATTCCAATTGGATGGGGGATGCCTGAGTAGGTTATGAAATCTCCTTTCAAGGACATCATAATGCCTATCAGGGTGGCATAATTTTTTGTTTCTCCAATATCTCAGATCGGATGATACCTAATGGAGATTGAGGCCAACATCATCGTGAGAACTCTTCTAGCTTGATCGGACCACCTCGTTTCATTTATTGGACATTTTTTTCTAGTTATTCTAGAAATTACTACCTATATAGTGATTTAGATACTTATAGATGGTAAAACATGATTTATATATCATAAATATTTAGTGTAGAAATTTATATAATATATTGATAAATGAAATGGAATACACCATTTATGGAGAAGACAATTCATACGTACGCATTAACAGTGTTTTTGTTTCCTTATTCAATGTAATGGAAGAAAATAAATGACATATATATATACATAAATAAAATTTAATTATTATTTCATATATGTCACGATTATCTATTATATATTATTTTTAATCATTCTTTAATGATTAATGTAGATAATTAATCACATTGAGTCATGGAAACGGTAAGTCGTACATACGCACATGTGATGATATCCTTCAATTAATGGTTAAATTGTATAGAATTGGATATTATATTAATTATAAAGAATATTTATAATGTTATATTAATTATTTTCATTCATTATACTCACCATTATACTCACAAAAATTATGTATTTTTTAATAGAAAATTACACCATGATGTGGAGTCGGTACGACGTATGTATGCACGCGTAGTGATATTATTATTCATAGAATGGATAAAATGAGGTATAAGGTTGTACCATAATTATAATAACATCTAATACGGTTGAAGATACTGGATTTATTACATTATTATGAGAAAAACATAAGAATATGAAGTAGAAGAATAAAATAATTTTGTAAAGCATGATAAAATAATTACCTCGTTTTCAATATCTCTTTTTAATTTTCACAAAAGGTCTCTCTATGATGGATTTCATCCAAAAGTGTGGTCTATAAGATGAAGTTAGGTAAGTTTGGTGGAGAATTTGGAAGGTTTTGGTTGAGCCAAAGGGTCTTTTAGGTGTGAATAAAAGATAATGAGATGTTCTCTTTTATAGGACAGATGAGAAACACCTTAAGAAAGTATTGAAATTTTAATTTGTTATAAATTTATTTTCGGATTATAATGGTCGAAAACTAATTTATATCTATAATAATATGATTATGTTTCTAAATAATTTTAATTAATAAAAGTTATACATGTTTTAATTTTATTTTAACTTTCATCATTTTGATTTATCGTTATTTAATCTATTTAATTTTAATAGTGGTAATAATATTCCAAATATTATATAGTTATAAATATTTACTTATGTGTTTTAAATTTTCCATAAATGCATACTATTTGAAATTTTAGACCACATAATTTTTCTTTGTAATTTTTAAATATTTATTTGATTTATAAATAATATAATTATTTATTATTATTATAAAATATCAATGGTGCCAATTTTGAATCTATTCATTTATTAAACTTTAAGTAAAATCCAAATAGAAGATAAATTTGAACCAAAATCTAAAATATGCTCCAAAAATATCATATTCAGTTGTAAAATTTTTGGATCACATTTGTTACTTCATATTATTTTATTTGAATATTTTTAAATCATTTATTTGATATTTACGTTAACAAAATAATTTCTATATCCCGATTGTGTCATTATTAATGGTAATTATTTAATCTATTAACATTATAAATAAATTCCAATTATGTAGATAATTTCATTATCCTTTTGGAGAATTTTTTTAAATTTTTTATCAAGTTTATCACTATAGAAAAATTATTATACTTATAATTGATAAGAGAGTGACATGGAGTCACATTATTTTGTTTTAATTGTAATTACATAATGTTTATGGTAAAAATCCCATTATATGAATCAATTACGACCCTTATGTGATATTGGTAGACTTTAATTCATTAAAAATGATTTTTTAAGGTGTTAGGGTAAATATATTGTCCTTATAATATTGCTTCATATCATAATTTACCCAAATTACAAATAAGTGTGGTAAATAAAAATTACCAATGATTCTATTCATAATGCCCATAAATAAATGGTACCTATTTACACAATTTTGAAATTATAATTCCAAATATGGAATCTATTTTCACAAATTCGAAAAATAGATTTTCTAGAAATTAATTTAAAACTAATTCCTGTTGTCAAAATGAAAATGTATATTTTTAAAAAATAAATACTTATCAATAGAGTGACATGTGTTTATGTCCTATTTAAATGTAAAATTACTTCTAGTGACAATAATTGTATTAAATTAAAAACAACCTAATCCAATTACATTTTAAAAATAATTAAAAATATAATCTATCTAAATAAATAAATTATATGAAAATGTAGTTTTGAATTAAAATGAAATACTTTTCACTATTCATTAAAATATGAATTTAATCATAAAAATTCCAAAATTTCATCCAAGTTAAATGATGATGTCCCTATTCAAAAGAAGACGTTTATAATGTCATATAAAACTTATAAAATTTTCAAAACAATATTTAAAAAGGTATCTCCATCAAAAGGCGTTAAAATTGTCTTTTTTGAAAAATACTGATTTTTTCTGATAATTGTAATTTTTTTATATCATATATAGAAAACAAAAAATATGGATTTAAAACATTTCATTTAATATATTACATATATATTTCATTAATAAAATCCATAAAGTGTGATTTTATAATTTTAGAGACTCTCTTATTTAAATAATTTTTTAAAGAGGTTAATACTATTCATTCCCTTTATTATAATGACTAGGTTATAATATTTTGTTATCACTTATACTAAGTATTTCATAAAATTAATTATATCAAAATAACATGAAATTGTGTGTAATAGAAGCTATGAATAGTGTTTCATATACTACAAGCTAATGTGGTGTTGTGTATTGCACTAGCTAATCTTGGTATAGTGTACAACAAAAGACATTAAAGAGCTTAAAAAGAATATATCTCATAAAATCTCTAGGGGTTACAATATACATCCTTTAAACTAAATTTTCCCTACAAATCAATCGGTGTTATAAAAGGTTTACTACATAAAAGTGTCATTCATAGAAACCTGTATCGTAATAATGAATAATAAAACAACATTTTAAAAAGGAAAGATAGAAACATAATGGTTACCCAAACTAACTCACCACTGGTTTTCCACAAAGGATAACAGAGGGGGTAAGTGAAAAATTGGATATGAAAAAAAAACGTCCCATTATGTTTTGATGGATAATGATAGAGAAGAAGGTTTAGAGAAACTAAAAAACCCGAAATCCATAAATCATCGATGATCTAAGGGATTATGTGGTTGATTAATAAAAAGATACATAGATAAAAAATTTATTTTTCAAGACCCTTTTCCTAATGTTGAAGAACATGAGAAGAAATATATAATTAATTTCCATAGAATCTCATCATTTTTTTTGCCTTGAAACATTTTCAATTCATCTCTTATTCAATGAAATGATGTATAATTTTTCAATCTAAAGTGTTAGTTTCTCATTACATATGTCTTAAAAAAAGGTTAGAAGAGGTTATAAAATATGCATAATTTCTCATATGGTGAGATAATACTTTATTCTTACAAACTTCATTAGATGATTAACTTAATCATTCCAAAAATTTAATACCTTACAATCCTTCTGAATGATGAAAATCTAAAATTTCAAAAAAAAAGGTTCACAATCATGGCTTCACATTTCTCCCTCATATATCACAAGGTATATCTGGTTGGTGACATTCCAAAAGTGCGAACAGCTTCATCGTGTATTCTCTTTAGTTGTGGAAACAACCTAAATTACCATATATCCTTATTGAAAAAATACATTTTTCCTTATCCAAAACATAGTGGGTATATTCCTTTGTCTCAAGATGTTGTATACATCAATAATAATAGCAAAACCCACTTTTCAACAACTCCATAATTAATTCGCAAGAAACTAGCATCATCCAATTTAATTATTCAAATCCATCATATCATTATCCCAACATCATTATCTTAACACAAGGGACATATTGAAGGTTATCTTTCCCATAATCATGTGTTCTCAAAGTATATCACCTTACCCATAAATCAATTTTTGGATCCTTAGTGAAATTCAACATATCATTTCCAATCCTTAATGAAAAACTAATACCAAAAACACTTATATATTTCATGATTCATATAACATAATAATTGAATTCGAAAACATATACACCTCAATCATCCATCATTATTCTTAAACAATTACTCTGGATCCATCATCATAATCTTTCCTAAAATATAAATCATGTATTAAGGTTTATTAAACTAAATATTCTTAGGTTTAATATAAAAAACATTGGATGATCATCACATACCTTTCACATGTCATTTACAATCTCTTTATCGTCGATAGTATGACTGATACTCATACCATCTTCATCATTCTCTTCATGATAATTCCACTTAGGAAATCAATATTTTAAATTACCATAATTATCACAACCAAAACATTTAATGGTTAGTTATGTTATATGTATCCATTTTTATTAACTAAGACTAGAATCCAAAGTGTGAGAAATACATATTAGAGATTTGAAAAACATAAGTACAGAAAATTAATTATAAAATTTCACTCTATGATATCTTCGGTATAACAATATTTTAGTCTTGATTATAAAAAAACCCTATGATTTTGACCTATTATTGGATTATCTTTAGTACATCCCTAGACATTTCCTTAGATATATCTCTTGGGGTCTCACTAAAATTTTTGCAACATAGTCTCCAAGGGTTGACTATTCCTTCACTATGTAACCAACTGTAAATACACAAGCTTGAAGTACATGGACACTACATTACTTTTGTGTATTTCATAATATATGACAAACAATAACACCCAAATATTGTATTAGTATAATGCCATTGAAAACTATCAAACACAATCAACTGATTCATAAAACATCTACCTCATCTCTTGTTTATCCTTTATAACTAGAACCCCTTTTGGACATATCATTCTTAATACCCTTCATCAAATCCTTTGAAAAGAAAAATGAAAAATGCTGATCTCAAATTCTCATTTATGGTAATAAAGGAAAATATATTACAAAAAAATAAATATAAGAATGTAAAAACATGAACATAACTTTTGAAAAATAACATACCAAAATCTTGTGTCATGAAATAAATCTTGGTAGTATGTAAGGAATAGATCATAAGGAACATTAAAAATGAAAATATAGCATTGGAATAAAACAAGGAATTGTGAAAAAAATAATAAAATTATATGATTTCTATAGTAGTCAAGGATGTTTTTCTAATACCATCATAGAGGAAAAATTATATTTCATAACCGTGTTCACTTTTCATTCGTGCCATATATTACTGAACAAGATTTATTTGTGGTTCCATCCCTATATTACTGAACCAGATTTACAGGTCATTCTAATTGATTCTATATCATGAGATATAAATCATTTCCAAATTCATTGGATGAATATATATTTCCCACAGATCTTATAATGAAATCACTCTTATGTTTACCACAAAAATATAATTATTCTTCATATCATACGCTAAAAAAAGGTTTCCTAAACATCATTACATCATATCACATTCCATTTAAGACAAATGGATTTTATAGAACTAATTCCATCATAAAAACAATAAAATCAATGTAATAATAGGGATACAAACATAACCCTATGTCATCATGGATGGAAAATAATTTTGAAAAAACACATGATATTAATTCTTAGAGAAAATATCTTTTCTTCTTCAAAAAAATTTTCTTTTTCCAAAAATTCCAAAAAAACCTAAAAGAAAATAATTTATTAGTAAAAAATCCTGAAATATATTAAAGTAATATTCAAGTAAATAATGCATCATGAAACCATAAAAATCTATTCATTCAGTGTAATTTAAAAAAAGAGTATCCTAGTACTTTTTTTGGATATGTCAAAATGTTAATTGTATGGAAGATGAATTAAATATTCCATCGAAACCAGTATTAAAAGAAAAAAATTGTTAAAAATGAATTTCATCATAAATAGAATAATATTGAACATTTTATAATTTTTTTAAAAAACCTGGTCAGGGATTATAAATATACACAAAGTAAATACTTACATATAAACAATCTCGGATAAAATGAGGTTGCAAAATTATCCCTTACCATAGGTTAGATTTCATTTGTATGTGTCTAGAAATTCTATATAGTGGGGTAAAACATATTAGTTAATTTTAATGTAACCATAATAATATCTATTATATCATATATGATTCTCTTATAAATTTATTTTAATCATTTATTTATCAATTCCATGTTAAAGCAACATTCTGGGTTATAATCATTCTATTTGTCTTTGGCATTTTTAGATGTTATTACTGATCCCATTACATAAATAATGGATTAATTAATTAAAGTATGTAAAAAATTATTTATATATCATCAATATTCAGTTTATAAATTTATAATATAGATATATAAATTAAATGGAGTACAGTGTTCACAGAAACAATATGTTGTACCTACGCATGAACGTTGTATTAGTTTCCTTATTAAATTGAATGGAAGAATGTAAAAGACATATATATATATACAATAGAATTATTATTTCATATATTATATTCATCTTAATTTTATATTCATTATAGTCATTTTTTATTTGAAAATGTGGACAATGAATCTCATAGTGTCATGGTGATGGTAGGCCGTATGTATGCATGAGCGATGATGTCATTCAGTTAATAGTTAAATGATATGGAATTGGATGGTATGTTAATTATAAATAATAATTATAATCTCATTTTAATTATTTAAATACATTATACACATCATTATACCCATCCAAATTAAGTATTGTTGGTTAACAAACTACACGACGGTGTGGAGGCGGTAAGTCGTACGTACGCACGCATGGTGATATTGTAATTCATATGTTTGATAAAAAGAGCTATAAGGTTGACCCATAATTACAATAACATCTCATTGTGTCGAAGATAATGGATTTATTACTTTTTAATGAGAATAACATAATGATAGGAAGTATAAGTAGAAAAGAATTTTGAAAGAGGTGATAAAACAAGTACCTCTTTTTCGAATATCTATTTTTGATTTGTACCAAAGGTATCGCTAATATGGATTTATTCTAAAATAATGGCCCCTAGGAGGAAGGTATATATATTTGGATCTTATATGAGTGTAGTTTTGATGATCCAACGATATGTAATGGTGTGAGTAAATGGGTAGATATGGTGTTATTTTATAGAGGGAGGAGGGGTACTTAAAGAATGTCTTGAAATATTAATTTATTATAAATTTATTTTTGGTTTATAATTGTCCCAAAATCATTTATTTAGAATATAACATGTGTATGGGTCTAGATAATATCAACCAATAAAACATAGAAATGTGTTTACTTTATTTTAAGCCTTTTAATTTTGATATATCCTTATTTAGTCTTTTTTTGTGGTAATAATATTATAAATATAAAATAATTTTATATATTTACTTATGTGTTATAAATGGTCTAAAATTGGATTATTTATGACATTTTAACCACTTATGTTTCAATTTTTAAATTTCTAAATTTATTTTTGATTATTAAATAATTTAATAATATTTAATTTTTATAAAATATCATTAATGTCAATTTTGACACTATTCATTTATTGGGCATTAAATCAAATCCAAAAAGAAAATAATTTCATAAAAAATATTTAATACACTTGTAACATGTCATATTCACCTGTAAAATTTATAGTGAATATTAATAAGTTATTATGATATTTATTTTAATATTTTTAAAACCATTTATTTGATATTTCTACAAATAAAAAAATTTCTACATCACTTTTGTGTGATCATTAATGGTAATTATTTATTCAATAAAAATAATGAACAAATTCACATGATTTAGATAATTTCCTTAATATTATGGAAAATATTTTCTTTTTAGGTTTATCATGTTTATCTCTACATTAAAATTATTATACATATAAGATAGATGATAGTGAAATGTTGTCATATTCTTTTTTTAATTATAATTACATCACCATCATGGTGAAAACTCAATTAAATAATTTAATTCTAACCCTTATATGATATTTATCGATTTTAATTCGTCCAATAGTATTTTTGAAGGTTTTAGGTTAATTTTTTTTACATTATCATATTGATTATTACCCTAATTTACTAGATTTCCCTTTAACTCTATTAAATAAAAATTGTCGTAGTTGCTATTTATAATATCCAAAAAATAAAATAAAACTATTAAAATAATTTGGAATCAATGATTACAAATATGGAATCAATTTTTCGAAATTCAAAACATATAATTTTCATTAATTAATTGTAAATTAATTCTTGTAGTAAATACCAGAAATTGGGTTTTTGAAAAGTAAAAACTATCAATAGGTTGGCATATGTTTATGTCCTATATAAATATTAAGTTAAATACAATTAAAAAAATTTGATTAAATTATGAAATTATAATACATTTAAGCTTAAAAAAATTAAGAATATATTCTAATTGTATAAATAAATTAGAAGAAAATGCGGTTTTGAATTAAAATGTATTTTTTTCACTATTCATTGAAATATGAATTTATATCAAAATAATACCAAAATTTTAACTACGGTAGATTTTGATATCCCTTATCCAAAGAAAAATTTTATTATGTCAAATAAATATTATAAAATTGTCAAAAATGAGATTTAAAAATGGTTCTCCATCAAAAGGTGGTAAAATTCTATTTCATGGAAAAATACATCTTTTATCCGAAGAAATGAATTTTTTCTTTTAGCGTGTATAGAAGAAAGATAAGATGAATGTTAATGTTAAATAAAATTCAAAATTTGGTTAATATTATTCATAATGGATAGTTTACATCGCGTTAAATAATAATATTTTAGTAATATAACATTATTTAGTGAATCTCGATATTGCGTAAAACGCAAGCTATCGAGGAAGGTTTCTGTTTCTTGTTACGTAACCCTAGTCAGTGTTGAATATAGAGAATGATTCCTTTGGTGTTACATAAAACATAATCCAAACATTGTTTATTAGTACATTGAACAAAATCTATAATAATTTTTGTGTGTATTTTACACCAACTTTTGGTGCATATAACATATGACAAGTTGATTTAATGTGGAAGGAATGTTTGACTTAGTTAATTAAAAGATATAAATGAAAAATTTAAATTATTCAAAAAAATAGTCCATATGAACTCAGGGTCTTACACCCCAAGCTTGTTAATTTCCATACATATGGTAATAATCCACATTCCCAATATCACTAGGGATAATGATTTCATAAAAAATACTTCACTCGTAAATTGGGGACTCATTATATGTAGTCTCGTCAAATGAAACCATTAAGGATCTAAGAAATCATTATGACTCCCTACCCCATGTATTTGAGGGTTGGGTTTAGATGCTCGGTCTAACCCACCCCGTGGGAGGATCCCCAATCCAATACCCCACATGCCACCAAATAATGTGCACATTCATATTTATAAAATAACCACATATATCATATCACTAACCCTAATAAAACAATACACATAACATTTACAAACCACAATTAATTATACACATGAATCATCATCATGATTTAACCCAATATCACATTTAACATTTACATAGAATAACCCATTTATCCCCTTTCCCTTTTCATACCATAACCCATTTATAGAATTCATCAATTTCCACACATTATAACATTACACATAATACAGGAATTTACTATCATTATCCCACATACAAAATTTAATTACACATAATTATTCATTTGAGACATTAACATTATTCTATTTAACCATTTCTCACATATTCTTCATCAATCTATTATTCCATTGACAACAACTAGACACAACTACCATTAGTTCCTACATATAATTTGAACCAAAATTTCAAAATATTTATCCTTGTCTCTATTTCAATATAGGTTGAATTATAACCTAACATTAATATTTCTTATGTTCTTAAAAATTGGCACACCCTGTTTGTGGTTGTAAATGGTCTAATAAATCTCAATGAATACCACAGGGATCACGAGGGTTATAAATTATTATTTATCCAAAAATTTTACTAAATGTTATTAAAGTATTCAAATTCACATAAATGGTAATGAAATATCAAAACAACACATGCACAAATCAAAAATAAAACTATGCGATATAACTTGTAGACCACCTACCGTGAAACCGAAAATGAACTCACCCATAATCTCATCCTTAAATCCAGATTCAGATGCCTTTATTAAAAAGACAACCTATGATCCACTCGAAAAATAGGGTTTCGGGATTCAAAATATGAAAAATAAAACTACATGTCCTAATCTTGAAAAAGGGTCAAATAGAAGCATCAAACACACTTAGAAGTTCAATTCACAACAAATGGCACTCCCAACTACCTTGAATAAAATGAGATTGATCCATGGTAATATTTTGGAGTTAGGTTCATCAATAGGTATGGAGGAGGTAGAAATGGTGAGAAACTCGAATGAGAATCATTAAATATTTAGGTGGAAATTTTTTTATTTTGTACTTTTTAATGGGCCACATAGTTTGGCCACATGATGTGACAAACGGTGTGCCAACCATGCACCAGCCACTTCCCAAGATAGTTTTGTGTCACATGGTTACCTCTGGAATCAACATAGTTTTAAAAATCATGCACCAAATGTGTGAAATTCCTCTATCCTAGGCTTCATGGTCAGTACTACCCCTTGGAAAGGTTTTCACTAACTATGACCCAATCGTGAATCATGAACATGATGGCCCGATTTCTTTATCTTTCATGTCCAAAACCCCTTGAAGTCCTCGATCATCGTCATATACCCAGAAAACATTTAATTAACAATATTTAATGGATTTAAACCCAAATTTAAACAAACATCAACTTCCACAAAGATTGGAATCTTACAATCACCCCAACATATAAGGGCTCATTATATATCCACACTTCCAAGAATCACTGAGTTTTCAAGGAAAATGCTTCATGTCCCCGGGACTGCATATCAAACTCTCTCTCTCAAGTTTCTTTCTGAACATTACCATGATACCAAAATAATAAAACCAAATTCATATGATTTATTCATAATAATATTTCACAATAATCCATAATTGGAACCAGATTATCTTCAAAGGATGCATTATCTTCAATCTAGACATCATCAACATCAATCACATAAGATTGGTTAGGGTGATACTGTGGAAGCTATGACACATTAAATGAATTGTGAATACTACTATACCAAAATGGAAGATCTAATTGTTACACCACTTGTCTAATCAACTCTATAATCTCAAATTGACTAACGCACCTAGGCACTAATATACCCTATTTATGAATTATATATTTACCCAACCATGGTGACACTTAAAGAAACATGTTATTTCCCACCACAAAGTCCAGAGGTCTACAACGCCGATCAATATAAGAATTCTTCCTACTCTGAGCTGTTTCTATACATTTATAAATGACATAAACTCTTTCAGATGTCTCATGCATGAGAGTCATCCCCAAAAATTATGATTCTATAGCTTTGATCCCACAAAACAAGGATCTAAATGGTCTACCATAGAGTGCCTAAAATTGTACCAATTGAATCATAGAATGATTACTATTGTTGTTGGTAAACTAATCTAGTGCCAGTCCCTTTTTCCAAGATACACCAAATTCTAGGAAAAAATCCCTAAACATGACCTTGATTACCTCAATAGTATTCGTTAATTTTCTGTATGTCAGTCAGTTAACAGCCATAATCAAAACCCCAGCACCCAATGGTCCTTATATAATGAAATCTTGAATCATTATGTGAAATGAATATCATGATTCAAAGATATTATTTTCATAACCCCATATAACCGAACTATAACGTCCTGGTTCCAGAAGCCACACAGAGGCACCCCATACCCAGTTTTTCACATGACCTCGTGCACATTTCCCCAAACGCCAGAGGCTACTGACTAGCAGTGAGGGCCTTGGGTGTGATAGTGGGGAAACTATTCCCTCATTGGCTGAGTAACACCGTAGAAGTGAAAAAAATATATAATAGAGGAAGCAGTAAAAATACCAAACAACAGTAACAGCAGAAGACTGATAACAAAAAAAATGGAGCATATATATATATATATATATGATTAATGACACATATATGTATATGAGAGTACCAAAAAAATTTACAATGATGAATACAATACTAAACAAAAGTACAAAAGGAAAATAAATAAGTAATCTCCTCAACATCTCAAGCCTCATCTTGGTCCCATGCTCTCCAACTCAAAAGATTTCTAATAACAGAATTAGAAGGAAACATTCCCATGTCTATAACCACAACAATATAATCTGTTTGGGCCCAAAAATAATCACCCAAATAGGATGTGAGACGAATCTCAGTAGGCAACCACCACAAGATATGTGCCTAACAGTCACTGAATATATGGTAGGTAAAAGTATAGGAAACAGTAAACAAGAAATTACATAACAGTAAACAATACATTGTTTCAATATCAAGAAACAACTATCCAAGTAGATAAACACAACAGCTAACCCTCTGGGAAGTTCCCATAGCCAATCCCCTCTGTTCATTCCTAGAAACACAAGCAAGCATCTAACAAACAGGTGACCCTCTGGGAAGTCCCCACATCCTAAACCCTCTTGTCATACCTATCAAGTACAACCAAACCTCAAGGAAGTACACTCAGTCTAACCCCTATGGTTCAGCTTAAGCATAGACTCTCTGAGGAAACACTCGCTGTCAATTCCCCCTATAGTCTAGTATCATATCTAGATGCGTTATAGGGAAGAACTTACGTCACATTCCCTCTGTGGCCCGTATCGAGGAACTAAAGACTCTATAGGGAAGTACTCAATGTCAATTCCCCCTATGGTCTCTCATCATAAATTATAACGACACTCTAGAGAAGAACATACTTCCATTCTCGCTATGGTCCACTATACCAGGTTATCACAACCCTGTGTAAGTCAAACAAGTATAGAAATGCGTTTTGGCTAAATTAAACACAATGAACTACATGGATAGAAGTATAAAAAATATCTTCATGTCAGATAACAAGATCACTCCATCCTACAATACTAGGCATGAGAAACAAACAACGAATCCCAACATGCTAAGAAAAACCAAACAGTCACAAATAGAACATGCATGGGAAACACATCCAAAGCATAGAAATCAACCCTATTCAAATAAAAATAACCTCCACTATCACACACCATCAAAGCAAGAAATTAACAGTGTTAAAAATGTTAAACGAACAATACCTCGTTCATGGGTATTGGTGATTTTTCACATACAATTCAAAAACCTTAAACTGAAAAGCACAAACCTCCTACCTCTTAGGGTTTGGAAAAATCGACCCCTTTTCCAAAACATGCTCCAAAATGAGTGAAATCCTCCTCAAAACCACCTCAAAAACCCTTCCCTAACATCGACAAGGTCAACCATTAACACACAAAAGAAACACAACCCTATATCTACATGAAATTCATGTAGATCTTGGAAACTAAGAGATGGAGAGAGTTAACCCTAACTAAAAATTCAAAGAACCATAAGAGTGACTTACTCGAGGAGAAGCACCTTTTATCCACCAATAAACCCCTTCGATTTGGCTCCAAAACGAGCCAAGGATCACCCCCAACCCTTGAAAATTACTACTCCCACGTGAGCCATGAGTGGGAAGAAGAATGGTGGAGGAATGGGAAATCCCATGTGGCCCAGTACATAAAAACCCTAACATTAAGTGGCTGCATGGTTACCCCACATGATTTTTCAAACCATGTGCCAATCGTGCGGTTCTTACTATCTCATCTTGGGACTTCCCACATCTTGTCTTCACAGTTTGACAAAACATGTGCATCCTGTGTAGAGCCCACTGTCAAGGATGCACTGTTTCCTGGGTTGGCCTCATGGTTTTCATAGAATGTGTGCATATCATGTGCCCCTACACAACCTCCAGAAAATCCTATTTTTCTCAAAAGAAACCAAAAAAGGAAAAAATACCTAAAAAGAAGGATCATGTTCTTACAAACTTCCCCACTTAATGATATTCTTCCCCGAATTTCCCTAGCGTGGCGTGGAAGAAGAAATCCCAAAAAACTCTGGCCATTGCGCGTGTACATCGGCCTCCCACTTCCAAGTCCCATCCTATACTTGCCCATGTTTCCATATCACTCGCACAAGAGTAACATACCGACCACAAATAACCTTTCTACTGTGATCAGCAATCTGGATATGATGCTCCTCGAATGACACATCCACTTCGATCTCAATCTCCTCATGTAGAAAGACATGAGACGGGTCTGAAAAGTAACATCAATGCTGTAAAATAGGGAAGATGTTGTGCATATCCTAGTACCTTTTAGGTAACTACAACCGATAGGAAACTGGCCCAACTCTCTCCAACACCTCAAATGTCCCGAAATACCTTGGGGATTTCTTACCCTGTCTCCTGATCCTTATGTGCCCCACCCATGGTGTGACATGTAGAAAAAACTGATCCCTGACCACAAACTCCAGAGGTTATCTCCGATGATCAGCATAAGACTTCTATCGAGACTGTGCAGTAGACATCCTCATTAGAATATACTCTATATATTTTGTGGTCTCCTGATCAAGACGAGGTCTCGACAAAGTTGCCTATCCTTCCTCCATCCAATTTAAGGGTGATCGGCATGGCCTGTGGTACAAATCCTCATAAGGTTCCATCTATATAGTTTCCTGAAAAATATTATTTTTGGAAAATTTCACAAGAGGTATATTCTTCTACAAGGAACTTCCAAAATACAGAATGCATGCTTCGAGCATGTCCTCAAGCACCTGAATTGTATGCTCGGACATGCCATCTGTCTGGGGGTGGTAAGCTGTACTCAAAAGTACATGTGTACTCAATACTTTCTGAATCTCCTGTCAGGCCTGAGAAGTAAAATCCACTTCCTTGTTTAAAATGATAGAGTGTGGAACTCCATGAAGCCGTATAATCTATCGGATGTAAAACTATCCCAACTCATCAACATTGAATGTCTCCTTGATCGGAAAGAAGTGAGAAAACTTCATAATCCACTCAATGACGACCCAAAATGCATCATTACCTCTGGGAAGCCTCGCCAAACCGGTGACGAAATCCATCACGACATTGTTCCACTTCCACTCAGGAATGGGTAACTACTACAAAATCACTGTTGGTCCCTGGTGCTCCACCTTCACCTACTGACAGGTGGAACACCTCATGACAAAACCAGAAACGTTTCTCTTCAGACCTGGCCACCAATAATTATGGTGTAGATCACGATACATCTTTGTGATACCAGGATGAACTGCCCAATTTGAGGAATGAAAATCCCGCACTAGATTCTCATGTATATCTACAGGCACCCATATGCATCCCTGGAAATCCAATATCTCATCTTCTCCTAGGGTCCATCTCAGAATATGGTCCTCTCTTGACACGCATTCCCACAAAACTACACCTACAGAATCTAATAGCTGCCTCATTCCAACTCGATCAATAAGAGTAGAGGTAACTGCTATTGAAGAAAGAAAAGTCTACATGTATTTGTTGTGCACATCCAAATTCATCTCAGAGAATAGATCCATAAGCTGTCACTCACTACTGGCATCCTGAAGTACTTGTATCTATGTCCTCCTACTCAATGAATTAGCCACTACATTTCCTTTCCTAGGCGTGTAGGAAAGCTCATTGTCAAAGGAATATAGGTACTCAACCCACCATTTCAGTATCAAATTCAGATTATGCTCTGTGAATATGTACTTGAGTCTTTTTTGGTCAGTGAAAACCAAAGAGTGATCTCCCAGAAGATAATGTCCCCAACAACCTAGGGCATGAACAAAAACTGCCAACTTCAGATCGTGCGTCTGGTAATTCCTCTCATGTGGCCTCAATTGGCGATACTCGTACGCAACGAATCCATCTCCTTGCATAATCACAGCTCCCATCCCAATACCTAATGCATCGTAGTAAACAATATTGCTCTTTCCTGGATCTGGAAAGACTTGTATTGGTGCTGAATTCAACCTCCCTTTCAGCTCCTGAAAGGAAACTCATTAGAATATGACCATAAGAACTTCACACCCTTTTTAGTCAGACTCTTTAGTAGTTCTGCTAAATGTGAGAAGTCCTAAATGAAACGCCTATAGTATCCAGCCAGCCCTAGAAAACTCCAAACCTCAAAGGCATTAATTGTATTCTCCTAGAAAACTACTACCCTAACTTTCTATGGGTCTACTGGCACTCCTGCCTCTGAGATAAATGACCTCGAATGTGAATCTGATTCATCCTAAAGTGACATTTTGAGAGCTTATCATATAACTGATGCTCTCTTAGTGTACTCAAAACAATCTCAAGATGTGTAACATGGTTGTGTTGAGTGTGGCAGTACACCAATATATCATCCACAAAAACAACCATGAAGGAATCCATGTCTAGATGGAACACTTGGTTCATCAATGCCATGAAAACTGCAGCTGCTTTTGTGACACTGAATGGCATAACCATATACTCGTATAGACCATACCTACTCTAGAAGTTTGTAAGAGGTATATCATATGGTCAAACATGCAACTTATGATTACAGAATCTCAATTCAATCTTCGAGAAAACACAGGCTCCTTGAAGCTGATCAAAGAGATAATTAATCCTGGGAAAGGGATATCAGTTCTTGACCATCAACTGGTTCAACTTCCGATAATCCACAAAAAGTTTAAGGGTTCCATTCGCCTTCTTTTCAAACAGGACATGTGAACCCCAAGGATAAGTACTAGGTCAAATGAAACTCTTTTCTTGAAACTCCTGTAACTGCTACTTGAGAACATGCAACTCTGGTGTAGCCATCGTATAAGGAGGAATAGACACTGATGATGCTCTTGGAACAAGATTAATAAAAATGTCTACCTCACGCTCCATAGATAAACCTGAAAATTCCTATGGAAAGGCGTCCCTGAAACGATCCACCACTGGAGGCAAGTTAAACTGTGAAGTCCCCTGGTAACCCAGATATAGACTAGAAATCTGGGCTGTAACTCCTCCTAACCCATGATGCTCTGGACCCTCTCTTCTTTCCTGGACATCCCATTCTCCTCTATGAAGAAACAATCTACCCTATGGTGATATAAAACTCACCGTACATCGATAGAAATTGACGACTGCCTAGAAGGGAACTGACCACTCCTTTATGAGAATGAAATCATATTCTGTCATCTCTTAGAAATAGAGATCTGAAAAAGAAGTAACACCCACCAACCTTTAGTGGGTATTCCTTTCACTAACGTACACTATCCGTCCTAGTCCCCAACGTAGTGTCTAACGCCAAGATATCAGCAGAGGAAAAGATAAAGAGCCTGAGGCTCTCCACAAAAGCAATAGATATAAAGCTATGGGAATCCCTTATATCAAAAATAGACAATGATAAAACTATGGAAACTAGGATCGTACCTTGAACTGTAGGTGGTACAAGATCCTTCTCTTACTAGGTCTTTTCTATTACAATGGTTTGGCCTATTTCAAGGCCCTGTGACCCTACCTGACCGCTCTAAGCTAATCCACCCTACTATCGCTGAAATATCGGTGACTGTACACTACGACCATGACCTCCACCTCGGCCTGAACGGATGGAAGAACATCAGTTCCCAGATCGGTGAGAAACTGGTGGAGCTACTCCCAAATGCGGAGTCATAGAAGAACCCATGTCATGAGATACTGGTGAGAAACCCTGACAGAACTACTGAAGGTGACGTATCATTCCGCGAGATCGACACTACACTAGGTCTCTCTAGCACTGCGACCTTGTATGTACACTCTTCTTACATTGGTAGCATACCACTTGGCTACCATAAGATGTGTCTCGCCTCCTGGGATCACCATGCGTAGACTTCCTACAGCGCTTCCTGCTGTCAGAAGGATGGATGCTAACTCCAGATGTCATTCCGCCATCGCTCATAGATCTAGAATCTCTCATATTTTACTCTGTGATTAGAGCCTATTTGACGATAAATGTGATGGAAGTAAACCGGAATATGTTCACCTGTGATCTGATATCTTGTCTCAGACCATCCCCAAACTACCTTACCAGGAATAATTGATCACCTCCTGGAATAGGTGTGAAGTGCTACAGCTCAGTAAAGTGAGAGGAATACTCTATGACAAAAAGAGGTCCCTGCACTAGACTCATAAACTCCCAGGATCCATCGGACCTCAAGGTCTCCGAATATAAATAGTTAAAGAATATGTGTTTGCACTCGTCCCATTCCATAACCTACTGGTGTCCCACTTTTGAGATCACATCCCACCACCTCTTGGCGGAGTCCCAAAACATATAGGTAGTGAGCGTGACCCTCCTCTCTGGAGGTGTCTCCAGATGCTCGAAGATCGTCAGCATGGATTCTAGCCATGACTCTGCAGCCTAGGGTCCCCCATCCCTTGAGAATGTGGGATGATGATGCTGTTGAAAGACCCAAGTCAAATCTTCCATCAACGGGGCTGGAGGGGGTGCTCTCAGAATGGTATTCATCATCCTCATAAAGCCTTCCCTGAACTGTACATCAGCACCTTGGTCAGGATTAACTTCTGGTTCCAAGACTGACATATTTGAATGATCTACAATAAGTCCCAAATCAGCCATATCCGGGGTCTGATCCCCGCCTAGTGGCTGGCATACAACCATAGGACATCTTAGTGGCATGAATCTGCAAGTTTAAATGCACACCTTAGATCATTATTAACAGGGAATTAAACATTTGAGTATACAACGTGTAGAGAGATTACATGACGCATACTTAAGAAAGATTGTTTCTTCCCAAACCAAAGAACACATGTCTTGTAGTAAAAACTACACGTAGTGTATTTTGGGTTTTTCCAGATAGTAAGCCTCTGAAACTACTCCGTAACACAGAGAAACACTGAAATGAATATTGAAAGTTCCAAATTACAATCCATGGGGGCCCATTCTCTCAACGACTGAAAGCTCAGCATCTTACACATGTTATAAATAAGAAAATACAAGGCGATGATCCACCAAGTTCTTGTTCTTGAGGGCCAATAAAACCTTTGGAACCAAAATTTGGAATTAATCCTCAACAAAACCTTAATCAAACATGACCATATCAAACAATAGGTATTTTTATCAAAGCATCTATTATAATAGCAAGTTTATTCTACACAACATCTATCACAACAACATACTATTGCTAATACACCCTAAATGGTATCGTAAGAATGCATGAAATGTGATTCCTAACATGTTCTTATATGATGCATGAGATGGAAGACCCTCATCTCATCAAGTGGAGACAGAATTAGAACCTCAATAACATCAAGGATAATAGCACAAAACATGTGAATCACCGAATGGTGAAATAAAATCAATTGTAAAATTGAAAACTAGAAAAATTGCAATAAATGAGGTAGATTGAATTTTCCCTATGCACGGGTTAGCTACTCCTGGGCACAGCTTATTACCATGTAATTATTCCTTACAATCCCTGGCTAAAGGATTCAAACAGTAATTCAAGAAGATAAGAGTTCATCTGAAACCACATTGTAACATCCCAGTTCCAAAATCCACCTAGAGGTGCCCCATACCCGGTCGGTCACATGAACTCAAGCACATTTCGGCGAATGCCAGAGGCTACCGACTAAAAGTGAGGGCCTTGGGGTTGATAGTGGGGAAACTATTACCTTATTGGAAGAGTAACAGAGTTGAAATGAAACAAATATACAATAGAGAAAACAGTAAAAATACCAAACAACAGAAACAGTGGAAGACTGATAAAGAAACAACTGGAGCATATATATATAAATAATGCATGATACATATATGTCTATGAAAGTCACCAAACAAGTCAAAATACTGAATAAAGTACTAAAACAAAGTTCAAAAGGAAAATAGATACACAATATCCTCAGCATTACAAGCCTTAGCTTGATCTCATTTTCTCCAGATCCAATTAAATCAAATGCCTAAAGTAGAAGGGTGATTTCCCTTGTCTATACCTGCAACAATATAATCTGTTTTGGCCCAAAATCATGGCTCAAATATGGTGTGAAATGAATCCCAGTATGCAAGCACCACATGATCTGTGCCAAACAGTCAGTGAATATATCGCAGGTAAAAGTACATGAAACAGTAAATAGGAATGTACTTAACATTAAATAATCCACAATTTCAATATCAAGAAGCAATTATCCAGGAAGATTAACAAAATAGGTTACCCTCTGGGAAGTGCCCACAGCCTATCCCCTCTGGTCCTACCTATCAAGTATTAGAAACCCTCTAGGCAGTACACTCAGTCTATCCCATCTGGTTCCGCTTAAGCATAGACTCTCTGAAGAAGCACTCACCGTCAATTCCCCCTATAGTCTCGTATAGTATCTAAAGGCACTTTAAATAATCACTTACACCACATTCAATTTATGGCCCATGTCGAGGAACTACAAACTCTCTAGGGAAGAACTCGATGTAAATTCCCCATGTGGTCTCACATCATAAATTATAAAGACAATACGGAGAATCCCTTATGTCCATTCTCCCTATTGTCTACTACACCAGGTTCTCATGGCCCTGTGTAAGTCAAACAAGTATAGCAATGCATATCATCCAAAGTGAACCTAAATAACTACTTGGCTTGCGGTCTACATCATATCAGTATGTCGGATAACAAGATCACTCCATCTTACACTACTAGGCATGGAAAAAAACAATGCAGCCTAACAGGCTAAGAAGAACCAAACATTCATAAACATAACATGCATGGGAAACACCTCCAAAGCCTATCAATCAACCCTATTCACATACAAATAATCACTACTCACACACACCAAAAAATAAGAAATTAATAGGGTTATAACGGTAAAGACACAATATACCGTTCATGTGTATTGGCGATTTTTCACATACAATTCAAATAGCTTAAACCGAAACGCAAAAACAACCAACCTCTTAGGGTTTGGAGAAATCAACTTCTTCGACCAAACGCGCTCCAAACTGAGTGAAAACCTCCTCGAAACCACCTACAATCACCATCCCTAACATCAACAAGGTCAAACATTAACACACAAATGCAACAGAACCCTAGATCTATATGAAACCTATGTAGATCTAGGAAACAAGAGAGGGAGAGAGGTAACCCTAACTAAAACCTCAATTAACCAAAAGAGGGACTTACACAAGGAGAACCACCTTCAATTCACCAAGAAACCCCTTTTATTTTCCTACAAAACGTGCCAAGGATCTCCCCCTACCTATAAAAATCGTAACACCCACTTGACCCACAAGTGGGAGGAAGAATGGTGGATGAATTGGAAATCCTGAGTGGTCCAAGACTTAAAAACCCTAACTTTTAGTGGTTGCACGGTTACCCAGCAGAGTTTGGGAAACCGTGCGCCAACCATGTGGTTGCTACTGTCTCATCCAGGGACTTCACATAGCTTTCCCGCATGGATTGACAAATTGTGTGCACCCCGAGCAGATCCCACAGTCAAGGGTGTATAGTTTCCTTGGCTAGCAGCACTGTTTTCTCAGACCATGCACCAATTGTGCACCCATGCACAACCTCCATAGAATCCCCTTTTATCAAAATTGACTAGAAAAGGAAAACATACCTGAAAAAAATTTCGGGGTTCATACACGCACTACCTCTCAATGATACAACTCACTCAACATATCTATGATGAAATTATCTCAAATTGGAATGAAATGTGCCACTTTAGTCAAATAATCCACAATCACTTCAATCACATCCTTCTTCTAGGGATTCCTCAGAAGTCACAGAAAAATTCCGTCACCATGTAATACCACTTCTATTCATGAATGGTCAATGGTTCCAAAACACAACCAACTACAAATTCTTATCCATCAAATATTGGCAGGTAAGGCACCTCACTGTGAAACTTACTACCTCTTTTTCTATCCATGGCCACAAATACATCCTTTGAAAATGATGACCCATTTTTTCAAATTAGGATGCACTACCCACTTTTATTCATGAAACTCTCACATCAACTCTTCTCAAATACACGTTGGAACAAACACATAAACATGAGCATAAATGTTTCAACTATCTCTAATTGTCCAGTTAGAAGGTGACTCCAATCCTTTGATGAATTATCGCAAAGGTAAATGTTATGGATCCTCATAATTAATTTCCATAATCCATCATAGATGCTTGGAATCAAAATTCAAGGATGAAAGTCTCACTTTACCTTGTCCATCATTCACCTAAAGATGCATCTCAATAAAAACACCATCATATTCCACTCTGAAATTGATTTATGAATTTCATAATTTTAATTCTTCATACCCAAGGCATATACAAAACTATTTCCTTTTACCAATGTGTAAAACATATTAAAGTCCAAGTATCTCAATTATTCAACCCATATTCACCGATGGAGATTCATATATTTTTTATATAATATTTACATTTTGATTTTATAATTTGTTTACACTATAAAATGTTCCCCCCACAAGTAATTATGTCATCATTATAAGACCTGAACCGCCGCGGAAAATTCAAGATCATGTGTAGGATAATTTCCCTCATGGTTCCTCTACTATCATGACCCATATGGCATAACCCGATCATTATGCATAAATTATGCTATAAGAACAACAACATATGTATAACAGAACAGGGTATATTTCCTACCTCACTCAATTAAGATTAGAATCGGTGCATTTTTCAACCTCATATGTTGTGCCTGAAAGGATTTATCATGTTCTTTAGACCACACAATCCTGATTCCCTTCTTGGTCTTTATTGATAGTGGGGCCACTAGATGAGTAAATTCATTAATGAACCTTTGGTAATATCCCTCCAAAACAAGAAAACATAAAATATTTGAAACATTCTTTGGATGATCTAACTACATAAATTCATGTAGTTTCTATGATTTTATAGACACACCTTCCACTGAAATGATGTACTATAATAAATTATCCCATTAAATATAGAAATGTAATTTGGATATATTTACTTATAACTTATTCTCTTTTACAGTACTCATGATGGTGTCATGATGTTTTTCATGCTTGTCATGGGTATTAGAGTACACCAATATGTGATTAGAAAATACAACCACAAACTGATCTATATATGGGTTAAATACTTCCAGTTAAGGATACGACTAGTAATTCTATTTAACACATAGTCAAAATCACAAACCCAAACCTATCCTAATGAAATAGGCGTTCCCAGATACTCCCTGGGGAAGGACCCCTTATGCATGTCCAGACGACTACAATGGGAGACGACATGGCTGGGATTACACTTGGAATTCATGAAAATATTACTTTTATAATTATTAATCACCTAGACACTCCAGAAGCAATAATCATCGGGGATTATTTTAAGACCACAAACTGAGCACCTTCCACCATTGATAAAAATGATAGTATCGTCATCGAACATGAGGTGTGACATCAAATGGAGGTTCTGCTTCCTTCTGTAAGGGAGGACCACTTCGGTGGATAGACTCTGGTTCAAGAGGCGACTGAGAGCATCCTGCGGTAAAATTAAGTGAATCGGGGAGAGCATGTCCCCTTGTTGGAGGCCTCTTGTGGACTTGGAGAAACTCTTCCCTATCATCCTGGTCCTCTAGAAGAACTCTCGTTAGATTGCTGGAAAAGGCAACATTTCCTTCTGGTTTGTAACTGGGGGGTTCTGTAATTGGCTTTCCTGGCTGTCCTGCTCCAACGATTACCTTGAATGAGGCTTCAAGATATCCCAGGATTAAAAATAATTTTTTTAATAAGGATAATCAAGATCTACTAGAGTTAAATATGTTTAACTATGAGCCAGATAGATGTGTCTTCACACCGTCTTCCTTGGGTTCGTTCAATACGAGGGATTTCTACAAGCTGTCTATTCTTCAGTATCAGCAGGATAACTGGCATAACGGGATGTGGTTCAAGAGGATACCTACTAAACTCAACTATTTTATGTGTTAAAGAAGGATTTATTCTATTGCTATGGATGAAAACGTTAACAAGAAGGGAATTAGTTTTTCACCACACTGTCATTGTTGTATTTCCCGACAAGAGGAGAGTACTAGTCACCTGTTCTTCGAAGGTGAATGGACTCTTGAGGTGTGGACTTTCATTGGCAGTTGTAATGGTTTTTATTCTCTTGATCAAAGGGATGCTTCCTTTTTGGAAATTTGGTTTAATGGTGTGCAGTACTCTAGCATTGAATGGCAGTACATGTCAGTGATTTTCATTCCAGGTTGTTGGTGCTTGTGGAAAGGGTGAAATCAGGCAATGTTCGAAGGGGATCCTTCGTCGGCGAGGTCGATCATTGAATTTTCTGATGGCCATCATTCCCTCTCCATAGCCCCCTCATATCATTTCTCCTAGAAAATGGGTTTGTTGGAGGCCTCCTGATACTGGTTACAAGTTGAACACTGATGGGTCTTTTTTGAATGGCATAATGAGAGGTGGGGGTGGTTCGGGGGGCTGGTAGAAATGTGGTTCTTTATTTATATTCATACTATGGAAATGGACATTCTATCATGGTCGAGGCCAAAGCCATACTCACCGGAATCTCTCATTGTATTCTGTAGAATATTGTTATTTCCCAGGCAGAGAGGGACTCTTTGATTCTTCACAACTCCCTTCATGGAAAAGGCTCCACCCCATTATCATCTCATACATTGGGAGGCAATGAGATACTCTCCTCCTTAACATCCGGGTCTCCCATACGTGGCATGAAGGGAATAATGTTGCAGATTACCATGCTTATTTGGAAGATCAGAGCTCCATCCACACTTGTATCTTGAACCCCATCAGCTTAAGTCCAGAGATAGATAATTTGATAAGAGGAGATGCTCTCAGCCTGCATTATTTTATGCCACACTGACTTTGTTTAATTTCTTGGTCTGTCCTTCCCATCCCCCCTTTTAATAAAATTATGATTTGGATGGATATGGGTGAAATATCTGATTCATCATAGCCATAATGGTGTATTGGTCAACGGAACGAAAACAAAAAAACATATAACCCATATCTTCTCCTGAATTTAGGCTACGATACATCATAAGGTCTCACCCTCACCTGGTGACACCCTGATCTCAAGTGAATTTTTTACAACACTTATTCACCTTTCAGCTAGTTGAAATGGTCACTAATTCTAGTAAGAGGGTATCTATTCTTAACAATAATCTGATAAAGATTCCTATAATCAAAAATTACTATAGTGATACATTATTCTTTTTGGAAAACAACACTTGATATCCTTATGCTGATGTACTCGGATGAATAAAACCTTCATTCTAAAATTCCTCTAACTGAGTTTTAATTGTCTAGATTTCTTAGGGTTCAATTATATATGGAGGAAAATAAAGTGGTTCCGACCCAGGATACAAATCTATCATGAACACAACATATCTCTTTAGAGGAATCCATATAAATTCCCCATGAGGAAAATTTTGGAACTGATCCACTATCAGAGGAAATAAAAGGGGATATACTTTTCTATCATTAATCTTGGTAAAATACACATGGGTTGAGAGGTTACCCAACAGTTGACAAACGGGTCCTTCATGGCTTTCCCAGACTTCCCATTCAATATGAAGGACATACAAGTCTCTCTAAAAAGATTTTAAAGCTACCATATGATGGTAATATTACAAATGGTCAATTTAAAACTCTGTCTAATCTATACACAAAAATTATATAAAATTTCGATATCTCAACCGAAAACATGTCATAGAGAAGATGTTATCCCCCAACATCAAAAACACAACCCTTACACTACTGTGCATTTTCTCCATGTACCCTCAAAGGTGTATCGATCGACATAACTCCATATAAATACTCAACCACTTGTCCTAACACACTTATGATTTGAGTAGAGATAAAATAACGTGATGCATCTATATTAAATAATGGAATTGAAAACATGAAGGATATATGGATCATATCTCAAATAGTCGATGGTCCATCCTCAACACCTCCAGGTGTAGACTGAACTACATGGAGTTGACATGTCCTTCTACACTAGTATTCATCTTGAATTCTAATGATTCACTACCCTATTTATTTGAATGCTCTCACCCCAAAGTACCACATCCACCACCTCAACTAGTATAGCTAGTAGAGCTCTAACTACCTTCAAAATAAGGGGTATTGGACCCCTTTAATTTACTTTTCATCACTATCGAATCTCATTTATTACCCACCTCTAGATGGTTCCTCTAGAAAAACTACACATACCCTATTCTTCTACATGATCTAAAGTCAACTGGTGGTCAGGGACACTGATTGCACATGTGTATCTGATTACCACACTTATAACATAAAACATGATCACTAATTTGAGAGGATAATTCTATATTTTTACTACTATTTCACCCATTTGACTTTTGTTAACCCTCATAACAAAACTCCTTGATGTTGGATGTTTTGTCACTGGGTCTCCCAACTATAACTCTATGTTTACCACTAGAATCTTTCTTGAGATTTCCCATTGAAATAAGGGCCTAATCTAGTTCATCATTAAACCTATTTAAAAATACAATATTTACCTGGTACATAATCCCATATCTCATCCAAGCCTAGAAAATTATCACCATACTCTCCTATTCCCCACCAATGCCAGAAAATACATTTCAAGTCAGTGAAACAACCATCATAATCCATCACTAACATAGACCCATAGGTTAATATCATAAAACAGGCCACCATTTATTATCTCAAATCCTCCTAATAGAAATGTTCCAAAATAATTTCCTTAAAATATTTCTATATCATAATTCCATCATCCTAGTTTTCAACCGGAACATCCCACCAATGCTTCACCTGACCACATAGAATATGAGGCACCAACTTGACCCACCTATCAGAAGGAGACTCATGGTGATCAAGAATCACCTGGATGGACACTATCTATAACTCAGTCACATCCGTTCCACCATCTATAGTAACAGTCATAGGGTGTTTGATCTGGAACTACCTATTCATATCAAACCATCATGGAACAAACCCCCATGGGTCCCATTCCATAATTTATAAAAAATAAGAATATTTCTCATGGAACTTCTCATATCCCCAATTTCCCAAAAAATGGGTTCCCCTACTCCAACATTGGAATAGTATTCTCAGTGACATCCTCTAGTCCCCAAACTGGAACATGATTTCTAGGTGGAATCATCCTAAAATAATAAGAACACATAACATAAAACATATCAAAATCATATAAAATTTCAAAAAATAGAACTACACTAGCCATAAACAACCCATTTCACATGAACTATCCCATAAAACCACGTCACATATAGAACACTACCCTAAGCCACCCCAAACTTGTGTCATGGATAAAATGGGATAAACCAACATACATAATCAAAAACAATTAATTACACACCCTTTTCTAAAAAACACTTTAACAATTAAAACATATAACTTTCTCCTTAAAAACATTTCCCATTCCAAAACATTTTATAGCCAACATTTTAAATTATATACTAATATTTATTATGTGTCATTCATTAACCACCATTTAAATTTATTTCCACTTACCAATTTTCATCATCATTATTAAACATGATTTTCTTCGATTTTTTTTGAAAATAAAAGTCATCAAAACCTTCTTACCCCACAAACCCATATCATGTGTTAGTATCATGATTTATGAAACCCATATCCCTGGGAGCCTAAAATGATTCGTGAATGAAAAACCTCATGCCATTACGTCCATGATCCAAAATCATAAAATAGTCACAAAACACAACAACTGCTATAACCAATGATGAAATATCATTCAATAGTAACAACATGTCTCAAGGAGAACGAATTCCACCCTGGGTACTTGGTTTTTCCCTCATACAGTGGTTACATACTCACAATAACAAACTCATTAGCAAGACCAAATGCTCCATAATCTCTTGTCTACCATGCCCAAATATAATGGCCATATAAAATAATATCCCTAATACATCTTTGTAACTTCTGTTACCCTAAAACCACTAACTGGTTCCCCGAGCTGGGTCACCACATTACCTCAAGTGAATCTCCATGTATTCCTGAATCCATCAATTAGCAGTTAGGGTCTAATTGATCACATGGGAAGACTACACCCTCATTACCATAGTATAACACAATAGATAACATTTAATATAAGGTAAAAAATAATCTCAAACCATAAACATTTATTACTTACCATTTCACAATAAGGTTAGAAACCAAAACCATTAGATACAATTTCCATGTCATGCTTATTATGCCAGAAGTGAAGAAATTACAAACTAAATAAAAATAGTTGAACCCAAAAACTAGGTATTGACTATATGTCTATATCCCTCCTCTATCTTCATCACATTCCCAACTCAACCCCCTATCATTGGCATTTTTCCCTTTTCCAGACCTGCAATTATGAAATCTACTTGGGTACCCAATATGGGCATAAGCAGGGTGTGAGTACAACGTAGTAGGTCACCAAAAATGGTGTGTAAAAAATATACAGCCTTAAGTGGTAGATCATTAAATTATTCAATAAATAACAAGGTAAAAACGTTATTCAGTACCATTAGTTAACAATATTAACTTAAATCATTTTAATCACGCAATCCATTTCCGTTAATTGATCCATTAGTTTGAAATTTACATTATTTACACAAATTCCAAATCTGGTCAATTACCATGAATATGAGAATAATCCATGTTCTCTATCTCCCAAGGGATAAAAATTTAAAAAATAAATACATAAAACATAAATTGGAGCCTCAATTAAGGTAGTCGTGTCCAATGCAATAGTTAGTGGCCAAGATCATATGTTTGACTCCCCAAACCCATTCATTATAGGGTGGGGTTTCGAGCCTCTATACAACCCGGTCCATGGGAGGAGCCCCAATCCAACACCCCACATACCACCAAGATATGTTCGCATTGTTATATATTCATTAAACACATATTCCATGTCAAAAAACCTTATCAAACATTACATATCAAATTTAAAATTAACATTTAATTCAAAACATGAAATATCATCACAACATAACCCATTATCCCATTTATCATTTACATAGTATATTGCATTTAATCCAATCAAATTTTCATACCCAAACCCATTTATAATATTCATCAATTTTTATAAATTATAACCTATTAAACAATACTTCAATTTAAAATCATTTGACTATTTACGCAATTAAATTATAAATCATTAATCATTTTTAAAAAAATCACATTATACCATTTAACCATTTATTCATTTTACCCAAAAATACCTTATTTCATTGACAAATAATGGACACAACTACAAATTTTTACCCTTTATAATTTGAACCATCATGTAAAAACAGTTATCATGGGGTATATTTCAATAAAGAAGGATTTCCGTCTTATTATTATTATTTCCATGTTCTGGAAAATTGGCACACACCTTGGTAGAACAAAGTATTCTAATAAAACATAATGAATCCCATGGGGATCATGAGTGTTCTAAATCATCATTTATCAAACCATTTTACCAAATCATACTATGGTAATAATGTTTACATGAAGGGAAATGAAATATTACAAAAACACATGCACAATTCTATAATAAAACTACGGGATATAACTTATAGACCACTAACCTTGAATCTGATAATGAAATCACAATTAACCATAGCCATAGTTCCGAATTAAATCTCCCAAATAATCCCCAACTATGTTCCACCTTAAAAATAGGTTTTTATGGATTTGTAAGAAGAATAAAGAAACTACAATCCCTAATCCCAAAAAATGATAAAAGAGAAGTCTTAGACTCACTCATTTCATCGATTCACAACTAACGACACATCAAATGGATAATAATCAAAGAAGAATGATCCTTGTGAATGTTTTGGTAGTTTTATTCATTACTTGGGTCAAATGAGGATGAAATGGTTTAAAAACTGTGTATGGAACATAAAATCTTGGGGGCGATTTTTGTAATTTTTCATTTTTAAATGGGTTGCATGGTTTGGAAAATTATACCCCAATCATGCGCCTGCCTCTTCCCAAGTGGGGTCCATGTTTCATGGTTACCTGTGAATTCGATGTGGATTGAAAACTAATTCTCCAACCATGAAAAATTTCATTGCCGAATGTTGCATGGTTTGGCCTCACTCTTTGCATGGTTTGACTAACTATGCATCAACCATGAAACATGCATATGATGGACTGATTTCCCTTTCTTTAGTGTCAAGACCCTTGGAACACCATCGAGATTCACCCTACACTATATAAACATTAAATTAGCTAACATTAAGTGATTAAATCCCAAATTTAAACAATAATGCATCTTAGAGAAGACTAGGATCCAACAGAGACGCCTTGGAGAATGTCTCAAACTCAGAGAAAATATTTTCTGTGTAGAAAATAAGGGGATATTAAATTTAATTTTAAAGGAAAAATTTAGAGTTTTATGCATGGATATAAATTTATCCTAAGGTACCATTAAAATTAAAATTTATTGTGTATTGGGAACATGGTAATTATCCATGAAAATTCCCAATTCTAATGGTAAACACCTAGAACAATGAAGAACATATGATATGATAGTCGTTGATGTGAATGGATTGAGGTATTTATGTATTAGAATTTAAAAATTATCTTGAAAAAGTAATATATTAAGTATATTATGGTAATAAGTATCATGAAACATCTATGGATTTGTCCTCAATGATTTTTCATTAAGGACATGAATGCATATACTGAATGGTACCGATAACAATGAAAATAGAGTTATTGGTAAGGAGATATTTTGGAGAACACATAATTAAGGGAACTATATAAATTAATATGTGTGTGTTTAAGAGTTAATATTTTTTTAATAGGATAAATAGATTGTTCAATTTGATGATGTAAATTTGAGATTATTTTGGACCTTGAAATTGGATAGTGATTTGAAAATAAAATTGTTTAGGTTAATTTTTATGAAGTTATTTAAATTTTGAATTTATAGAATATATTTGATAATATATGATTTTATTTAAAGAATAATTATTTTACTATTTTTTTGGAAATATATATATTTTCACTGTGGTTCTATAGTCATTTAGGTTATTATTATATTCAAAGAGAATATTAGATTAAGGTATTAAAATTCTTTTTTTGTGATATTATTTGTTAATAATTGTAGTTATGTGATAAATTTTAATGTTGATATTAAAAATAATAAGTGATCAAGTGTTTTTTATATTTTTGTTTTTAATTTGTTCAGAAATATTTTGGAGGACCATTATGGTATACAATTTATGGAATGGATTAAGTTGATATTTGGGGATTATTTTTGAGGTTTTTGAGATTAATTTCATGAACTGTCGTAGTGGGTCCCGCATCATGACTCCCCGATCCCGCCTCCAATAGGCCAGGGGTTGGTGACTAGCACCAAGTAGGTATATCATTAACATGGTAGGAATTTAATATGTACCTGTACACAAGCACACATCTCCATTCCCAAAAATGATGGAATGTAAAAAACCACAAAGGCACAAAATGAATGCATACGACTAAACCCAACCAATAGAGTACAATCAATGTAATGTACAGAAAGTAAACTGGTCCTGAATATAAGTCGACCAGAAACAAGATTCTACAAACTAAAAATCCCTACATGTATGCATGGATGTAGGAACTGGGATTGCAGCTCATATCCGTAGCAACACCTTATCATGAAAGGATCTCAAAAAGTTTGGTCTGGTCCTGGTCCACCCTAGAATCCATCAAAGGATCACTCGTCTGCACAAGACACGACACATGTATGCAATGCCCATGCAAGGGTGAGTATAACAATATGTAGTAGGAGACCATGATAACCACATAGAAATATGCGAAGTAAGGTTATAGTTACCTCTACAAAGTATAATTCTACTGAATAAATAACAAGAGAAACAAATCCATATATACTTGAAATTTGCACCAATATACTAGAAACAAGTCAAAATGAACGCATACCCATACTAGGGATTCAATTCGATGATTCCACAAAGCACTCATCCAAGATAACTCACTCCAATAGTCTTATAGCTCTAATGACATCCATCTGATAGGTATTATTCCACTAGAAATTTCAAAATATAGAAAGATGCACTGATAGATCTAAAAAGATAATAGATACAATCATTCTACGAGAACACACTCTTGAGGGGGAAAAGATCATAATAAATGAATGAGGATTGCTACCATTTCCTTGGTTGATATCATGAATCATCTAGATTCACCTGGTATGTAGAGTATCTGCATCATATATGATTAGAAACATCGATACCTAACTCGACCGTGTGTCAATAATGGACAAAGGATCTCGATCTAGGCTTCTCAGAGGGATACATGACTCTATCCTGGGATGTCCTTCTAAAGGGATCATACTACTATGAATGTAAGTGATACATTAAAATCAAGGAAATGATAAATAGAGCACTAACCCAAATGAAACATGTCCAAGGAATGGTGGACAAGAGGATCAAGAAATTTTCTGAGAAGTACACGACGTGTAGAAGGGTCAAATCTCGTGTCCTCTGACCCGAGGTACTATATGTGTACATCATCCCGTTTCTTCAGTATTTCCTATTAGAATAAGGTATATACAACATATAAGATAATGAAACATCATGTCCCACTATCTGGGGAAGACTCCTAGTATGTTGGCCATGTGTCTGTACACGGTATCAACCCATGTGTCCCAGACCGTGTACATGTACATGGACTAGTCCGCATATCCATCCGTGTCTGGAGGGGTGGTGGAGTAAATGTCATGTAATCAACCTCATTTTCAGGTATCTTCTGATATACATGATGAGTCCACATAAGTACCCACACATCATGTGATGATGGTCACACATGGCGTGATGATGGTCACACGTTGTGTTAGTGCTTCCAATCACATGGAACTCCATCCGCCACTGGGTGGGGTCTACACGTCATGCCTCTATGGAGGCACGTCATGTTATTCTCTAGGTGTAGTGAAAAAACCCATGTTTCTGACCTGAAGGTCCCACAATGCATGATCATCAGAGAACACGTTGTGTTCTTTGGAAATTTCCAGAACATGATGTTCTTCATCACCCCACCTCGAGTTATCCTCTGATCATTGATCTGGTAGTTCGATATCTTCAAAATTCATGGTTCAAAGATACCCCATACTAGAATTGCAAAATCAGTAAGATTCGGGTGTCTTATCGGACTTGAACACATGTTTTGATCCAATGGCATGAAGAATGGTGAAAGAACGATTTCCTCTAAACCATGTCAATTCGTCTACCGCCATATTTATCACACCTTCATTGAGATGTTGCAATGTAGGATCTCCAATTTGGGATTTTATTGTTGTGAAACTAGTTCACAGTGATTTATTGTTCATCGCCCCTTGAAAAATGGGAAGAATGGGGGTAGGGAGGGAATAAATCAACAAATAAACGGGGAATGTACATCTAGAATCATTCATCATGGTGTCAATCCACTCTCATTAATATTATTAACATGATAATCAAAATGAAAATTGAACAATCATTATAAAAACCAATTTCTATATAAAAACCCTAAAATAAATGGAAATCAACACAATCCTGCAAGATCAGATGATCCATAAATCAACTAGTTTGTGTGTTGATCCACATTCACCGTTTAATTCAATAACATGGAATAAATAAATCAAAACAACAACCCCTACCATGATACGTTGGACGGAAGATTGTTTTGTCGTTCTCGTTGGTGAGTTTTGTCGAACTCCAATAAGCATAGGTTGATATCACTAGCACCATCTGCCAATAGTTCCTACTCCACTACTCCAACGGTTGTTGTCAATTATTAGTTTTATGCGGCTAACATTATGAATTTTCCATAAGAAGGAATTTATTGAGGTAATATAGGTTGTTGATTCATTAAACGATTTAATATAAAATAGATTATTTATTTTATATTATTTCCTCTAAAACGTCTAAAAAATAAATTGCACATCTGACCGATACTGAACAATGTTAGGTACAACTAAAGAAAAAGTCACTACTCTTAACACAATGGTTCCCTTAGATTTCTAATCTAATATTCTATCTTAAAGTTATTACAATTTTTCAGTAAAACCCTTCACACATTCTATTTAGTGTTTAAATTATTTCAAACATTTAATCTGGGAACTTAGAGAATCTAAATCACATTCCATCGCAAAGCCTAATCACAAAATAATTCCATATAATATTTAAAAAAAATACAAAAAAAATACCGAGACATGACATTATCCCCACCTTAGTTCTTTTACATCACTGAAAAGACAAATCAAAAGGCCACTCAAACAGTTGTGGGTACTGCGCAGGAATATGTGCCGCCTACTCCAAAATTCACTCCTAAATATTCACATGATTCCACCATACACGCACTAGGTGAATCTATCTCCCACAATGGATTATATGTGGTCGATATTCAATCTCCACTAGGTACTCTATAAGGTAACTCCATCCTCTATGTGCAACTCACTATAGTCGGTGATGTGTGATGAGTCAAGCACGTACCTCCTCATCTGTGACATGGGATGAAATCGTGTAAATTGTGAAACTATGGTGGTTGAGCAAGGCGGTACACCACATCTCCAACTCGATGTAGTATCTGAAAAGGGACAATAATACTCATAGATAGGTTGCTGCCCCAACCAAAACTCTAATAGCCTCATAGTGCTGATACCCAAAGGAAGAAATTTTCACCCTCCTCAAACTCCATAGGTCTCTGTCCTCTATCAACATTAGACTTCTTCCATCTCTCTGCAATCTTCATCAACTCCTGTATGATCTACACCTTCTTAGTGGTATCTTTTACTAGCATCAGGCCCATGAGTGCTAACTCTCCAGGGTCGGTCTAGTAGAGTGGTGACCTGAAGGGTTTCCTGTATATGGCCTCGAATGGTGTCATTCAAATAGTGGATTAATAGTTACTATTATACAAAAACTCAACCAGTGGATGTTGGTCTTCCCAAATGTGACCAATGTCCATGAGATATGCCCACAACATATCCTCAGGAACCTGAATGGTCATCTACATAAGATCATTGACATGAGGATGGAACATCCTTCTCATGTGTAGTTGTGTCCCAAAATCCTCTTAAAATCCCTTCCACAGCTGGGGTGGGAATTGCACGTCATGATCAGATACTATCATCGAAGGGATTCCATGAATTCAAACAATCTCCTGCATGTAGAGGAATCCAATTCTCTCTACAAAAATCCTCTCTAATAGCTAGGAAGTGGGACATCGTGGAAAGTCATTAAACAATCACCCATATAGAATCATGTCCTTTTGAAATCTAGTGAAATCCCATCACATTGTCCATCAAATATTCTATCCCTCTTAAACTTTGGATCTTTTAGGGGACACGTAAGGCATTGAGGAACAAACTCTATTATTGACTTTGTTATACGTGTCCACTTGGATGTACCACCAAGTGGGGATGTAAGAACCTCCCAGAAATCCTCCTCCTGCAATGCCACTGGCACAACTGTGCATCCTGTGAAAAGGAATATGTTCTCTCTACATTGAAAATATCCATCAATACCATGTCTTGTGGATAATTGGGCAAGAAAATTCTCACAGTCTACATCCCCTACATGTGCCTGCCTTACTCACTCTAAGATTTGAGGGGTGACAACCATTGACTGAAGATATGTTGCATCATCTCCATCCATGAAGGTCAACTATAGAAAGGCCAAATACTCTATTACCTCACTAATTAGTTGTGAACTCGATATCCAACTAAGACAATCTACCAAAACATTCCCCTTTCTAGGAATATAGATGTTCTCAAAGTCGTGATCTTGTAGGAACTATAGAAATCGCCTTTTCGGAATATTTAGATTCTTTTATGATAATTTGTAATTGTGGCTCTTATGGTCAGAGTATACGATAAACCCCTCACCCATCAGGTAGTGTCACCACATCTTCAAAGCGAAGACTACCAATTCCAATGCGAGATCATGGGTCGCATAGATCTGATCATGCAGTCATATATAGAGAGAACCATAAGAAATCACTGCTTGTCTATACATCAATACACCACCAATCCCAGTCTCTGATGTGGCACATAAAACTACATACTCGACACCTTCTTCTTGAAATTTCTCGAATAGTGTGATCATAAAAATATTATTTAACTATTGGAAATACTAATGGCACCTCACCATCAATAAGAAATGCTACCCCTTTCAGATTGAGGCTATCATTAGTGCTAATATCTTGGAGAAATCTGGGACAAATATCTTGTAGTGTCTTGCTAGACCAAGGATGATCTGCACCTCTATCTCACTCAGGGTGGATCCCATGTTATCACTTCCTCAACCGTGGCTGGTTTCACTACTACTCCATCTATTGAAAAGGCATGTCCCAGAAAGTGGACCTCATGTTTCCATAACTAGAACTTCGAGAGCTTCCCATATAACTGATGTTCTCAGAATATGTCTAGAACCATATGAAGGTGTCTTCAGATATTCTTCTACGATGCTGAGTACACAAGGATTTCGTCGATGAAGACCACTATGAAAAGGTATAAGTACAGAAGGATGATCCGGTTAATAAGTTCCATTAACACTATGGGGGGATTATTCATTAAGAAGGTCATCAGCATGTACTCATACTGACTATAGTGGCATATAAAAGTAGTCTTCGATTTATCATCTTCACATACTCATAACTAGTGGTATGGTGATCAAAGGTCAACCTTAAACAAACATTTCTCCCCTCTTAGATGATTAAAGAGGTCATCAATCCCCGTCAATGGATGATTGTTATTCATGGTTACCTAATTCATGTGTCAGTAATCCACCCACATCCTCAAAATCTAATGTTCCTTCTTGGAAAAAAAAACTGGAGGTGTCCAGGTTGAATCACTAGATCTTATGAAGCCCTTTCTCTACAAATCCTCCAACTGGACCCTCAACTCTTGAAGATCATTGGGAGCCATCTGATATGGTGGTCAGGATATTGGTGTTGTCTCATGGATTATGTCGATGAAAATGATGATCTCCTAGTGGGGAGATAATCTTGGGACATCTTCTAAAAAGACGTCCTCGTACACCACCACTATAGCTGAGAATTGAAAGCTCACGACATCTACAGCTCCAAGCGTAAGGAAATACAACAGATGAGTGATCGACTTCACCCTCCCATGCATGAGCCCATTTTTTTTGCCTGGGATTCCATTTCACCAACCAAGGAATACATCATTCCATCACTACAGAAACACTACACTCTTCATCTAATGAAACCAATCTGGGCATGGACTGATGATATCCATTCGATAGCGAGAATTACGTTGTATGGCCTTGATGATTCCAAAAAAAGGATCCAACCAAAACTCTCACCTCTAAGGGATAGATCACGCTATCTACAAAGATGTGTGATCTTCGAGTATCCTCATGTAGGTGTCTCCCAGCTTAAGGGTTGAGTTGACGACTCTATCGGAATGTCAAGACTTCACACAAGACATGAGGAGAGGAAGGAATGACTAAAACCTGGGTCTATAATAATGGTATCTATGTTTGAAAATACGTAGATCGTACCTCGAATCAAACCCTGTATCCCTGGTTTTTATGCCTTGACTACATGCAGTTGTCCCTTCCCCTATGCCCTAGCTCCCTAACCCAGGTGTAGACCTCCTCGGGGTTGGGGTGGTAGTAGATCAAAACGTAATCAGCCACCTGCAACTATCCTTGCCCCTCTACCACATCTTCCACCTAGAAGATTTGTATCCTCCACTATCTACCTCTACATCAGTGGTCCATCCACTGCCTCCCATTCACCAGCTCTACGTGTTGGATAGTCTCTATCAAGATTTACTCTACTGTCGCATGAGTAGTATTGCTTCTCCCTAGGATGATTGGATCCAGCCTGAGAGCCTTGGACTATCGATCCACTATACTAGGTCCTCTTGCGGCATCTCCCACATCCTGATCCTTGTTCCTGATTTCAGCTCCCTGTTGTCAAGGTCTCCGCACTCGTCTTCCTTCTGATAACATCCACGAGCTATCTCTACTTTACTAAGAATCATCAATCACCATGGCCCACTCAAGCACTCCATCTTAAGTCTAAATACATAGAGGATCAAAACTAGCTTGGATGTCCTATCATGGACCTCGCTCGAAGGTCCGAGCTCAGATATACTGGTCTCTAACAATATCTATCAAGTAAATGGTATGGTAGGTGAACCTCGATGAATATTCATTCATTGTCAAACATCACAAATTGGGCTAATGAATCTCCTAGATATTCACTTATCTTAGCGTTACTGGAGAGAACTCCTCCCAAAAGGGTCACTAAAACTGCGCCCATGAAAGAGTCTCCTCATAGTGAGTCTGTGTGGTCAAACTACACCATCGTCCCACCGAACCCTATAGAAGTCCCGCTCATAAGACCACCATCTGGTCTTTGGGTGTCCTCATTAGAAGGAAAACTCTATTAAATCCCATCAAGATAGTCATCGACCACTTGACGGTCAAGATCACCAAAGAATTTGAGGGGAATCTATCACTAAAACTCATGGACCGCACTCAGTCTGTGCTCCTCATCTATTGGTTCTGTAGGTACCACGTGCTACTTCACTGGTGGGGGTATATATAGAGCACCACATTTAGGTGACTCTTAGAGAACTGGTCCCTATATCGATGCCTCATCACTGAGGGGGTCATCCTCATAATCGAGCTACTGAATCCTAGTGGGTACATGTCATAGAGTCATCCTCTAAGGAAACAATATGTACCATGGTGAATTTGTATGTCTGGATAGCTGGCACAAAGGATATAGAAAACACAACCCATTATTATATGATTCCTGTACCATTATATAATTTCCCCATAACTAGTGTTTTATGTACTAAGTCAAAAAGAAGGATACCAGGGTCCTAGTGTATGGATATATCGACTGCCTGCAACAACACTCAAGTCCCAGGCCAAAAAGATAAAATCAAAACAATTAACACTATTTCCCAAAACCATTCTCAAAGAATTTTGGTTCTTTGGTAGAGCTGGCCATCTCAGATACCACTCTATCACAACCCGTAACAGTGGGCCCAGTGTTGTGACTCCCTAAGCCCACCTCCAATAGGCCATGGGCCGGTGACCAACACAAAGTGGGAATATCACTAACATGGGAGGCATTGCATATATACCTGTACACATGAACACATCTCCAAGACCACAAAATATGGAAAGTGAAAATACACTAAAGAACAAAATTAATGCATACAACTAATCCAAACCAACATAGTACAATATAAGTAAAGTGTAGAATGCAAACTAGGCTAGAATACAATCCCACAAAAAACAAGTGTCTTCAAACTACAATATTCGTCATGTAAGAATTAATGTATGTACAAGGAATAATACTCATAGCCGTAAGAACACTTTGGCTAGAAAGGAACATAGAAATATCAGTCTGTTCCTAGTCTTCCCTTGACTCCATCAAAAGGATTCTTGTATACACTAGATATGACACATGTGGGAAAAGCCCATGCATGGGTTAGGATAACAATACTTAGTAGGGGTCCATTAAAACATAAATGAAATACGCAAAGTAAAGGTACATTCATATCTACCCATTATATGTCTGTTGAACCTATAACAATAGAATTACATCCAGATATACACAAAACCTAGACCCCTAGACTAGAGGCAAGTCACAACAACCACATACCAAAGCTTGGGATTCAGTTCAACGATTCCACAAAGCACACGTCTGGGAGAACCCACTCCATGAGTTTGGTAGCTCTGATGACATTTGTACCATAAGTATTTTTCTTTCGAAAAATCCATGAGAGAGATATATTTACTGATAGATATGAAGAAAGAATAGTTACACTCAATATGAAAGTACTCACTCCTAAGTGGGAACAGATCACTATACATGGATGAGGATCAGTACCAGGTCCTTGGCTGGTACCACTCATCCATATTAACATTAAATGTATAGGATCGACATACTATAATATTAGTCATGTTGATACCTAACTCAACATAGGTTCATTAATCGACTGGAGATCTCACTTGGGGCCACACAGAGGGATACCAGCCCATATCCTGGGTAGTCATGCTAAAGGGATCCTACTCTTCTGGTTGGAAATGATTCTTTAACTTCAAGGAAATTATCAAGGGGAACTAACCCAAACAAAACCTCTCCGAGGAATGGTGTAAAAGAGAATCATTCCTTGTACATATAAGTACATGATGTATAGAAGGGTCACACTTTGTGTCCTCCGACCCTGGGTACTCCCAGTGTACAATGCATCCCATCGTAAGGAATGTCGTGTAGAAAAAGGCAATCACTACGTGTAAGATAAGGACATGTCGTGTCACACTATCTAGGGAAGACTCCATGTACGATGTCCATTTGCAAGTACACGACTTCAACATGCATATCCCACACCATGTACCAGTACATGGGGTAGTCTGCATATATGCCCGTGTCTGGCCATCTGGTAGAGTACATGTTGGGTACTACACCTCATTTCTATATATCTTCTTAAATTAACTCCAAGTCCGCATAAGGACACACAAACCTTATGGCGATGGTCACACGCCATGTTAGTGCTTCTTGTCGCACAATACTCTATCCACTACTTGGGGGTCTACACATCGTTTATCCAAGAGGCATGCCGTGTTCTTCACCGGGTGTAATGAGAAATCCCTAGTAGCTCTATACCATCCCCATAGGGTGTGTTCGTGAGAGAATACACTGTGTTCCTCATGAATATCCAGAATGTATTGTTCTTCATCCCTGCACCTTGGGTGATCCTTCGATCTTTGATCCGGCTATCTGATTTCTTCACAACTCAGGGTTCAAGGTCGCCCCATCATAGAAAACCTAAATCGGTAAGTTTCAGGCATCCGATAGTCCACGAAAACATGTTTTAATCCACCTACATGAAGAGTGGTCGAAGAAAGACATCTGCTAAACCATTTCTATTCGTCTGCCACCATCTTCATCGCACCTTTGTTGAGTCATCGCGATATTGGATCTCCAATTTGGGATCATTGTGCTGGGAAATGGTTTCATAAAAATATGTTGTTTGTCGCCCTGTAGAAAACGTGAAGAACGCAGGGTGGGTAGAGAAGAAATCAACAAACAAAAAAGGAACTCAGATCTACCATCGTTTGTCATGGTTTCAATCCGGTCTCATTATAGGTTTAACTATAGATTGAAAAAAAATCAAAAAACATCAAAATACAAATTCTCGAATCAAAACACCAAAAGAAATGGAAAACAACACCCACTCACAAGAAATCATGATTTGCAGATCTACCAGTTTGTGGGTCAGTTTTCATTCATTGTTTAATTCCAGAATGTGGAAGAATTAAATCAAAACAAAATCCCCTACCTCGATATGATTGAAGGATGATCACTGCATCGCGCACGTTGGCGAGGTTCATCAGACTCCAATGTGCGTTGATTGATAGCTTTAACGTCGTCTTCTAATGGTTCCTCCTCCTCCGCTCCAATGGCCATCATCAAGTCGCAGGGTTATGCTACTAACAATATGAATTTTCTATAAGTAGGTATTTAATGAGGTAAAATAGCTTGTTGCATCAGTTAAATTTTTAAAATAAAATAAAATATTTTTTCTATTTATTTTAAAATTTCCACAAATTATCATTCGCAGCTAACATGTGCTGAACAAAGTTAGGCCCCACCTAATCAAAAGTCACGACTCATAATGCAAAAGTGCCCTCAGAATTATTATCCGAGCATCCATTCAAAAGTTATTTCATTTTTTTTCAGAAAAACCACTCATGCACGCTATTTAGAGTTTAATTTATTTCAAACGTTTATTTCGATCAATTTGGGCCAAAGAATTTTATGTCATCGCAATGATTTGTATCGAAATAATTCCATATAATATTTAATAATTATACATGTAACTTTTAAGTCATTACAATCATATATTATTTTCATCCATATTGATTACTTTTCATAAACATTTTTCTATTGTTTAATATTTTGAGATATAATTAATGGATAGTAATTATTTTATTTATCATATGATCATTTAAAGTTAATTATTCTATTTAAATCATGAAAAATAATTCTTGAACATTAATTTCAATGGTTAGAGATAAAGTACAAATTGATCAAAGCATAAGAAAAGGGTGGAATTGTGTTTCTAAAATAAAAAAATTTATGATGTAGTTTTTTATTATATTATATTTCATTAAAGAAATGGAATCATTCAAAATTAGGGAAAGGGATATGAAATTTTATTATCCTGTTACCTTTATTTTTGATGAATCGATTTCCTTTCCACACACACTGATTTATTGTTCTATGGTTGTTAAATTTCTCATGCCCATATTCTCTATTAGTTTATGGATTCTAGTTTTATCTTTATTATCGATACATTAACTACCAAAAAACGTTATTATTATCAAATAACCTGTTTATGTGTCTTTTCAAGGGGCATATATGTTTCCCACTTTCACTTTTCAATGGATGTTTTATTATCCCTTTATACAATCTGGGTTTTCATAAATGGTATTATCTAATAGTGAACATTGGATTAATGATATAAATTTTTTAGGGAGAAATTTATTTAAGGGTAAAGAATGAATCAATATAGAAAGTTTGTTTAAAATAATAATAATATCAATATCCTACATTACATGAATCACTGAAATTTAAGTGAATTAATATATATATTAAAAATTATTATTTTTTAAATGTTACCACGCCACTAAATTCATTGATATGAATACGAGTAACTGAATTATAACAAATATGTATAATGGTATTACTAAATATGAATTTATTTATTAGTTCATAAAAAATTATCCCTTGATTTTTTGTGATTATAGTCTTTGTTTCAAAAAATACATTTTCTTCAAAAGTGATTTTTATAACATTTCATGTATGGAAATTATAATTAAATTATTCAAATTTCAGAAAAATGTTTTATAAAATTAAAATCATTTCTAAAAAAAATAAATTAATTAAATAATGGTTCTATTTTGTGTGTATTTTTTAAATGATTGAATTAAAATGAATATTAAAAATACTGATTTCTTGAATACTCTCTTTTCTTTTCATTAATTATGTTTATTTAAAAGTAATGTTTTATTTTATATTTGGTATAAACTTGAAAAATTTTCTATTATATATATATTAATATAATTAATTCCATTTTAATTAGTAAAATTCCTAATTTTGATATAAGATAATTTATATGGTTAATTTTTTTTCAAATAACTATTTTTTGTTACGTTTATTCATTTTTGATAAAATTGATTTCTAAAAGATTTAGAAAATTTATTTTCAAAAATAAAATAAATTATTTAAATCATTATTTTTAAAATATCAAAGAATGAATGTTTCCAAATTTTATTGATTTTTTTGGATGAATATTGAAAAATACTGATTTGTATTAGGAACTCTCTTGTCGTTTAAAAATGCTACTTTGTTATATTTTTTTAAATGGTTTTAAAATTTTATTTATCTATATAACATTAATACAATTCATATTTAGTATGTTGGAATGATTTTTATGATGTCTTTTTTATAAAATATTTTCATATTTAAGAAGTTATTTTGTTGTAAAACCACTTTTTGTCGAGTTTTATGGTGTTATTTATTAATTATATTCTACCAAACTTCTATGTTGTATCTTTTAAAATGGACTAAATATTTTTAATTAGAATAATTAATTTTATTTTATATCGTCTACATAAATTTTGGTTATAATTAGTAGTAAAAACAATATAAATTTGTTACATTAGTTTTGGTTAAAATTTGTTTATATTGAGTTTAACCAAGAGCTAAGGTTAGGTTTTCCAATTATTCATATCTAAATACTATTTTATGTTCATATTTACACCTAATGATATCATCATTTTTAATATCTACCCATTTGATGCAATGTTAATTGAATATGACATTATTTTATTTTTATCTCTTATAAAATTTCAAGTGTATCGCCTCCCCCACTTATAATAGGACACCCCATTTTTTCAAATATTTACACCACATTGAGCCATATAGATATAAAATAATTAATTCAGTTTCCTTATAGACTTAGCCATCCCTAAATTAGAATTTATGGTATTCTTAAAATTCCATTACAAGGGTCCTTAACAAAGGTTCAATGGGAGGCTAATCGAGAAAGAGGTAATCAACATAACCAAGAACTTTCAAGTTATATCTTCGTATACCAACTCAAAATTCATGCTATTAAACATAAAATAATAAATTAATTATCCTAAATAAAAATAAAAGATATTATTATTATGAAATCTCAAATATCCCCCTTCTCTTCCATCCAATGGGATGCGAAAGTATCAGTCATATGTTTCGGTGGACTACCACAACCACAAAGTAATACAATTAATTTTCCATTGCCATATTTAATGGAATGTTATTATGTTCTGTTTAAATTTTATATATGATATTATTTAAATAATTATTCATCCAGAATTATTATTTCATATCAAACTTTTTACCTTCCAATCTATTGGAAAACTATAGTGTCAGTTGTGTGTGTATGGGCTACCTGATCCATGAAGTTATGTGATTTGTATTTAATTTCTGATTTGCATGGATCTTATTACAAAAAAATGTAATTTATATAATATATATGATATAATATTTATTATTTAATTATTAATTATTATCTTCCTTTTTCGATTCCGTTAGTAAAATATTGAAATCATTGTTAATACATATGTTGGGCCTACTATCTCTATGAATGATGTAATCAATTTTTCTATCTATACCTTTTATGGAAGAATTTAAATTTACATATAATTAATATATATGATATTTAAAACAATAATAATACATAATACAAGATGGAACCATGATAAAATTACATGTACAACAACTAATGAACCAAAATTATTATTAAAAATTAAGTTGTTAAACACTAGAAACGATGATTCTAAAAAATGAAATGTTAATAAATGTGTGTTAAAATGTTATTAGTGGGTCATATATGATATTATATGTATTTGAATTATTATATTATAGAATTATAATAAATTTAAAACTATTATATTGGAGTTTATAGTTCATTCTATGTAACTAAAACTGTTTTTCATGGATTTTAATCTAATTTTTTTGTTAGACACGTGTCATTTTCACCACTTTTTAATTTTATCTAATGTATTTTCTTCCCTATAATTTATTTTATTATTATTCTAATGAAAATTACAACTATATAAATATCTATTTAATTTTTCCCTTCACATGAGGTTTTTATTTGAATATTACAAAAGTGGAAATAGAATTTTGTTATAATATCATTTCTATCAAATTGTTTACGATCATGTTTTTTGTGATGATATTTTATGACCGATAACTGATGATTAAAATGAATGTTTTTATACTATATTTATTTTTGGATGTTAATTTTTTTACTACCATTTTTCTCTGTTTATGAGCACAAAATACAAAAAGAATTTTTTATGCAAAACTTGCTTCATTTCTTTCTTCGCTCAAAAATATTTTTCCTTCCAAATCCATGATTTATAAAAATTATTTCAAGAATGTTTTTATATTATCCTATGATTTATTAATTTAATTTTTACAAATGAATTATTCTCTAAAAAGTTTTGAAATGTAACAATATTTTGGTTTTCAAAATAAGTAACTTTTGGCTTTTTTAACAAAAATGTGAAATGATTTTTTTAGAATACAATGTATGAATAGAATTTCCGATGACCATGATCACATAGTTATTTGAATATTCAATTTTAGAGAATTTATTTTCAACGTTGTTTTTTTCTATAATAAATTTAAATTTTTAGATATTAAGAAAATAGAAATGAAAAAGGGAATTTTCTTAAAGAAGTTTTCAAAGTGATCTTTTAGATGAATTTTGAATTATGATAATATAATTTGATTTTAAATACATTTTACATAAGATATTATCCAAGGAGAGCATAATTATTGTTTCTATAGATGTTTAATAATTATTATTTTTTTGTGAAATCTATTGTCATTTACAAGGGTTATGATATTATAAAATGTTTAAATGTATATGATACACATTTAATTTCCATGGGTGATGATATTTAATGAATGATTTGTGATATTTTAGAATAAATTTGAATGAATAATGTTTATGTGATGGGCGAGCCTAGAGTTATTTATCCCTTAAATGAAATGGGTAATTTCATGAGATAATAAGGACTGGAATGAAAATATAACCCAACCTATTGAGGGAATATCTCCAATATTATTGTCTTGTGAGTGAACGTTGACTAAGAATACGATAGAATTGTTTTTGACTCACATCCACAATGATGGTCTTGGTAATGATCTTTCACTACGAATTATTTTTCTCTGATTAATTGTATTCCAAATACATATATAATATATCAATGTTATTCTCTCCTAGTTCATGTTCTTTGATTCCATTATGAAACATGACTTATAAACATCCATGGTTTATTCTATGATATAGAATTATGATATTTTATATATAGGATATTATTTTATAATTTTATTCTCATGTTATTTTACCCTTATTCTTAAGTTATATTTATGTGTTCATTGATATCCCTTTGTTTACCATTATTTAAAATTTGAGATCTCCCTTTCTTATGTTTCATTTTCCCAAGTTATGAAAAATGTTTTTAAGTATGATACAACTAAAAATGGTTCTAGATATAAAAAACATATTGGGATATAATGTATATAACATATTAAAAGGTTAATATTGTATATATATTTCATAAAAACTTTTAACTATATGATTCTAAACACGATCGTAATTATTTGTATTGAATATTCATCTATTAAGATGTGATATTTATTTATGAAATGTATGGTCCTCTATAAGTTTCATGTAGAGAGATAATTGGGAATTAGCTGATTCCCCTAGTGGATGTCATGGATGATGGGGTGCCTGGTTGCCGGCTTAGGTTAGTTGAACTCTCTTGTGAGGATTATTTGGATATTCACCCAGTTAGGTGTGCAAGGCATAAATCTAGTGGTGCTGACTTAGGAATCACGTAGAGTAATTTATTGACGTTGAACCCCATTATGAATTTTATAAATATGTGAAGCGGGTTCGTAATTTGGAGTACTCTAATAAAATATAATAGGCCCTTCAGGGACACACATGGTGTGGTCCTTTAGGGGGAAAATACCCACTGAGGTGACATGGTCTCGGAACATGAGAACTCACTTGAGAAGGATTCATCACCTTTCGGTTATTTACTACATAGTAGTTGTTGTTTCTTATAATTATTAGAATCATAAATGGAAACAAATACACCATGTTTCTATATTTATCATTATTTTTTATTTTAATATCACATATTGGGGATGATTATAAAACTTCTATGAGTACATTATGAAATATAGGGTTTACATGAATTATTCTCCTCTGAATAGAAGTATGGGATGGTTCTTGTTCAGTAAATGAATTCTAGGTTTCTAAATAACCATCGATAACCCTCTCAGTTTATCAATTCCCATCAACAAGACATTTAAAGCATTAACAAATAAAATAAGTCTCATGGAATGAGTAGGATAGTGTGTAACACCCCGAGATTTTATGAAAAATATTCTTTTTAATTTCATTAATGTCTTGTGTTGTAAGCTACACTAAAAGGAGCTTGCACAACACGCATCCCTAACTTGGCGTGCATTACACGCAATCGCGACCTTCTACGATAGTGTGTGTTGTACGCAATACTGAGTTTTTCTAAACAATTATATGTTATATAAACTAGGCGTTATAAATAGTAATACCCACTTTTTAAAATTTTATAAATTTTATATCTCAAAATGGACTTCATTTTTTGATTCGGAATATCAAAATTAGCCCAGGGTGAAATTTTGGTATTTTTCTGAATACATTCTATTTTTGATCAATAGTGAAAACACCGGGTTACTATTTAAAAAACCGACTTTTTATTTAAATTTATTTTAGGTCATAATTTATACATAATACCTTTATAAGTTCAAAGTAATTCTTTGGAGTCATATAATAATAATTTTATATATATAAAATTTATTGAACTTTTCATCGTCTTTTACCCACCTCCTAGGAAAATTTAGAAAATCACATAAAACGTAATTTTACTGCTTCTGTGAGTGGAATTTCAAAAATCTGAGAGACATAGTTAAAATCAATGTCTAAAATTTGGTTCAATGAGATGAAAATAATTATTGTTGAATAGTAACTTTTTCCTTTTTTTCCCACGGTTAAAAGTAAATAGGGAAATTAAGCATAAAAATGTTTTTATTATTACCCTAACACATGTCCTAATTCTATTGGAAAAATGTAATTCGACCCAAAACAACCTTAGGAATAAAATATGACCATTTAGGCCCACATGGATTAGATTAGGACATTTATTATTAATTTATTTAAAGAAGGGTTAAAATAGTTAAAATCAATGTTTAATAACTAAATCATTTTTAATATAGGGTTATACATAAGATAAATTCAACTATAAATATTCATTAGAAAGATAAAAATATTTTCTACATAATGGTATTTTATTTGTAATTTTTAGACATAAAATATTTTAATTTATTTATGACACAATGATTATGCAGTAATTATGCTATTAATGAAATATTGACATAATTGATGTTATAAATACCCAAATAAATGAAATTTTAGACTTTTTATGAATTAAAATAATCTTATAGGTTAATATGACATCTTAGTAATGATTTAAGTAATGTTTTTCGAAATAATAATTTTGTTATGATTTTCACAAAAAAAATTATCAAATAGTGTCAAAATTGACATAAAATAATTTTTAAAACAAATATTATATTATTAATTGTTATTATTTTACTAAAAATCTGAGGGTCGTCAAGATACTTATATCATGATAGGCTTATTATTAATGGACCAAATGGAGGACTCTTGGATGTATATGGTATGTTTATTAACTATATAATATAAAAATAAAATGTGACATGGTAAATGTCAATCTAATTAACTAAGAGTTTAAACTAAAAGATGAGGCTAATATAATGACCTAAACATGTCTAAATTCTATTTGATGAGAGGATTTAGACCCATCACCACCTTAGATTATAAATAAATTAAATTGGAGCTATTAAAAACCAAATATGAATTTATAATAAAGTAATATTTTTAGTTTTTCCAAAGGTGCCCCACTCCTCCCTTATGAAAGGGCACCTACTCCCTCTCTTCCTCACACCACGTTGAGCATTCAATCTCGGCCAAACCGTGAAAAAAAATTCTCTACTTACCTAGAGACGTCATAGAAGTCCTGGTATTCTCCAAAGACCAATTTTAGTGCACTAAGAGGAGGTCTCAAAGAGGCACTTCAAAGAAGAGGTAATGTCTGTTACCGATTCATTCAACTTTATTTATTCTTCCACTTATTCTTCTTTAGTTGTTTCATTTTTAAGTAACAACATTAGTATCAATAATATAAATATATTTTATTATATGTATGAAACAACCATATTTCACTATCTATCCATCCTACGGAAAACGAAATCACCGCGCATGCGTACGTACGAAATACATTCTCCACGCCGTGGTGTAATCTATTTTCTACCACCACCTTACTTGGATGGGTATAATGGTGTAAAGAATAAATATATATTATTATTGAAAATTGATATTGATTTTGAAATAGTATACACACACTCCAATACAATTCCACAATCATGGGAACGATATCATCACTCGTGCGTACATACAGAATACCGTCTCCACGATATGATGCGACTCGTTCTACATGGTCTTCATTGCATAATGATTATATAAATGAATTGAATAAATGAATATGATATATATTACACTAATACCATTCTGTATAAGAGGTATCTAAAACCTAAAAATAAGAATAAGAATTTATTCGACAAAACACACACAAGAACAAAAAGCAAAAAAACACCCGAATAACAAGTAACAATGAAATATCACTAATAAGAAGCTATGAATATAACCATATATGATATCATAAAAATCATTACGATTCTGGAATAAGTCAATTACATTATTTAAATCTTTATAAAGGAGTTTCGGACACTTACAAAGCAAATCGGACTTAAAGTAAGGGATAACTTTTCCAATCTCGTTCTTATCAGAGATTGTTTATTCGTAAGTATTTACTGGGGTTATTGTTCTCATCCATGTCCATATTTTCTAAAAATGGTTTCATGTTTGTTTAATGTCCTTCTTACCAATTTTTGTCTTTTACTACATGGTACGTATGGAATTCTTCTTTTACGAGGTACTTTTTGACTTTTCCAGCAAAAGTACGAGAAGAATGTTTTTTTGATGTATACGGCATGAAAGGATTTTTAAGGTTTTATAAAGCCTTATTTTCATAAATATTCCTCCAAAAGATTTCATGAATATTTTCAACAAAATACTTTTATTTTAAAATTTCATGACATTTTGCGAAAAGTAAATTATTTTGAATAAAAAAGTATATTTTCCTGAAGAATTGATTTCAAGTGTTTTATCAAAAACATTTTTCATTTATGATATCATTATTTCATATGTGTACGTTTCATGTATAATGTCTCTATGATTTACATGGTTTCACTTTTCTTATTATGAAATGATATCCATTTCTTTTATAAGGATTATGTGAATATGGGATGATGTTTATGAAATACGTTTTATTTATTGGTTTATTATGAATGATGTATGTTTATTTTGTGGCACAAGTAAGAATGATCTCATTATGAGATGGGTGGGACCTATATATCCCTCCAATGCATTGGGTAATGATTTATATCTCATGAGATAGACATGTCTGGAACGGTAAGTTAATCTGGGTCAGTGTTACATGACTGAAACTAGGAATGAACTCGAATCAGAAAAGGACTTTGTCCACTAAGATGGGTTTGACAGCAATTTCTTGGCTATTATGGAAATCATAACAAGTGTTGAATGGATTCCACAATTACATGATTTATTCCCATACTATTTTATCAAGATTGATTTTCCTTACGTACTTCCATGATTTATGTCTTTGCCCAAGATTTTGATGTTTAAATTTCATGATCATGTTTTTACTTTCAAATTTTTATTTATTGTTTTAGGTTCACTATGTTTTTCCGTACTAAGCATTTGTTCTCACCCGTTTTTGGTTTTATTTCCCCCAGGAAATAAAGAAACGTTTTAGGTAAGGGAACAAAAAGGGGAAGATTGTTATGGGAGTTGTTGAAGATCTTTCAATATGATTAGATGTTTGTATTCCAAGATTCTAAAGACACTAAACTATAACGATCCTTGAGTGTTTGTTTTTTTGTTATGTATTAAGTATTCTGCAAAAGTAATGTAATGTCCATGTATGTCATGTTTTGGGTCTCTATAGTTGGTATCAGAGGAAAGGTTTAGTTAACCTTTGGAAACTAGGATTCGAAAACTTTAGTGAGATCCCTAGAGATATTTCTATGGTATGTCTAGGGATTTCCCTAAGGTTAAGTATACATATAGTTTATAGTCCTAGAATTGCGCTAACGATATTATAACTAAACCTAAGATGTTATATATTGAAGGTAATCCCCCTTTATTATGTTTTTTCCCTAGCATGATTTTTTCCTCTCACACTATTCTTTCTGGGTTTTAGATGATGGCTAGAACCCGAAGGATCCATATTGATCAATGTAATGGAAAATGCAATGATTGTCCTCCTGACCAAACCAATGTCATGGGAGATGGAGTGCACAATATTATTTATATACTTACACAAGCTAGGAATCATTAAGGACTTCCAATTGAGCAAAGAAGGGAACAATATTCTATTGAGTCCTTCATGAGGCAACGTCCACCTTCTTTCAGTCGGTCTTCTGATCCACTTGTTGCTGAACAATGGATCAGTACCACTGAAAAGATATTTTCAGTTCTTCAATGTTCCGAACATGATAAATTCATCTTAGTAGTATATCTTTTGGAAGGTGAAGCTGATCAATGGTGTAATATTATCATGAATATGAGTCCAATAGATGAAATTGGGTCCATGGAATGGGACGAGTTCAAGAACTTGTTTATCAGTAAGTACTTCCCTCGTATTATTCGAACAATGGTGGAAAAGTATTTTTTGGAGCTTAAGAAGAAGGATGGTGAATCTATTGGTATATACGAAGTTAATTTTACAAGACATGAAAGGTATTCATCTGGCTTTATCTTCCAACCTGAAAGTAAAGTTGATCGATTTTTCAGTGGCTTGAAACCAAGTCTTCAAAGGGAATTTGCTATAAGAGACTTCGGGAGCTATGATGAAACTGTGTGTTGTGCTATCCAGGTAGAAATTGATGTTGGTGTTACATATCCATCTCATCGTTTTGACAATAAACGAAAGATGGAGTTCAAGGGGAAATCTCATAATAATGGTTAAATGAAGATGAATGATTACTTTTGCTCAAAGTGTGGAAATAAGCATGGTGGAGATTGTGTTAAAGGGACAAGAAAATGTTTTAAGTGTGGAAAAGAAGGTCATCGATCAGCAGAGTGTTGATGTAATAGAAAAATGGCTGCTAATGATGTGAATAATGAAAAGACTGTAGAGAACGCACCACAAACACTTCAATGCTTCAAGTGTAATGAAATGTGGCATTATGCTAATCAATGACCAAATCTAAGGGTTAATGATGATCAACATGAGCAACCACTTAAGGCAAAGGACAAAGGGAAGTCACAAGCGATCACTATTGGTGATGTTGAATATGACAATGATGTGGTGGAATGATAAAGTGTTTATGTAATGGGGTTCCAAAATAATGTGTTATATAGTATCGTGGAATATTGAAATATTTATGTATTGGTATATTGTGGTTTTCAATAATTCTATGGTACCGGTAACAATGGAAGGTGATTGAGATATTTTTGGAAAGAAGATGATATGCGCATAATGAAGGGATAAGGAGAAAATGAAATGTTTGACAGTATTCATGAGCTCATGACTGATGTAAGGAAATAGTTATATTATGGTTTGAGTATATAGAATTTTGGGGTTTTGGTTTGTGGAAAGAGTTAACTTTTGACATCACTCATTTTTTCACTAAGATTCAATGGGTATTAATTTTTCAAGAGAATACATGATTATGGCCTTCGAATGTTTGGAATGTGACCAACAAGACATATCTTATGATATCTGGGGATTAATAATGGTATTAACATGCTTGTTATATGAAATCTCTTGTAATCATTTTCACTATAATATGTGAATGGACTGAAATATTATTGATAAGCCTAAATATTGGAATGTATTATGTTAGACAAAAGTTAGTATTGTAAAAAAAAGGACAACCTACAGAACGGACGAAAACCCATCACGTCGAACAAGGTTGTGGGAATCGAACCCACAACTGAACTGCGACAGGCCTTTATTTCCTACCACTGGCCTAGAGGAAGTCCCTGGTTAGTAGAAACTAGGTCTATTTTATTATACAGGATTATAGATGAAGTGTAAGTCCATTTTGGAACCATATATGATTAATCTCACCATAGATGGAATTATGTATATAACTTTTACGAACATATGTTTGACACAGATGGAATGACCTATCATTCTATCACATGATCTTCTAAAACATCGCGAAAGACAAGTACAACTTCATTTCTTAAAGAGATGATGTGGAAATTGTTCAAGGCACGAACAACGGTGAGATAATTCCAAAATAAAGTGTATATTTAGTCTAATTCAAATTCTTCAACTTTAGGGAAATGATCTTGAAAACCCAAAATGTTGTCCTAATGCCCGTATATCCGATGAATCTGATGGTACCCTAGATCATCACAAATTTATGGCTTTGTGATTGTTGTCTTTTTCATAGCCTTGCTCTCTACCACTCTCCATCAGAACATGATGGTTAGATTTCTCTTCCCTATCCATATTTTCAACTATGTTCTCCTATGTGGAAACCCAGTGATTAGTTAATTTGGGTAACTTTTACGTTTTATAAATTAGTTTTTAAAGCCATGTTTTGGTATTCCTTTTTATGATGTGGGTTTCTATTAAATAAACATTCGAGTAGTAAACCATTTATAACCCCAACGAATTTCGAGGGCGAAATTCATTTTAAGGGGGGTAGAATGTAACACGCTGAGATTTTATGAATTTTTTTTAATTTCATTAATGTTTTGTGTTGTATGCTACAGAAAAAGGATCTTGAAAAACACGCATCCCTAACTTGGCTTGAATTACATGCAATTGCAACCTTCCATGATAGCGTGTGTTGTACGCAATACATAGTTTCGCTAAACAATGATATGTTATATAATCTGGCTGTTATGAATAGTAATTCCCACTTTTTGAAATTTTATAAATTTTATCTTTCAAAATGGACTTCATTTTTGGATTCGGGATATCAAAATTATCATAGGGTAAAATTTTGGTATTTTTCTAAAAACATTCATTTTTTATGAATAGTGAAAACACCGGATTACTATTTAAAAAATCAACTTTTTATTAAAATAATTATTTATTTTATTTAAATTTATTTTAGTTCATAATTTATAAATAAGACCTTTATAAGTTCAAAGTAATTATTTGGAGTCATTTTATAATAAAGTTAGATATATAAAAATTTTATTGAGCTTTTCACCGCCTTTTACCCACCTCCTAGGAGAATTTGGAAATTCAAATAAAACATTATTTTACCGCTTCTGTGGGTGGAATTTCAAAATTCTGAGAGACACAGTTAATATCAAGGACTAAAATGTGGTTTAATGAGATGAATATAATTTTTGGTGAATAATACCTTTTTTCTTTTTTTTAACACATTTAAAAGTAAATAGGGTAATTACGGGTACAAATGTTATTATTATTCTCCTAACACATGTCCTAATTCTATTGGATAAATGTAATTTGACCAAAAACAACATTAGGATTAGAATATGACCATTTATGTCCACTTGGAATAGATTAGGACATTTATTATTAATTTATTTAAAGAAGGGTTAAAATAGTTAAAATCAATGTTTAATAACTGAATCATTTTTAATATAGGGTGATACATAATATAAATTCGACTATAAATATTCATTATAAAGATAATAAGATTTTCTACCTAATGGTATTTTATTTGTAATTTTCAGACTTAAAATAATTTAATTTATTTATGACACAATGATTATGTAGTAATTATCTTATTAATGAAATATTGACATAATTGATGTTATAAATACACAAATAAATTTTATTTTTGACTTTTTATGAATTACAATAATTTTCATGGTTACTATGACATTTTAGTATTGATTTAAGTAACATTTTTCGAACTAATCATTCTGTTATGATTTTCACAAAAATCAATTATCAAATAGTGTCAATATTGACATAAAATAGTTTTTAAAAAAAATATTATATTATTAATTGTTATTATATTCCTAAAAATATAATGTTCGGCCAAGATACTTATATCATGATAGTGTATCATTAATGGACCACTTGGGGGTCTCTTGGATATATATGGTATGTTTATTAACTATATAATATAAAATTACAAAGTGACATGGTAAATGTCAATCACATTAACTAAGAGTTAAAACTAAAAGATAAGGTTAATATAAAGACCTAAACTTGTCTAAATTATGTTGGATGAGAGGATTTAGACCCACACCAACCTTATCATGTCAATAAATCAAATTGGAGCTATTAAAAACCGAATATGGCTTTATAATAAAATAATATTTTTTGTTTTTCCAAAGGTGCCACTCTCCTCCCTTATAAAAGGGAACCTCCTCCCTCTCTTCCTCACACCACTTTGAGCCTTCAATCTCGAAAAAACCATGCCAAATTATCTTCTCCAATTCTTTAGATACATCCTATAGGTCCTGGTATTCTTCAAAGACCATGTTTAGTGCCCTAAGAGTAGGTCTCAAAGAGGCACTTCAAAGAAGAGGTAATGTCTGTTACCGATTCTTTCCACTTTATTTATTCTTCCACATCTTCATCTTTAGTTGTTTCATTATGAAGTAATAACATCATTATCACTCATATACTAATATTTTATTATATGTATGAAACACCCATATTTCACCATCTATCCATCCTAGGGAAAACAAAATCACCGCACTTGCATACGTACGGAATATCGTCTCCACACCGTGGTGTAATCTATTTTCCAACACCACCTTCATGGATGGGTATAATGGTGTAAAGAATAAATCTATATGATTATTTTAAAGTGATATTGATTCTGAAATATTATATATACACTCCAATACAATTCCATGATCATGGGAATGATATCATCGCTCGTGCGTACGTACGGAATACCGACTCCACGATGTGATGTGACTCATTCTACATGTTCTTCATTGCATAATGATTATATAAATGATTTGAATGAATTAATATGATATATATTAAACTAATACCATTCTCTAAATTAGGTATCTATAACCTAAAAATAAGAATAAGAATTTTTTCGACAAAACACACATAAGAACAAAAAGCAATAAACACCAGAATAACAAGTAATAATGAAATATTACTAATAAGAAGCTAAGAATATGACCATATATGATATCATAAAAATAAGTATGATACTGGAATAATTCAATGACATTATTTAAATCATAATACAAGAGGTACAGACACTTACAAAGCCAATTGGACCTAAGGTAAGGGATAACTTTTCCAATCTCGTTCTTATCCGAGATTGTTTATTTGTAAGTATTTACATAGGTTATTGTTCTCATCCATGTCCATATTTCCAAAAAATGGTTTCATGTATGTTTAATGTCCTTTTTACCCATTTTTTACTTTTACTACATTGTATGTATGGAATCTTTCTTTTACGAGGTACTTTTTGACTTTTCCGGAAAAAGTACGAGAAGAATGTTTTTTTAACGTATACGACATGAAAGGATTTTTACAGTTTTATAAAGCCTTATTTTCATAAAGATTACTCCAAAAGATTTCATGAATATTTTAAAAAAAATCCTTTTATTTTAAAATTGCATGAAATTTTGTGAAAATAAAATCATTTTGAAGAAAAAAGTATATTTTCCTCAAGAATTCATTTCAGGTGTTTTATCAAAACCATTTTTCATCTAAGATGACATTATTTCATATGTGTACGTTTCATGTATAATGTATCTATGATTTTCATGGTTTCACATTTCTTATTATAAAATGATATCGATTTCTTTTATATGGATTATGTGATGATGGGATGATGTTTATGAAATCCATTTTATTTATTGGGTTATTATGAATGATGTATGATTATTTTGAGGAACAAGTAAGAATGATTTCATTATGAGATGGGTGGGACCTATATCTCCATCCAATGCATTAGGTAAAGATTTATATCTCATGAGATAGACATGGCTGGAATGGTAAGTTAATCTGGTTCAGTGTTACAGGACTGAAACGAGGAGTGAACTCGAATCAGAAAGGGACTTTGTCCACTAAGATGGTGTTGGAAGCAATGCCTTTGCAACTATGGAAATCATAAAAAGTGATGAATGGTTACCACAATTACATTATTTATTCCCATGATATTTTATCAATATTTATGTTCCTTACGTACTTCCAAGATTTATGTATTTGATCAAGATTTTGATGTTTAAATTTCATATTCAAGTTTTTTCTTTAAAATGTTTATGGATTGTTTTATGTTCTCTATGTTTTCCCTTACTGAGCATTTGAGCTCACCAATTTTATGTTTTATTTTCCCCAGGAAATAAAGATAGGTTTTAGGTATGGGAAAAAAAGGGGACGATCGTTATGGGTGTTTTTGAAGATCATTCAACATTATTAGAAGTTTATATTCCAAATTTCCAATGACACTAAACTATTATGACCCTTGAGTTTTGGTTTTTTTGTTATGTATTATGTATTTAGCAGAAGTATTGTAATGTCCATGTACATCATGTTTCACGTCTCTACATAGTGTGTGCGTGCTGAATCCATTCAATTTGGCATTTGAAATTATAGTAGAACAAGGAGGATGATAAATATATTCCATAGAGAGTGTGATTTTGAAGTTTTACATGGCACTCGATGATAACATAAATCTAGGTGAGAAATATGGGATCTTATTTACTCCCCATTCCATAGAGAATTCAACAACTTTATAAATAATTTTTAGAACTGCAAATTTGATTTAAAATGATATCTATATAGTGGAAGATGAACCAATCACCCAATTATATCATTCAGTGGTTGAAATAATAGATTATATATTTTCTAAAGGAAGTTCCACATTATATATAGGGGTAATTGTTTTATATCTAAAGGTCTCCATGAAAAATTGTGAAATAGAATATAGGGTACAAAATAAATTACTATTGTAAATTTCATATATGGTGATCATGGAATGAGGAGTGTGAAAATACAATTTCACATAAAGCCCACATGGAATCATTGATGTTAATTTTCACATGGGATATATGTAGATATATGGAAGTTTTGTTTCATATTGGTGTGCATGAATTGTAGAAAAGCATTCTTTTACTTATATTTGTTTTCAAATTACATATTTATTAATTTCTCTTTAAATATGCACATGGTTTCTTAAATGTTGTGTGTCTAAATTTATTGGTTTATATTCCTATGTAGAAAAAAATAAAATATGGTTCCCCTTATTGTGTGTAGAGTATTTTATATAATCCACATAAATCACTATGTTTAAATTTTACATTCAGTTAATTTTTTTTAGTAATCTATGATTTAGAAGTTCTACTATAAAAATCATATTTTATTAGATTTAATATATTATTCCTTGTAAAACTATTCAACTTAGATAATGTATGGTGGCCCCTCAAATATTGTAAGTTTGAAGTTTTGATTTAAGAATAAATATTTATTTTTGATAAACACGAATAGGGGACCAAAATTTTGTGATATATTAAGAAGAATACAATATAATAAATCATTTAACTAGATTTTATTAGGAATATCGTGTAGTTCCCCATTCCATATTGACCACTGTGAGGGGAGGGGTAAATCAGTGGTTTGGTTTTAAGAATTCATTTTCTTTATTGGTCGTCCTATATAACATGGTAAGGTTCTCTATCCACTCAATATTATCTTTCAATATTACCTCATTTATAGATATAATAATAGAGATTTAGAATCACAGAATATTTAAAATTTTTAACAAAGGCCAGCTCCTTTATAAAACTATTTATTCCCCCGGTTAGATATTCCTCACTATAAAACAAGTGATTACACTACTCCCAATAAAAAATGAGAGATTTATTTTCTTTCATCTACAATAAAAATAATTATTCTCTATATCTAATTATGTGACACAATTTACATTCAACTCTAACACAAAACTCCTTCTACTCTTGGAACAAACCAGAAGAATTAACATCCTCCATAAAACAACTAAAAGATATCACTTGTGTTCAAGGATTGATCCACTCTAAGATGATCTTGGATATTCCCTCAGGATATTTATGTATTTTTTATGATTTTTTGCCTTTTCATGTACCATTAGTAACCAATTTTCAGGTCGGCTGGCCTTTCATAAATACATGATCACCTGTAAGGACCAGTTTCCTTTGTGAATCTTCTCTTGGATGAATCCCCTTTATTTATATAAAGGCTTGAACTGATATAGATGTGTGGATGAGGTGTAAACAATTTTTTTCATTATTACATTATACATGATAATACAATTCATAAATGAATTCAATCCTTCCTGAAATATCAATTCAAGAACATTTTTTTCATGGATTTCAAAAAATTTGAAACCATAGAACAATCATTTATATAATATTACTATGTTCTTCCCAATTATGTTATAGGTTTCTTCTAAAATTCATGTTTACTTATATATACATGAATGCTCATATTGTAGACTTTCCACTTAATTTTTTCTTTTCACACACATATTGTCTTCCTACAGTTCTATTCCAGCATTGTTTGATGAAAACAATAAATTTATTTCATGAAACAATATGAACACTTTGTCTACTTCTTATCACATTATTCATTCACACATTGTCCATACACACAATTTGTTTATTTACTTTTGGTTCAATTAATGTGTGTCATTAATTTGTACATGTATTATCCTTTGTTCTCACAAAGTATGTATGATGATGTATCTATTATTCTATGTAGATGTTCTTCTTTATGAGACACAATGAATTTATTAATTGTATCATGTTCTCAATATGTTAGTGAAAAATATGAAAATAACAATTTAGCATATTGTTCTCCTCAATGGATTAATAAATCATGTTCATTTAAAATATATTCCAATGTTCTTTGAAAAGTTGAATGGTCATGGTATCCACCTTCATGCAAGATAAAATATTGATGGATACTTATTCTCACAATTTTTTTTGTCTGATACACGGTTTGTAAATTGGAAAAACATGAGTACATCTCAATAATTGATGCAAAAAACCCAATAGCAGAGCCTTGAGTATTTATCAGTGAGGTATCATTGCCTTTAATACTTATTTTAATCCATGTAAATGACACCAATATATATTATGTTTGTTAGGGATATTTTATCTGAACCAATTTATTCCGGTTTACTCAAATATGAAATGAGTATCATGGTTTATTTATTTTTGTGTGTTCCCAATAGATGATCTCACATATACGAGATGATAATCACATGCTACTACTTATTCTTAAATACTTAACTCCTCCCCTTATACAAATGGACCTATGTAAATGATTTTTTTATTTCAAAAAAAATTTCATTGTGTTATCACCTATAAGGAAATCATAAAATGCACGTATGAAAAATGTGACATCATCACATGATAAAATCAGTCATAGAAAGATAATCAATGCCTTTGTTCGATCATTATGTGTTCTGAATGAACTCTAGTTTATTAGGATGTTTAGATGAGGGAAAAGGAATATGATAGATGCACTAGATCAATTGAACAGTCCAGATCAATCTGATTGAAATGATATAGTTATGTACATATTTTTAAAGATGGTAGAACAATGGATATATCCATTTTCATCCCACATCAATCACAAGATTAGTTAATCTCTTCTTTTAAAACAAACAAACACCATAACACTCTTGAGATGGTAGGGGGGATCAGTTCCTACACTACACTACTCACACATTGGATACAACACAATAATCAAACTATAATATCCTCACCTCCGCTCACTCATTCACTCTTTTGAGACAATAAATGGGCCACTCCTTACTGGTGGGTAGGCCTAAAAGTTTCATCTCTCCCATGGGGTTGGCCCTTGGGTCCCCCAATTGTGTTTGATAAGATATCCATTTGGGCGTGTAAGGTTGGCCTAATATTTTAGTCAATGAATCATTTATACTCTTAGTAAAAAAGAATTTATGTGTATAATAGAAGTCCCAACCATAAATTCAACTCCAACACATATTCCAAATAAAAAATAATTCATTTTATGGGATTATTTAAAATATTTTCTTCATATCCTTCTTTAATATGTTTTTGTAACAAATGTATCTTCCTTAACATGTATCTTGGAACATAATATCACTCCAACAATTGATATGTTAATTACATGGAAAATCTTTTGAGCATGAAATCCTAATCCATCAAGTGAATTTGTAGATATTTTCTAACCATCAATAATTCATCCACAAAATCACCAATCACATATTGATGAATCATTAACAGAAAATTATACACCAAGCCCAAAAATCTAAGCCATTTTATTTTTATAATATAAAATAACATATATAAAATTCAATATACGTGTTAAAAAATTATTCAATTTATTGGAAATCAAATGCAAAGTGTATGATGGGATCTTCTCATCTCATTTTTCTTTTGAAGACATCTTTTTATACCATATAAGAAAATTTATTAATTAATCATATGGGATGGAATATATCACATTATTTTCATAAAAATTAGACATTAGTTAATCAAATCAAGTATGTGTGGGTAATACAATGTATCAATAAAGAGAGATATAAGAAAGGTTTTATTTTCTCTCTATAATCTACCTTACATGGTAAATCAGGCTAAAAAATTCTGAATTCTCATTTAATGGATTCTTATTAATCATATTTTTAATTAAATGTTAAATCCTACATATAATAAAACAAACACATTAAAATGATTAGGTATGAAATATATATATCACCCTTTGTCTATTATTGTTACTAACTAAGTACTCATCCTTAATTGATATGATTAATAAAATTTTGTATGAGGGATGCAAGTTTGATTTGAATTATGCATCTTCTAAATTTATAAATCTATTTAGAAGTTCAATACTTAATATATAATGAAGATTTGATTACATTAAATAATAAATTCTCTCCCTCAAGGGATTTATCTATCTTCATAAATTATGTGCATGTAAAAAATTACATATATAAAGTGGAGTAAGGATTGACCTTTTGGTTTGTTGATGGTAGTATTTAGGACAAGAAATTCTACTTAGCCTTGTTCATTCCATTATCTCCATATTAATTGAGATCTCGTCATATTAACATTGAATAAATTTTTCAAAATACATTTTTATAATAATGATATTCCCATAATCTTTAATATATTTTTTATCTTAATCCAATTATATATCTAATTTAAATTAGTTTGTCCAATAAATAAGGAATTATTTCTCCTCATATTCCCTAAAAGAAATTGTCACAATTTCTATGTTGAATCATATTACCATTCACAGTATTGGGAAATAAATCATTACAATATTTTAATTAATTTCTCATATTTGTGACCCTTATGAGTATATTTACCCAAAACATAATTTAAGACCTAACATCTGTTTTTTATTTTCAGTTTGGATGAATTTTTTGTCACGGCATTATTTTTCTAAGAACTTGATCCCATATGATTACCATGAATCCCCAATGATTCTTGCTTGTGGTATATAAATTAAATTCTACACCTGGTTTTCTAACATCCAAAAACCAATACTCCCTGATTTTGTGTGGAATTCCAAAACCTTACATTTCAGGATTTGATGTTGATAATCTTGACCTAATTCATTTCCATCCAAACAACAAAATATTAAGAGGGTAAAATTGGATCACTTAAATTGTCAAAGAACATTTATGTTTATAGTTTTATAAAATTATGAAAAACAACTACCTAAAAAATTCACTTGAATTTTATAGCATCCCTAGATAGCTACACATATCATTAAATGATTTAAAGAATAATTATCCTTAAAATTGCGTCCTATGGATCTAAAATTCACATTTCTTTGGAGGAATAAGTATATAAATAGACATAATGAAACCAAAATTAAAACATAATTTATTTAATCATGAAAATAAGATCATAACTCCATTTGATCCCATATAACGGCATAAGACACCCCAGTGAATCCATGAACAAATGGGATGAGCTAACAATCCAAGTGATGGAAAAAGTACATGAATAAAACATAGAACAAGGGATATAAGTAATTACATGATGGAATAATAGAATTGCACAAGAATAAAATTTAGAAACAATAACATGTATAACAAGGGATAATATAACCATGACATCATATGAATGTGGAAACAATATATAACATGACATAGACATGAGTCAAGGATTACTTCCAAGACCGTATAACTTAGTAGACCGCGTCCCACAAAGGAATCAGGTACAGTCCATTTCCCAACATGAAAAATCATAATACTAACCATTAAAAAATTAATTGGAGTGATATTTGAGCACACACATAATATTGTATTCAATAATATGTGTTCCACATGATGAATAAACAAAATGGTTACCCATGAAAATAAATGGGTATCATAATCATGTCATAAGGAATAAAAAAATGAAAATATAATTAATATTTCCATGATAGATTGGATTTATAAAATACATAGATACTGATATGGTAAAATAGGAATGTATCATGACAATGTATGTCAAATTGAAGTGTAATCATGTAACAGGATTTTTTAAGAGACGTTATAAATGACACATTTTAGTGTGTATTACGGAAAATAGTAATGAAAATTTGATGTGGAAAAAGAATATTTGTTTTCATAAACTATAAATGAAAAAATATAAATTATCATGAAAAAGGATTTATTCTATAGAATCAGTGGTGGATTAAAATATATACTATATTTCACTTTGTAGCATGTACAAAATCAGTAATTTCCCTTCAATGGGGGTTGCTTATAAGGAATTATTAAAAAGGGAACCTTCATAAATCACATATTACCCCATAAAATTGGGATGATATCATATTCATTCATGTGTTTGGAACATACAAGTAGAATTTATAATAATTATTTTAAAATAATGAAATATTAAATTTGGGTAAAGAGATAGAAAGTGTAACCTAAAAGAAAAATGGTTTTTTGGGTAGAATTGCTTACCTTATATACAAAATGGTTCTTCACTTGATCTTAATGTAATGGATAATAAAATTAAATTCATTAATTAATTATTAATAATATTTTCTAAATGAATTTTTTTTATTATAATTTTATTATGTTCATTTATATAAATTTTTATGAGTTATAGTGTTCAATTTCATCACTCGGGAGTGCTCATTTTCATAGATTTCATGATAAGGTCCCTTGTATAAGAGTATGGAAGTTTATATAAAATGGTAATAGAAATCAAGAATTGAAGTTATGAGTTTATAATTATAATATAAAGGATAAATTATTATATAATTTATTTTTTTTGTGTTTTATAAAGATGAATCATTATAAAAATTGTTAGTCAGAATCGTTTTGATTATTATGGGCAGTTTTTGCTCACAAAGAACATGTTTTGTTTTATTAGTTAACATCATGTGTATATAATGACCCTTGAACAATACATAGGATTTAATGCATGTATTTTAATTTTTTCCCACAAAAATGGTTTTATGAAAAGAAATTAATTCATTAAAACCCCAAATTTCATCATCCTTAAAGATGATAAATTAACACCTCACGAATGATGTTTTCATTTTTAGAATAAAAGGGATATGACAAGAGTTTAATGATGGATTCATCCATTGAAATAATAAAATTCTAATATATGTGTGGTACTGGAGATATCATGCCATTTTTATAAGGGGAGGTGAGGAGAGAAAAATAAAATACCATGAACGTAAATTAAAATAAAATGAATGTTGAATTTGCCTCTTCAGTTTCTCCTCCTTGGAAACCCACTTCAGAAATGGTTTTGGAATTTTGATAAGAAAAAGATCTCTTGGACATCGTATAGGGGATTGGGAAGTTAATTCAGTTCAATTTGTACAACTATCATATCTTGGAAGGTGTGAGGTGAAGAGGTGATGAGGGTGGTATTTATAGTGGAGGATAGGGGTGTTTTCCTATCATTTTAATCGTTAGTTTATTATTTGGGAAAAAGTCAAGAAATAGTGTTTATTATAGTGACAGAATAAAATAAATAGTACATGTGAGTTCTAACTACTAGTTCTTACCTCAATATTATATCAAGAACTATTGAAAAATTCATATAAATAGCATCTATCGAAAATTATTTTATTTTACTATTAACAAAAACTCATGTATTTTAGAAAAATAAAAAAAATTCACCCTTCATACTTCAATGTGTAGAATTAAAAAATGAACTCCATTTTATGTAAATAATTTTATAAATATGAGAAATTTAATTTCTAATTATAATAATCATTTACTCGAAAAATATATATTTTAAATTTATATCTAAATTTATATCACATTATAAAATTAAATATGGTCTCATATAATATTACTAAAATAATAAAAAAAATTAATTTATTGATAAATTTAATCAAAATAAATTTTATTTCATATCATTATATTAATTATAAAATTGTGTGTAAATATCTACGAATTAAAAAAATACCAACACACAATTAAAAATTTTCAAAACATTTATTTACTTGTACTATGATATAATTATATCACACATAAAATTATAGGATACCCAAATTTATATTATAAATTCATAGGTGAGTTCACTATTTTATTTTTCGGTTTACTATTTGTATGGTTTATAATATGTTTCAAATTTTCAAGTTACAATTCCTTTAGTTTTGGTTCCCTAACTTCTAGTAATACTTCTTAATGAATCAATTCATCATTCATAATGTTTGTATTGTATTCTCTATAAGATGTTGTGGGATTATACTTTATAATATAATTATAATAAGGAAATTTCCATTAAATAAATTTATAATCCCTAAATTTTTACCCCTTATGAAATTTCTCCCTCAAAATTTTTTTTTACATACTGTGAGGGAAATATGTGAGGGTAATTATCTTTCATTTCATCCTTTGGATCCCATGTTCCTAATTTTTAGTTATGGTTCTAGCATATTATTTTGACAATGTGAGTAGTCTTGATGCATATAACATTATCTCCACGGCCAAAGATCTTCACTTGAAGCTCCTCATAAGAGAGTTCATTCTCCAATTATTCCACCTCAAAATTTGGTACATGTGAGGGATCTGGTATATACTTTCTGAAGATGGATACATGGAATACATCGTGTACTTGAGACATAGTAGGTGTAAGTTCCATTCTATAGGCCATAGCATTGACAATATCAAGGATATCTAAGGTGTCTATGAAACAGGGAAATAGATCTCATTTCCTCCCAAATCTTATGATAATCATCCATGGAGATATGCATAGGATTACCAAGTCTCCAACCATAAACCTTAGATCTCTTCTACCATTGTCTACAATTATCTTCTATCTACATTGGGTATCTATGATGTGTTGGTGAATGGTTTTCACCTTCTCCATAATTTCATGAACCATTTCAGGTACAAGTAACTTACATTCCCTGAATTCATCCTAGCATGATGGTGTTCTGTATATTTTCCCATAAAGGGATTCATATGGAGCCATTTGGATGCTAGGGTGGAAACTTTTGTTGTAAGAGAACTCAATTATAAGCATATGTTGGTCCCATCCTCCTTTAAGGCCCATATAACATGACCAAAACGTTTCTTTCAGTGTCTTAATAATCTGATCAGATTGGGCATCTGTTTGAGGATGGTAGGTCATATAGTTATTTCGCTCAGTTCTTAGAGAATGTTGGAGACTTTTCTATAACTTGGAGCTAAATCTAGGATCTTGATCTGATACAATTGATAATGGTACTCCATGAAACCTTACCACTTATTTAATGTATATCCTTTCATGTTGATCTAGTGATAAGTCATCTAAAACTGTGATAATGTTATTTTTTCTTGTAAGATGATCCACAAAAAACCAATATAGCATTGTTTCCAATAGATATCCATGGAAATCATGTGATAATGTCCATGGTAATGTTATGCCACATACATTTTGGTATAGGTAGTGGGTGAACCATATCTATTATATTTTTTATTTCATATTTTCGTTACTAACATACTAGGAACATTGATATATATTCAATAGTCTCCTTCTTCGAATTATCCCTTTAATAGTTTTCTCGGAGATCTTGATAAATCATTGTACTCTCTAGAAGAATTGAGAAGGATGAAAAATGTGAATTAATATGAATATCCTTAATTATATTTTTTTTGGATAGTACACATAGTCAGGACCCCAATCATATGAACCCATCATCATCATTCTTGAACTTAGAGGATTCTCCTTTTTTATAGCTTCCATGATTTTTCGAATATCCACATAATTTCATTGAGAATTCTATATTTTCTTCATAAGGTCTAGTTGATAAATCATTTTAGAAAGGATCGATGATGTTTCTTACTTTATGATTTCCATCTATATCCTTTATTGGAATATGAATTTTGTATCCTTATCAGTTTTCATCATTGATAAATTTTATGGATACCTTCTACTTAGAGCATCTTCTCCCTTATTTTCCTTGTCAGGATGGTAGTGGATTGAATAGTCATAATCATTGATGAGCTCTAAATATATTTAATGGTGTATATTAATATTTTTTTATGTGAATATATATTTAATACACTTAAGATTAGTATATATCTCACACTTATCCCAATTGATATTATGCCTCAATATTCTTACCAAAAATATCACAACATTCAACTCTATGTCTTGTGAGGGATAGTTTTTCTCATTAATTTTAAATTTCCTTGACATGTAGGATATCACTGTATCATTTTAAATTATTAAAAATAATAATAGTTTCTTTGAATCATTGATGTATACCACAATTACTTCCCCACTTTTTGCTAGTGTGAGTATTGTTGCAGTGATAATCTTCTTCTATATCTCTTTGAAGAAGTCTTTACATTCACTATTCCAAACAATCCTTACTTATATAGATGTCGTCTTGGTTAGTGCATTTGAAAATCAAAATAATTTCTTTAAAAATCATCATTAATTCCTATCAAGAAAAAGGAAAATGTGGATCTCTATTACATACATTTACCTGGGCCACTCTTAGATTACCTTTGTATTGGATGGGTCCACATATATCTTTTTCATGGTGATTAAATTTCCCAAGAATTTACTTCATTCATCCATAACTGACATTTACTATAAATTTCATATATTTTATCTCATCACAAAATCATGAACACATTATTAGAATTCATTACATGGTTCTCCTTCCTCTTGGAGTGTATCAAGAAATCATTAATAAAGACTACCACAATGTTGGCAAGGTAGTCTCTAATGACTTTATTTATTAGGTCCATGAAAATTTATGAATCATTATTGAGTCTGAAGGGAGACACTATGCACTCATAGTGTCCATAACTCATTTTAAAATATTTCTTGGGAATATCTTATTTCCCCACCTTTAATTGCAAATATCCCTATAAAAGTTCCACCTTAAATAAATAACCGCCCCCATGTAGCTAATTGATTAAGTAGTTTATCCATGGAATGGGATACATGTTATTTACCATGATTTTATTGACCTCTTGGTAATCAATGTGGAGGTGTGTTGATTCATCCTTATTGTTGATGAAGAGGGTTGGAACACTCCATGGTGAAGCCCATTGGCATTTAAAATATAGGTCAAAATTCTATTATAACTTCTTCTTTAGTTCTTCAGCACAATTGTGGCCATTCTATATGGTGTTTTTGATATAGGAAAATATATAGGAATATGTTTAGTTGGTAAATCAACCTCTCAAGAGAGTGGAAGTCATGGAAACTCATCAAAGAACACATGTGTATAGTCCCTCAAAATGAGTATATCATCAAGCTTGATTCTCTCATTTGTCTCAATAATTTTAGCTTGATAAGGACTCTCATAAATAAATAATATCCACAACTTATAGAATTATTCTGAATGAGATTCATATTCTTCCTTATAATTTTATGGAATTTAAGGATGATTCCAGATGTGAATATTCATCTCTGTTTCCCAAAATTTGATGTTATCTTTATATAAAGGTAGACAATGCACACCCAATATAGCATCAAACTATACCAATGTGAGTATGACAAGTGTTTTTGGTAGGTTCATTCCAAAAACATTAACCAAGGATGAGTTATATACTTTTTATTCAATATTTTGTACATTTTTTGTTCTCAAATATAATTCTTCCTCTATATTTGGAGGTGGTGACCAAATAGTGCTACTAAATTTTCAACACATGAAAGGATGCGTTGAAATAGAATCAAATAATATATTCTCTATTCTTGAATAAATAACCAACATACCTTTCACCACATCATTTTGGGATCCACCTCAGTAGTAGTGATAAAAGATTCATGTCAATTCCACATTGGAGGTTTTTGTAATTTATTTCATATACCAATACCTAGCTTAGGGAAATATATTTCATAATTCCCATGGTCCTTGTTGTTCAATAACAACACAACATAATGATTGTTGATTTGAATCTTCTGTTATTCTCCCGCATTAGTGGGTTCTTCATATCCCTTCAGTAGTTATTATCCATATTCCCATCTCTTATACATTTGAATCCTATAATGGTTCCCTTTATTCAGAATGCAGGTTTCTTCATCCCACAATTTTGAAAAGTGGGATTTTGAGTTTTATTCCATTCTGGGATTTATATGTTGATCCTCTCATTATTAAACTCCATTTTCTTATTTTTTTTCATCAGGCCCATGTGACCAATGAGAGTCTCTGATCCCCATTTCAATAATAAGGTCACAATATACTATCCCCTCATTACTATCAAAAAATTGAATCACTAAAAAATTTCATAGAATCATATTTAGTTGGCTAGAAATTGATCCACATTTATTATTATGGACATCAAAAAATCGGATGCATATCTTTCAATATTTGGTATGTTTTCTTCAAACACCCTAATATAATAATTTTTTTACATTAGTATGAGGAATTCCCATTCCATTATGAGATGGAGGGTTCAGGGAAATATATATATTAGAAATAATTTTATTTAAATCTTCTCATTCCATGGAGTCAATTTCCTCCTTGGACTTAGTGTTCTTTATTAGTGACCATCACTGATCATATTTCCTGCAAAAATGATAAACTAATAATACATATTTATCCTATACTAATCACTGGAGGATAGAAAATATCGTCTCAATGGATTTAAGTCATTTTTCTATGAGTATGGGATCAAATGATCTAATAAACATTGGATGTATTTTTTGCATGAACGATTCAATGGAAGATTGATTTTCTTAGGAGGAGTGTCTTCCACAGTATTCAAGTTAATATTCATAACTTGATCCTATAGAGGAACTAATGTCATAATTTTTTGAGAACCCATTCCCATAATATTTGGCATATCATTAGGGAAATCATCACATTTCCTATCATATTGATCATTCGAACGAGTTCTTCGATTTACATTCATTAACTATAAAAAACAATGTGTAATTTTGGGGGGATTAAATACATAACTAATACACATAATAAAAGGAAACATTAAAGATAAAAGGATAAACTATTAACTCCCTAGGATACAATATAGGTTATCCATGATCTATTTCCAAACATTTATTCTTAATGGCATTTTTTTATTCCCATAACAATAGTTCACAATGAGCATTTCAATTTACCAAAGCATATCCCCCAAGAGTGCCAAAAAAGCTGATCAGTAAGGCATGTTGTTATGTACTAGGTTGCCCCAAGTCAAGACCAGAACACCATGTGAGAGTTTCTACTACTAGGTACATGTTTTCTAGAACCATTTCCACTCGTAGTATCCATATAGTGATGTACATTCTTGATAAACCACTTAATATATACTACCAAAAAATTTGGGAATTTTTATAATATTAGTTTATCCCTAAGCCTTTCACTACAACTATTTAGTATTAAGCGCTTAAAAAAACAAAAACATTCCATTGATACCAACTATATCAACCCAATCCTTTAACAACTATTATGACATGATTTAAAGAATAATTAACTATAAAATTACAATCCAAGGATGATAAAGTATAGTTTATTAGGAATATTAGGTACATAATTAAAAACTACGATTCCCAAACTAAAAAATAATTTATTTAATCTTCGTAACGAGTTCCTGAATCCTTTTTTGATCATATATGTGAATAGGGTAACCTTATAAATACTTGAAGAAAATAGATGTTCTAAAAACCACATTAAGTGAACTAATATAGGAATAAGACATAGAATATGGGTTAGAAGGCATAACATGATTCCATAGTGGCAGGGTAAATGAATAATCATAAGGAATAATAACATGTATGACATGGGAACATATAACTATGAAATCATAGAAATTTGGAAAAAAAATATAACATGACATAAACATGTGTCAAGGATGACTATCAAGATTATGTAACATGTTGGAAAAAGTCCCATAAAGGAATCAGGTACAATCCCTATCCCAACATAAAATATAATGAGACTAACAAATTCCTAATAAATTAGAGTGATTCCTAGGTTCACCCATTAAAATATTTCCATGAATATTTGTTACACATGAAGAGTAGACATAAGGGTTAAAAATGGAATGAAATGGGTTTCATAATCATGTCACAAGGCATAAGAAATGAGAATATCATAAATGTTTCCATGAAATAATGGATTCCATGAATACATTGTCATTCATACAAGAAAATATGAATGGATAATGATAATTAATGTCCAATTTTAGTTGAATCACGTAGAATGGGTGATTATGAAACATTAGAAATGAAAATTTTTATTGCGGTTGAAGGAAAATATTAAAGAGAATATATAGATGGAAAGTAGTTTTTGTTTTCATAAAACTAGAAATGGACAACGATGGGTTTTCATAATTACATGAGAGAATTTAGAAAAATAAGGGTTTCTTAAAACATATTATATAGTGTATATGGAAGTGGGTAATAAATCTGTAAGTTCCCTTTAAAAGTTCTTTCTTATCTGGAATACATAAAAAAAGGAACCATTCTAAAACACGAATTAAACCATCAAAGAGGGATGATATGATCGGGATACATGAGTTCTTAAAATTAAAATAGAATTTAGAATTATTTTATAAAAATAAATAATCAAGACATTGGGTCAAAGAGAGAGAAAGCGTAACCCAAGGAAAAATGGAGGTTCGGGTAGAATCTCGTACCATATGCCTGAAGCAGATCTACAATTGATCTTGATGTTATTGTTATTCATATTAAATTCATCAATTAATTATTCTAGAATATTTATAAATGTAATTTATTTGTTATATGTTTTTTTCATTTATGTATTTTTTTATGAATCATAGTGTTCAAATTCAATATTCAAGAGTTCACATTTTCTTACTATTCATGATTAGTTCTATTGTATAACAGTACTGAAGTTTATGTAAAATGGAAATAGAAATTATAGTGACCCAATCGTTTCTTACATTACTATTACATCATTATAAAGATAAACAACATAATAGTATTACACAAAAAGGATCCATGTTTTTTCGGTCATGGGAAAACTATGAGGAAATATAAAATTTATAACATCAAACATAATCATTTATTTAATTCCTTCTTCTCTAGATTCTTATTAGATCTTGACCTCTCCTTAGTTTATGTAGGCACATAGGGATATACATAAAATATGGGTGATCAAAAATTCCAGTAAGAGGATAGATATGAAAAATATAAAAATGGGTAAGCACAATCACCACATAGTAAAATAATCATGAATGTGAGAGGAAGCATTAATAAAAGACTTTAAATGTTGAAATGTATAAAAATGAAACATCATGTCTTAGTGGTCAACTTCAACATGTAATTGTTAATAATGCAAGCATCATGTTCACGCATCATTTTCTTTTTTCACATGAGATTAATCACTTTAAACAATGAATTTGAGCACTTTATAATTCAGGGCACACCCATCACATTCAAAAATTCATATTGCACTATTTAATTCTTGGTGCACCCATCACATCAAAATATTTACATTATCATGCATGCAAAATTAAAAATATGTAAAACATGAACATAACAAAACCCATGGAAGGTAATGGGTTTAAAATATTAAATCATACTTTCATAAAAATTTGGTCTCCAAAATAAATAGGTAATTCCATTCTTTACATAGAACCACTAATGATGAGTGAAGAGTGAAATAATATTTAAGAAGTAAAAAGGGTTTGTTTAACTGAAAGAAGAGTTGTTTTGGAAAACATTAAGATTTTTCCTAAAATTAATTAGTGGACATTTATATCCTAGAAAGGGTAAGATAATGATAAATAAATTATTTTGAAGGATAACCCATACCGAACATGGAGTAATTGTGGGAGAACCCGAAGAATGAAAGTTGGGTTCCCCAATTAACACTTAACTTATATCTGAACGCATTATTCAATTTAATGTCCTATATAATGAAATTTTATTCATTAATTAACAATTCAATAACCTTTTATACAATAATAATATTCATTAAGGTTTTATTATCTTCATTTATGGGATTTTTTATAAGTTGATGAGTTTCAATTCATTGTTCTGGAATGATTTTTTTTACAGTTTTCTTGAACGGTTAACTTGTATTCATGAATGGAAGTTCATTTAATACAATGATAAACATACATAATTGTAATTATATTTTATGGATGATGTTATAGAACATGAAATGATCTAGTAAATAATTTTTTATATTCCAGGAGAATGAATCATTAGATGCGAATTTAATAATGATCATTTGTGTTAATTTGGGCAGTTTTTAGACCACAAAGAACTTGTTTTGTTTAATCATTTAGTAATATGCACGTAAGTTATTTCTAGACCATTAAATTGTATATAATAGATACAATAATATCTAGTTCAATTCTAAAAATGTGTTTATGACCAGATCTTTTGGCAGTAATGGAAAAAAGAAAACATGTCTTTATTGATGGTGATAAATTATCAACTAACAAACAATGTTTTCTTTTCGAAAATAAAAAGAAGAGGAGAATGAGGTTGGATGATATATTGTCCTGTTATTATCATCAAATCCATTACCTATACTAAAACATTTGGATCCAAATATACATGTCACCCTTTCCTCCATCCAGGTACATGTGTCTCTTTCACCTTACTCCACACGCCTGAATTAACAATCACCCATCACATTCCATGTATCTCCATGACCCCTTCTCCCTATATCAGCCACCCATTCCCCCACGTCACTGAGACCCCATGTCCCCCAACCACATCTCCCTACCTCAGCCAACGATTCTCACATCTCTCTTCAACCCCTTCTCCGTGTCTCAGCCTCCCATTCTCTCGTCTCTCCCCAACCTCGTCTCCCCATATATACCACCCGCCTCTAAAGCACTATATTCCCATGTATACACAAATATTCAATCGATCCCCCACAACATTTTTTCCTTGGAAATCCAACTTCAGTAATTATTTATTTTTATCTCATTCATGTTTTAATCTCAATTAGATTTCTTGCATCGACACATTACTTTTCATCCATTGACGAACTATGTCGTCCTCGACATACCCTATTTCAGAATCGCAATATAGATTTTTCATCGTTCATAATTTCATCTCATTATGGTTCATGAAATCAATTCATTCATTCCCTTTACCACATAAATGAACATCATCGCTCCACAAGAACCCCACATTGGAACCAGCTAATGCTCGACTCCCCATCTCCTTATCTTCTCAACACACCCTCCGCCTTACCACATTCGTACATGTGAATGTTTTTATGTGAGATATTAGATTTTAAAAATGGCTCTAGTGTGGATCTATACCTCCCTCTGCACATTAAACAGGTCAAAAATAATCTCCTCACATTGTTCATTTATTTTAGGTTCAGTCACACATTTTAGGTTCAATTTTCATTCATATGTTTTTGAAATCCCTAGGTAAATATATAGAAAATTCTGACTTATTTTTCTATTTCAATAATTGATTTTCATGATGTTGTTTTTATATTCAAATTTTTTTATAAAATCTTAAAATGGAATATTAATTTCACCTTTCAATACATTCAAACTATTTTACCATAATAAAGTACAAAATTTCTTTGGTATGTGATTTTAATTAACCTAAATAATAAATTTTTATTCATTGTGAAAACTTGATTTGTGTCATCAAGAGAAAACTGGGAATATGAGGGTAATAAGAATGATTATATACAACCATGGATACGATTGAAATATTTCAATATTTCATTATTTGTCGTATTGGATTCTAACCCCCCCCCCACCCTTCACAGTCAGCAAGTCGAAATGATTCTCCTCACATGGTTCGTTTATTTTAGGTTCATTCAGACATTTTAACTACGATTTTCCATCATTAATTTTCAAAATCCCTAGGTAAATCTATTAAAAATTCTAACATATTTTCTATTTCAATCATTGATTTTTTATGATGTTTTTCTAAAATTCAACATAATTATTTTCACATAGCCTAATATGTTGTATTTCTCTCTCCTTGCAATACAATCATTCTTTTGTAGCCATGACAAGGTATATAACTTATTCAGTGCTTGATTTTAATTAACCCATATAATAAGTTTGTATTATTTGTTACAAAATGATTTAGGTTGTCTACAGAAAATTGGGAAGAGGAGGATTATAGGAGTGGTTTTATACGACCCTGGATATGACTGAAATATTATAGTATGTTGTATACTAATTTGTTTTGACTCAATGTTCTGAAATTTTTATATTATATATACCAATTTATTTTCCATTTTTTCTATTTTTAATTTCTACTCATTCACCATACTTCATATTTTTCCAATTTATTCTTCTTTCTATTCTTACATATTAATTTTTCTAATTGTTAATTTAGTCATAGATATTTTCTTGGGATTGTTTAATTGTTTTTCATTTCCTTTATAGTTCAATTTTTTTAACATGTTTTTGTCTCAATGGTCAGTGGTTTTTTTTTGAATTTTTTCCCAATGAAAAAATATATTCATGTATCATTTTAATATAATAGATTGGATTTAAAAAAATCTTTTATATTTTCATTTATATAAAATTTTCTAATATAACCATTGAAATTCTCAGAAAAAAATGTGCTTTTGGGGATATAGGTAAAAAATTATCAATGAATTTCTTATATCTATCACTAAATATTTTATATGTCCATAAATTATTCTAGATATTATTATTTTATAAAAAAAATTTATCTATTTTCATCATGATTAATTTGTTTTCTATTAAATTATATAGAAGATAAAATTTGTAATTATAGATTCTTTAAACAAAAAAAATGAGCTCACTTGCTTGTAAATTTCTTTTTAACTAATATTTACATGTATGGTGTTATCTTTATATGCTCGTTTTATAATAATTGGGAGATTAATAATATTATTGGTATTGTGTTTTCCCAAATTGTTGTAATAATGGTCATTGCAGATACTCTCTTCCTCTAGGGCATAGGTGGAAGTCATTGTTTGAATCCCTTGTAAATAAACAGAATGAAAAATACACATTTATAAAGAGATTGGAAATAATATAATAATTTAAAGGAATGGTTTGGCATGAAATGTTAATCAACTAAACGTTAATTTTCAAATATTTCAAATTTACCCATAAAGATTTTCTTTGGTTGCTTTAATTATTTACCATTTCCTTTATTTCCTTAAAATATTATGGTTTGTCACTTATGAATAATGGTTCTTTCCTTCTGTCCAAGAATTTTGAAAATAATAATAATTGCAATGTTTCCTTCGATATGAGAATTAAAAAATATATGAGAAAACTAAAAAATAAATTGTTTTATCACCAATCATTTAATATGGACTAGACTTTTTCTAGAGGTTTTTATTTTTAGAAAAACTTTTTCTATTATTATCACCAAAAATAAGATATGCTTATTTTTTATTATTAAATATTTATATTATTTCTTTATATGCATGATCACTTTTTTGATTATGTGTTTTTTAAAACATTCAACCTCACTTGCATTTAACATATTACATTGAAAATATTTTTTGGACCTATTTGTACGTTTTAAAAAACTTTTTGGAAGTAGTGTTAAATAAACAAGTTCTAGCCCAGAATGTTGGTAATTGTATGAACAAAGAAAATCGTCACCAATCAGATTTTCATTGAACTATCAGCAAAAATTGTTGAAGTCCCTATACACAATGTATGTTACTCCACCATGAATTTATATTTCAGTATCTTACTGAAATGTGTTCTGTCTTTCCCAATTTCATTTTATTAAATATCATTCAATCATGTTTGTATTATAATCTGACTAATTATGAAAACATCAAATGGATGTTTGATATATTATGGTCTTTTAACATATTTTGATGTATCAACCATTTTTTCCCTGAAACACTCATATCATTATTCTTTTCTAAATATATATTTATTTATTTCTGATTATCTTGATATTGAGTTCTGTGGAATTTCACCGGGGAAATACTATATGATAATTTTTTTATAGGAAATCCTCAAATCTATTATCTAAAATATAAGTTTAAATTTTCCCTTCTAAGTTTCATCTCCACATCGTTTTTCCGAAGTGTCTCCCTCTCCACCATTCCGCTAACCCACCGAGAATCCCCTATAGAATTCCTACCCCCACACCCCCCAACTATCCTCTCCCTCCCCTCACTCCCCTCCCAGAATACCCTCTTTACACTGCCACCCTCCCCGACTGCTTCATTGTACTCTATCGACACCGCCACCATCCCCGACTCCCCTCTCCATCCATGCATCCACATAGGCCTCGCCTTTGCCAACACCTACGTCCTCCTCCCTGAATACCTGCTCATTTTTCTACCCTATGTTCCCCTATTTTACACCTTTAATCAAATAGGAGCTGAATAATATCAACATTCATACCGGAATAAGGATGCGTCTATCATGCTTGGGGAAGATGACAAGGTTAGATTATTCATTGGTTAATATTTTTTTCATAATTTTTAAAATTATCAAAATCACATTCTCATCTATAAATTCTCAGTGAATGTGATGGAACCCCTATTTCCTCGGTTGAGTCGTTCGAACTTCCCTTCCCATTGGAGTCTCTTCCCTTCATCGCCACCTCTTTCGGTCCCTAATTTCCATATGACTACTCTCGTAGAGACATAATGTGTTGATGTCTCTGTAGGTCAAAACCATATATACGATTATTGAGGGTTTGGTCACTGATAACTGAATATATAACGTTCTGGTTTGGTTGGCTTCAATTGATGAGAATCAACGATTCCCAACCCTTCACGGCAGCACCAGTGCCCACACACTTCTTCCTCTTAATTCCAATCCCCGATTGGTCTCAAATTATGATCGTGTCTCGGTGGATTTTCTTGATATAAGATCATAAAACACTCTTTCAATTTCCCTCATCATGGTTTTTCTATATTTATTTCTCATCTCAATGCTTCTCTAATCTTACATTGTTTTGAATTATCACTTGGGTATGGTTTGTTTGATTTTTTATCTATTTTTCGTTCATTTTCATTGACTAATTGATTCCAATTTTTGTTAACCCCTTCCACTGGTCCTCTAATATTCCACACGGAATATATCCAACTTCTATATAGTTTCATGGTCTCCACCAGACTGATTATTTTGTTGATCATTTTCTAGTAAAATCCTCTCTTCAATTTTTTCTTGATTTTTTTAAGTGCATGCTGAATCTTTGAATTCATTTGTTCTATGATGAAATTTTTTTGAGATTTTTTTATTTTTTTATTTTTTTATGTGTGGATTCCTTGGATTTTAAGAGTTGGGTTTTCATCAATGAACAACTATTTTTATGGGAAGTTGTCAGTTCAGATGAAGTTGGTACCATTGAATTCTGTATTTCATTCTATGTAAGCTTATTCAACATGCCAGTCTAATTATTTTCTTGAGTAATTCCTCCTTCTATATGCTAGATTCAATAATGATATTCATGTTTGGGAAAGTGGGATAGATCTCTGCAATGGTTTTAGTTATATCATTACATATGTTTCTTTCACATTTTTAGTTGGATACTTATATATTCTGATACTGTTATAGGTACAGTCTTATGACTAGGGCATGTTAATAAGGTAATGTATCATGAAAAAATTTAAACAATAGGGTATTTATTAAATGTTTGTGATTAATTTATTTTATTCATGATTTTTCAATCAATAATTATTAAAACTAACAGATTTTAATACCCTATAATTATCTTAATTTTTTTTATTCGTAATGATATCATGATTTATTCTTTGAAAATATTGAATTGCACTCGTGTAGGTTCCTCTAAAGAAATGACGTTTGAATTTGATTGTTAGCCAAGATACAGGTAGGTTTTTTCTTTGATGATACATGTGTGACGACATTAAATTTAATCATATGAATTTTATTACCTGTCATAAATTAGTTATTTATATGTATAGGCTGTGTTTCATTTTTCACATTCTCTATTCAATTTATCTGAACATTTACTAAAAAAACCTTGGCTAGTTTACTATAGTGTGTATTAATTTGTTAGTTCATCAATTTATTTAATCACATGTGTCTATTCTAATGAAAATTTCTAAATAAGAGGATTGAATAATAAATCATTACAGTCAGTTTACCCAATAGTATGAAAACATGTTCTTAAAACATTAATATTTTATAACTTCTCTATAATGTTCTATCTATTTACATTTATTCAGTTCTTATGAACATATGAACGTAAGCTTCTTTCAATATATTTATGCAGGATAGGAACCATGTTGACTTTTCAATGATTATTGATCAACAAGATTATATTTTTGATATTTCTACCTCCATTGATGTAACTTCAGAAAAATATTCTAATATCACTTAAAATTTAATGTTTATCAAAATTCACTTAAATTGGAATGTGTGCTGCCATTATTTTCAAACTAAAATATATATTACAAAAATATTTTAATTCCAAGCCCTAAATATAAAAAAAATATGTGTAGAAGATTATGCTCAAAGAAATTAAACATTTAGATGGCCCTGGAGGTGGAAGCAATGGAAAAACATAGGATTGTTGGAGCTCACAAAACAACGATGTTCAATTACAAGTGTAATCATCCTCTATTTCAAGGTAAATTAAGTGTACAAAGATATAGGAACTCACTTTTCCAGTAAAGTAATACATATATATTAATCTACCATTAATTTCATTTTCAAAATAGCATCACATTGTATATTTCATATTAGACATTCCAAATACTATTTATTTTCACCTTTTTTATACCGAACTATTGGCTGTGTTTTGATTTTGTTGTGCTATGATTTATTAATAATTTTTTAGAATGTATCAAAAAATTCTAGGTAATTAAAATGAACATTGATGCCTCTACCTCACCTTCCACCCCCAACTGCCATGAGATATTCCCATCTTCATATTCTTTTCCAACTTCTTTATGATTTTATAATCAAGTTTAACCCCCCCCCCCCCCCCCACAATCCACCTAGTTTCATATCTTCAACATTTTTTTAATTTACCCCTTGTTTTTTCTCATGTGATCAGGATGTTGTCTCAACTCCAGGATAATCTATCAACCAGACTATTATTTTTCTCTTCATTGCATGATGATAGGTCGATATAGAGATCATGCACCTCTTGTGTCACTTCATTTTCATAGGTATACTTTCATGTTCTCCACCGCCTTTCCTAGTGTACTCCCAATTAGAATAAATATTAGAAATTTAAGTTTATTAACCTGGATTTTATTACATTTTCCCGCAAAGGTGACCTCAAGGGTTCCAAATTAGAAATGTATGTTCTGATGCAATCGAGGGGTTTCTTATCAACTAACATGGATTAAATATATTATCATATATAGGGAACAACTCCCCCTTCCCCTTATCTTATTTAATTTATCTTTTTAGATGCCTTTCTTATCTTCTTATATTATAATTTAACAATCATCTTTTCTCATTATCCACGATACATGGTATTGAATACAAAGAATGCTGAGATTTTGTTGATAATTCATTCCAAGTAGAAGTTTAGGTATCTGAAATTATTTGTATCATTTCTATTTTTACAATCTTCATATCACTGTACATGTTTTAGGCATTACATGCACATTTTTATGGTGATTCATGTATTGAAATGAAGTCCAGGAAGGGGATTGAACCCTATTATCATTTTAAAAGTGTTGGATACGAATCATTTCATCTACCTCTAGATATCCAAAGCCAAGGAGTTCATCCTCTTCATTGGCTACACTATCTCAAAGCACACCACATCCCCCTGGCCAGCGACAATTATTCCAACACACATAATATAAGGTTCAAATTTACAACACTGATGGTATGTGCATTGGGCATCATGAATGATTACTATCTCATTCATAGTTCATTTTCTGTCCTCATCCATGTTTTATATGAATATCAAAAAAAATTGTGCCAGTGGAGGAGTGTACAAAAATATAAAATTCAACCTTGGCCCAATATGAATCAGGCTTTGACCATGTGTACGGACCCAGGAGAAGCAGACAATTTATTGAATATTCAACAATTGTTGGATGAAACAAAGATTATACTTCATAAAACTATTTACATTGCACTTGAATGAGAAAAAAAATCATGCACGTTTAGTTGAGAAGAGTTTATATATATGCTCATCATCATAGGTGGGAAAAGTATAAAGTGACACTATTTTTATTTTCTGATGTGTTAAGGCTATGTTTGAAGGAAATTCTCTAAAAACACCTCTATATAATTTTTCAATATGTTTTATAAAATTAATCCTTAGAAGTGCTCATTACTTCTGATGAGGGGTTTTAAAAAATAAACATTCTTTGATAAAATAATCATTTCTTATTTTTTATGTATTTGAAATTAACATTCATCAATGTAATTTGTTTTTTTTTCATTGTATATTTGTTACCATTCAATAACATTATATTTTATGTTGTTAATATGTTGATTCCACTGATGTTTCTATATCTCTTACAATAATGAAAAATATTAAAGATGTTTTTTAATATTGTGTGCAACAAAAGAGAGATATATCTCATTAATACGGGTATCCTAATCACTCCCTAGCCAAAGAAAACTACAGTGTAAAAACAATTTATGTTGGAAAGGATAATTGTTACATGTTGGAGTATAGGATATCATTGGTTCTTTTTGTCGGACAAAATTAAGGAATTATGGATTCAAAATATTGAAGGGTTGTGCTTATTATTGATCATAAATGAAATCAAATGTATTAGGTGAATTTTGGGATAATATATGTGGTGGAGATACTTTGAGAAGTCATGGAATAACAAAAAATACTTTAGGAGTCATATGTCAAAATAGATTGAATCTATCAAACCATTAAAAGAGTCTATATAAAATTTATCAAAATATATATTAATCAATATGTATATAAGAAAAACACTTCTTTTAATTACAATGAATGATTAAATCATATCATGATTGTATATGTCAAACTATATATGATTAAATGAATCTTGAACTAAGATAGTTGTGTAATGTTGGAGGAAACCAGGCATCAACTGATTCAATTAAATATTAACACAAGCATGTATATGATCAATTGGTTTATAGGCCTGTATATGGTATTATGAAATAAAGTGTAGATAGACCAGAATATAATATTTTGAAACAAAGGACAATCACGCCTGGAGATGGTTTTAGTTCACATCCACGGTTCACTGACCATTTGAATAGGTCTTTGATTTAGCACTCTCCCTTGTCAAATGTTTGAATTTTATATATATTGGAATATGGATTTTTCCACCTCTCTCCCCCATTAAATGTTTTAATTTTATGTATACTAAAATGAAGGTTGATTTTATGGACTTTTAAATTAAAATAAAATTAAATTATGTATTTGATTGAGGTATATGACTAATGAATTTGAAACTATAGAAACATTATCCTATTTAGTTTTTGAAATATGTTACACATTTTAGTCAATATATTATTTGCAGGCAACTGAAACATGAATTTGATCAAGAATTATTTGATACAAGAGATGGAGCCACAACTGCATGCAATATACACAATTAAACATCAGATGATCTTAAAAAGTAGTTCAATGAACATCAATTTAGATTGAAAAGAAAAATTTAATAGGCATATCAATTCAAATGATCATCTTTTTTATTGTAACTTATTTTTTTATGTAACATGTTTTATTTATTCTATCATTTATTTCTCTTTCCATATTGCATATCTAAATGATAAATTATGAGTGTCTCTGTTTGAATTTGTAATTAATTAATTATGTTGTGAAAATGAACTGGTTTAGTACCAGTTCCTGTATATGTGAGATACTAGAGTTTCCATACCATGTGGATGATGATGGGTGGAGGCAGATTAAGGATAGAACGTGAAATTGAATGGAAATTAAAGAAATAGAGAAAGAGGAGAATTACCTCTTGAATCCTCTTATTGAGGTCCTCCTTAAGGAACCCAGGCATTGTATTTTGATGAGACTAGAATCTCTTAAACATGGGAGACTGTCTAGGGAAGATGTTTTGTTGGATTTTATACAAGCCTTGAAGATTGAGAGGTGTGAGGAAATGAGGATGTGAGGGTGGTATTTATAGGGGAGGGTAGAGGGGTCCTCTTAATATTTTAATCATTAGTTTATTAATCTCAATAAAGAAAACAAATTGTGATGATTCCAGTACAAATAATATTAATCAGGCATGTGAGTTTGATATTTGGTGCCTTAAATCACTTGTGAAGTCTAGAATAGTGGATTTAAATTATAATGAATTTATACAGTAAATTAATGTATTTTACTATTTAAAAAAAGTTCAGGTATTTTAGAAAAATCCCAAAAATTCACCCAAACTGTTTTTTGACATGTAGAATATAAAAAATGGACTCCATTTTCCAAAAATAATTATCCAAATTTTATTAATTTAGTTTTTTAATTTAAATCATAATTTTCTTGAAAAATACAGTTCTTAAAATTAAAACTGATTTTATAATGATTTAAAAAATTATGTAAGGTCTTATAAAATGATCTTCAAACCAGAAGAAATAAAATTATTAATTTGTAAACATATATCAGGAAAATACGTTTTCTTTTAAATTAATTAATTAATTATAATCATATATTTAGGACTTATAAAAATACCAATACTTTTACTATTGTCAAATTGTCACTTCTAAGATGCCTAAATATTATTTAATTAGTCATGGGTAAGATTATTGTTATATTTTAAGATTTTATATTCATAATTTATATATAACTATTCATAAGGGTAGGATACTATTCACCAAAAATTATGTTTGACATATCAGACTCCAAACATCTTACTAATTACAACCGTGTATGTCAAATTTTCAAACATCAAAAACTAGAAGTGAAAAAATTATGCTTAATAGTCACATATTTATTTAGTATACTTTTATATCATTGTGCTTCCAAATATGTTTATTTTATATGGTATAATATTAAGAAGGGATTTCCATTGACTAATCTTTGGGTCATTACTTTTTCCCTCCTTTAGAAATTCCTCCCTCAAAATTTCATTTTAGTTTAACGAGTGAGTGTACTTCCCCTTCATCACCTCTTCACGTTCCCATGTATCTTCATCCAAATTATTATTCCTCTAAAAAATGTTAACAAGATGGGTTTTCTAGTTGTGTGGGACCTTATATCATTGGTCTAGAATCATCACTTGCTACTCCTCATATGAGAGGTCATTTTCCAACTGTACCACCTCTGAGTTCAATACACATGAAGGGTCTGGTATGTACTTCCTCAGGAGTGATACATGAAAAACATCATGAACATGAGCCATATTCAGTGGAAGGGAATGCCGATAGGCCACATCTCATATGTGATCAAATACCTTGAAGGGGCCAATGTACCTTGGGGTTAGCTTCCCTTTCCTTCCAAACTACATGACTCTCTTCCATGGTGATATTCTATGGAAGACTTTATCTCCAACGTTGATCTCTAAGTCCCTTTGAAGGTTGTTAGGATAACACTTTTTCTGACTCTGAGCATCTTTGATGTGTTTCTAGATGACACAAACCTTATCTGTCATTTCGTGCACAAGATAAGGTCTACGTATCTTTCTTTCTCCAACATCATCAAATCGGGTTGGAGTTATACATCAATTTCCATACAAAGCTTCATATGAGGCCATCTAAATACTAGAGTGGAATATATTGTTATATAAGAACTCATCCAATGTGATTTTCTGATCCCATATAACATTTAATTCTAAATAGAAGGCTCTTAGAATATCTTCAAGCATCTAAATATTCCTTTACGATTGGCCAACAGTTTGGTGGTGATAGGTCATGATAAAATATAATTCAGTACTCAAATCATGTTGATGACTTTTCCAGAATTTAGATGTGATCATTTGATTGTGAGAAGAGATAACCGAGAGTGGAACACCATATAGTCTCACCACTTCCTTAACATATATCTTTTAATGTTGTTTAAGTGAGAGATCTTCCCAGATAGTGATAAAATGAGCAGTCTTGGTGAGTCAATAAACCACAACCCATGTCGCATTATTTTCCTTCAATGTCTTAGGGAGACCCATGATAATGTTTATAGTGACATTCTCTCATTTCAACATGGGTATTGGAAATGGTTGCATCATCCCTTTAGACTTTTGTCACTCTTCTTTAACATGCTAAAATACTAAGAACATTGAGATATATTCAGAAATCCCCTTCTTCATGTTATCCCACCAGAAGTCTTCTCGGAGATATCGGTACATCTTGGTGCTACCCAGATGGATAGAGAATGTTGAGCTATGTGCATTTTCCAACGTCTCCTTCTTTATAATTTGTGATTAAGGCACACAAAGTTGCATTCCACACTGAATCATGTCATCATCATTGAGATGGAAATCTTGTAGCTTCCCTTTACTACATTAACTTTATTTTGTAACTCTAGATCATCCCTTTGTGACTCTTTATTAATCTCTTAGATTGATGGTTTCCCAATAATTTGGGAAAGGTAGGATGTACCCCCTTCCATTATTATTTACAAATCCATCCATTCCATATCCATGAAGATATGGTATTTCACAATCCATAACATGGATAGAGAAGAAAGTTCTATTCTTCTTAGAGCATCCGGTACCTTGTTCTCCTTTTCAAGATGATAGTGAATAATGAAATTTTAATCTTTTATTAGCTCCAACTATCTCCTTTGATGCATGTTGATCTCCTTTTGTGAGAATATATAATTTATCCTCTTTTGGTTGTTGTATATGTCACACTTCTCACCATAAATGTAGTGCTGTGAGATTTTCAAGGAAAAAATCACGGATGACATCTCTATATCATTTTTCAGGTAGTTCTTCTCATGGATATTCAACTTCTATGAGTCATAGGTTATCACATTATCAATTTTCTTTAGTACACAACCCAAGCCTTCCTTTAAAGCATAACTGCATATCACAAAACATTATCAACTTTTCTGTAATGTGGGTATATGTGTAGTGATAAACCTTCTATTTATCTCCTTGAATCATTTCTCAAATTCTCACATTCATACATACTTTACTCCTATCCATGTTAACATAGTTATCGGGCGTGATAATCGTGATAACTTTCTCACAAAACGTCGGTAATACCCAGATTATCCAAGAAAACTATAGATTTCTGTGACACTAGAGGGCCTGGTCCATTCCTCAATTGCCTTTATTTTTTAAGGTTCCACAATAATTCCCTATCATGTGATCACATTTCCTATGAACATGACTTTTTTCATCCAAAAGTCACACATTCTAAACTTGATGTAAAACTTCTCCTTTCTAAATGTTGCCAACACAAGGGTAAGATTCTTTTCATGGTCCACCTTTCTCTAAGAGTATATTAGAATATCATCTATAAATACTACCACAAATTTGTCAAGGTAATGTTTAAAGAGTTTATTCGTCAAATCCATGAAGATTGCAGGTGAATTAGTAATTCAAAAGGGCATCACCAGAAACTCATAATGCCCATACCTTGTATAGATGAGAGTCTTCTAAAAATCTTCGATCTTCACCTTAACTGATGATATCCAAAATGAAGATCCACCATAGAGAAGTATTGAGCTTCTCTTAACTGATCGACCAAGTCATCAATACTTTGAAATAGAATCTTGTTCTTCATGGAGATCTTGTTAAGTTCCCAATAATTGATACACAACCACATTGTTCAACCCTTCTTCGTCAGAAAGTGCTCTAGAGTACCCCAAATTGAAGCACTGTGGCATATGAACCCTTTTTCAAAATTCTCTTGCAGCTGCTTCATTAACTACTCCAGTTTGATAGAAGCCATCCTATAGGGACACAATGAGATATGAGTTGCTTAAGGAATGAGTTATATTGAGAACTCTACCTCATGATCTATGGTATGCCAATGTAAATCTTCTGGAAATACCTCACTGTAATCCCTCATGATAGACATCTCCACAAGGTTGTCACATTCCATCGACTCAACTATTTGGGCGAGACATACTTCTTCATAGGGAATCAACATCCACATCGTTGAAGGATTTTTCAAAGTAGAATCATGATCTTCCTAGAATTTGTAGAGTAGCATGGGATGGTCAAAAATATGAAAAAATATTTCTTTTTCCCCAATAGTTGATATGTTCTCTATATAACAAGAGCCAATTTATTCCCATCATAGAGTCGAATTACTCCAATGGAAGTATTACAAGATTAGTTGGAAGAATCTTACCACATACACCAACAAGAGAAGAGTAAAACACATGGGTTGCAATGATTTCACCATATGGTGTTATTATAAATATATATACTTCATTGTTTTAGTGCTTCAATTCTATAGTTCTTGAAAACATTCAAGATATCTATGAATACATAGAATTAGAATCAAATAATAGTTTTTCCATTATTGAGTGAATAGAATGTCTAACCTCTATGACTTAATTATCATTCTCCCCTTCCATAGTAGTGATGTCATAAGAATTCTCATATTCCTTTACATTTGGTGGTTTCTAACACTGATTACCTTTAAGGACTCGTGGTTTAGTAGACTGGCTTGCATAGTTACCTTGCTCCATATAGTTGTAGAATTGTACCACGAGTGGGGCTCCCATTTCTTCTACTACATTCTACTTTTTTCTCAAGAACTTTTGACACTATTGAGAATGGTTTCCCCCTTTCTAACATATAAAATAATATCATCGTCCCTTTGTGGCAGTTACCATGAAGAAACTTCGAACATTTTTAACTTGTGGTTTGTTGAATGGTCTTCCCAAATTTATCATTAGATCCTATGTAATAAAACTCCATTATTTGATTGTTATCACCATATCCATTGGACCATTCTCTAACCTCTGTCTCCACTTTGAGGGAACACCGAACAACTCCTTTATCACTCCCAAAGTCTCTAATTTTAGGATCCTTTATAATGTGTGGTTTTAACCTACTAAAGAATCTATCAATTTTGTTATCAATGTTGATAACAAAACCTAATGTGTACCTTGAAAGCCTTGTGAAAATCACTTCGTAGGTCATGACAGATTCTCATTTCTTTTTATTGAGCTTTATGAATTCCCTCTCCATCATTGTATGAATAGTTTTTCAGAAATACTTTTGAAGAAACGTGATCATAATGTCTTATAATTCATTATCATTAATTCCATATCTTATATTGGTGCTCCTAATCAATGATCAACATTGATAAACCTCTCCCTCTAGATGATAAATTGCTAATGTTAGCTTCTCCATAATAGAACACTGAAGAAAAAAGGTCTTCTCCATGGACTTTTACCACTTTTTCACAACTAGTAGATCAAAAGACCCACTAAACATCAGTCGTTGTTGCCGCATAAAACACTCAATAGCATGTTTCTCCCTCTTTGGTGAAGGAGGAAATTCCCCATTATTATGGTTATTGCTCATAACCTGAGACGGTTGGGAAACAATTTACATGATGTTTAAAACTCCACCTCCATAAGAATTGGGGATGTCCTTTGTGAAATCGTTTCATTGGCCTTTGCACGGGTTGTTAGTTAGGTTTCTCCTGGTTCACACCATTTTCTAAAATAGAGATGGTTATAAGAAAACATAATTCATTGAGTCATAAATAAATAACATATTTAGTTGAACAACTTTCCATAAAATCATAACTTATGGGAACCCTATGTAATGATTATTGTGTGCATATTTGTACTTATTCTAATACTAAAGGTTTTATCTAGGGTCTATAAATCCTAATTCTGAAATTACCTAAACCATGGATCTGATACCAAATATAGTGACCAATCCTATTCATACATTACTATTATATAATTATAAAGATAAATAACATAATAGTATTACACAACGTGGATCTAGAGGTTTAGTGTGTGTGGAAAACTTGGACAAAATATAACATTTAGATCATCAATCATAAACATTTATTTAATTACTTTATTTCTAGGTTATTAGTATCTCTTCATGTCTCCTTTGTACATATAGTTACCTGATGATACACATCAAAATTGGGTGAGCTAAAATTATAGTTAGAGGTCATATATAAAAAATATAAAAATGGGTGATCACAATCAAAAAATAGGAAAAGGATTATAAATATGAGGGGATGCAATAATAAAATACTTGAAATGTTTCAATTCATAAAAATGAAACATCATGTCTTAGTGGTCAAATACCACTCATAATTATGATCAATAATTACATCATGTTCGCACATCATTTCCCTTTTTCTCATGAGATTCATCACATTAAAAAATTTAGTGGGGCGCTGTATAATTCCATGTACACCTGTAACATTCAAACATTCATATTATGATATATAATTCCGGACGCACCCATCACATCATAATATTTAAATTATATTTCATTCCACATTAGAAATATTTAACACATGAACATAACATAACCCATGGAAGGAAATGGGTTTCACATAACAAATCATAAATTCCTAAACATTTTTTTCGCAAAATAATGATTGGAATAAAATTCTGGACATCGAAATATTAACCATGAGAGTGAAACAACATTCAAGATGTAAAAACTGTGTGTTTATTTGAAAGAAGAGTTCTTTGGGAAAACATTCATATTCTCGTAAAATAAATTAGATAACATGTATATACAATAAATGGTAATGTAATGATGAATAATTGATTTTTATTGAGAACCCATACTGAACATTGAGTAAAAGAGGGAGAACCCGGAGAAAGAAAGTTGGGTTTGAGAATTTCCCCTTGCATTGTATCTGAATGCTTTCTTCACTTCCATGTCCTGTATAATGACATTGTGTTCCTTAATTAACAATTAAAGAACCTTTTATAAATTATTATATTTCATTAATGTTTTATTATGTTCATTTAGTGGCATTTCATAGAGTTATAGGGCTTAAATTCATTGTTCATAAATGTTCGTTTTTTATAGTTTTCTTGAATGGTTCACATCTATTCAAGAATGGAAGTTAAATTTAAACATGGATAAGAATAAATAATTGTAATTATTTTTTAATTATTAAGTTGTAGAACATTAAATGATAGCATAAATAATTTTTTTATATACCATGAGAATGGATCATTGGATAAGAATTTAATGAGGATCGTTTGGCTTAATTCGGGCAGTTTTTCGACCACAACATACTTGTTTTCTTTAATAATTTAGTAATATGAACATAAGTTAGTTCCAGAACATTATATATGATTTAATAAATACAATATAATATTTTTAAACCAAAATAATGTTTTCATTACCAGATCTGAAAGAGATTAAGGAAAAAAGAAAAAATTTCATTCTTGAATGTGATAAAGTAACAACTCATGAATAGCATTTTCTTTTCTAAAATAAAAAGAAGAAGAGAATCAGTTTGGATGATATATTTTACCATTTTTATCATTAGATTTATTTATATGTGGGATATTATAGTTACCAAACCATGTGGATGAGGATATGTGGGAGTGATAATGAGAAAATAACTTAATATTGAAAGGAAATTAAATGAAAAAAGGGAGAGGGTAATTACCTCTTGAATCCTCCTCTTTAGATCCTCTTTTAAAAAATAAAACTAGTATTTTGATGATACTAGAAGCAATTGGACGTGGTGGAAGGGTTGAGGTATATGTTTGGGAATAGTTTAGATAATTCTTGAATTTTGAGGGGTGTGAGGAAAATAGGGTCTGATGAGTGATATTTATAGTAGAGGGGAGATGTGTTATCTTACTATTTTAATCATTAGCTTATTAATTTCTACCAAGATAAGAAATAGTGATGATTCCAGGACCAGGAATGTTACACAGAGTATGTGAGTTCGAGATTTGGATTATTACATCACTTGTGATTTCATGAATAGAGAATTTAAATTATAATGCATTTATAAGTTAAATTAATGTATTTTACTATTCACTAAAAATTCAAGTACTTTAGAAAAATCCCAAACGAATCTCCCTAACAAATTTTCTCCTTGTAGAAGCAAAAATGAATTCCATTTTTCAAATTTTTTTAATAAAAATTATAAATTTAATTTTTAAATTTAATTTATTATTTACTTCAAAAATACAGATATACAATTAAAACTATTTTTACAATTATATCAAAAATTACATATTGTCTCATAAAATTTACTTAAAACCATAAAAAATATAATTGGTAATTTATGAACTTATTTTAGGAAAATAAATTTACTTATAAATTAATTAATTAATTATAATTATTTATTTATGGCTTATAAAAATTCAAATACTTTTACTATGGTCAAATTGTCACTTCAAAGATGCCTAAATTTTATTTAATAATTCATGAGTAAGGTAACCATTATTTAGGTAGATTTACTATTTATAAGGGAAATATTAATGTTCAGAGGGGTAGGATAATATTGAAATAAAATTATGTGTGTCCTATCAGACTCCAAAAATTGTACAGATCACAACCATGTATGTAAGTTTTTCTAAATTCCAATGATATAATTGGAAAAATTATGTTTAACGGTCACATAGTATTTAGTATCATTATATGTCATTTTTCTTCCTAATGTTATTATGCTATAATACAAAATTATAATAAGAGATTTTCATTGTTTAAATTTTTGGTTGTTATATAAATAATGAATTTATTTTATAATTTATTAATGAACACACATAAGGACACATAGTAATATACGTCATTTGGTTATTTTGGGTGAGCAGGAAACATTAAATAAGATGTTAGTGATAATCATTTGGATTATTTTGTGTGGTATTACATAAAAAAAATTGTTTTTGGTTATTTAATACCCTTTGTATATAATGTTTACAAAACATTACTTAGGCTGTAATAAATATATTATAATTTTTTTAACCATAAAATGGTTTTATTTCTATCCTTGAATGCGTTAATGGAGAACAAAAATATGCATCCTTGTAAGAGATAAATGAACACCTCGTGAATTATGTTATAATTATTAAAATAAAAGGTATAGGGGAGAGGTTTAATGATGAATTATTATATTATCATAAAAAATTATAGTATATGTGTGGTACTGGAGTTATAATATCATTTGGATGAGGGGATATGATGATATAGGAGGGAAAAGAACTTGAAAATTATTTAAAAGAAAATGAAAGATGCATTTACCTCTTGAGTTTGTCCTCCCTGAAAACCACCATAAAGAACTATTTTTTTTTTGATGAGACCAAGAGCTCATGGCCTTTGGGTATGGGCCTCAGAAGAGTATTTGGATGAATTTGAAAATGTGTTATTACTTAGAAGGAGTGGGGTGAAGAGGCGTTGAGGGTGTATTTTTAGGGGAGGTGAGGGGTGTTTTCTCATTATTTTAATAATTAGTTAATTTTTTTCTATAAAGATAAGAAATGGTGTCGATTATTTTGAATATATAGAAAAAAAAATTTATGTGAGTTAGAACTAATGGTTCTTACCTAGTATGTACATTAAAAATTACTAAAAATTCATGTATTTAGCATTTATCGAAAATCATTGTATTTTACAATCCGTCAAAAATTCATTTATTTTATGCTAATTGAAAAACAATTACCATAAAAATTTTGAAATGTTTATAATTAAAAAAATAACACCATTTTATGAAAATAGTTTTCTTATTATGAGAAATATAATTTTTAATTAAAATCACCATTAACTTGAAAAAAAACAGATTTGAAAATTATAATTGATATTATAAAATTTCAAAAAAATTAAATAAGGTCTCATAAAATTAACATAAAATCATATGAAAACAAAGTATTAATATATTAATACATTTTATAAAAATATATTTTCTTTTAATTCATTAAATTAATTATATAATTGTAATTAAATATTTAGATCTTAAAAAATTACCGACACTTAATTATTTATTTTTATAGAAATAATTTGCAAATACTATGATATAATTATATCAAAATTTAATTTTAGGACAACCAATTTTTATTTATACATTCATATGTTAGGTTACTATTTTATTGGTCGTTTTACTATTCATAAGTGTTAGGTTACTATTCCAATAGTCTTGTTACTATTTTATTGGTTAAGGTACCATAATTTCTCCAAATACCACATATTTTATTCCTTATTAATTTAAAATTCTTGACTTGTGTTTTGAATGTAATTTTATGTGATTATAATATATTAAATAATTATTAGAAGGGTATTTTTATTGATAAAATCTAGGTTCATTACAAATATAAATAATCATTTACTCCCCATTACCCAACTTGTATTTTTTAAATAAATTCATCATAATCATCATCAATTTAAAAATAAATTGTAGTCATAAAAAGTTTAACCTCATTATTTTATCCTATGGACAAAATAATAATAAAGGTGACCTTAAATAATCAACAAGGGAAAATTTAGGAATTAACAAATGAATGTATCAATGATGATAAAAAGAGAATAAGGGTATGATGACATAATCAATGAGAATGAATATAAAAAAAAATCATACCCATAAATAACTAAATTTTCAAACATTAAAACATGAAATAAGGATTTTACAGTAGAAATATTCGTAAGAATCACTAATAATGAGCCATTTAATGTGAATCATGTTTAATTAAAACACCATAAACCCTTAGAATTAATAGAAAAAAAGTGTTATAATATTGTGACATAATTTCAATTTCATTCTTACAATCACTCTTACAATTTGAATAACCATACATTCAACTTCTATACCCAATGTATTATAGGGTTATAATGGACCCACTTATACTAGGATTATAAAGTAACAATCCGTTCATGGTTTATAATGTAACCACCTATCCTGTGTTTATAACATAACAAACCATTAATATAAATAAGTTTCAAGAACTATTACATAATCGTAACTCATAAATTCTTTTAATTTATAGAATCAAATTCATAAAATATTCTTTTCTCTCATTGGATCAATGTTCGAATTGTAAGATATTCACCCCTTTTAAAAAACATTATAATAAAAAATCACCAATAAAAATGAAAATATGATTTTTATTCATTTTAAATACATGAAATATTACAATGGTGTATATAAATATAATAATAGTAATGATGGTAAAAAAATCATTTTTCTCCTTATATGTTAATAATTTAAATTCCTTCATTTGTTTTTCAAAAAAGTCCACTCAAAACATATAAAATGATTCCATTGGAAAAACATTCATAATGACAAAAAAATTAAATTATAAATATATTATATCCATGTAAAATGTTTCATAAAATCCTTTTAAAAAACTTGGACATGGAAGTGAAAGAGTGGGATGGAAAACATTAAAGGAATATCTTATTCAAAAGAAAACTTTTACAAATTTCTCAACATTACAATGATAAGACTCATGATATAAAACCATTTAATAACATTATCTAACTTGAATAATAAATAACTCATGATAGTAAAAAATATTGAGGCTTTATATACACATTATAAAATAATATTGGTATATGGAATCAAAATATGCCTCAAAAAATGTAATTTCGATGATGTCTCTTACCACCATTGTAACATTGAATCCATAATCCTCATGAAAGATATATCATAAAATGGATATTTAAATCTACATAGAAGCAAGGATAATAATAAAAAAATAATTTTACTAGAATTATATATACCACACAATACAAAAATGTGGAGAATATAGAAAATATCACATTGAAATAAAAAATTTGATGAGAAAAAAACATTACCTAGAATTTTATTAGTCATGATAGTTCTTTACCATTTTGAAGAATAAAATTATGATAATTATTAACGTTACTATGAATCTTTTTATGATTAAATATTCCTTTCATTTAATTTATTACCATGTAATATATGATTAATTTATAAATTAGGTTTATGTCGGTTGTTTTTACTATATTTAGCTTATTTGTCAAAATTGACTTCGGTATGTTGACTATGGTTAATGAGGTCAATATATACAAACATACCTAATAATAATCATGATTTAATTATCATAATTATACATCAATCATACATTGAAACCAATAATTATATATGGTTGTGAAAAACATTCTATGTTATAATCATTGAGATGACAGGTCTTGTGAACACTTGAGTGAAATATCAATTTTGCAATGGCCATTATGGAATGAAGGCCAATAATATTTTATTTTAAAAAAATTATTATATCATAAATAAAATTATATTTAATTATATATAATTATATAAATCATTATTTTGAATTTTTGATGAAAAAAATTAAATCACATCGCTTCGAGGATGAGGTAGACCACACATCCCCAAATGACGTTATCAATTTTTTAGTGAGTGGAATGATAATAAATAAATTGATATATTATATATTAATAATGATAAATTTGTTATTAAATGAAAATTTATATCATTTATATCCCATATTTTAATTATAATTACACTCATTAGTTTCTATCTAACACGTTTGTGGAAAATAAATCACATCACTTCTTGAGACGGTAGTATGTCGTATACACAAGCAAATTTATCATATCCCCTAAGCAATGGAAATTAAAACAGATGTGTTATAATGACTCTATAGTAATAATTATTTTATAAATATAATTTATACACTTTGAGTCCATCATTATCTACAACCATGATATGTTGTAATGGAAAATCCAATGATGTTGGTTTGAGATACAGTAGTCATTTGATCACAAGAACGATGATTTTGAAACCCATTTGATGGATAAGATAAGTGTTTTTGGGAATAAATTATAAATAATAAAATCTCAGTATATTCATTATGTTTATGTTATTATACAGTAATGGTTTAATAATAATTGAATGTGGTGGTGGAAGGAGTAAAATGAAAATGCACGTTGGAGAACATTACCTCTTCATAGGGTAGCTTATTTGTTTTCCACCAAAGGCCCGAATTATTGGAATTTCAAACCAATATAATTATTATAAGATGAGAGGAGTGATTTTGGTGAGGTATTTAATGATGTTATTTTTTGATCCAAATGTCTTTAGAGGTGTGAATAATATAAGGGAGTTAGTACCTATTTAAAATTGAGTAGTAGAATTATTGTAAATACCAAAATGTATTCACTATTTGGAGATATACATTACATCATGTTCCTAAAAAATTGATCAATAATGGAGGGGATATTTTATGTGTCCATTAAACAAGTCCTAAACAAAAAAAGAAAAAAAATTATAATTTTATTATTTTGTATTTAATTTTACTCAATTTTAGTGTTTAAGTTTTTACCACCGTAACTTTTGTCTTATTATTTATATGGGAAATTTTACCATCTGTAGTAAAATAAAATTATATTTATTAAGTAATTAATACCTATTAATTAAGATTATTTAATAAAAAAAATTACATTAAAATCCAATGTCTATGTAAATTTTGTTTTAATACAAACACATTTAATGAACATAGCCCTATTTTAACCTTATTCACATTAATTAATTTTAATTTCTTCCACTAATCATTATGGTAAAAAATTATGTTTAAATTATAAGTTAAAATAAATTATTATGATTCAAAATATTTAAAAAAAAATTTTCAAATTCAAATCATAGAAGTGACATACTTTAATTAAAAATTAATCCCATATAGGTGATGAAATAACATGTTTTTAATGTGAAAATGGTCAAATGTTTGAAATGCTTTTATATGAAAATTCAGTATTAAATTTATCTAATAAAATTAAATTGTATTAATTGATATGGATTTGATTAATTTTACTATTATACATCTAAAAATATAAAAAAAATTAAAAATTATTTAAATTAAAAGGTAGATTTCAAATAATCGTTATTATCTATCAGTATTCATTAAAAAACCGATGCAACAAAGAAATGTCATTAAAATTCACCATTAAGTAATTTTGGTTTTCTAATTTAATAAATTATATTTATATTTTAATTTTTTATACAAATGTCATAAAAATTAGTTTAGAATTATAATTTTCCAAGAATGATTAATCCTTCTTTTTGAAAAAAAATATTTTTCATAAAAAATTTCTTTTTTGTTTTAAACCATTATAATTTTATTTATAAAGAATAAAGTGATAAAAATTATATAAAAAATATAATTTCATAACTTAGTTATTGATATTAATTCCCACCAATTTATTATAGCTGGGTTATAACTATTATATCAATATTTATATTGTGTTGTTGTCCAGTAATACTTAGTTTTGTGTGTAGCACAATCTTCGGAAGAAACACATTTGTGGAATGTAATGAAAGATATCATCATTGTTTCATTTAATTAAATCTATAAAATATATTTATAAAAAATATATCATAAAGTTTTAGTATGTTATATTATCTATTAAGAATACTATTTCATTTCACAAACTCTATCGAATATAATTTTTTCTTTTAAAATCATGGGGTTTTACAGGATTTGTGCACATAGCTTTCTTAGAACGAAAAAAATGTCTGAAATCAGATCATTCATTTTGATATGTATTATATCCAGGTAATTATAATTTTAAATTCTTCAAACTGAGCCGTATTTTTCATAATGGTAGATATTTCTTTATAAAAATTATTTCCCCTTTCATGTATGAGTATATTTATATCTTATCTTCTTGGTAATAGTCTGTTTGACAATATTCTTGTTTTATTACCATATCAAGACTAACATACCAAATCATTTAATTAATTGAATTCAATTATTTTCTAGTCTTCTATTCATATCATAATATTATTTTTTCGTGACAGGTACATACCATATAACACCGTATGATTTTGTGAAAAAAATATATATTTGATCTTTGACACATTTTGTTTAATAAGCAAAACTACTTTATTATTCATTTACAAGTAACAATTATTTTAGATTAAATTACATGTAACCAAATTTTAGGCTGTTTTTACACACAATACTAAAATAATATTGCATTTCTTGAAAAACTGATTTTAAATGTAATGTGTCATGTAGTTAAATTATTATTTTTTACTATCATAGTTATCATCTATTCTTGTGGAAGGAGAGTATTAATAGGATTAACTAAATTATGGAAAATGGTTTAAACATGTATTGTTATGGATTTATTTTTAATTAAGTTAATTATAAATGAGAATACTAATTATTAGAAAATAATGGATATCTTTTTCTAAAAAACTATTTCTATGCATAAAAATGTGTATTACCTAAATAAAATAAAAAAACTAATTTTCATGATTGGATTTATTGAAAATTATATTTTATATATACTAAAAACTACTTAACATTAACATTATTTATTTTTTAGGCACCAGAGATTAATGAATCCAATTATTAAATTAAAATGTTTATATTTAAAAAAATCAGCTTTGTATCCTTTCTCTAGCACATTTATTTTAAAAATTAATTTTGATAATATTATAAAATAAATTTATAAAATAAATTTATAAAATAAAATTAATTCTATAATTCATATTTTTAAAATAATCTCGGGTTGAATTTTTTAGATTTTTCTGAAAAGTTTTATTTTATGACGAATAATTAGAAGTATTAAATTTTGTTGAAAATAGTGTTTTAACCAAAATTACATAAAAATTTGAATTATATTTTAATTTTTTTAATTATATTTATTAAAATTATATGTATATTAATCTATTTTCTGTCATTTTAAGAAATTTAAAACTAAAATTTGATATGAAAATGTTGTAAAGGTAAAAAACCTGTAATGTTTTCTGACTACTATTTAATGGATATATATAGACCATTTATCCTCTAAGGATCTGTATCAGTCCATTTTTGACCATTGTAATATATTAAAAATGTGGTGTCACTCGATTCATTTCAAAATTACAATGATTGTCCTATCCCCCACTTATAAAATGGCTCCCCATCTCCTCCCTTATTCACATCATCAAACCTCTTTAGATCAACCCAAAAATGAAAATATTGATTCACAAAACACCTCCTCTAATCATATAAGACTTATTATAGGCATAAATATGTCGTTGGAAGTATTTTATAGAAAACATAAGGAAGATATCCAAACAAGAGATAACGTTCATCAATGAGCTCTTTAATTTTATTTCTTCATCCACTAATATAAAATAAATTTATATTATTAAATATAATAACATATAGTTATTACACATACTTATTTATTTTAACATTATGGTAATGAATTATAAACATCCCCACTTCCATCAAATATGTTACTAAATCGTCGTTTGTGTGTCTGGGGGACTACTGCCTCGGTAACTGATGTTATTCGTTTTTTCTTTACAACCACTTGATGAAGGTAAAAATTATGTATTTATTGTTTTTATATATTTTATATATGATAATTAAAATTTTTATTTAGATTTTTAATTTTTATATCACACTTACATTCATGCATTCCAATTGTGGCAATCTGATAAAGTCGCTCATTTGTATGGCAGATAACCGCCATACGAGGTGATGAGATTCATTCACACTGTACATGTAAAGTATTAATAATGGTTTTAAAAAATATAAGATATTTATGAAATTATAATTATTCTTTAATTCTTATATATAATTTACTTTCCTATCTTTTATCCCAACAAGTAAATGTAGAACAACATTCATGCGTACATACATGCTACCATCCCCAAGAGAGGTTTATTTCATTTCCTATAACTAAATTATATGAAATAATATAAATAAAATTAAACTAAATATTTATAATATTTATATCATGGTTATCAGTCATTATATTATTTAATCATCACCAAATATGGTGGATCACAAATATGTCAACTCAAAACATATACGAATAACAAGGCTATTATTACATAAAACACGTCATTAACACGGAATTATTAATAAATGGGTAATAAAGATCATAATAAAATAATATTCAGTATATATATATATATATGAATATGGTTCTATATTATATGTATAAAAAAATTATATTTATTATAAAGTATGTTAGAATGAGTACGACGAAAGTCGACACATAAGGTAGGGGATTTCTTGTCTCTTTTTTATTTCTGGGAACATATAAAAATTCACCACATGTTTCTTTTATATTTTGTATATACGTACCCTTTTTAAATGTTATATCAATAATACAATTGTTTTATGATATTAATCAATTAATTTTATGTTTTTATTTTTTAGGGATTATGATTCAAAATATTGACAAAGGAGCAAAATTTTTCCAGCTCGCTTTTTACTTCCATGAGGCTGATGAAATTTTAACCACTTATTTATTCAAAGTTGTGTATACAATGAAAATGAATTAATATGATTATGACTATAATAAATACCATTTTGGTTTACATATCCTTTTTATGATCAATATTTCATGGGGTTTATGGTTCCAATGATAACAATTCGGGAAGGTATTTTTGCCTCAATTTTTCATCTTTATGACGTACATTATTTTATGTACTTATACTCTTCCACAAAGTGTATATAAAAACCCTTTGACATGTAATATAATTAATATTTTCATACTAATTATATGTTATTCCTTCCGGGGGATTATGATTTAATGTTACTATAGTGGTAATTTTTTTACAATCTCATCATATATTTAGATTGTTTATGATTAAGTCACCAATCATGAAATATCAAGATCTACCTCTCAATAATTATCATCAATTTTCTTTTACTCTTATTATTAATGATATATTCAAGATTTTATACACTTTTTTAACTCTTTGGTACATAATATTTTAATAAATATTTAGAATGTTTCACTATATTTTTCAATTCGGTGGGAAACATATTTTCTTCAAAAAAAATAAAAAAAATCATTCATTACTATCTCATGATTTTTTTAATACATGATGACCCATATTTGAAGTTAAAAAACCATTTTAAAATGAATTTTCATTCTCTTTTCCAGTCAATTAATTTTTTACATTAAACAAGAACTTAAAAATAATCTTCATTTTAATGAGTATGACATGAATGGAGTTTTCTAATGTCATGACCAATAATATCATTGAAGATTATTTTATAAGGCTTAAAGTGTATTTTTAAAAAATGTTTTTTGATTTTTTGTTTTAAAATTAGTTCTTCAAAGAGATAAGTATATTTTACTCAATAAATGTGTAACTAATTTTTGTTAAATATTCCCTAACATATTTACAATTATATTATCAATGAAAATGATTTCAAAAATTATTTATGTTTTAAAATGTTATTTTCAATGAAAGATTCATTTCCTTATGAAATAATTCATGGTTTATTTCAAAATAATTCTACATTTCATAAACATACTTTGTTATAATATTTATTTGACTATTGATATGTTCAAAGGATACCATTCTTATTATTTGACTAAATGGTTTATATTAATTATTTCTATATATTTATGAAACCAATTTCTCTTCCATGGGTTATACCATGATAGGATACTTATGAAACCTGCTTCTTTATCCATTGTTTATTCTTTGATAAAATGGTTAAAATATAATGAAACTATTTTATTGTTTATAGGTTATTTTATTGTAAATGGTTTATGAAACCTATTTCATTTCATGGTTTCTAATATGATGACTATCTTTTGATCTTCTGACACATTTATGTTTTATTTGATTTATGTTATAGTGGTTACATTATGACCATTATTTGTGGTTATGTTAAAACCAACGATGGGTAGGACATATAACTCCCTCTAATTCAATATTTAATGATTTCTGTCTAATGATATATATATTACTAGAATGGGGAGTGAAATTAGGTTTGTAATATATTTCTATAATGGTGAGTGAACTTTGTTAAGTAAATAAATTTTTCATTTATAATAGTCATATAATTGAACTAATATATCTATGATATTATGAATGTACTTTTCTTTCATGTCCATAATTTTTTGTGATAACCTGATTATATGTTCAATGAATTTTTTGACAATCTGATTACATGATCACAATGGTATACATGGACCTGTCTTTCATGTCCACAATATTATGTATGGACATCATTGCATGTCTAAGAGGTTATGAGAGGCACTAATTTTATTCCCTTAACATAATTAGAGATACTATATCTATTTATAATTTTTCAATTTTGTATGAGCTTATGTTTATACCGTGAATCTATTTATTATTCCTCTATTATGCTCTCATTGATCATGTTCTTTGATTCCCATCTGATTCATGCCTAATAAACTACTAATAATTATTCCATAAATCATGTTTTTGATCTATGAAATTTTTTTAGTAACTTCATAGGTTATGCTAGTTAACAAATACCATTTCACATATCCCATTCCATCATATGATCATATATTTATATCTTTTATATTTACCCTTAAGTAACACCTGAGCTCACCCATTCTTATGTCTCCTTTCCCCAGGTTTTGAACAAAAGTTTTATGTAGGCTGTGTCTATGAATATAAATAAATGAGAAGATCATTCTTGGAAAAACTTAAAATATATCACCAAGTTATAAGATTATGTTTCATTATTCCAATATAACTAAATTATTTAGGTTCCATTACATGTTTTTTTTCAATATAAATAATATTCATCTAAAAATACGTAATATCCACATATGAAAAGCCTATGTCACTACAGTTAGGATAAAACGAATGGGTTTTTAGCCATTAGAAACTAGTATGAGGAATCATTATTTTTATATCATGGAATATTTATAAGAATGTTTTTGGTGATGTTTGTAAGGATAAGTCTAAGGATGTGTAAAATTATAAGATTATTTAATATAATTTTTATAAAGGGTAGAGAAAGTGGTTTCTAAGAAATTACATCCTTATCTAGGTAATAACAGTAGATGTTGATCTTTAATAGATGTATCTAGGGGTAATAACCCTAAAAACACCATATTTGTCTATATTAGATCAAGAACTACTATATGATAATGATCCTTTTATCATACCAATTTTGACACATCTCTATGAAAATTCATTAAAAATTAAAAAAACCTTAAAAACCATCCTGAAAAATTTAAATATATGATGATCATTGATAACCTAGTTTAATCCTAAGTATTCATAGATTTAAAATAATATTTTACTATTTACACATCATATAATTGAATTTCCCTGATTAGGTTGTTTTCCCCTATTATAAGTGTTGCTCACACTACTATTTTTTGTTGTAGTCAAATACAGAATCAAATAAGAACTATGTTAACATTTATTGTGAAAGAAACATTGAGGTTTAAAAAAAATTAATTACTGGAGTTAAAGACATTTTGATTATTCCTAATTAGATTTCATGGAACATTATTAACAACCTGCTCCATAACAAGCCCTCGGACTCACTAAATAAGAGGGGGATATAATTGGATGAGAGTTTGTATAGTGGAGACCATGGAGGAAATAATATTCAGATACCTATATGTGTTGAATGTGGGAAGAAACACACAAGGAAATGTCTTAGAGGAATTAGAAGGTGTATGATTTTTGGAGAAAATGGACATAGAAAATGTTATTTCCATTGAAAAAAATAAAAATTTCAATTAAAAGAATAGATGGAAATATTTTTTCCCTAAGGAATTATCAATTTATTAATGATATAAACATGTTATAAAAGGTAGTTATAAAAATAAATGAACATGTGGAAAATCTAGTGATGGGAATAAATAGGGTGATTTGAGAAGAAAATATATTTGTGATGATAAGGAGACCACAAATGACATATTAAAGGAAATAAATATTGAAGAATAAAAAGATGAATCCTAGTTAAATATTTTAGAAGGATGTGGTATTATTAAATTATTTATTTATTGAAATTCATGGATTAGGTTTTATGAATAAATAAATAAACAAGGATCATTCGGTATATGTTTTTCATCAAGGATTTTCAAAAATATTCTAAATGGTACTGAAGGGGAAGAAGAGTGATTCATTGTAAAGGAGATGTTTTGATTAAGTGAATTTCACCCAAAATATATTCCTGACATTGATAAAATGGTGTTCTTTTAGATAAAGAGACCATTAATATAGATAAAGTAAATTAGAGAGTATTAATGACCTTGTTACTAAAAAATTATTTGTTGAAATGTGGTTTATGTTATCATTGATACAGTTTACAACATTATTGGATTAATGGAAAAAATCACTATTTCGGTTTTTATTCAAATAATAAAAAATCATGCATGTTTTCATTGAGTTCTATGGAAATTAATGTTTCATCAAAATATACGATGATGGTATAAACATGTCTGGAATGTGACAATTAATAACTATTTCATTCTTTTAAATGATAAATGATATGTTTATTTTTGAAATTTAGTGACATTCTTTACAATGTTTAGGATCTTATTCTATTGTAGTGGTTATAAAGACAACCATATATGAAATAGTATATGATTAAAATTGAATTGGGTTTTAGAAATTAATGAATTATTTCTCCATATGAAGATTTATGCATGTTTTAAAAACTATGCCAACTATTTTGTTTATCATAACTAAAGATAGACAGAATGACTTATTATTTTATCTATGGATCTTACGATAAATCAGTGCATCGGGAATAAATTATTCAACTTAATTAATTAGAGTCAAAGATAAATTGTAAATTTATCAATTCATAACCAAATTGTGAGATTGTTCTTATGAAATGGAAAGATAAAAATTAAGTGTATCCTCTTGTAAATGTAATTCAAAATTAAGAAAATTTTATTTAAATAAAATTGTTTCTTATTTCCACCACTTTTTTAAAAAATAATGACATTTTCCATGAATCTTTGGTTTGTTTATTAATGGTCTTTAACATGTTACGTATCACTCACTTTTTAGTGATGAACATTCTCTATCACTTCCATCAATACTTGGGTGTTAGTTTTATCTTGTATTTCCTTGTCTTCACATCCAACCAATATTCCCCCATATGGAATCCTAGTTACGATTTACCTTAGGTAATTATTATGTTTCCAATATTCCATTTTTATGGTAAATTTTATTGGTTAATTTTATGATGTAGTTTTATATGAAGAAATATTCAATTGTTAAATATTTGATTACTAGGATGAATTTGGAGGGAAAATCCATTTTATGGGTGGTAGAATATAATACCCTGATATTTTATGAATTTTCTATTCAAATACTTTTTATATTTTTCATATTTTATTACAAAAAACAATACTTTTTTATTTTTTTACTTGTAAAACTGATTTTAGATCATATTACACAAAATAATAATTTTTTTATTGTCTTACTCACAATACCAGGTTTAGTTTATGTTACGCGCAACACTGATTTTGAACTAAAACTGGCTTACATTTAAAATATTATAATTTAATATTATATGTATCACCTTTCCATTTGAATGGAGTTTATTAATAGGACTATATAAATTATTAAAATATGCTTTAAACATGTGTATATAATAAAATATTCATTGAGAAATTAATATGAAATGAAAATAAATACTACTTGAAAATAACTGAAATCCTTTTCTAAAAAACTATTTTTATATAATTATTTTTCTACATGGATAAAATAAACAATATAATTTTTCTGAATGTTTTTTATTAAACATATATAGTTTATATATTTAATCAAAAATTTTAATTCCAACCTATGTGTTCCCAAGATAATATATAAGAACAAATCTATATTTACACTTAAAACTGTTTTTTTTTTCAAAAAGTTGTTCTATCTTTTTTAATAAAACACTTATTTTAAAACTAAATTTGGACATGAAAAAAAATTAGAAGAAATAAATTTCATTTTATAATTTATAATATTGATATTTCATTATAGAGATGATTTAGTATTTTCTGAAATATTCATTTTTTATAAATAGTGTAAAATTCTGAATACTAATATAAAACCACATTTTTTACTAAATTATTTAAAAAGGTAAATCATATTATAATGTTATTATAATGTATATTTTTTTCCATTATAAATTAATATTTCCAATTTTTGTATTTCGAACCAATTTCATATTGTCATTTGATATTAATTTTTTTCAATGAATGATAATTTTTTCCCGAATGACCCGTTTTAAAGTATCATTTGAAGAATTAATATTAAATTAATTTTTTACACTTTTTTTTATTAGTATTTGAAAAATTGATTCTATATTTTGAACTATAATAATTTCTATTATATCTTATGTTCAACTTATTTTTTGACCCAAATTAATAGTGAATGCATTAAAAATTAATTACTACGGTAGAGGTAAAAATTGGTTTTCCTGGTGTTATATTAAGGAGATAAGAGTAAAAATAACCTATAACCTTGTAAAAAATATTTTATAGAAATATTTAGACCATTAGACTAATAATTCTTGACAATGGTCCATTTTGGACCCTTGTGACATAGGAAAAAACCTAGAGAACTCAATCCTTTTAAAAAATACCATGTTTGTCCCCTCCCACACTTATAAAAGTCCACAACCTCTCTTCCCATATTAACATAATAAAATCTATTTTTATTTTCAAATAATCTCCCAAACTAATTCCATACTAACATACACTCATAAAATAATCCTTTTTGTATAAATTCATTCTAGGAATGATTTTAGTGAAAACCTAAGGAGGATATCTGAAGAAGAGGTAATGTTCATCAACAAGCAGTTTTATTTTATTTCTTCATCCACCCAATAACATATATTCATGTTATTATTATATAATAAAATATGTGTAGTATATATAATTATATGTTTTATTTAAAGACCTAGGAATTAAATGGAATTTTATTTAAATACATGGAATTTTTACGAGTCCGCGAAAATTTACGGCACTTCATTCCGAGGCCCGGTGAGCCCTGAATCAATTTCAGAAGTTTTATTGGGTAAATTCAGTAAACGTGCGAGCGAGATTTGATAACTTTTGAACCGGTTCTGGGAACTAAAATCAGAGGGCAACATTTAACTCGCAGCGCTGGTATTCTCTTAAAAAGACTTTCTCCTCGAAGGCAGTTGGTTGAGAAAGAAAGTTAGTTTTTAGAGTTTTAAATAATAAAATTAATTAAAAATATGTGTGTAGATTATTTTAATTTGGTGGTTAAACCTCCAAGAGGAGGTTAGAGGTGAAGGCCACCACACCATAACCTCACAGGAGAGGTTATGGTGGTGGGGACCACCTGAGTTATAAACACCTCTTATCAATTAAAGAGGTGAGGACCACACGGGCATTAAACCCCCTTGAACTCTCTATAAGTGGGGGGACCCTTGAACTTCCCTCATAAATGTGCCAATCCATTCAAATTAATTAATGGAACATTAATTATTTATTTTGGAATCTTTTGAATATTTTGGCAAAAAATTAAATAATGGGTTAGCTTAACCCATTATTTTTTGTTGAAATATTCATTTGGTGGTGCATTGGGACAGGGGTTGGAAGAGCATGGAGGAACTAATTCTCCCAACAATGTACGCCTCTTCCTCCAATGAAGAAAAATCTTCAACCGAGGAAAGAAAGGGAAGTGTCGTCCTTGAAGAACATTGATGACGTCATCCTCAACTTCTTCTTCTTCTTTCCGACATCAATGAAACGACTTCCTCCTTTCCGCAACATTGTCAACGGACAAAAATACGATGTAGGGAATTTGAGATTGAATTTGTTTTCATTCTACGTCATTAAATCCTGGGTAAATGTTTTTTTGGTTGATATCGCCATAACATGGAAGGCTCGAGAGGCATGAACATGGCATGAACCTCCCACTTTTTGTCCTAGGCTATTGAAATGGTGATGGAGAAATGGCAGCCGCGAAGAAACCCGCGGCGCATGGCCGCCTGGCCGCTGGGAGGGCGCGAAACCATCATGCCGTGTGGATGAAAGGGTCGCCTCTAGGCCGGGTCACGGAAGAAGGGTGCAACGCCGTCGTGCCGCGCAGAGGAAGAGATTTGTGGCCAGGGCTGGCTGCGGCGGATGGGCGCGGTGCCATTGCGCCACCCATATGAGCAGAACCGTGGCCAGGGCTGGCCGTGACAGAGGAGCAGAGGCGACCGGCGTCGGGCTGGCCACCGGCGGTGCGGGGCGGCTGGCCGCTCGGCTAGCTGGGAGGAGCGAGACCCCACTAGGTCCAGCATGACTTTGACTGGTGCCACCTTGCAGCAGTTTGGTCCCCACCTGAACGGTTCATCTGTTCGGGAATCAAAAGGGTGCACGCCTCCCCCTGGACGAGGCTAGGGTGGGCCGCACAGGGCTCTGCCAACCTCTAGCCAGTCAGGCCACGCGGGCCTCTAGGCCGCCCTTGGGTTGGGCCGCCTTCAGTCCAGCCGCCCTCAGTCCAGGCCGCCCCCTCGGGCCGGATCGGACCCTCGGGCTGGGTCGAACCCGCGGACCAGGTCAGACCCCAGTTCGAACCCGTTTAACCCGAATACACCTTTTCGCCCAGAACATGGCCTATGTGTGTCCGATCGAAGAACCGTCTGTGGCAATGGAAATCATATAGTGATATGGTTTGTTTTGAATAATCCACATGAGTTTTGGACACAACTAGGGTATGTTCGAGTTGTTTTGATCCTAAAATCCAACTGGGTCTCGGGGACGAAAATGCCTATAACTCACAGACCGGGCGTCCGATTGACGCGTCGTCTATTGTGTTGAGACCCCTATGACAAGGCAAAAAATTGAGATACTTCTACATGGTAATTTGTGACAGTTGTCGTATTGACCAGTATCTTTTGGATTATATCGTTCTAGAGGTGAGCAGACAGAGTACGGAGATCTAGTAGCTGACTGGGACCTCACGACTACTTGACTGATTCGACTCGGAGTGACTCGACTGTCCCAGTGGGGAGTGTCTCTGTGTGACGTGGTAGACCCATGGTGGGGAGCACCTCTTTGTGAGTGCGGTAGACCCACGATACTCAATTGGAGGAGTACCTCAACAGGCTCTGAGGGGGAGTGTCTCTCTGTGAGTACGGCAGACCTGTGATGGGGAGCGCCACTGCGTGACGCAGCAGACCCACAAAACTCGACAGGAGGAATAACTCAATAGTCCAAGGATAGTGGAAAGTGACTCTATGTGATGTGGCAGGCCCACTATACTCGATAGAGGATGAGTACACCATCTTTCGTGTTTCTGATAGCGTGACTGGGTTTTTTACTTGATACTACCCCTAGAATAAAATCCTGGTTTGAGAAGAGTCAATGACTTTTGAGTTTTTTTCATGATTGAGATGGGTTACTAGATAACATAGGTATATGTAAGGGCATATATCTATGTAATGGTTATCTGTTGAATCCATACTTTTTGGTTTATCGTTTTTGTATTTTGTTATACCTTGAGGGTCTCAGGGTCCCTACTGAGTATCCTTATACTCACCCATACACGGGTTGTGGCCGCACCACGTTGTGTTGGTTGTTGACGACGGACAACATTGACTGAGGAAGAGTGTAGCAGGACTTGATGGTACCTGGAGGAGGACCACTCGGCGTGACGGTGCACGGAGTAGACGGACAGATGTGGAGTGCTAAGGAAGCTATATGTACATACCCTTCAGGTAGGAACCCCGGAGGATGACCCAATAGTTGCTTTACGTTTCTTCAAATTTTCTTGAATTTCAGTTTTACTTGTACTTTCCTTTTGGTCTTGTACATCCGACCCATTTACTTTTCAGCACTCTTTTGTATACAGCTTTGTTTAGTTTTTTACTTCCAGCACGTACTCGGTTGTGTGTGTTTCAATTTATAAAGTCAATTCCTTCCCTGTTTTGGGATTTACGCCATTGGTGCTAGTCGCCAGCCCCTGGCCTATGGAAGGAGGGTTTGGGGTAGTCACTATACGGGCCCCAAGGGATGGGTTGTGAAAAATTGGTATCAGATGAGTCAGTTGTACTGCAGAACGTAGGACTCTGATCATTATTTTATGTGAAGAAATAGGGGTAAGGGTTCTGAGTGTGGGTTTCAGTTCAGGGAATCCAGTGTTGGTGCGGGTGGCCGACATATCCATACACCATGACCCTGACTACTGATTTCTGACTTAGAGCACGAAAATACTAATTGCATGCATGTATTTAAAAGTTTTCTTAAGTATGCTCAACCAGGTCAGGTCACCATATATACTCTTTTGACCGTGTCACATCTGTTTCATTCAGGATGCCTCCTGGCCGAGCCCTGAGAGTTGTACACCATGACAGCCCACCGAGTGACGAGGCCTCAGTGCATGGCCCTTTACCAGTGGAGGCGCCATTAGTACCACTTCTCACTGGGCCACCGATGCCACCATCCCCAGCAGAAAATGATGCACGCCGCTTGATCACATTGCATGAGTTCTAGCGCCAGAGGCCACCCAGGTTCTAGGGAGAGATGGACCTAGAGGCAGCTGAGGATTGAATGGAGGCTTTTGTAAGAGTCTTCAGGCTAGTAGGGACACCAGTAAACTACATCGTGATCCTTGCCGCGAGTCTCCTTCAGGTATCAGCACACAGATGGTGGAGCCTGATGCTCTAGGTCCACGACGAGGCGACACTTCTCTCGGCAGACTTCGAGATCATGTTCTGGGTGGATTTTTTTCTAGCAACCCTACGAGCTGTACGAAGAGAGGAGCAAATAAATCTATAGTAAGGTAGAATGACGATGGTGCAATACTCAGCGAGGTTCACTGACCTCTCACTCTACGCCACAAATATGGTATTGGACCCAATATTCAGGACCCAGACCTTCGATCAGGGGCTCAGGCGAGAGATCAAGGCATTGATGATCTCCCTCAGCATCCCGACACAGTAAGGGGTGTTAGAGAGAGCCCTCCTAGTGGAGAGTTTTCTTGTTGAGCAGTCACCAGTAGTGAAACCCACTACTGGTCAACAACCAGTGGAGTCTTCTACAACTGGAAGTATACAAAGGATGTAGAGGTCCAAGTGGACCAGACCCATAGGTTGGAGACCGTAGGACTCTGGATATATTGTGTGGGGAACCCGGGGCAGTGACTTACCTTCCAGGAGAAGGGAGTGTTACTCATGCGACGGGCAGGGTCACATGGCTCATGATTGTCTGACCCACCATTTAGATGTTCAAAAGACAGTTGAGAGACTTCCAGATAGAGGAAAATGTTCGATCGAGGCAGTTCGCATGGGCTCAGGAAGACATGGAAGAGGAGCTGGTTGAGCAGCTGGCGGTGGACGATGTTATGAGGTGCTACCACACCACCACCAGAAGGACAACCCCGACCGCACAGAGTAGGTGGGCAGGGGAGAGCACAGATTTAGGCTGGTGAGGCATACGACCATGGTTATCCAGTGATGATTTGAGGTATGATTTGTGTTTACTCAACCTTAGATGCAGTTCTTATAGACGTAGGTGCTAGTAATTCATTCATTTGTGCAGCCCTCATTCAGATATTGGAGATTCAAACGGAGCCGTAGGATCGATCCTTACGGCTAGAGACTCCTTCAATAGAAGACTCGACAATTATGCACTGGTGCCAGCATTGTGAGATTACTCTAGGAGGCAAGAGCTTCAGCTGGTATCTCCCCATACGGGCATCAAGGCCTTACGACGTCATCTTGGGTATTGACTGGTTATCTGCAGTCCATGCTCAGATTGACTATATTAGGTGAAAAGTGTGGTATGTCTGCATGGATGGGACCAAGTTCACCTTCACCAGTGAGAATGGAACCTTTTCAACACAGGACAGACTTACTTGGAAAAGGGTGCAACCGATCACTCATCAGTTGGCATGCCTTACCAACAAAGTAGTAGATTTGGAGAGTCCGAGTTATCCTATAGTGGTGGGCCAGTACACAGATGTTTTCCATGACGTTGTTCCATGACTACCTCCTCACATAGTGGTGGATTTATACATTGACCTTTATCCTGGGACGACACTTATATCTACTCAAGAATATTTGATGGCTCCCGCTGAGCTTCGTGAGCTGCGAGTATAGCTGGAGGAATTGTAGGGGAAGGGATTCATCCAGCCCAGTGTTTCTCCTTGGGGAGCCCTGTTTTGTTCGCCCAGAAGGCGGATGGGAGCTTGAGGATTTGTGTCGACTACGTTCTCCTCATCCAGGTGACCATGAAGTACAATTACCCACTCTCGAGGATTTATGAACTCTTTGATCAAATCAAGGGACAACGATGGTTCTCGAAGATAGACCTCAGATCAGGCCATCACCAGCTCAGAGTTCGAGATGAGGATGTGAGAATACGGCCTTCAAGTATTGGTACGACCACTACGGGTTGTTGGATATTCCCTTCAGCATAACCAACACTCCAGCAGTGTTAATGAGTATGATGAACATGATCTTCCAGCCTTACCTCTAACGCTTTGTTGTGGTCTTCCTCGATGACATTATAATCTACTTGACTACTGAGGAGGAGTACTAATACAATTTGTATGTAGTACTATACACACTCTGAGAGAACCAGCATTATGGTAAACTCTAGGAGTGAGAGTTTTGTATTCTAGAAGTTCACTTCTTGGGACATGACATCTCGGAGGCTGGAGTTGCATTAGATCCAATGAATATTGAGGCGGTACTTGCTTGGGATCCACCCAGGAGTGTGACGGAGGTATGGAGTTTCCTGGGATTGGATGGATACTACCGGATATTCATTTTAGACTTCTCTAGAGATGAAACACCACTATCATCCTTGAAAAATAAGGGGAAAAGCTTCATCTGGTCGGAGAGTTTCTAGCAGAGCTTTTAAGAGCTGAGTCAGAGGCTGACTAGTGCCCCCATCTTGAGGCTTCCAGTGGAACGTGTAGGGTATGTAGTCTACTATGACGCATCAGTGACCGGACACGGGTGTGTCATGATGTAGGAGCGAGCTGTGATCGCATATAGTTCCTTGTAGTTTAGACTACATGATAATAACTACACTACCCATGACCTTGAGTTGGAAGCATTGTCATTCTCTTTGAAGCTGTGGAGGCACTATCTGATGGGTGAGCGTTTCACAGTCTACTCTGATCACAAGAGTCTCTAGTATATCTTCTCCCAGAAGGACCTGAACCAGAGTCACCAGCGTTGGCTTGAGTTCCTCCAAGACTATGACTTTGAGATAGTCTATACTCCTGATAAGGGGAACGTTGTTGCAGAAGCACTCAGTAGGAGATATGTTATACAGTTGCTGGTAGAGGAAACAGAGTAGCTGGCCGCTTTACAGATATCCATTATGGATAGAGATGTTTCAACATATCTACACTCTCTTATAGTCACTCCCCCACTTCTTCAGCAAATTGATGGGGCACATCATGAGGATGCTGACTGCGAGACATGACGTTCTAAGATATCCATAGGGCAGGCACCTAATGGGTTTTCTAAAGGTGGAATGCATGTAATCCTCTTTAGAGGACACACTATGGTACCAGTGTCATTTCTAAAGGAATTACTGAGGGTGTTCCACACATCACATTTGGAGGTACATCTAGGAGTGGTGAAGATGTACCGGGACCGAAGACGACAACACTGGGTGCCAGGAATAAAGAAGGTGGTAGAAAATTTTGTCTCATGATTCCTCACTTGTTAAGAAGTGAAGGTGGAGCACCTAGTACTAGCAAGCATGGTTCAGCCCTTAAAAGGTCCCAGAGTGGATGTGGGATGGGATATTCATGGACTTCATGGTGGGTCTTCCACGTACAATGAGGATTCATGATTTGATATGGGTGATCGTTGACCGACTCACCAAGTCGGCCCACTTCCAACCGATCAGAGAGCATGGTTCTGTAGAGATATTTAGATGCCCTTATGTGCATAAGATTGTGCATTTACAGTGTATACCATCAATGATTGTCTCTGATTGTGATGCACTATTTACATCCCGGCTATGGAAGGGGTTTCATGATGCTTTCGGGACACAACTTCGCTTTAGAACCACATTCCATCTTCAGACAGATGGTCAGCCCAAGAGGACCATCCCGACCCTCGATGACATGCTATGTGCATCGTTCCTTGACTTCGGTCGCAGCTGGGAGGATCACTTTCCTTTGGTAGAGTTTTATTACAACAACAACTATCACTCCACCACCGGTATGACTCCTTTTGAGGCCTTGAACAGAAGACCATGCAGATCAACCTTGTGCTAGACAGACCCTGGGGAGTCAGCACTGGTGGGACCCGATATGGTACGAGTTACCACGAAGAAGGTGCAGATCATCATGGAGCAGATGAAGACTGCACAGAGTAGACAGTAGTTGTATGCTGATAGGAGGCGGAGACCTCTGGAGTTCATGGATGGTGGCCACGTCTTCCTACAGGTCTCACCTCGACGAGGTCTATAAATATTTGGCCGAGGTAGCATGTTATAGCCGTGATTCATCAATCATTTACAGGTCCTCAGTAGAGTATGTGAGGTGTCTTACCGCTTAGCTCTTCCAGCTCAATTACACAGGGTGCATGATGTCTTCCACATATCTCAGTCGAGGAGATACGTGCATGACACATCCCACATCATCGATCATAGAGTGCTAGATGTCTATAATGGGGAGACTTTCATGGAGGTTCCAGTGGAGATTGAGGATCAACAGAGCAGGTCCAACGTGGACTGTCGATACCTCTTGTACACGTTCACTGGCAGCACATGAACCTCCAGGAGAGCACATGGGAGTGGCAGGCTCAGATGTGTGCTTAGTACCCCTATTTGATTCCTTTTTTTGAGTTGTAGCTTACGGGGACATAAATCCCTAATGTGGGGAAATGTAAAGACCCCGAAATTCTATGGATTTTTTTTAAATACAAGGGATTTTTACGAGTCTGTGAAAATTTATGGCGCTTGATTTCGAGGCCCGGTGTCCACAGAATCAATTTCTGAAGATTTTTTCGAGTACATTTCGTAAACATGCGAGCGGGATTTTATAACATTTTAACTGCTACTCGAAATAGATATCTGAGGACACCATTAAACTCACAGTGCCGATATTCACTTAAGAATACTTTCACCTCGACGGCAGTTGGTCGAGAATGAAATTTAGTTTTTGTAGTTTTTAAGAATAAAATTAAATTAAAATATGTATGTAGCTTATTTTTATTTGGTGGCTATACCTCCAAGAGGGGGTTAGAGGTAGGGGCCACCACACCATAGCCTCCTATGAGAGGTTTTGGCGGTGGGGCCCACCCGAGTTCTAAACACCTCATATCAATTAAAGAGGTGGGGACCACATCGGCTATAAACTCCCTTGAACTCTCCATAAGTGGGGGGGACCCTTGAACATCCCTCATAAATGTTCCAATCCACTCAAATTAATTAATGGAACATTAATTAATTTTTTTTGAAATCATTTGAATGTTTTTCCCAACAATTAAATAATGGGTTAGCTTAACCCATTATTTTTTGTTGACATATTATTTTGGTTGAGCATTGGGATAGGGGTTGGAAGAGCTTGGAGGAACTAATTCTCCAAACAAAGAACACCTCTTCCGCCAACATAGAACAATCTTCAACCGGGGCAAGAAAGGGAAGAAATGTCCGAGAAGAACACCAATGATGTCGTCTTAAAGCTCTTCATCATCTTTCCGACATCAACGGAATGATGTACGCTTTTCCGCAAAATTGTCAACGAACAACAATATGAGGTAGGGAATTTGAGATTGAATTTGTTTTCGTTCTATGTCGTTCAATCTTGGGTAATGATTTTCCGATTAATATCACCATAACATGGATGGATTGGGCCGCATAAACACGACCTGACCCTCCCCCATTTTTTCCTCTGTTGTTGACAACGGTGGTGGAGAAACGACGACAATGAAGAAACCGGCAGCGGACAGCCGTCGGGTCACCTGGAGGACGCGGCACTATCGTGTCGCATTGAAGAAAGGGTCGCGGCCACGCCAGGCCACAGAGGAAGGGCGCAATGTTGTCGCACTGCATGGAGGAGGAGAGTTGTGGCCAAGGAAGGCCGCCGTAGAAGGGAACGACGTTGTTGCACCGCGCAGAGGAGGAGAGTCGCCGACAAGGCGGGTTGCAGTGCCACCGCGATGCGCGGAGGAGTAGAACCATGTCTAGGGCAGGCCGTAGCGGAGGAGCCGTTACTTTCGGTGTCGAGCTGGCCACCGGTGGGGTAGAGTGGCAAGCCGCTCGATCATCCAAGAGGAGTGGGACCCCGCTGGGTCTTGCATTTTTTGGAGTGGCGCCACCTGGCCTCGGTTTGGTCCCCACCGGAATGGATGATCCGTTCGGGAATCCAGGGGTCGAGTGCCTCCCCCCTGAGCACGGCTAGGGCAAGCCCTACAAGGAACTGCCAGCCACTGGCCAGCCAAGCCATGCAGGCCGCTGGGCCGCCCCCTCGGGCCGAGCGGCCCCCGGGCTGAGCCGCCCCCTCCGGTGGGGCCCTCCTCAGGACGAGCTGCCCCTTCAGGCCGGGCCGCCCTCGTGCTGGGCCACCATCAGACTGGCCTGCCCTCAATCGGGGTCGCCTCCTTGGGCTGGGTCCGACCCTCAGGTTGGGTCGGACCCCAGTCTGAACCCGTTTGATCCGAATACACCTTTTCTCCCATAACATGGGCTACGGGTGTGAAATCAACGAACTGTCTGCTGCGATGGAAAGCATATAGCGAGTAAGTTCTTATGGAATACCCCACATGCGGTTTGGACATAGTTGGGGTATGGTTGGGTTGGTTAGAACCTAAAATCCAACTGGGCCCTTGGGGATAGAAATGCCAATAACTCATAGACCGAGCGTCCGATTGACGCTCCGTCTATTGCATTGAGACCCCTATGACAAGGCAGACCATTGAGATACTTATACATGGGAATTCATGACAGTTGGACAATCAACCAGTATCTCAGGGAGAGGATCTTTCTAGAGGGGAGTGGAAAGAGTAAAGAGACCTAGTAGCTAGCTAAGACCTAACAAATGCTTGACTGATTCGACTCAGAGTGACTCATCTGGCATAGTGGGGAGCGCATCTCTATGACGCAGAAGACCCACGGTGGGGAGCACCTCTGTGTTAGTACGGAAGACCCTTGATACTCGACAGGAGAAGTGCCTCAGCAGGATATGAGGGGTAGCACCTCTGTGTGAGCGTGGCAGAACTGTGGTGGGGAGCTCCTCTGTGTAACGCAGTAGACCCACGGTACTCGACAGGAGGAGTACCTCAGCAGTCCAAGGATAGTTGGAAGCACCTCTGTGTGAGGCGTGAGACCCACAGTTCTCGATAGGGGAAGAGTACACCGTAGGCCATGTTTTCTATAGCATGTCTGGGGTTGTTATTGGATACTACCCCTAGAATAAAATACTGGTTTGAGCTGAGTCAATGACTTTTCTGTTTTCCTCAGGATTGAAATGGGTTACTAGATAACTTAGGCATATGTATGGTCATATACCTAAGTAATGGTTATCCATTGAATCTATACTTTGAGGTTTATCCATGTTGGATTTTGTGAGATCTTGAGGGTCTTTGGGTCCCTACTGATTATCGTTATACTCACCCCTGCACCGGCTATACCCTCACTTCGTTTTGTTGGTTGCAGATGATAGACAATGCTAATTGAGGCATAGAGTAGCAGGACTAGATGGTACCCCGAGGTGGACCACCTAGCGTGATGGTACATGGAGCGGACGAACATACATGGAGTACTGAGCTGGCCATCTTCACCTTCCCTTCATGTAGTAACCCTAGAGGACGACATAGTAGCTGCTTTACTTTTATTCAATTGTTCTTGCATTTCAGTTGTACTTGTACTTTCCTATTGGGGTTGCATTTCCGCACCATTTAATTTTCGTCACTCTTTTGTATACACCTTTTTTAGTGTTTTACATCCAGCATGTACACCATTTTGTGTGTTTCAGTTTATAAAGGCAATGCCTTCCCAGTTTAGGGATTTACGCCTTCGGTGCTAGTCGCCAGCCCCTGGCCTAGAGAAGGCGGGCTTGGGGTAGTCACGATACGGCCCCAGGGTGATGGCTCGTGACATTTTAATGTTATAATCTTTACTTAAACCCATCAACACTTCCATAAATTGTGATAGGAAATCATTGTTTATGTGTATGACAAATTATCACCTCACGAACCAATATCGTTCATTTTTTCCATTACCAATTGTAAAAGATGGTAATAATTATAGATTTGTTGTCTATATATTATATATATTATAATTATTATGTTATTATTATTATATAATTATTATTTAATTCATATCTTCATTCATTCTATTTTTGGGAATACAATAATGACATCTATGTGTATGGCAGACTATTTCCTTGCAATGCGAAGTGATTCCTTCACGCTTTTCATATCACATATTAAGGATGGGATTAATAAATATATTTCATATATATTAAAATTAAAATTATTCAATATTGATAATATATCATTTAAATTTATTTCTATTAAACCAAAACGAAAATAAAAAACAACATTCATGTTTATGTACGGCCTACTATCACTATAAATGGTGTATTTCATTTCCCATCACTATATTTTATGAATTTATAAAAACACCTATATATTGAGTATATATTATACTTTTTTAATGATTATGATTCTTTTTATTATTGAACTATGATTAAATTTTGAGGGAAAAATATGAAAAATCAAAACATATATTAAAACACGGCAGTTATTACTAGAAACATCACCATTACATGAAATTGTAAAAAATACGGCTAATAAAATGTAATAAGAAAATAATATATGGTGTAATATTTATGATTATTATTCTATATTATATTATAAATATAATAATATTTATTATAAATGAGCATTTTATGATTAAGAATGAAGTCCACATATATATTTTGGTATTTCTAGTCTCTCTTTTATTTCTGGGAGACATATGAAAATTCACACCTCGTTTATTTTCTATAGTGTATAAACATAAACATTGAAATTTTAAGTCATTATTACTAATATTTATGACTTTTAATGTTTCCTTTTTTGTTTTTATTTATTAAGGATTATGATTTAAAAGGATACTTAAGCGGTAAAGGATTTTCATCTCTATTTTTACTACCATGAGACATATGTCATATTCAAGACATATTTATTTTTTTGTGGGGTATATATTGACCATAAATTTTTTTAGGATAGTTCTAATAAAATGGGGTTTTACATATCCAATTTAATATCTTTCTTTCATGGGGGTTTTTTGTTCCAATGTTCACCAATCCGATATTGTTTTTTGTCTCATGTTTCCTTTCTTTGAGAAATTTGTTATGTTATGAACCTTTATTCATCCATTTGGTGTATATACATCCCATTTAACATATAATATAATAAATTTAATCATCATATTGATTTTATTGTTTTCATTTTATGATAATAATTCATGGGTAATATGATTCAATTTCATAAAATTTGTTAGGGTTTTATTTTATAATGTAATAATTTATCAGGATTGTTTATGATTAATTCTCAGATATTGAAATCGCATGATCTAAATCCCAATAATTCTCATTATTTTTCTTAACATATGGTTATTCATGATATTGTAATTTAATGGTACGGTTTTTCAACTCTTCATTATATTATATTATAAAAAGATTTTTTTATAAAATACGACATAATTTCTCTCTTTGGATGGAAACATATTTTCTTCCAAAACACAATTTTTACAAAAAATTAACTTATTATTTATCACTGTAATATTCTTTTTAAAAGAAATTTTTTACCAATTTTTGAAATTTTTTAAATATTTTCGATTGGAATCATGATGTAATTTTTCAAACAATTCCCATTGCACATATACTGAAATATAAAAAGTAATATTTGTTTTAAAAAAATATATCATGAATATATTTTTATCATATCAAGAGAAATCAATTATTAGAAGATTTTGTTATATGTTTTGATGGTTATTTTCAATGAATAAGTTATTCAAAATGTTTTATGTTTTTAAAAGAGTTTTTTAAATCAGAATGGATATTTTCCTCATGAAAGGATTAAGTTGATTTTCCTTAATGTTTCCCTATCATGTTTTTAATTCTATTTAAATGGAAAATGATTTTGAAAATTTTTATTTTTTAAAAAAAAATTAATGAAAGGTTAGTTTACTTATGAAATGTTCCAAGTGATATTTCATTATCCTTCTACATCTAAGATGACTTCCTTTGATATTATATATGCATTACTCGGGATATGATAAAACAATACCATTCATACTCCTTTTATGAATTGTTTATGTTTATTATGAAAATATGTGTATTATATCCATTATGTTCCATGATTTATACCATGATAAAATTATTTTCAACCCCACTTCTTTATCAATAGGTTATATATTAATGAAAAGATGAGATTATTATGAAAATGGTTTTTTTCATAGGTTGTGTTATGTGGAAATGCTTATGGAATCCATTTCATTTCGTAGGTTCTAATTTTATGAAATTTTTATGGTCTTATGGAATACATATGTATGAATTTACTTATGTTAAAATTTTAATAATCAATGTACTTATAAAATAATTTGTTTTAATTTGGGAATTAACTATTAAAATTCATTATAATTTTATAATAAAATAAATGGATTTTTATAGAAAGTAAGGAATATATACAGATAGAATAGTAACAAGACCTTATAAATATTAAAATTAAAATTTGCATTATTAATTTTTTACAAAAGAATATTATCCTCACCTATGACAGTATAAATAAATTAATTTGTTTTATATGTTTAATCCTGAAATAATTATATCATGGAATAAGTAAATAAATGTTTTGGAAAAGAAAAATTAAGTGTTGGTATTTTTTAATTTATAAATACTTAATCAAAATTTTATAATAAATTTAATGATTGAAAAGAAATTTTATTTTAATAAAATGGATTCAAAAATTAATATTTTATTTTCTTATGGTTATAATATATATATATATATATTATATTTTGGTTAGTTTTTCAAAGTTTTATAACATCAATTATAAATTTAAAATTATAATTTTTCAATAAAATTTTATTTTATTTAATAATGACACTTTTCATACACAGAATATTATTTTGATAAATTTGAGTTCATTTTGGAAATGAACATATCTAAAAATTATTTTTGTCAACTTTTTGGATTTTTCTACAATACACAATTTTTTTGGGAATAATGAAATAAGATAATTTATGGTATATGTACTTTGTAAGTTATGTAAACTCTTCCTAACATCATGAATTATGTATAAACCATAATATTGAATTTACCTTTCTTATTTTAATATATTTTATTATAAAACTCAAACTATTCATAGTCTTGAGCCAAATTAATTAATTAATGAATAAAATAATAAAAAACTCACTTCTCCTCTACTAAAAATACCACCCCTCACTCCCTACTCTTCTCACTCCTCTAACTATTTGATCATTGTCCATATTCTTCCCAATCCTCTTCCCAATCCTCTTTCCTACATCCAAGGCCTTATAGTCTCTCCATAAGGCAAAAACCAGAAGCCTTATTATGGTTTTGAAGGAGGATAGTTCTAGAGGTAAAAATCCACATTTATTTTTTTTTCATTTTATTTATTTTTATTTTCATATACTCTGTTCTCCAACCCCTTTAGAATAAGAATTAAGAATCCAAAATATTTTATATAAATAAATTTTTTTAGTTTTATGTAAAAAATAGTCTTCGTAATTTGTCTCTTATCTATTTTATTCTAAAAATAAAATCATCGTCCATGATCTGTTGAATTACAGATTTCATGGACGATGCGTTTTCAATATCCATTAATACCTTAACGGATAGTTATAAATACAATTTAATGGTTTAAACATATTTTAATGTGTATGATAAAATCAATTTTATACTATCTAATTAACATATAATATTACATTTTATAACATAACTAGTCTATGATTATAGAAACAAAATTTTCTAAACAGGTATCAGTAATTTTTTATCTAATGTGTCCTCATAATATCTAAAAATAATGATGTATTTTATGATTTAATATTTTGGAAACATATTAATACCCTTTCATTAGATTTCCTATAAGAAATTACATTATGAACCGCCCTTTGAAACCATGTAAAGAATGCACCCAAAACAATAGAAAAAAAACTTTTATTAATAAATTAGTGGAATGATGATATAAAATTATCATATAAGGTGTAATAAAAATTAATATTTTCCAAAGAATATTTATAACACTATTTTTACCATGATACCTGAGGTTTAAAGACATTTTATGTATGGAGATCTTGAGGTAAGGCTATTCTTAACCCAATTCCCATTATTTGGGATAACCTTCTACTTCACTATTTTTGCCATGCTAAGATTATTTATGTTGTGAATGTTTAATATATTATGTTTAGTTATTAGGATTTATATATTCCTTTTTTTAATTCTCACTTCAATGATGTCTTATATATAAGAGGCTCCTCTTTAAGAAATGCCTTTTATTTTTTTTCTTATAAAAATCAAGTTAATGTTTTATAATGAAATTATTCTCATTTTATAACTATGTTCTGGTTATTAGTAATTTTTTATAATAAAGGTCTGGACCTATATCTCAATCAAATATATTGGTTATTTTTATTTTGGAGTTTGTCTGTATGGTTTCTCCAAGTGTAACTCTGATGGTTACCCTACAAGGTAGTCATACGTGTTACATTTTAAGGTAGTCGTGAGGGTTAATAATCATAAGGTTTACAAAAGAGTAAAAATATTAATTATTTAACACACCATGTTACCTACATGTATCTGTTTTATGTTTTATATGATTTATGTAAATTTTTTTCATAAATCGACTACATGATGCATAATGGTTTAGAAGTATGTCTTTGTTAAAATAATTACATATGTTTATAATTATTCATGTACTAATAGTTTATCTTCGTCTACTTATATCCCTAAATGAGATTTTTATGTTTTTCCTATGTTTAAAATGTTTTCACATGGTTTAAGGATGGGTAAGAGAAATATATAAGGCAAGATAATTTTTGTGACGAAATTTTATGAAAAGAATTCATGTTTTTATTTTTAAAATTTTACATTATGAAAATGATGATATTATATTAAGTTTTACCCAAATTGTATTCCTATAGGTTGATATGTATGAATCACTTCTAAGATTTCTAAAAATATTAACTGAAAAGATCTTTAGGAATGTAGAGAAGTGACTTCTAAATTAATTTACTAGGTTATGTAATGATTAAGGTCGGGTCCCTATAAAAATGGTTTTGTAATAACTAAAGATGGTTGTTACATTATAAAAAAATATGTGTTCAACCTATATCACCCACCAATGAAGAAGGTAATTATTTATATCATTATAGATCAGAATGACTGGAACGGGGAAAAAACTGTATTCAGTAAGATGGGGCTAGAATGGGTAGTGAACTCAGTTTATTAGTGGACTTTTTCTGCTATGATGGTTTTGGGAGTGAAACATGAATACTCTGGTATTATTCAAGGACCTATATTTCATTTCCATAATGTTATGTGTAAACCTGTTAATTCTTTCCCATTATTATATGACAACATAATTAAATGTTCACAATGTTATGCATGGACCTATCTTTCATGTCGATTGTGTTATGTGTGTGCCTAGTTTTTTCTCCATAAGTTTATCCAAGGACTTTATTTCGTATCCTTCATATAATGAGTTAAATTGTGTCTATTTACACTTATTATGTCCCTTATATGTTTATGTGTATGCCACACATATATGTTTTACTCAAATATTAATCCCTCATTTATCATTTTATTTTATTCCCTTATGATTCATGTTTTATGAATAGTCAATGGTTATGCCGTGAATCTTGTTCATTATCTATGATAGATTGGGGATGAACCTTGTAAATCATGGTCAGTATCAAATATCCTTATTCTTATCTAATTATTTCATATGATTCTTTATTAATATCTAAATCTTTTACCCTTATAGATCATCTGATCTTACCATTTTTTACATTTCATTTCCTCAGGTTAAGAAGAAAGGATTTATCTATGGTATGTATATAATGTTTAAAGATGGGATTATCTATTGGGAAATCATTGAATATGATTCACCATATTAATAGATTGTGTTCAAAGATTCCAATGGAACTAAACTCTTAAATTCATCTAGAGTGTATTTCTAAAATGTAATGAATATGCATTAAAAAGTTGTAATATCAATGTATGAGAATCCTCAGTAACAAAATTCCATCAGTCATCAAAATAGTAACATCTTCTTCTGTAGAACTTATATAAATAATCAGTGCATTATTATTTTTCATAGATAGATTTATATTATTTGGAATCTCCTTATCTGATGATGGTTTTATATTATCTTCATGAATTGTCATGATATTACAACATTCTATTTATTTATATCGAAATATTTTGCAACGTTAATAATATCCTATGAATGTTATTCTTTTTTACTCTAGTTTAGTTGAATTGATTTCATAGATGGTAAAACAATCTACTTTGAGTGGAACCACAGCCCGTTTAGAAATTTCTTAAGGAACTGATCTTTATGCTTATTTTCATATCAATAATTGATTTGGTGTGTTTATTAACAATAATCATCATCCCTACCTTCCAAAATCTCAGTTTAAAAAAGTATATCATCACTTGAATCATCATTATCACACAACATAGTTTCTGGGTTATCAGATACCCTCTTCTTATAGGATGATTTAATTTTCTTAGAGGATGGTCTCATATATATTTTTTACTCATGACACCCAATGAAAAAAAGAGTGAATAAATTTATTATATAAGTTATTTCAGATATTACATCAATTGAGAATTTACAAATTCAACATTTTTTGTAATTATTTATGTTTTTGATGTTCACAAATTCCCAGATTTATGTTTATAATGTATTTATATTATGTGACTTTTTAAGAAATTATTATTCATTAGAATATTTATTTTACAATTATATTCAAGTAGTTGATCCATGACGAATATTCATTGAAGCCATGGGAATTCTTTTTAACATAATTTGGAAACATTTTTTATTCCTGATATTTTTATGTATAGTAAATGGAATGAACCTTATATTTAGAAAAATGTGTAAGGAATAAACCCTACATTTGTAGTAGCGCATATAGAGCAGAAACCCTACATTGTCATGAATTTATAGATAGATAACCATATGTTTTTATTCAAGCCTATGTTTGAGGAAAAAAACCAATGTTATATCAACCTGATGTTATCAAACCCATATTTTTTATTTTTTTCATTACATGGTGGAACCCTACATTTTACTATTCAATTATGGTGTTATAAATCATTGATATTATCCTTAATTTATGAAAAATTATTCATGACCGAAGATACTATTTGAAATTTTTTTAGACAAATTCAAAGGCTCGATATTATTTTTAATGTAACTTATGAAATGGAGAAAATCATTTCTATTCTTATAGGATGTTATGAAACTCATGAAAGAATTTTATTTCAAATTTTCATGATTTATTATGTGATATTTTTTGAGATGGTCTGACCTGGAATTTCACAAGCTGTTATATAAATATCAATTTGATATTATTCAAAACTAAATAAGATAAATTTTAATACATCGAGAAATAAATATTGGAAAATATAAATAGGAGTTATATATAATAAAATGTAGGGTGTTATTTTTTTCAAAGCTACACTTTGGAGACCTACATGTTTTGATCAATTCAATCAACCAATTACTATTTGTGTCATTTCAACTAATATTTATTGGTAAATGTTATTCTAAAATAATGATGAGAGATTTGGGGATGATACTCTTTAGATACATGAAATTTTGACTATTTTTGTAGTTTTTTCTATACTACAATTTGATGAAATTCGATGAAACATTGAAGAACTATTTTCCTATAGTGTTATTTTGAGGATCATATTTCATTTTTCAATAATTGTTTTAATCAGTGAAGTTCAACATGTACCATTCAACAAATAAAATTATTTTTATTTATTGGAGTTTAAACTTCTTGTACTTAGTTTTGGTTTAAGATTCAGCTTTTTTCACTAAACTATGGACAGCCAGTTTCAAATAAAATAACAGGATAGCTCTTTTTATTCATGTTGTAAAGGTGTCAACTATTTGCACTCAGTTATGGATTTAATGTTCTTAGGATAAGATGTTGTGATACTAAAATCACTATTCTCATGGATTTGAATGTTGGGGGAGTGGACTAAGAGATAGTTTTTCCATGAACCACTATACAATGTTGTTTTCATTTACTTAATTATTTTTTAGTCCTCACTCATTTTGAGGGAAGGAACATTTATCTGCATAATAATAGAAGTGTCAAGGAAACATTATATTTTGGAATTTCACAATTCATCCCTTACTGTTTATTTGTCTTCATCATAGGCATTGTGATCTAAAAATTGGTATCAAAGGAGTTTCACTAATCGAAATAATTCTCATTTTTGAAATAATTTTATTTATATCTCAAAATAAAAAATATTATCACTCTTTTATTATATTTTAATTTGGAAAAAAATTCAGAAACTTATTCTTTCGCTAACAAGCATGTGTTAATGATTCAGATGAATATATCTAAAAAGGGATTATTCTATAGAAGGTATATCTATGTTCCATGAACTTTATTTTAATGGTGAAAATAATGGATGATGGAAATCTATACTGATCATATATTAAAAAAATTTGGAATAAGGGTTAATTTGAATGCTGTTATACCTAATGAGACTCCTAAAGAGGAATTATAAGATTGGACTGACCATCAAGAAAGATAATATGACCTCAATTCTGATGTTATGTATTTAATTGTGTGTGCCTTAGGGTCAGAGTATTTCAATCAAGTTTCCCAATTTTCTAGAAAATATAAGATGTGGTAGACTATATTCATTTCCTATTAACATATTGGGAATATCATATAATTAATGTACCCTACTCATAAAAAATTTATACATTCATAATTTTTGATGATGAAAATATTACTCTAATGAATGGTATAATGACAGATATTGTAAATAAAATTGCTACATTAGGAGAATCAATTTCACAAGAAGATAAAGTTTTTAATGTAATTAAAGTAATACCTATAATGTTGAATGGAATCTCTACAGCTATACATAAATCTACACATATGAATAATTTATTTATAAAGTAATTTATTGGAACTTTAGTGATTTATGATGTTGAGATTCATCTTGAAGGTGACAATCATACATGACATAAAGAATATACTATCAAAATTACATTAGATGAAATATCTAATTCATGCCATCCTGATTTGGATAAATTTGTATATAATCCAGATTTAATTTTTTAATAAATTTTATAGAACATAAAAATAAAGGAACTAGAGAATACAGTTGTTGATAGAGAAAGAAAAAAATTTATATAAAGAATAACTGTCATTTTCTCAAATAATAATGTAAAGATAATTTAATGAAAAGAAATTATAATCTAATTACAATAATACTTTTGGGTCACAAGATGAATCATTGACAGATTCAGAGGCTGAACATAAATGAAAAATGGCCAACCTTATGGCACACATAGATAATGAGGTAAAATCTTTTTGTTCTCAAAATTAATGTTCTGAAAAACTATCTTATGATGAGATAAATACGTATTTATTTATGTTAAAAGAAAAAATGACTCTAAAATGAATGAACATAGAAAATTTTGAAAAATATATGATACTATTTTATTAGATAATGAAATTTTGACAAAACAAATATTTAATTTTGATTCTAATATTTCTAATGTTTCAAGTGATTTACATGATATTAAGATTAAATAATTATTTTTTGATGTTGATGAATTAAAACTAGCTTCATGTATTATGATCAAAAGATACAAATATTTAAATCTATTCCTTGGAAATAAATAATGTTTTGAAAGATAATCTTATAAATGGATGTAATAGTGAAAGATAAAAAATATATAAGAATTTTTATGTTCACGTGTAAAAAGTAATAAATTTTTTTCTATTCAATGATTATATTATTGTATTAATGGTCATTACGCAAATGAATGTTGTTTACAAAAACATCAAATTTCTGGTTTTAATGAAGCTTGTTGTTCAAAATATTTTATCAACATTGATAGTTGTATTTATACTCAAACTTATCAAATTTTCGTACCGATAAAATTTATTTCTAACACTACTAAATTCAAAAAGAATATCTATAACAAAACACACATGAATTTGATGACTTCTAGGGATACATTACATAGATATATTGTTAAAATAAATGAGTGGTTGATTGAATGGACAGAGTGAACAACTATGAAGAATTTAATTATTAAAAAATATTAGTATTAGAAACATAGATCTAGGAATTATATTATTATAATAATTACACACTTTTTAAACCTAAAAAACTTTTATATAAAGATAAATGTACATTTCAAATAATTATAAAAACTCTCCTTTAATGATATAATTTATGTGTTAAAATAATAAATTTTTTATCAATACCATTTGTAAAAAACTGTACTTTCTTATTATGCAATGTTTTAAAATCAACTTTTTAAATATTTTTGTTTCATATATTTATGAAACATGAATGTATTTATTACATAACATGTCTATTGATACATAAAATTTTCAATTTTTATACTATGATTTTTCTATAAGAAATATGAAACTTCATTTACAATATTTTGTAAAAAAATATATCAACATATTCGTAGAAATTGATTTATCTATATTCTTCTTTAGAATATTTAATTTGACCAATTATTTAAAACAATCTCATCAAAATAAGAAATTATCAAGCTCTATTGTTTTATATGAAAAGAGTTCATATGAAAAAAATGTAATCCTTATAATTTATTAGAAGAAATGTCTATTTTGTTTGATAATGATTTGTTTGAAAAATCTGTAAAAGGAAATACGAAATTTCATTCGTATGAAAAACTAGAATTTTCCTCATATCAAATGTCTTATGGAAATATTCAATGCTATTTCAACATTATGAATGAAGAAAAAGTAAAGCATCAAGTTGATTTGGAATTTTCTAGAAGTTTTAATAATGATATATAGAAATAATCTGCACCAAATATGGTTTATGATTCATTTAAGAAATTTTTTCATGTTATGATCAATATTTCAATGTCAAAAGAAGACTCTAAAGATTTTAAAAAATAAATACTAAGTCATCTATAAGTTATTAGAAAATATGTTATTTCTAATAAAGATTATGGTTGGATAAAGTTACTTATACATTAACAATGTGTTTCATCATCAAATAAAATAACAATATATGTTTGAAATTGAATATAAGAACACTGAAGTGTTTTGGCAGATCTTAGAGAAAATGTAGAATGTTTAGAATCGTCAGAAGAATAGTATACTACTTAACCATTTTATTTTATTTGAGTTCAAATGATATAAGAATTGTGTAGTGATAATATTGTTAGGTTTTAATTTTTCATTTGTTTTTTAAATAAATATTCATAATCATAATATTTATTTATTTTTTAAAATTATCTTGTTATTATAAATGATAATATAGGTTTTTATTTGTGAAAACATATTGTGTTAAATATTTTACTTATTCTTGTATTATATATCTAAAGAGGAGTTTTTAAGTAAATAATTGTTTTATTATTTTATTTTAAGTATTTTCATTATTATGAAAACATATTATTAGGGGGAGTCTAACTTTCTACTCTTATCCATTTTTGTCAAAAAATGAGGACAAGGTTATATGTTTCGAATAAAATTGAAATTGGGGGGGGGGGTTATATTGAATATGTTTATATGTTTTAATGTAGAAATTGTATTATTATCATTGTGGGAGTGGTTTACTTGTATACGTATACATATTGGAGAAACTTTTTCTATAATTAGTCTATCTTTATAAATGAAATATTATGGTGAAAAAGTTATTTCAAAACACTTTCTACATGTTTTCATATTATTGTCTTTTATATAATGTATATTTGTCATCAAAAGGGGGATATTATTGAGCATATGATGATTCAAAAAATTCATTTAATTTTAATTTGGATGTCACAAACACCCACATTTATATTTCAAATCAATTTATTAACAATTACTTTTTATGAAATTATTATTCTTTAGAATATTTATTTCAGAATTATATTAAATTAATTAATTCATGAGGATTAATCATTAAAGCATTAGGAATGTGTTTTTACATATTCTGTAAACATTGTTCATACCCTACATTTGTATGTGTAGAGTATGAAATGAACTCTACATTTAAAACAACACATAGGGAATGAATCATACATTTAGAACATCACATATGGATCTATAACCCTAAACTATATAGAATGTGTTGATAAATAATTAGAGTTTTTTATTCAAACCTATGATTATAGAAACATTCATATTGTATATCAACCCTATGTTATCATCCTTGTGTTAGATATTTTATCGTTGCATGGAGGAACCCTAATTTTACTATTCAACTATGGAGTTCTAAATACTTAGTATTATACAAGATTTGTGAAATGGTATTACCAGATGAAGATTTCATTTTGATGCATTTTTATGACTGATTCAAAGTATAATTATGATTTTTTGTGTCTTGTATTCAATAGAGTAAAAAAATACAATTATTACTAGAAGTTATGATGCTTTTGAATGAATTTGAATTCAAATATTCATGCTTTATTTCTCGATATTTTAGGATCTGGTTTGAGCTATATTTTTTGGACATGCTATATAAATATCAATATTCTCTTCTTATATAATAGATATGATATAATTAAATTAATAGAGACCTAAATATTGATAATTATACATATGACTTATAAAAAATAAAAAGATGTGTATCATTTCCTTTAGATCTACACTTTGGAGACATGAATTTTTTTTCTATATAATCAACCTACTAAGGTTGTTGTCATTTCTACTAATATATATTGTTGTATATTTTTAAACAAGAATGGAGAATAATTTTGTGAAGATAAAATTTGAACACATATATTTTTAAACATATATTTTGGGTTTTATTTTCTAATTTTGGTAGAAATCCTATGAAACATTAAAGATCTATTTTGATGCTTTGATATTTTGAAGTCATTTTTTCATTTTTTTAGTTACTGCTGAAATATGTTAATTTCAACACGTACCTTTCATGTAATCAAAATATTTTGATTTATTATAGTTTCAACTACTCGTACTTAGTCTTCAATATGTTTATGATTCTTGCACAATGTAGTGGATAACTGGTTCCCTATAGAAGAAGAAGAAGGATCTTTTTACCCTTCATGTAAAGTTATTACCTTCCCAAAATCAGTTGTGGATTTAAAAGACTTTGGTTTAGAGGATCATATAGTAAATTTTATATGATCATTGATTTAAGTGTTTTTGGAGTTTCCAAATGGATCTTTGTGCCCTAAACCACTATAAATAATTATGTTAATTTCCATTATTATTTTTCATTGCACTCTCATTTTGATAGAGGGAAATGTTTTCTGCATAATAAGAGAAGAGTGAAGAATTCATTAATGTTTTAATGTTCACAAATCACTCATCCCCCCTCTTGTGGCTGTGTATTTTTCAAAACCATTCTCACCTAACATCATGTTGTGGTGATTCATAATGTTTCAATATCAACTCTATATATAAACATGCCAGGTTGAGGGAGTTATTATAATCATGAACTGATCTTAATTTGTCTTTGAAATATTCCTTCAACATATACATTTGTTCTTCATTCAGGTGTCTTGAATCATTTAAATAATTTTCTACATCATCTACCCTACTAGATTTATCCTCTAGTTGAGAATTATTAAAAAAACATAGTTTTTTTTCAATTTTTCAATTTCATTGATAGATTCCACAAATAAAATATCATATATATATTTCTAAAAAAATTTCAATTCAATTATTCAAAATATTAAGTGTACTTTTCACTACAAGGAGAAATTATTTCATCCACTACATTCCCTTGTTTTGTGAGAGTGTTTGAATGTCCAAACATTTTAACCAATTCCCCATCCATAACATTTTATTATTCTTTTAGTTGATTCTCTAATGGATGGAAGGCCTTTATTTTTATTGATTTTTGATAATCCATCATTCAAGGGGTGAGATAGAACCCCTAACAGGCTTGTAGGCCATAGAGGAATTCATTTCCCATATGCTTCAATCATTATATACAAGCCATACTAAGTAATTAGAACTGCTCCTCCCCAGTATCTTCATTGGGAAATCTGCTATCCACCTTCGCATGGTTGTTCAGCTAATATTTACTGTGCAATCATAGGCTTTTCCTAATGGCAGGTTCCATACCCTCTCATTCTTGCAATCTGTATAGATTATGTAATGGTGAAAAATCCTTGATCAGCCTCTGTCTAGAACATGTTCCTTATAGGTTGTCTGGTTTGCATCTGCACTTAAGATGGCCCGAAAGCCTTACAATGGCCCGAAGTCATTGAGGTGGCCCGATGGCCTTACTGACTCGAAGGCCTGGGTAGCCCGAAGTCCTAAAAAGACTCGAGGACCAAATCAGTGGCCCAAAGGCCCAAATTAGGGAATATTTATTTATTCTACAGTGCCAAACAACACCTTCAACAGCTACTGCTACAATACCTACTACAGTACTACTACAATCCCGGAAATTTATGCCTCCACCTTGATTTGAGCTCAGGTTACCTGGATGAATATAAGGATTCCACACCAACTGGGATAAGGCTCATGTTATTATTCATCCAATTATTATTTTCATTATTAAGAGACTTGAAACCTCTAACAAAACAATTTACAACTTCTTTTATTACTCTTTCTAGATGTTCATCAAATTAAAAATTGATATCATTAAATAATCCAACATCATTATAAACAGAATTTGAATCATCAGAAGAACGATACTAAATATGATTAGAGAATGATATATTTCATTGATTACTTGTTGTGTCTAACATTTCAATGAGATTCTTTTTAATCGTTATTTTCTGTGTTTTCTTTCTGTTCTTCTTAGTTTGTGAAAAAATATCTAGATTAGTATTCTCAAGATTAACATACTTTTCGGAATCTGATGTATCCCACTCATTTCCAGATATTTACACAATATAATTACTCATTTGTATAATTTAATGTTACCTTTTATCTAATACCACATGTAGTTACCCAAGAAGGATTCACATTTTAGAGGGGATGGTGAATTACTGGTTTATTTTTAATATTTTATATTATTTTCAATTCAAACACTTGAATTAGTAAAATTTATTGAACCAATAAATATTATCTCTCAATATAACATCCTGTGTATATATAATAATGGATTGAATGAAACATACAATATTAACATGGATTGATAACAAACTGCTCCTTACTACAACCAATAATTCTCTCAGTCACAGATTCATCATTATCAAACAAGTGATTACAGTACTACTATCACAAACTAATAGAAATTATTTATTTGAACATTAATTGAATTAATTATTCTCTACTTCAAAGTGAGTGTCTCTTTTTTCTTTCGAATCAAATTCAATCAATAAATTTACTCCTAAACCAAACAAAAACATATTACCTACTCTAGTAACCAACCATAATAATTCATATTTTTTCATGGATTTGTACATTGTTTGATTATTTATTTTTACTCTATATGCTAGTAGGGTCTGAATTCCTTTTTTAGCTATTTCTGTACACTCAATATCTTCTTCTTACTTATATTGGACTTTCTCAAATATCTCATAACCTATATGGAAATATTTCTTCATTTCAGCTTTTCTCAAAAAAAATCATCCTTCTATAAAGGAAGGACAAACTTCACTTAGTTGTGTGAAAGTGTTTCACCCAAATTTTAATATTTATCATTATATTCATGAAAATAGGTTTCATAATTTAATTAGCTCCTTCTTGAAATATCAATTCATTTATGCTTCATTTATGGATTTCATAGAATATGAAATCCTAGAGCATCCATTTATATTCTATTATTATGTTACTCGTAATTTTGTTTCAGGTATCTTATCACATGAATGTGAATTTACATATGAAGGTAAGTGAAAGAATTATCCATTGTAATTATATTTTTTTCATTACACTCAAACACACTGTATTCATAAATCTTTATGATGACCATATTTTATGATCACACTCAAGTGATTTCACAAAAAATAATCTCACATATTCCACTTCATATCACTTTCTTCAAGCACAAACTAATAGTACACACTGCCTTTTCCTCTATTTTTAGTTCAATGCATGTGTTTCACGCATGTGAACATGTACTATTCTATGTAAACACCCAGTATTTATAAAGATTACACTATTATTATAATAAAAAATTATTCTTCGTGAGACATAGGGAAGTTATGCACTATATCATGGTCTCAATATTTTATCTCCAACCAGGAGGATAACATATAATGATATTTCACTACCAGATGGTTTTCTAGAATAATTTAATCACAAATATATTTTAGTTTTATTTTAAAATGTTTAATTATAATTTTATCCTCTTTCATGCAAGAAAAAAGATTCACATATGCTTTTTCTCTCAAAACAATGTTTCACGAATACTCTATTTCTGAACTGGAAAATCATGATCTATTCTCAATAATGGGAGTATAAAAATCAATCATTGGGTCATTAATATTTATATTTATGGTAACATTACCTTTTATATATATTTTATGCGATGATGAGGACTTGGAAAAATATATAGTGTCCATGCATATTTTGGCTAACCTATGTCCTTTGAGGTTTCCCAATAATATGATGAGTTTCAAAGGGTGTTTATTTACAAAAGTTCAGGATGGATCCCTTAACATATATACAATTATAATTACATGATCCTTCTTATTATAAATGATTCAACTAGTACTCTTATTTGAAAATCCCTTTGTAGCTAAAGTTTAAATACGAAAAAACATTAATCATTGAGTTATAAAATGCATGAAAATCATAACATGTATACTTGGAGATCATTACTTAATTTCATTATAATCTCAATGTTATAATGATCATGGAAGCCTTATTTTGATCATTATATTTTTAGAATGAGATATAGAAAAAAAGATGCCTAGTGGAGGGCTGAGGAAAATGAAGTAGGTGCTGGCCTGATTGAATGGTCCATATAAATTGGATCGAGTGGTCATGGTTATGTTTGTCTTTTTATTGATGGAGGAATAGTGTAAACATATATTTTTCTACCACATACACAACATGTTTACTTGAGATCATCCTTTTATTATAACTAATGTGACAACACTCTTGAGCTTGAATCAGGGGATCATCACCTGAACTATAGTAATCACAAAAGATCTATAACCTAGTAAGCCTACTATCCAATCCTTATATGTGCTTATCCTTGCACTCATTTGAGTTTATACATATCCCAGTCCATGCCATTATATAGTAATCCTTCTATTGGGTCTCAAATAAGGTAAACCCTCTGGTCTACCTAGTGTCATTGCTGAGATGGCCTTGTGGGAAACTAGAGATGGACTGATTTTTTTGTTTAAGGCTCATTTCTAAGCTTAGTAAAATTAAAATTATGGTTATAAAAACCATCCTAAAAAAATATCAAATTCCAAGAAAAATTCATTATGAAAAATATTTTGTTTTCTATGTGACTATTTAAATCGACTTCAACTTCTAATTCATCAATTTTTTTAGTAATCAACGTGTCCTCCTTAACACATGTCTATGAATGTAAGATCACTACAATAATAAATATATTTACTACATGTAAAAATTATTGATCAGGAAATTCAATCTGATTCAGTTAATCCATCATAATTTTCTATGTATTATATCTTCATCGACCTACTCACCAAACACATATTAATACGTCATTGAAAATAATGAAACATTGGTCCCAAAACATGTGTATTCCTTGAAAAAAGTGGGATTAAAATCACTCAATAATATATTTTTATATTTGATTCATATATTTCTATATGTGTATGATAACTTTTTAAGGAAACATGATTTTTTTAGTTTTTAGTTAATATTTATATTTTATTATGTCTATATTTGAAAAATCATCACAAAAAAAGGAATAATATGAGTCCCAATGAAAGAATCACACAATATAATGAGGAATTTTATCACTATGATGGGTCTCAAGACCTACAAAATTGGTGATGTAAAGTTGAATATGAATTAACTATTATTTAAACAATTTTGGTCATAATTGGGTAATGAATGTTGAATATGGGGCCCCATGGTAAGGAGATATGGTTATATTTAGCCTTAACGTGCTTTCTATAGATGGTTATGTAATTCAAAGACATCGTGGTGTAATATCATTGTGATTATTCTTTAGTTATTATCTTAATTGATGTTGATTTGTTACTAAATAACGATATGTTTTCCAATCCTAGAAATTATGTCAGTTTCATTACACCATGACCAATATTTGGGAAATTAGGTCAACTATGATTCCTTAAATCCACTGTATGGACATGAATCTGATACATTATATGGTAACCCTTATATAAAAAATCAATATGAATATTTAACATTATAACTCTTTTATGTGAAACATATTAGATACATTAAGTATGCATCCCTGTTTGGGAAACCTAATATGTTTTGTTATGATAAAACTCATATATAGATAATATGCTGAATACAATACACTATGATCCTAATCAATGAATCTAGGATGACTATGTTATTTCATGACCCTTATGTTTTCCCATAAAGGGACTATACCTTAATTTGACGTGACTAATAATTTATCAATTTTAAATTATCCCCTTAAAAACTATTTTTCTTTTTATTTATAGAACACTCATCTCTTACAAAAGATTTAAATTAAGTAAACCACTTGACATGTTCAATATTTCTTGTTTTACAGTCACCATTATTTTTCTATGTATTATATAATAGTGATGTAGTGATGTTCCAAAATTCACTAAAAACACTACCTATTTAATACTTATAGTTGAATCATTGTATACCTTGGTTAAACAAATCATAATATCTAAAAAATAAAAAAATACTTTACACAATAATGGATCAATAATAATAAGTTAAACTTTTCTTCATATATATAAAAACATAGAAACATTACACCTCTTTTGGTGTAATAATATTCTTAAACATCATCATGTCTATAAACAATACAATATTCTTCTACTATTTTAGCTAAATGTGCCAATTTAAAAAAATCAGGCTTTACTAAATATCATAGTATAGGTTCTCTGCTTTAATAAATTTCTCTTGGTGTTCCCCACATTAATGATAAATTAATAACCTTCTTATTTATTTCTATGTGATATAACAAATGTCTTGGATACCTCCATTTTTTTCATATAGTTTAAGACCATGGAAATTATCATTTCCTTTATTAGATACTATAATAAAACATTTATGTTTGATTGATTTTTCCATATCTCATTGTAAATCCCCCATGTTCAATGACTTTTGAATTATTAAAAACCAATATATTTCTAATTGTTTATCGTGAAATAATTATTATTACATTATAATAAAAGAAAATTTTACATCCCCAAAAAACATTATCTAATTAATATTTATTTCAATGTGAATTATGGTGTTACTGAAGCCATAGATATATATCTAAAATATATTATACTATAATACACTGTATAATGGTATAATAATCTATTTTTACCATTTTAATGGACATTATCTATTACATAAACCAAAACCTCCAAATCAATAACCATATACACAATTGTTAATAAATTCTTCACTGAAAAATCCTGGCATAATATTATATAATGAATATGAACTAACATACCATTGTGTTGTAGACTTTCTAAAATTTAATATTTTACACACAAAACGTCAAGGAATAAATATAACCTCTTTCAACATTGTATTTTAATTATCCTTAACAAAAAAAATTACACAATTAAATTATTTACGAATTTAAATATTCATGATGTAATGTCTGGTCCCTTATTCTTCATCATTGTATGAACAAAATTATGGTACATCCAATAGGGTGTTATAAAATGTTTTTTAATTTCTTTTCCCAAAATAATATAACATCCTTAAAATACCAAGTAACTCTAAAAAACAACTCTAGTATTTTTTATGTATTTTTAGTGGATTTACATCCTCATTGTGTAATTAGAAACAAAACAAAAATCTATTAATATAATTTTTTCGGATGACCTCCCCCTTCTGTTTTATTGAAGAATAACTTCATTAAAAGATACATATTAAATTATAAAACTCTTATGGATGATTTATTTTAAACCTTGTGTATATCCTTAATCATATATTCACTGATTTCAAAAACATCCACTCTATATCTACATGATATATGCTCCTCATTATGAAAAAATTTAAATAATAATTTTATTATTGAATTAAACTAGTGACCTTATTCTTTCAATTAATTCTTCATCAAAAAACCATGTATTCATCAACACCATATTTTAAATTATGATCACCTAAAAATCATTTAAATCTCAAACACATACATATCTTTGATTTTTAAAAAACACTTGGCTAACCATGAATATATCTATTTTAAATACATGATATAACTATAACTATTTGAAAGAAAAACCAAAAGTCATTTATTTATGGTTTTTTGAGGGTATTATAACTCAAAAAAATAAATCCATAAAAAAAATACCTTCTCACTAACAACATGTTAATTGAAAAACCAATTTTTTGTAATATTTTGGGTGTTATAAAACTATTAAATAAATAATTGAATAAAAACATTAGGTGAGTGGGAATCACTTCTTAAAAATGGTATGTGTGCAATGATGGTTAATCATCCAATGAAATTTTATTCCTTTCACAACACCACATAGATATTTTTCATTTCAATATTTGAAATATTTTACTGAGTAGACAAACACTTTGAATTTACTGTCCATGCTGAAAATTATCCTTTATAAAGTGTTAATTTATTCCTACATCCTTTATATTTGAAAATGTATTAGATATTATAAAAAATTAAAAAAATGTGTTTTAAAATTTATTTTCAATATAATAAACACTCTCAAAAAACTTAATGATGTTTTTTCTCATCTATAAAAATTATGTAAATGAATTAGTAGTGGTAATATGTTTACAATTTGTTTTAGTTATTAATATTAGCTTATTTTTATTATTAAATAGTTAAATGAAAAACTCTATAGAAAATAATATAACATGTATAATTATCTCATTATTATACATTTCGCTATCCAAAATTTCATTTTTTTTAATGTTAAAAACAATTACTTTGGTATTCCATGGTATAATAATCGATAATACATCATTCCTTCAATACTCTAATGTATCATTTTCAGAAAAATAATATAATTTAATTTTTTATTAATTTGGAATAATTAAACATTATATATAACAAATACAATATCAAATATTGATATTTTTATATATAATTGTCTTCCAATTATTTCCTTATACATTATAATATAGAACATTTTTCATCTATTATCCCTGAGATGGATTTTATAGGTAGTAATCATTGTTATCATATACTGAATTTCTTCCATAAAAAATATTTTTAATACTTCCATAGTATATTTATATAGTGAGATAAAATTAAAAACCATCACTTCTATAACCTAAAAACCATGAAAAATGAACATAACTATTCAGAAAATTAAACAATTAATCTTCATAAATTTAGACAATTCACTGCATTTAATTTCATTGGAACCTTAAAATAAAATTTTGTTACCATAGATAATTACCATTAGTTTTCTATTTTACTACAAATTTACATAGATATTAGAAAAAAACCCTTTTTGTTGGATTCTTAGCTTCATTGGATATTTTTTAATCTAAAAATACCAATCTCTTAGTGCTTTATTTACCATATATAGAGACTTATTCAACCAATAGAATTTTTTATCATCTCTAATTAGATAATTCAATCCAACTCTTTCATTTTAACATTTTCTTCAAGGAATACATAATGAAAAATATGATTTAATAGTAATTTGGAAAACATTGATGTTTTTGTACAATTCTATACAAAATGATATTAATTTTATTAAATAAGAGAAAATTTCCCACAAGGTCATTTCCTTTAACCTAGGATTATCCTTTGTATATATTTCATATTTGTTTAATTAACTATGAATTATTCAATTAACTTTTTTAGCAATAACCATACGGTTATGATGTTATTTTCATCCTTTGGCCTAAAAACATTCAATATGATTTTATTTTTATCAATTGGAACAATCTCCTCAGTCCTGGAATTCTTCCAACTAACATCTTGAGTGATTCATTGAAAACTATTTTTCTCTACGAGTGATAAAAAAATTATTTTATCATAAAATTAACCAATAATGTTTTTAATTCATAAATCATATCACTAATAATGTTGTTTTCATCAATTTAATGCATATACCTCTATTTCATTATTGTTGATGGAGTTTATCCAACATTCTAATTTTTAATTCATTTATCAAAATCATTATAGATCTCATATCCTCCCCCAAAACATATCACTTCCAAAAATCATTCTTCTAAAATTTCAACAATATTTTTCAAATAATCCCACACATTATAAAAAACTATAATAATTTTATTTTGATTATGAGTATTTCATTGAAAAAAAATATACTTTTATTAACATGAGTATCAAGAAAAATTACTTTATTCCCACATTATTATATATTTTTTAGCTTTACCCCCTTTAAATAATTAAATATTTACTTACAATGTCTCTAAAAATATCGATGTTAACTTCTTACCATTCCACATATTGAAGATGGTTTCAACAGCTCCTAATGATAAAAGGGAACTATGGGTAATATAGTTTGATATATAGGATTTTTGTATCTAAAAATACATTTATTTATCTTTCTCAATAATTTCTATTTGAGAAATGTTATTTATAATCTTATTTTACCTCTTAAAAACACATTTTTTTAAGAGTTCTACAAGTAAAAATTTGACACTTTATCCCATATTTAATGATGTGAAACTCTAAAATATTATTAATGAAATTTAAAACTCATTTAGTTTATAATATCATATTCTACATTCTAAAAATACTCATATGAAGTATTTAAAAATTTTAATTTAATTAAATAATTTAGATTTTAGTGTTACCATTATACACCTTTCTATCATGTTTTTAACATTAGTAATGAGTATGTAGTTCCTAATTTAATTGATATATATTATTTATATAGTCCTACAAAAATCCATGTGTACAAATTCTTGAAATATAAATAACTTCATTCAATTTATAGTATAAAACATTTTAATGTACTATCTTAGTTGGAAAACATTACATATGTTAGTATGATATTTTGTTAGCATATGAATATCGCATAAACCTTATTATTTCAAAAATATTGAAAAGTATTTTTTCTCTAAAATATCTAGTTCATTAATGTGATAATTTATTTTTCTCTTTAATAATATTGAAACAAATGACTTCATCTTTGCAAATAAGTAATAATTTCTTTTGGATGCTTCCTTTACATCCTTATAGTATTATTCCATCAATTTAAAATACCAAACTTTGGTCCAATTCATTACATTAATTGAGTTATATAATTAACCAAAACATATGAAAAATGAAATTAGTAAAAAAAACATCCTAATTCCTCTTATATAATCATATAATTTAGTATTTCAAATAAACAATAATTTTAAATAATTCTTATTTTAGAAATCATGAAACTACATCCTATTTTTATTTAATATCTTATTGTAAAATATTATCTCCCGTCATGTGGGAGGTAAACACACTATCTAGAAACTAAAAACTAGATTGATTCATTATTTTAAAATAAAAATTCACTATTATAGCCTTTATATCGATATTTATTTTGATTTAATCATTTTTCAACTTATCCAAATGTGGTTTTTATGCATTTTAATCCTTTTCATGTTTTTTAATTTTTATTATAGATATACATACTTATTGTAAGTTTTTATTTTTCTTGATGACTTGTTCAGTTGTTTTATAGTTAAAATTTGAGTCTCTTGTGGCATAATTCTTTTCAATCATGATTATGAATACATGACTCTATGTCAATTACCATCACACTAAAAATAATAACAATTAAAATCATACAAGGATTATTTAATTATGTTTTATTGAAAACATTTCATTGATACCTTAAGTACCATTTTTATATAGAACATACATTTGTTTTAATAAAAATATCTCCCTATACTCACAATTCATACCTTCAAAATGTATTGTTTTATATATTATTTTGTGAGGGAGTTTTATTTTTTATCATATCCTATTAAATCCTCTTTCATGGAGTGGTATATTGTTTCTTTCATTTTCGCATGGTTGACATTTGTTTTAGATAAATCCACAATCCTACCATTCCTTAGTGGGAAGAGAATTATTTAATATGATATATTCATTATCATTAGAGGGATATCTATGTATCTCTTTGAATTATCATTTATTCGTGGTAGAATACATCCCTAAATTATTTTTAAAGTGATAGATCATTGTTAATATTCTAATATTAATTTATTTCCAATGATTTCTTCTTTATGATAATAAATTCACAATCCCATTATTTCAGTGTTTTTTCAAAACCACTATTGATTAAATCCTAAACATTTAACTTGAAATTTATCAACAAAATTATCTTCTTGTTATCTTGGTTTTCATATTTTTTGTTTTAAATTCATCATTTAACTAATTTTTTCTTCTTTTCATTACATGATATAAATCATGGAATCATGTAAACCTTCATTTAAACTTTTTCATGGATATAAAAACATATATTACATTATTTAAATCCTTAAGTTAAAAATTCTGTTCAAAAACTCCCTAAAATTGTAATTTTTTCATTCTCATCAATCCTCAATTTTTTATTTATCAATTATAGCAATAATAACATGTTTTTAAAGATTCATTTAGTCCACAATCTCTTTCACTTCTGATCAATTTTTTTCATTTCAATTTTATAATAAATGTAATTATTTTAATGTAGTTAAACATTTTTCTTCACTTTCTATTAAAATATTTTAAAAAATTCATTAGATTAATCATCTTCCTTTTCATCTTAGACTTTATTGAGTCACATAGAAACAATTGTTCCATGTTTTCCACATTGAAATTATGTGAGTGGAAGTAATATTTAAATTTTTTTATTTTCCAATTTATTTTTTTATAAATGAAGGATATCATATCATCTATATTTTTACACTAGATATTCAATAATGAGATTCTTTATCTTATTAAATATAAATCTCCAGAAACTATTATTTTCTATTGAAACGTATTTATTTTTTATTATCTTAAATGTGAAAAGAATACTTTTAATGTCATACATTTACAGGGTCCAAGGATAATTACCAAAAATTACCAAAACTTTCAAGAAGATGTGTAATGGAAATATTCATATTATCTTCCTTATAGTGTTAACTTTTTTGATAATTTCTCTAATCCAATACATATCCTCTACAATAATTTTAACCTATGCATAATCCAAATAACAAAAACATTCTATTGTCTTAATTTTATGATACCCTTATATATTTTTAGTTAATTTTCTCAAATGGGGTATTAGGATTTACATACAATACACTTCATATATGATTTATTAGAAAGTTATCACATGTCTAGATTGTATTCCTTTTTAATCATTTCCCAATTCTATGATAAATATTTCTTTTAGTGAGTGAATTTCCTTGTTTAATCTACTATTAGTTAAGAGATTATATAAACATAAAAAAAATTGATATAAAGTAGTATTTACCCTAGATATTATATATTTAAAACTGGTATCCATTAATTATTATAATTCCCTTGAAATTTATATTTCTTCTATATCATATCCAGTGAAAAACTCTAATGAAAGAAAATAAATTAGATATGATAGCAACAGTAACTATAAAAAAGTAACTTTAATACCACATTGTGGTATGATAAATAGATGATATACATAAATTAGTATGAATTAGTGTATTTATATTTAAAATATTCTAAAAATGATATTTTTGTTGGATTATTACGAACACTCATATCTTATTGGTAAAAAAAGAAAAAATAAATGACGTGATTTAAGTAATTTTCTTCGATTCACCATCACTATTATATATTCAAGAATAATTCAAATGTAATTTTTGATGTATAAAATATAATTAAGATAATTTTATATATATGATTTCAAGTGGAATCCCTAAATCCAAATGTTTTATAACCTCAAAAACTCTGTGAAAATAATTATCTCTTACACAAGAGAGATTGGTTTTCAATCAAGTGTAAATGTTTTTATGATATTAATTAAAAATAAGAATAATTATATGTTTATTTCATGAGGAAATACTGTATATAATTATTACACCACTAAAATCGTCTACACTCTCCCCCACATTTGGCAAATTTTTTATGGTGTTAAAATATCAAATAATTGTTTTCAATATTTTAATTTTTATTTTCCTCTCAAACCACTCTCTATAAATATTCTCAAAATTAATAAGGTGACTAAAGGATAAAATACATTATTATCATATCATTTTAGATGAATATTTAATATATCTCATAATAAAACACACCTATAGAACATAAAGTTTTAGTATCTTTTGATACATGATACATGATCAACATATATCATAAAATATCTTTAACATAACCTAGAAACTTATTCTCTCATATTACCATTCCAAGGAATATATTTTATAAAACTATTACTCATAACATGTGGGAAAATAAATCATTTGAAAGGATCAGAAGAGATTCTCAATAAGGGTCAACATAAGATATAACAATTGATAATCCCATACAAGAATAATAAATTAATATGGCTATGACATCATGATTATAACATTCGAATTTCACACCAAATCTGTTATAGATCATAAATCATGAATCATTTTATAAATCAATAGTATTTATAAAGACATGATTTATTGGATTTTGGAATCATCTTTATGAAATAATGATCCATGGAACATATCATAAACACAAGAAAACAACATTTGAATTATGTGTCATAACCATAAGTATAAAAAATTATTCCATTATTCAAGTATCACTACCATGTCTATTGTAGAGAAACAATTCACCTAGTGGATTGTTTTCACTCCAAATTCTATAATTTCCTTAGTCAAGGATCATACCCTAGACTATCATATTAGATGTAGTTCCTTACAAAACTAAGTTCACTCCTCATTCCAATCTATATCATCTGATGAAATATGTTGTATTACATAATTAATTGGATGGTATTTAACAGAACCACACCTAACATATATAAAACTATTAAATATGTGTTCCATAATCTCATAAAAATATTCATCAATTAATCATAGCTTAACCTGTTGAAAAGAAATATTTTTTATAAACATTTTATCATTAAATATTCATAATCTATCTAAAAAAACATGGATGTTATCAATATATCATATCTCCCATTTAATCAAATGAAACATCACAATATGTTCCCATTGTTGAAAATTACATTTAAAATGACATTTCAAAAATTCTGTGAAAATAGAGGAAAATATCATTTTCTTTTGATATAGTTAAAACTAAAAATTTCCAAAATGTTTTGAAAATTATTGTTTAAAATAAACAAGGAAAAAATCTGGGGATGCTTAAAATATAATTCTAATCATTATGGAAGGAAAATATGTTTGTCTAGTAGACGTTAAAACAAATATTTCTTCTACATAGTTGGTATAATGTACAAAAGTTCATTATTTAGAAAAAGGCAGTGAGGTTCGAGTTAAAAAATATAAATGATATCCAAATATGTTTAAAAATGATTTAAAGGATAATATCATCATATAAAATAATATTTTTGGAGTTATTTTAATGGACATGGACATGGAAGAATAAAATTTAATCCAAAGTTGAAATATGGTCGATTATATATGAAAAATATTTTCTTGAAAATGTATTGTACAAAAGAGAATAAAATGAAAGGAAAAACATGACAAAAAATAATATGTTATATGAAAATATATTAGGTTTAAAGTATAATGATCCTATAATTTGCAGCAATTGAAATTCAATTCCAACAATTTAGAAATGAAATGAGATTATAACATAAACGCCTATATTGGTCCCCATCATTCTTCATAACAATTTTTATGATCCTTTAAAATATATTTATATTTATAAAGAATATATAAAATAAACATATTCCAAATTTTAATATAATATAACATTCACTTATAATTTTCAATTTCCTAATTCTTAATAATTTTTCATTAAAATACACATTTTAGTGACCACGGGACTGTTTCCTAGATTTTTTTTTATTTCGATGGATCTGGAATCTTCTACATGGAAATTTTCTAATAATATATTAAATTTTTATAATTTTAAAAATATAATATTTATTTAAAATTTAAAATTTTTTTAACCATTGATATAATTTGTTCATGATAAATTAATTACATCACATCGTGGAGATGATATTCTATATGTATGCATGAGTAATGTTTTCTCTTTCAAATAATTGAAAGACAGAAAGATAAATTATAATATATCATTAAAATAGAATATTTATATGATAATTATAATATATAGTTATCAAACCCATCCATATGGACATGCATGTATGGAATACATGGAAAAAATCCCAATGCTTCATGGAGGTGGTAGTCCGCACAAATTCCCAAACGATATTATCATTTCTCATACGATAAAAAATGGTAAAGATGATATATATTTTAAATATAAATATATATGTATACTGAATATTCTAATATCATCAAGATAATATGGTTATAAAAGATTTATAGGAGGTAGATAAAGAAATAAACATAATATTATTTAGATAATATGATTACCTCTTATTTGAGAATGCACCATGGGATATCTTCTTAAGGTCAATTAAGATAGTCATTGATGAATGATATATCCTCCATAAATTGTCTAGTGAAGTATAGAAATGTATTTTCTAACTATTTTTGGAACAATATGGCACAAAAGGTGTCAATAATTGAACATATAATGTGACTTTTTATATATGAGGTGGGTGGAAGACATGTAATGAATTAAACAGTAAAATATAATGAATCCATATTCACATTAAAGTTGAACCAAAAAAAGTTTAAAAAATAAGATAATTTGGGGTAAAAATAACTTTAACCAATCAAATTTATACAATTTCAATAGATATTATAAGCATTCACTTTTTTTTAATCCCCATGAAAACCATTTTTAATTTTAAATGAGGTAAAAAAAATTATATTTGATAATACTCATTATGAAGAAATGAAATTGAGTAATTAAAAAATTTGGATGATATAATTCCAAATATGGAAACCATTTTATCAAATACAATTTATAAAAGAGTTAGAAATTCATTCAGATATAAGTATCCAAAATGCAATAAAAACTATTTTTAGGAGAATTCCTTTTTTTAGAATAAAATAGAATATATTCTCATTACATTATACTAATATCCATTAAAATAGAGTTAAATTCTTTGGTGAATAAATTATATAGATATATAATTAAAATAATTCATAAATATTCACCTATTTATTTTATTAATATATAAACATATTCTGGGGATAAAATCTATTTTTAGAACAACATCATTTTTTTCATTTACAATGGTTTTGCATTTATGTATAAAAATAATAAAAGTAGTAAATTAATTTTCTAGATGTGTAAAAAATAATTTTTCATATTTTATATAGCCCTTTCATACACACCAATCTAACTAAATGGTTTAAGCTATCACATTTATTAATAATATTTAAATAGTATATCATTGTTTGTTTAAACTCATAGCTATGTGTAAAGAAGGATATCAAAGACACTACAATTATATAAAAATAAACATATCAAAAAAATATAGGCATTTTATATTATAACCCCTTTTAAAAATTTATCCCTCCAAATTCTATCACTCTATTATAAACAACTATGGATTCCTCTTCCTTGTTACATCCTTGGGTTTCCATGTAGCTTCACCAATTTTTTGGTTTCACATAAAAACATTAACTAGGTGAGTAGCCTTACTCCAAAAGAATTTATTTCTTTGATGTATAATCTCAACTAAAAATTACTCAAAATTGAGATCAAAATATAGTGCTATAACTAATTATTTAATTAATTTAGGAGGACGATGTATGATCATCCTCAGGAAGGATACATGCAACACATCATTTACATGAGAGAGATTTGGTGGATGTGCCGAGAGTTATACCAGATCCATGATATGATAATGAATTTTAAAAGGACCAATATATCAAGGGCTCTACTTTCCCTTATTTCTAAATATCATATCCCTCTTTCAAGGATATATTCATAGGAATACTATTTCACTAACTTAAAATTATAGATCTGACCAATGATTATCATCATAAAGATTCTATCGACTCAGAGCTTCACTAATGTGTTGATGTATGGATCTATTAAAAATTTACATTTTATAAGATTTCTAATGTAAAAAATTTAATTTCATATCCATTATTATCCACTCACATTGGTTTTCTACAATTACTTCAATAAAGGGATTCATAAGGAGTTATCTGAATGCATGAGTGAATGTAATTGTTTTAAGAAAACCATACCCGAGAAAGGTTTGGATCCCAACCACCATTAACATCTAAAAAACATTCTATCAAAATATATTATATTGTTTTAAAGGTCCTATATGACTACCCATATATCTATGGTCTATTTCTAGTGCTTTACTTAAACACTATATTCAAATAATTTTGAATAGTTCCTTAGCACGTCGTGGTAAACATTGAATATCAATCAGATATTTTTGAGAGTTGTACTCCATATGAAATTAATAAATTCCTAATGTATAACATAGATATATGATCAAGAGGTAAATATTCTATGAAATTAATATAATATGGTTATTTATTAAGGTGATCAACTACAAAACAAAAATCGTTGTTTGTTTTAGATTCTATGTGGAGTCCTAGAATGAAATCCATAGTGATGGTTTGTAATTTCCGCTATTGTATAAGATTTAACATCTACATAAACTTCCTTATCTCGTCATTAAATTATAGGAATATTAATAATAAAGAAATGTGTCCAATAATATTGCTTTTATGATTAACTAACTATAAATAATATTCTAAATATCAATATATCTTATAAATTCAATAATGAATAGAGACTAATGATCTATGAAATTCATTTAAAAAAATAATTTTTCTAATATTGTATTTATAGGGAAAAGTATTGGTTCATGAACCTTATAATTCAATAAAATTCATTTCATAACTCTTCATCATTCCTCACATCCTTCTACAGTTTTGTATAATTTTGTTTCCTCTTCAATTCTCACAAAGTTGGATTGTTAAACATTCAACTAAGAATTATTTGATATTTCACCATTACTTATAATCTCAAGGTCCACACACAAAAAAAATTTATGTATTGGATGTATTTTAATCCTCATCATAGAAAAACTGATATGGTTCTTATAACTCTAGGCCTCAACCACTTTATTCACCTTCCTCACTTTATAATGTATTAAGTAGTTCAATGAATTAATAAACTCTGATAAGCTTCTTTTATTAATATCTAACACTTTATATCTAAATATACACTACAATAATTTTTGATCAGTTTATATATGAAATTTTCAGCATAATGTTAAAGCCTCTATATTTTTAATGATAAAATACCCACTGTCAACTCCAAATCACAAGTCATCTAATTTTTATCATGAATTTTTAGAAATCATATTGTATAAGAAATTATCACATGATATTACATGAAGATTAATCCTAGTCCACTGTTCAATTCATTAATATATATCACAGTCCCTTATAAAGTTCATAGTAGTGTGAGAATATGATTATTGACCAACTATCTCATCAGTTCAAAAAAATTCCTCATAAAATTTTTCCTATAGGAACATGAATCCCCTTCTTTTCTATTAAGTTTTGTATTTATATAGTCTTTATAAATCTATCAAAAATTATTGTAATTATCCATAAAACACATGAAAACTAGGTATTTTTATTATTTTTTTTATCTATTCTATTTTTCAATAACTTTTAAAGTTTTCGTATCCACCATTTTCTCATCACATTTAATTACATGACCCATGAATGAAGAATTATATATGCTAAATTAAAAATTGATAAATTCCTCATCCAATGTTTTGTTATATAAAGTCACTAACATAATCATCAAATGATCTTCATGTTCTTATTTTATCTTAAAATATTTGTAAAATCATATAGAAATACTAAAAACTAATTGAGTTAATTTCTAAAATCTCTTTTAATTTAATCTACGAATATAGAAGATTAATTGGTAGGTCCAAATGGAATCACTATAAATTCATAATGAATATACCTTGCAAGGAAGTTCATCTTGGTCATATTCATCTTCTTTACAATAAATGTATGATATTCAAAATGAAGGTCCATCTTGGAAAAGTATTTACCCCCATGCAGTTTATCAAATTAGTAATCAATAAAGGGTATATGATACTTTTTCTTAATTGTAATATTTTTATATTTTTTGATAATGAATTAAAACATTATAGACCCATATTTCATCTTATAAAAATGAAAATGTTCACCCAATAGTAGAGAACTGATGAATATTAATCTCTTCTATATTCTAGATTCTCTTAGAGTTTCTTTTTTAGTTGTAGAATCTTAATCGGGTCGATTATATATAAATTATTTAAAATAAGGGTATCATCATGTATAAGTTATATTCAAAATTATAACTCAAAATTAATGAGAATACTCGAAATGTATTCTAAAAATACATCAATATATTTCAATACTATAGGAATATATTCAAGGTTTTTTATCCCTAACCATTTTCGATAAATATACCTAAAAGATTAGTTGTAATACCCATTGAATGAAATTAACATCCATTTTAATTTCATTTTAATCCTCATAATAAAATATAGTCATATGTAGAATAAAAAATTAAAATTTGTATTACCTTACTTGGATAATGATATGGGATCAATATAAAAAAATTTAATATATTTTAAAAATTACATCAAGTTCAACTCGTGTTGGAATCACAATATTTTTAGGATGCACATTTGACTAAAATTTTATCAAACAGGAGCTACAGAATTGAGATGTGGTCATTATACCATTATAAGGATCAATTTATAATTTAATAACTTATCATTTAGTTTGTGATATATTTCCATAATAAAATTATTTAAATATTAAATAGTGAGTAAAAACAAAATAATATAATGGATTTGGGGTTATATGCAAGATGACATGTGTACAATTTACCCCTTATTTGTGATGACCAACATCAATGGTTCTAATCACATGTTCTTTCCCTTTATCTCTTAGCTCAATATGTTATTGATGTTGATTTTCTTCGTTAACCCTAAAATTTGGGAAATTTATTCATAATAAAAATACTTCTTATTGTTATCCCGTTGATGTGTGGGTTGTGCATTAAACCGAAATTTATCCCCATGTCTTTCATTTCTTAGCATATTTATATCTCTTCAACATTCACATGTTTGATAGATATCCTCTCTAAAAATGAAACATATAACCATCCCATAGAGAATATTTACCCACTCCTATATCAACAATTTTCGCATAATAGAGGACCAAATTTACTTCCTCTATAGAGTTTTTTAGAATTTCCTCAACATTTCATCTTTAACTTCTTTTAAAAAATGAAAAAAAAAATTTAATCTTTATTTAATCCTTTAAAACACATCGAACAATTTATTTATACCTAATGAATTATTTTGTGGCTATAAATTATTATAGACTTTGTTTTAGACCAATAAAGATCTTATGAATTTTTCTTTATAGTTCAATGATAAAACTAAGACCATACCACATAGGTCCTGGAGAACATTCCTTATTTAACCAATAGATTCATCATCCTTCTCCTTATGATTAATGAATTACATTTCCACTATCATAAAAAATAGTTCTGGGAATCTATCTGTTGAAAAATACCATCATAAACCCATCCCATTCTATTGAATACATTTGGTCATATTTTTATGTAGTCATAATAATATTATAAAATTTGATTGATTCACCTTTTAAATAATAGTTATCAAGGACAATTTATTCTTTCTTTTATTAGTATAGAAAATAAAATATATTTTTAGTGTTTATTATCCATTTTTTGTAAACTAATGTATCATAGGAAATTCTAAAATAAGGTTGATTTTTTATCATTAAAGACACAATTGTATTTTTTTCCCTAATTTTCTCATTTCAAATAGCAATATGATTCATATCATGGAATATATTTTTTAGAATAAAACAATATTGTATTCCAACCATCATATAATTTTGTTTCTGAATAGAATCATCATTTCATGGTCCACCACATTATTTGTTAAAATATTTAATCATTTTCCTATCTATTCACTAAATCTAAAGTACATTGTACATGAATAAAGCTATAATAATCATATATAATAATAAAATAATCATAAAACATTCCTAGTACATCCTAAATTATGACACCATAGAAACCTTAGAACACTATTAGATTTCTAATATATAGCTTTCAATTCATTATCAGTTGTATTATGTACTATCCTCATATTATTCAGAACCTAATCTCTAATAATAACTTAACCATCGATTGATTCCCACTAAGATGACCCCATCCTAGCATTTATAAATATTTTATAATTTAATGTGAATATTTAATACATTTCACTGTACAAAAAACGTGATGGCTATAACGGTTTAATAACCATAAATTCTATTTATTTAATAATATTATCTAATAAAATTGTTATAAATATCTCATATGTTTTTACACTCAATGTAAAATTATTATATATTTATCAATTAAATTTATTCATCCTAACCTAGTGGAAATTAAAAAAATAATAAAAGGTGAGATCAGAGGATCAATAAGGTTAAACATGATAGATAACAATCAATGGTCATTTAAATGAACATAATATACATAATTGAATAATATACATATTATTACAAAAAAAATTCATACCAAATTTTCCATATATCATAAATCATAATTGGTGGAATAAATACTTAAAATTTTAAAATACATGACTCAAATGAAAGAGAAATCATCAATCCCGATCTATTAATACATGTCTAAAGAATAAGAACGTTTCAATTGAATTAAGTGGAAAAATAATAAGAACATAATATAATTTAATTAGATATTAGCAAATACCATGAATATTGTAGTGGAAAAATTCACATATTGGATTGAGTACACTCTCCATTCCATCATTTCCTTATTTAAGGATAACTAAAAATACTATCATATTGGATAGAGCTGCATAATAAACCGGGTTCACGCCATATTACAATCCATGTTTCTCATTATATATAAATTATTACATAATTAATTAGAGTAATTTAAAATACTCTCTTATCAAATAATGAAAACCAAACATTTGTGTGCCATATGATCAAAAAAAGAATCAATAATTCATCATATAATAACCCATGGAAAATAAATGAGTTTAATAAACTTTTCAACATCACATAATAGAAATAATAAAATTAAATAACATGGATTATATTATTATATATTATCCCTAGTAAACCATAATAAACATCAAATGATTTTTAATATTTATAAAATAACATTAAAGAATCATTTGATCATTTTTTTTTGAAAATATTGGAAAATATGATTCTACATCAATATCAATAATATAAAAATTTTCAAGAATGATGAAGAAAAAACTATTATTTGAAAATAAACATTTAAACATTTTATTTATTGTTAAAATCAAATAATTTTCATGATGGTGGGATTATCCGTCTCTGTTTTAATCCTTAAAATAAATATTCATTTATCAATTTTGATAAAAATTTCAAAGTAACTTGTTCAAAAAACAACCTGATAATTCCATTAAAAAATTTAAATTAAAGTAACATATGTTTAAAATTTATTTTAAATGAAAATTATATTTTATAAAAACAACTTCTTTAAAAACATTTTAATTGATAATTATATAGACGAAAAGTTTCATTGAACAAAGTGGAAATATTGTAAAATATTATTAAAAATAATTTCTTGATCATTCTATGTTCCAATTAGATGAAGAATGAAATAAAAAAATTAAACTCATAGAAATAAATAAATTATTATAAAAAAAATATGGAATCTAAAAGATATATTTCATATAGTTTGTCTCGATAGAAAATTAACAAAGACAATCTTAAAATGAAATGAGATAATAATATAAACCCTTTCTTCCAGTCATATCTTTGTTCATAAATTTTGTTAAGATCATATGTAATTAATTTATCTTTGTTATAATATATAAAATTAATATAATCATAATTTTCATACAATACATAATTCCCTTATAATTTCAAATTACACATTTGATAACAATTATTCATTAAAGTCTACAATTGTGTAAAACTAATCTGTTTTCAATGCATATTTTGGTTCTACTGCACTATTCCTTGCAACTTGGTCATTGTTTCATAATCATCACAATATTAATGGTGTTATAAATATAATATTTATTCACAATAGTAATTTTTATAAATATTAAAATATTTTTTTGATTAAAAAATAATTATATCACTTCATAGAGATGGTATTCCATACATAAATGTATGAAATGTTTTAATTAATCAATAAACTGATAGATAGAAATATAAATAAAAAAATATCATTACATAATATAAATAATATCATAAATATAATATATATTAATTTAATCCAAATATAATACCATCAACGGATGATGGGAATCGGAAAAAAACTTGTCACTTTGTGGATGTGTAAATCCACACTTATGCATAAACGGTGATATCACATCTCATTGGATGTAATGAAGGTATAAAATTTCACCAAATGTAAAGTCAAAAAATATATCAATTTAAAATATAATTATATACTCATGTTAAATTGGTTATATAATATTTGTAGGAGGTAGAAAAATAAATAAAATTTATATGATTCAGTGATAATGTTTACCATTTCTTTGCGAAACCCCATCTGGATCTATTCTTAAGGATAATTAGGATGGTATTTTTATAGGAAGAAAACATTTAAAGTGTTTTTATTGAATTTGAGAAGTTATTTGGTTGGGTCATCACTAATCTTATTTTTCTAAAAAGGTGTGATGGAGTGATGGGATAAGGATCTATTTTATAAGTTAAGTTGGTGGAAAACTTTTCAACCCATAAAACATTAAAATATAATAGTCACATTCAAGTGAAAGTTTCATGAAATGGTGATAAGATCGAGGATATTATTAGGTATTTCTTATATATCTTCAATAATTTAAATTTATACAAGAATAGAGGATATTCTATATCATGTATTTCCATTTAATCCCATTTTCAACCCATTTCAGCCTTAATTGTGGTGAAAAATGTTTACCATAATTACAATTCATTTTAAAAAAACGTTGTCTCATTAAATATTTTTAAAATGATAATTTTCAGCATTAAAATAATTTTACCAATTCAATTATTATAAGTTCAATAGAATAATTTTAGAATAAGTTTAAAATATGTAACAAAAATTGTTTTTAAACGAATATATTTTATGAATAAAACTAAAAGTATTTCCATTCCATAACTAGCAAAAACTATTAAATGAGTGTCAAAATATTTTATTTAATATATTCTTTATATATTTAATTACAAATATTCTTAAATATAATTTAATTTAATTTATTAAGATAGAAATAAATTATGCACATAAATAAAATATTTTAGAAAAAAATCACTTCTTTACATTTAGATGATTTCAATTTCATTTATAACAAATAGATACCAATTAATTTATTTTATAAAGGTATAAAAAATAAATTCTCAAAATTTATTTTTTATTATTCATACATCTCAATCCAATCACTAGAAGATAACTCTCACTTGTGATAATTATATTTGAATAATATAACATGGTTCATTTAAATATTGCGTTGTATGTAAAATAGAAAATTAAAGAAATCAATATTTTTAAAAGATAAATATACAATAAAATATTAGGGTGTTTAAAATATATTAATATTTTATTTATTTTTTACCACTTAATAAATTGGTTTGTATCTAGGATCTATATTTAATTTCAATAGCCTATGTGATTATGAACTCAATCCTTTGCCCTTATTATATAATTAAATATGTTTAATATGGTTTAATGATATCTCTTTATCATATTTCCATGACCAGAAATTATTATTATTTTTAATTCACTTTAATAGTTTTCTATTAAATTCATTATAATAAAACTCGAAATATTATGTTGTAATAATAGATAATATCATGTCTCTCTAAAAATCAGAACCTAATCCATTTTTACTCCTTTAAAATAATATATTTCTTAATCAATTTATATATCAATAAAATATATTATGGTATAATTTTATGTACCCCACTTTACTAGCTTTATAGACTTCATATATAGAACAAAACACAACCACACAACACTTAACCATACACAACCATGTTAAGAAAACTCATTAACCAAAAAAATAATGTTTCGTTCCAATATAATCATCTACCTATAATATATAACATTGTACATTTCCATTAAAATTGTATTATTAAAAAATTATAGTTTACTGCATACCTTTTATAAGAAAATAATTTCAATTACTTTACCCAAAAATATTCAATGATTTAATTGCCAATTTACATAAATATTCAATGTTAAATAACCAAACACATAATCTCTATAATTACATTAAAAAATTACAATTTCATAAATGGATGGTAATGGAATGATTTCTCATTTACTTCACAACACCTCTCTAAAATTATCCAAACTCCATGGAACACAACAATAAAAATTAATTCTAATATTTATTGACTTATTATATGATTTACATCCTTGATTTTAAATACAACACATCCCATAGACTCTTACATTAATTTATTTGAACAATTTTTATAGGAAACTGGCCAAAAATACTATACTTACAACCCTATATGAGGAATATAACTAGCTATGATAAAACTTAACAAATATATGAGAAATGGGATGGTTGTGTTTCATTATGAATACTTTTTAGGAAATTATTTAGCCTATGTTATATCAGGGTCCATGTATAAAAAATGGATTGAACACATTATCTAGTTACTAATTTACATAGAATAATGTTTAAAAGGTAAATATGATACCCTTACATAGTAAATGGGGCATCTTTTAGTAGCATAGTCTTAATTTAATTCTCCTACTGCATTGACCAATGAATCCTTGATAATGATCTAATAGTTGGTGATATTTTAACTTGGGGTAGGTATACCTGGAATGAATGTGAATAAATAATGTTTGATATGTGATTTATTAAAATGGTTGACAAGACTGATTCCATAGGGGTCTTTGAATTTACCCTCCCTTAAAAACATTCAGATTATAATCCTCTTATTGTTGAGTTCTCTACTCAATTATTAGGGTCAACCCCTATCCCTTTTAGATTTAACAATGGTGGATTATTCTTCCTGTCATTAATGATATTGTTTGGGAAGAATGGATGTTTGATTCTCTTTGTGGTCAAATCTAGACCGTTTCTAGAAAATTGAAACATGAAAAATTACTTCTAAGATAATGGATAAATAAATCCTTTTCCAAGAAGTTCCTTGATATTAAATCAGTTGAATAACAACTTGAGTGATTTTAAATTAGGAATCAACACCACATTATCCCATACATGGAGGAAATAAATAAACTTTCTATGCCATAAAATATTTTAACATTGAAGCATAGGATATATTACAACCAAAAAAATGATACACTAATTAAATGTGTCGAAAGGAACTAAATATTTCCATTGGATGCATAAGTAAAAGAATGTAAATGCATGGATTAATTCCCTAAAAAATTATATATCTGTACATTCTTATGATATTGAATTCTCCACTACTGTAGTATAATATTTCAATAAGTAGTACAATGATAATTGACTAAAACCACACACAAAATGATTGATAACAATTTCAAATGCATTAAACCCTCAGAAAATCATACCCTTATCATGAACTCTTCTAAAAAAGAAGTCATGGAAACCCTATTTTCTCTTAAAGTGGAGATTTTACCTTGCCTAGATAGATTCACAAGTTAATTCTATTTGTTATATTTGGATATTCTATAGGATGAAATGACCAATGAAATTAGATAATTATCCAACCATGCCTACTAACCTTATTGTAACAACACTAGTTTTATATTTTTGAAAAAAAACGAAATTCAATTGAAATTAAGGATTTGAGGTCAGTTTACCTTTTTAACACCATTAAAAAATTCATTATTAAACTTTTTATGATCAAGAATGGTGGAATTATTATGGACCACATCACTCCAAACTAGTTTTAATTTTTACCTGGAATAAACATTTGAATAGGAATATTTTCTACATCAAAAATTGTAAATCTCATTAAAATGAAAACATTGAATGGGAACAATGATCTCAAAATTAAAATCTCCATGTATTTTTATACTCTTAATTGGAAATATTTCTTTACTGTTATCATAAGATATGGGTTCTCACATGTATTCATTGAATTAATTATATCCATCCTCATCTCTTCAAGGATATCAATCGTAATAAATGGAGATACCATAGCACATTTCTAAGGAACGAGGGATATTTGAAAAGGGTCCAAATATTAAGACATTTCTTTTCTATTTCTAAGGATCATATGTGCATATGATTTAGTGAACATTCCCAGATTGGTTTTTATAAAAAAAATTAAATCTCGTAGAGAAACATTCACTCCATCACATCTTTTGTATGGATATGACATCATCATTATTGGAAAAGCTTCATTGAGGACCCTTATTGAAATAAATATGTTATTTTCAGACTATGACGTAGTGGATGACTAAGAAATTATATGGAAAAAACTATTTAGAGTCTTTAGTGATAGAATTTCAATTGTAAAAATATCACTAGAACAATTGGAGTGAAGATAGAGTCTGCCCCTTCAACTATCACGGTGTTCTACTATTCTGGGGAAATATGAAATGACCCTATCTTCGGGGAATATGCTCCGACATCATCAATAAATTGGTGTGATAGATGGGAAGGTATATTTTATTAGATAAATGTGTGTTCTAAGTAATCATGTATATAACCTATATGTTTTTTTACTCCAATTCCCTCTACAGATGGATTATATGTATCATTAGTGACCTTTACTGCGTGATATATAATTTTATATGGAAAGGTATAGTGAATGAAATGTAGTTGATAAATATTTACTAGAATAAATGTTTTAATCCCATTGAATTGGGGGGGGCCTTTAAATGAGATATCCTTGAATTTTTAATGATTTCCTTATCAATAAACTCAAAAGAAATCAATTGAATTATAATGACTCTTTTTTTTTATCAAATTGGTTTTGGATGAGACTATTGAATGGGTTCCAATAATATATTTCATCATATTTATGGCCATCTATCAATAATTCTTTCACTGATATTATTCACAACTCAAGATGGTTGGTGAACATCATGTTGGAGTTGGTGGTCTAGAACCAACTACTTTGTACTTTTTTCATTAAATAAAAGTCTTATCAATTCATGATTGTTCTTCTGTGTGACATGTCATGTGATAATGTCCTAAGGACAGCTGTTGCATTAAAGGGTCGTAGCAGATCCCTGGTATGATGAGAACCCGGAAGTTCCATAAGACTATTCTTGAATGTATGTTCTATGGACGGATGATATTATTTGAGGGACACAAATAATACAGGTCATTAGGGGTGAGGACTCGTAAAACATTGAGGTACCTTCTCATGGTGTGCGCCCTTGGTAATATCCAAGAGAATATTATGAGAATGAGACCCGCCAGTAGGAAATCCACATTTCGTAGTGTCATTGGATGTTCATATCTACAGACGTGTGTATTGATCCTTAGACTTTAAGATTATTATTAATGGGTATAACAACTCGCACACTTAGATGTATTGACGAAAACTGTGACGACACACTGTTCGCAGTGAGGTAGGATACGTTGCGTGCGTCACGAGTAATACCGCATTAATAGATAATGCGAGAAAGGATTTGTCCATTCCATTCTATAACGGAAGTAGATATCTCAGGCCCTCTAATGGAATTGATATAGCCTAAATAAATCCATGGCCATGGTAAGGTGTGGGAAAGTTCAATTCCGGGAATTCAAAGAAAGAATAATCAAGCACATGGGTTGATGGCACTAGCATGCAACATGCTTGATTGGAGATATCGAGAAAAAGGGATTATATTACACGGTAAGCGTTCGTAGGAGGTAAGACGTCATTGCGGCGTTAACTTCTTTCTCTATGGGTGCCTTGGCATGTTTCTAGATTCTAACCTTGGACTTTAGGCAGGCTCAACCTAATGCCTCTGAGAAAGAGGCCTAGAGGGTCACACACTAAGTGTGTCCATGTATCTCAGTTAAATATTAATTTGACAAGTTAAATAAATATTATTCCCGACTGTGGTTTAATAATTATTTAAGGATGTCTGATCGCATTTATTTTGACACTAGTTATTCGAGAGAATATATTATGGACGAAATAATATATTTATTAGCGAGTAATGCAGTAAAATTTATTTAAGAAATAAATAGTCATTACTCAAGGTCTAATAAATGTGGTGGAGAAAAATGGAAAATAAAAGTACACGCCGTGTATTTATTATTACACGCCATGTAGGTTTTCCAGTTGGGATTTTGAGGATTTAATATTGTTTTATTAAATGATATTTATTATAATCAGTGTCGGTGCATATCAAGGAATTAATAATTCGACATGGGGGGGGGGTTCAATAAGAGTTAATGAAATAAATAAAACGCGTAACGCGTTTATTTATTGTCATAACTCTATTGACCTCAAACATGATTATAAATATCCTCACAACCCCAACATTTTGGAGAGCCACTGTTGTACACAATGGATTTGGAAATACTCTCAAGCCAAGAAAGAATTCCCTTTCCACCAAGAAATCCCTCAAGTTATGAGAGCAAGATCCTCCACCGGATCAAGGCGGCCGAAGGCGGACATCGCAAGCGATGGTACTTCCGCGCTAGCACCCGGAGATCTCTTCGGCGATGTCCGGAGATACGTGAAACATGTGTGGATCACGGCTAGAGGAATCTTACACTTGGATTCTACGATGCAATGACGGATCACCGAATCATGACCGGACACATCAACGAAGAAATAATTCCAACGAGGTAATTCTTATGAATTAATTAAATTAATTATAATCAACATATGATGATCATCCTCAAGGGTTCCGGGACTCTTCTTTTCTTTTCGTTCTTCATTCTATCGTTGGTTATAATTATTTAGTTTTTTGCTGGTGATTTACGCATTTAATAATTTAGTTATTTCAATTCTTGTTTAATCGTTCTGGAAATCTGAATCTCGAGATCTATTCCTCCTCCCTCGTTTCTCGTTCACCTCATAGAAATGGTTTTTTTCTTTTTCTTTTGATTAAAATAAAATAGAGGAACTCATCCGGAGGATCCAAACGTTTCTGGCCATATAACACCAGAATACACGGCGTGTTTTCAGAAGTACATGCCATGTACTCTAAGTTCAATGCATTGACTGATCCGCCAAATCAGGCCGTGTATTGGATTCTTTCTAAGAATTTAAGACACCGTGTGTTGACCAGAAATAGGTGGCACACGGTTTCCGTAATACACGTCGTGTGGTCCAATGAACAAGGTGTGTAGTCCCTTCGGGTTAGGGTTGGGTCGTGTACTCCGTACACAGCCTGCCAGGCTGGAAACCGTGTAACATGGAAACTACACGACATGTGTCCCACTGTACATGCCATGTACTCCGAAAATTTCCGATGTACATTAACATGCCTTATCCCGGGCGTGTACTTCGGATAGGCGGTGAAGAAAAAGTACACATCATGTAGTTGGAACTACACGTCGTGTACTCACCCAAATTAAGCAGATTTATTAAAATTTATTATTATACTATACAAACCCTTGAGACGTGCACCATGGTGCAGGCATAAAGCTGATGCACAACACATGATAGGTGTTTTATATATATATGTTTAATTTAACATCTGTGTAACAAATCGGAATTAACCGGGTTGCCTCCAAGGTACAAGTTACGTACAAGGATAATTTTAAATGAATTTATTTGTTTAAAATTATGATGGATGATAATCTCAAGGAAATTCAGAAAAGGGGATTTAAGATAAAAGGATTGATTAATTAACGATAATTAATTTATTCGAGCGTGATTTATCTTAAACAAGAATGATTAAAGAATTGAATGCTAGTTTTATTTATGCGTAAATATCGTTGAATGTATGGATGATCATGAGCTAGACCCAGACCTTTGTATGTGAATAGTTTCTTTTAATTTATTTATTTAAATTAAATTTTTTGGCATGCGAGCCATCTCCTCATTAATATGCAGGGCCTGCGCACCCAAGTATTCTTTTATGTAAAAACCCCTTTTTTCCCCTCACCTGCATGTGAGATAAATGCATATGTAATTGATGGAGCTCCCAAGCTAATGGAGGTGGCTCAAGTCAGGAGCCAAGGTGAAACAAATCCAAGGAGATACAAAGGTGGACAGGTGGAAAGTTGTAAACACGAACCCGAAAGGTTCAAGGTGTTTCTCCCCGAGGTCTTGGGTTATTTTATCAACTGCTGGATAAACTATCCAATAGAAAAGCTCATGATCATACCATTTATTTTATTTCTGTCAGTTTCATGGTTTATTTATTGTGGGTGTGTTGTCACGATCACACAATTAATGAATTAAACGATCATGCAAGATGGAACTAAAATATAATTGGCTTATACGTAAATATTTTCTTAGACATGGTTAATCACTTAAGTATATCCCACTTAATATTAAAAAGAATGTAATCAAAGATAATAAAATGGAAAATTATGTATAAGGATAAAATCCCTCAAAATAAATATTAAGTCGGAATAGCCTTCCATAATCATGGTTTGAATCGAACCATAGTTCAAAGTGATTGACCAACCCTAGTTGGGGTGCTTTCAATTATCGGGGAATTCTAATTCAAGGTTTTTGGTTGACTTGACTTGGTTTGCATCAAGGGTTGACTGCCATAGTAGGACTTGGTGTGACCAAGAGGCAAAGGATGAGGAAATCCAAAAAGGATTTTAGGATTGGGGAGTCCACTCAGCAGATCAAGGAACTACGAGTTAATGTAGTGGGAATTTGGAATGCCTACCTAAAACTCTTCAAGTTGCTTGACCAAACATAGTTGGGGTAATGCGAAGGGAAATATGGATCCTTTCCACTAGAATATTCACGGAATAGAATATTCGGAAGTCAATGGTGAGGGCTATTGGATTTCGATAAAATATTGGGAGACTAATAAGTATTAATTTATTCATTTGTCTCAAATTTTGTAATAAAGTACTAAATCTTTTCTCATCTTAATTTGTAGAAACGACAAGAAAATGACTTAAAACATATCATTGCGCACCATACTCAAAAAAGAAAACCTTCTCACCGGCACCAATTTCCAAGAGTGGAAGAGGCGTTTACGCGTCGTCCTTCGCCACGAAAGGAAATTATATGTGTTGGAAGAGCCTATTCCAGTTGCGCCTGGGAAAGAGGCTAGTGATGAGGAATTATCTCTCTACATAAAACACATGGATGATTCCATATATGTCCAGTGTTTCATACTTTCATCCATGTCTAATGAGCTCTTGAAGAAACACGAAAACATGGACACGTATAGCATGATGTCTCACCTTAAAGATCTCTACCAAGAGAAGTCCAGACAGGATAGGTATGAGATCTCCAATCCTTTGTTTACCACGAAGCATGGAGAGTTTGCGCCATCTGGGCCTCATGTTGTCAAGATTATTGGCTACATTGAACGCCTGGACATCTTAGGGATTAAATTCGCGGATGATTTGCGTACAGATCTCATCCTGTCATCACTGCTCAAGAACTTCTCTAGCTTCATTGTCAACTATAACATGAGCGGCAATGAGAAAAGTCTATCGGAGCTTCTGACCTTGATTCGACAGGTAGATAAGGACATGGGGCATGACAAACCCGCGGTCCATATGGTGAACAAGAAAAAGAAAGGGCAAGGAAAAGGGGTCAAGGACTTATAAATGGTCTGAAGCCCCAAAGCACCGTCCCTCCAAGAAGGGGAAGATCCAGAGGCAGGGTAAGGAACGGGGGGCAGAGTGTTTTGCAAGTGGCAAGCATGGCCACTGGAAGAGGAACTGCACCCAGAAGCTTGGGGACACTAAAGGTGCGTTTGTTATCAAGTGAAATCTTTCTATTTCTTCACATTGGTTATTAGATACAGTGTGTGGGGCTCACATCTGTATTCAAATGCAGGAACCAAGTAGATTTTGAAAGATCTCCAGAGGAGAGGTGGATCTTCGAGCTTCCAATGGCGCAAGGCTGGCTGTGTTGGCTATTGGTGACTATCACCTCTCATTGCCAAATGACATTATTTTAGTTTTACAAAACTGTTATTTTGTGCCTTGTGTTACCAAGAACATAATTTATGTATCTTTTTGGGATATGGATGGATTTATTTTCATGTTTGGAAATAAGGGTTCTCTCTTTTATAAGAACAATGTATCTTATGGTATGGCACATTTGAATAATGGTTTTTTTGTATTAAATTATGAAAACCAAGTGTTGGAAATCAATAACGAAACAAACTCACTTGACTCATACATCACCCAGTTATGGCATCACTGCCTTGGTCATGTGAATGAGAAGCGCTTGACAAATCTCTGCCAAGATGGCTATTTAGACTCTACTGAGCTAAAACCACTTGATAGATGTCATGCTTTTTTACAAGGAAAAATGACCAAACTGCCTTTTGGTGGACAAGGTGAAAGGGCTACAGAGCTTCTAGGATTGGTACACTCAAATGTGTGTGGACCATTTCCAGTAGAAGCTAGAGGTGGATATTCTTACTTTATTACTTTTTCTGATGATTTGAGTAGATATGGATATGTCTACTTATTGAGGTATAAGTCAGAGTCCTTAGACAAATATAAGGAATTCAAGAATGAAGTAGAGAATCAACTTGGTAAGAAGATAAATAAGCTTTGATCAGATCGAGGTAAAGAATATCTGAACCAAGAGTTCATCGACCTTCTACGGGAGTCTGGGATTCTATCTCAGCTCACTCCTCCTTATACACCACAGTGGAATGGTGTTTGTGAAAGGAGGAACCACACCTTGTTGGACATGGTGAGGTCGATGATGAGTCATTCAGATCTTCCATTATCCTTTTGGGGATTCTCATTACAAACTGCAGCATACACATTAAACTGAGTACCAACTAAGGCGGCAAATGGAATTCCATCCGAGTTATGGAATGGAAGGAAACCCACTTTGTCGCACACACGTGTATGGGGATGTGAGGCGTTTGTTAAGGCCTTCTCAGGAAAAAAACTAGCACCCCGGGGCATGAAGTGTATCATTATAGGATATCCCAAGGAAATGAAAGAATATTACCTATATAACCCCCAAGACAAGAAAGTGATTGTTGCCAGACAAGCCGTATTTCTTGAGAGGGAGAACATCCTCAAGAAGGATAGTGGGAGCAAGATTGACTTCGATGAAGTTGATGCTCAAGATACACAGGAGTTGGTACAGGAACAAGTTCCACAGGACCCCGTGGAAGAGGTTCTAGAATCACAAGTACTGCGTAAGAGGTAAATAGAGGTAAGGGAACCAGAGAGATTTGGTTTCCTAGTCACCGAGGATGGTGAATAATTATTTTTGGACAATGATGAACCTCTCTCCTACAAGGAAGCAGTAGAAAGCTCAAAAGCTGCAGGATTGCTAGAAGCTATGAATTCTGAGATAGATTCCATGTATCAGAACCAAGTTTGGGTTCTGGTCGATGAGCCAGTTGATGTAAAGCCTGTTGGATGCAAATGGGTATTCAAAAGAAAGCTAGACATGGAAGGACAAGTTAGCACCTATAAAGCAAGGCTAGTGGATAAAGGATTCAAACAGCGTCAAGGAATTGACTATAATGAAACCTTCTTGCTAGTTGCCATGTTAAATCCATAAAAATCATACTTTCCATAGCAGCTTACCATGACTACGATATTTGGCAGATGGATGTCAAAACAGCATTCCTTAACGGGAACCTTCAGGAAGATGTCTATATGACAAAACCAGAAGGGTTTGTGACACCAGTTGAAGCCAAACGGGTTTGCAAGCTGCAGAAATCCTTTTTGGATTGAAGTAAGTATCCAGGTCATGGAACATTCGATTTGATGAAGACATAAAAAAAATTTGGTTTCATTAAGAACAAATGTGAGCCATGTGTTTATAAGCGGTTTAATGGGAATGCGGTAGTCATCCTAGTGGTATATGTTGATGACATATTTCTTATTCGAAACGACGTACCAGCCTTACAATCAGTTAAGGAATGTTTCAACAAGTGTTTCTCCATGAAGGACTTAGAAGAAGAAGCCTACATTCTAGGGATCAAGATCATTCGTGATAGATCCAAGAGGCTACTTCGACTAACTCAGGGTACATACATTGACCAGATACTAAAGAGATTTAGTATGGAAAATCTAAGAGTGGATTGGTTCCAGTGTCACATGGCTTACATCTTTCTAAGAAAATGTGCCCCCAGACACAATAGGAGAAAGATAGGATGAGAAAGATCCCATACTCTTCGGCTATAGGATCCATCATGTATGTCATGTTATGTACCGGGATTGATGTTGCCTATGCACTGAGCATGGTAGGTAGATATCAAGAAGATCCAGGAGAACAGCATTGGACTGTTGTTAAGACTATCCTTAAGTATCTGCAAAGAACTAAGGATATGTTCTTGGTGTATGGAGGATACGAGGAGGTTGTCATCAGAGGGTATGATGATGCTGGTTTTCAAACAGATCAGAATGATCTGAAGTTGCAATCTGGATATGTTTTCTGTCTCAATAGAGGAGATGTGAGCTGGAAGAGTTCAAAGAAGCCAGTTGTCGCCGATTCTATAGCGGAGTCTGAGTATATAGAGGCTTATGATGCAGCCAAAGAAGCCGTTTGGATTAGGAACTCTGTCCAGGAGCTTGATGTGGTGCCTAGCAGTAAAGATCCCCTTACATTGTATTGTGGTAATACTGCAGTGGTAGCTCTTGCAAAAGAACCAAGGTCACATCAACGGACAAAGCACATACTCCAGAATTATCACCTCTTGAGGTATTTCTATCAAAGGGGTGAAGTTGCAGTGAGAAGAAAGTCCACGGAAGAGAACGTGGCAGACCCCATGACTAAAGGCCTATTTCAGCAGAAGCATGAATATCATGTGAGAGCTAGCAGGTTAAAGGTTGTTAGAAGTTGGCTCTAGTCCAAGTGGGAGTCTGTTGGAGTTGGTGGTCTAGAACCAACTACTTTGTACTTTATTCATTAAATAAAAGCCTTATCACATCTTGATTGTTCTTCTGCGTGACATGTCATGTGATAATGTCTTAAGGACAGCTGTTGCATTAAAGGGTCGTAGCGGATCCCTGCAATGATGAGAACCCATAAGTGTCATAACACTGTTCTTGAATGTATGTTCTATGGCCGGATGATATTATTTGAGGGACACAAATAATACAGGTCATTAGGGGTGAGGACTCATAAAACATTGAGGTACCTTCTCGTGGTGTGCGCCCTTGGTAATATCTAGGAGGATATTATTAGAACGAGACCCACCAGTAGGAAATCCACATTTCATAGTGTCATTGGATGTTCCTTTCTACGGACGTGTGTATTGATCTTTAGACATTAAGATTATTATTAATGGGTAATAGAACTCGCGTACTTAGATGTATTGACGAAAACTGTGACGACACACTGTTTGCAGCGAGGTAGGATATGTTGGGCGCGTCATGAGTAATACCACATTAATAGATAATGAGAGAAAGGATTTTTCCCTTCTGTTCCATAATGGAAGTAGATGTCTCAGGGCCATTGATGGAATTGATATAGCCTAAATAAATCCATGGCCATGGTAAGTTATGGGCAAGTTCAATTCCGGGAATTCAAAGAATGAATAATCAAGAACATGGGTTGATGGCACTAGCATGTAACCCACTTGATTGGAGATATCGAGACAAAGGGATTATTTTACACGGTAAGCGTTCGTAGGAGGTAACACGTCATTGCGGTGTTAACTTCTTTCTATATGGGTGACTTGGCATGTTGCTAGACTCTAACCTTGGACTTTAGGCAGGCTCAGCCTAATGCTACTGAGAAATAGGCCTAGAGGGTAACACACTAAGTGTGTCCATGTATCTCAGTTAAATATTAATTCAACAAGTTAAATAAATATTATTCACGGCCGTGGTTTAATAATTATTTAAGGATGTCTGATCGCGTTTATTTTGACACTAGTTATTCGATAGAATATATTGTGGACAAAATAATATATTTATTAGCGAGTAATGCAGTTAAATTTATTTAAGAAATAAATATTCATTACTCAAAGTCTAATAAATGTGGTGGAGAAAAATGGAAAATAAAAGTACACGCTGTGTATTAATTATTACACTCCGTGTAGTTTATCCATTTGGGATTTTGAGGATTTAATATTGTTTTATTAAATGATATTTATTATAATTAGCCTGGGCACATGTTAAGGAATTAATAATTCCACATGGGAGGGTTTTCAATAAGAGTTAATGAAATAAATAAAACGTGTAACGTGATTATTTATTGTCATAACTCTATTGACCTCAAACATGATTATAAATATCCTCACAACCCCAAAATTTTGGAGAGCCATTGTTGTGCACAATGGATTTGGAAATACTCTCAAGCCAAGAGAGAATTCCCTTTCCACCAAGAACGCCCTCAAGTTACGTGACCAAGATCCCCCACCGGATCAAGGCGGTCGAAGGAGGACATCACAAGCGAAGGTTCTTCTGCGCTAGCACCTGGAGATCTCTTCGGCGACGTCTGGAGATACGTGACACACGTGTGGATCACCTCTAGAGGAATCCTACACTTGGATTCTACGACGCAACGACGGATCACCGAATCGTGACCAGACACATCAACGAAGAAATAATTCCAACGAGGTAATTCTTTTGCATTAATTAAATTAATTATAATCAACATATGATGATCCTCCTCAAGGGTTCCGGGACTCTTCTTTTCTTTTCGTTCTTCATTCTATTCCGAAGATTTGGCATTTTATATCATGACGGATCTCAAATTGAACATTGTTTAACGTAAAATTATGTTGGGAAAACCCACCAACGCGCTTCTGCTGCGCCCAGAACCTTCACATCCAACACAATATTAAATGCTGGAGTCTTCTATAGATGGAAAATCCTCTCAACACATTGATTTCCCCCTCATATATGGATAAAATTACAATTTATAAGATTATATTGAGGACTAAACTTGTAGATATTTTTCCAACTCAATATGTAATGGAGTTTTAGAAAAAAAACTACTTTATAGATACTATCACTCAGATTTGGAGTCTTAATAGAAATGGTTAATTCAATGTCATGGAATACTAGCTGGTGGAATGTGAAGGATTCAACTCACCATCACCATAGTTTTTGAACATTACAATATCATTCATAAAACCCTCACTATTTATCATTTAAAGTATGATATGAAAAAAATAGGATTCCCACTCATGATCAATTAATGTGTGATGGAAAAAAATAGAAAAAATTCACTTATGTATAAGGGTTGAATAGACTATTCAACACCTTTTCATGGTGTGTGAATTTTCTTTGGCGATTTAGAGTTATTCTAGTTGTCTTATAAACATTTATACAATCATATAAAAGAATATTCATGATATAATACTACATATTTGAAAATATTTTCATTGTTATTATATCCAGAACCAGAAACGTACTGATACTTCTAATATAGTTACATCTTCTTAGATTGCATGAAATGAAACAAGTTCTTACAATATGTCTCTCTCTACCAATTTGGGGAGCTTGGACATGCACAAGGATGTTCAAAATGTATTAAATATAAGGTAGGTGTAATGAACATCACCATTAATAATCTAAATATTTTGAGATTGTTTTGAGTTCTATGAAAATCCATGAATCCCTTAGTGAGGAGATACATTCAATGGAATCATCCGATCTTCCCATGGATGAAGGTGAAGGTTGATGGTATAGCCTCTCATAATCCAGGATCCTATGGTTTCAGAGGTGTTTTATGCACACATTATTGATTTTTCAAAGCTTGTTTTCAAAAATTTATTGGATTGGTAATTTCATATGAAGATGATATTTGGAAAATTATTTATGATATCAAGCATGTTATCCATAAAAATTGGAACCACGAGTGGATTGAGTCAGATATATAACCTTTTGTTCATAAACATAATGAAATAAAAATAAATGGTCCTTGGAGAGTGCTACCTCACTAGATTCACTACTTCAAATAGGTAAATCATATTCAATTTATTTTTTTACATGTATAAAAGGAAAAAAATCATATGGTGTATGTGTTTTTGAAGATATCACTAATGTAAATGAGAACTATGTGGTCATATATACTTCCTTAGTAATATTCATATATGGTTGATTTGGATACTTGTGGAGTTACTCTGTCTACACTTTTTAAACCCCACAATAATTAATGAATGGTTTACATTTTTCACTCAAAAAAATTTAGGCCCGACATTGCTTGTTCCTAGATTGTCCCAGAAAATGGGTTATTTATTTCATATTTTAACCCATGTTTGGAAAATAGTTTAAATATATGATATAAAAACAATTAAAAAGATATGTTTCGCTAAATTATTCCAAGATCTCAAATAAATTACATAACAACCCCAAATAATTGAAATGAATTGGTTTTCAAAGAAATAGAATTGGAACCCTTAGACTTTATTTTCTATTTGATATGAAATTCTTCCATTGTTTATCAAAATTAGTTGGTTTATTGTCATGGTATCCAAGTTTTCACTTGAAAATATAGATTTTTTTTATGGTATAAATAAATATGATAATTTTGAAAAATCTATTTTACATATGTAATACTCATCCATGTTTAATAATAATATATATTTTCATCTAGTGAGTGAAATTTGATTAATTCATGTCCCTCAATCCTTATAATACACCATGTATTTACAAGTACACCTCATTCATCATGATATCAATAAGGAAGAGGGTGTCACTATAGGGGCTCAATATTGACGGTTATTGGGTGGATTTTGAAGGATCAACGTAGATGAATGGTGGTGACCTATTTTTTTGGCATCTCATGCCATAAACATATTTATATTTTGATAAATTTTATGAATAAATTACCATTTGGTTCAATTATTTATATATTAGGTATAATTGTGTACCATATCATGTTATAGCACATATAATTGTATTTTATATTTATCAAGATGAGTATTTTATTATGATTTCCCTATTTCATTGGATAATATAACATTATTCACGTTTTTTTATTTTCTTCTCTTATAGTATGGTATTGAAGGTAATTCACTTCATAATTAGAGTTGGTTAAAACAATGTTATTATTTTCACAATATAGGGATTATGTAGTACACCTAAGGTGATTGGAATCTATTATAGTCTTAGTGGATTAATTTATTACTAGATAATTAAAAATATTAATATATACAATTTGATGCATGCAAGTATATATGATAGATACTTTATTGACTCATAGTATATAGAAAATTGTATTTAGAGGTAAATAGTTTTTTAAATTTTTAATAAAAGTTGGCAAAAATGCCTGTATATATGATGTCTATTATCTTGAAGTCAGTTGACCTATATTCTCCCATAAGATGAATTTATATGAACATAATTATAAAAATTATTGAATATATTTTTACATGTAATATAAATTTTAAACAAGATAGACAAACCAAGTGTTATTTTAAAAAAAAATTAAGGGGAATTTATTATAATTCATGAGATAATACATTTAGTATATAGACGCTATTCTATGTTATCATTTTTATTGTATATTTAGTTTAAAATATTCATTGTAGGGTTATCATTGGAAGGAGTCTATATAAATTTTTCAAATTTAATATTTAAATTTATGTATTGGTGATTATGAATGGGATTTAGCATTATAAACTTTCCATATGAAATTCATCATTCTGATCATAGAAATAAATTAGCATCACATTGGTTTTCCATTTAGCCAGCTTAATTCAATCACTAACAAGCGATGATTAAATATGATAAATTAGATTAAATTTTTTGAGAATATAAATATCCTCTTGGAATTTTTTTGCTAAACTAACACATAATATTACCATTATTTTCCATGTTACCATTTGGAAACATTTTAATGTAAAGAAGGGGCCTTGAATGATATTGTTATTTTTGTATTTATGTGTGATTTTTTTAATAATAAATTAAAAATTTCCTCAATGATATATTTTATATGAAATATTACATTCATAGTTAGATGTTATTTTTTTGTATTTTAACGATTAATTTGATAATAATAGTTTAAATATTTTGAAATTAGAAATTGAAAATTAATTCATATATGTAATGATGTTTTTTAAAAAGTAATCAAATAGTAAAAAAATCTTATATACTGTAATAAAATATATATAAAATTAAAATCATGTAAACATTCCAATATTTAGATATAATTGAAATATTATACAAATTTTTACACTTATCATTATGGTTGATCACTACAGGTTTATTAGAGCATTTTAGGGTAATGATTTGGTATCATGGTCTTCTGTTTTGGGAGTTATTTTTTAAATAATCTTTAGTAATTAATATGATTTATATATATTGGTTAAATAATCTTAGTTTAAGATGTTATTTTTCAATAATTACTATGTTATATATCAATTTAAAATACTTCTAAAAAATATTTTTTCTATAGCGATGTGTTCTATTATTATGTTTATAATCCCTATAAATTGAATTTAGGAAGATTTCAATCAAAATATTTCATAAACTATAACTACCTTATTCATTATTATATAAATTTATTGGTCATATTCTAGATATTTATATAAATCCATTATTTTGGAAAAAACTGTAAACCCATATTCATATTCCATGATTCCATATGAGTTACAATTTATAATAAATTATTATTGGATATTAATCCGTATTTAGATAAATTAATCAATATGTAATATTATGAAATGTATTCACAAGAAATTTAATAACTTGATGAAATGAATTTTAATGTATTCATAATAAATTTAATCACATTATAAAATTAATGGAATCATATGGGGATGCCACATTATAGAAATAATTTACGTTAATGGGAGCATTCTTACCCAACAAGTAACTTGTCTCCACACAAGGCATTAGATGTAAGTTTATGATATCTAAAATTATATACTTGATGATTATAGACTATATGATATCAATAATTATGTAATACATCATCAGGTAATTATTATGTTTTGTTTCATGTTATCACAAATTCGTAATTGTGTTGATTACAAATTATTATTGTCTTCTATATGTTATTATGGATCCTTAATGTAATAAATTTTATTTTTATGTTGGCCTATAATAATAATATGACCTTAGTATTTCCCTAAACGTAACCACATTTATAATAAATAAATAATAATATTATATTTTAAATTATAGATATGATGAATTTTTATTATTTAAATTAAATATCCACTTGTATCAGGAACTATGTAATAATTATTAAATAAATATTTATTCGCCTAAGACTAATAAACGATGGATCCTTTTGAAACAGTTATGTAATCTATATTCAATGTAATACAATACCACCAAATATTGTTTTTTAAAGTACGGTGTATTTCAATTGGTATCAACTATATTTTATAAAAATCATAGGATCTTGAATTAGGATATCATTTGAAGAATAATGATATCCTTACAATAATAGTTTATAAACTTTTTATGAAATATTCTACAATGATATTAAATGCATGCATATATTCAGATGAAACTAATAAGATACTATAAATACCAAATATAAAAATATATAAATAATACATTGGCTCAATGGTATGATTAATACATCTCAAAAATATGCACACAACTCAATGATCAAATGGTTTAGTGTCTTGGATACCAGTTATAAACACCTATTAATTTTCAATAATTGTTGAAATTTTAAAATATTTTTACCACATTCAATTGACTTCTAGACATCCCCATGGTAGTTATAATTTTTATATACCAAGGATAATAATCCTCAGAAAATGGGTGATCTTGGTTGCTCGGTATTGGAAAATTTCAAAAAGATGACATCATGGGATAAATCTTAAATAAGAGAGAAAATATATGCATGAAATAAATATCATCTTAAAAATAACATGGGGAAAAAGGGTTGTCAATAGGTCATTATAAAAGATAATTCAAACTCAAAATAATAACTTATACCTTGTTCAATTGTGTCAAAACATGATAAAATAAAAAACATTCAAGAGCATAACATAATTATATATCATATGATTATATAATATGGATTGTCACTAGTATTATTAACATTGTTAACATAACTAACTACATCATTTCCATGATTATTATGGTGAATGTAACTAATCCAAATATTTTTCATTCTATATCTAGTGAATTTAGGTAACTTACATCATGTTCACAATTAATCATGTTAATATAGAAAATCCTTATAGTGTTTATGCTAAACATATTTGCCTCATGTGGTATAAAACCTTATCTACTACGTTAAAGGTCAATATATGATCCCGCCAATCATAAAAAATACATATATGATTCATAAGACGAATATAATTAAACATAACATTAAAACCTAGGGGAAGAAGAATTGGTTTCATTTATCACATTTTAAATAACCCATGGAAATAAATAATGTTTTTAACAACACTTGAATATGGTATCATCAAAATTGATCTCAATCATGTAAATAGTTGATACTCAAAATTCATTCACCATAATAGAATATATCATAAGAAAAAATAGGGAGTGATTAAACAAAAAAAATTAAATAAATAAATTCTTTAGAGATAAGGAGGAAAATAGTGGTAAGATCATAAAAGTGTTTTTATAAATTTCATTATTCTTTTGAATAAGACAATAAGTTATATTTTCTTTGAAAATTAAATTTATTGAAATGATGAAGTGTAAACACATTAACAAAATTTAATTTAAAATAATATTATATAATAGATCATTTAAAATATGTATTTCATGAAAAAACATTTGATAGAGGGTAAACCCTTTGGTTTTTAATGTATGGAATAATATTTTGAATGTTTTGAATTAACCTTATTGAAATCCCAAATTATATAAATATTAACAAAAGAATACTTCTAAAAATAGGATAGTGGAAATATAAATGTCACTTGAGAAAACACATTATAATGTTTAAAAATATAATGTACATAATTAGTGGGATGTGTGATTATATATATGGATAAAAATACATCAATAGTTATGGGAATTATTCTTAATTTAATTAGTTTTTAAAACAATTTATTCATAATGGAAGAATAATTCAGTGTGAGATTTGAATTCTCGACAATATAATGTGGTTATAAAAATTAAAATCATAAATGGTTAAAATATAACAATTTTTTATGATAAAATACAATTAGGGGTGATTAAAACCCAAGGAAAATATTTGAGTCATGAAAGCCACATATAACTTTTGTTTCACTGAATCCAACCCCCACTAGCCAACGAAAATTAAATATAAAATTTAATATCCTGAAATTAAGGTAATCATGATAAATAAAACTAAATGGGGTAATTTTTATACCATTGATAATAAAATATACTATATAACACAAACATGTCTCAATGGATAGGTGAGTTATGAAGTGGTGGAAGTTTTACCCTCTTATATGTGATGAAAATGAATGTTTTGGTAGAAACCATTATATTTACAATAATGTAATGTTTACATTCAATGTAAAATTGCCCAAAAATGGAAAACATTGGAGGGGATGTGTTTTTGGTTTAATAGTCAACTCATTCACCAATTTTTTATATAACTAGGACTATTTTTTTTCTTTTACATTATTATCTTTAACCAATGTTTACTTTTACATTGGTAATTAATTTTTGAACCATAGTAACTCATATTATGGAAAAAAATAGATTTGAGTTTTACTAAATTTTAACCTTCCAGCATCATATTTTTAAATCATTTTAAAAAATAAAATTATTATCAGTTTAAAATTTATATTTTAAAATAAACACACATAAGGAAAAAAAATAAGGTTCTTAATAAAAAAATTTGTTTTGTTAAAAAATTTATGTAAAATAAAAAATAATCATATATTGTGATATTCGTTATTTAAAATGGCTCATTATAAAATAAATAAATGTTATTGTTCTTTCTATGTAATATATCACTAAATTTCACTATCAAAACACTTAATTATAATAATATCCAAACAAAAATATCTCTTAATGTAACCATTAAATAAGTTATAAAACTAATGGCCATAGAATTTATAACATCATATTTATTATAAAATTATTTTTTCTACATAAAATAATATTTTGTAAATTCAATGGTTTTTAATATTCTAGGATACACATTCATAATAATAAAATTATAAAATTTAAAATTTAAAAATAAAGTGTATTTTTTTTTGCAAAAAATGAACCTTTTCTTAAAAGGTAAGTCAAAAAATCATACAAAGTGATTTGATATTCTAAAATTAAAAATAAAATTTATTTTTAAAATAATAATACCTATAAATTTATTTTTAAAATATAACTATAATGATAATGAAAAATGTCTTTTATTTCAAAAATGGCATTTTTAAACATAAGTATTCTTAATATTATTAAATATCGATTTCTTATTGAATGTTTATTAATTTGTTTAGTTTTTATATCATAAAAATTTAAAAGGGTTTAATATAATCTATTAAGAGAAAATATATAGTATTTTAAAAAATAGTTTTTCTAAAAAAAGAAATATAAAATTTATACTAAATATATTTTAGAAAATACAATTAAAATTATTTACTTGTAATCTAAAATTTTATTTTACTACACTATGTATATAAACAATATATTTTAATTTTATATATACACTAAAAAATATTTTAATTGACATATTAATTGTTATACATATCAGATTAATATATATATATAATAACTTAATATCTTATTATGAGTTCTGTTATTTTTAATTCACTACTTAACTATACCCAAATTTGGTATGTCTATTTTAAATTTTACTGATGACTAAATTTTCAATGACCATATTTTCAATAACCAAATTTGACATGGCCAAATTTTATTCACATATATATGTATATATATATTTACAAAATCATTCATTCAATCCACTATCAATTAATAAGGCATACTTCTTAATTCATATTATAATTTTTTTATGATTCTTTCTCCTTTCCTTCTAATCATACTGGTTATAGGTTTTTAGCTACTAGTGATTCTCAAGGATGAATATGACCAAGACAATTTTCTAGTCTTGTTTATTTTATTAATTTCTCTATATAGTCCCTTATTTATTATATATTTTTAATAGACATATTTTATCCATGGTGAGTAATAATACATAGTGTTCAATACATAGACTTTTGTGATTCATATAACATTAAACATACGAATGAATAAAGTGTTGTTAGTTCTAAATCATACCTTTTTAAACTTATTTAATAATAAATTTTATTTCAGCTAATATCATCTGAAATTTTATATTATAATTCTAAATTAATAATTTATAAAAATAACATTATTCTTAAAAATCTATGGTGATACATCTCTCCTAAAAAGGTTTTTCCTCACAACTGTAACTATTACATACTAATAACAATACATAATATTATATAAAGATAATCAAGGCATAACATATATATTATATTAGATAAAACCCATTCAATATTATGTAATTCATGGGAACATGTCATTTCCCTTAGATTATCCCCGTATTAACATTCTTAACCATTTCTTTAAATAAGCTTCTATGGGTATGTCTTAAGATTTTTGAAAGTCACACCTTATATAGCATCATTTAATTGATCATATTTTCAAAAAAATATCAAAACCAGTGAGGATATTATAACATGCAACTAAATTATTATAAATGATTATATGAATATAAAATCAAAAATAAATACTTTTTTCTCCAATGAAAACATATTTTCACCCAATGATAATTTTATTTCAACTATGTCACACATGGTTCTTTTTATAAATCTATTGGATCAAAAAAGGTTTCATTATGATTAATTAACTTATACATATCAACCATATCTCTAAAATTAAATAGGAATTCAAAAATTTATAATGGTTTATAATGAGTATATGATCAAAAATATCATAGCCCACAAGAGTGTATAACCACCTGTGCAGTCTTGGTCCAACTCATAAGGCATTAGGGTGATGATCATTTCATTGTTAAACTAACCCTTTTAGTGTTTTTACCTCTAAGTTAATATTTTCAAAAACCAAAACTACATTCCAATATCTCGATAGAGATGTTTTCCTTTGTAATCCAAATACTTAGAAGATTTCTAATGTTTTAGTATTTTATATTATAAGAAGAATTATCCCTAAGACATAACCCTAGGCTTTCTACTATTGTTTTATAATCTAATCCATAAAATAAGTAAACCCTTGTCTACTAACAACTATAGAAACACAAGGTAAATAATACTAAATTATAGATTGATTAAATAATTTAATTAAGAAAATATCACCAATAGATGCATAATCTAGGGACTAAAAGTTTTAGTTCCTTTTAGTCTAGGTCCCTAAACAAATTATCATAAATCACATGTTGAAATTTATCCATATTTATAGCTTGTTATATCATCTTATAGTAATATACTAGGTTATAATGGTTCTTGGGGAGGAAATGGTGCTTATTAGGACCAATCCCAACTATGAAAATGTTATATTCAATTGATTACTGGAATATTTTACAATATGATAAATTTATATAGAAACAATTACAATATAATATTGACAATAATGGTCATCGGAACCCAAAGGGGATCTTATCACATTTAATATATAATTATTTTAAATGAATCCAAATAAATATTACCTCATTAATGAGATATTTCTTCGTATTATATGATGATCTTTAGAAACATTTTTTTTGAAATACTTTATTTATCTTATTGGATCAATGTGTATAATCTCTCAAGTGGTGATCCACACATGATCCTAAAAATATTCTAATGACCCTGATTAATATTAACGTGCATGTGTGTTTTATTGATCAACTTGTGTTGTTTTTCTATATCACATCAGTTTTATATGATCTTGAAGAAATTAACTTGATCTTCTCATTCACGAGGCTATGTGAGAAGAAAGAGGAGGATTCTTGAGAGAAATATGTTACGCACAATGATTCTTAAATAACCTCTATTAGAATGTATTAGTGGTCTATTTATTGAACTATGGTTGGAGTTTTTTGTTTATTTAATTGCACAGGTTATCTTAAAAAAATGTTAGTCACATGTGTGGTACCATTCCATGTATTAAAAAATTAATATCTTTTTATCCCATGGAATGCACTAATTATCATATTGTTAAATATTATTTTACTAAATAAAATTTAATATTTTTCACTGGACTCGGTCCTGATCCACTCACCCTCATTTAAATTTATCAAAAACTTGAATAAATATTTGATTACAAATTTATTCATAATATAGGTATTTTATTAATTATCTTTGAATTATATATTTATTAAATATTAAATAAATAAATAAATATTATATATCAACATAATTTTATAATTACCTTCCGGATAAATATTTATTTAATTTATGTGATCACTAATTAGGAATAATATTATTCTTATGTAATGAGAATAATATTTACTCCAGAAAAATTAAATTCATAAAAATTTAATTGAGATCAAGGGATACACATAAAATGTTACCCTTTAAGTTTAGTTTATATTTTAATTTCATAGGCTATCATAAATTATAGTATTACTCTCTTGAAATGGGTTCAGGAACACAAGTGTTGTAATTTAATATTGCACAATCAAAATCCAAATATGGGCACTCATTGTGTAATATAATTTCTTTATTCACAATATCTCATCTAGAATGTTTCACACCCATGTCGTCAACCTATATTCTTTATATGTGTTTCATTGAATATTTGAAATGATACAATAATTAAACCATGGATATGTAATTTAATTGATTTTTTCTATTTTAATTAAATGATCTAGATATCAACATCCATAAATGATGAAAAACAAATATTTCCAAAACATATTCATAAATAATATGTCATTCGTGATACACTCATTGTACAATTATTCACAAGAACATAATGTATAATGAATTTATTTTATAAATATAGTTGAATGAACCATAAAATGAATTAATAATAATATTAAAGGTAAAGGTCGATTATACACATGTGCATACAATAATATCTGATGTCACAAAAATACTGAATATTTCTATCAGATGGACTATTCTCATAGTCTCTGTTCATTGAGATAACAATGTGTGAACAATATGTGACGAAGTCCCATAATCATATGAGAACTCACATTTGATATTCAATATACTACATTCTCTATAATAGGATATTTTTAGACCATAGAACTAGGTTTATGAATATAATCATCGAATTTCATGATTCATACCAAATCAGTAAATTATTATTACCTTATAATATGAATTTTACTCGAGAACATTTTTATATAAAATTCATGCAGAAAAATGAATTGTGTATAATAATATCATTAATTAATATTCACATAAATGAATATACATGTAATCCACAATAAACAAAAATAGATCTATGACAACATATCGAATAGGCTATGCTCATTGTTTTATTTTGGGGAAAGATTACATAATAAAATAGGTGAGTTCTAATTCTCTATAAGTAAATAACTCATCAAAATTTCATCAAGGGTTTGGTCATAATCATGGGATGAAATATGAACATGGAAGGAATAAATTATTAAAAGTAAACTAGGTCAATAATATATGTCTATAGGTCATTATGGAAGGGAATGAAAACTCTACAGAATTAAATATATCATGGAAAAAGAGTTTGGAAAAATAATGTAATAAACATGTTCCACATATCATAACATAAGAATGTAACATAAAATTATGGAATTGATATAGGAATAGGTATGCATAACATTACGAACATAGATAACACCATTGAGGTCATTATCATTCCTATGAATATAGATAATCATTATTATTTTTACACTCAATATTGTAAGAATATATGATTTTTATTTTATTCATGAGTAATACTGTGAACGTAGCTACTCTGTATCTTGTTCATACACAAAATATTTTCCTTATGAGGTATAAAACATTAACCAATTCATTTAAGGTACAAATTGGTCCCCACCCTTTATCTCCCGTAAATATTCTTTCAATAAAATGAAAATCATTCAACATATCAAGAAAACCTCTATGAAATATTATGTGTTTCATTCATCATATAATTATATAACCATGTAAAATAAAAATGGTTGTCACAATTCTTTAAGATTGTATCACAAAAACTGACCTAAATAATGTAAATGACTGATGACAAAAATTTAATCTCCAAAGTATTTTATTTTATTAATATAAAATTATATTTATTAATAAAAAACAATTTCTAAGGAAATATGATCATTAAAGATAAATATGAAAATGGTGGGGAAATAATAATAAAAATTATTAAATTATGTTTCTTTTGTGTAAAATTGGATGATATAATTACTCTAAAACATTATTTCTGTAAAAGTTGATGTGATTTTTTTTTATTTTAAAATATAAAAAATATTGTAAAATATATCCTTAAATTAAACTTTTATAACAAAATTAATGTGGAGTTAATGATAAAACCATCAATTTGAAAATTATGCAACATCATTTTGAACATTCTTAAATATCCTTACTGAAAATCGAAATAATAAAAATAGAAACAAAAATAATATTTTTAGAATCAAAGAAGGGAAATATTATGTTCATATGAGATAAAACATAATTTTTTTAAGATTGTAAATGAGAACATTATCATGGATGATGATTATAGACAAGTTGAAAACTCCATTAAAATAATGAAATTAATTTTAACATTGTTACATTTTCTATGAAATAATAAATTCATCATGGAATCATACATTGGTGTCAAATTTCATTTCCCTATAAATAAGATTTAAAATAAAATATAACATCATAATATGTTATAATATATCAATATTTAAAGTTAATTATCAATGTAGAGTTACTTTGACCCCAAGAAAAATTTTGGGTTCATAAAACCCCTCGAAAACACTATAAAAATGGAATCAAAACCACTACATACGTAGAAATTTAAATAGATAATTGAATACCATGAAATATAAAAGAATCATAGTAACAAAAAATAGGTAAATATTTACACCGTTGAAAATAAATCATGTTTTATAACATAAATATTACTCAAGGAATTAATATTTCGGACAAAGAATCACTTATAACCTGAGTTGTATTTAAATAAAATTCTTTTGAAAGAGAGATCTCAAAATTGAACATCAATTTCCATGAAAAATTAATTATTGTTATAATATAGCATTTATGTATTATAAACATCACATAATATCAGTTACTTGAAATGTACAAAACAATTCTCAATGAGATTAATTTGATATGAGAACCCATTCATTGTTCATGATTTGTTCTTCTTGTGCACCAAACTACCATAAGGACTTGAAGCTTCCAATGAATTCTCTAAATAAATAAACATTTAAAAAATTGAGGGAGTTTTAAGATGAGTATATTTCCATATTTTCAAGAATCCATTTTAAGGATGGGTGATTCATTATGTACTAGAAGTGTTTCAGTTTTTATGTGATGGTAAGGGTAGTTTTGGATGTAACCAATCGATATTCAGTAATATAATGTTACTATTCAAATTAAAATGTATCAAAAATAGAAATAATTGAATGTATGTGTGTGTGGGTAGTGATTCTCCTCAAACAATCATTTTAGAGACAACTTAGACTATTTTAGGCTATTTCTTTTATCTATATTAGTTTTCACCCAAATTTACTTTTACATTGGTAAATGCATTTCATTCTTAATAATTATTATTAATGAAAAAAAAGTACTGGTCATTTTACATAATTTATACCATATATATTAAATTTCTAATTCATTTTACAAAAGTAAAATTATTATAGGATTGTAATGTTAATTTTCATTTAAACATGCATTACACATAAATAAGTTTTTTGGTGAAATGTTTGATAATATATTTAAAAACAACGTACAAGAAAATATTATTATATATACTGAATTTTTACATAAATTTTTGAATTATAAAAATAATATATGGTAGTTCACATTTAATCCAATCCAAAACCTTATTTTACAATCAAAACACTTAATTATAATAAAAGACTAAAATCAGCTATTATTAAAGTAATATTATAATTAATTCTAAAAATGTTGGATATAAGATTTCTAATAACGGATTATATCTTAAAATGGATAATTTTATTCATAAAATAATAATTTTATGAAATAAATGGTCATTTATATTCTAGGATACACTTACATGATGATAAATTCTTAATAGAATTTTCCCAAAACCATATTTTTTTACTAAAAAACTACCTTTTTAAAAAACTGTAGAACTCATACTAAAAATTTATTTATCATATAAATATAAAAATGATATTATATATTAATTTTTCATATTTTAAAATTTATAAATTTAATTATTAAATTAAAATAGAATATACGAATTAAAAAACGGTTTTTGAAAAAGGGTCATTTTGTAACATTTTTCATTATTAATATTATTTCATATCAATTTATATATTAATATAGTTTAATAAATTATTTAACATATACTAATATTTAAAAAAATTACATTTAATAAATTATGATGGAATATAAAATATTTTTCAAAAAATTTCTTTGAAAAACAAAATTATTTTTATACTAAATAAATTTTAGTAAATACCAATGAAATTTGTTATTTATATTCTAAAATGAAATTTAAATAATCTGTTTATATTTATATATTTAGTTAAATTTTATATATGAAAAATATCATATTTTAATAACATTTTTATTATTTATACATAATGCATAGATACATATATATATATATGTATATAATATTTGAATATCCTATTATGAATTATATTATTTTATTTTTGATAATTAACAATAAAAGAGATCAGTATACCTATTGGTTATATAAAAAATGACCACATTTCATTCTTATATATATATATACATAGAAAATCATTTATTCATTCCACTCTCACATTGAAATGTATTGTTCTTATTTGAAATTATATATTTTTCATAATTCATTCTCCTTTCATGGATGTCTTCTTTAATAAGGGATTTTATCTATTAGTGATCATCAATGTTAAAGATAATATAAAATTTTTCCTATTCATGGATTTTTTATTCTATTTTATATATTTCCTGTTATTTATTTGTGTACTTTTAATGGATTTATTTTTCCTGTTGTGAGTATCAATCCATTGTGTGAAATACATAGTTTTATATTCTCCTATTGTAATTTTCCACTTATGAATTAATAATGTGTTGTTTTTTCTATTTCAATTGATTTTATGAATTATTTCCAAACCGATTTCAATTTATATAAATAAATATAAAAATGTATTCTTTAAAATTTTAAACATATGGTTTATAAAAATAATATTCTTTTAAAAAATATGGGGAGTTATAGTTACTATAGTAATATATGGAGTATTTAATAAGATTAATAGTTTTTATTGATAATCAATAAATAATTACTAGAATAAATTATTATGAAAAACATTTCCTGCTTAATGATATGTAATATGTTAAAATAGAATAGAGTAATGTGGAAATTACATAAATATAAAAACTAAATAAGTTATTGTTTCTATTGAAAAAATTATTACTTTGATAATGTGGGCATCCTGGGTTATAAAAAATTAACATTACACAGAGTGATTAAGTAGTTCCCCAATAAAAACAAGAAAATAATCTTGATTAGTATATGTGGTATAAAACACTATTTTTAGTGAGACCAAAAATACATTAAAATTTAAGAGATATATTTTGGATTTGTTAATGTCAAGACCCAACCAATTGGGACCCACATGGTTAGTTTTAAGCCAGTCTAACACCCAAGCCCATAGGTTATGGGCTGATGAACAATGTCAAGTAATCATATCCTAATAATAGGCGGTGTTAGCCTATTTTACCTATGCATGTTCACACATCCCCAAATACCTTTTAAATTTTCAAAGGTAAATACAACAAATACCATAATGTGTGTATGATGTTTATCCCACATTAGAGTAATAAAAAATACTATACTGCAATAAAGGTCCAAATAAAATCCCATAAAAATTTCCAGAGTCAATACTACTAATAATGAGGAGATTTTTATAAAAGGAAGAGTGGAGAACAATCATGGTCATTCTATCTCAATATGCTCAACATGATCCTAGTCTTATAATGACACCATAAAATATACTATCATCTTCATGTAACAAAATATATATGTGAAGATCCCTTGCATGTGTGATTATAAAATTACCTGGTAGAAAATCCCAAAATCATTAAACATAAGCATCAAGAGAGTAACCATATAATCAAAAAGGTATTTCAATGAACAAAATAGACATAAAAACAAAAATATTAAAGTCCTGGAAATATTCATTGGAGAATCAAAGTCTCAAAGGGGTCTCAACCATACTATCCTCCAAGAGTTCTATTCAATGAATGAAGGTAACCCTTATCTGGGAAAGTCCACTTCATGATTTATACTCTCATTGATGGACCTTATATAAGAGGGAATTCATATATGGCCTCACTAATAAAGATACACACTAGAACTCATAATATCCAAACACCATGATATGGGATCACACACAGTGTCTCTAGGGAGCACCACATAGCCCACATGAATAACCTGTTATGAAATGGATCATATGAATTATGATACCTTGAACCTGACTAGAATAACCCTAAAATAAGGGGATCATATGCATGATGATACTAGAAACCCATAAGATTTAGGTTATTATTAGGTGATTTAATACATATAAATGTTGGTAACAATAATGACATTAACCACATAAAGTGTACATGAAAAAAACGATAGAGGATAACACTCGAAGTCACATAGAGGGACACTGAAAACTTTATTTGGGACACATATCATTTTGGGGACCACAACTCTTTGCTCCTGATGTAATTACACACTTTATCTGCACATGGATTCTCAAAGGAAACACACCCAATTAAACTTAGTATATACCGAATATTCAGAAGGCACTAACTTGTTTAGGAGAAAGTACATTTCATGTAATAAGTATACACGATTTATCTTATCTTCCCCTTGTATTCCAATTTCTCTCACTCTTTCTAGCATGGAATGAATTCTTCTATATATATGTTGTGTTATGTTTGGATACTAGACATGTATAGGTTGGACTGAAACTCATCATTCTACCAGATCATTCATAAAAACATCTAGTTTTTTTGTGTGTGACTTGGATCATTACCATATAAAAGGGTAGTACCAATGTACCTTGTCTTGTTTGAGTATCAAGATATGCATATTTACTCTATTCATGCATGTGTTTTAGGTTGTTCATATTCCCATTTACCCCTAGGTTTCACGTTGAACCTCCATCACAATGTAACATATCATCTGATGATTTTCTCTATGTGTAAAACCTATCAGTATAGAAAAACTATTACATAGAATTTGTTCATCATAATATACATTTTCTTGTCAATAAATTATGAAAACTCTCATAGAGACTCACTTGTCCCACCCACGATGCTTCCATCGTCGCATCTACTGCTAGACTCATAATTAATCACATTTATCAGTCTGGTTGAGCACATTCGTTTTTGGTGACAATATTTTAGCTATCATATCTGACTAATAATGGATCATCATCACTTTACAACATTTAATAATCAAACACCACAACTGAAGTTTTCTAAATCAATATTTAGTCTACATTTGATCATCCATCACAATAATCACACCTGGATAACTTGATCAACTGTGAACTCAAACATTTGGTATCGATCTGTTTCCATAGAGATCAAATTTACAATAATTGTTCACTTAGTGTTTCTAAAATAACTAGTCAATTAAATTCTAAGGACGATATCATATAGCATAAAGATTGAAAAATCATAAATCCAAAAAATAAAGAATGAAACTCATCCAATATTATGGTTTTCCTCATTCATTTATCAATGAATATGATGACCAATGTAGATTATCAAATTAATATCATATTAATATTTCTAGGATTGTAAATCCATACCCACACAACACAATCAACACATAAATAGAAATGTTAAAATAAATGATTCACATTCATTTTGGTATAAAAATAAGGTAAAATAAACCAAAAAAATACAATTCTATACATCAGGTTATGATAGATCATTGATGAAGAATGGGTTTATATTTTGATCATTAGTGAGATCAAAAAACACTCTTAGAGTTTGAGATTAATTTGTTAGTCTAATAAATGATCCACAATCCTATCATCCACTAATTCTACACTATGTTCTCCTCTAATATCCTTTGTTTTGTGTAGTTAACCCTTAAATTTGTCTATAAAATGTATTTATTGAAGTATTTATGTCATTGAAAATATTTAGTTAATTTAATTAATTAGTTTACTTTTTCTCCCCTGAAAACATTTTAAATAAAATTTTAAACTCTAATAAATGTTATAATATTCATTGGGTATAACCTTAATTCTTGATTCAATGGTGATATTAGATTTATGATCATAGACTCTATTCAAGAGCGGTACTATTATCTCGAAAAATCAATATGCATGTTATATAATATTCATAATATTTTTATATCATTCCTCCGTGGACCTCTGGGACAAAAAATTATAAGATTACTCATCACCTAGATTCAAAAATATTGTATAAAATATTTCAATTTCTTATGTGTAAAATATAGAGGTTTTACATTCTCCCCAGCTTCAAGGATTTTCATCCCAAAAAGATAAAACATACCCACAAGTGAGGATTCTGATCTCTCAATTGCACTCCCGAAACCCACATGCTCTCCTGAAATTTCATGTGTTACCTAAAACCACACACACATGATAAAAAAACTCTAGAAATGGATCTTCTCGGGATAGTACTCAAACACCATTAGGATCCTGAAACTCCTTAAAAGAGTTACTCCATCATTAATATCTATCTAAATTTAGTTGACATCACAAATAGATTCATTTAAATTCCTCCGCAACTATGACATGTGGAAAACCCCAAGCACCAAGTCCAACTAAATACATATGGTCAAGCAGTACCCCACCTCACTAACATAATTAAATAACTATAAAATGGATAGTAAACCCTAGAGATAGCTTGTCGCCCCAATATTATCTATGAAAACCATATCAAGGAATGATATCTCATAATCCAATATCTCTTAGTAGAACTAAAAATGCCAATACAGTCTATCTACAAGGACCATGTATGTTTTTAGAGAGTCCTCATCTACCCCTATATGATCTGCATCATTAATAAAAATCATGAGCACATGTTCTAGGTCAAAAAGCATTGGCTGCCACTAGCTCTAACAAATAGAGCGGTGACCTGTGTGGTCTTCCATACATGTTATAATATGGTGTTATACATATGGTGGCAGTTAATAGTTATGATATGTTAATTTAAATAGTGGTATATTATCCTTGTATCTCTATCCCTTAACTAACATGAAAACCAAAATCATGTTCACCAAAAACTAAAATGTTTTTTACTTGTTTATATTCTTGAAATTCAAACACTAATATACTAACACTATGTATCAGAGGTCTCTCGTATCATCTCTATAATCCTTACTTAATGTTATCAACTTGGTCTGAAATGATCATTGAGGACATTACATGAATCCATAGCATGTCCTTCCTAAAAAGGCATCCCAAACACTATATTATGATTTTATAGTAGATGTTTATGATGTAGTTCATCTTGGTTATGTTAAATAACTAACCAGATAGATTCATTATCTCACAATAATAATGGAATCCCCACCACAAAAACCAAAAACATACCATCTCATTTCCAATTACATCTAGGAACTGTGGCCTACACTAACTAATAGGTTAGTTATAAATAGTTTAGCACAGCAAAACAAAACAACATTTTGGAAACCCACTTTGATTCCAATGGATCATGGTATATCCACATATCCCCTTATTTTACTACTAATGGAATGTTTCCTCCTCAAAACATCCTTTCACTACATGATCACTGTCATCATCTGTACTTAAAGAATAATCATGTCCCCCACAAGTTAAATAAATCCTTTAGAGACATATATCTCGATATTGGGTCCTGAAAGATCTCATAATCGACATTCAAAAGTTATAACACCTTTTCATTCTTATTAAGTAGTGCAGAAACAATAATTAATTAGAGGTATTCCATGCCATACTCACATTAATGATTAAACACCAAATAGGCCAATGGATCTATAAAATCCCTCAAAAATAGTGAATAGAAAACCTTATTGTGAGTTTCATCTATCACTTACACACTCTCAGGTAGATCTCAAGATCGCATTATAGATTCCACTACCTAGTCCACTCTCACTCCCATATCTAAAAAGAATAATCTTAATAAGTGGACCTACTTATTCCAAAATTTATACTTTGAGAGATTACAATAAAGGTGTAACTCTCATAAATCGATGGAACCATCTTGAAAAGTAACACATTCTCCTCATTGGATTTCGTTTACTCTAGTATTACATTGAATAGTATTTCCACAGAAAATAGAAAGGGTTTGATGGAATCCGTTTATAAGTCTACCAAATGCTTCCCTGGAATCGAATGTGCTGATTTTTATCTCCATATACTCAAATAATATATTGTAGATTTATAAATCCTGCTTTAGTACAAACTCCATTCAATCGTAGAGATGGTTAAAAACTATCTATACTTCAAATAGTGAGAACTAATTCTCCCCGAATCATATAATAAAGATTCATTTATTCTTAGGGGTGGATAATATTTCCAAATTTTTACCTAGATTAGGAGATTTAAATACACACCTAACCTCAATATCCCATCCACATAATAAGATAATAACATAGGTATCCCAAGGAAAATACATTTGGTTTTATTATTCCATACCTCTATAGACCCTCTAACTGTACCTTCATAACTCTCTTCCCTACGATGTTTTTTGATGTGATAAAAAATTATTAGACCATCCATAGTGAAATACTACAAATAAAAAAACATTATATGTGGAGTTATGTATGTCATATCCTATGTAATTCCTCTATATACCTATCTAAATCTATAAGGAACTGAATGATCATATAATCCACTCTTTCAAGGTCACACTAGCCAACTGATAAAAAATCAGTTTTATCCATATGAAAATGAAATTATTTTACCCTCTTTTGGATATATTATTTATAAATAAAGATTATTAAATCCCACTATATTGGGTAAACTTATACTCTCATTGTTAATAGAAAATTTCCAATGAAAAATAACTAACTGGTTTATTTTGATTGAAAAAATTTAGGTCCACATTACTTTTATGAAGATATTCCACACAAATATCTTTCAACTCACAATGCCTTGTAGCACATTAAATAGAATAATTTGATAAATAAATCTCTTGGTGTAATCCTTCAAATAAAATTATTTATCTCAAAGAATCCACGGGTATCGCTAGGTTTCAAGCATGATATATTTTTTGTGTAAATTTTTCTTATGACATAGTAATAAAATTGTAGTTGAATCAATAAAGACACGTGTCATACTTCAAGCCACATTGGTATCCATTGAGACACAAGATCCACCCACCATAATCTAACTTACCAAGCCCATATATTCATTAATATAATGTCCCTATGAAAAATTTTATCACAAAATAGAACCTCAAACAGACAAATTAAAGAAACTCACACACCACACCTTGACACTATAGTCTCTGGGTAGCACTAACACACCCATAGGGTTTTGGATAGCATATAAGGATCACTTCTTAGTGGGGGAATTGTACCTATTCATTATTTATATAAACAAAAATCATAAATCACCGATAGGTTGATATATTTCTTGGGAGAAGTCTCACCCCTATGATAACCATCTAGTGTTGTCATGTCTGAGTGGTACATTCTCTCTACTGGATTGAACCAGTCTTCAACTACTTTTGAAGGGGTTATATCTCACCTAAAATAAGAATGATCTCTATCTCCAATACTTAATATGAACACTCTATATATGTGTTTCTTCTTATGGTACCATTGACTCCTATAAAAACTCCACAATGAATGTTGGTTTTTAGCATAACCATCTGATTAGTTGGAGTCCACTCATGCTGTAAAACCAACAAATGTATCATGAGTGAATCCTCTATTTTTTGAGGGCCTAGATCACTACAAACCCTTAGTAGCCTATTTTTTTAGAACACATGCAATATACTATTCTTGTGTGCACCACTTGAAGGCGGACATGCCTTCCTTAATAGGCAGCAGTACTATTCTAATCCTTCCTGGAGGAAACACCACAAGACTATGTATGTTAATAGAGGAATCATCAATCAACTGGTATTCATAGATTATTATTGGAAATTATCAAAATGTACCATTGTTAATGAATATATAAAGGTTGAATAAATAATATAAACATAAAAATTGTAAATCATTCCAATATTATTCATGTACCAATATTTTCCCTAAAACTAGTGTCTAGGTGTACCAAGTCAACAAGAATATATCAAGAGTTGTAGTGAATTGATATGTTAAAATAAACAAGAATAATGTTGTCCCTTGAATGAGATTAAATATAAAAACAATTTAACATTATTTCCTTAAATTCAAAACAAAACCTCACATCTAAAATCTATCTATCCTACAGTCCTAATATGTATCCGCTCTGATACAACTATATCACAACCCAAACCTCCAGGACCACTTGGCCAAATGTAAACCAAGTGAGACACCTCAATCACTATTATTAAAACATAAGGTCTAGAGACTAGTGTTGAGTGGGAATATCACAGACATGGGGGGAATTATTCAAATTTACATGTACACACAAACATCTTTGAATACACATTAAATGATAAAAGATACATACAACATACATCATAATCCATGAACAATGTATATCCCACATTAGAGGACAAAAAAATACTACAAATAAATAAATATCCAAATAAAATCCCACCAAAACTAAATAAGAGTCCAACCTAATAATAAGAAGGGGGATTTTATCAAATGAAACACTGGGTGCAGCCGTAGTCAATATAGCTCACTATGCATTGACTACTACTTTTACACTTAGGATACCATCAAATATCCTATTATGTTAATTTTAAAAAACTTGTACATGAAGATCGCATTCCTAGATGAGTATAAAAGTACCTAGTAAGACACTCTAAAATCATCAAACATACACATCAAAAGAGTAGTCGGGTCTTCACAAAGGTATGTCAATCAAGATATGATCCATAACAATAAGAGCAGTACAAACGCAAATATACTCATACCATAATCCAATAATATAAGAGGTATCAACCATACATCAATCCATAGGATTGGATGTGGGGATTTATGGTAACTTTCATCCAGAAGAATCCTATCCATGATCTGTGTGTCCATTAATGGCGCACATCTAAGAGGTAGTTATTATCAGGACACTCCAAAAAGGATACATACCAGAACAAAAAAATTGACACCAAGATAAGGGATAACAGCCATGGTCATTGGGGGACACCGAAAAACACTCTGGAATAATCTTATAAGAAGGGTATTGTATGCAAAGTGATATAAATAACCCTTCTAGAATAACCCATTAAGAAGGGGATAATATGAACAGTGATACCAATAACCCTATTGTATTGGCATACTCGATTATGCATCGATTTATGTGTATATTTTTAATGATGATACTTTGAACCCCACGAAGGGTACAAGAAGGAATGAAAAAGGATCACACCCCGGGTCACATGAAGGGACAACACAAACACCATCTGAGACACATACCATATAAGGTATCACAATCCTATTCTAATGATTTCATTCCTGAATGAACCCTAATATTGATATACCAAAAAAATGAACCCATCTATACCTTGTCTATTCTGAATATATTAAGGGCCTCAACATACCCCAAAAAATGTTCATGGAATGTACTAGGCATACATGATATGTATGGTCTTCCTCAGGGCTTCCAATATCTCTCCATATCACATGACTTGTATTCCACTATATAAATGGACTTTACACTTACAGTTCACAGTGTTTAGAGGTCGTGCTCGCACATTATATGCCATCATCCTATTCGCCAAAAATATTTTATGTCTACTGTACCTTGGGTCATTCCCATGTACTATGTTCATTTCTGTGTAATTTTTCACGTATGAGTACCAGGTTGTTCCTATGTATTATGGTCATTCCAATGTTCATGTTTGTCTATAGTCACATATAACCCCAGGGTATATTCCATGTCTACATCACCATGTAATTGGTAAAGTTCCAAATGTCACACAACATGTGATATTTTTCTCTACATATAGAACCTTGTAATAAAATATTCGGACTACATAGGGGGTTTTATTCGGACTACACACTGTGTAGTTAGAAATTTCTAAACAATCCATGATTGAATCACATGTATTTCTCATAATGACGCAACTATATATCCACTTTTAGACTCACAATTGACCATGGATCTTGGTCTGATTAATCTTAATCACCATTTTTATCAGATTTTATACATAAAATTTAATCGAGAGTGGACTTTCATCACTCCTACCTATCAAAACATCAAAAAATGAAGTGAGGGGTCATTGAATTCAGCCCTAATCCACCTATAATATTCCACTATCATCGTCGCACCATGTTATCTCCAACGAAAATGAACTTGAAAATATGGTGTCGATACATTGTTCCAATGATTTATTTTGCAGTGGTTGTTAATTTGGTATTTATTGAATTTTGGATCAAAAGAAATATTAAGGACTGTCATAAAAATTAAAATTTTAGAAAAATAATAAAATTCAAAATATGGAGAAAACAATAACCATAGTTTGTGTTAGAAATTTTTTTTTTCCTATGATGATGATGAATGAATAGGATTGTAAAATCGATATAAAATTATTATATCTATGAGGGAATAGATCACTATGAAATCATGATCTACACTTTAATTAAACTGTTATAAAAATTGATTAATGTTTATTATTATATCCAGTAAAGTTAATGAACCATGAAAAAAAATTTCATACCTCACGTTAGGTTTTATTGTTGATGGAGAACATATTTTCATTATTTTCATTGGTGAGATACACAAAACTCGTTTTCGTTGGTGATCATTGAAGTAACCCAATCACATACCCAAAATTCTTACATCATCCAATTCTCCTCCATATTCTCCTGTATAATCCCAAGGTTATGCTGACTACCCTGAAATTTCGCTATAAACATGTACTTATATGGGGAGTTAATCCATAGAAAATAAATTATTAATTAAATTAATTATTTTACCTTTTTAACCCATGGACACTTTTAACCAAAAACCTGATACCCAAAAAGGTTATGTTGCACCTAGGGTAAAACATATATTCTAGATTCAACTTATGTATTGAATTTTTTATTTGATACTCCATTTGGGAGTTATACCATTATTTTTTAAAAATTATAGAACGCATGAAATAATATTCTTAATATTTTTAATCTCATCACCAAGGCTCCCCATGCCCTAAAAATCCTTACTTACTCAGCACCTAACTTCAATATTATTTCATAAAATATTATAATGAATTAGATAGAAAAAATAGATTCATTACTATTTTAAAAAAATATTCAAAATATATTGTCAATCAATAATATTTTCTCATCTGAATGCCCAAAATATGGAAGAGTATCTAAAAATAATGGAATAAAATTAACTTAAAAACTATCATTAGAAAATTATTTTGAAAGACATAAACAGTTAAAGAAGAAGTATAGTTTCCAACATCATATTAAAGTGATTATAGATAATAAGTGATTATAAATTTTGAATCACATAGATAGTAAGGTTTTCCCGGTATGATATCAATAGTATAGTGATTAAAATAGAAAAATTATTTTATTGGATAAGTATTAGAAAAATAATGGACATATACATGAAAATGATTACAACATATATGGTAATTTAATGAGTTATTACTATCTAATAGATGTAACACCACATCCAAAGATCTCAAATCTAACTAGAGTTAGGATTCTCTATACCTTGAGTGTGTCCCTTTTTCTATAGAGTCTGTTAATAAGATTCAAGGGATAAAAAATTAAAATAGAGTGATTTTATATGAAAAATGAAAACATAAAATATGAATTTTCTTGATATTTTATGTTTAAAAATAATTTATGACAACCTTTTATAGTGAAAAAGTATTTTTATGAAACCAATAAAACACAATATATCGATAAAAAATGAGACACATGATGAAATTTAGAAAAAAACACAGAAAAAATGTTCCACTTTATCCTCCACCATATATCCAATATAAAACTATGGGTGATTTGATAACCTACTCTAGTATGTTATGGTAAAGAAAAAAAATTAAAGTTCCTATGAGAGTATAATATACATCAGTTTTAATTTTTTTAGCCTTGACTTGGAATTAGATATTGTATATGGGTTTTAAAGGATTAATTTTTTTTAAAGGTGCATGATTGGGTTTATTGAACCCAAAACTGTTTTGGAGGTGTAATAAAAATTAAAAATTGAAGAAGAATTTCATAGTACTCCATCAACTTCTATGTGGAAGAACTAGGGGTGTGACCCCTATTTTAGGTTACCAGGTTGATTGTGTAGGTACACCCAGTGAATGGTAGATATTAGATTAGATTTTCTAAAATATAGGGAAATGATCAATTATAAAACTCTTTTTATCACCCCTTTATGATTTTTGTTCCATTCAACCAAGAATAATGTTTATCAACCACCACTGCCTCGCATTTCCTCTCTCGTACCTCAGTTGATGTAAAAAGGATTAGGATAACTTCTATGGTGATTAAGGTTAAACTAATCCCTTATCCATCCACTCGTTCTACATTATATATTCCTCTGATACATACTTTTTTAATTTAGGGTATTCATTGTGAATAACTTTTTAATCAATTCATCGACATAAAAAATTCATGGAAAATGTTAGGAAACTCTATTAAAGGATAATCATAAGTATTTGAGATTAATTCTATTATATATAAGACACTACCTTTTTTTATTTTAGTTTTATATCAATTTGAGAATAAATTACTTGGACATTTAGTATCAAATATTTTGTCCTTTATTCCAGTAGGCATGAAGGTATAGATTGAGTTGTTTTTCATGCTTATCTTTAGATTTTGTATATGCGAGATATCTTGATTATTTTTAATCATATATTTCCAATTGGAAGTTGTATAATTACATCATTAAATTAATTAAAATTGATTTTAATTAATAATGGAACTTATGGGATGAGTTAGTGGTTTTTTGTGTGCATGGTGTTTCATGATTAAATTTTAGATGATATAAATATCTTATATAAGTAGATAACAAGATTTATTTGGTATGTGTTTTCTACTATAACCTTCATTTGTGTGCAGACATTTATAGTTTTATTTATATGAAAGACTAAGTAGGCATGTGGGAACTGATCAATAGCCATAGTAATGAGCGATTGTGTTGAACCTATTAGGGATATGATGAAGGTTCATATTTATTTATTGGAATGTTTCGATGGCTCTATGAACTCATGAGGGTTAAGATCTTGTTTTGTGGTGTGTTACATCATGTGATGAATTCTATTTTTATGAGTTTGTGGGACCTATCAACGTATCATAATAGGTGGATTGACACACATTTGAGGGATGGGAATGGGAAAAAAGGCATCGGTCAATAGTTATCTAGTATGTATGTGTTATGTGGATCTACCCTAGGGGTAGTGTTCCATTTTTATGGGGATTTTTATACAGGTATGTGGCTACAAGTATGCTTTTTTAATGGTTATTGCTAAATGTAATAGTAACAAGGTAGTACATGTTATGGGGAAACTATAACCTAATGGATATTAGTTTAAGGTTAATATATGTAAGAATTGTTGTTCTATCAATGATATTTTGATTATTCCTAACATTTGATTTGATGGGTTATTGAATCATTTTACAAAAATATATATTGATATCCTCACTCTAGGTTTGACATTAAGATAGGCATGTGGGTGTATTCAGGGATGGAAATAGATATACCATTGGACTATACATGTTTTAGGATATTAATAGGTGTGGTTTTTATTGGTTTGATATACTTGCAACCATTCAACTAGTTAACATGTTGGTTGAGTGTATTGTCTAAAATGAGTTTTCATATATTGGGGTTTTGTGTCATTCTAACTATTATTCTCATAGAGTACATATGATAGGTTTAGTGTCTACATTTATATTGATTAGTAACTGGGTATGTTATAATGATAACAATGTTCTATTGGTAAGAGGTTTTTTTAATTACAACCATGTACATTTTGTAAAAAACATGGGTGCATTCCCAACCTTGATTCTATTTGGTGCTAGGTGGGATGTACTTCCCCTTGAGATTAATTGTCTATTTATGTTTGATATATGTCTCCTTATTATTGATTTAATATTACATTGGGATATAATGCACCTTTGATTAATTTATCATGTTATGTGGGATTTAATATCCCATATATTTATAGAGTATGCTAGTTGGGACATGCCTACCCATGAGAATAACTGAGTATGCTGGGTGGGATGTGATTCCCCATGTGACAGATTATATTATGAGATATTCATTTCCACATGTGGTGATATTATTTAGGGGTGATAGACTCACCGCTATGATTGGGTATGGCTATAAGGTACATATATACTTGTGGGATGGGAGTTTCTATATGGGTGGGAATTACTATAGTTATTGACTGATTATTCAAGTTTAATCTTAAATCACCAAGATATTAAATTTTTCTTACATGTTTTAAATTATTCCATTAGGACTAATGGAAATTTACTTAGTTTGTGGACTTGCCTAATGATGGTAAGTTTGATAAAAACTATAATCCTACACTAACAAACTTTTGTATGATTCAACTATTAGGATTAATTTTCTTGTATATAATGGTTTAATTGGGATATTAATGTGTTTTTTATAATTAATTATATTTCCTTCATATAACTCTTGAACACATTTACTTTTTTATTTGGGACATCAAGGAGTGGTAACCTATATATTTTTATTCTTATACCATAAATGTACACTGTAATGGATGTGAAAATAATATTACTCAAATACATATATTGATTTTACATTTATTGCAACATAGCATGATGATGGTGTTGTGATAAGAGTTGGAGAAAGGTAAAAGGTAAGGTTTTGGATATTTTTCTGGTCTCTATTCTATTTTATATATCAAGTTGTTTCATTGAACTATATGTGATCATACCATTGAACAATATTACTTTTTCATTTTTAAATATTCATGTATGTGTTAATATTTTTATAACATAGTGATGTTATTTATTATTATTATCCTTTCATTTTTAATACATTGGATATTCTATTGTGTTTATTTTTTATGGATTCTTAAATTCTTCATTTTATTTTTCATGTAATGATATATTGGCAATAGTCTTCCAACATGATTTTAGTAGACCCTTGAGACTACTCAATACCCTATCAAATGTGAGTATTTTCAATTGAGGTCACTTATCTTCAATGAATAAATCATTTTTTTAGTAAACTGGACCATGGTTTTTAATGAGCTATCAAATCCCTTATATAATTATCATTTTATTTAACGCATGGTACATTGAGCTAGGACTAATCATGACTAGGTATGGATTCAATTAATAAGCCAATATAGAACCTAAATGATCTAAAACATGAGTTTTAAGGGAGTGTGTATTTCTTTATTCTTTTTAAAATGTAACAATTTTTTTTATTTTAGATAAATATGGTGTTTTTGTTTTTATTTTCGGTTTTACTCTTATCCTAGGAATGAATGACTGAGTGTGTTCATTCATTATATCAAGAACATAAGATTAACAAGAACCTCATATTCTTATGTGTGATTGAGTACATGGGGATGATATATGATTCATATTTTAAATATTTAATAATATATTATACAATGTATTTAAATATAATTTATAAGTGGAAAAAAACTGAACCCATAGTTACTGGTTAATTAATGTTTTATTTTATTTTATAACTTATTATATTAACACTATATGCACTATAACCTTAATATCACAGTGGGTAGGCTGATATAGAGTGTATGAGTAGCATAAAGCCTTTGTATACCATGTTGTGTATAAAATATCAAAATATGATAACAATTATTGTTTTTACTATGTTGTGATATTGAAAATTGTAATTTAATTTTCTATATAATGTGTGTAATTTTAGTAAAATGGGACCATAGAATTTTAAATTTTGTTTTTTCATTGGCCTGTGATGGTTTTATAAGATCCTTATGTGGATGGGCCAAGTGTGATAGCTATCAATCAAGACATGGTAACATCTAAATTTCCATTTTTTGTGATTATTAATTGAATTACATGTCATAATTATGATTTTATTAATGAATATAGGATTTTTCAGACCATTCCATAAAGGAAATAAAATTATACATGTTAGTGGTGAAATCAATATGCATATGGAGAACAATCAACAATTTATTATGCTGGTGGGCCTAGGAATGATTGGATTTGACCTATTGTGATGTGAGTATTGATCTATAGTAGGGGTATCACCTGTGGCCTTTTTCTATTCGTGATAGATATTTTCATAAGGAATAATGGAAGTTATAAACCATGTTAAGGAGGAAATTTTGATGTCTCCCTTTAACTGAAAATGAGAGACTTTGTCTTAATAAAATCCATGTAATACACAGATTCTTTTATTAAATTATTCTCTTTAAATAATTGGAATTCTTTGATAGCATCTGTTACATACAACAACGAGTTTAGATAAACCAAATAACATTATTAAAATATTATTTGTTTGTTATTGGCTAACCATTGAATTGGAGGGTATCAATAGTAATAAATAAATTATGAAAAATAAACAGTCTACACATTTATAAAAGGGAATGATTAGTAATCAATGTATTCGAATAATGAAATTGGAAATAAATGTTATGTTTATACAGGAAAATTGTTTCTATGAACGCAATGTATATTTCTTAAAAAAATAAATTATTCACGATGAGTAAGTTATTTTATTGAAATTTATATAATAATTCATTTATCCAATTGATTACACATTCAACATTTATGTTTTATGAACAGGGTAAGAATAACTCATTTTGATACTTAAATATGTTTTTTTTCTAATCTGATGGTTTTTCCACATTTTGTGCTCATAAATAAATATTATTTTCATAAATTTGTAGGTATTAAATTATATAATTTAAATTAAATATTTTTAATCATGTGTTACAAATTTTTATATTAGTCCCCTTTTATTAATGGTCATTATGAATAGTAATTGTGGTAAACATGATCATCTCATTAATGGTTAAACATGGATAATATCGATCAAAAATAATTTATAAGTCTAAAATATTGAATAATATTTATTATTTTATGGATTTAATTAGGTGTTTAACACTTTATGTTCAAAATTGATATTTTTAATGGAATGTATTCCATGAGAATGACATATATATTATGGAAATCGAAGAATGTTACCAAATATCACTCTCTTTGTTTTTAATATAACTTATGTGTCCACATAGGGAAAAAATTCTGTTCTAAATGAATATAAATATATATTTTTATATTAATAAAATTATTTTCCTAATAGTAATTCATGTTAAATTATTTGTAATTATATAAAAAACCTAATTTCTTATGTAATATCGATGCCATATTTCTCAATTTAATAAAAATATATAACAAATGATTTCAAAAATATTAAAAGTGATATAAATTAAAGTCATTATTGTGATACACTAATTTAATAGGTCTATAATACATATTAATCAGTTTTAGGCATTATATTTTAATTTAACCTTTTTATTGATTTATTTAATGTAACGATAAATCAATTACGTCTAAATTGATGATAATGTTATTTTGTCAAATTCATATATAACTAAATTATTTATATATAATAGAAATCATCAAATAGTTAAAGTTGGATATTAAATAGTTTTCAATGTCATAACTTGGCCATTTATGTTTCAATTTTCACCATATGATTAAAGATTATAACCCTTTATTATTAAAATGGTTTCCACAATTTCTAAAATTAAAATTGGTTTACTAAGGATTAATCAAAATAATAAGGTTTAAATTTATACTAAAAAAATTCTAAATTTAATTTTAATATGACATTAAAGAACCTATATCATATCATATTAGAATTCATGTCCATTTAGAGGAATATGTATTAATAATTAATTTATTATAATTTAATATTTCATGATTTTCTATAAGTTCCCCTCATCTTGATTATAAAAGGGAACCTCAAACCACACTTATTCAGACCACATTATTCCTTATATATTGACTAAAACCTTCCCATATCAACTAAAAACAAATTTATCCTTGTTCATGAGGTTTTTTTATCATCCAAATTCCAACCTTAGGTTTCTTAATTAAGTATCTAAATGAGGTCTCTCAGAGATGAGGTAATCAACATACCCGACCTCATTCAATTTATATCATATTCTAACTGTTATAAATATAAGGTATTTATAAAAAAATTAACACTATTATTCTAAATTTTAATTATATTTTATAAATATTTTATCCCACCATAATCCACCCTCCTTTTCCTTAAATGGGAAGGGAATATATTGCTCTTATATAAGTACGGCCTTTCATCTCTACATATCGAAACAATTAATTTTTTATCACCATATTTTATTGGATCGGTATCATTACGGGTTTAATGTTTATATATGATAATAATGAAATAATTATTTTTTTTGGATTGATAAAATCATATTGACCTTTTCTACCTTCTGAAACTATTTGTAAAAGATAATTTCATTCGTGCATACGTGTGGACCGTCACCTCTTTGAAAAAATGTGTTTAATTTTTAATTTATATTTTAAAAGGATGGTAATTAGGGTCAATTATTTAAAAAGATATTATATATATGATATAATAATGACAATAGTGTGGATAATTAATATTGACTTTTTTTCATTCCCTCCATTGACAAATGATATCATCGTTCATACATACGTATGACCTACTGTCTCTAAGAAAGGTGTAATTTATTTTTATATCTCTTAATTTTGTGGATTATAATAAATATATTTTTAATGAATATATATGATATTAATATCATTATTAGTATTATTCATATTATACAACCAATATAATTTTAAAAATACTAAACCTATTGAATTGAAATACTCATGTTAAACGAAATGGATATCAACCAAAAATAATGATTTTAATAAGGAATTATTCATAAAAGGTGATGTAAATATTTTATAAAGGGATAATATAAGATTTTATAAGTATTAAAATGACTATTTTATATAATTATAATAAATTTAAATTTAGTATGCTTGAGCTTAAAATTATTTTTATGAAATTTGTTATCAAGGTAAGGGTTTTTTATCACAATTTCATCAATAAAATTGATTGATAATGTTTAAGTCTACAATAAAGAATATTTATCATCCATAACCATATTTATAAATAATTTCTTTAAAATGTTGTTTTTAGTTTTTTATGATAATTATTTAAATTCAATTTACCCATTTTTTATTTTATACAAAATGGTTTGAATGGAATCTTCTTTCCATTTTTTGAATGAGGAACCCTTTAACATTTTTAAAATGATGTGAATGGAATTTTTCAACTTATATACTGTGAATGTATTTTCTTGATCTAATTAAAAATATTTTAATTTAATATTCATTTTTATGTTTCCATGTTTATATTATATGAAAATGTTTTCCTTCATAATTAAACTATTTTTGACAATATGTGATTTCAAAATTGAAAGGGTATTTTCTAGAAGAAATGATAGATATGATATTCCAAATTCATTTCTAGTCTTTGATGACGTTGATTGATGTTAATTAATATTTAATGGTGATAAGATTTAATTATACCATATTTATATTTTCTTTGGATGGTTTATGAATATTATTTCATAATGTTTATTAACCCATTTCTTTTCATGGTTCAAATATGAAAAATGTTTTATGATATTTTGTAAAACATACTTATGATTTTAATTATGTTATTGGGTGTATCATTTTATCCCTCCAATTCATTAGTTAATTATCAAAGTTCTATAAGATCAAAGGGTAAATAGAAGTTCATCAAAATCCCCAAATAAGGTACACTTCTGGTTATCCCAAGCCCCAAATAAGGTACACAGGTGTTTAGACCAATCACAACAAGTTATGAAGGTCATGGAGGGAGCCTTGACATGTGGTTTGGTATTCTTATGTGTATGATATAATATATTTCATATGAAAATGTTATGATCCAATTTATCATGATTTTTTATTTCATTACGATTCATGTATTATGAACTACCAAGATTTATGTAATGATGCATGTTTATAATCATTGATATGACGAGTATGGTTTTAAAATGATATGATCATTCCCTTATTCTCATGTTATTCTTATGTGATTATTAAAATCAACATTTTTATCATAACTGAGAATATTAGATTACCTTTTATTGTGTTTTCATACATATTTTATGAAAAAACATTTTATTTGTGAAAATTCTAAGAAGGGTACTATATATGATAATATTAGTGGGATAATATATATTTAATCTATAAACCAGTTGTTTATGTATTCAATACTACAAATTAACTCGTCCTAAACAATTCCTGCATGGATTGTTATTTGATTTATTTAATATTTATATATTAATTTGTAATATCTAGTGTGTAATGGTATGGGTCTCTGTAGTTGGTATTATAAAAGAGGACTCCACTCCTTGGGATCTCACACGTGTGGGCATAAGACAATGCATGGCTCTCCTCCCAATGGCATCATGAGTAATGCTATTCCACCGAGGATGGTGGTGCGTCCAATATAGGAGGAGTATCATACCACATATTTCTTTAATAGGTGTCAATTATAGTCCACTATAAATAATTCTTGATTCCAATAATTGGTATTAGAGATTGTTTTAGTTAAACATTAGAAACTAGGATGATAAAAAATTAGTAAGAATCTTATTGATAAGTCTAATTATAAGATAAAATACTAACGTCTTGGAAATGATAATTAATGGCCTGGGTTAAAATAATGGTTCCATAGAAGAATGTGTCATGATTTAGACAACCTATAAATTATTTTTCATTATTTTTATCATTCCCAACATTATTATTGTTTTCTCAAACCTATTATTTTTTTATTATTCAATGGTAGAACAGAATGGTGTAGGATCTAAATATGAATGTAGATGCTCAAATACAAGAGACGGTGAATTGTATACTTAAAAAAATTGTTTAAAACTTTTAAAGGTGATTATTTTTAACAATGTAAAACAAGATAATTCACATTTCCTCTAAGTTCTAATAACATGCTTGATTCCAGAAGAGTGATTCCAAAAATGAAACTTAACAAAAGGTTACAAAGATAATGATTCTACCTTAAAGAGTATAGAATCTAACTAAATCAGATTAGAAGATTAAGGAAGTATAAGAAAGTTATAATTTCCTCAACAATACAAATGCAGCACAAAACATGTAATAAAACATGTAGAAAATAGTAAATCTTTTAACCCAAAGAGAAGGGTATCCAACAACCTTGGATAAAGGTACCTTGATTTATACTTTCAAGAAAGTCTATCATAACCACACCAGGGTAAGCCCTCTATACGAAGGTAAGATTCTTTCTTGCTATCCCCGCAAGACCACAACTATCAGGTAGTCTCTAACTCTTTCTTGTAATCCCTGGAAGCCCTCGATTGTACACAGCATCAATCGGAGTCGCACGAAGCAAATATGCACGAGGAAAAGTTTGAGCAAGCCGTTAAAACATTTTTCACGAATCATGAGAGTTGATAAGAGCCTCTCTCTCTAGAAATAACTTCAATATAATATAGGCATAGTAGTCAAAGTTGTTGTTCGACTTTGAAATGAGCTCTTATTTATAGGAACAACTCAAATGGTCGGATCCCTCCTCCAACAATCTTATTTTTCCTTGAATTTTGGAGGGACCTATAAAAATGTCACTCAAAAAATGGTTAGTGAGTAACAAAAATCATGACATTACTTTATAACTAAATAAGTGAAAGCATAACCAAAAATAGATATTCTGAATAAAGATACTAAAAGTTTGGATTCAACCAAAAAATGAATTCGGAGTCTATAATACAAAGGATATTCGGATTTTGTTTTATAGGAATTCAGAACATGTATTCTATAGAATCCCAGAGTCTGAATTTCAAGTAAATTCGGAATCAATATTTCATAAAAATTAGGATCTTGAACATAAGAAGTTCAGAGTCAGAGATCATGATAATTCGGAGTCAGAACTCATTGGAGTTCAAAGTATGTTATTCATATAACTTGGAGTCAGAACATAGGGATGTTCGTATCCATAATTCGTATTCAGAATTCGGAGTCAGAACTTAGAAAAGTTTGTATCCAGAATTAGTATTTAGAATTCGGTGTCAGAACTCTAATGTTCATATCCGGTATTATTATCCAGAATTTGGAGTTAGAACTTTTAATGTTCGTAACTAGAATTCTGATTCAGAATTCGGAGTCAGAACTCAGAAATTTCGTAACCATAATTTTTATTTATAATTCGCAGTCAAAACTCTGAATGTTCGTAACCAGAATTCTGAGAATTTGGATCCTAAAACAGAATGCTTCATTTTCTAGGTAATTATAAGATTTCAAGGATTTTTGTTACAATCTGAACATTACACTTATAAAAATCTGATTGAATAATGGAAACAAGGTAGGGGTAAATTTTCTTTTGGGAAGGAAATTTTTCATTTGGAAGAAAAAAATGGGGTAAAATGAGTTTTTCCTTAATATAAGGTGTTTGTGATTTTGAAAACAAGGGAAATTTTAAAGACATAAGAAAACCTTACTGACTCGACAATCTCCCCCTATGTGAAGGAATGGAAAATTCATAAGGAAACCCTTATTGACTCATGAAATGGAATTTTTTTAATGCTTAATGTAATAAAAAAAGGAATTATTTTCCTCCAATGAAACTAAATGTTAAGGGAATAGGAATTAACAATATTTTTGAATTGCTCAAATATCTATCCTAGGATAGGAATATTTTCTAAAATTACAAACAATAATTGATGGGAAATCACCCAATTGAATCCTTTAGGATGAAACTTCCAAATTCTTTATATGGGTCCACTGATCCAATAGTTACTGAGTATGGGATTATTACCATTGAAAATATATCATTCTCTCTTTAATGATCGAAACATAAGAAAATTATTTTGGTCAGTTATAATTAGGAAGGAGAATAATATCAATGATATAATATTATCAAGATCATGGGTGAATATGAAAAAACTGATTCCATTAAGTTGGATAAGTTTACTATCATATTTATAAATAATTATTTTCCTAGTATTATTCATCAAAAATAGTAAAGGAATTACTTGAGCTAAAATATAATGATAAATAATACATTGGTTCTTATGATGTCAATTTTACAAGAGTTTTGAGGTACCATTATTGTATTATCCTCGAGCCTGAATGTATGATAGATAAATTTATCAATGGATTAAAACTAAGTCTTTAATGGGTGTTAAACTTAAATGAATTTAATTGACATGAATAAATCATGTGATGTTTTATAGAAGATGAAAAGGTTATTAGATTTATCATTCAATCAAATGATTTTGATAAGAAAAGATATATGGAATTGAAAAAAAATAATTAAAACCATAGAGGGAAAATGATGAGACTTCTATTATAATAAATTTTTGGAGAAAACATTGGATAAATTGATTTAAGGGGACTAAAAAAATTATGTTTGAATAGAATTTCCATTGAGTGTCTAAAATATTATTTGAATGGAATATGTTTTCAAATGATATGAATAATGTAAAATCCCCATAGAATGCATTACCCAAAATCTAATGTTTTAAATGCCATGATTGTGGTCTTTATGCCAATTGATTCTCAAATAAGATGTTTAATTACTATGATATCTATCAGCAACCTACTAACCCTTGATAATAGGTTAATCTCATTCAATAATAATTTATTATGAAGGTTTTCATAATTACATGGTGAAAGGCACACTTATCAACCATTCTATAGCTTCTAATGTCTTATTTTATTATGGATCTACTCACTCATTTATTTTAAGAAATTATCAGACGTTATCATAGTATCACCTCAATGATTCAATTTTGAATTTGTATTAAAGACCACTTACAGTACGATAATTGCATCCAAAATCAATGATTTTCATTTTATTGATTTTTTTTGGTAGTTTTCTTTTTTTCAATCATGTTATTCTCCCTTTGGGATATTATTCTGGGAATGGATTATCTTTATCAACATAATTCCCATGTATGGTTACAAGGAAGTGAAGTTACTTTTGATATTATGAACCAACCTATGATCATCTATCACTGTGGTGATAAAAATGAACTTCCAATAGAAATCGCATCCATTATATGGGTATGGATTCATTTAAAAGAGGTAAAATTATCTAAAATGGTTAGGGAGAAACTAAACATAGAAGATATTCCTATTTTGTGGTTGTTTATTAATGTATTTACATATGAATATCCAAGTCTTACTCTAATTCAATAAGTTTATTTTTTAATAGAACCCATACCTGGTGATACACCAATATCGAAGACCCTATATAGAATTTCCCAAATTGAGTTGGATTAATTAAAGAGGAAACACTACCAAAATATTAACAAGGGATTCATTTGTAATAGTGCATCACATTATGGGTAACATGTTTTATTTTACATGAAGTAATATGGATCACTATGACCCTATATTGATTATCAAGAACTAAACATGTTCACTATCATGAATAGGTATCTTGTACCCCATATTGATGACAAGTTTGATCGATTATGTAGAGATTAATACATTTACATGATCGATCTTCATTCTGTATATGATTACATTAGGGTCAAGAAGAAGGATATAACAAATAAGAAATTCCATAAAAGATAAAAACACTAGTAATTTCTAGGGATCTATTTTAGTCTTACTAATTAACCTTCTATCTCCATGGATTTAATTAATATAGTCTTTAGAGATTCCCTGGATTAATTTATGGTAGTCATTATAGATCATAATATTGTATTTTAAAATAAAAAGGAAGATCATTAAAATCATTTCATGAGTATGATAAATACCTTATGAAAGGATAAGATTTAAGAAAAATTTATCAAGTAAGAATTTTGGATTCTGGATGTTTCATTTGTGGGACATATAATCTAAAATGAGATTATATCAGTAGAAAATTCAACGATAGATGTTATTGGACATTGAAACTGGAAAAAATGTGACCGAGATCCCCAACATTGATTAGTATTCCCTTAAATAGAGAATGGTTTCTAATCAATAGTAATAAATCAAATAAATGGAATGGGATGTGTCTTCATGTATAATGATATGTTTATTTCAAATTACTCTTGATAGTTGGATTTCCAGGAGAAGGATTACCCAACTCATGATTTGGAGTTATCTATGGTAATTTATGAATTAATGATATGGAGGAATTATATCTATGGATAAAGGATGGAAAATATATTGATCAAAAAAATTATGTGTACTATCAATCATAAATTAGTGTCCCGCTAGCTATTCAGGTGGAGAGTAAAGATTCATGGAAAGAAGATGTAGAGTAGTAAAATAAAGTGATAAATATTCATATGTTAAACCTTGATAATGATGGAATAATTAGGTTCATGAACTATATATGTGTCCCTTTGGAATGATATTTGAAGACCAAGCAGATGGATTATGATTATAGTTCTTAATTCATTATTCATCCTAGAAGTATGTAGATGTATAGATATTTGAAAAAATATTTCTTGTTGGATGACCTAAAGAGTGATATTATAGATTATGTTTTTGGGCACATGATATGTCGAAAAGTTATGTATGATAGATATATTTCTAAGTAGATATTTTAGCAATTACCTATGCCAAAATTAAAATGGGAAAACATCGCCTTAGATTTTCTCATTAGACTCCCCAAAAAATCTAAATGGAATAATTTTATATGGTTTGTAGTTGATAACCATAAAAATTCAGAACACATCATTACAATTATATAAGTTTCATATTTATATAATCTATTTAGCATATACATCAAGGAAGTGTTAAATTCTTAGGGATTACCACATTCTATTATATGTGGTCGGTGTCTGAGATTGACCTTGATGTTTTGAAAATCCATCATCAAGGTCATGATAAATAGTCATGTCTCAACAAAAATTAGCATCCTTATAAATATTTTCTGTATAAGAGAACATTTTAAACCATATATGATATGTTATGATATTCTTCTATGGTTGTCAAAGGTATTAAGGATCCCAAAATTCCCTTTTTTTCATTTTGTTATAATAATAGTTTTCATTTGGGAATTTAGATGGATCCTTATGAAGCCCATTATATAAGAGAGTGTAAACTCCAAATTATTGGGATTAATTTGGGAGATGAAATATTTTACGACCAGATATTTCTCTGTAAAAGATGTTAAATGTTAGAGTTTTTGAACAACACATCCATTCATCTCAAAGATATAATAAATGTTCTGTAAATATTCATAAATGTGATGAATAATTTGATTTTAGTGAAAGGGTTTTATTTTATATATATAAATGGAAAATGGTTACGAAATTAAAATAGGAGTAAAATTGAATTCAAGAGTTTATTAGTCATTTTTATTTTATTAATCTTATTGAGATAGTAGCTTATCAATTGGCCCTTCCATCGATTCTCCCTCAGGTTCCCAATTTTTTCCATGTATATCTCAAGAGAAACTACAATCATAATCCTTCACATGTACTAAAATTGGAGATTTTTCAACAACAAAATAACATTCATATGAATTAAAACTAGTAGAAATCTTGGATCATAGGGATAATGTACTATTGAATAAGCTGCTGACAAGGTGAAATTTTCTTATAGACATCCAATATTTAAAGAAGCTATATGGATCCCAATTATGTAATGAAACAAAGTCAGATTCATTTTTTTTAATAGTGTAAAGAATTTAAAGTTAAAAATAATTTTAAGGGGGTTACAATGAAATACATATATATTTATCTTAATCATTTCTACTAAAATAATTTTATTTCTTCAATAACTAGTGTTACATGGAATTTTTAATTTAGAAGAACTATGTAAAATTATTAAAGTATCTGATTTCTATTATGACACAGTTGAATTAGAATTTAAATATAATAACAAATAAATTTTGAAAAATATATGGTTAATGCATTTATAAAATTAATTCATTATTTATCAATGTATTATAATTTTAAAAAAAATTATCAAAATAAATGTGATGAAATTTTAGAAACTAATTGTGTGTGTGTAGTTTGTTTTTATAAATATATTAAATTAATCATTATTGTTGAATTTTTTTAATTAAATTAAAATATTATTCAGTTCATACAATTATAAAAAAATTCAACAAATATATATGTTAGACATATGATAAGAATACGTCCAAATTTATGTTTACATATTATTTTTTTCTAAAAAAAAATTTGTTTTATTTTTTCAAACTTATATTAAAATTAATATCTAACATATATAGGTACTAAATTTGATAAAATTTATTGCATATTTATAATTAGGATGTTAAAATGTTGTATTTATTCCACTATTATTATTGGAAAATATGAATAGTAACCATGGTAAAATATTTCACATCAATAGTGGTTAAATCATGTTAATATGTTTTTTAAAATAAGTGATACAACTATAATTTGTCATCATAATTATTATTGGATAAATATAATTAAATATTAATAATATTATTTTCTAAATTGAGATTTTTAATGGAAAATGGTTTATGAAAATTAATATATATTATTTAAATTCAAAAATGTTTCAAAATGTCACTTTCTTTGTTTTTAATATATCTCATGTGTCCAAAATGTAAAAAATTATGTTATGAAAGAGTATAATTATTTATTTTTAACCTAACAATATTATATTAATGACATAAATGATTTTAAATTTTTTGTTATTATATAATGACATTAACATCATATAAAAAACCAATGTAGTATTTCCCCATTTTATTATAAAAATAATAAATGATTTGAAAAATATTTAAAGTGAATTAAATTGAAATAATTGTCCTCAAACAAAAATTATAAAGATATATATGAAATATTATGTATTTTTTAGTTTATTATTTTCAATTTACCCCTTTTTTATGTCTATTTAATGTTAAATTGAATGAATTGTGTCGAAATTGACTATAATGATATTTTATCAAATTTAGAGTTTATTAAACTATTTAAAAATCATTGAAATAATTAAATAATATAATGTGTATATGATTGTGTTTAAAATGTAATTAATTTTCCATCTATGGCCCAATTTTTACCTTATATGTAAAAATTACAACCGGTTAATATTAACTGTTTTCACAATAGTAAAAATTAATATTGGTTAACTAAGGATCAATCAAAATGATAAGATTTTAGATTCATATAATACTGGTATAAATTATATTTTTAATGGTATTAATACCCTATCTTATCATATATTATAATAAAATTATATTTAGAGTCATATATATTGATAATTAATTTATTATAGTATAATATTTTGAGAAATTCTAAATGTTCCCCTCACCTGAGTTATAAAAGGGAAACTACTCCTTAAAATTTTCACACCACTCTGATACATCTAGGTTGATCAGAACCTACATATTTATCTTCCAATCAAACTTATCCAGGTTTTGGTGGTGTTTTAATCCTCAAAATAAAGACCTTATGTTCATTAAATAATGATCCAAATGTGGTCTCCTAAAGAAGAGGTAATCATCTTACCCTACCTCTTCAAAATTATATCTTCTTATACCTATTATAAATCTAATGTATTTTTCAAAAAATGTGAAAAATAATTTTTCTAAATATAATAAAATTTTATCATGATTATTAAACTACCATAATTGACCTTTCTTCCCATCAAATGGGAAGTGAGTATATCGATCATACATATGTAAGGCCTACCATCTCCACATAGTGATACAGTTTACTTTTCCACACCATAATTTATAGATGGGTATAATTATGGATTTAAGGATTATATCTTATAGTTATGACATAATAATACCTCTAAAATTTTAATACAATATCTACCTTCTTACATTTTCAAACCATTGGGAAACCAAAATGTTGATTGTATGAATGTGTGGACTACCATCTTCATGATGTAATGTGATTCGTTTTTTCATTTTTATTTTAATTTAATGTTAAAGGAGAATAATTTTATAATTTTATATGGTCTATATATATATGTAATATTAATTATCCTATATATTTTAATTAATATTTAACATTCTTTTATTTAATCTTACAAAAAAAATATTATTCCCACATACACACTGCATATTATCTCCTTGAAAAATGTAATTCATTTTTGTATCTATAAATTTAATGGATGAATATAAATACATAAATAATTAGATTATATGATATTTATATTATTATTAATATTATTTAAGTTATAGAGATGATATAAATGTATAATAATTTTAATTTCAGAACATAAATACTCAGGATAAACGAAATAGTTAACACCTAGAAACGACGATTTCAATAAGAAATTATTGACAAAATTGCGCATTAAAATTTTATGAAGGGATAAAATATGATATTATATTTAATAATATGGCACTTTTATAGAATATTAAAAAATTAAATTTATTATACATGGTGATATAGTAATTTATATGTAAATCTTACTCGAGTTAAGTGTTTTCTTTTACAATATTATCAATATTCAAGATTGTTTATGTTTATATCTCTACTTGGAGATATTTCTCTTTCATGTCTTTGATTTACCAATAAAATTGAAAATATATTTTTACTATTCATATATTATTTTTTAAATTTATTTTTTCCCTTTTTAGAATTTATATAAAATGGTTAGAAATAAAATTTTTTATCATTTTCTGAACGAGGTAATTGAAATGAATATTTTTTAACATATTGGGTGTGAATTTATTTTCCCACTAACATGAATAATACTTCAATTTTAGTCTCATTTATAATTTTACCAGGTTGTTTTCAAATAATTTTTTTATTTCATAATTTTATAGTTTTTAAAAATATGTAGTTTTTAAATAGAAAGGGAATTTTCAAAAAGAAATGTTCCAACTGACCTTTAAAAATATTGTTTCACCTAAGATGACATCTTTTGATATTAATTGATAATTACAGAGGATATTATCCAATTATTATTAATTAATAATTCCTTATATGGTTTATGAATATGATGAAATAATTTTTGTGAACCCCATATAATTTCTTGGGTTCTGATATGATTATTTTTTTTTAATATTGGGGAACACATATATTTGATTTTCATTATGTGATGGGTTGGAACTATATCTCCCACCAATGTATTGGGTAACGATTAGTGTTTTATCAGCTCGAAGGGTATATGGGTGGTTATCCCAATCCCTAAATAGAGTACATGGGTCTTAATCCCAATCCCAAAGTAGGTAATGTGGTGGTTATTCCAAATCTAACATGTATGAATATCTTAGTGGGAAATCATGAAATAAGGTTTTCTATGCTTATTTTTAAGCCAAAATCTATTAATTATTCCAATGTTATTATCTCATTGATCATCTTGATTAATTTATTTATAATTCATATCTTATGAACTACCATGATTTATACCATGACTCAAGTATATAAAATATGATTTTCAGGGTGAAATTTTCATATGTTAATATCAGACCCATATGCTAATGTTATTCTTATGATATTATCGATATCTCTGTTATTTACCCGTATTGGAAATAGTATATCATCCATTTTTATGTTTTATTCCCCAAGTAATGATGAATGGTTTTATTATTGGCATGTCTTAAAAGGGTTATAGATATAAAGAACATAGAGGATGAAAATGTAGTTGAACTATGGACAGATTTTTTACGATTCCAAGTTTCCATAGGCACTGGACATAAAAAAATATAATGGATAATTATGTTATGTAATTACGTTTTCTATATTATTATTTAATATCAATGTATGAGAAGTATGGTTCACCATAAACCACATGAAAAATGAATTTTATAATCTAAACTCGACTTGGTTTTTGATCCTACTAAGAAATTACAAATGGTCAGCCTTTTAGGGAATGTAGTGAGTAGTGATTGGTGGATTTTTTTAAAAATCTGTGATTTTGGGAGATTAGGTATATGAGTTATGTGAAATAAATTGTTTTTACTAGTGATGATTTTTAATACGATATGGTTCTATGAAACCTTCCTCCTCTATAGTAATGAATAAAATATGATTGGTGTTTGATTCATTTGACACACAAATTGGGTGTAGAAACCAATGGGTGCATATATTTCAAGATGGGGGTCTATGAACCCTTATTTAACCATAAATATTACAACCTAGGTTATAGTATTTCATTGAAATGTTTATTTAAGATATCAATCATGGTGTGAATTGTCATGTGGCGACCCTTGGAAATGTCCTAGATACCATGTTTTGATTGGTTAAATGACTAATATAGTTAGCCTTATGATGTTTTTTGGTATTCAAGTTGTGGAAAAAATTCTATGTGGATGTCCAGACACGGATCTACCTAAGAGAATATATGAATCACGGTAACATTATTTCATGATTTATTATCTCTTTTGTATAGTTTTCTAATGACTCATGGGTTATGATTGTCATGGGTAAAATGAGATAGTCAACTTGGATTAGTAATGAGATATGATGTATTAATAAATATATTATCCAATGGCTGGAGTGAACATATATTTTTTATATAAAAATAGACCTATGGGATCAATTTTAAACCTGAATGATTTCAGGGTTCCCTATTCATGGAAATTTGGGTACTGATAGTTTGAAAAAATACTAATAAAAGTGGTTATATTCGTTGGTTGGTTAAAAGAAAGACTTGTGTCAAAAGAGTGAGGTCACTAATCCTATGGTATGAATATCATCTCAGATTTGGTAGTGAAATTTTACTTATGGTTTTGGACAATAGTATCATGGATCACTAAGATGAAATATGCCCTTGAGTGGTGGGATATAAGCATAGATGTACAACAGATAGTGGGATATAAGTAGGTAAATTCTCATTGCTCAATAACTGGAAAAATACTATAGTGGAGATATCCACAGTAGTTCAATATGGGTACAAACATTATTTTCACTAATATATAACTAATATTATGGAGAAATGTATCCCTAGAGAACCCAGACTAGGGGGAATTATGGTATCAACATAGGATATTAGATACATGTGGCTAAGTTGTGTTAGGTAAATAGTGAATAATATTATATGTGTATCAGCCTATATATTTTATTTTGACTTATTAAGTTTGGATAAATAATGTATATGAGTTTTTGGATAAGGATTTAGTGGTTTTACAATGTATGAGTTTTAGAAAATAAATTGGTAAATAAATGTTACACCCCAACTAGAGAATCCCAGAGTTGGTGAATTAATATATTACATTGGCATGATTTCAAATTATAAAAGACTGAAGGACAATTCAATTTATAAATCATGTAAAAATATATTAAATTCATGATACCAATTACACATTGGGTAATAGGAAAATTAAAATATGATACATAATAAAATTAATTAAATAACACCCTTGAATGTTTGTTAAAATATTTCTTTTTCATAACATGGGGAAAGAAACATAGTAAGGATGATATAAAATTATCATTCAACGCATGAAAATATCAATAAATAATGAATCAAAAAGAATAAATTATCACGGAATGGTAAATAAATGATTCAATTCAAATAAATAGATAATGATAAATGAATATGTCATGTTAATAATCCAAAACACAATAAACATAATCATTAAACATATTAGAGAATAAATATATATATATATATATGTTGACCCAAAATATCATGTATAAATAATAACGAAAATATCTATGAAGAGAATTGATAACTATGGATATCTACATCATAACTCTTAGGATTCATGCAACGGATCTATTAGTTTCAATGCTACATGCAAAGAATCTAATGCTTTTAAGGCATCATGCCAAGAATCTAATAATTTTGAGGCTTCATGAAAAGAATATAATACTTTAATGTTTTTAGGCCAAGAATCTAATAAATTCAATGATTTATACCATTAATATAATAGTATCATGGATTTATTCCAATAATCTAATACTTTCAAGCTTACATTCCATGAATCTAATACTTTTGAAGTGAACACCCTAGGAAAAATGGTATATTGTTTTGAAATAATAACATCCATGAAAAATGATATGGATATTTATGTAAATATATAGGGAAAAAATGATTAAAATAAATATTTTTTCCATGATAATGTTTATAATCACAAAATGGTGTTATATTTCCATGATAACCACATAAAACATTCTTATTGAGAATAATATTTAAATATTCAAAATTTTCTCATACAACTTTGAAACATTTGAATCATAATATGCAGAAAAATTTGTAAATAAATGAGTCATAGAACATCATGATAATAACTGTATTCATTATATAACATGAAAACATTAGTATATAAACTACATAAAAGTGAATTGAAATATAATGAAAAATAAGTCTCAATGCAATGTAAATTGAGATGAAATTCCCTTCATATGAATCAAAAGACACAGAAGTGATAATCATCAAATTAAACATCTAAAAACAATGAAAATAAAATAATTAATGATGTAATACGTCAAAATGGGTAGTTGGTACACTCCATAAATAAATTAAGCGGTGAATATGACATTTATCTCGTGGATGTAAAAAGTGAGATGGAAATACCTTACCTAATCCTTATTTTTGTTGTGTGATCTTTATCCTCCTCTTAATGAGGTATCTTCTTTTGTTTTGTACCAAAATATTTTTTGTATTGTTTTCTATCAAATATTATGCTATAGTTTTAGGTTGGGGATTTTTGGAGACTATTTGGTTAGATTTTCGATGATCAAATATGTCTTGAGAGGTGCGACGAAGGGGTAGAGTGCTTACATTTTTATAGTAGAGGGGGAGTGGCACTTTTGTAAATACAAAAATGTATTCATTAATTAGTGGTTTAACTTAAATAATGTTCCTTAAAAATGAAAAAAATAATGGATTAAATAAGAATAATGGTCGATAAAAACCTCATCCAAACAAAAATATGGGAATTTTAAAATTTTGGTTACTTAACATCTAAGATTCCCCAGTTTTATCATTTTGTTTTTTATTAAAGAATCCGGATTTCAAATTTAAGAATTTTAAAAATTAAAATTAAATTAATGTTAGATTTATTATAAAATATTTATCCAATTATTTTTTAATATTCTACCTAATTTATAAAATAAATTTCCCTGGGGTTTTTGATAAAAATCTTAAAATAAGCACATCTGAAGTGATAAAAGGCTGCTAGAACCTAGACTGTGTTAACAAAGTTTTTATATTATATGGGTCAACATGTTTATTTTAAAATATTAATTGTTCCATTAATATGACATATTTAATATTTATTAATACTTAAAAATCACTTGGAAGGATATATGATTTTTATAAATTTTATTTCATCTAATAATATTCATTTATTACAAAATAAAAATAATGTCAATTTTGGCATTATTTATTTAATGTTTATTTTAAATTATCAATATTATATTTTAATTAAAATATATTAGGTTAATAGGTTATTAAAATGATCAATTCATTTACTTAATAAATAAAGAAAAAAAATCAATCAATTAATAGAACTTTAAAATTTTATAGTATCGTTTATTTAAGTTAATTATTAACTTAATAATAATTATAATGACGATTCCTAAGCATTTTATGTAACCAAAACATCTCTAAAAATTATTGATAAATTATTATGATCAAAATAACCAATATATATTAAAAATGATATTTATAAATAAATATATGATTTTTTTACATATCTCAAAATTTTATAAATGATAAATGTAGGGAAAGTTCCCTTTTTATCTTTTTCCTCAAATAATCTTGTATATAAGGAAAATCCATTCAATAATATCACGATAAATTTTATATTTATAAACATCTAGGTACATGCTAAAATTATTGGAATCTAATGGCTTTTGGAAAAGTTTCCAACTCATTTTGATCGTTAATATTAGTTTTTAGTCCCTTATTATGGTTAATTATACCATAATCACTTTAATTAATTTTAGTCACATTTACTAATCATTTTGGTAAGAATAATAATATGATATTATTTAAAAAATAATATCATTCTAATTACATTATTGTTTTTCAGATTTTCAAATTTCAAATAACAAAAGTGATAAAAATTAAGATTAATGCTAATCCCACGGACAGGGCGAAATGATGGGTTTTTAAAGTAGAAAAATGTTCAAAAGTTTGTTAAGTTTTTATATTCAATTTTAAAGTAAAATTGATTCAAATGAACATAACTGTATAAATTGATGTATAATTGATCTAATGTGACTCTAAAACAAATCTAAAATATAATTAATAATTAATAATTATTTAATTGAAAAATATATTTTTAACTAAATTGAGGTATTTTTCACTATTCATAAAAATTGAAGTTTCTCAGAAAATTCCCAAAAATTCACCCTAAGATAATTTGGAAATTATGTATTCAAAAAATGATTTTTACTGTAAAAAAATCATAAAAGTCTTAAAAATTAGTTTATTAATATCTTATCTATTAAAGGAAGGTAAAACTATGTCTTGCATGCAATAAAAGCTAATCTAGTGTTCTACGTAGCATAAGTTTAACATTGCGTGTAAAGCATGACAGCCAAAAAATTATATTTATTATAAAAGGAAAATATTTTAATGTATTGGTGTGTCGTAGGAAATTTGGTCAATGGAATGTTTTTAATTTTGGATAGTATGATGGCATATACACTAAAATTAATCGTTACTAAATGGATAATATATCAAGAAAGATTTATTAACTCAAGAAATTGATGATTAGTGGTTTCTCAAATGTTTCACATAATGATTTGTGTTCTTGTGTATGTGAGTAAAATAAAATATAGTACTTTAGTTTTATGGTTTGAGATGTTCATGGATTCCTTTAGGATTATGATATCACCATGATGTTTTCATATTTGGTCAGTATTGTTCTATTTGATCTATAATGAGTCATTAAACTCTCAATGTAATTGGTGAACCAAATGCTATTATTTATGATGATTGAGTTTTATTGCATGTAATTTTATTGAAACACATCATTTAAGGGATGAATTATGTACTTAATGGACTTGATCAACAACTGTTTTGGGGGATTTGATTATCATTGGGTTGAGTATGGTGGTGGAATGACAATAACAATCTAGATATTCAAATTTTAACACATGCATGTAATCCCATTAAGTGGTATGTATTTTGAGAGATATAAATGGATAGATATTAGGGGTGATATGTATGATCATTATTAGTTTTTTTAATCCCCACAAGTAATTTTTTGTAATATTTGTGAACATGGCGTACCAATGTTATTGAAACATGAACTATTTGGATTTTTTAGATTCAGTTTGGAATTAGTGATTATAAGAAAATATTATATGATTTAAAGGATGTTTCCTAAGACAGATTTTCAGTATAATATATCTAGAGTGGATTTAGATGACTTTTTTAAATTATAAATAGAGTAATACTCTTGCATATAGCCACCTCGTACCAGTTAATGGCAATATGGGGAGTGTCCCCTGGTCAAGGTCATCGAGTTGTTGGTTCCTTACACTGAGGTACTCAGTGAGGTACCAAGGGGCCATCTCAACTTCACCATATACCAGGTGGACTTCAAATCATTTTTTAAAAAACAAATCTGTTGAAATTGTCTATTCCTTAATAACATTTTTCAACCATCATTAAAATAATTCGTTTAATCTGGATGAGAAGATAATAGATCCACTATCCACCTCCATATGATTTCATCTAAATTTTAACATTTTAATCATGAAATTTTATAGTCATTGGTATGGTAATTTATTTGGGTTCTCATATCCTTTTCATCCTCTCTTAATCCATGTTTCTTAAAATTCCATTTTTTCGAATTTAGGGACATTATCACAATTTCAGGTTTAATTGTGTCACTGTAATATTTATTTTGTGTGTCGATGTGATAGGATTATAAGAGGGGATGATAACACATGGTTTAGAATAGTTCCATTATTTTCCTTTCTTTTAAATGATTTATTTTTTGGAATTAAATGTTTGAGGCAGTAATTAATGGGTGATTTATTATTAATTGTTTGAGATTCATTCTATAGTAGGTTTAATGGTATTACATGAGTTTTGCAGGGATCATTTCATGATATTTTTTTCATTTGAGGTTTCTAGGGGAATTTTTCACATTTATACCTAAACTAAAAGTGTATAATTAATTTAAACAATATTTTATAATTAATTTATAATTAATTATTGAACATACCTTATTTTTTAAGGGAACAATAGTAATGATGGTGTTTGATGATTTCTTGGTTGAGGATGGAGAGACAACACATAAGGTGATAACTTAGTGCATGAAGTATGTGGTCAGTAATATTTCATCTATATATTATGTGGAATTTACGATTTGATTTAATGTGAGGGGTATGTTGTTATGTGATATTAGATCATTTTTCAAGGGGGTTGGAGTACTTATATCACACAATTATGGAACAATAGTGATATGGTTGTGATTTTACATTATTCCTTTTGGACCTCTGTGTGGATCTATGACCTCATGGGAGTATACCTCAATTTTATAGAGTATGAAAATTAGAGAGATATGTGGGATCCAAAAACTACATATTATAAATAAAGAGTCATCAAAAATGGTTTCATGATGCACTTTCAATAGATAATAAAGAGATAATTGACCTAGGATTCTACTGGTATAGTAATTTTGTGTTTATTGACCAACCTTTGGGGTACCATGTCAAATAAAATGTGATGATAAGCATACTATGTGGAAATGAGTATATTATTACGTGTTAAAACTTAATGTTATATTTAGGGTGTATGACATATTGATGGATTCTAGTGATACAATCGATCATAATATGGAGATGATATAGGGGTAGACTAATTCAATGTTTGTTATAATATGAATTTTCCAGAAATTTTTTCAATGTTCTATTGAACCTTGTAGAAGACATGCATGTTAGGATCACTATTCAAGGATAAAGCCTAACATAGATATTCATGTGACATTGATGATGTTAAGGATGTATATATATAATGGATGTGTTTCTTGCTAGTAATTATTGTGGTATATGTGGTTTTGATATGCTACCAGTTATTCATTTAACTTACTGGAGGGTTGGATGTGATTCCAATCATACCCTTCATTGTATAGGGTTTGGGTATAGCTCCATCCAGGATTATTATTACTGTACAAGGTTTTTTATTGCTCTAACCATTTATTGTATAGGTAATTCGGTTGGGCTTAATGATAATTATCATCTTATTGCACATGTTTGGGTGTAACAATAACAATATACTTTTGGTAAAGTATATTGATTATACTATCATCCATTACTTTTTTAGGTTCCAGGTGGGATGCACTTTGCTGAGAATTATAGAGTAAAACAAGTATGATGTACTGCCTCCCTGATATTTAATTTTATGTAAAGTATGATATATTACCCATTAATATTGATTGATTATTATATTTTATTATATATTTTCCTTATGAATGAGTTTGTTTTAAAGGTTTTTCCTTATATAATGAGAGTATTTTTATGCGATGTTTCCACCCTATGATTCGATATGACTATGCTGGTTGTATTTCCATTTATGATTAGTGTTTTAAATTGGGATGCACTAACCCATGTGATTTTTTATTTTATATCGGGATTGATACCCATGTGATTAAATGTAACTTCCATGAGGGTCTAAATACCCATTAGACTAGTGATTAATTTCTTAATATGTGTACTAGAATAGTTTTAGTAGTTCTATAGAAAAAATTTAAACAGGTATAGGCCAAATTAGTTACGACTTGATGGTCTAGGTTGATTTTCAATGACCATAAAATTTGATTAGGTATTCATGTGTTATGTTTCAATAAAATAATTTTATTTAGTAAATTAATTCACACATATATTTGTTTTTATTGAGGATAAAATTTGTGGTATCATTCATAGTTTTATGCTCACACCCTTCTTGTGCATCTTGTGGAATGCATATATCTTTTTTATAGCTTGAATTTCTTGATGTGTGTTCTAATATAGGTGACTGGGATAAAAGATAATTTTAGATAATTAGAGAAGGATTTGATCCAATTATGGGGATAGTGGCTAGGACTCAATTTTATTTTATTTCTCATCTTTTATTATCACATTCTATACAATCATTAAATTATTATATTTTAATTTTTTATATGATAATTTTCCAATATGTGTTATGTTTTTTATATTATAGTGATTTTATTTCTTATGGATATCCAAAACCCTTAAATAATTTTGATATAGTTATATATATAACTTACTTAAAGATGTTATAATTATTTGATTATTAAGTATTAATATTATATAGAGGTTAAATTATTTTTACATCACTTCATTTAACCCTCCCCTAGATGATATCCTCTAAAGTATGCGATGTTGTTCCTAATGTCTTGTGAAATCACTTTTTTGTCACTATTAGGGAAATGTTTCCCAAACGTTATAGTTCATCACTGATAACTAATTTATTCCCTTCAAAATTCATCATGTATAATCATTTATATATATCTAAAACAGTGCTCATGTAGTGGGTGAGTATAAACATAGTAATATATTCCCAATACTTTAACAAAATTCCATTCATGAAAAATTTCAAAATTAAATTTTAATAAAAAATGTTTCTTCAAGATATTTTAAAAAAGAAAACTTTTGATTTAAGAAAATTGTTCCAATACCAAATGAATTTTGTTAAACTTATTAAAAATTTTATAAATAAAATAATTCATTGAAATTAAATTCTAAATAATTTTATTTTATCTAAATTAATAAATACTCATATCTAGTAAAACAGCTATTTTTCCCAATTGACTGAAGATTTCTCACTATCAAAATTTTTTGGAAAATATATTTTTTGAAAAAAAACATTTCCCTCTAATGATCAAGGTAAAATTCCCATTTTAACAAATCAATTCCCAATTCTTATGATTATATGTTCATAACCACATAGAAAATAAATTTTTCACATTCTTACTACTATCTAGCTTCACTAGGGTTTCAATCAATATTTATACATCTAAAAATCGGACTATATTTACTGTCAGCATTTATACACATTTATATTTATTTTTCACTCTCCACAAAAAAATTATAAAACATTCCTCATAGAAATATGATGATTCATAAATGTTATGACCAAACAAAATTTTTTACTAAATAAATCAATATAATATTTTATGTATAACCATTTTAAACAATATAACTCAATTATCATTTAAAATTAAAATCTATCTGTCCAAAAATATTCCTAGTCGAATACCTAGTTTAAATTTTAATTTAATCACATTGATATCATCAAAAAATTACAAAAAAATCCTTGTAAAATCAAATCCACTTTATTGAAAATATTATCTATCAATTATTGATTTATTTTTATAAAAAATATTATAAATAACTAAATTCCATAAAATATAAATTATACAAAAAATCATTTTTCATACATTAAAAGTTCACACAACTAAGAAGTTTGAATTATTAATCACCCATAATTAATTATGGGGAAAAAATTAAAAAAAATAATATGACATATAATTAAACAATACAGTCATTTTATTTCAATAAATTCTCCAAAATATTTAATTTTATACAATATAAATTTATCATCACTATGTTATTATTTTTAGAAGATCAAATAATTAAAATAGTGACATTTAGAGATTCAAAACCCTAAGAAATTTTCAAGAGGTAATATTTTTTCCATTTATTTGAAATAAAATCATTATTGATCAATAATGGATCAAACATTAACTACTAAGAAGTATGACCGTCATCCAATATAATAGTAAAATGAGAATATAAATTATGGGATTAAAATGGGTTTTAAAACTCAAATAAATGTAATAATGCATAATATGCATAATTAACTTAACTATGTGTATAACCATTCAGTTCTATTGGAATCAAAATTCAAAATATATGGTTAGGTTAAATGGTTATCCAAACCAGAAACCTATTAATGACAACATCATATTCCTCTAAATACTCAAATAAAAAATTATGAAATTGTGAAAAAATAAAAAATTAATAAACCTACCAAATCTATGGTAAAATGATTCTCCCCACTATAGAGATTATCAGCATTTAAATGTCACTAGGTAGTTTTATCGTTTTATTACTCTATACATTAATACCATATATTTAACTCTCTCTCAACCCCTCCCAAGTCTCATCCTTGATCATCGCATGCTTCCACAACACTAGTACTGATGGAATCCTTCATCAATTAATGGGTTTTTGTTTTTTATCCATAAAATTAATTAGTCTTTATATATAGAAAAAATAAAATTTAACTTTCCAACCTAGAAAATTAAAAAGTCTACTATTTATTCTTGATACTTATTCAATTGGTAAATTGAAAAACACTACAAATTTTTAGATAATGACATAAAGAATCCAATATATAATTGACTTCTTTGATTTATTGATTGATTTTAAATGACCACATAGACCATTGAATCAATATAGCTTATTTAAAAATCCACATATACCAAAATCATGGAGTGAAATTCAAAAATATATTTCATATAATTAAATGTACCATAAGAATTGACAAAAGATTAAAATAATACATATACTAACTCTAAGGTGAAATTCTACTCTTTTGATTAATCGTAACTTTTTCATTTGTTTACTATCGTTAAATTATCCCCACAAGATAATTCTGACCAATGTAAACCAAATATAATTGTGATTTCCATGAATGAGAATATAGTGTTTAAACATTTCCCATAAAAATCCATGAAAACATTCTGTTAAAATAAACGAATTACATTAACAGATGATGATCCACCTAAGACCCCCTGAAATCAAGGACAGAGACTCAAATCATATCCTGAAAACCTGAGACAGTACACTCGTCATGTCCATTCATTTTAGGATGATATGTTATTCATATATTTAGCTGTAAATCTTCATCATAGACCACAAAAATGGGACCCAAGTAGTATAACCTCATTAATATATACATGCCTCCCCACATATAATTGTCTCTGAACTCATGGTATGTTCTTAGAACATTCATGGGGAGAATATTGAATCTAATGGGGCCTAAGGATCATGTCCAAATTCTATTGTAAACATGGAATGATCCATTCCTATATTTACATCCAAATATACCTATAGAAATAATACCTGGATCCCAAAAGACCCCCATAGTCCAAAATAGATACAAATAAATCTATCTACCTCATTACAAAAATATTGTATAGTAACAACAAATAAAAATTGGATAATAGGCATCATAAATTACAAATAACACATTTTCCAATACATAATAAATAATAAATAAATAAACACTATCCTATAGAAAAACTCACATGATAAAACCTAACAAAACTCCTATATTCATATCTTACTAGACATATTCCTTACATCTATATCATAGAGATACCATTTTCCTAAGATAAATCAAGAAAATATACCAACATAAATCAAAACCCATTTCGTATCTATGGGATGTGGTGATTCTAATGGCAATATATGATTCCTTAAATTCTCAACAATTCTGAGTATTATAGTGATCAAGTGGATGTGAGTGTAATAAAAATTTTACAAGTGTGGAAATGCATGTGTAATTCACCCATATAAAATCATTTCACAAAATTCACGTCAAATACATATGTCAGGTCTTTTTATATCAATTAGACTAACTCAAAGATATACATACCTACTTCAGAAAGTTCTTAAATTAATCTAAATATGATACACCAACCACTAATGGGGACTGAATCCTACCCCAAAACGTATATCACATTATCATACCTACATCGACCTATGACATAGTTCCCCTATGAAAATAATGTAATCGTCCTAGCCAATATAATCACCTTCAGACATGGCATAACTACACTCTACTAAGACAACATATTTTAGAAACTCAATGGAAAAGGCTTTCTAGTAATCTATATCCTAGAGATAATGGTGTGTCTCTACCTTTCTAGGAAACCCTCAACTAGATCTATGAAACACCCTGCTAGGAAAACACAATATTTGATTATAGTGATGTTACTCTCTCATACCATTCATCACATAATATTAGTTTAGGTTTGTGACTCTCCCCTATTAGACATCATATCATTTGATTCCATGGGTATGAATCTGCCTTACCATGGATTGAATTATCTGGATCCTAGGATCATTTTAAAGGTATCCCAAACCATATAACATCCAAATATGAGGGTAATTTCCAAGGAAACATAAAATATGGAACATTTGGATACAATTAATTTTTCCAAAGAATCTAAAACTATTAGATATATACATATTGATGGTATTATATTCCCCTAAAATTGCCTCATAGGATCATGTATGACAAGGGTTTTATATATTCTTGAATCCATCCTATATATGCATGGTTTTCCAATTAATTTCATGGAAATCCCATCAACATGAAATCAATTTCATTCTCACACAAAAAAAACATATTCTAATGAAAAACTATTAATCATAAATACCCATATCTAAAACTAACACTCTCTAGGGTCAACATGTTGCTGGGAAAAAATAGGGGTCCATATGTGACATCCAAATACAGACAGAAACATGGGTTCCTTAATCAGTATCACGTTTTCTAGCTTAATCCATTATTTCGAGGATTAATGTATATTAACAATTGATAGTGTCCTTCTAACAAACATATATATTTTAAGGGTATTTCCCAAATACCCATATCAACTACCACTTCATCAATATAAGATATCTCTCACTAGGATACACACAATACTTGTATCATTATGCATAAAAAATCCAATGGAAATTAAAAATATGGATCACAATAAAGAAATCATGTTTTAGAAAAATAGCTCATTGTCTAAATGAGGTCAAATAGAAAAACAAATAAACTAAATTGAAGACCCTTAATGGTATACATTAGAAACCAACTTAAAATCCCATATAAAAAAAATTTTAAGTATTCATCACATTCAATTTAAATCACAGTAGCACCTTAGTCAAATATGATTTAAGAAATAATTAGAGAACCATCATATCTTACTTAAATTTCATTTCAAAACCCATTTACAAAATCATCCATTACCATTGAATTTATTATTTAAAATAATAATATTATTAAAATAATATTTTAAAAATAAAAATTATTTTTAAATTTAGTCCCAACACACACAACCAGTAAAACAATAAATAGGGACACTATCATTCATTCAACCAAGGTACCACCATCGAATACCTTAGAAATATATACAGTCCATGTTGACTATTTAATCAATCTAATCCCATCCAAATGTTATAGTAGAATCACACCAATATTTAAATTTTTAGATAGATATAATAACGATGGTATAGAAGCATAGAATCTCTAAGTAACTATGATATATAATAATTAAAAGTCTACCCTCCTTAATCAAGCCATCTTAATTTTTAATTAATAGAACAATCACTATTTCTTAAGCTCATATAAGCTCAGAACTCAAATATTGGTAACCTATCTCAAGACAAAACACATTAAATAGGTAATTATAACATTTTATTATCAAATATCCTATATAAATAAATTAGATTAACTAATTACATGTAATTTAAAAAATTAAAACAATTAGAAATAAAACCTAATAACATACCGAGCCACAACCGCTCACTAAAACCTTACTAAATTTGGTGAGTTTAATTTCATAAAAATACCCAATCGAAATAAAAACTACTAAATAAAATAAATTAATAATTTATTATTAATTTAAAAATGATTCAATTGGGTATAATTTACAAATAACTCACCAGGAAACCGTGTCGTACTAAAACTATGACCTCCCACTCGTAGAAGAATTGTGAAAATGTATTGACCCATACATTTCATAAATAGATATTTTATCTTAATATATTAAAATTAATTATATTACATAATTATCCTCACTATAAACATTTAGGTCCAGTTCCATTGGAATCAAGGACACAAAAATTATTGGTCCATAGGTAAACTACATCTAAACCGACCATGTTCTTTATATCAAAAACCCTTCATAGACTTGTTATACATAAATAAGTTTCATATAATTGGGATGAAAACATAATAAGCAGCCGGTTCTGTTTTTCAGTAAGGATAATCAATGAAGATATTAATAATCTCAAAAGAATAATGTGAGAAAATTTTATTATTTTAACATCTAAAAACTAAACCTTGCATATCATAGACTATAAACTTGATCCATGGAATAAATATTTGAAATTTATAATATATGAATCATAAAGAAATAAAATAACATGATTTGAGAGATTATAACATTGTAATAAGACATATATTTTGGCATACACATAATAATTGAAAACCTTAGGTCATATAAACCCATTTATATAATCATAATATGTTGTTATTGGGCTATCCACACATATTCCTTCTTTAGGGCTTGGGTAACCTCTTTTGTACCTTATTTATGGCTTTGCATAACCTCCTCTGTATCCTTTGAGTTCCCAAAATGTTAGTAATCACCCAATGAATTTGAGGGAGATATAAGTCCCACCCATCACGTAATGAAAATCATACATTTGTGTTCTATTAAATCATAAAAAATCACCATAACCAAAACCATGAAAATAAATGTCTTTCATAAACATTATGTCATTATACTTATAAAACATCCAAATAAAAAATATATATATTTTATCATTGAATAAAATCCATTATATTTCTTATATAAAATGAAAATATGTCATCTTATATGGAAATAAAATTTTAAATATAACATGGAACATTTCCTGTGGAAAATCCCATTTCCATTTTCAAATCACTTATTTTATGAAATTGAAAAATTATAATAGAAAAAATTATTTTAATATAAAATTTTAAAAATGTAAATGAAGCATAAAATAAAATATTATTTATGATGGTAGTAAAATCCATTCATTTCGTAAAATTTAAAAAAAACATTCCTTTCACACCATTTTATAAATTTGGGAAAGGTACATCGCTCGAAAAATCGTAATATGGTTTCTTTCAAAATATTTATTATGAAGTAAACAATGGGTAAAAATGAATATAAAAAATAATAGGTGAATATTAAAAAATATATATCTTTTTTAACATGTATATGAAAGATAAATACACCCAATCAGAGTCTAAAAAATAATCAATACTGAATATTTATGTTATTATGAATGAAAAAACATACCTTAAGTTCATCTTAACAAAATATAACACTAAAATTCAGTATAATATATTTAAATTTAATAAAATTCTATAAAAATAAATTTTAATACTTATAATATCATATATGATCCATTTATATTATTATAACACCCTCTTTTATCATAATTCTTTATTAAAATCATCATTTCCTGGTGATAACTATTTTGTTTATCATGAGTATTTGAATTTATTATTTATTGTTAATATATATTTATCTTTGTTCCATAAAGTAAATAAAATTAATCATTATAAATATATCATATATTTTCATTATATTCATATTTAAAATCATCTAAAAAATGTTATATATAGAAATAATAAATTACACATTTCATTGAGACGGTGGGGAATACATACGCATGAATGCTATTTTCATTTTTTGAAGGATAAAGAAAATGAAATGTTAATATTAAATAATCATTAAAGTATCATTAATATATAATATATTTCTTATATATTCACCAAATTAATACACAATACCCACTGTTTAAAATATAAATTTAGGAGTCACATCGATTCATGGAAGTTGTAGTCCACACGTATGCAGGAGCGATGATATCTCTACCCAAAAATTAAAAAAATGTGAGAAGAAAGATAAAATAGTTTCATTAAAATGCTATAATAAATTCATAATTATCATATATACTCATTAAACCCTTCATGACACCCATACATAAAATATGGTGATGAAAAATGAATTGTATCCTTATGTGGAAATTGTAATAAGTATGTATGACTAAGATATATATTCACTTACCATTTTATTAGAATGAGGAATGAATATGGGGGGTTTAATAATCATGGAAATATTTAAATATACTTATAATATATAATTTACGAATTTAAGGTAATTAAAACAGATTTAGAAGAGGTATAAGAAGAAATAATTTGAAATAGGTAAAGTGAGACGATTACCTCTTCTTAAGGGGTCCTCCATTAGATCCTTCCTTAATGAACCTAAGGATGGAATTTTGAGGATAAAAAAACATCTATCACATGTATAGTGGTGTCTAGGATGTAAATGGGTAGGTTTTGGTAGATATATAAGTATAGATATTGTGTCAAGAAGTGAGAGAGTAGTTACCCATTTGTAATTGATGTTAGGGGAACTTTTGGAATTTCTCTAAGGATTAATATGTAATAAATTAATTCTCTAGCCATATGAATAAAACTGTAATTTTATTAGAAGAAACCATATGATAGTTGTTTAATAACATCGACCAATATAATTTCTTCCTGTTTTAGTTTAATTATAAACCTTATCATTTTTGTTAACCCATAGTTAACACATTTTAATTTTATCTATCATAACATATATTTTTAATATTAAAGAGTTGTAACTTTTAATTATAAGATAATAATTGAAGAATATATGTTATATTTATGATATGTTTTACTATATGACATCTAAATTTTCTTATTTAAATATATTTATTATTTTTAAACAATTTAATAAAATATTAATTTGATAAAATATAATTATTGTTAATTTTGAAACTATTCATTTAATTTAACATCAAATAAATCAAGAAAATTTGGATATTCAATTATTATTATTTAAAACATCTTAGTAGTTCCTATAGATCCTTAATGTTTCCCAGTCACATTAATTAATTAAAATTATATCAATTTTAATATTTCTAATATCATTTATTATATTTCTTTATTATGTGGAGAAATATAGCATTGATGTGGCATATGAAAATATTGTCATTATATAATAATATAAAATTTAAAATAATTTTATATTATGAAAATAATTTTATTATAATAAAAATAAATACATATATGCATTTATAAATTACTTTTTCCACTATGTGGACACATAAGATATATTAAAAACAAAGACAATGACATTTTGTATCTTTGTTCTTATAAATAAAATATAAGTACTTTCTAAGGGAGATATTCCATTAAAAAAATAAATTTCAAATATAAGGTATTAATTTTAAAATTAAATTAATATTTTTTGAAATATTATGAAAATTAATGGATTTATCACTTCTTTTTAATCCAAAAAAACTTAATTTACCCTTTACCAATGTGATAAATTTTACAATGGTTAATATTTATAGTAACCAAAAATAAAAGCATCATTATAAACAAATTTGAACCTACTTATTCTAAATATATAATTATTTTTATATAAATGAATATATATTAATGTAATAAATTAATTTTAATGTAAGCGAGGAAATTTAAACATCATTGTCTTTTTAGAATGCAATATATTTTTAAGAAAAAAACTAGACATATTCTTATCCAACTAATAAAAAAACATAAATGTTTAAAAAATATTATCAACAATATAGTATATAAATTTCATTAATTTTTTTACCAATATTTATTAATTTTATTTCTTAATAAATTTAATTTTGTGCATAAAAACATTTTTTGAAAAAAATATCATATTTATTTGAAATTAATTTTTGTTTTAAATTAATATTCATTGCTAACTAATTAATTAAATTTATAAATGTTCATACCCTATATTTTTTATAATTTCGTTATTGCTATTTATAACCATAAATCCAATGATAATATGATAATGGATATATAATATTTTACTAATGTTACATGATTTGTCTAAACACAATGTTTCATGTTATGCAAGCTATCGAAGACATACAATTATTTAAAGAGTAATGTTTCAAAAAATCTTAGGGTGTTTTATTTTACCCCCATTAAAATCAATTTTATCATAAAAATTCATCACTCCTATATAAAAAATGGGATATGTTTGTTTCCATACATCCTGGGGTTCTTATTTTTATCTTTAAAATTTATGATTTCTCAAGAGAACTTTTAAAAAGTGGGTAGTATTGTTCCATAGTAAATTATTCATATGATCCAATATTTCTACACGTTTTTATTCATAAGAATGATATTTTTTCCTTTGTTATGACCTCAATGTTTTGTAATTGGTAAGGATCAAGTATGTACTTCCTTATGAATGATACGTGGATCATAAATTCAACTTAAAAGAGATTAAGTAGAAGGGACAATTATTAATCTATTGTCCAAACATGACCAAGAACATTTAAGGGACCAATGTACATAGGTATTAAGTTTACCTTAATTATAAATCAAATAACGTTATCACATTGAGTTATTTTAGGAATACATTCTAACCAAATTCAAATTACAAATCATGATAATTATTTTAAAAATAAGTTTCATGTATACTCTTGGATTCCATTATATATTGTTAAATGGATATGTCTTTATATATAATTAACTCACTTAGTTTAGGTCCTAATATGATTCTTTATCAAACATCATCTTATAACCATTAATTTCAAAACTTAAATTCATAGGGGAATTCATAAGGAGACTAGTGAATGGTCAAATTTATTATATTATTACAGGAAAACTCCGCTTAAGGAATCTGGAGTTCCCAACCACCTTTGACATCCATAAAAATATCTCAATGTATCTTCTAGGTCATGAATAATTCTATCAGATAGGTCATATGTCTGATGATTTTATAATATTATGAAACATAACTCTATATCCCAAGTATTTTTGAATATTCACTTGTATATTGAGGTAAATATCATATTCCAATCAGATATAATTGATTGTGGTACTCCAAAAAACCATACTGCTTACATAATGTATATTTAGGAAATATTATCCAGATATAAATATTCTCTAATAGAACAAATGTTTGATAATAGTATAATGTGATCAACTATAACCCATACACCATCAAACCCTTTAGATATTTGTAGAGTGTGAAGAAAAAATAAATGGTGATGTTTTAAGTTATCTGTACTGGTATGCATAATAGTTGTAACATCACCTTAGACATATATCTCTCATTCTTAACATGTTGAAATTCCATGATCTGGGGAAAAACTCTTTAATATTTCTCTTCTTACCATCCACCAAAAATAATCTATTAAATCTCTATACATCCTCTTAATTCTATTATGAATAGAGAATGATGAACTATGATCCACATCTGTCAAATCCTTCTTCAAATCTTTTAACAAAGGTACACATACACATTTCATGAACCAAATTATTCCATCACAATAAATATTTAACTCTAGAATATATCTAATAATTACTTTCGGCTCTACATATTCCAATTATGCATCTTTAATCTTCAATTTAATAGATGGTTTAACACGCATTTGATCTAGATAATATCCCTTTATTTACATGATGATTTATATCTACATACATTAATAATCCATATATGTTTAATATTTTTTAACCTCATCATAGATAAGATAGAATGATCAAATCCACTAAGAGAATCTTCTTGCTTATTCACTTTTCCATGTTTGTAATATATTTATTAGACATAATCATTAATCTGATCCAACCATTTTCTTATATAAATGTTCATATATTTTTGAGTGAAAATATTTATTAATAATTTTTTATCACGAAATCTGTCACACCATTATCCATATATATCATGCTTATATATATTTAATGTAAAAAATACCCAATATAACTCTAAATCCTGAGTTCGTTGATAATTTTCATGGACCTTCATTGTTTATTTTTCATAAGATATAACCATATAGTATTTCATGAGGAAGTATCTAATTACCTTCTTTGATGCATCACTATTGATTAAAAACCCTTCTCTACTGAAGGTTAGAGTAATCCAATGTTCGCTTACTATCCTTCTCTTGAATTACTTATAACATTAATCACAATCACTCTTCCAATCGAACATGGATCCCATGACAGTTAACACGGTGAGTGGATTTTATATCCAAGAAAACATATCTATAATTCACTAATAATATACAACAAGTACTAGAAAATCATGGCTCTCAATCACAGTGGTTATTTTGGGCCAATGTTAAATAACATATCTCTTTGAAGGTTCTACTGACATACACTCACATGATATTTTATGTCCTATGCATAAATCATTATGATTCCAAATTTCACACTTGGTAAATTTTTCATAAGCTTTATCCTTCTTTAGGGACTTCATAAAAATTCTCAAATGATCTTAACTCTCTTCCATACACTTTTAATAGGGAATAATATTTTCTATTAATACTTCCATAAACTGATCAAGGTAATATCTAGAGAATCAATTCATTCAATCGCTTAAGATACTATGGGTATTAGTATGACAAAAAGAATCACTATAAATTCATAGTGTCCATTACATGTTTGGAATTCTATATTGGTTATATCCTCCTTATTGAACATTAGTTAATGATATATAGAATGATGATTGATCTTGGAAAATTATTTATCTCCCTATAGTTTTCAAAACTAGTCACTAATTTGGGGTAGCGAGTACTTATTCATAATATTAATCTTTTTAAGTTCTATATAATCAATATATATCCCTATTAATCAATATATCTTCTTATAAAATAAAACATGTGCACCCCAAGGTGACAAACATGACCAAATTAATTCCTTTTCATTATTTTTCTTCATTTTCATCTCCATTTCATGAAAATTTATCAGGGACATTGAATATATTGTCTTGGAAATAGGAGTTTCACCATATATGATTTCTAATGAAAGCTCAACATCACTATATAGAGGAAGAACATGATATTATTCTAAAATGACATCAAAAAACATCTACTTAAAAGGAATATCTTCAGAGTTGATTTTCTCCAATACCATTTGAGATCAATTTCAATTTTGAATAAGAATAAAGATCCATCAAAAGATGTTATTTACATTAGAAGATCTTATTTGACATCACACTGATAGATGATGATAGGTTGTTTTATAATATCAAATGTTACTTCTCATCCATTTTAATTTATTTTTTCTTTATGTAGACAAATAAAATCTATTTCGAAAATAAAATTGAGATAAAGTATTTATAGAATAATAAGATTTACCAGAAGCACATTCCCTGAATCTTTAAATGAATAAGAATCATTGAAATTTGTATAAATCACCATAACATTAGATGTTTTTACTTCTAATTCAACAACTAATCATTGTGATGATATTGTGGTTAACATAGATAATTCCTTACAAATAAATGTGTGGATAGATCTAGAATAAAATAAGACATTAGTAGTTCTAGGATGGATGATATGTGTACCTTTTACTACATCATTATCACACACTTCATCCTAAATAATAATCACATGATATTTCCCTTTGTCACTAGTATTAAGAGGTTGTTGACAATGATAATTTTCATTAAAGTTCAAATTTGGGCACTAGTTGGCATAAAGACCATTATTCAATAATTTTGAACAATATATTGTGTGAGGTTTGTTCTACCGGGATTTCAATTTATCTCCATCATAAAATAAATTCATCTTATAGATTTTTTATTCAGTCACATGATAGTCTTTATTTCCATAAAACACAATATTGTATATTCCCTTGAAACTATTTCTCTAATTTTTCATTACACATTTTGAGCATAAGTGCAGTCTAATTTTATTCTCCATAAGTAATTTGTAATTACATTTTATTTGTATATGTATATTCTTATAAAATCCTTAACATTTATGGATAAATCTAACATTCATTAACAACATGATAGAACATCACAAAATTTCATCCTGGATATTGAACTCCCTTAAGAATTACTTACTTTAGAGACATTTTCATTATCCACTAAAAATATATAAATATTACATTTATGTTGGAAAATAATACAATATCTGTAGATAGGACGTGTTTTAAAATTTTCCCAATATATACAATCTAATTAACCATAATTTTGTTTCAATATGATGATTTCCATCTGCATTTATATGTGAATAATATGGGAGAAATACGTATTGAAAAGTATGGTCTGAAACTCATCCCACTCTATTAGGTCAATTTTATCATGGTTTTCCTTGTTCTATTTAGTATTCCACCATTTATATGCTTCACCTTCCAAAAAAATCATGTTTTAAAAACTGAATAATGAAAAATATTATTCAAATGGTACAAATCCATTGTTCAAAAACTAAGAGATCATTTCACCCACTAAAAGAAGGTGGGTGTTACCTCTTAAATTACTCAACATAAATTATGAACTCTCTTTCTCCTTTAGAATATCAACTTGATTCAATGATTTTGATTGTTTATTAAGCATATAAAAAATAATTTTCATTTCTTCTACCATAACACTCAGTTTATCATAGATGTAAAAATTTGTTTTACCATAATATTTATATTTAACGTGATTACTCAGAGTTCCAACCATTGAATAAAAATGAAAATCATAGTGTGAGAAACAATAATAATAATGGGAAACCACATAATATTTGTGAATTATTTATGATATGTATAAATATTTATACCTTGGCATATGAAATATTAGGTTTAACTAATGTAATTCATGATAATTACCAAAAAAAATTAGTATTTTATCCTATGAATAGCCTTATCCCTATGATTCCTACTAATGTTTTCTAAAACTATTTTCCAAATATTAACTTAAAATTTTTCTGACACCAACTATAATGGCCCATAGTTTAAATACATAGATGTTAAATATTAATTGATGAATATTAAATATAAAACATTACAATATATTCAAGAATATTTTAGTTCTATTGATTTTGGAAACATGGGAAAAAAAACTTCTTCATAGGTGAATTACAACTTCTATCCCTAAGTTATTTATATCAAGAACCCTTATAATGCATATGATACATAAAACCATTCATTAAAACATAGGCAATATATTATAATAAATCTTGATCTCATTTTCATAGTAATGATAAACAAGCTATATATCAATAATCAGATAAGAATAATATGATCCTAAGGGTGTGAGAAAAAAATTAAAAACCACACAGAATATCATAGATTATAAACATGATTCATGGAATAAAGAATGATATTTTATAAGATATGAATCATAATGAAATATAAAAATATGATTCCTGAGATAAAAAAATTGAAATAATATATATATATATTGTGTCAAACACATAAGGATATAAAACCTTATGTCGTGGATTCCCACCTTAACATTTATAACATGCTAAGCTTAGGCTAACCACCCATGTATCAACTTTAGACTTGGTATAACCTCTTATATATCCTATTAGAGTAATTTTATAACCTTCCATGTACCCTTTATGCTCATAAAACATTAATAATTACCAAATTAATTGGAGCAAGGTATAGTACCTACCTATAACGTAATTAAAATCATAAATATGTGTGATGCTAAATAATAAGACACTAATCATATTAGAACCCATGAAAATAAATGGGTTTCATAATCATTGTGTCATTATATTCATAGACCATCATAGTAAAGATTAAATTTGGTAACATTGAATTATATCCCATTAAAAGCATAAGTAGGATCGATGTATTTCATCTAATTTGGAGAATTATTCGAACAGAGAACTTGGAATATATCTTCTTGTAAATTACCATTCCATTTTAAAACCATTTTTTAAATGAAATTGGACAATTTTAAAGTGAAATAGTTTTTTTGATAAAAACTTGTAAACAATTAAAATAATCATTGAATCATTTATTAGCCATGATGGTGGGAAAATATGTTCATTATGTATATATTAAAATACATCCTTTTTATATTCTTATAAAAGCATAAAGGGAAACTTTTTTGTAAAATGAAAATAATATTATTTTAAAACCATTTTTTATAAAGTCAGAGTTGGGATGAAATGGAATTGAAATATAATAGGTGAATAATAGAAAACAATTTCTAGAAAAAAGTGTTATAAAAAATTATAAAGGTGAAAAATAATCTCTAATTGATACTTAGACATAATCAATCCAGAATATTGATGAGATTGTGAAAGAAAACACTTAACTCAACATCACTTTTATTAGAAAGAAAATTAAATTCATACATAAAAAATTTAAATTTAATATTTTTATATAGATGATTCATTTTCATATATATAATATTATATATGATCTGTTCAAAACATTTTCACACCCCCTTTTATCAATAATTAAATATTAAAATCAAAATTTTCTAAAGTTAAATTTTTTTTATATTGTGAATTTCAGTATAATAGTTGTACTATTTATATATTTTTACTAATTATATTACATAGAGAATATTAATCATGATATAAGTATTATATATATTTATTAGATTTTTATTTATATTCAAAAATAAAATTTAGTGATTGAAAAATTAATTACACCATTCGAGGAGATGGTATGTCATACATTTGTATGAACACTATTTTCATGTTTTGGGAGGATATAATGAAAGAAACGAAAATATTAATTGAACTTAATTGGATCCTTATTATATCATATATAACATATATAGTCAAAAAATTCTATTTCATTACTATCCATCTAAAATACAATTAAAAAATGAATCACACTACTTCATGTAGGTGGTAGTCCAAAAGTACCCACAAATGAAGTTGTTGTTTTACAATTGTAAGGATTTCATGAAGATATATATGATATTATAGTTCAAGATTTATAATTACTTCATAAGTATCATATATAAACATTAATCAGACAATGATACCCATTCATAAAATATAGTGATGAAAAAAATTATACCTTTATGTGGAGACGGTAAGTAGTACATATGCATGAGTAACTTATGCACTTCCCATTTGATTCAAAAAAAGGATTATTTTTTTGGATTATTAATAATAATAATTTTTTTATATATTTAGGTTATTTATTTTACCATCTTATTATAAATATAATATATTAAGAAGTGGTATAAGAAGAATTAAATTGGAATTGGTCTAGTAAGATGATTAACTCTTCTCGAGGATACCTCTCTTAGATCCTTCCTTAAGGAAACTAAGGTTTTTCTTTTGAAGATACCAAAAACTATATGAACCTTATAAATATATTTTTAAGACAATAATTCCCAATTTTTTCTTTCTAAAAATATAATAGCGGTATAATGTGTTGATAGAGGAGGTGTCCATTTATAATTGAGGTGAGTTGCACTTTTAGATTTTCTCAATATTTTAAATTTTAAAAAATACCATTCTCAAAACACATTCCTAAAATAATGATATAGGTTCAAATATAAGATAATATAGCGTTATGATACCGTCATCCAATATAATTTGAAAAAAACTGAATGTAATTTTAATCAATTTTATTTTTATTATCCCAATGTTATGAAATTTTAATTTAACTAAGGTTATTACATTTTATACATTTAAGGGTTGTAATATTTAATTATAAGTTGGAAATTTGACCAAAAATGGACTTTTAATTACATTTTATACCTTATAATATACATTTTGTCTCATTTAAATACTATTTTTTGTTTTTTAAATAATTTAATAACATATTAATTTGTAAAAAATATCATTATTTGAAATTTTGATATTATTAATTTAATTTAACAATAAACACCTCAAATAAAAGGAATATAATGGAATATAATACTTAAAAATATACACAATATTTCATATATATATATATATATATATTTCATGGTTCATATTAATTAATTCTAATTATAAAAAATTTATATTTCTAAAATCAATTATTATATTTTTTATTAAATTTAGACATATTGCATCAGTGTTTCAGAAGAAATTATTGTAAATATATAATTAATAAGAATATAAAATAAATTTATATAATGATAATAATTATATTAATCCTATAATAAACACTTATATTCATGACTAACTTACATTCTTCTCTATTTTGACAAATAAGGTATATAAAAAACAAAGAGAGTGACATTTTGTAACATTATTTGACATAAATTATATATATGTAATTTTCATGGAAAAATATAGATTAAACAACTCTATTTATAATATGAGTTATTAAGGATATAATTAACATCATAAAATAATAATTAGGATGAAAAATTATGTCCTTATAATTTATTTTTAATCCAGATTTACCTGATTTACCATTTATTAAGGTGATAAATGTTACCATGATTAATGTTCATATTCCCACAAATTAAAAATAAGCTATTTTAAAAAATTAAACTATTAATTATAAATATATAATTTATTTTATATAACTAAATACCTATAAATTCAACTAGTTAATTTTAATTTATGTGAAAAATGAGAGAAAAACTATTTTTTAGAAAAAATATATATTTTATGACAAAAATTGGATTTTATCCTTTCTTATTCATAATTTTTTAAGCATGTATAAATCATTTGGTAAACTAAATAATAGATGAATTTCATAAATATCATACACTAATAATTGTAAAATTAATTTATTAATTAAAATTCAATGAACAAACAAAAAATAAATTTTTAGAAAAAAAACATCACTTCTATTTTCCAAATTTATTGATTTAAAATAAAATAATTTGATAACTAATGAATTAATTTAAAAAATTATATACTATATGATTTTCATAATTCATTCATTACTATTTATAGTCACAAATCTAATAGCTAGAAAATAATAGAAACATAATAGTTTTAAAATGCTATGTGGTTCAATGAAACTTATTGTTCTGTGTATCGTAGGATATCGAAGAAATAAAATTATTTAAAGGGAAATGATTCATATAAATATCACATCATTACACGAATAATCCTGAATCAAGTCAAAGAAAAATACATATTACAAAAAAACAATTCAATCTTAAATTTAATTTAATTTAAGAGAAAAACCTAAAAACATATTATGATGTACCTTCATTGAATAAACATGAAATGTGGTGTGATAAACCCCTCATTCAACAATTTACAAATAAAAAACACTTCTATTGATGTTATAAAATTATTCATAATTTTTTTCTATTCCCCTCAATTATTTTCAATTAAAATTTCATAATTCCTATAAAATGTCCATGTTTTAATATTTAATATATTATGTGATCATTATTTGAATTAATCCATAATCAGGTTAGTTTAATATTTTGATCATATACTTCAATATAATTAAATAAATAAAGTTATTTATATTATTTTCTTTTTATGATTCAAATTATAACAAATAAATCAATCATACCATTTGATAATTCCTCAATCTAAAAGGACATATGATCTACAAAAGAAGGCCTGCCAAATCAATGGAGAAAAATGGACCAGCCCTGGAAAATTAATTTATGGGATCGATCTATATGTCCAGATTAAACATCATTACATTTTCAAAAAAAATACAGAGCAATCTTGGAGAAAAAACATATTCCCTAAATAAACCATTATGTGGAATTTTTTATGCATGAAAATATTGCCAAAATTTCTATAAAATATTTCAAAACATCCCACAAATATTTAATTTTCCCCTAATGGATTGTCCCAAATGAGTTGAAATATTTTTGTAAAAAATAAATGATTTAGGATACAAAATTTAGAGATGAAATATTCTCAATATAACGGAACCTTCTAATGGTAAATCCCACTCACATTCAGGCCATTGAAAAATCTACGATAATCATAGACCTAAGTATATTGTTTGATTAAAGAAACTTATATTTGGATTAAAATATCTAATAGCAACAAAATTATCTGGGTAAACTTTGACGATTAATATCTATTAATTTTAGGAATAATATTTCTCACTATTAGGATATATTCAGTGTCAAATGGGTGATAAATTGTGATGTTTAGTTTTTGAAGGCAAACTGCCCAATCAATTTGGCTATAAATAGACACCCATTCTCACCATGAATGGGATTGGCACATCAGAACTCCAAAAGTATAATTGGAAACACCATAGCCTTGAAAAAGTATTATGTGGAATTTATGTTTTCTTATTTCTGAATGGTATAAATTTCATCCACTTTTATTTTCATGTTTGTTTTGTTTTTTCAATTATAATCGTGTAAGTTATTTTCATTCCAATCTCATATATTTATTGTATTCATTAATATAAAATATTTTTATAGTCCAAATTCTATATATTTTTATTAATTTCATAAAAGATATTCAATTCTAGTAAAAATCATTCCTTCCAAAACATTCTCATTTAATCTAATGTGAGTTCTTTACTTCTCTTTATTGTTCATGTATGTGTTTGGTTCACTACTATTATCCTAAAAAGTTATATTATTCTTTTTTAACTCATAAACCTAAAAATAGTGAAAAATATTATTAACCATCCAAACTATTGAGTAAATATATCATTGGGATGAGTCATAATTTTTTTATGTTAATTGACTAAAATATTTCTCCCATTAAAGCAGCCTTTGAATTAACATTTAGTACGTCAAAAAGAATATGTTATGGATTAATTATATGTTCTTTATTGTGAATTCCATAGATTATTAGAACCTAAAATAAACACGGGTACCTAAAATATTGAAAATTCATTAAATGAGAATTAATAATGATTATATCCCATGTTGAGGCTTTGATTAATGTAATATAATTTTAATTTTGACAAAAATCACCTTATTGGGTGGATTTTAATTTAACGAATTATATTGAAAATCTTAAGGAAATCATAAAATTACATCCAAATTGATTAACAAAGTGAAATAATTGTTGAATTTTGAAATTAAATTCATCATTTGATCTTTTGACCTAAAATCTAAAAACACCCACATTAAAAATACAAAAAAAAATACAATTATCCTAAAAATATAGTACCATCATTGATGATTTGACATGAGTATCATTAAACACATTATAGTAGAGAATAAGATCTTTAAAAACTCAATATATGAAATTGATCTGCACTTCATCCCCACCACAATGATATGATTCCACCATGCTCCCATGGAATCGTTACTCAAATCCCTAAACAGTTCAATCCATATTATAAGAGAAATAAGAGGGATAACATGGAACAGAGAATAGAAGGGATAATATGTGATCTCACCTTGAAACGTCTAGAAAATCACACATCAACAACTAAATACATGGGGAAATAGAAATATTTAAATGGGTAGTACCTGTAGTTTTTCCATTCAAGATGGAGGAAGATAAAAGAGGACACAATCCTCTAACAATCAGGTAGGGGATATAAACCTCCCACATTTTTCACCTAAGAATACAAAATGGAATAAACAATAACTTGATTTATGCCATGGTTCATAATCAGGTATCCCTATTGTATCTAAATATTTCAAGGACCATATTTTAAACCTTCACCCCTCTCCATTTTAGAATGGTACACCACAGGGATCCCTTATCAAAAATAATCATCAAAATGCCCTTGTATAGGGTGCTATATCTTGGCGGGACATCCCTAAGTCCGATAATGGTCACTAAAAATTTAAAACCCAAGGATTATTACCCCATATATTTTTGATAATTGGGTATATTAGTTACCATGCCTAGCTTAGGGACCACACCATTCACAAAAAAAAATTCTCCTCCCCCGCTAGGAGCCCAATTCCATGGTGGTCATCGTGGTGTTGTATCTTCTTAATAAATATATTTATGTCCAAGAATAATTGATCTGATGATCACATGATCTATAGATAAGCTATTGAGAATAATTCCACATTATATGAACTTCTTATTGAGATTTTTTAATACCAGAACATTGATATAAACCCTTAATCAGAACTAATCCTCACTCCAAAACTAAAAAATTCCAATTCTCATAGAATTAATTAAATCATAAAGGGGAAGGCTTTTAGAAAAACCCCACAATATAACATCTCAATTCTAACCAATCCAAAAATTTCTTAAAAATCCTTAACCTATTATGACCTTCAATTTGTGCTCAAAATGTTTTAACCTATCTTTTAACGACATATGAACTTCAACTTTGAAACTCCTGCCATTGTACCCATATACACAGTCATTCTTCAAATAATATTAGGTTTATCCAAAAACCACATTCACTATATCAAAAATGATTCTCTTCTTTATGTTTCAGTCTATCCATATCCAATTTTATTCCAATGCACAATTCATTCTTATTCCAACCAACATCTCTTTAAGGTTATCAGCTTCACCCACCAACGTGGTTCCCACTTTCCTAACTATGATGATTTAACACCATGAGGAATCATGTAAATAATCAATGATCGCACAAATATTGAATCTAACAATTATTTTAATTTCTAGGTCATGATCATCTAGAGTCCCATTTAAGAACAATTATTTTTTAGGATCACAAACGTTTATGACATGACTCATGGTTAGATCCCATAAAAATCATGTCACATATCCTTCCAACACATATTCTCCATCTGAAATTATTTCTAGGACCTCAAATCAGTTCATCCACTCAACAACATTTCGTTATCATCTCAGATCTTCATCATCTTCTACAACATCACCCACAAAAGACTTAGCCTCATTTTTTTCCTCATATAACAAAAATATCCAATCAAAAACCGAAAAGATGGCTCTCAACCGCAACTGATAGTCCCAAAATACTGAATAATGAACAGTTGATTCAACCTGAAGATTATGTTTCTCTCCACATTAATACTCCAATTCCAATGGATTAATATAATTAATGATTCCCCTTACTATAATAATTTTATATCAAAACGAAAAATCTACTATTTCAAACAATGTTTTCAAGAATAACACACAAACTTCAACTAAATTCATAAATCAATCAAAAATTTTTTGATCCCAATAAAAAACAAATCATAGAAAATATATAGAACCTACCAAATATTTGGATAAACCACTCAGGTATCTTCTATTAAACCACTAAAAATATATGATTAATTATTATTTAAAAGTACCATCTCTTTTTTCCAACCATTTGAATTAATTTGGTCCAAACCCCCCAACACTTTTGGGGGATTTACAAATAAATATGTCCTAAAATATAATCACACAAATGAAGATACTGATTCACACATAGGCAAGAACAAAAATTCATGAAGACCAATATACATAGTACTAATGCTTTAATTTCAAAAAAATACCATAAAAATCTACCCACCGGAAACCCACCTGATTTCTTAAAAATATCCTTTGGAATATAAGGGTCTTAACCAAGAACCAAAATCATCCATAACCCTTACTCTATGTAGTCATTTCCACATAAGTCAAACTAATATTAAATATTCAATTTTAAATATAATTAAAAAATATTTTATTGTAAAATTCCTTCATCATATTTTATCAACACCCAAAATACCAAACTATACCAAATTCATGGGGTATGTGATCCTCTTCAATATAACCAAGTTCTAAAAACATGTTTCAAACACATCATGAAACCACATGAATTTTTTCTTTATAATAGTCTACATTCTTATAAATCATATATCCTAAAAAAATATATCTATATGATGGATAAATAAACTCTATAAAAATTAATTAAACAATCCCTTAATATCCATATTAATCTTATAAACCATTAAAATATATTTAACAAAACAATAACTACATTATTTTTTTTATAAATTAATCATAAATTCTGATAGGTCATTATATCTTTCATCAAGAATGAAACTATCAGGATTTATGTATAACTAAACTTATCCTGAGAAATTCCTATGCCTTATCAAATGTATTTCCCATCACACATAGTGATTCATGATCTAAATAAGCACCTCACTTAGACAAGTGTGCCTAGTTGTGAAATTGGACATCCCCAAGAAACGTAGGTTTCATTTGACTTTATACTGGTGAAGAATGAACTCAAACCACTTCCTAAATATCGACATCCAAATTACACATATAACTAAACCATACCATGAAAATAAATGATCTTATAGTATTTGTTAATGTCTTGACCTGGACTATATAAACGATTCATGATTGGGACCAACCTAACTTTGGGTATGCCTCGTCATACACCAAAGTCTTCGAACAAGTGGTGAGGGTCTAAATATTCATGGGGAGAGTATTCCTTGAAATAATTCATATGGTTCATTCCCTAAGTCCTACCATATTTAGCAAGGCCCGTATTTATATCAAACAAGTAAAATTAACTATGGACATAAAACAAGGTGATCTATATATCCATGTGGTCCAGATCAAAACGAAGTTTATCTATATACTTGAGGAATCAAAACATAACTGAGTATAAGTTGAAAATTTCATATAACAGATATCATATATAATAAATGTAACATTTTATAGTACATTCTACATATCCACTAAAATAAAACAAGCCTTCAGACCAACTCACATAATTCTACACTCTAAAACAACGGAATCTAAAACCTTTTTGACTTATACCGTGCATACATCTCCATGATAAACCCTTATCTCAAGATAAAATAAAAGGATCCTTCTATGTACATCTAATCCTATTTTGTGTATATTGGTATGGAGTGTGTCCAAAAACCTAGTAGGAAACCCCAAATCCTCAAAAATATTGAGTGGAATTATGATCAAGTGGATGCACATGAAATACATATATAAAATGTGTGTTCTTTATCATGAAAAACATCCTTTCAAAAAAATTACATTCAATGAAAATAAAATATTCATGTTAGGTCATCAAGTGTCAACCATACTACAATAAACTTAAACATAGCCACATTGGTTAGTGTTGGAGTGTCTCTAAATGAGTTACACCAACCACATAGGGGGTCATGTACTACCTAGAAACTAGTATATGAATATCTTTCATTCTTTTTTCATTGCAAATGTATCTATGAGAATGTCACATATTAATAATAAATAGTATCATCGCAAGGAGAAAAGGGTGAAACCACACCTAGCTAGGAAAACTTCATTTTAAAACCTAGGGGAGAAATGTTGTGGAAGATATATCATCTAGAGGAAGGGGAGAGTGTCTCCCCTTAAAGGATTACCTAATCTACTGATAGGGAAACCCTTCTAGAAAAAAACATCATCTGATACCTGGGGTGTGAATTTCAACTTCCAAACATCACTCTTTCTTGGTCCTGGGGGTGTAACTCTCTCATTTAAAAAATCACATTGTCGGAGTCTTGGGGTGTCACTCTTCCCAGCATTGACATCACATCTTATAGATCAACTGTTTTTTTCCATGGATTCGAAAAACAGAAGATATTAACATTCAAGGAGAGTGTCCAAGGAATCAAAAACCACAAAAAAAATTAAATATTTGTATCATGTACAAGGAATCCCAACCCATCAAATATATAAAACTCAATAGGAATTTTGTATTACCCTTATCACCTCATTGTTGTTTATCTCACAAGTGTTTCCCATATTTATAAACCCATATCATATACCTGTGGTTGACATCCTAGAAGGTGAAATTTTATCATTCTGATAAACATATCAATATCACACTAATGATCTGAGTCTACGTAAACCCTACTAATTATCAACACCCATGTCTAACACACACCTTATCTAGGGTAAACATACTATCAGGGAATCTAAAAAGTCACCCTAGGTTACATCACAACACAAACACAATTCACGGGTTCCTCAATAAAAACAATCACTCAGTTCCAACCTATTACTTTTGATATAATGACGCTCAACAACAATATTTGTCCTTAAGACATCCTCTACCCTTTCAGTGTCTATCATATCTATCTATATCAATCCTCTATATTTATACCACAATAAATATCTCACATTGTTATATAGACAACATGTATCATCATAAAAAAACATAATCCACATATAATCAAAAAAAGGAATCCAAATATGGTAATCATGCTATATAAAAATAGAGAATCAACTACATGAGGTTAAATGGAAAAAAAAATTACTAAGATTGATCCCATTATGGATTTAAATTAGAAACCATTTTAAAATATCCATTTTAATGATTTTATAAAATTCATAAACTAATATTTAGTTATGTTAAACCATTGTAAAATTCATTTTAATTAACATTTAGAAAACTATCATATCATTTTGAAATTATATTTCATAACCCATCGACCAAATCACCAATTTACTTTCAAGTGGTAATTTATGTTCGCATTATTTTTTGAATCAATTTTTAATAATAAATCCATTTTTCTTTTTTGATGTTCAACTCAGGCAACGAATAAACCCGTAATGAGTTCCACTTCCATTTTTTTACCACAATGGTTCCATAAGAACTGTTTAACATGATATATGGTTCCTATTTACTATTAGGATAATTCAATAAAATATCATCCTCATAGGGAAATCACATAGATCATGTAATTTGCAATAGAAAAAATAAATAAGGATTATATACATAAAATCATCGAATTAATAAGCTTCTTAGAAATTTCAAGGACACCCACCTCAATTATGCTATTTTACCTTCTTATTAAAATCTTGGCCACCTTTTCTTGGGCTCATCCAATATATACTGTACACTTCAGGTAACCCATCAGAATACATAACCTCATAGATAATTAATTATATCAGTTTATACCTAATATTCTAGTTTATATAGTTTAATTTCACAAATTTTACTTAATTTTAAATTTCAAACCATCATGGAATGAAGCCTAAAAACATACTAATACATTACCGAAAAAAATATCATGAAATGGGTTGATATTAATTATTAAAATCAAAATATCCTAATTCACACATCCAATTCAATAAAATTTTCATTTATCAATAATTTAACAAATAGTTTAATGATACATAAGTGTTGAATTGCTCACCAGGAAAGCTCATCGCACTGAAATGATAACCAACCACTCAATGAAGGTCTGTAGCACACTCATAACACTAATATAGGAATAATAAATATCATGTTATGTTGATTCAATTGGAAATAAATTTTAGTTTAATCCAAAATTCAATGAAAATTATTGAATGATGTAACATTATTGAAATTAAATTAAATGGAATTTGAATAACATATCATACATTAATTATCCAATACATAATAGATACCCATGAAAAGAAGATGATTACAACATATTTTAGTGGAATCATATCTTAAATATCTAATCCAATCTAGCCAAATTGGAAGACAAATAATAAGAATAATGATGGAGGGAGAAAATGATATCTTACATTCAAATGCCCTGAAAATAACACCACAAGGCCCCACAATCAAGGGGAAATCAAAATAGGATGTGGGGGTCCATCCTATATTTTTAATGTATGAGGAAGGAATAAAAAAATTACTTTAACCCCATATTAATTGACATGGTGGAGAAATGTAAAACCCACACATTTTTTAATCCAAATAGACGAAACTGCATTCACCCACACATGTAGTTCACAATAGTTCATGCCCTGATAGCCCTTGAAGATAATGAAATATCAAGGAACATTTAATTGGTCCTCTACTCTTACCATTTCATATAGGTAACCAATTTGGACCCCATGAAAAAAAAATCCACCAAAACTGCCAAGAATTGTGTGCTATTGTGTGGTGGGATTATGCTAGGTTCCACCGCGGTTACCTCAAAATACCCAACCATGGAATAATTCCCTATCTATTTTGGAAAAATTTTCCATATAGTTCTTATTAACATTATAAGAATTCCTAAATCCATTATTGGTGTTCTATCTTCCACCATGGGGAGTAATTTTTAATGGTCATCAACATGGTGGCACACTTGTTGATCAGATGGTTGATGGTCCACCTATTCTCTGTATGACAATAACACGAGCCTTGTATCACCTATTGGGAATTATTCCATTTTTCAATAACATTTCATTGCGATGTTTAAACACCTATAACATCTATATAAACATCATTTCTTCCATGATTGTTGTAATAAAACTAAAAAAAATCAAATTCATGTTAATCATTAAAACTCATAATGGGTCGGGGTGTTCAATTATCTCTGTCTAAAAATTATTATAAAGTCAATTTTAAAATAGTGTTGAAATTTTTTGATTATTAATTGAAATTATAGTGTATTTAACTCCATCAATTCTAATAATTTCTCTTAAATAAAGTATCAAAATCACATCTACCAAGAATTTTACTCTTATAAGTATGGAATGCATTGACATCCTATGTTGGTCCACTATTACCCCAAAATCACCATGATTATATTTTAAACATATAATCCCAATGATAATTTTCATGGAAATGTCATGCCATTTCCATTTCAAAACTAATAGATGATAAAACAATGCCACTGATCATTGGTGCCCCACCTTTACCCATTGACAAACAAGATAAAGAGAAATACAAACAATGCCACTCTTTATTATTCCTAATCAAAGCAACAGAATCTAATTCCACGATATATATTATTTCATCTATGATTCACTAACCCTGTTGAATAGTGAAAATATTTTAAATCACTAAACCTAAATACCATAGGAACCATCGTTTATCAGCTAGATCATATGATTGAATAATATATAATGAACAACCTGATACATCCCTATATTAACGTAGATATATATTTAATTATTTTACCTTGATTTTAATTACATATAATAATAAATAAAAAACCAAAACCTATTAGTTTTTTATATTTTAGTACTATCTATTATATATTCTTAATTTATAATTATACATCAATATTTCTCACAAAATATTCTATACATGAAATAGTTTTAGACATATCACAAAAAATACTCTAATTTATTTCCAATGTAATAATATCATAAGAAAAGTGTGACATCGGTCTATGTGTAAGGTTAAAAAAGGATATAATAATCTGATATCTTGCATGGGAATATGATGAATATGGGAGTATGAGAACATAATCTAGGTGTTTGAACATAAACTTATAAAATCATACCCAATAAAACATAAAACATAAATAATTATTCATGATATAAGTCTTTTGGAAAAAAATAAGGTATGACTAATATGAGTTTGGGAATATGACTAAATAACCATTAAAAATATAATGTAAAAAATACGTATTTTAGGTAATAAGAATATTGAATATATATAGTCATAGAAAATACATTCATATGTGAAGGTTCATTTCCAAAACCATCATCACATGGAATGTTCACTCTGGTTGTTGATTGGGTTCACTCTCTATTCTATAAGCATATTGGATATAATCCCTTAGGGGTTTTGATAAAATATTAATTTTATATGCATATTAGATAGATTATATTTTGGTTTTGGGTTTAATCCAAATTATTTACCTTCACATGAGTTATAATGCATTACACAATGCATTAATGGGCTATATAATTCTAGAATCACCCATCATATAGTGAAATGGGTTTACATTATCATCCCTTCTCATCTTATGAAATATAAATATTTTTCCATTGCATCGGGGCTCCATTATTCTAGGACTACCGAATACCTAGTGAAGACCTTAAATATGTGTTTTATATGAACATGTCAATATTTAATAATTCATCATGCCAATATTAGCCAGTGAAAATAAAATAAATTTCATATGAATCATGAAAAATCATAAAAAATAAGTATCCTTAGAAATAAAGTGCGTAATAATAATGAAAAATATATCAAGTGAAACATAATAAAAATTTTATGATATCAACATTGATGAAAAATAATTTATAATACAATTAGAAAATTTCATTAAAAATAAGAAAAAAAATAACCTTTACTTTTTTATAACAATTATTTTTAAATAGTAATAATTTATAAAAAAATTGTTATAGAAAATTAATTATGAATTAGTTACATATTTTATTTAAGGACCACTATAACATATAATGTATAGTTTTAAAAGAAAACAAATGAAAATTACTAGATAAATTTGTTCTGTGAAAAAAAAACATTTACAAAAATTTCTTTAATATTTTGGTAAATATAGTTAAATGAAATAGAAAATAATTTTCAATAGTCATATAAGTAAGAATAATGTGATTTATAAAATTAAATGAAATAATATCAATTATGAGAATGTTTTGGGACCCAATACATGAACATAAACTCATATATAGTGACATGTATCCTTTTGGTGGAATTCTGAACCAAAGGCTTGAGAAATGGTAATACGACATGTAGACCAAAAAATTAACTAGAGAAGAAAAAAATAAATGGTTTTTTATATATAAATAACATATAATTCAACCCTATATGAAATTTACACATAAATAATCTCAATTTGAAATTGATATTAGAAAATATGACCTTAACGTAGACATTCACTATGTTAGACATGTTGTAACTCCATTGATGAATTTAATCTACCCTTAGAGGGAATCCCATAAATGATATATTGGGGACATGATATTGTGACAAGATCATCGAAAATTTGGGAGAGGATTTTGGGGGAGAGAATTTGGGTTTGGATTTGACAAGAATCTTAATGAGAGGTGTGGGTTGAGGTGGGTAGAAGATCAATCATTTTATAGGTAATCTTTAGGGGAATTTTCACATATTCCACTTTTTCATTTGAAATGAATTATCTTTTTACATAGAATGTGAATCCAATGTTGAAATATAGTAGACATCATATTAGGGTAGCTCAATCATTCCATTATCCAACGATTTAAAGATGAAATTTTATGATATTTTATTTCTTCAGCCCAAATTTAAACCCCATTTTTCCGAGTTTTACCTATACTACTACTTCTTAATTTTTACCTTAATAACTTATTCTTACATCTAAAATTAAATTTAAAATATTACATGATTTGAAAAATTTTATTCCAAATACAGAATACATATTATTTGTTTCAATTTCAAAATGTGACAAAAAATTATTTAAATATAAGTACATAAAACCTATAAATTTTCATTCAAATAAAAATGTATTTTTATTCAATAAAATAAATTTATTCTTAATCCTTACCATCTAATAATCATTATCTGATTATTATTTTATTTTCATATTTATATAGACATAATTTATTTTATTAAAATAAATCCTCAATATTGATCAATTCACATTCTTTAAATAAATAAATAATTATATATATATATATAGTTATTTGAAAAATGTGTCTTTTTTAAATTAAATTATTTTAATCATAATAATATAAATATATTTCTTCTATAAATTAAATTTTTATAAATCCATTTGAATTACAATATTTCATCGAATAATATAAACATATCAAACCATTATTTAGAAATAATTTTAATCAAAAAATATGTATTTTTATGAAAATTCATTTTAATCAGTAATTAACGTTTAATTTTATTTCATAGTTATTTATTATGTATGAAATGAATTATTTTTAATTTATTCCTATTTATTAGAAAACTTAAATGCACATATTTGATATTGTTACATCTAATTTCATTATTTCCAACGAAAATATGTCCAAAATATTTAATATACAATTGTAATAATACATTCCATTATTAATATCTATACATAAATTAGTAAGCTTAATATTCTTATTCCTTGCATTCAAATTAAATGTTATTATAATATTTCAAATTTTTTGTAATATTTCAATAGTAATCATTTTTCGTGTGATATCCATGTCAATTGTGTTGAAGATAAATTAAACCTTTTTGTAGTCTTATTTACTTGTTTTTTCATTTCATTAGTCATTTTACAAATTATTATTTATATTGATGTATCATAATATATTTTTTTACATATTATATCATTATACCATAATGAAATAAAAATTGTCCATTTTTTTGTTTTTTATGTTCCATAAGCTGTAAAATGATATATTTATATAAATATAAATACATAAAAATATTTTAGTTCATTACACTACCCTTAATTGCCTCCCCACCATTTAAATCATGTCCCATCATTCTATAACTTGTATATTATAACATACCTTCCTTCACCTTCTAAACCAATATGTAAATCTCATTGAGGAAAAATAAAACTAAGCTATTATTCATTTCTGTAATCTCCATGTGAAAGTATAAAAACAACCTCATGAATTAGAAAAATTCTTAATCATCCTTCGTGAATGGAGATCGATTTTTCCTAGTCAAGGGACTCACCACCAAATTATCATTTCCATGTTTATTCATAATCTCAATGTTAATGGTTTAATGATAATACACCCAACTGCACTACCTTAGGTTTAGGTTCCACAATGAAAAAATATAATTTAAACCATTTTGATCCACATAATAAAAAAATATCTCACTAATAATTTAATTCATTTAAATTTTTAATCAATGAAAATCCTAAACTAACTCAATGTAATGGTTAGGGTAGTTATTATTATGATTCCATAGTTTCCAAAATCTAGGCAATGAAACAATAATCCCCTCCATCAAGACACATCCAAATACTGATATCAAAGAATCATAATACACATTATACACACATCCTAATTTACAAAGATTCATTATCATCACTAATATTTTTACCTTTAACTCCAACAATAGAAAAATGTAGTGCGCATCCAACTAAAACATTACTTCTTTCAAAGTAAATATTATAAAGGAGATAAGTAATATCAATATTTTTTGAATAAATCACTAATAATAACTATAAAAACCTAAAAATATTTATGTATAAAAACATTCTATAGTCGTTCCTACAAAAATACCACCTCGACCTTATCTACGTATACATAATTTTTATAAAACAACATTACCAAGGAACACCAACTCTTAAATCCAGAAATATAATTTCAAAAACATAGAATATTATTTAACTCATTCATAGATTTAAAAATATATAGATTACTCTTAATACATTCCTCTATCTAAGAAAAAATATGGATATCATCCAAAAAACCAACATAAATGAATCAAAGTACCATTGATAATTATGTTTATCAAATAAATTAATGGCCACTATTGCATTGGTATCATAGAAAAAGAATATCAAATAACTCATCATGTTTATATTAGAATGGAAATTCCTTTTCACAATATCCTTTTATTGCACTATAGATGATGATACCCAGACCAATGTATGACCTTATAAAACCAATTAGATCCCTTCAGCTAGTCCAACCAATTACTAATCTATTTTTTTCCATAAAATGGTTTTCATTTAGAAAAATAATTTACAACCTCGTGTTTGCATTGGTTTTCATGGTTAATAAAAGATGTTCCCCCCAGTTAGAAACACTCAATCCAATAAATATCCAATTCTTAGTCTCATACAGTTGCACATTCACATATTATAATTATATTATTTTCATTTCATATGTTAACAATTAAATAGGTTTTGGTCCATTAAAATAGTCAAAAAAGAATTATGAATTACTTGTTGGAAACTATTAATATAAATTCTATAGTAAAACTTGTGGATGTTAGTAATATACCAAATAATATAAAGGTTTTTCATTCCCTTCCACAAAACCAAGAACCAAGCCTAAAAAATGAAAATATACGGACATAATATTTCCCTATATTGGACCATTCCCTATTGAATTAATATTCCCAATCATTTTAAAGTGTGTCTATTCTCATTTAGTCCTATAAATAGAAGTCATTGATTATATTAATCTATTTGATCTAAAAATTGAATCAGACTACCCAACCCAATAATCAAATAATTCTATTTCATATAAATAAATTTAGATTCATATCATACTTCTATATTTAAAATTATGTTAATGAAATATGGAAACTTGAATACTTTCTTAGTTCTCTCACTATGTGGAGTGACTATTTTTATTAAATATGGAATCAAATCCATTTGAAACCATATAAGATCAACAAATAATATGGAGATAAATTAATTCATGATCTAGTATATAATAATATATAAATTAGGGTAGAAACTATAATGATCTTACCTCACACAATAGATACAATGATGTTATCCATAACATCTTCTGGTGTTTTTGTAGTTGATAACTCTTTTCCCTAACTTGTTTGATGTTTACACCTCTCTTAAAGAGGCCATAGCGACCTAAAAAGTATCACTGAATTATCCTCTCATAGTTAATATACATGAATCATATATCCTTCACCTAGTTAAATGTAACCTTTCTAGTCAATAATTATAAAATATTATAATATTTCATTAATTTTCCTACATTCATAAATTATAATCATATAATATAAGGATTCAAAAACCTAAATATTGGTTTTTTCACTTTAACACACTAAAATCACTTCATTAATAACATCCCTAGAGAAATATAAGATGAATCGCCATTAAATTTACTCTATATAAGTCCTTTTTATTCACCTTATAAACTAAGAATGAATTGTTTCCCCCATCTCAGAAACAAAACAACATTTCCTAAAAATATACTCTATATCATACCATGTTGAAGCTGTCACACTAACCCCCATTGTATAGGTAATTAGTATCAATTCAATAAAAATTTATCAAATCTCTTTTCAAGATGATTCCCAAATATCCAAGCATTAATCATTTTTTTGTCACATACTCAAGTATATGCATCAATTACTAAAACAAATTTTATTTATATTCTATAAAATAAATATTATCACTATTTATATCATAATAATATTAATATACTAAAAATATTTTCTCACCAATAAAATATTTCATATTAAATATTATTATCCTAATTAAGTTATTTATGCTAAGGGGGTGAATCAGGGTTTGACATATTAAAACTCCTACCCCATAAGATATTGTTTCATAATTAAAAAAACCAATATTATCTCTCCTTTCCATTGAAATGACTAAACATAATTTAAATATTACACATGACACAACAAGATTACTTGGATCGCCCTCAATGGGCTATGTCTAATGAGTATACAATGATTATTTGTCAATAAACAAAATACAATAAGGTTCACTACCAAATTAAAAAGTTTGGGCTAGATCACTTCTATGACTGGACACACAGCCTTTACAAGGTTTTCTATAAGCTCATTTCTTTCCATAGTTTGACTCCATGCATCACTTAATCTGGCTCACTATCCTCGTAAAGGTTCATCTTATTCCTCTTCCTTTTATCACAACTCTCAGAAGTGATTCACACACATTTTATGTACTTTTAGGCCTCTTCATTATCACTAATGAATGCATCTTATGGTGTAGATAGATTCTATTTTGATGTATGACATTAATCCACGTGATAAATTTATATTTTTCAAATTTCAATGAGAAATCCCTTTTTTTAACTTTCACGATGCTCACTACCTACAAAAAGATAAACCCTTTCACGATGCCCCATAATCCTTCATGAAGTAATCACCTTTCATGGAGATCACTTATTTGACTATGATCAATAAGACTTCATGAAGCTCAAAACTATCAGTCATCTTTTTTATATACTTCGTGAACTATAACACATTTATGATGCTCAAATATTTTAGTTGGGTGTCATAGATTTAGATAACATCATTTATTTGTGATCATTTCTTCAAGAAACACTTTTTTAAACCACCTTCATGAATCTAATGACTTAGAATTATCTTTTTTGTATTGATATTATTATGAAGGTGGTAGAGGCTTAATTTTAGTCATTTAATCTGATTCTAGAAGCTTCTAGCAATGTAATCACTATTTAATTATGCTTCTGCATTTCATTCGTGGTGATCCCAATCTCAAGAAGAATAATCGAAATCACCATTCTTGGAGAATCTCATAGTCGTGGTGATTTCCGATTACATGGCATCCCTTCCTTTATCGTGCATCATTGTCTTCATACCATGTCGATAACATCTCTATACTCCACTACATAACATGGAAACCCAATTTCTCAACTAACACATTCATCCCAAAATTGATTCAATGTTACTATAAGGTACTTTTTCCCAACAAAGATCAAATGAAAACCTTCTATTCAATATCAATACCCTTTCCTACATCCTCAATCAACTCGAATCACTTTCAAAAAAGATACTAAATCAAATAAAATCTGATTAGGAAATATTTATAAGAAATTTATAGTTAGTTTAAATTCAATAACCTATCAAATATCTATTCTGGTTCCCACATTCCCTTACATGGATAGATGTTTTTGATTAATAATCTTGTAATCATTATGCATATCACTTAGCCTATCCTGATGAGCACACCTTCTATTCAAATATATGACCTTCATAATCATGTCCACCAACTAATGGACCATCAGAGTATAATTTTACACTTCTTTAGTTCATCTACGTCTAATTAAAGCTCTTAATGGAAGTATAATCAATAGTAAAAAATTATGTTTCATCATCACCAAATAATCTCTCTATTTTTTTCATCGTAAAAATATGTATTGAAAATAAAGAATTTTTTGCACCAAAATACGTTGGATAATTTTGTTTCCATCAACTTTTTTAAAATAACTCAATGTTGTTACATAATTTAATTCATTTGAAAAATAATCTTCTAAATGTTAAATATCATCAAGACCAAGGAAATCAATATTCATATAAGGAAATCACATTTCATTAAAATCATTTCATATGATGTCAATTGTACAATGTCTATAATGATGTATAAAATCTTTTCAATTTAATACCATTATTGGTTAATATCGAATAAAAAGAATCCTATATTTTTATAGTAATCTAATATTTTACATGAACATCCTAGAAAAATTTATTTCACTATTAATAGTTTAGATTAATCTTTTATTGGTAAATTTCGATCATTTACCATCCTATTCTCCCTAACTATCAAACTTCCCCATACTCGACTCATGAACCTAGACTTGATACTATTTTGTAATATTCTAAACTATAATATTAAATCCCAATACGTGAGACGAGATTACACATGGCCCCATGCACATCCCTCAATCTCTAGAATCCACTGAAAAGTTATTTGGTCAAAATAAACCATTTGAAATTATTTTCCCTTCAGAATAAAACATAAATTTTACATAGTATTATAAAATTTATTTTAATTAAAAACATTTAATAAAATGTTTTGTAATATAAATTTTCTTAATTGATAAATCAAATCAGACATGTGTTAAAATAAATAATAAAATACACAGACCTCTAGCCACTATCTGCTCCTCCAAAACTCCAATATTTTTATATGTGTCAGTATTTTCAATATAAAATCCTAAAAATAAAAAGTCAATAATTTTTAAAAAACGATTTATATGTCCAAATAATTTTGACTATAAGCCACAATTTTGAAAATAATTTCAAATTTAAAAAATTAATTATAATAATATTAATAAAAATTTAAAAAAACATATTTTCCCTCAAAAAACTCACATATTGGAAAATAGACTTTTTCTCTAATTCTTAACAATTTTCCTTCTTTCACAACTTCATAGAAATTTTCTTATTATCGATGTATCTATTAGTATCTAGTTATAAAATGGTATGAATAATCATTCATACATCCAAATTTCATTCTATAGTTAATGTCACCTTTTGACTCTAATTATCCCAAACATTCTTCATCTTAATTTATGAATTCCAGGTTTCCCTCCTCCATAGATAAATCATTATGGATTCAAAAATAATTTCTCGCTGAAATCATTTTTTTAAAAATGTAACCATACTATGTAATAAATCAAAAAATCGATATACAAATTCACATTTAAAATATCCTTTTTTAAAAAAATTATTGAATTAAATTTTACAAAAAAATACACACTTTTTACATAAAACTAAATCAATCTACAAACCAAAAAATGTATCCATTAAAAACCAATTTCAATATAAAATTAAAACCATAACCTCTTTGATATTTTATATTTTTAAATATAAGGAAATGAAAATATACATAATTAATAATATTAATTATCATTCCTAATTATATTTAAAAACCTGATAAATACAGATAAATTTTGATCAAAATTTAATAAATACAAAATTAATTATTTCGGCATAAATTAAAATTTTCCAAATTTAAGTAATATATTCTCTAAATAAACTATAATAAAAAAATATAATAGAATAAATTATCCAATTCAAATAATATTTCATATCAATCTACATAGTCACATCATGAATGAAAAATTCCTAAATTCCATTATTCAATATTTCATAAAAAAAATATTTCATATCTATAATAAGATATAAGTTGGGTTCCTAATCGATATTCATAGATTTTTCAATTCTATATCCAATTTTTTAGATTTGTAAATTATTAAATGATCATGAGATATTGAAGTAGAGACTCAAAATTGAAATAAATTATGAAATCCAAACCTTTTATTCATTGTGTATTTGAATAATACATGAAGTAAATTCCTTATTTGTTAGTGGAGATTTCCACTATTCTCTCCCAATGTCCTTAAATATTTCCAATAATAATGGTCATAGATAAATAATATTTTGATATTTATAATTGTGTTCAAAAATAAAATATTCAAAATAATTATGGATACTCTTATTTTACTCACAAGTTTTATCTAACTATGAATCTAACAATGATGTTCTACAGTTTAAATTTACTAAATTGATTGGTCTGTTCATACTATTTGTCTATTTTTGAACGTAAGATGAAACCATGCTATTATTTATCCTAAAACAAAAAATATAAACTTAAAAATATTAAAAACTCAAAAAATTAATATAACCTCCAATTCTAGGTATTACATGGGGAGATTTATTCATATGAAATAATCCCAATGAATACATATACAATATATAGATGGATTAACATAATATTGGAAAAAGTATCTTGAAACAATTTGGGGAGTCTACAGTTTCTCATATATATAAATTATATGAAGAGGTTCCCTAGATATTTCCTAAAGTACTATGTATATGTTACAAAATATGATAATTTATATTTATGTTTCATAAATTATACAAGAATAAAAAAAACTAGAATAGGTACACTGTTTTAATAATAAGAAAAATGGCGACTAATATAATTAATGACTCATACATCAAATATATATACCATAGTAGTGGATCATATATCAATGATATACTTGTACTGGTATGAAAACAAAATTTGAATGTTATTCTAATTTAATAATAGATAGTATGAACTTATAAGAAAATTTAGAGAGTTGTTTGATTCTGATTTCATACATTATTTAATTTCATCCATGTTTATGTGAAATATTGATTCAACCCCGGATTAATTTAAAAAATAATGTTTCGTTAAAGCACCAAGTAAGGAATTAATAGTGACAACAAAATTTTAACTATTGAATTTGTGAAAATGGAGAGTCCGCTATTGAAAAAATAATCATCATATTTATAGAATAAATTAATTTAATATTAGATATAGGGTGGCTCCCAAATTATAATTCTCAAAAATTTCAATAGATAAAAAATGACACAATTTTTGAGGTCGGTATTAAATATTTTTTTTTAGTAAATAATCTTTTTAACCTGAATCATATTTGGAATATAAAATTATTTCACTTATTAATGAATTCCAAGATGAGTAATTAGAGTAATAATTAGAAAAGAGAAAAATATCCGTATAATAATTAAGTTCGTATATATTTGTAAGAAAATATTTATGAATATTATGATGAATATCATGTATTTTCCATGAATTTAGAGGTATAATTCACTTTTGATCTTATTACTAATTAAAAACCAATTTCTAATCCACATATCATCAATTATATAAGTCATATGGTTGTTATTAAGAAACAATGGTAATATTTGTTAGATAAGGGATTCACTTGTTTTAAAATTTTACTAGTGGGGTAACTCATTTTATTTTTTAAAGAATAGGTATGGCTTAGTGAGGTTGTGCATTGACTACTGAGAGATAAAAACGCCACCATAAATGATGAATACCATTTACATAATTTTGTTGACATATTTGACCAAATTTAAGGGATTCTTATTTATCAAAAATTTTCTTTTATTCAGGGATCCAACAATCAAAGGTGAAAAAATAGGATACCAACTATAGTAGTCCATAAAATACATAAATACTATGAATTAATGGTAATTTATTTTATAAAAAATATTTCTCCAAATATATTCATGGTTCTAATAAATTGAGTTTTTTGGTCTTATTTATAAAAATTTTAGTTGTATTTAATTATTTATAATATTATTATATTCTATAAAATATTTAGTTTTATTTTACTCATTTATAGACTTTTCGATATATTCTTATGGAAAAGGATTTATATATTCAATTCCAAAAATGTGATTTTTTTATTCAATTGTATACATTCATTAATAATGTTCTCATTAGTAATTATATATATGGTTACTCATTAAATAACATTTTGATCAATGAATGGACAATTATTAAAAATATAATTAAAATATATGGTTTTATTATATTAGTGAGTGAATATAGATGTTTTATTGAGAAATTTTTTCAGGTGCCTTTTTTTAAACAAGTTAACACACAGGGGGGTCAAATTATCCATGAAACATTAAAATGCTGAGAGTTGAAAAGTGATATTAGAAAAACTAGTTACGGTACAAATGGTGATTTTTTGAATAGAGAATGATATATTTTCCATCTCTAGTTATACATAAAAAAAATGTGTATGTGTCCTATTTTATAATGAGAGGTTGATAGGATATACATCAAGAAAGTTAAATAATCATGATTAAAAAATTTACAAATCATGATTTGGGTTTGGTGAAAATTATAATTATACATAAATCATTGTGGAAATATCTCTATAAACTATGATATATATATAAGGATAATAACAGTTTAACATATATACTAACAAGAAATGACTTGAACATGACGAAATTAGGATGGATAAATTTTTCCAAAGAATATGGTTATTTTATAGACTATAACATTGTCAATGAAAAAATCGGTGGATAATGCATTAACTTAGAAATTTTATAGAGTTTTGTAAATTAATTTAATAAATAGTAATCTATAACACCACAATCTAATGAGTATTTTCCTAGTATTAATGAGGATGGGGAAACACATTCCATTTTACATGTAGTTTTTTGAAAACATTAATATAATGAATAAAAATGATATAACATGAAGGTACTGATCTATAAAATATGATCAAAACTAAATTAAATTGGAATCTTTCATGTTTTAATTTTAAATATTGATTTGGTAGATTTGATTAAATATTACGTGTTAAATAAATATAAAATTTGAAAGATCATTTGGAGGAATCTCACAACTCAAATTTTTCAATACATTTGAAGAAGCCATAGAGATTAAAGATACCACATAAATTTTATGGAAACACATCCCATTGATAATAACTTTATTGAGACATGGTAAATAATATATTAATTTTTTACATTGATGGATGGATAAATCTATAAAATAAAATTCTATATAATGATGCGGAATATAGATAAGTCTTATATTAAAAACATACTATTACAAGTTTCTAGAGTGGATTCAATCATTAAATTTAAATTTTTTGACATGTAATTTTTTTTCAAATATTATCATATATGTGTTAGAGATATCATTGAGATAGTTTAATGGAAATACAATGATATTTTACTAGGTTTTTTGAAAATAACTGAATTATAAGGTGTTAATTAATCCACATTTCTCTAAATATAAAAGGATTTTTCTAAAATTATAAAAATAATGTTCCAATCTAAATTATAGGAAATGTGATTATTTATTGATCTTTTATGTCATTATTTATATATATATGTTACACTATAACATAGATTCATGTTTTTTTATGTTAAAGGAGTTGGGTGTGTGTGTGTGTGCCAATTTATTATAGCTGGAACGTTATATCAAAATGTCACAAATTACACTATAATATATAATTTAATTTCAATATATTTATGCCATAGAATATTGATTCTGTTATTCAAATTTTTAGTCAATGTTTCATGTTGTATTTTTAGTGGTTAAACCCCAATATTTTATTGAGTGTTCAGGGGAAATGAATTTTTAATATAATTAAAAAATTGGTTTTCATATCATTATATAATCAGTTCATGATATATGTGTTTTTTAGATCTGATAGAATATATTAAGGTGTATTATATCTAATGTTAACTATTCATTTTTTGAAGTATGTTTTTCTAAATATTATGATATGAATTTTTATGTTCCATAAAAATTTTGAGGTTTTCTTAGCACTGGGTGATGAAATTTGGACAAAGGAACCTAAAAATTTAAATGAGGATTATAAAGATAATATTTCAAACATATAATATAATATCTATGTGGCACAATCAATAAATAATTTGAATCACATGAATAGAATGGTATTTGATTGATATGAATTTTTGATAACTATTTTTAATATTTTGGGTAATAGAGTTTATGATAATTTTCATACTCTATATCATTTTTACCATGTTTATCATAATATAAGGATATTTGAAGTTTTATTTAAACCTCTAATCACGAAGGATATAGATTCTTTATAAGAAATACTGTCCAACAATGTGAAAATATCTTATATAATCTATTATTCATTCATACTCTCTATTTATATTTTTCATCATTCACATGATCTGGTGGAGGTCCAATATGTTAAATATTATGAGAATACTTTTTATATTTGAATGGATGTTTTTTGGCTTGATTTACCCCCACCACCACCTATAATGATTCTAACTATGATTTCTTGAATAAATTCATTTGGTATCATAAAAAAAATGTCCACAAGGATATGATTTCATACATATTGATATTACCTTTTAATTAATAACATTCATAGAGAGTTGTAATTATATTAATAAAATGGGCATTACCAAGTTATATAGAAAATGTTTTCATTTATAGAAATAATATTTCTTTCCATATCTTGTATGACATTCATTAGAAATTATTCAAATTTTCAGTGATAATGTAAAAATATCTAAAGATGGATCATCCAATACATTAACAAGAATAAATATTTTTTAATTTGATAAGTAAGAATGTAATGTGATATATTTATCACTTTCCAAGAATGAATTAAAGTGTTTTGATTTCCAAAATAGAAAATTATATATTCAATAAGTTTATCACAATAATAAATGTGATAAGTAATAATTATTAAAAAAATATCATATTATATATGATATTATTCAAATAGTTGAACATAAAGTTTTAGATGATTTCTTTATTTTAGTGAAATTTGTTTCAGTTATATATGAATTTAGTAATAATTAACGGATGAATATACCATTTTAAATAAGTTTATAAAACATTTACCAAGAAAAATATGTAAAAAATTTATATATTTGATTATGATAATATATATAAAATTTTTATTGAAAAAAAACATTTTCATAGACTATGAATTGATAAGTGGGATATACATGAAAAAGAAGGAAAATATGAAAAGGAAACAAATTTTAATCCTTACATGAAAAAATATCATTTAACTAAAGAGGTATTAAGAATATGATTATAAACCCCTAATATCTTCAAGGAGAAGTAAGGTGGAATGTGGCTAGAGAGAAAGAAAAATCACTAATTGTAAATAATGACCAACTAATCAAGGATTTTAAATTTTTTATCAAAACATTTGGTTTCAACATTTGATTTTGAGAGTAAAAAATAAGAATAAGGCTCAGTTATTGATGTATTTAAAACAATTGTGGCCAAACAAATGTATTTTAATTATCACTATAGTGATGAATATGGGTGTATTGAAAACATATTGAGGAGAAAAAAATATAAGGGTTTCAATTGAAAATTTTTATTATTGATTTCTTGAATGATAATAAGAAACTTTAAAGGGGAAAACCTACCTTCTAAAAGAAGAATAATTCATTATATAATTTCACCAATACCTTAAATATCAATGAAAAAAATTACAAATAACATATATTTTCGTGAACAATAATTGGGTTCTTATTTTCATTCTTGGATAACAAATATTTTAAAGAAATTACTATATTTAACTTGATTTTAAACAATGAAAAGTTTCTCTTTCGTATGGGGAGATAGCTTGAAACTAAAAATTCCCTAAAAATGATTTTGTTTGGAGATCAAAAAAATATAAGAGATTATATATTACAGAACATTATAAGTGTAATATATTATAGATAAGAATCCTATTTATTATCCAACGTGACAACTAATTCTGGTTTTAAACACATAGTAATGCAATAAATGTAATATAGATGATGAAGTAAAATGCTATATGTTTTTAAACTTTCCAAACATGGGTGATCAACTAATTGATTCTTTAAATTATTATGAATAGAAATTAAATAAACACTATTATGTGGTTAAACAAGGAATTAGAGACTATTACTAAGGGAATATAAAAGGTAAAAGAGGGAACAAAAAATACTAATAATGTTAAATAAAATAGTAGGAGTTAAAATTTGATGAAAACTGAACATGTGATTTTTTATAAAGAAATATTTAAATCAATGTGTATAATTTTCATTAAAGAATTGTGTTACTGTTGAATACAACAAAAAACATGTTATAGAAAAATATGGATCTTTCCCAAGTAGAAATTTATTGAACACCATTATAAGAATAAATAGTAAGATTTAAATAAGCATAATGGAATTGACCGCACCTTCTTTGAAGCTATTAACCACTTGAAAATAAATAAGGTTGTTCTATAAATAGGGATTCCCTAGGTTAAATTGATTTTAAAACTCCTAAATTAATGTATTATTGTGAATAAAGAAAGTAACCACTAAGAAATCATGGATTGGTGATGCTTTGAGTAGTTATATAGTATAAATATCTACTATTATGAGTGCATATACTAATTGAATGTTTTATGGATGCCTAATAACTTAACAATGATGATTATATAGTACATTTTTAATTGAAATATTTAAATTGTTACTTATTGTAGTGGAGAGGTATGATCTGTTAGAGGTTAAAACTGTTTTTATGTAGTAGAGAAGAGGGGAATGGGTTAATATTGCAGATATGTTCTAATGAATGGTGTGATTTATATGTCAAACCCCCAATGGTGATGAAAGAAAATGTTAATAGGACAGAAAAAGGCATAAAATAACCCATATACAAAAATTAACACTCCTAAAGTAGTTCTAGTGTGGGTGAAGAGATAATACCTACCCATAAAAAAGATGTATAGGGATATAGTTCAGAATTATTTTTGTGGATTTTTTCAGGTAGTGTATATTTGAAGCACCACGAATCTAGTAACTCAGATTTGGTTGTTATTTTTTTACAATGGTATTGAATACATAAATCGCATATAATTAGATATTTTATTTTAACATTCCTAAAAAATTAGATACATAAATGAAAATTACATTGTAATGAAATACCTAAGTACATAAACAAAAATACTTAGAAATATATTATTTATCCATGAAAATCAATATATTATATAAAAAATTCTTTACAGATCCAATACAAATTAAAGAAAATATAAAGGAGGGAGATTAGTTGCTCAATAATTGGTACCACATTGTGGTAGCTATTATAAATAAGCATGGAATCAATAATATGACATGAATAAATAAATCACATATAATATGGAACATTGAGAATAATATATCCATGGAATACATAACAATGAATAAATTCTAGAATTTGAATAACTAATCTCATATCGATGGTGGGAATAGTTTTGGACATCGTAATCATACTTTCAAGGATATTTTCTAATACATCATACATAAATGGGTAAGGATTAAACCAAATACCATACAAGTTTATCTCATTATATCTATCGATACAACGAGGGGATAAAATTTTTCCCCATATATCACACAACAATTCTAATGAAACCATCATATAAAGATAATGGATAAAATATATGTATCAAAATTCTCTATATAGTCCCTCATAAGTAATCATTTCTATGTAATCAATAGTTAACTATAAAAAATAATAGATATAAAAATGGAAATATTTAATCATTCAATAGAAAGGTATGACTGTCTAAGAAAATATCTAAAAAATAAAATTACAAAATATAAGATAGTTACAATGTAATGGAATTTACCATTAATAATGGATTGATAATAAAGACATATTGTTAGGTAAAACCATGGTTTTGGAATATAAATATAAATTAGTTTGTATTAATATTTTTAAATAATTAATTATAGTTTGTAAAAATATTTTGAAACATCCAAAAAATATCATAATAGGTGTGTAGTTAGAAACATTTTTTTCATCTATTTAATATCAATTTAATAACTAATCAACCTTTTTCAAAGTGTTTACCCTTTTTTGTAATAACGTATTTAATGTTAAAATAAATATTATTCCAAAATTATAAGTTATTATTTTAAATCAGGATTTAAAACTTAAAAAATTATAATTATTCAAATTAGACTTTCATTTTTGGATTAATTGCTTCATAATTATCTTATGATGAACTTTTGATAGTTTTCTGAAAGTGTTATTTTTTCGGTGAATTTTAAAAAATAATGAATTTAAAAAAAATTTATTCTTTATAATAAAATTAAATATATTTATTAAAAAATATCAAAATGAAACATATGTACAATTAATTAAGATATTATTTAACTAAAAAGATTTTAATCATCCTTATACATTATTTTTGAATAATTAAATTTTTTTCCTCAAAATGAATTTTTCAAGAAAACTGTTTTTCAGTGTTTGTTTCGGTTTTAATTAAAAATTAAATTAATAAAATTGTATATAATGATTTTTTTAAATTGGATATCATATTTTCATTATTTGTTTCTAGATTTATTAATTAGTTAAATTCAATATTTTGTCAATATTAATAGAGACCTTAGTAATTTATTTACCATGGTTATTATTTAAATCGAAAATTAATCTTAGAAAATAAAATGATAAGTATTATAAAATGAACATAAAAGTTTTAATTAAACACAATTTATTAATCCCTTTCCTAAATATTCTTCTATGATTTTGTTGTATGGAATATTTGGTCCATTTAGATGAGATTATTACATTTATATTATTTTATTTTATGAAAGTCAATCATGTCACCCTATTGTTTATAATAAATATAAACTTTTAGTGTCGTTTAATCATGAGGTTATGTTAGAATATAAATAGTATTCTGAAATATAATGGATTTATCAATGTAATGGTATTTTTTATTTAATTTTTACTGAAAAAATTAATTACCTTAAATTCTTACACATCACTGACATGAAAATTATTTAATTAAAAATTGATATTAAAAATATTTAAAGTAATTTAATTATAGATAAATAATTTCATAGATGAATTATCAATAAGAACAAAACGTGTTAGGTATTTAATAAAATAATTTTATATAAATATAATTGTTATTTTTTTATCATTAACGTTAATGTAGTGAATAGTTCTAAAAATTGACATTAGTGATATAATAAAATAAAGAATATTTTTTAAAATTGTATGAAATTTATTATAAAATTTTCTCTAGAAATTTATTATTAGATAGATGATAATATAATCATGGTGAATTTATAGTAAATTTATTTATTTATAGTTACTTAATTTAACCTCAAGGTGTAAAAACCCTGGTTTCCACTATATGTTCAAAAAGTGTTGATGAGGGGATAAAACCGAATATAAGGGTAAATATTTTTTCCTAAACATAATAAAAAAACATTATAAGAGAATTTAGAGCCATAATCAAATTAAATTCATAATAAATCTGTTTTTATCCGTTAGTAATTAAAAATTATTTTATATTAATTTAATATGTTGAGATATTCAAAGAGTGCCCCACCACTCTGTAATAAAATGGAACCGCTTCTTTAAATTAATTTACAATTAAAAACCTAGTATTTTTTGCCAATAAATACATAAATAACTTCATATAATCCCTCCATTGAGTATATAGGTTTTGTTTTAGAATGAAAAACAACCTTAGAGGGCTTACGGTGATAATAAATGCAAGTTGAACGATGAAGATGATTCATTTTAAATAAACATTTTTTGTTTTATTTCTTCTTCTACATCCTTAAAATATTACTTAAAAATGTTTATATTTTTTAAAAATTATATCCCATATAATTATGTGTTATTTTTTGTTTATAAACCCTATATGCATCTATTTTTACATTAAATGATAATTGAATCTATCATTCGGGTGTACGGTGGACTACCACCTCGCAAACCATTGTAAATTATTTCCCATCACGTTCTATAAAGATTTTTTATAATGATAAAATTAATTTCAATATATGATATTAAGAAAATATTTATAATTATTAAAATATAGTATATAAATTAATTTATTAATGGTAGATTCACCATATAACAATAAAAAACTGGGTTCACCAAGTGTAGGGTTTTAATAGTGCTAGCTATATGTCATGTAAACCACCCACACCCCCCCTTCTTAGTGTTGTAAATAGATCTATTAAAGGGGGTATTTTACAGCACTTTTTATCACTATTAAATTGTTTCATGACATCAATACTGAAAATAACTGTCAAATAGGTCCCTTTTATGAGCATTTGTAAAAAAACCAATGATAAATATCCCCAATTACCATAAGTGAAAAAGCACTGATTAAAAAGAGAGTTTATAAAAGTTTATACCAAAGAACTAATAAATGGGGTCCTTTAACCATAATAGTAAAAACGTACTCATAAAGGGGCCAATTATAATTAATTTTTTAGAAGCACTGATAGACACCCCCTTATCATTGTTTCTTTACTAGCACTAATATATAATATATTTCAAACAAAATTATATTTCATTAAATATAATATATTTATATATTTATATTGAGAGAAAAAATATATTATTTTTTTAATATGTTTTAAATAATGATAAATAGAAATATACCAAGAATATATAATATATCTAGTGAAAATGTATTGTAACTATGGAGAATCCCTACAAACCCAAAAAAATCCTAAAAACCAATAATAAATCTGGAAGCCCGTAAACCCATAAATATTATTGAAAACATAAAAATGCTTAAACAAATTTAACATTTGATGTGAGGTTCCTTTTCATCTCTGTGATTAGACAAAGGGAAGCTTATGAAATTATCTAAAACCAAGTGCTATTTTGGTCATTTGATAATTGAAGAAATAAAATATATTACTATTTCAAAAAAAGTCAGAAATCAAACTCAAACTTCAATCGCCCAAAACGTTTGATCTGGGTTTTCCTTTGGGCTCCAGCACATATGAAATTGATTAATATGATAATCCCTATACTACATATGTTGGGAATAATATCTATATGATTTTCCAATTTTTGAATCCCCAAAAAGGCCCATAAGGCTTTTAAAACTGAGTTTTTAATTGGGGTGCCCCCATTTATGTAAATTTGAATGGCTATAGTCTCTAATCTTGGTGTCTGTTTGGCATATACAATATAAAAATTGATGATTCTGATGATATAAATCCCCTCATTAACACATGGGAACCCCGGTCAAATTTTCAAGGAAAAAACTAAGTTTATATTCATCATGCCCCACTTTTTTCACATTCGACGGCCTTTCAAAACTAATATAACTTTTTTCTCTAGGTGTCTATTGGTGTTATACCACATATAAAACAGAATATTGTGACGAGATATATTCCATGGGGACCCAAGAGATCCCTTAATAACCTCTTTTTAGGCCAAAAACACATATAATACTACCAAATTGAGTTTTTAGCCTTTTTATCCCAAATTTGTATCATTCAATTTATTTTAAACCTCGATTGAGGGGGTATTTTTCCTTATTTCATTAAGGATTGAATTTTTCTCTAGTTCATAAATTCATATTGACATTATGGATTTGATGTTTTTTAATTTTTCATCATTAACTATTATTTATAACCAAATATGTAACAATATATACATATTTTTTATATATTAACACATACAACATTAATTATTCCAATAAATAATTAAACATATTTACATATAAAATATATTTATCAATATATAATCCTTATCTAAAGAAATACTAATATCTTTTTAAAAATATATAAATAAATATGTTTATATATATATATACATATATAAACACATATATACATATATATAAACTTATATATAAATATATGGAAAATAATATAATGATATATATATATATAAATCATGATTTGTAAAACAAAACATTATAGGGTAGTGGAAAAGGAATTGGTTTATAAGTCAGTGGTCTGAGGTTCTAAAGTCACTAGAGGTAGGGGAATGCATTGGGGTGGGAATATTTAACGTTATTATAAAGGGGTGTGGTAAGCACTGATAAAGGGGAAGGGGTATGTTATTAATATGGATGTGACGTACTGATCAGGGTGTGTGAATTAAAATTATATCATTTATTAGTGGGCCTTTATCATATCTTTTTTAGCACTATTAAAGGGGCCTTTATTAGCGCTTTTTATGAGTGTTTCTAAAGATAAGATATAACATCACATACATAATAATCTCTTATATCGTTCATAGGAATCCCTTTTACTAGCACCGTTAAATGATAAAATTTTAGTAGTTTAATGATAACATCTTCTGTGTGTATGGATGGACTACCACCTCAATGAAGCATTGTGGCCTTTTTTACATCACCACATATCATGGATGATATATATAAATATGAATATTTGAATGGTTAATATAATATTTATTATTTTATGATAATTTTAGAAATAAATAATAATACTTAGCTTCTTTTCATAATAATAATTGAATATTCGATGTGTTAATAATGCATAAATACGGACAACCATCTCCATGATTATAACCTAGTTCATTTTAAATAATCATCCATCATAGTGTGATTTAAAAGTATAATAGATGTATAAAAATTATAATTATTTCACTGTTATTATTATGGTGATGGTGAAATAAGGAACGCTACGACCATTGTAAAATTACCTGAGTAATTTTAGAATATTAAACCAAATATCATAAAAACAACCGACACAACCCTAAATGATTAATTAATTGAACATAAAATTTTAATATATGATATGAAATTAAAAATAAAATTTAATATAGTCCTAAATCATCTATAAAATTAACAAATGTATTTAATTTAGGAATAAAATGAACCGACATGATGATTTAAACTCATGGTAAGTGACATTCTTTTAAAAAATAAAATTTTAAGGGTCCCCATTAAAATATGTTTTCCTCCTATATCCATATTTTCTAAAAATTAATTCAACATGGATATTACTATTCTTATATGAATGTTTAAATTCATTTGTATACATGTTTAACTTCTTACAAAATGAATTGAAATAATTTTTTTCTTTTTCTGAATAAGGTACTTTCTGACATTTCTAACAAAAAATAATAAAGAAATGTTTTTTATCTTATACAACATAAATTAATTACCCAAAATCATGATTCCTAAAAACATTTAAATTTACTTTATAAGTTTCCATGATTCTTTTCATTGAAAAAAGTATCATATTTTGCCTAATTTTCTTATTTTATAAAAACGTTTTTATGAAAAAAGTGTATTTTGATGTCTGAAAGTGTATTTACATGGGTTTAGAAGGGTTTCCTAGGTATTTCTTCATTATATGTTACTTGTAAATATTATTGAAGGGTTGATCCCCATTATATCTCATGGGTGTGCCCATTATTTCTTATAGAAATGGTGTTCCCGAATAGCACTCTAATGTATTTTGTAATGATTTTGTTCTCTAGATAATTATATTATAATTCATATGTATCATTATTGAAATTTATAATGGTTATTGTATGTTTTCTATATGTTTTCTATGATTATGAAGTCCCAAGGAATCTACATGACCTTCTTATGCTTCTAAATGATTATTTGTGGACGTTTTTTAATTTCCAAAGGTAATATAAATCTTATTTATGGAAAAGGGGTTCCCTTTTTAGGTTAAATTGTATGTTTTTATGAAATTATTTTTAATTTTTATTCATTTGTCTAATTAGACTAAATATATCTTATCATATGTCACTTACTGTGCTTTTTCTTCTCACACCATGTTTTACTTTTTTTTACAGGTTATAATTATAGGTAATATAAAAGGAGAAAAACATTAAATGTTGTGATGATTTTATATAAAAAAATATTGTTTTATTTTAAAAGAATTATATTGAGGAAAAATGGATAATGATTTTGAGGTTTCCATATTATATAGATATCACTTTGTTTTGTAAGTGTTATGACCTAACTCTCTTAAACTATAAACCTAAATAATGATTTGGAATGATAGAATATTTATTATAGTTATAGATAATAGATTTTGTTTTATTAATAGTGGATACAAACTGTTCTGTGTCGCCTCCAAGGTGGTGCGTTTCCAGGTGGTGTGGAAATGTAACGATGAGGATCATCACCTTTTCCATTTTCTATAGAGATGGATTTTCGTTGAATTTACCATTACTTTATTTCTCGACCCAATCTGCTTCATTATCCTTTAATCAAGGTGGAATTAACCATATGGTATCTATTGGTCCCAATGGGCGATTGTGTGGGGTTCAGGAACACATGAAATCAGTCCTTCTTGGACATAACATCCTCGTATGGTCTCCAACAGGTTTATTAATTGAACCAAGAATTCCCAACGACCATCATATCCATGATTAATGGACATGCTTTTCAATGGCAGGAGCTTTTTGGATGACGATTTAGGTGACAAAACTTATGGACTCCATTGGTTGAGATGATGAGAGGTCAGGCACACCACACCCTTCTGTGGGAGGATTGTTTCATGTTTCAGGACTCTCTTATATATTTATGACGTTTTCATATGTTCATGAATCCTAGGTTCATTCTCAAAGAGTGTTTCCATAGGCTACCCTTTCATTGGAATATCATCATAAACATGCATATATTTGATGCTACGGAGGTGATGCAGGCCTGAGCCATATTAGTAGGTGCTCATGAGTATATCTTCATCTAGGGGGGACTGAAGGCGACTTGATGTTTGGACCAGGCCCACAAGTATATCTTTTTATATATCCCTGAGAGAGGAATCAGTAACCACTTAGTTTTAATGGAGTGGGGCTTATGCATGATAGCATCCCATTTTATTGACATGATTTGGTGGACCCTGTTGGATGGGCACCCTTTTGAGCTCAGGCCTTCTTGTAGGCATCCTTTATATCCTATTTTGACCAGGAATCCGAGTTCTCATAGTTCCGAATGTGTGGGGATTACACGTGGAAGCTACCCATTTGATACACATTATAGGGTGGACCTTATTGATAGAATCACTTTTGAGCTCGGGCCTTCTAGTGGGCATCCTACATATCCTATATTTATTAGGAATCCAAGTTCTTGTAGTTCAACATGTGTTGGGATTACGCTTGGATGCTTCCAAATTTATAGAATTGATTGGGTGGAACCTTTTGGATGGGAACCCTTTTGAGATCATCCCTTCTGGTAGCCATCCTATGTATCCTGGTTTTTTTAGGAATGAGAGTTCTCATAATTCGGAATGTGTGGGCCTTACACGTGGAAGTTTCCCATTTTTTGAGACATGATAGGGTAGGCCATTTTGGAGAGGTCACCCTTTTGAGTTCGACCCTTCTGATAGGTGTCTTATATATCCTAATTTGGTTTGGAATCATAGTTATCATAGTTCAGAACTGTTGTGGATTATGTGTGGAAGCTTCCCATTTGATAGACTTTATTGGGGTGGACCCTTTTAAATGAGAAACCTTTTGAGGTCGGGCCTTTGGGTTGGTATCCTACATATCATGGTTTTATCATGAATCAGAGTTATAATAGTTCATAATCATGTGGATGTTTTAATCCTCGCCAACCTCAAAGCCCACGTGAGTCATGCACGGTGTGAAAAACAAAAGGATGTGAAGGATTCAACAATCAACATGCCTCCACCCCTGTTGGTGAGGGAGAGAGAGCCCGTAGAGGAAGAGGTCAGGGTGACCATGGTCAAGGGTACAGAGCAATGAATCCATTAATGTGAGATGAAATTAAAGGTATTGCGACCATACTGCTTAAAATTGGGGATTTAACTTAGTGGGAGGGCCTCAGATCACATTTTGGGAAAGGGATGAGAATCATCATCGTCAAAATGGGGATACAAACAAAACCCCTTTGACAAATCATTATTCCTCATTGAATGGAAAAGTGAGTGATCAACCGTAATCCCGAGAATGGGTAGGTTCATGTCGGCATCCCAAAGTTGGGTTCCGGGTAACCATGGGAATGTATCCTCACAGGCATTCCCAAAGCCCCACATTTTTAGGGAGATCCTTCGTGACTCCGCAATTTGTGGGTATGTAGACTTAATGGGGTGCATTGATGCACCCGATGTTCTGATCTTATGGGTCATATGGATTTGGAGGAGGCATTGGCCTGATTCAAAATGACTGGTTAGCAGAGTGATCATGGAGGACTGTATGGTAGTGGAGGGGTGAGGTTAGAACTATTGCTAATAATAACCAAAAACACCCCATTCTGCATACTAGTTTCTTATACAGGATGGCGGAGTTTCCACAAAGCATAGTGGTATGCGGGAAGAGGGGATTTCTGCATTCCACAGTGGTATGCATACAAGGGTATAGAAAACTACACATCATAGTGGTACTTATGCCATCATATTACATTGGGTTTCATTCGTATACTGATGTAGTACGAGGAACTGGGTTCAGTCCGTGGAGTGGTATGCTATGCGGAGCAACATATTGAAGGAGGTTCTGTGGGATCATCATTCACGGGAGTTCATCCCTGAGAAGCATTTAGTTTTAGGATCACTAGTTAAGTTCATGGTTCTATTATTATTTTTCAATTCCCCCACTTTATGGTTCATGACTGGATGTACCTGCAAAGGTATTGGTTCGGGGTTTGGGCTTCACTAAGGAAACACGACAGAATCTGGAGTTCAATCTCTATGTCTATCCGAAGATTTTTTCATATTTCCTTCTCTATGTTTGTCTCCCTCTATGTGACTTCTCTCCTGTACTTCTATTGTGATTATTTTATAGATAATCAGAGAAATCATATATATTGGGCATGCTACACCATTTGCAGAGGCCCATTGAAGAAATTTCCTAACACATGGAAGACTTATTCAGTCGGGGTTTGTGTAGACTTCAATTCGCGATAATGGTTCATGTAACCCAACTGGTATTATTCATCCACAAACTGATGAGTTCGTGGCATGGTACATGAATAGTCCTCACATTTATGAATCATTCGACAAATTGGTTTGTGGTCTTCATTACTCGCTGGCCATCACCTCATGGGCCAGCAGTTCGCAAATCGTCCCTTATACCTGACAGTTAAAGATCCAATATCTCCACATACCGTTCCTGGTGATTTTAGGTGGGCCACTTAAAAACCTTGAAAGAAATAATTCCTTTATGTTCCTTCAAAAAAATTCTACTCAATTTGAGTCCTTTCATCGTTCTAGACTAATATAAGTACATTATTTCTTCTATAAATCATTTATGGGGTTATTTTCACTCCTTGGAATATTTAATGGGCCCTACAATTTCCCCCCATCAGAATTGGGTCTGTTAGGAATTAAAAGGGTACTATTCCAATGTAAAATCTGTTCTAAACTGAAATGGTTTGTGGTAGAACAGATAGACCCAGTAGGAGGGGGCCCCACCTATATATAGAGGCCCATTTCATTTTCCTTTTACCATTTTTCATGGTGAAAAGTGATACCAATCTCCCCAGTTTTCACTAATCTAGCATATTGTGATCTTTGCAAAAAACTATTCACGAACATCTTTGTATGTTATGAAAACCAATATCCTCCCCATTGGTCTATCTGTATACCATGTTTTTTATTTCACAAATAGTTATGTTGAATTTTAAGGCATAAAATCCAGATTCCACATTGGATGATGCTACATGGCTGGCCTGTCCACATAGTGCAATTGGTTCGACAAACCATACATTTATGAATATTAAAAATCCAAACATTAACATTAACCTACATATTTGAAATAAAAACATAATAAAGGCATTGGTTCACGGTATCATATTTTTGTGAACCTTTTTCTTCACTTATAAATGATTTTTGGGCCAACTTTTTGAGGATGGTTCACGTACAATGGGTGTACATGGTGGAATGCGACCATCTAGCATAGATGTAGGCATGGTTACTTCCACTTATCATGTAGTAGGTGGTATTTGGTTATGGCTTACCATTTCTAGAATCCCTACGTATAGCATCATGTGGAAATATTTTGTCTCTCTTATCCATTCTTTCATAGCCTTCATCCAACAATTTTTTTCAGTCTAACTTCTCATCGGCTTTTGAATCATCCTGTGGAGGCTACAATGGTTGATTTACATGATGGTGTAAAATCAACGAAGTAAATGGAAACTGGGATGATGAATAGTGATGATAATCTTCGATTCCACATCATTCTACATGAAAGCTTCTTGACGGTATTCTTGACACTATAGCTCTAACATTACCCGTTATCTTTACAGTTCCCACTTTATGGCTTTGGTCATCCTACCAATGTGCCTCTACCATTTTCTGACCCTAAAATCCCTTTCATCCTCTTTGATGCATGGCAAGGTCATGGTCATGCCAACATTTCCACAGTAGGAGAAATCATCGCCACTCTGATTCAGGAGAACATCAACGTACTGCGAGGCTCGACATGGACTCTGGGAAACATTGAGTGCTGCGATGGTTTCCCAAGACTAGATGCTTCAGGATACCCATCCATTATTAGCATATCCCAAGAAAATTCTAGTGGTGGGTGGATAACCAAGTCGGATTTGCAGGCTGGAAGATGATTCTTTTATGAGTGGGCCTGGGCATTCTAGGTACATCAGACATATCTGGAGTCCCTTGACTAGTGAGAGGTAGTGGGATTCTACTAGGCAGCCTGGGTTTCACAATATTCAATCTTTTATTTGGGTGAAATCCTTCCGGAATTCTGGAGTCACTAGTGATTGAACACCAAAAACTTCCACTTATTGCATGGGGATGTAGGAATTAGTATATGGGATATCTACCATCATGGGGGACTCCACATCCTTAGATAATTGTATTACAAGTTCCTCCCAAAATCCACCACATGGAACGACACTGATCACCTGTATCCTTTGACAAGGATCTTACTTGAAATGGAGGCGGGATCACAGAATCATCCTATCATGGCTCATTCCATCTTCTCATTTGAAGTGTGGGTATGATTATTCTTGATGATGTAGGGACCCAACACAAGGGATTGCCACAGTTGGACTCATCCCACTCGCTAGTCCTTCCAAAATATAGGGACATACTGTGATACCCTTGAAGAAGGGTTATGTACCACATGGGGATATGATCTTCCGTAAGAAGATTCACCTATTCTTATGTTGGCAGGTTTCTTTTCCATGTTTCTAAGTGTATTAATCTTCCCATCTCGTGATGTATACACTAGGGTTCAGGCCTGTACTTTGATGATGGAGGTAATGATGGTAGATGGTCAACCCATTAATTTTACCCATCCTATCCTTTCCCAGCTTAAGGAATTGATGGGATAGATACAATAAGGAAGGCCTCCACATCATCTCAGTGGACTATTCCTATTCCTAATTAAATGGATGGCAGAACACTTCCCCTGTTATGAATAACAGCGTACCGCAAGGGTTCCCCATTATAACTTTCATCTAGCTCTTCTCAACATTTTCATTGTTCATCCCAGTTCTATGAGTGTCACTGATGTGGATTGGTTGTTGAATGAAACCTCTCATTTATCATTCACACTGGGCACTACCCCTCATTGATCATTGAGTGGTGACTGTGGAGGTTCCTTGGTGGAATTATCTATGTTGTCAACCATCATGAGAGGATGCTCACTGCTCATGTAGACCGAGTAGTCATTTTTGAGCCAAACCTCCCCTACCTGTTTTCCAGGAAATTCGGATTCCCTCAACTGACTGTGTTGCTTCCAGTTGTTCAATTAAAGGGAGAATATCATCTCATGGTTCTCCACCAATTGTGAATTAAGATGATGCATGAAGGTGATGCTAGAAATATTATCATTACTAACACAATGATGTCTGCCTTTCTATCGATGGAGTATGAACAACAATGGGATAATTGTTACCCCAACGGGATGCTAAAAGAACCAGTTTGGTGGGTGCAAAAACCCTCCACTATTCCATGCCCCATCCTTGAACAAATGACAATGCTACACATTGCTTCTAACATGAAAAGTGAAATAGCTACAACTTCTACTTCTATCCCTAAAGCAACCAAGGTGGAAACACCTCCTACTCATGCTCTTGTGGTAAGAAGGTGTTTGGTCCATCATCAAAATCGTCTGGTAGGGGTTTCTTCAGTATAACCCATTACGGTGAGAAGTGATACAGACTACATTCCTCCAAGGGATATTTCCTAAGATCTTAGTAATATTGGAACCATACGAGTATTACCAGTCATCCCGGACACTGCGTTTAGTATTCCGCATATGGATCCAGTGGTTGGGTCATTTGAGGGAAAAGAGAGTCTCCAGTCTTGGGTGACATGCCTTAGGTCCCTCTCACTCCTATTTTGATGCTTCCTTTTTATAGACATGATGTGGCGGGGAAAGATCAATGTAATTATGTTTTTTCAAGGCACCAGGTAGTATGAAAAGAGGCATGGTGAAAGTTATTTTCTATTGCTGTAGAGACACCCCCGACTAATTTTTCTGATGAGGGTGACAATTTTCAGCATTTATTCACTGATTTGGATTCCTATGTCTTTGATTATCAGAACTTACACATCATTATTTTCCAAATATTCATTGGCCGAGAAGACCTTACCTCCTGCGAGGACATGCTGGCCAAGTTCAATTATTCCCATCACCTGGTGGAAATCCTCTATGACATTTGAAAATTATTTGATCATCTCAAGGCTTAAGAGCAGAAGGCTCGTGGTTTGGTGGAAAACCAAGAGGAAGATCTGTGGGAATGGGAAACCCACACAATAATTTTTAAGGAACAACTGGACTCTTTGTAAGCCAACTATGAAGCCGTCCAGAAGAAAGAGCAGGAACATGATTTAATTTTGTAAGAGGTGCATCTGATGGTCAAGACTGAAATGTTAGAAATATCTTATTTAGATCTTACAATCGATGGCCTACAACAATCACTCGCCATCCTTCTAGAAAGTACGAATCGTGCCCCATTGTAGTTCTGTCCCGAATCATGATACGTTCTCTTCCATTTTTTATACTTTGAAGAGACTCCAAATTAGGGATTTTCATCCTTTTTTTTTGAACTCAATGTAAATGATTTGAATTTTAAATATATATATTTTTAACTTTTCTTATCATGTCAACATTATTTTGACCTTGCATTAATTTTAAATCGTAACTTGAAATCAGTAAACTGAAATAATTGAATTGGGATCAAATTTTTTTCATGATCCATGGGTCTCAGTGATCGTAGTTCTACTATTGATGGTGTTTCATGGGAAACCCCATGAACTTTTGAGTATATTTTTTTTATGTTACACTAATTTTATCCTAATCCTTCTTGGAAGGGGCTTAACGGGCATAAATTTTCTTTTTCATAGGACTCACATCGTGTGTTTTCGACCTAACAAGATTTATGCCTTTTCTAATAGCTCAATGTTTTCCGTTTTTAACCCATCGATACTTGACTTTTTTCTAGTAGTTTACTTTTCATATTTTCCCTCTAGCAATTATCGTGTCTTTTTCACTAGCAGTTCAAAGTTTATCCCATCAGAGTTATTACTAATGATTTTAGTTGAATAGCTTTGATGAGTCTTAACGGGTTAGGGCCCTAACTTGGTACTATTATCTTAGAATGTTCAAGTATCCATCAAATTTGGATTAGGTATTTTTCTTGACCCTTGATTTGGGAATTCTGTACTGGCATGCGTCTCAGGAGGTGCTTTAGGGGTACATAGGTAGGAAAGGACCCTCCTAGGGATGAAATTTCCATTGATTGACAGCTATTTCTATGGGAAACATATACAGAGCCACCAGGGCATGATATGCATAGTCAAGAAAGGGTGTTCGCAGGACACTACCCTTCCATTATCGGTGGCATGATGGGATTTACAAAATTTTGGATTTATTTTTATATTGGGTGCCACAATGGGTGGCTGGAATGAGTAGTTTTTTTAAGAAATTAGGAACATTTATATATGATTTGAGTGGGTAACGTTCCCCGCACATTTTTTACTTGCGTGGGGGAGAGCTGGTGAATGGTCAGTTTAGTTAAGGGTCTTTTTTATTTCAGAGGCACATGGAAAGAAGGAGGTATATAAGCCTTCATCCAAGAGTTTTCTGAATCTGGGGGTGTGACAAGACAAGAAATTCATTTGAGTGTATCAAATCTAGAAAGGAATATAATAGGGAATAATTTTCCTTTGATTGAAAGACATTTTTTGGGAAATATATGTAGAGCCACCGGGACATGATATGTATAGTCAAGCAAAGGTGGTCACAGGAAACCATCCATCCACATATGATGGCCATTGAGGATTATGGAGATTGTAGACTTTCTAAATATGGTATGTGACCTTCAACCAGGGGTGCTGCTGAACACAAAAGGAAGCATTTTAACTAAAATACTTCAATGAAACACAGAAATGAGTGGGGGCACTCTTATATTATATGTGGATCAACTTCATGCATACAGATGAGATATCTTTATAATCCACAAAAGGGACAAGAGATAAATCAGGCTCGTATTTTCCAATATATCAAAGATATGGTTAAGGAGGAAATTTCAAACCATGACTATAAGGGACCATGAATCATGAGGGATGGGATGAGGCATTGAAGTCATTGGGCATACTGGGATAGGATATGACTCTACTGGGGAAAAATTATCCTTTGATTGATGGTCGTTTTTTGTGGGAAACATATACAGAGCCCCTAGGGAAAATGTTCATACTCAAGCAATGGTGTCCACATGACACTGGACTTCCATCCCATATAGCCTTGTAAGGTTATATAGATTCAATATTTCTCTATGAACTTTGTTTGAAATCTGGAAGGAGTGTATTCAGACATTTTGGTGACATTTGGGCTGTGATTTACTCATAGAATCAGGTGCCCCTTATGTTGATCCGACTCATATGTAGGGTGATTCATTCATTCCAACATTGGGATAACTATTTATTTAACATCACATGCCCAGTACATGGGGTTCCTCTAGGGGGATGGAATTGTGACATACCTTTTTGGGTTGAGATACTAGGTCCAAATTCCTAGACTTTTTTTCCATAATTCCATAGTGGATATCTCACTGAAATCTCTAAGATAATGTGTGATATGCTCAATATGGGAAAAAAGGGATTATTAATATTCTGTTTCATTTCTTATGAATAGAAAATTCAGCATTATAGGGCGTTTTTTGGGCGTAAACCATTTTCAGGAAGTTTAACATCGTAAAACAAGGATGATTTTAGCCATGTAGATTAACATTGTGTAGCGAGGACTTGATGATATGTCGTTTAGAGTCATTTAGAGAGGACAATGATACTCTCATAAAGATCTTCAATAGTTTTAGGTTAATCTCAATCAGGATGTTTTGGAATTCCTTAGAAGTGGGTGACGATAGAAGATGTAAACCATAGTCCCAGGGGCAACTTGAATCCCGAGGGATGACATGAGGCTTAGAAGCCATTGGGCATACTATGATAGGAGATGACTGTACCATGGAATAATTTTACTTTGATTAATGTCTGTTTTTGTGGGAAACATATGCAGATCCACCGAGGTATAATGTGCATAGTCAATCAAAGGTGTATTCGGGATATTGGCCTTCCATCTCAAATGTGCTTGCATAGTTATGGGGATCGATTTTTTCCAGAGGTATGGGGTGTGACAAATGGGAAAGATGTGCCTGGGAATGTGAGAATACAAAAACCATGATTAACCATGAACTACATAGACATTCTACAATGGTATGACTCATATGTATAGGTGGAAGCAGTATCTTTTGATTTCTCATGATTGAGAGGCATGTGCAGAATCTAATAATACCGAGGACTAGGCCACACAGAACTCTCAATGAATTTCACAGTTTATTGTCATGTGATAGGAACTTTCATAGAATCCCCTTACAAGTCTGACCTACGTATTGGAAAATGGCATTTTTTATTGTTGGTTGGGCCGAGATGGAAAATCGGGCTTCACTATGTATCCTTCAATGGCATGAATCAATCCATACGTAGTTTTGAATGCTCCCTAAAAATGTTCCCTAAATGTGTATGGACATTTTATGGAATAATTTATTGATGATGGTTGGGCTAGTATGGAAAATACATGAATCACTACGTACCCTATAAGGGAAGGAATCAAGCTGTACGTGGTTCTAAACATTCCATGTACCGATCTGGCTCAGTCCATGTGTGAGGGCATGTGAGCACATTTTGGTTTCACTTGATATGAGTGTTAGAACTACCATATTCCTCTAATATTTATATGTGTATGAAAATACTCACCACTGATCCTATGCTCATGTGAGTTATAATTGATTAGAGAAACTAGGGGTGGTCACAAAGACACCTTCGCAAGTGTCGGGGTGTAGAGAATATTTTGTGGGCATTTTCCTTTTCTTTCCTTGTGGGTATAGGCCAAGATCGATGATCAATGTGTCTCTAAGTATCTCATGAGTGTACGAATCAAGCTATACGTAGTTTTGTATGTACCTTGTACCAATTTGGATCGGTCTTGGGTAGGGGAATTTTCATTCTATCCCTCACAGCTTCTAGTTCTACCATGTTACTCTATAATTGGTCTTCATAAGAGAATATCTACCTATAATCCTAATCTCCGGGGGTTTATACTCGATGTGATAAGGGTTACTTTACGTATATGGGTAGATGGGGGGCCTGGAGGAATTTTATTATGGTGGGGGTAGGCTAGGATCGAATATCGAGGCGTCACTACGTATCCTGTGAGGTCATGAATCAATCAATACATAGTTTTGTAAGAGATTATGTAGTTTATTGTCATGTGATTTGGACATTTTGTGTCCAGTAGTTTAACATCCTACAGAGAGGACATGAGTCATAGTTTATTGTCATGTTTTAGGGATGACTTCCTTTAATTTTATCATCATGTGGAAAGGATGATGACTCATCGTTTATGGTCTTAGAGTTTGGACCATGGAATTTCAATTTAGTGTCGTGTTTCATGGATTAATAACTTATAGTTTAACGTCATGTGTCTAGGATGATGATTCATAGTTTAAGGTTTTAGAGTTTGGACAATGAAATTTTTGTTTTTATAACTCATTGTTTAGGGTATTAGGGCTCGGACCTTATACATGTTATTTCTATTACATGAATTATTTCTCCAAGAACATTTCATTTATAGATGCCATGATGAGATTTCCATACATTGATATTAGGGCGTATGCTCTATTGGAATAGACTCTATGTATGACATGTGGTCCTTCCCACATTGGTTCTAGATTTGGGGTTTCATCATGAGTATCATCTGGGTTCTGAGGACTAACACCATTTATCATTTGAGGAACGATCAAAGTAGAACCTTTTTGTGGAAGGCTCATGCAATCCGATTTTAGTAGATTTCCAAATAGTGCATAGTGTGCAGACCTTTCTCATCTAGAAACTCCAATTCATCAAATCTTCTTTGGGATTTCTCATCCATGGAAAATAAATTACAAATGGACTCATGATGTGATGGAACATGGATTTAGATTGGTAAAACAACCTTTTCCTCGTATACTAGTGAGTAAAGTGTTTCCTGGGTTGTAGTTCAGGTCATGGTTCAGTAAGACCATAATGAATGAAGGAGCTTTCCTGGCCTTGATTTCTTATCCTTATCAACTATATTTTAATGTATATTGGATATAGTCTTGTTGAAATCATTTATCTTCCCATTGGATGCCATGTGGTAATAGGAAGAACAGTTGGCTTTAATTCCATATCCTGGGTATAGCTTGTCCAACTCAGCGAAGTAGATGTTGGGGTAGTTTTTGGTTGGATTGTATGAGGGACACCAAATCTTTTAATGATGTTGGTCTTAAGAAAGCGGACAATGATTTTTATCCCGAATTCTTCAAGGGGTATGGCTTCAGCCCATTTGGAATTGAATTTTTTCACTATGAGTATGAGTTTTAACTGTTTGGCTATAGCAGGAGGATATGGTCCCAAAACATCCATGCCCAAGAGGCGAATGGCTAGGGGTACTTAGCTGCATGAAGTAACTCTAGGGTGCGGTGTATGAAATTAGCATGAACATGGAAGGAATGGATCTTCATGGTGAATATGGCACAATCATGTATCAAATAGGGCCAGTAATATCCATGACATTGGATTTTCTGAGAGAGATTGGTTGCTGATTGGTGTGCTTCAAAATCTCTGGCATGCACTTCTTTCATGACAACATCGGTTTCTTCTTCATCAATTCACCTAAGACGGACTTCATCAAGACCTCGTTTTTAGATGAATTTTTCATGGATAAACCCATCGTACAAGCTAAAATTGACTTCCCATCTTCAGACCGTCTCCCTTCTAGCCCTATCTGGTGGGAGGTCCCCATTCTTAAGGTAATTTTCAATGGGTGTCATCCGACTGAGGGTATTACCATAAGGTTCAGATAGGGGATAACTTCATTGATTTCCTATATATTTCTCCAAATGAATGACAAGACCATTTAGTAGGGAGAAATGCTAATGACTATCTCATCCCGATCTAGATTAGCCATGGTTGTGGCTGCATTTTCCAATGAGTTGGCTTGAGCATTATGTGATCGGGAGAAATAGGTCAACATTTGTTATGATGTGAATTCTTCCATCAGTGCTCGAACATGGTTCATCAAGGGAACTAATACTTATATCTTGATTGCATAGTCATCATTGACCTATTTGATAACTATCATTGAATCACCCTTTATTTTAAGGTGTTTGTCTTGCACATGATGTTACAGTTCCATGCCTACAATGAGGTCCTGATACTCTGCTTCATTGTTTTTTCACCCTTTTGAAATTGGGAAAGAGTAAGGAAAGATGTCCTTTTCAGGTTATACATGTATAACTCCTAGTCCCACATTGTTGATCTTTGGATTCTCCATTTTTTCCCCTGTTGGGCTTCTAGAATAACCATTAAATTAAATTTCCCATGTCTAGGAGTCCTCATAAATGGAAAATACTTCTTCTTCATAATGTTCGGCATCCAACGGTGTTGTTTCATCCGAGGGGTGCTCGGCCAGGTAGTTTGATAACTCTTGGCCTTGGATAGCCTTCTAGGGAACATACCATATGTCAAAATATTATAGGATTATTGTTCATCCAGATAGGCACCCATTTAGCACTGTACAATTGAGGATATATTTGAGCAGGTTGTAGTGGGAGACCAGGTGGACCTCATGGTGCTGGAGGTAATGCCTATGCTTCTAAACTGTGAAGATTTTGGTGAGGCATTTATTTTCAATTTTCAAATAATGTGTTTCATCATCGATCGTTGTTTATATGAGGTAGTAGATACTGCTCTCACTTCCAGCATCATTCTTCTACATGAGTAAGGTGCCTAATGACCATTCAAAGGTGGTTACATACGAAATGAGCGGTCTCCCCTAGATTGGTGGCATCATCAATGGTGGTCTTATGAGAAGTCTTTTAAGATTTTCGAATTCTTCGTGACAATAATTATCCTACTCATACGTAACTCCTTTACTCCTCATCCATGTGAAGGGTAAAAATTAACCATCTAGGTTGGATATGAAGCACTAATTGTGGGCGAGGTGCCCCTGGAGACCTCCCGACATGGTGAGGTTGTGAGGTGGGGAATGCCAAGTATGGATTTTTTCTTCATTGGGTCGACCTCGATGCCATGATGGAGTACGATAAAGATGAGTAATTTTCCCAAGGAAATACCAAAGTAGCACTTCAGGGGATTCATCGTTAAACTATGCTATCACAATTTGATGAAGACAATATTATGATCATCAAGGTGGTTCGATTTTGGTCGTGATTGAACCACTAGGTCATCAACATTACACTTGAAAAATTTTACCAATAAGGGATTGAAGATGTTATGCATGAGGCACTGATATATGGAACCAAAATTATTTAGGCCAATAGGAACCAATTTATAAAAGAACACCCCTTAAGGGGCCCTAAAAAGGTAACTTCTTCATCCCGTTAGGGCATCTAGATCTGATTTTATCCAGAATATTTGTCCATAAAATAGAGGGCATTGTATCCAGCTATTACATCGATCAATAATTATGTAATCGGGACCTGGAAGTTGTCTTTTGGGAAATTCTGATTAAGGTCCCAAAAATCAATGCAGATTCTAATCTGTCCATTCTTCTTTTGGACAGGAACTATGTTTTCTATCCAGGTCGAATATTGGACCTCCTGTATGAAGATGGCTTTGATCCACTTGTCAACTTTGACCTCTATTTTGGTTCCATGCGTTGGTTGGGTCATTCTGGCTATCTGCTTATAGCCCTAGTGATCTTCTAGTAATCCCAAATGATGGGTGGAGACCTCAGGATCGAGGCCTGTAATTTTTTTTTTTAATTCTAGGAAAACACATCTTGATTCTTTAAATATATTGAGGTATATTCCTCTTGCTCCTTGACAGAAATGACCTCACTGATCAAAGTGGGCTGCGAGTTTTTTTTGGTGCCCAGATTTATCTACTTTAGTTCATCAATTGTGGTGGAAACACATTCTTCAAATGTTGGAGGGGCATCATTGAGGTCTTCTTCCTCTTCTTCCTCTTCATCATCATCTTCATCGCCCACTTCTTTCTATGGAGAAAGGATTTTGGGAAAAAAATCTCCCATGTGGGGGTTCAAATCATTGTTTTCCATTGTGATTAAGGAAAGTTCATTTTAATTCCCCATGTATGGGTCGGGAGCATCTATGATAGGGATTTTTTAACATTGTTGGAGTCAGGCATATTTTCTATTTCATTGGACTTGGTGGTCGTAACAGAGACCATGCTTATTACCGCATCTTTACTCAGACTTGTGTTGATGCATTCAACTTGGTTGATGGGTAGTACATACTCTTCCCCAAGTTTCTATTGGGGGTCGGCTAGAGCCAACTCTAATCCATTCAGGGAATTGATCCAATCAACATTGCCGGCTGAAAGATTTTTTCATCTGATTCATTGAACCTGATGTTGATATAATGGGATTTAAAATACTCAAAAGGGGATTTATCAGTGTTCAATGACCTATTTTTTACAGTAGTGAAATATGTGATGCACTGATGGTATGAGGATGGAATTAGAGCTTGATGATGTAGACAAGGCCTCTCTAATGGGACATTGAAATTCATACTCTTCCACACAATCAATAACTCAGAATATGATATGATATCTCCAAGCCATGTTTTATGCTTAATTCATCCAAATGTTTTTTGGTCACTTTTTTCGTATCACAGCTGATTTGTAGTGCAGGGTGTTAGGTTGTCTTCATCATATCCCAGTCGAGGAAGCATTTGCAGTGGTAGGAGGTTAACACCATATCCATTATTGATTAATTTCCCCTGAACATCAATACCATTTATCTCTTTAGACACATATAAGGGTTTGACGTTCCCTTTCATGATGGCGTCTTCATCCCTATCTATGGAGGATATGATGCTGTGACATTATTCCGGACTAGTTTCTATCCAGTAGACTTTGGCAGCTGCTACTTTAGCCTCAAACTTCTAGGGACTTGTAAATGATTCTATGAGTGCCTCCCTATAATCTACGAACAAGCTCAATGCATCCAAGATTGATTGGTTTTCTCATACTAAATCCGACTAAATTAAAATATCATACATCAGATCTAATGTTCAGCACTTCCATCTTGGAGTTGGTCTTTTATAGAAATGTTATGGGTTCGAGCTTTGGACATAGTTGGTTCGGCCTCTACAATAAGGGGTGGTGGTGCATTAGTCCTTTCCATGTTTGTATGAATTGGTCCACTTGTATACATTGGGTGGTTAGGAATTTGTTCTTCCACTGATGGATATTACAAGATAACGGGGCTTCAATTTCTTCTTATGGTGGGGGATGGAGGATTATGGTTCTAGCTGTGTCTATTGGAGGGTCCTTCCATGAGTTTTGGCATTGTTAACAGTTTGACTTGGGGCATTTCTAGGAATTTGAATCCTTCTATGATCATGCCTTCCAAAAAACCTCCATCCTCTACTGCCTCTTCCCCTGGCTCTCTATTTGGGTGAGGCAAATTTTGGTTTGTGGCCATATTATTCATTCGAGAAGGGGTCCATCAAGTGAATGACAATAATGGATCCAAATATTAGTTCTCGATCTGACACTATTTCTATTTGAGTGTATCCTTCTGATTGTGTTGTTTGGCAAGGTGGTTCCCATTGTGCTATGACTGTTGGAATTAAGTCCAAAAGTGTTAACATTGACTTCATCATTTATGTCATCTCATCTTATTTCTCATTCCATCAACCCTTATGGCCTTTTCGGGACCGTGAGGCCGAGGAGAATGGTTGTTTTGTATTATAAGCTTTTAGGGGAACAATTGGTTTTCTCAACTGCGTCTAGATGATACCATGGAATCGGTTGACAATATTATGGGTAATCAATTTGTCAATAATTTTTTCTTCTTATTGGATAATTTATGTCATTCGTCTTCCTTCAATTGAATCTAAGGAGGAAACACATGCCACATGTGATGTTAACATGCATAAATTTACATGCACAGAATCCACCATCTTTTACAGGTAATCCGTGAAAAAAAATTCATGGATGGTGTGTCACGGTATCTGGTCATATGGAAAATAATTTGGATAGTCATCGAGACCCACTTAAAAGGCTCACTTTGGCTCTAGTAGCAAGAGAAAATTGAAATTCAAAGCGGCTATGAAATTTCCGCAGACCTGATCATGTCGGAATGAGTTAACTATATTTCAATGTTCTGTAAATTGATTTTTTGCACCAAGTTTCTCATCATGCCAAGGTGGGGTGGATGTTGGTGTATTTGGGGTCCCATATGGTTCGGTGGGGTCCTCATAACTTGAGCTGCTGTCGAGGTGGATTAAGCATGACAGAAGTTGCTTTGGCTTTTCTAATTCTTTTCCCTGGGGATGATGTGGCCACTTAGGACTTATGGTTTTCATGTTTCAAGGAGTCCTCTATCCTTTGAGAAATGGAAGAGAAGTAACTAAACCCCCTTGTGTACATCACCGGGATTAGAGGTTCTCATAGTTCATCCTGAAGTTTAATGATGCACTTGGAGAGAATCTCATCCTGGGGGAGTGACTTGTTCATGGAATATGTCAGGCCCTTCCATCTGGAAATGAATTCTAAGACACATTCGTTCTCTCACTATTTTTAGTTCATAAGATCACTGACCATTGTATTAGGTAGTGTTTATCAGAACTAGAAGTGAAACTATCACTAGGGATCATCCCAACCTATAATTGAATTTGATGACTATCTAATATACTATAGGAAAGTGGAATCCTGCAGGGTTTGTGTGAAGAACCTAATTTTATGGCTTCCTTCTACTCGAGAGTGCCCATCATGGTGTCATGGTAAGATTCATACTGAATTAAATGTTCTTTCGGGTCCCTCGAGCAATTGAATACAGGGAATATGGGGTTCCCAATGTTTGGTGATGGAAGAACATTGCTCACCCACTTGGGGTAGGGTTTGCACTCTGGATGTTTTAGAGGGAACTGCCCCTCCATGGAATCAAGTTGAGTTGTTAGCTTCTCGATAGTTTTTAAGAGCCGTTGATGCATATCCTGCCGGATTTGGGCTTCAGATGGTTTGGGAAGTGGCCAAGATTTGGTGTGTCAGCACTACTGGAATTTGGGGTTAATACCCAGATGGGGGTATCATCTGTCGGTTTACCTTGATATATTCTTGATTCCTTCTAAATGGGGGGGGGGGCTCTTGTTGTCCATATAATGCTAGGATGAAGGGTCCTCCATGCTAGGATTAATTCACTGGGATGAGTGCCTATGTTATTTGAACCTCTTCTGGTAGTACCTACTGATGTTCTGCGGGAAGAACACATCTGGAAAGGTATCTCCCTCGACGTAGATCGACATTAATTCGCCTAATCTCTTTCATTTCTTCCTACTTCTTGGAGAACCTTTCCTCAAGGGGGGGATGCACTCTCTGATGGAGGACGGGGCAGGTCATAGATGAATTTAGAAATATTATTCACCTTGTTGGGGTATCAACGGGGAGGTAAAGATGGGTTTGTTGATGGTGTACCTAAATTTATGATCACTATCTGGTTCCTGTTATGCACTCCATCTGGCTAGGTGTGGGATGCCTCTGGGAGGGAACCATCTTCATTCACGTCCTCTCCCCTTACATAATTTCATGTGATATCTGGGGGTTGACGTGTACCATGCTCACTGAGGCATACCACATTGGGGGTGGTGTACCCAGTGTAGAATGGTAGGAAGGCTTCCCACACCCTTTATTGGACTTTCTCCTTCCTTTCTATAGTATTCTCTATGTTTCTTCGTGATGATTGAATCAAAGGTAGCCCTTGTCTGACCACGTAATGCACCTTTCTCTCTTATGGTGTGAACCAGGAGAAGGGGTGGAATGGGTTACTTATCTGTCCATCGTTCATTCTAAATGGTGAAAGATTGACATCCTCTGTGCAAGGATTTGAGGTACAAATTCCCCCATCCCTGGGGGATAGGGTTGTTCCTATTTTTCTGTTGACACATTACGGTATATATTAGTTGGTCATTTGGGGTCATTTTGATTTAAGATTTCCCACGCTCTGTGGGCTAGGGTTGTTATCATATTGTGGCGGTGGTTGCCCATATTGCCACATTTTCTATTTCACATACTTGTGTGTGGGTATATGCCGATTATGGAATTGGGACAGCATGAAGTTTATGGACTTTTGATGACATGATCACTGCTTCTATGTTGACTTCCCCTAGGAAAGAATCCTACTGGATGTTCATGGTAGCCTGACTTAGAAGCTTTTTGATGGCTTGATCCCTTTGGCCCTGATGCATTTGGCACTTATTTTGGGCTGGATTTTGTTTACTATACCATCTTTTCTTAGTAATAAGTTCATTTGATTTCTACCTTTAGGATAAGACATTGTAGGATGTCATTTCAAATGGGTCATGTAAGATGGAACGTGGGGTGAAGTGTATAGAAACATGTTTTCCCCCTCCCGAATGTGATCTCTACACGGGGCGTTACCAATGTGGTGGAGCAATTTATGCAGTGCATAGAGGCTACCTAGTTCAAGGTTTTTCTTCCACCATTCTGATTGTATTTTCCTTGCAGACGAGGGGGGGTGGGGGGTTCCAGGTCGATGAGACAATGAATATCCCCTATTATGTTGATATAGTCCGCATACCCTTTGTAGAGGTGGAAGTTTCCATTCAGCTGACGAATAGTCATCCATATGTTCGGGATGATGTCATGCGTGCATTCCCCAAACAACTCTCTTGGTATGTCAAAGTTAGAAGTGGATGTTGGACAATAAATCACTGGTATTTATCCCTATCTAGTTGTCTTCTAACAAGAAATATATCAAGATATTGTTCATCTATAGGATCCACTACTTGATATTCCAAGCTCGACTGCTTCTTAATTATTTCATTCCAAGTAGCCAGGCTGATGGGAGCCTTATGTATTGGCGGACAATGTGGGGGTGTCTAGGAAGATGATCATGGCCCCAGGCCATCCTCTAGTTGAGAAATAATATCACTTGTTATAGATGGAGTGCCTGATGTGTCTGACTCCTTTCTGAGTACCTCACAATATGAGGTATTTCTCATATTTATTCCAATAAGGGGAGGACCATCTTTCCAGCATGGATTTTGATTAAGGGGAGGTCCTCCGCAATCGGTTTTTCAAGGAAGAGGGATAATATTTCAACTTGATTCCAAAGAAAGGGACTTTTCATGATGACTTATACCCTAGGGAGGTCCTTCAGGGTGGGATATAGTGAGGGGTGAACCTTCTTTCTGCATATTTTACCATGGGGAGGACCTTTATAGAAACGGCCATAGTAGGGAGGGCCTTTGCAATGACTATCATTATGGAGAGGACTACCATCATGACATAAAACATGGCTGTAGGGAGAATTTTTTTGTGCATATCTTGGGGAGGGACTTCAGGATATAATAAAATTAGGGGAGGAACTTCTTGTTGCTTAAGGTTACTATGGGGAGGACCTTCATAGCTATCTGTATTCTAGGGAGGGCCTTTGCAAGGACTGCCATCTTGGTCAGGACTACGATCCTGACTTAGCATCCTACTACAGGGAGAAGAATATATGCATCATATACCCTGGGGACGACCATCAGCGTAGACAATAGCTAGGGGTGGAACGTTTTGGTGTATGATCTTCAGGTCCAGGGGAGGGCTACCCCGATATGCATCAGGAGATAGGATCTTGTGATCGATCATTCATGGGCCATGGAGTGAGCCCCAATGGGTGATCTGTGGAGGACCTTCAATGCTCACTATAGGGAGGACCTTTGAAACTGCTAATTTGACTTCCATAATTTGGAAAAGGAAAGATAGGATTATGAGCATTTGTTGATATATGTTCGGGGCATCAAGTACCATAGGATGAAGTAGAGCATGATCAGGTATGTTATCTTTATTTTCCAGTATCCATGGGGGATTTTCATTCTTGGTTGATCTCTTATGGGTTAGTGATGCCATCTACTATTGGTAATGGACTTCATATATGGTTCCATGTATTGTGGGGTCTTGTTATGTCGTCGGGATATGTCGATGGACAACTTGAGTTCTGGCAGGGATATATGGCTACCTTGGAGTGATCACCATGTTGGACCCACATCCCCGAGTTGCAACAGGTATTTGTTCCTGATCTGGTTGACTGTATGTCATGGGATATATCCATTGACCCTCCTAAACTTGAGAAGGGATGCATAACTACTTTAGAAAGACTAACTCATTTTGCAAGTGAGTCATTCCATTTGAGGAAAGAGGGTCGTGGGCCTGATTTCTTTCCTTAGCCACCGATGAAATTATATCTTGGAATTTTTGGAGGATATGGTCTGGAATCGACATGTGATCATACCTTATTACTAGGATGTGATGAGATACATCATTGGTTGGAATGGCAATAAAGGAAAATTCGGATGTCGAAGTAGAAGTTTGTGCCTACTTTGGTCCTCCATGAGTTTCCAGTATATTATGGAAGTTATCCTGTTCCAGGGAAGAGGATTGAGTCTTCCACTAGTCGTACTCTCTTGTTTCATTTTTATTATACTAGTGGTCTTCATATTCACAGGTGGGGATTTTCATCTTCTCCCTTGTTGTTGTATTTGTCTCATGGGATTTGTGTGAATCCACAATAATTTGACTATACTTTTATTCGGTTCCTGCAATTTTTTTATGATGGACTTGATATGAATCATCAGGTATTTGTGCCTATGTATAGAATGTTTCTTCCCAATTTATATGGAATACTTGTTCAGCATCATTTGGTATTTGTGCTTGCACGTATCCGGTTTCCTCCCTATTTGGATGACAGGATTGATGTGCATCTGCACGTATTTTTGCATGTTTGTAGATAATTGATGCACTATTTTGATGGTGGGCTTGTAGTGGCTCAAATAATATTCTCATATGCATGTAATTTTTCACTATTTCTATATGGAGGGCTTGCAAGTATTAGAAGGAATGTTCATGTGCTTTTATTGTGCCACCATATTTTTTTGGTGGACTTGAGTGGAGGGGGAAGGTTTATATTTGTCTTCCCATTGAATTCCACCATATTAGTATGGAATAGGTGATCCTTTAGAACCATGGTGATAGAGTTTTCTAGATTATATATTTTTTACCTGTAACGGGCAGCCCGAGGCGCCCAAGTCACTAGGACATTGGCTAGGTCCCTCGGCATAAGTTCCTCCTCAGCGGGAGGAGGCATGGTCATCCAGTGTCGGCAGTGACACTCTTTGGTGCAGGCCTGTGAGTAGGTCCACTATGTAGTTGAGATGAAGCTGTTAGCATCCACTTCATCTTCCTTCCTAAGATAAGGGAGGTACTCCTTGTCACGTTCCATGGACAGGCACCCGAAACAGTTTGAGACGACCATTGGGGTTGCCTTTCATTGGGGTACCGACAGTGGATGAAAAAGTGGTTAGTGGACCTTTTTTGACTAGAGGGATTGTCACACGACCTCTAGTGTGGAGAGAGTACTATTTTAGTGGTACTCCCTGATCAGTTGCTTGGATACCCATCATTGAAGGTACGTGGTAGAGAAGGGGATACTGCTCGTCATTGGGGCCCCATAAGCCTACGAGATCACTGATTTGTATGACTTCATGGGTTGTTGAGATGTCATTCAGATCAAAGGTCTCTCTGCGGGAACCTTCAATATACATATATGACATATAGACCACAAAACCTCATCAAATTAGTATTCATTTAAACACATTAATATTTGGCGATTCATCTTGGACCCCTTCCCCTTTTATTTTGTTTCAGGATGAATTTGCCTGAATTGGATTAGACCACCACCTTGGTTAAGGATTCACGTTGATTTCTCCATTTTTTTCGCCTCTGAGGTGGCACGTTTTGCACGTATCGGGGAAAACAAAATGGTCTGACAGGCAGTATCCTTTTATATTTTATGATTGTGGTAGAACCGCCACCTTGGTTAAGTATTCATGTTGGGTTCACCATTTTTGTTCCACCTCCGAGGTGGCATGTTTAGCATATACTGGGGTGAAAAAAATGGTTCTACATGCAATATCCTATTATCTTTTATCGTTTGGGTAGAACCAACTCCTTGGTTAAGGAATCATGTCTTGTTCACCATTTTTTTCTGCCTTCGAGGTGGTGCATTTCTGGGCTGTGTGGAAATGGCACGATGAGTATCATCACCAATCCATTTTTCTATATATACCGGTTCTTCTTGAATTTACCATACCTTAGTTTTGACCCATTATAAGTCATTATCCTTTAATGAAGGTTGAATTAACCCAATGGGAATTTTTGGCCCCTGTGGGGTATTGTGTGGGGTTCAAGCACACATGCAATCGGTCCTTCTCAGACATAACTTCCTTAGATGGTCTCCAAAGGATTTATTCATGGAGCCATGAAATTCCAACTACCCTAGTATCCAAAATTCATGGACATTCTTTCAAAATGTAGGAAATATTTGGATGATGATTCAGCAAATGACACTAAAGGACTCCATTAGTCGATAGGATGGGAGGTAAGGGCCACCGCACCCTTCCTTGGGAGGATTTTTTACTATTTTGGGACTCTCTTATAGATATAAGTCAGGTTCATATGTTTGTGAATCCTTGGTTCATTCACGAAGAGCCTTTCCATGGGCTACCCTTGGTTTTCAAGATCGTCATAAGCATGTATATATATTTGATGATATAGATGTGATAAGTCCCACAAGAAGGGATTTCTACATATCCTTGGGAGAGGAATCAGAACCCACGTAGTTCAGATGGTGTGGGGCTTATGCATGGGAGCTACCCATTTGATAGACACGATTGGGTGGACCCTTTTGGATTAGAAGCCTTTTGAGATTGGGCCTTTGGGTAGGAATCCTACATATCCTATTTTGATTAGGAATCAGAGTTATCATAGTTTAGAATGAGTGAGGCTTATTAATGGAAGTTTCCCATTTGATATACTCAATTGGGTGGGACCTTTTGTATGGGAACCCATTTGATCTCGGGCCTTCTGGTAGGGATCCTACGTATTCTAGTTTTATCATGAATTAGAGTTCTCATAGTTCATAATGTGCGAGGATTACACATGGAATCTTCCCATTTAATTGAACTGATTGGGTGAACCCTTTTGGATGGGCACCATTTTGTGCACAGACATTATGCTAGGCATCCTATGTATCCTGGTTTTATCAGGAATAAGAGTTCATGTAGTTTAGAATGTGTGGGGCTTATGTGTGGAAGCATCCCATTTAAGGAGACCTGATTGGGTGGACCCTTTATAAGAGGGCACCCTTTTGGGATCAGGACATCTGGTAGGTGTCCTACTTATCCTGATTGGGTCGAGAATCAGAGTTCTCATAGTTCAGAATTGTTGGGTCTTATTAGGGAAGTTTCCCATTTGATAGATTTGATTGAAAAGACCCTTTTGGATGGGCACCCTTTTGAGCTCGGGACTTCTGGTCATTGTCCTATGTATCCTGGTTTTGTCTGGAATCAATGTTCTTGTAGTTCCGAATCATATGGATGTTTTAATCCTCGCAAAACTCTAATCTCATGTGAGTCATGCTCGATGTGAGAAACAGGAGGATGTGAAAGATTCAACAATGCACATGTCTCCTCCCCTGTTGGTGGGGAGGGAGACCCGCAATGGAAGAGATTAGGGAAACCGTGGGCGAGGGTGTAGAGCAATGAACCCTTTAATGTGATATGACATTATTGGTCAAGGGACCCTGCCTCAAAAGATTGGGGACTTACCTAAGTGTCAGGGACCCAACACATGTTATGGGAAGGGGAGGGGTTTCATCCTCATCAAAAGGGGGAGAAAACATAACCCCTTCAAAAGATCAATATTCCTAATTTAATTGAAAATTTTTTGATCACTCTTAATATCAAGAATGGGGAGGTTCATGCCAGCTTCCTAAGGTTGGGCTCCGGGTTACCATGGGAATGTAGCATCACAAGCATTCTTGAAGCTTGCACTATTGTGGGGAGAGCCTTCATGACCCCACTTACCATGGGTATGAAGACTCAATGGGGCATACTGATGCAACTGATGGTCTAATCCTATGGATTTAGTGGATTTGGAAGAGGGTTTGGCATAATTCCATATTAATGGTTAGCAGAGGGATCATGGAGGACTGCACGGTAGAAAAGGGGTGAGGTTGGAACCGGTGGTAAAAATATCTGAAAACTCCCCATTATGCGTACTGGTTTCATATGCGGAATGGGGGCGTCTCCTCATAATATAGTGGTATGTGGGAAGAGGGGTCATCTGCATAACACTACAGTATGTGGTCATGGTTATAGATAGCTTCGCACCATAATGGTAGGTGGACCATCACACTGCTTTGGTTTCCATATGCGTACTAATGCAGTATGTGGCACCAAGTTCAGTTTATAGAGTGGTACACTATGCGGAGCACCATATTGAAGGAGGTTCTAGGGGATCATCGTTCACAGGGAGTTCATCCATGAGAAGCCATCAGTTTTTTTATCGGTTAGGTTCACATTTCTATTATTATTATTCAATTCCCTGATTTTATGGTCTGTGACCAACTGTACCTGCATAGGGAGTGGTTCGTGATTCGGGCTTCACCGATTTAATAAGACAGAAGTTAGAATGAAACCTCTAATTCTCCCTTAAGCTTTCATCATCTATCCTTCTCTTTTTCAATCTCCCTATCTATTTCTTCTTTTCTATACTTCTATTGTGATCCTTTTATAGAGCATCGAAGAAATCATATCTATTGGGCATGCAACACAATCTAATGAGGCCCATTAAGAAATATCCAGAACCATGGAATACTTGGTTTACTAGTGTTTGCGAATGCTTCAGTTCGTGAAAATTGTTCGCGGAACTCTACTAGTTTTCTACATCTGTTAATAGATGAGTTTACGTCATGGTAAGTGGATGGCCCTCATGTGTACGCATCCGTAAATGACTCAGTTCATGGTTCCCCTTTCCCGTAGGCCATCGCCTCACGGGCCAGCGGTTCATGGATCATCCCAGATACCTAGGGGTGATCGATCCAACTGATCTTCATACCTTTCAAAAGGATGGTGTGCAGAACACTAAAAGACCATCGAACCGTTAATTCCTTCACATTCCTCAAAATAATTGCAACTCAATTTGAGTCCATTCACCTTTTTAGACTTGTAAAAGTACATTCTTCCTTCAACAAAGTGTTTGTGTGTGTATTTTCACCCCTCGGATGAATTTTTAGAACCTTACAAGTTATTATCAACAAAAATTTAGAAACCTCTAGCGGTTAGTTTAAATAGAATAGAACACCATTATCTCTAAGGTTTTCTCAATTATGTTAGTTCTTTTTGTGGAGTTATGTGGTTGATGTTTCAAACTCCCTTCACTTCTTTCTGTTTCACCTTCCCAACTAGGGATGACCCATTCTTGGTCTAGTTCTATGGTTTTGATGGAATCATGGGATGGATAAGGTAGGGCATTGTTTTGGGTCTGTGGCTTTACTGGGATTCTTCCATTACCATTACAATCTATTCTATATCTAGGGTTCATTCCACTATTTATAAGTGTTTTGTTTTTTGGTTATCATTTCATTGGTTCTTCTTCAATTTTATATTATATTATTTTTTTCTGGTGATAATGGTTTGGTTTTTCGTAGAAGGGGTTGTGGTCTGGTGAATGGTTCTTCTCAATTATGGCATTGTTGATGACGACAATGATTCCTTTTTTAATCTTTTTTTGGGATGGTTTTGTTTTTTGTTATTCCATGACATCGATGTTGGTATCCATTTTTTCATTTCCAGGTAATGGCCCTAAAAGTAGGGTTTCGTGGTTATGGGGTGGAAGTATCTCACTATTGGGGCATTTGTGTACCCCATATTATCCTTTGTCTCTTAGTTTCAGAAAATCTTCTAACATATGGATTTATATAGTGGCTTCCACAAATTTTTGGGATATTTATTCAACCAATTGATGAGTTTTCAAGAGGATATTACCTATTATGGATTCATCTCTCTCCCTGGACCCCCATAGGGATTTATATTTATGATGGATTGTCGAGTGGATTCCCACCATGTTTTTGATGGATGTGGTGGTCTATTTTTGACTTCTACGGTGGTGGTAGTTCTTTCTCAAATGATGATGTTCATAGATTTGAATCTTTTTATGGTCAGTGGTGTTTAGTTGATGTGTTTTTTCATGATGATTATGGTAATTTTATGAAGATATTTTTGGATTCCAGTGGTCTCCTCATCGGAAATATGCTGTGATTACAGGCCAAGGACAAGGCTCGAGGTGGTGATGACTATTTTGAGTTTTAATAATGAATTTTGTATTTTGTATTTTGAATTTTTAATCTGGTTTTTGTGTCTTAATGAATAGTAGTGTTCAATTTTTTTGGTTCCTACTTAACAAATAAAGATGATTTGAAAAATAAAAAAAAATTTGAGGTAATTAGGATAATATAATACAATTAAAATATTTTATGAAATAGATATGTTGAAATTGAATATAAATTGATGATTTCCAAGATTCATCAACTAAAATATATTTTTTTCATAATGTTATTCTATGTAGGAGATAGAGATCGTGTAGTATGACTACACTAAGAGGATTAAATCCTTCTAAATCAACAACCCAGAATGGTTAGTATTGGAACTAGGAAGTTTGTCATGGCGACGAATCAGTCAAAACAAGCTATAAATGTTGGTGAAAACCGTGCAAGATAGCATCATGATCTACCATATATGTACATGATTATATTAATGAATTTTATGAGAAAAAAACCTCATGATTTTATAGGATCATAAGACCAAGTGGAAGCCAATTTATGGAGCAATTCCCATTAGAAGATATTTGAAGTCATGTGGTGTTCAGAATTCCAAAAGGTACCACAATCCATTTATCATTTTTAGGTGAATTAAATCAATGGTGGTCTCTAGATAAGAATTCTATAGATATGTTTTATCTTGACTCCATCTAATTGGATACATTTAAGGATCCTATCATTGATAAAAATTTCCCTATGTGTTTTCAACTCATGATGGAAAAAATTCCTAGCATTGAGGAAAATAGATGAAGATTTTGGTGTAGTGTATGAATCCTATTTTATAAGGTTATCCTAATATATACAAAATTTTGTTCTAGATATTTATAGTTAAATAAATAAATTTTACTCAGTATTGAAACAATGTTTATGACGATTTTTGGCTGCATGAGAATCTAAAAGATATGAAAATGTTAATCATTGTGCTGAAAAAATTGAGGTAGAGTTTTATAACACTTATTATCTGTATAATGATGAAAGTAAGAACAATACATGATGTTAGATATTGGAAACATACTTAAATGAAGTCTATAGGTATGAAAATGAAGATCACATCATGTGGTAATTGTGGTGAGAAGAGCCTTAGATAATGCCATATGAAATCTGGGAAGTGATACCGATGTATAATGTTTGTTCATATGGATCATGATTATAAGTTAAAGAATCCCGATGAATCTAGTAATAGGGTAACATATTGCTATCCAATGGTGAAATCTTTTAATAATAATTAGTTGTGTTGTTATGCTAATGTTTTCCTAAACTTATCTAACTCATGTTGGAAATAATCAGAAAAAAAATAAGTAGGGTGTGGTAAAATATTTTTCTATAACTATGATTGATATTTATTTAATATATATTGGATTATTCTAGAAATCATGAATATCATGAAATACACCAAAGGATTATTTTTTAAAATTATGAAAAATTAAACGATTATGAATATTTAATGAGTTTTTATTTGGGTTTAAAATAAATGATTTCCATGGACATATTTTTTCTAATAATGGGATATCAATGAAACATGATAAAATAATTGTTTTTTAAAAATGTACAAGACCTTCCAATGTCATAAATATTAATATTTGTCTTGGTTTAACATGATACTACTTTCTATATGTTGAAAAAGATTCTCGGTTGTTTGGAAAATTGACTAAGCTAACCCAAAAAGGAATTAAATTCATCTTGAAAGAATAGTGATATTATTGATTTTAGAAACTAAAAATAATATTGGTGAATACTTTAGTTTTGTATTTTCCTATAGAAAATGATGATTTTTTTCATCTATAATGAATCTTTTTTAAGGGACTTGGTTGTGTTTTAATTCGAATGATTAAGTGATTTTTTGTGTTTCAAATAATTTAAAAAATTATGTTAAAAATTATCCATCAATTGTTTTTGAATTAGCGATTCTAGTTTTTTTCATTGAGAATATGAAGGTATCATTTAAACAGATGAAATTTTTAAGTATATAATTTTAATAAAATTTTGAAGTCTATATTCACTTCAAAATAGTTGAACATGTGGAAAATAATATTGGTGGATTAGATAAGGGATTATTATTTCACAATTCATTATGAACATGAAATTGATAACAATGTAAATGATGCCTTGAGTTGGAAAAATAATGCTACATTATCCATGTTGCATTCGGAAAAAGACTATTGGGAAGGATTATAGGTGTTTTCCCATGTTGTTATAGATGAATTAACCCACTTAGTTTTGTTTTAGGTTTCAATGTAGTCAAATTTTTTAGAAATAAATAGGTAATATAAAAATTAGAATCCTGTTTTGTAAGAAAAGTTAATGTTTTTTAAGAAGGGTATGCTTCTTGAGTATAATGTTGATGAAGAAGGATTGATGAAATTTGAAAAAAAAATCAGTTCCTTTTAATTTCATGTTATAAATAATGCTTTTATGTTAAGCTCATTGTTCCATGTTTTATATTTGTCTTGGAAACATAAAGGCATATAGATACATTCAGAAGATTTACTATTTGGGTGGCCTGAAAAAATATATTGTTGAATTTACCTGGAAATATTTGACATGTCAATAGATTAAAGAATATTGATATTTTCTGTTGGGAATGATTCATTCATTTGGAGTACTATAGTGGAAATAGGAAAAAGTATCAATGGATTTTATGGTTGGATTTCCAATCACTTATCAATGTAATAATTCTATTTAGTTTATTATAAATGAATTAATTAAGTATCTGCATTTCAATCCCATTTCAGATACAATGTATTTGGATCAACATTCTAGACTGTCTCTAAATAAGATTAATAGGTTACATGGAGTTACCATCTGTATCATATATGACTGTGATCCTACATTAACATCAAGTTTTTATAAAGTTATATAGATGTTTAAAGTTAGTAAATTAAATTTCAATAAAGCTTATCATCAAAAGTTTGATGGGTAGTCTTAGTAAAATATTCAGGCATTGGAAAAAATTATCCATGCTTATTTTATTAATTACTAGGGAAGTTATTTTTAACATATTTATTTGGTTGTCCTTTCTTATTATAATAGTTTTTATTCTAGTATACATATTAATCCTTTTGAGACATTATATGGAAGGCGATGTCAAAATTTATATTTTTGGGTTCAAGTAGGCTAAATGATGTCGATGGGACCATAGTTGGTATATGAAATGGATGAGATGGTGAAGATGATTCATCATCATAAGATGATAGATTAGAGAATGCATAAACATAATTTGAATAACTATATAGAATATATTTCTTTCAAGTTGTGTGATCATGTGTTTCTTAAATTAACTCTATGTAAATGTGATATGAGTTTTTGTAAAATGGGTAAGTTAAGTATATGGTTAATTCTAAAAATATGAAATCCTACATAAATTTTGATCTATTTCCTATTGAGTCTACATTCCTATGTTTTTATCCTATTTATGAAATGTTATCCATGTATCAACTATAACATCCCAAACCTTGATTACACTCAATAGTTCTCCATGCCTAGTTGGTCACAAGGCCTCAAGCACATCTTCCCAAATTCCAAATATTCTGGACTAGAAGTGAGGGCCTATGTGTGTCAGCGATGACATTATTTACTAATTAATAGAGTGTATCACACCAAAATATCACTAACATACCTATATCAGATGAAATATAATAACAAAACATGAGTTTACATTATAAGATTAATAGATGTACAATTCCACAAGAAAACTCATATACAGAAAGATGATACATTTAATATGTCCCTACAAAAATCCAAAAACATGGTACATTGTAGTCATATACAATAAATGTAACAAAAGTATAAAAAGTAAAAAAAGTTCCAAGCTAGAATCGTGAGCCTCAACCCAGTCACATTCTCCCCTTTTTCTAAGCATCAATCAGGTACATATAGTATAAAACATACCCTTATTATTGTACGTAACCATATAGTCTATATGGATGAAAAATGGTGACCCAAACAGGGTGTGAGCTTTAATACCAGTAGGCGACCACCCTTGATCAGATTCTATTTAGTCAGAGAATATATATAATAGTGTGCAGGAATATATAATAATAAAGAAAGGAATTATACATTAGTAAACACCCTTTATGTCCAAGTTCTATTTTAATTCTAATTGAATTAATTGAATTCAATTAATATATAAATATTGGATTTAACCTTCAGGTCTATGTGAGTTATAAAATTCTCATTTAACCATTAAACACCATTTAATTATTAAACTCATGATTGGATCAAAGCCTAGAGACTTATTTGTTAACAAAACCAAATTATGCCTAAGTAGGACACCCATAAATGTATAATTCAATACTGAATCAATACATGTAATTTATCTTAGAAGATGCCTCATATAAGCTTCATGTCATTCATTATTCAGATTAGAACTTGAGTCTTTCCTTGAAATTCCTATGTTAGAATTCAAGTATCGCTCCAGGTATAATTTCAACCAACACCCTACATGGCCATCTAAGGAGAACCTCTCTGGAACCAACGTATCACTCTAGTTGTGGAATAATGTTCCTTCCAATTGATCCCATCCTCATCAGTCCATTAACTAAGCCCATATATCACCCATAAAATAGAATATCAAATCCCCTTTGAGTTATTCCATGTAATTCACAATTGTATCCATGTATCATTCAAAACATAAATCATATCTCATATTCCTTCCATAGAATTATAATATGAATCCATGTATCACCCAAGGCACATAACCATTCATACAATTCATTACCATTTAAACAATTCCCTTAATATATGTCAAGGTCCAAAACCAAGAACATTCCCTTACAATCTCACCTCAAGAGGTGACATAAGAAAACTCCAAACATAGAATGATTTCTCACAAAATTTTCCAATTGTAACATTTAATATAAGAAGAATCACATGAATAAAAAACTAATATATGGAATATGAATCATTTAGCTGACATGGGAAATCCAATATAAAGTGGCATTCATTTTTTAGAAGAAAAAAATCATGTCATGGTCAAAGGGCCATGGTCATTTCCTCCCATCCCATTAATCAATTAAATTTCAACTAATATCACAATTTTATTAACATAGCAATTTATAATTACAACTCATTTTTATCACATGTGGTAATTATATATTTTACATCCCTTGTCATGGGGTAAAAATTCATTCCTCATAGGGGTCTAAAGCATAAGCCGTAATAATTTCCATTTAAATTATATAACATGTTGAATGGGGTGGTTCTGATTTCAAGGTTATTTACCTAAAATAAACCATTAATGAAAATCATTAACCACCTTGAACATTCTATAAATTCAAGGGTCCAATTTCATTTTATGAAGATGCCAGAAAAGTTGGTGTGCAGCATGACAACACATATATATTCTATGGCATTAAAAAAAGGCATGAGACCACTTATCTTAGGTTTGTGGTTGATTTCTCATCCTTTATTAGCTCCTAATTTATTATATATTTTGAGAAATATAAATAATGGATGAAGAACCTATTATTAGGGAAAATTATATAGCACCCAAATAACACATCCAATATCTAGAAGAATGGAGAATGGTTAAAAAGGAACCATGTTCTTTATGTTATGGATCTGACTAGATGAATGAACTTTGATTATAAGATTAGATAGAATTAATTAATTCAATCCAAGAATAAACAATGATTATTACCTCCCAAGGTCCACTTTATTGTGATGTGATGAAGAAATAAAAATTATGATTCTAAAAAATTTATTTTTATTTAAAATTATTAAATATACAAAATTTAAGGGGTCGCACAGTTTAGGAATAGGGTTTAGAAAATTGTGTTCCAAACATGCATGGGCACCTATAGTGTTGGTCACCCAGAGGGTTTGCCCACACAGTTTCACTAATAGTGTGGGAAATGTTTAAAATCCATTATCAGAACTATAGATATGTCTATATAGTTGTTTGGACCAAATCACACTGTTTGTCCTTACAATGTTTCCAATTCCTACTCTCTATCCCTTTCTCACATAGTTTTTTAAACTGGGTGGCCTTCCCCACATGTTTCAAACTATCCATGCACTAGGTTATTACCCCCCCCCCCCAAACCTCTGGTTCTAGGATTCAATTGAGCCTCAGAAACCCCAATTACTTTTATAACCTCAAAGGACAATAATAATTGGCCATATTTGAACACTGAATCAAAATATTTCTATGAAAAATAAGATCTATACCTCAATGAGGAAGCAAGTTCTTACAAACCATCCCCTTAAAAAATTAATCACGAAATATCTCTTCCATGGGTGGTGAAGAATTATCTAATAATAACTCTGACCATTGTGATCATACTTCATCTCCCTCTACCAATTATCATTATGCACTAGGATGTGGTTCCATAGCACCCACACTAATGGAATGGATTGGAATTAGAGATCCTTCATTCTATGATCCACAATATGAATAGGATTATCATCGAAGGAAGCATACTCATACAACTCAACCTCCTCGTGCTAAAAGACATGAGACAGGTCGGAATAGTAACATCACAGCTGAGAAACCTGGAAGATATAATACATGGTCTGGTACCTCTATAGTAACAGAAACCAATAGGCTACAATCCTGAATCTCTATGGAATCTTATGGGGCCCAACATACCATGGTAAATCTTACCTGAACTTCGGAATCTCCTATGTCCCATCCATGCCATACCAGATAAGTAAACTGGATTTCCTTATTGGAAAAAACTGTATTTCGGAATATGTGTTGTTATTTTATGTAATATATATACAACCTCCCATGTTCGTCAATAATAAAGGTTTCTTTACTTAGAAGTAAATAATAATCCTTCACGAGCTTGTAAAAAACCCATACTATATCATTACCTAGAGGTGAACTTCATAAACCAGTCATGAAATCCATCGTGAAAATATTCTATTTCCACTTAGGAATGGGAAGGTGTTGTAAACATCAAGCCGGTCACTGGTGTTCCGCACTAACCTACTGATAGGAGGAATAAATCATGAAAAAACTAAATACATCTCATTTCATACCCAACCACCATTACCAGTTATATAAATCTCAATACATCTTGGTGAGAACTAGGTTCACTACCCAAGCTGAAGCATGAGAATATAATATCAACATCTCATGGAGGTCCGAAGAGACCCATACACGACCATGTACATGGAGAATTTCACCCATGTATATGGTCTAACCAGGAGGAGGTTCCTCTCCCGCTAAACTCCCCCATAGTACTAGTCCATCTATGTATAATAGTTTCATAATCCTATGTTTATAAATTTTGGTAAAGGTAACAGACATGGATGATAGAGTAGTCTTCACCAAACTAACTTGAACCTCTATGTCCATCTTATAGGAAAATTCCATGAGCTTCCACTCTCCACTGACTTTTTGAACTACCTGTATCTGATTCCTCTCACTCAGTGCATCAGCCACTGCATTTCCATTACCAGGCATGTAGGGACATTAAAAATCAAAGGACTGTAGGTACTCCAACCACCTTCTAAACCTCAGATTGAGACGATGCTATGTAAATATGTACTTGTGGAATTTTTGGTCTGTGTACACCACAAAAAACACTCCTCATAATTGATTTATCCAACAACGCAATGTATGAACTGCTATAACTAAATTGAGATCATGTGGTAGGTAATTACTCTTGTGTGGAATCAACCTATGTGATTTGTAATCCATTACTCCACCTCCTACAAAACCACTAATCCTATCCTGATACCTGATGCATTTAAATACACTAAGTAACTCCTTCCCATATCTAGAAAAATTAGTTTCGGAACTGAATTCAATATTCCATTCAACTACTGAAAGATCATCATGAATGAATATGTCCAAACATACTCCACACCCCTATTAGTCAATCCCATCAGAGGCACTAATAAATTTGAGGTATCTTATATGATACACGTATATTATCCATCCATCCCTAAGAAACTCCACACCACAAAGATGATATTGGTATGGTCCCATGATAGTATATCTCTCACTATCCCTGGGTCTACTACTACTATTATCTCTATGATGATGTGATCAAGAAAGTGAATTTGATCCATCCAAATGTGTCACTTTATGAGAATATAATATATATGATTATAACATAGTGAATTCAATATAATATAGATATATTTTTAATGGTCATGTTGATTGTGATAATACACCATGATATCATCCATGAAAACCATTACAAATGAATCATAATATGGATGGAAGAATTGGTTCATGTGTTCCATAAAAACAATTGGAATGTTTTTGAAACCAAATGTAATAACCAAATACTCATAGATACCATATCTTATATGAAATTTATGTAACGTATGTCCGAAGGTCTTACATTAGCATGATGATAACCAGATCTGATATCAATCTTTGAAAATACCTTGTCTCTTCGGAGCTGGTCAAAGATATCAACAATCGATGATAGAGGATACTGATTCATAACCGTCAACATGTTTATTTTTAAATAATACACACAACTTTTAAGGTTTTCATCCCCCCTTCTCAAAAAAATAATAGATGAACCCCATGGAGATTTAATGGTTCCGATGAATCCCATTTCCTCTAAATCATCAATCTTCCTCTAGAAATCAAGAAAGTATTATGCGCCGACCCTAGAACATTGGATTCAGTGCATTAGTTAATCATATTTTCATGATTACAAGGAATAAAATACTGAGGGAACAAGTAGTTTAGTAGTTTTGGAAAAAACAATACATACACAAGTTCAACATTTCAACATGAAATGAAATAAATTATATAAATTCCACTTGAAACATCCACAACTATTATATTATGCCTGAAATTCATTTATAATATTTCTCATCGTATCCTTTGGAAAAATAAAACATAATAAAGGGGTGAGCTCAAATTATCAGTAAGGGTATGAAATACGGCCAAAGATATCATAAACATAAACCTTAGGCATAGAAACTAACTAATAAATCATTCCTTTAAAAAAAACATAAGTATAACATTGTAGGAAAAAGAGATGAATAAATAATTTCACAATAAAACATTACCATGAGTATTTTACTAGTCAAATAATCACATGTTTTATCAATTACTAATACCATAATGAGGGAATCCATAATGTGGGATATCATATCAATTCTACCAAGCCATCGTTCTAAGGCCAAATATATACGGGTAAAAACCAAAACATATTTGTCACATGAGACCTATCATTGCATCAAGAAGCAATAGTGGCCCCCACCTATCACTTACTAAGTAAATTTCATTTTACATAATAAAGGGGTGAACATTATCAATAGCTCCATTCATATTTAAATTATTATATAAAACTTAATTAACTTTCCCCAATCATTAGACATAAATATTGACCATTCGGAGTAATATGGTCAATGGTATAAAGATACCATATCCACCATCAAACTAATCAGAAACCCTTCAGAAAAATATTTTATATGATATCATATGATACTAACATCAATGAATTACATGATTAAGAAGTGGATTTTTACATAAATGAATATACTTTTAAGTGATATCATTGAAAAATTCTTGAGTAAATAGTCATTAAATATTCCAAAGTGTCTCATAGAACCTTGAAACATTCAAATCAGAATCCCATTGAATATCATGAGAATAATGAGACTCTTTATATGATATTACAAAGGTCATTACATATACCACAAGCATGTAATTAGTGTTTAAAAAGGCATATATCTCATAAAAGATAATGTGAGACGAGAAAATTCATTTTTTTACTTTGAAAGGAAGAGTTCTTTTAGAAAATCATTTTTATTTTTTTATGAAATAGGATTTTAAACATGTATATCCCAGAAAATTAAAGGTTAGGACATTGAAATTATATTTGAAGCATAAATTTTGTCCCACATAAGTGGAATCATTTAAAAATTGTTCATAAACAAGCTTTAGAAATTAACCATTTTAGTGCGGTTTAAGAAAAATATTAATGTGTTTTCAAAGAAGAAGGACATTCTTGTCTTAATAAAACCAGAAATGAACCCAGATATATTTTCATGATAAAAGTTTTCAGTTTAAAATAATAATTATGGCTTGATATATTATATATTTCAATCTAAAATGGGTAATAATTCAAGAAGTCTTCTTGAAACGAGATTGCTTTTTTTGGGAAGAATTGAGAAGGGAACTATTTTAAAACACATAATCACCATAAATGAAGGATGAAATGATCTGAATGTATGATTTTTGAAATTAGAAACATAATATATAATATTTTAAAAAAATTTCTTACATTCAAGAAATATAGTGAAGAAATAACCCGAAGGTAAAATGACGATTCAGGTGGAATATCTTACCACATTGTAATCAATCAAATCATATGTCCCCAAAATTAATAATCCTAATATGATAAATTAAATAACAATAAAATAAATATATTCATGATATGATACTTAAATGGAAGGAATAAATACAACATACCTATGGAATAGTGGTGAATAAGGAATATGTAAAAAAATGGTAGTGAGATGAGGAAACACTTAACTTATGTACGAATTTATTCTATACATGACCTTAACGTCATGGATAATCAAATTAAATCTATTAATTAATTAATAACATTATATAAATAAATTTTTATTCGTTATAGTTTTATTATGTTCGTTTATATCATTATTGATAAGTTATAATATTGAATTCTGTCGTTCTGGGCTATTCGTTTTCTTGGTTTTCATAACCTGTTCGCTTATTTATAAGTAATGGAGCTCATGCTGAATAGATATAATTTTCCATAATTAATTGTATGTGATAATAATAAATATTAATAATATTAAATTGTCATACAATAAATTTTTTTATATGTTATGAGGATAACTTATTAGATGAAACATTAATGACGATCATTTTTATTATTTTGGCTGTATTTCAATTATTACGAACTAGTTTTGTCGTATGAAATAATATTATGTATATATACTAGTTACAGAATCTTCTATAGGTTATAATACATATATTAATGTTTTCTTTAACCAAAAAATGTTTCATGACCAAACTTGAAGGATAAATGGAAGAACAAACGATTGTCTTCCACGATGGTTGTAAATTGTCTCCTCTTGGGCTATGATTTCATTTTTAATATAAAAGAGAGAGAGAGTAAGTATATTGAGGATGAATCTTCAATTATATTGACATAATTAAAATATAGTTTTGATACCTTAGTTATCATGATCATTTGGATAGAGTATGTGAGGATAATATAAGATAATATAACAAATTGAAAATTAAATTAAAATAAAAAGGATGAGGGTTTACCTCTTGAAGTACCCCCTTGAGAACCTTTTTAAGGTAAGAGGTCTTGGACTTTTGAAAAGGCCAAGGTCTTTTAGAAGTGGTGAGAGACATGGAAGATTATATTGGAAGATCTTTGATAATATTCAAGGCTTACATGAGTTAGAAGAATATTGAGTGAGGGTGGTTTTTATAGCGGAGGAGAGGAGTTATTTTTGAATACAATATTCATTATTTTATTATTTGGATAAAGAAAAGAAATAGTTTTAATTCAAGTGAAAAAGTAGTAATAAGTGCATGTGAGTCGAAAAAAATTATTCTGACAATAGAAATGATGTTAGGAATAGTGTATTTAACTTATAATGTATATATAGTAATCTATCATATTTCAAAATTCACTAAAATTCAAATATTTCAGAAAAATCCCAAAAATTCACCATAACCATTTTTCAATGTATAGATTTAAAAAATGGAATCAATTTAACCAATGTAAATTTCTATATATGAGAAATTTAATTTTAATATATAATGATTATTTACTCCAAAAATTTAGTCTATAAAATTAAACCAAATTTTATAACACCCGAAAAATTATCTAAGGTCACATAAAATTATCCTAAAATCATAGGAAAAAAATATTTATTTACGGATATATTTTATGAAAAAATATATTTTTTAAATTAATTTATAATTATAAAAAAGTAATTAAATATTTATTATTCACAAAAAAATAGAAACACATAATTATTAATTCTATTTCATATATATGGTGCCTAAGTTTTATGTATATATTTATGGGTGTATATAAAAATTGATAAGGTTCATATTATTATTCATAAATGTAACATTACTATTCATAAGGGTCATTTTACAATTCATAAGGGTTAATATACTATTCATGAAAAAAGTATGATGATCTTATCAGACTCTAAATATCTCATATAATTAAACCTAGTATGTCTTTTTTTGAAATTCAAATCATAGAAATGGAAAAAAAATATGTTAATTTGATAGGTTATAAAAAAGTGTTGTTTTGTAGAGACTTAGTGTTGCATGGATTCAATATTACATTTATTTTTAAATCCAATGTAGGGTTACATACTTACGCCCTTATAGAAATTTTATCCTAAAAATTACTCGAATGTTATAAAAAAAAATATTTGGAAAGTCGATCAACAATCACGCATATGGCATCATTCTTCTTTGGAGTTGTTGGTAATCCAGTGACAATATCTGTAGTGATGTCATCCTATTCCACATTAGAATAGGTAGTGGTTTTATGACTCTTCTATGATGTTGTCTTTCATCCATCACAAGTTGATAAATTTCATGGTATATATTCATAAATTTCCCATTTCATGTTGTCCTACCAGAAATGTTCCTTCAAATATCTATACATCTTAGTGCTACTAGGGTCTATTGAGAAATTTGAATTATAAGAATCATCCAATAACTCCATTTTCAGATTTTACGTAGATGAAAAACATAGACTCCTCTCAAATTTCATAATTCCATCCTCCCACATGATTTCATCCAACTTCCAATCATTCACTCCTTTTATTTTGATGATTATCATAATCAGATGGAGAAATTTTAATCCTTTACAGTAAATATGGTCGGGAAACCAATTGAAAAATTAATTATGTTTCACCTTCCACGATAATTCCCATATCCATCCTTGTTATATCCTTCTACACGGTGTCCTTGTAAATCCTTATGTTTTTTAGAACTCCATGACCCATCATGTTGAATGCATCCACATCGATATTTTACTTTATTAAAAATGAGGTATCTATAAATTTTCACATTCAAAACATGTGAATAACTTTATCATGTGTCCTATTTAAATATAGTAATAACTGGAATTACTGTAAAACCTTATTGGAATCATGCATTCAAACTTAGTGCTTAATTAAAACATATGTTTTTGGGTAAATTCCAAAACTGTTGTAAACTCCATCATGATAGCATAGACCACTTGCCAACAAGTAATTAATTAGTTCCAAGGTAGACATTAATTATCCAAATCATTCATTTATTCATTATTATGTCATCATCAGGAATATATTTAGTGTTAAATTTCACTCAATCAATTTTTTTTAAAAATGATTAAATTTCCATTGTGTATCCTTTCATGGTACCATTCAACTTATGATCTCAAATCTTTAATGAAAAAGTACTATTGTACAATCATCATATATTCCAAATTTATTTTAACCAGTACATTGATGAAAAAATATTCAAATGAAATGATTCTTGAATAGGCATATTAGTCATTCCACTTCATCAGGGGAAGTATCATAACTTCATCACTATCGAGTAACGTCATTTGGGGTATATTCATTTTATGTTAGGGACATTGATATATATAGTGTATAATCTCATTACAGTTTAATAATTGTACATTGGAAAACATTTCCTTACCCCTTTCCATAATAAACTAGCTGTCCTTTTTATCTAAAACTATAAAAAACTCTTATTCCCTTCAAGCACCTACCAGGGTGATTCTTTACACAGTGCTCAGATATGGGAATCCCATTCTTTCCCTTGCTCCCTTTATCCATCTTTTCCTCTACCATACTCTTCATCTCTTAAATCCCTTAAATTCCATAGGACTCAGAGAACTATTTTCAAATCATTTTAACAGGTCATATTATTTCCTCAATTGATGAGGATACTTGGGAGAATATATAACGTCAAAATAATTGGTTATGACAATGTGATATATGATCCTTATAACACTTTTCATCATTTTCATTATTTATATTCTCATTCATTTTTCTAAGAACCATTTCTAGTCAATTATATTTACTATATTATCTCATAAAATTATGAACGTTCTATAACTATAAACGTGGTATAACACATAACATAAATTAAGGAATCAAAAATCCAAGATCCCTATACTTTGGTTACATTAGTGGCATAAATCATTAATAATGGTGGGTAAATTAAATGTGAATTTTCCCAATATTAACCCTTAGGAGTGTTGAAAAATATGCATAGTAAGGCCCATCATCATGTATCGTGGTACCCTGATTCAATCGCGGAACACCTTGCCAGAGTTGTTACACCAAGGTAAATCTATTATAGAACCACACTCAATATTAGTATCCAGACGGGGATGTATTTTATTGGAATATCCAAATAATCTCTTACTTATCAATATTATAGGATGTTCTTCTATGCTTATCCTTAAATCCTATTTTAGTGTTTTCCCCTAATCTATGTTTTCTATATATAGTTTCCATGGTTTCTACAAAACTTCATTTGATGCCAATTATAACCCCCAACCCCAAAATTCCAAATTTAGTGAATTAGTTTATTATATTAGCATGATTATAATGAATTATATCCCAAAAGATAAAATAGTTTAGTAGTTTTGGGAAAAATATACTTACATAAGATCAATATTTCTACATGAAATGAAATACATTATATAAATTCCACTAGAAATATCCACAACACCATGATTATCCCTATAATTCATTTCTAATATACATCCCCATATCCTAGGGGAAAATAAAACATATTAATGGGGTGAAATCAGATTCTTTGTATGGGTATGAAATACAGTGGAATATACCATAAACATAATCATTATTCATGGTGAATAAAAAACACATGCCTTTAAAAAATAAACTTGAGTATAACAAGGCAGAAATAAGATCCAAATAAATAATTACCTAATAAAACACAACCATGAGTATTTTACTATTCAAATAATCACATGAATTTTCAATTACTAGTAAAATAATGGGGGAATTAATAATTTGGGACATCAGAACCATTCTTCCAAGGCCTCATGGTAAGGCCAAACATATACGAGTAAAAACCCAAACTAGTGTGTCTCATGAGACCTATCGATGCATAGAGAAAATATAGAGGGCCCCACCCATTACTTACTAGTCCAATGCATTATACATATTAAAGGGGGTAACATAATCAATATATACATTCATATTGAAACTATCATATGAAATGTAAATAACTTTACCCAATCATTAAACATAAACATTTACCATTCAATGTAATATGGTAAATGGTTTCAAGATATCACATATATAGTGAAACTAATAAGAAACCATTAAACACCATATGGTAGATGATATCATAAGATATAAGACTCAATGAATAAAAATATTCATAAATGGATGTTGACATAGATAAAGAAACTTTTAAATGAGACTATTAATAAATTCATGAGGAAATTGTTCTTAAACATTCCAAAGTGTCCCATGCCAACATGAAACATTCAAAACAAAATCCCACAAAAAATTATAGAAATAAGTCGAATATTTATATGATATAACAAATGGAATTTCATACACAACATTTATGTAATAAGTGGTTAGTAAGTAATATATCTCATAAAAGATAATGTGAGACAATAAAAATTCATTTTTACTTCGGAAAGAAGTGTTCTTTTGGAAAATAATTTTTATTTGTAATGAATTAATATTATAAACATGTATATAAAAAATCAGAATTTATGGAAATTGAAATTATATTTTAGGAATAAATTTTGTCTTTTTGAAGTGAAATCATTTAATTTTTTTTTAAATAATCATTAGAAATAAAACATTTTATTGAAGTTTATGAAAAATAATGAAGAGATATTAAAGGGGAAGGAAATGTTTGTTTCTGGAAAAACATAAATGAACCAATATAATTATTTATGATAAAATGTGTGATTTTAAAAAAAAATCTTAAAATAGATTATATAGTGAACATGAAGATGGGTATTATTTTGAGAAGTTTCCGTGAATCGGGCTTTTTTTCAGAAGAATTGAGTAAGGAACTATTTTAAAACATATAATCACCAAAAATGAAAGTTGAAATGAAATGAATTTTTTATATTTTTTAAAAATTAATATATAATTATCAAACAAATATAATTAAACATTTCATTCAGGTAAGGATAGTGAAGGAATAACCCGAATGAAAAAATGATGGTTTGAGTGGAATCTCTTACAAATTTGTAATCAATCGGATCATAAGACCAACAATTAATAATAATAAAAGGATATATTTAATACCTAGAAAATTAATATAATAAACATATTATACATAAATTTTAATTATAAATACACCATCAACAATAAATAGTGGTGAATAAGGAATACCTCAAAAATAGTAGTGTAATGAAGAAACCCCTACCTTATGTCCAAACGTATTCGTTACATGAACTTAAAGACCAAAAAAATCAAATTAAATCCCTTATATAATTAATTAAAAACCTTATATAAATATATTTGATTCATTATAGTTTTTTTATGTTCATTTATGTCCTCATTTATAATTTATAATATTGAATTTTATTGTTCTAGAGTGTTCTTTTTCTTGGTTTTCATAATTGGTTCGCTTGTGTATAAGTAATGAAGTTCATGTAGAATATATATAATTTTCTAGAATTAACTTTATATCATAATAATTAACATATATAATGTTAAATATTTATCTAAATAATTTTTTATAGGGTATTATGATGATTTATTTAATGAAACATTAATGAAAATCATTTAGATTATTTTGGTTGAATTTTATTTATTACGAACTAGTATTGTAGTATAAATTAATATTATCTATATATATACTCGTTAATGAACATAAAATAGTTTATTATAAATATATAGTACTTTTTTCAACAATAATATTGGTTTCATGGCCAGAATTGAAGAATAAATGGAAGAAAAATTGTTTGTCATCCACAATGTTTTTAAATCGGCACCTCCCGAATAATGATTTTGTTTTTTAAATAAAAGAGAGGGAATAAGTATATTGATGATGGATCTTCCATTAACATGATATTATTGAAATTTATAGGTGATAATAGAGTTATAATGATTCTTTTTATATAATAGTTTAGGGTAATATAAGAAAATAAAACAAATTGAAAGTAAAAGAAAATGGAAGACGGTTTACCACTTGAAATATCATCCTTGAGAACCTTCTTAATGGGAAAGGTTTTTGTATTTTGGAAAGACTGAGTGATCCTAAAAGTGTATGGAGACTAGGAATGATTAATTGGGAAGAATATTGAGATGATTCAAGTCATATAAGAGTGTGGTGTATGGAGTGATGGGTGTTTTTATATTGGATGGGAGGAGTGATTTTTGAATATCATATTCATTATTTTATTATTTTAATGAAGACTAGAAATAATGTGGATTCTTGTGACCAAAAATAGTTATAAGTTCATGTTATTTATAACTAGGTTTTTTTTACATCATAAATGATGTCATGAAAAGTTTATTTAACTTAAAATGTAGATACACTAAATTACCATATTTCACTATTCCCTAAAAATTCAAATATTTCAGAAAAATACAAAAATTCACTATAATAATTTTTTGATGTTTATAATTAAAAAATGGAAAAAATTTTACCAAAATACTTTTCTATATATAATAAATTTAATTTTTAATTAAATTCAATATTTACTTGAAAAATATAATCTTCTAAATTAAAACTGATTTTATAACACCCAAAATATTAACTAAGTCCCCATTTAGTTATACTACGATCATATGAAAAAAAAATTCATTTTGAAATAAATTTTATGACAATAAATTTTATTTTAAATAATTTTATTAATTATAAATTTGTAATTAAATATTTATTACTCAAAAAAATACCAACACATAATTATTAACTATATTTTATTTATAAGGTTCCTAAATTTTATTTATTCTTTCATGGGTGAGGATATATATTCATAAAGTTCATATTATTATTCATAAGGGTAATATTACTGTTTATAAGGATCAAGTTACTATTCACTAACAAATTAAGTTGATCCTATCGAACTCTAAATATCTTACTGAACAAAACCAAGTCTTTCAGTTGTTCAAAATTCAAATCAAAGAAACAGAAAAATTATGTTTATTGGCTAGGTTATAACAATGATTTTTTTCATAGAGACTCTATGTTTAATGCATTATATATTAAATTTTTTATTAAATATTTAGGGTGTTATAGAAACTCAGTCATTTCCATCGAGTAAGGATGAATTTATATAGGTGAATCTCCTAGTAAATGCTCCATTGAGAACACTTCCTCTCTCACCATATTTAATCCTAAATGTTAAACATGGGAAAAATCACTGAAAAAATCAATCATTGGAGTGTAATAAGAATAATGTGTTCCCTTGACATCCAAATAGAAACTCACTATTTTGTCTATCATCCTGCATAGCCCATAATGCTGAGGTCTGTCTTAGCTCAACATGATATCCCATTCACCCTTGTAAATGAACACTCCTCCCTTTGGTGACATTAACCTCGCTATGTAGTGATGAAAATCAACGAAATCATGAAAGAGAACCAACCAATACATCCCAATAATGATACAAAAATATTACATCTTGAGGAAAAGTAGGTCCTATATGAATTGACACCCATGATACTTGAGGGAGTAATCCCCGAACTCACACGCATCATCTGTTCTAATCCCCAACAGAGTTCCTAAAATCATAATACCATCATAAGTATAAAAAATGTTCCCAATCCGCTTCACAATGGGATCAAATATAAAACTATGAAAATTCCATGTGTCAATAAGTGTAGCAGATAAAGTAGAGGATACTAGAATATTACATCTAATAGAATATTGAGAGGGATCTTGATCCTCAAGGGTATGTTTCACTATGTATGTTTGACCTAAACCATGACCTTGTGATACTTTCTAGCTACCCTGAGATAATCCACCCTATTGTGGGTGAAAAATTGGGGTATGAATACCATATAAAAAACCCCCACATTGGTCCAATTTTCTAGTTTTACTCTAGATTCCATCCCAATGAGAAGCAATTGAACCTGATCTTGAATGTAGAGTTAGTTCAGACCCTCTCTCAATGGCTATTGGTTGAAATGTTCTTCAGAAGCATTGTATATGGCTCATCTTGTGACATGATTGTCACCCAACTAGGTCCCTCATAAAATATGACCCCATATATCCCAACATACCACATTGGAAGAACCTCACTTGGGTACCTAAAGATGAGTTTGGACTACAAATATCATTGTGTGGAAGCTTCAAATGATGGTTCCTACTACTAGTCGTTGATACACCATATCGATATATCGAACTGCCCTAGACCACGCTTCCAACAACTCTCATGTAAGTTTCAATGATAAGCACATGATTCACTATTCCATAAATATTATTCAGTTGGAATACATTCACTTATGATTAGATGTTTCACTGGAGACTACCCTCTAATTCCTAGCTCTAGATAGCTATTCACCAATCAAAATATGTGGGATGCTCTATAGCTCTATAAAATGGTCCAAATAATCTATCACTGATAATTCTCCCTACTAAAGGTGTAATAACACTTGGGATCTATCAACACTCACATATTTAGGTATAAATAATCATAGATGGACTTCTAAAAATACATGTATACCATCTCTTGATGAGAATCCCTCTATGTTTTAACATTAAACCGTCTTTTTGTGGAATTGTGCTGCATATATGTAGCGAGAATCACCGTATTCTCTGGTGGTATCTGTATATGATCAGAGATATTCATCATGGACTCCAGCAATGACTCCATTATCTGAGGTCCACTATCCCCTAACATCATGGGAGACTAATTCTTCTGAAACTCACATGTCGACTCTGTAATAGTCAAGGAAGGTTGAGGTCCATCCTCAATAGTTTGCATGAATCAAAAGCACACATCATGGAACTGTGCCTTAGCACCTATTCCAGAAATAACGAAAAGTTCCAAAACAAGAAAAATAGGATGATGTTTTGGTATCATGTGGCCTACCACCTCCATTGTATGGCCATCTCCACCCTACTAGTATATGACTGGAGATTTTCATGGTGGCATTCTTCTACAATTACAAACACAAACATTAGTTTTATATCATTATCAATGTATGAATATCAGAAGAGAAAAAATTGAAATAGTTTATCTACATGACATTCTATATAACAACAAACCATTATGCATGCTCTATGATTTATGTCTTGGTGACATACTAATCTATTACAAGAATCAAACACTACTGACATCCCTCTTTCCATATTCTATGTCCTAAAGAACTGAAAATTCCATTTCATTTCATGTTATAATTTTCATTTCACTTGAATTCTAATATTTATCACTATTTTAATTCAAACATATTCACATTGATCATTTTTTATTTTTGAAGGTCAAATCATTGGTCCTCCAAATTCTTATCCATGAGGGGAAATACTCCTCAGGGACCAATGCATGGAGTCCACCAGATTTTTACCATAACATTTTAAAAATACCTACCATAATAGCACACACATATATATATACCACACCTAGTAGAATAGCATGAAACAAGTAATGCATCCAAACATGCATGGAAAAAATACATCGAATTTGATTACTATCATGTTCCTAATATGATGCATGAGAGGACATACCCTAATCTCATTGGTTTCCAACTAAATATAAAAACAATTAATATAAATAATAACATTATAAATCAACTTTGAACCCAATGAGAGAATAAAATTAACTAAAATATAAAAATCTTAAAAATAGGAACTTAATTTCAAGAAATTTTTCTATTTCCTATACATGGGTAAGCTTTTCTCGGGTACAACTCATTAAAAAATCCCCATTCCTTCGTATCCTATTCCATTGTAACCAAATCATAAATAAAATCACTGATGATCTCTGATACCAGTTGTAAATTTCCCATACTTAGATTTCACTAAATAGTGATTGATGATCAGTGGGTCATAATTCTTCAAATGGATCTCCCAAAATTCCAAAGGCTTCCGACTAGCGGTGAAGTCCAAAGTTTATTAGTGGGGAGACTATTCTCCCACTACTATAGTTTAGAATAATGGAAAATTCACATGTAGAAAAAGTAGTAATATAACGAAATATGGTTAAATATCTTAAAATTGAGAGATAAAAAATCCTGAATGAAAATTATATATATAATGACGATACAAGTCATATGTCTATACCAGACATCTGATATAGGTACACTACAATCATATACAATACATGTAATAAAATTAAAAATGGCCTAAAAGTTACATTCTTGAATTTTGAGCCTCATCCTAGTCATATACTCCCCTTCTCCTTAGTAGCAATAATGTATATATTTAAGGTTTCTTCCTAATATCATTACCTGTAATCATCTAGTTTGTTTCGGTCTAAAAAGGTCACCCAAATAGGGAGTCATATATAATCTTTGTTGGAAACCTCCAAAGTTCTAGTTCTAATCAGTAACTGAATATATATATATATATATATATCAGTGTATTGGTAAATGTGATAATAATGAAAGAAATTACTCAAAATTAAATACTCCTTATGTTCTAGTTCTAATTTAATCCCAACTTAATTAAAAAATTTCATTCAATATATAAATCTCTAATTTTATAGATTGTTCTGTGTGAGTTATAATATAATTATGTAACCACTCAATACCATTTAATCATAAGTCTAAATATTTGGCTCAAAGCCCTGAGTTCCCCATTATAACATAACCAAATGGTTCCTAAGAAGGCTATCAAAAATTGAATATGTGAAGACAGAGTCAAATATTATGATTTGGCTTGATATATGCATCATATAAGAATCATCTCTTTGATTATTAATTTTAGAACCTCAGTCCATCCTTGACATTCCTATGTAGGAATTCAAGTATCACTCCAAGTATAATATCAACCAACAACATAAATCCCATCCAAGGGGAACCTCTAGAGAACCCAAGTGTCAATATATGTATGGTATAACATCCCTTCCAATCGATTCCATCCTCGGTGGCACACTAAGGGAGCCTAAGTATCCACCATGGTTAAATATCAAATTTCAATTGAGCCCATCTAAAGTATTCTCATACTAGTCTATGTATCACTCGATATATATATTAAGAATTAGATTCCTCCCATGGTATTCTAAAATGAATCCACATATCACCTAAGGTACATAATTAATCCATAAATTAAATACCTTTTTAATAATTCAATTTATATATGTCAAGTTCAACACTGTGAACCTTCCATTTCAAAATCATCGAAACAGGTGGCACTAGAAAAGGGCTTTATTGGAATTATTTCCTTCCAAATTCTCACATGGGAATACTTAATATAACAAGAATCACATGAATAACAACCTAATTTAAGGCATATTCATCATTTAACTCACATGGGCATGCCAATAAAATGTATAATTTAAGCGTGAACATTAAATTGCATGTCATGGTCCAAGGGACGTTATCATTTAACCCTTCCCATTAATCAATTATATTTTAGTAGATATCATAACTTGAATCACATATAAATATATAATTACAACTAATTATAACCGCATGTTTCAATTCTATGTTTAACATCACTTGACATGGGGTAAAAAGTCATACCTCAAGGGGGGTCAAATCATAATCCATCCCAAATTCCATTTAAATTAAACAAAACACCTAATGGGTTAGTTTCAATTTCAAGGTCATTACACTATAATAATCATTTATGATGATATTTAATCACCTAAAATATTCATAGAAATTTGAGGGTTCAATTTCATCTTATGGAGACACCTATAAAGTTGGAGCATAGAATGGGGAAACAAATAAATAGTCCAACATTAAGAGATATGAATGAGACAACTTACATTTGATCAGTGGTGATATCTTATCTATTATCAGATCCAGATTCAACTTATATTAGGACAAATATAAAGAATTTAAGAATAACCTAAAACTAAAAAAATTAGCTTGCACCCAAATAGCACAACAAATATCTAGAAAAATGGGAAAAGGATAAAATGAAATCTAGGTCTTAGTTTTATGGATCCAACAATGAGAATGACCATCAATATGTAGATCATATGGAGAAACAATTTGACCTCCACAAATATCCATGCGTCATAGATTAACATGGTCCCATTTTTGGTGTGGGACTAGAAGAAACCAAAATTTGGTTTTGAAAAGACTTTTAATTTAATTTCAAATTGACAAATTTCCTAAAGATAATTGGTTACACTGTTTATGTGCTTGGTTTAGAAACCCATGTGCCAATCATACAGCAACCCCTAGAGTGTAGGGACTCCCACACAACTTGACTAACCAGGTAGTAATCATGAAAAAACCCAATGCCAAAACTATAGATCTTGTCACACTGCCATGCGGCCCAAATCGCATGGTTTGGACTAACTATGTGATCTCTTCCTTATCTCTTCTCATGCCTCACAATGTTTTTTAAACCATGAAACCTACACTTCATTGGATGATTTATCATTGTGATATGAAATTTTCACCCCAATTCTTGGGTTTTGGGCTTCTAATAAGACCCAGATACCGCTATTATATTTGAACCTCAAAGGGCATTCATAATAGGCTATATTTGGACAATTAAATAGGAAATTGAAGGAAAACATAGGATCGTTGGCTCAATTAAAAACTAGGTTCTTAAATCAATTTTATGATATTATGTTCCTAATTCATCTCATGTTATGATCCCTAAATTAGGTAAGACAGAAGAGAACCTTTTTATGAGAAACAGCCGATTTAGAATCTTGATCGTATAGAGAAAGTATTGTGGAACAAGATAATTCACCAGTTTTTTTGGAAAACCCATATGATTTTTGAAGTGATATGGGAATCTTAAAAGTAGACTATGGAATTGTATCCTCACTTTTTCTATAAGTGAAGAAAATTGGGAGGATGCAAGGGTGGAATAATTTAACAACGAAGGTAATAATAGAATAAAAATTTCCCATTAATTATGTGGATAAATTTTAATCCTTCAATTCCAAATTCTGGAATTTTAATTTTATAAAATTAAATTATTTTTTATGATCAGTATTTTAAAAAAATATTATATTTTTGATAATTTTTGGAAAAGATTATTTTTTTAGGGAATGGTGAAAAATACCGATTCTTATAAAATTATCATTATCTTTATAGTAAAATTACCACATATTATTTTAGTTTTATATAAAAGTAAATAAATTAATATTTAGATATGTATATTCAAATTAATTACCTTTTAATTATACTTATACCCTTTTAAAGTACATTTATTGGATAAAAATACATTTCTCCATAAAAATATTTTTGTTGCATTTTTTTAGATTAATTTTAAATTTATATTTTCACTTATGTGTTTTGAATTTTCAAAAATTGAATACATTTTTGTAATAAGTGGTTCCAAATTTATTAAATAGGTGACTTTTATTTTGGTGAATATTAATAGTAACTTTAGTTTTTTTATTACAACAATAATGGGTAAAGTGTAATTAAAATTAAAAATAAAATTATAAGGATTATAAAATGACCCAAGAACATGAATTAATATTATTATATGATTAAATTTCATCCATTGACCTTCATTAATCTCTAATATTTAATTTTCAGGGTATTGGGATGATATTATGGCATTTATTATATTTTATTTCAGTAAAAGTCAAACTTGTCACACTCTTAATTTTAAAAACTGTAATATTTTTAACCATGGGTTATCAAAAATTTATATTTGGAGATAATTATTGTTTTAAATATAAAATATTTATGTTTATCTGGGTATTTTTTTAATTTCATATTGAATAAATAATTAACATAAATTCTTATACTATTCTAACAGGGTAATTATTCAATTATTGAAAAAATAAAATTACTGATGTTCAAAATACTAAAAGAAATATAATTTTTTATAAATAATGTGATCCATAAATTTAATAATTTATTGTGAAATTTTAAGGATATAATAAAATAATTTTTTTCAAATTCTTTGTATTATCTTGATATTATTAATATGAATGGAATATTACTTAAAATTGACCTTATTGATACTTTAAAATATATATTATTTAATTAAATGATATAAGATTAAAAAAAAGAAAATATTCATCTATGTAATTTGGATATAGTTGATAATATTGTCTATGGTCCATTTTTAGACAATGTTTTCATTTATAGTAGCTATATTGAAACGTAAACAGAAGAAATACCTATTGTCAAAATAAGTTTAAAAGGGGTTAACGAGGGGTTAAAACCAAATAATACGGAAAAAAAATGTGGCCCAAATGATATATATATATATATTATATCTATATTTATATGTGATTTTATATAAGATTAATTTGAATATTAATTTATTAAATTTGAGTTTCATGGAAGATATTTATGTTCTTTATATTCTAATATAAGACTGATATGTGGAACAAAGGAGAGGAAATTGTCGAAATTGTGGAACATAAAGGCACTTCATGTGGAGTCATGAAGTGTCTAATCACAATAATTAAATTTTAATATTGAATCTAGGATTCATTATTAAACCCAAATATACCATGAAACCCATTTAATAATGGTTTCACATGATGTTAGATGATCACAAGAACTACTCGTGTCTCAAAACTGAAGAACAAGAGTAAAATAGAGATTCTAGAGTTGAGATCACACTTTAAAAATCATATAATAATTACAATACAAGAAATATTACAAGGACTTATCCATTTATAAGTCATGATGAATAAAAAATTCTTCCCCACACATTACATGTTGTGGAATGATATTACACAATGTGAAATACTCGGACAAACTCAAACTTATTGATTTTCAATGTATTTTTTGACGGGAGATTTATTGTTCAAACCAAATGGCTATTAACATATTTATATGAGCTATAGAATCTAATGGAAGATATTTTTTCTTATAAATATAGGGTTCTATCTCGAATAAATGTATTTCATCCTATGTATATAGACACTTGACTATCAGGAGGCTACAGTAGAGTTCCGATATGAAATTCTTTGTAAATATGATTATGCATTTATTCTAATTTATTTACCCAGATTTGATGTAATTTTTTCATTCTAATTATTTTAATTCTAGATTATTTTTTTATTTTATTCATGTTGTTTCTTGAATGATACCTTTTCTTTGTAATATGGTTTTTTCGTCATTAGATCTAAACCAATAATTATTGGATGAATCCTTAGGGGTAGAGAGTATGGGAGGATTATAACTTAGTTAATATTTAATATAAAAACATGGTAACACTATTAATATTACTAGATTTAAGAACATTTTAAGTCCCATTATATTTCATCTACCCTGACCATCATAGGTGTAACCGAATGACCATAACCTTGTTAGATTTGATCTGTCTTGGAAAAATAGCATGTGATTATTTCTTTCTAGAATCTAATTTTATATTATTAGGATGTTAATTACTCTATTCCAAGGAGTATTTTAAATCATAGGTATGTCTAATTGGTTGGAACAAGATCAATTGGTTACCATTTCAACACTTTGAATCCTAATTCATAGGTCTATCTCTAGATAGATTTTATATTACCCTTTTCCCTTAACCCTTATATTGACATTTTCCCCTCTCTCTTACACCTTTTATATCATTATATATATGTTTTATTTATTTAATTTTCATATTTATTTTAATTAAATAAAAACTAATATTTGGACGACCTAATATTTGGTCAAAATTCAACATTCTATTCCCCAGACATTGTGGTATCAACCATGTATTTAAACAGTACAATTCCTTTTTAGTTTATTCGGTCTAAGAACATATAAATTCTTAGAATGATCAAGACCAGAGGATTTGAAAACATATTTTGGATTCATGAAATTTTGGTCTCATTTCTGAAGAGCAGCGAAAAAGATCACATGACTTGATAATGATTTATTAGGTCAAAGAATTCTCTTATCCTATTTCTATTTATCAATTTTGATATTGGTATTTATCTTTTCATTCAATTTTATTATTATTAATATTATTTTATATTATTAATTTTCTAGTTTGTTTTATTGTACATGATGTTTTATTTAATATATCATTATCATGTCACACAACCACTAGAGGAAATTAAATATCATGGAGATTCTACTACATGTGTAGATCCTAACTATTATGGGTGGTCAACATGGGACAATGATTACTACCATATGTATGGGAGTGATCTAGACTATAAAGGTGGCTCAGAAAATTACCAGGCCAATAAGTACTCTACTTTTAACTTTTACATTCAGCATCCTCAAGAGGAGCATCCTAGATACATACTAACTGGGTTTTTCATGTAGTGAATTGAATGGGTGTATGTGATGATGGGTAATCATGAGGATCAACCCAATAATGTGGGGGAATTTAATAATAAAATATCATACATTATTCTAAATTTAATATATCATGTTAGTAGTTTACCAATTGTTTATAATGAAGATATTGGTTGGTTTTAAGATGATTGATTTCAAGAGGTGGATTACTTAAAATAATTTAATAAAAATCAATTACATGTGCCATTAATTAAAGAATACAATTCTTTGAAAAAAAACTCAAGAGTATAATTTTGAGTACTAACTACCCATATTATTCATGAAGTATATTTCAATTTTTCATTTGAGGAAGGATGAAAATGAGACACAACTCAAAGAACATGGAGAATTGAATACTCACCTAGATCAAGATATTTCAAATTTAAACACCATTATAAATAATCTACCTTTAATATATAATTAAGTATTATAATTGTCTAAATGTAAATATGATCATGAAGTTTTTTATTTTGTTTAGGACATTAAATAAATAGATGAACAAAATGAGAATGGGGATATCAAGGAAGCATTCATCAGTCATACTATGAAATATCATAGTAATGAAACTCTGTCTTATAAGAAATATGAATCAGAACTTGAGATTGAGGAGATTGTAGATAAAGGTATATATAGGTACAATCCATATAATCGATGGAAGAAGAAATAGGAAAATATTTAGATGATGAGAAGACATGAATCAATTTTTTTGTCATTCTGGATAATGAATAAGAATTGGAATCCCTCTTATAATTTCAAGAATAAGAATGTAAAAAGGCTCTAAATAAATATTTAATTCCATAATTGGATCATACTGAAAAAAATGAATATGTTTTCATGTTGAAATTGAACTACAAACTCAGGTTGTTTTTCAATTTCCTAAAATTTTCATTACATATTTCCTCAAATTGAAACCAACCACCATTTAAGAAGAACCAATAATATAGGAAGAAAATGACTTCTAAATATGAAAAAATAAAGTTATATATCAGTAAATCCAAGATGGTTTTCTATATATCATGTCCCAATTAGTGAACAAAGGTAATTTTTTATATGAATGACCATAAAAAAGATAAGGTACTAGGATGAATCTTTTATTTTAAACTTTTTTTCATGGATATAGATTGATTTTATTTTTATTATAATATTTTAATAACTCTCTCTGTGGTGGAAATCTATATATATTTGATCAAAATATTTTAAATAGTATAAGGACATGTTATTTCACAATTTTGTTTATATTTAAGGCCCCTTAAATGAAACATTGAGAAGCAAATAAAGTGCCAAAAATAGAAACAGTTCACTTCATAAATTCAATACATGTCATGATATCACATTTCATGTCAGGATCCTTATTATGATGAACATGAGAATCTCATTAAAAAGCCTAAATGGATGGGGATTACATTATTAATTTTTTATATTTTAACTTCTCTTTTCGTTCCACGTGATTTGAAAATAAAAATATGGGAGAAATAGAATTAATTGAATAATTAAGTGATAAAAAATGATTTAGATTCAACCATAAATTATAGAACTAATATATGAACCATCAATAGTTAGTAAAAATTATTTTTACATGTTCAAAAAATTTAAATATCAATACCATAAATTCTTGTGATATAAATGTACATTTTATAATTCCTTTTTCTAGAAGGTGGTGACATGAATTTTTTTCCCAATTCATGCCACCCTAAGGAATTTATTAAAAAAAATAGCATTACAAACATGATGTGTAAAAACATACACCATTGGGGAGTTAACGGGGATTCAAAAATAATGATAAAACATACCAAAAACTAAAATTAAAGACTGAAAAATAGTGATAAAAAAGGGTATCATAACCTTCATTCCAGTAAGTAGTTGAACCATCCATTTCCAGCTATCCTTAGTCCTCAAATTACTCATCAAATTCCTCAGCAAAATCATCCAAAAAGATGTAAAACACTTACCAGAAGAGATCTAATGGGATCTGGTACATTAATGTGGGTGTGATCGCACCCATATAATTCATGTTGTTACGTTAGTTTTGAGTTTAATAAAAATAAGTTCTAATATGATTTATTTTATTGACATTGATTTCATGAAACATTCATTCATTAAACCAATTTTCCATGTTCATTCCATGGGAAGATTAATTTATATTCTGTTCCCATTCTTGATATGATTCTGTGCGAAATAATTCAGGTTTTTTTCATATTTTTTAATTGATACATGGGTCATGTAACCCTACTTGAACATGCATTATTATCTTATCAAATCTATGACTATTAAATTATAGTGGGAAATAATTATGGATTTTATTTATGATAACTTTTATACTATGAACTACATACACATTGATCCTTAATTAGCTCAATGAATCTATAGATGACTGTGTTATTATTGATCCACGTTTCAAGCCACTATTTCCTTTTCATATATAGATATTTTTATTTTTAATGATATTTAATTGAATTAGTGTGGAGGAGTGGTTATTTATGGTGGATATGGGATATTATTCTTATGAGGAGAATGTAGGGTTTTCTAGGGGATTTTTGGTGTAAGTTTAATAAATTTAATCATTTCATTGAATTATTTGTCATTCTTATTGTTAAAAAAATATAAAAAAATGGCTATTGAATTGGGAGAATTAAAATTCACAATTATGAGACTGGTGATTTTTATTATATGTGGTTAGGTGGTAGATGTGAGATTGATTCTATAATTAGTTTTATAAAATGGAAAAATAAAAAATAAAATGAATAAGAACAAAAATAGGGGATTATTTTTAGTTATCATGTATGTATCCTATGTTTTTCAATGTTGAGATTTTTCACAAGGATGACAAATATATGACTGTGGTAATATTTTATATCTATATAATGATGTTATTTAATATATTTTTGAGATTAATTTTAATTCATTAAATTTTATTTTCATAGAATATATTAATGTTTTTTTATTATTTTGTAGAACTAATATGGGGAACAATATAAAGGAAAATGTGTTTATTGATGAACAAAAATGATCTTCAAGTAGAACCATGAAGTGGCTAGATGAGACCACTAAATTTGAATGTTGAGGCCCAGTTTTAGTATTTATTCCAAATAAACCAAGGAAAAAATTTAATTATGGCTTCCCATAATGCTGGATGATCATGAGAGGTTCCTAAGTCTTGAAATTGATTAATGGGATAAGAATGGACAATTTAGAGCTAAAAACATTATGAAATGTGCAATCATTACATGAAATTAAACTTTACAATTAGGGAGCTGATAGAAAAAATATTTTCAATTATTATTTATTTTTAATTTCAATGTTTTTAATCCCACCAATGTGTTATTTTATGGGAAATTGTCACATTTTATGTTTTAGAAGTATTTTGAGCTTAATTGCTAAAATGGCTTATTTTGGATTGAAACTGTTTTCATTTATTATAATGTTTCATCCATAACATTTTCTAAATAGATCAAAATCTCAAAATTATTGTTTTCTAGGTTTCTTTGTTCAATGAGATTCATTTTATCCTTCTGGACCCAAAGATCAATCAATCATTTAGAAGCTGAAATCCAACATACAATCCATGCCTTGAAAACTGTGTACAGAATTAGAGAATTTTATTGTGGGGAATGTATGACATAAATGATAGAGACATTGGAGATGAAACTTTACATGGAGCTAGAAGAAATATGTATTAACAAATTCCATTAATATGACCGTGCGTGATTCTTTCATTAAAAAGGAAATTAATGCTTTGGGAATCAGTGTTTTGGAATACAAACAGTCTACCTGGAAGAATTAAATACTCTCAGTGAGGCGGCCATAAATAATTTATTTCCTGGCCAATGAAGCTGAAATTTATTGGGTCGATAGAGGAGATCAAGGGGAACAACGTTAAATAAGTAAAAAGTCCCCAATTCTGTCATTAAGAAGGTCATTAACGCGCCTACATTCGTAGATGATTTTTGGAGCCAAATTTTCACACCTTTTCCCTATAAAAGTGTATCCCTTTTTCATTTCTAAGGGTTGGAAACGTAGGAATAACCTTTGTTGTCCATTATATGTAGTTTAGTCATGTATTTTATTTTATTTTCATTATGTAATAACATTTCATATTTTTATTGAAGTGTTCTCCTTTCTTCACTTTTCCTTCTTTCTTTTGTTTTCTCCCCCCATTTTCTTTTCACTATAAACGTTTATAATCATGATAATGAGTAGCTAACCCGAGGAATTTCTCAGGGGAGCAATTCAGTGGTAAATCCAAGTCTTTGATCCGTAATTTTATATAGTTTCTTGTTTACTTAGAGTTAGTCTAAGGTGGATCTTAGTGGGGAAGGAACCTTTATGTCTCCACTTTCCACCTAAAGCTTAGCTTTCACTTCTGTCACATTCTCCCCCGATCGAGGAGGTGGATGTATGGTCTGTTGGTGATTGTTGGGTGTATCATATGTTAACAATAATAGGAATAAGGTGATGTTAATGAATATGATTTATCATGCTCATTATGTAGATTTTTAATTTAAAAAGAGACGTTGAAGGTTCACTCTGGATAATCTCCTGGGGGGATCTCTTTTCTGTCTAACATCATTCTATTTGCATTCATTATGTCTGCATTACATTGGCCTATTTAAATTTAATATTTCATTATCATTTCTTAAATATACTTTTCATTTATTTTATTTAACATATATATATATATAGTGAATTAGAAGTATTAAGTGATTGTTTGTAAAAGGCTCCTCAAGAGATCGACCTAGATCAGCTACTACGCTGCACTTAGTATAAATATTTTTGAGAGCGCGCATGAAATTTTTATGCATGGACTGATGAATCTCAGGTTACAGAAGATGTTTTAGATGATAATTATGCTAAATATAAAAGGATTATTAATGTAGTGGAAAAATTGCAGAGTCAAATAGAGTTGATTGCGGAATACGTACATGTATGTCAAGAGCAACCCGAACCTGATCGTGATCCATAACCTGAACCAAAATGATTTGTGGAAGAGATTTCACCACTCATTTTTTATGTTAAAGACCCTAATGAGGGTGATAAGGAGCTACTAAAAGAGTTAATAATACCATCCCGAACTCAACCATTACTTGATGAGGTCCCTGATTTACACATTCCAGCTGAGGCACTTATGGGAGATCAACATTTTTTGGAGAATCATGGAAAAACATTGTCGAAGATAACCTACGACTTGATCTTCCCATCCTTTCTAATGAACAATCAGAACCTTTTGACCTCTCTATTTCTTTTTAAGATGAAGAAGAATATGCACCATTGAGATGTAGTTTCCAATGGTCTTGCCAAAAGAGATCGATTTCCAAACTGACTTACTTGAAAGGGAAGATTTCTTGATTGATTCGTCGTGTTTAAATTTTATTCAAATTGAATTGTTTTCTGACTTCTAAATTCCTAAAATTTCAAATACAGCACAAATGGCTCATGCCTTAGATGTTAATGATAAGACCACCCAAGTGGTGGTGATCGAGGATGAAGAGATGGATAATCTGGCGGTGGTGCGACTGCTTCTTCTACAACAAATTTCATACCATTAGGACAAGGACACCACCGAAGTTCACAAGAAGCACCCCTATATTCTATTCCCTCCCACTCTGGATCTCAAATTAAATATATCTTATTTCTTGGGTGTTGGGAACTTTCATATTTTCTTTTTGGTTCTCCAATCTCATTTTCTACTAATTGACACTAGAAAAAGTCACATGTTGTGGTTTATCTCAAATAAACCACATCCAACATCTGATTGGGGATAATCCACTACAACTGCCTGACTAAGGGAAGTAAAAACCTAGCATTTTCTTGGGTGTCAAACCAAGAATTATCCCTTTTCTATAAACTTTCTCTTTAGTTTTATTTATTTTTCTTAAGTTTTGACATTTTTTTATTGTGATTTCATTTTATTTTTCAAGTTGTTTTTTTGGAAATTTTCTTGTTTTCCTTTTTCATTTTTTGGTGTGTTTTTAAGAATCTTAAGCTGAAATAAAATTCTTTGGAAAATTAAAACCTTCTTGGTATTTTTGGAACATTGCATTATTTGAGTATTTGAGGTTTTAAACGATTGTTGAATGGATTTTGTTTCTTATTTACGATCTTTTCATTTGATGACGTTTGATTGACTGTGAAACTCATGTGCACTAGTGCTATCCGAATTGAGAATCTTGCCCAACCCAAGAGGTTTATAAACTTATTTGGAATCTTATTACAGTTATCTTTTTCTTGAGAGTCTTGAGACATGTTTTTTGATCCATAAAATTCTCTTTTTCTCTTTTTTAGAGCTGTTAGAGTTCATAGAATGTGTCAAGTATGATTGAGGCATCACTTTGAGAGCCCCTTTTTCATTAAACTCTTATCATGGCCTACCATTACATCTGAACTTCTGTAAGCCCCTAGTAGACATGAAATACCTTATTAGATAGCCACATTATAATCCATTCATCTCTTTCCAACCTACTATAGAAGTTAAATTCATGATTATTGTTGAACTCAAGTGTGGTGGAGGGGGGAGATGGGCTATATTTTTCTTTCTGGAAGATTATTTTTGAGCTAAATTGAAATTGTTTCCATATTTATTGATGCTTTGGGGGATGAAATGTCATGATGGGAAGATGGATGGGTGGCCAAAAATATCATCACATATGGGCTGGGTGTTCACCAATTTTTGAAGATCAAAAGATGCCACTCTTTTCCTCAAAAACACGATTCTGAAAAGAAATCTACATCTTAATTCAAGCTGAAACAATGCTACAAATGGGTAAAAGATAGATGAAAATAATTTATGCTGAAATACCAAGTGTAAACATCCCGAAAGAAGAGTTGGTTGGAGGTGATTCGTTTTTTGAACTGATTGAGGAGCAAGCCAATCTTGAGAAAAACTTCTTTCATGCATTTACTTCACTTTAGAGATTAACCCTCCTCATTCTGCCTCTGATGTTTTTACATTTTAAACCTGCCAACCCTAAGCCTCAGAAAAACCCATGAAAAAGACCTCATGATTGACACATTTTTGAATCTGTGAACTGGAGAAACTATTAGGATAGTAAGCCTGTGGAGATCACACATGTTTTGATAAAGAGAAAAACGTCACATTAAATATCCTTGAGTGAAGAGAGAATCTTTTTTTTTCAGGGAGGTAGGTACGACATGCATGTGAGGATTAACATGAGATTAAATGGATTAACATTATTTCTGAGGAGTTCTTAAATTCTAATCTATGTAGGAGTTATGATATTTTCTCTGATATGATAATTGAGCTATGTTGTCATTTATGCGTTGAGAAGATTGTTTTGACCATGGTATAAGATTATTTCCCAAGAGTAAAATGTTTAAGTGTGGGAGAATTGATAGAAAAAATATTTTAAATTATTATATTCTAAATTTCAATGTTTTTAATCTCACCAATGTGTTATTTTAATGGAAATTGTCACATTTTATGTTTTAGAAGTATTTCGAACTTAATTCCTAAAATGGCTTATTTTGGATTTAAACAGTTTTTATTTATTATAATTTTTCGGCCATAACGTTTTGTAAACTGATCCAAATCTCAAAATTCCTCTTTTATAGGTTTCTATTTTCGATGTGATTAATTTTATCCTTCTGGAACCAAAGCACAATCAATCATTTGGATGCTCAAATCTAGCTCACAAATCAGGCCTCGAAAACTATGTACAGAGTTGGAGAATTTTAATGTGGGGACCATATATAATAAATGGACGAACCAATGGATACGAACACTTACATGGAGCTAGAAGACATAAGTTTTAATAAATTTCATTAAATTTCCAAGAGTGATTCTTACATTAACAGGGCCACTAATGCTTTGGGAATCGGTGTTTTGGAAAACGAACAGTCTTCCTGGAAGAATTAAGTACTCTGATGAGGTAGCCATAACTAACTCATTTCCTGTCCAATGAAGCTAAACATTCATGGGGCGATAGAGGAGGTCATGGGGAATAATGTTGAATAAGGAGAATGTCCCCATTTCTATCATTACTATGGTCATACATGCACCTATATTCGGAGATTCGTTTTGGAGGAAAATTTTCACACCCTTTCCTTATAAAAGTGTATCCCTTTTACATTTCAAAGGGTTAGGAACATAGGAATAGCCTTTGTTGGCCATTATATGTAGTTTATTATTTTATTTAATTTAATTTTCATTATGTAATATCATTTCATATTTTTATTCAAGTGTTCTCCTTTCTTCACTTTTCCTTCATTCTTTTGTTTTCTCCCCCCGTTTTCTTTTCACTGTGAACTTTTATGCTCATGATAATTAGTAGCTAACCCGAGGAATTTCTCGGGGGATTAATTCAGTGGTGAACCCATGTACTTGATCATTAATGTTATATAGTTTCTTGTTTACTTAGTGTTATGCTAAGGGGGATCTTAGTGGGCAAGGTGGCTCTGTGTCTCCACTTTCCACCTGAAGCTTAACTTTCACTTCTGTCACATTCTCTCCCGATCGAGGAGGTGGATGTACGGTCTGTCAGCGATCATTGAGTGTACAATATGTTCAAAACAATAGTAATAAGGGGATTTTCATGAATACTATGGAGCCTGATCATTAATTAGATTTGAAATTTAAAAAGAGATGATGACGGTTCACTCTGGACAATCTCCCGGGAGGATCTCTTTTCTGTCTGACATCATTCTGTTTGCATTCATTCTGTCTGTATTGCATTTACATATTTACTTTTAGTATTTCATTCTCATTTATTAAATATACTTTTCATTATTTTATTTAACATATATATATATATAATTAATTAGATGTAGTGAGTGATTGATCACAAAAGGCCCCTCAAGAGATCGACCTAGGTCAGCTACTATGCTCCACTTAGTATAAATATTTTTGAGAGCACGTATGAAAACGCTTCATCAGGAACCATTTACATGTTATTAAGAATGATAAATTTTCTCCCTCACAGTACACATCCTCTAATGACATTACCCAACTTGAAATTCTCAAATGTACTAAAAAATACACATTTTCAATGTATAGTTTGACGAGTGGCGTATCTTTTACGAGAAATGGACATTATTAAATTTATTTAACTTTAGAATCTATGGAAATATATATAATCTTAAAAATAGATGGTTATATCTAGGATAAATTGATTTCATCCAATGTTTAGAGATGTTTTACTATAGAGTGTCTTTCACAGGGTTCCAACACAAAATTCATCACATATAGGTGTCTATTTTTATTTTATTTTTGTTTCCCTCCTTTGATAAAATGTTGGATTTCCCATGTGTATAAATCTCATTTCATGTAATTTCTTTATTTCTCATTATTTATCTTCTAATAACTTCCCTTTATAATAAGGATTATTCATTGATGGTGATCACGCAATAATTATTGGCTAAATTCGTCAGGGTTAAGAGCAAGGTAAGCTTTGAACATGATAAATATCTTAAATAATGATGTGATAACCCTATGGATTGTAACCAGGTTTAAAATAATTATAATTATCATTAAATTTCATTCACTCTAACCATTGTTGGTGTTATCCAACAAACATGACCTAGTGGGAGTTGATCAAGCTAGAACTAATAGCATGTGATTATTTCTACCTAGAATCCAACATTCGTACTCCAACGTTTTGAGGTAATCAATGTTGAGGGGTAGATTCTAGATTAGTGAAGTCATGTTAGATGGAAAAAGACCATTTTTATCCTTTTCAACCATTTTCAGTTCAATCTACAGGTCTATCCCATGTTATATTTAACATTACCCTTTTACTAAACCCTAAAATTTATCTTTTTCCCTCTCCCTTAAAAATTTTATATTATTCTAACTAAATTCTATCTATTCAATTTGAATCATAATTTTAATAAAATAAAAGTGAAATTGGGATGACCTGATCTTTTTTGGAAACTTACCACTCTCTTCCATGCTCTCTATGGGATTGACCTCATACTTACACTTTATAATGACATTTTAGTAATTGTGGTTTAGGAACATATAATTTTCTAATTTTATTATTCATAGGTGTTTTAACAACATATTCTAAATGCATAAAATATTGGAATCATTTTTGTAGAGAATTCGAGAGTAGTAGAAGAGTGAAAACTTAATTCATAGGGAAAATATTTTTTTTATCCTATTTATGATTACAAATTTTTATTTATGTATTTGTTTTTTATTTCAATTTTATTATTATTATTTTCATTATTATTATTATTTGATATTATTATTATTATTTTTGTGTTATTATGCAGGATGCTTTATTTATGATTCATTATCTTGTTGCACCGCCATAAGTGGACGTTGAATTACATTGGTATGTCCCAATTATGATGAGTGATTACCATGGACTACCACATACTACATGATGCATGGTGGAACTCCATGCTATCAAGTCTACTAAATAGATTGTGGGACAAGTAGTACAGTCATGATAACAGCAAATTTCATCAACCTTAAGAGGAGCATCCCAAAGACAGGCTAACTAGGTTGTTCACAGAGTACATTGAATGGACGGGTGCAAGGATGGATAAATATGAGAATAAACTCAGAGAATAGAGATAATTTAAAAATCACATTTCTAAAATTATTTAAAATTGAAATTCTCTTATTATTTTCCTACCATTAGTTTTGAAATTAGATAAAAATTCATTTAAAGAAGAAGAATGCCATCGGCTAAAGGATATCAAATATGTTGATAAAAACAACCAAAATAGTTGTTCAATCATGATTTAAATTCTTTCCAACATCCACTAACACATAATTCAAATAATAGTCTTCCATCGTTTCTCATGAAGTATATTTTTATATTGGATGTGGGGATGGAAAAAATGACGCATAGATCAATGAACATGGAGAATTTACTACACACATTTCTCAAGTTACTTTGAATTTAAATACCCCATTAAAAAATATACCTTTAATATATAATTCATATATATAATGGTTTCAGGATGAATTACAACAATAAGTTTTTGAGGAAGTTATATACTTTGAGAAATGAAGGAGAAAAATGAATATGACGATATCAAGGAATATTTCTAGAGGAATGATGAGATACCTTATATTAATAAACCTATGAATTATGAAAAATAAGAGAAAGAACCTGAGGTTAGTGGGAAAGCTGGGATGGTGGAACATACAGTATAAGCTATTCGATTGAAGGAAGAAGAAATAGAGAATGAAAATTATGATGAGCATACATGCATCAAACTTCCATGAATTCTAGATACTGAAGAATACTTGCACCCCTACTACATGTGCCATAAGAAGAAGAGAAAAAATTATTCTATAATTCAAGATGTCGTTCAAAAATGTGAACATAATGATAAAAATAAAGAAGCTATGGAAGATAAAATGAACTAAAATCACTATTCATATTTATATTTCCGATTATTTTTAATACATTTCTTCTCAAATTGATTCTCACCACTATTAAAGATGAAACAAAATGGAGGAACTGAGTGAATACCCCAGATATACAGAAAATAAGATATGGTTTAATCTAAGGAGGATTTCTCCATTCATGTTCCATTTATCTTACAAAGGTATAGGTCATGTTGGGTGACCATGAAAAGAGAAACTCTCGGTAGGGAACCCTTATTTGAAACATTCTTTCTAGGACATTGATTTATTTTATTGTAATTATATTAGTTTAAAAAATATCCTTGTGGTTGATCTCATTTTATGGTTGATCCAAGTATTTTAAATTTGAAAATGGCATATTCTTTAACTATTTTTTATCTTTTGGGTACCTATAAGGAAAAAGTATGAAGGAACTGATCATCTAAAACTAAAAAAATTTGCATTTTTAATTCAATACACTTCATGAAATCATAGTTCATATTATGATACTAGTTATCCAGAATAGGGAAAACTTATTCAAAAGATTCAATGGAAGGGTAGAGTATTTTTTATTTGTTTATATTAAACATCCATAGTTTTTGTTTCCACATTATTTGAAAAAGAACTGGAGTGAAAAAAATAAATTGGATTATTTCATGAAATAAAACAAATTATATTCTAAAATAAATTATTGAACAGATCTAGGATACATCAACAATATGGGAAAATATTTTGACATGTTGGAAAATTTGAAATATTATCCTGACAAATATTCATGAAATAAATCAAAAAATTATAATTCACCATCATTTTTCAATTATTTTTTCATAAAAATGATTGTTAATATGATGATTTTGTTGTGATTCCAATACTTAGAAAATTACATTGAGTAAACTAATTATCCATGTTCATTCCATGACCAGATTTAATTATATTATATTTTTATTCCTCAGTCCATTCTTGACAAAATATTTCCTAATTTACTATTAATATGTCATATTTCATACATAACGAATATAAACCTTCTCGACCATTAATTATTATATTTTCAAAGATATGACTCCACAAATTTACTTTTTAAATGAATGATCGACTTTACTAAAGTTCCATTTTATCATAAGACTCACTTCCACATTGATCCGAATTTATCTTCTAGAATCGAATGAGGATTGACTGAACAAAATAATCTTTTTTTATTTTCAAATACATACTTTATAGTTGACAGGTAAATGAAAAATATACTAGTTTACTAATTAAAAATTTAAAAATTTCAAATTCCATCATCACTACCTCAATCTGTGGTCACCTCATGTCAGGTACCATCAGGTTACATCTCAAGCTAAGAGATGCATCAAAATTTTTTCATTGTTACATCACCAAAACATCGGAAATAACCCAATTGACCTCATCCCACCACCTATTTAGAGAACCATCACAGAACTCCATCAATATCTTTGTACATCCACATCATATAACATTCATAGACTACATCGATGACCTCCACCACAACCAATCATAAGAGCCCATATACACAAATATAATGTTAAATAGATAAATATCACATATAGAAAACAAAAAAAATCTTTTTTGTTTTAATTGAGGAAGAGACACTAAAAACATTCAAATGAGTAAAAGGATACACAAGTGAAACCAACTCAATATCATAATGCACCTGAAACCCTAATATCCACCGATCAGCACCTCCAAAAACCGTTCTATTACCTTGCCTCTATATTTGACTGGGTGAGTATTAGAGGAACATGAGTTTAGAGTAGAGTTATGTGGTCGATGACCCATGAAGGCATCATCACTAATAAGGCTAAAAACAAGAGCCTTCATAACATGAAAAAATCAATGTGGAGCACTTGGAAAACCATTGATCACTAATCCAAAAATCCCGGAAGTTCATTTTGAACACTTTAGTAGATATGAATTTGAGAGGCACATAAGAGTGATAGATCATACCATTGTTTGTGTGAAAAAGGATTGCAAAAGAAAATATCCATAAGAGTGATAGATCACCTTTAAATTAACATTGTCGACAAGTTTGAGTAGTTCATGATCATCACTAGACATCTTCTAAATATAAATGTTTTTATGGGGAAACAATAATATGGAGAAACTTTAGAGAATCCCAACCATAAGAACGGATGAAAAAAACGTTGAAATATGGGAGGAGATAATGATAAATTTGGGAGGGGATGGGGATGGCACTAGAGACTCCCCCTATTACATTCTATTATATCAGGTCCAACTAAACTCTTTATATTTTTCTTGAAATTCAGTTAAATGAGTGGGGGGTTTTCATGTTGGATATGAGATTTTTTTATTGAGAGGATATTGAAATGTGATTCCATGTTATTTTTGGGGGTGTTTCGTTATCTAATTCATTAAATTCTATTATTTATCCATATTATTTTTAGAAAAATATAATGAAACAAAATTAGGTTATGAATTGGGAGAAGAAATAATCACCACTAACAGAATAATTTTTTTTATCATATATGGTTAGGTTGTATATATGTGATTAATTACAGTCCTGAAATTTAAAAAAAATTAATGAAAATAAAAAAAGAATAATATGATAGGGTTATTTTTTTAAGATTTCATCATTGTTAAGCCTTTAAATTTTGTTTGTGGTTAAGATTTAACTATATGTTGATGATAAAGATTTAGTTGAGAATTTGATATTAAGATCATGTATTATACATTAAGGTTTATCATCCTCCTTTATCTTGACTTGATTTTATACATTAATACCGCTCAAACCTTAGCCTCAGAGTCATTTGATCCCAAATATCAAATCAATCGTGATTAATTGTGATATTTTTATTTACAGGGTTGAGAAAGTAGATTAATGAAAGCCTATTAATTAGACCTCAAAATTGATTTATTATCATAAATAAAATTAAATTGTTATGTTGAGTGGTCATTTGAAAAAAAATTGAGAACAATCATAAATAAAATGGGTGTTCATGAAAGGTTTAAAATTTTGTGAAATAACTAGAATTGAAAATTATAGATGAAGAATGAGTGATCCATTAATTATTAGGTATTCATTGTTCCTTTAAAATCTTATTTTAAATATTTTTATGGCAATAGTAATTTGAAGATACCCTTGATGATTTATAGAACATTGGAGTTTTGATGTTGAGAATATTCTTGAGGACGATAAATGATTTGAGTTCGGGGGTATTTTATATCTCTACTTTATATCAAAACATTAACATGCTTTAATATTTTTTGAGTTCTATATTATTTTTTTAAATTTTAGATTCATGGTAGATATTGATGTTTTTTGTAATATTATATAGGGCTGACATGTGGAACAATAGAGAGGAAAGTGTGGAAATGTTGGAAAATAAAGGCGCTTAACGTCGAGTCACCAGAAGCTCTCTACAACAACTAAATTTTATTATTGAATACATGATTCATTAATTTATCCAAATAGACCATTACAAACATTTAATAATGATTCACCATTTTTTTATACGATAGTGGGAGGTATCAGATGCTCATAACTAAAGAATCAGGGAAAATAGAGATTTCATAGCGGAAATAACATATTATAGATTGTGTAATCATTAAACGATGTAAAATTTTACAAGGAATAAACCATTTAAATGTTTTGAAGAATAATAAATTTCTCCCCACACATTACACATTGTGTAATTACATTACACAATTTGAAATGTTTGAATAGGAAAAAAACTCTTCTTTTCGATGAGTCTTTTGACAAGAGATGTATCTTTTGACACAAATTGTCATTAAGATATTTAATTATCCTACAGAAGCCAATGGAAGATATCTAATATTATAAATATATTATTATATATAGTAAAATTATTATTTTATAGATTTGATGATTTTAAACTATTGAGGGATATCACAGGGTTCCTATCCATAATTTTTCAGATATAGGTTTTTTTATTAATTTCCATTTATGTTTATATCGTTGATGTAATTTTGGTTTTCTTATTAGTCTATTTCTTGTTTCTTTACTTTTATTCTTTTCGTATTCAATAATTTCTCTTATATTCCTTTTTAAATATGGTTTATTAATCGTTTTGTATCACCCAATGGTGATTTTATAAATCAGTTGGGGTCGAGAGTATGGGTGGCCTTGAACATAATGAATGTCTAAATTCAAAACATGGTAAACCTATGGGTAGTAACACAATTAATGAAATATATCAATAGGATTATATTGAATCTGGCCTTACCATTTGTGGTATAATCAAATTATAATTTCATAGTTGGATTAGATCATTCGGAAACCAATAAATTATGATTCATTCATCCTAAAATCCAAGCTTCTTACACTTTGGTTGTCTGTTACACTGGATCAAGAAGCGGTTTTTCACTTAGGTAAATACAATTGGTTATACAAAGATAAATCGGTTACCATTGAACCAATTTTCATCCAATTATATAGGTATATACCCTGATTTATTTATGTTTACCCATTTTCCTAAATGCTAGAATTTACCCTTATCCCTCTCAAACCTAACTTTTCTGTAATTTATCATGCATTTTAATTATTAAATTTTAGCCCTTAGTTTAAAAAAATTAAAATTAAAATGGTGTGACCTGATAATTGTTCTAAATTAATCACATTTTACCCCCTTGCGTTTTGGGATTGACCCCTTAATTGTCCTTTATGCATTTTTAGTTAGTGCAGTTTGGTACATATAAATTTCTAATTTGGTCACACAGGAAGTATTTAAAAATGTTTTTTGAAAAAATAAAAAATATTTTCAAAATAATATTTAATAATATTATTTCCACACATAGACATAATATATTATAAATAAAGTTTTTTGGATCCATTTTGAATGAAAACATAATTTATATTAATTTAATATTTTCAGATATTAAAAGGGTTACCCTCCACTCTCTTATAAAAGAGAACCAATTATTATCAATCCAATACACATAAAGTAACATTAGGATCATCCATTACATAAACAAATACCTACATTTAACCCCTAACCAAGTTCTAGATGCATTTTCTTTGGTATAACACCACAACTACTGGTCTTAATGTGTTAAATAGAGGAGGTTTTCTTAAGAATATGTATCACTTTAAATAGTGGTTCTTTTTTATTTTTTATTCCACCTCAATAAAGTATTCCTTAACAATTATTATATAATAACTTCTCTATATTTTATATAATGTTGTTTTCATGCTAATTTAACATCCTATATCCATCTTCTTTTCCATCAATGATAAATGAACCAATAATTCTTGTGTGTAGTAGACTACTACCCCATGAAACATAGTGATTGTTTTCTATCACCATCGATCAAGAATGGTTATAATGATTGAATTAATGTTATTATATATTATATATTACGTATTTATCATTCTGAAAATATAATATAACATTTAATTTCATAACTTCCCATTTATTATAAAATGATTACATTGTTCATGTGTACGTGTGGTATACCAGCTCCACAAATAAAATGTAATTTTTTCAACATCACGTCACATGGATGATATATAAATGTATATTTAAATTATTAATATTATATTTATCATAAAATTATCATTATATTAAGATAAATAATAATTAACAACTTTCCATAATGATCATTGAAAAATTGAAATGTTACTTATACGTATGTATGACATACCATCTCTAAGATTGTAACATAGTCCATTTTTCATAACCATATTTCATTGTTGAATTTAAATTATAATTTAATTATAAATTATAAAATTATTTAATGATTATTATTATAGATATGGTGTAATAATTACCTTGTTGACCATAGTACACTTACCAAACTGATTTTTGACTTATGAACTGAATATCATCAAAACATATGGAATGAATATAAATGATTAAGTAATTGAATATAAGACGGTAATAAGTGATTTAAAAAAAATTATAAACATTAAAATGTTTATTAAGAAATTATAAATTTATTACAATCCTATTATTCAAGAATAAAAAGAACAAATATTACTAGTCGAACTCAAGGTTAGGGTATTTCATTTAAAAATCATCAATTAATGTTCCCTTTAAATCTCAATGTTTCTTCCATATCAATATTTTATAAAAAGGGTTTAAAGAATTATTTTAATATTATCTTATGTATTTTTAATGTTATTTTTACCAATTTTTTAGTTTTTTAAAAATAATTTTAAATCAATGATTTTTTCATTTTCCAAATGTTGTACAATCTGACTTTGCCGATAGAAATAAAAATGGAATGTTATTTTATCTACTAAGGAATGAAATGAATTTCCTTCCATAATGATTTCTCAATACATTGATGTTTCATTTATAATTTACTCGGGTTCTTTTCAAAGGATTTTTTTTCTTTATTATAAGAAATGTTTTTTGATTTTAAATGTTATTTTTAAGAAAAAAATGGCATTTAGATATTTAAAAGTGTTTTTTACAAGTGTTAAAAAGTGTTTTCAATAGTTTTATTAATTATATGGTCCCTAAACATTATTTTAGAAGTTTTTTACACATTATATATCATGCGAGATAACATTATAGAGTATATGATGGGTGTACCCATATAGAACTCCAATGCATTGGGTAGTGATATTATTCTTCGAAGTTTTATAGAGGAATTCAATAATATGGTAATTATAATTTGTAAGTGTTCATATATGGTTTTTATTGGTTTTATGATTATTATGTCCAAATTTATATAAATTAATTTTATTGTATTTCTAACATGTTTTTATGGATATCCTTTGATTTTAAAAGGTTTGATAATAATTTTTAAAGTAAAAATTGATTCCCTTCCTGGTTAAAAATGTATTATTCTAAGAAATGTTTATTTCATGAGTTCTCATGTTTTATATTGGACAAATGGTTTTATTATTTTATGTAACTTACTAGGATTTTTGTTCAATCCCAATGTTTAAAGAATAATTATTGGGTCTAAGGATGCGTAAAAGTAAATAATAATTCAAGTTAAATGTTGTGAAGATTTTTCAGGAAAAAGAATTTTGTTTTATATTCAACGTTATATATTTTATAAAAAATGTATCAAAATTTAGAATTTCCCACTTTGTATACATGTAGGGTTTTTGTGTGAAAGTTGATACCTAAAATTATTAAACTCTGTGCATATAATATCACATTGAATAAAATAATGTGAATTTTTTTTTTAAGATTCTATATTATGTGACCTTTAAGGCTGGGTCCTGATTGTCGATACATCTTAACCAAATATTTTATCTATTTTTAGTATAAATAAATGGATATCATTTTGATGAAATTATACATTCTTTACCTAAATTAAATGTTTTTTATTTATCCCTTAGGGTTTCACTAATATTGGAGTGTTATAAAGTCTCATGGATATAGTATAATGATAGGGAAGGGTGTTATTTCGCAGATAATATGCTAAAAAATTTCTAACAATGAAGCATGAAAACAATTATTATTTAAATGAAAATGAGTCAGTGAGTATTACACAAATAAAGGATAATAATATATTTGGGACCCTTATATTGTTATTAAAAATACAAAATATAAGGCTATAATGTGTGGGAATAAGTAATCTCACATTAAAGATATATAAAAATATTTGTTAATACCCACACCACTATAAATATACGAACAAGAACATAAATAACATCATAAAAGAGGATTTCATTAGAAAAGTAGAAGAGGATGATTAGGAACGGTTTCCTTTAATGATAGATTCTTAAAAACTATAATTAGAAACTTATAACCCTATAAAATTAATTATAGTCTGTTATGATAGAAATTTGGAGGATATCCTTGAACACTAATTTTAGAGTGAAGATAAATGAGAGGATGTGATATTTTTACTAAATGAGGTAGATTTTTTTATCAATTTTAAGCATGGGCATTAGAACCACGGTTAATAAATAAAATAAAATAATTATCCTTACCATGGATTTACCCAATATTTTTTACATGTATGGCCTTTTCTTGGATTTAAATTTGTTAAGAACCAAATTCATTTAAAATATATAACTTTGGATGTGGAAAATATTTTAATTCTTAAATAGTTGTTTGTAAAACCATTAATATATATATTTGGTTTTATAATATTCATTATCGAATCTTAAAAATAACATTATTATTTTCTATTACATTATTTTAATGAATAATACCAAATTTGTTTGATAAACCCTTTACATTACTCATTAAATCATTATCAATTCATCATGATGTTATAATCCTTAATGTATATTCATACATTAATTTAATTTTTTGCTTATAAATTTAGTTGTCTCATAAAATTAGGAGAAATTCACCATTATATAACTTCAAAATTCTAATTAAAATCTTAAATTCCATTTTCTAAGATTAATTTTATATCTTTGTAAAATTTATTTATTATCAAAAAAATCTTATGCATTTTAAAATCATGCATGCGATACAAAAAATTCGGAAACTGTTATCATTTTTGTTTTGATATGAACATTTGTAATTATATTATTATCTATCTGTATTTATATATTATTAATTATAAATTGCATTATTACCTAATGCTTTTATGGTACTGTTTTTATCATTTATTAAGTACATAATTTTATTTTTTTTAAATGTTATAATTTTTTTTAATATAATTATATAATTTCCATTTGTAAAAAAAATATGTTGAAATGTTTGTTTACATAGTAGAATATAAATTATAATATTCTTCACCCCTTAAATTATTTAATTCTAATTTTTTGTCTAATATAAATTCATGAAATAGTTGTGGTGATTCTTCCTCATTGTTTACTTGACCTCCCATGTTTCTTCTCCCAAATTGTGATTCCTCCAATGTTTTTTCACAATTTTGGTTGACTGAATCTAAAAAAATTTATTTCTTCCATCATGAATATGGATAATATCTTCATTATATGTCGACTCATGTTAAAACTCAAATTGATATATGGTATGTACATGTGTAGGGTCTATTTGGTACATAAATAAAATCGGTGAATTGTAAATACCATGAACCTTATATAGGTTTTGGGACTAAGTGAAATGATATGGAACAACTGAAAAATATAAAAATTACAAATATAAATTGGACAGATCTTCCTCTTCATATTGAACTGTATAACTCCCTTCCATTGTGATACATTCAAGAAGGCATGATCTCATACATGGAATTCTAATTCATTCCCTTAATTATTATCATAGATTTTCAACCTTATCTATACTATCCAGATATAATATTATATAGTCAATTCCTTTTAAGTTGTTTTCTTAAGGTGTTCGGCACCAACGATCCTCCAATACAAAACTTCATCTAAATAGTTTGTGGTAGGATATCATTTTTCTTACAAGGCCTCATATAGTACAATTGGAATTCTTAAATGTAATACTTTATTATAAAAAATTACACTAGAGATTGGTATTGGTACCAAATTCCTTGGAAGTAAAGATATCATGATCATTGCATGTCCTCTATAGTTTGGATAGTCCTATCATACTATCAATCAATTAAAGGATGTTAGTAATTTCTCAAATTTATCTCACTTTCGAAATCATTTTTAATCACATTCTAAAATTTAAATGTGAGATAAGGGTTATGAATTGATCAAAATCAATGGTGGTTCACTATGATGTTTTATACCGTCATTTATATAGATTCATGCAAGAAATTTATTTAGTGGATCCTTCCTTATTTATATAAAATGTATAGACATGGAATATCATTCCACATTGACCCATATTCCATCATTCTTCTTATATGTATTAGGAAATCTAATATTAAAATCTATTGTGATTTTTTGCACATTCTCAATTATATCAGAAGAGTTTTTATGAAACCCTTTAGAATTTATCTCTTACCATTTTCCTATTTGAATACAAATCATCCTAACACATAGTCTACAATTTCCAACATTATATTTTACATCCAAAAACTCTCTTTTAGATCTCTATTTATATTTGTATTATCATGGTGCATAGAAAAAAAATTTCTATAATTTTAATCTTTTAATTCACTCTTGTTTAAGGTATACACAATCTCTTTCTAAATAGTATCACAATATCATTTTATTTATAGTATTTATATATCCCACCATTCATTGATTTTATTTTCCTTTGTAAACCCTTTTCATCTTGGTCATAACTCTTTTTCATAATTATTGAAGGTGGTTGGTAAATAATTTGAAAAGGTAATGAGGTATCTCATTCCTCAAAATATTTATATGTATTAATTTTCAAAATTGATTAATATAGTATCAGTTTCCATCCTCATCATGGTATAACTCCATTATCCATTCTTCTCAAAGTGTCTTCCACTTTATTAATTTTTACAATGTGGTAATATATTTCACAATCATAGTCCTTGATTTGTTCTAGACATCTACTTTGTCTCATGTTAATATATATCTTAGTGAATATATACATAAAATATTTTGGATTGATATATATTTCACATATTTATCTATGATGATATTTCCTCAATATTTTATAAGAAAATATTTTAGCTTTTATATCTATATCATGAGTTATATAGTTTTATCAATTTTTCCTTAATTTACTTGATGCATAAGAAACAACTATATCATTTTTCACATGGTTGTGTTGTAGTAATTTCATTGATGTATCACTATCTACAAAAAATCTATCCTTTCAGAATGAAAAGGTTAATATTAGTTAATTGGTCAATATTTTTATTAATTCCTCCAATATTTCTTTATATTCCATAGATCATGTGAATTTTAACCCCTTACATGTCTACATGGTTAATATATTACCTAATTGAGAATAACTTCTATAAATCATAGATTGTATCCAACTAAAATACGGAAATTATCTTCCATAGTTAGAGTTTTTGTGTGGTCGATCATTTTCATTGTAAGGTCAACTAATAATCCATCATTGGAGAAAATGTTTTCATTAAAATAAACATGTTGATTCAAAAATTCACTTACATAATCTCTTATATAACTTATTCTCCCTAAGATTGTCAAAGAGAAATCCAAAAATAGTTTTCATGTTATTAATAAATTCTAAAATATATCTATATATCATTAACTAAAACCATAATAAATTTAACACTATTATCCTTTAATACTGCCTACATTAGATCCATGATTATTGAGGGTCCTTTTTTTAACAAAATGGTATTTTTAAGAACTCGTGAATCTCATGCCTTGTATAAAAATCCATCTTCTGTATATCATCCATCTAAAATTCTAATTTATGATAACCATAATAAAGATCAATCTTTGAGAAGTATTAGTACACTTGATGTTGATCGACAAGAACATCAATATGACATAAAGGATAAAAGTTCTTTATATCAATGGAATTTATTTTTTTATTAGATTCACTACATAATAAGCCCATCCTTTTTTTTAAAACAATCGACCTCCCTATGATGAAACATTAAGGAGTTTGAATCCCTTATCCCAAAATCTTTTCCATTTTTTTTTAAATTTTAGCAATCCCACAGGATCTATTTGAATATGAAGCTTATATATAGGTATTTCAAAAGGGATAAGGTCATTAGAGACATCAACATAATAGCCATGTGGATATATAAAATGTTCCTTGGGAAATACAACCATATAATCCCTCATAATAGATACATCCCCCATTATTAAGAAATCCCTCTTAATAATTTCAATATATTTATCAATAATTTCATTAAATTATTCCACTAGAGTTGGTTCTAAAAAATACATAGGCAATGTATTGTCTCCTATGAAAACAATTTATAATATTCAAACCTTAAATACTGCAATCTCAATATCCCTGAAATAATTTTTCAAATTACACATTGTGAGGAAATTTATCCCTAATATTATATGAAATTTAACAACCAGTATTTCCATTATTATAGAAATTAGTTGAAGTATGTTCATTTTATTTGATTTATTCCATTATAAATTCATTTCTACATGAATTTCAATTTTTGGTAATTTCTTGATAGTGCCTTCATTAATGTATTATTCGGTGTTTCAATTTTCATATAAAATAATCAAGATAAAAAAGAGCGTATATATATGAAATAAAAAAATGTTTTTGATAAGTTTTTGTATATGATCAATGTGTATGATATTAAATCATTTAGGATGTTGACTTTTTTTGTTATGATATAAAAAGCCCGAAAATTCTTCATTATCCTCTTATAAGGTAGAATACCATAACTCTTGGAATATTTATTTGAATAGTGTACCATCTCCACATAATATAAGCATAATAAATTAGTGGTTTGCTTTTTATATTTCACTCATGAGGTGAAAGTCCATTATCTCTACCCTAGTTAGAGTACACCAATTCCCATAATGAAATCCCTTAGCTTTTCCTTCCAACAGTAGTAACATATTGGGAATTCTCCACCATCCTTTCTTTTTTCCTTACCAAAATTCATTCACTGGTGAGCATAGTAGCCCCCTAATTCTCTTTATTTCCTTTTAAATTAAAAGGGGTTAGTTAATATTTACTAGGCCTTGATAGATCAATTAATTATCTTCAAATATGAGGAAAAAATTTTATGCACTAGTTATCATTAAAGGAATTTCTTCAAACAGTCAAATAAGTTGTCAATATTTCATTTTGAATTACATGAATAGTGTGTATCATGGATTGATAATGATGTAAATTTATCCTCAAGCTTATAAAATTATTAATCTTATTTGTTTCTTAAATTTATGAATATACTTTCCAGTTCAAATCATTTCCCACGAGGAAATCACTTTTCCAATAATTTTACCCTAAAAGATATACATTTAATATTTTTGATATCCACTTTATTCTTGTCGTTCAGTATAAAATTGAATAATTGATCAATATCTTCTCTTAGCTGATATGAAACCATTATAACCATCCCACTTTCATTGAATCCCAATGAATAGAACACTTTTTTAATAGACTTGATCCTTTGTTTCACTTGTAATTGATTCATGTATCTGTTGAATAATGGTCTTTTCTATATCGCTATGTTGTACAATATTGTTACATCATGTTGTGGATAAATAGGTTTTCCATATGGGGATGGTTATTAGGAAAAAACTAATCCAAAATCCCTAATATATTTATACTCTACTCAAATCCAACATCAGCCTCATTGGATTTCTCTAGAGGAAAATCCATTCATTGATTATGAGTGTTAACATGGTTTGTGTTCCTTCCATTAGAATCCATTTCTAAACAATAGAATATACATAATTTGTTTTCTAATATACCTATGAATTATAAATCATTGTATAAAATATATATAAATTTATTGTATGATCATGTAATTTAATCTATAAGTATATAGAGAATATCATAATAGGTTTTGATAGTGTTTTGTTCTCTAACTATGATCATATAAATCTAGTTCCTAATGTTTCTACTAAACATTCTATAATACCAGCGATAAAACCCCGACTCAAATAACCCTATAACGTCCCAACCCAGCGTCCACTTAACCAATTCCCTAAGCCGATGGTTTACATGGTCTCGTTCATTCTTCCTTGTACATCTAGGGATCTCAACTATTACCAATCTTCTAAGAATGTAAGTGGGGAGAATTATAAGGACACAACATTAAAACTATACATAATATTGAATTTCAAACAAGAACATATATTATTACACATTGAGGAACTTTTCAGGTTTAGTGTATTAAATAATTAGGGTAACATTCATACATAACATTCCACATTCCTACAAAGAGAACACTATTAAAAACAATTTCCATTTTTTTCAAAATATAAGACATTAAAACATGATTTGTGATTTCATTGACAATACTCTGTATCAAACATCACAAATCCCTTACCTCTCTTCCCCATCCTTATATACTGTGAAAAACATTTTAAAAACACGAGATGATTATAAAACACAGTAAGGGATATAAAGATAGAAACTGTTAGTCATGTGATAACATAAAAACCAATAAAACCAATATCATAAAAACAAGTATTCATAGTATGTAACACCCCAAGCTTCCCCAGTATGCTTCTCTTTGAATAATACAATAGAATGTGTTGTATGAAACTTCGAGTTCAAACACACCACAACAAATCAAACTAGCCGTTTGGAATAGTATTAACCACTTGTTGAAATTTTATGAATTTTAATTTTCAAAATGGACATCATTTTTGGATTCGGAATGTCGAAATTAGATTAGCGTGAATATTCTGTATTTTTTTGAAAAAATTAAATTCTTGATGAATCGTTAAAATCACTGAGTTATTGTTTAAAACCGAATTTTTATTTAAAAAATTATTTATTTAATATAAATTTATTTTAGGAAAAAATAGATATATAATACCTATATAAGTTCAATGTGATTCATTGGAATCATTTTATAATAATTTTAGATATATAAAAAGTTTATTGAACTTTTTACCTTCTTTTACCCACCACCTAGGAGAATTTGAAAATTTACATAAAACATAATTTTACAACATGTGTGATTTGAATTTCAAAAATCTGAGAGACACGGTTGATATCAGTAAGTAAAATTTAGTTCAATAAGATGAAAATAATTTTTGGTGAATAATAACATTTTACTTTTATTTACTACAGTTAAAATTAAATAGGTTAATTAAGGGTAAACATGATATTATTATTTCCCTAAAACATGTCCTAATTCAATTTGATAAGTGTAATTAGACCAAAAACAACCATAGGAATAAAATATCATCCTTTAGGTCCACATGGATTAGAATAAGACATTTATTATTATTTATTTCAAAGAATAGTTAAAAGTGTCAAGTTCAAAGTTTAATAACTAATCCATTTTTAATATAGTGTTACACATTTGATAAATTTTACTATAAATATTCATTATAAATTTAAATTGATTTCCTAGATAATGGTATATTATTTATATTTTTTACACGTTAAATAATTAAAATTATTTATGAAACAATGAAGATGCTGTAATTACCATACTAAAGAAAGACTAAAATAATTGATATTATAAATATCCAAATAAAAGTAATTTGATACTTTGTATAAATTGCAATAAATTTCTAGGTTGTTATTTCAAAATATCATTTGTTAGATAAATTGTTTTCGAAGTAATAATGTTGTTATGAACATAGAAAAAACCAAATTCCAAATAGTGTCAAATTTACATAAATGAGTTCTTAAAACAAATATTATATTATAAATTGGCGTTGTATTCCTAAAAATCAATGGTTTGGCAAAAGGAATTTTATAAAGATAGGTGTACCCTTAATGAACCACTTGGGCTTCTCTTGGAAGTATATAGCATGTTTATTAACCATATAATAGAAAAATCAAAGATACATAGTAAATGTCATACTATTTAACTAAGAGTTAAATCAAAAATATAATGTTAAAATAGTGACCAAAACCGGTCTAGAATATTTTGGTTGATTGGTTTTCAACCCTTACTCATATTAGACTTTAAATAATCCATTTATGATCCATTAGAAACTGAAAATGATTTTATTATAAAATAATATTTCTAACTTTTCCTAAGGTATCTCTCACCCCTCTTATAAAAGGGCACTCGCCCTTCTCTCTAATTCGCACCTTCAAAGCCATTTGGCTCGGCCAAACCATACTCAAAAACCCTCTAAATTATCCTCCCTTCATCCTAGAGTCTTTCCTTTAGTCATTAAAGGAAAACTAAGGAGCCCTTTTGATCAAATCAATCAGAAGAACTCGAAGAAGAGGTAAATATTTCATCACCTCTTCCATGTTCCTTTCTTCATCCACTTACTCTTTCTTTGTTGTTTCAATTCTAAAATAATAACTCTAGTATATTCTATATACTATGATGTTATTATAAATATGGTATAACCATATTCATAATTAAATCCATCCATTGAATTACATGTCACCAAACGTGCATATGTATGGCTTACCGTCTCAGCGTCGTGGTGTAATTGTTATTAAATACATTATTATTTGGGTGGGTATAATAATGATGTGTAATTGATGTATATAATAAATATAACATGATAATTATTCTGTATATATTATATAACATCCAATTATATATTATTTTAATATCAAAATAATGATATCGTCACTCATGCCTACGTACGGATTACCGTCTCTACGAACACGATGGGATTCATTCCCCATTGTATCCATTCAAGACTGATTTTTATTAGATGATTAAAAATACTGTTTAATGATCTAATATCATTTTGAATATAAATAAGATACATCCTATTCATAATAGACATTACTTACATAAGAAATCTTATAATTGGAAATGAACCAGTTAACACACAGAACGATGATAATAATAAGATATTATTAACAAAGAAATGTTAAAAGATCATATATGATATCATATGAATATATATGATTATTGTATAATTTTATAACAATTATTTCACCGTTATATAGGAGGTTAACCTACCCTCGGCCAAGTAAAAGTACAAGATAAGGGTTAATTCCACAATCTCTTTATTATCCAAGGTTTTTTTATTTAAGTATTTACCGGGACCTCTTTGTCATCCACATCCATGTTTCTTACAAATGTATTTAAAAAAAAATTAAAATCTCATAGACTATGGGTTAAATTCATTTATAACCTTGTTTGACCATCGATGTTTTGAAAGGAATCTTTTCTTCGTTTTCCAAATGAGGTACTTTATGACCTTTTCGACAAATTTAGGATAAGAATGTTTTCTAACTTATACGGCGGGTGTGACTATTTTACGCAATTATAAAAAAGTTGAATATTCCATTAAAAGATTATAATAATATTTTATAAATAAATTCTTTCGTTACAATTATGTGACTATTAAATGATTTCAAAATATAAAGACATATTTCTCTAAAAAAGGTTTGGATTTCATCTATGTCGGCATCCTTTGATGTATTTTATGTTTATTTGAAGTTGATTTATTATTGTACAAAACTTCAATATTGTATTGAAGGTTTTGTGATATGTTAGATTTGGATGTTCTATTTTTATACAATTCATGGTTTATGGTTAATGTATTGACATTTCGTATGCTAGTTTTAGTATGAATGATTATGTTATATTTCGACCTTGTCATATGAAGAATGTATTTGACTTAGTAAGTGACGGGTTGAGCCTGCTATAGCTCCTCAATGCATCAGTAGGTCTCATGAGACAACTAGATGTGGAATTGGCCGAGCCCTTTCCCAATTTCATATATGGTTTTGGCCGAGGCCTTAATCATTTATAGACGTCTTGGCTGAGGCCTTGAAAAAATGTTTCAGAATGTCCGGCATTATACATTCCCTCATTATGAAAATAATATTGATGGTTCATGTGGTCATTTGACTAGTTGAAAACCCATGATTATGTTTTATTATAACATTATTTACTCATCTCATATTTCTGCAATAAAATTATTCATATTTATTATTGGTAAAGGCATGTAGTTTCAATTATTAACCATGATTAATATTTATGTTATCTTCCACTGTAGTGTTTACCCTTACTGAGCGTTTGAGCTCAACCCTTTCTTATGTTTCATTTTCCCAGAATATGAATAATTTAGTTATGAGTGACATGTAGGCATAATCTAGGAGGCTTGGATGTTTTTAATGGAATAAATTCTTTTTGTATTTCTTTTCAAGTTGTAATGTTGAACTTATCTATATATCTTGATTCCAATAATACTAAACTGATCGATCGTTGGAGACATGATTTCCTTGTGATCATGACAATGTTGTGTAATAATGCACCAAATCTGGGCTTCTAGGGTCGGGGTGTTACAGTTCGTATTAGAGGATGTTTAGTACAATCAATGGAAACTAGATTTAGATAAACGTTGATTTGAGCACATAGCCCTAAGATAGAATTTGAGGATTAGTTTATAAGAACTTCATAAAATTTTGGTAATGTAGATATTTTGTGATTTTTCCAATCAAGACATCCTTTTCTGGATATGATCAGGTAGTGGCGGCTCTGGCACATATGTACCTATGGGTAAAACCCAAAAACACTGCTTTGAGATAGACTCGAACGGGAACTGGTGCATGACAATGGGTCTTGCTGCACTCTTCGTTATGACACTACCAGGGGATATGATTAGGATAATTCCCATTTTCATTATAAACCATTATGAACGGTTTATGAGTATATAATTCCTAAAAGAAAACAATTTTATTATTATGGATTATATGCCCAAACTATTCAATTTATGATATGTGTTTTATAAGTTTGGATTTATTTATTGAGATTCAAAAACTAATCTATTGTATGCCATTAATTAGAAATTAAGACTAGTAGAAGGAATGGAAATCATATCAATGCACACACTACATGTAGAGATTTCCCTCCTACTCAAGATAACTATAGTGGATTTGGTGATTCAACTAGTGCTGATAAGGTTATCACCATACTGTGACAACTCACACAGGTTATAAATAATAACCTTAACTGTATGGAGCATCCTGATCCACAATGCATAGGATCAATGTCAGACCGCTTCATTAGGCAATAGCCACCAACATTAAATGGGGGTATAAATCCATTAGTATCTGAGTAAGGGATAAATGTCTTATAGAAAATATTCCATGCCTTGGGGAGTAGCGAGAGAAAAAAAGTTGTCATGGCAGTTTACCGGCAAACTAGAGAAGCTGATCAATGGTGGTCATTGATTCAAAACATAAAGGAAGATGATGTAGTATCAAATATGTAATGGAGGGAGTTTAATGAAATTTTCATTGAAAAATACATTCCTCATTACCATCGAGCCGATATGGAAAGACAATTTCTGAGTCTGAGGCAAAAGGAGGATGAGAATGTTAGAAAGTATGAATCTAACTTTATAAGGATAGCGAGGCATGATGCGGATTATATACATAACCCAAGAAGTAAGATTGACCATTTCTTTGATGGGTTAAAACCATTTCTCTGTTGATAATTAGTATCACAATCCTTCTCATAATACGAAGATATTGTCTCGTGTGCCATAAAAATAGAAATTGAATCCTCTATGTCTTCTAATTTTAAAGAAATGCAAGATAAGAAGAGATCTATAGAACAGTCTAGGAAAGGAAATAAGGAAACAGGGAAGAAGGGAAGAGTTGAATTTTTACCCTGTGATAATTGTGGAATGAAGCACCCTGGTGCCTATCTAAAAGGAAAAGAATTATGCTACAAATGTGAATAGAAAGGCCATCTTGCTGGTGATTGTATGGGAAAGAAAGATGCTACCAATTTTTAATGCTACAATTGCAGGGAGATAAGACATTATGCAAATGAATTTCCTAAGAGTTAGTGAAATATACCAAAGAAAAGTCCATGAGATCAAGGCCAAGATTATGTGATCTCTACTGGTAAGGTTTAATCCTCTAAAGACGTGGTGGAAGGTAATTTAACGGTTTCCAAAAGATTACCCAATGAATTATTTGATTTTGGATCATCACATTGTTTCATATCGTCCCAGTTTTCTATGAAAATTAGATATTTCCAATTTGATTAAACAAGGGAGTTGTCAGTTGAAACTCTTAAGGGAAGTATCATTGCTATAATTTTTTGTGAATCAGTTCCCATTAGGGAATATAAATGTTCTTTATCTGCTGATCTCATTGTCTTACCCATGTTCGAATTTGATATAATCCTCGGTATGGATTTTCTTTTAGACCATGATGCAAAGATTTATTATAAGAAGAAAGTGGTTACTATTTTTGATGATGATGATAAAGAACACATTATCTTTAGAGTAGGATTGACACCTCCTAATTATTATTTAGATCCACCATAATAGCTCAAATAAATTCACTTATTTGGGAGGAAGATTATGAAATAACTATGGGTGAGGAAAAAAATGTTCAAATAGAGGATGTACTTATTTTGCAAGAGTTTGTTGATGTATTTCCATAGGATTTACCAGGACATCCTCAAGAATGATAAATTGAGTTTTCCATTTATTTAATTCTTGGTTCAAGGCCCATATCAAAGACCCCTTATAGAATGTCCACTATAAACTTAGTGGAACTAAGAAAAAACTAGAGGAAATGAGTAATAAGGGATTTATTCGCTCTAGTGTTTCTCTATGGGGAGCCCCTATCGTTTTTGTTAAGAAGAAAGATGGATCTATGAGGTTGTGAATTAACTACAAGAAGATCAATGCTATAACAATAAATAACAATTATCCCCTACCTCACATTGATGATTTATTCGATCAAATTCTTGGAGCTCAACACATGTCAAAGATTGACCTTCGATCTAGATATCATCAGTTGTGTTTGAAAAGGGAAGAAATTCTGAAAACAGTATTTCGAACCAGGTATGGTCATTACGTGTTTACAGTAATGCTTTTTGGATTGACTAATGCACCCTCTGCCTTCATGGATCTAAAGAATATAGTTTTCAATGTATATCTTTATGACTTTGTAGATGTATTTGTTGATGATATCTTGGTATACTCCAAAATCTACTAAGATCATGAAAATCACTTGCACATTATCGTGAAGACTCTGAGAAGACATGAATTATATGGGATGTTTAGCAAGTAAAAATTATGGCTTTAGGAGATTTCTTTTCTTGGCCATATTTTCTCCAAGTATGGAATCTTTGTTGATCCTTCTAAGAACAAGGCAATCTATGAATGGCAAGCACTGACTAGTATAACTTAGGTATGCAGTTTTATTGGTTTAGTAGGTTATTATTGACGTTTCGTCTAGAATTTTTCTCAGTTGGCTAACCAACTAAAAAAGCTCACATGAAAAGGGGTTAAATTTGTTTGGACAAAAGAGTGTGAATAGTTTTTTGAATAATTGAATGGAATATTAGTTAGTGATCTTATCTTGACTCCATCATTGGGGAATGATCAGTTTGTTATTTATAGTGATGAATCAAAGAATGGAATTGGTTGTGTCCTTATGCAGAATGATAGAGTTATTAACTATGCATCACAATGGTTAAAAAAATCATGAGAAAAACTATCTTACTCATGATCTTGAGTTAGCATCTGTAATCTTGGATTTGAATATTTGGAGACACTATCTCTATAGTGAAAAATGTGAGATTTATACTGATCACAAGAGTTTGATGTATATTTTCTAACAGAAAGAACACAACATGAGGAAAAGGAAATGGCTTAAACTACTCTTAGATTATGATTGAACGATACACTACCACATGGGGAAGGGAAATAAGTTTGAAGATGCTTTGAGTATAAAGGATCATGGAGTTTTGAACAAGATGAGAGTTAAAAAAGAATTATCTATAAATGAATTTAGTAAATATGGATATGGGAATCACGATGGAATATGAAACATCAATACCATTTCAAAGGGTTTCAAAACCATCTTTACTAGAAAGAATAAAGAGTTCTTAGACCAGTGATGAAGAGTTTAAAGAAAATAATAAAGATGTTAATGATGGGAAATTGAGTGACATTCTGTATGAAGATGGGATTATCAAATTTTGGAAGAGACTTTGTGTTCCCGATATACCTGATCTAAAAAGAGAATTGTTGGATGATGCTCATAGCTCCCATTTCTCTATACACCCTGGGAGCACCAAAATTTATAGATATTTGAAGGGACATTTTTGGTGGGACAACATGAATAGGGAGATTGTTGATTTTGTTTCATGTTGTATGGTTTGTCAACAATTGAAAGCTGGAAGACAACAACCTGGAGGAGTTTTTCAACCTCTTCCCATACATGAGTGGAAATGGGATAACATTATGATGGACATTGTGATGAGACTAGCAAAGACTCATAGATGGAATGATGCAATATTGGTCATTGTTGATCATCTTACCAAGTCATCACATTTTCTTGATATAAGAGAAGATTTACAACTTGAACGGTTAGCAAGAATATATATTAATGATGTTTTAAGAGTTCTTGGAGTACCACTATAGATTGTTTCTGATTCAGATCCCTATTTTACATCAAGATTCTAGAAATGTCTTCAGAAATCCCGGGATACTAATCTTTGTTTGAGAACTACCTACCACCCCCAAAATGATGGACAATCAGAACAGACTATTCAAACCTTATAAGACTTGTTGAGATCATGCTCACTTGACTTTAAACGTATGTGAGATCAATATTTACCTCTGGTAGAATTTTTCTATAATAATAGCTTCCATTCATGTATTCAGATGGCACCATATGAAGCATTATACGGAAAGAGATGTCGCATACCAACCTGTAGGGATGATGTTGGTGAAAGAAAACTCCTAGGCCCAGAACTTGTGGAGGAAATGATGGAAATGGTGAAGTTAATCCAAACCCACATCAAAGCATCTCAGAGTAGATAGAAGAGATATACCGATAACCGAAGGAAGGATTTGGAATTTCAGGTAGGAGTCCATATTTTTATGAAGGTATCTCCATGGAAGGGTGTTATAGATTTTAGTAAAAAGGGAAAATTATGTCCCAGGTATATCGGACCTTTAAAAATTCTAGAACTAATTGGGGTTGTAACTTACCATTTGGAAATGCCACCAAGTCTCTCTAAAGATCATGATGTGTTCTACGTATCATTATTGAGAAAATACATTCCTGACCCAACGCACCTACTCACATATGTGGAATTAGAACTGGAACCCGATTAGTCTTATTGAGAAGAGCCTGTCAAGGTTCTTGATACTAGAGAACATGTTGTGAGAAACCGGACGACTTTTCTGGTAAAAGTTCTATGGAGAATCCATAAGATGGAAGAGGCAACATGGGAACATGAGGAAGTTATGATGAAGAACAACCTGATTCTTTTTATGTTGTAATACTCTATAAATTCTTAGGACGAAATTATTTGAACGAGAGTATAATGTAACAACCCAAGATTCCATGATACGCTTCCCTTTGAATAATACAATAGCGTGTCTTGTACGTAACTTCGAGTTCTAACACACCACAACCAATCAATGAAGACGTTAAGAATACTAATACCCAATTTTTGAAATTTTATAAATTTTATATTTCAAAATGGATTTCATTTTTGGATTTTTAATGTCGAAATTAGCTTAGTATGAATTTTTGGTATTTTTCAGAAAACATTCAATTATTGAGGAATAGTGAAAACACTGAATTATAGTTTGAAACCAAATTTTTATTTAAATAATTATTTTGTTTTATTTAATTTTTTTAGGTGAAAATAGATTCATAATACCTAAATAAGTTCAATGTGATTCATTGGAGTCATTTTATAATAATATTTGATATATAAAAATTTTATTGAACTTTTTACCGTCTTTTACCTACCTCCTAGGAGAATTTGCAAATTTACATAAAACATAATTTTACCACTTCTGCAAGTTGAATTTAAAAATTATGAGGCACACGGTTGATATCAGTAAGTAAAATCTGGTTCAATAAGAGGAAAATAATTTTTGGTGAATAATAACTTTTTACTTTTATTTACCATAGTTAAAAATAAATAGGATAATTAAGGGTAAAATGATGTTATTATTACCCTAAAACATGTCATAATTCTATTAGATATGTGTAATTAGACTAAAAAACCCTTATTAATAAAATATAATCCATTAGGTCCACTTGGATTAGATTTGGACATTTATTAATATTTAATTCAAAGAAGAGTTAAAAGTGATAAATTCAATGTTTAATAACTAAACTATTTTTAATATAGGGTTACACATAAGATAAACTTGAATATAAATATTAATTAGAACGAAAAAAGGATTTCCTACATAATGGTATTTTACTCATATTTTGTTAGACATTAAATCATTAAATTTATTTATGACACAATGATGATGCAATAATTACCGTATTAATGAAGGATTAAAATAATTGATATTATAAATATCCAAATAAAGGTAATTTGATACTTTTTATGAATTAAACTAATTTTATAGGTTAATCAGAGATATTAGGGTTAGTTAGATGAATTTTTTTCGTAGTAATACTTCTTTTATGATTTTATCAAAAACAAAATACCTAATAGTGTCTAAATTGACATAAAAGAGTTTTTAAAATAAATATTATATTATTAATTGATATTATATTCCATAATTCTATGGTTCAGCCAATGGATTTAAATAATGATAGGTTTATAATTAATTAACCACATGGTGTTCTCTTGTAAGTATATAGTATGTTTATTAACCATATAATATAAAAATACAATGATACATGGTTAATGTCAAACTATTTAACTAAGAGTTAAATTTAAAAGATAATGTTAATATAGTGACCCAAACCAGTCTAAAACCTATTGGTTGAGTATTGTTCGACCAATACCAACCATAGAAGTTAAATAATCCATTTTAGATCCATTATATATCGAAAACTATTTTATTATAAAATAATAATTCTAGATTTTCCTAAGGTTCCCCTCACCCCTCTTATAAAAGGGAACTCAGCCTTCTCTCTAATTCACACCTTAAAATCCATTTAACTCGGCCAAATCCTACCCAAATACCCTCTAAAATATCCACCCATCATCGTAGAGGCCTTATTTAGTCATAAAGCCAACCTAGGGTGCCCTTTTGGTCAAATCAAAAGGAAGAACCCGAACAAGAGGTAAATATTTCATCACCTATTTCATGTTCTTTTATTCTTCCACTTCCTCTTTATTTGTTGTTTCCATTCTAAAATAATAACTCTAGTAACTTCTATATACTGTGATGTTATTATAAATATTTTACAACCATATTCATTATTCTATCCATCCTTTGAATGACATGTCACCATACGGGCATATATACGGCTTACTTTCTCCACGCTGTGGTGTAATTGTAATTCAATACATTATTATTTGGATGGGCGTAATAATGATGTGTAATTGATGTAAATAATAAATATAACATGATAATTATTCTTTATATATGATATAACATCCAATTATATATTATTTTAATATCAAAAGAATGATATTTTCACTCGTGCCTACGTACGGATTACCGTCTCCATGAATGTGATGACATTCATTCCCCATCGTATCCATTCATGAATAATTTCCATTAGATTATTAAAAATAATGTTTACGGACATAATATCAATATGAATATGAATAAGATACATCATATCCATAAAAAACATTACTTACGTAACAAATCATATAAAGGAAAACGAATCAGTTAACACCCGAAACGACGATAACACTAAGATAATGTTAACAAAGTACTGTTAAAAGAGAATATATGATATCATATTAATGTATATGATTCTTGTATAATTTAATAACAATTATTTCACCATTATACAGGAGTTTAACCAACCCTCTAACAAGGAAATGTACATTGTAAGGGTTAATTTCACAATCTCTTTATTATCTAAGGTTGTTTTTATGTAAGTATCTTCTAGGACCTCTTTATCATCCACATCCATGTATCTTAAAAATGTATTTCAAAACATTTTTATTGTTTCCTAGAAAATGGTTTAGAGAAATTTATACCCTTGATTGACCTTCGATGTTTTCAAAGAATATTTTGGTCATCTTCCAAATAAGGTACTTTATGACCTTTTTGGATAAATTAAGATAAGAATGTTTTTTTACTTATATGGTCGGTGTGGCTATTTTCCACCATTATAACACCGTCTAAGCTTCCCATACAATTTTATAAGAATATTTTCAAAATATATGTTTTCATTAAAATTATTTGACTCTTATAAGATATCAAAATAGAAAGATATATTTCCCTAAAAAAGGTTTTGAGTTCATCTATGTCGACATACTTTGATGGATTTTATGTTTATTTGAAGTTGATTTAATATGATAAAAATATTCTATAATGTATTGAAGGTTTTGTGATATGTTGGAATGTCGATGTGCTATTTTTATACCATTCATGGTTTATGGTTAATGTATTGATATTTCGTATACTAGTTTTAATATGAATGTTCATGTTATACTTCATCATTTTCGTGTGAGGAATGTATTGGACTTAGTAAGTGACTAGTGGAGCCTGTTATAGATCCTCGATGCATCAGTAGGTCACATGAGACATCTAGACATGGAATTGGCTAAGGCCTTTCCCAATTTGATATATGGTTTTGGTTAAGGCCTTAATAATTTCATGACGTCTTGGCCTAGGCCTTGAAAAAATATTTCAGAATGTTTGGCATTATACATTCCCTAATTATTTAAATAATATTTATGCTTCATGTAGTCATTCGACTAGTTGAATACCCATGATTATGATTTATTATGGCATTATTTACTCAGCTCATATTCTTTCCATAAATGTATTCATGATTATTATTGGTAAAGGCATGTGGTTTCAATTATTCACTATACATAATATTTATGTTATCTTCCGTTGTATTGCTTACCCCTACTGAGGGTTTGAGCTCACCCCTTTCTAATGTTTCATTTTCCCAAGATATGAAGAAGTTAGTTATTAGTGACTTGTAGGCTTAATCTAGGAGTCTTGGATGTTTCTAATGGAATAAATTCCTGTTGTATTTCTTTTCAAGTTGTAAAGTTGAACTTATGTATGAATCTTGTTTCCAATAATACTAATCTGGTCAGTCTTTCAAGACATGATTTCCTTGTGATCATGCTAATGTTATGTAATAAAACACCGACTCTGGGTAATTAGGGTAGGGGTGTTACATAGTATACTCGTTTTGATCCCATGGGAAATATTTACCATATCACTCTTCTATTCACCCTTATATATGGAATATCCTTTTGGTCAACTTTCATCTACGGAGTACCCAATGAATTTGAGAGCAATAATGGGGCTCACCCATCATATCCTCAGCAATAATGGGTTCAACCCAACTTATCATGATCTATAAATGGGCTCAACCCAAAATATCTTGAGCTATAATGGGCTCAAATCAACATAAATAATGTCCAAGGAACATATAATGTTAATAATGTATCTTGAAATCAGCCGAAACTACTCATGCCATACACATAAAAACAGTCCTTTTGAATTTCATTAAAGATATTTTTAGAAGGATTTTAAAAGGAATTTCCATTGAAATATAATTGGAGTGAAAATTAATATAATTGAAAGGATTTTTTTATAAACTATAAATACACATAATAAAGCATAATATAAAAAAAATTCATCTCACCAATTATCTTAATACCACATAATGAATAAAGAAGAATGTTAACCCAACGAATGGAAATCTGTTTAAGAATTCCCTAACCTCAAGTTATTATTATTTAAAATGTGTTTAAAAATCCTGTATAATAGATAAAAGAGTTTTATTAATATATTACAGAAACTTATCCATTTTTATAGTATCTTAAATTATAATTACATTACATCACATCACCCTGTATTTGTTAGTATTTTTTTCATTGCATCGTTTTGGGGCATTTTCTTTACAAGTTTTCCGTGATTAGTTAATGATGGATATTCTTGTCGATTGGAAGTGAAACTCCATAATTGGAATGGAAAGGTATTTACATATTTCTAGTACCATAATTTATACCATTTATGATATTTGATGTTTTATAAGAGGATGATTCATAAGTTAAAACATTAACGATGTTCGTTAAGATCATTGTAGTGGTTCTTCGATAATAACAACCTCATTTTTTCATATAAATTAAATCCATCAGTAAAAAAGAATTAAAGAACCATGGATGAGACATAATTCATATATTACAACATGGTTCAACCAGAAAAATGATTTCATGACCAGACTTGATATAATTAATTCAAATTGAAATCAAATCTTCCAAGATGACGGTGATTCGACACATCACGGATAATGTTTTTATTCCTAGACTTATTGGGAGAGGAGAATAAGAATGATGATGAATTATACATGAACATGAGAAAATATAGAATATACATGATTTTTGGAGCTTTAATTACTCTTTTATAAGAGGATATGATGTATGAATAAGAAAATAAATGACCTCAAAATAAAAAAATAATTCTGAAATCCCTTATAAAAATTCAGCAACCTAATTTCTATGTAACATGTTTTTAGAAAATATTAAAAAGTGTGTGGACAGGGGTCACCCTTATATAATTGAATCATAATACATAATAGATCAATTATAAGAAGGAAATAAGAATATGGTATGGAAACTTCAATTTTATACCACATAAAAGAGAACTTGAATAGAAAAATAAAGAAGTTGAGAATTCTTTTACCTTTTAGAGTAACTCCAAAAACATGAAGGTTGGGACATTGGATGATTGATGAAACATTTAGAGGACTACTAGGGAGGTATGGAGGCCAGAGCATCGTTGAGGAAAAAATTGAAATTATGTTTATGAAGGAATGGGTTGGTATTTATTGCAAAAGTGAGGGAATATTCTAATAATTTCCAAGGGACACCTCATTAGTGGTATTTGAAAAACCATGGGCTTTCCCATGGTATTAACCACTTGGGACACCTAAAATATTTGTTTACTGTACATAATTGAACAAGATTTATTACATCATTATTACATCATTAATGATGTCATTAACACACTGAAACAGAAAATTGTATTTTACTATTCAAAAAAAGGTAATTGTTTCAGAAAAATCCCAAAAAATTACCCGAACCGTTTTTTGGCATGTAGAATTCAAAAATGAAGTCCATTTTTTCCAAACAATTTTCTATATATAATTAATTTAATTTTTTAATAAAATCATACTTAATTAAAAAATGATCAATTTTAAAACTCCAACTGCTTTTATATCACAATGAAAAATTAACCAAGATGTTATTATCTTAAAACCTTAAGAAAATAAAATAATAATACAATTTACTATTCATTAGGGTCATATTACTATTCATGTTACTATTCATAAGGGTATGTTACTATTCACCAAAAAAACATGTTGCTTCCATCAGACTCCAAATAACTTATTGGACACAATTGATGATGACTGTTTTTGGAAATTTAAAACAAAGAAGCTGCAAAATTATGTTTAAATGTTAGTTATAAATATCTACTTAAACAAAGTTCCATGCATTTCATTTATTTTTTTTAAACCATAAGGTGTTACATTATACCCACCATCAAGAAATTTCATCGTCCTAATTTTATTTACTTATGAAAAAATTGAGGGAACCTTTCCATCATAGCATTTTAGACTCCCATATTGCTTCCTAAACCTTGTGGTTTCTCTACAAAACATTTACCTGGTGGATTGACTTATTCTGCATTACCTATTCTCGTCGATCAAGAATCTGATCTAGTTTCTCTTCATCAGAAAGGATCTCTTCCAAATGAACTGATTTTGGGATCAAGACATGTTATGAATCTGGAACATACATTGTCAAAATCAAAATATGAAAAATATTCTCTACCTGAGACAAACGTGGAGGCAAAGAAACTTGGTATGCAACTGGTCTATCTTTCTCTAGGATTTCAATGTGACTGATGAACGGCGGACATAGCTTCGCTTTCTTACCAAAACACATCACAATTTTCCAAGGGGTGATTTTAAGGAATACATGGTCACCTACCTCAAAAATAAGTCTTTCCTTATGTTATCTTCATAATGTTTTTTCATGCTTTGAGTTGTCCCCATGTTCTACTAGATAATCTCCATTATCTCAGCCACTTCATCTACTAATTCTGGCCCCATCAACAATCTGACACCAACATCATCCCAAAACGCTAGAGTCTGACACTGCTTCCCATACAAAGCCTCAAAACATTCCATCTATATAATGGAATAAAATCTATGATTATAAGAAAACTCAACTAAATAAAGATGATGATCCCCACTTCCCTAATAGTCCATTGAACAATCTCGAAGTATATCCTCCAATTTCTGTATCGTTCGTTCTGATTGCCCATTTGATTGAGGAAGAAACGCTATTTTAAATTTAATTTTATTCCCAAAAACTTCTGAAGACCCTTCCAAATGTTCAAATTGAACCTAAGATCCCACTCAGATACAATAGAAAGACTAAATCAATGTATCCTGAAAATCGTTTTGCGGTATAGTCGAGAAATATGATCCAAAGACATTTTATCTTAAATAGAAAGAAAATGTTCAGATTTTGTCATCTGATCAACAATAAACCAAATCACATTTTTACCTCAATAATCCTTCAGTAGTCCTACCACGATGTCTAGGGATACATTCTCCCATTTCCAAAATTCCACAATCAAATGTTGAAGCATCCCCTTCTGTAACTACAACTCTGCATTAACCTGTTGACATGTCAATCATTTCATGGTAAATTCTGCAATATCCCTTTTCATTCCATCAACCAATAATACCACTGAAGGTCTCAATACATCATAGTACTGCTAGGATGAACATAAAATGAAGATCTATGAGCATCACACAACAAATAATTCTTCAATTAAGAACCACAAGGCACACTCAAACTTTTTCCAAATCGTAAAAAACAATCTTTATCAATGATAAATTCTAACAGCTTATCCATTTTAACAAATTCTACCTTTTTCTATAGCTCATGGTCTTCCTTTTGTTCTTTCTTAATTCAATCTAATAACGATGAATGCACTAAAACATGAAATTAAATAGATGTATTCCTTGTACCAAAAGATTTTATGCCAAAATTCATCAAATCATTAATGAAGGGATCATTTTCCAAACGTATCATGGTTCACGATGCATGATGTTTTCGACTCAAGGCATCTTCCACTTTGTTTTCTATTCCTATATGGTAATTAATCGTACAATCATAATATTTTATCGGTTCAAGCCATATTATATCCCTCATGTTTAAATCTTTCTTAGTGAACATATACTTCGAACATTTATTGTGAGTAAATATTTATAATTTTGCTCTATATAAATGATGTATACAAATATTCATAGAAAAAAAAATCCAAAGTTGTCAATTCTAAATCTTGTGTTGGATAATTTAAATCATGAGGTTTAAGTTTTCTTGAGTCATAAGAAATTACTTGATCATTCTTCATAAAAACACAACCAATTACCTTCAACGAAGCATCACTATAGATGAAAAACTCACCATTTCATGAAGGAAAGGCCAAAACTAGAGCATTCACCAATCAATTATTAATTTCCTGAAAGGAAACATCACATTATTATTTCTAATCAAATGTATCCCCTTTTCATGTTAACTTAGTTTGCAGGATCGATAACTATTCAATGTTTTTTAAAAACTGCCGGTAATAAACATTTAATCCATGAAAACTACGAATCATTGTAACATTTTTAGGTCTTTTCCATTCATCACCAACTTTTTTGGTTAAGATAAACTATTATTTAATATTTCTTTCCATGTTAGCAAGAATAGAAATCTATTGCAACCAAAAATTACACTTTCTGAATTTTCCATATAGTTTCAATTCATTTAATGTCTTCAAAAAACCCTTAGTTGTCTTTCATGCTCTTTTTTACTTATAGTATATATGAGAATGTCGTCAATAAATACAACCAAATACTTATTCACGAACTCATGAAATTTTATATTCATAAGATCCCTGAATACATTAGGTGAATTAGTAAACCCCGAAGGCATAACTACAAACTCTAAAGACTATATATAGTATGGAACATAGTCTTTGTGATTTCTTCATCCTTTACATTCAACTAATGGTACCCCGACCTTAGTTCAACATTTGAAAAATACAGCCCACCCTAGAGCTGATTAGACAAATCATATATATGGGGAAAATGATACTAGTTTATAACATTAATGTTATTAAAGGCTCTATAATCGATGCAATGTCTCATTAAACCAAACAAGACAAGAGATCCACATGATGAAGTGATGGTTTGGATGAAGCCTTTATCTAAAAATTCATAAAACTGATTTTTTAATTTCATATGATCCATTTGGGTTATTCAATAAGGGGGTTTTGAAATTGTATTAGCATCATGAACTAATTGAATAATAAACTCATCCACTAGATTAGAAATAACACAAAACAAAGCATAAGGGAAAACATCCAGGTGTTCATTTACAACTAGTACTTAATTAATCTGGATAGTTTTCTTATCATCAAAAAATTGAGCAAGATAACTTTTATTTCCATCCTTAACCAGTTTTTTGGCTTCCCGGTATGTCATTAATGGTATGGATTCATTCTTGTACACAAAGAGAAATTCTTTCTAAAACACAACTACTTTTTCACTACAATCTATCTTATCATGATAAAAATAAATCTACTCTATGCCCAGAATAATGTCAAACTCTACAAGAGAGAAAACAATACGGTTTTTCGGTAAAATCATTCCACAAACAAGGATATGTAGATTCTTATAATTTCTGTTTTTGACAATATTTTCTCCAGGTGTTTTTACCATGAGATCTGACTTCATTTCATGAGGTTGAATTCCTAATTTTTCTAAAAATTTCTTATAAATAAAGGAACGTTTTGACCCTGAATCAATCAACAAATTTGTGATATCTTTAAAAACAAGAGATTTACCAGATACCACCACATTTTACGGCTCAACAATGGCTGAAGTGGTTGGAAAAGATTTTACCAAACCCTTCTACTTCCAATCTTGTTGATTCCCTGCTTGAGTAACTAGCTTTGGATAAACATTAAAAAAATGACATAATTCTTTACAATTAATGAATCTCACCTAATGCTTCTCATTATTTTTTAGATAATTTTCCTTGAACTCATGAGACATTTTTCCAAACTTCCCACATTGGTATCATTTCCCAATATTTACAGGACATTGACCTGGATTCCTTTTACCACACATTTCACAAGAAGGAAAATTCATTTTCTCACCTCTAGACTTCTTTGACGAGTTCATCCCCATTTCCTGCCAACCTGATCGCTTCATATTCTTTACATCACAATGCACAAATATTTTAGCAAACTTCATCTCAACTTTTTCATCACAAAAAAACAAACTTCTCATTAATTTAAAACTCTCATGAGGCCAATGCTCTTCATAAAAATGGTTTCAAACCAGTGTAAAATCAATTAATTTTGCATTAAAAATACCGAGAAATATCTAGTACATACCTAGATAGTCTTGTAAAATTGGATTATTATGCTTCAAAATTTCATCATCTTTCTACTTCACCTACCAAAATTGTTTCTCTATTCTGAGTCAAACAATTATGGGAAAATAGTTTTCCAGAAAGAGACTCATAAAATCACTTGGTTCCAAACTATAAAGATCATAAATTTCTCTTGTATTCTTAATTGGATACCACCATTGACCAAATTCACTTTCCAAATGATAAATTTCTAGTATTACCTTTTGAAATTATAAAAATCCCATGACATTAAATATATTTTATAAAGCATTGATCAATCCTTTGGCAATCACTAGGTCTGTTGTTCCACTAAATGTTGGAGGATGTTGCCTTATAAAATCCTCTAAAAAAGACATGTTTCTTCATGGTTGATCATGTCCCACTCTAGATTGGATACCACCAATGTTTATCACTTGAGTCAATTGAGCCATTACTGTCACAAACTGCTCGGTTCCGATTCCCTCCATTTCGGGCTACAGATTCAAATAGACATCAGCCTCATAGTGCCTTCCTACATCTGCTTCCCTATTTCTTCTGAAGAAAACCATTCTATACAAATATAAATTAAACTAATCAACATGGTAATATTTAAATACTATAACATTTAAAATTACCATAGAGTAAAAATTATTTATGTTATTCTTTAACATCATCTCATCCCCTAGTGTTCTCTCAACCATCATCTGATACAAACTATAAGTACCAGACCTTAAAAAGTTACATAATCATGAATTTTAAACAAGAACACACATTATTACACATTGAGGATCTTTTGGGTATATATTTTTAAATTAGTAGGATAACTTACATACATAACATACTGCATTCATACAAAGAGTACACTATTAAAAATAGTTTCCATTTTTTTCAAAATTTAATACATTAAAACATAAATCATGATTTCTTTGACCACACTCCATATAAAACATAAAAAATCCCTTATTTATATTACCAATCCTTATTTCTTATGAAAAAAAATTTTTAAACATGGGATGATTAAAATACCCAGTAAGGGATATAAATATAGAAAGCGTTAGTCAATTTATAACATAAAAACAAATAAAACTCACATCATAAAAACTCAAATGCATAGTATAGTAACGTTGTTACCTTGGAAAAAAATTACTATATAACTATTAAATTAACCCTTATATATGGAATACACTTTTTTTCAACATCCATCTCTGCAGCACCCAATGAATTAGAGAGCTATAATGGGGCTCACCCATCATATCATGAGTTATAATGGGCTCAACCCAAAATAACATTAGCTATAAAGGGGCTCAACCCAACATATATTGAGCTATAATGGGAAAAAAAATATAATTTCCAAGGAACATATAATGTTAATATTGTATCATCAAATTATGAGAAACTACTCATTCCATACACATAAATAAAATAATCATTTTGAAATTTATTAAAAGAGAGTTTTAAAATGATTTCAAAAGGAAAGACCTTTAAAATTTAATTAGAGTGGGAATTAATAGAAATAAAAGGATATGTGTATAAACTGTAAATAAATCTAATAGAACACAATAGTATAAAAAATTAATCACACCAATAATATTAATACCCCATAATGAATAAAGGATAATGTCAACTCAACGAATGGAAATCTGGTTAGAATTCCCTTACCTCGGGTTCTTCTTAGTGCCAATTTGTTTAAACTTCTTGTATAATGGTTAAACGAGTGTTATTAATATCTTATAGAAAATTATCCATATTTATAATATCTTAAATTATCATTTCATTACATCATTACACCCTTTATTTGTTAGTATTTTGTATCTTGCATTGTTTTGGGGTGTTTTCATTACATGTTTTCCATGATTTGTAAATAGTGGATATTCTTGTCGACTGGATGTGAAACTCCAGAATTGGAATGTAAAGATATTTAAATATTTGCAATACCATTATTTCTTCCATTTATTATTTTTATGTTTTATATGAGTATGATTCATAAGATAAAAAAATGATGATGTCTTTTTAAATCATTTTAGTGGTTCTTTGATAATAATGACCTCATTTTGTCTTATAAATTAATGTCAGGGTTACAAAAGAATTCCAGAACAATGTATGAAAATAATACATATATTATAACCTGGTTCAACCATAAAAATTGTTTCATGACTAGACTTTAAATAATTAATGCAAATTGAAATCACATCGTCCATGATGTTAGTAATTCGACAGATCGCAGACAATCTTTTTAATACTTGAATAAGTGGGAGAGAAGAAGAATAATGATGGTGAATTTTCCATGAAAATGAGAAAATCTATAATATAAACTATTTATGTATATTTAATGCCTCTTGGGTAAGAGTATAGGAGGAATGAATATGAAAATAAATGAACTCAAAATAAAAGAATTATTGACAAATCCCTTAAAAAAATTCGGCAGCCTAATGACTATGCAACATGGTTATAGAAAATGTTAAAAAGTTCGGTAATAGGGTTCACTCATCCATAAATGAATCATAATACAGAATATATCAAGAATAATAAGTAAATAAGAACATAGTATGGATACCTGAAAGTTATTCCACATAAAAGAGTACTTGAATGGAAAAAAGAAAGAAGTTGATAATTCTCTTACCTTGTAGACTAACTCCAAAAACCTGAAGTTTGGGACCATATGGGATTTATAAAACCTTGGGGGTACTACTAGGGAGGTATGGATTCCAGAGCATCGTTGTGGAATAAATTAGAATGAATTTACAAAATGATTGGGTTGCTATTTATAGAAAAAGTGGGGGAATATTTTAATAATTTTCAAGGGACACCTCATTAGTGGTATTTTCCATACCATGGGATTTACCAAGGTATTTTATAAAGGTATTAGCCGCACGGGACACCTCACATCTTAGTTTATAGTACACAATTCTACCAGATTTATTCCATCATTATTAGATGAATAATGATGTTATTAACACACAGAAACACAAAACTGTATTTTTACTATTCACCGAAAAATCAACTATTTTAGAAAAATCCCAAAATTTTACACAGACCATTTTTTTATGTGTAGAATTAAAAAATGAATTCCATTTTTTCATAATTATTTTCTAAATATCATTAATTATATTTTTAAATAAAATCATTCTTAATTCAAAAATAAACAATTTTAAAACTATAAATGCATTAATATCACATTTAAAAATTAATTAAGATGTTATTATCGTAATCTCTTAAGTTAATAAAATAATGATACATTTTACTATTCATTAGGGTCATATTACTATTCATATAACTATTCATAAGGGTATGTTACTATACACCAAAAAACAAGTTAGTTCCATCGGAATCCAAGTAATTTATTGAACACAATTTTAGATGACTAGTTTTCAAAATTAAAAACAAAAAAGAAAAATCTTTATGATTAAAGGATAGTTATAAAAATCTTCTTTAAATAATTTTTCATGCATTTCATTATTTTAAAACTTGGTTTGTTACAAGAATATAACCTCAAATCATTGTGGAATAGTGTATACAACACAAAAATATAATATAGTAGAATCACATAAAAATGTACACCATGATTAATAGACCAATAACCCTCCATAGTAGAAGGAGAATACATACTGATTTAATAAATAACTATGGAACCATAAATAACCAAGAATTAATAATAATATCGATATCAAAAGAGGCTGTGTGATATCAATCATGATGTATTGGAATGTTGATATACAAAAAGGGTAATAAGGGAAAAATTTAAATCATGTTATAAAAAATAAAAAATGTTTAAAATAATGATCCGCTAGAATCTAAAGAATATTATCAATCCTCTACTCCCACAATCCATCTAAAGAGTAAAATGTATCAGGAATCTATAACATGGTGATTTCCCTTATCCATACATATATACAAGAAATATACTTAGCTACCAAAGGTTCCATGAGTTGGTTTTATGATGAAATCATAGTAGGCCACCACTAACAGTGTCTAAATATAATACATGTAGAGTGTATATAAATCGAACTGTGCAGGTATAAATAATAATGAACACTTCTGAATAAATAATTACCAACTGGATTAGGTTTCTACTGGACACATGGTGGGCACTAACTGCATCAACATAGGTCGTTAGAAGTCTGACCAATAACCATATATATATATATATATTGTAATAATTTATATAGTATACTTATATAATGTATCCAAATTAATGAACTAATTGTGTGAGGATGTATGTGGGAATATATCTGGGTACTATGTACTGGCAATACCAAGGGAAAAACTCAGGCATCCATAACCAGTAAAATGAGAATAGCCTTAATCAAAGGGTACACGCCCTGAATCCCATAGTTAATGTGGGTCATCATGATCAACACTTGAGATCAGTGGGGTGAGTCCTCATTCCCAATATGTGTACTCGAGGAATATGGAATGTCATTACCATCACCTATATAAAATTATAAGGGTGAGGGAAATCATGATCAACACCTGAGGAAAGAGAGCATGAAAAACCATGATCAACAATAACTGTAACAATCCTTCAGTATCCAATATCAATGGAATAATTCTAATAATTATAATATCTAGTGTGGTCACATCAAAGGCATCAAAATCAGTAATCTCATAACAATTTGGGCATCACATACCACTTAATTAAATTTTAATAATTATATAATAATAGTCATGGTCGTGAAACCCATTTCATTCATATTAACTAATCTATTTAATTCATTCAATCATGGAGAACCATCTTGACATTTATTTGTTCAATTATACGGTAAGGAAATAATATTCCATGACAACACAAGCACTTTAGAGGATCTTCGGTCAATCGTGTAATTATGTATGAGTGGTAAAATCAATTTACAATACAATACGAAAAATTAGAAGGTATTCTGTTCATTTAAACATTTATATTTAGGGTAAAATTAATACAGCACACCTAGAGGGGTGTTAATGATTGAGTTAAGAATCCCCTAACTGCTTATAAAAGGTCCACATTAGTATGGAAACATGTATGTATATATATATATATATTTACTGTAAATAACATAGTTTAAGGTGATTCGTGTAAACGGTAGGCTTGTGACACAACGTTGAATCTATGAAAACACCCAAAAATTTGGTAATAAAATACAGACCACCTACCTTAATGTATAATATAAATCCTATTCCATTATATGATTCAGATTCAATGTAGTTTTGAAGAAAAATGATAAATTGTACAACACACTAAAAGTGGGGAATATAAGCCATCACCTAAACAGTGTAAGAGCAATGATGAAAGGAATAAACATATTAAATATCATAACAATGTATATGAAATGTTACTGAAAATGTTTTATTGTGAGCACAGATGTAGGAGTTATCAAATTACCTGGAATTGGAAAAATAGAGAGCCATAATATGAGAAAGAAGAGCTTACCCACTGAAAAAGGGATAATGAAATAAAGGGTGAGTTATTAAACATTTTATGGGAAAAAATGTAATCTCCAATTCTAATAGGGAAATGTGTTTTGGTCACATAGTTGGAAAAACTATGCACTAACCGTGTGCCACACCATAACCTAAATAGGGACCTCACATAGGATGAACAAATGGTTAAGGTAACCATGTGAAACCTTTGCAATTTTACTCCATAATTTTTATATGATAAATAAAAGAGTTGTTCACCTAGGCCTGCATAGTTTTTGAAAAATGTGTATACACCTATAGGCCACTAAGTGACACACATGATTACTCATTACTTTTTACTAAACTTTCATCCCACTCTTTTTTTCCAGTTCTTTGAGTTTTGGGCTCCAAACAAGCCCCTTATGATCTCAAAAAATTCCTTAGGCCATAGATAATGTTTACCATAACTAAAAAAGATTTCAAACTAAAAAATTTATTCATAAATTCATGGTAAGTCAGGTCATCACAACTTCCCCTCCTTAAATAAATGTGTCCCCAAGTTGGCCTTCCATGTTTAAATAGGAATTTTTATAGAATATCTCCAAAAAATGAGCTCATATATGATCTTCCTGCTCCAAGTATTTGTCTGGTACTTTTTCATGCTTCTATAAAACCCAAATTATATGAAAAAACCAACTTTATAATATATTCATACTCTGATTAACAATACACTTTAGGTAACCCTCAAAGGAAGAATCATCCTCAAACTCAAACTCATCACTTATGAATACTTGTGATCGTTATAGATACTAATGGGGATGATAAGATATTTGAATGACATTACACATATACTTGTATCTTTATGGAAGATTTATTTGGTAATCCACTGGTCCGGTTAATTTCAAAAACTCAAAGGATCTGATGAATCATGTAGAAATACTACCAAGCCTCTGAATATATTGATGGCCCAACCTGGGTGATAATCGCTAAAAATAATGATCTTCAATCTCAAAATCATGAGGTCATCATCACCGGTTCTCATATGAATTTTATCTACACTAATATGTCATCTAAAAATTTCTAATCAGTTGGACCTAGTCTATAGTTTCATACATGAGATTCAAAAAAACAATAGTTGACTCATATGCTTCTAACTAGCATAGAGGTGATTAGAAAGGCCATGCACACGAGGCTTCATTTTGAGGCATCTTGATGGTAGCCAATAAACTATTAGTATAACAAAACTCAAAAACGGGTATGTGTTTCTCACATGAACCCCTGATGTCAAGGATACATTCCCATATCATGTCATCTAACACCTAAAATGTTTTCTTCATCTATATGCCTATCTGAAAGATATAGACCATGCTCATAATAACATGTGTACCCAATTCATTTTTTAAATCGTTCCATAATCGAGATGTAATGCAAGAATCGACGATATATATATATATGATATAATTTGGAGTTGTGTGAAAAAAGTATAACCTCCCTGATGTATAAACTCCCTAGATTGTCTATCGAATAGGCTACTAAAAATCTAGGAATTGTAAAACATTAATCAAACGGTCAATAAAAACCCAAAATAAATTTTTTACATGAGGTTAATTTGGTAAAACAGTCACAAAATAAATAGAAACATCATCACATTTCCACTCAAGAAAGAAAAAAGACTATTAAATTCATTTCATTCATTGATATTCTGCCTTCACCAATTAACAACATGAACACCGAGTTGTCAATCCATCTTTCTCCAATTTCATAGTTGGACCCCGATACTGGTGATATATGTGTTGATACCTATTAGTGACACCTAGATATACCACTAAAACTAAATCATGAATTTCCAGCATATTCACCTCTATGGTGTGAGGTAGGACCCAAACATACCCATGAAATCATAGGGTCTCATCCCCATCCATAGTCCAACCAGAAGATGAATCATCATCCGATATGATTTCCATTCGGGTTAGCCAATTGAGATCTAAAAGCTACCTCATTCTCACCCATTAAATAATTTTTGAAGTCACATCTAAGGCTAAGAGGATGGTTTTCACATGATCTTACTGAACCTCAACATGAATATATGAAAAAGAGGCCATGAGCTACCAGTCAGCAATGGGACCCCAAACTGATAGTGTCTGAGTCTTCTGGCACAGTGAGTCATCTACAACATTTCCATTTACAATCATGTATTCATGCTCAAAACCAAAAAATTATAGTTTTTCAACCCACTTGTGCTTCTTGAGATTCAGATCATGCTTTGTAAAGATGTATTTGATGATTTTTTAATCAGTGAATACCAAGAAAATAGATCTCAGCCTGATACCTAAAAAATTAAAGTAGTGTATATAACACTTTCCTAGATTAGATTGAATTGGGATCAGAACTGAATAAAAATAATCCCTTGAAATCTTGAAATGTTTCCTCATAAGCTTCTGTCTATACACATTTCACACCCTTCTTTTCTTAGCTAGTAATAGTCACTATATGGAATGAGAAATTCCAGATGAAGAATCTATAATAATATTCCATCCCAAAGAATCATTGTATGTAAAATAAATCCTTGGGATTCTCTCTGGAAACTACAACTCTCACATTCTTTGGTACTGATACTCCTGAATCTGAGATGATGTAACCTAGGTAGTGGAATTTATTGATCAAAATGTGTCATTTTATGAGGTTACAATAAAAACAATTCTATCTCAGTGTATTCAACATGACATCAAGATTATTGGCATGGTTGTGTCGAAAATCAGACCACACTATGATATCATACATAAATACTAACAATAATAAATATAGATATGAGTGTAAATATTGATTCATCATAGCTATAAACACCGTAAGTCTGTTCACAATACCAAATAGAAGAGAAAAAACTTCTAGAGACCATACATTATCCTAAATGATATGTGAGGTATGTTTGATAACCTAAGCTACACATGATAATTTCCCAAGCTCAAATAAATCTCTGAAAACACTCTGTCTCATCGAAGCTAATAGAATATTTCAATTACTTAATGTAGTTGATACTAATGTTTTACCATGATCTAGTTAAATTAATGGTAATATATGAAACGACTGAGGGTATCATCCACCTTCTTACAAAACAGGTCTAGGGAACCCCAAGGAGAAGTGTTGAGGTGTAGAAAATGTTTATCCCCTAGGTCATATAATGTTTTGTTGAGATCCAAATGATTTATATTTATCATCTTAAAAGAAATAATGGAAACTGGTTTTCCTCATAGCACTAACTCAGTGATGAATTCTACCTCTCTCACTAGGGGTAGACTAGAAAAGAAATTTGGGAAGATGTACATTAATTGGTCGACTATATGAGTGAAAATAGAAGATCATAACCCTTTATCATCCGAGAAGAGTTTAGAATTCATATTTATCATTCTACCCATTCTTTTCTACTCATGTCTTGCTCGAATAAAAAGAATATCCCATTCTCACTTATAAACATACCTATCACCATCTAGTGATGTAAACATCACCCTCTAACAATAGCAATCAATATGATCTCAAAAGGGAATTAAACATTCCATCTTAATGATTACAAAAAATCCCATCATATTTTGGGTGAAAATACACCATACAAAGATATATCTTCTTATCTCGATGAGACAATCTTTACATCGGTCTACAATATTAGATCAGATAACCAATTGGGTATTGAGCATCATCATTCCATAGAAGTGTTGGATCTCGAGTCCCAGAGCCTCCAAAACAATATCAAATAAAAAATAGTGAGGTTTTATTGTGCGTAATTAATTAGAAACTAATAAAGAGACTACTCGAATTGTTCCAAGAATAGCTGAAGGCATGGTTCTTTGGTCCTCTTGAATAGGATTCACAATATGTTACTGAATGTACTATGGCCCTGAGAATTCCATATTTGGTCATGATGAGAATCCTAGGTATGATTACCACTTCCTTGGACACCACCTCGACCTAAGAATCTATTTATATTATAGCTTCTTTCTAGGAGAGAAACTACTAGGCCATCTCTATAGCATGGGGTAGGTGTACATAATATCTCACAATGAACTAATGGGAATTTCTTGTAGAAAAGATAGATATTCCCCAACCTACAATAGCCTCATCATTGCACTAGATCCCATATACTATAGGGTTTATTATGTCATGGATTCCTTCACTTGTGAAATAAAGGAAGTTGTGACCATGAACTTCTTGAATTTTGTTACCCTTATGATAATCGTCAAATTTCTACATTCACCTAGTATAAGAAACACTATCCATTATAGGTGGTGAACCACCTTGGATCACACCATTGTCTACCCACATATTCCTCTTAGTAATAAGGGCATGTTTGACTATATGAAAAATAATAGTCATACCGATAACATTGAACTACGATCGGATGGAAAATTTCTCCCATCCCCAAATAACCTGCTGGTCATATGATCATCTCTATTAAGAGTCGGTGATAAATAATGCATATGAGTAAAATGAGAAGAATACCCCATGATATACAAGGCTCCCTAATATAGGTTCATAAAAATCCATCTTGGTCATTCCTTAGATTGGGGGGAAAATTAGTAATTAAATATCATATGGAAGTCTTCATAAATCATATCTATATTTTTATATGCCTTAGTAATAAATTCACACTAATATCATGGTAGAATCATATAGAATATAAGTAGTGATCATTACTCTCCATTTTGGAGGCATCGTAAGATGCTCAAAAATTGTAACACCCGAGACTTTTATGTTATATAAATCATCAAAGGAATCTTTTTCTACACAACACTTGCTTGGCTTGCTTTACACGCAATCGCGACCTTCCTCGATAGCTTGCGTTGTACGCAATACCGAGTTTCACTAAACAACAATATGCTATTAAAACTAGCCGTTATGAATAGTAATAACCACTTTTTGAAATTTTATAAATTTTATTTTTCAAAATGGACTTCATTTTTGGACTCAGAATATCCAAATTAGCCTAGGGTGAAATTTTGGTATTTTTCTGAAAACTTTCAATTTTTGATGAATAGTGAAACCACTAAGTGGTAGGTTAAAAACTGAATTTTGCATAAAACTTAATTGTACCGCTTCTGTGAATGGAATTTCAAAAATCCTACAGACACGGTTGATATCAGTAAGTAAAATGTGGTTCAATGAGATAAAAATAATTTTTTGGTGAACAGTAACTTTTTCCTTTTTTTACCGCGGTTAATAGTAAATAGGGTAACTAAGGGTAAATATGATATTACTATTACCCTAACACATGTCCTAATTCTATTGTACAAGTGTAATTCGACCAAAAACAAACTTAGGAATAATATATGACCATTTAGGCCCACTTGGATTAGATTAGGACATTTATTATTAATTTATTTAAAGAAGGGTTAAAATAGTTAAAATCAAAGTTTAATAAGTAAATAATTTTTAAGATGGGGTTATACATAAGATAAATTCGACTATAAATATTCATTAGAAAGAAAAAAATATTTCCTACATAATGGTATTTTATTTGTAATTTTTAGACATTAAATAATGTAATTTATTTATGACACAATGATGATGCAGTAATTATCTTATTAATGAAATATTGACATAATTGATGTTATAAACACCAAAATAAATTTACTTTGCGACTTTTTATGAATTACACTAATTTTAAAGGTTACTATGATATATTAATGTTGATTTAATCAACATGGTTCGAACATATAATTCTGTTATTACTTTCACAAAAATCATATATCAAATAGTGTCAAAATTGACACAAAATAGTTTTTAAATCAAATATTATATTATTAATTGTTATTTTATTCCTAAAAATCTAAGGTTCGGCCAAATGACTTAGATAAGGATATATATATCAATAATAAACAATTTGGGGTTCTTTTGGCATGTTATAGTAAGTGTATTAACCATATAGTGAAAGAAAACAAAAAGACACGGTAAAAGTTAAATTATTTAACTTAGAGTTAAATCTAATTGATAAGTTTAAAATAACTCCCTCATCTTGACTAAATCCTATTGGATGATAGGATTTTGACCCATCCCCACTTTAGCTTCTAAATAAGACCTTTTGGAACCATTATAAACCGATTTTGAGTTTAATATAAAATAATATTTTGAGATATTCCTAAGGTGCCCCTCTCCTCCCTTATAAAAGGGCACCACCTCCCCCTCCTCCTCACACCAATTTGAGCACTCAAGCTCGGCCAAACCCTGCCATTTTCTCCTCTACACTTCCTTAGAATAATCCTAGAGTTCCTGGTCTTCTTCAAAGACCAATATTAGTTCCCTAAGTGGAGGATTCAAAGAGTCGTTCCAAAGAAGAGGTAATATCCATTACCGATCTTTTCAATTTATTTCTTCTTCAACTTATTCTTCTTTAGTTTTTTCATGATAAAGTAATAACATCAGTATTACTTACATACTGATATTTTATTATAAATATGAAACAACCCTAATTCACCTTCTATCCATCCTACGGAAAAATGAAATCACCGCGCGTGCGTACGTACGGAATACCGTCTCCACGCCGTGGTGTAATCTATTTTTCCACCATCACTTTACAAGGTTGGGTATAATGGTGTAATGAGTAACTATTTATGATTATTATAAAGTAATATTGATACTTAAATAATATATATATACTCCTATATAGTTCCACGATAATAGGAATGATATCATCACTCGTGCGTACGTATGGAATACCGTCTCCACGATGTGATGCGACTCGTTCTACATGATCATCATTACATAGTAATTATATAAATGAATTGAATGAATAAATATGATATATTTTACACTAATACCATTCTGCATATAAGGTATCTATAACCTTAAACTAAGAATAAGAATGTATTTGGCAAAACACGCATAAGAACAAAAGGCAATAAAGACCCGAGTAACAAGTAACAATGAAATATTACTAACAAGAAGCTGAGAATATGACCATATATGATATCATATCAATATGTATGATTCTGGAACAAGTCATTAACATTATTTAAACCATTATACAGGATCTTCAGACACGTACAAAGCAAATCGGACCTAAGGTAAGGGAAATATCACAATCTCATTTTTATCCGGGATTGTTTATACTTTAGTATTTACTGGGGTGTATTTTATCATCCACATCCATGTTTCATCAATCTGTAATATTATTTCCATCCACCTACAATTTTTTAAATCCAATTTTACCCTTCGGTGAGTTTTTAGTAATGAATATGAAATGAATCTTTTGTCGTTTTTCGTACGATGTACTTTTTGACTTTTTCGACAAAAGTACAAAGAATGTTTTTTTAACTTATACGGCATGAATGGATTTTTAAAACATTATTTCCAAGAATCTTCCTTTACATGTTTTCAAGTTTATTTTTAATCAACTTCTTTTAGTTTAAAGTTGAATGACATGTTAATAAAGGAAAATTGTTTTTGAAGAAGAAAGGATATTTTCCTCAAGAATGGAGTTCAAGTGTTTTATCAAAATTATTTTCCATCTAAGATAATAAAGGGTTATGTTTTTATCCCTATTATTACATTGATTTGATTATGTTGTGAGGGAATTATTTTTATGAAGTCATTTACCTTATATGATTTGTTTTATGATGTCATAATGTTTCAAGAATCCCATTTTTGTTACATGTGTTATGCGATGATGTATGATTTTTGATTATGTGGCACACATAAGAAAGGATTCATTATAAGATGGGTGGTACCTATATCTCCCTCCAATGCATTGGGTAAAGATTTTATATCTCATGAGATAGACATGGCTGGAACGGTAGGTTATACCGGTTCAGTGAAACAGGACTGGAACGAGGGTGACTTGGTTCAGAAAGGGACTTTGTCCACTAAGATAGTCTTGGCAATGAGTCATGACTAACAAGAAATGATTTTCCATGATTATGTGTGCATGCCACAAAGTTTCAAGTTTCATGTTATGATTATGGGGATCTCATTTTCACTTCTATGATTTGTTCCATGTTAAGATTTTATGATCTCTTTTGCAGGTTATGATTTTCAAAAAGATATGATATGATTTTTATTTCCTTTATTTGCCCTTGCTGAGCATTTGAGCTCACCCTTTTATGTTTTCTTTTCCCCAGGTCAGGAAGATGGATATTAAGTATAATATGATAAAAGGGACCCTAGATATGATGAAATAAATGGGAGACACTATAGAAGATTTATGAACCAGTTGTTTGTGTTTCCCAGTTTCTAAAGACACTATACCTATACGGTCCTTTGTGGTTTTTTCATATGTTGTAATAAGTGTCCTTCAATTTTGAATTATTAACAATGTATGTAAAGTATAGGTCATTATAAAAATAGATAACATGGCCTCCATACATAACTCAACATCATTTGGTTCTCCATCCCTTCAATGTGTGGGAGGAGGATACCAGTATAACTCTTAATTCATCTCTTTTATAGTTAGTGAAGGATGAGTACCACCTTAAATTATTTCAGTCATATGGAAAAATACTTCCAGGGCCTGGTGTTTGGTTCCAATATTAAGAATAGTAGAATTCTCCCTAAGTGGCACTATGAAAGAACTCACTGGAGACTCAATTCCCACCACCTTAGTTTCATGGTTTTAACTACCTTCTCAGAGTACCAATCAAGGATATTATAGTAAAAATATTCAAAAATTCCAAATGAACACCTCAAAAGAGAAACTAATGGTTAAGAGATCACAAATAGAAAACTAGGACTGGTACACAACCTTCCTATAAACAGATCAGACCTCTCTGACTTCTTGAAAATACAGTCATAGTTGGTTCATAGAGACCATAATAGGCCATAAGAATGTAAAAGATTCCCAACAGACAACTTATAAGGCCAGATATGGGTAATGATCTTTTATCAAATTCTAACGATGGCCAATTCATTTTATAAGTTTTATTCATTTTAATTTTTTTCTAATTTATGTATTTAAATCTATATAAATGGTTTAATTTTATGGATCACCATTTCCAATTTATGAGTGGAATACTTCCTATAAATTAGAAGGTGGCATTCACATAATCTTAACCATAACACATTCCACACCATTAAATCGATGGTACATGGATAAATGTTCCATAACTGACTACTCATCGTGCCTTCTTTAACCTATGCATGAAAAAAATCTTGGTTTAAGAAAGACACATTATGTGGAAATTATTTTCTCTCGGCCTTGCCTAAAGCATCATCACATTTCTATATATAATAATCAGAAACCATCTATATGTGATAAGATAATGCATGACGAAAGTAAACATCGAATAGAAATATTCATCCTATAATGATGCATATTATTAATTCCCTTATTTAATTGGTCCAAAGTAAAATAGATCACATTTCAATATCACCAATTATAAACTCATCAAAATACATGTGCGTAACCCAATAGTGAATTCATATCAATTATAACTGACGTAATCATCAATAGTAATAACATATCCAATGTAATTTTGGGTTTCCTTGTAAGAGGGTTAGCTAATCCTAAATATAATATCATTACCAAATTACATTTCATTCCTATTATCTTTTCTAACACCCAAACAGTAAGAGAAAAACAAAGAAACACCCATTGATACCACTTTGTAACATCCTAATCGATATCCTCTTAACCAGTTCCCTGACCTGGTGGGCCACTAACATCATGAACGCCTCCATATATTCCATCGAATGTTGACTATAATCAAGAGTCTAATTTGGTAAAACGGGTAGACTATACCCTCATATTTGTGTACCACAATAGAAACAACACATAAACAGAATACAACGGAAGCATGTAAAAAAAACCATGACAACTGGATCTGTAACCCATGAAAACAAAACATGAATTCAAAAAAATATAATAAAAATAGTAGAAGCCTAAATAACCATGAAGCAGTAATAATATCTAAATCGAACCAGTCTGATTCATATATAAGATGATTTCAATGCTTGCTGGTATAAAAATAGGGGAAACATGGAGGAAGGCATATAAAACATGATATATAAAATACAAAAAAAGTCCAAAAGTCTTCTCCATATAATGTCGACCATTTGTCCGATCCTACACTCACATATTCCATATTATAAGTATAATTAATTATAGATATATAATATGGTTCTGTCCCTTATCCATATTGTCATACAAGTAATCTACTTAGGTAAAATATCATGCCCGAGGAGGGTGTGAGATAAAATCTCTGTAGGCCACCACCAATGGTTTCTATAAATAACCCGAGCAGTATACCTAGATACTAATGTGTATAGGTATAATGAATAATTAACAACTCCAAATAAATAATTAACAGTTGGACTAGGTTCTTACTTGAAACCTATATAGATCTACCTAATTAAATATACACCAGTAGAAGTCTAATCAGTCACCATATATATATAGCTATAATATATATAGTATAGTTATATACTATATCCACATATATATACTAGTTATAGGAGGATGTTATTAGGCATATGAGTAGATACTAAGTGATGGATGGACATGGGGTCCAACTCAAGTGTCTATAACTGGTATAATGAGTTATAGTCTCAAGAAAATGGTACATGACCTGAATCTCATAGTGAATGAGAGTCATCATGATCAAAAATCATGATAGGTGGGTTGATTCATCATTCCCAACACCCATAATAGATGAATGAGTAGTTTCATTCCCCTCACCAGGGGAAAATTATATTTGTGAGAGACATCGTGCTCAACTCCCTATGTAAGGGATCATGAAATTTAATGCTCAACTAAACCCTTAACCATCATTCTAAATCTAACAGAAATATAATAAAAATAATAATAATTATATCTAGTTAGGTCACCTCTAATTAATAATAATCATAAATCCCTTTACAATGAGGGAATCACATACCACATGATTTACATTTAGTAATTATATAATTATGTTGTTGCATATCCACACATTTCATTCATCTTAATTAATCGGTTTAATTTATTTAATCAAGTAAATCCATATTGAACCTAATACATTCAATTATATGGTATGTAAATTCAATTTCACTAAAATACAATAACATGGGAGGTTCTTTGGTGAAATATACCATTATATAAGAGTGGTAAAATCCTTTTAAAATTCAATCCTAACACTTAGAAGTTGTTCCGATCATTACCACATTTATATTTGAGGGGAATCTAAGTCCACAAACCCAATGGGGTGGAAATGAACAAATTCAACATTCAATAGAAACATATCATGTTTACAAGGGAGAATAAAAACATATGTATTATTATTTACAGATGAATAGTAAAGTTTAATGCAATTCACAACAATGGTCATCACACAATAGAATAACTGAGCTATGAAAACACCAAATCTATAAAGAATAAAATCTATACCACCTATGATAATGTCATAGATGATTCATTATACAATATTGGATTCATATTCAATGTTTTTGGGAATAATATTGAGGAACAATGCAAAACACTGAAAATAGAGAATATGATCCCCCACATTAATACACTAAGAGATTAAAAGAGAAATAATGAAAGGAAGATAACATATAAAATTCCATACCATATGGGATCTGATGTGACTGACATCATTTTATTTAGATCTTAGATGCGGGAGTTATTGAATTATCTACATTTTGAAAACTGGAGGGCCATCTTAGGATAAATAATAGCTCACCTTCTAAAAAAGGGAGACAAAAAGAAAGGGTGAGCCATTTTTAAGGGAAAAATGTAATTTCACATATTCTGATAGGTCCACTTAGTTTTTTCACACAGTTGGAAAAATCATGCACCAATCATGCTCCCCTCCATTGTATGAGGAGTGACCCCACATGGGATAGGCTCATGGTTCTAGTAACAGTTCTTATCCTATTAAATTTTCCTCTATACTTTGTTTGAGGAAAATTGCATGATCGCGAACCCAGGACTATACAATTTTATAAAATTGTGTATCCTCCTACATGAAATTATGTTCCCTACATGGTTACCTCACATGGTTAGTACTAACCATGTTGTAACTATGTGGCCCACTATGTTTTCCAAATTATCGGATCTCTAGGCTCTGAACATGAATTTTTTTCTCCCAAAACCATCCATAGGATGAAGGGATGATTTACCAATATAAAAAAAAATTCAAACCAAAAAAATGATACATAACATCATGTAAATTCATATTGTAACAGACACGTATTTTATGGTTATTTAATTATGATGGTACATAAAATATAGATCAAAATGCATATGATCTAGTCATTTAGTTATCTCAAGAAACATGGTACAAAAATGAACATTCTAGTAATAACCATAATTTCAAAGGGAAATGAGATACAATATAAATGGATGATCTATGGTACCAAATAAGGGGTAGCATATATCAAAATATGTCATATGTAAGCAAGAAATCAATAATATAAAGAGAAAAATAAATTACATTTCAAATATTACAATGAGTAAAATATACCCATATATTAAACAAGAGTAAAAAATGATTGGAATTGAAAAAATGTTCTCATATTGAGGGAATTTAAAATGTATCAAATCATAAACATACATTCAAGGCCATATTACACTGAATAATACAAAAAAAATAAAAAATATTATTAAAAATATCTGACTAAGATGTCCCATGAGATATACTTATGCCAAGAGGATCTATAAAATTTGGATCCTCAATTATCATATAAGATGTCCAATAAAAACATCGTATAAATAGAATGGATACAAATAAATAATATAAGTTTCCCTAAGTAACCTTTTATATAATCATTTCTATGTAATAAATAGGTATCAATACAGAAATAAAGGATATATGGCATTTCCTTATTTCCCAATTGAATTGAACAATATGGATAAATTGGTTAATATCCAACAATAATTTCAGAAACTGTAATATATTCACAATTTAAAATAAAGTAGCATTATCCATGTAATTATAATGAAATAATGGTGTTGATTACTTTCAATGTTCAAGGATATCAAAATAAATAAATCTATAATAATATATTAAAACACCCTATTACGGTTTGTAAATAGATTGGGAATTATGAAAAGCATATCCCTATGGAGTATCAAACAAGGTGTGTAGGTAGCCCAAATTATTTTATACCAAGTGAAAAGTAATTTAATACCCAATACCCTTCTTTAGGGTTATTACTCCTTGTTGAATCCAATATAGTGCTAGTATCCACTTGTGGTCTTCAAATGTGGATTTCATAGTTAGGAAACCACACACTCGTTAATATACCAAAATTTTGGGATGTTTTACATTTATCCCATGGGATTCCATTAAGGAAGGATTATTATAACCTCTTATAAATAAAATATAATGGTGGGTAAGGTTGATATATTAGTGAAAATATGACAATTAATTCATAATAATAATTCCTAAAAACAATCCATATTGCTATGAACTAGAATTTGATAGTATTGAAGAATTATGGGATAATAACTGATAAGAGACTCTTACATCACTATAATAATGAATTAGTGATTGTCTATAATAGATGGTAATAAGTAATATATCATTAAAAATATATCAAATATATTAATATATAATGGAATTACAATAACTAAAACATTTAAAAGAGTGTTTAATGAAATGGAAAAGAGGTGGATTTGGAACCCTTACTTGAATTGTATCTTCTTGAAGATTAGGATGAACACTATAGAACCGTAGTAATTCCATAGATATATTATTAATTGATTAAAAATTGATATTTATGATCACCAATTTTGGATTGTATAGAAATTATAGTATGTATGGTTATTTAAAATGATAGATGGGTTTTTTAATTAATTTCCATACTCATACCTTAGACCCTATATTATTATAATAATGAAAACTATTGTCCTAATCATGGTTTTATCTTATGTTATTTAACACGTAGGTAATCAATTTTTCCATTCAATTGTTAAAAAATAAATTCCTTTTGAAATATGTCATTTTATATGTTTACATGACTCTTATTCATAATGTAATGTTTTTAAAATCATTTAAATAAACATTAGATTTTAGAATAATTTTTATTGTCTTTTAAAATTAATTTTATTACATTAAATAAACTATTTTAATGAATAAACTCATTTTTTCAAGAAAGAATTTATATTAATCATTTTATAATTTTTAATTCATTCTAATGTCATAATACTTTTCTAATATAAATAATACATTTTTTATTTTACCGGAAATATAAACAACCTCATAAAATTAGGAAATTTTATTTATTAGAGAATTTTAACTAATTATTAAAAATTTGAATCCCTTTATTAATAAATAATTATATATAAATTATGTTTTGTTATTAAATAAAAAAATTATGCATTTCAAAATTACACATTTGGCACCTAAAATTCAAAAAATCTTCTCATTTTTATTCAAAGACAATTATGTATAAATATATTATTATTTATTGATCTAAATATATTATTAAATATTAATTATATTTTTTAATGGATGATTTTATGGTAATATTTTTATCATTAATTATAAATTCAATTTCCTAGTAATCTAATGTAATATAATGTGTTTCACTATTATTATTAAATTATAGAATTTTCAATGAGCCATAAATTTTCTAATCAAATTTTTATAAATTAAAGTGGAATTCCATGTATTAAATTTTTATAATGCATTGTTTTATAAGGGAACCATATTTGGTGAGGATGTTTCTATCAAGGCTCAACATTTAGGGGTTCAAAATATAAAAATCTACTTTATAATGTAGACATTTATCTATAATGTTTTCAATTTTTGTTACTTCAACATACAATGATTATTTTATAATGATAAATTTTTTAGAAATGCTTGATGTGAAAAAGGACCAATATTATGACATAGAGTATAAATCAATTGTATAGGGATGAAAAAGATGCAAAATATAACTAAAATTATGCTAATGGTTTATAATGAAATAATATGTGAACATACTCATATATAGTGAATTAACCTCACGTAGAGAGAGTATATAAGATTTTTTTATTAAAATAGGTCCTCAAAAAATACCATAGATATACTATTTGTCCACCTAAGTTCTTTTTTGTTGTAATTTTTTCAATTACTAGGTTTCTTCCCCCATGAATGTGGATCTCATTATTATAATAAATAAAATATAATTTTATGCTATTCATGCTGAGTGTATGCCTAAAAAATCATATATATATTGGTACAATATGTATTTCCCCAAATCAAAGAGAATCCATTATTTAAGGGGGACAAATTCTATATATATATAAGAGGGAGAAGTATATAATACCAAATAGAGAATTTAAATTTATAAAATTACTTTGACAATAAATATGAAACTTATGGTGGGTGTGTTAAATCAAGTTATATCAAAGAAAACTACATCATTTTAATATTAGATTAACTGAATAATAATAGAGAATACAAATCTATCAAGAGAATGATTGATCAAGGGTATGTAATTGTGGTTGAAGTGGATAAAAATGCATAAAAAGGTGAAAAACCTCTATTTTCGATAATCATTTCTAATAAAAAATGACTAGAAACAAAATTCATTTAATTGAAATCAATAAATAAGAATAAACTTGTTTCAATTATGGAATTGATTACTATTTAATAGTTAATTGTGTTTGAAGTGAAAATTTTTCTGAGAAGTTTGAATCTAATGAAGTTCAATTTTTTGATTGTTTGATGAAAAATATATTATGTATTCTTAAAATTTATATAATTGTTATATGTTTATTTCCTAGTAGAATTTATGTTTCATTAAAATATTCATGAACGAATCTATTATCATGTAGGTATAGTGAAAAATAATTCCCTATATTCAATATTTTCAATGAATAAAATACATAATATATGAGTCTGATGAGGGATTAATACTCCAACACTGATATTGAGGGGTTACAATGGTATCTTTATGAAAAACTCCAAACTAGTGATGAGTTGTTGATACTTTTCCTCATTGTTGGTGAATCCTTTTAACAAAAAAAATGAATAATGAAATTCAACCTTTGTTGGGGAATCATTAATAATCACTAAGACAAACCATGTATCATTTAAATTATTTTTTATTATGACTAGGAGTATTAGAGAAGAACCTAAAAGTAAATCTCATATTGTTGAAGTGTGTCCTATACGAAGAAGGATACCACAACAGGGATATCTAGGCTTTATGGACTACTCTTAGGAGTCAAGTGTTCTATAAGAAAACTTTTAAATGCATAACCCTTAACTTCCATTTGAGGCATGAATCAGATGTAATTTTCTTTTAGGATGGTATCTCATCATGTGAGATGTCAGGTCACTACTACTAGTTTGATGATATAAATTATTATGTCAATTTGATATAAAATTTTGATCTCATGATGTTGGATATTATGTCTCAGAATTTTTGTCACAAATATTAATGTGAAATATTTATTCTCAATATTAGAATATTGGTCATTGGTTTTCAGTAGTTTTTATAAGAGATAATATACAATATTTTCTTTATTGAAGTTGGTTTCATGAGTTATGATCACACCATTTAAATGATATATATTTTCCACATACATGAGAATCAACATTACATAAACTTGTGGAATAATGACTAATAAGTTGATGATGTACAATATTATATTATCAAAGGGTCTCTAGTAGATCCCATCCCACTAGCAATCCACCCAATTCTTCATTACATTGGTGTAGGGTAAGCATTTTACCAGTGATATTGGTGATTAATTGTTTGATATTGGAAATATCACATTGTGGTCCTCTCAATTCGATGAGGATTTGAGTTACATGAATAATAATAATTACCTTGGTCTTTTGAGGGTCAATTTTATGTCATGATGGTGAACTATGATGTGAATAAATTTTCATGATGTTAAACTGAAAGTTAAATTTACGGGCTTTATTTCTAGATTTTTTTAATGAATATAGTATTAAATATATTCATGGTTAGAAATATTGATACACGTCTATTATGATTTTACTACCATACTATCCATTTAGTACTCCAAAAAAAATGTCATACAAGGATTTTATTATTTGATTGGTAGTTCATTAATTTTTTATGCTAGATTTCTTTACAAAAAATTTAAATTCCAGGTAATAAATATATCTTATTATGTTCCCTCAACGAATTGGATTCCTAATAATTTCCACTTATCTGAATATGGTTGTAACTATAATAACCATCTATGAAAGAGATTTATTCAAAGCCATACATTATATATATTAGAAATTCCTTGATCAGAACTAGGAAGTCATACTTTTATCAATGCTTATTATGGTCCTTGAAATTTATATGGACTCGGATATAACCATTATTCTTCATGATAGGGATGGTTTTTTTCAACCACTTTTTAAATTCAAAATCCTAGTTGAAGTTGGAATTGATGAGTTCTCAAATAAAATTGTCAACATTTGACGATACAGTTCAATTCATTCTTATCATTGTTTTCTTATATCTATAGTGGCCATCTAGAATTCTTATATGACTGATGGAGACATCAAGAATCAAAATAAGTATTTCAGTTATATTTAACGAGAACACATCAAATCAATTTTAATAAATAAATGTTCTCCTTTTCTTTTCTTATAGATACACTAATAAGATTCAAACACATATCCCTATCTATACCAAGATTTACCAATCTGATATCATCAATAGTGGTAGATATTCATTCCTAAAATTCTTGAGTGGAATCTCTATGGTAATATTCCACGTTCACTTATAACATAGTATTGCTGGGGGTAGAAGTTGATGGATCATTTTTATAATTAAAATAGGATGTAGTGACATCTTTATCTCCGATGAATGACTGAGAAATATTATTGGAATTTTATAGTTTCAATTAAATTGTATCAACATTAGGCGTGTTTTGGATATACTATATTTACTTTAAATTATCATTAAGGGTAGATTACATACAAACATCTCAGTTTTGGAAGATGATATGAGTTCAAATTTGGATTCTTCCAGTAACATGGGTGAATTGATTAATCCTAATGCTAGTACACAATGATCCTTGTATTCTAAAGGCAAAGAGGGTTCATTTTTTGATATGGGTTTTTCACTGTCGGTATAGTTCCCACTGATGAACTATGATCAAAATATTGTATGCATGCATTTGAAAATAAAATTATCAACATGTTAAAAGGGTAATTTTATGTCTAATGATTCAAAATAGATCTCTGGTGATGGGTGCATTGGAAAAATCATTTTGAATGGAAACACCTAATCATTATGATGTAGTATTTAGGGGCTTCCTAGTGCCACTCCATAATTGTTGGGATTAGTGAACATAATTTCACCTCAAATCATAAGCTATTTTCTATCACATTAAACGAAGCCTATATCAGCATACGATGGCTCAGAAAATACAAAGGTCTTCCTTAACTAGATTTTACCCCTACATTTCATTTGATAGGGACCATTAGACATTGTGTTCATGATGATGGAACTATTGCATGCAATTGAATAACTAAACTTCCAAAAATAACATTAAACATAATACTCTAGTGGTATAACATATATTCAAAGTTAGATATGAGATCTATGAATTATGAATTGAGTTTGATCCTTCCAATATGATTCAGTTCACTTTTACATACTATTGAATATTAAATTTTGGGGGAGACCGGTAATCCATACCATAATCCACGAATCGAAGAGTCTTGGCTGGGATATGATTAATCCTAGAGCCATTTTCAACTAAAATATGAATAATGTTAACATTATTTATCTTTATTAAGAGGTATTGGGGTCTAATTATACCATTAATGTCGACCACCCATTCCTACTATATGAATGACAATACAATTTGGCATTCAATAGCATAAGTCTATACATGATGAACATCAGTGGTAGAAACATTATCCTCAAACTCTAGGGGATATAATTGTCATAAATAAGATAATAAAAAATATATCCAGAGTGTTAAAATGAGTCTAGGATATAAAACTTTTGGGATGTTGGAAAACTACTTTAGGATATTGTAATATTTCTAAAGTGGTTGTAATCTCACAACATGGGGATAATCATTAGCCTAAGGTTTAGAGGCTAATGAATTTGGTGTGGATATATTGGGTGTATGAATCATACTCAATGGTATTATTTTCACAAGTGGGATAGGTTGAGATAACCCACCAACATGTCTATATTGATAAAGTAGTTTCTCACCTAACAAATGATCAACAAATAAAATTGGATTTACATAACTCAAAATGGATTCATGAGTATCCCCATGTTCTTGCTGGGTTCTTTAAATTGATTTCCATAAAACTCATCTATATAGATGTATTTGGGACCGATGTTACTAGAATAATGAGATCATCCATGGAAAATAGTACTTAGATACCCCATATTCTATAATTCCTTCCTATATTTCCCCATTTATGTTTGGGGGACTCATGTTCATATTCATATTCTTTATTGGAGAAGTGATTATTTATATGAATAAAATTATCATAACCAAAAATAGACTATTTTTATGTGGGTTCTATTTTTTAGGGTGATTCTTAGGTTCTGAATGGCTAGGGAAAATGTTATGAATCTGTTCAGGTTTATGAGTTGGTCAAAGCTCTTATTCTTGCACTACTCTATTTTTATAAAATATACTGGAATCTAGAGTATGAATTCAAAGGTGTTTCTTTGAAAATTATAATTGGAATGAGGAAGATAATTTTATACTAGAAAATTTATTGAGGATAAAATGATCTTGGGCTAATTTATTTTGATACATCCAGTCATCCAAAGTTCCAATGATCTTTGAAAGGACTTCTCACTAGTATTTTTTGACTTCTGATTAGGAATTGGAAATAGAGGATACATATTACGAATTTTTTCCCATCATTACTTCTTGGAATTTTAATATTTCATATAGGTTATACTTAATGATAATGTAGTCAGGAATATTGTGGCATAACATCATATAGATCTGGAAATAGACATGATGATAATTGATGACAACTTCATATGGTTTTCTTTCCTTAGGTATAGTAAGGTGATTATTTTTAATTTATAGGATGAAATAGATTATAAATTACTCTTTTTAATAAGAGTAGGTTTTTTCTTTCTTTTCTCATAATAGTATGTGAATCCATTCCCCTTATTTTCCTTTGTAAGGGGGTGGATTTACTATTTCTCTCCATTTGAGGAGTCTATAAAATCTAATCTTTTTTGGGATCCAAAACCATTTATTATTCCAGTTTAAGTGTGATTATGGTAGTTTGAACATTTTTAGATCTTTTATGTTAAGTATTATGAATAGTTTTATATTTTTCGATAGCTCACATAATGGAATCTAATAAACACTATTACATGGATTCATATTTCCAAAATGTTCCTATTTATGTCAATAATGTTATCGATGTCTGAAAATTTTTATAGAGATTATTTATACAAATACCCTTTAGTTTCTCTTATTAGATCTTCATATAGAGTGGTTATGTCAGACCTTTCCATTTGGTGAGGAATTTGGATACCCTACCATTTTTATATTATTTCATATTTGAGAGGTCAATGAACATTTTCATCCTTAGCATAGAGACGAATTGATAGAGGAACAAAAAATGGATGTCATCCCGTTATATAATGGACCTATCTCAAATAATATTATATTAAATGTCCTCTCTAGAGTTTTTACAAATCATATATGTTTTCTTTCTTCTTATGGATCGCGTGTTCCCATCATAGGTCCAAAAAGGGTTACAAAATGTATCAAGTACTATTTTAAAATATCACAGTCCATTGAATGCTTGGATGCTGGTGGTGTGAATGTTTGGTAGTAGAGGATTTGATTCCACTAATTATGAGTATCAATTCCTCATGGGCTTCACATGGGAATATCCTTATTAAAAGGATTCTATTTTAGTGGAGAGAGAATCGATCGAGCTAAAAAGATCAAGAGGTAATATTGTCTGAGCTATTCTCTATACATGTGTAATAGGTGAATATTGATGTGGATTCAAAAAAAATGATGGAAATTGACTCCCCATTTGAGCTAAAACAATATTAATCTCTTAAAATGTGGGTACATGCTATCCCAATATAGTAATCTTCTAGTCTTCATCAACAATATTGTTCAAATAAACAATGTTTCCTGATCTAGATCCATCCTGGTTATCATCTTTATCACTTGTGAGATTATTAACCCCTTATTATTTGGTGGGAGTATAATTATTCATTTCTATTAAAAGTTTTTACACAAAAAGTATACTTCCCTTGAGTAATTCATGATTGTGATATTTCAATTTCTCCATCTTATCCTCATACAATACCAACTACAATTCAATGAAGAGAAAATCCACAAATTTCAGTGTTCAATGGGATAAATACATGAATTTCAATTTATATTTTGATGTTGCAAAAAAAGGGGCCAACAAATGAACATTATTATCCATCATGTTGTAGAATCGACTCTAATTTTTGTTTTTGATGCTTCAATGCTGTGTTTTAGTGAAAACTAGGTTGTGGGGAAATGATAATTCAAGAAGTTATTTATAATCCATGTCTTGTCCTTCATCCTCCATGATATTAGCACTGATGACATTAATCGATGCATATCTATCCCCAAGAATCACATAATCAAAATTTAATTAATATATTGAATATTCATTCCCTATATCCTCTTTGATAGGAATATCAGTACTGATATTTTCACCTCCTCTCTTATTGAACCACTTTTAATTATGGCCTTTACATGGTTTAATCATGTATGTTTTATGTTCCAATAGTAGTGATATATGGATGGTGATACTAAGGGATCCATCAACCAACTTTAGTGGGGGTTCCCCAAAGGTAAGGATGTCTCTCATATCAGATATAAATGTAGGGGTAATTGTTTTCATAGGTCACGACCCAACCTATAAAAGTCCTACTTAATTGGAGGAGGTGAAAAAAAATCACTTCACCTAGAGTGTTATGGCTAACTCAATCTTTTCCCCACCAAAACTGGTGGAAGTGGTATATATGCCCTTATCCCTATAAACCAAGAAAGATCTTGGATAGGTTCCCTAATAGTAACTATTCCAATCATCAAAAATTGGTGTGTTATCCCTTGATTGTGTGTTTCATTAATACATAGACCCTAGATTCCTAGAGTCAGCAGTTTCATTATTATGTTGGCATTCTATACAAGAGATCTCATCCAAAAGGATCAAATATTTTAGTAATCTTGAAAAATGTGATACACACATGATTCTAATATTAAACTGAAAATATAAAAAAAATATAGCATAAGAAATATTCCTTCATCGATGATATCATTAAATACATTCTTGATTATATATTTGGTAATGTAAAATTTTTAAAGAGTGAGATCAGATGCTCAGTAAGTGTTAAGTACAGTGGATGTTGTCATGTGTAAATAAAAAATAATTAACATGGCAGAGTAGAAAATAAAAATACATGACACACAATCAATAAACCCTGTTTAGTGAGAATACATGAGTGTTTTCAACATAAAAAACACTTCGACAATGAAAAATGAATTCTTAATAAATAAATTGATAATTCTTGGAATTCATGATAAACTCCTCTCAACTAACAAATCACTAATCTTACAATCAATGAATCTCGACAAAGACATTATCATTTCATCAAGTCCTCTCAACCAAGAAATTATTATTCCATCGAGGACTCTAAATAAAGACCTTATCATTTTATGGGTAGGTAAACACCAAATAAAAAACTATAATGATATGTTCTTAGATCCTCATCCTATAAATTAGGCCAACACATTTTGTCTCATGAGACATATCGATAAATCAAGGGTCTATCCATAATTGGTCTTGATCCATCACTATAAGTGAATTGCATTTATCATACATTTTTTAAGAAATTTAATTCATAAATAATATTCCATATCAAAAGAAATTCATATTGAGTAAAAAATATTGAATATAAATAAATCATAATCATAAACCATACAGAAAAAAATATATATGGTATTATTAAATCATATTCCTAGTAACATCAATAGGTGTTTTCATATATGAAACTACCTTTAAAATATTAATAGAATATTTCTTTAGGAAAGTAAAAAATTTAATTCTGAAAACCCTTATTAAAAATATTAAATTTTAAAAATGTATATGTTAAAAAATTTCCTTTAATATAAACATTAAAATTTGTAAAGGAATCTTTAAATAAAATAGTAGTATTGATGGTGGTGAGATACATGCATGTAGGGTTTTATAAAACAAATATTTCTTTCACAATTTTTGAAAAAATCATATACCATGGAAAATGAAAATAACATTACTTATTAAGATTTTTATAGAATGTTATACGTGGTTAAAATTGAATTTATATAATCATTTAATAACAATAAAAATATTTTTAAAAATATTTTTTGAATAAATGTACATATAAGAAAATGATTCCCGACTATAGAGGATGTAATGTATCCTATTCATAAAAAAATTTCTTTATATTTTAATGTACCCAAGAGTGGATAATAGAACTATTGATTTATAATTACATGAATAACTGATGTGATAGAAATTCAATGTGTTTTATCTAATAACATTCAAATAATTTCCTTAAATATAATTTCAAACGTAAATAATATTGATATAAAATGAGATTGTAAAAGAAATACCTTAACTCAAGTTAAAATTTACCATAAGTACTTTTAACATTATATATAATAAATTTATATTTAAAATAAACATATAACATATTGATGTAAAAAATTAAAATATAATATATGACCCAATTATAACATTTCCATGCTAATTTATTAATATTTTCTAATTAATATCATTGTTTCTATATTCGGTTGGGTTTTTCTGGTCCTTTTATATTGATCATGGTTTCATTAAATCCATAATCATAATTATGATGTAAATATAAAATATATTTATCAATTGAATGTAGATATAAAAAATTTATATAACCATTTTTAGAGATGGTTACTTGTACATATGAGTGAGTGTTATTTTCACTTTTTATTGGATGTAATGAAAGAAATTTAAATAATAATTCACCTTTATATTATCATTATTATATCATAAATATCATAAATATTCACAAAATTCAATATTATTACTATCTATTAAAAAAACATGAAAAACAGATCTCATCACTTCGTGGAGGGGGTAGTTTACATGTACACACAAGTAACGCTATCATTTCCAATGGGTTAGAAGGTAATAATGTAGATATAATATTATAAATACATAAGAATAATTACTTCATAAATAACATATATATTCATTTGATCCATATTGATAATAATCCATGAAATGGTGGGTGGAAAAATGAATTACAATATAATGTGGATATGGTAAGTCCTACGTATTCATGAGAGATGATTTCTCATTCTATGGAAGGTAAAATATATTTAAAATTATAATACTATATTTATTAATTAAAATAATTATATTTTTATGTTCTGGATATTATTTTATGATGGTCACAACTATTTTCTAGGAATTTTATGAATAAATAAACTCGAACGGGTTGGTACAGTTTATTACCTATTTAACAATGGGACCCCTTGATATCACTAATTAATGACTATTTGAATGGTATTTTAGGAAGACCATAACCTCAATTTGAGGAATATGGATGTTTATAAGCTAATTGTTTTGGTTTTGGTTGATCTAGATGGATCATAGAGATGTAAATAAAAAAATAAGGGGTTTTCATTTATATGTTAGAGAAGTGTAACTCTTGTAATAACTTAATGTAATAAATTAATATTAATTAATTTTTATGATAAACTGGATTCTAATTGTTATAATTAGAAGATAAGATCATAATGAGTCAAAATACTATCATCTAGTAAAATGTTGACATTTTTTGGTTCTATTGTCACCCTTTTCTATTAGTTTTAACCATCTATTATCCATTTTGACAAATTTTGTGATATAAATGGTCTTTACACATTCTGGGTTAAAAACCATAAATATAAAATTGAACCATAAATAGATCATTGTAGAAATTTTAAATCATATCCCATCAATTTTTATGAAAATATGATATTTTTTAAATTTTAAATCATTTAATAAAAATTATTTTATAGAAAATATCATTAATTTCATGTTGGAATATAAAAGAAATATTTAATATAATATGTGTCTAACTCATATAAAATGGATCCAAAATAACTTATATTATATGATATGGATGATATGGTCTTATTAGAATTACCAAATAAAGTTTATATTGGTTATGATATCATTCTAAACCATATTTTGTATTACCCCTAATTTAACCAATTATAGCCTAAACCATGGTAATGAATATTCAAAATTAAATGGAAATAAATTTTTGTACAAGTTAAAAATTACCATATAAATGGAAAAGGGTTGAATGTTTTTACCATTTATAATCCTAATTGTCATTTTCAATATTTTGAATATTATAAATAATTTAGTAGAATAGTTTTAATGTAAAATATCATTTAGGGAATTTTTGAAACAATTTAATTAATTTGACTTTAATGATATGAATATAGTACATTATTTATAGTATAGTCCTTTGAAACACCCCATAGTAATTTTATATATATAAAATTTTTGGGCCATTATAAATCACCTAAATTCTATTATTTTTTATACTTTTAAAATAATTTAAAATTTTCATCTACAAATTTAATAAATTCCAGGTTCGCAATGCATAGGAATTTAATGTAAATATTAAATCATTAAAAATTATAAATAAATTAAAATTATAAAATTAATTAATTTTTATTTAAAATATTTGTTTATAAAAAAATTATATTCCCTCTTATCCTTATGAAAAAATTTACATATATTAATGTCAAGAGAGTAACATTTTGTATTTATTCTTGCAATAAAATAATATATTGGTCATAATAAAAGAAAAAAAGAATAAAGTGGCCATATATTCAACAAATTGATGTAAAATAAAAATATAAACTCATTAAATTGGATAAATCCAAGTGTTATATAACTTTTTAAGCCTTCTCGCATTGTTTTTCCTTATTTTTTCATGTTTTACCCTTATCGATGTGACACATATTTATCAGGGTTGTTAATCATAATGGTCAAAAATAAAAGAGAAATATTTACCAAAGTAAATTACCCTAATTCCAAATATTTAGTCCGTTTTTTAAGATTCAATTTGTATAGGTAGTATAATTTAATTTAAAATTAGACCCCTATAATGCGATGAAAATTAGTTTTCCTTAAGAAAATATTTTCTAAAGTAAAATTTTTTTTATGTTAAAATGAAACATAAGCTTAATTAATATTGACTTAATTTAATTATTAATATTATTAATCATGTAATTTTAATTTTAATACCATTTTAACATCAAATTGATATTTATAAATTCTTTAAATGAATAGATAGTTATTAATAAAAATAAATATTTTTCACCACTCATTGCAAAATCAACCATCTAAGAAATTATCAAAAAACATATAATTATAATTTTGAATTGGAAATTTCAAAAATTTAGTTAATTTTCTCAAATAAAATTTATACATGTGTATTAAATTAATTAAAATTCCCTTGAATAAAATTTAATAAAAATCATTTTTGAATAAAATTAATTTTGGAAGTATAAAATGCCTTCTAAATTAAATTGAGCGAGTATTTAATAATAATTAACAAAAGAATTTGTTTTTAATAGGACAAATATATATATATATATTATAATTTTACTACTAATATTCATAACTTCTAATTAAATTGATGGGTTATCACATTTGAATCATAATATTTTTATAATATATCTCAATTCGCTAAATAAACTCAACATTTTATATTATGAAATCTTTTAAATATATAAAAATATATAAAAATAAATATATAGTAAAATAATATGATGTTATGTTCTATACTATATAAATAAATTGTTCCCTTATAATTTTACATAATTAATCACTGTTTAAAACTTTATTTAAGACCTACATCATATAGAGGGATGATTAAACATCTTTCAAAATGGAAAAGAAGGGAATATTAAGGTTACCTAAAATATCATGTATTCAGTTTCGTCGATATGAAGATCATTAGATCGGAATTAAAATTATTTGTATATAAGAGAATAATAATTTTTGATAACTAGTAGAGAGTGATGTATAACATGTTCATGATAATGTCAAATACCAAAAAACATAAATCAATATGGTGGTAAAAGACTATAAATTTATCAAAAATGAATTTAATTGGATAAATTTTTTATTTTAATGTACTTTTTTAATATTATTTTATATCCCCTATAAATTCATAAATACTAAAAAAAATAATCCATGAAATTTAGGATTATTTCAGATCCAAACATAAGTATAACATCCTTGTTTTCAACTAATAAATAATTGATCATATTATTAAAAACCTATTAATAACAAGATTCCTACTAAGAGTCTTGATTTATAATTTGTTACCTATAATTCCAAGGGTTGATTCAATATACATAAAATGAGTTCATATATTTGGACTCAAATAGTGAATGATTTTACAATCTATATTATTACAACTTAAGAGATATAAAATTTTGTGGTTGTAATTACATATTCTTCACTATCTCCCCATGGAATATTATATGATACATTCTCATAATGCTTAGGATGTAGGTTTGAATAATTTCACATCTATTTAAATATGATTCATTGGATAATAGTGGTTTATTTATTTTCCTTGAACTCAACAGCCTCATCTCCCCTTTTATACACCTGAAACTAACTCATGCTTCCATTAAGCAAGGACCTATGTCGTTATTTCCATAATTATCACTTGAACATTGATATATCATTGAATTATTTTCTATAACATTGTTTTTTTCTAGGATCTAATTCATCATCTTCTCCTATAAAATTGTTTTCAAAATATATGAATTGGATAATTCCTTCTCCAATATGATGACAATTTATAATTTATCACAAGATTATGAAAAAATTTATATTATAATTCTCTATATAGGCTTGGATAAATACCATAAAATAAACTATTAAAATTAAATTTCAAATTTGGTACCTAGTCTATAGAATTTATTTCAAATTATATGAGTTTTTCCTTATAAACATCAACACTTTGCTCTTACATATATATTAGATTGAGGAATTACCTTTATATTTCATATATTTACTCATGGTTAAAGTATATCTCAAATAATATCACATTAAAAATTATGTATTCCATTATATATAGTTAAAAAACATAATTAGTGTTCAGGATCAACCAGAACCATCAATTGGCATCTCATTTCAAATAATAATATACCGAAAACATCACTATAATTACATCCTAAATCTTGGATTTTTTAAGGACTCGATCCATTTTTCAACTACCAATGGATTATTATATCCATTAAAAGATGGAATATTATTTCACATGAAGTGATACAACATAGGTAAATCATTCAATAAAAGAAAAAGTTCTTTCACATGGATAAGGATTCCATCATTACATGATCCATATTTCATAATATTGTCACGGTCTTCTCAGTAACAACATCAGTTATATTTCCATGATCAACAGGGAAGTCTATACCTTAAATAATAATGTTTATTACCTTTTATTCATCGGGACTTATCATTAAACAATGGTACACAATGAGTTAGATCATAATAATTTTGAATACTTACCCATTAATTTTAAAAATTATACATGGAAAAATTTCCTAATAACTAATACGGATTATAATAATTATTATATTATATAATATCATTTACAGTCTAGTTCTCATGGTTTATAATAAAATTTATCTTATAATAATTATTAATAACAAGACTCTAGTATCCCATAGATGGTGGATATTTTATTACATTGTCACTATATACATGTGATGTCACCCTAAATGAACAAATAGTTTAGTAGTCTTGGTATTATATATATATAAAACTCTCATATTAAATTATAAATATAAAAAACATAGCCTAAAAAATTTATTTCATATTTGATATCATTAAATATATCCATATTCATATGATGGGGGGAAAAACAAATGGTTGGCTCAAACGCTCAGTAAGGTTTTTAGATAGTGGAAGCTATCAAGAGTAAATAATAAATAATTTACATAGTGTAGTGGATAATCAAAACACATTCCTTTCAATAAATAACATGTGTTCAATGATAATAAATGGAATATATCATCATGTAGAACACATGGTTGATAATAACATAATTATTAATAAATGAAATGTATAATAATGTACATTAATGATCAAGCCCTCTCGAATAATAAAACATTAATCATACCATCAAATAATCTCAACCAAGACATTACAAATCTATTAAGACCTCTCAACCATTTCATTATCATTCCATCAAGGCCTCTCAACTAATACATTATGATTTAATGGGAAGCAAGTCACCAAATACACAACTATTATGGCATGATCATACATTCTGATCCAATATATCATGTCATCCTATTTTTTATCAGGATACTTATTGATGCCTCAGGGGAATAACTATAGCTACCCCCCATCACTTCTTTTCCAATTCATTCCTCATATTTTAGAGGATGAATTTAATTCATAAGTAATATTCCTTATAAAAACATTTATTCATTTAGTAGATAATATAGAATTACAATTATTCATCATCATTAACCATTCAATGAAATGATAGAAATAGTAACATTATATTATATCCATAATAACATCATGGAGGTTTTCTAATGATTAAAATACCTTTAAAATATTGAAAAAACTTTTCTTGAGCAAAATATCAATTTTATTTTGAAAAAAAATTATTTAAAATATAAAATATCTATGATATTAGGGAATGTGTTTTCATTAAAAATAACCATGGAATATAAAAAACTAAGATTAAAAGGATAGAGTAGTCATGACACTATGTAAATTCATTCAGGTAATGTTTCTTAAAACAAATATTACATTCACACTTTTGGTTAAATATACCACAATAAGAAAAAAATAAGAAGATTATATTTAAAAATATTATACAAAGTAAACCATGTGTAAAATTGAGTTTAAATAATAATAGGGGTACTAAAAACAACCATTAAAATATTTATAAAATACACACATGGTATAAAATGGTTGCTGACTAAAGAGGAAATAAAGTATATTTTTCTTTAAAAAATAATATATTTTTATGTATCTTAGATATGAAATTGGTATAATTACTTATAAATTCCACAAATAACTATACGTGAATAAAATAAAAACATTTATAAAAAATTTAATAAAATTTCCCTCAATGGAAATTCAATAAAAACAATCCCAATATAAAATAAGACTCTTAAAGAAATCTCATACCTCAAGTCCAAATTACCATAAAAGTGATATTAATCACCCTTATAATAAATGTTGAATTTTTTTAATTCCATACCATATTATTTTGAAAAATTATAATAAAATTTATTATAAGACTATAACATTTCAAAATCCATTTATAAATAATTTATTATTAAAATCATCATTTTTTAGTATTAACCATTTCACTTTTCATAAGAACATATATTTGGATGTTTTGTTCCATATAAATTAAACATGGTTCCACCATATAAAGAATTGTAAAAATGATAAAAATATAATATATATTTAATATATATATATATATGGTAATTTATAGAATATAGAGATATAAAAATTAATTACACATTCCAAGGAGATGATTGGTCGCATGTACGCATCAACATAGTTCTATCTTTTTTATGGAAGAAATAAAATAAAGGTAAATAATAATAAACTTTTATAAAAATATTAATTTATCTTATATATCTTTTATATTTAGTAAATATCTCTTTCTTAATAACAATTTAAATAATACAAGAAAATAATATTGCATCGCTTCATGGAGGTGGTACTCTATAAGTACAAATGTGAGATGTTATTGTTTTCAAATGGATTAGAAGGTAAGAAGGTATATATTATTTTATAATATTAAATTATAATTATTTAATTAATATAATATATATTAATTAAATAAATCCTTACAACCATCCATATGATTTTCTGATGAAAAATTAATTACACCATTGCGTGGAGATGTTAACTCATATGTATGTAAAAGAGTTGTTTTCACTCTCCATGGGATTAAAAAAAAGGAAGAAAATGGTTTTTACATAATAATAATAACATATAATTATATTTATGACAGTTGAATTATTTTTTATGGATAAAACATGTTTAGAGTAATTAAAATTTGAAATAAACAAAAAAGTGTTAGTAATGATGTAACATCTTCTTTTGTGGACTTCCTTTTTGATAATTACTATAATATCAATGTTTTTTACTCATTATGGTTTATGAAATTTAATATAAAAACCCATGTGACCCATAAATGGACCATTTTTATTATTTTAATCTAAATCACATTAAATTGTATGAAAATATTATTTTTTTAATTTTATAACATTTTATTAAATATTTTTTAATAAATAATATTAATATTTTTTTATTTGAGAAATTTAAGAAATATTATAATAAAAAACGTGTCTAACTCACATGAAATACTGATAAAATGAACTTTATTTGAATATATATTATATTTTTTCTTAGTATAATCACCCAATAGGATTTATAAAATATTAGTTTTCATTTTATTCCATATATTTTGGTTTAACCCTTGCTTGAAAAATTCTAACCACAAATGTGGTAACTACTTTTTCAATATTCACGGTTTATAATATTAATAATAAGTTAAAAATTAGATTATAAACTTCCAAGGGGTTACATTTCTGAACATTTTTCATATTACTTTTTTCTATCTTGTTTTTTTATGATTTTTAAATAATTTAATAAAATATTATTTAACATAAAATATCATAAATGTTATTTTTCACAGAATTCATTTTGTTTGGATTTAATGACAATAAGATAGCAATTAATTTTGAATATATATCGTTACAACATCCCATAATATTATTTATTTGAAAATATAATTAGAGGGAAACTGTAACTCACATAAACTATATGACTTTCATTATTTTTAAAACCATTTAATTTATTTTCCTATTTCTTTAATAAATATTGTATTATTGTTTCGTAATAATTAAATATATTTATTAATTAAATAAAAATTATATGTATTTTACCAAGATAAATAATATTAACAATTTTTTAAAATAAACTTTTATAATTGAACTTGTCGTCATTTTATATTTTTGAAAGAAAAATTGAAATATTAAAGTCAAGCGAGTAACATTTTGTTTTTATTCTATTCTTAAAATAATATAAAGGACATAATCAATAGAAAATGTAACGAAGTGCACATTTATTCATGAATTAGATGTAATTTTACGAAATAAACTCATTTAATATGATAAGGGAATGTTTTGAGAAATTTTAAAGCCTTGTCCAAAGGTTTTATCTCAGTTATACGTGTTTTACCATTAATGCAGTAATAAATATTTATCAACGTTGTTATTAATAGTGAAAAAAGATAAATGGGACATATTTACCACATTTTAACCTCATAATTCCAAATATAGAGTCTATTTTTCATTATTAAATTCATAGAAGTGGCATTATTTAATTTAAAATCAACCACACAAAATGTGATGAAAATATGTTTTTTAGAAAAAAATAGTGATTGAATTATTAACTTTTTTATAAAAAAATAAATAATATAATTATTTAAAATAAACATAGTCAGATTATTCATAATATAAACGAACTAATTTACTATCATTATAATATTAAATTAATACTTATCTTTCTAAAGTCCTTAAATGAAAATTCGGTTTTGAAAAAAAATCACTATTTTTCACATTTCATCAAAAAACAATCTTGTTATAAAATTATTCAGAATTATGGATAAGATTATTTTTAAATGATTATTTAAAAAAAATTCAAATATAATTTCTAAATTTTTAAAAAATTAACTATATTTTCAACACACATAATGAAATTGGAACATTTTTAAAGAAAATTTATTTTTGAGGTAGGAAATTAATTCATAAAAACTTGAGTTATTATTTAGTAAGAATTGATAAAGGGTTTTATACTTAGTATAAATACTATAAATGTATTTTATATTGTTGTTACACATATTTATACTCATTAATTATCTTGTTATGTTATCACATTTAAATTTTAATATTTTTTATAATATATCACAATTATCTTAAAACATATTGTTTCATGTCAAGATAATTATTGACAACATAAATTTATCTAAAGAGAAATAAGACTTAAAATATCATTTTGTTACAAAGTGTGTGTAATGAATGTTCAAAATGTGAACATATTATCCCACATGTTTTTTAATTTATTGAGGACATTAAATTTCTCAAATATTATTATTTAATTATATTTTAAAAAACTAGGTGTAGAGAAATATTTATTGCCCCATCCCTTATGTTATTTTACCTTTGTGCCTTATAGGTAGCATGATTCCATTAGATGGAATAACTGACATATACAATGTTTTTTCCCAAAACCTATCATGTGGTATTAAATCGAAGGATCTCCAATTTAAGAGACTCTAATGACCTTGTAATCGGGAAAAATGAAGTTATTTATATTCCCACAATCCCAAAATAGGAATTTCTTATGAGGAATCACAAATTATATGTTATATCACATAAAAGATTTAGTGAAAAGTGTTAACAATGTTAGTACAGTCTTTCCTTCATCTCTGGTATTGTGCTACAAAAAAATCAGAAACATATATCTCATAATAGATATTTATTTTGACATATAGGTGGTTTCTATACCCCTTATAAATAAAGTTCATATACATCAACTGATAAATACCCTCCCATGTTTCTTATAATAAAGGCATGAAAATCTCTATCAATACATCTAGGATATCTTACCAGGCACTGAAAATGAGAGAGAACATGCTCTAGAGTTTATCCTCAACAAATTATTTCCATATATTCATGTCTTCTTCAACATATCTAAGAAACAAATATTCCACCTGTTCTAACCGTGATGATTTTTTTATTTCAAAAAGTGATAATTTTCCTAAAATGCATCTTATTATGTCATAGTAGGCATGGGTAGACGGGGGGTCATCATATTTTTTCACTCTCACCCATCAATTAGTGAAGATAAAATTCCATTGATGGGATTCGAGGCCATGGATGTAACTATAATTTATCTATAACATTCCACTCAGTATGTGGTAATCCTTGATCCATCTTCAAAAAGGGTAATTAAATTTTTTCATGATGAATTATCACAATCAATATTACCTTTATAGTGACTACTTTGGACATAACATCCAAGTATATTAATTAAAATTCCTTGTGAATTTCCATCGGGGATGCTAGTGAATGAGTGGAAAGAGTGAGGACATTATTTTTAATTAATCAACTCATTTTAAGGAAGAATTTCATAGCTATTATCATGGGATGATTTATAATGATTGGTATTTTTTTTTCCTTGTGGAGGACCTTAGTCAAATGTATTCTGGGGAGGAACTCATGAGCTACTAATAAGGTTATTATTGGGAGGACTATTGTAGCTGATGTTTTTATAAAATTAATGTAATGAGTCCAAAGTCTCTTGATCCAAAATATATTGGTGTTATAGGGCCTCAACGACATTAGTTCTTTTAAATATAGATATATGGTACTTAGTATGAGTTATTGACTGTGTTTGGAGTTGTATCCTATTAGATACTCTCCTTGAGGTAGACTGGTGATCCTCTTAAATATAGGTCTTCTAGAGTTAATATCATTTTTTCAATGGAGCAATATTATGAGCTCCCTAATTCTATATTGGAATAGGGGAATGTATTTTTTCTTCCATTTAAATATATTTATGGGTACCTCTTTACCGGGATGGAAAATTTGTCTACCTCTTGGTAGCTATTGAGATGTGTCTTCAATCTTCCTTTGGATGAAGGGGAGTAGGAATATGTTATTGTATTTCATATTATTCTATAAGCATCCATAAAAACTCGAAGATAGATGTTAAAATAAGATCTCACCACTATGTTTCAATCAAACTAGGATAAAAGGTATCGTGTATAGGAGTGGGGATATAAAATTTATTTGGGTAACTTCCATGACACACCAATGAACAAGTTTAACATTAGCGATAGTATGGATATGTTCATGTACCATGGAAACAATCAGGATGTATTGATTATCATCTTCTATTTCTAGACTTATGATCTGATTACATCTATATATTATGGGGGTAGGAATATAGGTATATCCATCACTTTTCTCTAGTATGTATTAAAGGGAATCAATTATAAGAATGAGAATGTTGGACCATTATACAATGTGAGTCTTGATATCTACCATTTGATATCCTATAGTTTTCATTAGGATAAGTTGAATAACATCATATATGGTGGTTTTAATAATTTCATGCACAATAGTTACTACTTGTATTTGCCAACATGTTTCTGATACTACTAGAATGTATTTGCAGGCTTAGTTAGTATGAATTGGGATGTGTGCCTACTGAATATCTCATAGTACGTGATTATGTATCCCTTTTTGTAGGACAATAATATGGGCCTATTCATGGGGTCTTTTGTTCTCTTATTTAATTAAGATACCTCTTTGAGGGTTTGTGGATCTGCGTTGATGGAGTTTAATCTTATGGGAAACATCCTAAGTGTCACCCTGATGAGATAGGGATACAATAAATCATTAGAAAATTTGGTGAGTATTTGGATATCTCTTAGGGGAATTCTATAAAATAGTGATTTCGAATTGGATCACATTATATTCCTTCTATATATAGGTGACGTATGTATTTACACACGTTAGGTGTTGTCTCCGGACATAGTTGAGAGTATTGATGGGTGCGACAAGACTCACTATAGCTTTCCTCTGGTAGGATGGAATATGATAATTCTATTATTAGAGGGACTATAAATGAATCCTTTAGATTTAGAATTATATCCTACTAACATTACTCCCTTAACAATACATATGAAATTTATAATTATAGGAATTAAGTGGTTGAAATCTTTCATCTAGTTGTGGAGTTCATTGATTTTGTTGTAGTTAATGCATAAGTGTGTTTTATAGTGAAGATATCATCACATTAGATTTGAGTGGGTTTTCAAAATGAGAACCATAAACATATAAAAACCACAAAAAACAAAACCAATAATTTAGTACCATAATAATCTAATCAACCAATATATTTCACACTTGAATAATTTGTTTAGGTTCACCATTCTTATTTCATATTGAAATATTAACTGCTACTCTGACATAATATTTTTTGTTAGATTGGCCTAAATCTCTAAAGGTAATTAGTCACAAAGGCATTACTTTTGAAACCATATAATTAAAGTTATTTAATTGGATGAGAGTTTGATCTTGTATTCACATTTTTAGGGGTATTTGGATCCCACTCATGGACTTTTTTAGGGATTTAAAATGTATTCAGTAATCCTTACCAAATCCTAGTGTGGGACTTTTTATCCACACACCAATGATATGTCATCGATATGAGTTGATGTGAATATATGTTATGTATTATTTTTATTCAACAGATATGATCATATTTATGTATCGTAGCTTCTCCATTGATGGTTGGATATGTATGTATGAAATTTTATCCATCTTTTTATTAATTTTTTTTAATGATTCTTAGTTTTGGGGTACTATTTTTTAAAGCCACCTAATTGGGAACCCTAGAGTTTATAATCATCCAAGAAGGTGGGAAGTATCAGTGGGGTTGGGATCATTACCATAATAAGTGATAGCTAAATTTCCAATTAAATTGAATTGTATCTCACATAAATCACTTTCACCTTCTAGAACAAATTGTAACATTTATGATCATGTGATAAAAATAACTTTTAGAGAGTTTAACATTATTTAGAGTGGATGATTAACTGATAAGTTTATATAAATGGTTGGTATAAGAATTGTGAATAATTTTACCTTTGAATTTATCCTTAAAGTGAATACAAAACTATGAAAATGTATTCAGAAACTAACTTCTCAGGATATGGTCCATCGTGTAGAGCCATGATTTCATTTTTAATACGACCCAACAAGATGCTTTAGTGGGATTTCAGGAATATATCGCACCATGTTTGATATGACCTCCCAAATAATATATCCTAAATTGGATGGTTCACTAGGGAATTTTTCTAACAAACTAAACATTTCATACATAGATATAAAATATTATTAAATGAATATTTATTAAAAAAATAACAATTCATACCAAAATTATATACGTGTAGCGCCTTTGGAGACCTGGGCACAAAAAATGGTTCGTAAAATATCTACATATTCTCTCACTAATTTCTTCTAAACTATCAACAATTTTATAAATAAAATATTTTGTACCGATATATGTAACCTAGGGAAATAGAACAAAAGAATAGGTGAACTCATATGATCAGTAAGGGTAAAATAGTGAGATATCAATGATCCCATGATAATTACAAGAAAATAAGGGTACAAAAACATTAAAATAACTATTTTAAATAACACCTATCATATCATGAATCATAATTTTATTTAATGTAATAAAACATGGAATTTTATAAGAAATGATTTATATAAGAATCAAATAACATGGGCCATGATATCTTAACATTGGAATAACACACAAGTATTTGTTATAAACATAGTCATGTAAAATAATTTCATCATTAGCCAATTCTCGTTTACAAAAGTATCATAATGGAATGGGATCACTCCACAAACTCTCATAGTAGTCAAGGTTCACTCCCAAAAATATCATAGTATAAAAAGTCCCCTACTGGATTGGGTTAACTTTCCATTTCTCTCTAATTTATCTCCCAGAATATCAATATTAACCCACTGAATTAGAGCGACATATTGGTACAACAACTATACTCTTTTTTAAACATTATCTACTGATTTATTATGAGGTTAATGATATATATTACATTAATACACAAGAAAATACTTGTGGTCAATGTGTGTAATGGTGAGACTTTTATATGGTGGTTCAATATACATTGTTTGGGTCATGATCTGGATGAGATTGAACTTCTCTAGAAAATAGTTTTTCTCATGCTTATGTTTATTATTAAAGAATGGGATTGGTCAAGAGAAAATCCCATAGATTCTTTCTAACCTTGAATCTTTAATAAATGGGTTTCATAAGGTATGATCTTACTGGTTGATTCCATTACTTATTTTGTTTGTGTAAATTGGTTTTCATAAACCCCAATATTTATAAAAAACAAGTGGTTAATATTCAATTGAAATATTATCAATTGTAAAGATGGATAAAATTATTTTAATTCCATTATGTTATAATATTCCAAATAAGTGAATGTTTTTTCTTTTACCATAATACATAAGAATAAATTTATTTCATGTCGTAAGGGGAATTTTATTTATAAATGTTCCGATGGTTACAATCTTCCCCCTTCACAAATTTCACCATTGAATTTTCTTCTTCACACACTAAAATAAATGAGTGTTAGTTTTTTTCATTAAATTATATAGTTTCCAAGTCACTTCTTCAAGATTTGTTTTCTCCACAACACTCATAGCATGTGGATTTTATTATTTCATAAATCATTGTCTCTACAATATATGAACTTCACCAGTTTCTCATCATATGAGACATAATTCTCCAATGCTACCGCCACTGGATTGAGTACATGTTAGAGTTTTGGTATGTAATTATTCAATAGGGACACATAGAATTCATTATGAAAGTGATATCGATTAGGTTAGAGTAATACTCAATAAGTCACAACTCCAAAGCGATCAAGGATTTAAAAAGGCTCTATGTATCATGGACTAAGATTTCCCATCAACAAAAATCTCCTGAATTTATTCCATATAGATATGAGGTTGGATACCAGGTCTCTTACTTCAAACTATAGGTCTCATTAAATATTGTGATCATATTTATTTTTTAAACTATTAGTAGAATTGATGTGTTACTGAATAGTCTTAACCATCAACATCATTTCCGAAACCATATTAGGACATTGCCATTTTTGTTCCCCAACTTCAACCCAACATGAATATCTTCGGCACCTCTTCCCACAAAGCGATTCTTAGGTATCCATTTGGATTATTTAGTGGAGCCTATTATTGTATGAGAACACAACTGTAGGACGATGTTGATTCTGTCTTCCTTGGAACGTAAATAAGAATGCTCCAAATATTTTGTCATGATTCGGGACAGTCATCTCATATTTTCCTTTAATTTACGGGTGATAAGGCATTCTGATGTCCAAAACAATATTCTGTGAGTGTTGGAGAAACTTCCAGGGAATAATGGAAAATCATGGGTCTTGATCAGATACAATCAATAGCTGTGTTCTATGCAGCCTCCCCACATCTCTAATATATATCATTGTAAGGTGACAAATTAAGAAACCCACATAAAACACAATGAATTGTAAATTATTTATATGAAGATCCACTACATCCTATATAGAATTATTTCCTCTTGATTTATTTAGAAGATTATTTCTAATGTCCTTGGTGATGTTTCCTATAAGGCCCCAGCCTTAAACCTTACTTAATCTTGAGTTATTACAAGATTACACGTTGAGGATCTCTTCAGGTTTAGAGTTTTAGAGAATTAGATCATGAAACTTGCATTACATTCCACATTTAAACAAATTGGTTACATAAAAGACAGTATTCATTCTTCCCATCAACGGAAACATATTGAAAATAAACATGGATTCTTTCTTGACACATCCTTGACACTATCACCACATCATGTACCTTTCCCTTGACCTGTGAAAAACATTTCAAAAACTTGGGATGAGCATAAAATGCTCATTAAGGGTTATAAAAATATGGAAAGGAAACATGAGTTCATATATACATAAGAATGAAATCATACATTACCCATAAAACATAGGTACTTTAACATACCTCATCAAACAATGAATAAATCAAAGAAATCATAAGACATAAAGGTAACTTGAGGCATTCATAACATTCTTACGTAGGGAGTAACCCTCTTGGTTACGTTTGGAATACCCATCACAGTATATTCCCTAAATCTCTTCGGAGAAACCTTAACGTTTCACTCCTTCGCGTTACCCAATGCATTGGAGAGCTATATCGGGCTCACCCGCCCTTAGTTTATCATGGAACCACCCGTTTTCATAACAATTCCTAGGAACCATAACATTAATGTGTCATATAAAACATTTATAAAGGAAACATAACATTTCCACATTTCAATCACAATATAACATTTTAGTATATTGAAATAATGAATCCATTCAAAAAGAAACCATTTACAAAACCATTTAAAACATTTAATAAAGAGATTTTTGATTCAAAGTGTCCCATACCATCTTGAAGATTTTAAAATTTTAAATCATTAATATCCATATAAACAAATCCTTAAAACCATTTTGAAACATGGATATTAATAAGAATAAATATTTAAAACATTTAAAGCGATATTTTGGTTAAAGGGGTTTTACCAAAATTAGAGACACTTGAATACAATAATTGAGGAATAACATTTAGTTAGAAATTTATAATATCATGAGAATAAATGGATTCATGATATAATACTCCAAAGGACAGTATATACACCATATAAGAGTGAATTGGTGCATAACAACAATTAACTCTCAATAGAAATGTCAAATGTGATGAAATCCCTTATAAAGAAGGTATCCTTAAATTAAGGACAAATCAATCTCAAAAATATGTGTGAAAAATATAAATACACCCAATACAATTGGATATTAAGTGTAAAACAATAAAAGGTCATTCACACATATTCAATGGACGACATATTCAATGACAACATGCTTAACCCAAAGAAATCAAAATTGGGTTAAAAAGTTCCCTTGACAGCCTAACGGCATCACATCAAAATGAGTTGATGAGAGATAAAAAGTGTATATCATCACTTGGACACAAAATTTACATCAATAATGATATATGAGAACATATCCCAATATAACAATATGTAAATTAAAAGACCCAACAAAATAAGTCTTTTAAAAAAGAGGAGGGTGAAAGGTTCCCTTACCGACTTGGGTATCTTTCAAAACATACACCACATGAAAGAAGGACAATAGATCATTGATGTAAATACTCATAAATTAAATTTTATTACACAAAGAGTATAATAATGGGCAGTACATACACCACTCAATGGAATTTGTGGCAAATGTATCATAAATCTCACGGGAATAAAAGTGAGATGAAAAATCCCTTACGAAAACTCGGCAGCCTAACGGCGCCACATAAAACTTCCGAATATGGATTGATGAGATCAAATAGGGTATCTCATCACATTAAAATAAAATGTACAGAAAGAGGAATATAAAAGAACATCCCCCAACATTACAAATAGGAGCTTAAAAGAAGTGACATAAAGGAGAGTACTTAAAAAGAAAGATAGAGGTTAGATCTCATACGAAAGTTCAGCAGCCTAACGACACCACTCAAAACATCCAAAATGGATTGATGAGAGAGAATAGGGTCTCTAATTACATGAACATAAAAATTAAAGTAATTTTATTATAAAAGATCATCCCAATAACAAGAAAGATGAGCTTTAAAAGGAATGACATAAAAGTGTGAACTTAAAAAGAAAGAGAGGTGTAGGATCCCTTACCTCGGGTCTGACTTGACTCGATCGTTCTTTAACGTCCTGAATAATAAACTTGAGTTAATTTTTACTTCCTTAAGAACCTTTTTCAAGTTCATTATTCCTTCTATATCACTTATTACCATGTCATAAAAATTATGTAATCATTTAAGTTAATAATATTTGTTTTGCCGATATTTGGTTCTTAAATCGAAAGTGGACTTCTTACAATTACATGTTGTTCGTGTGGCCAAATGTTTATTATATCCAGAATTGTATTCATGATGTATATATCATATATGTAATATATATCCAGTACATTCATGCATTTATAACATTACATAATCATTTAGAGGTAAGAAATGAAATGCACCGTTCATGGAGACGGTAAGCCGTACGTACACATGAACGCTACTTTCATTTCTATTTCGTATTTTATAGAATGGAATAATAATGGTATAAAGGTATATTATAATTCCAGTGTAATATCATATATAATATCATAGTTCCATCCTTTATACGTCCCACATATGGTATTTAACGAATCAAATCACTTTGAGGGGGCGGTAGTCCGCACTTCCTTAAATAAAGATATCGCGTTTACCCATAATGGAAACCATAAAGGTATGCCAAAAATGAAAAAAAAAGAAGCTTAAGGAAAATATAAACATATTATATATCATATATAAAAATAGTTACATCATAATGGACACCTTTGAAGGTGTTAAATGAGTATTGAACAATCATCGTTTCGGGAGGTACAATTTCGCCATCCACGGAAACCGTATGTTCTTTAACCATTTGATGTAGTTGTGTGAGAGTGTAGCTCGAATAAATATTATATCAACATCATAGTATATTGAGGATACTGGTGTTGTTACAAAAGAAGTAAATAAAAAGAGTTTATGGGGTTGGAGAAGCAAAATAAAATAAATGAACATGAGAGAATGAATTACATTTAAAAGTGTAACTCTTTTTGATTTGAGCCTAAATGCTTCCTTTGAAAGGATTATGCCCAAAAAGAATCCTCTAGGATGAGGAGAGGGATGTGGAGAGAGTAAATGGGCAGGGTATGTCCGAGTCAAAGGCTTGATGAGTGTGTGAAATGAGGTAGAGGTGGGGGCCTTTTATAAGAGGAGAGGAGGGGCACTTTTGGAAAGTAAGAAATATTACTTTATTTGAAAATGTGTTTCGGTTTTAAAAGGTCCCACATTGATATAATTCGTGGATAAGGTGATAAGGGTTCGAAATACACCCATACAATTGGTTTTGGACATGTGTAGGTTTTAGATTTTTCATTATCTTTCCATTTTATTTAAATCGTTAAATAATGAGGTCATTGCTGCATCATCATGATGTCATAGATAATATAATTTCTTTAGTGTCTAAAAAATTATAAAAAAAATACTATGATGTAGGAAATAGTTTTATCTTTCCAATTACTATTTATAATCAAAAATCTGATCTTTATAACCCCATGTAAAAATTGTTTTCGTAAAACATATGATGTTTGTGTCATTTTTACTTTTACATTAAATAAAAAGGTATTTATGTCATTTCCCAACCAAAGTGGCTCCATGGGGTCCCCAAGTTGACCCATGGCTTTTATTGGTCAGCCAGTACACATACAATGAGGTTAGAACATGTGTCAAGTTCATTTCATATTATTAAAACATTATTTTTACCTTAAACTACACTAATTACCTCTAATCGTGATTAAAAACTTAATAAGTTACTATTCACCAAAAAATTATTTTTATCCCATTGAAGCAAATTTTACTTCTTAATTACAACCATGTATGTCGGATTTTTGAAATTCAAAACACAAATATGGAAAAATTTCATTTAAATGGAAAAATCAGTTTTTATAAGTACCACTTAGTGGTTTCACTATTCATCAAAAATTGAAGTTTTTCAGAAAAATCCCAAAAATTCACCCTAAGCTATATTTGATATTCCGAATTCAAAAATGAAGTCCATTTTAAAATATTCAAAACATATAAGTCACATTAATTAATTTAATAATTAATTCTCGTTGTCAGAGCAAATAGCGTGTTTTTATAAAACAATAAGTATCAAAAGATTGACACTAGTTTAAGTCTGATTTCAAAGTGAAATTAATTCCAACGACAACTATTGGATTTAATGGTAAAAATATATTGTAATTTAACTTTAAAACCAATTCAAAAGATAATCTAATCACACAAATAAATTAGATTAGAAAGAGGTTTTGAATTAAAATACAACATTTTACACTATTCATTAAAAAAATGAACTTTATCGGAAAGATACCAAAAATTTACACAAAGTAAATTTTGATGTCCCAATTATTAATAAGAGTTTTATTTGGTCCAAAAGAATTTTTAAGAGTGAACAAAACTATATTGAATTATGGTTCAACATCAAAAGTTGATAAGTGAACCTTTAGTGAAAACTAGGGCATATACGCCTAAAATTGAATTCTTTCCGTATTTTAAGCCTCTATCCTTTATTGGATAAATGTAAAAACATTTAAAAACATATATAATCATATTTTAGTTATTTATATCCATTCCCTCCATTACAACGGTTACATGTTAACTACCATTTAAAATAATATTATTTTATTATTAGAGTGCAACGTAAGATTCCCAAGAAACTCGTTGTTGCGTGTTGGGTACGTCATCGAGCATAGCATCCCCTTTAAAGTCATATTAATATTTTATTCACAAATATGGATAAATATGAAAATGTCATATTCTTTATTTACCTGGGGTGTTACATCCTTCCCCCCTTTTGGGAATTGCGTCCTCGCAATTTTTAAAATTGAGCTTGGAAACATCCTTGAACGTCCCACATGAGAACAGAGTCGGTAAAACAATCACTTTAAAATAAAGAAAGATAAGTACAGAGGTCACCCCAGTTAACCCATACTAGGATTCCATGTAGAAAAACATGGACATAGAGGAGAAAACATAGGGTCATGTTCTGATGAAGAGTGATAGAAAACAAGTTTAATAGAAAGTTAATAATAAGAAAATCACAAACTTGTGATGGGTTAAACTGTGTTGGGTTCCCCAATAGGAAAAGTTAATAGACAACATTTTTGTTTTATGTTACTTTTTATTGAGGAATTTATTCATAAGGAAACATAATCACTTATCATGTTGACTTTCAACTTTTACAAAAACTCAAATTTTCTCCAAAAGACGAGTATTTAGGAAGACTTGTTCACATTAAGAGTACTATAAACAACTTCTTAGAGGAGATCCTAATCCACAAAAAAGAACTATACAATTCCCATGTCTTCAAACCATAACCAAAACTAAAACCCAAAAGGTTACTACAAGATCATATAATCCAGAAAAGGATAACCCTTTAAAAAGAAAATCTATGCTTAATCTCCAAAATGTGTCCTACAAAACCCAAAGTTCAACGAGGACCATCTGATAAACAATTTGTCCATAAAATTCTTCAAAGTAAACCAATCTAATATTGAAACCCAAATATTTGAAGTATTTAGTCACATAGTCTTCCAAGTTAAATCGTAACATTTATCTCCAAACAACATCAGTTGCTCCTAAAGTCTCATATTGAAAATTAATTAACCTAATCACATATCCTCCATGATAGGTTAATCATTTTCATAAATAACCCAAAATCAACTTACTCTTAATTCATAAAATAATATAACTAGATAGAATCAGTCAAAATAACCAGGGACTTCACGTAGTCTAGTGGTAGGCGATAAATACCAGTCGCACTTTGGTTGTGGGTTCGATTCCCGCAGCTTTGTCCGACGCGACAGGATGTCACACGGTCTGCTTGTTGTCCTTTTTCCAAAACTATATAATTCTTAAAACATTCCCCAAAATGAGATAAAATCTTCATATTTTAACCTCAAGTTTATCTCATGCCTTTCATTTTCTATCATAACATACAGTAACCCATAATTACCTAAAAATTAAGGATCATATAAACCCTAATGGTTACCTTTTCAATTATTACCTGAACTTACACATCGATTGGTCATCTTGTACATGATGCATTATAGAACATACCATGGTTCAAGTGGTTGATCATGACTCCTTGATATTTGGTTTAGAACAACCATGAGATTCCTGATTGAATTCCCCCATCTCATCCAGTCTCTTAATCAGAGAACCACCACAGTTTCCTTCAAACCCATTTTCACTTTGGTGCCTGCTAGATCCAGCCATTTACTAAAACCAAAAAGGTCAATGTGAGTATATCAACATAACCATCATGTACTAATGAGGAAGATTAACACTAATATATACTTACTCATTCACTGTATATAAAACTAGGACTCTTTCTAAAATCCTAACCATTATGGTAATGCCACTTATGCTTAGAGAATACCCTAACCTCTAAAGTTATCTAAACCGACCTCTGATACCAACTATAAGGCCCCAGCCTTAAACCTTACTTAATCTTGAGTTATTACAAGATTACAAGTTGAGGATCTTTTCAGGTTTAGAGTTTTAGAGAATTAGATCATGAAACTTTCATTACATTCCACATTTAAACAAAGTGGTTACATAAAAGACAGTATTCATTCTTCCAATCAACGAAAACATATTGAAAATAAACATGAATTCTTTCTTGACACTATCACCACATCATGTACCTTTCCCTTAACCTGTGAAAAACATTTCAAAAACTTGGGATGAGCATAAAAAGCTCAGTAAGGGTTATAAAAATATGGAAAGGAAACATGAGTTCATATATACATAAGAATGAAATCATACTTTACCCATAAAACATAGGTACTTTAACATACCTCATCAAACAATGAATAAATCATAGAAATCATAAGACATAAAGGTAACTTGAGGCATTCATAACATTCTTACATAGGGAGTAACCCTCTTGGTTACGTTTGGAATACCCATCACAGTATATTCCCTAAATCTCTTTGGATAAACCTTAATGTTTCACTCCTTCGCGTTACCCAATGCATTGGAGAGCTATATCGGGCTCACCCGCCCTTAGTTTATCATGGAACCACCCGTATTCATAAAAATGCCCAAGAACCATAACATAAATGTTTCACATAAAACATTCATAAAGGAAACATAACATTTCGAAATTTCAATCACAATATAACATTTTAGTATATTGAAATAATGAATCCATTCAAAAAGAAACCATTTACAAAACCATTTAAAAGATTTAATAAAGAGATTTTTGAATCAAAGTGTCCCATACCACCTTGAAGATTTTAAAATTTTAAATCATTAATATACATATAAACAAATCCTTAAAACCATTTTGAAACATGGATATTAATAACAATAAATATTTAAAACATTTAAAGCGATATTTTGGTTAAAGGGGTTTTACCAAAATTAGAGACACTTGAATAAAATAATTGAGGAATAACATTTAGTCAGAAATTTATAATATCATGAGAATAAATGGATTCATGATATTATACTCTAAAGGACAGTATATACACCATATAAGAGTGAATTGGTGCATAACAACAATGAACTCTCAATAGAAATGTCAAATGTGATGAAATCCCTTATAAAGAAGGTATCCTTAAATTAAGGACAAATCAATCTCAAAAATATGTGTGAAAAATATAAATACACCCAATATAAGTGGATATTATGTGTAAAAAAATAAAAGGTCATTCACACATATTCAATGGATGACATATTCAAAGACGACATGTTTAACCCAATGAAATCAAAATTGGGTTAAAAAGTTCCCTTGACAGCCTAACGGCATCACATCAAAATGAGTTGATGAGACATAAAAAGTGTATCTCAACACTTGTACACAAAATTTACATCAATAATGATATATGAGAACATATCCCAATATAACAATATGTAAATTAAAAGACCCAACAAAAGAAGTCTTTTAAAAAAGAGGAGGGTGAAAGGTTCCCTTACCGACTTGGGTATCTTTCAAAACATACACCCCATGAAAGAAGGACCATAGATCATTGATGTAAATACTCATAAACGAAATATATTACACAAAGAGTAGAATAATGGGCATTACATACACCACTCAATGGAATTTGTGGCAAATGTATCACAAATCTCACGGGAATAAAAGTGAGATGAAAAATCCCTTACGAAAACTCGACAGCCTAACGGCGCCACATAAAACTTCCGAATATGGATTGATGAGATCAAATAGGGTATCTCATCACATTAAAATAAAATGTACAGCAAGAGGAATATAAAATAACATCCCCCAACATTACAAATAGGAGCTTAAAAGAAGTGACATAAAGGAGAGTACTTAAAAATAAAGATAGAGGTTAGATCTCTTACGAAAGTTCGGCAGCCTAACGGCACCACTCAAAACTTCAAAAATGGATTGATGAGAGAGAATAGGGTCTCTCATCACATGAAAATAAAAATTACAGTAATTTTAATATAAAATATCATCCCAATAACAAGAAAGATGAGCTTTAAAAGGAATGACATAAAAGTGTGTACTTAAAAAGAAAGAGAGGAGTAGGATCCCTTACCTCGGGTCCGACTTGACTCGATCGTTATTTAACGTCCTAAATAATAAACTTGAGTTAATTTTTACTTCCTTAAGAACCTTTTTCAAGTTCATTATTCCTTTTATATCACTTATTACCATGTCATAAACATTATGTAATCATTTAAGTTAATAATATTTGTTTTGCCGATATTTGGTTCTTAAGTCGAAAGTGGACTTCTTACAATTACATGTTGTTCGTGTGGCCAAATGTTTATTATATCCAGAATTTTATTCATGATGTAGATATCATATATTTCATATATATCCAGTACATTCATGAATTTATAACATTACATAATAATTTAGAGGTAAGAAATGAAACGCACCGTTCATGGAGACGGTAAGTCGTACGTACGCATGAACGCTACTTTAATTTCTATTTCGTATATTATAGAATGGAATAAAAATGGTATAAAGGTATATTATAATTCCAGTATAATATCATATATAATATCATAGTTCCATCCTTTATACGTCCCACATATGGTATTTAACGAATCAAATCACTTTGAGGGGGCGGAGGTCCGCACTTCCTTAAATGAAGATATCGCGTTTACCCATAATGGAAACCATAAATTTATGCCCAAAATGAAAACACAGAAGCTTAAGGAAAACATAAACATATTATATATCATATATAAAAATAGTTACATCATAATGGCCACCATTGAAGGTGTTAAATGAGTATTGAACAATCATCGTTTCGGGAGGTAGAATTTCGCCATCCACGGAAACCGTATGTTCTTTAACCATTTGATGTAGTTGTGTGAGAGTGTAGCTCGAATAAATCTTATAACAACATCCTAGTATATTGAAGATACTGGTGTTGTTACAAAATAAGTAAATAAAAAGAGTTTAGGGGGTTGGAGAAGCAAAATAAAATAAATGAACATGAGAGAATGAATTACCTTTAAAAGTGTAACTCCTTTTGATTTGAGCCTAAAGGCTTCCTTTGAAAAGATTATGCCCAAAGGGAATCCTCTAGGATGAGTAAAGGGATGTGGAGAGATTAAATGGGCAGGGTATGGCCGAGTAAAAGGCTTGAGGAGTGTGTTAAATGAGGTAGAGGTGGGGGCCTTTTATAAGAGGAGAGGAGGGGCACTTTGGAAAGTAAGAAATATTACTTTACTTGAAAATGTGTTTCGATTTTAAAAGATCCCACATTGATATAATTCGTGGATAAGGTGATAAGGGTTCGAAATACACCCATACAATTGGTTTTGTCCAGGTGTAGGTTTTAGATTTTTCATTATCTTTCCATTTTATTTAAATCGTTAAATAATGAGGTCATCGCTGCATCATCATGATGTCATAAATAATATAATTTATTTAGTGTCTAAAAAATTATAAAAAAAATACTATGATGTAGGAAATCGTTTTAGCTTTCCAATGACTATTTATAATCAAACATATGATCTTTATAACTCCATGTAAAAATTGTTTTCGTAAAACATATGATGTTTGTGTCATTTTTACTTTTACATTAAATAAAAAGTTATTTATGTCATTTCCCAACCAAAGTGGCTCCATGGGGTCCTCAAGTTGACCCGTGGCTTTTCTTGGTCGGCCATTACACATCCAATGAGGTTAGGACATGTGTCAAGTTCATTTCATATTATTAAAACATTATTTTTTTCTTTAAACTACACTAATTACCTCTAATCGCGATTAAAAACTTAATAAGTTACTATTCACCAAAAAATTATTTTTATCCCATTGAACCACATTTTACATCTTAATAACAACCATGTATGTTGGATTTTTGAAATTCAAAACAGAAAGAAGGAAAATTTTCATTTAAACGGAAAAATCATTTTTTATAAGTACCACTTAGTGGTTTCACTATTCATCAAAAATTGAAGTTTTTAGAAAAAATCACAAAAATTCACCCTAAGCTATATTTGATATTCCGAATTCAAAAATGAATTCCAGTTTACAATATTCAAAACATATAAGTCACATTAATTAATTTAATAATTAATTCCCACTGTCAGAGCAAATAGCGTGTTTTTATAAAATAATAAGTATCGAAAGATTGACACTAGTTTAAGTCTGATTTCAAAGTGAAATTAATTCCAACGACCACTGTTGGATTTAATGGTAAAAATATATTTTAATTTCACTTTAAAACCAATTCAAAATATAATCTAATCACATAAATAAATTAGATTAAAAAGAGGTTTTGAATTAAAATACAACATTTCACACTATTCATTAAAAAAATGAACTTTATCGGAAAGATACCAAAAATTTACACAAAGTAAATTTTGATGTCCCGATTATTAATAAGAGTTTTATTTGGTCCAAAAGAATTTTTAAGAGTGAACAAAACTATATTTAATGATGGTTCAACATCAAAAGGTGATAAGTGAACCTTTAGTGAAAACTAGGGCATATACGCCTAAAATTGAATTCTTTCCGTATTGTAAGCCTCTATCCTTTATTGGATAAATGTAAAAACATTTAAAAACATATATAATCATATTTTAGTTATTTATATCCATTCCCTCCATTACAATGGTTACATGTTAACTACCATTTAAAATAATATTATTTTATTATTAGATTGCAACGTAAGATTCCCAAGAAACTCGTTGTTGCGTGTTGGGTATGCCATCGAGCATAGCATCCCCTTTAAAGTCATATTAATATTTCATTCACAAATATGGATAAATATGAAAATTTCATATTCTTTATTTACCTGGGGTGTTACATCTCCCCATTTCCATGTGGGATTGGGGGATGGTAGCACCATCCCTTGTGATTTTTCCCTTTTCTTCTTCACTTACTGAAAAAATATGCCTTCATGTATATTCTATGATCTTCTTCATCATATTGTCCCACAAATAGTGCTCTCAGATATCTTCATACATATTTGTGCATCCAAGATACATAGATAAGGTCAAACTATGTGAATGATCCAACAACCTCTTTAAACCAAGATTTTATGTTACACATAGTCATGAAACAAATCTTACCACTCCTTCATCATTAATATTAATATAAAAGGATTTACCCTTTCTCATAGTTTCCACATTCATCTGAATTCCAACATTATCACTTTGAGTATCTATTATCACTTCATAAGGTATGGTTGAACAATAATTTGTGAAAGTATTGATGATTCTCTTTCCTTTATGATTCATTTGTCTATCCATTATAAATCTAAAAAGGTAGGATCCCCCTCAATTCTCATCAATGATACAATTACTAGATCTTTTTTACATAGATTTTATTTCCCTTAATTTACATTCCCATGATGGCAGTGAATTGATCCTTCATAGTCATTGATCAAATATAACTATATTTATTAGTGCATATTCATCTCTTTATGTGTGAATATATAATTGAATACTTTTTATCCATAAATATTTCACACTTCTCTCCAAAGTGATAATGCTGTTATATTTTCAAATCAAATATAACGATAGCCAACTAAAAATCATGAATTGGATAGTTCTATTCATGACCTTTCAACATCCTTGAAAAATAGGCTATCACTTTTTCATTTACACACAACCCAATCCCTTATTCGATGAATCACTGAATACAATGAAAATTTCTCCTCTTATTGGTTGTCTGAGTAAATGTGTAGTGATAAGTCTCTTTTAAAATAAATGAGTCTATCTTCATATTCAGAATTCCAATATAAAATGACTCCCTTATAGGTTTTCATAGTTTTAGGGTATCACACTCGCAAGAAATTTCTCAAAAATCAATGACAATAGTCATTTAATACCTAGAAACTATGGATATATGTCACAGATATTGGCCTCAGTCATCATTCAATTTCTTCTATTACTGAAGGGTCCATAGATATCACATTATTTGTGATGATATTCCCAAATAACTAAACTTCCTCCATCTATAACTCACATTTTTTGTAGTTTTCATAATGATTATCCTTTCATAAGGTCTTGAGAACAATTCTCATATACTCCTCATACTCCTCCATAATTTTGGAGTATATTAAAATATAATCTATAAAGACTACCACAAATTTTTTGAGGTAATATCTAAATAATCTATTGATATAGTCCTTTAATATTTATGGATAATTAGTGAGTCTGGATGGAATTACTATTAATTCATTATTCCAATACCTTATATGAAATGTAGTATTAGGGATAACCTTCTTCTTCACCCTTACATGGAAATATCATGATTAAAAATTCACCTTGGTGATTGTAACAGCCCGAGATTTTATGAAAAATATTCTTTTTAATTTTATTAATGCCTTGTGTTGTATGCTACACCAAAAGAAGCTTGCACAACACACATCCTTGACTTTCCTTGCACGCAATCGCGACCTTCCTCGATAGCGTGTGTAGTACGCAATACCGAGTTTCACTAAACAACGATATGCTATTAAAATATTATTATAACTAGCCGTTATGAATAGTAATAACCACATTTTAAAATTTTGGAAATTTTAGCTCTCAAAATGGACTTCATTTTTGGATTCGTAGTATCGAATTTACCCTAAGGTGAAATTTTGGTACTTTTCGGATAACTTTCATATTCTGATGAATAGTGAAAATTACTAAATTTTAATTAAAAACAACTTTTTTAATAGAAATAATTAATAGTGATAAATTATTAATTTGAGTGGTTTTAAAGTATATTTAGAATATATTTTTACAATTCAATACAATGTTGGTCATTGGATGTAATTTCACATTTACACCAGACATAAACAAGTGTTAATATTTTGATAGTTATTATCTCTTAAAAACACGCTATTTGTTGTGACAGCAGAAATTAATTATAAAATTAATTAATGCAGCTTATATGTTGGAAATTTTTAAAATAGAAATCATTTTTTAATTCATAATATCAATTATAGCTTAGGGTGAAATTTTGGCATTTTTCTAAAAAAACTTCAATTTTTGATGAATAGTGAAACTACTAAGTGGAAGTTAAAAATATTATTTTTTTCATAAATCATAATTTTACCACTTCTGTGAATTGAATTTCAAAAATCTGAGAGACACGGTTGATGTCATTAAGTAAAATGTGGTTCAATGAGATGAAAATAATTTTTGGTGAATAGTAACTTTTTACTTTTTTTACCACAGTTAAAAGTAAATAGGGTAATTAAGGGTAAAAATGATATTAATATTACCCTAACACATGTCCTAATCCTATTGGACAAGTGTATCTCGACCAAAAACAACCTTAAGTGTAAAATATTATCATTTAGTCCCACTTGGATTAGATTAGGACATTTGTTATTATTTAATTCAAAGAAGAGTTAATAGAGTTAAAATCAAAGTTTATTTACTAAAACATTTTTAATATAGGGTTATACATAAGATAAATTTGATTGTAAATATTAATTAGAAATCTAAACATATTTCCTACATAATGGTATTTTATTTGTAATTTTTAGACATCAAATAATTTAATTTATTTATGACACAAAGATGATGCGGTAATTATCTTATTAATGAAATATTGACATAATTGATGTTATAAATACCAAAATAAATTTAATTTAAGACTTTTTATGAATTACACAAATTTTCTAGGTTAATATGACATGTTATTATTGAATTAATTAACTTTTTTCGAACTTATCATTCTGTTAAGATTTTCACAAAAATCAATTACTAAATAGTGTCAAAATTGACATAAAATAGTTTTTAAACAAATATTATATTATTAATTATTATTTTATTCCTAAAAATCTGAGGTTCGGTCACATGACTTAGATAAGGTTATATATATTAATAATAAACAATTTTGGGTTCGTTTGGCTAGATATAGTAAGTTTATTAACCTTATAGTATAAGAACACAAGAAGACACGGTAAAAGTAAAATTATTTAACTTAATGTTAAATCTAAATGATAAGGTTAAAATAGGAACCTAAACTTGTCTAAATTCTATGGTATGAGAGTATTTCGACCCATCCCCACCTTACCTTCAAAATAAATTAATTTGGAGATATTTAAAACCGAATTTGGTTTATAATAAAATAATATTTTTGGTTATTCCAAAGGTGCCCCTCTCCTCCCTTATAAAAGGGGACCCCCTACCTCTCTTCCTCACACAACTTTGAGCCTTCAAGCTCGGCCAAACCCTGCCAAAATCTCTTCTCCACTTCCCTAGTATCATCCTAGAGGTCCTGTTCTTCTTCAAAGACCATCCTTAGTTCTTTAAGTGGAGGTTAAAAAAAGGCGCGTCAAAAAGAGGTAATATCCTTTACCGATCTTTTTCAATTTCTTTCTTCTTCAACTTCTTCTTCTTTAGTTGTTTCTTGATAAAGTAATAACATCAGTATTTATTATATACTGATATGTTATTATAAATATGAAACAAATCTAATTAACCTTCTATCCATCCTACGGAAAATGAAATCACCGCGCGTGCGTACGTACGGAATACTGTCTCCACGCCGTGGTGTAATCTATTTTCCACCACCACCTTAATTGGATGGGTATAATGGTTTAATTAGTAACTATATATGATTATTATAACGTGATATTGATACTGAAATAGTATACATACACTTCAACACTATTCCACGACCATGGGAACGATATCATCGCTCGTGCGTACGTACGGACTACCGTCTCCACGACGCGATGAGATTCATTCTCAATGATTAACCATTCATGAATGATTATAAAGTATATATAAAAAGTACTAATGAAATATATGAAATAATAATGATACTGGATTTATGTATATTTATATGTATGTCATCTACTTAATTCCATTCAATTCAATAAGGAAACGAAAACAGCGTTCATGCGTACGTACGGAATACCGTCTCCATGAACGGTGTATTTCATTCCATTTATCAATATATATGTATATTCTGAATATATATTATATATAAATCATGTTTTAAATTCTGGATATAATTAAGCATGATCCAAGTAATCATATTAATAATTACAAGTTAAAAACATGAACGACAAATGAGACGATTTTACCCAAAATGCTACTTTAACATGAATTTAAAAAATAACGGGTAATATAAAGTCATAAGTGGACCATATATGATATAATAACAGTGAATATGATTCTGGAATAAGTCAATAACATTATTTAAATCATTATACAGGAGTTTCGGACACGTACAAAGCAAGTCGGACCTAAGGTAAGGGAAATATCGCAATCTCATTTTTATCCAAGATTGTTTATACTTTGGCATTTACAGGGGTGTATTTTATCATCCACATCCATTTTTCCTCAATATGTAATGTTATTTCCATCCACCTACAATTGTTTAAATCCAATTTTACCCTTTGGTGAGTTTTTAGTAAAAGATATGAAAGGAATCTTTTGTCGTTTTTCGTACGAGGTACTTTTTGACTTTTCTGACAAAAGTAAGAGAAGAATGTTTTTTTATCTTATACGGCATGAATGGATTTTTAAAACATTATTTACAAGAAGCTTCCTTTACAAGTTTTCAAGTTTACTTTTATTCAACTTCTTTTAGTTTAAAATTGTATGACATGTTATGAAAGGAAAAGTTTTTTTGAAGTAGAAAGGATATTTTCCTCAAGAATGAAGTTCAAGTGTTTTATCAAAATTATTTTCCATCTAAGATAATAAAGGGTTCTGTTTTTATCCCTATTATTACATTGATTTGATTATGTTGTGAGGGAATTATTTTTATGAAGTCATTTACCTTATATGATTTGTTTTATGATGTCATGATGTATCAAGAATCCCATTTTTCTTATATGTGTTATGTGATGATGTATGATTTATGATTATGTGGCACACATAAGAAAGGATTCATTATAAGATGGGTGAGACCTATATCTCCCTCCAATGCATTGGGTAAAGATTTTATATCTCATGAGATAGACATGGCTTGAATGGTACGTTATACCAGTTCAGTGAAACAGGACTGAAACGAGGGTGACTCGGTTCAGAAAGGGACTTTGTCCACTAAGATAGTCTTGGCAATGAGTCTTGACTAACAAAAAATGATGATTATGTGTGTATGCCACAAAGTTTCATGTTTTATGTTGTGATTATTGGGATTACATTTCACTTCTATGATTTATCACATGTTATGATATTATGAGCTCTTTTGCAGGTTAAGATTTCCAAAAGCTATATTCTTATGTATATGATGTGATTGATATTTCTTTTGTTTACCCTTACTGAGCATTTGAGCTCACACTTTTATGTTTTCTTTTCCCCAGGATATAAAGAAAGGTTTTAGGGAAAAAAGAAGATCTTTATGGGAGATATTGAAGATCTTTCACCATGATTAGAAGATTTTATTCCGAGTTTCCAAAGAGCCTAAACTATTACGGTCCTTGTGTGTGTGTTTTGTTATGTACTAACTATTCCGCAAATGTAATGTAATGTCCATGTAAGTCAGGCTTCGGGTATCTACATTTGGTATTAGAGGAAAGGTTTAGTCAACCTTTGGAAACTAGGATGCGAAAACATTAGTGAGATCCCTAGAGATATTTCTAAGTTATGTCTAGGGATGTCCCTAAGGTTAAGTATACGTATAGGTTATAGTACTAGAATTACGCTAACGATCATAGAATTAAACCTAAAATGTTAGATATTGAAGGTACTCCCCCTTTATTATGTTGTTTTCCCTAGCATGATTTTTGCCTCTCACGCTATTATTTTTGGGTTTTAGACGATGGCTGGAACCCGAAGGAACCGTGTTGATCAATGCAATGGACAATGAAATGATTGTCCTCCTGAAAAACCAAATGTTATGGGAGATGGAGTGAAAAATCTTATTGCTATACTTACACAATCTATGAATCATTCTGGACTTCCAAATGAGCAGAGAAGGGAACAATATTCTATTGAGTCCTTCATGAGGCAACGTCCACCTTCTTTCAGTGGGTCGTCTGATCCACTTGTTGTTGAACAATGGATCAGTACTACTGAAAAGATCTTTTCAGTTCTTCAATGTTCTGATCATGATAAAGTCATCATAGTTGTATATCGTTTGGAAGGTGAAGCTGATCAATGGTGGAATCTTATCAAGAATACGAGGCCAAGAGATGAAGTTGAGTCCATGGAATGGGACGAGTTCAAGAACTTGTTTTTCAGTAAGTACATCCCTCGTATTCTTCGATCAAAGATGGAAAAGGAGTCTCTTGAGCTGAAGTATAAGGATGATGAATATGTTTGTATATATGAAGCAAATTTTACAAGACTTGCAAGGCATGCATCTGGCATTATCATCCAACCTGAAAGGAAAGTTGATCGATTTTTCAATGGCTTAAAACCAAGTCTTCGAAGGGCATTAGCTATAAGAGACTTTAGTAGCTATGAAGAAATTGTGCGTTGTGCTACCAAGGTAGAAATGGAAGTTGGTGTTACATATCCATCTCATGGTTTTGACAAGAAACGAAATATGGAGTTCAAGGAGAAATATCAGAATAATGGTGAAAAGAAGATGAATGTTTCCTTATGCACAAAGTGTGGAAAGAAGCATGGTGGAGATTGTCTTAAAGGGACTAGAAAATTTTTTATGTGTGGAAAAGAAGGTCATCGAGTAGCTGAGTGTCGAAGTAATGGAAAAAGGGTTTCTAATGATGTGAATAAAGCAAACACTGCAGAGAACGCACAACCAACACTTCAATTCTTCAAGTGCAAGGAAATGGGGAATTATGCTAATAAATGCCCTAATCCAAGGGTTAGTGATGATCAACATGAGCAACCACTGAAGGCAAAGGGAAAAGGGAAGTCACATGCGATCACTATTGGCGATGTTGAATATGACAACGATGTGGTGGAATGATTAAGTGTTTATGTAATGGGATTCCAAATTAATATTGTATCATGGAGTATTGGAATATTTATGTATTGGTCTAATGTGGTATTCAAAGTGATTGAGATATTTTTGGAAATAAGATGATATGCGCATAATGAAGGGTAAATGAGAAAATGAAATGTTTAACAGTATTCATGAGCTCATGATTGATATAAGGACTAAGTGATATCATGGTTTGAGTATATAGAATTTTGAGGATTTTGGTATGTGGAAAGTGTTAAATTTTAACTGCATTCATGTTTTCACTAAGGTATTCAAGAGAATACATGATTAAGGACTTTGAATGTTTGGAATGTGACCAACAAAACATATCTTATGATATATGGGGATCGACGATGGTGTTAAATCTCTGGTAATCGTTTTCACTATGTTATGAGAGTGGACTGAAGTATTATGGATAAGCCTAAAGATTGGAATGGATTATGTTGGACATAAGTTAGTATTGTTTAAGGATAGAAGTTTTTTCGATATTATTGATGGGATGTTATAGTAATATAGTTTTAGAAAAAGGACAACTTGTAGGATGGGCGACAGCCCATCGCATCAGACAAGGCTGTGGAAATCGAACCCACAACTGAAGTGCGACTGGCCTTTATCACCTACCACTGGCCTACAGGAAGTCCCTGTTTAGTAGAAACTATTTTTATTATATTAAGCTGTATGATATATGATGTATAAGTCCATTTTAGGAACCATATATGATTAATCTCACTATAGATCGACTTATGTATATAATTTTTGCTAACCTTTTGTTTGAGACAGATGGAATGACCCGTCATTCTATCACATGATCTGCTAACACTTCACGAATAACAAATTCAACTTCATTTATTTAAGAGATGAAGTGGAAATTGTTTAAGGCACGAACAACAGTGAGATTGTACCAAAATAAAGTAAGTATTTATTCTAATTCAAATTTTCAACTTTAGGAAAAATGATCTTGAAAACCAAAAATGTTGTCCTAGTGATCTTATTCTTGATGAATCATATGGTACCTTAGATCGTCACAAATTTATGGATTTGTGATTACTGGCTTTTCTATAGCCATGTTCTCTACCACTCTCCATCATAACATGATGGTTAGATTTCTCTTCCATATCCATATTTTCACCTATGTGGAAACCCAGTGATTAGTTTATTTGGGTAATCGTTACATTTCATACTTTAGTTTTTAAAGCCAAGTTTTGGTATTTCTTTTTACGATGTGGCTTTCTATTAAAGAAACTTTCAAATAGTAAACCATTTATAACCCCGATGAATTTCGAGGGCGAAATTCATTTTAAGGGGGGTAGAATGTAACAGCCCGAGATTTTATGAAAAATATTCTTTTTAATTTTATTAATGCCTTGTGTTGTACGCTACACCAAAAGGATCTTGCACAACACACATCCTTGACTTGCCTTGCACGCAATCACGACCTTCCTCGATAGCGTGTGTAGTACGCAATACCGAGTTTCACTAAACAACGATATGCTATTAAAATATTATTATAACTAGCCATTATGAATAGTAATAACCACGTTTTAAAATTTTAGAAATTTTAGCTCTCAAAATGGACTTCATTTTTTGATTCGTAGTATCGAATTTAGCCTAAGGTGAAATTTTGGTACTTTTCGGATAACTTTCATATTTTGATGAATAGTGAAAATAACTAGATTTTAATTAAAAACAACTTTTTTAATAGAAATAATTAATAGTGATAAATTATTAATTTGAGTGGTTTTAAAGTATATTTAGAATATATTTTTACAATTCAATACAATGTTGGTCATTGGATATAATTTCACATTTACACCAGACATAAACAAGTGTTAATATTTTGATAGTTATTATCTCTTAAAAACACGCTATTTGTTGTGACAGCAGAAATTAATTATATAATTAATTAATGAAACTTATATGTTGTGAATTTTGCAAAATAGAAATCATTTTTGAATTCGGAATATCAATTATAGCTTAGGGTGAAATTTTGGCATTTTTCTAAAAAACATCAATTTTTGATGAATAGTGAAACTACTAAGTGGAAGTTAAAAAAATTATTTTTTTCATAAATCTTAATTTTACCGCTTCTGTGAATGGAATTTCAAAAATCCGAGACACACGGTTGATGTCAGTAAGTATAATGTGGTTCAATGAGATGAAAATAATTTTTGGTGAATAGTAACGTTTTACTTTTTTTAGCACGGTTAAAAGTAAATAGGGTAATTAAGGGTAAAAATGATATTAATATTACCCTAACACATGTCCTAATCCTATTGGACAAGTGTATCTCGACCAAAAACAACCTTAAGTTTAAAATATTATCATTTAGGCCCACTTGGATTAGATTAGTACATTTATTATTATTTAATTCAAAGAAGAGTTAAAAGAGTTAAAATCAAAGTTTATTTACTAAAACATTTTTAATATAGGGTTATACATAAGATAAATTCTATTGTAAATATTAATTAGAAAGCTAAAATGATTTACTACATAATGGTATTTTATTTGTCATTTTTAGACATCAAATAATTTAATTTATTAATGACACAAAGATGATGCAGTAATTATCTTATTAATGAAATATTGACATAATTGATGTTATAAATACCAAAATAAATTTAATTTAAGACTTTTTATGAATTACACAACTTTTCTAGGTTAATATGACATGTTATTATTGATTTAATTAACTTTTTTAGAACTTATCATTCTATTATGATTTTCAAAAAAATCAATTACTAAATATTGTCAAAATTGACATAAAATAGTTTTTAAAAAACATATTATATTATTAATTGTTATTTTATTCCTAAAAATATAAGGTTCGGCCAAATGACTTAGATAAGGTTATATATATTAATAATAAACAAGTTTGGGTTCGTTTGGCTTGATATAGTATGTTTATTAACCTTATAGTATAAGAACACAACAAGACACGGTAAAAGTAAAATTATTTAACTTAATGTTAAATCTAAATGATAAGTTTAAAATAGGAAGCTAAACTTGTCTAAATTCTATTGGATGAGAGTATTTCGACCCATCCCCACCTTAGCTTCTAAATAAATCAATTTGGAGCTATTTAAAACCCAATTTGAATTTATAATAAAATAATATTTTTAGTTATTCCAAAGGTGCCCCTCTCCTCCCTTATAAAAGGGCACATCCTCCCTCTCTTCCTCACACAACTTTGAGCCTTCATGCTCGGCCAAACCCTGCCAAAATCTCTTCTCCACTTCCCTAGTGTCATACTAGAGGTCCTGGACTTCTTCAAAGACCATCCTTAGTTCTTTAAGTGGAGGTTAAGAAAAGGCGCATCAAAAAGAGGTAATATCCATTACCGATCTTTTTCAATTTCTTTCTTCTTCAACTTTTTCTTCTTTAGTTGTTTCATGATAAAGTAATAACATCAGTATTTATTATATAATTATATTTTATTATAAATATTAATCAACTCTAATTAACCTTCTATCCATCCTACGGAAAATGTAATCACCGCGCGTGCGTACGTACGGAATACCGTCTCCACGCCGTGGTGTAATCTATTTTCCGCCACCACCTTAATTGGATGGGTATAATGGTGTAATGAGTAACTATATATGATTATTATAAAGTGATATTGATACGGAAATAGTATACATACACTTCAACACAATTCCACGACCATGGGAACGATATCATCGCTCGTGCGTACGTACGGACTACCGTCTCCACGACGCGATGAGATTCATTCTCAATGATTAACCATTCATGAATGATTATAAAGTATATATAATAATTACTAATGAAATATATGACATAATAATTATACTGGATTTATGTATATTTATATGTATGTCATCTACTTAATTCCATTCAATTCAATAAGGAAACAAAAACAGCGTTCATGCGGACGTACGGACTACCGTCTCCATGAACGGTGTATTTCATTCCATTTATCAATATATATGTGTATTCTGAATATATATATTATATATAAATAATATTTTAAATTCTGGATATATGTAATCACGATCCAAGTAATCATATTAATAATTACAAGTTAAAAACATGAACGACAAATGAGACGATTTTACCCAAAACGCTACTTTAACATGAATTTACAAAAGAACGGATAATATAAAGTCATAAGTGGACCATATATGATATAATAACAATGAATATGATTATGGAATAAGTCAATAACATGATTTAAATCATTATACAGGAGTTTCGAACACGAACAAAGCAAGTCGGACCTAAGGTAAGGGAAATATCACAATCTCATTTTTATCCGAGATTGTTTATACTTTGGCATTTACTTGGGCGTATTTTATCATACACATCCATGTTTCCTCAATACGTAATGTTATTTCCATCCACCTAAAATTGTTTAAATCCAATTTTACCCTTTGGTGAGTTTTTAGTAAAAGATATGAAAGGAATCTTTTGTCGTTTTTCGTACGAGGTACTTTTTGACTTTTCCGACAAAAGTACGAGAAGAATGTTTTTTTAACTTATACGGAATGAATGGATTTTTAAAATATTATTTACAAGAAGCTTCCTTTACAATTTTTCATGTTTATTTTTATTCAACTTCTTTTAGTTTAAAATTGTATGACATGTTATGAAAGGAAAAGTGTTTTTGAAGTAGAAAGGATATTTTCCTCAAGAATGAAGTTCAAGTGTTTTATCAAAATTATTTTCCATCTAAGATAATAAAGGGTTATGTTTTTACCCCTATTATTACATTGATTTGATTATTTTGTGAGGGAATTATTTTTATGAAGTCATTTACCTTATATGATTTGTTTTATGATGTCATGATGTTTCAAGAATCCCATTTTTGTTACATGTGTTATGTGATGATGTATGATTTATGATTATGTGGCACACATAAGAAAGGATTCATTATAGGATGGGTGGGACCTATATCTCCCTCCAATGCATTGGGTAAAGAATTTATATCTCATGAGATAGACATGGCTGGAATGGTAGGTTATACCGGTTCAGTGAAACAGGACTGAAACGAGGGTGACTCGGTTCAGAAAGGGACTTTGTCCACTAAGATAGTCTTGGCAATGAGTCTTGACTAACAAGAAATGATGATTATGTGTGTATGCCACAAAGTTTCATGTTTTAAGTTGTGATTATTGGGATTACATTTCACTTCTATTATTTATCCCATGTTATGATATTATGAGCTCTTTTGCAGGTTAAGATTTCCAAAATCTATATTCTTATGTATATGATGTGATTGATATTTCTTTTTCATACCCTTACTGAGCATTTGAGCTCACCCTTTTATGTTTTCTTTTCACTAGGATATAAAGAAAGGTTTTAGGGGAAAAAAGATGATCTTAATGGGAGATATTGAAGATCTTTCACCACGATTAGAAGATTTTATTCCGAGTTTCCAAAGACACTAAACTATTACGGTCCTTGTGTGTGTGTTTTGTTATGTACTAAGTATTCCTCAAATGTAATGTAATGTCCATGTAAGTCAGGCTTTGGGTCTCTACAGTTGGTATCATAGGAAAGGTTTAGTCAACCTTTGGAAACTAGGATGCGAAAACATTAGTGAGATCCCTAGAGATATTTCTAAGGTATGTCTAGGGATGTCCCTAAGTTTAAGTATACGTATAGGTTATAGTTCTATAATTACACTAATGATCATAGAATTAAACCTAAGATGTTAGATATTGAAGGTGCTCCCCCTTTATTATGTTGTTTTCCCAAGCATGATTTTTTCCTCTCACACTATTCTTTTTGGGTTTTAGACGATGGCTGGAACCCGAAGGAACCGTGTTGATCAATGCAATGGACAATGCAATGATTGTCCTCCTGAAAAAACAAATGTTATGGGAGATGGAGTGAAAAATCTTATTGATATACTTACACAAGCAATGAATCATTCTGGACTTCCTAATGAGCAGAGAAGGGAACAATATTCTATTGAGTCCTTCATGAGGCAACGTCCACCTTCTTTCAGTGGGTCTTCTGATCCACTTGTTGCTGAACAATGGATCAGTACTACTGAAAAGATATTTTCAGTTCTTCAATGTTCTGAGCATGATAAATTCATCTTAGCAGTATATAATTTGGAAGGTGAATCTGATCAATGGTGGAATCTTATCAAGATTACGAGGCCAAGAGATGAAATTGAGTCCATGGAATGGGACGAGTTCAAGAACATGTTTTTCAGTAAGTACTTCCCTCGTATTCTTTGAACAAAGATGGAAAAGGAGTTTCTTGAGCTGAAGCAGAAGGATGATGAATCTGTTGGTATATACGAAGCAAATTTTACAATACTTGCAAGGTATGCATGTGGCATTATCATCCAACCTAAAAGTAAAGTTGATTGATTTTTCAGTGGCTTAAAACCAAGTCTTCGAAGGGCATTAGCTATAAGAGACTTCAGTCGCTATGAAGAGATTTTGCGTTGTGCTATCAAGGTAGAAATGTAAGTTGGTGTTACATATCCATCTCATGGTTTTGACAAGAAACGAAAGATGGAGTTCAAGGAGAAATCTCAGAATAATGGTGAAAAAAAGATGAATGTTTCCTTATGCACAAAGTGTGGAAAGAAGCATGGTGGAGATTGTCTTAAATGGACTAGAAAATGTTTTATGTTTGGAAAAGAAGGTCATCGAGCAGCTGAGTGTCGAAGTAATGTAAAAAGGGTTTCTAATGATGTGAATAAAGAAAACACTGCAGAGAATGCACCACTAACACTTCAATGCTTCAAGTGCAAGGAAATGGGGCATTATGCTAATAAATGCCCGAATCCAAGGGTTAGTGATGATCAACATGAGTAACCACTGAAGGCAAAGGACAAAGGTAAGTCACATGCGATCACTATTGGCGATGTTGAATATGACAACGATGTGGTGGAATTATTAAGTGTTTATGTAATGGGATTCCAAAATAATATTGTATCATGGAGTATTGGAATATTTATGTATTGGTCTAATGTGTTATTCAAAGAGATTGAGATATTTTTGGAAATAAGATGATATGCGCATAATGAAGGGAAAATGAGAAAATGAAATGTTTAATAGTATTCATGAGCTCATGATTGATATAAGGACTATGTGATATCATGGTTTTAGTATATAGAATTTTGAGGATTTTGGTATGTGGAAAGTGTTAAATTTTAACTGCATTCATGTTTTCACTATGGTATTCAAGAGAATACATGATTAAGGACTTTGAATGTTTGGAATGTGACCAACAAAACATATCTTATGATATATGGGGATCGACGATGGTGTTAAATCTCTGGTAATCGTTTTCATTATGTTATGAGAGTGGACTGCAGTATTATGGATAAGCCTAAAGATTGGAATGGATTATGTTGGACATAAGTTAGTATTGTTTAAGGATAGAAGTTTTTTCGATATTATTGATGGGATGTTATAGTAATATATTTTTAGAAAAAGGACAACCTGCAGGATGGGCGACAGCCCATCGCGTCAGACAAGGCTGTGGAAATCGAACCCACAACCGAAGTGCGACTGGCCTTTATCACCTACCACTAGCCTACAGGAAGTCCCTGTTTATTAGAAACTAGTTTTATTATATTAAGCTGTATGATATATGATGTATAAGTCCATTTTAGGAACCATATATGATTAATCTCACTATAGATCAACTTATGTATATAATTTTTTCTAACCTTTTGTTTGCGACAGATGGAATGACCCGTCATTCTATCACATGATCTGCTAACACTTCACGAATAACAAATTCAACTTCATTTATTTAAGAGATGAAGTGGAAATTGTTCAAGGCACGAACAACAGTGAGATTTTACCAAAATAAAGTAAGTATTTATTCTAATTCAAATTTTCAACTTTAGGGAAATGATCTTGAAAACCAAAAATGTTGTCCTAGTGATCTTATACCTGATGAATCAGATGGTACCTTAGATCATCAAAAATTTATAGATTTGTGATTACTGGCTTTTCCATAGCCATGTTCTCTACCACTCTCCATCAGAACAAGATGGTTAGATTTCTCTTCCATATCCATATTTTCACCTATGTGGAAACCCAGTGAATAGTTTATTTGGGTAATCGTTACATTTCATACTTTAGTTTTTAAAGACATGTTTTGGTATTCCTTTTTACGATGTGGATTTCTATTAAAGAAACTTTCGAATAATAAACCATTTATAACCCCGACGAATTTCGAGGGCGAAATTCATTTTAAGGGGGGTAGAATGTAACAGCCCGAGATTTTATGAAAAATATTCTTTTTAATTTTATTAATTCCTTGTGTTGTATGCTACACCAAAAGGATCTTGCACAACACACATCCTTGACTTGCCTTGCACGCAATCGCGACCTTCCTCGATAGCGTGTGTAGTACGCAATACCGAGTTTCACTAAACAACGATATGCTATTAAAATATTATTATAACTAGCCGTTATGAATAGTAATAACCACGTTTAAAATTTTAGAAATTTAAGCTCTCAAAATGGACTTCATTTTTGGATTCGTAGTATCGAATTTATCCTAAGGTGAAATTTTGGTACTTTTCGGATAACTTTCATATTCTGATGAATAGTGAAAATTACTAAATTTTAATTAAAAACAACTTTTTTAATAGAAATAATTAATAGTGATAAATTATTAATTTGAGTGGTTTTAAAGTATATTTAGAATATATTTTTACAATTCAATACAATGTTGGTCATTGGATGTAATTTCACATTTACACCAGACATAAACAAGTGTTAATATTTTGATAGTTATTATCTCTTAAAAACACGCAATTTGTTGTGACAGCGGAAATTAATTATAAAATTAATTAATGCAACTTATATTTTGGGAATTTTGTAAAATAGAAATCATTTTTGAATTTGGAATATCAATTATATCTTAGGGTGAAATTTTGGCATTTTTCTGAAAAACTTCAATTTTTGATGAATAGTGAAACTACTTTGTGGAAGTTAAAAAAAATTATTTTTTCATAAATCTTAATTTTACCACTTCTGTGTATGGAATTTCAAAAATCAGAGAGACACGATTGATGTCAGTAAGTAAAATGTGGTTCAATGAGATGAAAATAATTTTTGGTGAATAATAACTTTTTACTTTTTTTTACCACGGTTAAAAGTAAATAGGGTAATTAAGGGTAAAAATGATATTAATATTACTCTAACACATGTCCTAATCCTATTGGACAATTTTATCTCGACCAAAAACAACCTTAAGTGTAAAATATTATCATTTAGTCCCACTTGGATTAGATTAGGAAATTTATTATTATTTAATTCAAAGAAGAGTTAAAAGAGTTAAAATCAAATTTTATTTACTAAAACATTTTTAATATAGGGTTATACATAAGAAAAATTCGATTATAAATATTAATTAGAAATCTAAAAAGATTTTATACATAATGGTATTTTATTTGTAATTTTTAGACATCAAATAATTTAATTCATTTATGACACAAAGATGATGCAGTAATTATCTTATTAATGAAATATTGACATAATTGATGTTATAAATACCAAATTAAATTTA